>OX459008.1:2700000-5400000 GCA_949774965.1 Diarsia brunnea | reverse complement strand
AATAAAATCGACTAAATATCAACATTCCCCCTCAAAAATTAATCATTAATTAACCAAATACAGATTAATTTTTATACAATCATAATCACCTATATAACCAGAATACTATAAAACCTTCCAAGTGATTTCTGGGGAAATTACAATATTATGGCCCAACATTTGTTGCAAGGACTAGGGAAACCCAGAAAAACCTAGCCAGACCATTTCATCAAGATGAATAATTATATTTAACTTTATAATTCATTATTGATTATCAATTACAACAACTTATAATTAATTTTTATTTATAAATTATAATAGAACATATCATTAGTTCAATTAATTTACAATAAATAAATTACCACAATTAAAATCAAAACTCAAAATGTACACAATACATACGTAACATTATTGTAAACTTATCTCTGACCGATCTGCCTTTTAAGCAGTTGATAACAGCTTGTAGCGGTTTTGTTAGCACATCCGCTATTTGTTTACATATTATGTTACTCCATTGCAAGCCCATCTCATCTCTGAACTGCTACAATAAGTACAACAGTTTGTAGCGGCTATGTTAGCACATCCGCTATTTGTTTACCTGTGGTTACATAAAATAATTTTAATATATTATTTTCAACTTGTTCCCTCTAGAAATGATACTTGATGTCAATATGTTTTAACCTTTTATAACTAACAGTATTATTTGCTGTACTAATACAACCATTATTGTCTTTTAAAATAGAAATTGCATTGACAATATTCATTTTAATATTAGTGACTAGAGACTTTAGCCGTTATGGTTTTTTTACAGCTTCAAATATTGCCATGTATTCAGCCTCAGTTAACGAAGCTGCAACAGACATTTGCTTCTTTGTATTCCAAGATATTGTACAGTTACTGTATAGTTTTAATTTAAATAAATAATCTGTGGTATTTTTTTTTAATTATTATCATCATTACCAACCCAATCGGAATCTACATGTCCTCATAATACCTATGATTAAATTCATCACATTTTTTTTTTTGCGACTTAATTTTAATTTTATAGTGCCCTTCAAATACCTAAGCACTCTTTTGAGACATAATCACAACTCTTTGTTAATTTTGTTTGAGTATCTGCTCGAAATATTAATACTAACAATTAAATCAGGGCGTGTACATAACATAAAGTACATTAAACACCCTATAAGGTTGCGGCAAGGTGTATTATATTCACTATTTGCATTTAGAGTTTCGTAATTTGGTTTATTATCTAAATGTGTACTAATGGGACTACAGTACTACAGTCAGACATACCAAATTTTCATAGGAAGAACTTTGATCTAAAGTTATTGTATGTAACATTACTTAGAGAAATTTTAATACCTACGAACAATATTTAAATCTACCATTTTCAATTTGTTCTTTAATTAAGTTGGTTTATTGATTTTCAGTTAAAACATGTGAAAACCAGATCGTCGACATAAAGCAAAACGTATATATTTTTATGAATATCGCTCTCATCCAAAACATATACCTATATATTTATCAACTGATGAATTTACAAACCCTGTTTCTTTTGACACTAATGAAATAATTCGAACCAACACTTAACAGCTTGTTTTTATCTGTACAGAGTTTTATTCGTCTTTACTAATTATACCCTCTGGCACTTTAATTTTTTTTTTAAATTGCCATTCCAAAATACGGTTTTTTTACATCCATTTATGATGTATTCATAAATTACATTGATTTGCAAAACTAATCATACATCTAAAAGTTTCAGTTTAAACTGATAAATACTTTTGACTAAAGCCTTTGGCAACTAGGCGTGCCTTTTATCTTAATGGATTGTCAAACTCATTATTTTTAATATTAAATATCTTTATTTTATTGATTTTATATAGATAAATCTATGGTGTGCAGTTTCTTGTGCAAATATGGTTTAGTTTTTCATTAAGTTTTGTTAACATAAGTTTTGTGTGAACTGTTTTGTATTTTTTTATTTCATATAGATAAATCTATCGTATTGCTAATTTGGTTAAGTTTCTCTTTAAGAAAACAAATGTCTTTAAACCGAAATATCCACTTACACTCGACTATATTTCTATTACTAGATTTCTGTACTAATGTCCAGGTATCGTTAGCTAAAAGTGAATTAAATTCATCTTCAATTGCACCTTCTCTTAAAGTCCTTTCAGCCCGATTTTTAAATTAGTTAAATGAACTAGGTACTTTGTGTTAAATCAACACAATAAAATATTATTGATTTCATTATGAAACAGGAGGACGACCCTTAAGCCTAACACTCCTTCCCAATCGACAAGAATCGTCGATATTTTTATCACAAGAACTACGACATCATGGTTTGGTTTCACATTTGGCTTTAGTACGTTGGAATCATTATAGTCTTATATCAAATTATCTGATTTGGATCCATCTGATTTTAAACCGTCCAACTTTGAACAATCAGTTTAGGAATTTTATTATCAGATTTATGGACTGTCACTGCATTGAGGTTTTATTGACACTGATTTTGACAACACGTCATAACTACCATCAGTTTTGTCACGGAAATGTTAGATTTCATTCCCTTCATCACAAAAATTACCCTCATTACTATGACATCCTGACCATTTCATATTTGGCGCGTTCAGAGTTCCATACTTTATAGCCATTAAGTACATATCCAACGAGAATACCTTTCCATGATTTTTCATCGAATTTGTTTTACTAATTTTATTATTCACATAAATGCGGTAGAACCAAAAACCTTTAAATAGTTAATCCACCATTTAAATGGTGGTGATTTTGTTTTGTTTTTTTTTAAGGTGTAAGGTTTATTAAATATACTGCGGTTAAGACTACATCACCCCAAAAACACTTTAGCAATTTAGCACTGCTTTTCATAGCGCGGGTTTTTATTTTTGTTTTACCGATTCGTTCGGAAACGTCATTTTGCTGTGTTGTTCTTGGAATAGTAAAATGGTATGATATTCTTTCAGAAACACAGTAATATTTCATTTCATTAAACAAATATTCTCGACAATCATTTAGTCTCAGTTTTTGCCACAAAATCAGTAAAAGCAGTGAACACGTGAGATTTCTATGTCAATAAATACACAACACAATAATGAGTGAATCTATCGAAAAATAAAACAAAATAATTCCTATTATCGACTGTACAAAGAGTGATTGGCCCATACACATCAGTATGCACAACAAATAAAAGAACTTTAATGTAAGTTCAAAATGGTAATCGTGCCTGTTTCCAGTTTATGAAAGCTACGCATAATTTATCATTGGGTGTTCCGTGTTACCACCTCAATTTTATTTCATCAATCATATAGTTATTTTTCAGCTCTAAAACTTTTGTCTACTAATATGGCCTAACCGTTGATGCCATAAATCGTAATTAGCACCATCACTGTTGCATGTTTGAGAAACAGGTTGATTAACTTTAACCACAAAATTCACACAACGTAAACAATTAATTGCCATACCTTTTATCAGTATTTTACCGTCCTTACAGATATTGGTTCCATGCTGGTTGAAGGTCAATCCGGCACGCAGCATCTTGGTTACTGACAGCAGCTTGTATGAGAGTACCATGAATTGCTGACAACTTGTTATGTCCTCGGTAGCTGTAAAAAAAAATTCACCGTGTTTAGCAACTAAAATTTTCAACGGTTTAATTAAATCTGTAAAGTTAATAAAGAGTAGGACTTCCCTATTAATGATGTGGTTCGATGCCCCGGAATTTAGCAGGAAGGTTACTTGGTTTTCTACTGCGCCACCTTCATAATTTCCGGACATAAATGCGAACCCGGAAACCTCACTGGAACTTGAAGCACCCTGAGTCAGCTCCACTACTTGAGCTGTGCGGGGTCGGTCTGCAGGTTTTTGTTGATTGAATTGAAACATCAGTTTCAAGTACCTAATAGTGGCAGTTGTTTTCGATGTGACCCTTGCGACCACAATGGTGACACTTCGTGAAAGATTCTTGGCCATAAACTTTTGTTGGTTATTAGTTTTAGGCTTAGTGTCCTCGTGTTTCTTTTGTTGAAGTTTCGAGTTTTAATTTCGACATAAAGAATCTTGCATTGAGATTTTCTTTAGCAAAAACAAGGAAAGAGTCTGCCAAACACTCAATCATTACACTCTTCGAAATCCGGTTAATTCTCTCCCAAGCGTTTAACCGTATTATGGGTTTATCGTCGATAACTTTGATGACATCCATCTCGGCTAGCAACGCTCGAATACGGAATTTCCACATGCTGCATCTCTCACCATCGAAAGGTTTAATATTTCACTTGGTCTTCAAATTGTCCATGATGTGTCACGTGTTTTTACAAGCACTCGATTTTTATACACACGTGTTTTTACAAGCACTTAAGAGCAACGGTATATCAAAGCAGTCCTGGGCCCATAACCTATAGGAAATGGGTGTCAAGAAAACAGCAGCACTTTGAATTTAAATACGATGAACATTGACTCGTTTATTATTCAAATATAAAATTACCCACAAGGAAGGTTATAGTAACTGCCTCCTAGCACAGTTTCGATAGAAGTGAGAGAGCAACTAAAAGCAACCGTCTTTTTTATAACAAACGTTCGGTGACAGTGTTGCCAGTATAAATAAAATCAAAGATTAATTTTTGCATAATAAAATCGACTAAATATCAACAAAGTCGCGGGCAAAATCTAGTATATAATTTAATGACTTATGTACCTAATTATGACCAATAAGGCCATTGCTCGGATGCGATCTATTACTCTAGATTTTTTTATATAGGATGTCTCGCTGGTCAAACTAGGAGGTTGGCTACAGCTTATCTGGGCAAGTCCTGTGGATGCCTTGCACTTTAGGGCTCTAGCCAGGGGCAATAACTTATAGGCTATGTGAAGGGCAGCCTTCAGCTTAGGATGTCATTGAGGGGGGGGGGAGCAAAGGGACAACCCGGATCTGAGAGAGATTATTTAGGGGCTGGTTTAACTCAACTGGTTCAGGATCGCGGGCTGACACAAGTGAAGGTCGAGGAGTCCGAGCTGGTTTCTATTATTGATGTTAGACGAGTAGCTGTACAGTCAGCATAAGAAGTAGATTAGCACTACTCAAAGTTTCAAAGCAGTTCTTTTTATTAAAAATTTGTTAGATTTTACTCGTTAGTAACAAGTTATTGACGAGTAAGAAATATTTTAAAGATTAATCTTCTGAAACATTAAAATAACAGCTGGAGTCCTGTAAATCAAATAGTTAAAACTCCGAAATGCTAAGCTACTTCTGTTGCTGACCGTACCAGGGGTTGCATTATTTAGCGGTTCGGTTAATTTGAAAAGGTCTTCGATTCCTACGACTATGAGCGGTAGTTACCTACTGATTTTCTTAAGGTGAATCCTGCAGAGCACCCCGCAGTCCCGATGACGGCGGCCGCAACCTCCTCCTCCGTGACGGAGCCCCAAAATGCGCACGTCAACGCGGTGGTGGTGGGCCTGGACACTCGGACCTCTCTAGCTGCTAAGCAGCTGGAGAATCCACAAATCTTTTTTGCTTGTCCCGTTCATTGTTTTCCTTTTAAAGGGGTTCCTCTATCCTTCAACCACTTTCCTGTTGTGGTACACTTTTCGCAACAAATGTATATATTTATATAGGCTCTATGTTTTGTTTGCGGAGTGCAAAAAATATTGCGCTATGTGTTAAACTATCAAAAGCTATTGAGTAATCCACGAACGCGAGGTATAACGTGGTTTAAAGACGGTAGGTGGTCAGCAGGCGAAAGGCGATAGCGGATGAAAATTTTGTGGAGATGTGAGTGTTTCCAATATCAGATTTATCATCTTTTTTGTGTAACAGTATTATGTACGAATGACAGAAGTGAATAGGGAAGATCCCTGTTCTGAGGATAGTGTTGTAAAGGTTGCAAATGTGAGGTAGTAGAGTTGGTTCTTTAACTCGAAGTGGTTCATGTGGATGGTGATAGTAATGCCGTCTTCACCAGGACTTCGGTTATATTTCATGGTACTTGGAAACCAGTTATTATTGGGATATCGTCAGGGCATGGGTAGGTTACGTTTTCTGCCAGTTGGGGAGTAGCATCAGAGTATAAGGACTTATAGAACTGAGTGCATGTTTCGATAACTCTGGTCTTATCTCCTTGCTTCACACCGTTGGTAACCCTTATGTGTGTAATTGTGGACCTGCCTGTGTCCATGTCGCGCATGGCAGATCTTAGGGAGTGGTTGTTTGTAAGAGGCGTATTAGCGGGTTGTGTATTGTAATGTCTGCTATCATGTCGTATGCTTCTCTTTACTTTACGATCGAGCTCTCTGTATCATAAAGACTGAAAGTTCTTTGTCTGACGTGCTTCGATATTAGATAAGGAAAATTGTGTAATAGGTGAGCTTCTTTTGCTTTTTGTTATGGCTCTTATTATTTTGGCTAGCGGTTTTAAAACGTGTTTTATGCTATTGTATTTCACTTGTGCATCTTTTTCAGTTTTCAAATGGTGAAAGAATTTTTAAAAACGGTTCAGTAGTTTTTAAGTTTTTTCGTCAAATACAAAAATTCAAATCTTTCCTCTTATTGTATTAAGTGTATATACCTACATTGTTCTCTCTCATATGAGAGAGAACGATTTATCTACCGGAAGGAACCAGTGGAATGTACCGGTGGAAGTTGTAACAGGCTCATATGACCCTGTTACTGTAGTGAATATTTGTGTGGAAGCCTCCACACAAACATTCACTTGTTGCTAATCTTGAACTGAAATTCTTAGGGTTATTTAGCCTTCAGTCGAAGGTTCTGGCGAAAAATAGGCTTCTGCATACCACGCACTCAATGTGACAAATGTGCTGATACGTGTTTGGTCCAAGCCGATTTTACGTCAATAAGTAAGGTTAAAGTACGTTAAGTAACGTCACGGCGCGGCGCGCGGCGGTACCCGAGGCCGGATTGGAATCGGCGCTATCGGCCGATCGCAGATAGCACGAGAGCGGCGTATGCGCGAGCGCGCCTATAATGACTCAATTATCCGCTTAGTGGGGGCGTGGTTCAGTACAGTATGTCTTCATTACATTGGAGCGGCCAACAAGTGAGGAGAGGGATTTACGTATGAGAAAAAAATTATTAAGAGAAAATATTATTAGCTTTACATTTTCTTCTTGCATTTTGCTACCATACATTATATGCGTTTTAGTATTATAATCTTAAACTTGCTGTCTTTAACGTTAATGGTTAACATTTTACAAGTAGGTGTTCTTTAATACAATTCAATTCATTTATTTGATTCAGACATAATACAATATCCTTTGTTAGTAATTACATTTAAAACTATGTTAATAAACAGATAAATTCATAAAGGACACACAGACTATTTCAGACAAATACACACTCACAATACTGAATTTAACATCAAAATGCCATATAAAAATAAAATGAGACAAATTAATACACGTCCCCAAATGTCAACTACAATATAAAAATCTAAAAATGTCCACAATCCAAAATTAAAAAATGAAATAAAAATAAGTTAATGTCTCTACCTTTTTCTTCCATTCAAAGCTCCATAATTACCCACAGCGTAATGTAAATGGCAAGCTTTCGTCGCTTGTTTGAAACTTGCACCGTGAGTTTTACTATATTCAAAGCCTTGTCCACTTAAGCCGAGCATGAGGAAGAATCGTGTGCGCAGAGCATATCATAGAACCTTATCTATCGGTACGGGGAAGTATAGCAAAGAATTTATTGGTAACATCGATGCGCATACTGATGGCCATTTATGGTGCATTTCCCCGTTCCCCAGCTCTATCGGCTCATCTCTACCACTTAAACCCAAGGGTCTAGATTGATTTTTAAGTTTCTATTTTATATAAGGCCTCATACAGCTATCTAGGAGATTTAAGACAGATTGGACTAATGCTCGTCTGAGATTGTTCTAAAGGGGTCTTATGTAAGTTGTTTTATTAAAAGATAATGATGTTGATGGTGCATGTAGTTACTGAGATTGTATCAGACTGGTGTTTTGTTATAACAAATCCTGTTATGTGCCAGTTTAAAGTTATGTTGTCAAACTACTGTAACTCCTGAAAGCCAGAATCAACAAAGGCGCCTAGACAATGAAACTCGACGAAGTCCCAGAGAAACGATTTAACTGTCTTGAATCCCGCAACGACATTAAGGGTCCTCTCTCGAAAAAGCTTAAAAAAGCAGTTAGCAGGCACTTACAGAGAAATTACATCTGAGAAAAATTGTTAGTAATCTACATGATATGACACGTAATTTGGTTTAGCCACAATTTTTGTATCGGTATCACATAATAAGAAAAAAAATCCACAAAATCACCTCCAAATCGTTGAATGGAACCATTTTACTCCTTCATTTTTTAACAAAATAATATAAAAAAAATATCTACTGCTTTGAAATACAAAGGAAAATAATTTGGTTTTGTTACTTTTTAAAAACATGTATTATTTTAATTATAATAAATGAAAAATGCGTCCGTTTAAAGTCCGTATCTATACGACCGAGAGAGGTAGTTTGTATGCACAAGGTCATTGGCGTGAATACAAGCCTTAATTAGAAAAGATTAGCGGAGGAGCAAGAAAAACAGTACAAGCCCAATAGGCACACAGTGTGACTTAGCACCACGGATATTATTATCATTAATATTAATGGGCCCCAAGTTATAACCTTTGTTTATTAGATTCCAATAATAGGTATGACATACACGGTAAATTGTTGTAGTTCCTACAAGACCAGGTAACTAGTAAATAACTCTGGATGTAACCTGTACACTATCCGACATAATAATACGTTAATTCTGCCAAAGATTACACTCCCATAAAATGTGATATCAGATTGTTCATATTCGCAGTCAGATGACATTGACAAAACGGCGAGGTAACAAGCACGACAGGCTAGCTGAAACATCATCATCATCTGCTTATTGATGTGAAACATCTAGGTTCTACTTCCATTCCCAAGGTCACCGCGGCGGGCGTCGGTGGCCATTGCAATTTCAACCGTATGCCGAGGGCGTAAAGTAACTTTTTTCTAGTTGGTTCTTTTATCTTAAAGTTTATTTTTCTTTATGAATGCTTTTTTCATTTTTATTTAACAATAAGGCATTTTTTCGAACATCTTTTGTGTGTTTGGGGTCTAAAAAGGCCAACAGAGGATGGAGCGGGTCAGTCTACTTTTAAAGCGAGACAACAAGGTTCGAAGTGCGATAAAGTGTTCAGTAGTTTTGAAGTGAGATTGTGTATAAGTGTTTTGTGCTTAATAAAGTTATTTCGTGTGTTAATTGGTAGTGTTTTTATTTATCCCATACCCAACTCGTAACAATATCGATAAAACAAAATAATTTAACGTAATATTTATTCTTTACTAGCTGTGCCTTACCTACCTACCTACCCCTCTTATCTACCTTCGTGAATTTTTCGGATATTTTAATAGAATTCAAATAAAAATTGATTAAATTCGGTTCGGAGACGAATTCAACAATTCATAGATCATAAAAATCGGTCCAGCCTTTCTTGAGTTATAAATAGTGTAAATAACTCGGCTTTATTTATATAGATTTTATTTCATATTTCTGTAAGGAGTTTTTTTAAATTAATTATGAATTTATTAAAAAAATAACTATGAATGATCTGCCGAGCGTCCCATGACGACCAATTATATATTCCCCTTTTGCAGTATAAATATTAAAATTATATATTTTAAAATATTAAATGCACAGGTAGACCTAATATTATATATTCCGACAGAAGTAATAATTTATTTTTGTTTGCAGACAAAACAAAACTGAAAAAAGTTATTCTGACAGAAAATGAATATGTTCTGTTAATGTTAGTTCTTTACAAGCATCATTACTATTTATAAAATTTTCAAAAACAGTCAACTGGCCTACCAATATTCAATAACATCATAAGTTCTATGCAATTAACAAGGAAACCTAAGCATGATCAGCGACATTTTTAAATAGATTAATACAAAAATCTCATTTCATTTTAATTTCCATATTATCGGAACTCTTCACGGTCAGAGGACGAAGGCGACGATGCCTTTGCCTCTAGTTATTATAGGCGGGCGTTTTGACAGCTGCCAGTTTGACAGAGCGGGTCAAGTGACGTCGCTTGCTTCAATTTCCGGAGGTTGTGACGATGTTGCATGATTTGAATTTAATTCTGGAATGCCTTCGTCATCCATAGCTAAAGTAAGCAGAAGTGATAACAAAACTGGGCACGCCACGATAGGGGCGGTAAGTCCCCCTCTTTGAAGAGTGGCTTAATTGAGACGCGCCACGGCACCCTCACCTTCCATCTGACGCAGGTGTTTCTGGGGGTACCTGCACCGAATCAGGCGGGAGAAAACGCCCGGTTGTTACCATTGTGAGGATCGGCCGGAGGACACGGTTAAGCACACCGTGGAGGTCTGCCCCGCTTGAGCGGAGCCTCACCGTGTTCTCGTAGCGGAGATCGGCGGCGGCGACCTCTGGCGTCGGGCCCTGCTGCAAGCCATGGTCCGGGGCGAGTGGGAATGGGACGCCGTCGCTTCCTTCTGCGAAGCAGTGATGCTAGCGAAGCGGTGGTGGAACGTGAGAGGGAAAGAACCTCTCGTCCCAGCCACCGCGGGAGACGCTCCGTGCGTCGTGGGCCACGTGATGGCATACGGCCACCGTAGACGAGGGCCTGTAGACGGTGAGTAATGGGCTAGGTCGTCGTCCGTCCGTCTTATGACGACGACAGGCCGTGTCGACGCCGACGGCGCGTGTTAAACGCGCGCCTCAAAGAGATGTCACTAACATGGAAGGGGCAAGGGCCGACGCCCGTCGGGGCTGCGGATTGTTCGAAAGAGATACCGCGGCCTCGGCACAAGGGCTAAGAAGGAACATGGGTGGTTTTTAGTCAGTAGAAGTGTGACACTCCCTACCGCTCTGCCCGGGAGCGAGAGCAGTCATTTGATGATTTCCCAATCCCAAAAAAAAAAGTGATAACAAAACTGCGAAAGGTAACAAAACAATATACATACCTACTTGCAAAAATCTGATGGACAAAGACGCGCATTAAGTACGCGCGGCACCTTTTTTTTTGGAGTGGGCAAATCATCAAACTTTATGACTCCTTCCACTCTGGGCGGAGCGGATGCGAATGTGTCAGACTTCTACTGACTAAAAACCACTAATGTTCCTTCTTAGCCCTTTGTGTCCGGGGTCGCGGTATCTCTTTCGAACAACCCGCAGCAAAGTGGGATAGGTAGTTTTTTTCAGAAGCTCGAAGTTGTTCTTCATAAATGTTATCGATTGCATGATATCCTCATTAATTTGACTGTCGCATCTCGATGTTGGATTCATTAATTTTGCTGTTTTGATCCTTATTTTCAGAAGTATTAGATATCAGCTTTGATACCAAGATCGTCTGTCCTGATAAGGTCTTAGATAATTTGGAGATGCTAGTGCCAAGTCCCGTCTGCCATGCATCAAGCTTGTCTTCTAGTTCTTGCGAACTCGAGGCTGCACCGCTTTGATGTGTTCCCTCCTATCGGACGCGTTTTATTTCTGTTTTTGTTGATATGAACGATGTCCTCGATTGCTGACTTAAGATCAGGTCTAAATCCCAGTTTTTTTTTTGGCATATTCAGTGAGGAGCGTTGAACACTGGCTATATTTATATCGGTTAAAGTTATGTACGCTTGCAACGCATTTAACAGTCTCCAGCAACCGACAGAGACACACCCGCACTCACGCTCTCTCTCACTCTCACTAGTTTAGTTTGTTTAATCTATTCATTTATTAAAATCTCCGTTACAACTATAATTACAGGTGTATAACTAATGCGATAACGTGATCTTAAAATGACCTTATTTATAACTTCACCTACATGGATGTCGAAAAATATCCCAACAAACTTTGATCTCCTATTTAACTCCCTTAAGGATTGAATTTCGAAAACAAATAAAATACTAAAATCTTCCTCGAGAAATACTCCATCCATTGGTGAACAATATAAATATCGGTGCAGTCGTTTTTTAAGTTTATCGCGAACAGACAGACAGACTCGGTGGTGGACATTGTTTTACAATATGTACCTATATAGTGTCCATAAAACTACGTTTTTTTTTTTAAACTTGTAGATGTTACATTTCATAACCCTAGCTAATCGTTTAATATCAATCGTTTTAAATTATTATCAAGATAATTATCAGTTCAAATCCTGGTTAACAATGTGATAGCACCGACGTTAAAATAACAAGATTACTACTGAATCTAGTTTAGTATGTAGTTTTTTGCCTTACAAACTTCTCGACTATAAATAAAACAAGAGTCGCCACAACATTTCCTTGAATACAAAATTCTATGCAGCGACATATGCCAGGGAGTTGTCATATGTACCGCTCTGCAGCGACCCGGAATATAGCATGCGACTTCGCAGCTAAAATAAATCACGTGTGATTTATTTTTATTCGGTTGGCAACACAGAGCGGCGCATACATTCCCGCCCTGCAATGCCGTTACCATTCTTTATTTAAATTATTTTCGCGGGCATTTGGCCAGCACGTACCTAGTGTATTTTTATCAGTATTAACTCGGCTGACCGTTTATGAACGGAATTTATTTAAATTGCAATATTTATTGCCGTTTTATTGGATTTTGTAGCTGCGACAGGAAGACTTTACGTAATCTATTAAAATATTTTTAGTTGGCTGTTTTGTACATACGCTATAAGGTGCACAGGGCAGCACATGAAACTATAAATATCCGCTATAATATGGCCTCGCTTTGTGTGGATTCTTCGTACAATGAAAGATCCGCATTAACCGGTTTGGTTAGCTTTATTGATGCCCGTATACGTACGGCCGTACGTATACGGGCTACGATATGTTTAGTAAGATACGAGCGCTTAAATCTACCTATTTAGTTCCTAATATCCACTGCCCTAGTGTGGGTGTATTATTAGGTCCGCCTCTGCCTAACTCTAAGGACATAACATCACATCACGCCTGTAATCCCCGAAGGGTAAGGCAGAGGTGTACCTTATAGTACTATACCCACATTTCGCCAGTCCCACGTATGTACAAAAGGGCAACTCTACCGCCATCATCCGGGCACACATCCAGACTCCGTGGCTGTTTCTGAGAAATTCCTGATGGAAAAACCTAATAACACTTTGCCCGACCCGGGAATCGAACCAAGGACCTCATCGTCCGACCGGTCGGTGCAAAAGTCCACCAGTAATGAGTAAAATGCCTTCTAATGCCGATCTCGAGGCCGGTTTTCAGGGTTTGAGGCTGAATTTCGGCTAGAGATATGCTAGAGACTCCTGCTTTCATCATATTTATCATCTGCGAGAATTGAACAGAGGCCTGGGGTGGTTTTTAGTCAGTAGAAGTCTGACATTCCCTTTCGCTCTGCCCAAGAGCGGGAGTGGTTTTTTATGATTTTCCACCCGCCAACAAAAAAAAAAGGTCTATAGGAGACCATATAACGCCATAAAGATCGTTATTCTCCTGCCCTTATGCATCTCATTAAACACCTTTTTTCTTGCCATAATATCATCCTTTTCACAGTCCATCTATCGTGTCTTTGGTCTTCCTCTGTTTTTACATTCATACTCAAAACTTTCCTCACGATAATTTAAAAATAACACTGTTTCAAAAAACACTTATCATGGCAAAGTGTAAGGCAATGACTCAATCATATGATTCCCCGACATTTGATTAGAATTAACTCCGCGTTCGACTGACCTATAATCAACCTTAAAATACTGTCCAACTTCTATTTTAATTGCGTCGAAAGCGTTAATATTCAATAAACATGCTATCAGTGGCGGTTACTTGAAAAAAGACAACTCAATTATTTATTAGACGATGATAACCTTCGTATCGTAGGAGCGGCAAGACAAAGCTATGGGTTACTGCTGCAGGGTTATTGAGAACGACGAAACTTAAAGAGGTGCGGTTAACCCGTAAACTTATTATGTGCTAAATGAAAATCCTAAGATTTAGTAGAAGTCTTAAAACAATTGTAGAGCAAATCCGGGGAATTTGTAATCAAATATTATATTAAAAACTACGACCCATAAAGTGTGGTCCCTCAGTTCTCACAGACGGTTAGCCAGATCTCAGAAAGTATCTTAAAAAAGAAGGTTTTGTGAATACAGACATTTAGTACAGAATTTGGAAAGATATTCACAAAATAACAGACCACAAAGCATTAAAGATAAAAAAATATATAACGACTGAACTGTGGTCCCTCAGTCCACACAACAAAGATAAATATTGTTATTATTTTTGTTACTTTAATTTTGACACAGGTTACCCATGCCACGGAGTCTGGATTTGTGGGCATTGGTAGGCGGTAGCAGCTGGATGAGAAACCAAGAATTAGCGAGGCCTATGTACAAACGCATACCCGATACATTTATTACCATTAACCCATTTGGTGGCTGGTTCGAGGTGGTACACAAAAACATCCTATATCTTCCCGTGGGTGTCTTATGAGGCGACTAAGGGACTTACCAGAGAATGGGCAGCAGCGTTCTCTGCGCCTTTGTAACAACCATACTGCGATCGCCAACGCGCCCGCCAAGCGTGGCGATTATGGCAAATCCCCCCCTCTGGGGGAGGCCCCTTTCTGAGATGATGAGGGCGTTCACGGCTATTAAAGAAATGTCAAGAAATCAGTAGCAATTTGATGATAATCGGCCACCGTTGGACAGTCATAAAAAATTACTCTCACAATATTACAGAGTTCCAATCCCTTTATGAATTGCAGAACTTATTAAGAGTTCATACAACTTTAAAGTAAACAATTAAAACGAACAGTTTTACAATCGCGATCTATTTTAGTAGTGTGAGTAACACTGTCACGGCTAAGGCAGCAAATTAATACAAGACTTTTATCTTTTGACCCCGACCCCGGCTTGTTTTGTTCAGTATTAGTGGAACACGCCTTTATCACCACAGTCGCCAGTTGCCTAATTATTATATTGAATTAACCGAACTATTATTATATTATATTGATTACCGTAAAACGGGGTAAATAGAAACTCAGGGGTGAATCGAGACAGAACTTTGAGAGGGATTTTAACGTTGAATGAATGTGGTATGTGGCAAAAATGGTTTCTATTTAATAAAGTAAAATGAAATTAATAAAATAGAGTACTTTTTGGTAACATATCGTATTAATTCAATGTTTAAATCCCTTTCAAAGTTTTGTTTCGAATCACCTCTGCGTGTCTATTCACCCCGTTTTACATTATTTAGTGCCTCCGAATGCACAATAAGCCATTGGTTCAGGCTGTCATTTTGTAGATCATTGATAATAATTGTTGGTTACGTGTAGGGAATGCAATCCGGACTATCCGTAATCCAAAAAAATGGACATCCCCACATTTTTACTCGACTTTTCCGACTCCGGTTCGACAAAACGAATCCGGATTTTTGAATAATAAGAAAAGTCGGGGGCTACAATCATAACCCCGTGAAAATTTGTGTTGTATCGCAGGAACAATGTTTTATCTCCACAATCCGCATGAAGTATTTTATAAACCATCTAAGACAGAATAGAAAAACTAGAAGAAGTAATTTGCAAAAGTATAGAAACCCGTATTAATCGTATAGAAATGTCTGAAAATTAGAGTTAGAAGAAATTCCTGCTGGAAAAACCCAATAACTTTTGCCCGACCCGGTAATCGAGCTTAGGACATTATGCTCAGTAGGAGCGCTTGCAACCACTAGACTAACGAGGCAGTATATCGCGTCCAGCGGCGTGGACTTGTTTTTTTATAATCCAAAAATTCAAGTTCCTTTCTTTGTACAATTTTACTTTTTCGAAAAGTATGTACCTACCTACTTAGTATTAAAGTACATACAATGAAAAATATAAAAAGTAGCTACCGAATAAGCTACCGAAATTAATGTTTATTGTCAACTCGTATTAATGTCACATCCCTAATTGTTATAATTTATCGACTTGGTGATATTTATTTGGGATTGTCATGGAGACTGGGCGTTTTGTAAATATATTTTTTTTAAGAAAAATAATACCTATATGAAGAGTGTTAAAAGAAATATTGGGTTGGGGGCAGGCAGGTGGGTAAAACTTCTTTTTCATATATTGCCCAACACTAGGAATTTCTCCTGTATCGTACACAAATACCCAGACCCGGAAAAACTATCTGTAGGCCGTACAAATATTTGTTCAGTGCGGAGATCGAATCCGCGACACACAGCGCAACTTGACTTTGAGTTTTTAGGGTTCCATAGTTAATTAATTCCCGTACAATTATAGTTCAGGTTAATTTAGTGTTGTGTTGCTTATTTGGTCGCTTTGGGTACATTAATCATTTATTATGTAAAACGTTTAATTTTAGATCTGCGTAGAGAATCTGCGTTGCGAGAAAAATTACTGAAATGTTAAAGTGAAAATTCATCATCTTCTTGCCCTTGTCTCATCTTACGTCGGCGCAACACGTTTACTTTTCCATTCTCTCCTGACAGACTTCAAGGCATCACTTACTCTTTTCTGTTTCATATACATAATCACTATCACTAAATAGTATAAAACAAAGTCGCTGTCGCTGTCTGTCCGTCCCTATATACATAGGGACGGACGGCTTAAATCTTTAAAACTACCCAACGGATTTTGAAGCGGTTTCTTTTAATAGATAGAGTGATTCAAGAGGAAGGTTTTAGTATATAATTTGACCGAAATCCATAAAGCCACAGGCATCAGCTAGTTTTAAATAAAAATGTATGAGTATCAAAATGGTATCAAACTAGCATACCTATGTAGGTTCTTTTTGTGTGCTTTAATTTGCGTGACGTGTCATCTATGGTACAATTTGTAATTCCCGAAGGAGTGTACCCAATTAGTACACGCACATTTCACCAGTTATGTTTCAGTTCCATGTAATAGGGGGCGAGCCTATCGCAATCAACCGGGCAAGAATCCAGACTTCGTGAATGCTACTGAAAAATACTTAAAGGAAAATTTCAATAACATTTGGCTTGGGAATCAAACCTAGGACCTTATCCAGAGCAGTCGCGACTACAACCACTAGACCAATGTTTGGTATAAATAAATAATGTATCTTTCTTTCACGTAGTTAGTTTCAAAGATACAAGGTAGTACCTATATGCATACACCAGGAGAGAAGCAATAGAACTTCAGTTCCGTACAACAGTGTACTATAATTCAGGAAATTGCCGAAATATACCCGGCGGAATGGGCCATAAAGATGATATATGGCCAAGAAATATACCAATAGTTTTATCGTATTATGGCACCGTTTCTACTTTATTCGTAACACAACTAAATCATATAAACTGCTATAGGATTGTTGCTTTCTTTCGTGTTTCTGACAAAATGTCGAATTAGTTTACAGTTTTTCTGAATTTGGTTCTAGTGTTGTGAGTCATACAGCCGTAAATAAACAAGTAGAAGTGATGACTTCAGTACAGTCATTATTTAAGATACGATGATAATTCTGTATCAAGTTAGAACTGCCAATAATTACAATTCTTAGCGTTGCTTTTCGTTTAAATCATAAAAATACTTAATAATGTTTGCTTAAGTAGTGTCCATGTAAACCGGCATGTCTTAGAAGACACATGTGTCATCTACCAACCCGCACATGGCCCGCGTGGTGGATTATAGCCCATCTTTGTCCTAGAGAGGAGGCCTGAGTCCCTACAGTGGGAACATTATAGGCTGATGATGATGATGATGAATTACTTAAACTTAAGTTATTACTTTAACGGAGCATTGGGACGTTCACGAGCATTGGGTGGCGTGAGTGAGCTTGTAGCTTCAGTCTTCTTAAGAACTTTTGGAGGTCCCATCCCAGTTACTGCAGCTTGCACTGGTGGATAGGAGAACTAGAAAATAAACTAGAGATTTTAGTCATAAGAGGATCACACAAATAAGTGTCTAAGATGGTCTTTTGAGGAAAGTAGTACAAAGATTTGGCCTTGTCCAGTCAGTCAGTGTACGCATTTGTCAGTTATCATGTCGCACGACAAACAAAAAAAACCGTTCTAAAAGCACTGTTCTTTAAACATTCAAAATTGAATTTCCCATGTTTACACACTAACAGGAGCTCAGTCGCACAAAACGCATGTATCATCGGCAACAAACCCGCTCACTGGGGACACATAACTTAAAGCGAACGCGACGGATCAAAAAGCCCGCGGGCCGTTGAACATGCTGTTCGATTTATGCCATGTAGGGCTAGGGAAACAGCGGCAAATTGACAACTGAAGCTACATAACATAATATGACACATGTTTTGCTCCGAAGGGTGAGGTAGTCGTATACTATAGTAATATAATCCTAGTTATTAAGAGGCGAGCCTATTTTGAATACTGAGAAATTCATCATCTGCCTAGCCTTTTCTCAACTATGTTAGGGTCGGCTTTCAGTCTAACCGGATGCAGCTGACTACCAGTATTTTACATGGACTGGCTATCTGACCCCCACAACCCAGTTAATACTGGGTAATACGATACCCTTTGGTAAGACTGGTTGTCAGACTTTCAGGTCACTGACTACCTGTAACGACTGCCAAAGATCTAAATATGGCAGCCGGGACCAACTGCTTAACGTGCTTGCCGAGGCACGGAGGAAACTCGGTATGTAACGGGTGTGGTCACCCATCCACCGACTAACCTAGGCCAGCGCAGCTTAACCTACAGATTGACCCGAGTGGCAGTTATTTTTAAGCGACGAGCTCCGAATATTGAGAAATTACTGATGGAAAATTCCTACAAGATTTAACTAACAATCGAACCCAGGACTATAAACACAGCAGTAGCGCTTGCACCACGAGACCAACGAAACAGCTCAGATAACAAAATCCAAAAAACAAAATAGCTTTGGGTAACCTTGCTTGATGACTTAAAAGCTTTAACGGAGGTTTGCTTACAAAAGCAATGAGAAGAGAGAGCGAGAAGAATGGGGGTAAATCTTAGTCAAACAGAAGAACTATAAGTTACTACGGGGATAAATCAAGCTATACAAATTAACTTTATGCGGATCTCTCTATGTACGGGAAATCTATATAAAGCGAAGCTATGTTATACTGGAACGTACAGCTAGATGTGCGGCCGTGTGTACAGGATACAAACAATTTTGGATAAATAAAAACTAAGAATGCCGAGTGCTTAGCAACCTTATGGTACATTTTTTGGAGGGGGAGAAATCATCAAATGACTCCTCCCGCTCTGGGCAGAGCGGTAGGGAGTGTCAGACTTCTACGGACTAAAAACCCCATGTTCCTTCTTACCCCTTTGAGTCCGGGGCCGCGGTATCTTTTTGGAACAACCCGCAGCCACCACCACTTCCACCAAAACCACTTCTTTACGTTTCGATTGCAAATCGTTCAAATAATAGATAGTGAGAACCATTTTCCAGGAAAATTCGTAATTCGTAGACAAAGACATACATATAATTCTGGAGATGAAACTGTTTCTCTTGTGTCATGTGGTTCCAAACTGTTACAGCTCGTAGTGGTTTTTTTTTCTTCTAAATATTCTAGGTTTAAATATATTTTATAATTTTTTATTCTATTTGGCACCTTCTGTGTATTGTCTCTGCATCACCCAAAGTACGAAGAATTATAATATCTGTGCCCAAAGTATACCTTTTACGGTACCTTTGTACGGTTTAATTACTTGTGCATAAAGTTGAGCACGAGTTGTATTATCACAAAGCTCTATTGCTTGGGTCCACAGACGCAGTTAATATTATGAATGGTTCTTTTTATGAATTTGAATGCAATTGATATTATGATCTGCTAAAGTGGCCGTTTTAGACCCCCAGTTCTTGCTTGTAAGGAGATGTATTCTCACTAATTCTCCATCAATAAAGCCGGAGCACGAGGCGTTCCGGTCCTACTGCGGACCCGGCTTGTGAAGAAGTGAACGAGACCCAAGATCAAACTTGGCGACCAAAAGCGGACACGCTAGTGTTGTTCGCATTATTATTATTTTAGTGTTGGGATTCCAACAATCTTAAACAAACTCATACGAACTACCTCAAGTAGTTGCGTGTAGATAACATTATCATTAAGAGCGGATGCAGCGGTCCGAATGGATCTGTGTTCCGATAACCTCTTGCGCGATGTCGAATACGAAATTATGATAAGTTGGCAGTAACCAACAGCTCCTTTGACATCCCGCACTTCGCTGTGTTATGCACTATTGCACCAAGACGTAAAGGGATTTATTTATGAACGCTGGCTACACTTAAAGGATCGTGGCTTAATAACAACTGTCAGTCGGGTCGATCTTTAGGTCAAGTCGCGCTTGCCTAGGTTGGTTTGTGGATGGGTGACCACACACTACATACCGAGTTTCCTCTGTGCCTTGGAAAGTACATTATGCTGTTGGTCCCGGCTGCTCTTTATAGATCTTTGATAGTCGTTACAGGTAGTCAGTGACCTGAAAGTCTGACAACCAATTTCACCAAAGGGTATCGTACCTGTTAGCCAGTATTAACTGGGTTGTGGAGATCAAGTAGGCAGTCGCTCCATGTAAAATATTGGTATTCAACTGCATCTGGTTAGACTGGAAACCGACCCCAACATAGTTGGGAAAAGGTAAGGTAGGTGATGGCAAAACCAACCCTCTTTGGGGGAGGCCTATATCCAGCAGTGGACGTCTTTTGGATGAAATGATGATGATGAAGGTAGGTGATGAATGATGATGTTAAGTTAAAGGACGTTTAGACGTAAAGAAATGTGGTAAAGGGGGAAACACAAGGGTAGCCCGCAAAATTTCTAATTTCTTTCAATTTGCAGGTCAGTTCCTGACTGCTTTTGAAACAAAATAATATGATGCCACCGTAACACGTAAGTATAGAATAGAATTTAATAATTAAACTTAGTGTTATATTGATAATTCTTATGAATTAATATATTTTAAGCCATATCGACCTCGTGGCTAAATACGTACGATACGTATTTTTTGTTTTATCAAATCAATAAAAATTGACAATGATAAAACGGGTCAAAGATTTGAGTGGGGGCTCGTGACGTCACTTGCCAGTAAAAAAGGTCATGTCTTCACACGAGTTTTTAAAGCACTGTATCATCTTCATTGTTTGTTTACGTGAAAAAAGAAAAATATATGTGTCCAATATTTTTTGGAAATCTATCTGACGGACTTAATATTTTTTTTTGTCAACTCTATTTGAATTCTTAATTAAATGTTTTTTTAGCTCACTCTCACACGCACCCATCCCGACAAATTTAATTGGACAATAAAACAGCACTGGTAATGATTTGTGCATCGGATCGATAACAACGTGTTAATTATTATTCATGCTCATTGAATCACAGCTGTGCGTTATCTCGTCCATTCAGTGGTCCATTCACAGCTTCACTGCGACCTAAATAATATGCGATCGCGTAAACAATCTGTGGAGATTAGATGTTGCGTGATGGATGGGGTTGTGGAGAATACATTGGCGGTGACCTCATAATTGGGAGTTTAAACTGGTGTTAAGGATCATCGGACATTGATAGATAGGAACTTCAGTGTTTGTATGGATGTGACCCTGTCCGGCGACGTATCCACAATTTTAACAAACCTGCCACACTATTCTCAAACCACTGTAACTCCTGAAAGCCAGAATCAAGAGTGGCGACCAACAAAAACAATGAAGCTCGACGAAGTCACAGAAACACAATTTAACTGTCTTGAGTCTCGCGACGAAATTAATCAGAAAAGTATAGCCGAGGAGTAGAAAAAGCTTTATTTTCAATGCCTTCCATATTAGCAGGAGACAGAACAGAACAAGGTCAATAGGCATAAAGGGACGTATACAACTGGGGTAAGCCCAGTTGCCTAGCATTACGGACAAATCATTAACATTAATGGGTCCTAAGTTGTGAGCTAGCTTATATTAATTTGATTCCAATAATAGGTATGGCAAAAACATCGCAATTTGTATGGACCGGTTTGCACTAAGGTCAAACGCGGATGTTTAGTATTACTAATCTGTGCTGAACCCGTGGTGTACGATCACGGTCCTCCCAAGCGTTGGTAACGTAAAGGTAGTTTGACTCTGTTAGATTAGGAGCACCTGTACCTAATATGTCTAAGTTTTTCATCATCATCATCAGCCTATTAATGTTCCTATTACTGAGACACAGGCCTCGCGCACACGCCACGCGGGCACAGTGCAGATTGGTAGATGTCAAAAGTCAAGTTTTTCATACATCACATTATTCTTCCTGCTTGTCTTTAACAGTTTCACTTGGCTTTACATGCCATCGAGAAATATATCTCTAAAGCATGCTGGGAAACCATTGTGTCTAAGGGGAGGCCAGGTGGTCTAAAATGGCCACTTTAGCAGATCATAATATGAATTGCGGTCATCATCTTCTTCCTGCCGTTATCCCATTCTATTTGGGGTCGGCGCAACACGTTTTCTTCTTCTATTTTGCGTTAAATTCCGTAAAATAGTCACAGACGTGAAATAGTTACTATTATGAATAGTAACTTTTTACGAATTTTAGCGCAATTCATATTAATTATTATCTGCTAAAGTAGCCATTTTAAACCAGGGGTTTCCTCACAATGTTTTCCTTCACCGAAGGTAGTGATTGTTTTACACAGTAGGTACGCACATGAATTCAAAGAATCAAAGCAGCTTGCAGGAGTATGGGTAGGTATAGTACCTAATGCTAGTCTAGTGTTGCGATCGTCGCACTGCCAAGTCATAGGTCCCGAGTTCAAATCGCACCTTAAGAATCATAATTCAAAAACACTAACACACACACACACACACATAACTCAATCTAAGAAATTGAGTTACGGTTATAGAGGGTCACTAAAATGTACGTACGCTCTTTTAGGTGAATATTAAAGAAGCGACGTTTTTATGGTCCTAAAATCCTGATTCTAGCATGAAAACGTTCGGGTTCGAACCCAGGCAGGCACACATTACTTTGTGTAATTTATTTCATCACCGATGCTCTCAAGACGGTAAAGGAAGACATCGTGAGAAAACCGGCATGTCTTAGAAGCAAAAATTCGAAGACATGTGACATCTAATAATCCGCACTGTAGGTTATAGTCCATTCCCTCTCGAAGAGAGGAGGCCTGTGTCCCAGCAGTGGGAACATTAATTGACTGTTGATGATGATTCGTGGATGGGTGATGTGCTGGTGGTGATGGTGCTGTCATTTGTAGATTTTTGACAGTCGTTACAAGAAGTAACGACAGTATTACTTGCAGGACGGATGTCCGATGGAGCCGAAAAGTTCTGGAGTGGTGACCGGAATCAGAAGACGTAGCGTTGGCCTTCCAACGCTACGTCTTCTGATTCCGGTCGGTGATTCCTCTCACTAGGTGGACCGATGACCTGGTCATCCCCACGGATGCGACACGCACGGGGCCGGTCAATGACACCTGGATGTCCGGACACCTGGGGGTGGCCTATGTCTAGCAGTGGACGTCTTTCGGCTGAAATGATGATGATGACAGGAAGTCAGTAGCCCGAAACTGTGACAACTAATCTTACCAAGGAGTATCGTATTACCCAGTACCAATTCTGTGCCAGTACTAACTGGGTTGTGGAGGTCAGATAGGCAGTCGCTAGAGGCTGGTATATTCACCTGCATCCGGTTAGACTGCAAGCCGCCAACAACATTGTTGTGAAAAAACTTTTTTGCAAAAAAAAACAACCGACTTCAAAAACACCAAAAAGTGAAAAATAAACTTCAAAAGAAAAATCAGCTTCTGAAGTCGGTGACATTTGTTTATTTGATTTAGTTTTTTTGCCACTGCACAAGCCAGTTACCAAACTGTTATAACTATTTTGACTAAGGAGCACTTACAGTTGTTATGTTACAAATAACATTGCGTGCCAATTACCATTTAAAGCTAAAAGAAACAACGGTTAACAACTGAAAAGTTGATTAGTAAATAAAAAAAAAATAAAAAAACCGGTATATTTTCATTACCAGCCGCTCGAAGTGTTAAATAATGAAATAATTACATTCTATAAGGCAATTAACAACGTGATGCCCTTTACGAGAAAAAAGTCATCGATGCGATTAATAAACTCAAAAATATTATTTCATTGCGTTCTCGAAATAAATGTAAAGAGACGATTTTTATCGATATCGAACGTCATTTGTTATTGATAAAAAGGGAGTCAGCATATCGAAAACGTAATGAGAGTAAAAGAGAGGAGAGAAACGCGTTAAAAATTATCGGGAACAACTGAAAACGATCAAGGAGCGGTGTCAAACATTTTTAATGGAAAAAGACGGAGAAAAAAAATAAGCTGTTGTTAGAAAGGGATGGGAGAAGTGAAAGATGCATGTGTAGGAAATTTGCATTTTATCTTTATAAATCTTGTTGTTAATTGAGAGGTTTGTAAATGTTTTGCGTACACGTGTTAATTAAGGATTGATTAATGAAGACCTGCTACTGTCCCTTTTATTTTAAGGACTAGCTGTGCCCCGCGACGTTCGGTCGCGGGAAAGTATTAAAAAAATATGACCTTCCCTTTTTGAATCTGATTTTGTTACCTATTTCAAGGTTTTTCTTTTTTTGCTCCTAAAACAATTACTTTTGGATTAGTTTACGTTAGACCTTAAAACATCAGCTATCTGCCAGTGAAAGTCCCGTCAACATCGATTTATCCGTTACGGAGACCGTTGCCGGAACAGACAGATAGACAGACAAAACAATTAAAAATACGGTTTTTTTTTTTCATGAATTTACTTTCATATGCATTCAGTAAAAAGCTAATATTTTGATATTACAAATAGATACTTGAATTTTATATATTTGTATGTAGTATAGGTACCCATATATCAATGAGTATACTTATAATATATGTTTGTAGTAGTGTGTAGATGTATAGATAAAACCTTATGAAATATCGAGCAGGGTGCAAATTAAAAATAAGCCGTGAAATAGGCAATAACAATGCTATTACATTTCTTCCTTACATTAGTTATTGTCAGAGCGATGTCTGTAAAACTGAGCGTTTTAAATGTCACAGTAGCTCAATTTATTATTATAGTACCAACATACGTATACCAATTTAATTTTCGATATTTTCATGATTGCTTTTTTGTTTAGTTCTGAAAAGCATGCGTGGCCGCGGTCTTTACGGTAAAAAATGACAGTTACGGTAAATAAAACCTTTTTGACACAAACATTTGTTTTAAGAGCTTTTATATAAAATATATATTGCAACTTCTTGATTTGTACAACAATTAAAAAAAAAATACCCCATTCATACGCCTGGTCATGTATGATCTATTATAAATTAATGTACCTACATGATAACCTCATTTAAATAACAGAATTTCCAATTTGATTAAAAATAAAACTTATCAACACGGACGATCAAAACTTCCGATGCACCAATACTTCCGACCTCAAAACTCTGTCACAAAAACCCAACCGTAGCTTGTACAAAATAGGGTCTTATTCACTTTGCAGCTGGCAATGCACTATCAAGCCCTATTTAAGTAGATTGCAGCTTCCGTTCCAATGACTTAGAGACCCTCTACAATTATTATGTTTTACTAATATTGTATAATTATTGATAACGAACGGTTTGTTTTGATCAGCAATCGCACCTACATTTAATTTTATTTATTGATCGCATAATTATTGCTTCATTTATGTTGTTATCCATACATATTATAAAACAAAGTCCTCCGATATCTCTGTCTGTCGGTCTGTTCGCGATGAACTCAAAAACTATTGCACCGATTTTCATGCTGTTCACCAATGGATAGAGGTTCTCGGGGAAGGTTTTAGTATGTAATTTGACGCGGGCGAAGCCGCAAGCATCAGCTAAGTAGTCTTGAATATTCATGTTATGTATAAATGTTGTTCCGTATTTGTTCAACTCAACGGTCAATCGCTCAACCACTGCGCCAACCATCTTGTCAGCATGTCTTTTTTGTTGGAGGGTGGGAAATCATCAAATGACTCCTCCCGCTTTGGGCAGAGCGGTAGGTACGGAATGTCCGACTTCTACTGACCCCGTCGTCGGTGCTGCGGGTTGTTCAAAAAAGATACCGCGGCCTTGGCACAAGGGCTAAGAAGGAACATGGGTGGTTTTTAGTCAGTAGAAGTCTGACATTCCCTTCCGCTCTGCTCAGCGGGAGGGGTTATTTGATGATTTCCCGCCACCCAAAAAAAAAAATATTTTGGCTGGTTAAGAATTATGACTGCCCCAGTTATACTTATAACTGTACGGTGATATATCAAGTAATACATACCTAGTATAACCTGACCAAACTTTGTATAAGCTTTCTGGACAATGAGAGATCACCTTATACTGGTATTTCGTCTTTGATTGCTTATTTGCATAGAGTTTAGGTTTCCATAACAAATTTATTCTTACATCTTCCCAACATGAACTACAAACTCATTTACTCTCCACATATTCGTTTTTAAGGTTCCGTATCCGAAGAGTCACCAACGGGACCCTAATAGTAGGTAAGCTCCCTCTGTCCGACCTCCTGTCTGTTAGCCGGGTTGCTGTAAAATGTAAACTCACGATCTGCAATAGGTGGACTGTTGAAATTTTCACAGAACATTTATTTCTGTTGCAGATATGTATGACATTAACACGTTGTTGCGGAACCCTTTTTTTTTTTGGCGGGTGGAAAATCATCAAATAAGGGTCCCGCTCTTGGGCAGAGTGTCAGACTTCCACTGACTAAAAATACCCATGTTCCTTCTTAGCCCTTCATGTCGAGGCCGCGGTATCTCTTGCAAACACCCCGCAGCCCCGACGGGTTGTTGCGGAACCCTTCATGCACAACTCCGACTTGCACTTGACTGGTTTTATTTCCCTATTCCTTGCCAGGCTCTAACTTGACCTCGTCTCCCATGGAATGACAAAGGAATGCCAGCATCCAATCGTACAGAACGCCTCATTAGATACGGACCAAATAAGTTCTGAATCAATTTGTAGAATTGGGAGAAGGCGTCCTATTGTGGTGGTGGTGTTACCATGGGTTTTGGTTTCAGGTAGATAAGTCTATCCGCGAACGGTGATTGGAATTCGGGACATGGGTGATAATGGTGCTTGCAACAGTCCCGAAATATCGGGCACTCATTACAAATAGTACCTAGACGTTGTAATTATATCTCGTTTTCGAGACAAAGTGAAGTGAAAATTATATTTTTTCTACTCCTACGCTAACGCGATTCTGTTCTGATAGTAACATTTTGTTTCGGGATCCAAGACAGTCATAGTTTCAGCGCTTTTCTTGTGGTCCTCACTGTTGATTCTGGCTTCCATGAGTTACAGTGGTTTGGGAATAATGTGGCAGGGTCAGGACTATGGCTTTTTAAATTAGTCTGGGTTTATAGTACTGTCCCACTGGTGAGTAAATCCTCCCCCAATTCTTTTCAAGATCTCTTTTCCTGCACCTCCTCGTGCCAGATTGAATAAATTATACTATACTAGCTGTACCCGCATGCCTTGCTATGCCCTTTTTCCTACATAATACCTGCCTACCTACCTGCTACATACCTACTACTTATCTACCTACTACCTCCTATCCTACCAACCTACTACCTCCTATCCTACCTACCTACTACCTACTACCCTACCTACCTACTACCCTACCTACGTACCTACTACCCTACGTACCTACTACCCTACCTACCTACCTACTACCCTACCTACCTACCACCCTACCTACTACTCTACCTTAGTCTACTATCCTACGTACTGAGTTGTGTTTTGTTATTCTGTCAGTTGCGTTTTGTTATACCACGTTTTCCACCAAATATAATAACAGTGACCACCAAGTATAAAAAGACATTTACACTTTTGTTTACCTGTAGAATAAATTTTAGGTATTATTTTCGGAAATTAAAAATTAAATAATTAATAAATAATTTACACAAATTAATGTCTAAAACAAACAAATATAACAGTACCTGAACTTTCGAGACATTTTACAAAAAATAAATTTCTGAACGCACACATGAATAGTTGTTACAGTATTTGACAGAATTGGACAACAAATGTTTGACATCTAATAAACAAATCAGCATTTATTGAAATGATTAAGTATACATTACACATATCGAGTTTTCATTGTTTTTAAGATGTATTATGCTATTCGGGGCGAAGACAAATCCAACGATCAATAACCATGAAAATTGGTTCAGCAGATCTCGAGTTATAAGTGTTGTAACAAACCCGTCTTTGTTTTATATATATAGATAAAAAAAAAACAACTGTGCCAACAGTTTTGGAATAAAGTGGCGTTACATACGGATGGACAGACAGGACGAATCTCTAAGGATTCCATATTTGCTTTCCGGCAACGGAACCCCTAAAAAACACACAAATTATTATACCAATTTATAAATCACTCTATTAATCATCAAAATCTCGCAGGTGTGAAGTTCATTTAAAGCCGTGTATACATGGTGTTCCTACAATCAAGGACGCCGGGTACCCCATGGTGTGCGCAGGAACATTCGCCACGGGGCACCGACTCTTGCGCACATTAATTAATAGTTTTCAACACAACAATCCGACACCGTCGTGCTAAATACATGGAATTGATATACCCCTCGGGGAGTCTGTAACTGCCTTAATTGTATACCAATGATTATATGTTTTTTTTTACAGTAATTTGATTTTTTGTGATTGAGATTTTTGTGATGAGTAAAGTTGTTTGTTGTTGATCTAGGAATTTTGAGCTACTGGCATTTGCTTGGTCTAACTTAGTAAAATGGTTGTTTTTACACGACTGCCCAAAAAAAAAGAGTGTTATTTCGTATGGGACACCATATCACCATGGGTCACCATCTGAATTTATATTTAATCTGAAATGCAATTTGTGTATTTTTTTTTTAAATTTTAGAATAATATTTTATTGGATTATTTAATCATTTGTATGCTCTCACAATGGTGAAAGAAAACACTGTGAGGAAACCGGCGTGTCTTATAAACAAAAAGTTCGTAGGCACGTGACATCTTAACATCTACCAACCACTGGACTCGCGAGGTGGATTATTGCCCCATCCCACTTCTAGAGAAAGGAGGCTTGAGTCCCTGCGAGTGGGAACATTATAGGTTCATGAATCATTTCTCGTGAGATCGAGAAATACGCGTTAGAACTTTTTAGTGCATAAAAATTTTAGTTAGTAAGTAAAAGCGTGTCGGTTTTACAATCCACTGTTAGCCTGTTATCTGCTTAGTCTTTTCCCAACTATGTTGTGGTCGGCTTCCAGTCTAACCGCATGCAGCTGAATACAAGTATTTTACATGGAGCGACTGCCTATCTGACCTCCACAACCCAGTTAATACTGGGTAATACGATACCCTTTGGTAAGACTGGTTGTCAGACTTTTAGTTCACTGACTACCTGTAAACACCATCACCACTGTTCTTACATGGAATACCATAAAGTCGAATATGGTTATGTGGAACTAAGATAACCTACCAACATGTTTTTCTACTATCACCTACTTGATTGCCTGGCTGGTCTAGAGGTTGCAGGAGCGACTGCTGAGCATGAGGTTCTGGGTTCAATTCCTGGGTCGGCCAGCGCTTTATTGTTTTTTTCCCTGAATTTCTCAGTAGCAGCCATGTAGTCTGGATCTGTCCCCGGTTGATGGCAATAGGCTCGCCCTCTGTTACTTGTGACTTAAACATAACTGGCGAAATGTAGGTGTACCTGTTAGATACACTTCTGCCTTATACTTTGGCCATTACAGGCGTGATGTGATGTTATGTAGTTATGTGTTAAGACTGTGTCGGCATTATGATTCACTTTTCTTACATTGAATATTAGGAAGTCGTATTTGACGACTTAACGACTACGATAGCTACATATCTATGTAGGTACTACAACCTACTTAAATAAAAAAGTACCATTAGTGCAACAATATCAAACCTTACTAAGCACCAAAAGCTATCGCTATTAACAGTAACAATAACAATCTAGCACACCATTCAAATAGAATACTACCCACATTCAAATATCACCTTCGTGAGTATTCGGAAACATTCGTGCGCATTCGAGATCTTACGATGCACCTGACCCTTCAACAAGAAAATTCTATCAGTGACTCCGAAGGAATGCGCGTGACCAATCGGACGATGCTTCTATCGACATCGATACCATAAAAAATCGACGGAAATGATCGAACCACGACAAATGCGAATGCCCCTCAAAATTGAATAAGTCGATACGATATCACCAAAGTTAGAATTGAAAGACGATTGACTGAAAAAAACTACGATCGATTTACTGCTTCGGTTGGCTGTGGAAAAATTTTGTGTTGCTACTATTTATCGATAGTCGATAAAATAAATACTGTCAGATTCATTAAATTATTATGATGAAGTGATGATGATATTCTCAAGAAACATGTTAATAAAATTAAATAAGTAGTTGAGTTTTTTAGAACTATACTCATGTCGTATCAATCATACTCGTAGTTTAAATGGCACGATGAAGAAAGTTTTTAAGGAACTAATTAAAAACAAAACAACTTGTTGTACGCATAATTGTGTTTTGTTCCTGCTTAAATAAGACCCTGGTTACTGTGATAAAACATTCGAAATTGATGCTAGCTCAACATATCGATATCGATTAGCACCGTTAATCCAACGATCCAACAGTACAGCACTTGGTTCTGTTGAGAATGTCATTTGGAAACGGTAGCCACCGTCGCAGCGGGGGGCGGTGCCTCGTTCGCCATCTTTATTTTTATTATTTTTTTAGCCCTTGTTTATCCAGTCCGGGGCGTCGCGGCTCACTGGCCGGAGCAATCAATAAATGCTGTGACCGTAAAACCACGCCGGAATTAAATACAGCGCTCCGGCCATTGTAGCCAGGTATCACCCGTCACGCAACCGAACACCACTGATGTAATTAAAAAAATTTAAATAAAAACATCAACAATTAACTGGCAACTCAGAATGGGTGAAGTCAGTCAGTCACTCGATAATTTGTTTGATTATTACGAATGAACGACTTTCTGCTAAGAGTGAGGGCGCTGCTTCTGTAAATACGCCTAATCCGCAAAAGAATAATTTGGCTTACTTCGATTCGTTCCCGGGGGACGAAGCTCAAAAAATTCTTAATAGAGAATTATAACAAACACAGGCCGCCGGCGGCAATTTCACACTTTATTAATGCAAGTATTACTGCTAATTCCATCAGTTGACACGTGCCGAATTTGCTGTTCCCATAAAACCTCGGCCTCCCCTCGCGCGACACCAAAAAGAACACCAAACCATTCAACTTTCTGTCTTGCGCCTATACATGTAGATATGAGGTTTGCATGTAAACAAATAAAAAAAACAGCCCTCCAAATATGCATTTTAATTCAAAGTATTAAGGAACAAAGTGCCCTGTAGATTAACGAAGTACAGTTTTGCACAAAACCGATTTCGGTTCCCTCCATTTTTTGACAGCTCGGCGATGGCGATTCATAGATAAAGTTGTGCGCACAGATTCCGCGGACCATAGATCACAGAGTAATGCGGTCACGCTCTATGGTATTAAGTGTCAGTTATCGTCTCCATGGGGCTTAGTGTGCACGAGTATAATACATTTTTATGTTTGTACGCTCCCCTTGTTGTAATATAACAACATGAAGTGAGGTTTACTCGGATTGAATACGGCATTATAATGAAATGATTCATATTTAAGTGAGTCCTCCCCTTCGTCTGTTGTAATTTGATGGTGTCGGGGATCGGAAGCAATGTTTCTTATTAAAGTGGTGTTATGACTGTCATTTTTATTGCATTGTATGGTCTCTTTTTGTTGTTATTTTTAAATATTTTTGTGATGATTTACACCTTCATGGTGTTTCGCATAACACCTGACTTTACGGGAATGGGTGTTACATAGCGTATTTTTTTGCTGTATTTGGTGTACATTATTAACAAATTTTTCTTTTGGTTTTGGTCTTCGACTTCGGTTATTTTGTTTTGAATAAATAATGATAATAAAACACTTTAATGACCTTGCAATAAATTAAAAAGTAGTTAAAAAAAATCAACAGTAACTCGAAGCCGGCACATCGTTTGTGTAAGTTTCCCAGACTCCACATAATCCGGGATGATTCGATACCGAAGATAACGCGATAACCGTCCGGTAATAGTCCAAATATCTCTGTAATGTGTATGTAATGGGACGGCACGCGCCGATCGCGTGTGTTTGCGCCGAGGGACGAACCAGGCTTAGCACTTTCGTCGGTGACTGTACGGACAGCTCCCTTTTCGTTACTGATTGATCCGAAAGATATGTTTGTTGTTATCAGATAGTCGTAAATTAGACAAAAGGATTAGTGGCACAGCTTGCATAATGGTGTAAAATAACTATTTATTATTGGGCAGTGATTTGTTTAGGAAGTATGGGTTACACAATGATTTGTATGTTTCTAGAGTTGGTGGTGGTGACACTTTGCATTGCATTCAGGTTTTAGAAACAACACTCTGGGCAGGTCAAAAGTTATGAAATTCCTTAGACTTTAATGATTTTAGTCATTCTGATTTAATATGAAGAAACATCACACCTGTTATCCCTGAAGGGTTAGGCAAAGGTGTACCCATTACTATTCCGACATTTTGGTATATGGTAGTGTCCTATGTTCAACTGGGTGATAATAATATCACCCAGTTGAAATGAGGACACTAGGCACTTAAGTATCCTATGGACACTAAAGTGATGATATGGCTAGAAAGGAAACTGCTGAGATGACGAGTAACAGAGAAGTATGGAAGAAGTAGATAATATGCTGCGTCGATCCCAAATAAATAAGGATAAAGGCAGGAGAATGATGATGAGTATCATACATTTTTTTTTTTGGCAGGTGGAAAATCATCAAATAACCCTTCCCGCTCTTGGGCAGAGCGAAAGGGAGTGTCAGACTTCTACTGACTAAAAACCACCCATGTTCCTTCTTAGCCCTTTATGTCGAGGCCGCGGTATCTCTTGCGAACAACCCGCAGTCCCGACGGGATGACTATCATACCTTCAGATTCCTTTTTCACAAACAACAAAACATACTTGAAAGATTTTAAAACTGTAATTTAAACAAATTTATTAAGAAAAGAAACACCTATTGATGTGTAAAGTTACACTGTATACCATGTTGTAGGTACAGTCGAACAAGCTAATTGGTATACACGCAGAAATCTTTATAATCCTAGTACACTGGCAATATTGATAGCAATTTTGCTTTTTGACATTATCAAACGCTTTAAAAATCGAATCATGACAAACGCTGTATCGTTTCACATTAAATGTATCTGTGTAATCATATAAAACCGACTTCAAAAACACAAAAAAGTGAAAAATAAACTTCACAAGAAAAAGCAGCTTCTGAAGTCGGTGACATTTTGTTTGTTTGATTTCGTTTTCTTTGCCACCGACTTCAGAAGCTGCTTTTTCTTGTGAAGTTTATTTTTCACTTTTTTGTGTTTTTCACTTTTTTGTGTTTTTGAAGTCGGTTTTATTTTTTGCAAAAAAGTTTTTTATTTTTCCATTTATAGTTTTCCCAAACAAATAATAGGTTTTATTTATCCCCAATAAATGGAACATTACATAATATCTTACTGTCCAAATCTGGCATACTGGCGTGATGTTACGTCATGATGTTGTATAAACAATAAACATCCAAGCGATTGCAGCAATCACGACAGATTTGCCGTCTATTTTTGAAGAGTTCTATTGTATATTATCTCCGAAGATCAGGATCAGATCTTCACCAAATTTAAATGGGACCACCTCAGGAGTATACTCTTTCAAATAAAAAAAGAATTTTGAGAATCGGTTCACAAATGGAGGAGAAATCAGGTAACATACATAAAAAAAAAAAAAAAAAAAAAAAAATACATACACACGAACATATAACCTCCTCCTTTTTTGAAGTCGGTTAAAAAGTGTTATCTTATTGATTATGAAATGAAAAGAAACACCTATTGATGTGTAAACTCTCCACAGACAATGTCCCACCTTCCATCTTGCGCTGCATGCCCCGACACCTGCACACTTGACGATCTAATGACTGCATCAGCGAGCGGAGTTCGCACAGCTGAATATTGGGCCAAATTCATTTAGGGAAGATTTGTCATCGACACGCTAAGAAGAAGATCTTAAAAGTAAATGTACGAGTAAGTTAGCAGGCTGTATAGTGTATACCTAATACCTTGTTCAACCGTACTTACGAATCCCCAGCGTAACCCGAAGTGTTAGTATCTCACGAGATGGCGTTGTATCAGCCGGAGACAGATTGGGCGCGACGTTGATACGAGTCGTACATGACTAGACGAAAAACTTGGACGGTATAATGTAACAGTGTACCATGAACTTGAAATAAGTATTTTTCAGGGACCGAAAATGTTATTGGTAAAGTGAATTAAGGAGTATAATAAGGGCATAAAGTATATAACTATAACTTGAAAATTATCCTACGAGAAAATAAAATCAGGATATAAACTATCCTATGTATTAATCCAGGTTATAAACTATCTGTGTACCAAATTTTATCCAAATCCGTTCAGTAGTTTTTACGTGAAGAAGTAACAACAATACACACTCACAAACTTTTGCCTTTATTAAATACCAGAACAAATTGTCAGCTCTGGTATATGGCCGTCCCAAAACATCGATACCTACCGTAGAATCGGTTTACTAAACCGTAAGCGAAGTTCTATACAGAACGTGTGATCGATCAATACATTTTATGAGCGGCGTGACCTGGGACCTGCTAGATTTGTGGCTGGTTCTACGTTAGCATACTGCAGATTTACAGTTTACCCGGTAAAATGGATTGATTGGTTGTTTATATTGTTAGTTTAGGCGTTTGTTTCTTAACGGCTCGTCTAGGGTCAGTGAAAACGAAACTTCAGCTTAGGTTGGTATGTGCCCTGGAAGGGGGAAATATTTAAGACGTAACTAATTATTTGTTATACAAGAGTGCAAAGTTGCTTTTTAACCGCGTGTTCAATTTTGATGACCGAGCAAGCGAAGGATTCTAAAATTGAATCACGAGCGCAGCGAGTGATTCAAAATTAGAATCCTGAGCGTTAGCGAGGGAATCAAAAGAGCACGAGGTGAAAAATCTTTGCACTCGAGTGCAACACGTAACTTTTCATTCCACCTCAGCGAGGAAATGACTAAATGCAAAAAAAAAAACGTTTACAATCACAAGATAGGTACACTTTTATTTCAGTTTAGGTATTAATTACTACATTATGACAGGTAAGTATTACAGAATAATCTTTAAATTATAACAAAATAATACTAAGGTATAATTAAGAAAATTTTAAAGTAACGTTGCTACAGTTATTTAAATTGAGTGTAATATTTTTGTTTGGTACTGTAATATTGGTGTTAGTCACTTGTGTACTGTTTTTCGGTAAACTATCTGTCATACTTAATAGTTGTACCGATTCATCGGATTCCCTTGGCGTGAATGTTGGAGAGAGAGGGAGATGGTTAGGTGTTTCATAACGGCTTATTTTTGATGTAGAAGGGCCAGTCCAAGGATCCGATTGAGGCTCTTTCAGTGTAATGGCTCCTACGATGCCTTCACATATTTTAGACTTATTTTGGATGGAATCCTCTATGTATCCCTCTACAACTGCATTGGACTTCCAGCCTCCGTGGCGCTTAAGGGACAGGAGATCAGCTCCGGAATCAGCCAAAAGTGTGGCTGAAGTTCGTCGGAAACAATGACCCGTGTACAACAGGGGTTCTGGAAGTTCAAGAAATGTTGCTATTTCTCGTGGGATACTGCCAATTTTATTAGTACCCATAGGCTGTCTAACACACTTTCCATTGCGATACTGTAGAAAAAATCGATTGATTGGAGTGTTAGGCGGGCGTAAGGCTTGATATTTCTCAACAATCGTTACGTATTCCTTGCGAATGACGAAGTTGCGGTCTCTTTTTGTCTTTGTATTAGGTAAATTAATTAATAGTAAGTCATCTGAATGTTTCTCAATGTTTTTGACATTAAGTTGTGTTAGTTCATTAGTTCGACATGCTCCGTTTATTCCAATAATAAGAACAACCTGTAACGTAAAGAGTATTGTAGTAGATAAATGAATAAAATTGATATGAACGCATAATTATGCCTATCAACATCTACTAAGTATACTATTTAATTGAGATTAATATACTTAAGTAGATACTGAATGTGCAACTGACTTACTTTTGCCGCCAAATATACGGAATCGGGTGCTTCGTTAAGAAACTTTTCAATATCAGATACTGTGAAAACCTTCGATTTTTTTGGTTGATGACCAGATAAGGCTCTTTTTAAAAATGCCACTAATTTAGGATAGGTATCGATATGTTTGTCTTTTTTCATCTTTATTGTTGCTTTTAGCATCGAATACGTACTCTCCATAGAGTGCTTGCTTTCTTGTTCTCGGATAATTCTATAAAATATGCCAGCAAAACGTTTTCTGAGAAAGTTTTGGCTCCTTTTGCTAGTCGCCACGTGTTGAACATATCGTACTGTTTTAAATACTTCTCGCGTGATTGTTGAGGGAGAAAGCTCATTTGCGCATTATTAGCAGTTTCAGTCAATTCTGTTGGCGTCAAGCAAACTTCCTCGTCGCTAGAATCACTCATTTTAGTTTTTTCACTTGTTTTCAAGTTTCTTGTTTTTAATATAAGGTTTAACAATGACGTGAAAAAATGCCGCGTAAAGAACCGCGTACAAAGCAAATTGAAAAAAGAACACCAAGAAGGTTCCGAGTCTGAGTTTTTAACAAATTAAAAAAAAGTTGTATGATATATTCGGCACCATAGAGGTAGCAGTAAATAGGTTTAATGTTTTTTTTAATTCACAAACTTAGTGCACACGATGTTCTAAATTCAATTTACTTTATCCTCTAGAGAATAAAAACGGCTTTTCCACTCAGATATTGAAGATTAAAAATACTCTTTCCGAGATGGTGGGATGAAAAGGAACTTTATCAAACTAACAAAAGTCATCGACTTCTGAAACTGATTCTTCTTCTGAAGTTTATTTTGTTTTTTTTTCTTTATTATAACTTTTTCACTTTTTTTGTGTTTTTGTGGTCGGTTTTTTTTTCGAGAGAGTTTGTTTAAGTTTAATTTATTTTATAAGCCTTTATACATTATGTACTTACAATTATCTAAGCGTACTTATCATGTACGTACGTACGTACCCCAACTCCAAACAATATTCATTATACGAACATTATACAAAAATAATAGGTGCATTTGTGCGGTTGCAATAAAAATGAACAAAATGGCTGATACAATATCGGGGTGCCGCGGGCGATGAAAAATAAATAAATGACGTTGCGGGAGGGAAAATGAAAACCCACTTAGTTCTGCAACGCCCTCTAGTGGGGTTTAGTGACAAACTAACAACGCCTAGCGCCTTGCGATATTGCTTGTGGAAAATGTTTATCAGAACGTATTAGGGGTAGGAAATTGGGGTTTCATCTTCGGAAAGATGTATAGTTATTAGGTATGCATCTGGGTTATATAACGGCAACTCGTGGGTCCCGTCGGGGCTGTGGGTTGTTCGCAAGAGATGCCGCGGCCTCGACATAAAGGGCTAAGAAGGAACTTGGGTAGTTTTCAGTCAGTAGAAGTCTGACACTCCCTTTCGCTCTTTCGTTATTTGATGATTTCCCACACCTCAAAAAAATTAATTAAAAAAGGCAACTCGTGGGTAGGTACATAGTAACGGTCGATCTTCAGGTTAAGCCATGCTTCCCTAGGTTGGTCCGTGGATGGGTGACCACCCCTTGCATATCGAGTTTCTTCCTTCCTTGCCTTGGAAAGCACGTTAAGACGTCGGTCCCGACTGTCATTTGTAAATTTTTGACAGTCATTACGGGTAGTGACTCGAAAGTCAGACATGCAGTCGGGGCTGCGGGTTGTTCGCAAGAGATACCGCGGCTTTGACATGAAGGGCTAAGTAGAAACATGGGTGGTTTTTAGTCAGTAGAAGTCTGACACTCCCTTTCGCTCTGCCCAAGAGCGGGACATTTGATGATTTTCCACCAGCCAAAAAAATAAAAAAAGACATGCAGTCCTATGGTATCGTATTACCCTGTTTTAACTGTGTTGGGGAGACTGAAGGCTGACCCCACCCACCATAGTTGGTAAAAGTATAAGCAAATGATGATCATCATCATCATCATCATCAGCCTATAATGTTCCCACTGCAGGGACTCAGGCCTCCTCTCTAGGAGAGGTTACATCTCTTCGATTTTTTTGTTTCTTATGCCCGCTACACACGTTACGATAAATCGTTACGATTGGACGGTTCAGTTCAAACTGCAACGATAAATCTACATCTACAGTTTTTCTCATACACACGTCATGTAGTTTAAACTGCACAAATTGAACTGTACCTTCCAATCGTAACGTGTGTAGCTGGCATAAGACATTCCTCGACGTTTTCATTCGATTCAAATGATGATGAAGCAATATTGAACTTAACGATTAGTTTAAAAGTGATCCACAACTTTAAGACTCCGAATAAACAAAAGTCGCGTGATACTTCCTGGCCGCGCCACAGTCGAATTTTTAAATCGGAGTTAATGGGAATAATTGTTCATAATATGTTCATTATTGTTCATAATATAAAAAAAGTACTATAAAGGTTCGCGAGATATTTAACAAAATCGGTGGCGCGGCCAGAAAGCATGCTTCCTAGCCGCGCCACCGCGTACACTGCAATAAATAGGATAATAAAGTATTTTTTAAATACTATTAATATTAATAATAATTAAAATTAAATATAAATAGCCTCGGAACCTGGACATCTAGCTATAGTTGAACAATAAACATTATTATTATTGCACAAAATAAAATAAAAACATAACTGGCAAAACGCGGTACATCTCTGCTTAACCCTTTGGGAATTACAGGTGTGATGTTATAATATGTAATTCTTCATACACTATACATCATTCCCTTTCTTTTTCCAAAATTTTTCCTACATTATTTTCCTTTGCCGATAAAAACGGCGTCCACCAACTAATGACGACGAGATTCGAGCGCGGGCTGCGAATAGGCCATGGCGGCCATTTCTCATCATTTCCCGCGCTTTCCCGGCAATATATTATTTTTTTACAAGTCTTACGTCGTCGCTGCGCTCGTAAGGCCGCGCACTCATGATCTGAATACAAATGGAGCACGTAACCACTATGTATGTACTCGTAAAGGGTTAAAAAGATTTTTGCTCTAGAGAGTTAGTTGGAATGGAAGATTTATTCACTGGGGTTAGAGGTAAATGTATAGTTGTTGGTGCGAATGAAAAGCTGTGTAGGCAAAGTGTGTATGGCGGTTGTAACTTACCTATGCTGGCGTCCAACTAAAAAACCTTTTACCCAGAAATGGACAATTTTTACATACAGCTTTTTGATACAGCTGTATCAAAAAGCTGTATGTAAAAATATAGAGAGAGAGTTCAAAATTCTGTATCTTTCTGTCTAAAAATCATTTTTAGTATATGAATAGTTCCAGAGATATAAAAACTTTACAGGCCGTTTAATATTAGATTTTATGATGATTCCAGCTCTTGAAACCCTCTTGGTTATTTAAGGCCCCTTGATTAGGCATCTGCATAAGTAATATAATCGTACTTACAGCTATTTTCTGTTAATCCACTAAAACAGTACAATTTACGAGGTTTTCAAAATTCCAAATTGGGTATACTGTCCTTTCAACAACACAAAAGGACCCATTCATAAAGATGCAATAACAGATTTAATAATGTAACATTTTTAATTTGAAGAGGACAATAACAAATGTCATCATAACCCTTGACTCGCGACGCGCGGGTCGAACCGGCCCCCACCGCAATGGGGCGAGTATCCTGCCAGATGTGACTATTACAACAAAAGTCGGTTTCGATTGCGGCTGAATACGAACAGATAATCTTTTAAACGGTACACTATTGAAATTTCGTTCAACGACCCTAGATTATTTACATTCCATCGAGGACTCGAACAGGATTTTTCTAAACAACTAGTACAAAACCCGGCAATGGATTAGACTTGATATTTGTAAATAGAGATGGGTTAAATGCGTTCGAAAAGAGATAACTGATAAGAATAATTGAAACATGTGTCACGGTGCTGTGGTTACAGACAGGACCATTGTTTATGGTTCTTTTAGCGGTTACCGAAATACGTTATCTAAATCTTTGTTTAGCGTAATAAAAGCTGTTAACTCGACACCTGTCACTCATGCTGTTCGGTTATTTGGTTATCGAAATATAGGTTTACGGTGTTGTGCCAGTTTTTTTTTTGTTGGATTATCGTAGCAATAAATTTTACTAAGCATTGGGTATTGAGTTGTCTTAAATTTAGTGTTTTTATCTTTGTCCTTGCACAATTACTCATCGTAATTCCTGTATAGTTAACAATACAAAATTTCAATGCCTATCCAATGAAATATTCAGTAACTTTTTCCTTTTCTTCTTTTCGTGGCAAAAGTCCAACTCAATTCTTTTAAAATTATGATGAAAACCATGCTATATAACACCATCAGATCATAAAAACCTTTGTATTTACTGTAAATGAATAATAAAATGTTCTAGTTATATTCTCATTTCTTTTGAATCTTTTATTTTATAACACGAAGCGTCTTTAACGTTTAGGGTTACGAGCAAACGTCACAATGATGTGGCGATAAACACTGATGGATGGATCGTAAAAATATATTGGGCGATTGTGAGTTCATTTCCTAAATTAAGTTCCGCTTCTACGCGTGTTTTTATATTGTAAAAAAACGTATATTTTAATAATGGTGTAGGTTGTATAAAAATGTTGTTGATTTTATGGTGTTAATAATCTTTTGTTTTATTTAATCGTGTTCGTTTTTATGAGAAGAGTGATTTATTATTATAGTATAGTTATTTATACAAATCATTTTGAATATCATAGATACAGAAATGGCTAGTCAGATGATGAGATACAGAAATGACGTCAATAGATGAATTATGTGCAGTTTGCACATAACTCAACGCAAAAGAAGAACACCAAGCATATCTCTTCAATAATTAATCACCATAAAAGTCTCGGACTCTCTTCCATTATTGAAATCAGTACTTGGTAGATATAATCACAGTGCGGTGATAACCGGCTGGTCTCGCGAGAGCGTCTCCCAAACGTGCCATAACGTGTAACGACCGCATCTGTCGGAATCGGGACGATTCGGACCCGGCGGCAAGCGTAGGGTTAGGTGTTCGGAATCCGTTTGAATATTAAAGTTGTGTACTTGACTTTAAATAATTATTTGTCGAATGAAAATTATGTTGCTGACAAGTGTTGGTGAAAATTATGTTGTTAAGAAACGAATATACGTGCTGCTGGCTGGGTAGATTACGTACCTGGCAGACACCATGCACATGAAGCTACTATCATTATCACCATTCTCTTGCCCTTATCCCAATTCATTTGGGGTCGGCGCAGCATGTCTTCCTCTTCCATACTTCTCTGTTTTTCGTCATCTCATGAGAAACCTCCTTTCTTACCATATCATTCTTCACACAGTCCATCCATCGTTTCTTTGGTCTTTCTCTACTCGTATATCCTTCCACATTCATATTCAAAACCTTCCTCACAACATTTTCATCATTTTCATTTGCATCACATGTGATGCAAATGACATATCACCCATATTACCCATACCACGACAACCGATTTCCACACAACTTTTCAGTCACCGTCTCCTCTTTCAGACTCTTATGTACCTACTCATTTCTTATTTTATCCATTCGCGTAACACCGCACATCCCCCTAACCATTCTCATCTCAGCCACATGCAATTGACTTTCTTTCATCCCTTTTGTGGCCCAACATTCTGATCCATACAAGACAGCAGGTCTAACCATTGTTTTATAATTCTTCCCCTTTAGTTTAAGGGGAAAGCAGGAGTCGCAGATTGTTCCCGTGACCTGCCGCCATTTCATCCATCCCCTGTTAATTCTGTGTTTAACACTACGGTCTATTTCGCCATCGCTTTGCACGAGTGAACCGAGATACCGAAAGTAACCCTATGCAAAATTATTGCGGTAAAACGTTAAACCGAAAAAAAAAAAATTTCGGTTAAACTACAGCGGTAGAACTCAATCTAACGAACTCAATACATTATGGTGATGGGGTGAAAGTTGAAACTTTGATCTCTAATATCTCCGTAACTAGAAGGTTCCCAGGTATGGTCCAGAACAAAAAAAAAATATCGCGATGACGAGGAAACCGAGTGCCTGTTAAGACTCTAAACACCCTTAATATCATGGTAAAGACAAGTAAGCCTAGGCTAGTGAATAATAGTGCTAGTGATTAATAGATACTTCACCATGACTAGAAATTCCAATCGATACTGTTCACTTTTAAGTAAGTTTATCAGGTACCGATCTTATAAATTGCTAGCACTTCATTCGCGACTTCGCCCGCGTGTTAATCATTATACTAAAACCTCTCTCGTGAACCACTCTATCCATGGTGTGGAATGAATGGTGAAAACAGCATGAAAATCGGTGCAGTAGTTTTTGAGTTTATTGTGAAAAGATAGACAGCCAGACGCAGCGGGGGACTGTGTTTTAAAATATGTAATGTAATGATTTTAATTCCAGTATTATCTACTAGTGATCCTCGTTACGTATAGGTAGACATCAAGCGAAGCTATCAGCTTGATAATAGGGTCATTCAGGTGCTTAGATGACGACCTCTCCCTGGCAATCTGCCACTAGTTAGGCTTTTATGACTTGCCTAGGCCAAGACCTCACCGCGATTAGCTCTAAATAGTATAGAAGCAGGTTTGACGTAGGCAATCTACATAGGACAAATAATTAGGTGTTATGTCGGGCGATGTAACCTTCGTCCGGTGGTCACAGTTATTGTAAGTTGAACCTTTTTTTTGCGTTTAAGGAATCATCAAACGACTCCTCCCCTGAGCGGGAGTGTCAGACTTGGACTGACTAAAACCTACCCATGTTCCTTCTTAGCCTTTTGTGTTCCGGGGCCGCGGTATCTCTTCCTCTCTTCTTTCAAATAGTCCCTCAGCCCCGGTAGTTTGCACCTGGATGACTATTTATCTGGAGTTTCATGAGTTAATTTTCAGTTTGAAATCATCGACCTTAACATCATTTTTACCCAATTTTTACCCGACTGCAAGGGAAGGGTAATGTTTTTTATATTTTAGACTTAGGTTAAAGAAGTGCTGAATATAAATGTGGATGGATGGAGAGTAAGAGGAAAACCAAAGAAAAGATGGATGCAGTGTGTGAGGTGTGATATGAAGGAAAAAGGAATAAATGATAACGTGACGACTGACAAGGCAGAATGGAAGAAAAAAATGTGTTGCGCTGACCCCAAATGATATGGGATAAGGGCAGGAAGATGATGATTTAGGTTATAACATAACATCACGCCTGTAGTCCCCCAAAGGTTGGACAGAGGTGTACCTAATAGTACACCCACATTTTATAACTTATGTTTAAGTTCCATGTAATAGGGACGAGCCTATTGCCATCAATCGGGTACTAATCCAGACTCCAAAGCAGGCATAACACCCACTACATCTCCTCTAAATCGTCCCACGGTCCCATATTACCGTACCAAAGCGCCCCCAGACCGTTTATATGCAGTGTCCTTACGAAAAGTTTTGACTACAAACAGTTATTGCGGACATTTCAGGATGTTTCAGTGTGGCGTACATGGCGGTAATATAATTGTCGGCAGTTTAGAGGACACACAATTAATTGGGAGGTTGTTCATTCAGACATAGGTGGTTTTTAGAGGTTTGTTTGTAATTTTAGAGTTAATTCTGTTTGATGAGTAGTGTTTTTGCTGTTGTTTCTACAGCAGAAAACGTGTTTTGTATTTATAGAATTCAAGGACATTTTATTAATTTTGTGGAAAAATTCGAGACAGCGAAAATGTAGCATTTTTTTTCGCATTAAATCATCATCATCGGCCTAGCCTTTTCCCAACTATGTTGGGGTCGGCTTCCAGTCTAACCGGATGCAGCACAAAGAACTGCCACTCGGGTCGATCTTTAGGTAAAGCTGTGCTTGACTAGGTCGGTCTGTGGATGGGTGACGCCTCGACATACCGAGTTTTCTCCGTGCCTCGGAAAGCACGTTAAGCTGTTGGTCCCGGCTGCCATGTATAGATCCTTGGCAGTCGTTACAGGTAGTCAGTGACCTGAAATCAAAAATCAAAATCAAAACTCATTTATTCAAACTAGGCTGATAATCAGCACTTTTCGAACGTCAAAATTTACTTTACTTTACTTATTTACAAGTGACAGTCCCCCAAAACGCCCACCCTTCGACACTTCCTAGTGTTTTTGCTGGAAAGAAGAAGTGGCGGAACAAACTCTCCAGCAACACATCTGTCTGTTTGGTTAGAAGAACCAGACTCGATACAATACTATGTGTAAGTTAATATTACGATTGACTACAATCAATAATAAAAGGTATATAATAATAAAACATAAATTATATCAGTAAACTAATTTTGGAGAAAGAACATAAATTACAAACATTGTCTTGTGTTCAACTCAACGACCAGCTATTCTTATCATTTAAGTAGTCGTTAATGGAATAGTAAGCTTTTGAACAAAGAAATTTCAATTTACAATTGAAATTCTGACATTCAGTCTTACCAAAGAGATTCCATATTACCTCGTAGTAACTTGCTTGTGGAGGTCAGATAGGCAGTCGCTCCATGTAAAATACTGGTATTCAGCTGCATCCGGTTAGACTGGAAGCCGACCCCAACATAGTTGGGAAAAGGTTAGGCAGATGATGATGTTGTGAGCACTTGTGACATGTGCTAAATAAATACTCTTTCTATCTTTCTTATTTTTCTAATCATTACATCCCAGTAACACGTATAAAGTTTTAGCAGCAGTTATTATCGAGGCGTAACGGGGCGTTAATATAATTGGTGGCGTTTTAAAGTCGACACAAATAATTAGGTTGGGGGTGCGACTTCCACTCTAGTTACCGACTGAGTTCAAATGGCTGTATTCTGGGAGACGAGACAAGAGGAAGGAGGGATGGTAACTTGATTCAAATTGTGAAAATATTAAAAAAAATCTCTGAAATCCGCGAAGGCATAGACAGAGGTATACCAAATAAATATTTGTTTAAAGTGCATGTTTATTGTCTTATTTTTTTTGTAATTTTCTATGCACGTCATGTACCAGCGACATTTTTTTAATTTCATCCAAATCTGAGCAGCATTTTTCGCGTGAAAGAGTAACAAACGTTCATTTATTCTCACAAACTTTCGCATTTATAATATTATTAGTAGAATAAATAATAAAGTAATAATAAAATACCCTCAAAAGATCATAAGTAAAATATAAATAAGAACAACCACTATACCAATTAACTCCACTAAATAGCTATCGAAAATCAACATCCAAAGAGCCGCCGATCTGAACATCAGAATACATCGTTTGGAGCGGCGCCACGTCCTACCACCCCCCACCACCCCTGTGGGGGGAAGCTATTAAGCCAAGCCAAAACTAATTTAAATTAAATCCTAGTGAATTACCCGACGAGGAAATTGTCGAGCGCACCCTCGGTGCTCTCACTCGAGTACTGTGGGGTGCAAAAGTGTTGGTAGTGTTGTATTTTTGATTTAATAAATATAAGTCATAATCATGCATTGATACCTCATCATCATCTGCCTAGCCTTTTCCCAATTATGTTGGGGTCGGCTTCCAGTCTAACCGGATGCAGCTGAATACCAGTATTTTACATGGAGCGACTGCCTATCTGACCTCCACAACCCAGTTAATACTAGGTAATACGATACTCTTTGGTAAAACTGGAATCAGAATGGAGTCAGAATTTCAGGTCACTGACTACCTGTAACGACTACCAAATATCTATTACCCGGGACCAACAGTTTAACGTGCTTTCCGAGGCACGGAGGAAACTCGGTATGTCACCCATCCACAGACCGACTTAGGCAAGCACAGCTTTACCTAAAGATCGACCTGAGTAGCAGCTCTTATTAAGCCACGAGCATACATTGATACCAAACTGTCGTTATTCAAAATCAAAATAATTTATTTCTCTTAGGCCTACATGGGCACTTATAAAACGCCGACAAAAGGGGCACGGTTCGGGTTGATCGTTTCCTATAGAGAAAAACCAATAGGAAACTCCATGGTTATGGATATTGGATATTCCTCTAAGACCAGGTTTTATATAGTACAGCAATTTATTTGCGATGGATGCTTTTGACAGGACAGACAGCGTTCAATTATATTTTTTTTATTTGTCGTTTCTGGGTAAACGCCTCCCCCACATCCCTACCGATGAATGTAACACATTTAACTACTGAAATAAGCACTATATCGATGTTCAATGTCAAAATACTAAAAAAAAATGCGATTTATGTAGCTATTTGTGTTATGCAAACATGCAACGCATATAATCCGATGTCTATGTCATTATCATCATCTCCTTAACCTTTTCCCAATTACATATATTGGCGTCGGCTTCTAGTCTATCCGAATATAATTATGTTACATGTAGCGGCTACCAATCTGACATTTTCCCAGATACTGCAAAATATTACTACGCCTAACACTTCTCACCCCGACAGTACCATCTATATTGCTTGCGGGCGGCGAGGCTCAAGCGGCAGCCGCGTCGTTACATGTACCATTTGAATATTATCTAACACCCCCACCAACCCCCTAGCACCCCTCCCTACCCTCGACTACCCTCAGAGAGTTTAGACACAACTGTGAGGCCTCAACGCCTTAATTAATGCAAATTTGAGTGCTAACAAGATTATGAATCCGGCCGCTTTTTGACTTGCTCTCGGAAGTTGAGTGGCTGTGCTTCGTGTCAGTTAATTATCTATGGGCTTGGGTATGCTTTTATTGGTGTTGATGTTTAATTTGTATACACGGTTTATGTGCTAAATGAAGTTCGATTTTTGTTCCTTTTTTACATAAACCAGCATTTATAGTCTCCTGGGTATCTAAGGCTTTACTTGTGCCAATCTCTTCGATACTTATTCCCACTGCTGGGACACAGACTAGTCCAGCCAGGCCTCCTTCCTATGATCCAACAGTGAAAACATTTTACACTGATTATGCTTTTCTTACTCTGTTATAAACAGTAAATACGAGATTACTTAATATTATCACCTTTTTTTTTGGCGGGTTGAAAATCATCAAATAACCCCTCCCGCTCTTGGGCAGAACGAAAGGGAGTGTCAGACTTCTACTGACTAAAAACCACCCATGTTCCTTCTTAGCCCATCATGTCGAGGCCGCGGTATCTCTTGCGAACAACCCGCAGCCCCGACGGGACCCACAGCCCCGACGGGGCCCGCAACCCCGACGGGTGAAATTATCACCGTACAATGAATTAATCAAAGCCCGTCAACACGACATTCTCCTAAACATCTCAGCTAAACTCGATTTAAACGAGATTCCCTCAAACCCTTTCGTAATGACTGTGCCCACTGGACCGTATAGAAATGCGCAAAAAATATCCATTTAGCAAGGTTACCCCACCCCGTTCGTTCCCAGGGCAGGCGTGATGTGCATCAATCATAGAGAAACATTGTGTATTTAATTTTAAATCAATTGGAGCCGCGCGTGCGGACCATCCATCTTGCGTTATCAATATTTATAAATGTTTAACTTTGACGTGACGTGCGGAAATGGAAAAGAGATCGGAGGAGTCGAGATTGTGTTGGTACAAACGACGGTACATCAAGCTATCCGAAACTGTCAAATTTTCCCAATCGACCTTGAACATAATGGCTCAGAGATAAAGTTGAAAGTCGGTTAAGGAAGTTTGACAGAATGTACTTGCGCATGAGTATGTGTTACGGCTAATAGCCGAAGTGCGGCTACACCTAGTTTGAGCTGGCTACAACTAGGAACAGCCGGGGCACATGCGGTTAAACTTAGATATATCCTACTTATCTTCGGGTAGAACTAGGTTTAGCCCTCATCATTGCGGCTAGAACTAGGTGCAACCGCACACCTGTGGTTAAACTCCGGTGTATCCTATTTATCATCGGCTAGAACAGGTTGGGGTCGGCCAAGTCTAACCGGAGCGACTGTCTATCTGAACTCCACAACACTAATACTATTGGGTAGTACGACAATACTGGTAAGACCCTTTGGTAAGACTGATTGCCAGATTTCTTTTTTTTCTGGCTGCGTGTAACGACTGTCAAAGTTATAGAAATGACAGCTGAGACAGCTTAACGTGCTTTCCGAAGTATGGAAGAATCTCGGTAAATAATGGGTGCGGCTTAATCTAATGTTCGACAGTGACTTTTATTATTTAGCCTCAATTTCCTAATAGTAAATAATGAATAACATAACCCTGTTTATTTCTTGTCGTGTTAGCTATAGGTACCTAGAAAGCCTTGCTCAAATGTTGATCTTGTGACAAAAATTGCCAGCTTGAAACCTTAGAGCTGTGACTGCTGCCGGGGCTGCGGGTTGTTCGGAAGAGATACCGCGGCCCCGGACACAAAGGGCTAAGAATTTCTTCATGGGAGGTCTAATTTATATCAGAATAAAGTGTTTTCCCTGTTGATAATACAGTTGTTTTCAATACAATAATCATTTTAATTATTCTCGTGCTCGCGTGTGGTCTTAAACATAAAATATGTTATGGCATAGGTCTTAGCATATATTAGTGCTAATAAAATGGACAGTCACAAGTTCACGGCTAGTATTATCTTTATAGCGTGCAGTTGTATAGATTATGACGTCTTCTGTTCATAAATCATAAGTATTTATGTACTTACGGGACTTTTAATTGATGTGTGGTCTCTTGCCTATTAAGAATGGTGGTATTCATGAAGTAAGAGCCTTTAGAATACTCTGAACAGCTTTACCTTTATTTACATTTTAGGTGATTATTCTAGGATTTTCTTATGTGTTTCTTATTGCATTTCCGTCAGAGTCTAATTTAACCATCGTATTTTAGCCACCACTTTTTTATTTTTTGTTTGTTTGTACCGGTTAATCTACGGAATGGCTGGACAGGCTTGTAGGTACCTACTGGCAGATAGCTGATGCTATAAGAAGTAGCTTCGGCTGCTTTTATTTTAGGAAAATGTTTAATGAACCGGGTTATAGTAAAAATATTGTTTTTTAAGGTCAACCCGAGAGGCTATTATTATTTAGCCACGAGTTCCTACAAAATAATAGTCTGATAGATACTTTAGATTAAGTTCTATAAAAACTAACAAAATGCGATAGCAAAATATCAGGGTCTATGCTTACATTTACTTCAACGATCGAATGAAATGAAGTTGTCTTTTTTCGTAGACCTCTCGTAGCCTTACGTAGTTCGTGTGCTACGCTACTACGCACACAACTACTCAAAATGTGCAGCACATTTATATTGTACGTTTTTTGGTCTTGACCTTCGTACATGTAAATTTTCATAAAGAAATACCTGTTTGAATTGGATTCTATTAACAGTTTCAAAGGTTTTTTTTTTGCATGGGACCTTAAAGAAAGGAATCTAAAATGGCAACACATGGCATATTCTCTCACTAAGAACATGATAATTAAGCACTGCCATTTTATATTCCTTTCTTTAATGAACCGGGTTATACCTTCAATTGTACAAGAAACACTAAAACATTATGCAGCTTTACAACCAGGTAAAAGAGTGTTTTCGATGGGATTTCAGCTTCGGACCGCTCGATGACTTTGACGATTTGACCTCTGTACCGACTTTTGTTTATTTTTCACCTCCTACCGGCAAACAACTGTACTACAGAAAAATGTTCTAAAGAATAGAAATGTGTCGCAGAGTGGTCATCGTATTTGCCTAATACATTTAGTTCCTCTAGGAGTACCTACAACATAATTTATGAATATATTTTGAACACACTAAAGAAGTAATAACCTAGCTTTTATCACTTATTTCACTGAGCACTGGTACTCCTACGTGATACATTATGAAGGTCTGATGATGACCAGGTAACTGCTTTTCGGTTCTCAGTCACGGAAATAGTTAAAATGCCCTAGCTTTCAACTTTTATCTAATTGAGCAAAAAATTCTGTAGGTCTGATGGAGACCAGGTAAGTGCTCATCGGTTCTCTGTCACGGAAATAGTTAGAGTGACCTAGCTTTCAACTTTTATCTACCTGAGCACGGATGCTACTACATAATACTGTCTGATGGTAACCTTTAAGATTGTCATTCCATATAGGTTCTCAAGATTAAATTTTGCGATTGAAACTTCACTTGCGTGAAAGGTATAGAGAGCGTTGAAAATGCCTAAAAAACAAATTGTGGTTTATTGCCGTTGTTTTCAATGTTTCATTCGAAAGTTTCAAGAAAATTGGCCAGTACCTACCTATATATTTCATGTGTTTCCAATAAAACCGAAAAATTAACGAAAAATATGAAAGAAATGGGAAATTTTTCATGTTTTAAATACGTTCTTAGTTTATTTAATTTCAGATATTCTATGCTTTAACTCTTTCCATCATCATCCACCTATCCAACTACGTCGGGGTCGGCTTCCAGTCTTACCGAATGCAGTTGAATGCCAGTATTTTACATGAAGCTACTGCCTATCTGACCTCCACAGCCCAGTTGTGATGAGTGACCTCTCATTACATACCGTGTTTCTTCCGTGCCTCGGAAAGCATGTTAAGCTGTTGGTCCCGGCTGACATTTGAATATCTTTGATATTTAACATATTATATATTTAGAACGATGTAGAAATATGTGCAAGTTAAGAGCGTCCAGACTTCCAGAGTAAAAATCAACAATTCAAAAATAAAAAGAACAAGGCACCAAAGAGATAGTTTGCTGCCTTTATCTTTTTATTTTTAAATTGTTGATTTTATTTTAGACAGAAAAGTAATATTAGGTACTCAACTCTTCAGATTCCCTTCCAAACAAACAGACAACAGACCTAGGTACAGAACTTCTAGTTGTCTTTGAAATTATGGCCAACCTTCTTTTTCACCCTGGCTACACCACAAATAGAAACATAGACATTCCAACCCTTACACTGCTACATCAATAAAACAACTAAAGCGGGCCATTCCCCAGCAAACAATACATAACGTGAACGAGCGTGAGCCAGACATAATGAGGAGTAACGGTTTGCGCGTGCATGGCCCGCCTAATCACGAGAGAGGGATGGAGAGATGGGAGACACGTGAGCTGGTAAGAGATGGAGGTATATGCTCACGATGTTGATATCTAAACTGAAATTGGTGATGAATGTGGTGGAGGTATGCTTGAATATGTTAGATGTTTTTTTACCTTTGGAAGAATTTTAATAAAACATTATCTACTGCTAGGTTCTGTTCGGTAGCTACACCTCTGACTAACCCTTCGGGGTTAGGGTAGTTGATATTTTTTATAAAACAAAAAAAGTGAAGACGGAACAGTGCTTCGAAAACTCGTGTCACATTGCAAGAAAGTGAAGCCTCCCACTCATGATCTTTATCGTGTTTTATCTTCGTCAATTTTTATTAACTTGATAAAACAAAAAACACGTAAGCATGCAATATTTTTCGATAATCTAACTGACGGGGTTAACAGAATCATTTTTGTTTTTGTCAGGGAACATCCCTATTCTTCAAAGTCCAGACTGACTGACTGATATATCAACGCACCGCCCAAACCGCAGGTTCTAGAGACATTTGAATCATAAGTGCGTAATAGGTACCTACTTTACTTTACGTGCTCAAAATGAGCAAATGTATGAACGTGACAAGCGAGAGAGTGAGGAACGTAGCTGGTGCATTCTGTATGATTCTGCCTACCCCGTGAGAAAATGTATGAGTTCAGGTATATATTACTAGCTTTTGAGGTTTAAGATCATTTAGCTCCCTTAGGTATTGAATTTCGAAAAATCAATAAATATTTCTTGTCTACATTATAAAGGGTACCTCTGTGCAAAATTTCAGCTTGCTAGGTTCATGGGTTTTGGGTGGTCGTTGATTCAATGAGTCAGTCAGTCAGGACTTTTCTCTTTATTTATAAAGATGTCAGTACGTTATATGTCAGGTAAGCTTGGTATGCTGGTTGATCAGCCGTGGGATGTGGGCAAAGATCCTAATACCCATCTTTAACGATTCCCAGCCCTACTCTCTGTGACCCAGAGTGGGCTATATATTGTTTTATTTTTTGTCACGCCTGCTACACACGTTACGATAAATCATACTGTGCCGTCCATCGTAACGATTTATCGTAACGTGTGTAGCAGCCTTTAGACTTGTTTTACTCAGTAGTAAAACAGCGGCATAGGTCTCCCCTTTCTCCTTCTAAATCTCTCTATTTTGACCCATGCTGGGGCCATGATCGCCCCGCAAGCAAGATCAGATCGTCACATCATCTTTGCTGCGGTCTACCTGCCATGTATGTAGTTGAATGATTTAATTATTATATCTTTACAATAAAAAAAAAACAAAATATTAAATGTGGCCCACCAGTATTGGGAGCAGGGTCCAAGCAACCTGATGTCAGGGCTCCAGAGAGGAACCTAACAATACGAGCCGTGTCCAATAGCAAATGATTTTTATCACAAGCAAGTTAATTTACGCTTCGAATCCTGTGAGAAAGAGAGGCGCTAACAAGGAGATGGTACAGTTGGCGCAGTGGCTGAGCGATAGGTTTGTCGCGCTGCGTATCGCGGGTGCGATCCCCGCACGAATCAATTATTTGTATGACCTACAGATAGTTGTCTGGTAGTGTTGTTGTCTGGGTATTTGTGTATGTGAGTTTAAATGTTTATAAACGCACCCGCGGTACACTAGGAATGTACGTTTTATTAAAGAATAATTCAAATAAGTAGGTAGGTACTGGGTTCGAATCCTGCACGATTTTGACAATAACTTTCAGTTCGCCTTAAGTGAATTATCTACCTAAATGGGATTCCCTGTCGTGGTATTGACCGTAGGAATCTGTATCTTGATTCCAGTAGCTACGTATGAATTTACGTTGGTTAAAGATAAAATCTGACTTCCCATACCTGGTGTAGGTACGCTGACCGTTCCTCATCGAAAGATATTAATCAATTATTTTATCTATCAAAATTCTTCTTTATTGACTGGTTAGTGCCTAACCTGGTGACAAAGATTTTATGCCGCCCATGGGTTTCTGGCTTGGCTTTACATGCCGTCGAGAAATATTTCTCTCAGACTTGCTGGTTTCCTAATGATGTTTCAGCGAAGCAAACGATAATTATAAACTAAAAAGCTCGGGACCTATGACTTGTCAGTTCGTCGGTCACATCACTATCACTATCACTGAATTAAAAAAAAATATTATCGAAATTAAGTAAAAAGAAAGAAAGAAAAAATATTTATTGATCTCAAACAGGAAAATACAACAACAACAACTTACGTTGGTTAGGCGTTAAAGACTTGACGGGGTGTTGTATTGTTGTTTTTTTCTCTTTTGTGTTTGCTTGTATGTTCTTGTTTCTGCGACAAATATTTTTAATATATTTTCTTTCTTTCTTTTTTTCTTTCTTTCTTTCTTTCGTTCTTACTTTCTTTCAAACGAGTCGTTAATGCAACATTAACGTGACGTCGACTTTTTCAAATAATAACGCCCATTATTGATGTCAATCTTAGTATAAAACATGCTTACCTGCCAAAAAAGTACCTAAGTCCAGTTGTTAAGTAGTTTCTCTTCATCATTTCAGCCGAAAGACGTCCACTGCTGGACATAGGGCTCCCCCAAGTGTCGCCATCGACTAGTCTCGTGGATTTCGCATCCAGCAGATCCTTGCAATCTTCACCAGGTCATTGGTCTACCTAGTGGGTAGTTCCGCTTAGAGATTTTTTTTGCTTAAGCCAACATAAGCCCTCGGTTATGAAGCTTTTATTTTCGTATAAATAAGTTTTCTCGTGTATCTACATTTAAGCATGTAATAGTGTACCTAGCGACACATTTTGAAATGATTAAATTCTAATAATTATAATGGAGTTTTGTAAACTTTGTAAAGGACATTCAAGTTTACATCATTTCTATTTCAATGTGGTCTGATAGGAAATCAATGATTGTGATTTATTAGAAAATAACATAACCAAAGTCACCATTTACGTTAAACAGATACAATTCAAAACGTATATGTTTTGAAAAATATCTTATAAATAGACGTTTCAGTTAAATTAATTAGCGATAAACGTTACAAAATCACTAAAAATTAATCGCAAAAACTTAGAACAAACTCAATCAATAATCCGATTACCCTAAACCGCAAAAATGACAATAGCGAGAACAGAACCCAACGCCCGGAGCGAATCCTGCAAAACTCTCATTAACCGACGCTCTAATTAAAAAGTAATTAAATTCGCGCGAGAAAAAGAGAGAACGACATTTAACTGATACTAATAAGATCGTCAAACAATTACGAGCCGTGCGGCGAGGGAGCGAGAGGGCTGTCGGCCTCTCCCTCGCACGCAGCGCTCTCTATTTAACTTTTAATTTATACTCATTCCTTTATATCTTTTATTGCTTCGCCCATCGCGGCTCCTAATGCGCCCGAGGTGCTCCTCGCACTAATTAAATTCATGCAAGGCTGAGCCGTGCGGCCCCGCCCCACCCCCCCGCGCCGCTCCACCAATGGGCGCGCCCGTGGCCGCCGTCTCCGCCCCCCACTACACTCAGTACCAGATCCCTGATAGAGCTGTCATGTCGCGTCCGAACGCTCGTTACGCTGTCTTGACATATTTTATTATTATTTATGTCAATTACGTTATTACTTTTTTGTTTAATGGAATAAGGAATTGGTTGTGAAATTGATTGCCTTTCGGTCGCTTATGATTCATCACTGTCAAAAATATAATCTGAAACGTGTTAATTTTGTATGATTGATAGTTTGTCCGTCATTAGAGCGATTGGGAGGCGTCGTAATCTAGTTTTACGCAACGCTATTGTGCGCATCTCTGTGCCGCCGTCCGCCGCCTCAGTTGATTGCTCACCCATCATACAATCACCTGTCAAATTAAAAGAATGGGTGAAATCTAAAATATAGCCCGTTAGAACCTCCGAACAATTCCTATGAATATATTTATTTTTTTCTCGTTCATTACAGATAATAGAGACCTTTCATCTCAGCCGGTAGAATAGATCACAGATCAATCATAATTTTATAAATGAGTTTTGAAGCTGTTCTGGAATTAAATTAAGTCTTTGGGTTTAGATAATAACTCTCTACTTGAATCTACCTACTGTCAAATCTTTAGGTACGACATAAGTTACCTTCCCACGTGTAGATAAGTAGGTATCTAAAAGGGCAATGGCAAAAGGCAAACCTTTACGCTACGGAAACATTCCATAACATAACTCTTTCCCGATACTCTACATGTCACTGTATAGCGGCGCGCCATGCGGTTAAAAAAGATTATGACAACCCCACGGGCCCGCAAACGTATGGCGACCCTATAAATCCCAAGTTAGAACCCCTACCCTGCGATAACGAACGTTATCTAAATATGAATAAGGTTTATTTCAACTTAACACCGCCCGTCGCCTACGTTACCGTTAATTCAATGTATGCCGTCCCTTAATTTATGGGCCGTTATTCAATACAGATCTGTAACTTCACGGCATAAGGTTTGAAAGCGTTTAGCAGCGGGCGCGATGTACTGTCGGAGAAATAAATCTATGGTATGAAGGAGGCGGAGAATTAATTTGTGTGGTGGTGGGGGTGTAGGCGGGTAGGGAGGGGGGAGGTGGCCCCGCCCCCGGGCGCGCCATCGCAGTGGCGGGCGCGGCGTGGAGGCCCGAGCACTCCGTAGTACCGGCCGAACGCGACGCGCGCCAGTGTTGCATCTTGTGTTAGTGCTTGGACTGCGTAGTGACAGAAACAAAAAAAAAATTGGTGTTTTGAAACATGACATTAGAGGATGGGATTGGTTCGTAGGTGAGCGTTGTGGTCAAGATATCGGGTGCGAGACGGGACGGCAGCGGCATGGTGCTGGAGGGCGGGCTGCCGGCGCCGCTGCAGCTGTACGCGGCGGCGGCGGCGCAGCTGGCCCCCCGGCCTCCGTGGCCGCCGTTCCTGCCGTTCTTCGGGGTCCCGCCGCCGTTCCTGACGCGGCCGAGGCTGCCTCACCCCATGCCAGCGCGGGCCCCGCATGGGCCTCCCAGCGAGGACTCCAATGAGGATGGCGCTAGTAGCAAAGGTAGGGTTAACATTAAGTGAATTCTAAGAAAAAATAAAACAAGTGACCAAAATCGTTTAAAGCGTTTCAGTATATAAGAAGTGCAGAAGCCAAAGCATATTTTGCAGAAGGAATTTAATTATGTTATTATTTAAAGAATATACCACAAAAACAAGGGCTAACAACTAACCGATGAGACATTTATGTTTGTAACATTTTTCGGTGATTTGATGGGATGAATAGATATTGAGAAATGCATTCACCTATTTTCTAATTATGCTAGACTCAAACATTTATTTTGTTTGTTACTGCTTAAAGAGCAGTTCTTTAGAAGGAAAACAGTCATTATATAAAGCGCCTAATACATAAGTTCAATTGACATTTCAATAATCATGTAATTAATCGAGAGTAAACGTGGTAGTTAAGTGTTTATTATAATGTAAATGAATAAATCTGACATCATGTTTGTACTAATTATTCAAAAAACTGTGTGGTAAGCAAGTATAATTAACCCTAACTATCAATGCGAACAATCAAAAATACTTTTATCAATCAATATTATAAAAATAATTTTTAGTACAGAAAAAATTAAATGGTGTTTTCATTCTAACTGTAGGTGAGAAAGTATATGAAACTTATTAATATTATTGTCGCAACATAATAAACCAACCCGCACTGGGTAGGCCTGGTGGATTATAGCCCATCCGTCTCTTAGAGAGGAGGCCTGAGTCCCTGCAGTGGGAACGTTATAGGCTGATGATGTTGATGAAAATACTTAATAAATTCACAATAACTTGCTACTGTCTTTTTTCTTAATGACTATGTTTTTCCTCATATAAGTGAATAATTTATTATTTTTGAGCGAAATATATTTTCTTAAAATGTAAAATTAAAATGTATTTTTTTGGGATTTTTCGCAATCACTGCTTGACCAGTTAAGTTGAAGAGAAACTTTTCCACATTTGCGGAAATAATAAATTGCCCGCTATAACTTTCTTTTGAGTACAATATTGCACAAAACATGGTTTTAAATGAGGTTTACTTAATTCTAGTGAAAGCAGTCATATTTCAGGTTTTATTTGTGAAAGTTCAACTCTTTCTAAACAATAAGAAAAAGTAATCAACTAAGATTGTCCATGAATAATAATTTTTGTAACAATTTTTACAAAAATCGTGTGAAAAAGTGTTTACCATAAACCTTGAGAATGATTCAGACCATAAATATTTTTTGTTGCTTTCGTATTTTTTTTCTTAATATGTATAATCATGACCTACGTAGAGTTAAAATAGTAGTTTAAAATAGTTCGATTTTTTTCAAATATTTCCAAATATTCCTTAGTTATTTATTATTGTTAAAAATATACAATTGGTAAGTAATAAAATCCAAAAATTATATTTATTATTAAATAATAACCGTAAAAATAGGAAGCTTAGGTAACTTTTACATAATTATTTAAAATCTACAACATCAATTTGATTGGCGTGACCAATTAAGATTCCTGTAGATTCCATAGGTAATAATTAACAAACACCTCCAATATAATAAATTATACAACAATCAATTATATGATATATTGCCGCAAAGTGATCAATTTCGTAATACTTATTATGTTCAGTTAATTAATTTCTCGCAACTTTACAAACAATGCAACATTTTTCTTTCTTGAAGATGTGTTTTTCTTTCTTGAATATGTTTTCTTTCTTTAGTGCCGTCGCACTACGTATTACTGCCTACATTCGTTATTGTTCAAAGGTTCTATACAGTGTTGAATAATAAACATAAAATATTGTGTAGTAATTTCCTTTAGTTTATTATTTTTATTTTCTTATTATTTTTGTTTGTGTTTTGTTCTTATTTATGTGGCAGGCATTGTTTCTTATTAGGTGTTTATAAGAGTTTTAAAGTTTATATATAGGTATGTTGTGACTAGTGTTAGTATTAAGGAAATGTTAAAGTTTGTTGGATAATTGTAAGTTATTAGTAGAAAAGTTTCTTATTAACCGACGGAAAAAAGGAACAGGGTTTTAAATTCAAAAGTTATGCGTTATCTATCATACATAAAAATACGCATATTTTTTACGGGAAAGTTCAATTTGAATTTTTTTAATTGTTAATTTTTATAATAAGATTGATCACACTCTAGAAGTTAATAATAGGTTTAAAAAAATGTTTGCCTACAAAACCTGCGTAGAGTTTTTTTGTAAATACCATGTTGTAAACAAAAAAAACATAGGTACAGACGAATTGAGAACCTCCTCCTTTTTGGAAGTCGGTTGAAAAGATTCTTATTACTTTTTGACTAGAACTAGGTATAGAAAAACTAATATTGAAAAAAAATGTACCTACTTACCAAGATTCTTTACAAAACATCGAGTTACGGTTGACTAACTCTACCTACTTAAATTGAGTCCAAAGTATATCGAATTCGATAAGCCTATTATTAATATATATTTATGCTAATATAAATCCGAACCATCGACGCTTTATAAAACACAAATTATGCAACACGCAGATAGAAAGAGAATATTTTGTATCACAATACAGTTAATTAATTTAACTTAGCATCAATTTACAACAACAAATGAGTGTCGAAACGTTAAACTTCTTATTAATCACGGTAACTTTCCATTTTATTACTATATTTCATACTTCAATAATTATCGTGTTGTCACAATTAACTACGTGATACCAACGACAGTCTGGACGATCTCGTCACGACTCGATACAAAGTTTAAACTATCGATTTATTACTCGACAATCGATTCAGACATCAACTGTCAATATCGATTATGAGTTAACGACATCGCTCGATCTTCATTCAATCTTACAAAGCTGCAATCAAGACAAGGCCAATCGCTCATCTAAAACATATTGTAATCCAATAATATAATGGTTAGATTAAACGCGTGTTGACTCCAACGCCAACCTGACCTCCAGATTAAAAGGAACGAACAAATAATGGTATAAATAATGATCTTGTCGCGTCCGATACACTTATCCTTCTAGGCATAACTTATTGCTTTTATAATATTAAGGCATTATTCCCGAAATATTCTCGAGGCTCGTTTGAATAAATTTTGTATTAATAAAAAATAAACGTCGGGTAAGGTGCTAAGAGGCTAACGAGCGTAATCCAAATGTAAGTTATTAGTTGGTCGCCGCGGCCGCCTGCTGGGCCGGTCGTCCTCTCGATACCGCTCCATACCGCTCGATACCGCTCCGTACCGCTCGATATCGAGATGTTTATCGATTCTTTTGTCGGCTCTATCGCTGAGGTGTTACTCACAAAATTAGGATGTTAAATGTTTTGTCGGTGACGCATAGGTACTCCAGACTCTTTGTATACAAACTTTTTTTGGTTATAGTAATAGAAATATCAATAGGTTTTTTGTGTAGTAAATTATAGATGATCACGTGTGAAATGTTTGGGATGGCTGGGTTGTGGCGATAGTATGAATTGATATGTAATGAGGTTGGCTGGCTGGTTATATTTTTGCTTGTTATGGTAATGTGCGGCGACCCTGTGAAGTTTCACAAAGCTGTGAGAAATATGAATATAAACTTAATGACTACCTTTTATTTTAGACAATGTCTGCAGGTGTAAAATGATGTGCTAATCTAACTTCTGACTGTACTACCAATGAATGATGAAGGTTTTGTGAAGATGGATGGATGGATAGATTTTTGTCAGCCTGTAGCTACTTTTGAACGGATTTTAAATATTACTATTGTAAAGTTCTAGCTATCGCTAGCCAGCTTGTAGTTATAGCTTATACTTCTACCACAGAATAACACACTTGGGTAAAAAGATTTTTTCTAAAATTAAAAATTTACGCGAATGTAAGCAAGTACCAACAAACATAAATTCACGCCTTCTTCTCAAGTGGGTAGGCAGAAAATGTAATGTAAAGTAATTCGCATTATTGCTTGTGTCATTTGTTTACAATGAAATAGGCGAGAAGTTTATTGCTTATGTTATCATTTTTAATTGTAAGTGAGTACTTTATTGTTTTACATGTCTCTTAATCGTAAATGAATGTGTCACGATGACCTATGAAGTCATCTTGCAAGAGAGAAAGACGGTATCACTATGTTCTAAAAGGGAGTAAAAGTGTCTTAATCAAGACAAAAGGCATTTGTTCTCCACGTCATCGTCGTCGTTTTTTGTTCTAGACCATTCTTGGAAACTTTCTAGTTACGGAAATATTTGGGGTCAAACTTCCAACCTTTTTTACTTTTATGACTTACTTTGAATATCTTCACGAGCCCTGTACTATTCAGCATTCATTCTCATCGAGCATAACGTTTTGAGTACGTTACATTTACTCCTACCGTAAAACATGTCCTAGTTCCTAGTAATCATTTTTGCGTAAGTAGTAGTATCTACTTAGTTTGATGTGCTTGGTTGACAGGTTCGTGAAAATTCCATTAACACCCTGTATGTATTCCTAGTGTTTTAGCAACCTTGCTCTTAATTCGAAACAATTTTTATAAAGTTTATTCATCAATTTAGTAACTACGGTTTTACTCACCAGTTTTACAAACATAAACTCACGCCCTTTTCCCATGGGGGTAGGCAGAAACCACAGAACGCCACTTGCTACGATCTTTACATAGTCCTTTTGCCTCGTCCACATTCATACATCAGGTCATACACGCACGCCGGTCACAAGTAGTAGTCCTTTCTTTTTTCAAACATTTGATGTTTATCAGGAAAATCCAAAACCGCAAACTCACGTTGATCATTGAAAGGAGGCTTAATGTTTAGTTTGAAAGTTATGATTAAGTTTACCTGGTAAACATGTTTTTTATAAAGCATTTATTTCTGTACACAATGCCTGCAACAAAAACTTTGATGAATTCAGGGGGTCTAAAATGGCAACTTTAGCAGATCTTAATATGAATCATAACAGGAATTGAGTTATAATTATTAAAATGGACTATATATAATAGTAAGTGCGTCTGTGACCATTTTACGAATATTAACACAATTCATATTATGATCAATTATCATCTGCTAATGTCCATTTTAGACCTCCTGGTCGTTTTTGAACGCAAAACTGAAATTCAACGCGGAATTTTTTAGCTAAACCAGAAAAATTCAAATGATTTCGTATTTATTTATAATAATAAATTGATTGTATGACATTTCAAATGCCTTCAAAACTCAATTCACAAAATAATAATTTAGAACAACAGTTTTAGAAAAACTCCTTGAGAAACAGAAAATCAAAGTATAATACTTACCTAATTATGATTTCATCAAATAATTAAGTTGTCAATTGATTAATATTTAGATTTCTAAATAATTTTATTCCTTATGACCATATTATTTATTGATGATACAGCTAAAGGCGATATTCGATGGCTAATAAAATTGATACAATAAATTAATGAGGTCGAATTGAAATTCCAATTAATTAATTAATTTAGTTACTTTAATAACATAATATGAAAGGGGCCATTGAACTCAACACCTTGAACCATTTTAATTACGGGACCAAACATGACATTGCGATTTCTGGTTTTTTTCATTGTAATAATTTTACACAATTATTAATTGAATCAGTAGGTACCAACCTGTTTTTAGTAATTTCATAATCACCTTGTATATTTTATTTACCAGCTATCCTAATACGAGTACCTTACAACCTTTAGATTATTATTCAAACTCGACGGATTCAACTCTCCGACGGACTGCAGTAGCTTAACCCCGAAATAAGTTATGGTTACACTTTCCCATGAGGGTCATATAAAGGGAGGAGGGGGGGGGGGCATCTATAGGCTTTAGTTACCTATCTATTACTTACTTTTATTTGCTTATTTAGCTGTTGCTTGCGCACTTTGTCCGCGTGAAATTATTTCAAAATATAGGTAGGTACTTTTCCTATTTGAATCTGATTTTATTTACAATTTATTTTTTTATGCACGTAAGCCACATCTTTTTCTAAAATAAAAACCTAAGTTGCCAAATCAGCTATCTGTCATTAAAAGTCCCGTCAAATTCGGTCTAGCCGTTTCGTAGATTAGTCAGAGCAGACATACAGTTATTAACAATAAATGTTTTTGTTATGAGTGCCGTATATACCTACTTTTATTCAGTAAAACGCTGTTATTATGAAAATACAAACAGACACTTAAATAATTGTATTTATTTGTATGGAGATTTCCTGTAAACTAAATAAAAGTAATAGGTTGATGCTATTGGAAATAAGACTGTTGCGGGGTCACTGACCTCGTGGGTCAGTAAGTAGTTTTTCATGTCCAAAAATCATAATTAATTTGATAATCATACTGTCACAAAATAAATAAACGGATTAAATTCTTTAAATGTAACATTAAGATAATTACTTATGTAATTATACTTACACGGTGTAAATGGACCTTACACGAACCGTCAACCAAGCATTCTGTATATCAAACTTAGTACCTACTTAACAATTAATGTAACCAATAACCCTTGAAAAATCGTGTTTTTAAGTTGTAACATCAATAACAGAAAAAAACTTGTGAAAATGTTGGAACTTTGACCCCTAATGTCTCCGTACCGTAACCTTCTAGGGTTCCCAGGTATGCAAAAAGAAAAAAAAGAAAAAAAAAATCGCAATGACGAGGAACAAGGGCTTTTCGGCTTCGTTATGGGTACTTTTACACCCACTAATAATCACCATTATTATTTATTATAACTAAAAATGTAAGCCTATAGGTGCCTAAAAAGAATAAATATTTTACTTGGTAGTTACTTCATTGAAGAGGTCACATGAACTTAAGTAACCGTTACAGTTAACCATGAAATTCCAAACGTTTCCCAACAGCTGATTTCTAACCCATTCATTCAAGTTATCCATTTTTTTCATGACCGGATCACGGAAAACGCAGAATTATTTCTTTTTTCCGTGGCTGAATGAAAACAATTGCTCATTGCGTATCTGCTTGAAACGGTCTCGACGCAAAGCTAATCGATTCTTTTTTTGAACGGGGAAAGAAAAGTCATTCGTTCTAAAAGCGGGAAACGATGCGCTGTTTTTTTAATTACTGAGAAATAATGATTGTCTCTGGTATGGTCGTAGTAAATCATCGTATTTCAGTATGTTGGTACTGAAATAAATTTCTTAATGTACTGTAATGTTATGGATGAGTGATTTTTCTATCTTATAAGCGTAAATTAAATTTGGGTTTACACTAGTAAAACTACATGAGTTTGGTCTACCTACATGTAGATACTTAGGTAATTTACTTAACTTTATTTTGATTACGCTATATTTTACCCACAAACAGTTATGCTCAATAGAGGCTCAACAGAAATAGCCTTAGTATCTACAAGTACCTACCTAGAACTAGACAATAAATAGGCCTCGCCTTAAAGTTACAAATATTGGAACTAGCTGATGCCCGCGGTTTTGCCCGCGTTACAAATTATATACTAAAACCTTCGCCGAAAACCACTCTATCCATTGGTGAAAACAGTATGAAAATCAGTGCAGTAGTTTTTGAGCTTATCGCAAACAGACAGACAGACGCGGCGGAGGACTTTGTTTTATAATGTGTAGTGATAGTGAGTGATTTTTGTTAAAAAACACTTAATTTGTTAAAATAATATCACACCAACAACCGTCACATTGAACGATAAATAACCACAAATTCAATAGACAATAACTTTCAAACAATCGTTTTAACCGGGCAATAAATTGCTCAAGCAATAAAACAAAACAAACAAATTTTAATGTAAAAAACAAACGATCAACAATAACATAGCTAAATGGACTAATAAACTGAAATCAGAACTAGTCAAAAGAACATCAATAAAGGGCTGGTGGCGAGGGGAGACTCGGCTGCTATGGAACAACGCATAAATTATACTATACTCTCCCCTTGAGCTTAGCAAATAACTCTATAATATAGTGGATTTAAACTTATTTTAGAGGAAAATTTGTTTTAATAGAGATGTATGCAACATTTCGGATGATACTCATGTGAAGTTTTCTATTTGTATGTTTGAAAGTCTTGGTGATGTAGAAAAAAGAAGTAGTCGTCTTTTTTGTCAATGAAATCCATATTACAGATATTATAATACCCATAGAAATATAAACTAGATATCCTTTTGTTGTATTGTTACCCAAAATTAACGACCGTAAAATTTAATTTATAAAAAAACCTAGTCACGTAATTCAATAGGGAAAGCGTCGCCTTCGCGCCATGGCGTCTTACACAAGCTTATAAAAACAACATCATTACATCAAACAAGTGACAAAAGACCAAAAATGTTGGTAATAAGGCCTATTAGTCAAGTCGGCGGGCAGTCGCAAGGTGTGCGAAATGTAACTGAGTCGGGTACGAGCCAATTTCAAGGGTCATTTCCTCACACACCCAACGCAAGGGGAGTGACGAGACCGCGTTAAAAATAAAACCAAAGATGCCATGTTTTTCAGACCTGACTCTTGTCTGCCACCGCACAGCTGTTGTTTAAATTGATATTGTAATGAAGTACTCACTGTGTATTACCGAGAATACAGAGGCTTTTTTTATTGTGCTCCGCGTAACGAGATTTTAATGTGTTAAGTTAATCCGTTCATTGTATAGCAAGCTTGTTTTACTAATTGTGTACAACTTCAAACTTTGACAATGTAGGTGCAAAACGACGTCGCCTAACAGCTTTTACAGCCATTTCCGTAACAAGCACATGTGACAAAGGCCCATTAAAACTTGATTACACCCAAAAATAGAGTCGCGTCATCACATCTTGCGGCGCACGGCGCGTGGCGAATCGTGCGTCGCGTGCCCCAAAACACGCATTTGTCAAATTCGATTCGCTTTTTTACTATTTACTTTTTTCATAGTGCACCGTTTTGCCCCATTCACCCCTTCTGGAAATTGGTCACGGGAGACTTGTGTGATTTTCTGCCAATATGTCCTCTAAGTTAGCGGTTTATTGGTTGTTTGGCTGGCTCCAATTGGCCCCTCGGGCGAAAATAAGTATCTTGATGTCACACAGCGCGTTCACGATAACGAGCATCACCTTTACAGCTGTTATTCATTTATACATAAGTATAATTTTTATAATAATAAACATGACAGCTTCTTGTCTTTATATTCTCGGCTTCAGTAGTCTGTAATTAACAATCATAAAACACTTTATAAAGTCATCAAGGCTAATAATAACTGCAGTGTAATTTAACTACTTACATAAAAACAAAAATAAAGACAGTATTTAATTATGATGAAATTTAGTGAAATCTCTTTGAGCGCCGATTTAGTAAAAAAAAACATAAAAAAATGTCCTTGCGAAAGTTTTAATGTCAATTTCTCAGTTTAGTAACTTTATTGATATTATTATTATTTCATTGTTGCAATTCTATTGTTTTCCATTTTGTGACGAATTGATTCAGCCTTAGAAAGGGAGGTGGCATGGATTTTGCGTGGGACCAATAGAAAAAATGTCACCCACGAAGTTTTTTTTCTTCTACAAAAAAAAAACAAACAACTAATTTCACGCTCCAGTATGTTTTATGAATAAATTAATATAATTTTATTAGTTTAATGTTTGTTAGAATATTTTATTCACATACTTATTTGGAGCTGTTTTTGCATTGGAAGAAATTAGGGTCGGCAGTTTTTTTTCTACATAACGAAGAGGCCAATATTTCTCACAGTTTTTTTTTAATAACACGAGATATTGAGAGAACGTACAACTTTTTCGCATTGATATTATTTAGGTATGTATTTTCTATTTTTCTATATATATGGGGTGTAAAAGTACCCTAAAGTAGTAAAGTACGCAAACGAAGAGCACTTGTTCTCCCCACCACTGCGATATTTTTTTTGTTTTAGACCATACCTGGTAACCCCGTAAATACGGGATATTGGGGGTCAAAGTTCTAAATTCACAGCTGTTTTTGTAAATACTAGTTTTTTAGGTTATAACTTTACAAAAATTACCTCCATGACCCGTTTACTATTCAAAGCATCCACTAGCACAATGTTTTAAGAATGCTACATTGAGTTTTACCGTGATTTTTGACCCCAAAAAAAAGTCGTTTCTCAGCAAAAAATTTTGCGTAGGGTAGGTACTTAGTTTGATGTACAGAATGCTTGGTTGACGGCTGTGTGATGGGTTTATTTACACCCTGTTTATTATATTTATTTATTATTGTATACATAAATAAAAAGAGAAGTCCTGACTGACTGACTGACTCATCAACGCCCAGCCCAAACCCATGGACCAAGAAAGCTGGAATTTTGCACAGAGGTTCATAATATAATGTAGACAAGGAATAAGGAATAAAGAAGGACTTTTCGAAATTCAACCTCTCATCATCTTCCTGCCCTTATCCCATTCTATTTGGGGTCGTCGCAACACGTTTTCTTCTTCCATTCTTCCCTGTTACACGTCAAGGTGGCATTTATTCCTTTCTCATTCAAATCATTCCTCACACAATCCATCCATCTTTTCTTTGGCCTTCCTCTCTCGAAATTCAACCTCTAAGGGAATTAAATAGGGGATGCAAGTTTGTATAGAAAATCGTCATTTTCAGGCGGGCGAAGCCGCGGGCAATAGCTAGTTAGATATATTCAACATCACCCACAGCCTGTGCTACCCTTATGGGTAAAAAAACTTAGTAACTTGTGTACTAAGTTACTAAGTTTTTGTATCACTGAAGAAGAAAATATAAAATACACATGTTTCAGGTTGTTGTAGGTTTAGTTTATTTTAATGGGTTAATTTATATCCACCCTTTGTAAAGTGAAAGGAATGGCGGGAGGCCTTTGCCTAGGAGTGGGAAAGATAAGGCTAATTAAAAAAAAATTGTATCTCCAAAAAGAGTTTATTATAAAAACGTTGCCCGCACTAGGAATTTCTCCTGTATTGTGGGTGCATCTACAAACATTTAATTTCACATACACAAACACACCCAAACCCGAAACCACTATCTGTAGGCCATACAAATATTTGTTCCGTGTGGGGATCGAACCCGCGACACGCAGCGCAGCAGTCCAATCTCTCAGCCACTGCGCCAACCGTGGCGTAGTTCATGACTAAACAATACCGCAGCTTGTATCGATCTTAAGGTACAGCCGTGTTTACCTAGGTTGGTCCATAGATTGGTGACGACCTATTACATAACTATAAGGCTGGAAGTTTCCTCCGTGCCTCGAAAACAACGTTAAACCGTTGGTCGCGGACTCCCGGCTGGCATTTGCAGTATATCTTTGACAGTCGTTACAGGTGTTAGGGGTTACTCAGTGGCCCGAAAGTCTGACAGCCAGTCTTGCCAAGATTTGCGTGTTGCTAACTGGGTTGCAGAGGTCAGATAGGCAGTCGCTCCCTGTAAAATACTGGTACTTAGCTGCATCCAGTTTGACTAGAAGTCGACCCCACCATAGTTGGGAAAAGGCTAGGCAGATAATGATGATTTGTATCACAAAAAGCAAGAAGTATCATTCATCTATTTCAAAAATCTTTTTAAATCTCCCCTTTGCCTTTCAAAATCTGAACCACAACAAATTATCCAACAGAAGTGCAAATAAGACCCTCAAACTGTTTATCCTAAAATTAATCCAGTTTATCTCAAAACAAGCAGATAATCCCATTGACTGTAACATATTGCTAACCCTGAGAACGCGGGGGGGGGTGTGAGAGACCCCGTACCATAACTAACCCTATTAAAAAGTGGCTGCAACCCTCCACTGTATTAATGTAGCATAAAATTAACCCGCGCGTCATGCCCGATGCGTGCAATGTTTAAATACGACGTTTCTGGTTAGGGGTCTAAGGGACCGTTAGGATTTTTGGTCGGCTTAAGGTGGATCATACTTTTGCATGTAGGAAAAAAAGTGTTTTTATAATTTTATAGATGACTTTTACGGAAATAATAATGCTTTGTCATAAACAGTGAGTCTTTATTGAATTCTAGGGTTAATTAAATGATATTAAAAATACTTCAGCATTGCTATTAAGTGTCCCTTAGTTTTTTTTGTAGAATCTACTGTTACCCATAAACCTACATGATGGTATGATGAGTGTGGTGAGGAAATTCAGGGTTCTGAAGAATTCATAAATGAATTTCAATAACCACATTATCAGCATTTTTACATAATTACACCAGCAAACACCACAGAGTATCATTATTTAATTGGACATTACATTATAATAGCATAGATTTTAAGTTTTACAACTTTATTTGAAATTCTTAATGCCAATGTAAAGTGACTTTATACAGACAGTAGAGTCCATTTCACGAAAGAAGTCCCGCGGACAATTGTGGAACTAAATTTAACAGATCGGCCATGTTGTCGTTTGTCGATGTTATCAAGGTGCGTTTGTTGTGGTAGATATTTTGTGAGTTTATTATTGGATTAGTGCGTTATAAGGTTTATTTACAATGCCAAAAGTTGTGAAACAACATTATGTCGCGCGACATACAGCGCTGCGTCTGCGGGACTTCTTTCGTGAAATGGACTTTAGTACGTTATTTCATTTAAAAAGCTACACCTCGTAAAATTATTAAAATCATAAAAAACCTAAATACTAATAAATCAGCTGGATATGATTCAATAAGAATCATGGACATCAAAATGATAGGAGATAAAATAGTGACTGCAATAGTAAAGTTAATTAATGCTAGTATACAACAGGGCAAATATCCGACAGAATTAAAAACAGGTATAGTTAGGCCGATACATAAAAAAGGTAAATTCAATGACTTTGCAAATTACAGACCCATAACGATATTGCCTGCCATAAATAAAATAGTTGAAAAATTTATATGCGACCAAATACACACTTTTTATAGACAAAATGACATAATTTCCAAAGCTCAGTATGGCTTCCAAAGTAAGAAATCCACAGCTCAACTACTTTCCAATTTTACTGATGAAGTTAACAACTACTTGGATGAGAAGCAGCATGTTATACTTATATTCATTGATTTCAGCAAGGCTTTTGACACTCTCAGGCACAATACACTATTAAAAACACTCGAAAACTCGGGTGTAAGAGGAAAATTGCTCCACTGGTGCAAAGAATACCTTCGTAGCCGAAGTTATCGCGTCAAAGTTGGTCCTAGCCTGAGCAGACCAGTAAATGTAACGAAAGGCTCAGCCCAAGGTTCAGTCTCTGGTCCACTCCACTATCTGGCATATGTAAATGACCTAGAAAATATTATAACACACTGTTCCCTTTATCAATACGCGGATGACACCTGTATACTCTCTGCTAACAAAAATATGAAATTAGCCGCAGAATGTTTGCAAAAAGATTTTACATCTATGACTAAGTGGGCCCTTGATATGGGACTTGTTCTTAATCCACAAAAAACTAAAGTAATACACGTACATTCAAGTCACTTATGCACCTTCCATCCATTTCAAATCATAGCTCATAGTCATGATTGTTTACATAATAACGAATCAGACTGCCACTGCGCGCCCATAGAGCAAGTCCCATATCATACCTATCTAGGATTAATTATTGATAACCGGTTTAATTGGAGTTATCAGGTGGAAGCTGTTTGCGGGAGGTTACGTGCGATACTCTCCAAATTTTCCATCATAAAGAGAAATATACCGTACGGAACCCTGCTTCAAATGTACACAGCTCTTGCCGAGTCAATTATCTCCTATGGACTCACCAGTTATGGACGCACATTTAAAACTCACTTAAATAAGATACATAATCTGCAAACACGTTTACTGAAACTTGTAGTACCTAACTACGTAAAAATTAAATACAAAGATAATTACACAGGGTTATTTAAACACTGCAAGGTACTACCTGTTCTAGCGCGCGCTGAGTATCTGTTCATCTTAGAACATTTTAATAACAGCGATATTCAAATTCCAGTCAAATATGACGTGAATACGCGACAAGCTAAATCAAAATCATTTCAAGTGCCACGCAAAAATAACTTTTATGGCAGGCGTACCGCTTCCTTTACAATACCCAACTTACTGAACCAAATACCTGTAGACATCAGAGACTCAATGAATAGTAAAAACGTAAAGCGTAAGCTAAAAGAACACTATTTAAACTCGATTATAACCTAACTGATAATAGCGCGTTGATCAAATCTCAGGCCATGGCATGCTAAGACAGACCCCAGAGGTCTAATTGTGTGCTTTGTTAAAATATAAGAAACTTGTATTTTTTTTTAAATAAATAAATAATAATAATAATAATAATAATTTGATTAAACTTTTGAACAACCGTTTGCAACCACAAACATTATCTCCCTTTCATTAAACCAACCTTGTCAAAACACAAAAATAACTCATTACAGCATTACATCTCCGCATCAAATTAATTAAGATATTATCAGTAAGACAGACCTCAAGCCCCACACCAGTAGTGATAATAACACAAATAAATAGTAGCGAACTCGTGTCAACTAGTGTCAGTAGATAATGTCCCTTTTGTACCGTTCCGCGGTGCTTGTCGCGTCTCGAGCCCTCCGCGGGCGAAGGGTTAATGTGTTAGTAAACAGTGCTGTAGTGTTAGTGAATTAGTTAATTAGACAGTTAGTTGGACAGTTGATACGTTTTTTGTTGATTACTTTGGTTGACTTTACCGGTACCGAGTTTCCTCTGTGCCTCGGAAAATACGTTAAGCGGTTGGTCCTGGTTGTCATCTGTAGATCTTGAACTGTCGTTACAGGTCAGTTGCCGAAAATCTGACAACCAGTCTTCACATGGGGTACCGTATTAACAAGTACTAACTGGGCTGTGGAGGTCAGATAGGCATCCACTCCATGTAAAATACTTGTATTCAGTTGCATACGGTTAGATTAAAGGCGACCTCAACATTGTTTGAAAAAGGCTAGGCAGATGATGATGAGTTTGGTTGACTTTGCTTGTAACTGAAAATACAGTAATTACGATAGATGATTTTGATAATTAATTTTTTTATGTAGTTTAGTGACTTTTGTGGTTGCAAGAGTTACTGCTGAGTATTAGATCCTGTATGATTCGGTTTCCAGGTCGGGCAAACTGTTACTGCAGTTTCAAAATAACACAAATAAATCGTAGCGAAGTCGTGTCAGTAGATAATGTCCCTTTTGTACAGTCCGGGGTCTGCGGTGTCCGCGTCTCGAGTCCTCCGCGGGCGGAGGGTTAATGTGTTAGTAATCAGTACTGTAGTGTTAATGAATTAGTTAAATACCTAGAGATAGTAAGTTGAACAGTTTTGTAATTCGGTTTTAGAAGCTTATTCGATTAACTTTGACTGTAATTCTGAGAAAAGGCAGAGATCACGGATCCAATAAATAATTTAAAAAAAATTAGAGTTACTTAACACTGCGCTCTAAAACACAAATTACTAACGTTGCTCACAAAGCCGCTAAGCTTAAGTGGGACTGGACTGGGAACGTCTGCCGCATACCCAATGAGCTGTGAGCCAAAATAGTCACTTTCTGGAGCCCTGACACAGGCAGAAGGCGTCGCGGCAGACCTCATAAAAGATGGCGGGACGATCTGGATATAGATCGAAACAACTGGATGTCATAGGGAGAGGCCTTTGCCCAGCAGTGGGATGATACAGGCTGACAGTATCAGTATCAGAAAGAATTACTTCCGTAAGCTACATTTGACATAACATGTTTCCTAATCAGTGCTAAGTTGTTGGTTTGCAAAATCCTAGTAACTAAATTAACTGTATTTGATTTGAACACGACAATGTGTTCAAATGATTTATTGCAGAGTTTCAGACGCAGAATTAGCCAATTGTTTAGTAGGTAACAAATACTTGCCATTATGATGAGACGGTCATTCACGGTCATAAGAGAAAAGTCCTGACTGACTGACTGATCAACGCCCAGCCCAAACCCTTGCACCTAGAAAGCTAAAATGTTGACCAGAGCTTGCCCTTATAATGTAGACACGGAATAAGAATCTAAATTCAACCCCTTAAGTTAAACAGAGGATGAAAGTTTGTATGGAAAATCGTAATCTTTGTAGTTTAACAGACATCCACGCGGGCGAAGCCGCAGCCAAAAGCTATACGTAAATATGTAAATAGCAATGTGAGTTGACTACAAAACCTTCAATACACCTTCCTGTATTCACATAGTATTAATTACTTACAAACATAACAAGTGAAGTAGCAACTAGTTATCATAATTCCAAGGTAGAAACTGCATAATTAGTGACAGACTGTCACAACACCTCACTGACAGCTTGTCACAACCACGCATAATTATTGCCTTTGTGTCACTTTTGCGTTTGTGTTGAAGTGACAGATTGTCACAACTTAACGCTATGTAGAACTATGGGAATAGTATGGAGCACCGTAGGTAACTGGTTTTGACTTCTTAAAATAAGTTGAACTTCTCGTATACTTTAGGTCAGTAAGAATTTTGTTATTTTTTTAACATGGTAGGTAATTTATCAGCAATCAGATGTATTTATACCTAAATAACCGACATTGTGATCAAAATAAAAATAGTTGGCCTTGGCCGGTACTGAACTAATTTTACATACTTAAATCAGCACATGTATTTTATAAAAACTTAATCGACCCTATTTTAAGCTCAGCCATGAGCATTATTTTGCTTTTTGATAGTAGAGGAGTACTAACCTAAAACATGCCTAAAAACCTAAAAACGATACTCTAAAAATGCATATAATCAATAACTCTAGTTTTATTAGAAAGGTTAGATTAAAAACCGCCATCTTAAAATCAAGATTCAAGTTTCCGTTTCAGTCTTGAAAACCGGCCGAAAATTCTCGACCTTACAGTCAATCATATTATACAATTATACATACTTATGACCTGAATTTGAATAGGTCAAGTTTTGCATGGAACTATTAATTTACCCATTTCAAAAATCTCAAATACATTGTTCTTGCCTGCTCAAAATTTTTTTTCATAAAACGAATCCTATTATCGTTTGACAGTTGGCACTCCTAACTTTGGTGCGACGTCAGGCGACAGGGCCGCGGGCGCCTGATCTATCGCACCCCCGGGAAACCACCATTGTTTTACAGTAACCAACCACCATAGATTACCTAATAAAATACACATGTTCGCTTTGAAAACATTCATTAAGTGTGGTCATGGGCAATTGGAACTGATATAAATGGTCTTTAGGATGGACAATTATTTTGAATTTTGCTCTGTGTAAAGTTGAGTTATTTTTTTATATTTTCCTCTCCTAAGTACATAAGAATCATACATTACCAGATGTCAAGTGAATGCGTAGTCCACTGTGTTGCGAGTGCAACGCATCACTAAAACAATTATCGCTTTTTAAATACTTTTTTGTCTCTCTCTATCGTTTGAAGCAACCAGAGACAGAATGATAATTTTAATTATGTTTTACGCTAAAAAACGTCAAGTGATATTTTCCCAGATCAACTTATTTTAAAACGAATCTTGTGTCAGCAGTTATGTAAAGACAAGAGCTTCTCAGAGTTAGGTAAATATATACTATCCGGAAATATACTACTTCCTTCTCAATAATGACGGCACGGTTGGCGCAGTGGCTAAGCGATTGGACTGCAGCGCTGCGCGTCGCGGGTTCGATCCCCGCACGGAACAAATATTTGTATGGCCTGATAGTTGTTTCGGGTCTGGGTATTTGTGTATGTGACTTTACATGTTTGTGAACGCACCCAAAATACAGGAGAAATTCCTAGTGTGGGGCAATGTTTAAAAAAAAAATACTAATGAGAAAATTACAAGAACATATAATATCCAACAGATAGTTAATCCATCTCGGAGAAATTGTAATGTTCCTACGAATAGTAATAAACTTTCAAGATAACAACTTAGTAGTAAGAAAAGCAAAAGATTAGATGAAACTTTTCCTCTTATAGTAATTATTATGTTTGGCCATGCAGCCAACAACAGATGATTAAATAAGGCGAGCACAGATACAACAAACTGAGTTGGCTGAATTATTGCTCCCGCGGGAATCGCCATAGATAATGTAGGACCGGAGTTAGAAACTTTGTACGCAAAAAATAGTGATGTTATGATATGGAGTAATATTTTGGTTTATTCGAGGGAATAAGGAAACTATGTAGGGAAAATGGTTTATCTGTTTTTCTTTTTAGAGTTATGCTTGTATATAATTTTACTGAGATTATAATAAATCTTTAGTAGATGTTAGGTATAAAATTAATTAACGTCATAGAAACATCAATTATTCACGGATCCTTTAAGAATTTAAGATTTCAATTCAATAGCATTTTTATCTACACATAAGATTGCATTCCATCATTTTATGAGAAACCGGCAAGTACAGACACCTGTTTATCCAACTACCAATGTTGTAATCAACCTTGAAACGAATGTTTTATCGATAAAGTTGAAAATCTATTAAACTTTGCAAGTGCAATCTATTGCACTTGGCATCTGTACAATGACACAGAGTTTCTATCAGACAATATCGAACCACCAACAATCATTTTAGAAAAAAACTACCTTATTTTTCAATAATTTCAATCATCTAATTGTCTACTGAATGAATTATTCATTACAATCCACTGAAATAGTGGCAGCTAAAATTTGAAATAAGTGTTATTCAAAAATGTCTACATAAAAATTAACGTGACATTTTGCCCCATAAACGGTATGCTGATTAAGTGATGATTAATTTCGCAAAAAAAGGAGTTTTCAACAAAATTGTCTGAGCTCTTTTTCTGCATAATAATTATGTTGGCACTTAGGGTAGTGTGCACCACCTGTCATGTTAGACATACTTTGCAACCAGGCGTGCGTTGACGTGCAGTCAGAATAATTAGGTTTTTATTTCACACCCCAACGCATAATAGCGATAATACTTGATATCTTTATAATGATAGTACAGGATCAGGATATATCGATAAATCCACGCACCCTAATAAATTGGAGCGCATCACTAGCATCGATATGTTTGGCGGAGACGCGGGAAGTCACTAGGGAGTAATCCCCTAATAATTATTGCGGTGTATTGTAAGCTGTGCGAGTGCGTACAATAAATTGGCTGCTGCTGGCTTTTGGTGATGACGTAACTATAGGATCTCCCCAAAACGCATTAGTCTTGTAAGATAATACTGTATGGTTATGTAGCGGGAGTCAGACTTGAATAATACCTTGGGATTAATTATTTAAACTTTTAAAGAGTTCATTTGATTGAAACTTTTGATTTATTGTGTCTGTAGAATGAAAACTAAATTTTCAATTGAACATTGCAGTACAAGTAACAAGAACTTTAGAATCACGTTGAACACTGAAAGAAAGTCATAAATTCAAATAAATGTCACAGTAAAATAACGAAACTAGTCTATTTGACAAAGTACTAGAAATTATAACAGACGCGTAGTTATTGTTATTTAAATAAGAACTATTGTTAGGTTGCTACATACATTTTGTTTAAATAATCCGACATTACCTGTAGCGTTTGAATCCGTGAAGTATTCATTTGATTACCGTCAGAGCTCGCGACAATGTACCATCAATTTGCACGTAGACCACAAACTATGAACGTTCGCCAATTGGTTTTCGTAAATCGGTAATAGTTACGGCGGTAAACGTGTGACAAAATGTGTTATTACCGCCACGAACATGAGTTACTGTATATCGTGAGTAACAACGCTATTTACGGAGAATGGTTTTGTATGGATCCAAAAATATTTAAAGAAATAAAAAGACTCTTACTTTATTGCGAGTCGAAATACAAAGTAACAAATTAAGTCGTAGCTAGCTGTCAAAGAAGGTTTAATGATACGACTATTATCCCAAATCATAAAGTACCTCTTAATAGCCCACAGATGACAGAAAACCGATAATTCAACAAGAAAATTCTCACTGGGCACATCTTTATCGCCGAGCAAAATGTACCTCAATCCATCCAAGTCGTCGGCAATCAATATTGTTTTGGTAAAATATTAAAATTTGATTACACCTTATTTTCACGGGCATAAAATAGCGGTTGGAACGACTGTGTATAAAGTATAGTAGTATCAATTTATCATGTTTCAATCTCGAAAGCGGAGGTGGCCGCGGGCGATGTGATCCGGCAGGTAGATGCGCCACAAAATATTACACGTCGAGGATACCGTGAAAAATAGTTTCTATTCACAGTTTTATGTAAAAATATGTTTATGTAATGCTGATGTAATCGGAACTGTGGGTCTGTTGTGGTGCTTCTTTGTTGTTCTAGGAAATTGAAGTGGAAGTTGTTAGCTAGGTGAAACTATGATGCAGGAAAAATCTGTTCTATGATTCTAGAAGACTAAATGACTAAGGAGTACTAAGTGAGCAGACAGTCTGTGGACCAATTGATCATTATGTTGCCCTTATCTCCATGTGCATGTTCTTCTTCCATACGTCTCTATTGATCACTTTCTTTCTAGCCATATAATCCTACACTCAGTCCATCCATCGTTTCTTTGGTCTTCCTCTACTCTTATAGTATTCCACATTCATACTAAACATTTTCCTCATACCTCCGCATCACAATGATACCTCAACAAACGATTCAGTCAGACACTCCGTAGACCAGTTTATATTGAAGTAAAACATTTTGCTTGATCTATCATTTTCAGACATAAGTACAACAATTTTTACGTTGTATGTAATCATTGCAAATAACATATGATTACGTTATTATAAAACCATAACCTAACGTTAACTAAAAGCCATATGTTTACAAACCGGAATTTCCATTTCCACTTAAAACAATAATGTCAAAAGGAAGCAAGTAAGACTACAACATCATTGAGTTGTGCCATTATTTTTGCTAATATGCTTTAATGTCCGTAAATGATATGTATATTGCTATTAATTTGAAAAGTCGTGTTTAATAATCCTACACTACTTACTTCAATGGGTGACAGGGATGGAGCTATAGCTCCTATCTAGCTCGATCCCTTTCAAGATTAATGAAATACTGTTATAAGAGGTGGTGGGACAGTCCCAGTAACTGGTAATTATAACTTGGTAAGGCAACTTGGAGTCGAAACAATTAGCTAAGGGCAAGGCTAAGACATTAATTGCGTTGTAGGGAAAACTGTATATTGATGATTCGATGAATGTCATGGAACAATAAAAAGTTTGATAACCTCTGTTGTGGTAAGCGAGGAGAGCCTGTTTGCGAACCAATATTTTGATGTTGCAGACATAGTCACAGGTTTTATACATTGCAAAATAAAATATGTGAAAGCACTACAAGTATTGAATTATCACTTTGATATTATTATTTTACATTGCATTGAACTATTTATTTTACACAACGTTGGCGATGTATTTAAAATCATTACGCAATTAAAAATATTTTCTATTTCATATCTTGATGGCTTATTTAATGATCATGTTATTGCATGTAGTTGAATTTATCAAAGCCTATTAATTGGCAATAAAAGTCTGAAATACAACAATATAATCACAATGAACTTGTGACATATATACTTAGTAATAATAACTTCAGGTCATCAAATAAGTGTACAATACCTACTTTATATATTCATCAAAGTCGCCAGTTCTTCCCAATCGTTAGGCAGAAGAGCGCGCGCCCTTCTTTTTTTTTAACTTATAAAAACATAATGAAATTAAACAAAAAGTTTTTCTTTATGTTATTGATTTTTCTATTCTTTTTCTGGTTCTTTAATTTCTCGGCACCAGTGCCCTAGCTAAAAGTCAAGTACTTTTTTTAAGCGTTTCATAGTTAAATTGAATAGGATAGTTGACAATAAAATCTAATTAGTCCGTCACATAGATTTCTAAAAAATATTGGACACGAATTTTTTCTTTTTTCACGTAAACCATAAATGAAAACGAATTAGTGTTTGAAAAGTCGCGCTACGTCACAGTTTTTAACAACACATTTTTTACCAGAAAGTGACGACACCAGCCCCCACTCACGATCTTTGATGTTTTATTTTCGCCAATTTGTATTAATTTGATAAAACAAAAAACACGTAAGTATTCAATATTTTTCGACAATCTAACAGACGGACTATACAGAATCATATTTGTAATGATGTCAATATTATAGCAATAATATAAACAGTTACTACACAGCGTCTAAGCCACAAATATTTAGGTAGCTTAATCTGTAAATGAATCGCATTTTGTTTTTTTTTAATTTAACCTTAATAAGACCAAAATTCTGGAAAAATCTTGCTAAAAGGCAAAAATAAACTTCACTTGCTTTTTTTTAATCATATAAAATGTATTGTTATATTATTTTCTTATGTGATAACCTTGGATATATCAAAATAAAGGCCTGCACCTGACATGAACCCTCTAAGGGTAAGTAGGCTCAATCTAGACGTTTTAAAGAAAGTCTTACGTTGAAGTTGTACCGCGGCATGCATAAATTCAATTAGTTGTTTCGCGGAACCCAACGCTCAGCCAGCTTCGCTAATGAAGCCACTTTTCGTAACCAATGTCTTCATCCAAAACTACAGGGATGTACTGAACAATCAAGTTTTTTTTTTAAGAAATTGGTTTCATATTTTTTCACAAAATATGTACCTACCCTATTAAGCTTAATTAAGCATTAGTGTTTTTCGTAAGCTTTTAATCATTTTCTTTACCTTCGATAAAGATGTTTTGATTTTATTTCATTGGACTTTACATAATATCCAAAGTATTCCTCTCTAGTTTATTGCTCTAATTGAAATCCCCGACTATTTGCTATTGTTAAATACATTACCATTTCGATGAAAACTACCTATAGCTTATAATCTTAATCAAACTATTCTATTAAATATCGGCTCCTATTGTACACGTAGATTCATTCTTCTACCTTGTTACCTCGCCTCGTCCCGTCAGTTATTCTCAAGTCCGCCTCTGCGATCTGTCCACGAGGCGTGTAACCGCCTATTTCGCTCAAAATTATAACTTTATTATTGCCGGTGATTTCCGAAATTAATTTCTCGGGATCGAAGCCAAATTACAGTGAGAGGAGAGGGTGCCCCACCGGCAATGAAGACATCTCGACCTGATCCCGCATATTTAAGAATATTTCAGTAGAATAGCTATACGTTTTGGTGATTTTCACAGCACAGAAGTATTCTAGAGATTTCTATAAAAGTGCATAACGTTTTAAATTGCACAGTAAGTAGACCTGTTTACAAAAGAAGAAATTACCGCGTAAGTCGGTAAATACAGAAAGTCAATTCACAGCAATTAGCTACAACAACACATTACCTACCAGAACCCGCCATTACCACCGATGCTCTTATATTTGTTTTAAAACGAAACAAGCGAAACTTGTCATTATATCTGTATCATTACACCTTAAATCAGAGTAACCTCCAATTTACGATCACAATGCAATAACTTCGGCCATATTCGGCGTTACTTCGGCCCCAAACCGGCGATTTGAACATTTTGAACGCGATTAACCAATTACGAACTCCCAATGTCCGCAATTTTAAATTACACTTTCACGAAAAACGAGAAAATGGCCGCGACTATTTTAATTTGTTTCTCGAAAATCTTTCGTTGGCTAGTGTGAAGTGTAGGAAGAAATTATCGGCTTGTGTGATAACTGTGTGTACTGATTGTGATTATGTTGTTGAAACGGGATTTTATGACCGACAAAATTTCCAAGTTTTACACCCGAGTCCGCCCCTTGATCGACGATTGATTCTTGGAATAATGAAATTATAAAGCAATGCATCCAATATTTTGATTGCGCGCGCAACCTTTATTACGCGCCTGCCTCTGCATTCAATGATGGCTTACTGGTGATTTTGTGATTTAATTCGTTTTTGTTTACGATATTTATTAATTCCTAACGATAAATTGGTCTATGGTAGTGGCTATAAAAGTTAAGCTTGGCTGTTAAAATTATTACGTATCTCTAGATCGAATTAAGATTCATGGAATGAAGAGATTAAAAAACGATTAAATTGTTAATTTAAAAGGTGTTGCCCCTGGAAGAAAATTAAGTATAGACTTTTTTTATATTTTGTGACTTAACAGACTAAACTAGAACACTCGTAAAACTCTATAAGCAAAACTGTAATCAATACAAAATGTCTTACTGCTCATTCAAAGCTACCCTAAGAACCTGAGTCAACAATATCTAATAAAATAATGTCCCCAAATATTAATACAATCAATGCAAAAGCTATATGGAAGCAATCAAGCGAACCATAGATAAAGATAAAAATCTCTGCGAATCTAAGTCATAAATTATCTATATTACAAGGAGGTCTGCTTTCATAGAGTATCAATTCCCCTTTACTGTTTCAGTAATAGAAAAATAAAAGGCATCACAAATAAAATCGCATTTATTGAATAGAAACATTTAATTCGGTCTCCGATGTCGTGCGGCGATAGTCTCTCTATGAATAAAATAAAAATATAGTCTTTAAGAAGCTCTAGTTTTGTTTATGCCGTTGTTTTTGCACTTGGAACGTTGAGTTTTCTTGTAATTGGAATTATCTTTCAGGCATTTTCTATTCGTTTTTTTGCTTCAATTTCGGCACAGCATTGTTAGACTTTTATCTAATGCTAAGACAATATTCCAGCTAAACTCTCCTCGTGAAAACTAAGTGAACAATCAAATTAATCATTCGTCCGCCGCCGCCGTCGTAACGAAACAACAGAATAAGTATAGCTGAATTATTAACTGAACGAATTTATAAACCGCGTTATACAGCCCTCAAATAGATACTTAGCAAGGCCCCCCCGAGCCCCTCCCTTGTGACATTAAAACATTGAGCAGACTAAATTAAAGCGCGCCAAAACTGTTGTCTGCGGGCCCAAGGCGGTCGTTTGTTTTAATACAATAACCGACACCGTCTCTCTCACTCCTCTCATTAGCCACATGCTCCTATCTCTCTCGCACACGCGTAATTTAGCCTTTTCTCTTAAGGCGACAACGTAACGTATCGGCAGTCTGACAAGTAAAAACAACTAAATTAGTCTAACGGCAAGTGATTTCTGGATTAATTGAAAACATTTTGTTCTTGTCGAGGTGTGCTGCAAATAAAATTATAAAGACTGCAATTACAACACTTCCGAAATACATTCAACATGATTTATGGTCTTTAGTTTTTTTTGTTGTTTTGATTATTTATTATATTATAGTTTACTCAATTAGAGTGAAAACCTCTTTAATTTTAATATCAAAGTAACAAAACAACGATACATCCAACACAACAGGAGCGCGTTCCTCTTAATCACTTCTAATTTATTTAGCCCCTCGGAGGACCGAGCGACTAATTTATAGCTGTCCCTTTCCAACCCGAGGCGGCGGGCTGCAGCCGTCCTGCTCTCCCGGGACCATTTTTAATTAAAATCACCGGGAGAAAATTAGAAATTATATTCTATTTTCAAAAACTTGCTCTGACGCTTTGTAGGAGATTATCTCTTTTTTATGAGCCCCCGGTCGCGGCTTTTGTTTAACTGCAGAGGAATTGGCTGAATGGGGTTTGTTCCGACCACGAAGGCTTTTACGATTATGCCTTGTTCATTTCAATCCTGCTTTCTGATGATTGGAAATGTTGTAAGTTTGCTCGTTATACTTTAACGATGATAGGTCTGAGCCCCTTCCACACTCATACGAGGTTTAGATGATAGCACTTCTGTTTAATTGCTAGGCTGTAACCGTCGTGACAGATGTTCAAATTCAATTTAATTCCTACAAGCATTTTCTTCTTTAGCAATGTTTATAGTTGCTGGTGAGATAAGACTGTTCTGTACCCTATCAAAAGTAATTGATACGTTTATATCTTCATCTGCACAATCAATAGGAGATTGTTTTCTTGTCTTTCCTTATAATGGTGTATGGAATGTTTCCTTTGATCTCCAAGAATTCCATCTGTTTGTTATGAATCTAAGAACCTACATAAAGTCTAGAGAACCATTGTGCTAGTTAAATTGATGGCAGGATCTGGGAAGGCGGTGCCTTTATCTGTTTTAAACACTTTATTTTCTTCGAAGTGTGGCTTACCTAGAGCGGTAGTGTATTGAAGTTAGGTTTTCTGTTTACGACTTTGATCCTATGGTGGTATGCCATCTTTCATGATTACCTACGAAAATAAAGACTTTCAAAGCTTTTAGAACTTTAGACAAAAAAGGCTTACTTAATCATGACTTAAAACCTAACACGCGGTGTAACATTATTACTTATGATGCTTTTACTTAGGTACTTCTTTGTGATGACCTCGAACCTATCCTAAGACTTTTGATGCTGACTTCTCAACGTCATCGTTCTTATCGACAAACCTTAAAGGTTTTCTGAAATAAATTGTAATTCTCTTTTTCTCTTTACTTTGACAGTCGTTGCAGGTATTCGGTGGTCTGAAAGTCTGACAACCAGTCTTATCATCGTATTACCCAGTACTAACTGGTTTGAGGAGGTCAGATAGGCAATCGCTTTATGTAAAATACTGGTATTTAGCTGCATCCTGTTAGACTGGAAGCTGACCCCAACATAGTTAGGAAAGGGCTATAATGATGGATGATTCCTTGACTTCCTCATTAACCAGTTCCCTTCATCCTCAGGTGGTGTCTGCGACGACGACGGTGACAGCGGCAAGCGGAGACGGTCGCGGACCAACTTCAACTCCTGGCAACTTGAGGAGCTGGAGAGGGCGTTCCTGGCTTCGCATTACCCAGATGTGTTCATGAGAGAAGCTCTGGCGATGAGGCTGGACCTTAAAGAGAGTAGGGTTGCTGTAAGTACTTACAAATAAATAACTCTAATCTTCGAAATGGCTCAACCCATTTTGATGGGATTATTACTGGAAGATAGTATAAACTACAAACTTATTACATGTAACTTAGACTACTTTTATTTACAAAAATATAATTAGGGATCCGTGCAATAAAATTAAAACCGTTTCAAATAGGAAAGTAATATTTTTATAATAATATAATGCAGAAGAAGGTCACGGTTCACAATTAGTCTTTCATATAATTAAACGTTTCATATAATTAAAAAGTTTTTTGTCTGTATTCTCTCTTTTTTTAGTTTTGTTTTTTTTTGTTTTTTACATATTCCTTACGAATGTTGATAATGTAACAATATTGAGTCTTTAGATTAATTTTATATTACAAAGAGCATGGTGCATGTTGTGTTTACCTGTAATTGGTTGTGCAGTTAGATTTAAGACACTACTTAAGTATTTATTCCTTATCTGTAAAATATCTGTAACAACTGTTGGTAAACCTTAATTAAATAAATAAATAAAATAAATAAACCAAATACCATATTCAAAGATTAAAGATTTTCTGTTGAACCAATCCTTTCCAAAGACCACATAAAGATAAAGGTAGAACTCCTTAACCATCTTAAACAGCTTTGCCAAGGATCTTTAAATACCCAGACAGGAAGCGTATATCAAACGTATACAAAATCCTACGACACATTTGACGATGACGATTAGGTACGGTGTTAAAACTGCGCTCAACCCTTTGTAGTTTATACTTGACGGCTATACAACATATATTATAATATAAGTTAGAGTATATTTAGTTCGCGTCGAAAGGCGGCGGTTTCACACCTCTAACGTCTTAATCCATCGCGGGTGGCTTTACGACGGAACAGTTGTTAGTAAGGCAAAATAGCAGATTTTATTACGTACCGAATCGGTACGGAGTGAAGCTACCGATTTGTTACATGTAAGTGTTGACCGGAAGTTCGTGGTTTGTTGTCTTACTAATAAGCGTGGCGTAAATTCTGGTATTGAGCTCACCCAGTAAGACTGGAAGGCGACCCCAACATGGTTGGGAAATGGCTAGGCAGATGATGCGGTGTGGGTTAAGGTTCGGTGTGCTTGAGGACCGACTGTGGACACCAGAGTCTTATAATACAAGGTGTAAACGGTCCCTTCGCGAAGACGTCAGCCAAGCATTCTGTACATCAAACCAAGAAAACTCTATATTATTGACACCTCTTTTTTTGGGGTGAAAAATCACGTTTTCTTTTACGGTAGTATTCAAAGGTACGCACTCAAAACTTTGTACTGCAGGATGCATTTGATAGTACGGGGCGCGTGGATGTATTTAAAGTAAAGTTATAACTTAAACTTAACTTGTGAAAAACTTGGATTCTTGTCCCCTAATAGGTATCTCCGTAAGGTAAATTCTATAACCAAAAAAATTTCGCAATGACGGTGACAACAAAGACTTTTCGACTTCGTTAAGGGTACTTTTATACCCGGTCTTATAGTCAGACACTTTACTGAAATTTCTGACAGAGTTCGATGTCTTAGACCACGTCCGTTATTTGTCACTGCCAGTTTAACCGAACCTTTAAGGAAGGAAAAAAAAAAAGAAATATACAGCATATTATTTAGGATTTCAATCCAAAGCAAAACATTGTGTATTTCTGTACCATCACACCCAATATTTATCACACTTTCCAAAAACATATAAGCTTAACGTAAATATAATCGTGTCATCAAAATAAAGCAAAACATTACGGAGAAACCGATCTCATTTTGAGGAAAATACACGAACAAACACGACGTACGGGCTTCGTACATAAGGGTAAAAAGCTGAAGGTTTCCGTTCAATATAAATGAGGGACGATTTCCCTTATTTTCCCCAAACCTTCAGAGGCTAAGCGGCCGCCGGGGACCACGCGGTTCGCCGCTTTTTATATAAGCTTTAGGATCCGAAATAATGTTCGACTTGAGATAATACAGTTTTGAATGGACGCCGTTTTGTGGCCAACCCCTGGCCGTATACGAATTGATGGCATTTTGTTTTCGGCTTTACCTCTCTGAACGGAAAAGTAACCCTTTCTTATTATTACTTTTCAGTAATACGTCTTCTGTTTTGTTTTGTCTTTATTTTGTATAATTTAATGATCCTGTATTATCTGTTTCATTTTATGACCTGATAAAATTGACCCCGGGATTATCAATAACACGCGTACAGAATTTACATTTTAATATTTTAAACCTGATTATTTTCTGAAAGAATATTGCAAAACAACCATTGAGGAGATAAAGCTTGTAATAAAGTTTTTATTATATTCAAAATACACCAACACAATATTTTCGTTTAAACAATGTATAAGTAAATCCATTTGTATAATCAGTACTAAGGTCGATTGTATCCAGCAGTTATCGCGGCGGATCTCGCTCTGAGAGACAGACTATCCCGCACCACTCCTAATAGTTGGTATAAATCAAAAGATTGCAATCTTGGCGGCACCCCTGGGACGCGAGCGAGACGGCACGATTGAATAGCATAGATTTAAATGGGCGGGTCAGATAAGGATGGATGCAGATCGCGCGGCTCCGACCTCGTCCGTGTCGCCGCTCCTAGGGACGTCACAATTCGATTACAGCTCAATAAAGTTAAAGTGACTTGTTTGCGTCTGTAAAGTGGATTTTTTCCTCTTCTTTGATTTCTCTATTTTCCTTCGATCGTTCAACGTTGGGTTGCGTTTGTGATCGTAGTATCGCAATATTGACTTCGATTTATGGTGCCTTTTATATGGAAGTAAAATAATTGAGTGTTATGAACGTGTTTTCTTATAAAAGTTATTGAATAAACTTGAATGTCACCGTGTTACTGGGCGACACTAGAATGTACTTAAGAAACGCTTTGAATACGAAGAGATGTGGAACACATTGGAACATTATTCAACTATTAAAATAAAGCTTTGGAGATTTTGGAGACACGGTGAAAGTAATCATGGCCTTACATAACGTAAGAGTTTCGCGAAGACGTTAAATGCCCATTCTTTACCGAAAGTGGCATATTCTAATCTAATTTCATCCCTGCCTGACGTAAACTTGCGAAAACGGCTCACTCGCTCCGCCGTAAGCGCGGAAGTATCGACTTCATTTTAAAATTCATAGCATAAAATTTACATTTATATGCCAATTTCATTCCCTAACAGGGCGTCGGCGGTCGCACGCACACATCAGTATTCCACACACATCCGGCGCTGGCTGGGTACACCCCAAAAGTAAAAAAAATAGAAAATCTTCTTACATTCTGTGCTTGGTTGGGAAGAAAAAAGAATGGCGCGAGGTTTAAATATGGAACACTAAATGGAACGCTTAGGCGACAAAATGCGGATAGAATATAAAATTTAAGGAGTGTCGTGTGTCCCTGTTGCTCCCCTGCGAGACACGTCGCTCCATCCCTCTCGGCGCTAACACGGGCCGACTTTACCGCCGTAGGCTTAGCGGTAAAAGATAGACATGAGACCTCTACAGGGTTGCTCCTGAGGCGGTGAATTATCGTGCATGAATAATTTTCTCACTGGCAAACAAGATTTGCTTCGTATTAAATTGCCTTAATGTAATTACTGCGCCTAATGAAATGCGGTGCTTCACATACGGACAACCGCATAATTTAAACATTAAACATGTTTAAAACGGAGTTGTCATCTACGTTCATTCATTAATTTGTGTGGCGACCCTTCGATATAAATTACCTACTTGGTGTTGGATTAAATATTATTCGTTCTTGAACGCCTGAATTGAAAATATGTGGGTTGAATTTAGTTAACTATGACAAACGATCTGCGGATTAACATACATCAATATACCATAAGCAATCTTCATGCATTCAAAAGTCGCCATCATCATCATTCTTTTGCCCTTATCCCAATTCATTTGGGGTCGGCGCAGCATGTCTTATTCTTTCTAGCCATAATAATATCATCGTTTACACAGTCCATCCATAGAAATATAAAAGAATATCACTTCAGTTTCTGTTCAAGGAACAAATTAATTAAATCAAAACCAAAGAACCCAAATTGTAAACGACTGACAACCCTATTAGAAAACGCTTAGCTGGCATTTCGGGACGAACTTGCGAAATTTATATCCGTCTCTGTCACACATGCACTTCGATATCAATTTGTGTGCTGAAAGAAAAGAGACAGCGTGATATACTGAAATACAGCGCTGAAAAGTAACAGTTTGTGTTCACAGAATTGTTTACCAGGTTGTTTACAAATCTGCCTGTTTCAGGAATACAAATTAAATTGTTTGAAAACAAATTATTTTCTTTTACTTTTTAGTAACAGTATTATAAAGAACCATAAAAATGAACACGCCTGTAATACCCGAAGGGGGCAGACGTACTTACTTGAAAGTAAATCCAAATTTCGCTAGTTATATTTAAGTCCCATATTACACGGGGCCGGCCTATTGCCATCAACCGGGCACAAATGCAGACTCCGTGGCTGCTACTAAGAAATTCCTGATGGAAAAACCCAATAACGCTTTGCCACCCCGGGAATCGAACCAGGACCTCATGCACAGCAGTCGGTGAGGCACTTTTGGCAATCAGTGTTCTATAGAACCATGTTAGGTTGGTATGTTACTACATTTACTACTCGTAAAATTAACATGAATTGAAGTATAACTAAGAATTCTTAGTTATACTTCAATTCATGTTAATGTACGAGTAGTTAATGTAGTAAGACTTTTCAATGTTCTAGAATGGCCTAAAATCAATGCAGATATAAAAAAGGTAACTAAGCGTAGTAATCTTAACACCCTTTTAAAAACCAGTTACAGTATTTGCCAGCTTGTTTTGTCCCACTGCTGGCAAAGGCCTTCCTAATTGTAGTAGCATTTGCTTTTAGTCACTCATACCCTTTTTTTTTTTTTTTGGGGGGTGGGAAATCATCAAATAACCCCTCCCGCTCTTGGACAGAGCTAAAGGGAGTGTCAGACTTCTACTGACTAAAAACCACCCATGTTCCTTCTTAGCCCTTCATGCCAAGGCCGCGGTATCTCTTGCGAACAACCCGCAGCCCCGACGGGGGTCAGTTATACCCTCAAGTCGCTCGAAATATGTAGTTGTTGTGTTTGCTGTGATTTTTCACCTTGAATTACGCTAACGCTACGAATTAGCTACGGTACGGAAAAATATGTTGAAAAATCATAGTGTCTTTCTTTACTTGTGTGTTTAGTGACTATCATGGGCCTCTGACATTGGTTAAATTTTTGTTTTTTGGTCAGCCTAAGCTTCCCCACTGCTAGACAAAAGCCTCCCCTGTGGCTTTTCAAGTTTTTTTACAAATTGCATTCTCCGTTCAATCATTTAAGAATGAGTTCAGATCGTCACGCTTCTATCATCATCTGCCTAGCCTTTTCCCAACTATGTTGGGGTCGGCTTCCAGTCTTACCGGATGCAGCGGAATACCAGTATTTTACATGGAGCGACTACCTATCTGACCTCCACAACCCAGTCAATACTAGGAAATACGATACTCTTTGGTAAGACTGGATGTCAGAATTTCAGGTCACTGACTGCCAAAGATATATATATATGGCAGCCGGGACCAACAGCTCAACGTGCTTTCCGAGGCACGGAGGAAACTCGGTATGTCGAGCGGTCACCCATCCACAGACCGACCCAGGCAAGCACAGCTTTACCTAAAGATCGACCCGAGTGGCATTTCTTATTTAGCCACGACGAGCTCCTCCATCGTCACGCTTCTATCTATATATATATAATAATAAAAAAAAAAAACTTGAGAGGTGTCAAGGAACATCCGGATGGAACGAAGTTATTGTTATTATTTTTTATTATGTAAAAATAATGTTAAAATGAAAATATCTGGCTTGCTTTCTATAAGAGAGAGAGAGACAGACAGAGAAACATGCGACGCCGCACAGCATAGCTTACTATAGCAAAAAGTGTCGTGACAACTTTTCGTAAGAGTTTTTTCCGTCTAGCCCCCTTTCACAACGCGCGTTATGGAACTTCGGTCCAAAAATAATAAATAATAAATCGTTGATATTTTAATATTAAATCGATGTCACTTTTGTTATCAATAATTTTCTGTTTTATTATTGATGTTTAAAATTAAAACACAAAACATCGTTTTAATGATGAAAACGTGCCTTTGTTACGTACCTAACTAAAATCGTATTCTTTATAATTTAATAGTAATCTATTGCCTATAAAATGTTTTATTGCAACGTAAAATTTTAATATTATTATTAATAGTGTCGTTACCTTAATCTTTTGGATAACAACATAAACAGATCCAAAAAGTAAAATTGTGATCGACTGATGAAAATAACTTATCTAGTTTAGTTTTTTCCAAAAATATATTTCAGCAGTTTTCGGTTTTCTGTAGAATTCAGTAGTGGAAATGCCTTATTTCGTCGTTAAAAGTTTTAACTAAAGTTTACTATCATATTCAACTGCTTAGCCTTTTCCTACAAAATAGCAAAAAATGTATGTTTGGAGGGTATGAGGAACAGGGTGTAAAATTCCCTCCTTAGAAAAGGGAGGATCCTCCGACCAGACGGGTGTTGTGTCTGGTGGGCTAACTGCCCGACATATACAGGGTGGTGCCGACAATACGACAACAAATGAAACCACTGGTAGTTATAGTTCATAGGAACATTTCTAAACTATCAAATAAATCCTAACACCGACGTGATGACGACGATACGACAATAACCTCCCTAAATGTCTTTGCCAAATTCGTTTGTTACATTTTATTTCCACACGTTAAACGGTGCAAATTATTCCTAAGGTTAGTAAACCAATATTTGTTTGTAAATTGTTATGTATTTCGTTTACAGTTTTATGCTACTTAGTTTTATTGTTTTTTTTTATTTTGGAGTTAAGATTTATTTGATAGTTTAATAATGTTCCTATGAACTAGAACTACCAGTGGTTTTATTTATTGTCGTATTGTCGGCACCAACCTGTATGTAATTCAGGATTTTCTATATGAGCTAATGTCGAGGATAACTTTGCTTGCGCGATGTAGGACATGTCATTTAGTTCACATGTGTTGCGATAGATGTCACTGTCGCCACATATGGAAAAGCTGATTCTTATTAAATTACCGCAGAAAAAAATGTGGGATTCAGAGGGCAACCTGTACATACCACTCCATGTTGTCTTTTTCATGGAACTCATGTATGTACGAACCTATGTGTGTGAATAAACTTCTTTCTTACAATCTTCTTTTTCTCTTTGGACTTATGACTGCTTCATTTCATTCTTTACAACACACTGCAACCCCTAAATTGGAAAGAAAAATAAACTTTTTTGCAAAAAAAAAACAACCGACTTCAAAAACACCAAAAAGTGAAAAATAAACTTCAGAAGAAAAATCAGCTTCTGAAGTCGGTGACATTATTCGTTTTTTTGCCACCGACTTCAGAAGCTGATTTTTTCATTTTTATTAGTTGTAATATCCTATACAAATATTTACAAAAAATGTTCATAAAATGAAAAGTACTGGACAATACTATGTTAAATTTTTATGGAACCAAATGGCAACTATTCCGCATCAAACGGAAAAAGAATCACGTAAATCGAATCATAAATCTCAGCATAATCGGTGTACCTACATACATAAAAAAACATAAAAAAACATACCGATCGAATTGAGAACCTCCTCCTTTTGGGAAGTCGGTTAAGAATATGATTAAGAAAACCCCAACAATCAACAACAGACAATCAAATGCAGGAAAAAAGGCAACAGTTTCAAAAGCAACCCCTAGGAGGGGACGACAGCCACTAATACAAGTCAATTCTTTATTTACACGTGAAAGTCGGTCCCTCCCCTGAACCGATCCTGTAAATAAGACACTGATTTGTCTTATCTGTCTCTTACGAAGTCTTATCATTGTAATCATTTTATTCGTTTTTTTTTTCTGGAGTTGTCTTAACTTCATTTTTATTAATTAAGGTACTTACACTGCCCGTCGGGGCTGCGGATTGTTCGAAAGAGATACCGCAGCCTCGACGCAAGGGCTAAGAAGGAACATGGGTGGTTTTTAGTCAGTAGAAGTCTGACACTCCCTTTCGCTCTGCCCAGCGGGAGGGGTTATTTGACGATTTCCCACCCCCAAAAAAAAAAAGGTACTTACACTGAATTCCTCAGTAGTAACCACGGAGCCTGGATTTATGCCTGGTTGATGGCAATAGGCTCGCCCCCTTTTACATGGGACTTACACATAACTGGTGAAAGATGGGTGTACACCTCTGCCTAATCCTTCGGGGAATACAGGCATGATGTTATATTACCTTTTTTTTTTTTGGCGGTTGGAAAATCATCAAATAACCCCTCCCGCTCTTGGGCAGAGCGAAAGGGAGTGTCAGACTTCTACTGACTAAAAACTACCCATGTTCCTTCTTAGCCCTTTATGTCGAGGCCGCGGTATCTCTTGCGAACAACCCGCAGTCCCGACGGGCGTACATGCACTTTATTATCTGTGATTACTGGCTCAATTTAAATTATTCCTTGTTCATTTGGTAGAGGAAGCTCGAGCAGTGGTCCCATATTATTTTTTTTAACTTAGCTTCGGTACTTTATGAGTTATCCTCTGTAATACCTACGCTTTTTTTTTCTTCTCGGTCTTTGTGAATCATGTGTTAATAAACTCTAGTTACAATGTAATATTGATACTAGACAAGGATTTCTGTAAAATACCACAAATAATAAATAAATAAATTTGACGGCACGGTTAGCGCAGTGGCTCAGCGATTGGACTGCTGCGCTGCGTGTCGCGGGTTCGATCCCCGCACGGAACAAATATTTGTATGGCCTACAGATGGTTGTTTCGGGTCTGGGTGTGTTTGTGTATGTGAGTTTAAATGTTTGTAAAGGCACCCACGATACAGGAGAAGTTCCTAGTGTGGGGCAATGTTTTAAAAAAAAAATACCTAAAAAAACGTTTTTTTTTTCAAAAAAAGTTTGAGGTCTCCTCACAAATGGCAATTTCAAACCCCGCTTAAAGTGCGTAGGGCGTAGAAGATGACTTCACCCCTCCGAGGGATGACAAGTCAATGTATCGACACCGCAAACGTCTTACTTACACCCCCGGGTAGGGGATGACGGGGCAATTGTCTTTGTGACGTCACTTAATAAATAGATTTTAGGTAAGATATTTTTTATTTTGGAAACGCAATGGTTGTCTTCTACGGACTTTTTAAGGCTTGTATTCACGCCAATGACCTTGTGCATACAAATTACCCCTCTCGGTCGTAGATACGGACTTTAAACGGACGCATTTTTCATTTATTATAATTAAAATAATACATGTTTTTAAAAAGTAACAGAACCAAATTATTTTCCTTTGTATTTCAAAGCAGTAGATATTTTTTTATATTATTTTGTTAAAAAATGAAGGAGTAAAATGGTTCCATTCAACGATTTGGAGGTGATTTTGTGGATTTTTTTTCTTATTATGTGATACCGATACAAAAATTATGGCTAAACCAAATTACGTGTCATATCATGTAGATTACTAACAATTTTTCTCAGATGTAATTTTTCTGTAAGTGCCGGTGAAAAACTGCTTCATCTGCACGCTGTTTTAAAGCTTTTTCGAGAGAGGAGCCTTAAGTTAGAAAGTACTTAGGCCTGAGTCCCAGCAGTGGGAACAATATAGGCTGATTATACTTTGTAAGTATGTAGTTACAAATAAAAAATATAAGAATATACATAGCTTCACGGCTGAAATACCCGATCGTCGAATGGTTGAGGAGAGACATTATTTTCTTAATAGTTAATCGCCAGTATTCTACAGCCATTTTTTTTTTGATAGCCTACATCGTATCCCACAGCTGGGCAAAAGCCTCCTAAGTCTACTATGGGTAAAGGTATGGAACCTTTCTATCCTGTGCGATCTGTGAGCCCCGCAAAAAAAAAACACTTGATCGAAGACATTATTACCAAAAAAAAACTCAAAAGTGTAGGTATATGTATTCGAATAAAAGGTTTAGAAATTAAAACACCACTAATGGTGTTACATTAATGGTTCAGCTAACATGACAATCAAAATCCTTTACAAATTCTAAAACCCATTAAAACCCCATCATGTAAATTAAACACACAGCCAATATCTATCAATCGCACGACATTACTCTTACGAAACAAAAATAAAAACAAATCAAAGGTCCCTCCCTCTTCACCCCCGTATTAACGACACACCCCCTCGAAGGGGTGGATATACGTGGCTCATTAGCAGAGGGAACTACCCACCGGGTCATTACGACCGACGGTCTAATCAATGTGTTTCGATTAGACGGTAGAAACTGGGGGTTAATTAAAAGTGTGGTTTTAGTGGTAGGTATCTTTTTATTTCGTGTGGGACATTTTTGATCTATTTTAGCTATGATTTCTTTGGAAATGTACCTTATTGATTAACCTATACGTTTCATTAATTCCTAATAGTAACTGTCACTCGGGTCGATCTTTAGGTTAAGCCGCGCTTGCCTAGGTTGGTCTGTGGATGGGTCACCACCTGTAACATACCGTTGGTCCCGGCTGCCCTATATCTTTGGCAGCCAGTGACCTGAAAGTCTGACAACCAGTCTTACCAATGGGTATCGAATTACCTGGGTTGTGGAGGTCAGATAGGCAGTCGCTCCATTCTGGTATTCAGCTGCATCTGGTTAGAATGGAAGCCGACCCCAGATGATGATGTTTCATTTTACTATTTTGTTGTAGTTCCATTTAAAACGGAACGCTCGCGCGCTCGACTGTCCAATATATAATCGCTTCTTGAAAGGAAATTGTCTTTATATTATCAGCTCTTTTACCTATGCCCAGCAGTGGGACCTTGCTCAGCAAAGGCCAAAGAGATGCTATTACTGGTAACACCTCTTCTCATACAGAGATTATACTGATCACGTTCGTCATATTAATTATAAGTCCAGGAATATTAAATAAAAACGGATTACTTAATTTTTATAATTTTTCCAATAGTTTGAACTATTGGAAAAATATTTTAATATAATTGGTTGCGTGCGCTGCGAAAACGGTTTAAGTTACGTAAATATCAAGTATGAAGTAATTGTTCCTCTTTAAAAGTTCTAAAAAAAAGTGCGCGGCAGCATATGTTTATCTTTTACGATTGACTCACTGTAACCATTTTTTATATTAAAATGTTAGGTTAAAAAGAATTATATTTTACGAAGCTTATTTAACCCATATGGTATTAATCTATATCTAAATGTGTTTGCTAGCACGGCAATTTAATATAGAATATTTGTGCCCTTTACTCTATACAGTTTAAACAAATATCTTAGAAGATATCGCAATGTAAAAATATACGGGCGACAAAATAATTAGCGCGTGGCAGTCATTCGGTCCGGTGCGGTAGGTATGTATGTACCTGGGGATTCTGGCCTCTGGGGGCTCCGGAGACATTCAAATTCAAAAAATTACTGCACCATAATGTTTACAAGTACAAGGTGTTACTGTATATTAAACAGTAAGAGATACCTATAGTAATTGTTACTTTAATAATATAATCGAAGTCAATCTAAACTAATAGGTATTTTATAGAGGAAAGGTAAGATTTTTTGTTTGTTACGAGTACGATATAGCTCAATTTAATAAGTTGGATAGTCGATTTATCTGGAAAGGTTATAAGCTATATTATGTGTTGCAGACGAAGTTGCGTGGGTCAGCTAGTTATTCTATAAAATTGCAATAATTAATCTATTTTCATCATTCAATTCAATCCAAACTAAATGCCATGAACAAATACATAATCGATTTTTCAGTCAATAAGGAATTAATTGCAACTTATATAAATAAATAGTATTAAATAGTAATCGTAGTATCAATTCGACTTTAATTCATTAACAACGGCCATTCTTTTTATAAAATATTTTACCCAAACTGTGTACATAAATGATTTGAATTAAAATGTCTCATTAAACTTTATCAATGCTAATTAGAAAGGTAAATAATTAACAATGACTTTATGGAAAGAATAATTTCATCTGGAATTTGAAAACACGTGTAATAATTGTACAAGTGTAGACGAATATATACACATATAGTATTTTTCTACTCTAAGCATAAACCTAACATAATTACGCCTATAATCTCCGAAGGGTTAGGCAGAGGCTAATATATAGTACACCCACATTTCGCACGTTATGTTTTTTTCTCATTGTAATAGGGGCGAGCCCATTGCCATCAACCGGGCACAAATCCTGATTCCGTGGCTGCTACTGAAAAAAAACTTGAAGGAAAAACCGTAGCACTTTGCCCGACCCGGCAATCGAACCCAGGACTTAATGCTCAGCTGCCCTGCGACCACTAAACCAACGAAGCAGCTACTCTGGTCATAATCACTATCACTACATATTATAAAACAAAGTCCTCCGCCACGTCTGTCTGTCTGTTCGCGATAAACTCAAAAACTACTGCACCGATTTTCATGCTGTTTTCACCAATGAGTAGAGTGGTTCTCGAGGAAAGTTTTAGTAAATTTGACCGACATCCCCGCGGGCGAACCCGGGCATCATCTAGTAAAATATATTCTTGGTCCAACATTGATCATCTTCAGGGTAAACCTTCCATTGCAGACCTTTGCGTCCCCGGGACTACTACGCAGTGTCCTTTACCGAGACTCGACAATACTCCAAGATGCAAGGTTCTGTCTTCTAATAAAAACGCAAGGCAGTCTTGCCTTGCGTTTTTATTACTTAAGTATCTAATTTATTTATTTATTTACAGAAATACATTTAAGCTCACAGTTTTTCACCAAAACGCTTCTATTTAAAATCTAACAATAATCATATTACAATGCCAATGCTAATGAAGACGATGAGGAAGAAAACTCGGGTTAATCTTCAGGTTAACCCCCACTTGCCTAGGTTGGTGTCTGGATGGGTGATCACTCATTACATACCGAGTTTCTCCTTTAGGCCCGGGTCCACCAAAGCGGAGACGAGCAGAGCGGAGAGGAGATGTGCCAAATTCGACCAATCACAGGATGGCGAAAGACTAGATGTAAATTTTAACTAATGTTGGCCGATTTCCGCACATCTCCTCTCGTCTCCGCTCCTCTCCGCTTTGGTGGATACCGGCCCTAACTGTGGAAAGTTTTTTAATCTCTGTGGTCCCGACTGTCATTTATAGATCTTTGGCAGTCGTAACAGGGTCAGAGGCCCTAAGCAAACAGACCTGAACACCAATCTTACCAAGGGGTGTCGTATTAATCAAAAATAAATGGGTTGTGGAGGTCAGATAGGCAGTTAATCTATGTAAAATACTGGTATTCAGTTGCATCCGGTTAGACTGGAAGCTGACCCCAATATAATTGGGAAAGACTAAGCAGATGATAATGATGAGAACGATAATTGAGGACAGAACTAGAGTAATCTTGAGTTTTCTCTACCTCATCAACCAAACTATACAGGGTGGTGCCGACAATACGACAATAAATGAAGCTAGAACTACCAGTGAGTTCTAGTTCATAATATATTTCGTTTACAGATTTATGCTAATTGATTTTATTGTTTTTTATATATTTTTTTATTTTGGTGTTAAGTTTTATTTGATAGTTTAATCATGTTCCTATGAACTAGAACTACCAGTGGTTTCATTTATTGTCGTATCTACACACAGCGTCTCCAAAATCTCAACCAAAACATTACCACTAAACGAGAATTAGCTTCTCACCCAATTTCGCAGTCGATAAATAAAGGGAATCAGTTTTAATATCGTTCATATTTATCTTCTTAATTATGGCGGACGCTGAAAGGCGTTATGTTATAATTTTATTAAATAAATCCGCCAGAGAGCGCTGGTATATACGCCTGTTGCAATAAAAAGCGATGGCTTACTCGTAAACTGGCCCAGCCGTGCCCCAACGAACCTGCGTTGTGTATTTCTTTTTTTTCAATCGGTTTAAAGGATTTATATTATGTTGACTCTGTTTAGAGTGCAGTTTTTTTAGGAGAAAACACTAGTTTCTGTCTGGTTTACCAATTTATGGATCGAGGAAAGTACCAAAATCAGACGTTATTTATTCAAATTAGGCTGATAATCTTCAGTTTTGGGACCGTTCCCCTAAAACGCCCACATTTCGACACTTCCTAGTGTTTTAGCTGGGAAGAAGAAATAGCGGAACAAAGTCCCAGTATGTTGCAAAAATCAATACAAGAACCTAACATTCTGATGTTGCGAAAAATCGACCAAATGGCTCGCCATTGGGAGATATGGGATTTATAATGGGTGTAAATATACCCTACCTAAACTTTTTTTTTGTGATCAGGGCCATGCCTATACACATTCGAGTTAAGGAGATAGTTACAGTAGTGATCAAACTATCAAATTTTTAAAAATGCAATGTATAAGTTTACTCCACGATCCCTGTCCTAATATATATTTTTTTTGTAACGTTACCCCACACTATGAATTACTCCTGTAACGTGGGTGCGTTCACAAACATTTAAACTCACATACACAAATACCCAGACCCGAAACAACTATCTGTAGGCCATACAAATATTGGTTCCGTGCGGGGATTGAACCCGCGACACATAGCGCAGCAGTCTGCAACTGCTTGAGCCACTGTGCCGACCGTGCCGTCAATGCATTCAACAACACAATGTTTTAAGTACGTTACATTGAGTCCGACCGTAAAATGTAATTTCCACACCAAATAAAAAGTCGTTTCCCAGCAACATTTTTTGCGTAAAGTTACTTAGATTGATGTACAGAATCCCAGGTTGATGGCTCCGTGAAGGGGCCATTAACACCTTGTATATATCGTGTAGGCTGATGTATATAATGAAAACTATTCTCAAACTGATAATAACATATTTGACACACCTTGCTAAGCGCCATTGCAGAGATTATTAGATTCTTCAGATCCAATATCTCATAAACGATAGATCGTAAACAATTGTCCAATAAGATTTTCTCTTCATAATCTGCATTAATGACTTTTGCGTACTCATGTCACGCCACTTAAATGACGATATTACTTACCGGTGGTCTGACCACGAATGTTCGTCCCATTGACCAGACATTAAAGTAATTTTACAGCTACAATTAAATTCTACATCCATTACAAGCGGTTTTAGTACCACCGGTGCGGCATTAGACCTTTTGACAATAAATATGAGTCTCCAAGGTAGGTACTCATCAATTTCGTTAACGCACTTAAAACAGTTATTCGCTTGTCTTGTAAGACATTAACTGTCATGAATATTCACTATCACACGGCTATAATATAATTGATAGATATTACCAGAGACTAGTGAAGAGTGAGGAATGTTACATAAAAGACGTAAATGCATGCAAAAAGTCGATATAACAAAAGAGAAAGACAAAAGTTGGAGGAAAGTGGTCCAAAGAATGAAAGAAGACGAAAGTAGGAGGGATTACCACGGAGGCATAAAAGATAGATATATGAGTCATGACATCATCCTACATTAGTAAGACAAAATGAAGAGCTTTCATGTGTGTACACCAAGATTATGTTTGGACCTTAAAAGAGACTATGAACTCTGAGTTTGTTTCGGATGTTTCTACTCGGAGTAGTCAGGTACGAAACACCGGCCCCATCTAGTTTAAAAAAAAGTGACTTGTAAAAGTGTTTGTAAAAACCTATTTGCAAAATAAACATCATTTAACAAGGAAACAAATAAAGAGTCATGAAAGCCTTAGAGCACCTTAGTAATAATCCTTGTGACGATTGAGAAAAATAAGTTCTTTAAGCATTAGTTTAAGAGTAGGTACAATCAATCAAGTATTTCATAATGATCATCATTTCATAATAGTTTTTTCTTGGAGAATTTTCAGTAGCAGCCCCGAATAGACTTGTGAATTGATAATAATTGTGTGTGAATATGATACACAAAACATAATACATCTGGCAACCATTCATGGTTATTTTATGTTTATGTCAGATTAAGCAAACAGGCTCATTTTCCTTGATTTCAAGTACAACAACAAGCAAACAATATTGAGCACATAACGGAATAGTGATCATCTGGCTTATAGTGTCTCTCGCAAAATCGCTAAAAACCGTCTAACTTAGTCATTTTCTTGATTATACGATCAACAGTTTACGGTTATTGGCCATGATTCTGAAAGTTAAGTAAAGCGGTTGAGCTGCTACAATGTTTCGCACATCACGGAGGATAGCGCCGATAGCCAGCGCGTCAAATGCGCCCGCACGCCTCACAGCATTACGATGTAAATGCGCAAGCGCACTGGCGCATTGAAATTTAACGTCTCAATTCTTGGCGGGTCGCGGCCACTTTACATGCCTTTGTGCGCCGAGATAACTCTCCTAACCTTTATAGATGCCGGTTAAGTATTTAATCTTAGGTTAATGCTGCTTAAAATGCTGTTAACCTGTAACCTGCTTTTGTGCTTCATAATACAAGTTGAAGTCACGGATTCTTTATGAAATTAGAGAAAATTCGACGCCCCCAAGGAATAAACCTGTAAGTAATATACTATTACTGACTTTTTACTGTTTTACCATTTACGGTATCTATGGGCCGGGATACACGTATGCAATTTTTTTCAATTTTTTTCTGCGGTAATTTCCAACGGTTTTCCTTATAACACTTTTGTTCTTTGGAAATTTTCTATATTTTTTTTACTAGAAAAATAACGAAATACATTATTACAAATTAAATTTAGTGGCTACATTTTGGTAAAGTAATATTACTGTAAAATGTTTCACCAAAATTTCTGGTTAACGCGATTACAGGTTTATTATCGTAAATTTTGTGGTAGACATTTTCGGTAATGAACTGTTACAGTTATCATCCAGCAAAAAAAAAATACTTAAATTAAATTCAATAACTCACAGTACATTTAATGTACTGTGAGTTATTGAAATTTAACAAATAAAATGTAAAGATCCTATACAATTACGACTTTCACTTAAAATGTTGGACCAACTGTGAATCTTAAGTAAAAATTCGGAAGCAATTTTGTCACTAACGGGAACTTAAAAAATCCTCAACATTTTGCAAAGTCAGTAAGGCCAGAAACGGAATTGCGAACAAAATAAAAGTTGTAGTAAAAAATAACAGATAATATCGTGATCGTTGTAAAATCGTGCTAAACGGGCAGACAGATTAACGGAACACCTTTTTCATTTCAATCCTTTTTAGCTTAAATGTGTCAAATATTCATTCAACTTTCAGGCTGACCTGTACTCATGAAAAAAGGTTTTAGTTTACCGGCGCGTGCGCTGAGTCAAGTCGTGACATTTATTCCGTCTCAATCGTGAGACACACCTGCTTGAATGTGCACCTTTTCAAAGACCGTTATTCTGTAAATCACCAATTCTATTAGCCAGTGAAACTGAGTTTTTGCATTTGAGCGTGGTGATTCGGTGAATCTAAATAGGTACGTTTCTTCAATATTATCGAGGATTATTGACGCAATAACCAGCAAGCTTGAAAAATATTTTTTGACGGCATATAAAGCCAAGTCAGGCCCATGGACGGCAGTAAACTCTGACACCAGGTTAGGCATTAACCACAGGATAAAGAAATAAGAAGAAAGACTGGTGTGGTGTTAAAACCACTGTGTGACAACAAGTCTTACCAAGGGGTATAGTATTCCTGTCAGAGTTGCGGGTTGTTCGAAAGAGATACCGCGACCTCGGCGAAAGGGCTAAGAAGGATCATGGGTGGTTTTTATTCAGTAGAAGTCTGACACTCCCTTTCGCTCTGCCCAAGAGCGGGAGGGGTTATTTGATGATTTTCCATGTATTAACCAGGACTAATTAGGTTGAACAGGTGGGATAAGGAGTCACTCCATGTAAAATACTGGTATTCCCAACATTACTGGGATAAGGTGATGAGTGACGTCATGTTATGTATTTGCACTATCATTTGCCCATATCTCATATTATTTGGGGTCGGTTCAACACGTTTTCTCTTCCTATTTCGCCGTCAAACGTCATGCTACCTTATACGTATGTTTTGTAATTATGTACTTTATTATCTAGTGTAATTAGGGTTGATAATACCATCAGATGTAAATCACCACAGCTACAGCAGCTAAACACAAAACTCGGCTAACTTCTGACAGAATTTCTTCTCCTTTGTCCTACAGGTATGGTTCCAAAACAGAAGAGCGAAGTGGCGCAAAAAGGAACACACGAAGAAGGGACCAGGTCGACCGGCTCACAACGCTCACCCGCAGTCCTGTTCCGGAGAACCCATTCCACCTCACGAGCTGAGGGCTAGGGAGAGGTGAGATACGTGCATAACGCAGTTTTACATCCCCTATAGCTTAAATGACCCGCTTTAGCAGAATTGGTCACACAGACGCAGTTACTATTATGAATTGTCACTTTGTGACCATTTTACGATTTTCAACGCAATTCATATTATTAACCCATTATGTATGATTCTGCTAAAGCGGCCATTTTAGACCCCAGATCTGATCTTGTTTGCGGAGCGAACATGGCTAGATATCGCATAAGATAGAGAGGTGTGGGAGGAAAAAGAGGAGGCCTTTGCAAAGCAGTGAAAAAAAAAGTGCCAAAAACTTAAAATTCCAAAATTGTTTCCCCAAAAATCTAGTAAAAAAAATCTACTTTTAGACTAGGGATAGTTTTGTATATCCTAGAATATAACTAGAGATATAAAATGAAAATACGTATAAAAACATGGTATATTTCGGAGGAAATACATTAGCCTATTTCATAACTTACTGCTGTTTGGTGTACCTACTATTTAGGAGACGAAAAATATAAAGCCTAAAAGAATCCATAAACCACAGATATAGTTCTAGGTTCAAAATGCTATCAATTGTACTGACAATGTAGGTACCGAAATTAATATCTATGACCTCATGATTCTGCACACAAAACCTCACACAAACATGCAAATTCTAGAAAAATTACAATATTCTTATTTAAAAGTGTTTTAAATGTTTTCCCCTATCTTGCATTGATCTCAAAACAAACTTCTGATTGCTTTTTACGACTTAAAAAATAAAGCGATTATTTTTAATGTAGTGCGAATTTGATTAATTAACTGATGTAATTTGTTCAAAGGTTTTATTTTGTGATTAATATAATCGTGTTTATCGTTTGTGTGGAGTAAATTAAAGAGAACATAAAAAGATAAACAAATTAAAAATATGCAGAGGTTACAATGTGACGCACGATCGTGTGCAGTGCTGAGGCTGATGTCATCACTAATGCGGTGCTTATTGTGACAGTATTTCTCTCGATTATTCTGATAGTAAAAACATTGTGAAACATTTCTATATAGATACCGACGTAATTTACTTATTTATTATCACTTATCGTGGCTTTATTTTATTTTTCTACCCTATATAAAATATATTATTGTTAACCATCGAGCCTATTTATTGGGTTATAGATTCTATACTAATTGGGCCCTATCGATTTTATCAACAGGGCGAGAAGAAGAAAGAAGTTGGCAAAAGCGTTGGAGAGACAAGCAAGAAAGCTCCGGGCGAAGGGCATCGCGGTGGACCTGGAGGCTTTGAAGGCAGAGTATCTGGCGCAGCACAAGAACACTGGCCTATACTCCGACTCAGATGGAGATGGAGAGGGAGAAGATAGCATGATCGATGTAGTAGGAGGAGACTCCTGCCATGACTCGGGTCCTGAAGACTTCTCCCTGTCGGGTCGACTTCGGGCACCTTCGGGCGGCGATGGCATGAACAACTCAGACAGTTCCACGTCTGACGGTCATTCCGCGCGGAACTTCAGCCCGATCCCCGAACCGCAACCCTCCTTCTTCAAGCACTTCGGTGCAGCGAGCACGAACTTCGAGAAGTTCGACTTCGACTCCGGCAGAGCGGTGTCCTTAGACCTGAGCGGCGGCGGCCACGCCACGGAACAGAACCTGTCCAAAAACGGGGGAACAAGAAAACATAATCCTTTCAGTATAGAGTCCTTACTTAACACGTGAAAGTGACTGTAACTTGTGACTATAGAGGCTCTCGTAGATCCTGACTACACCAGTGAAGTTCGCTGTGACTGAGTGGAACAACAGTGTATGCAACGTTGCTAAACGGAACATGGACATTATTTTAAGTACCTTAAGGTGAAAAATTCTTCGGGACCTAATTTTTGCAACGTTAGTACTGTTGTACTCACGCTAGCTCTACAGGCATTTCAGAGATGTTCCTTTGCTTACAGTTAAACTATTGTTATTATCATTAGATCGTAATCAGCTTCAGTAAAGACTTGACGAGTACCATATAACAACATATCCTGTGTGAATACTAGTTCTAGGCAATGTATTATATAGGTAGTAGTGTATATAGTAATTATATATATTTATTTTCTTGAATGTTAATATATATTTTCTTTTACAATCGGGGCAATAATTTTATATGGACGTTTGTTGTTGATGTGGTATTTTTATTTTTTGCAATTTTCAAATTTTATTCGTTGACGTATCAAATGGCGAATCAATTGAGTATGGTGTCTTATACTAAAAAAGAAATTAGAAGTACATACGTGCAGATAGATGGTTTTCGACAGAAAATGGTCTAAAACACCGCAGTAATAAGGCTTAATTTGTAAACTTTCACATTAAAAACAGTTTGTTCGCCAGTTAATGTCTCATCCAGCTTTAATAAGTAAATGAAACACTAACTTAGTTTGGTCCATTAGACAAAGCGACGAACAATTAACTTAATTACGAAGCCATTAGAGTATAATTTCTTGACACAAACATTTTGATACAATTACGACCCCATCACACATGAAACAAAAGTTAGTTTTAAAACATGATAAAACTTTGACATAATTGCACTTGTCATCAATATTTCCTGACTACACACTACTGTGGCCATGAAATCTTAATGTTTGTCTTTCTATTTTATAACCCCATTTATTTCATATAAATAAGTTATAAGTGTTTATTTAAAAGGGGCACATTTACATTAAAACCTGAAATGTTAAAATGAATTGAAATTGGTTTTTGGATGCGTTTCAAAGTCTATTAATTTATAAAGGACAAGGCCCAAAATGGCTTAACCGTTCTTACTCTTTTATCAAAGTTAAAGGAGCAAGGGCATTAATTAAAATGAGCAATATTTTTTGAAGACTGGATAATCCCTTTAATTTTTTAACTGCAAATATAAATATTAATAAATTGTTCAACTTCTGGTACAACAGGCAAGAACTAGAACAATAGACGCATAAAAACTAATTTAAAAAATCCATTTGTCAAATAAAGATGGCGGTGCAAATACAATTACTATTGGTGAAAGAAATACAATCTCTCGTCGTAAAATAACAACAATTAATGAACGTATAATGCGTAACGACCGATAAGAGCGCCAATTAGCAAAACAATATGGCTGCACTCACTTTATTGCCATTTTTACTTACTCCGCAGTGGGTTTAATAGGTACCTAACAATGTGAGACCTGATTGGTCACGGAGTTATTGTCTCGAGCCGTTGGTACGTGAAATTATCCTACTTTGAAACCCTATAGAACACTTTTATGAATGCCTCGTCGGTGAAATAAGGAAGTGGCAAATAATTGGAAAACGATGGTTTCATTTCAATCACAGATATAGATATAATTATAAAACGCAAGTTTATTTGACTACCTTCTATGACGTCATAAGAACTATTTATTTACTGTACAAACATGTTACTATACAAAATAGATTATGTTTTTTATTCTTTATATATCTAGAATTAAGTTCTTGAGTTGTAACGATAGAACGTTGTTGTTTTCTACACTAATTTTGTAAAGAGGAAAGATTTGTTTGTTTGTTTGTAACGAATAGGCTCCGAAACTACTGGACCGATTTCAAAAATTATTTCACCATTGGTAAGCTACACTATCCGCGGGTGATATAGGTAACTTTTTATCCCTGTATTCTCACGGGAACGGGAACTACGCGGGTGAAACCACGTGACGTCCGCTAGTAACAAATAAACTTGTGTAAAATACTTAAGCCAGGCATGCAAATGGGCACGCGAAATAGGTGCTCTTGTTTTATAGGGATATCTATATCTGTGATTTCAAACATTACAGAAACATCGATGTTAAATTGAATCAGACATAAAATACCTATTCCTTGTGTATATTACACAGCTTACAAAGTTGAAATTGTATAAACAAACTATTTTGATAATTGATAAGCCTAATTACCGTCAAGGAACAAAGTAATTGGTTCAAGTAATTTAGCAAAAGAAAAACATTGTTATCCGCTAAGATGTGACATTCAAAATGAAGTGTCGAGTAACCCTTAGATAAAGTGACACCTATAAAAATGTTTTTTTTTCTACATTGTTATGGAAACATCCAGACAAATAATGTTTATTACTTATTTATAATTGTCATTTGGTAATTTTACAGCAATTGACATTTGACGTCGGCTTATTTTTTTGTCGGTAGTAACCTACTGACACCAATTTATAATCAGCATATCCTGATAATTCACAATTGATAAGCTTTTTACTCTCTGATAATAATTTAAAAAAACTTTTTGATCTCTTTTTTTTCTAAAGTTGTATCTAACAGTGCAACTTATTAGAACTTTTTGTAGAGTTCTTTGATTAAGATAAATGTTTTACTTAGATATGTATTTTTTGTTGCCAGCCAATTGTTTATGGTAATGCATCAGTTTAGACTTTTTGTCAATCACCTTTAACATTTAAGAATATATTATTACTTATACAGAGTGATTTAATTTTACTTAATTTATTCAGGGGTGACAAACTATGATTCTTCAACCTGGACATTAATTTTAAGAACATACGATTTCCATAAGTTCTCTTCGCCACTTCTTTTATATTTTAATTTTGATTTATATTGAAAGTAATGCGTAGTAATAAATATAAATGGTTACTAACTGTACATTTTTGTAGTCGGAAACAATATCTTAGGTACAAAATATATTGAATAAGTTTTAATTTATATTTATATAGACGAATGAAAGGTGGAAAACGGATATTTGTAAATTGACTATCACACTGTATGTAAGATGTAAAAAGGTATGTTACGTGAGTAATTTATTGAATCAAAATATAACACGATTAAACACACATGTCAGTGATTTATTTCTTCATTCGTGACTAGACGCAGGCCAGACCCAGACGGCTATTAGATGCGCTAAACAATTATTGAATAGCCGCGCATCCTCAAAATGGGCGATAAATCTTTTTTGTCGCTGTCATTATCTTGTGAACAAAACTAGACGTTGATAAAGTTATAGACCGCGTTGTTAGTACACGTATGAAGTAATGCTGTGTTCTAACCACAGACTAACTTCTCGACAACAGTTGCTGTTGACCATATGGTTGGCGGCGACTATAAAAATAAGGGAAACAACATAATTCCAATAACAATTGAATTCTCGCAAACCATAACCCACCATTGATTACAATTTGAACAAAATATTTAACGTGTCATTAACAAGGCGTTAAACAGCTATTTTGTAAAACACAAAGATACTGAACGGCTGGGCATTTGAAGTCTAAAGTAACAATATAATATAATATATGTGTGGTTTTACTACACACTCGTTAATAGTAAACATATAATTAAGCTTTTAAAGCTTAATTTCTTCCTGGTGCAATAAAATCGTAATGGCAATCGCATTTAATTGCTAATTTGGAACAAAAGAAAATTGTGCTTCTTGAGCTTGAAGCTTTTCCTATAATAGCAAAACATTTTACTATTTTAATATCTTTCTGTTCTAATAGGCCCCTGTAACATGAGACTTAAGCATTACTAGCAAAATGTGAGAGTACTATTAGGTACACCTCTGCCTGATGTTGATACCATATTTTTCAGCAAATCTAAGCAGAAATATCCCGGAGCCGACATGAAAGAATAAGAAGTTTGAACGCATGTTTCATTTGTTCTTACAGATATTTTACCAAACACATCAACCCAAATCATGCAAGTTGACATGACATTTAACGAAAGATAAAATTAATTAAGCTTGTAGAAACCGAAATTCATCTTCAACAATCAACAAAAAAAAACATTTTTTTTGTGCGAACACTGTTGGATATCATGTTGAGGTAAAAAAAGAAGATTGGCACAAATCCATGAGACCTCCACGCCGCCATGACGAATGGTTTTGCGTTAATAATTTAAAACGTGAACAAGTTATTCACCAAATGTTCGCCGCCTCTGATATGCGACACCGTGTAATGGCGGCCGCAAAATGAACTTAATGTTTTAATTATTTTGTTTTACTAACTTATATTTGGTCCTTTTTCTCAAATATTTGTATGGTAAATGTTGTCATTAGTTTTTTGTTGTTTTCGATATTTTTTACTAATTTAACTTAAGACCAGTACAAATGAAAGGCTAATTTGAATCATTACAGTAACCAACGTCTTTTTAAACCACATTTTATCAAATTATTACTGACTGCCTCGTTGATCTAATGGTCGTAAGTTTTTCTTTCAGTAATTAGCAACCATGGAGTTTGGATTTGTGCCCGATTGGTAGCAACAGGCTCTCCTCCTACTACATAGGACTTAAATAAAACTGGCAAAACGTGGGTTTAGGTACAATTAGTTACAACTCTAACTGCCGCACTCAGAGACCTTTAATGATTACTTAAGTATAACCATTACTTAGTAAAGATTTTGACACTTCAGTGAAGGTTTTGTATGTCAAATCTTTACGGAGTGACTGCTTAAATAATCATTAAATATCTCTGAGTAGGTACGGCAGTATGGGTTGGCTTTAGAGGCGTGATTTTAAGTCATGTAAATCCTTATCACTATACTAAATTACTAGAAAAAGTATTCATAGACTGAGAAATATGAATCTTCATGCTACTAATAATATCACACTTTACACTAATATTATAAAGGTGAAAGTTTGTGAATGTGTATGTTTGTTACTCTTTCACGCAAAAACTACTCAACTTATTTGAATGATTTTTAACATACAGATAGTTTATAATCTGAATTAACACATAGGATACTTTTCATCCCGGTAATATAAGCCGCAGACATGAGTTAATCCTTTATAATAAAGCATGATTTCCACAGTAGTAAAGTAAAGTCACTGTGACATTGTTTCAGAGGTGTCAAAACAAAACTGAAACGCTGTCTCTCTCGACGCTTGATTCGATTCGGTTAGCTAAGACTGGTCCAATAACCAATGTATCCGCACTTTTTTCTTTTTTGGATGTGGGAAATCATCAAATGACTCCTCCCGCTATAGTGTTAGACTACCACTGACTAAAAACCACCCATTTATTTTTCACTTTTTTGTGTTTTATTTTTTGTTGAAGTCGGTATTACTTTTTGTAAAAAAGTTTTTATTTTTCACTTTTATGTGGTTCACATGTGTTTACCCCTTCACAGCGTACCGGGGTGATGTTATGTTATGAACTGGTGTAAACAATAGACAGACATAGGATTTCAGCAATCCCAGTAAATTTACTGGGATTGCTGAAATTCTATTACTATCATTTATTGAGGAGTACCGTTGCCTATCTCCGAAGTACTTCATCAGATCTTCACCGAATTGAAATGGGACCACTCCGAGAAAGTACTCTTCCAAAAACTTCAAGTGTGCCCGTAAAATTAGAAGAGTTCTCTCTATTTCTCCTTGGAAGTATACCCTTTCAAACAAAACAAAAAAAATCTAAATCGGTCCAGCCATCTTCGAGTAATCGGGAAACATCCTACATATTTTTTTTTAAAAAAAAACGAAATTCGTCAACGAATTGATAACCTCCTTTTTTTTGAAGTCGGTTAAAAATGGTCACTTTAGCAGATATCTGATAGCACTAATTTATCTGCTAAAGACCTCCTGGCTTCAGGAGGGATGAAATGGCAACAGGTCACTGGATTGTTCCAGTGGCCTTGTGCGTGATTAGACCTGTGAAAAAGATTTGTGAAAAAGATGGATGAAAAAAGATTGGATATATTGATAGGATTGGATGTTGCGGAGATGAAATTATTGAGATGGATGTGTGGTGTGACAAGAATGGATAAAGTAAGGTATGAGTATATTAGAGCCAGTACAGAAAACTTGAAAGGGAATCGTAGGAGTCGTGGTTGTGATCAGGAGGGACTAATCGCACGTTACTAATAGAGTTATGAAAATATTTGTTGCTGAATGGAGAAAGACCAAACAAAAGATGGATGGATTGTGTGAGGAACGATATGAAAAAAATTATGACAGGGAGAATGAAAGAAAAACACGTGTTACGCGAACCCCAAATAACATGGGAGATGATGAATAGCTTGATTTGCTGACGACTGTACATAACCCTCCCAGTCTCTAACTTTCAACATTGATCTGCAGAAATAAACTCTGTAATGTCACAATGCTGATAAAATGTTGGCTAATTGCGATGCTCTTAAAAGATACGTTATCACACTTATCACGCAGCTAACAAGCTGTCACTACAATATAATTACGGATTAATAGATATCGGGACTAGCACGTGCTTCATCATCGTTATGTCAAACCAACCGCTGATCAGAATGAGATAATAGAATTTTGCAATCAGCGAAATGCAGGTGTGCCTCCTGGTAAACCTCTGCACAAACCTTTCGGGAGGTATTTGTGTCACTATGTGATTACACCTGGATACGAGTTGCCATTGTTGGCCGAAGCAAGAAAAACCTGTTCAGGTAGAGATTCATAATGACTCTACCCTTTGTTTTTTTTTTTCGGAGGGTAGGAAATCATTAAATGACTCCTCCCGCTCTGGGCAGAGCTCTGACAGAAAAATTTCAAAAAAATTGCCCCACTAAATAATATAGGAAACTTAACATCGTGACCTGCCTGCCCTGTTGTTTGCACATCACAGGAACTGAAAGTGAAAGACGTGTCAAAATCATCACCAAATACACTAAAAAAACAGTACCAATCACAAATGATTCTTACCACCGATGTCAACAAAACTTGAATAATCTACTATTTAATTTACCGAAAATCAGCTGCTTTTGACAGATGACACCCGTGAAGTATTTGTGATAATATGCCTCAACAGACTCGTGCAACAGACAACAAAAGTGATAAGTAGACACTACAGTAAATACAAATAGACTTAAAATCATGTTATGTAGTTTTCTTTTGAACCGCATGCAATAATAATTTTATGTAAATGTATGTTTTTCTAGGGATGTTTCGACTAGTCGGTAAAGCTGACTATTCGCTTTCTTACTTTGCATGTATTTTTCAATAAACATTTATATTGAAAAATACATGCAAAGTATACAGGAGGAATTGCATTAAATAAGAAATACATTAATACACGAGACTCTTGACAACCAACTAATCGGCTAGTCGGCCTAAGTCATAGTCGGCACATCTCTAGTTTTTTTGCTTCAAGTCCTGCATACCAAGTTCTTTTATCGACTGTACTTTTTTAATTCAACTAATATCACGTAAAGTTTTTGTTTTATTTTTCGCATTTTATCGTAAAAACGATGTTATCTGATTGACAGGCTTCGTTTATGGATGGGTGATATCACTTTGCAGTATATTGTAGGGTGTAATTATCACTTATTATCGTATCTTTTTTAATGTTCACTTGCAACGGCAATTTCAATATTGTAGATCGAATCGTTGCGATAATTAAAACTATGGTCAAGTGCGAGATGCGCATTTTTATTTTGTTACAGAAAGAGCATCTTTCCAAGAACAGTATTTCGGAAGTCGGTTAAAAATACTGTGAATTCCATTATGGTGATTTAATGTGACATGAAATGATTTAAAATCTTATTTCGTTTGGGAAAACAAACTGTGTTGTCTTAAAATTAACGTTAATAAATATATACTTACTACCCACAACATTTGTTACAACAAACAAAAACTTTTTTAATTTTATTCTATATGAAGGTCTACTTCATAAATGACAGAATGCTGAAATGACAGTGGGCTGGCTTTGTTCGTCGAAGGGCCCATGATCGATGATGGAGATTACAAGTTTAAGCTGATGTGGCGTATCTTGGGAGCAGCCTATCCTAAGCAGTGTTCTCCAAAAGGCTGAGTGGATTATGATACAATTTACCAGACAACCAGTAAGATATCAGCCTAAGGTCATATAATCACTTGAACCAAATAATAAGCACATATTTCATGCGTCCGCGCAGACAGTCAAAGATCATGCGCGTGATTGTATTTATTGCATACCTAGACAAGTAATATTACATAATGACATGAATCTTGGAAATTGTGTGTGATTTCTGAGAATTAGATTAGAGTTGCGAATTGACAAATTATTAGTATTCTGAACTTGTTTTGCCGACGATTAGGGCATGGTCATCCTGAGAACCAGTATTTTACATGGAGCGACTACCTTTCTGACCTCCACAGACCAATAGCTGGTTACTACGATACCCCTTGGTCAGACTGGATGTCAGACTTGAAGACTTAACTAGAGGGGGTTTTTAGCAACATAGCTGGAAATCTATTGTTTTGAAATATTTAAATCGTTGAAATATTTAGACAGCTATAAATCATGTGATTAATTCAGACATTCACAGTCACATAATATTAATATGTGACTCTAAAACTCTTGATCCAAATGCGTTATAAAAAAAACCTTCATCTAATTACGTTCCAAGCTCAAATTCCAAAAAGAAAAAAAAAGCACACTGACATTCTCGCTAATACGACAGAACAGTTACATTGCACAGATTAAAACTGATTACCGGCCAGTTACTTTCGGACTTTCACAGAGCAATCTATCTTACATGAGTAATGGATATACCCAGCCATTCTCCAACATGGCCGCATCATCGTTAGCCATTTCTGTTATTATAACCCATTCGTATAACATATTACCCGCGGTGAGGATGAAGTACGTAATAACCGGGTGTTTAGGTAAATTGCCGGGATTTTATATTAAGAGGCGCATTTCGCGCTCATTTGTGGCGATTTTCGCCATCTTGGTGTTAAAAAAATTCGCTGCGTTTATGAGTTAAGTGTTATTTGGCGTGGTTTTCAATTGGAGGCTTTTAGTTTTGGTAATGATGTTATTTGTGCAAAGGCGTGTGGTCTTCTCCTAGGGGGCAATGTTAGCTGTATGAACAAATAGTACCGACTAGCAGGGCTATTGCGTATCTTTTTAAATGTCAGTGGCTATTATAGTGTCCATCGATTAACTGGCAAATGGTTATGGTTTGGTACAAAATGGAACCATTTGACAGTTAATCGATGGCCACTGACATATAAAAAGATACGCAATAGCTCTGCTGGAAGCACCTGCACATATTATTGATTATTTACCTTCTTCATCACCTTTCTACCCTTGTTCCATGTTACGTGAGGTCAGCGCTACACGTTTTATTTCTTCTATTCTCCTCTGTCAACGGTCAGGTTATCATTTACTTCTTTTTCTTTCATATGGGAGTAAGGCGATTAGTTACCTCCATAGTAGTAATTAAATAGATTCAGTGTTTATGCAGCAATAAAAACGGTATTCGTGTTTCCACCTCAGGGTATCTTCCTTGCCTGTCGAGGCTGCGGGTTGTTCGCAAGGGATACCGCGGCCTCGACATGAAGAACTAAGAAGGAACATGGGTGGTTTTTAGTCAGTAGAAGTCTGACACTCCCTTTCGCTCTGCCCAAGAGCGGGAGGGGTTATTTGATGATTTCCCACCCCCCCCAAAAAAAAAAAAAAAAGGGTATCTTCCTTTAGGTACAGAATAGTAGTTTTTTCCTTTCGAATTCAAGATTTAGGGGTTTTTTCCCCTTACCAGTAATGGCGTTACATGGATTATTTCCTTTGAAAAGGTTTAAAAATATAGTTTAAAACTGTATCATGACAAACTGTTATTTTTTACATTCAAAAAGAGAAAAATAATTAAGTATTTTAAACTTAAAAAAAGGTATAAGAGAATGTCGAGAATTAAACCATATGAGCAATGACCACACATAAATAAGTGTAACTCCATTCCATAAATTATGACTAAATATTAATATTATAATTTACTGCACGTCATAATTTAAATTAATATTGCAAATTGGAAGAGTGATTTAAGCGATAAGGCACATAATTCTCATTCATATCTCAGAATAGGCGAGTAATTAATTTTATGACTGCTGGTTTACTAACCTCGATATTCTAACTTGGATCTAAGTAAAAAACTTAAATATTCGGATTTTCTTAAGTCTTAGGAATAGTTACTTACCCAAAAAAAGTTATTCGGCTAGAAATGACTTAGATACTGCAATGCAAACTACCAATGTAAGGTGTCCCACTCGCGCCTCAAAGAGATGTCAGCAACATGGAAGGGGCCCGCCCGCAAGGCCCGGGTTGGCCCCAAGGGGCTGCGGGTTGTTCGAAAGAGATACCGTGGCCTCGGCGCAAGGGCTAAGAAGGAACATGGGTGGTTTTTAGTCAGTAGAAGTCTGACACTCCCTTCCGATCTGCCCAAGAGCGGGAGGGGTTATTTAATGATTTCCCAGCCCCCAAAAAAAATAAAAGGCAACGTGGTGCGGGCCAAAGACAAAAGTCTTATCAGTCAGTTGACCAATGGACAGGAGTTATGAATTCGGCTAAACTATTCCACCTCACAACGGAGATCATTATCTACCTAGCCTTTTCTCAACCATGTTGGGGTCGGCTTCCAGTCTAAACGGATGCAGCTTAATACCAGTATTTTACATGGAGTGACTGCCTATCTGACAACTCAGTTATCACTGGGTAATACGATACGCCACCTCCCAACGGACATGGAGAAATATTTAAAGTAGAAATAGAAGTAGGACAATAATTGCAGGATCACCAAAAGACCAAACAAGTAGATGAATTCTAAACATCAGGGTATTCTGGAGGAGAGATCAATGGTACACTCGAACAAGCTGTTTAATAAGCGGCAAATTATTGATAGAAATCGTTTTTCCAATTGATTCATAATATTAGTGTTCGATAACGATTTAAGCGTATGGTATATTAATAGATTGATGCAATCAAAATCTGTCGACTGTTCCTAATAAGTCTTCATTGGCAGCGCTCCTGTCTGACCAAATCATGTCCCATAATATGTTAGAGAGCCACAAATATCAAAACAGCTAGTCTTCTAAGGACTCCAATAACGCCAGTGATGGATTGGCAATGTAGTCTGGTCCCAAGACATTTAACATTTGCGATTGGCGGGAAAACAAGTATAATTATTAAGAATTAAGATCATAAGAAGAGAAGATTATAAGGAGAGGGTTTTTGTAGCCAACCGCTTAAATAGTTTACAATTCGACAAGTTTTTTGAAAGCTTGCTGCAAAGTACCTAATGCTGCATATAACTTCCATAAACCAGAAGCTACAGAGACTACCAACCAGAAACAACGCTAGTCGGTGAATCAAAAATCAACTTTATGGTCAAACCTTCAAAGTTTTCAATTCGACAGTTTTTTCACGGTGATTAAAATTCTAAATCGTAATTAAATTCATCATAAATTACTTCTAAGGTTCATTTAAGCTCTAAAAGACCATATATCTACGGAATAGGCCTAAGCCAACATTAAACTGACCATTACAGCACAGTTTACATCAACAGAGTCGCCTAAACACAATGTATATCAAATAAAATGTCTTGTTATTACTCCATACATAGTTATTTACATAAATTGCGACCACAAATTATATACACCCAGGAGTTATTACTACTTCTATTATTCTTAATACACATACAACCTGGTTGAGTTACGGAGCGTAAAATAAACAAAAATTCTATCTCATTTGTTAATACATCATACACTATGTGAGTAGCTTCTGCAGTAGTTTAAGGCATCTGGCTGACCGACCGACGAGGCGACGAATCATCTACCTAGACTTATCTTAACTATATTGGGGTTGGCTTCTAGTCTAACCGATGAAGCTGAAAACCAGTATAGTACATGGAGCGACTGCCTGTCTGACCTCCACAACCCAGTTAGTACTGATACCCCTTGTTGTCAGACTGTCTAGTGTCTGACTACCTGTAGGACTGTCAAACAAATTAATGACAGCCGGGACCAAGGACTTTTTTTTGGGGGTGGGAAATCATCAAATAACCCCTCCCGCTTTTGGGCAGAGCGGAAGGGAGTGTCAGACTTCTACTGACTAAAAACCACCCTTTCGCGTTCTTAGCCTTTGTGCCGAGGCCGCGGTATCTCTTTCGAACAACCCGCAGCCTCGAGGGACCAACGACTTCACGTGCCTTCCGAGACACGAAGGAAACAAAACTCGGTACGTAATGTGTAGTCAACCATCCACAAATTAATCTATTAATGCGCGGCTTGACCTGAAGATTGGTCCAATATTGTCGTAAGAAATCTATATGAATTACAATACAAACGTTTTACATAAAAGATCATATCAAATCATATTAATTTCTGCAAAGTGCTTTTACAAAACACTATAACACATCACATCATGTTACATTTTAAAACAAAACCAGATAGGGCCGGTGTTTTCTGATTCTTATTCTGAGAAAAAACAGCCCAAACAAACTCAGCGGGAACTCACTGTCCTTTTTTGACGTCCAGATACCAAGCCATATGACGACCATACAGATTAGTGTCCGGGATAGTCTTTTGAAAAATGCACGACACATTTTTGAGTGGACCTGTTTAGTTAGGGCAAGCATTTGTCATTGACGTAGTGACAAAGACGTGTAGTTACAAACGAAGGAAAGGAATGGAAAGGTACGTTAGGAAAAGGCAGAATGCACATTTATTCATTTATTTCAAGCATTTGTGCTTCTGTACTTTGGTACAGAGGCGGAGTTAATGCCATAGGCATTTTCAGACACATCGCTGAGCCTGGCCCAGAAAGATGAAGAGAAAGTGAAGATGAGGGATTCATCTTTCATAACATCACGACTGGTCAGGCCGAGGTGTGCTCATAAGTAGGTACACTCACATGTCGCCAGTTATATTTAAGTCCCATGTAACAGGGGGCGAGCCTGTTGCCATTATCATCAACAGCCTATTAATGTTCCCACTGCTGGGACACCGGCCTCCACTCTTTGAGAGGGATTGGGCTATAATCTACCACGCGGGCCCAGTGTGGATTGGTAGATGTCACAAGTCTTCGAATTTTTGGTTCTAGGACATGCCGGTTTCCTCACTTCACCGTTTTTGAGAGCAGTGGTGATGAAATAAATTACACAAAGTAATGCGCCTGCCTGGGTTCGAACCCACGACCTACTGTTCGTAAGTCGGGGCCGCCACCACTGCTCCACTGCTCTCTCTGTTGCCATCAACCGAGCACAAGTCTGGACTCCGTGACTCCTAAGTACTGCTACTGAGAAATCTCTGTTGAAAAACCCAATAACACTTTGCCCGATCGGTAAAATAAACTGACTGAATGACGGCACGGTTTGCGCAGTGGCCCAAGCAGTTGACTGCTGCGCTACGTGTCGCGGGTTCGATCCCCGCACGCAAAAAATATTATAATTATAAAAAAAATAAAAAAATATTTACAAGACGTGACAGTCCCCCAAAACGCCCACCCTTCGTATGGCCTACAGATAGTTGTTCGGGCTCTGGGTATTTGTGTATGTGAGTTTAAATGTTTGTGAACGCACCCACGATACAGGAGAAATTCCTAGTGTGGGGCAACGTTTAAAAAAATACTTTGAACACTAGGCAGGAACCGAATTTTGGCCAAGTCAACCTTCTCTTACTTCCCTGCTTCGTGGACAATCCCCGGTGAACACAGTAGTACAGCATTAACCACTAATTATAGTGTATGCAAATGAAGGCATTCATACCCAAATGATTCAATTCGGCCAGCTTTTCATTTAGCTCTCTTATCACCGACATTAATCTTTTTACTAAGTCGTGGTAAGCAATTAATACGTCTGAGGGAAATTATATTAATTGGCTTTTTTTATGTTGTTCTGGAATATTTTCGTTTAATTGTCATTGTTTAATGATGATTTTTGTTAATGTCTTTATTGGATTAGATTTTAGGGATTTGTATCGACAATTTCGTTGTATCGGGCATTGATAGTTCTCAACGGAACCGGATAGTAAAACCGGTTTTCTCGGGTATGGGACCGAAACCCACTTCAGCATGCCTTATTATTCTCAACCATCATAGGTTACACTATCTATTATCAAAGGTGAAAATTGACAAACGTGTCAATGTCAATCCTCTTTCAGTGACTATTCAATCTGTTTAAATGCATAATTATACTTATAATAATTCCGAAGTAAAAATCCAGGTCAATTTTACAGGTTCACATTAAGCTGTGGAAACGACGCTCAAAAATCTTTTACTAAAAGCCAACATTCACACTCCATTTTCCCACAAAAATCTCCACCTTACTAAAACGTCGAGAACATTACAATAATTACGTAACGCGCAACGTCTCAATCGGGACACGAATAAGGGTCATTCCACACTGCGCTAATGATTGCCCGAAACGCAGATACAAATCGCGCGGCCGGCGACACGCATTTCTAACGTAATCACTTAATTATTGGGCGACACCTCACGTTAGGGTTGACACTCAATAAAAAAAAAACTTTTTTTTAAGTTACTTAAATTCTTGAACTCTGAATTCTTGACCACCTCGTGGGTCTAGTAGTTGCAAACGTGACTGCTAAGCATAAGGTAACCTAGGTTCAATTCCAGGGTCGGGTGAAGTGTTATTGGGTTTTTCCATCAGGAATTTCTCAGTAGCAGCCACGGAGTCTGGATCTGTGCCCGATTGACTGCAATAGCCTCCTGTTACATGGGACTTAAACATAATTGGCGAAATGTGGGAATACAATTAGTTACACCGTTGACAAACTTTTCAGAGATTACAGTCATGTGTAATATTCTTTAAATGGTCAAAGACGCGGTAAATATCATGAATGATGACTTTGTGACCATTTTACGAATTGTAACGTGCTTCATAAAATATTATGATTCTGCTAAAGCGGCCATTTTAGATCCCCATGCAAATTAGCATGCAGCTAGCACATGTAATCAAGTTTGTTAACAAACAACTTGATCAAATTCGAATAATCTATTTAGTCACAATACACAGTAAAAAGTATTTGATTGCTTTCTAATAACTATGACTACAAGAAATTAACACTGAATCAAATTAACACGAGAACACAATTACTATTTAGTTTCAGAAACATCAAGTTTCATGTTAACATAATGTTGGTATTGTTGATTAGAAATGTTGCCAATTTACTTTTCTAATTCTATTGATTATGATCATAGAAATAATTCATTCGTTTGAGATGTCTTTCTGGATGTGGTTTTTTGCGGCTGAATCCTTTTTTACTGCACTGTTTGCGTTACAAAAACTCCTACAATATTTAAATGTTAAATTTCGTACGCATGAACGTAGCAACCCTAGGTCTGCGTCAACGCTAACCACACTACTTTTTATTATATCAATTTGTGCCCATTGAAGGCGCTGTTTTGAGCTAATTCCTTTATAATTGCAGGATCGCCCGTTCACCCGTGTGGACGTGCCCTTATCTGATCAGACTGAACATTAAGAGAAACTAAAAGTTATTTTTAATGACGCTATTCTATTATTGGGGGTTTGGGTTTCCGCACTTGGTCCTTAAAGTGGACCATTGTGCGTGAGCCATGTTGGCCGATCACTCTAACCAGCCTACTTCCCTCCAGAAGCAGATCAGACTTCCCGGTCTCCTCAGGGCATCCACAAGGGATCTTGGTGTTCCTAGGGTTTCCTCACGAATCTTGGTAACGCCTGTGCACTCAAGGAGCACATGCGCCACCGTCTCCTCCGCCTCCATGCATGCTCTGCACAGGGGACTGTCTGTGATTCCTAGGGTGTGGAGGTGCTTATTCAGTGAACAGTGTCCAGTGATGGTCCCCGCCACCAGACGCAGGCTATCCCTGTCCAGGCGCAGAAGGCGCCTGGTCAGCTTTATATCCAGGGATGGCATAGCTTCCTTGGATTGCCTACATCCTGGTGTCGAGGTCCACCACCTCTCCGCTTGTATTAGAGTGTGGTCTTTTAGCCAGCTTCTTAGCTGCTTGAAAGGAATGGGCACAATGGGTTCGGGTCCGTAGGGTTTTGTGCTGGATCCTCTTCTGGCAAGTTCGTCAGCCGCATCGTTTCCGAGTGATCCGCTGTGACCTCTAATCCATTGTAGTGTCACCGTGTTGTGATTCAGTACCGTGATTCGTTCTAAGGCCTTGTGGCATTCTAGTATTAGTCTTGACGTGATCTGATTATTTTTTAGGGATTGAAGAACTGAGGCACTGTCGGAGAGTATTCGAATGTTAGTATCCGTAACCTCCCTGGCCTCTATAGCGTGTGCCGCTTGGATAATACCTACACATTCTGCTTGGTAAACAGAGTTGAGCATTCCAAGTGGTTTGGATATCTTAATGTTTAGGTCGTCGGAGAACACCCCGACGCCTGTCCCATCGTTGGTTTTTGATCCATCAGTGTAAATCCTTAGCTCTCTTGTACCTGAGTAGTCACACCACTCTTCAATGAGCTCTACGTTGTAGTGTTTTTGGAAGCAGTGGGTCTTCAGGATTCTGTCGATGGGTGATGTCATCATCGGCTGTTCTTTGATTGCATCTTCTTTGATGCGTGTGTGTTTGATTCTGGAATCATTTCTTAGGGTGCCGGATACTTCGAGTCTGAAAGTTGCTATGGCCGCCTCCTCTCTTACGACGAGGTGTAGGGGAGGTAGCCCCAGCATCACCTGTAAGGCAGCAGTGGGGGAAGTTCTCATGCTGCCGGTGATTGCTACGCAGGCAAATCTTTGTAGTTTCTCGAGATCCTTTTGGGTTGTACTTAAGTTGGTCCTGGGCCACCAGACTAAAGAGCCGTATGTAACGACTGGTCTAATAACTGTGGTGTATAGCCAGTAGGTGATTTTGGGGCTTATGCCCCAATTTCTCCCGAGGAGTCTCTTACATTGCCATAGGGCTATACTGGCTTTTGTGATGATGTAATCAGTGTGTTTTGCCCAGTTCAGCTGTTTGTCCAAATAGATGCCCAGGTACTTGGTTTCAGTTGATAGGCTTAGGGTTGTCCCAAAGAAGCTTGGCAATTGTAACGTTGCCAGCTTCCTTTTCTTTGTGAAGAGGACGAGTTCGGTTTTGGTAGGGTTCACTGCTAGTTTGTATTCTTTGCACCAGTCTTCTACTATTCTTAGAGCTTGGCGCATAAGGTTGCATAGTGTGTTTTCGTGTGTGCCGTTTATTATTATGGTCAGATCATCAGCGTAACCCACCGTGTAGTAGCCTCTGCTATTGAGACGTTTGATGAGGCTGTCTACTACTAGGTTCCATAGAAGTGGCGAGAGGACACCACCCTGGGGGCAGCCCTTCGCCACTATGGCTCTAGTGGTGTCGTTTATCGTAACCTGTACGGCTCTCAGTCTGAGCATGTTTGTGATCCATCCTCGCAGGGTCGGGTCCACACCGTATTCCTCGAGGGCTGCGTTGATGCTATGGAAGATGGTTTTGTCAAAAGCGCCTTCTATGTCAATGAAGACTGCTAGTGAAGAGCATTTGTGGTCCACTGCACATTCGATCTTGGAGATCACACTATGCAGCGCAGTTTCTGTTGATTTTCCTGTGGAGTACGCGTGTTGTTGTTTGTGAAGTGGTTGCTCCCGAAGAGGTCCGTCTCGAATGTGTCGGTCACAGAGTCTCTCGAGGGTTTTCAGTAGGAAGGATGTTAGGCTTATTGGTCTGTACGCCTTGGGTTGTGTGTAGTCTGGTTTGCCTGGTTTAGGGATGAAAATGACTTTCACCTCTCGCCATGCAAGTGGTATATATTTCTGTGCTATGCAGGCTTGGTAGATGACGGTCAGCCATGGCGTTAGAGCGTCTACTCCCCATTGTAGCAGGGCAGGGAGGATCTTGTCTAAGCCTGCGGATTTGTATGGTTTAAACGTATTTATTGCCCATTTTATTCTCTCTGCGGTAACCATGGTGCGGGCTCTGGCCCAGTCTTGGTCACTTGCTGTGTGGGTTGGCTCGTCTGCCCAGGTTCTGTCCTCGGAGAGATGGCAATCTGGGAAGTGGGTTTCCAAAAGAACTTTTCTTGTTTCGTGGTCCGACTTGGTGTATGTGTTGTCTGGGGTTTTCAGCGATCCGAGGGTGCGGTCTTGGTCGGTAGATAGGATCTTTCTCACACGCGCGGCTTCGCTGTTCGATTCAATTTCTTCACAGAATTTCCGCCAGGCTGCCCTGCTGGCATTCCTGACTTGTTTTTTGAAGGTGTATTGTGTTTTTTTGTATGAGTCCCAGTCTTCTGGTAGTCTGGAGTTTTTGGCTCTGTTGAATTGTCTGCGCATGGTTTGCCTGAGCTTACTGAGTTCCGCATTCCACCAGGAGTTACCCTTGCTCTTGGTGTTTGGATCTTTTAGTTTGCAGCAGGCGTGATATGCTTCAATTATAAATCCCGAGAGTTTTGTTACGGTGTCTTCAAGTTGTTTGGGGTCTATTAGAATTTGGGGTGTTTTGTGCTGCGTTAGTAGGCAGGCCAACAGCCGTTTGTAGCCGGGTACATTGGTACGGCGTGGGTTGCGTCTAGGTTCGGGTTTTTTTATGTTGGCTACTAGTGAGAAGCGAATCCTTCTATGGTCAGAGCAGGAAGGCTCGTTGGATACGTGCCAGTCAGAGATAAGTTTTGCCGCGCTTTCCGAAGCCAGCGTTAGGTCAATGATCGTTTGTCCGCGCGATGTGACCCAAGTGGGTTCCGAGCCGCGGTTTGCGATGCTAAGGTTAGTTGTGAACAAATATGTGCATAGTACCTCACCTCTAGTGTTGGCTTTGTTGCAACCCCAAAGCGGGTGATGGGCGTTTGAGTCCGTGCAGATGACCAGGCCCAGGTTGTTGTCCTCACAATACGTTACCAGGTCGGCCATCCCTTTTGGTGGGCAGTCTTCATCCTCGCCAGGCATATATACCGAGGCTAGGACGATATCGGGTGCGTCGCCGTCGGTTTTGAGCCTGACGGCTGTTAGGTCTCTGGAACATAATTGCGTGAGTGTGGTGGTGGGTACATCTCTAGGTATGTAGACACATGTTCGTGGTTTATCTGTACCTTTTGTGTCGAGGATCAGCTTACCTCCGATGTTACCAAGGCCGCATACTCTGTTATTACGGATCCACGGCTCTTGGATGAGTGCGAAGCTTCGGGGTTCTGTCTCCAGTGCCCTGCGCAGGCAGGCGGTAGCCGTCTGGCTGTGCTGGAGATTGGTCTGGATGATGTTTAAGGGACGGGATGGGGGCGGCAGTGGGGTGGAATTAGGAGGAGATTGATCCATCGGATGAGTCCCCCCCCTTTTCCAGCCCATGCTGGTCTTCGCTGGGTGCCGGTGATGATGACGAGAGCAGCAGCTCATCTGTCCACCCTGGTGACGAGGTTGGCACCTTTTCGGCGTCGGCATCAGCCATCACCGTCCTGGCCATCTCCTCCTCCAGTTGCGTCATCGTCAGGTCAGGTTCAGTCGGAGCCGGTTTCGTCCGTTCAGCGTCGGTGTTGGTATCGGAGGTGTCGGAGGGTTGGGTGTTGGGGAAGAAACGCACGTATATCGACCCAAGTAGGTACGATATCCGCCGCTCCCTCCCCAAGACCTTTTCGACCTCGTCCGGTGGGATACCTAGGGTTAGGTAGGTCCCGTAGTTCTCACCACCGACCGATGTCGCCCTGTACAGGGACCACCTACCGATGTCGTACCAGGGGTTCTGGCAGGTCAGGACCGTCTGGAGCAGCGTTATCTCTCCATTGTACCGGGGTACGAAGAGCGCCGCTCGGGCCCGTGTCGGTACGTCGGACTGTCTCATGACTGTCAGTGTCGCGTCAGTGTTCGGCAGTCTAACCTTGGGCACATTCTGGGTCAGCCAAGTCAGGGCGTTGTCGTCCTCGCACCACATATGAACCGTGCCATCCGCTACCCTTGGGTAGCCACGGAAGGCCGGGACTTTGGAGGGGTCGGTTCGACACGTTTCCACGATGTGGTCTTCAAGGCTGAGCTTGATGTGCTCACCTTCGTCGGTTGTCAGGTCTCGGGATGGAGGCGAGAGGCAGATCGCTACGGCGAGTCGCGCAGGGATATCCTTTGTGGCCCGCGCGTAGGTTCTCTGCTCCCCTTGAGCGGCCTGGGTTCTGACACGCTTGGCATCCCCCTGGAGCGCACTTGGCGAGGCCGTGTCGTCCGGGCGCTCCCTCTTCGCCGCTCCCTGTCCACTTGGACCCGGTTGCGGTTCTGAGGCGCTTGGCACAATACTCTGTGCCAGGGATACCCGGCGTAGGAATCCAGACCGCTTGCCACGCTTCCTCTGTCGGTGTCGGTCTACGGTCGCCTCGTTGCGGTTCCGGTCGCTTCCTCCGGATGGTCCTGGCGCGGGCAGTGACTTCTCGCGCTGGGTTTCCCCTTCGCGAACTGTTCCTTGCCCGCTCGTTTCCGCGTCCGACTGCTTTTCGCGCTGGGTTTCCCCCTCGCGTGTCTGTAGCCGGTCGCGTACTCCCTTACAACTAACCGTTTGTGCTTCGCGCTGGCTATTGCCCTCGCGGAGTTTGCGCAAACGGTTGTTGAGTTCTCTTTCTCTGTTCCGGATCTTTCCGCGCTTTGTTCTCAAAGCGCGTACTTCGTCCACAGAGATAAAACCAGAACCACCAGATTCTGCTTCCTTTCCCGTCCCGAGAGAGTTCATGTCTCTCAGCCTTGCCTCGATCTTCTCGCGCTGGAGTGCCAGCGCGCGGAGTTCGCTGCTAAGACTGGAGAGTCGGGCTTTGTCGTAGTCGTTGTCAGGGTTGTTTGTCACACTGTTCCGAACGATGCTCTGTTGCCAGGCTCTCGTGGAAGGTGTAGCAGTCGTCAGGGTAATTGGCGCAGGAGTCGCAGCCGTCTTAGGGTCAGTAGGCGCAGAAGTCGCAGCCATATTCGTGTCGTGTGGCGCGTGAGCCGCAGCCGATGCTGTTGGCGCCGAAGCAGCCAGCTGCGCAGAAGGCGCAGCGCTAGGATGCAGATTGGTGCCCCCCCCCAGATTACGGTGGAGGCAGACCGACGAGTCGGTGTGGGATTCCCCGGCATTGCCGGGACCCACCTGGGGAATATTATTTTTTCCTTTCTGCGACATGGTTGTAGGCTGTGTGGGCTTTTTTGGAATTGAGGTTGCCCGTCCTCATGGACCGAAAGGAGAAAAGGGAAAAAGGAGGGAGGGACTGGGCGTAGGATCATGGGAGTGGGGTGTGGGGTTACCCTAGGCCTGGTATTTGGCTTTCGGGGAAAGTACGAGCGCCCGGGGGTTTTTGTTGCGTCTATTTCTTAAGGAATTAGACCAAGAACAGGGTGGCAACCTCGGGAAGGTGAATCCCCCAGACTTGCCTTGAGGATCTACGCGACCGTAGCGCTCCCCCTCAAGACCTCGCCACCCTACCGCCTCTGAGGGAGGCAGTAAGGTAGGCCTGCATCCATGCTACCAAGCAAAGCATAAGCATAGCGTGTCGTTGTGCAAACCGCGAAAGCATAAATACAAGCCCTCCCCTTTAATGACGCTTTTAGGCGTGATACAACAATTTGTGTACACTTATGTTATATTTATGTCTTTATTTTTATGTACATATTCTATTTTGTATTATTTAATGGGTCTATTCTGAATAATACAAGAGATATGGTTTGTACAATAAATACATTTCATAGACTCACGCCAATATAACAGAAATATTGAATTTTTCTCTGGGGACGGGCACATGTAGTCTAGTCAACCAGTGCTTTTTGGAAAAAAAAAATCTCCGAATCTGAAACATATGAATGTTAAAAATTTAACCAAAAAGCTCTTGTTGACTAGACTACAAGTGACCCCCCCCCCCCCCCCCCGAAAAAAAATCCTGGATCCGCCCCTGTCCCTAAGGTTTGTTTAAGTACCAGATATCGGGCAGAAATCTAGACTCCGTGCTGTTACTGAGAATTCCTAGTGAAACCTGTCTAGTATATTTTAGAAAACACTTGGTTTCTGAAACTTAACAGTGCGCATGCCGTCAGTCAAACTAGCCCATAATGCTTGTTTTTTTACGAATCCCCCGTATTGGTGAGAAAGTGCGGACATCATCCCTGCCATAAATATTTCCTTTTGAGAAGACATTTTTAAAAAAATAAAATAGTAAATATAAAAATAATCTTTATAAAATAAGTTATTTGAAGTCTAATTGAGAAATAAACTATGTCTGTTGGTAAATTATTTTGAAGTTTTCATAAGCCTTATGCCATTTCTTTACGCCCAAGTTGTGTTAAAAATATGTAACTTTTTATACTGTGTGTTTAGCAATAATACTAAATAACGACGAGACAAATCAGTACAATGCTAAGTTTTTGGTGTTTAACTCCGATTCCGAATAGTGAAGCCTTGAGCTTTCTCCGTTTGTATGGAAGAATAATCGGCTTGCGTACCATATATTATCAACTCGTCAAATTTAAACGTAAGTCAAGTGAAACGATTGGCTGTTGATAATTCAGTAGCCAATTACAGCAGTCGACGCAAATTTTGAGAATTTATTAACTTTTCTTTCTTTTTCTCGTGTGGTTAGTATGTACCTAACCTGGTATCACAGTTTTATGCCGTCCATGGGCTTCTAACTGGGCTTTACATACCGTCGCGAAACATCTCTCAGTAATGCTGGCATTTATACACTTATTTTCCTTCATAAACATGCCGCAAGATTGTCAAAAGGGAAAATTGCAACACAAAAAAAAAAAAAAAAATAAAATAAAAAAAAAAAAATAAATAAAAATTGAACGTTCAATAACGAATACAGAAAAAGAAAATAGGAACAATCGTGATCGTTCTTTTTGATCCTTTTAAGTAAAAGAAAAAATAAATAACAACAACCAAAAAAGCAATTTCAAACTACTGTTTTCGCTGAAAAAAGTGATATATGTACCAACTCATTCCACATATATTAAATAAAACATAAAACACCAAAAATATAAGGTTATCAAACTTATAACTCCAAAGATCGCATTAAGATTCAAGTTCACAACTTACTACTTACTTATGTTAAACAGTAGCATAAAATCATACTTACTCAAAAAAACGGCCATTCTAACATTCCTAATAGAAAATAATATTTCGTGACTGTAAGAAAAAAAAAAAAAAAGTGTTTTACATGAAAAAAACGGCATAACTTAATTATATTTCAACAGGAAATTAAATGTGTACGATAAAAATGTTTCAGAAATGAAAAATGTCGGAGCAGGAAATTGTATTAATTTGTTATATGAGTTTCGAGAACATAATTACTGATACCAGGGTATGTATGGAGCGGTAGAGCTTTTCAGGAGTTTGGGAAATTGATGAAGTTATGGAAAGACGTTATTTCAGTGATAAGTTGTTTATATGTCTGCTTACCTGTTTTATATTTTTTTTTTATTTCTGGGGTCGAAAACCTCATGAATGTCCTCCGTCCTGGGGCGAGCGGAGCGTCTGTCAGACTCTCACTGACAGACAAAAAAAAAAAAAAAAAAAAAGAGGGCGTAGTGCAAATAGCTTTATAAAACAGCAACCATCCCCCACTAACCCTTACCATCAGCTACGGCTTACATTAAATATATTCACGTTCCTATAAACATAATAAGGTTATATTTCATGGGGCGCGTTTCCCATGAAATATTAAAGGGAAATGTTCCAAAATGATGTGTAGTTCCCCCGTAGCTGTATCGGCGCCCACGATCAGGCCAAACTTAACAAGAAGCAATTTTTCACAATTTTCCATTCTTTTCTATAATACGAAAGTTTGGGGTGGCCGTGTCTTATGGAATCCTGAAACGGAATTGTCTAAGGTTTGTTTTTTCAATCGATGGCTTGATGGTTTTAGGTGAATAAAGAACCCTTACAGTGGTTTAAAAATAATGTAGCGGGCTTGTCTCAATACAAAGAGAACTTATATTAGGCTGTTTCATTCATCTTCCTGTTTATAACAGAAACGTGATTGTTACTCAAACTACCACCGACTATCTATCCGTATTATATCATTAAGGAATCGTCTATGTAAGTAGGAGCCGGCGGCACAGATATAGGAACCAGGTATGTTGTGGAGCTCCGTAACCGTAACCGAAACCGGTTTAAGGTATCGCATAGTTTCGGACAAAGGCGGTGTCTAAATTATTATTACAGGGATAAATAAATTATTTTTGTAAAGTTCGTAACACTCTTTGTTTTGCCCGGCCGAGCCGTCACTTGTCCGATTGTGTTGTAGGATTTTAATATTATTAAACCGATATTATCCGAAACTAAGCTGATAATAAGAAATAATTTTATATCCGTAAGCGTATCCGAAACCGGTATAAAAATATTCCTATATTGGTATCCGTATCCAGATCCGAAATTTCATATCCATAACATCCCTGATGGGAACTGTGCGTCGTGACGGATCCGGGAGTATTGTTGTCATTTACAAGAGCCACGGTCACGTCTAGTGTGTAAACAGCTTAACTTTATTATAGGTATTACGATGTAAGAATGATTTGTATATTTATTATTGAGCAATAAGTGATTGCTGCAATGGTCTAAAAGTATTCAATAAGGCTAATAAAATAACACACAATTACAGGCCATACAAAATTTTAGTATACCTGTAGCATCGACTCTTCAACGTCGGAAAATTTAAGTTTAAAAGCAGTCCTATAGGCAAGAAAGAGAGATATATTAATATTATTTTAGTTTTCAAAAGGTAACTTCTCTCTCTTTATAATTAAAGAGAGAGAAATTACCTTTATAAAAACTAACTAATTACACTAAAACTTATACTGTCACTTACGAGGTATTCGAATCCTATTATCCATTATTATGAGCTCCCGATATTTTGTCGCTGTCGCCATGATCCCGGGATAACGAGAGCTCATAAGTTTAGGAATAGTAATAAACCGTGGAAGCTTGTAACAGTGTTTAATTATATCAATGTCGAAATTGCAGCTCAATTATGGGCTGACACCATTTATATTGCCATCGACACGCTAAGAAGAAGAATGTCGAAAATCCGTTTTCGCGAAAAAAAGTCTCTTTAATAGATGGCAACACTACACATACATTATTATGAACTAAAGAAGCTCGGAAGATCCTCAAAAAATGCAGGACGCCTCCACCACATCCCTACGTTAACGTCTTTATTATCATCCAAACATAATAGCCCAAAACAATCCCGTACCTGTATCCAAATAATTGTATCTAACGACTGCCAACCATATAATCAAAAGCATATCAGCCGAAATCAATTTTTCATCGCCGAGGTCGATTTTAAAATTATCATACAAAGCGAAGCAGATCGAACAACCAATTTAACAAAACCTTTAAACTCAACCAACTCGACACAAATCTGAGGTCTCTGTTCCTGGGTAGTTGGTAAGAAGTAGTCTGAATAGCCAGTTTTAAAGGATCCCTGGATACGACCAAGTTGACCTAAAGCACAGGTCTGTGTTCTTGGTGAGGTGATAAGCTGGTGAAGTATAATTAGGTAACAAGTGCTATAGTCCAATAAAATTGATTTAGATACACGGAAAGCAATTGTGTCGGTTTATACATCATGTGTACACCTACATGTAATTGTGGTATTTGTGGCTTATTATGTATATTTTTGTAATTATTTGTTGGTCTATTAGGCGTGTTGTGAATACTAAATATGCGGCTTTAAGCCTTGGGCAGTATGGTTTAGTTTTGTTATACTTGGCTCACCTTTTTTTTTGTGGGTGGAAAATCATCGAATAACCTCTCCCGCTCTTGGGCAGAGCGAAATGGAGTGTCAGCCTTCTACTGACTAAAAACTACCCATGTTCCTTCCTAGCCCTTCATGTCGAGGCCGCGGTATCTCTTGCGAACAACCCGCAGCCCCGACGGGAAACTTGGCTCATCTTTCGTTTTGAATTTGAAGCTTTTTCTGCTCATTGTAAATTATTTTGGAACTGTCTCCATCATCATTTTCCTGTCCTTGTACATACTTTTACCTTTATTTATTTATTTCATCATCATCATCATCATCAATGGTCCCACTGCTGGAACATATTTTTTGTTTAGACCACTTGTAGTGCATCTCTTGAAGGATGGTCTACTGCTGAACCCGATCATCCTGTGGTGACCTCAAAACAGGTGTCCTCTCTATTAGAAGGCCTATAATCCACCATGCGGGCCTAGTGCGGGTTGGTAGATGTACATGTCTTCGAATTTTTGGTTCTACGACATGCCTTTTCCTCACGATGTTTTCCTTCACCGGTGTTGAGAGCAGCGGTGATAAAATTACTTACACCAAGTAATGCACCTACCTGGGTTCGAACCCACGACTTAGGTACGTAAGTCGGGGCCGCCACCACTGGGCCACTGTCACTGTACTCTTTTTCTGTTTATTTATTTACACACAAAATACTTAACAGGACATTACATTAAGTTAGAAGATTACAAAGTTTTACCTAGTGGTACGAAACTATTACTATCTGTACGCTATGAATAAGTCCATTTTCTCGCAAAATACACCCACCTTTTCTTTGGAATTCCTATTCTTTATCACTATTTTTTTTTAGTCATAATTTTGCTTTTTAATCCTCCTCAGAATATGCTATCTTCAAGACACCGAAAAGTTCCGAATTGTTTGTGGTCCAAACAGCACGATTCTACGTAACATTTCGCACTTGGAACAACTTAAAAATCGATAGGAACACAGACAACACACAAACTAAACACTAACCAACTCAAAAACAACTTGAAACAAAGAAATAATTTGCTTACAATTTTACTTTACTTCGCACTATTTCCATTAATAATTTACTTGTCAAAGCTAGTGTTTGACGGCGGCGTGTTACCCGAGTGTCACTTTACTCCGTGAGCCACGCACGGGTAGTCGGGACGGAGCACGCTGCACGTTGCGTGCAGGCGGTGTCGACCAATTTGCACGTCGCACGTCCAAGCTCAATTTACCTGTCAGACCGAGCCGCGCCATTACCGCTCACTTGTGAAGCGAGGGCAGCGCTTCATGGAGATGTGCTGAGGAAGTTTTGGATTTTGAAGAGTTTTGGAAGGAGTTTGTACGGAATGGTAAAGGTTTGAAGTGGAAGGAGAAGGATTTAAGGTGGTGTTCAGAGATTGTGGTAAGAAAGCATTTGGTAAGGATCTGAAGCTTAAAACCCGCTTTAAAACCGCTGTTTAAACCTAAACGCTCACGTAACTCGAGCCATTTATCACCGCTGCACGAAGCGTTAACCGCTTGATTGCATCAGACACGAAACATTATTAAGACATTCTCAGCCCTAACGCGCCGGCCCCGCCGCCTGCCTACCTCATTAGAAATTAATTTACGCTCAAAATAAGCTAAACGGTCAATATCATCGAAAGTTTGAATGTACGTGATAGCGCGAGAACGCAATCATCTCGACAAAAACTTCTGCTAACAGATTACGATCCAATTACGACACACTGAGTCAACATTCGAATCAAACTAAATACGTGACGCCGAGACGTGGTCTGAGCGATCTCGGTGGACTGCACGACTCAGCACGACGCACTCTGCGACGGAGCAGTGAGGCAGCGACCCACAATTTGCTCACCATCACATTCAATCACCTCCAACTAACGACCGGCCGCAAAAAACACACGACAGACTCTCAGGAAGTCGGACAACAATAAAAAAACAAATAAGTAACCCGAGCAAATTAAGTTATAACCTAAAACACGTATGAAGCCATCATCCCAACGGTGTAATCATATTAACGACTACAAAAGGAGCGGCAAAAAACACAAAAATTAGAGGATCGGGAAATGTGGGCCAAACAAAAACGTAACGCATCGCCTAATTATAGCTGTCGGACGAAAAAACAATTTTATGTTCGGCGGGCCGGCGCACACTGGCGCCTTTGTGCGCTTGATTATAGCATTCTGCCGCTAACTTGACTATTACACTATGATAAAAATAACGTAACGATCATGACCTAACCCGCAATTTCTGCGTTTAAGTATTAGTCAAGCGCTTGTTTTGGGCGTCAGCTTACAAACAATACGTCATAGCTTTCTTATGTAAACTAATTGTACATTTCGAGAACTTTAAAGTTCAAATCGGAATGCATATAATCTGGACGCTGTTATCCTTCACAAAAGTCAACCCGTGTCGACTGCTTCCCGAGCAAATCCTTTATTATTTCGACGTGTATAATATTTTTATTTTGTTTCTTCCACGATTATTATTTATGAATTATTATTATTTGAGAATTTATTATTAGCTTGGAGAGCAAGCGCGGCCTTTTCAATTTGCCACAAGGTGCCGTCGCTCAGGTATTCAGACCCGTATTAATTTTTACGTTTTTTCTTAATACCTTTTTGACATTTCTTCTTTTGTATATCGCTAATTAAATTTCTGTTTAGTTCTCAAGAGATACAAATTGATTTGGTCCGTAATTTAATTAAGTATTTAATTTCCTTGGAACGAGATTAAGAGCTGTATTTATGTGTAATGACTTGCAAATGGTAATTGGAACGTCTCCGACAGATGTTTATATTAATACTTGTGTATGGTCATTTGGTTCTACTTAAGTTATTCATAACGCTAATGAAGTAATCGACATTTATTCCTTTTAAGTTGGAAATATTACGAAGTGCTGGAGTATTAAATGTTGGTGCGATGTAAAGAGGTTTCGCTCAAGCCGCTAAAACTACGAGTCTGGCATATTCCGCCATTGATGTAGCGGAGTTAAAGGGTATTATAGTCGTGGGGAAAATAGGATGCGTGGAGTACAGAACTATGTAGGAATTAAAATTATAATTATGTATACATGTGCGACCTTTTGCGCCATAAACCGCCATAATGGAGATGTTTCTTCAATTCTAAACTTGGTCATAATTTTCTGTTTTATAATATTTGTGTTTTTTTTCTAAACATAACATCATACCTGTAATCCTCGAAGGATTAAGCAGAGGTGTACCTAACAGTTCAGTTCCACATTTCGTCAGTGTGTGTGTTTTTTATACTTTGAGTAAACGTTATATGACTAACGGAAACATCAACTTACGACATCACAAATAACTATAAAGTTAACTGCCACACAAAAACTTTAACTCCAAAAACGCCAGCCAAAAAAATCCGAACACAGCAATTTAAAAATCAAAACAGTTTAACCCTCCGCTAGCCGCACCACGATAACATTAATATTACACGGCTTATCATTTAATAAGAGTAGAGCCTACCGATTGTTCGTCCGTTCCCGGACGGACGTACGGGGCTATTTAATTTGTCCGATAGCCGCCGCTACGGGCGAGGTGTGCGTTTGAGAAATTACCCCTCAGATACAGCACACATTGTTATTGCTTGTTATAAATTACGCAAGTTTATTGTGCCGATAAATACCCCCGCGGCAGTGGAGGGGTTAACGCCGTGATTTGTGTTGCCAGTGCTAAATACTGTGCGGCTATTGGAGAGTTTTGATTCGTTATTGAAGCGTGTTTGGTGTTAGATGAGGATGTAATCAGTCTATTATGATTTCATACTCAAACTCAAAGCATCTATTTCAATTAGACCATTACAGGCCTTTTGTACTCGTATGTTAGAAAAACAAAGAGAGCGAACCTACAGTCACTGAAGAAGGACGAATAAGGTATTATCTAATGCAAAGAGATTTAAAAGACATTTTTTTTCTTCTTGGATGGTGTGAAATCATGAAATTGGTAGGAAGTGTCAGACTTCTACTGACTAAAAACTACCCATTTTCCTTCTTAGCGGTTGGTGTCGAGGCCGCGGTATCTCTTTCGAAGAATCTGCAGCCCCGCCGGGACAACCCGCCGCCCTGACGAGAGATTTAAAAGACTTAAGAGCGGAAATCATCATTCTCTTGCCCAAATCCCAATTTTTAGGATCGGCGCAACTAACTTCTTCTTCCACACTTCTCTATTAAGTCATCACTTCAGACACCTCTTTTCTTAACATATCTTATTGTTATTATACACAGTTCATCCTGGTCCATGTTCTTTCTAAAGGGAAAAGAAAAAGAATAAATAAAGAATAGTCTAATACCTATCCACATTCATACTCAAAGACAAGACTTAAAGAGCTAACATTATTTTCATACAAAAATTTGATCCTGGTCATTTTCGATTTTGAAACACGAACGATTTGTAAATATAGTAACAATTGTAGGATTACGATTTCTTCGTTTTATCCCGTCTATTGCTCGTAAACATTTAAATGTCTTATTACTGTGCGGTACTCAGAGATATTTAATGATTACTTAAGCCGTCACTTAGTAAAGATTTGACATACTTTTGTATGACAAAACTGTCAAAACCTTTACTAAGTGATGGCTTAGGTAATCATTAAAGCTCTTTGATTGCAACAGTTTTTTGATCGTCAAAAAAATAAGTAGTCGTGCCACTCTTGGCACTTTGATGCTTGCAAATACTAGAATCATCATCATCATTTCAGCCGAAAGATTTCCACTGCTGGACATAGTCCTCCCCCAGGTGTCGCCACAAAGACCGGTCCCGTGCGTCTCCCTCCATATTTTCCATATTTTCTCTCACTACTTCTGAATATATAGGTTAATCTATATCATTTTGATCGTGTACTGACTGTCCTACCTGTCTTAATATGCTGGTTTTTCAGTGATGACCATTCGAAATCAAGTATATAAACGAGTCGATTAGTTTCTTTTTTACTACCCACATTTACCAAATCTTATTTTCTAATTTAATAGCCCATTAATAACAGGAATCCCATACAATATCCCTCACAGTACCGCGCGGTGCCGCGTCGCTATCGCGCATCTGCGTCTGCGCAGCGGCGTGGTCGCGACGCCCCGCCATTTGTATCCCGTGCGCCGCGCAGATTGCACGCCTAAACCATATTATTTATTAACCAAGCTTCTTCCGCAGATGGGCACGGATGGGAAGCGTTTGTGGGGAATGCAAGGTGGTATTGTACTTTAATTCTACCTACTCAAATAAATGACATTTTCAATTCAAAGTCTGAAGATGTAGCTCTCACAGCCCAATATAATGCTCAAGAATTCCCACCGAGCGACTTTATAAATTAATTGTTCAAAAAAGAAAACTTTAGATCATTAAAGAAATAAAGCTTTAAAAAGAATATTACAAACAAAGATAGTCGCGAAAAACATTACCCTTCCCTTGCAGTCGGGTAAAATAAGCAGTATCTTTGTGCTGTTCTATCTTAATGTGCTGTTAAGTATTTTGTGGGCACATAAATAAATGCTCCTGTATCATACTCTAGCATCAAGTCCAGAGGTAATTGATTGATTTAATGAGTACGTATGGAAACGAAGCTAAGCAACGTAACCATGTTGCTTAGTTTATATGCGTTTCCATTTCATCAATAAATATCTTCTAGAGCCGAGCTCAAACACTATGGGAGATTGATCTAAGTTGTGTCCATCACCAAGTTGATCGTAACCATAAGGCGTAGGATGATGAATGATGAGTCTAATGACCCCGATTCATCTTTTCAGTTATTTAAAATACACCTTGTTACGTTGCAACATCAAAACTCAGGACGAGAACAAAAACTGTAAGTTTAGCAACACCAACTCAATTAAACAATTTAAGCCCAGACAAAAAACAGCATAATTCGAACCGATAAAAAGATCCCTCAATCCTTCAACACTTTCCTTTAACCCATAAAAGTGCTCAAATACCGTGATGATGTATAAATTTCATTAAAAACCATTTTGTAAACCGATGCCCAGACGCGCGCGTGACTTGGAACTCAAAACAGCTTTTACTTGCAAATTATTTGGCCGGTTAAGTACGCCAGGTAAGTGTGTATGGGTCAAATAATAATATGCATTAAAACGTATTACGGGTGATAAAAATTATAAGTCTAAACTGACTGCCCGGCCTAATTGAGTAGTTATTTCCTGTAAGACCGGATCTCAACGGCTTCAATTTCAATAATATTTTCATCTAGCAATTACCTATGACACCATTTAATTTTACGAGTATGTTTTAATTTTGCTAATGTGAAGGTGCTAGTTATGGAGCCTTCTGCAGTACAGTTACAAGGACTAATATTGTATACAGGAAGATTCGAAAGTGATTTTCGCGCGGAACAACTATTGCAAGTTTGATTAAAAATGTATTTCACAATTTCAATTTAGAATTCAAAATCTCTTTTAAAAGTCGCTATGTTTATACATGTTAATGCTCGGTACTGTTAACTGTACACGGCAACGACTACATATTTAGGTCGCAGAAGCTCCTGGAAGAAATATCAGTAAGGTACCTGGGTTTCATTCCCGAGTAGGGTGAAGTGTTATTGGATTTCTCATTCTTCAGGAATTCTTCAGAAGCAGTGACGGACTGTGAATTTGTACCCGGTTTTAGTAAATGGGACTTGAACATAACTGGCGAAATGTGGGTGTACTATAATTAGGTACACCCCTGCCTAACCCGTCGGGAATTTCAGGCGTGATGTTATGATAATAATATGTTTAGATGCCTATTTCACAATCTCCGTGATTCAAATCTGTCTTGAAAACTTTCAACTTTTCAAAACTAGAGGCTCTCAAATCATTAACTATTAACTGCACAATTCACTCCCCTGAAAAAGACTGAATGTTGAGACACTGAACATTAACCGAAACATCAACATTTCCCTAAAATTTTCTTAAGCATTTCTTTAATAAACTTTAAAACAAAAAGCATGTACAGTTAATAGCGCCTGCGGCTGCTATCACCCCGATCACACCGACTGCTTATTATTTTTCATTGTTACTGTTATTACCAGCAGTGCGCTTATTATGCCGGCGTTACCACGCTTAACAAACTATTAAAGGTACTCTGTTTAACGCCTTATTATTTTGATAAATCCGCGCGATTGTCCGAGAATGCGAGCTTTTTTTAAACAATGAAAACTCCCGGGGAGAATTAAGTCTGGTTTTTAAAGATGGCCATTCGGAAGATATTTAAATTGAAAGACTTAATTGTTTTAGCTTACTTTTATTACCTTATTTCGTGAATTTAGAGACATTTTCATACATTACTAACTGTTGCCAGCAACTTCGTTCGTGCTTCCTTCGTTCGTTCGTTTATGAGTAAAAAAAAATGTATCCTAAGTACTATTCCAGACTATAATCTATCTATGTTCTGGCGTGATTAAGTGACGTCAAACATAAAAAAAACATCAATATTTACATGAGCACTGTGATATTAACCTTTTTTTTTTTGGCGGGTGGAAAATCATCAAATACCCCTCCCGCTCTTGGGCAGAGGGAAAGGGAGTGTCAGACTTCTGCTGACTAAAAACCACCCATGTTCCTTCTTAGCCCTTCATGTCGAGGCCGCGGTATCTCTTGCGAACAACCTGCAGCCCCGACTGGCAACCGATATTAACCTCAGTCAGTATTTGACATGGATCGACTACTGTAACTTATTCTGGTAGGCCCTGAAAAATATTTATTCCTGGCCTTTGTTCTGGGGTCAATCATACATCCGCATGTATGATTGACCCCAGAACAAAGGCCCGCCTTCCTTCTCCCTTTTCATTTTTCCAGCCGTTTCCTGCATTTTGAAACACCCCTAGTTTTTTTTTCAATAATGCAATACCTGTGTCCCAATAATTACCGTCACTAGTTTATTACAAAAAAAACTTCAACCTCAACACGTCAAGTAAATCGGAGCAATTACACAATAAAGCTTTATCTATTATCTGACGGCATCTGACACATTGTAGTGTTGCAAACCAATCAGTTAGCTTGTTGAAAAATAAACCACTATTTTGAATCAGGTTTGTTTTTAATTTGCTACCTAATCGTATTAGTTACACAGGTTAGAAAAAATAGCAACAAAGTTTTTGTGGAACTACATTTTTTGTAAAGCAGGCTGCGATTTTACTTTTGCATGTTGTATGATTGTATCCCAATATTGAGCAAAAGAGAGGATCTAATTTATTATTGAACGAGTTCATTAACCGCAATTCATAAAGCTCTGAATGGTTGCCGAGAGACGGTAGAAAAAGTTTTGGTAGACCAACAATCAGATGGTGGAATGTCACTCAGAAGATCTGCTGGTCTTCCCTACGATCTTCATATTGTACATCATAGTGTCCATCGATTAACTGTCAGTTTGGTACAAAATGGAACCATTTGACACTTAATCGATGGACTCTATGATAGCCACTGACTTTTAAAAAGATACGCAATAGACCTGCTGGTTGAAACTCGCGACAACCAGGAAAGCAGAGCATGAAAGTGAGAAACCAATAAAATTCAGCAGTGGGGACAAGGCTGTGAAGAATTATGAAAGCTTTAAGCGTCCCACTACAAATATGAATGCCGCTGTGAGGCCGCTCTGCAGGATATGCCCCACCTCCTTGCTTGCCCATCCTGCAAAGCCACGTACACCTTCCAGGATTTAAATGATGCCAACGGAAGAGATGTCCAGGTATCTATATACTGGTCGGGCGGGCATTATTTAAGTCCATCGACACACAAGAAGAAGACTACACATAATCTTAAAGAGAAAACATTGTTGGACTGCCTCTTTGGTTTAGTGGTCGCAAGCTTGACTGCTGAGCATAAAGGCCAGGGTTCGATCCCCGGGTCAGGCAAAGTGTTACTGGTTATCCCATCACGAATTTCTCAGTAGCAGCCAGCTTGGATTTGTGCCCGGTTGATGTTGTCGCCCCCTATTATATGGGACATAAAATATAAATGGCGAAATATTGGTGCACTATTAGGTACAACTCTACATAAACTTTCAAGAATTACAAGCATGATGTTATGTTAAAAACACATAACCCTTCTTTTGGGCTTCGCCGCAGTTGGCTAAAATAGAAATTGTTTGGTCTGCATTATTCGTTTTAGATATCTCTGAAAAACAATACAAAAGGCGGGTTCCCCTGCCCGTGTATTTGGCCTTTTGCTTCAAAAACAATGCTGACTCCAAAGACTGCATTACGGGTGGATAAGGCAAGAATAATGGCATTCATTAATTAATACCGTGCATACGTGACCATTTGTTTCGGATCTCTCACTCTCTGACCGCCAGAGACTGAACGGTTCTATCCTGTACTTTGATATAATCCAGGACTCTTATAATATTGTGAGGTTGACCTGTGGAAAAATGCCTATGGCATTAAGCCATAATCTGTACAACTATTGTGAGTGCTTAAAGCGATAAATAAATACTTAAATGTATTAAATTATTTATTAGTAATTTTTTTTTTTAAATAGTAATGTGGGTGTATGTACAGTCAGTGCACAGCATTAACTGACCTCTCGTATTAAGAAGTAGAAGGCTTATTGTAGTGTGAGAAGAGGGATCAGGTAATGCTGGACACTGCCTGTCCTAATGGATACCTACACCTCTACCTAATCCTTCGAAGATTAAGTACAGGCGTGATATTATGTAAATATAACGTAATATTAACGTTTTTTTGGGATAGATAGGTACTAACTACGTATAAAAGAAGAGTCTTGTCTTCATGACTGAATATTATGAATATTGCGCCTTTCTTCTCTTTATTTCTAAGGTATGGTTGCAGCTTAGCGATCGAGTTGTTAAGTTCTAACCACATGATAAAGAAAGAATAGCCATCGAGTTGTTCCTTTAGCAAAAATTGAAGATTTCAAAACTTTTTGTGGAATAGTACATCTATTTAAAACATCTTACTTTCTTGCTTCCTCATGCTACCAAGCCCAGCCCGAATGTAGAAACAGATGTGGAAAATATCAAAGTCTTACCCACATTGTCAAACCCCGTTCCTTTCCCGAATAAAAATCCTTCCATGAGGTAAGCTTTCGTTGACAACAAAACTGGTTTTGCCTAAGATGAGCAATTAACTAAATTCGCTTTCTTGAATAGTCCTTTCAGAGAGGTACCTCAAAAATCATGAAGATTGGTTGTAAGCGGAGTAAATCAGCCTGGAACCATGGTCGATGGTATCGCGCGGGGTCACACAATAACACTTTGCAGCGGCAAATGAAACGCTTTTATGTAATTGGCCGATGTTGCCGGCGCACTGAGGGACTGCACTGAAGTTGGCCAGACAAAATTCGATTGTGAGTTTGTTAAACATACACTTTATATTTGAAATAAAGCTAGTACAGTATCTCTATGTAGAAAAAAGATCTACCTTACCTTCTTTTATTTAAATATTAAATCGAAGCTTTGTGTATCAAACTCGGTGCAAGACAACACCAACCGTTACGTAACCGTAATAATAATTTTAGCATTTGATGATAAAAAGTTTTCAAAAGTTTTAAATAACTATCTCTGCAAATCAAATCAATCATTTTTAGTCAGTAGAAGTCTGACACTCCCTTCCGCTCTGCCCAAGAGCAGGAGGGGTTATTTGATGATTTTCAACCTGCCAAAAAAATAAAAAAAAAGGTGTGATCCAATACTCGCGCCGACATCAGTGACATACTTAAGTGAGCATGGCATGCTCACACTCATGTCAGCCATCTGTTCATTCTCTCCTTACTGAAACAAAAATAATAACTTACATTTGAAGCAAATACTTAAGCACACCAATTTTAAAAGAGTGTCCATTGAGTTTCTTGCCCATTCTTCTACATAGAGATTACGCTTAAGAATGGGCAACTACAGTACCTACTTCCACAAGTTATTAGGTATGCCTCGTGACTGCGACTATAGTTTCGCTTTCTTTGTTTTTCTGACATTCGAACCTGCCTAGAATGGTCTAAATGAAAAAAATGCTTTGAGTTTAAGTTTCATTTATAGAAAAAAAAAAATTAAACTTATAATATTTTGTCCACACAGCTCTCCCATAGCCCACTGTGCATCCAGTGAGGCGGGGCTCTTTTTTACGATTGCCATCGAGCGTGCTCGCGCCGTCTTGTGTCCAACAATTATAATACGTCATTTTTTATTATAATTAGTATCGCCTTTATTAATTAAAAGTTCACCCGGTAATGCGCACCAAAAATAAATAATTTCATAATTTTATGCGCGCCTTCAGTTGTTTCGAAGAGGATTAAATGGCAGGTCTAATGTTGTCGTAAGTTTGAAAGGACAACCAATGTTGAACTCTTATTGGGGAAAATTAACTAATTAAATCTAGTGTCTTCCAATTCAAGGAACATACCAAATTATCAATGATCCTGTATAATGTGATTAAAAAATCAGTATTATTTAATACGACTAAGATAAAATAACTAGCACTTCACCCGCGACGAAAGTTGTGATAGCTCGGCCAATATGCATGATATAGATATGATTTATAGCCTATAGCAGTAACAAAAAAATGGATCATTACATCCGAAGAAAATACCTACCTACATACAAAATTACAAACAAACATACATACCTCTTTATTATATGAATAGATAATATGGTTACCTACTTGTAATATGAATGTAAACCTGTAATTGAGAAAATTTTCACTAAATATTTCAAAAGAAAATAATAGAAACACAACTCTAAAATGGAAAACACAGAAAAACGTTAACATAAAAAATCTGATACAACCACAAAATAATTTTAAAATTCTAAACAAACATAAATGAATGAACAAAATATGATCTTTAACACAAAGGATATTCTCGGAATGAATTCATGCAAAAATACTCCTGAACTCTATCTAATAACAGCTAATAGAAATCAAGCAGAACAAACAACATTGTCTGCATACATTGCACCACGGTGCGCCGACGCAGACAGACAGACAAACATAATTAAATTACACTGTATGACGGCTACGAGTTAATTAACTGACTACAGTAATTGAATATTAAATTTATTGCTAATTACATTTTCTGTGCAAGTTTCGCTTTCAAGTTTTACACATGCGACCGAATAATTGATACGTGTTATGTGTTTGGTTAATTAAGTTTCATTGTGCAGACATAGTTGCACATAGATAATAATACATTATGGTATAAGTGTGTAACGTTGGTGACTACTGCTGAGGCGCCATTGAGACCCGAGCCGTTAGGTGAGGGTCTTAAGATTGTCCCAGCCGCCGCGGGAGGCGATCCGGGCGTCGGGGGCCACGTGATGGCTTCCGGCCACCGTAGACGCGGGCCTGTGGACGGTGAGTGATGGGTAAGCTCGCCGTCCGTCCGTCTAATGACGACGACAGGCCGTGTCGACGGCGCGTTCGTGTTCCACGCGCGCCTCAAAGAGATGTCAGCAACATGGAAGGGGCCCGCAAGGGCCGACGCCTGTCGAGGCTGCGGGATGTCCGCAAGGGATACCGAGGCCTCGACATGAAGGGCGAAGAAGGAACATGGGTGGTTTTTAGTCAGTAGAAGTCTGACACTCCCTTTCGCTCTGCCCAAGAGCGGAAGGGGTTATTTGATGATTTCCCACCCCCCAAAAAAAAAAAAAAAAAAAGGGTCTTAAGATTGCCGAGGACGGTAATCATCAATACACACGTGTATCATACGACGTTTTTCAACACACTTGTGAAGAAAATAACACAAAAAAATCATTTTCAACAGCTAAAACGAGTTCTGAAAAAATTTCGCCATGGCGGGAAAAATTAATCAGTTTTCCTGCGCGCGCATCTAACATTGGCGATCGGCCATAGACTAAAATAATGAGGTTTCATTATTTTGCTTTTTGCGGATAGCGTTTTAGCCTCGTAAAAAATTAGGAATTCAACGTTTTTTTTATTACAGAGAAAACAAAAGTTTTATTTATTAAAAACGTATTAAAGGCTATAGACTATAGACGGATCACACATTGTAACCTTCTTGCCACAAACAACAAATTATTAGTCGGTAAGAGATACTGCTTGCGTTCGAGCCTGCTCCGTGGCTGCTACTGAGAAATTCCTGATGGAAAAACCAAATATCAATTTGCCTGACCCGATAATCGAACCCAGGACCTCATGCTCAGCAGTAGGGATTGCGACCACTCGAACAACGAGGCAGTCAAACGACTTCTGTCTCATATAATGGGGTAATATAATTATTACGAAGATTATCATTATATTCCTGTTCTTGTCAACTATCACGTATCCATCTATAAATTACTTTTTTTTCTTTCATATCATTACTTACACAATTCATCCACCGATTCCTTAGTCTTCCTCTCCCTCTCCATCCGTCAACAATAATATTTAACTCTTTTCTCTTTTTTCTTTTATTTGTGCCCGGTTGATGGCAATAGGCTCGCCCCCTATTACATGGGACTTAAACATAACTGGCGAAATGTGGGTGTACTAATTAGGTACACCTCTGCGTAACCCTTCGGGGATTACAGGCGTGATGTTATGTTATGTGTTATGTGTGTTAATCACTTGCGAATCCCTCGTCATCACATACGTAACTTCGTATTCTGAAGCCTATCAACACCAAAGCCAACCTCTCAGTCTTGCAAAACATATTCTTAGTTAATTTGTCAGTGTACCGAATGTAAGAACAGACACAGACATCATCCTAACTTATCGTCCGGAGTCATGGGTCACCGTCAACACCACACTTTCTCTATCACTATAAATAATGACATAATCAGAAACCTTTCGGTGACGACGCAATAAAAATAGTCCATACGACTTGTCATAATGACATAACGTTTGTATTAACCATTTTTGTATTAAGCCTCCTTAGAAGCATACAATTTCGATGTCACAGTAAGGCTGCGTTTCCATCAGAGATGTGCGAGGATGCGTTGCGTGCGAGTAATGTGTTTGTTATATCCTTGCACTGTGCAGTTCAAGTGGAAACGGCTCCGCGGAGAGAGGTTTTTGTACATACAAAACAAGGGAAAGATGTGTAGCGAAGAATGTGTTGCGAGGGATGTCTGTGCGGATCGGACATGCAGTGAAAAATTTGCAGTCACTCGACGGTGTCTGTCAGAGAGTACAGAAACCACACATCCTCGTACCGCACAGCGTCGCTACACATCCTCGCTCCGCCTCACCTTGCTTTGCACATCTCCGGTGGAAACGCTCACACCGTATCCACAGCATCGCGCCACCTCGCCCCGCACATCTCTAGGGAAACGCAGCCTTATTCTGGTAACATTTAAACGTGTATACGTTCTCACTTCTCAATCCTGTTTGACATTAGATATTGGAAAGCAATTTACATGAAGATGGAAAATAAATTATTAATAGTAATTCGATGATGGCTGTTATAAATAAATGGATAATAAGTTAATATAAATATGTAGATGTTCGGTTTGCTTGTAAGGCTGGGTTCCCACATAAAGTGTTATGTTTAAGTACGTTTTACTGAAATTGGGTATGTTAATGATGGTAATTGATGCAAATCAAGCTAGCGATCTTTAATTAATTCGGTGTTAAGTACATATTGGATGTTAATTATCGTTAATCAACTTATTTATCTTGAACAAGTATTTTTACTTTGTTTTTTCGAGTGGAAGTAATTTTAGCTGTACAAGGCTATAAGAAATTTAGCCACAATTTATTTGATTTTTAGCTCCTCCACCAGGACAAACTTTGTACGAAAGAAAATTTAACTGTAAAAATAAATAGATAATATTTTGGTGTGAAAATCTCAGTTTTTTTGTTAGTATGCACGTCGACATATCAAGCTGTATCCAGTATAACCTGACCTTACTTTGTATGAACTTCACGTCATTAAGAGATTAGCTTAATTTGGTTTTGCATAGAATAGAATAGAATAGAATAGAATAGAATAGAATAGAATATTTAATTGCATAAAACATGGTATAAAAGATGGTACAAAAATTAGATACAGAGCATACATGTTTTTGCTTAACATTATAAGCGTGCAAATTTTTCGTGCATACCTTAAATTTAATTAAATAAAACATTACATTCACAGTCACTTAAATTTCTTGTTAAAAAATTCTTTAATACTATAAAAACTATTAGTGGACAGCCAATCATACAATTTTCTTTTAAATAATCTTGTATTTAGAATTTTTAGGTCGTTCGGTATCTTATTAAATATTTCTACACACATATACAAACAGCTTTTATTATATTTAGCTAGCCTTGGCATGACATCCAGTACGAGCCTGTGAGGGTCGCGCCGGTTTCGAGGATGTACATCGTCTGCTTTTGTAAATAATTCCTTATGCCTCCACACAAACATACATATCTCATATATATAAAGAGACGGTAACGGTAACAGACCAAGTTTTTGAAATACAGGCCGACAAGTATCATCGGATTGAAGCCCGTAGATTGCTCGAATGCATTTTTTTTGTGCAACAAATGCTCTATTTTGATCGGTGCTATTGCCCCACATAATCAATCCATATCGTAACACCGATTCGACATAAGCATGGTATGATGTTATTGCCGTATGGACGTTTGTTATATTCCTAATTTTTTTTAGCGCGTATACGAACTGATTTATTCGTTTTGAGACATTATCGACATGGGATTTCCAGTTCATGTCTTGATCCAAAGTAACGCCTAGAAACTTAGTTTGCGTTACTTCACTAATTTTATTTACATTCATTTTTTTGTTATATTTAGAATTATTCGAATGGTGAAATTGAATATATACAGATTTTGCAAGATTTAATGATAAATTATTTTTATTTAGCCATTCAATCAGTATGTCAATTGTGTTATTAATGTCAGTTTCATGATCGTCAATTGTATTATTCTTTTTATCAGATGTCACAATAATGGAAATGTCATCAGCAAATAATATACATCTATGATTAGTAATATTAGTAATAAAATTAATATAAAGAATGAATAAAATTGGGCCTAATACACTTCCTTGTGGGACGCCATATTTGTTACATTTGAGTTCCGAAGAGTGAGGTGTCAAGTCGTTATATCCATTCACTTTTGTAATTATAACACGCTGTTGTCTGTTACTCAGGTATGTCGATATCCATTGAAGTGCAATGCCTCTAATGCCAATTGCCTCTAATTTCTGTAGTAACAGGTCGTGAGATACTCGATCAAAGGCTTTAGATAAGTCAAAAAACAAACCTGTAGTTAGGTAGTTTTGGTTGATATTAGTCAATATGGTTTTTACAAGAGTGAAGATGGCTAGTGTAGTGGATTTGTTTTTTTGGAAGCCAAATTGATCTTTTTTAATAATGTTAAATTTATCACAGTAGTCAATCAATCTCTTACACATACACTTCTCGAAAATTTTAGATATAATAGGTATTAAAGTTATTGGTCGATAATTATTAATGTCAGATTTATCACCTTTTTTAAAAAGTAATAGCATAGTTTGATTGGTCGTACATACACCGCAACATTAATAAATTCTTCAAAATTAATTTCACGTGCCAATTGGATCTCGATTCTTGAATATGAAGGAGTGTCCGACCTTGCACCAACAGATTAATTTTATTAATTTTGATAACTGAAACCTAACGAGACTCTTGTAGCCAGTTATTAATATTATAACTGGTTTTCACACCAACTAGATATCCGTAACCAGATAGATACTCGACTAGTTACTTTCAAGACTTGTCTAATCCATCGTGTCTGCTTGTAATTATGCTAAATTACTGCTTTAATAGCTTAATAAAATTATTATAAAACAAGATTTTATGGTCGCTTGGGCCTATGTTGAATCTAAACTTTATCTATTAGAGACAGAATTGTGATTGTATTGTGCTCCATGTCTTTCATAAAGTTCTAAGGTTTTTGAAATCTAACCTAGATTTAAAGATTTTCTACTAAATCTAATACTAGATTGCTACTAGTAACTACTAGACTAGGCCCAGCATTGTAGCACTTAAAAGTTTGGCGAGTTTAGAAGTAAGTAACACGTCTGTACTAAATTTTCTTTAAATAAATGTTTAAAAAAAAAACTTTCTAACCTACACCAAAAAAAAAAGAGCAATTATATCCGTTAAATATGACAATGTTTATAGTTGCACTCCTTTTTCTTTAGTTTTTATTTATCGTATTCACCCAATATGTAACATTGTCCAACTAAAAGAGAACTATAGAAATGAAAACAACCAAATTGTCATATAAAATGTTTCCTTTTACTCAAAAAAAACCTCTGTACGCACTCTCTCACTAGTCTATCCACCTGTAACAAGAATTCATAAGTATTATACAAATCACGGTCACCTGACCTAGTTGAAAGCCTAACAAATCGTCGGCTAATAATACAAAAGTTGACAAAGAAACACGATGTTGAATCACAATATATTATAACGATCTCCGATAGCGAGCGGTGCCTTATTGATTCCAACAATTGAACCGATTAGCCGCTCGGAACGCCTTCGGACATCTCCGGAGACCTTCGGGCAACTTCGGAAATAAATTAGAAGATAAAAATGTTTGGAGGAGGCGTGAAATCTTCTTTACAGTGTATTGATGTGGTTAGATTATTGTGCTCGGCAGTGTACTTGAGATATGGGCTATGGAATGGCTGTAGCTTTTGTTGATCTATGTTGTTTACATCGCTGTGCTATGTACCTATCTATTAGACGCTATAGAAGTTATGGCACCTAAATATTATGTTTTTTGTAAATCATTAACTTTCATAACTACCAAATAATTAAGTACCAGATTTTGACACATCTCTCGTTTATTATGCGAAAGATAGATAATATATTATGGTCATCTCATATTTGAAGTCTCTCACCTCATTATTTTCATATAATTTAGCTTGCCACAGCTGTTCCCGAACACGGCTTAGATGTACTGATGGCGTTAAGCAATCAGATGTAATTATGTCTGTTTCACTATGAATTACAGAGTCTCGATCGCATTGCCGATGCTGCCACGTATAACATTCCCCCTGTGTTTCTCGCACTAGCAAATGACGGTTCTGAGCGACAGAAAAGGATAGAGGCTTGCAAAAGTGCAATCCCGTCCTACCAGATGACGTTCAGACCTAATAGTTCTGTTGAGGCAAAGGGCCATATTTGTAGCCATAAACTATCGTAAAATAAAACTGAAATAAGTAGCAGATGTTAGAGGGGGAAACAGTTCTTGATGTTTTATGTAATAAATAGCTGCCGAAAACAGCCTTGTATTAAATAATAGCAGTTTTTTGATAATTAAGACAAGTAATTATAGGAATAGCTATAATTTTATCCACCGGACGAAGCTAAACCGTCGATAGTTTTCCCACTAAAGCAGACACATGCGGAGCTCGGAGGTCACATGCATTGCTCCATGCAAGTTAGCAGAGCTTTATACGATACTAGCACTTCGCCCGCGACTTCGTCCGCAAAAAAATGTTTTACCCCGGCTAGTAAGCATGATATCAATATATTTTATAGCCCATAGCCACCCTTTAGCCACCATTTCTAGCACCCACGAATAATGTAAAGACACAAACTTTAGATTTGATAGATTAAAGAACAAATGACAATTAAAATAGTTAAGAAAAATCTTTTAACAAGTTACTAACAAGTTGTTTCTATTACATTATAACAAATTACAAAAAAATACACTGATCTATCATAATGAAACGTAAAAACTCTCAATAAAGAACCCAAAAAAACGTTCACAAAACAGTTATCAAAATCTTAATCCGAATCAATAACAACAATAGCATTATTACTGCATCAAATTATTATCTTCTAACTTGTCGACCATTCTTAACAAATCGTTAAACTTAGTTCATTATCTTAATTATTTTTACGTTCAATTCATTAAAGCTGTATAACAATTTAGATTATCTTCTTATATCTTCGTCTCTTTAACACCTCTCTCGCGGCGGCGTGGCTCTCAAAGCGCGATCGTAAACCCAACATGGAGTGAATAAAAAAGTAAAATAAAAAAAAAACAAAAACAGCCCGAGAGTATAATAAAGAGAGTCAATTCGCCTTGCGTCTCAAGGTGTGAAGCTGTCATGGACGAAACGATGACTCCATTATTAAGCGGCTAAATAATAATTCTCCGAGTCCCGTTGCAAAGGCTTGATGTGTTAATAAGTTGTGTGTGTTGTGTTGTGTGTGTGTTTGGCTGTGTGTGTGTATTTAATTAGGGTTGGTAGTTCTTTGTGGGCGTGGTACTGTTATGTTTTACTATTATTCGATTTTCCTTTGTTAGTTATTGATATGTTTTGAATATGGGTTGTTTATGTTGGATACAGATTGCGAGGATATAATTAAATGTTTCGGCTTAATTAAAGATACAAGGGTTTGTTTTTTTTGTTACTCTTGTTGATTTTTCATTTTTTGGGTAACCTGTGGTGCAGTTTAAACTTCCTTAGTAATTTCAATATTAACGTACGAATGTACGTTTAAAAAAAAGGACCAATATGTGATTTACTTCATTGTATCTATCCTAGATACCAACCCACACTGGGCCCGCGTGGTGGATCTTATAGCCCATCCCTGCAGTGGAAACATTATAGGCCTGAGTCCCTGCAGTGGGAACATTATAGGCTGCCGATGATGATCCTAGATCTATATGGACTATTCCAGACCACGAAATGAAGTCTCATTTCGTGGTCTGATGTCTTTACGTTTGTCAGCGTGTGTTTAGTTTTATAAACTCCATCAACCTCATGAAAACGAACAAAGTTACGTAGGCACTAAGTAGGTATTCAATTCAATGCTTCGCTTCTTCTGCCCGTGGCTCCACTCGCGTAAAATCGGAAATTGTTCTTTGGTCTTGAAATCCGAATAGCAACGGACAAACGGACAAAGTTACGTTCTCATTTATAATATTAGGTACTAGCTGTTGCCCGCGACTTCGTTCGTGTTAAAATTTAGATGTATAAGTGTGACAAAACATAAAGTATCCTATGTGCTAGTCCTACTAATAATCTTACTCTGTGCCAAATTTCATCCAGATCTGAACAGCCGTTCTGGCGTGATTGAGTAACAAACATCCGTCCCTCCAAACTTTCGCGTTTATAATATCATCACGTGTATAGAAAGTATAGATGTAGTGTGGACTGCGTTAACAAAAGTCACTTACATAACCAATAAATAACAGTTATTATAAAATACTATTTGAATTCCAACACAGTAGTAATAGTTACGTATGATTAAATGTAAACGTTTTTAATTTGCGGCGACGTTTGTACGCCTCGCTGAAATGAACCGTTATTATGTATGTTCTACTTCTGATGCGAATGCGATACGAGCGTGTTACGAACTATGTCTGATTGGTGCGCACGACAAACAATCATCCTATACAAATCCAGTTTATGCGGACCTCTCATTGTACTGAAAATCTTTACAAAGCGAGCCCTTGTTATATTGGAAACTAGTTTTTACCCGCGGTTTCGCCCGCGTGAATATCGGAAATTTCAAAAATAACTATTTCCCATACAAACTTTCATACCGTGTTTCACCCCCTTGGGGGTTGACATATAGAAAATTCTTCCTTAGTGGATGCTTACGTCATAAGAGGAATACGTGTGCGAAATTTTAAGTTTCTAACCCTAAGGGTTTGGCCTGTGCGTTGGTCCTCAGTCAGTCAGCTTTGCCTTTTAAATATATTATGTATGTACGAGTATAGCTTATTAAGACACCGTGTGTACGACCGCTGGAGTGGTTATAAATATAAATCTAGCGTTATTAATAAGTTCCAAAGACAAGTATTGACGAACCATAAATTAAATACACATTTGTATTGTTGTACACATTGTACACATTTGAGGCATTCAAGCAGGTGTCGCTTCTAAGACGGACATTTGGACACTTTTTGGTCTGACAACCTGCAGTCTTACCAAGGGGCACTTAAATGTTGTTGGGTTATGGAGGTCAGACAGGCAGTCGCTCCATATAAAATACAGGTATTCAGCTGTTAAATCCGGTTAGACTGCAAGCCAACCCTATCATAGTTGGGAAAAGGCTAGGCAGATGATGATTTGGACATTTTCGTTTGATTGTGTTACTCGTACTTAATCCTGAAATCTTTGAAAATAAATATGTTGTTAATTCTGGCTCATCTGTTGTAATATGTGATTCCATTAACCACCTATAATTTACGATTACTGACCTTAATATATAGTTTACAATAACTGTAAAAATATGGCCATCAATAATATTTTTTTTTATCACTGGAACATTAGACATCAACGCTCACAAAGTCACATGCACTTTTAAAAAAAAAGATCTAAATTAAAACAGATATGTAATTGTATAATGCAAGATGTTTTTTATTGCCAGAAGTAATCGTTTCGAAATGAGGATCTAACATAGCACGCTTTTTTTTTGGGTGTGGGAAATCATCAAATAACTCTTGGGCACAGCGAAAGGGAGTGACTAAAAACTAACCATGTTCCTTCTTAGCCCTTGTGCCGAGGCCGCGGTATCTCTTTCGAACAACCCGCAGTCCCGACGGGCGTTGGCCCTTGCGGGCCCCTTCCAACATAGCACGCCTGTAATCCTAGTGAATTACAGGACACTTAGGCAAACGATTCAATACAGTACCGTAGCGTAGAGACCGAGAGTACGGCCAACAACCAGGCATAAATGCTGCTTCCGAGAAATTCCTAATGGAACCAATGACACTTGGCCTAGGAACCGAACTCAGGACCACATGCTCAGCAGTTACGCCGATGACCATTACACCGACGAGACAGTTAAATAAAGATCTACTACCATTCAAAAATAGAATCTGGTGAAAGTTGACCCCTTGCATACAATTAACCACCAAAAATTAATTCATACACTCCATTCATAGAACAACGACATCTTTAATTGCGTTTTTTACTCAAAAACTATTCATAATGACCATTCCGAACAACAGCTTTATAATTAAATCCGAAAGAGTGCTTTTGAAAGGTAATTTTAATAATTCCTACAATTATGCTACAATTTCTATCAGGGGTCTATATTTTTTTTTGTTGGTTAATTAATGTGTGGTTGCTGGTTGCTCGTTCATTGTTTTGTGTGCAGGCGCATCGGCGTGTGAACTGGGCGGGCAGGCCGGCCGGCCAATCAGCGGCCTGCGCTTGAGTTGCGCGGTACGTCGTGTGCGCACGCGATGGTGTTAACGATATGGATAGACGCAGAAGAACCATTTTGTAAAGGACTAGCTTAAGACTATAAACAGGTGTAAAATGAAAAGTTAAGTACAATATTTACATTGACAGAGAGGCTTGCCTTTTGCAATTGCAATTTCCACATTGCAATTGTGGTGTGGTGGTTTGTGAGCTTTTTGAAAGCTCTGAGTTACAAACGATAATATCCGAATATGTGTCAAGAAATCTTATGAAAAGAAAAGTTAGAATTTTGACCTCCAATATTTAACAAGAAGATTCCCAGGTATGGTCCAAGACAAAAAAATATTATTTTAATGACAGGAGGAACCACCTCAGCCTTTATTAAAGAAATTATAGCTAAAGAGGGGGTGACTTCTGAGACGGATAAAAGAAAAAGACTTATTTATTTATTTAAACTTTATGCACAATAGTGATACATAGGCGGACTTAATGCCACAAGGCATTCTCTACCAGTCAACCTTAGGATTAATCAAGACAACATTGTGGTAGGGTACAAAATAACTAAAAAAAAAAACAATGTCAACTTTATTAAAATAAAAAGTATAATATACTTGCCGCCGCTTGCTTGCCGCTTGTTGACTTGCTGCGCCGACCCCAAATCAATTAGGAAAGACAAAAGAAGATTGATCTAGTAAGACAACAGCCTTCCTGAAACCGGGCCTATATATTAGCTACCCTGAACATAAATGAGATAGTACAGTCAGCAATAAAATACACTTGGCTAAGTTCAAACGCGAATTTCTGGAGAAATAACGATTGTATCTTTGAAATATGACCTATTTTGTGATTAAATGGGTTTCAAAGTATTAGTTTCGTTACGTTACATGAGAATGAAATCAATACTGTAGGCGAAAACAAACTAAACCTTGTTAAGTTTATAAATGTTTAAAATATTGTTGCTGCTGACTGTTCAGTGCAGTACTTCTGTACCTACTTGGCAACTATCAACTACTATTTTATTTTATCACGTGCAATTGTAAATTTTACGGCACCACTGTAATTGGATTTAAGTGAATTGCAAAAAACACAAAAACTTAATAAAGTAACTCGTGAACGTTATCATTTTATTAAAGACTCGGTTATATTGACTCCTTATGCCTGCTTTAAATATAAACTTGAGTACACCTCCAAGGTGGAAATAGAGGCAGTTATGAATAGAAGGCTTTACAAGTAGTTTCTGAATTAAAGAATCATCATCTGCCTAGCCTTTTCCCAACTGAAACTGAACTTTTGGGGTCCGCTTCTAGTCTTACCAGATGCAACGTGATACCAGTATTTTACATGGAGCGACTGCCTAAAGGACCTCCACAATCCAGTTAGTACTGAGTAATGCGTTCCTCATCAGTGAGTATATTGTTCTATTGTGAATTTGAGATGTCTGGTGTTGTATTGGAAACTGAAAATTTTCTTGTTTCTCGAGAAACCAAGACGAGAATTTTCAGTTTTCTTGTTCCTAACTTTTCTTTCAATTATAGTGTACCCGACCAGTATACTGATAGAAATGTCTGCATACGCAAACATTTCCAAGAAAACGTGACTTATAAGAAAGTTTACTAAATATAGTTATTTCAACCAAGATAAATCTCGACTTTTTGACATAGCATAATTGAAAAGCTTTTCTTCTAACTCAAAAAAAACACGCGAACAAAATAACACCAGAAATCTCAAAACCGAACAACAATAAATCCACTGATGAGGAACTAAAAAGTTCCTATATCAAAAATTAAAAAAACTATTTCACTTACTGTAGCTGTCAGTTGCGTGTCTGTAGGGGTGAAGTATGGTAAGGCGGGGGAGGAGGGGGGGTGTCGGCTCGCGCTTTGAACACGGAGGTGCTAATAACGAGGCGTCCCGCTGCGCGTGCGCCCCGCTGCGAGGTAATGTGGGGGAAACGACGCGGTGCATGTATCTTGTAAATGTTAACGTGGGTAGTTTTGGATTAAGTTGTTCTTGGGTGCGAGGTTAATAGTTTAGTTTACCCTTCTTTGAGATGTGCGTAGTGAACTGTTTGGACTTTTGTCAGGTTTTGAAATTGGTTTGCAGTATTAGCAATGTTTCTACTGACAGCAGAATCAGAATAGGATATTTTATTTATTTAGTTAAAAATAGAAGAGCACAAAGGTACTGCTTATTTCATAAAAAAATTCTTCCAGCAGACCTGCGGGAGGAAAGTTGGATTGTGAATGAATCAAGTTAAAATTCTTAAAATGGTCATAGTCGCAGTCATTGGATTGTCACTTTATGATTCTGCTAAACTTTATGATTCTGCTAAACCGACCATTTAAGAAACGGGTAGAGATACAACTTTTACCATTGGTCAAGCAATGGTTTCCAGTCTAACCGGATGCAGCTGAATACGATAACGTGATGCCACAATAAAACTACTGAAAATAAACAAATCAATTGCTGAAATACTAGCTGTACCCGTGGCTTTTTTTCTCGTGACCTAACATTCTTTGAAATTCATCATCATCATCTTCCTGCCCTTATCCCATGTTATTTGGGGTCCGCGCAACACGTTTTTTTCTTCCATTCTTCTCTGTCATCGTCGTCTTTGGACTCCGGTCAGATCCACATTTGACTGTTCCTTAATTGCTAATATAACTATGATTTAGGAAAAACGAAAGTTTTATCAGCCTGGGGTAATTTAGGAACAGACGTGTGGAGTGGACATTTAAAGTAATATTTTATTTCCAGAAACAAATTAAAAAGGTAATGTATTTTGTTTTGGTATTTTCAGGTAAAGGATTTCAGTACGATTAATTTTATTATTGAAATATATCACCAACATCCAACAACAGCCCACCTCACCCTACTCTAAGTAAGATATCTGGGCCGCCGGTCTCTATTAAGTATAATCACACGATAGACTTGCGCCTGCGCCGCTCCGGCTCTACGCGAGTTGATTAACGACCGCGCCGGACTATACGGAGTGTTGTGACTACCCTATGTGTTAGGTAATTAGCTATTTATTATATTCTGGAGCTCTATGTGGTTTGATGAGATTAACTATACCTTGAGTTTAAGTGAGATTCACCTCTGAAACAAAACGCGGTTAGTAGTGTCCCAGCAGTGGGAACGTTATAGACTGATGATGCGCACGCAGCTCTGGCCGTGATTGGACTAGGCAGGGCTGCCCTGCCTGAACAATCTGTGGATAGAGATCACTGGAAGAAAATGGAAAATGAGACCTTTGAATTATTAGAAGTCTAATAATTCAGGTACCTACTGGAACACTAGAAGACTTGATAACAATAAATAGGGCCTTGTAGTCTGAACTTTATCAACTTAGTAATAACTACCAATTTTGATATTACACTGCCTAGAATATCAAATTAAATGTACTCGTAAAGAATGCTCTTTTTTTGACATTTTTGGATAAGTATTTAATTCGGAGGGATGCATTTTTTTTTAAGTCTTACCAAGTGGTATTGTATGACCAAGTAGGTACTTACTGGGTTGGGGAGGTCAGATAGGCAATCACTCCATGTAAAATACTGGTATTCAACCGAATCCAGTGAATTTGGAAGCCCCAACATGGTTGGGAAAAGGCTAGGCAGATTATAATGATGACACTTTCTTAAATATCGACTGCAGTCAAAGTTTATGTTATAAATTATTAATCAACTTGGTTTAGTGAAATTTATCATCATTTCAAAAAAAAATTAAGGTTGTCAGAAACCTTATTTATACACATCTAGATGAACTTCCCAGAAAACGTATTAAATTAAACACTAACGGAGCCGCAAGTAACACCTAGTTACTTCTAGATCTAATATCTAATGTATCTATTTGATTGCAGTGAGAGGCACTCGCGTTATTGCGCAGACGCAAACTATACACTTACCAGAGAACGATTGATTAACGGTCCTGAGATGAAGAAGCTTATTAAGATATAAGCAACTATACAAGATGTAAACAGAAGGACTGCGGGTTGCTCGAAAGAAATACCGCGGCCTCGAAACAAAGGGCTAAGAAGGAACATGGGTGTCTTTTAGTAAGTCGGACACTCCCTACCGCTCTGCCCAGAGCGGGAGGAGTCATTTGATGATTTCCCACCAAAAGGTGTAAACGGAAGGGAACGGTGAACATTTAATGTGGAGGGATGAAACGCATGTGACTAATAAAGTAACGGATATTGATGTTGATGGATGAAGAGTGAGAGGAAGGCCAAAAAATATGGATGGTTGTGTGAGAAATGATATTCAGAAAGAGAAAGGAGTAAATGATGCCGTGACACGATATAAGCTTAGTAACTTTATGCAAAACTTATTGCAATGCAACGATTTTGTTGCTTTGAAAAGTCAAACATTACGGTGAAGTTCTATCTAACGCAATCAAAACATTGTGCTGATGAATGCATAGAATAGTAAATAGCTCATGGAAGAATTTAAAGTAAAGTTATAACTCTAAAAAGTAGTATTAAAAAAAACTAATGAAAACGTTGAAAATTTGACATCCAATATCTCCAAAACTAGAAGGTTTCCAGGTATGGTCTAGAACAAAAAGAAAATCAAAATGATGCCGTCATAAGAATAAGCCGAGAGGCACATGTACTTGTGTGACTGAATTCACTTCTCGGTACATGAAGATTTTTCGTTTTCATACGCCGACGATCGAACTCATGGTTATCACTGACCATTACAAACCGAGTTTCCTCAGTGCCTCGGAAAACACGTTATGCCCCTGGTCCCGACTGCTATATAACATCGTTCTTTGGCCGTCGTTATAGCTAGTCACTGGCCTGAAAGTCTAACAATAAGTCTTACCATAGGGTATCGTATTACCCAGTACTAACTTGGCAAATTGGCAGTCGCACCGTGTAAAATACTGGTATTCGGCTGAATCTGGTTAGGTGACCCCAACATAATCAGGAAAAGGCTTGGCAGATGATGATGACGTAGAAATATTCAAAAAATATGCGTGAGATCCAATGCTTTGCTAAACAAATCGTGTAGAAACCAACAGATTAATTAAGCTTTTCTTTAAAAAACATCTATAAAAACTATTAAAGTAACTCATATCAAGTCTGATTACAACAGTGTTGATTAAAATCACTATAATTAACACATGAATATAAATTATAATTTAATTTTACCTCTAGTACATAACAAGAAAATAACTACTTATCTAAAACCAAACACATAAAAATGTAAATCTTTTTCACCTTGGCTGATCAATTAAATTCAATTCTATGTGTTTAGTAATCGCAACACTTCTAAACAAGAATTTAACTAGCAATGGCCCGCAGATTCACCTTTAAAAATATCTTAGTACTTTCTGATTTTATGTACGTAATGCATAATGCGAGTTCAAAAAAAAAGTCCGTCAGATAGATTTCCAAAAAATATTTAGACACATATTTTTTCTTTTTTCACGTAAACAAAAAATGAAGACGAAACAGTGCTTCGAAAACTCGTGTGATGTCACGTTGCGGTACATTTTTTACCACCTAGTGACGTCATAAGCGCCAAAAATCATGAGTGGGGACTCATGATCTTTGGCGCGTTTTAAATTCGCCAATTTTTATTAATTTGATAAAACAAAACACACGTTAGCGACGGACTAAACAGAATCATTTTCTTAGTCAGGAATCATTCCTATTATCACTTGCTTCGCTTAAGAAAACATCGTGAGGGAGAGATATTTTTCGACGGCATGTAAAGCAAAGTCAGAAGCCCATGGGCATCATAAAAACTCGGACACCAGGTCAACCACTAACCAAAAGAAAAGGAAAGAACTGCAAGACAAACCTCTTCAAAATCGGTTCAATCCTTAAAGCATGAAACGGCGACCCATCATCATTTTTCTGACCTTCATCATCATCATCATCAGCCTATAATATTCCCACTGCAGGGACTCAGGCCTCCTCTCTAGGAGAGGGATGGGCTATAATCCACTACGCGGGACCAGTGCGGGTTGGCAGATGTCACGTGTCTTCGAATTTTTTTGGTTCTAAGACATTGAGCTTCCTCACTATGTTTTCCTTCACCGTTTTGAAAGCAGCGGTGATGAAATAAATCACAGAAAGTAATGCGCCTGCCTGGGTTCGAACCCACGACCTAGTGTTCGTAAGTCAGGGCAGACACCACAGGGCCACAGCTGCTCCTGACCTTATCTCAATTTAATTAATGCCGGCGCAGCATGTCTGCTTCTTCCATACCTACTTCACTATTACTCATCATCTCAGCAGTCACATCTACGCTAGTTATATCACCCATCCAAATTCATACTTAAAACTGCAAAACAGACCGACAAACAGAATTAATTTGGCATGTTTAATATTGGTTTGCATAAATGTCTAATCAATCATAATCAAATGAATACCAATTGCGACCAGTGTGTAAATATATTGGTGCCACGGCCCTGGTGATGAGGAAGTGGCATTGGGCATGACGGCCAGTTAGATCCAGGTACAGTCAGTGCCCAGCTTTATCTAACCCCTCATCATCATCATTTTCATCATCAGCCTATAATGTTCCCATTCCCACTGCAGGGCCTCAGGCATCCTCTCTAGGAGAGAGATGGGCTATAATCCACCACGCGGGCCCAGTGCGGCTTGGTAGATGTAACCCCTTTTTTTCTTTTTTTTTCGGAGGGTGGGAAATCATCATCTCCCCCGCTCTGGGCAGAGCGGTAGGGAGTGTCAGACTTCTACAGACTAAAAACCCAAAAACACCCATGTTCTTTCTAAGCCTTTTGTGCCGAGGCCGTGGTATCTCTTTCGAACAACCCGCAACCCCGACGGGCATTATCTGACCCCTCATATAAAGAAGCAAGTGGTGTGAGAACTGGCGGCATGTCACGGGAACAATATGCAACTCCCGCATTCCCCTTAAACTCAAGGGGAAGATTTATAAAACCATGGTTGGACCTGCTGTCGTGTAAATGAAAGGCAATTGCAAGTGGCTGAGATGAAAATGCTAATCTGCATTTTTTTTTCTGGATTATTTGATAAAATGAAATGAGTATAAAAATATTCCTATGAACTAGTATTGCCAGTGTTTTCATTTATTGTCGTTTCCACCTTGTATGTAATAGTGTACTCATTGTCGAAGAGTTAAATTAAATAAATAAAAGCATCTTCAATAACTTTGATCAGACTGAACTAAAGTGCAGGTACCTGGCAGCATGGATATCAAGGAAAGCAATTTAGCAACAACTGAGTAAAGTATTACCGCTCGCAATTGTAGCAATCTATCATAATTTATTATGCTCACTTTTGTAACGTATGAACTGGAGCACATACTCGTAGTACTGTTTCAGTCATTACGTACTTGTCTACTAGCTCAGACACTACCTACATTTCGAAGTCACTTGTGTAATAAAATATTATACATTAATTGCCACGTTTGTACGAGATCTACGTACGCACTACGACAAAATTAAATCATGCTAAATAAAACGTTGTACGGCTGAGTAGAGGCTAAGTTATACTGAAAATGTATACCTTGATGTGTCGCCGACGACGAGTTGATACTTGGCACTGGATATTATTACATACAGTAACCGGCGATAAATATTGCACATCGACCTTTTATTTACCTTTTATTTTATACAAAAAATAAAAAGAATTATCAAAAGAAGCAAATCATAATTGTTACAGCTCCTATAGATACCGGACTGTTTGTATTTCGTGCGACAGAGATAACGCTCTACGAAGCCGAAATTAGCCAAATGTCTCTTTCCAAAGCTCGATGTGCAATATTTATCGCCGGGTACTGTACATAGTATCACGGCTGTTGTCTTTGAAGGGTCAGGCAGTTGTGTACCCTATATTACACCCACATCGCGCCAGTCCAACGTAGTGGAAGGCGAGCCTATTGCCATCGACCCGGCACAGATCCAGATTCTGGGACGCTTCTAAGAAAAACCCGACCGGCCGACTCCGGGAATCGAACTATATTATGGTAATCCACATTTTTAGAGTTCCGTAGTTTTAAGGGTTCAACAAGGAACGCTTATAGTTTCATCATGAAATTTTTCATTTATCAGTTGATAGTTAGTTACTAAATCATCCACTACAAAAGATACTGGAAGAAAATGTTTTTAATCGTTGGACTAAACACATTTTCTTCCAGTCTCCTCTTTCCTTTGAGAAAATGACTAACTGCGGTACTCAGAGATATTTAATGATTACTTAAGCCGTCACTTAGTAAAGACTTGACATACTTTTGTATGACAAAACTGTCAAAACCTTTACTAAGTGATGGCCTAAGTCATTATTAAAGCTCTCTGAGTGCGGCAGTCAGAGAACTAATTTATTGTCCTTTTTCTCAGAACCAAACTCCTTACAATAACAGACATATCAGGTAAAGGCTATCAAAAACTTGATCCGTCAACGAAACAACATAAAACTCTTAACACACCAACAATAAGGACGATAATAACATTCCCTCCACATACAAAAGGCTGAACAAAAAAAAAAAGAAGTACAGTCGTCACAAAAAACCGCGAACAAGAATGCAGCTCGACGTACCTACATTGTAAAGCGAAATTGTTTTACTGACGACACGTCTAAAACACCCACAGTCGTTCTCCATTGATTGAGCCATCGCAGACGCTATTTCAGCGGGTTTACGCATCTTACCAACTTAGCTTTAACACTGAGAAAACGCAGGCGTAGTTCGTAAAGCTGAAAGAGGAAGGTGCGAAATCGGTTGTAGTTTTAAAAGTACAAGTGAAAACGGATGTTTGTATTCCTGAAGTATGTTGTCGTAACTCAGATGTACAGTCGGAAACTATTATTTGTTGCGGTTACCTTACATTGTATTCTGAGTTACAGCTTACAGTTTTCCGTTTATGAAATGAGAAAGTTTTAGTATTGCACCCGCAATGTATCTCGGATTGTGGAGATTACGTTTTTGTGTCTGACGTACTATTAAAATTTATGTTTGCGCTTTATTTATTAAAGAAGAGAAGAAGAAGAAGAGATCAGTTAAAATAATCTTGACACTTGCTAGATAACTTTAACAGTTTACAATGGCGATCTTGTTCTAATTTAGTGCATAAATTAAGCTGGTGTCAGAGTTTTTAAACCATGGCCGATGGGCCCCAGACTTGGCATTACATGATGCCGTCGAGAATTATCTTTCAGGCATGCTGGTTTAGCGGGACTGCGAGACTGTTCGAAGGAGATATCGCTGCCGTGGACCACAAAGGGCTAAGAAGGAACATGGGTGAATTTTAGTCAGTACAAGTCTCCACTCCGCCACTCCGCCCGGAGCCGGAAAAGTCGTTTGATTACTTTCCCCCGAAAAAAAAAGTTTGCTGGTTTCCTTACGATGTATCCTTTTACCGAAGCAAGTGATAATTATGCAAAAAGCGATAATAAATTCGCATTCTAAGAAATTAATTCTTTTAATTATAATTATGATACTACGATCTCAATTAAACAGCTACCGGATTCTCCACCGGTTGCTACGCCAACCGATCCATAATTACGTTTTACATCTGTTTATTCACGAGCTACATTAAAAACGTGTCGATTTAAACACGTACCTATATCAGCAAAAAAATCGTCAATCACACCGTCTTCCTTCCCTCATTTGCGGCAATAATTCCGAGTTTAATTTACTCAGTGATTGAGCGATCGTATAAAACAACATGTCGATGAAGACATCAAATTGAAAACCATCAACAGTAACCGCGCGGTAATAATGTGGCTTTTATTACCTTGATATATTGCCTGTACAAATCGTGATTACGCTAGTGAAAATGTCGTTTCAACAAAACACTGTATTAAAAAAATGAATAATGACTTCTTTACCGACAACGTCATTATATCACGCGGTCACCGGCTCGCGAGAGATTTCTATCTGACTGTACACATGACTGGCACACAGTGTAAAACCAACCTTATCGTCAACAACATACAGTTTTTCCTACCTTCTACGCGTGCTACAAAGTTATCATTCAAATTCAACGTTTAAAATTCACCGTTTTAAAGTTCATTTTTCCATGGAGAGGATGGTCAGATAAATCGCGGTGAGCACACAGAATTTCCACTTGATTGTTGCATGGCGAATCGGATTGACAGGTAAGAAGGTTATTATTATCACATTTTACTTAGAGTACATGCATTTACATAAAACGCGGTGTAATTTGTAGCAATGTTTGGTATCGTGTCACTTGAAGTAGGCTAATAATTACTTTTTTTAGATAATGTATGAATATTTTAATTTTAATTACTTAAACTATGATTGTAGGTTCAAGATAATGGCAATCTGTTTGCTTAGGTACTTTAATTCTGTGGAATATAAAAGTACATAATAACTCATTCCGGACTATTCCGGAGTATAATTTATTATATTTATTATTTATATTTTTTATCTGTGGTCAACGCGAAAAATTTAAATTTCGGGTTTATGTGCTTTTTGATGGTGAGATGAGCTGGACAGAAACAACGACCAATGGTCCACGATGGCCCTGAATCGTCATATTTTGAGGTTATGAGGTGTTTGCACAGCAGAGGGATGACACAGACTAACTGTAACAGTAGGTGATTTTTACGCAAACCAATGGGAATGTCGTTTGATTTGCGTACTTATTTAAAATCTTATTTGAATACAATCGCAATAATATCTTTCCAGTTCTTCCGATAAAACTAATTAAGCCAAATATTTCGAATACAAAAACGTTCCTAAAGCTACTTTCCGAAGAAAAACAAAATGGCGCCCAACGTAGTTCCTGCTTCAACAATTCATTCTAATACGCGGAACCCTAAAAAGAGAATGACATGACAATGTACAAGTGACAACACATGTCAGTCGGTGCAGTTTGGAATGACCCGCAAATACTATGTTACAACAATGTCATTGTTAACATTTAACTAGATACAACTATGTATTTGTATAGCAAAGGAGTGTTGGACTTGGCAACTGTGCTTTAGTTCACCTTGGCATACAATGTTGGCAACTAACTTGGAGGTACAAATCATCAAAGTTACCAGCGAGAAGAAAAGAAGTGTTGTGGAATACAATCACACCTATAGGATGCCTGTAGGTCATTCCGAAAGGTTAGACAAACAGAACCTCAAATTTCAGTTGCTAATATAAATTGGAACAGCCCGCCACGTTATTCCCAAACCACTGTAACTCCTGTAAGCCTGTGTCGACCACAAGAAAAGCGGCGAGACAATGAAGCCCGACAAAGTTTTTCAGTTGCTACGGAAACATTTTGAAATCAATTTATAACATAGTAATGCATCGACCAATTCAGTCCAATCCAGTCTTACGAAAGAGTATCGTATTACCCAGTACTAACAGGGTTGTTTGTAGATAGAGGTCAGGGTCATAGGCCGTTGCTCTATATAAAATACTGGTATACAGCTGATTCCGGTTAAACTGGAAACCAACTGGAAAGGCTAGACCGAAGATGAAAATGCACCGACGAATTATCTTGTATCTAACTAATATTAGCAGTTTTAGGTTGACTGTACAAAAAAAGATAATTAAACACTTGTGACGGAAAGGGTGTACGTGGCGCAGGTTATAAAATAAGACCACGTAACCTCGTCAACATAAAATATATTAAACAATAAAAAAGGGGTGTGGGCAAGTTTGTGGTTCACAAACCCAAAGATTGTCTTGTAGGGAGCACAGCTGTACTGCCCTGATAGCCGGCGTGGCGATGCCCGCAGCGAGGTGCCACGCTGGAAGACACCAGGGCTCAGGTGTCGGTGTCGACCCGATGTATCTCGACGCGGCCCACGTGGCAGGTATGCCCAACGGTGGGATGGCGGAACAGGCGACGGAACCAAAATGAGTTCCAGTAGCCGCTGATGTGCAGCCGAACTGACGGGTGTAGCTGGGGACGTCAGCCGGAACCTTGGACCCTGGAAAATGACGTCCAGCGTGTCACGAGATGGTTAAGGGTCATCTCCGCTGGTTGCGACACCAAGCCAAGCAAAGCAAGCACCGTGCGATAATGGAGGATGCTGGTGGATTGTCACAATCAGACGGAGTTTACATGATCTCATGCGTGGAAAAACGGCATGACAGTACATTTTCGGTGTGAAGCACCAAATACAAAATGAGTTGAGCTGAAGGCATTTATATTTAATTAAATGAACATTGGCGTAGCACAAATTTAGATAAAACAAGCATACATGCCAAGTTAACCTGCAAAGACAAAAGAAACACAAAAATATGCACATGATTAAGCTTTCCAACACTTACCCAGTATGGGGTTTTCAAAGACACCGAATTTAAATGCTCGATGGCGGAGAATAATTCGGATTAAGTTATGTTTAGGCCCGGATAATGGCGAGTTAAGACACGTGTGTAATTCACTGGACAATTAGGATCTGGTGAGACGTGTGATCGCTTCGGGACTAAAATTGCTTATGTCAAACGAAAAGATGGAGTTGGCAGCCTAAATAGCGATGGGACATATGCGAGCCGTAGACAAATCCTCACTTGCGCGACCGATATTATGCATTATCTGGCTCTTAGTAAGTATTGATTGTCACCGCACTACTTATTTTTATCTGTGGCTCGTCCTTGTCAGTTGACACATGAATGTAAACATTGCATCTTTGATGTGTTTTTATTGTTATTATGCTAATTATGTTAATAACTGAGAAGTGTAACGTACTACGTTACAGTACCCCGCCGCTTGGTGAGGGTTTTTACTCCAGTAAAAATCCTTTACTCCCATTGCACTTACATCTGTTTTACGACCCCTTTTATTCTTCATCATTCATCCATCATAACTCATACTCGTATTCCTTGCATACTGGCAGACCACCTTAACATGAGGTGAGTCCGCGCCCTAGCAGCTATGTGAGAGTTCCATGTCCGTAGTTGACTTGATACTCGCGGAAAACAGAAGTGCAAAAGAAGGCAAAAGAAGTCTACTGGGACTATAAAATTGAGATCGATTAAGGCTTATTTAAGGAGTAATCACCCGCTCCTGCAAAGGCTTAATTATTGAGTTGCAACCCGCTCAGAAGTTATTTTTGTATATTAAAAAGAAAATTGGATGTAGGCTTATTTTAGGAGTAACCACCCGCTCCTGCAATGGCTTAATTATCGAGTTGCAAACCGCTCAGATATTTTTATTTACTCCCGGTAAAAATGTACCGAGTTAGGCGACTACCCATTCAGAGGTTCCGATTAAAGGTGGAGAGACCACGGGTAAGGCACAAGACAAAACAAGTGAGCGTGGTTCTCCATCGGGGCTGAAATAGGAGGCCGAATAAATGACGGATTAAGACACGTATTATGTCACTGATGAGGACATCGAGTGAGCGTGTCGCCGTCAGAGGATAATATTCATGCACTGGCTTATGCAGTAGCATAAATATATAAATAAAAGTAAAAAAATTAAAATGTTAAAGATGTTACTTATTAACTCCTACTAATTTTAAGTCCTTTATATGCCAGGAACCTAAGTCTTTACCTAACATATCCTGCAGAACATAGACCAATGGTGATTTCTTGGCTATGACTTTTGCCTTAATAAACTTTGGAGCCAGCCTTTTCGTGAACCTGTTCCCCTTGTCACTCAAGAAATAAGCGCGTTTCATGACCACATCACCAACGTTAAACTCTGCAAATTTTCGACGCAAGTTGTAGTGCGAAGTGTTCTTTAAATGAGCTTGCCAAAGTCTGGATTGCACCGTATCGAAAACGCTAGAAAGGCAACCTAAGTTTTCGGCGTAAGCGTCACGTGGCAAGAACACTATCTCGTTGCCGAGGTCGTTGTTCGTGTAATGAGTACCGCAAGTTACGAGTTCGCGACCGAAGACCAGGAAAGCTGGAGTAAATCCAGTGGCCTCGTTAACGGAGCTGTTCATGGCAAATTGCACCTTAGGGATATATAAGTCCCAGGATCTGTGATCATCATCCACATACGTTGAAATACATGTTATTATCGTTCTATTATAACGTTCCACTAAGTTGACCTGCGGGGTATATTTTGGAGTGTAGAAAACGTTTGGGATTGCATATTTCTTAAACAAGGCATCTGCGACCTTCCCTGTAAATTGGGTTCCATTGTCCATTAGTATAGCCTGCGGTACACCGTGAACGAGAAACACAGATTCCTCCAAAATTTTGGTAATGATCTCAGCGGTTGCTCTTTTTATTGGATATATTAAGCAATATTTTGAAAAACAACATGTAATAACTAATATGTAATTATTTTGCTTTCGCGAAGTTGGAAGTGGACCCATAAGATCCATTGATAACATTTGGAATGGTCGTGAGCAATCTTTTGGACGACCCATTTCTCCCAGTGTCTGGTGATTTTGGGACTTGTAGGCTAAACATTTGTCGCAAGTACCTATGAATTTTACTACTGCCTGGTACATGCCTGGCCAGTAGTAGCGTAGAGCAAGACTACGATATGTTTTAAATATGCCCATATGTCCAGCCGTGGGTACTGAATGGTTTTCATGTATGATTTGCTCACGTAATTCGGTTGGCACGACCTCCTTCCACGCGAATTCTGAAGTTAAGTTGTATTTATTCTTCGATAATCTATATAAAGCGTTATTTTTAATTATGTAGTTTTTAAATTTAGTAGGATCAATTAAGCAACCGTCATAAATATTCCTGTACCAAGAGTCTTTAGTGTCCAAATAAGAGTTGGAAGTACTAATGGCACTAATTGGGACGATCCTAGATAAAGCATCTGGTATGACGTTATCCACGCCACGCCGATGTTTGAGAACAAAATTGAATGCTGACAAACGAACTCCCCAACGAGCCAAACGACCCGTTGGATTGCTTATTGAGAGAAACCACTTGAGCGCGCTGTGGTCAGTGTAGACAGTGAACTGTTGCCCATTTTCGATGTAACAACGCCAATATTCTAGGGCGGTTACGACGGCCAGCGTCTCGCGTTCGGTAATGCTGTAATTTTTCTCAGCCCCGTTCAATGACTTACTCATGTAGGCAATTGGATGTTCTTTGCCATCAATTGTTTGGGTGAGCATTGCGCCGAGGCCAAAATCGCTTGCATCCGTATGCACCTCAAACGGTTTATTGTAATCTGGACATGATAAGACTGGAGCTGACACTAGACTTTCCTTCAATTTCTGGAAAGCGGCGTCGGCCTCTGATGTCCATTTGAATGGCGGGGTACCTTTCTTAGTCGATGTTAATTTGTTTAAGGGACCAGCTATAGTACTGAAGTTAGGAACGAAACGTCTGTACCAGGTCGCCGTACCTAGAAAACGTTTAAGTTCCTTCTTATTGGTTGGTGCTGGGTACTTTAGTATAACATCGACTTTGGAAGGATCAGTCCGCAAACCTGAGGCATCTACTACGTAGCCTAAGTATTTCAATTGCGAACTAAAAAAATTACATTTCTCTAAGTTGATTGTTAAGTTCGCCTTTTTGAGCTTTTCTAAAACCCGTAAAAGTAAGTTCACGTGGCTATTGAAATCGCTACTAATTATTATTATATCATCTAAATATGCGAAGACCTTAAGATCGAATTCAGCGAACAGCAGGTCAACTAAACGCTGTTGAGTGGCCGGGGCATTCGTAAGACCAAAAGCAGTCCTTTTAAAGCGAAAGGTGCCCCTGCCCGGAACATAAAATGCTGTTTTATCGCGATCCTCCTCAGCTATCGGTATTTGCCAAAAAGCCTTCGATAAGTCAATGCTGGAAAGGTAACGCGCGTCCCTGAGGTTATCTAGTATCTCTGAGATGTAGGGTAAGTTGTACGCATCGCGTTTAGTGACTGAATTTAGCTTCCGACTATCTAAACAAAATCGAGGTTGTCCGTTTTTCTTGGTGACAAGGAGAACCGGCGATGACCACGCGCTTTCGCAAGGCTCGACTACATCGAGAGAAAGCATCTCGTCCACCTGTTCTACCAGGATACGTTGTTTTTCAGGAGATAATCGATAATAACGCTGACGGATTGGTTGACTGTCACCTGTATCAATGTGGTGAGTTATTAGATCGGTTACTCCGAGACCCTTGTGCTGTGATGAAATGTTCTCATACTGATTAATCACATTATCTGCCAAATGCTTTTGTGATTCCTCTAAGTTGTTGTAACCCGTAATTGTGGTACGATTGCTGCTCTCTAGAGTACAATTTTCCAATGAGTTGTTTGAAATCATTACACTACCAACATACTTGGGACACAATTCAAATTTTCGCCAGAAGTCCACACCTAGAATGAGATTCGATTTGATATCTGGTATTACAAAAGCTTTAAGTAAGTGGAATTGGTTTTCAAAGTGAACTGGTATATGAATGTAACCGATGCTTTGCAAATTTTGTCCGCCTGCTGCCCTAACTGCAATGCAGTCGTCCGTGATAAGAGACATTCCTCGGTCTAATAAAATCGTATGAGCACCGTTACCCAAAATTGTGACGGCTGAACCCGAGTCTAAGAGTCCAGTGGCTGGTACTCCTTCGATCTGTACTAAAACATAAGGTCTGTTATCTAAATTATCTTTTTTATCGAGAATTGTGTGTACCTTGAAAGACTTGTGGAACCATTTAACTGTGTGCAACCACTTTTCCCAGTCTTGTCTGTCAAAGTTGTTAACGACACAATTCTCGGTGATTAGTTTTTTTTCTTACTGGGACTGTTCTTACTACATTTCTTGCAGGCAGGACGCTTAATGTCCTTCTGTCCGCAGCCAAAACAAAAGATCTCGTCCGTCTTTACAGTACAATTCCTGTAAGCATGCTCGTTACTACGACAGCGTGGGCAATAAGGAATCTTTTTATGTGATCCTTTATTTATTGCATGAACATAGTTAGGGGATATGGAGGAATCGTTACTGTTATGTGAAACTTTTTCTTCTGTTCTATTATTACTATTACTGTCTTTATGTCTATTGAACTGATTGAATTTTTTGTTATAATTATTGTTACTTTTACTTTCTGTTAAATTTCCCGAATATGCAAACTCGGGTGCTAAAGTACTTGATGAGGGTCTTGGTGGTTCTTTAAATTGAGCAAGGCGTGATTGAATGTTTTCGTAGTTACGACAAAGAGTCCTCAGCTGTTCGATTGATTTTATTTCGGCAACTGATGATAAGATGTTAGCATAGCATGGACGAATGTTATGTAAAAGTAGTTCTAGTTTATCATCCTCCGATAGTGCTTTTGTCAACCTCGAAAACAAGCCTGTCATTATTGACAAGTAAATAACTATGTTTTCTGACTCCCCTTGGGTTCGTGCTCTGATTTCAGTTAAAAGTCTATAATCATAGTCAGACTGATCAAAGTCGCGTTTTAATAAATTTGCAAGTTCATCCCAGCTAGATACTGAATCCCTAATGCTTCTGTACCAGTGGAGCGCGCCGCCAGTAAAAATCTCGGTCGCGTGAGTGAGGATTTTATCCGTTGGTATTCCTTTGGCAAGACAAAGTTCATTTACCCGCTGTAAGAAGGAACGTACGCAAGAATTTCCCTCGAATTTTAATTTTGCAAATCTATTTTGACCACCATCACATGACACTGACACGTGAATAGGAGAAGCCAAGCTATGTGTGGATAGAGGTTGATTACTAACTGATGATAAGGGGTCCGAAGCTGATGCGAGTAGTTCACTTGATTTTATCACCATCGACTTATATAGGTTTACACACTCATCGTACTCTGTTTTGTTTTTACTTCCACATGTTATTCTATTTAATCTGTGGTAAGCATGATTTAAAAGATTTTGAATTTTCATTAATGACTGTTTGTCTGTAGTTGGTGATTCTAAACTATTATCTGCCTTAGTTAAAACGTCTAAAACTCCACTTAAATCTTCCGATACTTCAAATGGGCTAGTGAGAATGTCCTCAGATGGAAACATTGGTCCGCATTTTGCAATCTGTTTTCGCAATTCCTGAACAGTAGCGGCGGGTGTTTCCCCTCTGATAGCTACTTCGTATTCGAGCTCTGTTTTTTGCAGCGACATGAATTTTACTGGATAAGCCATGTTGAATTTGGTTCAAAAAAAGTAATTATGTTATTTGTAATTGAGTTTAAAATTAAAAAAAAAAAAAAAAAAAAAAAAAACCTGAGTCTGGTAAGTGTTGGATAGCAATCAGCAAGGTATTATGAGCGTCAATTACTCCGACTGTTACAAAATATACTTAATTATAACGTCTTGGTTGTTGGCCGTGTGAAGTGAGGAAGCTACGTTAAGAAAAGAAAACAATATAAAAAAAAAAAAAAAAAAAATTTTTTTTTTTTTTGTTGTGAAAAAAAAATTTAAGTTCCAAAAATTTACTAAGTTTCTAAAAAAAAATCGGTGCAACTAATGTGTACGCTTCTGGTATTTAATTCTGAAAAGATGACAATATTATTTTGTGAAATAAAATATGAGTCACTATTGACATCCAATGACAAATTTTTGCTGTTGACTGTACTCAGTATAACAATAATGAACAAGGTAAGTGGTATCAAGTTTATAGGCAGGTAGACAGTTAGTAGGAAAAATTATTAAATAATATGTAGGTAGGTATGTTAGGTTGTCAGTAGGTTGGTTGGTTAGTGGATAGGTTGACAGTAAGTAGGAATTGTATTGTGGGAAACAGCTGTTAATTCAATGAAATAGTACTGTATTTTTGAGTCGTCAACAATAAAAATGTTCACTGCATAGAACATTAGTGATCCAGGTCAAATGTATACAAGTACAAGGTTAATTGATATTATACAGGCTTTAATTCCAATTTACAAGTTTGTAGAAACAATTTGTATGTTACTAAATTTTTAGTATTAAGTTGTATTACTTGATTTTAATGTTGTTGTTTTTTATGATTTACTATGAAGTTAAATTCTTATTTAAATTGATGATAAATGAATCTAAGTTAGGGTATAATAAAATACCAAAAAAAAAATTGTTGACACTTATAGCGATATTAGAGATATTATTAATAAACGCTAATTGTGTCAGCAGTAGACAAAGTTATTATGTCTATAGTAGCCAGTAATTGAAAACCCGGCAACCCAATCCCTTCAACCGGCTCACAGCAAGCTGCTTGCCGGTAGAAATAAGAAAGAGCGTGGTACCTCCCCGGGGCGAGCCGTTACTATTAGCTCTACCACTACTGGGGAACGGTAAATTCGTTCTTACAATAACTTTACAACATAAAAGTAGATACAACGGGACAAACCTGTTCCTACCAATTAAAATAAACTAAGTAACCGCAACGTACACCTTAGTTGCTGGCAACCGAAACGTTTTACAAAAAACAACACACCACCAAATACACCACCATATAAAAAAAATACCCACAAGACAACCCTTAGGTATATGTGACCACAAAACCACGTTTTTGGGCGCCAATGTGACGGAAAGGGTGTACGTGGCGCAGGTTATAAAATAAGACCACGTAACCTCGTCAACATAAAATATATTAAACAATAAAAAAGGGGTGTGGGCAAGTTTGTGGTTCACAAACCCAAAGATTGTCTTGTAGGGAGCACAGCTGTACTGCCCTGATAGCCGGCGTGGCGATGCCCGCAGCGAGGTGCCACGCTGGAAGACACCAGGGCTCAGGTGTCGGTGTCGACCCGATGTATCTCGACGCGGCCCACGTGGCAGGTATGCCCAACGGTGGGATGGCGGAACAGGCGACGGAACCAAAATGAGTTCCAGTAGCCGCTGATGTGCAGCCGAACTGACGGGTGTAGCTGGGGACGTCAGCCGGAACCTTGGACCCTGGAAAATGACGTCCAGCGTGTCACGAGATGGTTAAGGGTCATCTCCGCTGGTTGCGACACCAAGCCAAGCAAAGCAAGCACCGTGCGATAATGGAGGATGCTGGTGGATTGTCACAATCAGACGGAGTTTACATGATCTCATGCGTGGAAAAACGGCATGACAGTACATTTTCGGTGTGAAGCACCAAATACAAAATGAGTTGAGCTGAAGGCATTTATATTTAATTAAATGAACATTGGCGTAGCACAAATTTAGATAAAACAAGCATACATGCCAAGTTAACCTGCAAAGACAAAAGAAACACAAAAATATGCACATGATTAAGCTTTCCAACACTTACCCAGTATGGGGTTTTCAAAGACACCGAATTTAAATGCTCGATGGCGGAGAATAATTCGGATTAAGTTATGTTTAGGCCCGGATAATGGCGAGTTAAGACACGTGTGTAATTCACTGGACAATTAGGATCTGGTGAGACGTGTGATCGCTTCGGGACTAAAATTGCTTATGTCAAACGAAAAGATGGAGTTGGCAGCCTAAATAGCGATGGGACATATGCGAGCCGTAGACAAATCCTCACTTGCGCGACCGATATTATGCATTATCTGGCTCTTAGTAAGTATTGATTGTCACCGCACTACTTATTTTTATCTGTGGCTCGTCCTTGTCAGTTGACACATGAATGTAAACATTGCATCTTTGATGTGTTTTTATTGTTATTATGCTAATTATGTTAATAACTGAGAAGTGTAACGTACTACGTTACACACTTTTAGGAACAACGCTTCAGTCTTTCAGCTGAAGACGAGAACAGGAAAAGTAAAAGGGTGAATCTGGAAGCATCAACTGTTGGTTATAGGCCTTCCCTGTCTTCTGTCACTCTTTTCTGTTCTGTGCTTTCCTCATCTATCCGTTTCCCGCAATCCTGATGATATCGTCAATCCAACGAGCTTTTGAACAAGCCTGTTTTCTTAGATCCAACCTTGGCCACCATTCGGTAAGAACCTTACTGTATCGGCCATCTCCGCGTTTAACCGAACAAAGACATGTACCTATCGTTTCCCGTTCAAACTGTGCCTGCGTGGTAGATTACGTCCATTTTCATCTTCCAACTTTCCCACTCTAGAGACACAATAGGTCTCGAGGAGACCTATTGTGTCTCTAGAGTGGGAAAGTTGTAGGTTCGTTTGTGTCATATAAAGCTAAATGAGAAACACCTTCTATATCGCCTATCAATCCACAGACAGTAATCACTAATTACCTAATAACATCACAATAATCCCAAGGCATGTCGATACTACTCGACACAGACAAACGTCTTCAATACATCAGGCAGAGCCAATCAATCATCAACCTCTCTAGTCTGTGCTATGTACGGTCGAACAAGGTGTTAAGTATACAGGGTGTAAATCAACCCATCACACAGCCGTCAACCAAGCATTCTGTACATCAATTTAAGTACCCCTACGCAAAATTTTTTGCTGGGAAATGACTTTTTTTTTTGGGGTCAAAAATCACTTTTTACGGTAAAACTCAAAGTAGCACTCTTAAAACATTGTACTTGTGGATGCTTTGAATAATAAACGGGTCATGGAGGTAATTTAAGTAAAGTTAAAACCGGAAAAACTAGTATTTACAAAAAAATTGGAACTTTGACCCCCAATATCTCCGTAACTAGGAGGTTCCCAGGTATGGTCTAGAACAAAAAAAATATCGCAGTGGTGGGGAGAACAAGTGCCTTTCGTTTGCGTTAAGGGTACTTTTACACCCTATACAGCCAGCTAACTAGCATTTACTTTTATTAAGTTTACACAGATACATTTAGAGACTGATGTGAAACGATACAGCGTTTGACATCAGCCGCATAATGCCAAAACAAAATTGCAATCAATATTGTCTAGAGTCTAGACTGACTGATTGACTAGAATTATAAAGATTTCTGCGTGTATACCAAATAGTTTGTTCGACTGTACGTCCAGTATGTAATGCGTATCTTGAGTGTTGCCATACTTGGTGGCACTGATGGGGCGGCAATTGAAAACGGTATTGTTACTGCTAGTGACCGACTGGCGGGAATGTCTGTGAGGCTTTTACTGATGCAGTAGGCCTATAAGCCCCTTGACTATACGGAGAATATTATCATAATAGGCACATCAAGCTACTGAAACCTGTTAAGTTTCTTAAATAGGTTTTCAGCTTCATACCTAACTAGCTGTTACCAGCGGCTTCGCCCGCTACAACTCGAAAATTATCCCACGGGAAGATAAAAAGAGATAATAACTATCCTATGTGTTAATCCAGGTTATGAACTATCTGTGTACCAAATTTTATCCAAATCCGTTCAGTAATATTTGCGTGAAAGAGTAACAAACATACACACTCACAAACTTTCGCCTTTATAATATTAGTGTGAAGTGTGATGCTCTTCGTTCAAGGTTGATTGAGAAAATTTGACAGTTTCGGGTAACTAATTGCTTCGGGTTGTTGTTTGGTTTTCCCGTTATATTTACGTCTCATGTAATAGGGGGCCAGCCTATTGCCATCAACGGAGCACAAATCCAAACTCTGAGGCTGCTACTGACAAATTCCTGAGGGAAAACCCCAAAAATAGGTACTTTGCCCGACATGGGAATTGAATGCAGGCCCTCATGCTCAGTAGAGTCACTCAACGAGGCAGTTACGTCAATTTTAAGTCTGAAAATCAGCCTAAGCAAGGGTTATCTTATTACCCAGTACTTACTAGGCTGTGGTCTGAAAGGCAGCCGCTTCATGTAAAATACTGGTATTCAGCTGAATCTAGTAAGACTGAAAACCGACCCAAACATAGTTGGGAAAAGGCTTAGCAGATGACGATATAAATAAATAAAATTATAGTACCACTACCTGCTGACACACACACACACACACGTTATAGTACCACTACCTGCTGACTCACACACACACACACACAGACGTATGTAACTTTAGGTAAACAAACTGGACAGATGTCTTGTATTGATGAGTTGCAAGTTTCAAGCGTGCCGCCTAGATTCAGTATGTATGAGATCCCGCAAACATCGTTACACAACCGATGTACCGACTACATTTCCTTTTGTGACATTCCTACATAGGTACTACGTGCTCAGACTATACGAGTATAGCACTGTAGCTGAACTCTTGGATTGTATTGCAGGAACAGTATCTTGGAAGCATCTGGCGATGGATAAAGTGAGGAAACTGTTTTGAGTTCAATAACTTTCGAAATATAACTAACAAAAATATACAAAAAGCCTTTTTTAAACCAAGATAATTATGCTACAAGCTAGCTGACACCACAGTTCGTGTTACACCTAAATCAGCAAGTCTCCGTCTATATCTCTTCATCATCCCTTTCCCAACTGTGTTGGGGTCGGCTTCCAGTCTAACCGGATGCAACTGAATACCAGTATTTCACACGGAGCGACTGCCTATCTGACCTCCACAACCCAGTTAATACTGTGTAATACAAAACCCTTTGGTCACACTGTATAGCCACTGACTACCTGTTATGACTGTCACAGATCTAGAAATGATACCCGGGATAAACTGCTTGACGTGCTTTCCGAGGCACGGAGGAAACTCGGTGTAAAATAGATAGTCACCCATCCACAAACCAACCTAGACAACTACGGCTTAACCTAAAGATCGACCCATCTGTGATTATTAAGCTACGAACTCCTCCGAATGCACTATAATTTCCAAACAGTCCCCCGAACCACAATAGAGACATCAGTAGACTCCAAATCGGACGCACCAACCCGACCAGGTTTTGTTCGTTAAAGCTTCACATATAATTAAGGAGGCGAGCTGGCTTCGCTAAAACACATAAATCATAATAATTTAATGCGGGCCGAGCCTTTCCCGCGCCGGCACCGACTCAACAACGTTTTTTCCTGAGTTACGACCGAGCGCGCATCTGCGCTTCTTTCCACTCTAACCCGAAATGACTTCGGGAATTGACAGCTTTATAAATATAAGAAAGGGCTCTCGTAGCGAACGTGCCATCGTATGGAAAGGTCTGTGAGTAATGACACGCGGCCAGACGATAGCCTTTCAATTTTATGATTGCCTGGTCCCGAGTTTTGAATGGCTAATTGAACAGTGTGAATAAAGTATATCCATAATAACAGCGTTAGTTGTTTGCCTCTAGTTTATTCGATTTTTATTAATACTTTGAAGGGCTATGGGAGTAAATTAAGTTGAAACTTTAACAATTACATTTGAATACGAAAACTAAACTACGAAGGTATTTTTGAAAATATCTAAAATAATCTGACAGTTTTTACCACCTTACGGAGAATTCTTCTTTTTACCTTGACCACAGATTTTCTGTAATATTTTCCATTATAATGTCTATGGTGTCACATCGTCTAAAAAGGCAGCGCAGTAGGTATTAATTTTGTCCAACAACCTTGTAAACAGAGCCGCCAGCAGTAGCTTATTTTTTATGAGATATTGATTTATTACGTTCTTTAAATGTATTTGGCAAATTAATCACATAAAAAAGGCGCGATTGATTCGAATGAATCAGCCACACCTATGCGAGAATAACTTAAAATAGTTGTCAACTTAGAATTTTGGCGGTTTTTTTACTCATTCATTCATTTCGTCACACACCACTCCTTGGCTATTTATCAATGAAAAATTTTATTTTGTAAACGCCGCATTCTGCTTAATTTCGAAACCTGAGCAAATATACTCGAAGTCAGCATAAAAAAACGAAGATGGCATTATTAAATCCTATTGTAAAACCGCCATTCATAGATAACACATTCATCAAAATAGGAAAACGAAAAAGTAATTTATAGCCGGCACATCCCTAACCCGAGCTTGTAAATCTAAAAACAAATAAGAATACAATCAATAAGTGTTAAAATATGTTAATATGTTAATTCTGAAGGCATTAAATAACATATACTCTCGTTCCAAGTGACATGGGACAAGTACGAAAGATTTAGTGCCTATAAACGAATTCGGGCCAGCCGTTTCTCTGCTCAAATTAATATTTATACATATAGAAATCTATTCAAATGGCATATGATATATGTTGCTTGTAACAAATAATGCAGTTAACACTTTGTCTGTTTATTCTTTGGCAGGCTGCGATTGTGTAAGAAGTGATAAATTGTTGTTGATTTTGATATTTAGAGCGATAGAACAATCTAACGGAGGTGAAAAGCTCGGCACCATTCTGTTCTGAGACAATGTGGTGACTAAATCAAAGTATTATGCTAACTTTGATGTAGTTAACACATTGTTTGAGCGAGGACAAATTACATTCTTACACCACTGTTCCACTAGAAGGTATCAAGACACCCCGTCGGGGCTGCGGGTTGTTCGCAAGAGATACCGCGGCCTCGACATGAAGGCCTAAGAAGGAACATGGGTGGTTCTTAGTCAGTAGAAGTCTGAAGTCTGACGCTCTGCCCAAGGGCGGGAGGGGTTATTTGATGATTTTCCACCCGCCAAAAAAAAAAGGGTATCAAGACACTTGCGCAAAAGAAACTTGCGCGAACCCACTTGCATGATAAGATATTTGCGCGTACTGACTTACCCGCAAATGGACTTTTGCACTGATTGAACTTTTCGCGCAAAGGTCCTAGATCCCCACTTGAACGGCGGGGTTGGAGATTTTGTTTCCATAGCAAAGTAGATAACTAAGCAAGTAGATAGGCAGGTATACATACCTACATAACTTCTACTCCTCTTCTACTCCCTCTCTCTTCTCTCTTCTACTTCTAGTCCTCTTTTAGGCCTCTGAAGAATCTACATCCTCAACATCAAAAGCCTTTCCACTCGAAGACCAACGCCACATTTCATGTTCTGCATTTTTAAAGTGACTATTTCCTGTTTTTCTCCCATCTTGACGAAATCTTACAAAAGGCCTTACATAAGAAGGCTACGTTTTATCCTATACTATTCATAATTACATAATATAAATAACTAATGTGAAAAATTTCACTCCTTCGGAGTATAACCATGATTTCTAACCACAACCATATTATTTTATAATGTAAACAATTTCTTAAAAACTTCGTGAAAAAAAAACCCATAAGAAAACGTACAAAGGTGTCAAAAATATTAATCCCCATTCCGATAGTGGTACCTACAAAATGAATTGTCATACTGTATCTTTTTAGTGTAGCCGATATAAAAATGATAGTAATTTTTCACGAGTTTAAGCTGTCCACACCATTAGTTATTATTTTATATTTTTAGTTTTCGTGTTTTTACCGTTGTGACCCTATTAACACCTAGCATATATATTATTAAGTATTATAAGTACTTCGTTGAACTTACCTACTACTAATAGTTTTTAAAGTGCGATATGTTGAAATCTTGGGATTAACTTTTTAAGTCGATTAAAACCTTTGCCGCTTTAAATCGATATCAATCAATTAATCAATTGTTTTAAGAACTTTTCTCGGACTATATTTTAAAGCTAATGATACCTGTTGCTAAAGTAATATCGACAGTGTATTACGGTACTTTAAAACTATAGATTTCGACAGTGTAATTGCTTGAATTTAGAACCTTTACGTGATAAATCAGTGCAACAAATTATCACTTCCCGTATCTTTAATATTTAATTTTTGCAATACTGTTCATCTTTCCATAGTTGTAATCGAAAAAAGGAATAACCGAAAACCCGTAACCGATTTCGACAGCATTCCCAATATAATGAAAAAAAACTGTGAAGTAACATTTTTTTTTCATCTCAACAACTTAATTTACAGTAAATCACTGAGTAATTTATTCAATTTTAATTAAATACCTGGTCATCTAAGCGTGGATGTCCATAACGAAGACAAATCGTTACGTGTTTGAGCTCATTAACGCGCCGCGTTAAAATTCATAATGAGAATATCGAATATTCAATTAATTAATAATGTTATCGATAGTTCGTTATACGCAGGGTTGCCAGTGGAGCGGAAATATAGGTATGGTAGTTTTTTAGCAAAATAATCTTTCTTTCAATTATTGTGGTGTTGGTGTACTATAAAATATATTCTATCTTTTTTTATGGATTATGCCCATTGGATCACGCAATGAATGAGTTGAGTAAAGCTAATCTTCTACGTTTAAATACTCGTAAACAACGTTCATAAACATTAGCATAAACAGTGTCTAAATGCACTTAATGCAATAAAAGAGTTTAAATTATAGAATTTTAAAAGTCGACCTAAACTTCTAAAATCCTAAATTCAAGTTCTCAACAATCCCTTTAATATTCAGACTGTCATATTGATCAAGTGGTCTCAAGTGCAACTGCTAAGCGGTTCAAACCTCGTACTTCTTAGGTCAGGCGAAGTGTCATTGGGTTTTGCAATCAGAAATTTCTCAGTAGCAGCCACGGAGTCTGAAATTTTATTGAAACCTGTTGATATCAATATGGCGAAATGTGGGTGGACTATCAGGTATATGGGTTAAGTCCATTTCACGAAAGAAGTCCCGCAGACGCAGCGCTGTATGTCGCGCGACATAATGTTGTTTCACAACTTTTGGCATCGTAAATAAACCTTATAACGCACTAATCCAATAATAAACTCACAAAATATCTACCACAACAAACGCACCTTGATAACATTGACAAACGACAACATGGCCGATCTGTTAAATTTAGTTCCACAATTGTTCGCGGGACTTCTTTCGTGAAATGGACTTTACACCTCTGTGATAACCTTCCTGGTTAAAAACGCTGATATTACGAGTATTATGATACAAGCTGTTGCCAGCAGCTTCGCCCGCTACAACTCGAAAATTATCCCACGGGAAGATAAAATAGGGACAAAACTAATCTATGCAATAATCCGGGTTATAAACTATCTGAGTACCAAATTTTATCCAAATCCGTTCAGTAGTTTTTGCGTGAAAGAGTAACAAACATACAAACTCACACACTGTGTGATATAGTAGGATAGGATAGGAAGAATTCAATTCTTTCAATCAATTTCCACCCAGTCTCTTTTACTTACTTTTTGTGTTTATTTAATACTACGTTCTCCTTTCTTTTTTATCATGTGGTTATTCAGTAACCCGGTGTCAGAGTTTATGCCACCAATAGGCCTCTGACTTAGCTTAACATGTCGTCGAGAAATATCTTTCAGGCATGGCTTTCGGGGCTGCGGGTTGTTCGCAAGAGATACCGCGGCTTCGACATGAAGGACTAAGAAGGAACATGGGTGGTTTGTTAGTCAGTAGAAGTCTGACACTCCCTTTCGCTCTGCCCAAGAGCGGGAGGGGTTATTTGATGATTTTCCACCCGCCAAAAAAAAGGCATGGCCGGTTTCCTCACGATGTTTTCAGATGTTTCTGATTATGTGGTTGACATTCACACTTTATTGTCCCTCAGGGCAGCCCTACAAACACCCCGCGGATTCGATTCGGTCCACACTCCGAGTTATTTTAAATCTATGGTAATTCATACTAATCAAGCCTCTTTGAGATCGTATATCTATCTAATTAAGAGGTCCCATTGAAAATTTAATTTACAAGGCATTCTATTGAAAACCAGAAAAAATATTATTAATACCCAATCAATAAGCGTAGAAATATTTTAGAGTGTTAAAAATTAACTTCATAGCTTCGTATCTTAGGAATGTCGTTGGTGTTATGATGTTAAATACATCAACAACTTAGTAATCTACTTTAGTACTTCTCGTAATATGGACTATAGGAAACATAAATTATTAATTTCTAGTGAAGATAAATAAATTGAGCGAGCAAAACTGGACTAATTAGAAACTTTATGTTGAATTCATTGAAATATTTTAATAGCTGAGCCTAGTTAAGGTGCGGTTTCATGGAGGAGCTTTTATTTTATTTATGATACATAGTAGGCTATTTATTATCCTTACAACTAGGGCAGCTGTTTCAAGCATTCTATTGTTTACTTCGTTGCGGTATAATGAGTGTCAGACCTTAGTAAAAAATACATACTTTTTTAAAGATATTCTTTTTCTTTCTCCTTTCGTCCTAATTCCTAACACCAATAAAAGCACGCAATCCCAACTCAAACAATCTCCCCAAAAATATATCTTTAGCAACATGTTTCGATTTCCAAAACGTGCAATTATCGATTCACACACTATTATTATCTTCGGAAACAATTTTCGAAAAATCGCAGCAACCAGTCAAACCTTTAAATAGGCGCAAGCAAGGAATGCGGGGAACAAAAATGGCGTCTCACAGACACGCGAACAAGCAATAAAGCAAATTCTAATCTATTCGTAAACGACTATAAAAACATAAAAAAATGTCGTGCTAGCTACTGTGACAGATTTTATCTTAATTACACGAGATGGGCCCGTTTTTAATAGAATTGCTTAGTGACTTTAAATTAGGTATTTATCAGAAAGTTTTGACTTGTGACTGGGAACACTACATTTCAAAATTTAATTGTAATATAATATTAAAAGAAGAAGAATATTCGTACATGATTGAAAATTCACCCTGAAGGCTTCTTTTTCTTTTCTAGCCTGCTCCGTCCCACTCCTGGGCAGAGGCCTCCCTCAATACCTTCAATTTTTAATTATGCAAATATTGTGAAAAAGATCTAAAATCAACTTTTATAAAAAAAAGAGACTATCAAGGAAACTTGAGAAGCATTTTAATTATTAGTTATGAAAGGCTCAAATTGAAGGTACTTTATCAATAATTTATTAAAAACAAAATATGAATCATTTTGTGTCTTTCTGCAACCAGTACCTCTCATTTTGCAAACTCTGTAACAATATGTGTCACTGCACTGCAGTCAACACGTTGTATTTCACATTTTTGCATTCTTATTTTTTCCGAAGCTTTTCACCAACATGTTTTATGGGTTCTTGTCAATCGAATGTGGTAGTACAGCCTAGCACATGAACCAACTACAGTCTGTCAAACTTTAATAGATTTTCAACTTTATCATTAAAGCATTAGGATCGAGGTTGATTAGGAGACAGTTTCGGGTAGCTAGCTATTTTTTTAAATAAAACGTTGCCCCACACTAAGAATTTCGCCTGAATCGTGGGTGCGTTCACAAACATTTAAACTCACATACACAAATACCCAGACCCGGAACAACTATCTGTGGGTCATACAAATATTTGTTCCGTGCGGGGATCGAACCGGCGACACGCAGCGCAGCAGTCCATTGCTTGAGCCACTGCGCCAACCGTGCTGTCAAGTGATTTGGTAAGTGATAAAGGATTTTGGAGAATAGCTGATGGTACCTACTTATTTAATGATCAATATTTTAAGTAGGTATTGTGTCAAGAACACATTGGCAGTACAAAACATGTCAGAAATGTTAAAATATTCATATATTTATTCGGTCAGTGTCGCTGTAATTTCTTTCTTTAACACTATAGTTGAGTATATAATCCTTAAGTCTTTAAAGATCCACCCCTTGGCAGTATGTATCTACCTATATTATATGCCAATATATGTAGAGCATCTTATCTATAATAAGCTATTTTACTTACCACTATGCAGCAATGGTTGAAAATTTTCAACTACTTTGATTAAATCTAAAAATTACCAACTAAAGCATTTTCAAAGAAGGAGAGATAAAAGCAAAGAATGTCGTTGACTTAAAATCTTACTTCTAAAAATTAACTGAATTAAATAGGGTAACTGGTAAATACATTAAAATTTTATATCCAGCCAGAACCACTTTGAAAATCGAACCAAATTGAAAAAGGTTTCATTTAAAAAGAGGTTTTAAGTAAACTCGGCGTAACCTCATAAAAGTATAATTCCGTTGAAGATCACAGGTCGGGTCGTAAAATTTTTAATATTCTAAATACCCTTTAACGGTAGCTTTTCTTGTTTGACACGAATAAAATAATATTAATGGCCGTATCAGGACATGACCGTTGCCACGTCATGAGCGGAGCAGGCGCGTTAATGCGATCGAGAATGAAATAATTTCCTCACTAATCCTAAAAATATATCGACCGTAAATAATCATTCGAATTGCCGCCTGTCCAAACCCTATTACAGTGATGTGGTTGAAGTCGATAAGCGATATCGATTATTGTCCGTTTAACGATGGTGTTGGATATTTCCGAGAAGTTGCTTTAGTTATCAAAATCTTCATGCTAGTTTGTAGGTGATTATGTCAAATTGTGATGATGGATTTCGATATTACTTATTACTGACTTCTTTTTAATTATCTCAGATTAGCAACCTGAGATCATAAAAAAGAAAACGAACGAACGAACGAGATCATTGAAAAGAAACGGCCCAATTAATTTAAAAAAAGAGATTTTCTCAGACATTACATTACTCACCGAGTCAGACAATCTGCGGTCAATCATAAGTCACCATTAAGTACATACTTTGTATTATACCAACTACTCCATAGTCAAAACCAAGCTTGCCATAGCCTTGTCATAATAATTTAAAACAAATAATTCGTGTTTTTTTTTAAATCGTACAAAACAATTGTAACAGAGCTGTTGGTTTCTTCGATTAATTGTGATGGATTTAAGGCGAAATATTACCAAAACACTAATTTTAAATATTTGTTTAATCTCTGCGAGCGCAGATACATAGGTTCACCTGGACGGCCTTTAGCAGAGAGAAGGGTGCTAAAAGTCAAATTTAAAATGACATATACAATTACTTGACACTGGCAGATTGATTTACAAGTAACTACTTTTCTTTTTTACACTATTCGTTTTTACACAACGCTCCATACGCTTTAAATATCGATACTATTGTAACTCACTGCGCCACATCCCTCAAAGGTACCCGAAACCAACCAAATGAGACGTTTGTATAGATTATAATATATTTTCTGCTATTAATGTATTACATGTTATTAAAATATAACCTTTTTTTACGCGTAAACCTGGCACTCTCTCATTGGTTAACCGTATTAAGTTCTACAACCTTTGAACTTAATCCTGGGAGGAAAATAACCAATAAAATCAGTAAGGGTCACGGTTTGAGTGTCGGTTCATTTTTGTAAGCTGCTTTCTCGGAGTTAACTAAAAACTGGCGTACTCCAAAGATATTTTAAGGAAATCAAGGTTCTCCTGCTCATATGCAAATTCGACACCCAATATGAATAACATTGTAACTGTTATTTAGGGCCGAATTAGAAATAACTTCTTTCATACGTCTCAATTAGTCATTACCTTATTTTAGTACAGACGCCAAGCACATCAAGCTACTAAAATCTGTCAAATGTCTTTAATGGATTTTTAACTTTATCACTATAGCATTAGGTTCAAGGTTCATTAGGAAAAAGATTCATTTTCGGGTAGTTTGATATACTGGCGTTTGTAAACAAACCTTTTCTAGCACTATCGAGATCGTCTTTCACACAGTCCATTAATCGCTTATTTGACTTTCTCTTATTCTAATAGGAATCGGTATTTATACTTAAAACTTTTCTGAAGATGACAAACCATTCTTCATTACACACCTTCGCAATAAAAAAAACCTTTGACCGGATACTCATTCATACCTGTTTGATGACTAAAAACCTAGCCTCCCGCAGTTTACGTTTTGCGCAAAGAGATCAAAGAATGATCTCTTTTACACAAAGTTACTACCTGACCACCTGTTATGTCCATTAAAGATGACCCAATGACGGTAGAGATGAGCCGTAGTGGATCAGTATTTCATTAACACTTTTATTAAGAAGACCAATCGTCTGAGGATTTAAACTAAGATAAAATATCTAACACGGTTATCCTGCGATAGAGGTAAGTTGAAGTTCTTTAATTTTCTTCATCATGCGGTTTGTGGCGACAGCGACATCTATCGCAACACATGCGAACTAATTGGCTAATCCTACATCGCGCTGTCAACTTTATCCGCGACATTAGCGTATATAGAAAATTCCGACTTACATAAGTTGGGTAGTTAGCGGTTAGCCCACCAGACACAACATCCGTTTGGTCGGAGGATCCTCCCTTTTTTATGGGGGATGAGAACCTTTACAACCTGTACTAACCTAACCCGGTGTCAGAGTTTTTATGCCACGCATAGGCCTCTGACCATTGACTTACGAGTATATATTACTGCGTAAGGACTGAATGACGCCTCAAACGTGGTCCCAATATGGTATTTCCTAAGCCGAAGTGAACTAGTCCACGATCGGCTCTCTTCGGTTGCGGTCGTAAATTTTATTAAAAGCTTTATTTATGTTCTTTATACCTCGAAAATACCACGCCGCTTATACAAGGTTACATTAACGAGCAGACTACACCGATTCTCTGTATGGCGAACGCGTCGAGCAAATGTTCGGACGACCGTATCTTTAGTTTTTATATCAATGCCTCTGACTTTGCTCTTACATGCCATCGAGAAATATCTCTCAGACATGCTGGTTTCCTCACGATGTTTTCTTTTACCGAAACCAGTGGTAATGATTAAATACGCACTATCATGTATCCGAAGAATCAAGGGTTCGTGTCTTGGGTCCGAACATGAGACCTGGCTTCGTAGTCGTAGTCTACCGGTCACACCACACTACATGCTATCACTGCTTAATAAGTTGTTATAGAGAACATGTGAAGTTTTAAGGACCTACTTATTAGAGTTATAATTTACCGTGATTGTTAGGTAGATGGTAGGAATATTGGAGTTTTAGTTATCCTATACTAGCTGATGCCCGCGGCTTCACCCGCGTGGATGTCGGTCAAATTATATACTAAAACCATCCACTTGAATCATTCTATCTATTAAAAAGCGCATCAAAATCCGTTGCGTAGTTTTAAAGATTTAAGCATACATAGGGATATAGGGACAGAGAAAGCGACTTTGTTTTATACTAAGTAGTGAAGTGATGTTGTCCAGGGTGATTACAGTACCTAGGTAATTCAGCATAGTGATTAAAATCAGTGAAGTATCTAATTGACTTTTATTTGAAAATTAAATACAGTGCTGAAAACTGCTAATCTGTTCTCGCTAAAAGCACAATAAGCTTTTGGCAGCCCGAAATACTACATTGAAAATGAAACTAAACAAAATGCCACCCCGCCACACCTAACCACGGGCAATTTATATAGTCTATTCTAATTTAATAAACATAGATTTAAGGAGATCACCATTAACGAATTTGTTTATCAGCTCAATTCCAATAAACAAATATTTAACAGCTTTACTTTGAATACTTTTATGGATAATCCCTTAGTATAGTCTAATTAGAAATCTTTACAAAAAGCATTCAAACAAAAATCGAAAATCTTCATAATTTACATACCTACTTACTTTTTCTGTAAGTAGTTCTCTTATAAAAAAAAACCGGCCAAGTGCATGTCGGACCACGCGCAAGGTAGGGTTCCGTAGTTGCTCATCAAAATAATAATAGGTAAGTATGTGAACATTGTGAACTTACTAAACTGATTAACTACCCTGCCTACCTGCCTCCGAACGATGATTTTTATTGTAAAAATAAAACAAACTTATATTTGCAGTTTTGAGACCTGCGCTCCCATACATTATGTATAAGAAAATATTTCATACAAGACAGTACATTTTTTAAGTTACTCGTAAACTTGTAATGCCTACTTAGCTGTGATAGTTTTTCTACTATTTTCGTTATATATGATACTACCATGAATTTTTTCATACGCCCAAACACAACCCGTATAGGTGGTTTAGATTGCCACACTTGAGTCTAACAAAAATTTACACTTTTAAGCTTAATATTTCACAAACGAATCCTTAATCGAAAAAGTGTTTGAGCAAACTCGCAATATTTTTTAAAGACCTATCCAACGACATCCCACACAATGGACTTCGCGAGCAAAAAAAAAATTATCCCCACTTAAATTATGTGTACTGAAAATACCCTATTCCCGTCGAGGCTGCGGGTTGTTCGCAAGAGATACCGCGGCCTCGGCGCAAAGGCTAAGAAGGAACATGGGTGGTTTTTAGTCATTAGAAGTCTGACACTCCCGGGGTTATTCGATGATTTACCAAACGCCAAATTAAAAAAAAAAAGATACCCTAAAAAAAAAAACAATAACTTACTTTTGCACTTTGTCTGCGTAACTCACTTGTGTATTCATGCCAAATAACAGCTTTCTAGTACTAAGAGTCTTTGAGATATAGTGCGGACGAACGGACAGACAGACAGACATGGCGAAACTATAAGGGTTCCATATTGACTACGAAACCCAAAAAATTTAATGTAGGAACCGGTTCATAATAAATTATATCATTAGTCTTGTTACTTACGGGTTTCTAAAAAGGATGTTTGTAGTACAAAATAGATACTTACGTGGTTAACATTGAGTATTCATGAACCTTCCAATTTCTAACGTTTATGAAATCGTTTCAGACATTTTAAAAATTACCGTAACAAACTCAATTCGAAACTTTCTCTGTTTAAAATAATGCTTGTGTAGGTGCTGTTCCTAACAACCGAATATTTCATGTTCTCTATCAACTCTATACAAATGTTCTTTTAGCAGAGAATCACTATAGGAAATGTGTGTTGTATTTTACAAACAGCCAAACACGCCCTATTCTATTCTACGAGCGGTTAATTGAGCAATATAATTTGACACCTCACGGCGTAGTGAATAGCCAATTATTAATATGGGCCCTTGATTAATTGTGATATCAGCATTTAATTTTCGTGTTAACAGTGTGGCTCGCGAGCGCGGCACTGCGCCATTGTGGCCCGCGCGCCTTTGTGTGCCGTGACGTTTCAATTTTGAATAAATTAAATTTCGAACGCTTCATTTTTTCCAAACCTTTTTGGCTTTACGAACGAAATGAGCTTGCGGCCAGTGTTATAATTTATTGTCGCTTTTGTACTGAGGATAGAATTTTGTTGTTTATGCTATCGTTTGTCTTGTTACCTCTTTTTGTCGTTATTAATTACGTTACCCTATTTATTAGCTTTAGCTAGAATTTGTGAAACTCATAATCTAATGAAAAACGTGCGATTAATCATTACGACAAAAAGAGCGATGGTAAAGGTAAACACCTGATAACTCTTGATCACAAAATTAATTAGCATACATTTATTAAATATGACAGCTTTATGTTACTTTTGCCCTTTTTGCGAAGTCTAGCCTCAAGCAGGTACCTCTAATCCAAAATTATAACTACCAACCAAATTGAAAATGATGTATCGAACCAGTCATCACAGCTTTTAAAGTAAACTTTATTTTTATATTCAAATCGTTAAAAATCGACACAATAAAAGAGTCGCCATTAAAAATTGGTTTCAGTTAGCTACTGGCCAATGAGCAGATCCAATTATCGCGTTTATGGCGGCAATTTGGAAGATGGCCGTGCTCGTTCCAAATTTGAAAATTCGAAGCTGGCGTTGGAACCAATGAGTTTTATCCTAATTTTATTGTGCGGCTGTTACGATTAAACTATTATGTTACGTCGGCAGCACGGGAAATAGATTTTTAAATTTATCGTTTTATAACGCAAGTATATAAATAATGTAAACACCTTTTATTAACTTCTTTAAATTTTGATAGCCGAGGCGATATGGCTTGATTAATTTGTGTTTTTATTGATTGTGAGACGTGTATTAATCTTGTAAGACCTGATGTTCTTCCTGTGAAAAAAAAAACGATAGAATATTAGATATATTATAAAACTGGTATTTTAGATGCCTTGTCTAGTGGTTGCAAGCGGGACTGCTGAGCATGAGGTCGAAAAAGGGTTATTGGGTATTATTTACATCAGGAATTTTCAGTAGCAGCCGGTGTCTTAATTATTTTTTTAATACACTTCCTCGAAAACTAGCTCTTATTGCACTACGATTAGGTTCGGAATGCCACATATTTCGCACGTGAGCGGTAATCTTATTGTTCCGCAACCAAGGGCGGGAAAGAAAATTACCACAGATAACTATAGGTAGGTACCTTATTAGGCATGTCTAAATCGATTAAAACATAGGAAATTTAAAAAAAAAAAAATTTTTAATTCGGTCATTTTGATTTGCGTCTTTACAGCATAAATATTTTTTGAATATTAAATTGTGTTTGTAAAAAGAATACTATAAATAATAGTATATTATGCAACTAGTGAATAAAGGACGGATTTAAAGCGAGGGCCGTTGATGAGTCACGAGCAAGTGAAGGATTCTAATGATTGAATCACGAACGCAGCGAGTGATTCAACTGTTAGAATCCTGAACGACGCGAGTGATTCATGGCCCTCGATATAAATTCGTACTTTATTCAGGAGTTGCATACTATACTTTATATCATGACTACGAGAAAAGACATAATTTAAGCGAAAATAGAAATTTAATCAAGAAATAAGAATTGTTACATTAATTGAAATGGACATTAAAATTAGAGCAATTACTGAAATTAAGCGTAATTCTCTTATTATTATCATTAGGGTGGTCAATTTGTGAAACAATATTTATTAATCTAATGCCAAACTCCTTGTCGCAAATATCGACCAATCAAATCTCGAGAATTTATTTGCACCAAAGAGTTTGGAATTTCGAATCTTAGCGCAAGGAGTTTGTGTAAGCATTGAAATAGAGACCGTATATATTTTTGTGTTCCAAATTCAAACACCGAAATAGTGAATAAAAACAAAACAGTGAATAAAAGGCCTTTTTATTCACTGTTTTGCGTGAATAAAATAAGCTTTTTAGAGTAGGTATGGTATAAACATGATTATTTTAAACAATTATTTACTTTTATGCACAAGGAAACATTTTTTTGTGTTCTTAATAAAAAAATATTTGAATATTATATTTTTCTTATGAGGTTGTTTAGTGGCCACATACCTTTGCTTCTTCTTCAATCTGGCGAAATCAAACCGCGGAAAAAAGCAAATGAAATCATAGTCTCCTAAAAATTGATGGCAAAAATACTTAAGTAGGTAGCTATCGTTATTAGTTTAGTTTTTTTTTTCTTACTTCGCACTTTGCCTATCCATCATAACGTATTGCATATCCTGTTGGGGTGGCGCAGCTAAAACAACCCTAAAGTCGCTAGAAGTAGCACATAGGGCCGTTTTAAAAGTAGCCACTCTTCGGCCTATTCTGTATTCAACCGATCAACTATACAATGACTGCAAAGTTCTAAATGTTCGGCAACACTATATACTACAAACAGTTATTCCTCAACACCGAAAAACCCCATACAAAACTATAGTAAATAAAAAACGCAGTAAACACTGTAAAGATGGGATATGCACCTTGCCGCGAATACATTCAACCTTTCTCAAGAGATTTTTGCATTATCTTGGCCCGTTCCTATACAACAAAATAAATGAGAAGTGTGAAATCTATGGACTACCGTACTAAAAATGTACAAAGATTGTGCAATCGTATCTCCAAAACAAGTCATATGACGAAACTGAAAAAATCTTAACATTAGTAGTGGACATGGACAAATAAAAATACACACATATCACCCCACACAACACACACATACATTCCCCACACACACACATACACTCCCCACACACACACATACACTCCTTACACATATGCATCCCCCACACACATATACACTCATCACACTCACCCATACACTCCTCACACACACATCCCCCCCACACATATGTTACACACAATCACAGCCACACACTTCTTTATCTAAAACCTCTTTTTAAAATTATTTTATTTCTTTGTAAGAGGGGTCTGATGATGCAGAGTACTGACTGTACTCATGTCTCATCCCACGTACTCTTTATACCCTGCTCCTAAAAGCTCAAGTACCGTCAACAACACTTTCATCGCTACAAATGTGCTTATAATTACTGGCCGCGCGCCGCCGGCAATTGCGCAGGCGCAGCCTCCGCAGCACCTGCTAGATTGAGATGTTTGTCATCTGTTACTTACTTCACATTAATGCAAAAGGAAATTCAACTTTAAACTTGCTGAATTTGAGTCGATTTCACAATGACTTACACTATTGAAAACTAAACTACATCTTTTTTTAAGTTGTATCGCGAATTAAACTTTATGAGTGAGCGTTAAAGTAGTTTTTTCCAAAAACTGGTAGTGATATCAATTCGGAAACTTTATCGTAAACAGAGTGTAGATTAAGATATTTGTCGTCTACGTCATTATGTCCTTATATGAGCTGATGAGGGACTAATGGGAGCCAAGAGGTGCTAAATGAGAAATAATTGTGACCTCAAAGTTTCATGTAGATTATTAACCAGCTTTTGAACTGGATGTCGGAGGCGACACACGTTGTGGCGTACATTGCAAGAGGCCTAGACTACATAAGATCACGCCTGTACCTAATCCCCGAAGGGTTAGGCAGAGGTGTACTAATAGTTTTCTTTTTTTTTTATAAAAACGTTACCCACACTAGGAATTTCTCCTGTATGGTGCGTTCACAAACATACAAAGTCACATACACAAATACCCGGACCCGAAACAACTATCTGCAGGCCATACAAATATTTGTTCCGGGCGGGGATCGAACCCGCGACACGCAGCGCAGCAGTCCAATCGCTTAGCCACTACGCCAACCGTGCCGTCAAAGTCCGAATAGTATACCCACATTTCGTCAGTTATGTTTAAGTCCCATGTAATAGGGGGTGAGCCTATTGCCATCAACCGGGCACAAATCTAGACTCCGTGGCTGTCACTGAGAAAATTTCTGATGGAAAAACCCAATAACATATTTTATTGCCCGACCTGCGAATCGATCCCAAGACCTTGAGGCTCAGCAGTCGTACTTGCGACCACTAGACCAACGAAGCAGTCAACCTAGCAGGTCTAGACTAGTAAAGCAGTATCTGTGAAAGGCTGGCTCTATAGTATTTTGATGGACGAACACTCGTTTAGGAACGTAATGATGACCGCTACAGCCAGTTTGCATGAAGATATTCCGTCCAGAAATAAAAACAGGGCCAGAGAGAACCACAATCAAAACTTCAGTTCCGTAATGATATTGAAGGTTTTGGATATTCTTCCTTGATTCAGTATGTCTAATTGTATAAGAAAAGGTTGTTAGGGCAAAGGTGTACCTCAAGTTACACCCATTTTGCTAGTTATTTTTAGTTAAAACCTTTTCCCATTAACGGGGCACAAATACAGACTGCGTGGTTGGTATTAAGAAATGCTGATGAAATAAGTGAAAAACCCATCTAACGCTTGTTGTAGGAATCGAACACCACTAGACCAGCGACAAAGAAGGTTTAGTATAAAAAAAAGAAGATTAATTTTTTATATTCTTGCTAAATTTAGATCAAACTGTAACCTTTCCAAGCACATAATTGACACATCACTGTCAATTGCAATTGACAATCAAAAGACCGAAACTCGAGAGTCACAACAACCAAATCAATTTAGTTCACGCGAACAGATCATTAAAGTTGAATTAAAGCTATTTGTGTAACTCGTTCACCGTGAGAACCGCTCTCCACTCACTCGTTCATTCGTTCACTCGTTCACGATCTGCTAATAGGGTGTGCAAGAAATCATCATCACTCGGATAAGTGACCGATTAGTTCTAATGAAGGTATTTAATGAGCTTAAAGTGCTATAAATGGTTGAAATTGCTTGATAAAATAGCGTGCGGTTGGAATAATGTGGTTTATTAGTGTCGAATAAATGTAGATAGTTGGCTAGCATAGACCGTAAATTTTGGGACTGACCTGGTGTGACGAAGCAATCTTCTTCAGGGGCCCCTGTCCTTCGATGATGAATGTAGCAATCGCGTAGGCTGGAGTCGATATAGAATCTGCTATTGTGCTGAACGATTGATAATTGTGATGATTGGCTTTATAGGCTCAAGCTTCCGGAGCGAGCTCTTAGCAAACGTGCGGGTTACTTTTTCCGTTGAGAAGAGAATGTGGCAACATCTGAGCGTTCAGTGTTGCGCGCTTTCAAAAACGTTTCGTTTTAGGCATGTCCCGTTTGGAATATGCTAGTCGATTAAGTTTTAATCGGTTTAAAAAGAATGAATAGATAATACGTAGTATTTGTGCGTACATAACAATATACAAAAGTACCGAACATGCTGCCGGCGATAAAATAATGCTTATTTTATCTAAGAACTATCATACATAATGCTATACTAACTTAAGACTAAAAACATGTAATGCTATTTACTTAAGAGATGCCTATTCTACAGGCAATGGGCAGACCTTAACTACAGATCGCTTAGTAAGAGTGCTACCGATGCGTACAGTTACGACTCTGGTATTACCGTCGGCGCCGGGATGCAGTTGATGCACGCGCGCGAGACGCCATTGCAGTGGTGGTAGTGTGTTGTCGATCAACACGACTACAGAACCCTCCCTAAGGGGGGTGTTAGTATTGTCGTGGAACCATTTACCTCTTGGTTGTAGCTGGTGTAAATATTCTACGCTCCAGCGTTTCCAAAAATGTTGAACGGCTTGTTGAATAACCTGCCATCTAGCGAGGCGATGGGGATTGTCGTTAGACAAGTTAAATTCAGGTAAAGACGTTAATGGTTCCCCGATGAGGAAATGTCCAGGAGTAAGGGGTAATGGATCAGTAGGATCATTACTAAGTTGACAGAGAGGTCGTGAATTACAGACAGCTTCAATTTGACAGAGTAGAGTATTGAATTCGTCCTGAGTTAATTTTAATGTACCTATGACACGATGTAAGTGTCGTTTCAGACTACCTACGGCTCGTTCGACGAGACCGGCGAAATGCGGAGCATACGGAGGATTAAACAGCCAGGTGATTTGCATGTTTGTCAGCTGGTTGTTTATAGCAGTCTGATTTGACTCGTTTCGCAGAAACGTGTAAAGTTCGGAAAGATACCTGTCACAACCTACAAAATTCCGTCCGCAATCGGAACGGATTGTTTTGCAATACCCGCGCCGGGATATGAACCTACGCAATGCGTTCAGAAAAGATTCGGTTGAGAGATCGGGAACTAATTCCAAATGGATTGCTTTCGTTGATTGGCAAACGAAGACGCATACGTACGATTTGTAAATTTTCGCGTTACGAAGTTTACTCGATTTAAGAAAGAAGTGTCCCGCAAAGTCAACAGACGTATTTAAGAAGGGACGAAGTGATCGAACCCTAGTAGTAGGTAATTGAGCCATTGATGGCTGTGGCGGGACCGGTCGTGCACGAACACACGATACGCAGCGTCGTGTTCGCATACGAACAGCATCGCGAGCACACAGGATCCAGTAGGTCTGTGCGAGGGCAAACTGCAAAGTTTGGGGTCCCACATGTAAATGTGTTTTATGATAGACATCAATGAGAAGATTAGTGAAATGGTGTTTCTTGGGTAACAGAATCTGATGCTTGGCATCATACGGTACGTTGGCCTGACTTATTCTGCCGCCGACCCTGAGGAGTCCGGCATCGTCCAAGAAAGGTTTTAATTTTTGAAGACGTTTTGTACATCTATCGTCGTCCTTGAGACGCGAGATGTCTTCAAAAAAGCATTCACTTTGGACAAGTGATATAATTCTATTGAGAGCTTGTTTTGTCTCAGGAACTGTGACATGTTTAGTCGTAGGGCTATTGGATTTACGGCATTTATTTATGAATCGTAACATATACGAAATTACGCGTAGCATCCTTGGAAGCGATGAAAATCGCTCGATGAACTCTAAGCTATTAGGGTCATTGGTTTGTGTGAGAAGAACGTGATTGCGACGTTCTTCGTCGGTGTGACATACGACGTTAGTCTTAGGCCACTCAGACTCGTTTTTACTGAGCCAACCGGGTCCCGTGAACCATAGTTGATGGTTCAACTGTGAGGGGAGAACACCACGAGACGCGGGGTCTGCGGGGTTGTCTGCGGATTGAACGTGGCGCCACTGCGAGGCAGGCACGTTGCTTGTTGTATCCGCTATGCGGTTGGACACGTATGTCCGCCACTTGTCTGGAGATGAACGTAACCAGGCAAGAGTTATAGTGGAATCAGACCAAGCGTAGACTTGGTCGAAACACAATCTACTGCTGTAAGCAGTGATGACCTTTTTTATCAATTTTGACAATAGATGAGCACCGCACAGCTCCAATCTCGGGATGGTAAGCCGTTTCAAAGGCGCAATTTTTGTTTTCCCTATGAGAAGGTGTGTGCTGATGGCACCGTTCGAGTCAATAACGCGAATGTAGACGCAGGCAGCGTACGCCTTTTCAGATGCGTCGGAGAAGCCATGAAGTGACATTTGATGTGTGCTAGGAAGCACATGCCGAGGTAACGCGATGTCTTGTAGTAACGGTAGCTCGTCGATGAACCGAAACCACAAGTCACAGATACCCTGTGGAGGGGTAGCATCCCAACCTGTGCCTGATACCCATAGAAGTTGAATTAAATGTTTCACGAATACTGTCACTGGGCTTAGGAATCCGAGGGGATCGTAAATCTTTGCGATTTCTGCCAACATTATGCGCTTTGTACATTTGCGTGAGTTAGCCACTTCATTCGTTTGATAGGAAAAGACGTCAGATTTAGGGTTCCACTTGAGCCCCAAGACCTTGACAGAAGTGTCAGTGTCGAGTGCTGACAAAATAAGAGCGTCATCATGATCGGAAGCTTCATTGTTTAAGTGCGATAAAAACTCGGAACTATTACTGGTCCATTTGCGGAGTTCGAAGGTTCCTGCTTTACAAATGGAAGTTAGCTGGTGCTGAAGAGTGATAGCATCTTCAACCGTATCAACTCCAGTAACAACATCATCAACGAAGACTTCGTTAAGAAGTACTTGCGAGGCAAGTGGGAAATTATCAGCTTCATCAATTGCTAATTGACGAAGTGTTCGCAAAGCTAGGAAAGGTGCAGAAGCGACGCCGAATGTGACAGAGCACATACGATACTCCTTTACGGGATCATGGGGAGAGAATCTCCAAAGAATCCGATGGAAGTCCCGGTGTTCTTTACAAAGACCGATGTAGCGATACATCATCTTGAGATCGGCCGTAAAGACTATTTTATGAAGTCTGTACTTCAGCAAGATTTCAGAAATGTCTTGATGCAATTTCTGACCAGTGAGGAGATTATCGTTAAGAGAGCGACCTGACGTAGTCTTGCATGAAGCGTCGTACACAATACGATATTTCGTAGTGGTTGCGGAACTCTTCACCACAACGTGGTGGGGTAGATAGTAGGGGGGAGTGCCCGGACTCGCAGAGTCTGTCACTGGCTCCATATGTCCCAAGTCTAAATATTCTTGGATACCTTTATTATAATTCTCTCGTAAGGCAGGGTCGCGAGACAGGCGTGCCTCTAGTTTAGTTAAACGCGAGAGAGCTATAGCACGAGAATCGCCTAAGGGTGTAGCATTCTCCTTGAAGGGTAGAGAAACTATATATTTCCCATTTGCATCTCGTGTGTGAGTATCGACGAAGATCGACTCACAGCGTAATTCATCTTTTGTAAGATGTGGATGTTCTGCGATGGATTCCAACTCCCAGAACCTTTGAAGTTTCATGTCAAGTTGACAAGTAGTCGAGTTGACACTTAGTCGTTTCATACTTTCATATGAAATTCTACCACCTATCATGTAACCAAAAATGCTGTTGATGGCCACGGGTGTGCCCGGTGGACCCTTGATATTATCCAGTAGCAGTATGCTATCCAGATAGTCAGATCCCAGTAGCAGTTCAACAGGCCGCGTTGAGCGCAATTCTGGGTCTGCTAGATCAAGATTTTGTAAGTGTTGAAACTTCTGAATATTCCCAATTGATTTAGGAAGATTGGCAGTGTAGCTAGTCAGGTTAGGTAGGATAAAAGCTTCGATATGAAGCTTCGGTTCGGGTTTGTTGTGAGGTGTGACCTCGCACAACACGTAACCGCGTGGTTGGACTTCGCCACCAATACCGGTGAGAGTGGTGCCTGCCCGCGCGGAGTACCGCGGCAGGCCGAGACGTTGGACGCACGACTCAGAAATGAGCGTAATCTGCGCACCTTGATCCACAAGGGTGCGAACGGACCTCGGCGTGTAAGGCCCTTGGTTCAAGGGTCGTACATTTACAAGCGCAGTCGTGAGTAAGACTGTACAGTTCTGACTCGAAGGATGCCCCGTACCTCCATGTAATGGAGGGGGCGTGAAGGTTTCCGCTACTGAGCGCAACTCAGGGGAAGAAGATGACTCCGTAGCCAGCAAGACGTTTGGAGTAGGCGCATCAACATGTAGTAATGAATGGTGCCTTTGAGTGCAGACGCGGCATGTATGGCGCGACCTGCAGTCCCTTTGTTCATGACCAGAAAATAAACAATTGGTACAAAGTTTATTTTGTTCCACGAAAAGTTTTCGTTCCTTTAAAGTGAGCGTATGGAACTTCTCACATTTATATAAAGGATGTGAATTGTCCTTACAATACGCGCATTTAACTTTATTTAAGTCATCCACTGCAGTTGTTGCATGTACGCTCATAGCACGCGGTGCATTATGTTGCACGTCAGAATGCGCGTGAGTAAGCGACATTGCACGCTTTCCCGCCATAGCATGGCGCGATGACGTCACCGCAGCTGACCGGGCCGAGCCGGCCGCTCCGCCAGCAGCAGTGCGGGCGGGCGCCGCGCGTTGCGCAGACCCCGCGGATGTATTTGCAGTACGCGCGGATGCAGTCATCACTTCAGATGCCGCCAATTCCTTATCGAGGAAATCGAGAAATTCAGTCACGTCAGGAATTTCACATGAAGTTTTTAATGACAATTCAAAACGCCTACGAATATTAGGGGTAATTTTTCGTAGCAGAATATTTAATAGTACGAAACTCCAGTCGTCAACTGGTAAACCTAATGATTTCAAAGCAGTAATATTCTCGTGATAACAATTTATCAAATTACGTAAACTTGATTCAACATTTTTCTCGTTAACCGACTCACAGTCAAAAATGTTGTCAAAATGTTTTGTTGAAATGATTCGTTTGTTTTCATAACGTGAAACTAATACCTGTAAGGCATTTTCGTAATTATAATCCGTAACGGGAATAGATTTGATAAGATTATACGGTTCATCTTTTAAAGATAATAACAAATATCGGAAGCGTTCGACATTTTTTAAGGTGACGTTGTCATGTACAAGTGATTTAAATAAATCGTAGAAAGCATTCCAATCAGTTAAAACACCAGTGAATGTTTGAAGCGATAAGCGCGGTAAACGAATATGTGATTGCGTTGATTGTTGAGCGCAGCAGTTCGCATGTGACACCCCATTCAATCCGCCGCAGACGGACGTAATGCTTTGTTTACGCTCCTCCTTAAACGTGTCTAAGGCAACTTGGACCTTAAAGTACAAAGAATCGAATTGGTTTCTCACGGCTAAATTGTCATCGCGGTTAAATGTCTCACTCTTTGCTGATAATTTTTCAATTTTCGCTTGAACTTGAAAAAATGATTTTTTTATTGAGGCTAACTCTTTAACTCGAACTCGAAATTCGGCTACATTATTCGAACAGTCTACAATCTTTTGAATATTGTTAATCGCTAAATCACGTTCAAATATCAATTGTTCAATCTCCATAGCGGACATTTTGTAAGAAATTGAGTTGTTATACTGTGGAGAATAGCAATGTTATCACGAGATTAAAGAAAAAATGTTAGTTGTTTAATAAAAGAGTTATATAATTTGTCGCAAGTTAAAAGTAAGTTGTAATATAACATGTAATGTTAAATACAAGGATAATATTTCCCGTCGGTAGAACCCGAGCTAAAGAAACTTGAACACTGTGCCGTATGCAATACGAGCTACAGTTTATTCGATACTGCAATTATGACAGTAAGCGATAATTTGGTTTTCCGGTATGTAATACCTGAACCTTAGATTACACATAAGTACGTAAATACTAAATGTAATATTATGTACGTTGTACAAAATAAAGAAATGAGTTGCAACAAAGAATATTTAGAGTATTTAGACCTATGAATACTAGGCAAATGACTTCACGCGCGCCCGCTCCAAGTGGGTATATCTAAATACCGCCCGGTTCCGGAAAATTATAGACGAATGTAATTTCGCCTAAAGTGAACAAAAGCATATAAAACCATATATAATTAGAATGATCTCGTTGAGATCTAACTGTACGTATTGGTATTTTTGAGAAATATCGCACGACGTTGTCGGAAACTCGATATTAATAATTTGTAAGTGGAGGTAGGTTCTCGCAACTTACGAACAAAGACAAATGAATTTACTTGAAATTGTTATTGTACAGCACAATTAATACGTATAAATCAATACCAGATGGTGAGATCCGGCTCGAACTCATTTATGTCGAATAAATGTAGATAGTTGGCTAGCATAGACCGTAAATTTTGGGACTGACCTGGTGTGACGAAGCAATCTTCTTCAGGGGCCCCTGTCCTTCGATGATGAATGTAGCAATCGCGTAGGCTGGAGTCGATATAGAATCTGCTATTGTGCTGAACGATTGATAATTGTGATGATTGGCTTTATAGGCTCAAGCTTCCGGAGCGAGCTCTTAGCAAACGTGCGGGTTACTTTTTCCGTTGAGAAGAGAATGTGGCAACATCTGAGCGTTCGGTGTTGCGCGCTTTCAAAAACGTTTCGTTTTAGGCATGTCCCGTTTGGAATATGCTAGTCGATTAAGTTTTAATCGGTTTAAAAAGAATGAATAGATAATACGTAGTATTTGTGCGTACATAACAATATACAAAAGTACCGAACAATTAGTCTTGTGATGTATGTACGGATAAATCGTTTGAAGACTGCAAGCACGTGAATAGTTAGGCGATATTTTAGAGGTGTGAAGAACAGGATGTAAAGTTCTTCATCCCATATAGAAAACGCAAGATCGTCCAACGAGATGGGCGCTGTATCTGGTTGGTGGTCAACATTTCCAACTAGGACATATTGGTTTCCTCACGATGTTTTGATAATGTGGCCGAAAAAAACCAGTAGTGCTCTTCTTTCTAAGGCACTGAGGATACACGAGGCGCCATTTATAGTAGTGCGCTTTTGAAAGTATCATATGCCTTGGTTTCATCTAGTCTAAATAAAAGCGGTTGTTTAATACAACTGCGAGTTGTTCTCAGTTCACCCAAAGCCTCGAAAATGTTCTCCTCTTAACTACTCCCTTAAGTTTTATTTTATTTATTTTATTCTGTTCAGGAAACTTACAGCTAATACAAACATTATTCTTAAACAATATGAATTTGAAGGCGAATAACAATTTTCCACTAATAAAAAGAAGGTAATTACAAAATAGCTACAACATAAATTAGGAAACAAAGTACCTACCAATGATTTAAAAAATTATTAAACCATACAAACAAAAATAAACTACAGAAAAAAAACTTGCTAAAGAAGTTTCTTTCAATTCCTAACCGTTGAGGAGTTGCACCTTTCATCATCATCAGCAAATTAACATGATATTACGATGATCGGCGCAAATACTTGAACAGCTTTAGAAAATACATGAAAAACATCATATGTGCCTATAAAATTTGAGGGTTGCCCTCGATTTCCCTAGGATCCCATTATCAGATCCTGACTTGGTGACAATGGGACCACCTCGAACACAATAAGATTTTTTTAAATCGGTCCATAATTGACGGAGATAGGCGCGGACATACATAAAAATAAAAAAAAGTACATACACAGGAATAGAGAACCTCTTCCTGTTTGGAAGTCGGTTAAAAAACAATGTCCGTAAAAAATCTCTTTACCAACACATTCTTAAGCCGAGAAACACTTGGACATTTACAACACCATCAAAATATAGTTTAAAAACTTTATTATTATTCTTCATCAAGAATTAACAATAATTCACTTACTAAGAAACTAAAACAACATGTTTATGAGCATACAGAAAACAACTGTAAAAAAAATATAACTATCAGGGTAAGCGATCCAAGCAAACCGTATGGTTATGAAAATCTGCTCCTCAAACCAGGACCGGTCTCCAAATTACCCCAAATCAGACCCACAAGATATTCTTCCAAGTATCAATCGAGTTCCCATATTAATTCTCAGTTTATGTCACTCTTGCCTTGACAGTTGTAATGTACGACGATTTGTCGCGGGGAGTGTCATTACAGACCCATTGTGAGATGACAAGTGATATTGACGAGTTTTTGTCGCATTGTTTTGCGTTTTAATTTCGTGTATCTTCGTGTATTTGGAGCAGTGATTTGAGTACTGACTGGTTAGAGAACTTTCGTATGGTGTCGGACGTAAAGAATAGCACCATCCCATATCTTCCCGTGGGTGTCGTAAGAGGCGACTAAGGAACTTACCAGAGAATGGGCAGCAGCGTTCTCTGTGCCTTTGTAATAACCATACTGCGATCGCCAACCCGCCTGCCAAGCGTGGCGATTATGGAAAATCCCTCCCTTCTGGGAGAGGCCTATGTCCAGCAGTGGACGTCTTTTGGCTGAGATGATGATGATGATGGTTAAAGAACTTATTCAACTGAAAACAGATAAGATTTATAGAATACTTATCTTCATTTCTGTACACATATACACATAGGACTACGGCTATAAAGCTTTGAAGGGACACGGATTAAAGCTTCGATGTCCATTGGCTTATACACTTACACCCTATTGAATAGAATCTAGTTTTATTTACCTAACAGACAGATGTGTTGCTGGGGAGTTTGTTCCATCACCTTCCCAGTTAAAACAATAAGGAGTGACTAACGGCGGGCGTTTTTGGGGACTGTCTCTTGTAAACTTTAACGACCAAAAGGTGCTGATTATCAGCCTAACTTGATTAAATGATTTAGAATTATTTTACAAATAAAATCCATTTTTTCAACCTTGTTGAACATATACCTTACAAGTCGGTTTTCAAAGTTAAGCAGTGCTTGTTGAGGTCAGTCCGAGGATGTGTAACTATTAACCATCCATTACCTAACGAGTTTCTTCCTTGCATTGGAAAGTACGTAAAGCAGACATTTGTAGCTCTTTGACAGTCGTTACAGGTAGTCTGTGTCCCGAAAGTCTGGCAACCAACTCTTAGTAAGAGTTTTCGTTTTCAGTACAAACTGGGTTGTAGAAAAGTGAAGAAGTGATGTTATGTTATGTGACTGCTTACCTGAAGCAGTCACAAGCTGTATTCGGTAAGACTGAAAATTGGACTGGTTCGTCTGCAACGTAGTTGGGAAAAGGCTGGCAGAAGATGATACGCTAATTATACTTAGAATACCATACGTTTGGCTAGGTGGGTCTGTGGATGGGCGACCACCTATTATATACCAAGGGGTATCATATACGGGCTGCGGGTTGTTCGCAAGAGATACCGCGGCCTCGACATGAAAGGTTAAGAAGGAACATGGGTGGTTTTTTAGTCAGTAGAAGTCTGACACTCCCTTTCGCTCTGCCCAAGAGCGGGAGGGGTTATTTGATGATTTTCCACCCACCATAAAAAAGGGGTATCATATAGGTAGTGCTAACTGGGTTGTGGAGGTCAGATAGGCAGTCGCTCCATGTAAAATACTGGTATTCACCTGCATATGGTTAGACTGGAAGCCGACCCCAACATAGTTGGGAATAGGTTTAGGGAGATGATGGTAGTGTCGAATTGCCACACTTTGAAATAACAATACTTTGAAACTATGTCAAAGTATTGTCGTGTTTCAAAGTAGTGACAATACTTTGAAAACCAAACAAAAAAGGACTCATTAAAAAAATAACTAACCATTCAAAACACTAACAAACTTAAATTTTTCGGTTCCACCCACTAATAACTACAAGACCCCGTTCAGTACAGTAGCCGGTCATAGACAATACGACCATAAACAAATCCTTTCACATCAATAACTACACAACGGGCGTTAACAACTGAAAACAATACTTCCTTTGTGATGCGTGAGCGCATAGAAGCCCAGACTTGTTTATTGCCGTCCCTTTCTCACGCAAGACGTGTTGATAGTGCTATCTCTCTCACAATGACATGTTAATATAGTCTTTGAAGGCAGCGCTCCGCCCACACCGCAGACGATTTGAACTTTTGAAGTTACAGACACTTTAAGAGGGCCCTATTATGGCTGGTACGCAATTTCGCTTTGCTTACGAGTTTATTCCGAATGCCAGATGAGATTTGAAGACTTTCAGAATAATATTCATGGTTATTTGACTGTTTAAAATCAAAGGCGTGAAAATTATCGCCTGGTGTGAATACGATGGTCGGCGCGAGCATTGAGATGTAATATGGATAATCTTGTACCTACTTGATGCTTTTGTGTTGATCCTTTATGCTGTTAAAAGCCGTTAAAATAACCGTATACGAAGAAACTTTATTAGGAAAAATTACATAGCCAGTTCAAACCAGCTCAAAAACATAAAAAACTCTTAACTTTTTTTCTAATCAGAGCCTCGTTTACACGTCCTACTTGTATAAGCAGAGTAACTATGTAAATATCTAACGCGTTCCAGTAAAATTAGTCTATAATCTATTTGCCATCAATCACTCAGGTAGTATGTAAAAACGTGATAATACCACGTAGTATATTAATGTAATCATGTGGTACATTTCTATTAGACATTAATCTGGCAAGGCGTCTGCTAGTTGGGCCTAACTATGTTTTAATTACGGACTACGGGCGAAACGGCTGAATGTTAATAATAATTACAGGGATCGCGCCGACCGTGCCTCATTCAGATCATGTGGCCATGTGAGCTAGCGGTTTGGCAAGTTGAATAAACGAAGACCTCGTTTAACTCTGGTTTCATTGGAGTGTACCACTGGAATTTAACGTATTTAGAAAAAATAAACCGCTCAGGCGAGAATCTTAGGATACAAGTGTAAAAATTATTCAAAATTAATGATCAATATTTTTAATACTATAAGTGGCGAACAGCTCCTTTTCATCACCAAACCAGTGCATCAAAAAACATCTACATCGCTGTCAGAGCAGGCATTTTACGATAGATATTGCAGATATTCTGCTTATGCTTTACAGTTATAGAATAAAATAATCACGTCGTCTTGAAACAGTTACTTAAAGTTAGATTAAATATTTAAATCGTTAAAGCATTCGTTTTTAATTTAACATTTGCCCTTATTTTGAGCAGTAGAAACAGAACTCGACCACTATCCCACCAAGCAAACTCGACGTGCCAGTCCAACGTTCAAACGCAGCACGTCAGGGGCGTATTGACGCCTCGGCGTAGAACTTACGATTCCTGGTTGAGCTGTAATCGCAATTAGTGAGGAAATTAGCCCCGCAGTGGTGTTCGAACCTCTTTAATTACTCATTAAACGTGAGACGTAACACGTTACATATTATAAACTAATTAACATTTAGTATTCGCTCGCTATGAATGATTGCGAGACTCATCCGAGATGGTAAATCGTGGATGTAAGTGGTATGTATGTATGATTTTACCGTGTTCATACGTAGCCTTTAAGTATGTACCTTACGGCATTACATAAGAAGAACAATATTAGAAGGCAAGCTCATAAACGTATATTTTAGTATAATGTACCATGGTCTGCCTGGTCTGGGACTGCCTTTTTTTTTGGGGGGTGGGAAATCATCAAATAACCCCTCCCGCTCTTGGGCAGAGCGGAAGAGAGTGTCAGACTTCTATTACTGACTAAAAACCACCCATGTTCCTTCTTAGCCCTTGTGCCGAGCCCACGGTATCTCTTTCGAACAACCCGCAGCCCCGACGGAACCTGCAGCCCCGCAGGTCGCAATCGTGATACTGAGCATGAGTTCCTGGGCTCGATTTCCGGGTCGGGCAAATTGTTATTGAGTTTTTACATCAAGGATTTCACAGTAGTAGCCGCGGAGTCTGGATCTGTTGCCGGTTGATGGCAATAGGGTTCCACTTATTACCTACATACCTACAGACTTAAACATAACTGACGAAATGTGGGTGTACTATGGGTACACCTCTGCCTAATCCTTCGAGGATTACAAGCGTGATGTTATGCTATGTATACTAAGATACAGTCATGTATCTACATGCTAATATAACAAATAAATGTCCTCATTATGTTGAGAAGTTACTGTTTTTTATTATTTATTCTTCACTGTTTATAAGTTAGTATAAATAAAACCTAGAGCCCGTCAAGGTGGATAGGCCATAAATAAGGCTTAGATACATTCTGAATTATAACGAGAAAAATCAATCAACTGTTTCAGAAAGATTTGGGAATTACAATTTTCAGCCCTGGGAATAATGGGCATAATGTGTTTTCCTCACTGGCAAGAAATGAGGTGTCTGAAGAGATGACAAGAAATAGGGAAGTATGGAAGAAGAAGATATATTATGCTGCGTCGATCTCAAATTAATTGGGATGAGGGTAGGAGAACGATGACTTACTGCGGTACTCAGAGATCAGATATTTAATGATTACTTAAGCCTTAGTAAAGATTTGGCATACTATAACAAAACTGCCAAAACCTTTACTAAGTGATGGCCTAAGTAATCATTAAAGCTCTCCGAGTGCGGCAGATAGTCTTTTCACGGTAGCTGAAAAGATTGTGTGTCGAGAATATATTTTTATATAGGTACTCCTGTCAAGGCGATAAATGGACATTTATATGGAAAATTTACAAAACAATTTATTATACCGTCGCCATTGTAAATCGTACGTTAACAACCGACACCAAACCGAACCGCGTGGGCGCACCGATTTATTAGATATTTACGATTTAACACCTACCTATGTCTTGACTACCTAAAGATAGTCGTGTGGAATTATTATCTAACATTGATTAATAATAAGTTTTTTTTGGTATTTTGTACCTTTTTTTTTAATGGCTGGAGGGTTGGATTCTATAGTCTGTAGTCGTCCACCCTTACACTTCAAATATAGAGATTATTTTATAGCTATCAACTGGACACAGATTCAGATTGTAAAAATCCTGGTTAAAAATTCAAATAACGCGTTCTACGTTCGGGCACCTTAGAATCGAACCCGTATCACGATCGCGTCTTGTACAGCGGTGGCGCTTTCGACTACTATACCATTTCTGTGTGTTCTGTAAGTACGAAAGTTATTATGAAGCTGAGGAGTTAATTCCAAATACTACCATTTGGGGAGATGAATGGATAAACCTAGAATTGATAGACATAACATACCAACGAAGAATATCTTAGTGTCTAATATTGCTTTACAATATTTTTAGGAAAACATGATAAGAAATCAGTAGGTACACATCTCCCATCTATGAGTTATTTTATCTCAGAGCATATTAAAATGTAATCAAATGAATCAGAATACCTACTTTGATCTTACAGAGTTACAGCTATGTGACCCATGTATGGGCTTTTCCAAAACGACTTGATGTTTATCCCGTAAGACATCAAACGCTAATATAGAACAATTTTATGTTTTCATACTTCGACCACTTCGACCTCGCTCGTTTCTATTCCTTTCATATATACTCCACCGCCCTTCGTGTCAACACCGTATTACCATCTCCTTCCTTACAAAGTTACAGAATAATATGACGCTTCACACCACACCACGGCATGCGCGCACGCCAACCGAAGACGTGTAAATTATCTCATTGCTTCAGACATTTCTAACCACACCCAACACTGAGCGAAAATACAGTTAAACGAGTAAACGGCACATAATAAACCACTGCGAACGCCTATGAATTATCAAATAACTCAAAATGCACAACAGGCGGCAATTTGAGGGTCTCACGACCGCGTCAAAGTGTGATATTAACGTAATTTATGACGGCTAACTATACCGAATAGCGCCCTACTAGTAAACTAATAACACCTAGGCTATATCAATAAAAGCTATTAGCATCGATCAGAGTAAGTATCTGTCCTAGAGTATTACCTCAAATTGAGTTAAACGCCCCGCCCGGCTGTAATAACAGCTCGTGGACGCCGCGAGCCGGCATCGGCCGTCCGACAGTCGTCCGGTCCCGGACACCGGGAGCGACGCGGGGAATTGCCGGCAGATACGCGGGAACAACGCGATAATGACGTCCAAATGCGATATGTCCGACCCTTCGCTGTCCACTATGGAAAATTTCACTTTAATGTGTTGCTTTGCGTTTTCCAGTTGATAGCTTCAATTTAGAGTTGCAGGTTGATTTAATTCAATGGTAATTTTATTGTATGGTTACTTGGGTTTGCGAATTAAGCATCATGTGGGATATCATCATCATCCACAACCCGACTTCACCCACTGCTACCTACCCTACCTCTCTTTGCTTGTGCCAAGCTCCACGCTCTTGCTTGCGCTTGTGCCAGTTTTAGGAGATAAGAAGCTCAAATTCAAAGAAAATCGAAGGCTATGAAAACGTAATGAAAGCGATTGTCGCTTTCATTGCGTTTCGTATTTTTACAACGACTAACATCGATATTTAAATAAGCTTATCGATAAGGTAAGTCGCTCATATTCAGCTGCATCCGGTTAAACTGGAAGCCGACCCCAAAGTAGTTGGGATAAGGCTAGGCAGATAATGATGATAAGGTGTGCCATGTCAGTTGAAGTCTGTCTCATACATATTTTGTCTCCTCTATCATCGTTTGTCCAGGCCCTGTTTTAATTTCCATTAACCTTTTAGGTTACATACAGCAAAGAGGTATTACTTTACCTGCCCTTTTAAAATCAAGATGTCATAATATTACATTGATTACAAATCTAAGCAATTGCTTTACTAATTATAACTGAAGTTGGAGCTAGATAATTGAACGCACGACTGTGGAACTGATGGTTTAATTTCAAACCGAAATAATTTTCATAAATATAATCAAAATGGAAGAGGAAATGTTTTTTTCGATCGGTAGATATAGACAGAAAAGGGATGAAAGAAGAATACAACGTCCATCCTGCCTTGGGAGAAGAAACAAAACAAAATGAACATGGAAATGGTAGAGACAGCGCAACACGTTTTCATCTTCCATTTCTCCTTGTCACACAGTCCATGTATCTTTTCATTGACCTTTCTTTCCATCTACTCTCATCAGATTTTATATTCGTGTCGATATTAGTCACAAGACTTTCATCCTCATCATGAAAATCTCTTCAATTTCTCATCTTCCAGTTCCCAAATCTTAAAATATGAAGTGAAAGCCAAACACTAGTTCTTCTCAATTGCTTATAAGTGCAAGCAACAGTGATTTTTCTCGTACGCCCACATTTTCCAATCTGTTACGTCCAACGGTTCCCTATTAACTTTTCACTGGCGCCACTTTCAAACAGTTTATGCCATTGTAAAAATATTGACCACACTGGAAGTGATGCTAACAACCAAGGATGCCCTGGACGAATAATACCTATTTAATGCCAATTTTGGAAGTTATTCCAAGACTTACTCTTTTAATGGAAACATTGGCAATATCAGATTTTCTCACATCGAGACTTTCAAGCGTTCGATTGGAAAAACAAGCAGTTAAAATGGCTTCTGCGCTGCCATTGGCGATGCTGTAGAAGTGGCCAAGTTTTGGACCAATAGAAAATAGAATACTTTTTGTGGAACCCTCGATACCTCGAAGAGAAGCCGGTCTACGACACATTTATTAAACGCGACATCAATGTTAAAACTCTCTGCCAGCGACTATATTATGTTTCCTCTCACCTATAACCTGCCAGCTTCCAAGGCAGGAGCACACTAGTTCCATTGCAGACCTCATTGCTCAATAAATCTAGAATCTCTTGTTTCTAACTTCCTGTAGTTTTTCCTAGTGTGAAATGTAACAACAAACATGGTCAATGCTAGCGAGCCACCCCCTTCACCGTCCGAACCAACCAACAATTTTATTGAAATTGGTAGGGTGGTTTCAGAGAGTGTGTACGAATAAAGTGTACCTACAGACGCGAGAATTTTGTATATTAAGATGAAGTCAGAAGCCAAGAATGCTCGCGAATTATTTTTTTTCTGCATGTACCACCATTTTCTTTTTGTTATTTCAAAGCTACCAACATAGTGTCAGTCATGTTAGCTGTAGAACAGAATATGAGCGTTAGGGTTTCGGTCGGGGCTGCGGGCTGTTCGAAAGAGATACCGCGGCCTCGACATGAAGGGCTAAGAAGGAACATGGGTGGTTTTTAGTCAGTAGAAGTCTGACACTCCCTTTCGCTCTGCCCAAAAGCGGGAGGGGTTATTTGATGATTTTCCAAACAACAAAAAAAAAAAAGGATTTAGGTACGTATAGTCAAGATAAACCACTCAACCACTCAAAATACCTTTCCTGGGAAGCTGGTAGCAAAATTCAATTGCCATTCTGCCCAGCAGTAGAATAAGGTAGACGGATGAACATTCTACAAGAGACAACTAAGTAGTACCTACTAAGTACTATCTATATTGTTAATGTTAAGGGGTTTCAGGCTCTAAAAGTTCAAACAGAATGTCAATAATATCACTGTACCTATTACCTACTGTTGATAAGTCTAATGGTCATCATTAGAGGGAAAGAAATCAAAATATAGAATACTAGCTGAAGCCCGCGGCTTCACCCGCTTGGATGTCGGTCAAATTATATACTAAAACCTTCCTCTTCAACCACTCTATCTATTAAAAAAAACCGCATCAAAATCCGTTGCGTAGTTTTAAAGATTTAAGCATACATAGGGATATAGGGACAGAGAAAGCGACTTTATTTTATACTATGTTAGTGATTAGTGATTAGTGATGATAATAGTCTCGTCACACAGAAAAAAACAAAAAAAAAACAACAATGAAAGAAAATGTGGGTGTCTTATGGGTAGGTACCTATACCTCTGCCTAACCCAATGGGGAAACAAGCCAGAATGTTTGTATATTTTAAATAAAAACTATTCTCATAAATATCACTTGTATGCATCAATAAGGAACCACAAAGCTTCCTTGTTCATTCAACTTTAGTCAAACTTTAACACACAGGAACTTTTCCTGAAAAACTTTTAACGGTCAGGACGATGCTCTATGGGTGTTTTGAAATTTAGCGCAGACATTTTCCTTCTCGCTTCCTCCTGGGCTAGAAACACCCCCGTAACTCTGTCTCATTCGCTCTAATTGGTTGCTTGAGCCGCTGAATCCAATTAGTGGCGAGCGGAGCGGGGTGCACTGAATTTATTATGAGGACCTTGTTTAGTTTGTTGGCCTTTTTAATTGAAACGTAGTGCGTAGCCCGCCTGCTGCCCACTTAATGAATACGACTACTTTGAGAGTTTTCTTTTGTAGGTACTATAGGTACAACGCATTGAAAAACTACTGTCCACTTTTGAGTTTCTGAAGTTTATTTTCAAACACATGTAGTAACAATAAGTAACGTTAATGTGTGTATAACATCATTGTTTCTGATTTTGACTTTTACTTTTCTTTTTAAACTTTGCCCCACACTACGAATATCTCCTGTATCGTGGGTGCATTCACAAACCTAACACCCAGACCCGAAACAACTATCTGTAGGCCATACAAATATTTGTTTCGTGCGGGGATCGAACCCGCCGAACGCAGCGCAGCAGTCCAATCGCTCAGTCACTGCGCCAAACGTGCCGTCTTTGTTAATAAATACTTTAGTTTTATTTGTATTTTTTTTTTTCAAATAATTATGTTTGGTCCAGTTAAAGGCAACTGTGCAACCATTTTATAACCATGAGAAATAGTCTACTAACGCCATCTACTAGAGAATAGATTCAAGTTGACCACCACCGATAGCGCCATCTAGTGTCGAGTAGATCCAAAGTGAACTCAATCACAACGTTTACACTCCGTCTCCAGTAGATGCCAGTGATGTTGAATTTTATGAATTTTAATTGAGAAGCAACAAAGCCACTATCCTATTTAACCAAACGTGACAATAAATCCTATAAACAGTAATAATTAATTTTATTTGTGCCTGATGATAAACATTTGTAGCAAAACCAAAGTGAATGAACAAAACAAAATAAAGTCAATTTATAATCTGTTGGTACGGGCAAACATTAATTCTCTGTGGTCATCAAGTTTAAGTTTGTCTGTCAGTCAATCAATGCAATTTTCCTTCCGCATCGAGAAAAAACATTACAAAAGCACCTTTGTTTTTATACTTCGGGAATGCAAATATAAAAATTGACCACACTCAAATAAAAAGTTAAAGTAGAGTATATTTTCGTAAGTTTATTTGCTATAACATTGACAGAAAGTTAGAAGTAAAAGCCAAAATGTAAGTACTTTCTTTTAGTGCCTTTCTAAATTATGTTTTACTTTTCGTTATGCATAATTTAACTTAAATGCAACTTCTAGGAGTTTCGTGGACCTACGTACGCTGACTCTGTATCGGCGAAGCGAACTAGAAGCTAGATTGAGAATCTTTTGGGAGAAATGTGATCGCGCGGTTGACGATATAAAAAAGTTGAAAATGAAGGTAAGTCGTTATATTGTGAGTAGCGTTCTATTGTGTTAAGTACAATAAAACGTGAATAATTTGTCTGGGACAAAAAAATAGCACAGCTGTTAACCTACATATTAAGTTTTCACAAGTTGAATAAAATTAACTACAACAGTTTTTATTCCTTAATTTATTGTGCTGTGCCCTGCATGCATTACATTGCACCGTTTTCTACCTACCCTTCGAATGGGGTTAGGAGAGTGAAAAGTGCTATATAACCTATTCTCATAACTACTGAATATACACAAAATTTCAGAAAAATTGGTCAAGCCGTTTCCGAGGAGTATGGCAACTAACACTATGACACGAGAATTTGATCTTCTCTATATATATAATACAAATAATAACATTTAATTAAGGAACTTTCATAAACATCCATGTTCAATATTAGTTAGTAGTATATAATATGAAATGAATCATTTATAAGATTGTGAATAAAGGTTTTTTCATTATACTGTACTGTATGTGTGTATGTCACTGAACTCCTCCTAAATTGCTGGACCGATTTGGTTGAAACTTTTTGGGGATATTTCAATGGGTTCTTGAATGGTTTGAAAACACAATTGGACCCAGTAGGTGGCACTGCTGTCCGGGCAGGACGACGTCTGCCAGACCCGCTAATATAATAATATATAAATAGATTTATTTGCAACCCTAAATTGTAATTCACCAAAAATAGTATACAGATACCATACCTAACCATAAATAAAATGTAACACAATCAGTAAAACAGTTTTCTAAATCTACAAACTAACTGCTGCACTCAGAGAACATTAATGATTACTTAGGCCATCACTTAGTAAAGGTTTTGACAGTTTTGTCATACAAAAGTATGTCAAACCTTTACTAAGTGACAGCTTAACTAATCATTAAATATCTCTGAGTACCGCAGTAAGACCTGCTTTCCGTAACATCAAAATTATTCTAGTTCATGTTACTCTTATTTCATAAACACGCACAAAATTTGTTTTAGATAAAAATATTCTGTTGTTATAAAAATGACAATCACGTTTCCTACTTAACACTTAAGGTGCCAAGCACTCAGCATATGGTGTAATAATAAAAAAAAAGAGTGTGATGAGATGAGAAGAGAGTGAGATGAATGAAATTAAACTGTGTGGTGTGCTCCAAATAAAAATAAGTAAAAGTGAAAATTCGGGCGCCTGGAGTACACACAAAACTATGCCAAGGATAGACTTACCTGCGGGAGCTTGAGACTTTTAATCTTCAAGCGGGAAGGCATCAATAAAAATCAATCATGAAAAGTAAGAACGACTTTATTACCCGAAGGCTGCTGGTTTGAAAATTCCTTTCTAATTCTAAAGCTAACAGCTCTAAGGTGTAAAATTAAGATGACATCGCTGTTATTCTAAGACCTGTCATTATTGCACTTTTTTAAAATAAATTGAAGTTATGTATCATAAACCATACCAAACTCCGTCGACTAAATTAGGAACCTGATGGATTATCCAAGAGCATCTTGGTGATATTCGCCGAGATTGCCAACGGCGGTCCAAGATATATGCATTTTGGTAGGGGCGTGCGTTCAAAAATTTAAGTAATATGGAAAAAAAACGCCTTGTGGCTGAAAACAAACATGAATAATCGTTAGCGGATAAAAAATGGCGATTCGACGCCGAACTGGTTACGGACAAATACAATTAAACTCACCGTTTCTTCCAAAAATTAATATGTGGTCATCAGTAGATGAATGAATCCAAGCAAATAATTATAAAATGAAGTTAAAAGATCCTGAAACAATTAAATATCGGAAACTATTAGCGTCTGCTATCAAAATAGCCATGACAACGCGGAACGGACCGAAATCACAAAGAATTCGCTTACCTTAAAAAATAAAGGCTATCCAATTAGGATCATGACAAGGGCAATCGGCTACCACATAATTAGGGACTAGATGCCGCCCATCTCAAGTTATATTTTGAGATTTTATTGGAGCGCTCAAAAATCACTCCATTGATTCCAGGCTGTAGGTCGAAAAGCAAGAAATGTCAAAGTCAATTTGACAGCATCGAAAATAAAAATCAGTGTGACCACTTCACGAATCCAAGTCAACCAAAAATGAATTTTCATAAGGCAACACCAACCAGAGCCTACAAATCAAAGCAAAGAATTCAATAGTATGTAACAGGCTTAAAAGACTCGTTACATTACATCCCTCCCCGAAAATAAAAGAAAGGAACTTTCTTTTATTAGAAAGAAATCTTCAACACAATAGACCAGTCTTAACAACTTTCTAATTCCCAAAAAAAGAAAATAATCATAAAAGATTCAAAGTGTAAAATAATGAATTCTGAAAATGTCAAACGACAAGGTCTCAAGAATTTAATAAAAGTAAAAACATGCAAATGACAAAAAGTCAAAAATGAAATCTGTGAAAAACAGAAAAAATTATAAGTTATAAAAACTCGTTAAATGAAACGAAGAGAGAAATCTCTTAGCGCTTCTAAACTCCAAAACAGTGCAGTTAGGCACCATCGCCACTGACTACAAATTTCAAACGAATTCGAACAATTTACCAATACAAACTACAATTTTTAGTGCAGTTAGGCACCATCGCCACTGACTAAAAATTTCAAACCACTTGGAACAGTACAACTTTGAGTGCAGTTAGGCACCATCGCCACTGACTACTATGTCAACTGCTTCTAACTCTACCATCTCTATGAGTGCAGTTAGGCTCTATTGCCACTGACTAACTCCGTATCCAACAATCCAAAAAAATTGAAACTCCAAACAAAAGTTTTTAAATAAAGCTGAAAGACCTTATTTAAAATATTGTTACAGGCACAACCTGCAACGAAACAAAGGAAAGCGTACTGTGATCGGCTCATCACCACCGAATTCCCGAGCACAATAGCTGTAAAAGAATGTTGCTGTGACTGGCTCAACACTACCAATCTCCCAAACACAGACAAACACAAAAAATCATTGAGATCTCCAATGAGAAATCTCAATAACGAAAAGGCGAAAGCCAAGGTTTCACAATGCGATCGGCACATCACCACCGAACTTCCGAACGCAAAGAAAAAAGAATGACGAAAGTCAAAAAAAAATCCCGCATTGTGATTGGAACAACAATGTCCAACACAATGGAAAAAGGAAAAAATATGGCCGGAGCCGAAATCCCACATTGTGATCGGCACAACACCACCGACTTTCCGAGCACAATGAAAAAAAAGAGTCGAAATCAAGGTCAAAAGTTACACCAAGATTCAAAAAATAATAAGGCATTTTGTAACAAAGGTTACAGAATGACCCTATAAAAGGTTACCCTTAAAAAAATAAGATCTTATACAATCCAACAAAAACGAACAAAACATAAAATAAGATCCTTCGGTGTGAAAAACATTTAGTGTGGAAAAAAATTGTATTTAATTAACAAAAATGGCCTAAGTTTTATTTTTAGAATGTTAAGAATTCAAATTCAATAAATTTATAAGAAGTTACCTAACATACATCTTTCAAACCGCTGAAAACCTATCATCCATCCCCTCGTACATCACACTGTCAAAAGCGGCTTTCAAACAGAATTTATCAAAAATCAAGACTAACACTTGGAAACCAAATTAAAATTTAATAATATCTTTAACATGATAACGTCCCACTGAACCTTTATTTAAATCTTTCAAAACATAAACGTTATCCGAAACCTTTTCAGTTATTTTACACTTTACAAACTTAGGTGCAAGCTTAGCTGAAAAATATGCTGGAGCATGAGATTGAACAAAACTTCTTCTCCACACCATATCACCCACACCAAAAGAAATGACTTTCCGACCTTTATTATAATAAGCGGCATTTCGCTTATACCCCTTTAACAAGTAAGCTTGAACTTTAACAAAAATATCACTAAGTGAATTAAGAGAAACTGCATAAGCATTCCTATTTGAAATTTCTAGTTGAGATAAGTTATCAACAGAACTACTAAAGTGATGTAATGACGCATCAAGAATAAGCTCCCTACCAAACATCAGAAAGTTAGGAGTAAACTCAGTAGCAAGGTTTACACTATTATTTAAAGCTAATTGAACATTGGGCAAAAAACTTGACCAAGTTCTATGATCATCTTTAACAAAACACGATATGCAGGTTTCGACCGTTTTATTATATCTCTCAACAGGGTTATTTTGAGGTGTATACAAAGTATTATAAAATATTTTGGTTATATTAAAACCTTTCAAAAAATCTACAAAATGTTTTGAAGTAAATTGAGTTCCATTGTCACAAACTACTATTTTTGGACAACCAAATTTGAGAAATATTTCCTTTTCAAAATGTTTACAAATTACTCTAGTGGTAGCATTGATCATTGGAAAGAACCAGCAATATTTAGTAAAAACGTCTACAACCGAAAGTATGTATCTATGACCAGAATAAGTTTTAGGTAGAATTCCTATGATATCAACTGAGAGCATAAGCATGGGACGATCAACTTTTTTAGGATTAATCATAATACCAAAAGGTGGAGATGTAGTATGTTTATAAGCTTTACAGGTATCGCAAGACAAAATGTATTGATGAATATCATTAAACATTCCCTTCCAAAAATAATGTTGTTATAATTTCTTTAAAGTTTTAAGTATTCCTAAGTGTCCAGAATTCACATCATCGTGATTTGATCTAATAGTATCTAAAATATGCTCTTTGGGTATAACAATCTTCCAGTCTAAAAGACTGTGAGGATTATATTTATTTCTACAAAATTTATATAAAGTATTATTTTCAACTCTAAAATTCTTATACTTTCTAGGAGATTTTTGACATTGGGTAAATATTTTTCTATACCAAGGGTCAGTAATTTCATCGTCAGGTAAGACTAAACTGTCCTGAGCGTTTATAGCGGCGACTTCTATGCGAGATAAAGCATCTGGAACTAAATGTAATGAACCTTTTTTATGAATAATATCGAATGTAAATTGAGAAATTCTAGCAGCCCAACGAGCCAAACGTCCACTAGGATTACTGAGACCTAAAAGCCATTTCAAACAAGCGTGGTCAGTGACAACTGTAAACTTCATTCCTTCAATATAAGGTCTAAAATGTTCTATGGAATCTAAAATAGCTAATAATTCACGTTCAGTGGTACTGTAATTTCTTTCACATTTATTAAGTGACCTAGAATAAAAAGCAATGGGATGTTGATCTCCCTTCTCCATGACTAACAAACAGCAAGGCGAATAGCAAACGAAAAGCAAAAACTAAATTTCAAAAAGTTAAAAGTTTGAAAATAAATTCTCAAGTTTGAGGTTAAGTATTGAAGTCAATGTGGTATTCCCATGAAAAATTACTAAGTTAATTTTATCGTTTTAAAAGTGCAATAATCACTTACAAGCAGCTTAAATCTAGATAAATTAAATGTACAATATTGTACTTACAATTAGATTAAATTATTTTCTTTAAAAGTTAAACTTAGTTTTTAAAATAACTTTACTGTTGAGAACAACAAAACACGGTTAATGCTATACATTTCTGTTGGTTTTGCTAAGAAAAAAACATGTTATTAAAACAAACAGGTCAATAAACAAAATTATCAATAAGTAAACACCAAATATTGTTTACAAAGATTCACCAAATTAAGTTAAGTACTACTTATGAGTCAAAAATTAAAATAAACACAAAGTTATTGAAGTAACAATGTAGAACAAACTAATGCAAACAATAGACTCATAAGTTATTTAATAATTGTGCAATAATGACAGTATATAGGTACCAGACAAACCTACTTCAAGTCCCTGTTCGCTGAGCGACAATTGTAATAATAAAAAAAAGTGTGTGTGAGATGAGAAGAGAGTGAGATGAATGAAATTAAACTGTGTGGTGTGCTCCAAATAAAAATAAGTAAAAGTGAAAATTCGGGCGCCTGGAGTACACACAAAACTATGCCAAGGATAGACTTACCTGCGGGAGCTTGAGACTTTTAATCTTCAAGCGGGAAGGCATCAATAAAAATCAATCATGAAAAGTAAGAACGACTTTATTACCCGAAGGCTGCTGGTTTGAAAATTCCTTTCTAATTCTAAAGCTAACAGCTCTAAGGTGTAAAATTAAGATGACATCGCTGTTATTCTAAGACCTGTCATTATTGCACTTTTTTAAAATAAATTGAAGTTATGTATCATAAACCATACCAAACTCCGTCGACTAAATTAGGAACCTGATGGATTATCCAAGAGCATCTTGGTGATATTCGCCGAGATTGCCAACGGCGGTCCAAGATATATGCATTTTGGTAGGGGCGTGCGTTCAAAAATTTAAGTAATATGGAAAAAAAACGCCTTGTGGCTGAAAACAAACATGAATAATCGTTAGCGGATAAAAAATGGCGATTCGACGCCGAACTGGTTACGGACAAATACAATTAAACTCACCGTTTCTTCCAAAAATTAATATGTGGTCATCAGTAGATGAATGAATCCAAGCAAATAATTATAAAATGAAGTTAAAAGATCCTGAAACAATTAAATATCGGAAACTATTAGCGTCTGCTATCAAAATAGCCATGACAACGCGGAACGGACCGAAATCACAAAGAATTCGCTTACCTTAAAAAATAAAGGCTATCCAATTAGGATCATGACAAGGGCAATCGGCTACCACATAATTAGGGACTAGATGCCGCCCATCTCAAGTTATATTTTGAGATTTTATTGGAGCGCTCAAAAATCACTCCATTGATTCCAGGCTGTAGGTCGAAAAGCAAGAAATGTCAAAGTCAATTTGACAGCATCGAAAATAAAAATCAGTGTGACCACTTCACGAATCCAAGTCAACCAAAAATGAATTTTCATAAGGCAACACCAACCAGAGCCTACAAATCAAAGCAAAGAATTCAATAGTATGTAACAGGCTTAAAAGACTCGTTACAATGGGTCGAACAATAAAATCTGTTTGTGCGCTGACGACCCGCCTCCGAGTCATCGCTATATGTAGCTATAAATCACTTGGCAATTTAATCAAGTAAGTTGCAAGTTGGCATAGGGAAAGTGTTAAAAGTTTCTTACTTTTCCGCTGTTGTTACAGACGCAAGACCTGGTTCTGCAGCTCGACTGTGACCCATCAGAGCTGAAGGAGCGTTTCCTGAGCTCCATGAAACAGCTTGATGAGTACATGTATCTTTTGACTGACATCAATATTGCTATATCTAAACTTGGTGAGTTTTTTTTTACATCTTTCTTCATATGCATTTTTAGACAGAACTGTAGCTATGGAATATTACATCTTGCAAATAACTGAAAAGTAAACTTTGAGACTTAATACAAACAATGAACATACTTTCTGACGCACAGTGCATGTGCACCTGTAACTATCATTCATGTGTGTGATTGTTTTTTTTTTTTATTGCGATCGAACCCGCGACACGCAGCTCGGCAGTCCAATCACTCGGCCACTGCGCCAACCGTGCCGTCTAAATATGTAGTTACATAGTAACAAAATACTCGCACTTGACCGGTTTTTTTTTATCTCGACTATCTATATCTCCGTAACTAGTACGTTCAGAACAAAAAAAAACGCAATAACGGGAGAAGAAGTGTTTTTTGGCTGCTTTAGGGTCTTTTAAATTACAGGAGTCTCTAAGAAGTCTCAGTGAAAGGTCACTGCGCGTGTGCCCACACGCACTTTTATGCTATTAATTTTTACTCTGCGCAAAGTTAAGCTTTTAAAAACCGAATAAGGATTAATTTACCCATTATTTGTATTCAAATTTTGAAAACCACCATTTCCTTTTCAGAAGAAGAAGAACACATGGACGAGACTCCAGTGCAAGATTCGTTCCAAAAACCGATGATGCCATTACCTCCTCCATTCAACCTCATTGATGCATTGAGTGAGCCTGCCCCCTCGACCTCCACGGCATGCTCAAACCATTGCCCTCCAGAGAAACCAAAGAGAGTAAAGACTCCTAAGACTGAGCAGCCTTTGATAGCATTTTCAAGTTCATCATCATCTGAGGAAACCGTGCCTCAGGAGAAGAGTATTATGGTGGTCAAAGAGGAGCAGTGCGAATTGGAAACGGAAATGAGCAATATTAAGATCGAAGGTATAGTAATTGTATAACTTTTTTTTTTTGTAATCCAGAGGTTGAGGAATGTAGCCATTAGTACATTTCACAGCATATTCAGCAGTATTCACATTTCGACAGCTATGGAAGTCATATGTAATAGGTAGGTATTACATAATGGCCTATTGCCATGACCCGGGCACGGCACAAATCCAGATTCCATAGGTGCTACTAAAAAATTCTAATGAAAAACCCAAATAATACTTTGCCTGACCTGGGAGGTTACCCAGGACCTCATGCACAGCAATCGCGCTTGCAACCACTAGACCAACGAGGCAATTTTATGAATTTACCAAAATAAAGTAGAATTAGTGTCTATTGTAAACTACATGCATAATTAGGCTGCCACTTTTGTGTGTCGAGCTGTTTATTGATACAGAATTATGAATAATGTAACTGATCTCAATGATTCTTAGAGCGTAAACGTATCTAGACCGGCACGGTATTTGAATACTTGGCAGGTTTGGCAGGTCGCACCAATCATGGTGCGACCTGCCCATGTTTCGCACTTGCAATTTTAACAGATTTTGTATCTATTCAGTTGGTATTTTAAACGATTAATAAGGAATTAAATCAGTATCATATTACCAGTATCGTATTACCCAGTATTGACTGGGTGGTGGAGGTCAGATAGGCAGTCGCTCCATGTAAATTACTGGTATTCAGCTGCATCCAATTAGACTGGAAGCCGACCCCAACATCCACATCGGAAAAGCCTAGGCAGATGATGAATAAGGAATTAAATCAAACGAAAAAAAATGTATTAATACTGAAAATGGGATATTTACCATGTTTACTTTTTGTTTCGAGTTCCCGATATTCGGCGCTGTAACAAGCACCATGATCACAGATAAACTGAAGTCTTTGCGGGTGGATGTTTTTTCTACCCTCTTTTTCGTTTTTTGCGTTCGGTACTACTACCATTGTCACTCACTACACGATACTGTTCCCGACACACACTGTGTCCACTCCTGCCTGGTTAATAGCAATAGGCTCGCCCCCTATTACATGGGACTTAAACATAACTGGCGAAATGATTTTTTAGTCACCGTCCAAATTTTTTCTAGGAATTAGGTATCATTCACTAACACCATTTAAAAAAAAAATCGAGACGTTAAATTTTCATATTAAATCTTTTTCTCGAAAGAATTATCCGCTATCCGTTAAAACTTTGTGATGTGATATCTCAATATTTTTGTATTGAGTAATACTAAAAGAAAAAACACGTATTCAATGATTTTTGCCAAAGATAATAATTAGAAAAAATCAAATCAAAATCAAATGTCCAGAATTTGGACGGTGACTAAAAAATCATCTTGTATACTGGCTAACCCTTCGGGGCTTACCGGCGTGATTTTTTGTTGTGTTATGTTTACTATATTCCTTCTATTTACTCCTACAGATCCGCCCTCACCCATCTGTTGTGAGGTCAGTAACTTGCCAGCGCAGCAGATGCTGGAACCTGACTATGTGTACAACGGTACTATCATGCATGCTGACGGGCCCAGCTTCTGGGTGATCACTGAAGATCCTGAGGAGGTTCAGAAGTGAGTACTATGTTTAGGTGGGTAAGTTTCTAGTTCGACTCGCACTTGGCGGGTTTCCCCCAAAATGTTTCCGATGCCAAGCACCCAGCATATGGGTCGAACAATAATTTGTTTGTCGCTATACGTAGCTATACAGGATGTAAATCAACCCATCACACACCCGTTAACCAAGCATTCTGTACATCAAACTAAGTACCCCTACGCAAAAATTTTTGCTTGGAAACGATTTTTTTTTTGGGGTCAAAAATCACATTTTACGGTAAAACTCAATGTAGCACTGTTAAAACATAGTGCTAGTGGATGCTTTGAATAGTGAACGGGTCATAGAGGTAATTTAAGTAAAATTATAACCTGAAAAACTAGTATTTACAAAAACAGCTGTGAAAAATTTGGAACTTTGACCCCCAATATCTCCGTAACTAGGGGGTTCCCAGGTATGGTCTAGAACAAAAAAATGATCTCAGTGGTGGGGAGAACAAGTGCCCTTTGTGCCAGTTTGCGTTAAGGGTACTTAATATTATGTTACTAACACTCTATGGATCTTATTGTGTCTGAAATAAAATAAATTATTATTATTATTATAAATGACTTGGCAATTTCGGGCATCCAAAGAAAAAATTATGTTTTGAATTTGGCAGTGAAAGTGCTGTTGGTCCGGCAGTTGGTCCCAGCTGCCATTTGTAGATCGTTTTCAGTCGTTTCTGTCAGGGGCCCGAAAGTATGAAAACCAATCTTACCATGAAGTACTATCGTATCCCGTCGGGGCTGCGGGTTGTTCGAAAGAGATACCGCGGCCTCGACGCAAAGGACTAAGAAGGAAAATGGGTGGTCTTTAGTGAGTAGAAATCTGACACTCCCTATCCAGAGCGGGAGAAGTCATTTTATGATTTCCCATCCTTCACGAAGCGGCCAACAAGCATTCTGTACTGTTCTGTGTTTTTTCCTATACCTCCACTATGCTTTTCTGTTTAACTTCGTTGCGGGATCCAAGACAGTTAAATCGTTTCTCTGGGACTTCGTCGAGCTTCATTGTCTCGGCGCTTTTCTTGTGGTCGCCACTGTTGATTCTGGCTTACAGGAGTTACAGTGGTTTGGGAATAGTGTGGTGGGCTTGTCCCATTAAAAAAAGCATTATGTACATCAAACTAAGTAATTCTACGCAAAAAATATTGCTTGAAAACGTCTTTTTGTTGGAGTTGAAAAATCACTTTTTACGGTAGGGGTCAAGGTGCGCCGATGAATGCATTGTATGGGGGTATTTAACGTAAAATTAAAATGTTCATCATCATCTGCCGATCCTTTTCCCAACTATATTGGCGTCGGCTTCCGAATACCAGTATTTTACATGGAGCGACTGCCTATCTAACCTCCACAACCCACTTAGTACTGAGTAATACGATACCCTTTGGAAAGACTGGAAAGTTAAACAGTAAAGTTACAAAGATTAAAAACTTGTTTAAAAAAAATGTGCAATATTTGGACCCCTAATATCTCCATAACTTGAAGGTTCCCAGGTTCCGATTCTAGAACAAAATAAAAAACGCAATAATAAATAGCACAAGTGCCTTTCAGTTTCGTTAAGGGCACTCATTATGCTATATATTCTGTAATTTATTAGTTATTATTTTGTACCCCTATCACAATGTTGTCTTATTTAACCCGAAGGTTGACTGGTAGAGAATGCCTTGCGGCATTAACACTACAGCACACGCGCCCCTTTTTTTTACTTGAGTATACGCGTGGCCCACTATGGTTGGCCATTTTAAAATATCAATAACTTGTATATTCCTAATTATCTGAATAAAACAACAAAATTATATTAAAAAGTGTTTATTTTACTTAGTTTTAGAACCTTACTTTTTAGATACATTTTTAAGAAAGTATTAATAATCAACAATTTAGTAAATATATAAGAAAAATTAACAACAATGGCACTTCTGAGATCAACGTAACTTTTTTTACTTAAAACTACTTCTTCTACTTCGTAGCATTCAGGACACACTACTGCTTGGTGATCGGGACAAATCCATTTATTACAAGTCTTGCACCACTTTTTTGTCGACCGATTTCGGGCTCTCGAGCAGAGTGCACATCGACCAACTCGTCCTATCTTTGAAGACAAGTCGTGTTGAGACTCTTGGGGTTCTTGAACTGTGTTTCCCAAAAGAGCGTCTATAGTTCCGTTCGTCGATTTATAGACTGGACCTCGCTACTACTGAGGTTGTGACAAATATACCAGACGAGGCTTACCTGGAATCACTAGTTTCTAGCGCGCTATACTAAAAAGTTATTGCAAAAAGAGTTACCCTGGTCTACTATAGTAGGCCGCGCGTGTACTGTAGTGTTAAGTCCACCTATGTACCACTATTGTACATTAAGTATAACCAAATTAATTAATATTCTTTCTCCTTCCAGCCTAATGATAGAAATGACAAATTTCTACTCGGAAAACCACGGGGAGATAAGCAGGAAGGATGTAAAGGCGCTCACTTGCTGCGCGTTCTATGACGAAGAGAGCGATTGCTACTACAGGGGACTGTTCCTCAATATGATAGATCAGGTTCGTCCAATGAAAACGATTTGAATATATTGAACACGGCGTTTATTTCAAAGATATAAATAAAATACCCGTCGTACGAAAGGCAAATATGAGTGGAACCGCGGGAAGAGACGCCCTAGAAAGACATCATCATCAGCCATAAGACGTCCACTGCTGGACAAAGGGCTCCCCCATAGAACGCCACAACGAACGACAGACAGACAAAATGGCGTTTTTTTTGACGTGACAACGTCTTATAAATTGGTTTGCCGGGTGACACTTCAAGAAACTGCGTTACGCTCCGCTCACGTTATGCGCTCACAATGAGAGCGAGTGAGAGGCACGCGTCCAGAGCGAGAGAGAGAGAGTGAGAGAGATAGGCATACACACCGGTTCATGTCTTGCGCTTCTATTTTCGTTGTCACGTAAAACTTTCGCCCGTATACCGACTTTACAGGCAACCAATTTTTTTTAAACTCCCTCAATATGTGTAGCAAGAAATGAAAGGGATTGTAAAATAATGTATACTATATTGAAAGGGAATGAGGAATATAAATTAACGAAATTAAAACTAAAAGCTTGAAAATTGTTTTTTTGGTGACCAAGTTTGATTTAAAGGGAGTAAAAGTGGAGTGTAGTCTTTGGCAGAATGAACGTAATATTATGTTGAATAGTGTACAGGTTACAGCCGGAGTTATTTACTATACGGACCTTGTAGAAACTAGAACAAATTTCCGTGCGTTCAAGCATTTTTGTCATACCTATTATTGGAATCAAATATAACAGCTCACAACTTAGGACCCAGTAATATTAATGATAATAATATCCGTGGTGCTAGGCAACTGGACTTATCCCAGTTGTATACGTCCCTGTGTGCCTATTGGCCTTGTTCTGTTCTGTCTCCTTCTGATATGGAGGGAAGTGGAGTATGTTTTTCCTACTCCTCCGGTATTCTTTTCTGATTAATTTCGTTACGGGATCCAAGACAGTTTCTCTGGGACTTCGTCGGGCTTCATTGTCTCGGCGCTTTTCTTGTGGTCGCCACTATTGATTCTGGCTAACAGGAGTTACAGTGGTTTGGGAATAGTGTGGCGGGCTTGCCTGCCCCATTTAAAAAAAAATATGTGGTTCACTACTAAAATCAATTAAAAATTTTCATTGCTTAGGTTTAGAATTTTTCATCACTTTAGACGGATTGTGTCCCCTTGTCTGTTTAGGAGGTTTTTGGCTAAGACATTGTGTGTTTGCCATTGATATAAAAACTAAAGATACGGACGTCCGAACATTTGCTCGACGCGTTCGCCATACAGAGAATCGGTGTAGTCTGCTCGTTAATGTAACCTTGTATAAGCGGCGTGGTATTTTCGAGGTATAAAGAACATAAATAAAGCGACCGCACCCGAAGCTAGCCGATCGTGGACTAGTTCACTTCGGCTTAGGAAAGACCATATTGGGACCACGTTCGAGGCGTCATTTTAACATGCCGTCCGCCCAGTCCTTACGCAGTAATATATAAGTCAATGGTGTTTGCTCAGTCTCAGTTTGTACATTTTAGTTTTTTCGCTTTTTCGCATAGATCTTCTTTCACTGTTTCTATCTTTCCCTTAGACTTTTTGATTTCAATATTATTGTGTAAGTATGTGTGCTAACGAAGTCTATGTGTGCGTGGCTGCGTCCGCGCCATGTGTCCAACAGCAAATAAATCAGTGTGTCAATAGCTGTCATGTGTTTAACTAGTCTCCCGTATTAAGAACATAACAAATATGATGTGCTTTATCGTTACCAGAATGATGACAGCGAGCTAACAGAGATATACGTGGTGGATACGGGTGAGACGAGATCTGTTCCCATCGAGTGCGTGCAGCAGCTGTTTCCGCAATACTGCAACAAGCCGCCCTACGCGCGCTTATGCCATCTAGCGGGGGTGAGTAACAACTAATCGTGGAACTACGCCACTAGAGCTGTGTGTGTGCTAAATTTCAGCTCCATAGCCCCGTACTGACTGAGCGAGCAGCTTCGCGAAGCAGGGAGTGTTCGAAATAGCATTTTTTCGTATGCCTGAAATTACCAAGTCATCTATAGCGACGAGTCGGAGGCGGGTCGTCGGCACACAAACGTATTAGTCGACCCATATGCTTGGCATCGAAAGTTTTAATAATATCCTGATCATAGAGTGGTTCGAATTACAAAAAATACCGTTTAAATATTTCATGAAACAGTTTTCAGTGTATAATAATTGTTTGACAGGTAGACCTAATCAGCCATGATAAGAATTTGATGGAGAAACAAAACGCGTTCATGATGGAATACGTCGGCAAGCAATGCAAAATTGAGATCGATGACAAGTTAGTATTATGATTTATATTTACACTTTCATTGACTGCCTCGTTGGTGTAGTGGTCGCAAGTGCGACTGCTGTGCATGAGGTCCCGGGTTCGATTCCCGTGTCGAGCAAAGTGTTATTGGGTTCTTCCTTTACGAATTTCTCAGTAGCAGCGACTGAGTCTGGAATTGTGCCCGATTGATGGCAATAGGCTTACCCTCTAGTATAGTATAACGGGGTGGTGTCCGTAACTCCACGTCCAAAGCGCGTATTTTGCGCACGGTAAGCTCGCCCCCTATTACATCATCATCTACCTAGCCTTTTCCCAACTATGTTGGGGTCGGCTTCAGTCTAACCGGATGCAGCTGAATACCAGTATTTTACATGGAGCGACTGCCTATCTGACCTCCACAACCCAGTTAATACTAGGTAATACGATACCCTTTAGTAAGACTGGTTGTCAGAATTTCAGGTCACTGACTACCTGTAACGACTGCCAAAGATATATATATGGCAGCCGGGACCAACAGCTTAACGTGCTTTCCGAGGCACGGAGGAAACTCAGTATGTCGGGCGGTCACCCATCTACAGACCGACCTAGGCAAGCACAGCTTTACCTAAAGATCGACCCGAGTGGCAGTTCTTATTAAGCCACAAGCTCGCCCCCTATTACATGGGACTTAAATATAACTGGTGAAATGTGCTCCGTAAGTCTGACAACCAGTTGAGTCTTACCAAAGGATATCGTATTACCCAGTACTAACTAGGGGTCAGATAGCAGCAAAATACTGGTATTAAGCTGCATCTGCATGGTTAGACTGGAAGCTTACCTCAGCATAGTTGGGAAAAGGCTAGGCAGATGGTGATGAGAGCAACAAAGTCCTAAAAAATACCTATTTTCTATACCACAGTGTCTCGGAGTCGTATGGCGTGTACGTCGTATTACCATCAGGCGAAACACTCAATGAAATCATCGTGCAACAAGGATTAGCTCTACCAAGTAAGAATATTTTACTAACTCAGAAAACAGAGAAGACCGTTAAAAGCTAATTGTAGATGGCGTGACCTTAGCTAGGTCTCAATCTGATTAATGAGGTCAAGCTTTTTTTTAATATACAGAATCCCGGTTATCCGGACCTCGATTAACCGGATATCCGATTATCCGGACTCATTGTTCACAGCTCTAATTAACGTAAAAAACCTTGCCCCTCTAAGAATTTCTCGTATATCGTGAATTCCTTCGGAAACACAAACTCACATACACAAACAAGCAGACCCGGAGCAACTACCTGAAGACTCGACAAATAAATATATTATACTTTTTATTTATTTTTTAAAAAACGTTGCCCCACACTTGGATTTTTTTTTTTTTTTTTCTTTTTTTTTTTCTCTGGTTTTTCATTTTTACTATTATATTATTCAATATTTGTTCCGTTCGGGGATCGAACCGAACCCGCGACACGTAGCAATCACTCCGGTATTCCTACCCTCAAATTGACGAAACGTTTGTCTCTCCCTCAGTAGACAAGCCGGTAGATGAAGTAAAGCATTCTTCTGAAAAAAGTACCCGTCAAAAGAGTTCGAGTCCAGCGGCAAGAGCTCCAAACAATGCTGACTTTGAGATAACTGACTGTCCCGAATATGAAGACCCCGTTGAGGCTGTTACGGTAATATATATTACATTTCTATACTATAGTATCAGCTAGTTATTAATATCTAGCTGATGCCCGCGTCATATTATATACTAAAACTTTCCTCGAGAACCACTCTATTCAGTGGTGAAAACAGCATGAAAGTCGGTGCAGCAGTTTTTGAGTTTATCGCGAACAGACAGACAGACGCGGAGGGGACTTTGCTTTATAATAATATGTAATGATGATAATTATGACAAAGAGGTTTTATTTTTAACTATAGATAGATAGATAGATAAATAGAATACTCTTTATTGTGTACACCATAAAAATTACAAAAAAAACAATACATTTAACTTTTTTTTTTTTTTTCATTTTTTTTAACTATATTAAGTATGTAACGAATAAACTTAAAAACTACTTGACCGATTTGAAAAAATCTTTCACCGTTGGGAAGCTACACTGTCCTCAGGTGACATAGACTTTTTATCCCTGTATTCGCACGGGAACGGGAACTACGTGAATGAAACCGCGTCACGTCTGCTAGTTTTTAATATACAGTTAAACCAGAAAAGATTCACGTTCACGTAATATACACGAAACTAAATGAAAAACTAAATTCATAATATTATTTACAGGGCTACAGAAATCGTGACGATATAGATATCTGCAAACATTATAAAGGCGAGCCAGGAAAAAAATGCTTCAAAGGCAATCGGTGTACCAAAAAGCATATTCTCATGCATCCAGGTTAGTTTGAAAATTACTCTAATAATTATATTTGGCCTTAACCTTACTATGTTCTTGAAATAATGTGAAGGAAAACATTTTGAGGAAACTAACATGTCCTAGAACCAAAAATTTGAAGACGAGGTGGATTATAGCCTATTCCGTCTCATATAGACGAGGACATCTTTTTTTTTTTTTTTGGTGGGAAATCATCAGATAACCCCTACCGCTCTTGGGCAAAGCCAAAGAGAGTGTCAGACTTCTACTGACCAAAAACCACCCATGTTCCTTCTTAGCCCTTTATGTCGAGGCCGCGATATCTCTTGAACAACCCGCAGCCCCGACGGGATATAGAGGAGTCCTGTGTCCCAGCAGTGGGAACATTATTGAGACTGAAGGTGATGAGTAAGTAATATAAGCATTAATAAAAATGTTCTTTCCAGAGGGCTGGACGTTAGACCGCGTACCAGTGGTAGGCAAATGCAAGCTGCTGCCACTACCGGCCCCGGACACATGGTTGAAAGTAGCAGTGACCTGTATCCTGCACTACGACAGATTCTACGTGCAACTGGTGCCAAAAGAGCGACAAGGTAAGACAGAGATTCTTTTGTGGATGGGGAATCATCGAATTCCTACCGCTCTGGGCGGAACAGAAAGGAATGCTACACTCTTACTGACTAAAGAATAGGGTCGATAATTTTTGAAGCCAAAAAAAATAATAGTAGGTTGAAACCCATTGGAAAAGGAAGACAATATAACAAAAACCGGCTAAGTGCGAGTCCGACTCGCTCATGAAGAACCATTATCTATAAAAACGGCAAAAAAATTATGTCGGTTGTATAGGAGGCCCCCTTAAATATTTATTTCATTTTAATTTTATTATTTATTATTACAACACAACACAACACAACTGAGTATTTTTGAGAGTATTTTACCTGTTGCCATTATTAATATCGAACAAAAAAAAACGTATTTATTGTATGGGGGCTCCCATACAATAATAAAATGATGTATTTCTGTTGCCGCTATACAATGTTGTTATAGGGGCAACAGAAATACATAATTCCCTGGAACGCTTCTGACAGTGGTGTTATCGTTTTTATTGTGCTCTCGATTATAAAATCTAATAAGTCATAAAAGATTAACGTTGAATTGTGTTGTTGGCCGTACTAATTAGCCAATTAACTGTGCAATCAAGGAAAGTAAAGTAGGCTAATCTATAATCAGTGACAAATAAGTTATAGTGAAAAAAGGATATCTCCAACTAGCTTTTGCCCAACAAACCTTTCATACCCAATTTTGTTTGTTGAATTTCGAGAAATCCTTCCTTAAAATTATTCCTTATTACAAAGGGCACCTTTGTGCAAAATTTCAGCTTTCTGGGTCCCAGGCTTTGTTTGGGCTGGGCGTTGATGAGTGAGTCAGCCAGGACTTTATTTTTTATTTATATTTAATAATATAAATTCTTCTCAGCTAACACTTCATGTGATACCCATATAATGGGAGTGCATAGAAATAACTAAACTGACATATTTGGTAGCACGCCATATTGGACTTTAATGATGCAAATTAGATAACCATTGTCAATCCACTAAATATGCATATACACACCTACCACAAGCATCTACTTGCTTAAAACGTGACCTCCAAATCATGTGTTCTAATTTATGTAATTGAAATCAACTTGAATATTTTTTTGTTTTTTTATGCAACATTCCAACTCAATCAGAAAATGGATCTTCTAGTAAGTTGTTTTCCATAGTTAGTTACAGGTGAAGTTAATAATAATTACAAAGTAATAATTACAAAACTAATTATCATTTGTGATTATGATAGTTGACTAAAAAAAATCTAATTAGTCCGTCAGATAGATTTCCAAAAAATATTGGACACATGTTTTTTCTTTTTTCACGTAAACAATAAATGAAGACGATACAGTGCTTCGAAAAGTCGCGCGACGTCATAGTTTGGTACATTTTTTACCAGAAAGTGACGTCACCAGCTCCCACTCACGATCTTTGACACGTTTTACACATAACATAACATCACGCCTGTAATCCCCGAAGGGTTAAGCAGAGGTGTACCTAATAGTACACCCACATTTCGCCAGTTATGTTTAAGTCCCACGTTATGTTGACACGTTTTATTTTCGTAAATTTTTATTAATTTGATAAAACAAAAAACACGTATCCAATATTTTTCGATAATCTAACAGACGGACTAATTAGAGGTGTGACGTCATTTTCTGGGTAGTAAAAAGTACTATGTCTGCGTGACTTGACACGACTTTTCGAAGCACTGTATCGTTTTCATCTTTTGTTTACGTGAAAAAAGAAAAAATATGTGTCCATTATTTTTTGGAAATCTATCTGACGGACTATTTAATTTTTTATGGTAAAATACCCTATTGTTATGACAGTTCCAGATATACACAGCTTCGGTGTGGTGCTACCTCCGAAGACGTTGCCAGCCTTACTACTAGACATGAACAGCGCCGCTTCACGCGTAACGTATAAACCACTTACGGTAACTATATTTATTCGAATAATAATCCTATCATAATCATTCTCCTGCTCTTATACCAATTTATTTGGGGTCTTCTTCTTCCGTTCTCTATTACTTGTCATCTCAGTCCACCTTTTTTTTTTTGGCGGGTGGAAAATCATCAAATAACCCTTCCCGCTCTTGGGCAGAAGGAAAGGGAGTGTCAGACTTCTACTGACTAAAAACCACCCATGTTCCTTCTTAGCCCTTTAAGTCGAGGCCGCGATATCTCTTGCGAACAACCCGCAGCCTCGACGGGCGTCGGCCCTTGCGGGCCCCCTTCCATGTCGCTGACATCTCTTTGAGGCGCGCGTGGAACACGAACGCGCCGTCGACACGGCCTATCGTCGTCATAAGACGGACGGATGGCGAGCTAGCCCATTACTCACCGTCCACAGGCCCGCATCTACGGTGGCCGGAAGCCAACACGTGTGCCCTGACGCCCAGAGCGTCTCCCGCGGCGGCTGAGACGAGAGGTTCTCTCCCTATCACGTTCCGTCACCTCCTCTGCTAGCATCACTGCTTCGCAGAAGGTGGTGACGGCGTCCCATATCTCAGTCCACCCTTCGTTTATTTTGTCTTTCTCTACCCTTATAGTCATCTACATTCATACTCAACATTTTCTTCTCCACATTTCAATCGTATACAGAATTAATTTTCCAAGTAGGCGTGGCTGGAATAGCGAAAAATACTTACAGGAGTCTCGAGCCCTTTTTCGATGATAACTAAACTGCAAAAATCCAATTATGGGATTTTTAGAAAATCAATTTACTTAGCCAGGAATCCTTTGCTCCCGGCTGTCATCTTTGACAGTCGTTACAGGTAGTCAGTGGCCCAAAAAGTCTGACAACCAAGGTGTACCGTCTTACTGGTACTAACTGGGTTGTGGAGGTCAGATAGAGGCAGTCGCTCCGTGTAAAATACTGGTATTCAACTGCATCCGGTTAGACTGGAAGGCGACCACCATTGTCGGGAAATGACTAGGCAGATTATGTCTATGTCCTATATGTTGTGTTCTGTTGTAACCAAATAAAGGCCGTGTATTTTCTAGTTAGCATGTTCTCTCTTTCTTTCCATCAGTCTGTCCTGCTCATAATGTTATTTACTTTGCAGATAGCTCCGGCGCTTGGCGAGTTGGTGGCGGCGTTGTACCCCATGGATAACAATTGGTATCGCGCGCAAGTGCTCTCCCTCAGGGCGATCGATCAGACTGTCGAGGTAATGTACACTAATACGTCATCATCTTACTTCCCTTCATTCTATTTATTTTAGGTCTGCGCAGCATGTTTGCTATAAACAGTGTGGGACCAGTAGACAGATCCGCAACGTTCGAACAGCAGGTTATTGCGTATCTTTTTAAATGTCAGTGGCTATCATAGTGTCCATCGATTAACTGTCAAATGGTTCCATTTTGTACCAAACTATAACCATTTGACAGTTAATCGATGGACACTATGATAGCCACTGACATTTTTAAAAATACGCAATAGCCCTGCTGGTTTGCCATCCTTAGACTAGAACTATTTTCTGTGTATTTCCTGTGTTTATTTTGCAGAACATGAGGATGTGCAGTGTCTTAATTTGTTTCTTTTATATGTTTTTCTTTGTTTCAGTCAGTCAAAGTAATATTTTCTAACATGTAATGTACTGAATCCAGGTGATGTACGTAGATTACGGCACGACCCTGTGGGTGAAGGAAGACCAGCTGCGCTTGCTGGAGCCGCGCCACGTGTGCCTGCCGCGCCAGGCCGTGCGCTGCGTGCTGGCGGGCGTGCGCCAGCGCAGCGCGCACAGCAAGCAGTGGGCGCAGGCCGTCAAGGCGCTCAAGGACATGGCGCTGGACAAGCAACTAGATGCACATGTCATGTGAGTATACCAACATTATGACTCACCCGTATTTTTAGTGCCGACACAATTTCATTTTTCATCTTGAGTGGTCTGCCGTTGTCATGACAACAGGAGACTTCGCCCGCCTAACCAATCCTAGCATGTCTTGGACACAATAGGGGATCGGACTGAGTCAAAATAATATGATTCTGTTTAGTCCGTCAGTTAGATTATCGAAAAATATTGGATACGTGTTTTTTGTTTTATCAAATTAATAAAAAATTACGAAGATGAAACGCATCAAATATCATGAGTCGGGCTTGTGACGTCACTTGTAGGTATAAAATGTACTGACATGTGACGTTTCCGAGGGGTTCACGAGTTTTCGAAGCATCTCAATTTTTTGTTTATGTGAAAAAAGAAAAAATATGTGTTCAATATTTTCTGGAAATCTATCTGACGGACTAATTAGTTTTTTTTTGTCCGATCCCCTATTGGCAAATTTTCCAAAAAGGTTCTTCCTCCGTATATTATTATGTACATTACCTCCTACACCAGTCATCCTTGTCAAACTCATAGTTGCATTCTGCTTTATTCAAAACAAGGAGGCGGTTCTCAATTCGATTTTATTTTTAATGTTTGTTACCTCATAACTCTGCCTTTTATTAACTGATTTTTATGTGAAAGGATTTCTTCGATTGGTGGTAAACAACCGATTACCAAAAAAAGTCTAAAATAACTTTTCTCTCGGTGGCAAAAAAGTCATTGACACAAACGAAGTTACTGACTTCCGAAAGTACAGTTTATTTGTATTTTAGACTTTTTAGTGTATTTTTGATTGTGTTTGTGGGATATTTTTATATATTAAAAAACTTTTTATACTTACATTTAACTTATTTACAGCTCCCGAGGCTACGACGAGATATCAATAGAACTGTTTGACGAGGAAGGATACAGCATAGCGGAGCAACTGGCAGTCAACGAATTGGTAGAACTAACCGAATACAGTATTGTCGACGACTCTGACGTCACCAAGAAGATAGTCGTACCATAGACACTTACTTAGGCATAACAATTTTTTTTTTATTATAAAGGCCTAAGTTAAATGCTTTTTGCAGTCCGTTCGCAGTCGTTTCACCGCAACCTTAAGACTTAAAACACTAAAACAATGTAAGTACAGTACTGTCAAAGTTACTGAGCATTGAATTGACATACATAGAAATTTATAATTACGTTTTTAATTTGGTTGTTTCGATCTTTTGTTCATTTTATTTGCGTTTTCACCCTTTAGAATTTAAGAATGGGTGATTTGTGATTGATTAAATAATATAAGAGTACAAGTCGCCCCCGAAATAATAAATATAGTGTCTGCGTGTGGAATTAAAAGCACTATAATTATAATAAAACTCGCTAATAAGTTTGTGTACTTTCGAGTCTACCGTGACGTCTTACGTGCGTTACGAGTAATCTGTTTGTTAAGAATCACTTAATTAACCTATCCTCGCACAGCGCAGCTAAAGTAGAAACGGCTCTGCGGAGCGAGATTTTTGCACTTGCAAAACAAGAGAAAGATGTGTTGCGAAAGACGGACGCGAGCGAAAAAAATGCAGTTACTAGCTCGCTCCGCCTTGCCTCGCGTCGCACATCTCTTTTGGAAAACCAGCTTGAAGAGTTGGCGAAACGGGCCCTGCACTAAAAATAAAAGTATTTGTTAACAAGGAGCTTATGGCAGTTGCTTTAAAAGCCTAAATATAAAAACGTGTTTTGTTGAGAGATTTAATTTAGATGAAGGGCTGAGAAATGCTGTGATAAAACAGACGAACATTTTATAAGCTTGTGTTAGACACGGCATACATTAGGTATAAAATAGTCGATAGTATAAATATATTTTTAAATATAAAAGCAGAATAACTAATTTTATATTAGCTGTTATGAGCTGTACTGTACCGTCTCGAATACTACATATTACTTTATTGTTATATTAAGATTTATAATTATTTCTAAAACTAATTGTGCACAAAATTACATGTACATAGCGTTTCCTCTCATTCTATTATTTGGAGTATCGATAGCAATCTAAATTGAATCAGCCCTAATATTATCAGTTTACGCCTAAATGCAGATTCTTAGGCATACAATGATAATGCGTGGATTATATGCCTAAATGCTATGAAATATGTGATTATAATAGCGAGGTGTACTTAGTGCCGAAAGTATCTGAACTAAGTGGCAACACATCAAGCTATACATTTCCAGTATAACATGGCCTCGCTTTGCATAGATCTCCCGTGCAATGAGAGATCTACATAAACTGGTTTTGTATAAATCGTGATTGGTCGTCGTCATGTATCTCGTATTGTTTATTATGCATTTCGTACTCCGATAATCCATGCTAGTTCATACATAAGTATTCAATGCTTTCCATTAAAAAAATCGTAAACCTAGCCAATTAAATATGAGTTTTTTGCACACCAATATTTTACAGCAAATTTATAAAAAAAATAGATTATAATGGCGTTGCTGACGCAGCTTCCCGAGGATCAATAATTTCTTACTATTACACAATGTGAACCCGCTGAGGATTCCAAATACGTTATGTATTTTAATATTATATAATTAAAGTTTACCTAGCCAGTCTATGACCCCTGCCAATCATTATGTATATTGTTATGTATTAAAAGCATTCAAGTATAATTATTTAGCCTGTAATGTTTTATTCTAATTATATTAAGTTACAAATAGACGTTACCGGTAAGGGAGCATTCGCTTATGATGTAAAATCAATAAATCGATTTTGTAAAGAAACAAGGAATTGATGTCCGTAACTACCTCTGGACTACCTTCAAAGTAGATTTTCTCGAATACTACTTACATATCAATTTTGTTATTCGAGTACTAATTAGCACAAATTGAGAACTAATTATTTACCTAATTTGGAAGCCATTGGCGTTAATAGTCATGGACAAAGCAGTGTTGTTTTTATTCTCATTCCAGTGTGGGAAAGCGACAGAGTTTACAAATTGTCTAGCGCTATCTCTTTTCCACACTGGGCCCATGATCCAAGGGAGCCCCGAGTTCCTGTAACTGTAAAAACTAGAGTCTCACTCGCTCACTCTTGTATGCTACCAGGGCCACATTATTCTCAAGCCCTATTGGTTAAAGACGGTCCTATTTCCACACTGGAATAAGAATAAAACTGCTCTAAAACGTCATGGAGGCAACCTGAACTGTTAGTATTAGATTACATGCGAATGCTCCCAGGAAGTCGGTAAGGGAGCGTAATTAATTGAAAGAATCAATTTTTTTGTTTTATTTTTAAGATTTTAAGTTGCTTGTTGAGCACTTTCCTATTTTAGTGATATGTTTTTTTTATTGTAATTTAGTATTTTTTTTTAATTGTAAAAAAAACTCAACTATTGTATGATTCTATTAGAGTACGATTATACACCAGTTTAACTTTTACTTACCGCTATTATAAACGGAAAAGCTTACGAGGATGGTAAAATATAGGTTAATTATAATGTTTTGTTACATTTTCACGCGAAAACGAATAAACAGATTTTGTTGAAACTTAAGTCCAGCAATATAGCTTACACAACAGAATAACACCAATGATATAATCTATAGAGATAATTGTGTCAATTGGCCAAAATGTAATGACACTTATGGCAAGTCGGAAAAAGTCTTGCCATCCGAGAGCTATATTGGCGGGCCCTGACTCCACCAAAGCAGAGGACGGCGGAGGAGATATGTAAGTATCGACCAAGCACAAGAGAGACACAATGTAGATTTCAGTAAATAGGTCCGTTTCTGTTTATCTCCTCCCCTCCTTGGTCCACGAACATTACGGACATCATCATCAAAAATTACGCAATTTGATTGTACGCGAGCGAAGCCGCGATTAGAACCAACCTAATTTGAAATAAAGCTTTATACAGTTATAAACTGTTTTATTTTTTGGAATACGTACCTACCTGCCGAGCCGAAACCTATTTCGATTCTGCATCCCTTTCACACTGCCTCGATCTAATGATCGCAAGCGTAACTGCTGCGCTGTGCCAGGGAATCTAACCCAAGAACTCGTGTCTTGGGTTAGATTCCCAGGTTGGCCAGTGTTATTGGCTTTTTCCATCAAGTATTTCTCAGTAGCATCCACGGAGGTAGGATTTGTGCCCGGTTGATAGCAATAGGCTCGCCCGCTATTACATGGGACTTAATCATAACTGTCGAAATAATGGATTCAGCTCTGACTAACCCTTTGGAGATTATTGGCATAATGTATGTGTTATCTCTTTCACACTGCAGTAAGACTAAGAAGAAAAATGCAAGAGTACTGTAATAAGAGTTATATTTCAACGAATCGACGCAAAAGAACCACTCTATAGCCCCCGCGTTAAGGCACTTCACTCCGCATATTATTTTCTAATACAAATGAAATGGTATCGACACCCAGTGAAGCAAACACTCCACAAACGATCTACCAGTTTGATGTGCCATAACCAGACCAAAACAGATTCATATTGAGATTCTAGGTACTTCTATGGGCATATACCCAGGGTGATCTTGGTACACCTCTACCTTACCATTCGGGGATTACAGGCGTGATGTTATCTTGAGTTTATTTGCCCATAGTTCAAGTATTGAGGGCCAAAATAAAAACCCGGCACGCGATATCACGTCAATAAAATCCTATTTCAGCCAATACTTCCAAAATCGATATTTATACCCGGAATTAAGTAGGCTTCACAAAAATTGACTAATACTATTGTATTCAGACATTCTGTAAGGTTGAATCTTCAAAATCAGACCCTGGAGATATGACCTTTTTATCTTGTATTATGAACCTGAGATCACACAATCCCACAGGGGGCCCCTTTAGTACTTGAAACAGATTGAAATACATTACTATTTGGTATACAGTCATAAATTCATAATTATAGAGGGAGGAATGGACACCAACGCACAAACTTGTCATCAGTAATTTAAAAAGAACAACTTTCTCCTACAATGGTCATGGTCAAAATTAATGGAACAGCTGATTAAAAATAAATGGCTGTTTGTGTACCAGTGTCTTATCCACCCTGTATACTACCTAATTTTTATAAGACTAGAAATAAATATCAATAGGTACATGAAATACTTAGTTACTTTAGTTAATATTGTATGATTATAATTATAATAAACATTGAACACTCCAGGCGAAAACGATTGTAAAACTACATGCATAATTATGGTCTTAATTAGTTATATGAAGAGTTATAATGTCAAGAAAACCTGATTGAACTGACTAGTAAATTGATCACTTGGAGCAAAACATTCTCCGTTACATAAAAGTTGATGGGTGGAGCATAATTCTTTTGATTTTTAATGCAGCCAGAAGAAGCCCGAATTATTTTCTTTGACAATATTTTAAAATGGATAAATACAAGATGAATGACTAGACATATTATTGCTAGCTGCCCAAGCTACATGTACAGCGAACTAGCATTACATATTTTGGCAAATTTAAACTGTATACATATCAGCTGAATACATTGTAAAGCAAGATGATTATATGGTTATACTGTAAGTTTAAACATCAGTGATAAACAGTTTAGGTAATTCAGATTCTAAACGAATAACCCTCACTAAGGAGGTTAGGCTCCAGTTGTCATAGGGATTAGAACTCTTTGGTGTGTAATCCGGAGCCACAAAGGTACTGTAGTATGATATTAGTTCATGGGACTGATCCCCATCCAAGTCTGCTATCATCAATGACTTCTCCTGGTATTCTAAGTCAGGCTGGCAAAGTGGAAGTGGTGTTTTGCTCTCTAAAGGTCCTCGCACACATATCTGCACAATATCCGTCTGGCTAATGTTCACATTGTGGGTCTGCAGCTTGTCAAATAACACCAGAACTATTCTCTCTGAAATGTCATGAACTGTAAAGTTGGTATACTTGATGAACGCTGATATTGAAGCAACGTCTATTGAGGATCGATAGAACATGTCATTAATGTTCTTTGGACTCTGATTCTGTACATTGTATCTGACTTCGTCAATTTTAAGTGCACCCTTTGCTAGGTGTGCACTGTTCCACTGTCATAATTTTAACACAAACCCTCGTATGGAGTTTGCAAAGGCAAAGGAGCTGGGCTTCATAGCATAAACATTGTTGGCAGTGTACTCCCAACTAACATTAGTTGTGCCATTCCTTTCCAACATTAGTTTCAGATAGACTCTGCAAGAATTCGGGCATTCTCCTGAATTTTCTACTTTCAATTTTCCTGGACCATTTGTGAATGTTTCTATTGTGTTCCCAATATTCTTTTTCATGCTCACATTGATTCTTTTAAGGACTGTAGGTGGAGGCTGGTTATGATTGATAGGTAGATCCTTCTTAAGCATTTTCTTTAAAACTGTAAAAGATATGAGTCTCACAGCTTCTGTCGTGCCATTCTTACAAATGTATGTTACAGTATCCATCTCTGCTAGAAGTTTTACTGATAGGCAATCATCAATAGGAATTGGTTCAGCCATTATAATCCCTGTTGCACCAGATATCATCAATAAAGAGTTATGATTTGTGCTTGGATACACAGTGGCAACAGTAAGCAAGTCATTGACTTTGTCATCATTCATATCTTTTACCATAACAGGGAAATCTATAGCTACTACTTTGTTCAAGTCCTTGCGTTGCTTGTGTATGTGCCAGTAGTATGTTCCCGATACAGAGTCTAAAGCTGCCAGTAATCCCTCTGTACCTGACACAATGCAGTCCTTCTGTTTGTCACGGTTTACATCAAGTAGGTGACAATTAATATCAGTTGGTATTCTACTCTCTCTGGTGAACCAGCCAACCTTCCCAGAATTTCCTACAATTAGAACTACGCCATTCACATTGTCACTGCTGCTTTTAGGTTCTAGTCTCATGTGATTGCCCCGGTATATGAATATCAAGTTCTTTGTGTTTGGTATAGCACCGTCGACTACTTGCACGGCTCCCGACAGTTCCATTTCGTTGTAAGGCAGTTCCCAGCTGGTCGTCCTATCTTGCCATTCGTTACCAGCACAGCTGCCAACCTCAGAACAAGGTATGCCCCACAGAAATATCACGACGGTGAATATGCACATCATAATCGAGGCGATGAACGCACACCGGCGCGGGAAAGACATCTTAGTGGAGATATCGGATTGCAAAAAGCTTACGTTGTCCATTGTGCTTTCCACAGTGTTCACGTTGGTGTTGAACTCGTCCATGTCACTTATGCTGTAGTTTTTCGACGATTGTAAACCACTGTTGAAGTCAAGATTGTTGCAACTGTCCGTACCTTTGATATGCATTGCATTTTCCAGTTTGTCGTCGTCGGATTCAGAATCGGATAGATTTTGATTCAGCGGTTCGTATAAGCGGCTCATCACATTAGCCGACATGACGAACGTCAACAATTATTTCATTTTACATTGTATTTCTACAAATTAATAACTTTTTATGAATAAATAAGAACATAGAAGTTCAATCATTAAACAATAACCCAAAACCACTTTTGCGTTTTGTTTCATTTGACATTTTTGTCCCTCCCCGAGTTGAGTTCCCGTTCAACGTTCCGTTCCACAAAGCGTTTCGTAATGGGTCAGGGTGCGTTCCCGCGTGAAGAATAAATCTTGAACGAAAATATGTCTTAGTTATTTCGAGAATTATCCAACTCCTGAGTATACGCACAGAAGTAATTAAAGAAACAACCCACCCTTAGGTGATTTATTTATTTAGCTCGAACAGGTATAATGCTATATTAGGAGCTTTAAGGTTGAGCTTACTCCTGCTCCAGTTACCTCAACGAGCCTGCCCCCCACCCTTTCCCCCTGTGCGTTTTTTTTCTAGTTGAGATGTCAGCAAATGGAAGGGGTCCACATGAGCCGACGCCTACTGGGCCTGCGGCACCCCTCGAAAGAGTTATTTACACTTCCTTCCGCTCCGCTCAGAGCGGGAGGAGTCATTTGATGATTTCCCATCCACAAAAATAAAAAGGTCTTTGGATTTTTACATGATCGCTTGATGAAAGACTGAGGCTGAAATAAATTAGGAACTTCTTGCCACAGTATTTTATACTGTGCTCTTGCCCTCTTGGTTGAAAAAAAAACGATCATGTAGGTGGAAGTTTTCTTTCTAACGACATTTTCTATTCTTCTACATATTGTCCATATTTGCGTCGACTGCCGAAAAATAAAAGGCACCAGTTGATCATCGTATCTGCTTACCCATTTCCCAACTATGTTGGGGTCGGCTCCCTGTCCTACCAGATTCAACTGAATACACAGATATATCGCTGAACCCGTAAGACTTTAAATGGAGCGACTGCAACCTGACCCGCACAGTAGTTAGCACTGAGTAATTTAATTAGAAATATTCCTTGGGAAAATAGGTCAATAATTGACCTATTTTATATATTATAATATATTTTAATTATTATATATTAAATTAAAAATTACAACGATCAAAATTATTTTGATCGTTGGTACTGTCTTAATTTATTCAAGGCGAGGTATTATGTCGTCGAAGTAACTCCTTATGAATATATGAAGGGTCATAAGAAATTATAATCTGGCTTGCAGCCTAAATTATCTTGGTTCCTATTAAGTACGTCGTTTATTAACTGTCGGTTAAGTTTTTTTTTTTTAAAACGTTGCCCATACTAGGAATTTCTCATGTATCGTGTGCGTTCACAAACATTTAAACTCACATACCTACCCGAAACAACTATCTGTAGGTGATACAAATATTTATTCCATGCGGGAATCGAGCCCGTGACACGCAGCTCAGCAGTGGAGGCCTTCCAACGCAACGCCTTCCGGTTTGCGGTCACTACTCCATGCAGATCTTTTCGGCCCCATCGGCCCAGAAAGGATTCTGCGAGTATTTTGCCCTGCCCATTGCCACTTAAGTGGTGGCAAGTTTTCGGGCTACGTCGGTAACCTTGGTTCTCTCTCATGCGGATGTCTTCATTTCTGATTCGATCACGCGAGTAAACTCCGAACATAGCCCTCTCCTTTGCCCTTTGGGTGACTTTAAGCCTTCTGATGAGGCCTATTGTAAGCGACCACGTTTCGGCCAGGTATGTAATCACTGGCAACACAAACTGGTCAAGTGGTCATAGACTTTCGTCTTGGGATACTGCGGTAAGTTGGTCGAGAAGATACTACTCAACTTCCCAAACGCGGCTCAGCAGAGTCGGATTCGACGATTGGCCTCTTTCTCGAAATTAGACCTACCTATATAACTGGACCGTTTGTCCCAGGAAGACATAATCGGCCACAACTTCGAGTATAGAGTTTCCAATTTTGATAGGAGTGAGTGTTACATGGGCATTCAACATGACCTTGGTTTTGTCCATGTTCATTTTAAGACCCACTCTTTCGGAAGCTCTACTGACGTCATCGAACATTGTAGTTCTCCATGGTCTCAGCCATGATGACCACTATATTGTCGGCAAACCGAAGGTGATTAATGTACTCGCCATTCACGTTGATGCCTATTCCTCTCCAGTCCACAACCTTGAAGACATCTTCCAGTACACCGGTGAACAGCTTCGGAGATATGTCATCTCCCTGTCTCACACCGCGCTGCGGAAGGACAGGTTCCAAGGTCTGGTCCTGAAGTCGGACTGACATGGTGGCGTTTTTGTATAAACACTTCAACACCACGATGTACCGGTAGTCGATTTGGCACCGTTGGAGAGACTGCAGTACAGCCCAAGACTCGATCGAATCGAAAGCTTTGTCCTAATCCACAAACGCTAAACAGAGAGGCAGGTTATACTCTTCGGTCTTTTGTATAACCTGCCGGCTGCCGCAGCGTATGTAAGTATGTGGTCTACGGTTCTAAAACCTTTTCGGAATCCGGCTTGTTCGGGAGGCTGAAAATCGTCAAACCTACGCGCGAGACGATTTGTGTTGACTCTTGAAAACAACTTGTAGACATAGCCCTTTTTGAAGAAGAGCACCACCACACCCTTGCACCATGCCTGGGGCGTTTTCCCCTCGAGTATGACGGAATCAAACAGCTTCTGAAGGACCTAAGGTCCTTCAGAAGCTGTTTGATTGTCCACCCTGTGCCTTCTTGTTTTAAGCTGTTTCAGAGCCATTCTAATCTCGTACAGGCTGACATCGGGGATGTCTTCGGTATAGTGTCGGGTCAGTCTAGCTTTTGGGTCTTCCGCTACATTTTCAACGGGTTTACTAGTTGACATGTACAGCTTACCATAGAAACTCCCGATCTCCCTCAGAAGCTCCGGTTTGGTTTTAAGATCCTGCCATCGTTGGTCTTCAGTTTCGTGAGTTGGCTCTGCCCAATAGCCAGATCTCTTGCGAATAGCTTTGAGCCCTTATTAAAGAGGCCGAGGTCGCCTTCAAGGATTTAGAGATTCGAAACCTCGTCTGAAGACTGCAGGATCATCTCACGCCGCTCCTTCATGAGTGTGAGAGTAAAGAAAAGAAAAGTAAAGAACTTCGACCTAGCCATATGGACAGCACCACCACGCACCCATCGTTGAATTCGTCCAATGAGCTTCCTAGGCACTCGAAACGATTCTAGAGTTCCAGCTGAAAGTATTCGGGGCATTGGATCTGGTATTTTTCACCGAATTGATCACAGAGACATCATTGAACATTTGCTTCCTGGTTGACATGATGAAGTCAATCTCATTTTTAGTCACACCATCGGGGTTCTGCCAGGTCCACTTCCTGTGCTCACGATTTTTGAAGAAAGAGTTCATCGTATAGAACTCGCTCCATAAAACTAGCCAGTTGGTGACTCCGGCGATTCCGATGTCCAAATCCATATTGCCCTAATAGCAGTTCATCCTCGTCTCGTTTGCCCAGTTTCGCGTTGAAGTTCCCCATGACAACAGTGAATTGAGTTTTGAAACCATGCATGGCGTTAGAGATATCCTCATACATGGTCTCCACTTCATCGTCGGGGTGTGCCGAGGTCGGGGCGTAGACCTGTATGACCTTCAACGAATATCTTGAGGATATTCTGAATATAAGTTACGGCTACGCCATCCTGGTCGACACACTCGGATCTCGATCTTCACCACGTTGCTCACGAGGGATTTGTGGACGATAAACCCAACACCACCCTGGGACTGCCGGCCACCCACTCGGAAGTAGAGCAAGTTGCCGCATTTCAGGATTATCGTGTCCTCCCCCTTTCTTCGGACTTCAGATAATCCTACAATACTCCATCGCCTGCTCAATTCCTCCTCGAGTTCCGTTATCTTCTCGTCAGTCCGGAGTGTGCGCGTGTTGTATGTTGCTAGGTCATGTCGTCGGTATGTTTTGGAGTAGCCGAATCCCTTCTGGAGGTTCTTTGCACCCCTTGCCACGCCGTTACCTCGACCCCTACCGTAGTAGAGAGTAGACGGGCTACCGGGTACAAGGGGGCCATTTTATTATTGCGTTAATTTTTCATTTGGAGGGGTTTGCCATAAACGCCACGCTTGGCAAGGCGGGTTGGCGACCGCAGTACGGTCATATTAAAGCACAGATATGCTGCTGCCCATTCTATGATAATTATAAATAAATAAACTAAACTAAGTCCCTTAATCGCCTCTTATTTACGACACCCACGGGTAGATATGGGATGGTGCTATTCGAATCTTTATGTCCGACACCTTAAGGAACGGTTTGACACCATACGCATACGGAACGGTTCGACACCATACGCATACGGAACGGTCCGACACCATACGCTTAAGGGACGCTAAGTAGTGCTTGTTGCAAAGTCATAGTCCTACTGAACAAGCGCGCGAAATTATCTTCGTTGATTTCTCGGTAAATACAAATGTTTTTTATGGAATGAATCACATTTATGAGTACTAATTATTTTTATACCTTAAATATCTGTGGCATACCAACTATTTCGGCGTGCATGGTGGTAAGGGGAGCGTGACTACCGCCGAACCACCTTCAAAGTAGATTTTCTCGAAAACTACTAAGGCACAAATTTTGTTGAGAAGACATGAATTCTGAAGATTGTCCAAACTTAGATACATAATTATAAACTTTGCTCTATTTGTATATTCTACAAAGGCACTCACAAAATTGATTTACCAAATATGAAAGCGATTGTCGTTGGTGGTCCTGCACTCCTGCGGTATATATAGTCACGGGCTTGGCCTTTTCTACTCTAGTACTATAAAACAGTACAGACCTAACTGGCAGTATGTATGCTTTGGGAGCTTAGTTTCCAGGATGGTGCAGGATCAAACAATACATGAAACATTACAGCTAAAAGCAAAATAAGTATCTTTTGCTCAGCTTAAACGGCTAAATGTCAATACATATGGGTAATGTGTAATGGTAATTAAAGCGGGAAACAGGGTTGCCTACAAATGAAATGCAAAGCTATAGGCAGAATGTATATTTTGTTTTGTATATAAATTATTTGCAGTTCTTTCAGTACATTAGTCTACAAACATTTAAACACAAGTATTCTCTATTATGTCACACTTATTTAATTGGTGCTTCCCCTTACAAAATGGTACAAAAGTAACTCCGTTCAAAGTAGACAATGGGTTTTAATAAATACGAAGACAACGGACAAGTAATAACTAAAAGTTATTTAAAATAATTTTGAGGCTCATTACGTTATTTTAATGACGCGTATTTTACTAATAAAACATATTTATAGTGTGAAGCTTACGTTTACTCTAGTTGAGATTATTTAAGGTACATACATGATCTATACTACATTAGTAAACGTCACTAGCCGAACTTTCCACCGCACGCTAAAGCGCTTGATTGCGTGAAACTTAGCAAACAGGAATCTTCACTTAGTAGGCTACATCGTATATTTCAAGATGTTCAATAATTTAGTTGGAAGTAACTAAGTTTCACGCAATCAAGGCACATAATAATATATTATGATACACCAAACCATTACATGGTCTACAACTTGTGCCGATTATATACTCATACTTTCTCATTACTTATTAAAATAAGGAAATAAATAGAAAAACAAAACAAGAATTATGTACATGTTCAGCCTCAAAAATACTTCCATTTGAATTAAATATGACAAAGTAAATTCTCAATTATGGTTCATTATTATTTTGATGGCACTTTGTTTTAAAACTATGCGTTCTGTGTGTGCCGAGACTGTTAGGCGGCGTGAAGAGATACGTGTCTAGACCAACCATAGATAGGAACAAGAAAACTAATAATTATAATGTAAGGTTGATGAATAATTCTAACTTAACCGAGAATAAATAAATAAAAATATAGCTCTATTATATAATGTGATGACTTCTTAAGACGATGGACAAGAATAGGCATTAGTGAACAATTTGCTATAATAATAATATCAGCAGGGGATTGTCAGACATAGACTACAGAGTGCAGACAGAGCATTCGATGAGGAAACGTACATTTAACAGAACAGTAAACAGGCAAATATTACACAAACAGTAGTTGAAGTTCAAAGAATCAGTCTTGCGTTATTTTCTCAAAACATCTTTATATACAGATACAGAATAATTGGCTTAATAAAAAATAATCTGCGTAAACATTTCACTAAATACCATAGTTGAGTCCCATATTCAATACTTACAAATAATACAGTAAACATTATTAATTTAACTATTCATAAATTATTTTGTTAGTCGGTATTTAAAGGATCCGGCCCTTTCTAGCAACCTGTACTAGATATTACAATGCGTATTAATTTGTACAAATAAGATTATAATATTATGATAATGCAAACACGAAGTCCACCATAGGAATCTAGCAGCTCAGTACGTCGACCTGTCCGCCACCCATTCATAGGAATCTAATTACAATCAGCCGGAGCGATGATCGCTCCCAATCCATAATAACTAATATCTTCACTAGGCGTCGCTCAGATTGGACTAAATAAATAACTATAAATAATTCGGAGCGTTAGATCGAGTAGGGATATTCTCCGAGAAAGTCTATTAACGTGGAAGGTAGTGGAAGCAGCCTGTGTTTGGGCGCGCACCAGAGTTTGGGCGTGAGCGGGTTGGAGTCCAGCGCTTTGTGGACTGCCAGGCGGGCGGCTTGTAGGAGAGATGGTGGCGCCTTTCGCAGCGGGCCGGACAGCATGACCGGTGAGTGCGGGCAGCCCTCGCGGTCCACCCACACGGTGCCGGCGGCGCCGCGCTCGCCCACGCGCGTGTAATGCTGGACCAGCTCCACGACGCAGCGGAAACGCGGCATGTACCTCGCCAGAGGTCTGTCGCAGTCTAACCTGTGAACAAAGTAAGTAACAACATTAGCTACTTTCATAGAGAAATTCCCGAAGGGTTAGGCAGAGGTGTACCTAATAGTACACCCACATTTCGCCTAATCCAAGCCTATTGGCATCAACCTAGCACAAAATCGAAAAACTAAAACAATAACACTTTACCCGACCTAGGAATGGAACCCAGTACCTCATGCTTAGCAGTCGCGCTTGCGACCACTAGAGCAACGAAGCAATTTATTGAGTGTGCGTTACAGGATAATGTATTCCATAGAAATTTTAATTTGGTTCCATAGAAATTTTAATATTATAATAGGTTAATTTGAAAGGATAATTTGTTTTTTAAGGAATGAATTTCAATAATCAATTGTACGTGACGCTTCCGATCAACAAATCTTTAGTTGAGATACCAATTTAAGATGAATACGGAAAAAGTGAGCATTGATTTTAATCGTCACGGTCACCGGTACAAATTGGCCAAAAAAGTTCCAATAAAAAATGTGACAATAAAATTAAGGAAAACGGCGAGATCTGAGTCAACACTGGCACAAGTAGCTTTGCAACCGAATTACTGTGAACTTCTGACGTAACATCATTACACGTTATTATGACGAAACGATACAGTAGTCGGGCAGAATAATGGAATACTTGAGCTCTCCCATTGCGTTTATATTTCCCAAGTTAGTATTCATTTAATTATAAATTCCGGATACATCGTTTTAAATGACGTGTTTAAGTAGATTGTTCGTTGAATTTTGACTCATCAATATCACTTTCAAATTTTCCGAATTCATTTGCTACCTACTAACGTGTTAATTTGATGATGAACGAACGTATTTCGAATTGTGAACCTTAAATTTATTGTATGTAGTTCACTTTTCAATTCCATCCATAAACTGTTATCATTTTATTTTTTTACACTGTGATATGAACTTTTTTCCCATCTGCTTAAAGTCGACTTTTGTATTTTTTTTTTCTTTTATCTTTACTATCACAAATGTAGGTAATAGGGATGTTTCCTGACTAAAAAAAATACGATTCTAATTAGTCCGTCTGTTAGATTATCGAAAAATATTGGATAAGTATTTTTTGTTTTATCAAATCAATAACAATTGATTGAGAGATTTGAGTGGGACGTCACTCACCGGTAAAAAATGTCATACTAATGTCTTAGAATGTAAAAAGCACTGCATCGTCTTCATTGTTTGTTTACGTGAAAAAAGCATATAAAAAGAAAAAAATATGTGTCCAATATTTTTTGGAAATCTATTTGACGGACTAAATAGATTTTTTTTTGTTAACTAGGGTAGTTAACAAAAAAGGTCGTCTTACCTAAAGAAACCTTGTTCGTAGTGTAGCCTGACAGATGTGGGCCCTCGCTCAGTCTGTACTGACAGTGAGAAGATAAAGTTCCTGTCGCCTGAGTCCCGGATCACGAATGCGCCAACACTCGCGTCTTTTAGAAGTGTTCGGGCACCCTGTAAAGAAGGAAGAACTATATAAGTTATGCGAAGTAATTTACAAGCCGCTATAAAGGCAAAGGAAATTAAAATCGGGACCTAAGATATCCCAGACTTAGTAATAAGTTCAATATAAAGAACCCGTTAATCTCTCTCTAGTACTTGATAAAAAATAACTAGACTAAGAACTATTATTGTCATTCTTTAGAATTATAATAATTATAAAAGTTGCAATTTACAAGTCATTGGCCAATATTTTACAGTGATTAAGATTTCAAAGGTCGCCCAACTACAACCTTGTTATATCTTTCATATTTCATAAGTACTAAGAAATTTAAAGAATGATTTGATTAATGAACAACAAGATGACTTCATATAAATGAACAGTTGGTGTCAAGGAAAAAAAATATCTTTGTGAAATAACTATGCCAATTATTTATTATTACATTGTATCATACTTGTCAATCAAGTAGCGATCATAGAATACCGTAAATGTCTGAGCCATTATCTGTCAATAATAATTTATAATGAAAACTGAATTATAAATTAAATGTAATTAGGATAAGAAATCTGCTCAAAGTTTTGCACTGTGGGAAACATGTTAAGGAAGATAAACATTGATTTGGTGGTATTACAAATTTAGAATTCAAGCTTGTATAATTTGCAATTGTAACTTTAGTTTGTAATAATGCCAAGAGATGGCGCTAGGATGCAGAAAAAAATACACACCAGCCAGTCCAAACTGCCGTAGTACCAGCCTGACAGCCGTAGGGCTCTCAGGGTGTCCGCTAGCCGTCTCAGCTCATCATTGTATGGTGAGGGTATGAGGGGTGACAGCGGTGCTGTTAGAGGTGAGTGTGGCAAATATGTTGGCTGGACCGTGAAGGGGGGTGGAGTGTGTGCAGAATGGCACTTCCCAGCACAGGCCAGGGACAACCGCAGCTCTTGCCTGCAGTTGGGGCAGCATGTTACTCCGGTTGACCAACTACTCAGTGGCCGCACCGCCACTTCCACACAGGCATCTGAAAAGATGGAGAATCTTGGTTAGAATATTTGTTTTACATTACAATGCATACATCAGTGGGATAGTATAGATATCCAATTTTAGCTGTCTTGTTTAAGTTTATAAGAAAATGAGATTTAATATAAGTTGGTACAATTTCCTAAATGAAAAACCTCTTCCGTTTTGAAAAAACGTAGTGATAACACCATGTAACATGTATTTTAATCTACCATTAGTACAATCTTTAGCCTTTAACTGGAACTACATTCAAAAAAGGTGAATGGACATGATTGCAATCTGTTACTGATTACAGACAATGAAACTGATATGGAGGACACGGTTTTACATGTTGGACGTATTCAATTCTATGGAACTAGTTATTATAGATTTATTGATAGACTGACAGTGGAATTCTATAGATTTTTTTGTTGATTAATGTAATTTGTTTTTTTCTTTGTGATATATGTAACACATAACATAACATCACACCTGTAATCCCCGAAGGGTTAGGCAGAGGTGTACCTAATAGTACACCCACATTTCGCCAGTTATGTTTAAGTCCCATGTAATAGGGGGTGAGCCTATTGCCATCAACCGGGCACAATAATATGTATTATAAATATTTTGTTCCATAGTTACACATTAAAAAAAAATAGAACTGGTTAACTTTTAGACTTTAGACAATAAAATTAACCATAATTACTATGGTTGAATAAATTAAAATGTTATCAAAATAAGTGAGTTCCTAATTCAAAACCTAATTTATTTGAATGACAGATTACATCTATTCAGCAGACTGATTAAAACAAATGTAATGAAGTGTGTACTGTGGTTTTGGTTATAAAATGTCATACATATTACTACCTTTTTTAGCAATTAACTGAAGTGCATTAAAATCTGTATTTTCATAATCTTCATAGAGTAAGTAGGGATTTTTCCTATGAAACTCTCTGCTGTTATCAGTGGTGACACAAACATATTTGTTCTTTTATCTCACTATTTTTAGATACATACTGCTGATAAGGAGGCTGTGTGAATTATTGTACTAATCAAACAATGTAAGAACCACATGCAAATATTGTATACCTACACGTCTTGAACGAAATTTTTGGCATGATAGTTTTTTTTTTAATCATAGATATTAGGCCTGGCTATTTATATTTTTTAATATTTTTATGGTCTGTAATAATTTTATTCCTCGTATTGTAATGTTGAATACTCACATTTCTTGTGCATTTTTAGAGAACATTATTCAGTAAATAAAAACAATCTAACCACAATAGCTTTTTGATCTGTTAACACTACCAAACCTATCGCCACACCAATAATTTACCGCTAAAACCAAACAACTTACTTTGCGGATATAACCTCGCAGCTAATGTCATGTTTAAAGGACAAATTGTTGTTTCTCGCCTTTCAATAAAGCACATTTGATCAAACAACGACGTCTGGTGTGAGTTACTCCCACCTGTCGTGAAGAGGACACGATTCAATCCAAGTTACACATTCATAAAACAACACTTGACCACGTCCGCGTTCAAAATGTGAGCACAATATAAAACTAAATTGATATAACTTAGTCACTTCCTTGTTTTATCCTAATGAAAAAGTTTTCCGAAATGTTAACACTAAAATAGCCCACGAAAAACTTTCCAAATGTCACTGTCACAATTTACTGTCATCCAGTATTCACACACAACAAGTAGAGTAGTCCCTTTGATACACAAAGCGATTGTAACGAAATATTGTTGTTTTAAAAATAATATGTGCAACGTTAAAAGCGGAATGAGTAAGAAGCGCGAAGCAAAGTGCGACCGCCGCGCTGTGCGACTCGACTGAACTGACGCGACGCCACTGACGCTGACGCCAGCGCTACTCTGTAGAGTGTAGACGATTTAACAGATGGAGGGGATTGGTGGACGAGGCTGAGCAACAGACAGTGATACGAAACTCGAACGTTCACTGCCTTCTGAGAATTCATTCACCGACAATAATTACTAGTTATCTAGTTATTTGCTATTACATTGTGTTGTATTCAGTAATATACAGCTAGGCGATTCTGCTTAAAACTATTTCTCTTTAATCATTAAGAATAATTGTTTACGAAGTTTTGATGTCAAACAAAAGAAGCAATTACAATTAGATTATTTCAATTAGAATAATTTAATCAAAAGCTCATAATGATGCGCTGAAGTAACCCACCTGTCCTGTTTTTTTTTTTAAATCTACTTTCTCAACAATAATACAATGCAATAAACAGTGTCACATTAATCGGTAAATCACCTTGTATCCCAACCTATTCATTAGGATTAGGACACCTTTTTTTTTTAATACGAAATAATTTAAAAAATAAATACGTTATGTACATACCGAACAAAAAATGTTTTATGACATGACGACTAAATGTTACAATTATTATTCCTAGTAACGCGTGACCCGTTTTCCAAAGCGAATTGACTATGGTGATGCGTGCTGCGTGCAACTCTAGTAAGTTACGTTTTTTTTATTCATTCATTTATTTTGAGTTTTTGACCAGTGTCGGTGTTATCGCTGTTTTGAATAAATAGTTTTATTGGCTAACTTTTATATGAGTTTTGTTATAAAATTGTGTAACTTATGTGATTCGCATTAATTCGTTTTTCTGAATAAAATTGTACCTAACTTTTTAATTAGGCGTTTAGATCAACATTTAAACTGTCGAACTTTGAACTGTTCGGAAACAAAAATCGGGTGAGCACGTTTCTTTTTTAATTTTGGTCATTATTCGTTGTATTTTTATACACTGCACTGCAACTGGCAGCTTGAGAAAAACAAGGCCTTTTTTTTGGCGGTTGGAAAATCATCAAATAACCCTTGCCTCTCCCGCTCTTGGGCAGAGTAAAAGGGAGTGTCAGACTTCTACTGACTAAAAACCACCCATGTTCCTTCTTAGCCCTTTATGTCGAGGCCGCGGTATCTTTTGCGAACAACCCGCAGCCCCGACGACGCGCGGGAGAAAAACAAGGCCTTCGGAATAGAACGTTGTTTGTGAAAGTAGCCAGACCAGTACCTACCTATCTACGAACGTATCTTCCTACGCTAACAACAATAAACATATACCTAGTTAGATATTACCTAACGAAACAAGCAACTGGTTTAAAAAAATAATACTTACCTACCTTATAATAATATAAGTAGGTAGGTATTCTTAATCACAATGAAAGTATAGTTTTTTCGAAAATAACAAAAATATTAAGAAATAAGTGCTATTTTTGATTAAGCTTACTAGGTATTATTAGGTAACTAAATAAGTAGGTAGGTACCGTACCTAAATGATTATTAGGCATGTGAGGCCTTTATTAGTTAACTAAATTATGTTCTAAGAATATTACGTGTTTCTACCCACACTACCTTACGGCATAGGTACTCGTATTGACCATGTAAATGGCTAAAACTTAAAACACGAAGTCTTTTGTTTTAAACTAAAGGTAGGTAGGTAGGTACATAGGTAGTCGTGAACAGTAAGCAATTATATTTTGTCCTTTTCAAGATCCCATATAACATTTATATGTTAGTGTATTACATAATATGCCATCATAGGCAGTTAGACACTGCCGCTGTGTGTATTAATCGTATCGAATTCTCATTTATTATCCTAACGTCAATTCAGTGTTCAATTTTAGAGCCTCTACGTGGTTACAATATTAATGCATGGTTAGATTACGCGGCTACGGTAGTGTGTAACGTGTAACTATAGAAGAGTAGAGTATGTAGGCAGGTACGACGTACGGTTTGTAATTCCGTAATAGACTCTCACTCGGTTGAAACAGTATTTGTCGTAAAATATATCGGTTTCTGAGATCTGTTGTTTCACTGTACGCGGTTTATTTTCGTGTTTTGTAGAATCGAATCGTTTACGTGAAATTCACTGGAAACTTTCGAATACCGATGTATTTTGGGCGTAACTGCCAAATATTCCGGTAGTAGCGCTGTGGAGAAACTTAATAACATCGCAATTTGAGGTATTGTCGTGTGTTTGGCTACTTTCCATTAGCGAATTCTATCGCGTAGGTATATATCTAAGTACTTAGGTAGCAACTATTCACTATGGCAGTATGGCTGGCTTTTGTGTCCTGTTAGTTGAATGGCTTACCTTTTACTACGCGTCACGAACTCTGTTTCTGCAAATTTTACCCATTTGCGATGTTTATGTATTAAGAATGTAAATCCTAAGATCCCATTTGGCTAACGCTCTTAGTACTTACCTAACAAACTAGATTTGCAAGGTATTGCTCGATAGGTGCTAAATATTATAGTAGACGCCTGAGGCTGAGGAATTCTGTTTCTTCAATTTATATTATTTAGTATTGAAACGTTAAGAAAGTAAAGTAAACGTACTGAAAAACAACTTGTTGTTTCTTGAATCCTTTCCGTTTCTGCCTTTAGACAATTTCGGCCCTTGCTGGCTCCTGCAATTACAGGAGCCAGCAAGGGCCGACGCCTGCCGGGGCTGCGGGTTGTTCGAAAAAGATACCGCGGCCTCGGACACAAAGGGCTAAGAAGGAAGATGGGTGGTTTTTAGTCAGTAGAAGTCTGACACTCCCTACCGCTCCGCCCAGAGCGGAACGAGTCATATGGGTCAAAGGCCCTCCAAGGATAAAGCTTTATTTACGTAGGTACCTACAAATAAGAATAACTACCTACCTACTACCTACCTGCAATACAAAATAAAGAAACCTAAATCCTCAATACAATGACAAATGGGAAAAAGAGCTTCCGTTTCGATAAAATGATTAGATAAAGCGATCAGTCATCAACACGCTCAATCGTTTAGCTGCCTCTTGTGTTTAATTCAACGTGCGAAATGATTCATAATAAAGCAAGTCAACTAGCCTAGATACTTCTGATTAGGAGACTAAATTATTAAGCACTGAATGAGTCGTTTACAAAGTTTATTTTTGCTAAATAGAACATCCCTTTAGTGGACTGTTTTTCTTAGAAGCAGGAAAAAGAAAAACTATCTTCCGAAATTCGAGATTAGAAATTACGCGGAAGAACCTTGTGGTTCTACGGGAAGTCAAAACTTTGTAGTTACTTCCTGAAATCGTTTATTAGATTTGTTCGCAAAATGTGAAATTCCGGGTAGGGTGGGTACAAAGTAACGAGAGGTTCGAAGTTTCAAAAAAGGTCAGCTCGTTCCCTCGTCATTATGTTCCTGATGTTATACAAAGCTTATAACAATAACTTTATTAATAGGGTTTATAAAGTTCGAGACACAATGTTTTGGGATGAAAAACACTCTGAAAAAAAAAACTATTAAGTTTCAATAGATTTTAGGTAGGTAGATATCTGGGCGCTAATCAATTGTCAATTTTTATCAAAACGTATAAACAGATTGACTGTGACTCACTTGAATTTTTGTAACATCAGACATCTACATGGTGATATTAAAAAATCGTAACAGGACATCTCACCAAAAGCACAGTTTATAGCCGATTCGATCCCCCCGTAACTCAACAAAAGGTTACGTCCAACAATGCATATTCATTTCAATTAACATCCTCTTCAACGTTTCAAGTTTTCGACAGGGCGTAATAAAAAGCGTTACGAGAATGAAAGGCCTTAGCGTGGTCGCGCGCGCAGGTGTTCGATTCGCATTTGAGCGTGCCATAGAGAGCGAGTTCCTCGTAGTGCGATTATATTCGGCGTTCTCGGAATCCCTTACCTGCGTCTGTGCAGCTTTCACAACCATCTGCCGGCTGTCATTGGCGCGAACGCAGACTCGTAGCGCACGCAGCTGCCAACCATTGAATAAGCATAAGCCCCTCAATTTATAAAGATGATTTATTTTATACAATTTAGCACAATCAGACCGCTTTGCGTTGTTCCCGTGAGATTAACGACTTTATGTAGTGGATGCAGATGGTAACGGTTCAGTATTATAGGTACTCGTGGTCGCTATTATTATTTTAAACTATTGTCAGAAATGTGGGGACGACTGTTTCGTAACGTGCTTAGTTAATAGTGACACGTTATGTGTTTTGCTAACAATGACATGTCTCACATAAGGTCCATTTACATGTCAAATCTCACATGCCAGAATGCATGTTTTATGCTATGCATCAAATACGCTCTTTTTACCCGACTGCGGCGAAGCCTAAAAGGAGGGTTATGTGTTTTACTGCTATATCTTAAAAGATGTATAAGGTACTTCACAAATCAAAGCTCACCTTTTAGAAAAGGTTTCATTAAAATTGACAAAGGTGACTTACCATACCGTATTTATTTTGGGAGGTCATTCCATTTCGTAGAACTTGGCTGGCACACTCCGATTTCAATTTCACAGTGAATACCGTTGTTCTCGGTACTTCTTTATTAGACGCGAAGAGTTGGGCTGAATAAACATATTCGCAGAATTCATACCGATAATGCTTTATCACTCATATACGTACTGGTTAACTTTGCGAACGATACGTTCATACCCAGTAGAGATAACGGTATACCTACCTCAATGGTACATATCCAGATGGAAATGTACTCAAAAAGTAACAGTTCCGTCTTGTACTGATAGAAAGTTTTGGACAATATTGAACGGATTTCGCAGAACTGCGCCTATTCAGGCCGGTCACATGCCCCGACTTCCGCGAAATTTCGGTCTGTCTGTGCTCCAATCAGCATTGCAAATTACAAGTCCCGAGAAATCCCAAACCACGCTTCTGAACGTCTTCATAGAATCGGTTATTATTTAATACCATATTCCCGGACTAATCCAAGTAACCAAGCTAAAGCAAAGCATGTTATACATTTGACAGACGAACAATTAGGTTAAATGGGTTATTATATGTATAAGTAATATAAACATACATTTATACATTCATCATCATCAGCCTATAATGTTCCCACTGCAGAAACTCAGGCCTCCTCTCTAGGAGAGGGATGGGCTACAATCCACCACGCGGGCCTAGTGCGGGTTGGCATTTATTTATACATTGTGTTAAATGAGGGACATATTGGTATTCAGTATTCGATTCTTGTCCCAAATATGTAAAATAAACTATTACCTTATTTTTTTTAAAACCCTTCATTTTGATACCCTACTCGATGATAATGGAAAAAAAAATTTTGGAGCTCCTCGATATGGCCCCCAAAATCCGCAACTTTTCTTTGTTTTTTTTTTATAATTTTAATGTAGTCGGTGACACTAGCGCCATCAAGACGAATCTAACGGCGTATATTTTATTCAAATCCCTTCATCCGTTTAGGAGTTATGAGGGAACAAAGAAACGGACGGACATACATACATACCTACATACACGTCAAACATATAACCCTCTTTTTGGGCTTCGCCGCAGTCGGGTAAAACACTGATAAATAACAGACAAAACCAATATTTCGGAAAAGTCTCGCAACCCTTGCGCTTTTAAAACTTGGAAGCAGACGGGTTCATTTGAATAATAAATTATAAAATGAAAATAGAATGGACCCCGCCTGCTTCCAAGTTTTGTTTAATTTAAAATGTGCTTGTTTTTTGCTTTTCAGTTTTTTCAGTCGGATTTTTTAGTTTTTTAACTACTTTTTTTAAATGAGAAAAACGTAGCGAGAATTACAACATTGGCTCATATCGTATAGTTGCGAGTTCCTAGTTAGTCAAGTGCTGATAAAGTTTTTCATCTTTCGTCAATTATATTAGAAAGTATTTTAAGTAGATATGAAATCGAAAGGTCACTTTGGTACTTAACGGGTTCGAAGCCGCAACCTCGCGCTCGTAAAGTGGTAGTAGCCTTCAGACCATGGCCATCACGATGAAAATACTTATGAACTTGGTCGCTGACCGTTAATTACCTCGTTTTAGGTTAAAGTATTTTCTAAACGTCCATTGAAGTCTACTAAACTACTTTTAATCTAACCCTCCATATGTCACGATATCGCTTAAGCTGATAATATAATTGAAAAACCTATAAGTAGTTCCTTTATAGGTGACCTACTAGTCGAGTACTCGGTAATCACCAATAATACATAAATAACTATAAAAATGCAAATAGCGACCATTACAAAAGAAATATCGGATCTAATTTGTTGTGGAATTTTAAAATAAAACGTGGCGCTTGTGCCAAGTCAGTAATACGCTTAATTTTATGGTTGTTTGGCCATGTAATTGTAATATTTCTAGGAACAGAAGACGGTATATGTGTGTGGCTTCTCTTTAGTTGCTCGCTAATATTATTCGGTGTTCGCTCAGCCGCGGCATTTCCAAATAATCATTAAACATTCTATTGTATTCGATTTCAGTAATACCTATGTAGTTAAACACGAAGTTTCTCTCAGTTTGTTCTCAGTAATAAAAAAATTAAAAACATTTTTGTTAAAGATACAACTATCATTAAAAGTTTGGAAATTGCTCCTTTGTAACTGAAATGTTTTTCGAAATCATTGTAGTTATTACCAGTGAACTTATTGTTGTTATGCGAATTTATTATTTGAGTATAAGTAGCCTGAAACAATGATGTGAAGTATTTATCAGAAATGTCATTAGTATAGTTTTGTGAAATTCACGCTTTGTAAATGCAGACAATAGGTTTACATTAACGAGTTACGTATTCAGTGTCGCGCTATTGTATGGGTTCATATGGGTTCGCGCCATAATAAGTTGTTCTAGGAAAAACACGTCGTAAACATCACCACTAGTTACTGTATAAACGTAGCAAATAAACAAACCGACCGAGGATTCTATGGAAATATTATAATTTATCAATTTCAATACGTAAGTAGTTATGATAATTATGCTTGGTTTTAATGGGTTAACGGTTTTCTTTGTTATGTTAACTGAAATCATGAACATTTCCTCTGCATCATCTTCCTGCCCTTGTCCTATGTTACTTGGGGTCGACGCGACGATGTTTTTCTTCCATTCTTCTCTGTCAACCGTCACGCTATCATTGACTCCTTTTTTTGCGTAATTATCATTCCTCACACAATCCATCCATCGTTCACTTGGTTTTTCTCTCCTTCTCCATCCATCAACATTTATCACTCTTTTAGTCACATGATTCATCCCTTCTCGGTCACATGCCCATACCAAGACAGTTGATTCCCTTTTATACGATTCCTCCACACGACCTCTAAATCTTACCCTCCCCCTCACCTATTTTAAAATGTCACGGTTGGTTTTATAATGTAAGATATTAACCCCCCAATAATTACTTCAGCATTTTTTACACAAGTAATCTTTGTAAATACGGTGTTGAGACCGGTACTTTACAATACATAATTGCCGGTTATATATTAGTAATTCCAATGAGAGATTTTATGATATTTTCTATCGTATTAACTGTTAAAGTAAACAGTTATGTAATTAACTAGAAATAACGGAACAGTTGTAAATATTCATTTCTCATAGACGTGTTCATCTCGTGTAGAAAGTAAAAGTACTATCTTAATGATCATATTTTTTATAAAAGCAGCGCTGTTGTGATATAAATCTTTAATTGAAGTATTTATACATTGCACGATAAGTCGAAAGCTATCGATAAAATTAGTATAAAGATTGAGCATTTTTGCACCAAACTTAAACTGTAAAATAAAAGACGTTCATGTCATCATTATCCACAGCCCAATTTCACTGACTGCTGGGTATATACTGCCTCTTCTACCAGCCTTACCCAGGATACTTATTCACTCACACGCCAAGAGGTTCACTTGGTGTTCGAAGATAGTTTTTGGCCACAGGATGTGGTGTTCCGTCGTTTCCGCGGACAAATTGTTTAGCACCCTGGAAAATTTGGAATTTATTACCTATTTTTGAATTAAAAACGAAACACGCAGACGAACCCGCAGGCAATAGCTAAAACCTAATCTACAAAAAGAAGTGTTTGACGTTACCAGTGAAAATGAACGTTATTGACTTTTCTTCTGAGAACTCGGTCGTAATGAAAACCTTAGTGAAAAAGTACTTATTACGTCGAAATTGAAATTCCTTTTCGATATTCCAAGTATTAGAATTAATTACACGTTAGTAAATTTTATTTTTTGCATAGCCTCCTAAGAGTTCTTCTTGGACCTCCCTTTTATTTGTGCGCCTGCATTCAAGGAATAGGTCCTTAGATTCCTTTGTGGAAATTATCCGAAGTCCAAAGGCCGTTCTATACTTTGTCTCTCTTGGAACCCACTTCTTGCAGCCTTTTACTTTGTATTGTTACTAAGAGGTTTTCTTGAAATTCTCAGTCGTGTGACGGTATCTTTCTCAGAAACGCTGTCTACAATATCTATGTAGCTAGCTAGATATGTAGGCGTATATAGATACGTTTGCGTGTGTAAAGAAATATACTTAATAATTTTCTTTATCTGGTGTTACGTTGAAAAGGCAATGATTAATGTTGCGCTTAAGTCAGATGATTCATTTGTAAGATGCCCCTAGTTGGATTAAGTGTTAATATAATTATATATGAATGTTTTGGTTTAGGTAACACTTCATTACACCGAATCTTGAAAGAATACTCTTGATTAGAAGTTCCAAATAGCATAGCAAATATAAAAGTCGTGTTAGGTTTTATGAGGTAGGTCAGGTCGGTTTTATTATGCGTTCACTGTTATCTTGATTTTTTTTTGTTTTAAAAAAACGTTGCCCCACACTAGGAATTTCTCCTGTATCGTGGGTGCGTTTATAAACATTTAAATTCACATACACAAACACACCCAGACCCGAAACAACTATCTGTAGGCCATACAAATTTTTGTTCCGTGCGGGGATCGAACCCGCGACACGCAGCGCAGCAGTCCAATCTCTCAGCCACTGCACCAACCGTGCCGTCCGTGCGTCCGTGATTTCCCGTGAGACCCTATTTTCTGCAATATTAATTAGCCCACGTTCTTATCTAAGAAGGAACGAACTTTTGGGAATATCACAAGCAAAAACCTGGAAAATTCCCTGAAAATACTGATGTGTTAAGTTTACAACAATAAACATGCAATTAATATTTGTTAGGTTACTTAGAAGCGTACCTACGAAGATATTTAAAGTACATAATTATAACTTTCTTGAGAATATGCAGGGTTAGCACACTACCGAGTATTTTAGTTCAGGCTCAAAGTTTAAACTTTGTTTGTAGAGGTATATAATAAATGTATTTTTAGTAGGTTCTGCTCTAATATATTAAAATAAATCCTGATATTATTATATATTTACTCTACCACATTAATTACTCATTTCATTGGAAGGCAATTTCATTATCGAAGGTTGAGGACAGTACTTAGAAAAGCAAACTAAAGTAGGTACAAAGTAATGTAACAAAATAATGGATTTCCAGAACATCGGATTCCGAGAAAGTTGGAAATTAAGTGGTACCTATACTACAATATACAAAGTCTTGAACTTTACCCCCCGTTTCTGCAAATGTGTATCATTGTCATTGGTAAAGATTTGTAACCGTTTCTTTATATAGACTATTTAAAAAAAAATAATATCGCTAATCAAACGGGTTTTTTCGCGATCTCGCCTGGTTGAAAAGATATAGAAGAGGTTGAAGATGGATTGAGTGCATCTCGAAATCTGATATTTTCAGATTTATTTGCATTTTTGATATTTTTGCCATGAATGCACAAACAGCATTATTTCCTTAAATAACATCTTTATCCTAGGCGCGCAGGCGTCCAAGTCCAACACATCTAATGGGCGTACGCGTACCATGTGCTTCAAACTGGTAGTATTCACGCGAACGGACATGATTTCATCATCATTCATCATAATTTTCAACAGCTCATCAAGCGACATTCCCGGCCAATTGTTGTTACTACGTATTTATTGTGTCAACCCGCTGTGACGTATTCAAAACAAACTTTAATATGTACACATATTATGCTTCATATGTCGGCGGCGCAAGCGTGCATGTCAAACTCAAACGTAAATAAAAACGTGACTGGACGCTTGCAGGAAATTCGTCGCTATCAGTCTGACACACATTAATTAATTTAATTAAAGCATTATGAATGAAGTTGTGATAGAACCAACGTTCAAGATAAAGGGTCACTATTCGAAATGTCGGTTTTTCCAATCATAATTTTGTTATGGAATGGAGTAAAACCATTTGGTCATAAATAATTTCTGCTGGTGTTCTAAAGATAGTGTGCAAAACGTGACGCAGCATTCGATTCTAGAATATTGCTGCAATCCGGAAATAGTTGGGTTGGAATAAACGACAATGGGCTGTATAAGTGTGTAGGATAGACCTACCAACCGACACACTTTTACTTTGGCCTAGTAATTCACAAGTTATGGTTAATAGTAAATTAGTGGAACTGTAATAAGTTTACCAACTTATATAGTTAACTTGTATAGTTTTACCAATTCTTTATTACGCTGTTTCGATTTCTAAGGCTCGCTTAGGTCCGTTAGAAATCGAAACAGCGTAATAAAAAATCAGGTGCTTACAGAAAACTCGATCTCGGTTGTTTCGTGTCAGTTTAGATGAGAAAAATTCTTTAGTAATTGATATCAAATTATCAAGATACGAACTTGTAATGTGTAAAATAAAATATTGTCACAGTGCGCTGAAGTGACAAAGAGTGGTGTGAAACCATGTGAAACTAACTTCCTGTTGACATCGTGCATTGGAAGCGTTAATTGTGTTCGTAGCGTGTTCTTTTTTTGAAATTCCACAATTCTGCCAACATTCAAACGTTTATATCTCTGGCCAGAACGAACATTTACTTGTGTCCCAATATACCACAAGAACTCCGTTAAAAAATAGAGAATTTCGTTGGCAAATTGGTAAAAATACTAGGAACGGGTGTGTCAGAACGTTAAAATTATCGTCAGTTCTCTAGAAATAACCTAGCCCTCGTCCATACAGGTAACACTGAGTCATCGCGGGGGTAAGGTTGGCGCGCGAGTGTTCTTCATTTTATTTATACTTCGACCTTGTAATATAAAGTATTACTTTCTCAGAACACGATGGAATCATGAAGAGGCATGTTTAAATGTAATTATTTTAATTCGTACAGACTGAAATGCGGTGACGCGACGCGGCCGGCGAGAACAGCAGACAAGATACTAAAAATAAATACATATCTACAGTGCGTATTGTTTGACTGGAAAATAAAAGCAATATGAAAAGTTATATGAAGTGAATTAAAACCACAAGTAAGCGAAATAAATATTAGGTCCATTTTAACGTACTGTACCACTGTCCAAGTTTATTTTACCAGTCCGTCTGTTACGTTGCAGCTTATATTTAAGAGAGTCCCGAGACAATCGTTTTAGATTGCTGCCAATAGAAATAATCTATGGAAAAATATATTGTTTCTGAATTTATTATTGAATCTGGACTCTTTACATCTTCAACAAGAATTCAAGATGCAATATTTGAAAGCAATCAAGTTCTTTAAGTGCTTTGTTATTATTTTTCGATACTATTTACTTCGATAAAATTCGATTTTATTTGTCTTAGAATATAATACAATCGTATTTAGTGTTTATTGAATAAATTAAACGAGACTATTTATCGACTTTCCTGAAATTCATTTTAGTATCGTGTACAAGGCACCAGAGTAGGTAGTAAACATTTTTGGAATATCGAAATTCTTCTTACCGATGCTAAAAATAACGTGAGATACTATTGATCTTTTCAGTTTATGTAGGTATTCATGTTTTCTTCATTACGTTAAGATTCTGCCATTTAGTTTAACATACACCATAATTAACACAATCTAGACGAGAACTGGTCGCTACGCTAGTAAATATTTAAATGCCTTTGTAACACTTCCAAGTTTTGAACAACGTTCATAAACTTTCTTATCTTTAGAAGAAACATAATTACCAGCCGATCTTGTTCTCAGCTCCGGAGCCTAGGTAATACGCTTACAAACGTTATTTACTGCTAATTGACTCTGTAAAATGACCGCTTTTAGTTTATATTTCTATAGCCGTAACGGTATCGTGTACGGTTATGTCAGTTATTTATAACCCTCATATATCTCTATTCATCTATTATTATTGAAATTAAAGCTGTCAAGGTTTTACGATGTCTGAACCTGCTTTACATGGAAATTATATTGGAGAATTTACAGGTGTTTTCAAGATATTTTTATAGGTTCTTACACCAGTCGTAGTTGAAGCCAAATAACATCTTGAAAGGAGACCGCCCTTGCTATCAATTATATTAAATTAAATGATTGAAAACGAGCTAGGCACTCAAACATACTTGACATTTATCAATTCATTTGTTCCCTCTAATTGACGAGTGTTTTCAAAATTGATCGTCGTATCTCTTTAATTTGTCTCAGATACAGTGAAACAATTGTGGCAAGATAACAATAAGCTTATCGGATAAATTATATTGTAGTATTCAGACAAACACCTTTCGTTAAACATTTATTCAGCTGTTGTCTTAAGTACGCAAGCATTTTCCAACGCTTCGCTTTTGTGGAAAAAAGAAAATCTTGACAGTTGGAAATACATTCTAAATGGTATTTCGTCCACAGTCTTCATTGTTCCAGCCATTCATTTTTCAGCTGCGAGAGATTTTTGTACCATTAAACACGGGGAGTATTTAATGAATGAATCATTTTTGTAAAATGTTTTATTCAACTGAAGCTTGTGCATCTTTTCTAAAGTATGGAATCATAGTGAGATCTGCTGCTCGTTGTATCAACACAAACTGTATTCACACACGATGTTCTCGGAAGCTTCTGGCGGCTATAAATAACGCGCCAGCAATATAATATATATTTTTGGTAACAGCTGATATTGAAAACGTACAGTTTGAAGTGCGTCCTGACGAGAGACATATGGACGCTCATCTTTCACATTTGAGCGAGATAAACAAAACTGGCCATAAAGATTGATGTATGAAAGAAAAAGTAGGACGTTAGCACAAGGATGAGAATAATAATGCAAACTTTATTCCTGAGAAGGGGATTTTAAATGAGGAAGACGTTATTTTATTATGCTATCTAAGCTTAATATTGTAAACTGTCGTACATTAGTGTATTCAGTGCACGATAAAATAGTTTTTTCCGCGTTTCTGGTCTTTGACACCGAGATAAGAGCGACACTGCGGCGCCAACGAGCACACGGGCGGCAGCTTGCTGATGTCCATCAACACTCACGGCTCCGTCGACCAAGACTCGAGGAATTCCTTAATGACCCTATGTAGAAAGTCAGCTCACGATCCGAGATAAACGCAAAACGTGCTCCAAGTTTTTTTTATGGCCTTTAGTGATTGCGAGCTCCAAAATGATTGGCCTCAATCTCGCAATTGATGGTGCGCTATAAAAGCTCTAATGCATCACTGACGCTCGTCCCACATCACATAAAAGACTTTGGCAATAACCATTCGGATTCAATGTAAGAGTTTAGCTGAGCAACCTTCGCGTGTTCTGAGAACTTCGCCGACCGGTCGGTTCGACGCTGCGCTGCGGTTCCCGGAACGTCGACCCGTGGTAGTTTCGATTTTTAAAATAGATGCGTTCCGTTATACGTGATCCCATTTAGAAGCTCCGATTTATGGATAGTCAATTAGACGTTGTGGTGTAATCTGTAAATAAGAGTGTCTATTTTTATCCTGAGCCCAGACCCGTTTCCGAGTGAAAGGGATTTCCTACTGTGAACTTGTAAAACAGGTTTAGGCGTTACGAACTTTCCTCCTTTAACGTTTCATTTCGTTTGAAATGAACTTCGATTTTGTGATTTACCTATCTGATAGAAATAGACTGGCTGTGATTGAATTTACGTTGCTGACATACCCTCGCTACATAATTATTGTAGTTCTCTATATTCATACGTATAAACAGTGTGGTTAGGGCATGTACCCGATTCTCAGATACCTTTAACGAACCGGGTTCCGGGACTCGATTCTTCCTAAGTATTTGTAGAGTATGTCTACAGTAACAAAGACTGTGTATGCAGGCATCTTATGCTAGGTAGGTACTGAAACTCCGTACTACTTTATGCAAATTTAGGGTCAATGTGTTACAATCAACGTAAGACCGACTACTGTACGTATAATGTTGTACTTAGGTAATATCATATACATATACCTACATACGTCTACGTATACAATGATGACGTGGCATTACACCGCTGCACGTATATACTGAATAGTAGCCTTAGAGGTGACCTAATCGTTTGCCTTCACCTTATTTACAGAAGTTTATCGACATATCTGTTGCTACCAGTGCAAAGTCAATTAGTGTCCGACCCATTCAGATAAAATAAAGAGTTGCTATTCGAACTAACTTTTGCAATCAATTTATTATGTAGAAACAAAAAGCGAAGCTGTTTTTTATGGTTGTATAAATTTCCCCTAAGTTTAAAAAAAACAACAACACAAGGACGAACGAGTCCCATCTCAAAGAACCAGCAAATTAAAATCGCTGATATTCAACATAGCACTTTAAATATGATGGATATAAAGGCTGATTTTGTATGGCCGAGGTACAGATCAAAGCAGTATTTCAATCAGTTCGTTAGACGAAACTGACGAGCGGGTTCGCAGTAGTCCGCCATTGAAATTTAAACTAGCCGCTCTTCTGGGAAAGCGGTGCAAGCGACTTTATATTTTTCCTTCGTTTTGCTTTAGTCAGTTCAGTCCTAGCCCAACAAAACATATCATGCCCACAGAGTAAAGCAAATTGGATACGGAGTTAACAATACTTTAATCCTGGTGGTCCAAACACGAATATGATTTTATTTTCTGCTGCAGTTTTTGCAGTGCTAAACCTTGTCTTTTTCTCTCTCTTCTCTTCTTCTTTAATAAAACGTTGCCCCACACTAGGATTTTCTCCTGTATCGTGGGTGCGTTCACAAACATATATAAAGTCACATACACAAATACCCAGACCCGAAACAACTATCTGCAGGCCATACAAATATTTGTTCCGTGCGGGGATCGAACCCGCGACACGCAGCGCAGCAGTCCAAGACTATTATAATAATATCTGGTCACTAAAGTAATTTTAAATGACAGTTGTTTTTTCAGTTACATTTATTCCTGTCAACGTTCTTCTCCGTAATGAGGTTAAAAGTTTTCTAATTTTTTATCGCTGTAGGATCCTGCGTTATTTTCACGTTGCCTAAGTATACTTTTCAGCATTAATTAAAAAGTTTAATAGCGTATGTTGACTTTTGCAACCAACTTTCTATATGGAAACACACATGTTTTCCTAGAAGTTGACTCTCTGTGAGCAGTTCCAGGGAGCAAGGCAACCTGCACAGTTAAAGTTGCTGGTAGATTATTTAATACAATCTTGATTAGCATGCATATGAATAACTATAGTTTCTTGGAAGCGCATCAATAACTTTGAAGTTTCCTAAGAGCCTGAGGTCAAAGGCGAACACTGCATAAAATTTAATAGCCGCGCATAATGTTGTGTATGCGTTTTTAGTCCTTCGACGAACAATAACCTGTATACAATTTTCAAACTGAGACAATGCAAAAAATAAATAAAAAATGAAGTCATAATGCTGGCGATTTCTCATAACAACCCTTGGGTCGGAGGCTTCCAAGGATTAATTACGAGTTCCGAGTAGGCCCGCCACCGGGCCATTCGATTCTCGGTAAACTCGAATCGAAAAAGGAGCAAAAACGGACGCGGCGCGTTCTGAGAACACGCATACCTGCGCCCGCGCAGCCATCCCACCTTGTTCCGTCCGCCCGCCGATTCGAGAGAACTCACATTTTCCTAGTAGTTACTCTCCCCAGTAAAACAACATTTTCTCTTTTTCGTATCATGTAAACCGTAGCAAGATTAGCAAGCTGCACCCAATGTATTGACGTATGTGGAGGACTTGACTAATTTGTTTAAGAACACTTGATCATGGGATGAAGCGCGTACCAAAACTGCTCAGTTTCAAAGCAGTAGGCAGCTGCCTCTTGGTATTAGTGTATAACTTTTTCTTTTTTTTTATGGTGGGTGGAAAATCATCAAATAACCCCTCCCCGCTCTTGGGCAGAGCGAAAGGGAGTGTCAGACTTCTACTGACTAAAAACCACCCATGTTCCTTCATAGCCCTTTATGTCGAGGCCGCGGTATCTATTGCGAACAACCCGCAGCCCCGACTTTAGTTTCACCATTTATGTAAATAGGTGTATGCGATTTCCAAGCATTGATGATGCTAGAATTACGATCGCAGTTTATCATATTTCAGAAATCAGATTTAAGTACCGCATTTAATATTGATAAGTTCTGGGAAACTAACAATGTGCAAGTTCGACGGTCGGTTCAAGAAAATGTATTCGTAACTAGAAGCCAGCGTATCCACGGAAATGACTTATGCAAATACGATAATACGTATCATAAACATTCTGTTGCAGTTCTTATAGAAATTTCTGCTAGTAATGGTCTTATTTTCAGAGAAAAGGCATTTCATCCATGGGGAAGAGCGTTGATGACAACGCTAATAAATAACTTGTTGGTTGTAAGCGATATTCGAAGAATCTTATTGTTTTTTTAATCCCAAGTTGCTCAAGATGACCTATCTTGAAAATAATTAAGGTTTATTTTAGTTTAAATTGCTGACAGGCTTAAGTCTCTTTTAAAAGGATGAAATTAAATTTTATCTTCTTGCTTAGCGATAAGAAGTGTTTCTTAATTCTCATTTTCCATATTGCAAATTACTTTTGCCTTTATTAGTACCTACTGTTCTTTTAAACAGTCGGAAATTGGCTCTCTCGAAGGCTCTTGTTAATTGAAACAGCAATTTTAACCTCACTCTCGTTAATTTTAAGCTCGTGGCATAATAATCTGTCACTCGGGTCGATCTTTAGATTAAGCCGCACTTGAATAGGTTGGTCCGTCGACCTATTACGTACCGAATTTCCTTCGTGCCTCGGAAAGCAACATAAGCTGTTGGTCCCGGCTGCCATATATAGATCTTTGTCAGTCGTTAGAGGTAGTCAGTGACCTGAAACTCTGACTGCAACAACTCTTACCATAGGGTATCGTACTACCCAGTGTTAACTGGGTAGTCGCTCCATGTAAAATTACTAATATTCAGCTGCATCCGGTTAGACTGGAAGCCGACACCAACATAGTTGGGAAAAGGCTAGGCAGATGATGAATTTTAACCTATGTACAAATAAGCAGATGTACAAAACGTAATTTAGCATTGTACACATTGCACACAAAAATAGCGACTCTTCAAATAAGAACAATATTATTTGTTACTTTATCAAATAATATTTTAATGAACGCACTTATTTGCATATTAATATGCAAATAGTGTAGGTAAGCCACGTAAATCCAGATTTAACGAGTTGTTGTAAACTTGTAACAATTGAATTCCAAAACCGATTACGGTCCTTTGTGTTAATAATATTCTATTTAGAGCGCTTTAAATAATTGCCTATTTTGACAACAAGCGTGCTAGCGAAATATTGGCATCCGTGTTATCGATTCCAGTTTCGAAAGTCGCTGATCATAGCAGTATTGTAATTTTGTAGAGCATTTGTTTTGGCGCCCAACATGGTAGTGGAGTATTGCATCCTCATATCGTTGTAATGTTGTCACGCACCTGTTTTATTTTTAGTTGTAGATCGTTGTTTGGTTTGTGTCTTTTATTATTCTATAATACAAATTACAAAAGAACTCATTGCGACGACAACGTCGCAATGAGTTCTTTTGTAATTGTGTATATCTTGTGTATATAAACTAATACTTTTCATAGTGTTCGGGTTTTCTGAACACCCCACTTGCCACATGGGCTTGTCGTATTCTTGGATGATGACACAGATTAGGGCGGGCTTTTTTTACCCTTTACTTTGCTCCATATATATATATATAAAATTGCATTTAATGCGCTTAGTGCGGAGTGGCCCTCTGAAGACGTAAACTGTTTGACGTAGACCTCTGCGTAAGAGGCTACTGATGTCATTTACTTGTAATCTTATAATTTTATTACAGCAATTGCGATTGAATCTATATCAATCTACGTTAAACATTAAAAACACTATTATCTATATTTTTCCATGCGTCTCAATCAATGACAATTGAAGTGTTTCTACAAAGTTTCTACGAATCATATCATAGTCATAGTACATTAACCGGTAACAATAGACTCGGCTCCTTTTAGCTTTAAAATAGCAACAAAAAATACATTATCTCCCTTTGAGAATAAACAAAGGCCGCGACGATTCCCTGTAAACGATTTAACAGCGTGATGTTCCCGGTAAAATGTGGACAATGGGATTGTTAACAATAACATTGATTTGAACTAAGTGCTGTCAACAGTCTTGTGACTGGCGAGGTCGCTACCAAGTGGGTGAGTGGTGAAGTGGTTGCTACGTGGTACCTACGGATGTAGGTTACTACTTCACCGTTTGCGTGTGGAAATAGGTATTCTTGTTACATCGAAAGTATTTAGCATAATCAAATAGTCCAGCTCTAATCTAGCCTTCTATGTTTTACGGTTTTACTCCTAACGAGTTTTTTTAGAAGGCAATTAACAAATTCGTTTACGAAAAAACATAAATTCCTTGAAATAAATTAAGCTGCCTTCGTGGTACTTAATTCTGTTGGTTGGTTAATTGGTGCTGTCAAATTATACCGTAACATCGAATTGCATAAGAACTAGATATTTGAATCTTAGCTAACTTTGCATGTTGCGTATTGTAATTATGCAAAATCTGCAATAATTTACTGAAACAATTTATGAGTTGATCGTTCATTCTACGATCAAGGAAACGTTATATCGTAGCGTGCTAGCACGATAATTGTTTTCGAATGAAGTGATTCGCCGCTGGCGAGGTGTCATTAACACAGTCAGCACGCTTCTGCATAAACATCATTTTATTTATACCATTTCCTAAATGCATAACGTTATGTTCGTATTACATCGCTATAATTAATTAAGATTAACTGAATTCCTAACCTAGTTACACACACGATCATTTTCGTAGGAGAGAAAACAATGTGGGTAGTTTGAAATACTGACGAAATAATACAGAAACTTCCTAATAACAATGTGAACATTTTGACGACATCATTATTTTTGCAGAGATAATGTATGTAGAAACAAAAGCAGCACAAACTAAATGATCATTTGTTTTTAAATGGCAAGGGATTACGTCATTCATTAATATAATCTACGCTTTTATCATTGAGAACGCATTGACCCCGAAGCCTATGTGATAATGATAACAGCTGGCGCCGTTTCACATTTTGTGTGGTCTACATGTGTTTTGCAGACTTAAACAAATTTACTTTCACGCTGACGTATCGGTTGTGGCATTGAAGGAAAATGTTACAACTTGGATTTTGTTAGTAGTCACTGTGAAAAACCGTTTGGTTCAACACTTTCGAAGTTCTCACCTGGTAGTTTGACCACCATTGGAGGTGTGCGTGGTCGGTTGGGATCCAATGTAAACGCCTTAAATAACAATAAACACGGAAACACAAAGGCCCACTTATAATTACTTATATTTCCTCAAATCCACTTTATGGCCGTTTCGTTTCTCAGTAAAACTCTTTATAAGCAGTTTCGTAGAAACCGACTGCACTGGAGAAATTAATTTGCAGAAATCGACGTCGCCGAAGGCAGTCCGTCCGCGTGCTTCGACAAAACGCTTTCTAAGTACGCGCACATTCAATTTCACTCAACGGTCTGTGTTTATCACAGATAACGATATCGCGGCGGGAGGTGAAAGTTCGGCGAGGTGGGTCGCCTTAGCGTGACAATCCTCTTTCGTGTACAAAAGCGTACTGAGCGAGCGGCGGAGCCGGCACGCGGCGCGCACCGGAGCGAGTGAGGTAAACACGCGTGGCGGGCGGAGCGGAGTTCGGCGGGCGCGGGGGGACCAGCATGTGAATGTGCGACCGAGACCGAGCGGGCTCCGAGCGTACTTGCCGACGAGCCACCACTTCCCAGAACAACCAACCTTGGCACTTCCACGAAATAACTCAAGGCATTGTCACTAATTTATAAAACTTATGGTCTTCCGTCCAAGTCTTGCGACCAGGCACCGGCTGGCTCCGCCGTGAAAGCTCGTGACTGTGACGTTAAGACGTGCACCAGGTACTGTTGACCCCGATGACCGGCGCACGACGTTAAATTAGGTAACTTGTAGTATCTATCTATCCATCAATCAAAGTGCGAGCACGGCCCCCTACCTCCACCAGACATGGTGGTAATAAACGTTGGAAAGTTCATTCACTTCTTGGTCTATTTTTTGTCGACAAACACACCCATACACCTACTTTAATATGAATACAGGTAGATTTTGAATGAATTGGAAATTTGAAATGTTATTAACCTCTTTGGAAACTGTTACAGTAGGTATTAATCCTTCATTATCGATGACTTTTCTAGTAATAAGTACTAGAAAATTCGATAAGATTTTGTAGACTAAGGTTCCTAAGAAACCTGGAGGGAGGTGAAATGGGTGACGGTAGAGTCATTCATTATCAAACTACATACCTATTATGTTGTTCGGAGTGTGGCAAATTGGCAATATACCTCTAAGTACCTACTTATAACTTTTTGAGTATACGGAAATTAAGGTACGATATAATCAATTCAAATCAGAAAACCCTTGAGAATTGATTCATTATTTGAACTATAAAATTTGTTCCTGCGATATTTGTAGATACCATTTTCTATTTCTACCATCTAACATCCGAACCGCCACAAAGTATGAACTTGAACAGAACTATACTATGATGATCTGGTATAAATCATTGTACCCATTGCTTGGGAAGAAAAGTAAAGTCCAGGTCCATTTCGATGCCCCAAGCAAGAACCCGGTAATGTGCTATTATAAGGGTTTATGCTGTTATGTCAAATTCGGCATCTATACACCTTGGCAATTTTTTTCAGATTTTTCCTAATGATATTAATTTTACAAAGATATCATGACAAAACATTTTATAGATCTGTACAAAAAAAACAATTTATATTTTGGTAAACTGAGATTTTGAAATAAAGGAATTTCATATTAATGGCACAGTTATATTTTGGAAAAAAAATAGCTTTCATTTAATACATCAATGACTTCAATAGTCTCATTGAAAAGAATTGATATAGGTATGTAATCAGTAAATCTTTCCTCCTGTAAAATTTTGATTTTACGATTACCGTGTTATTGCTTGGAAACGTCGATTTATATTAATTCAAAAAACTCAACGACTACTACAATTAAATTGTTCCAAAGTCAACATTCACACTTTTTTCATCCCATCCTTTAAAGTCACATGATTTATGTGTACGCATAGCGACATCTGTTACTATTTTGGTTAGAGAGATCTATAATTATGATGAGCAAGAGACGTATAATATAGTTATTGTGACGTCAGTAACAATGGGTGATTTCGTCTCCCGAGTAGGGCAAGTAATCAATAATGCTGGAGATAATCAAGCATTCCTCGAAAGGCAATGCGTGTGACATGCGCCACACTTCTACGAACGAGTGCTCTTCACCGTGTGTATAGGCGACGACAAAACTGTTCGCGTACATGCTAATAGGACATACTAACTCGTGTCTAAAAATGTTTAAGCGATATTTTTACCGCAATACCCTTGAAATTAATATACATTAGACATAACTCTGACCTCTATCAAAATTCTGATCCGCGCATGCTTACAAGAAAAATCACTCTTGATTGTCAGGATTATCTCAAAACTGTCGCAGGTTTGTATGTAACAGAGTATTGGCATTCAGAATAGGGTAGTTGATACGTGTTTTTTGTTTTATCAAATAAATAAAAATAAAACGTGTCAAAGATCGTGAGTGGGGGGGCTGGTGACGTCACTGTCTGGTAAAAAATGTACCAAACTGTGACGTCGTGCGACTTTTCGAAGCACTGTATCGTCTTCATTTATTGTTTACGTGAAAAAAGAAAAAATACGTGTCCAATATTCTTTGGAAATCTATCTGACTAATTAGATTTTTTTTTGTCAACTACCCTATTCGTATGTAACGCAAACAGCTTGTAAAAAAATGACAAATCAACACCGTAAGGAAATTACATCAATTTTCCGGAAGGTTAAAACAAATAGGTATAACATTTCAATTTCGTTGACCACACGATAAAATCGTACCAATAAAGTAAATTGGGCTTGTTTTTTTTGTGATTGCATAAGTCTTTCATCGTTGTTACGCTGGCATGATATGTGAATGACCTACATTATTAATTAAACTTTTGTCGTTGAGTGTCCGTCGTGTACACTCGTCGACAGATGTCGTACACGTGTGCCTGTGTGGGTGCACCGAACGTCGCCATATTTCGACAATAATGGCTCAGATCATAAAGTTAAGAGGTTTTGGTGTTTGCTGTTTAATGTCGCATTTAAAATTTGGCGCCATGCTTTATTTATGTTTCAGTGGCAGAGCAGACATGATTGTTTGGATTCCAAGTCGGAAGTTGACACGACTCGTGAACATAAGAGCAGGTTACACCATGAGTTGTTAGTGTTAAGATTACATAGCTATTATGATACTGATAAAGCTTTGAACGCAGTTCAGATGTGCTGAATGCGTTCAGTTTTATTGGTAAAATCCTCAATTTGGTAGGTAAATGTTGTGTTTTGTAAATTTAGCCTAGTTCAGACAAATAAGCAACTATTATAATTTAATAATTATTGAAATTACTATAATAATTGTTGTGATATTTTTTGTAAATGTTCCCTTTTTATAAATAAACGATTTATTATTATTATAATTGATTGAAACGGATTCAAACACTACTAAATATAACTCTAAACACAAAACACAGCGGTTAAACTATTTTACCTTATCTGAAACCGCACACTTTATTTTTACACTGGCAAGTAATTAATTAAACGCTTACGTTAATGGATAATTAAGTTACCTAATGCTTATTAGTCGTGCACTCTTAATGGATTTTGCGTTGGTTTCGAGCTTAGCCCGCGAAAATTATTTTTTTTTACGTTTTTTGAATGCCTTTTTCATCAAATAGTCGCTCAAGAGACCAATAATAAATCACCAATACAACCGTCTAAGCCGGCCGTGAAAATCACCAGATTTTTTCTTCTTTTAAAAGCTTTTTTAAAAGCGCAATCTAATGATGATAAAAACCAACCCACAGTAGAGAAAAATCTTCATTAAATTGGCTGAGTTGAGTACCCATGGGTATCTACTAAATCTTAATAAATTGATGAATTCGTAGAAATGCTTTGAAGTAGATAGTAGGCGTTTGGTTTATAAGATACATCAATTGCGTCTGAATGTTCCATTCATTCACGTGGCATGTATGTAACCTTACAAATACCTACGTCTGCATGATACGCATTCACATAGCTAAACCATTCAACCGTAAGTACATACATATACACCTTAAGTACATACACGTACACCATTAGAATAAATCAATACATTTTTATAGTCTTCTTGAGTGTAAAGACGTTTTATTGTAGACAGCGATTTCAGACAAACAACCTTCGCATTGCTTCGAACAAACAGGAATGTAAGGGAAAAATTCAAAAGCATTTCTGCGAATAATTCCAGCTTGAATTTCCCAAATGAAACAAATGCGCAGTTAGTTCACTTTCAACACTTTAATAGCAGAACGATCGCGGGAAAACCATGTTTTTGTTTACACAACGGCCAATCCGCTAATTTTATCTTGACGATCGCTCGAAAGAAAGACGAAAGTATACATTTTACACGGCCGACGGATTTTTCTCGGAAACTCTGTGTCGGCAACCACCTAACCCGGTTTAAAACTTCTAGTTATCTTTAGCGGCTGTCAAACTTGTCTAGTTTATTGCTAAGTTTTACGTGGATTGCTTTATTCCTTGGTAAACAGTAAAATAAATCATCTGAGGTTAATTTTAGAATGATCCTGTATTTTATACTCCATCAGACGAGTTAAGTATTTCCATGAGGAAATTATTGCTGGGTTACAGTCGTCATACGCGTGTACACACCTCTGTCGAAATTGATGGGGAATACTGGCAATGTTATGTTATTTTCGTAAATATGTTTTCCTGTTTATTAATATATTGCGTTACATAACCTATTAGTAATGTTTATCTATAGATAACTACATAATACTAAAAACACAGTAAAGAAATATGTAGTATACCTATTATAGTCCAGTCGTTTTCCTGTTTTGGTTGTAGAAACAAAAGCATGTCAGCTTCTTATCTTCGTGGAAGTCGTAAAAGTTGTGAGAGAAAGGAAAATTCAGATTGAAACGCAGCGGTGCGCGGCTGCGATAAGCTAGCAGTCTACAAAACGTGTCTAGAATGTATTATGTGACATAATAGGTAATATGTGTGTCTTTATTCTCCTCAACGTGTATCTCTATTTTTTCAAACTGGTATTGTGCCTAACTCATTTAATTAACACCTTATTCGGGACATTTACCACGTTTATTATTTGTAACACATACACATAACACACTCGTAAATGGCGAAATGTGGGCGTACTATTAGGTACACCTCCGTCTAGTCCTCCGAGGATTACAGATGTGTGCTGAGGCAGATTAAGTGTCTACAGCGCCCTAGGCTAGCACCTCATCAACCGGTCTTGTTGCTTTAAGAATATAATAATTAAAACTGCGACAGTTAATGATGTATTTTTGTTTCTCTTTTCCACATAAACAACTCATCGAATTTTGGAGAAATTTGTTTGCAAAATAGGTAGCTTTTTCATTGAATGAACACATAGGATAATGGTAAGTCCAGGGGTATCGCACGATCTTCAGCGAAGCAGTGAGCCTCCTAACCAGATTGCCGCCATGGTATCTGAAGGCGATAAGTAGTTCTCGCGCGCCTGCATGAAACTCCGCTGCCGCGGCAAGTCGCCGCTCAGCGGGCGGACCACCGCTGCACCTGCACCGGGGCGATCTCATGGCGACATGAAGAGAGCGGCAGGGAATGCCACGATAATGGCGCCACAGTCCTCAAAAAAGGAGATGTCGCCAATATCTCCTTTTTTGAGGACTGTCTGGAGAGGTGCTACGGCGCTCTTGCCGTCTGCCTGACTCAGGTCCTCACCGGACACGATTGTTTCGGGAGGTCACTGCACTGGACCGGGCGGGAGGAAACGTGAAGGTGTTTTCATTGCAAGGATCGGGCAGAAGACACGGTGGAGGTCTACTCCACAAAGGGCTAATAAGAAGGAACATGGGTGGGTTTTGTCAGGAGAAGTATGACACTCCCTTCCTCTACGCCTAGAGCGGGGCGGGAGAGTGGTCATTTGATGATTTCCCATTCACATTTCATAATTTCTTATTTTGAAAATTTCCACGCACGCCCTTTTTAACCTCGCACCGATACACGAGCCTAGTTTGCCTTAGGGATAATCCGCCTCTGTGTGTGGGATGCGTATGATATTATTATTTGTGTTAAGTTTCCGATCTCAATGTGTCTCAGATTCTGCGCTGAAGGACAAATTTTCGCTGGAAAAGTTTGGTCTATGTTCACTGGATCTATCTCTGCCATCTCCACTTCTAGTGTCGAACCCCACCACCATTACAGAGCTATTTCCTTATTCAGAGAGCATGTCCCAGAAATCCTGAATATTACTTACAAATCTTAAAAATACTTGTCAAGTTTACGAAAGTTTTCTGCTTTACTCCCGGGTCCCGTATTTGTGTAAGTTCGAGAGTCATGAAAACAGAAACAAACTCATATCAGTGAAAAAGTAGAAAACTACGTATTCAAGTCATTCATTCGCTTATTGTCATTTACATATTATGTGAATTACGTAAATTATAGTATTCAGCTTACAAAAGGTCCCTACCTGAGGATATTACCCTGCTTATCTATTAATCCATTTTAGGTTTAGTAGATTGAGCTGGTCTATGCAGACAGGAGGCTTAATTTATCTACTTAAATATACAAATAGGTACATAAAATTGAAATGTCTGTTTGTAATTTTAAAATACCTAACAACTTTTTACAAAATTATGAAATTACGATTTATAACAAAAAAAAAATGTTTGTCTGTTTGTTTCGGCTCCTTAATCTCTGAACCGACTGGATCGATTTTGACGGCAGATACAGCACTTTTACTGTTTGTTATAAGGAGTAACATACTTTTATTAGAAAAAGACAAAAATAAAGTTCATGAAATTGTTAATAACAAAACCCGGCTCTATTACAGAAGTAAAATAATTTCACGCGGGTGAAGGTCGTGGGCAGCTTATTGTACCTAATAAGACTGGTTTACCTATATATATCTGTGTATTTCCCTGCTTGTGCACGTACAAGGTATAGGTACGTACTACGTAATTCTAAATTGGGAAGCCCCAACTTCACAGCTCAGTAATGGTGAATCCCGGTCGCTTAGCATTGTTTACAGAACGTGCGGATTGTCTGCCTAGCTAACACGAACTCTGGGAATTCAGATTTTATATCGATAGCTCGTACCGCTTGGCTTATAGCCAAATACCAAGTTATGTAATATTTTAGGAAAAACGCACTCGCGTTCACGTAGTATGGTTCCGTGCTAGTACTGCAAAATGTCACTTAATATGTCATGTACGAAATACCATAGAAGCCGACTCCAACATAGTTGGGAAAAGGCTAGGAAGATGAAGGTGTATGCACCTACGAAATAATAATAATATTGCAGGAAATTGCCAAGCAGTTGGTCGACTCTTCACGTGACCAGAGGACTGGCATATTTATTGGGCCAAAGAATCAGCATTGCCATCCAACGTGGGAATGCTGCCAGCCTTCTGGGCACTTTTCCTGTTCATGGTATTTAATTATAATTTTAGTTCTCTAAATAATAGTTTTATAAATATTGTAAATAATAAACCTATAATTGTACGAAATACCATAATTATCCATAAAAGTATAGGTAATGTTGGCGTATGAAGCTCTATTTTCTAATGGGATAGAAAACTCTCGACAGATAAAACATAATTATTATAATATATATTTTCAGGTAACCTTGGCCCATAGATATATAAAACTTCACAAACATAATTATTATTATGATATGTTAGTACCTACCGTAAAACTATTTACTATACGGACCTTGTAGAAACTAGAACAACTTACCGTGCGTTCAAGCATTTTTGTCATACCTATTATTGGAATAAAATATAACAGCTCACAACTTAGGACCCAGTAATATTAATGACAATAATATCCGTGGTGCTAGGCCATTCGGCTTATCCCAGTTGTATACATCCCTGTGTGGAGGAAAGTGGAAATTATGTTTTTCATACTCTCCTCCGCTATTCTTTTCTGATTAATTTCGTTGCGGGATCCAAGACAGTTAAATCGTTTCTCTGGGACTTCGTCGAGCTTCATTGTCGTAGCGTAGCGTCGTAGCGTAGACTTTTCTTGTGGACGCCACTTTTGATTCTGGTTAAGGTGAATCATACAGGCTGCTCCCAGCCATTTTCCCGCTAGATGGCGTTGAAGTCAACATTTTTAGTTTATTTGTGTTTTTGTGTAATTGGAAAACTATTATGTCGTAGGAGTAGCAATTGCGGTTATCGGACATTACGTCGTATCGAACTGGGTCACATCATTGTCATAATATCCACCTAATTCGACACAAAGGTGTAATTTAAAATCTGCCATTGAATATAGCGTCGTTTACACATACAGACGTAGACGTGAGCGAGTACATTTACGAAGATTGAACACTAGATGGCGTGAATGAAAAAAAATGTTTTTCATTTTTCTTTATGGGTAGATTGGGTTGGCAGAACTACAGAACGCCACCTGCTACGGTATATCATCATCAGCCTATAATGTTCCCACTGCTGGGACCCGGCCACCACGCGGGCCCAGTGAGGTAGATGTCACGTCTTCAAATTTTTGGTTCTAGGACATCTCACCATGATTTGCTTCATATTTATTGAGAGCATGTGGTGATGCAATACATTCCACAAAGTAATGCGCCTGTCTGGATTTGAACCCACGACTTACTGTTCGTGAGTCGGTATATTTTATTATGTACGATTGTTAAAAAATAAAAGGTATATTTGTTGGTGTAAACTATTTAATTTTGGGACATAAATTATGTCAACAATAATTACAATAAAACGCAGTTTTATTTTACTCAAAAAAATCTAAATCAAAACTCATTTATTCAAACTAGGCTGATAATCAGCACTTTTCGAACGTCAAAATTTACTTTACTTTACTTATTTACAAGTGACAGTCCCCCAAAACGCCCACCCTTCGACACTTCCTAGTGTTTTTGCTGGAAAGAAGAAGTGGCGGAACAAACTCTCCAGCAACACATCTGTCTGTTTGGTTAGAAGAACCAGACTCGATACAATACTATGGTGTAAGTTAATATTACGATTGACTACAATCAATAATAAAAGGTATATAAAAATAAAACATAAAAAAGACATAACATATTATCAGTAAACTAATTTAGGAGAAAGAACATAAATTACAAACATTGTCTTGTGTTCAACTCAACGACCAGCTATTCTTATCATTTTAGTAGTTGTTAATGGAATAGTAAGCTTTTGAACAAACTACATTAGGTACACTATTGATTTTTTTATCAAACCAGAAGAATTTGAAGTAACATAATTAAATGCTGATACATGCATAATCACTCAAAACTAATAACACTTATGATTAGTAACAGTACCAATTATTACAATAATTATACATTTCATAACACGTAAGAAACTATAATTCCTAGACAAGAGCTACAAATCTAAAACGATTTATTATGAGATAATAACAAGGAAGGTGAAAAAAATATTTCCTAATTTGGAAGCACTCAACAAAAGCATATAATAAAACGAAAATATAAAGCTCTTTATATGAAGTAAGTATACCTAAGAAGTATTATTTCACCTTTTGATACAAAATAAAAAGAAATATACAATGATAATGTAGATTCTAAACAAACTACTACCATAATACAATTAGAACAAAAATCATTTGATTTGTTGATTTCGCCCTCTGCCTTGAAACTTTCTTTGAACCAACTGCTACACTGCTGCTGCAACAAAGAAAACATACTTAGCATATAATTCTTACTTTTTGACCAATATTATTTACCATTCACTTCAAAATATTATTTACCGTCAATCTCCAAAGCTGCTCTGAAATAAAACTTTACTTCTCTTATTTGCTTGAATTTCTAACTGATGTTGATGTTGCAGAAGGATTTGAAGCCTTCAAAGCAATTTTTTCATTGGCTGCATAAATGAGAGCCCACACTTCTGGAGCAGTATTTTTCAAACTTTCTACGAGATCTTCTTCCTTCTTTTCAGTTCCATCTGTCTATGTTTTATTTACATTGCAGTAATAATCTTTGGCTTCAAAATATTTCGCGAAGAAAGAAGGAGCTTAGTGTTGGCCAAGATCTAAAAAGAACAAAATATAAATACAGAATAATATGCTTCACTGATCCTGGGATGACTTACAAATTTGATTTATTCATTTACCTTGTAGAGTGCACTGGTATAGTTTTTGATTACGTCATTCTTGCATTAATTTTTGTTTATGATGTTCCCATATGACACTTTCTCTATCAATTTTGCAAACACAGAGGAGTCTCCGTCACCAATAAAACTGAAATAGCGAAGTTGATGTATTTCTTCACTCTTTTGAAAGCCTTCCACAATAATTTCCGATTCCATTGCTGTAGATGGTCCAGTAAAATTTTTACAGCAATTATGTGCTTTCATATCCATGTTTCTCCTCCCATAATATTGACATGTATAACAATATTTGTTTCTAACACCAAGAAGCAGGCCTGGAAATGAAAAGCAACACTTGTAAATAATGCACATAATAACATACATACATACATACATAAACTCACGCCCTTTTCCCATGGGGGTAGGCAGAAACCACAGAACGCCACTTGCTACGATCCTTACATACTCCTTTTGCCTCGTCCACATTCATACATCTGGTCATACACGCACGCCGGTTACGAGTACTACGCACCTGTCCTTTCAGAAGAACGGCACCAATATGATCAGTGTATGTCTTTCTAGGGCGTCCCCTCCCGGCATTACCACTCACATAATAAAAAAGTCATAAAGAACCAAATTTGTTTTTAGTAAAATATTAACTTACCATACCAGATGACGAGTCAAAGTTATGCCCGTATGACCTTTTTGAATAGCAATTGATCTTTCTTGTTCACCAGCAATTTTAATTTCCTCTGTCATATGTTCTAACCACACACTGCCTTAATTTCTTTCAACTCGACGAAATTTATTGGCTGACATTGTTGGAATATCCATAAGACTTGTTATGTGAGCTGCTTGAGTGTAAAAGCTACCAGAAGTCACAGTTGCCCACAAAAACGCAGTTTTTATTTTATTACTGCTACCAATGTTTCCACGCTCGATCACAGCACTTGAAAATTAATTCACTTCGAAATCCATCATGTCTTTCACTAACAAATTCAATTTGTGAAGATTCACACATATTTCAATGTCTTTCCAGAAGAAATGCCCACTCTATTACATGCTTCAAGTCCACTATGCGATACCCAGATATCTCAGATAAGCCTTTATTTGGACCAGCTTCCACAATCAATTGAAAATGATCGCAAGTGCAGGAGAAGTGCAGACGGATTTTCCTTCAACTCTCAATGTCAATTGGGTTGCGTTCAAAAGATGTACTATAGTCGGGATGGGTCAGTTCTTAAAATAAAGCCTTGTTCACGGTTTAAACTTTAATTAAAACTCAGGAATAAACACATTACACAAATTAAAACTCTGCCATCTCAAAAGTATCTCTCTTACCCAGTGCCAACATTATAATTCAAAACAACATTATCATAAGAACTTAAAACTATAACGCTACGAAAGCCAATCAGCGGCCGAGTAGCGGCGCGACGACAGATCAGTGATTGGTCGGCGCGACGCGCGGGAGCAAACATGCTAGCGCGTTGGTGAATATCTTTGAGGCGGCTGTCCTCTATTGGCCCTCTTACGGCCAGGGAAATGGGAGCGTTCGGAAACGTTTTCCGCTATAGTACGTAATAAAATTTTACTTATCTTTATATTTCAATGTTACCTTTAGATTCCTCGTAGAACTGGTCAACGAATAAGAAAAAAAAACAGATTATAATAACTTGTTCAAAATAAAGCACGGAACAGAAAAAAAACAGATTGTAACTGAATTATATTTGTTTCTGAACGCACCATAACAAATTTCGACGTGAAAAAGCTTGGTAGGTATCTACTACAAAATAAAACAAACTATATAGATTTAAATATGTGTGTCTGTTTGAAACTGTTTGCAAAATGCGTAAAAGGTGACGTAATCCGGCAAAACCATATTTTGCAAATGTTTGCAAGTTTCATTTTATGATCACCTACTTTGGTAGTTTACCGATTTAAAATAATTTTATTTGTTGTTGACCAAAAACATATTATTCAAATAATACTAAGAAACACTGACTTTGTACTCATCACTGACACGTATGACGTAGGTAATTAGTATTGTGACGAGATTTCATAAAAATCACGGGCCAACTTGATGTTTCTAATACCACCGAAAATAGAATTGTGTTTTTAGAATATTTAACTATTATACCTACGATAAATTAGAATTACAATAATACAGTATAATAGATAATATGAATCAAATGTATACTGAAGAAATATTGCAATTAAATCAATGAAAATGCATAGCATACAAAATAATAAGTACGCAAGAACTTCCGCGCGCAAATCATATAGCGCGGGACAACCGAGCTAGGAATGTATTTTCTAAGTTTCTAACAGTCAAACAAGTGAACGAAGTTTGGCAACGCCTTTTTTTCGTCCACATATTGCATGTAGGTCAAGGTTACGAAGAACGGCATCGTTGCATAAAACCTTCCTACGACTACTGGTATTTATGTTGCCATACAACAATAAAATTGTTTACATTAAAAAAAAAACATAACATTGATGTCATCAGTTTTATGTTATTTTATATTGTTATTTTTTTGAACGGTTGGAAAGGAAATAATTAAAACTAATTATTGATTTAACAGAATTATTATAAGATCGTCTGCACCTGCACGCCATCTAGCGTGCCATAGTCTAAACAAGTTTACTTGTCATTATTTGTCAAAAGTCACGCACACTACTAAAGAAGTGTCAAATTTTGCCGGGATTTCACTATTGTTTTTCTCGCTAAATAATGTAAGATAATGCCCAAAAAGGTCGATTGCGGACACTTTCCATTGTTGAGAAGTGATAAAATGATAAATTTTAAAGAAAAAGTCTCTGTGTGTCGTGTAAAGGTGTATTTCAAATATGTATGGAGGGTCGGTTGACACATCCACCTTAACAGGAGTTACAGTGGTTTGGCATAGGGTATGACAGCATCAGCGAGTGGAGTCCGCATAGCTGAATTTTGGGCCAAAACGATTTGATCGTATAGAAATTTGCCATCGACACGCTAAGAAGAAGTGGTTTGGGAATAGTGTGGCGGGCTTGTACCATTTTTAAATAAAAATACTTCACTTGTTCGCTATATAAGACTAAAAAAGGGTATAAGTAATTAAGTAGATACCACTTCAATGTTCCGGTGAGATACGAGTACCTTATTGATTGCGCAAAAAAGGAAGGTAAATACAAAACATCTTGAATAAACATAGGTAATGGCTGCCTTCCCGAAATCTGAAAATAAACAAACGATAAATTAAAAACAAAAGATTAAAGCCTATACGCAATTAACAATAATCTTTCCACATAAATCTACGAGACACTTTAGCCATTTGATTGTTTCACAGTTTCGCGAAAACCTGTTATCACAATACGACGAATTTGTAGATACTGAAGTATTGTTTGGTTTGTTATACTTAATTTGGCGCCGGCTCGGTATCGATAAGCGATAGAACTTTCGTGAAAAAGTCATTATCTTTAAGATATCATAATTAATCTGATGATATTTGAGTCAGCCGATGTGTCATGTGTTATGGATCCCCCCGGTGCAGGTATAAAGTGACTAGGTTTCAGGCAATTTGCCTTATAAGTAGTCAAATTGTCCAGCAATTGATGATACATATAATATATATACATACGGAATCAATACATAATCTATTAGAATATATTTGAATGAATGACGATGTAAAGTGACACGTGAAAATCGTCCTCGCTTTCCACAATAATGAAAAAACGAGTGTAATACGTCATTCAAACAACTGAAACAAAGAACTGAGAGAAAATGAATGAATAAAAAAATGTGTTCCCAACTACATTGATCCTATTAATAATTAATGAATAAACCTGGAAATGTTGTATAACCGGGTTTCATTGTAGGTATGTTCGGCCGGATCTTATATTTTATTAAAGATCCTGAAAGATTTAAAACCGGCGCTCTGTAACGTCGACACGGGTTGGATTAAAGGAACACGTTTATCATGCTTTTAGCGCTCGTATAAAAGAGCGGAGGAATTTTAGAAGAAGCCAGATAAATTTAATGCTCTTTACTTAGTACAAAACCACAGACAAAAGGTTACAAGTTTTGTTGAAAAGTAGCACTGAAATTGTGGCAACTCGGCTAATATGCATGATATATAGAATAGTTTATAGTTAGTTTGTTTTTAGGTTAGTTTAGTTTTTATATTTAGTATATTCTTACTTTAATGATTAATATACTTTCTATTTTTTGCAATAAAATAAATTTATAGCATAATTATAGCAACCATGAATAATGTCTCTCTATTACAGAAAAAAAAAATTGAATCTTTAGAACCGAAGATTAGCCTTTACGTGCAAACTTACGAACAAATAAATTATACCTCTTTATAATGTTATTTAAGAGAATAAACAAACTCGAACTAAACCCAAATGCCAACAGTTTATAACCAAGAGTCACGCTCAATCCTTGTAACTATTACAATTCTCAAAATCCAGCCGAGCTATGTTATTGTTTCTCGTTATTTACATTTATGTAAATAGGCTTAGATTAGATAATGTGGCTCAACTAATTACATCGTAACATGCATAGTACAATAGTATACGATGTTATCGCTTCGATGAATTTCGAAATCAATAAATGCCTTCGCTACTGCTAGCAGGAAAAGATAAATGGTTTGTTATTTTACCTGGGAAACAGTAGTCCTTATCTTTGTCATGTAATCTGATTTGGCGATTGGATTGCCCTAGTGTCGATGTCTTTTCATGTGTAGGATTAGTTAAGTACGGTACGGGAGAGATAATTGAACGTTAGCGGAAAGAACTAAGCGGATTTTCTCGCGCTAACTCCTGTTGTTTCAACTTCGCAAACGCTAGTTTTCCGTCAACCTCAGTTTTTTTATGGCGTTTCAGTTGAACTTGCTTACAAACTTGCAAACCCGGGGTTGAATTACCTACGGGTTCGAAATTCTGAGCTCAGGTTCTGCCTGAAGCGAACTCTCTTTGTCTTTTATGTCTCCTCAAGCCAGATTATCCAGTAGCAATTTTGTAAGCGGGTGTTCCCTAGCAAAGTTGCGTGTTTCGTCATAGCGAGGGGATTTATTTATACGATAGTTTTATAAAGGCTAAAGTTCATTACTCCATAAATACGTTGTTATTTGATAACCGACGTCCGCAATTAATTTGCAATGTTTGCAATCTATGGATAATATGTAATGTAATGTTTAAAGAAATCATAATATTATGCAGAAGCTTTTTCAACGACCTACCTCGCGTAAATAGGACGTGACGTTTATGTAATTAAAAGTATATGCGAGTCAGGTATATCCTCTAATTAATTAACTTTCATTTTGTTTTTAAATGAACCCTATGGAGTTAATTAGTTAGGAAAATGCGTCCACAGTACTAATCAACCGTTTCTGTATTTACCAGTTGCAGGGAAAAAATCATTTAATATGCTAGTCGGATCTTCGAAATTTTGCCTACCCTAAGGTTTTACACCTTTTTGTTGTTACTTAGGTGTTTTGAAAAGTGTCGAAGAGTCGAAGATGCATAATATATATACCAAAGGTCATAGGAACACGTTTTAAAGTTAACGCATTGGCATTTGTAGTAATGTGACGTACCCGACATGAATTACGATCAAGCCACAATGTAATTTAATACAATAAAACCTTTATTTATTAGGGCACCGTACAACAGGCAGAAAAACGTTTTGTGTGAATTTAATTCCAATAAAATTTAACGCGTACTTGTGCACCTTAACCACGAATAGGAGTCAGCGTTTTGTAACTGACAGCTCTTGAACGTGGTTTAGATTTGGTGGTTGTGTTTCTTGTGCCTTTAATTTCTTATTTTTATTCACAATGTTTGGCGAAGACTAAGAAATCGTATTATGCAGTAGGTACTAACTGGGTTGTGGAGGTCAGATAGGCAGTCGCTACATCAAAAATATTGGTGTTCAGCTGTATCCGGTTAGACTGGAAGCCGACCCCAACATAGGTTAGTCGAAGACCTCTTAATTCTTTATATTTCTGAAAAAGCAGTTTGTTTGCTGTTGAAACTTACCATAGGTATATCCATATGACATTTTCAATAATTTGGCAATCATTCAGAAATTAATGTTGCCATTAAATATATACTAAATAATTATGTTATATAAATAATTAATTTCCTCATCAATAAATTTATTATAAAGGAATGATCATACTACTACATCTACGCGGGCATAGGTAGATTGAGTGCTTTACCAATCCATTAGTCGTGATTAAATGGTCTTATTAAAAGCCATTCCAAATGTCTATCTATCGAGTACGTGCGTGTGCACATTAATTGCAATATGCGCGTATTTCGGTGTTTGTTGACCGTTATTACATCAGAGGAAGAATAATTTGCTATTCAATATAATAATATCGGGTAAAATTTACGTTATAAATATAAAATTGATATTACCTCATTTTGGATTCCGCGTAGTACTTTAATTACCTTCATTATATAAATTCCAATGAATTTTGTATTGTTAGTCCGTTTATGAACATTAAAATTCTGTTTATCGGTATTATGTAGATGGCTTTTAAATTGGTATTTATAACATGTTTTGTTGTTTTAAAATACAAAATAAAGTCATAATTTCGTTTTTGTTTGGGTTACCTACAATATTTTAGGCAGTTTTGTATCAATCGAGTTGATTTTATATGAATTCTAAGAAGTTTAATTATAGCTGTCATAAATAGTAGGTACGTACCTATATTATATAACTTTTTTACTACTGGGATCTTCGACTTGGCACAGGCTTCCCCTTTGTAACAGGGAAGTGGGCCATGATCCACCACAGGGGCCCAGTGCGGATGTAGGTCTACGATTTTTTCTAGGACATATTGATTGATTTGATTGTAGAATATAGGACATAATAATTGCCGGTTTCCTCAAGACATTTCTCTTCACCGTTTAAAGAGCACTCACCCTTGACTCTTATACACTTTAACCTGTGACTTCAGCCTGTTTATAATCAAATACAACTTGTTAGTTTGTTAGTATACATCATTATAAACAATGGAACAGTCGGCGTATGACTGACGGCGGCTGTGGTGACATTCTCCAATTTATTTAATTAATTCGTTATAGACATTGATCGAATATAAATAGACCAGAAGAACCAGTTTATAATTAAGAGGCCCGTTGTTCGGCTGTACAGTTTGTTAATTGAAATAAATTATGTTATACATATTTATTACAAAATGGTGGACTTCTCGCGTATTATTTTTATTTCTATTGTGATAATATGAATAACTAGCTCGTTACTTCTTTTGAGGTCGCGTTGGTCTAGTGGACGCCAGCTAGCGCTGGCGTCCACACGTCTACTGCATGTGGTCTTTTTTTTTGGGGTGGGAAATCATCAAATTACCCCTCCCACTCTGGGCAGAGCGGTAGGGAGTGTCAGACTTGTACTGACTAAAAACCACCCTTGTTCCTTCTCAGCCCTTGTGCCGAGGCCGCGGTATTTTTTTCGAACAACCCGCAGCCCCGACGGGGAACGGTATGTGGACTTGAATTAGATTTAATAATGGGTTTTTCCATCACGAATTACAATGGCAGTAGGCTACCCCATACTATATTATGATACTTAGGCCCGTATTAATAAACGTTGCTCAACAACGTGCTCAAGCACGTTATTGTTTGAGACGCAATTATGACGTCATCAGCTTCTCAAGATTATTGCTAATTAATAGACACATAAGCACAGTATCTCAGTAACCAAGATCCGCTGCTCACCTAGCCTAGTTGAGGGCTTGACCTCGTGAACGATAACGTCACATTGACCGAAGTTTTGAATGAGACGTGTCGCATTTCGTTATTGCTATGTCAAAAGTTTTTAAACAGCTGTTGTCTGTTTGTAGTTTGTACTAGCATTATCTCCTCAAGGTATTTTGATTTATTTTGTATACAGTAGAGATAATAGTTTTGATACTCTGGTTATGATATTTATTTTGAAGTCGTAGGTTGAGATAAATGTAATAAGTTACCGCAAACAACCTGAAATATAAATTAATTGAGCACGTAAGGTACATTATCATATGAATTAATGAATTTCCGTTCGTATTATGTAGTTAATTACTTACATAGTAACCTGAAATGATGCTGTTGCATAAAACCTTAGGGTTAAAATGAAGGCTATTTTCGGGGAAATTGGAAGACCTCTGTTATAATATTTTAGGAATGAGTTTTTGATTAATGTACTCGTTGCTTAATAATAACTGCCACTCGGGTGGATCTTTAGGTTAAGCGGCGTTAGCCTAGGTTCGTCTGTGGATGGGTGACCACCCACTATTTGTCTCAGTCGTTACAGTCAGTGACCCGAAAGTCTGACAACCAGTCTGACTAAAGGGTATCGTGTTAGTCAGTATAAACAGGGTTGTAGAGGTAAGATAGGCAGTCGCTCCATGTTATCGCTCGATTAGACTAGCCGACCCCAGCTAGGCAAAGAAAAGGCTAGGCAGATGATGATTAACACCGCCACCACCACCACACCACAACACTCCAACACTTAACTCTTGAACAAATGAGAATCGTTTTTTTTTATTTTCTCTATGTATCTAACTCAAAAGAATTTGAAGCATCCCTTATATAAAGTTTTGGTAAACGAAATCGCAAAGACCACAAAATATCGTCATATATATAATAATAATTAATTTAACTTAAAATATTTTCAAACTCCATGTTTCCCACCACGCTAATCACTGCTCAAGTCATGGTCTATCTACACTCACGAAACAGCTTCTCAGTAACCCGCGCCGATGTATACTCAATTACCGAGTTTCGTTTATTAATTAGTCCATCACTCAGTTGATGCCGTAAACCTAATCCGCTGCTTGAGAACATAAAGAATCACGTTTATTAATACGATCGGGATCTCAGCATTCATGTCAAGTACGGGTTCTTGGTCTGAGTAACGTTTATTAATACCGGGCCTTATCGTGCGCCCATCCTTACGTCTCCCTACCGAATATAACACACTCAGAGCGAAAGGGAGTGTCAGACTTCTACTGACTAAAAACCACCCATGTTCCTTCTTAGCCCTTTATGTCGAGGCCGCGGTATCTCTTGCGAACAACCGGCCGCCCCGACGGGACCAAGCCTAAACCTTAGGTTTCGTTTGGAATAAATGGTAATGTTCTTACTTGAAAAAAATAAACATAATTGGTAACTTGTAGTAATTGAACCCAATTAAAACGTGTCAAATTCCTCGATAAACGAGTAATAAGGTAAATTAAAACAACGATATTTTAATTGTACTTAATAATGCTGTTCAGTGTTTTGTAATAGGTATTCGATAATCAATGGAACCTGTCCTTTTTAATAAAATACCTCATGGTTTTAAGAATAATTCTGTAAACATTTTTGAATCTGAGGTACTTAATCAAGGTAAGGTAAGGCACTACTTTTAGGCTGCGGGTTGTTCGCAAGAGATACCGCGGCCTCGACATGAAGGGCTAAGAAGGAACATGGGTGGTTTTTAGTCAGTAGAAGTCTGACATTCCCTTCCGCTCTGCCCAAGAGCGGGAGGGGTTATTTGATGTTTTTCCACCCACCATAAAAAAATAATAATAAGGCACTACTTTTACCCGTCGGGGCTGCGGGTCCCGTCGGTGCTGCGGGTCCCGTCGGGGCTGCGGGTTGTTCACAAGAGATACCGCGGCCTCGACACGAAGGGCTAAGAAGGAACATGGGTGGTTTTTAGTCAGTAGAAGCCTGTCCCTTTCGTTCTGCCCAAGAGCGGGAGGGTTTATTCGATGATTTTCCAAACGCCAAAAAAAAAAAGGCACTACTTAAATGTTTATTACTCAGTGAAAGGCTTGCTAAATCATAATATGAGTATTTCCGGATTGTGATTGTTATACATATTTTATTGCAAACTTTACCATATAAGACTTATGTTCCTGACTATAATATTATTATTAACTGGTTTGTTGGTTTGTGGTCGTAAGTGCGACTCCAGAGCATGACGGCCTAGGTTCGGTTCGCGGGTCGGCCCAAGTGTTATTGGGTTTTTCATCAGGAATTGCTCAGTACCTGACACGGAGTCTGGATTTGCATCCGGTTTATGGCAAAAGGCTTGCCCTGGCCTATTACATGAGACTTAAACATAACTAGCGAAATGTGGGTGTACTTATAGGTACACCTCTGCCTAACCCTTTGGGAATTACAGTCGTAATGTTATGTTATGTGTTTAATTTTGTTGTCTTTTGTTGACATTATTTCGTTTGTATTAGTATTTAAATGTACCTATGTATTAATCTGCACACCGCGCCGTAAGGCAGAATGTTGGCGATCTCATTAATTTATATACCTAGTTATAGTACCTAGTTATTGAATAGTCAAACGAACTTACCTGTAAGTGAAGTTCGACGGTAATTATACTTTGTTGCATTGTCCGAAGATGATTAGGATTATTAATGTAGTCACGGCTTTAGTCTGTGGCGCCAACACATAAGTTTAAAGAAAAAAGTTTATCTGTGCTAGCTTCCTGTCACCGGGTTCTGTAAATATCTTCATTAAGTTCATAGCAATTTATTGGTTTTACAACATAGGGTTCATGCTCATATGAATAAATAGCATGGAGATTTTGGGTCGGGTGGGACCAATCATCTTCGGACAATGCAACAAAGTATAATTACCGTCGAACTTCACTTACAGGTAAGTTCGTTTGACTATTCAATTATACTTTGTTGCATTGTCCTCGATGATTAGGATTATTAATGTAGATGTTTAAAGACTAGTTGTAAAATCAATAAACATTTATATAAAATCAATAAACATTTATACAAGATCAATAAGCATTCATTTAAAATCGATAAACATTTATACAAAATCAATAAAAATTTATATAAAATCCATTAACATCCATCTAAAATCATTCAGATGAATATTATATAACTTATAAGTCATATGTCATTTTTTAGAATTTTGTTAAGGCCACTTTAGTTACCTAAAGGTAGTATTTTTACAATTCAGGTTTAATCGTTACCAGTGTTATTAAAAAATTGCTTCAGGGAACCTTCTATTGTTCACTAAAGGTTTCATTTTAAAGTTTTAGTTATAAATCACTAGCTTGTGCCAGCGGCTTCGCCCGCTACAACTCGAAAATTATCCCATGGGAAGATAAAATCGGGATAAAAACTATCCTATGTGTTAATCCAGGGTATAACCTATCTACATACCAAATTTCAACCAAATCGGTCCAGCCGTTTATGCGTGAAAGAGTAACAAACATCCACACATCCATTCTCACAAACTTTCACATTTATAATATTATAAGTAGGATTAATTTAAACATTTGCTCGTCTAATATCGTCTATATTGAACTGCTGGAGGCTGCCAATGTTGTTGCATGGCGGGTGTACTGTTTATTGAGCATGTACTAATGTCAATTCCATATCTTCCAACACGTTATTGTAATTGAGTTCACACATCTTTAAGGCCTCTTGTGGATATTATTCATGAATTAGTACAGTCCCACAGGCCATGCGTTAATTTTAAATATTTAACCACCCCTATAGCTGGGTTTACATACTCCTATTCTATTGCTAAAGAAAGAAACAGTTATAAAAGGTTGGTATTCGTTTGGCCCACAAATTTAATTAGCGTATCAACCCTTAAAGTAATACGATTTTGTTTAATCACTATATCATAAGTATAAAATAGAGATAGGTATTGTTTGCACTCTTTCTGTGGCTAGCAGTAATATAGTTATCGCTTTTTTGGTAATTATTTGTAAATCACTTTGTTGAATGTGATCCAGTAGAGAGAAAATAAAAAACTGAAAAACATCCCAATTCCCAAGAATTCTCCGGATCTTGGAGGACAAGTCTCTGAACCGTATTTTGATACTATCATCTGTACCTATATGTGGTCTTATAATTAGAGATAAAACTGAACTAACAGAATATGAAAATAGAGGAAGAAACCTTCATTAATCCTTAAAGCGAAAAAACTGAATAACTTCAGTGATGGTTTGCTAATGCTTATAATATTTTAATTACAGTATCTTGTCTTTACAATTGCAGGCAATGAGGCAAGCATTGGTATTGTGTACTTTTAGTTATTGAATTCCTAATAATATCAACAGCTTCAATACTAATTCCAAAATCTTAAAAAAAAAAATGTTCCTGATAATACTCCTGCCATCAATCCCAGTAGAGAATAGTGGAAAAAGTATAGAATAAATGATATTGGTCTAAATACCATTCCTTCCAATGCCACCTTGTATTGGCAAGGAGCATCCACCACTTATCACCGCTACAACCCCTGGAGATAGCGGGGCCACGATACATAACTGTGATACTTAGTGTTATTCCATGATACAATTAATCAATTGTAAGTTAACACCAATACGGATATAATATTTTAATAATTTAAAACACCTAAGATTCCCTTCCACATTCAAAATATGCTGATATCATATTATTACCTTTGGTATTAATGTAAGTAATATCGAGTAACCATATATACCTAGATTCACACTATTGCCAAGGATTTTAGAAATTTATTTAACTGCTCCTTATTTAAATGAGTATGATACTGTATCCATTATGTACCATACCTATGTTTAACAAATAAAAATTCTGATTCTGATGTTATATTTTCAATTCTTGGCAAAAAAATTCACTATCTCATAAATGACTGACAGAACACTTTAGCCCAGAAAAAAGGGGCAGCACTCAATTTTGGTATTAAAAAACTGAGCTGAATCTACAGTCCATAGTCTGTTAGCAATCTATGAGCCACACAATATTCCGTACCATGCAGATGAAGCATATTTATATGTGTGTATTTTAATTATTAACTCAAAATAACTGGCTATGTCTATGGACCACAGCAAATGATACAATATATACAACATAGTGTTTATATCATAATTATCATAAAAAACGAACTGGCAAAAGTGTGGGTGTACTATTAGGTAGGTACCTCTCTGTCTAATCCTTCGGGATTACAGGCATGATGTTATTTTATCATTGTTATCACTTAGAACAAGGTTTTTGTGCCACTTGAGTTTCTTAGTGAATAGAGTCCTTTAGTTAATAACTGGGCAAGCATATTAAAGTTCTAATAGCCTTTTATCAATAAATTCTTATATTTCATTTCTCTTCAGTGATGTTAAAGCTTAGTGAATAGTATTAAAAAAGTAAACCTAGAAGTTTACTGTGTTGTTTAGGTATGAAATCACATTTCTCTTTGGTACTGATGATTTCATGTTTTCTAAACATTATACAGCCTCTCTGTCTCTAAGGAAGCTTTGAAACCTGTAATGGGTTTCAATGTTTTTGTAATTTATGTTTATGCGGCTGAAAATAAACCAGAAGGTAAGACATATTGAAAACATAACATTTGCCTTGAAAAAATAAAGCTTCCTATATCCTTGCCTATGTCTATTATGTAATAAGCATCCAATCCAATGTGCTAAGAAAAAACCATTATTCTGTAAAAAATTGGTATACTGTTGTATACAAGATTATCTCCAACCAAACTAAACATAATGTAATGTCTTTTATATAAAAGACAGTAAGTTTAATTTATTTCTGTCTCTTTGACACGGAAAAAATGGTAAACAAAGTTGTTATTGTAAAGGGTAGGTAACAAACTTTAATTGCTATGAAAGCAATTCACTTCTTCATTTCAGATACTATCTGAATAAATTCAAGTATAGAATTTATCATCTAGAGGAGTACCTATAACTCCATCACCACCATCCAATTAAGAATAACTGGGTTGTTTGAGTGATTGGTTTCCAATCACATAAATTATATTTAAGTCCACCAACCTGTGAATTTATTTCTGAAGGGAATGATTTCTCCTGGCCATCCGCATTCTGTCTGCTGCACTAGTACTTTTGATGACAGCCCCCCCTTTCTTTCCACTTATGGAGGGCCCCGCCAGTTTAAAAATTTATTGTTGAAGCACATACGGCTCCCATGTGCTCACTCTATGAGTGAACTTTTATGGTACACTCATATTTAATCCTTAACCAGATTTATTTATAGATTTTGCTGATCTTATGTTTCCGTCTTTGATTGTAACAAACTCTTTTGTCTTTGTTGGTTACCAACAATAAGAGATCTACGTCCCCCTGCTTGTATATATATGTATACACACAAAACAGAAGCATCATTCAGCTTCTTCATCATCATCATCTGCCTGTAATGTTCCTACTGTAAGGACTCAAGCCTCCTCTCTAGGCGAGGAATCCACCACGCCAGCCCAGTGTGGATTGGTAGATACAACTTCTTAACTATGTCTATTTATGCCTTTTGGATACCTCATTCACCACTGTATGATCTTCAGAATTAATAAAACATTTGTTTATAAATAGAGAATGGCGGGTTTTACTTGCTTATTTAATATTTTTTATATGAATCTTCTCTTTCTTTCTCCGGGTATAGATCCACACCAAGTATTTCAAGAAACTTGATTATATAATAATTCTTTATATGGTACTTACCACCTTAATTCACTTTCATTTATCTTGATCTGCATTTTCAACTTCTCAACCGATAACGGGAGGATATTTTCTAATGACTGTGAAGGGACAATTTTATTGTCTTCTATAAGGTAACCTCCTTAAAAATGTTATAGGTATCAACTTCTCGAGGATAAAACACAATGCATGTTGTAGAACAACATTACACTTATATAACCAAGTAAGCTCCCGCAGAACTTCCCATGAAGGTTATAATAGAACAGTCAACCGTGTGTGCCCCCACAGGACACCCCTTTAGGGTTGCTGAGTTCACGACACTGCCGTTTCAGGCCATGTACACCCCCGCAGGATGACCTCAGGCCAGGCAAGTCGTTCATAATGTATCCATGAAGGTTATAATAGCAGTCAACCGTGTGTGCCCCCCCAGGACACCCCTATAAGGTTGCTGAGTTCACGACACTGCCGTTTCAGGCCATGTACACCCCCGCAGGATGTCCCCAGGCCAGGCAAGTCGTACATAATGTATCCATTTTGGGCTTCATAGTTCCGTTGCAAGCTCCAACAGAGCGGTCTCAGGTCATGCTAGCAGCCAATAGAGGCAAACATTTTAATAGGTACTCTCTGAACTTCGATGTAGTGCCCACGTGGCAGGCATGCAGTTAGTTGCAAACACGTGCAAAGCGCAAGGCATATAGAACATACCATGTTTTCGATGTAGCGATTATTGCCACACAACAGAGCTTTAGGCTTTTGATTCCAATTCTTCAGCAGTAGGCAAAAAACGAATCAAGGCACACACAAGGTAAGCCATTTTGTTTTCTTACATAGAACAACACACTAATAAAAACACTTAACACTCGAATCAGAGCTAATTATGTTTAATGCGCTTTTCGTAATCTCTTTGATTTCTTCATTGGCCTCGACTTTGTCAATATTAACCTTATTTTTCCATTTTAACTTTAAAATGAAGTTTAAAAACCTAAAAGAAATCTAAAAATAATCGAAAAGAGTGACGCCATTAAGACATAAAATCCGAATGAAGATATTTACAGAACCCGGTGACAGGAAGCTAGCACAGATAAACTTTTTTCTTTAAACTTATGTGTTGGCGCCACAGACTAAAGCCGTGACTACATTAATAATCCTAATCATCGAGGACAATGCAACAAAGTATAATCTACATTCATAGCAAATAAAGTTCTCATTCTGATCATGTTTTGGAACAAAATATAGGTAGGTACACAGACATAATTATCTCTTGTTTGTTATTGATCGCAGTTTCCATTAATTCCCAGATTTGGCGACGCACGTGTAACTGATTTTTTGGTTAAACATATTTGAAATATTGCCGTCGAAAGTAATTTGGAAAGTAAATATTTTCAGCACTTACAGTAGGTATACCTACTCGATCTTGAGTTTTTCTAAATCTTTCGTCGACATGCTGTCTTATTGTATAGAATTCAGATATGTTTCATAATTATACAGTATAATAAGTAGGTATAGTACTTATAGTAAAAGAAGAATAACTGTCGTACCAGTACTTAGGTATTCACATAGATATCGGTGTACGTACAAGCAAAGAAACAATGTTGGTGGAATACATAACCTCCTCTTTCTTTAGAAATCGAGAGACGAGCGTAATCGAGAATAGAAGACCTTTTGTAATGGCTTTAATAATACGACTTGAGGCCTTTGGATAAACAAACACACTAAGAAAAGTGCTGCTCATCATTTCATAGACAAATACGTTATTATTTTAAAGGCAAATGGTAATAGACTGTCCATTAGGAACTGCCTCACCAAGTTTCACGGGGCTATGAATCAGACCTGTTTAGGTTGTGGGCTGCGGCCGTTGATCCATTAAACCGTTAATTAATTAAACCCTTTACAAATAGCATACAATTATGTAAAGTTGGACGTGGTTAAGCGAAAAGGATCCAATCCACTAATGGCCAAAAATAACTTAAATGCACCAAACTGATGGTAAATAATATCGATACTATAAGCCTCATTACTTGTGGTTTCATGGGTTGGTTCTACTAATGTAGATAAAAATTATATACGATTATAAAGTGATTTTTACTGACTTATAGTACGTTAGTACCGCGATAGTACCTCGGTACTAGGTACTACCAGCCATTCAAATAACCAAAAAAGGAAATTACCAAAAGTAGTAGTAGCAAATAACCAAATTGACGCTCAATATCAATATTTTGAGCATCAATTTGGTGAACATAAGTCAGTTTTGGTCCTGTTGTAGGTTTGAGTAGAAGATCCTTTTTTTACTCAACTACACACTATCTGTTCTATTCTTCAAACTGTTATTGAAGTGTGTTTGTTTGTAGCACAATGTTCGTGGATGCGACCCATCGATATAAGATCAAAAATCGATTAAGTGTGATTTTAAACAAACACTCAAGTATTTGGTGGAGTTTAAAACTAGTTTCAAAATGTAAGAGTACCTTGTTATCAATGGCATTTATGTAGCGCGCCGAAGCCGGTTTATAACGCTATTATTTCGCATTCATGTTTTTTTTACAGCACTGCGATAAACAAACTTCAATGGCCTTGGTTTCCATTTCGAAACGAATTTAAGTGCTCTACAGAAGTCGGAAAATAAAAAAAATACAAGAATCGTCAAGTAGCTCCAATTTCGTTCCCGCACTACATTTTGTAATACCCGCAAACAATTTTATGCTTCGTGTATCTAGTAAATTACATGTAATAACAAGGTAATACAGGCTTATAATGCATTTATAGGAAACCCATAGTTTCTATGAATCCATTACTAACTACGTTTTTTCGTGTCAGCTAATTTTCCGATGTTTTACTTCGATTGCTTCGAACCGCGGGGTATGGGCGACAGGCGTATCATAATTCCATTAATTGTTTATACTGAAGTGTTTTTACCAAATTTCCTGAGAATTGGTGTAATTTGTCTCTTGACATGTTCCGTGTCCCCAATGAGGACCAATTACATGCCGATTAAAATAGCATTAACGAAATTACCGGCGCGCGACGGACAGCTGCGGTGCGTCTGCGCCACTCTTGTGGACGCGTGTTTTACGTTTTAGTAGTTTTTAATAGTGACGACATGATGCGGTATTTAGTAGTTCTCTTATGATTCAATGGTTACTTAGAATTATTTGTTTGTTTGTTGTGGGGGCACGTGCACTTCCCGTTATTGCTATTTCCTCATTCAGATGTGTTGTGACTACGCTAGAGGAACTGCAATATTTTTATTACCTATTGCATCAGTTAAAATTCATCATCATCTGCCCAGCCTTTTCCAATTATGTTTGGGTTGACTTGTAGTCTTACTGAAAGGAATGAAACAAACACAATTAGATTTAGACGTAAATTAAAATTATTTAGAAATGTTTTAAGTTTTATATAAGTGTAAGTTTAAATAATATTCAGTACATTTAAGTACGTCTAGAGACTCATCGAGCCCACCTACAGTCAAACCATTGCAACGGTTTTGTGGGGCTTAGCTTATAAGTTTACTTACCTTTCTGGAATAAAGTTAAATAAAATTAAAATAAATAAAAAACCGGATGCAGCGTTAGTTAAAATTATGTAGGAGTACAGGAAGACGAAAGAAACGATGGATGGACTGTGTGAAGGATGATATGGCTAGAAAGGAGGTGACTGCTGCGATGACAAGTGAAGCGAAGAAGGATACAAGCTGCGCCGACCCAAAATAAATTGGGATAAGGGCAGGAGAATGATAAATTGATAAATAATGATCCAAAATTTAACTTTTTGCGTTCTTGTACAACACAAGGAAATACAAAACAAAGCACCACTGAAAAACAGTACACAAAGAACGAAGCAGAAAATAGGTTAACCCGTTTACTTTGATCGCGTTTCAAGCAACACTTAGCGAAGATTTTCTTGGAAAGTATCAATAACTTCGGAGTGCAGGGGCGGGTCGTTACGCCTGAGTGAGTAGGGGCTCGGTAGGGCTGGCGACCGGGACTGACCTGGCTTTCTACAGTTACACTTCGATGGATTACACCCTTCTGTTAACGTAATGTCTAGCTTGTATACTGTTGCCGGTTCAATAGTAATTGATGACTATCAAGTCTGTCAACGTCTTAATATTTCTCTCCTTTGAATTTTTGAGGTAGTTCTAGTAGAGCTAAAGGATAAGAAAGTTAATGAAATAAATAAGTGTATGCTTTTATGAAGTCACTGATTGAATAAACGGGCGCGACATGGACAAGTTTCTTTTGGCAATTATAGTTTTCCAAATTCACAGATTTTGCTGTAGATCAGCAGAAAATATTTATTCAAATATTGCATGCTATCGTCGTGTTCACTTTTACATTCAATAGGTAGGTACCCGTATTTGATTGTGCATTTTTGTAACTGTCCTGTCGCCAGTGGACCATTCAGGGCGAAAACAGAGTTATTCTAAAAATAAAATCGTTTTCCGATGAATGGACTCAATCACGCCAGTGCAGTGTCATGAAAATATTCTCTCTCACAGCATTCATATCGCCGTTATACACACATGGTAGGTACGAGTAGCTGACTGAAAATAAACTAGGTAGTTCTCGTGTATTAAATTAATGGAAATAGGTACTTACTTAGAGCGTTTCTCCCGGTAAATTAAATTGCGCAATACACACGTGGCTATAATTATATAGGTCACATCGTTTTTGATCTGATTGCTTTCCATTGACGTATTTTCTTTGAAGTACCTAGGTAGGTACCTAATTCTTATTAAGTAATTAATCTACGGTAATTGCAATTTTGCCAACACACAAGCGGAAGCGATTGTTTGTATTAAGTTTTAGACAAAATCGTTTTTTTAACATTTAATTTAGAGTTGACCGATTTCGGACACGGCGGCAAATCTTAACGGTATTAACGTTAAGATAGTACCCAAGGCACAGGTGCACTCTCTGTTGTAATTGCAATTTTGCCAGCACTCAAGCGGAGGCGATTGTTTGTATTAAGTTTTAGACAAAAACGTTTTTGTTAACATTTAATTTAGAATTGACCGATTTCGGCCACTGCGGCAAATCTTAACGGTATTAACGTTAAGATAGTGCCCAAGGCACAGGTGCACTCTCTGTTCCTCTTCTCTTATAAGTAGTCCTATGGGGTGGCAATTTGACACGACTGGAGAGAGATCAGGTGCAGGACCAACGTCTTAACGTTTCTTTATTTATCCAAGCCCCGGTAGGAGTACGTAACATCTTAAACAATGAAGCGCAATCAATAGTTTTCAAACGACTTAAGGAAATTTCCTAGTAATTTATTAACATTCAATTTTACCGCGTCTTGTTTACAGCGGAAGTAGATGTATGTACTATGGACCTTCGTACTTTTCCCCCGTCCATTGTGAGATGGAGTCACATCTCTACTGAGAAGTCAGTTTGTCACGCCATCGTCCGTCACAGCGCAGGGAGGATTCCATAATGAATTCCACTAATATTATAGGAGAAAATTATTTGCTTGTTTCCTCAGCGTTCTAGGAAATCTATGAACTAAGTACTTCTCGGATATAAAGAAAAAATAATAGATGGTTTCTTGAAATAACATCGACATAGTTACGAACACGTGTCATGTTTGTTCAATATTTTTAAGAACAGGTTTTTATGTGAAGAAAAAAATTTGAGACACTGAATTTCGTAATGTCAGTATGTTTATACGAGAAATTCTTGGGAATCACTTAACCGGCCGTATGTTTGATCTGGTAACGTTCCAATTGGGTCACAGCACTGACTGCTTCCATGCTGCATAGTTTAGTTACACACTTGTTATAGCGGTGCGCGGCGTGACTGTAATCAGAGGGCATTACACGAACTAGCGGTGCAAACGTAATGTAAATACAACGATTATTAAATAAAATAATTATTAATTAAGAAAAAAACCTGCGATATAAAAACTGACACCAGGTGAGGCAGGAGTTAACAACACAATGAAGAAGTAAAAATACTCATAATATTTAATTTTTTTAATGAATTTATTTATATCTATGGACGATACTGATTATTCTCGTTGCAATTAATTTAACTAAAATGCCATAGGATTATTGTATTATTCGATTTAAAAATCGATTTTCGATTCGTATTATTTACGTTACGTTTACGCCGCGCGTTCGTGCTAAAGCCTCAGTTGTAAAATTATAGAATAGAATAGAATAGCATTTATTTGCAAATATGGGTTATACATAAGTAGGTAGTGGTAGGTTTTCATCAGAGTTCTGCCATATTTCACCATTCGGCATGCAAACATTTTCATTATATAAAATTGTTAAAATTTAAATTCTTATTGGAGCATTAAATTAGTTACGTTATTCTCATTCAATAAAATTATTAAAATTCAAATATTCATTAAAAATATCAACTTAATTATTACATAAAAATTAAAATTGTAAGCATAATCAATAAGTCAATCAAATCATCAATCAATAAGTCATACAATAGGTCAATACAAAATCGTGGTCCGAAGGTAAATAAACAAACAAACATTAAAAATTCCAGGTCATAGACAATACACTAATAAATTATTCCGTAAGCAAAACAATGATTAATTAATTAATTAAAAATTCGAGGTAGTTTGTTATCCGTTAAAAACTCAGTTACACTGTAATATGTTTTATCTATTAATAATTTACGAAGTGTACTTTTGAATTGCACCGTTTTCAAGTCTTTCCAAGCACTTGGCAATTTATTATAAACAACTGGGGCCATGCAATAAATACTTTTGCGCATCATAGTGGTTTGACACGGTACATTATTTAATTTCGAATTGTCACGTCTGTTTCTTGGGTATACATCGGCCAAACGTTCAAAGCGATTTGGATTATTCTTCACAAACATAGCCACTTCAAGAATATAGATAGAAGGAAGGGTCAATATGTTGTACTGCTTAAAATATGGCTTGCAACTGTCGGTGGTTTTTAGTTTAAACATTGACCGGAGACATCTTTTTTGAGCCTTAAATGCTGTCTCTTTGTCGGTGGAGTTCGCCCAGAAAATGACACCGTAGCGTAAGTAAGATTCAGCTATACCGTAGTAAGCCGCAAGAAGTGTTTTTGTATCTACTATGAAGGATAGTCTATGTAAAGCAAATGCAGACGAACTCAATTTTTTACACAACATGTCGATATGTGCTTTCCAGTTTAAACTGCAGTCTATTTGTAATCCTAAAAATTTGGTATCAGTTACTTCGTCAATGTCGTTATTTTTGTAGTGTATGTGAAGGTTAGGTACACGAGGCATACGTTGTCTAAAGTGCATTATTTTAGTCTTACTTAAATTTATATTCAAATTATAATTATTATTATTCGCGAATCAATTTGTCTGTATCAATATTATTTAGTAGTAATAGCTACAGGTGTCAGAGATATCCCGTCGGAGCTGCGGGTTGTTCGAAAGAGATACCGCGGCCCCGGCGCAAGGGCTAAGAAGGAACATGGGTGGTTTTTAGTCAGTAGAAGTCTGACACCCAAGAGCGGAAGGGGTTATTTAATGACTTCCCACCACAAAAAAAAAGTGTCGGAGATATTGTAGGCTTAGATTGTGGTAAGATGCACACGTGGGAGTTTGCCTTGGTTGGCAGACAGGTAGATATTATTATCTGCTGAAATTCTGAATAATAATGCTAAGATGTGCCTTATCAATTACAAACGTTTATTGTACTACTCAGCAAGCAGTCACCGAGTCTGGGCCTATTTGTGCCCGGTTGATAGCAATAGGACGGACGGACTCCGGACGTAAAGAATAGCACCATCCCATATCTTCCCGTGGGTGTCGTAAGAGGCGAGTTCAGGCGACTAAGGGACTTACCAGAGAATGGGCAGCAGCGTTCTCTGTGCCTTCGTAACAACCATACCGCGATCGCCAACCCGCCTGTCAAGCGTGGCGATTATGGCAAATCCCCTCCTTACGATCCATACGTCCAACAGTGGACGTCTTATAGCTGAAATGATGAATGATGACTTAAACATATCTGGCAAAATGTGGGTGTAATATTAGGTACACCTCTACCTAACCCTTCTGGAATTACAGACGTGATGTTATATTATGTAGGTTGGTATCTACTTAGGTATACATGAGAAAGGTGGGGTGTGTGTTAGTAAAGTAGGTGACCAACATAACCTGGCCCCTCTCCTCACACCACTTAGTGTCTTCTTCTTTATACGAGGGGCCAGCCATATTTGTATGGTTGTATTGAAGTTGACGATCTCTTTGTCAAACTTGACGTCACAATGCAATGTTTGACAAATATTCCTATTGTTATTTGTGGCTTGGTTCATCGACTCATCTTTTAATCGGTGCGTCCGAATATGGACCGGAATATTTGGCGCTAAATGAGTAAATCAGTATGATTCAGTTTGCACTTTGAGGTAGTAAACTAGGTATGACAAATTCAGACAGAAACACTCTTAGATATTGATTTTGGTACTTGGATATTGAATCATTTAATTTTGTCCTTTTTTTTATGGTGGGTGGAAAATCATCAAATGACCCCTCCCGCTCTTGGGCAGAGCGGAAGGGAGTGTCAGACTTCTACTGACTAAAAACCACCCATGTTCCTTCTTAGCCCTTCATGTCGAGGCCGCGGTATCTGCGAACAACCCGCAGCCCCGACGGGCTGTCGAGACCGCGGTATCTGCGAACAACCCGCAGCCCCGACGGGCACCCGCAGCCCCGACGACGGTCGAATCATTTGTCCTTACAAATGATTCAATATCACACAGGCAGACACCTATTTTTACCTTAATAATTTAATTCGTTTGGTCTTTTTTTTTGTGTGGTGGGCAGAGCGAAAGGGAGTGTCAGACTTCTACTGACTAAAAACCACCCTTGCGTCGAGGCCGCGGTATCTCTTTCGAACAAACCGCACCCCCGACCAAGGACTCCTTAGAGAGTCTTTGTTGAATCATTGTTGCAGAATCGTATCTATCAACTGTAGCAAACATGTTAAATGGATTAAGACTCCATCAATAAATCAGCAAATGAACAATCAACGCGATGGAAACAGTAAAACATCATAGGAACAGTAAACAGTATGTTTAAATATCAAACATTTCAGTTTAATGAAAGCTTGCCCGTTATTTACCAACAACGCAGATATAGACTAGATAGCACAACATGGAAACCTGCAAGCTTGCATTTTTTTTAACTAACTACTATGACGTCATATGCACTATTTAGTTACTATCATCACTTCATTTCAGCCGAAAGCTATCCACTGCTGGACATAGGCCTCCCCCAAGTGTCGTCACATTGACCGGTTCACCGGTACACAGGAAAGTCCGGTTAAGCAGTAGTCAGTAGTAGAACTGCGAGATGCCATTCACAAAAAAAAATGCCTTGTCTCAGAATACACGCTAGCAACATAGAACATGCAGCTGTTGTATCAACTACATGATAATTATCTTTCTCAATACATGGAAATAGTTCCGATTATCACCATAAAAACCCTAGTTATTAGTCAAGCAACAGTTGGAACTTATTGCAGAGAAACAATACTGGGTAACCAGCTATTATTACTCCGCTATCGAATAACCACCGGTTCTAACAAATAATTGCAGTCTTGGCATTTCCTAAGAAACTAACTTTCTAGGGTATTGAGATTGTAAACAATCTCAAGGAGTGTTTTTAAAAAGAGGTTTCTTTGAAGCGGTTTTGTTCGTGGGATTAGACTAAGAATATTTGTATGATACCTACTTTTTGACTGCCTTTGTCGAATGGTTGCAAGCGCGACTGCTGGGTTTGAATCCCGGGCCGGGTCGATATTTTTGATTGTTTTGATTCATCAGGAATTTTCTCAGTTGCAGCCCGGTTGATGGCAAACGCCCCGCCCCCTTAAACGCGGGACTTAAACATAACTGGCGAAATGTATTATAATTGGGTACTTACGTACACCTATATCTAAACCTTTTTTTTTTGGGGGGTGGGAAACCATCAAATAACCCCTCCCGCTCTTGGGCAGAGCGAAAGGGAGTGTCAGACTTCTACTGACTAAAAACCACCCATGTTCCTTCTTAGCCCTTCATGTCGAGGCCGCGGTATCTCTTGCGAACAACCCGCAGCCCCGACGGGACCTATATCTTAGGGATTACAAGCGTGATGTTATGTTACTAGAATATTACTACTTCACTGCTGAAAATCGCTGACGCTCGATATTTTTCTTTTATAGTTATTTGGTTCACTTAGGTCGGACAATGACCCGTATGAGTAAATACATTATATTGATTTATTTCTATCTTCTTTTCAATAAACATTCCGATCTCTTTAACATGGACCCTTCCATTACGTGGGAAGCCGGTAATTTCCATCGTCTTTTGTTTGTCCCTGCTCCTTATTCGTCCATGAAAAATATATATTCTAGTAATCCGCTACGGGAAGTAAGGCTTCCGGTTACATAGTTAATCTTCATTATACAGGCTGTAAATCAACTCATCACACAGCCGTCAACCAAGCATTCTTACATGAAAGTAAGTAATCCCACAAAAAAATTTTTGCTGGGAAACGACTTTCTTTTTGGGGTTAAAAATCACATTTTACGGTAAAACTCAATGTAGCACTCTTTTTAAACATTGTGCTAGTGGATGCTTCGAATAATAAACGGGTCATGGAGGTAGTTTAAGTAAAATTATAACCTGATAAACTAGTATTTACAAAAACAGCTGTGAAAAATTTGGAACGTTGACCCCCAATATCTCCGTAACTAGGGGGTTCCCAGGTATGGTGTAGAACAAAAAAATTATCGCAGTGGTGGGGAGAACAAGTGCCTTTCGTTTGCTTTAAGGGTACTTTTACACCCTATATTGTTGAAGTTGTTAGAGACCCAAGACACCCATATTTCGCACGTTGTCGTATTTACAAATCTGACGAAAATAAGCAGTTTTTCGGTACATTATGTGGCCAAATGAAACTAAACCAAGTGAAACCAATAATTCACACATATAGATTACTCTTTAATCTTCAATAGTTATTACTTTTTATGCTAAAATGTTGGTTAATAATATTGTAAAAAAATATTTTCGGTGCCTCTCCGCACAACATTTGCGATATCGAGTTGACTTTGGGTACATTACTCTCTCTTTTATGACATTAATTTATCTATTTAAAAATATTTTATAGAACTAGATATGTTCAACTCAAATTATTATTATTAAAACTATCAAAATATTACAAGCAGAGCCTGAAAAAAAATAACAATGAAACCTAATTTTTCGGCATATTTATCGTTATTGCGTGGACCTTAAGCGCCTGACTTAAGGTTTATTTTAGTGGTCACGGTCATGATAAATTACGCAAAAATTTGAAATGCAAGACTTATTTTGCGCTCGACCATCGTCGTGGGTGGACTCGGTGTCGTTTTTTAGCTGGAACTCGTGTTGAAAAAGATAGCTCTACGAGCACAAAATATTTGTAGTAGTAAGACTCAAAAATTAAAATTGAACCGCGAGAATTCGTAAACGCGCCCTTAAGTCCCATGTATTAGGGGGTGAGCTTATTGCAATCAACCGGGCACAATAACATACTCCGTGGCTGCTACTGAGAAGTTCCTGATGGAAAACCCATAATCAATAACAGTTTGCCCGAACTGGGAATCAAAACCAGAACCTCATGCACGGCAGTCGCGCTTGCTACCACTAGACTAGACCAACGAGGCGGTACATTGTAAATGTTAATTGACATTTTAACGATAAACTGACCACGAAACAATTTAAATGACCAGAAGAAAAGGAAAGTCGACCTCGATGTGGTAGCAAAATCAATTTGCTATTTCTTCTGGGAAATGTAGAACTTCATTACTTCAGCAATTTTAATTGAGGAAAAATCGATTCATTCCTTTTTCATTTCTTGCAGCAACGTCAAAAGAGAGCGAGAATTTACTGGAAACAATGATTGATTTTGCGTTCGGTAGCGTAGGTACTTAACTGAATTAAATGTTTAATTAGATGGCTATTATTTTAAGCTTTTTTCGTAAATAACTAGGTATCTAAAAATCTTTCGTAAATCTTACGTAAGGACGTAAGGAATAGCACCATCCCATGTCTTCCCGTGGGTGTCGTAAGAGGCGACTAAGGGACTTGGACCAGAGAATGGGCAGCAGCGTTCTCTGTGCCTTCGTAACAACCATACTGCGATCGCCAACCCGCCTGCCCCCTTCTGGAGGAGGCCTATGTTCAGCAGTGGACGTCTTATGGCTAAAAAAAAAGGTGGTTTAGAGAGTTCTTCCTTCCGTTCCGTTTTACATGTCGTCGAGAAATCACTCTCAGGCGTGCTGGTTTCCTCACGATGTTTTCCTTCAAGTGTGTTATGTTTGAATCATACACGACATAATCTAGTCGGTATTTTTTTATAAGTGAATAGAATAATCATATCTTATAATTATTACAAAATTTAAATCTATTAATAAAACAGTTTCAAGAACCTTTTCGATTTATAAATAATATTTAGTAAATTATAAGAAACTAACAAGTTCAATATCGTTATTAAATCATTGTTGGAGATAATAATATGTAGGTAGTTTATCCTACTAATTGCTACTATATAATATTATAAATGCGAAAGTTCTTTAATAGTCCGGTCAATTTAGACCAAAAAATGAGAGTGAAGTTACATAAAGTCCCAACAAGCTGAATTTCTGTGAAGTTGTTCAAAACATAATTATAAACAATGTCTAGAAGTTCCCCATCATTCACCTGTAAGGAAAAAATTTAATTCAAGGTCAAAGGTTAAAAAAATGAGTTTTTCGCGATTTTCAGCAAAACGGTAAGTTTTATCATAAAAGTACTTCAGACAAAAATTGTAGATCATAAAATTATCTATGAAAAATGTTTCAATACTTTTTTCTTACGAGCCACCGTTTCTGAGATATAACGATAAAATATGCACACGTTTCCACGCCACCTATGAGGTAGTGTACTTAGCGCGTTTTTTTAACGTGGTTTCCCCATTAGGCCTACTCCACGGGTCCGTGTGTTTTTCAAACATTTTGAAAACTGCTGTTTTACCCCTCCTGTAAAATGCAGATGTCGTATCACAGCCAGTTATTGCGTGTAAAAATAGTACATGATCTTTACACTTTACTAAAGTAAATAAACTTTTTGATGAAAAAAAAACAGCAGTTTTCAAAATGTTTGAAAAACAAGATTTAATTCAATGTTTTTAAAAAGAGTAATTCAACTCAACAAGAAGTTATTACCAACGGCATCCGCTTTCTTCTTTCTATGTACGGAGCTCCTAAAAAAACTACCTGTTTAGATAAGCATCGATATGCATGTTTCGTTAAAAATACTAACAATAAAAAACAAGTTCAATTAGCTTGTCTTCCTCCAACCTCAGTTGCTGCTCACCAACATCTTTTTCGAGTATATTACCAAGTTCAAGTGTGGCTTGGTTATCAGCTAGACCCTACAGACTGGGGTTGGAAGTTGGTCAACAATATATTAGAGCCAGTTCCAACTTTACTTCCACCTGCGCCGGAAAAACTGCTGAACACTATTTTTTGCAACTGCAAAAAGGGATGCAGTGCTAAATGTGGTTGCAAAAAAGTCGGACTGTCTTGTTCTTTGGCATGCACAAATTGTCAAGGCCGGTCGTGCTCTAATATTATATCACAAACAATGGAGGATTCGTTTGACTTCGACGAAGTATCATGCGATACATCGCTATTGACGCAATTTACTTGCAAAATGAAGATGAAGAAGAAGCAGGAGAAGAAGAACAAGAAGAAGATCAAGAAGAAGAACAAGAATTTGAAACTTACGAATAAGACGAATAAACTTCAACACTTTTTTTTCATTTACATCGCTTTTATCTTTCCCAATCTTTGAAAATTTCCGTTATTTTGCAATAGTTTTACATTAAACAGGATCACAACTGACCCTTGGAGTAGGCCTACTGGGGAAACCACGTTAAAAAAAACGCGCTAAGTACACTACCTCATAGGTGGCGTGGAAACGTGTGCATATTATGACGATAACAACTTTTATAACTTTTTGAATCGTTATATCTCAGAAACGGTGGCTCGTAAGAAAAAAGTATTGAAACATTTTTCATAGATAATTTTATGATCTACAATTTTTGTCTGAAGTACTTTTATGATAAAACTTACCGTTTTGCTGAAAATCGCGAAAAACTCATTTTTTTAACCTTTGACCTTGAATAAAATTTTTTCCTTACAGGGGAATGATGGGGAACTTCTACACATTGTTTATAATTATGTTTTGAACAACTTCACAGAAATTCAGCTTGTTGGGACTTTATGTAACTTCGAATGTCTAAATTGACCGGACTATAAATGTCTGGTCTGGGTGGCTATTGCGTATCTTTTTAAATTTCAGTGGCTATCATAGTGTCCATCAATTAACTGTCAAATGGTTATGGTTTGGTACAAAATGGAAGCATTTGACAGTTAATCGATGGACACTATGATAGCCACTGACATTTAAAAAGATACGCAATAGCCCTGCTGGATATTATGTACCTTAGATACTTGTTTGCTATCGATGTTTCTTACTCTTTCACGCAAAAAACCTCCGACTGTATTTGGATGAAATATGACCTTTTTATCCCAGTAGTAAAATCACTTGGTAAAATCACGGGCAAAGCCGCGGGAAAAATCGAATAGTTTATAAACCCTAACTGGCAACCCCGGTGCAGTCGGAAAATCAGAATAGGGTATTTCACCAAAAAAATCTAATAAGTCCGTCTGTTAAATTATCAAAAAATATTGGATACGACTTTCTTGTTTTATCAAATTAATAAAAATGTACGAAAATAAAACGTGTCAAAGATGGTGGGGGCTTGTGACGTCACTTTCTGGGTAAAAAACGTATTAATCTGTGAAGTCACACGACTTGACGCGACAACCACTGGGGGCCTAAGCCACGGACCCGACTTTTCGGAGCACTGTATCGTCTTCATCTTTTGTTTACGTGAAAAAAGAAAAAATATGTGTCCACTATTTTTTGGAAATCTATCTGACGGACTAATTTGTGTATTTGCTGCGATAATCATGAATGAGAGTCTACTACAGTACCTATCTAACAGATATAATATTGTTATGAACTTACAAACACAAGAGGTTACTGAGTCAATTAAGAGACTGTGGGGCGCCCCTACACTGCTAAAGACCTGGGAAAACCCAATATGAATGAACACTTTATCTTAGGTACCTAATGTGGGCAAAGCGAAGCAAGCAAAGCGCGTATTTTGTGTACGGTTGGTACAGACCAACCGTACACAAAATACGCTTTGCTTGCTTCGCTTTGCACGGAGGAAACTCAATGTAATAGGTGGGCCACCCCATCTACAGAGATGGGGTGGCCTCGGAAAGCACGTAGATCAGTGCAGGCAGTCAGTGGCCATAAAGTCTGACAGTCCGGTCTTATCAAGAGAAATCGTATTAATCAGGTACATCTGGATAGACTAGGATAGACAGAAAGTCAACCTCAAAATAGTTGGGAAAAGTCTAAGCAGATGATGATGACATATCCATACATACTAATACTAATTATATGAATGCGTACCTAAGTAACATTTCCACATACTGATTATAATGGGCCTACCACACGCTCAAGCTTCAACACACTTTACATCGCGCGTATGGTTGGTAAAACTGTATTACCATCATTGACTTATATATTACTGCGTAAGGACTGGGCGGACCGCATGTTACAATGACGCCTCGAACTTGGCCCTAAAACGGTCTTTCCTAAGCCGATCGGCTCTCTTCGGGTGCGGTCGTAAATTTTATTAAAAGCTTTATTTATGTTCTTTATACCTCGAAAATACCACGCCGCTTATACAAGGTTACGTTAACGAGCAGACTACACCGATTCTCTGTATGCAGGCGAACGCGTCGAGCAAATGTTCGGACGACCGTATCTTTAGTTTTTATGTCAATGGTTACCAGTAATACCAACCGTACCAGCACCGTGCAATCGCGCAGGCAAGACTGGTGAAGCATGAGCGTGTGGTAGGCCCATTAGACCATGTCCTGAGTTCGCAAAATGTTCCTTCTGTTCCGTAGGATAACTTAATCCTTCCCCCACGCGGGCAAAACCGCGACTAAAAGCTTGTTGTTTTGCATGCATTAAGCACATTACACATGCATAATGTATGGAAAACAGAACCTCACAACATACTCGTTTTAGATTAAGGAAATTCTATTCATGAATTCGCTTACGTGAGATCTTGGGAATTACTGAATAAGTTAATTAAGTTTATTGGGTTAATACTGTCTACTTTGCGTGGTTTTAACCGACTTCCAAAAAGGAGGAGGTTCTCAAGTTTATAGGTATTTTTTTTTTATAAAAACCGTCGTTTGTCTAGTCTTTTCCTAACTATGTTGGAACAGTGTTGGTTGTCATCCGGTTTAAGATGAATACCAGTATTTTACATCGAGCGACTGGCTATCTGACCTCCACCATAACCCAGTGTATTTTCAAATTCTTATCCCTCGCATTTCGAGGCGAGGGATAAGAATTTGAAAATACATCATTTCGGATGCTTATCTTTACAAAATCTAGAGCTAAGACCGGATACTACTAACTCAACAAGTTTATTTCCAACGAAGTATTTCGAAAAAGAAATATTTACACGTTTCCAAGGTGTTTATCAAATTACTGAACAAATGTTTGTCTGTAGTTCTATACCTACGTTTGCTGCTATGCAAGTTTCTATTTTTTGCATGTAGATTGAAAATGATGTTGATAACAACGCAATTTTCATTTGATAACATCCGGAAGATTTTTACATAAAATGTGTGTATGTGGTTACATAGGTGTGTTAAGGTTCCTTTGTTACACACACAACTACAATATTAACTACTACAATATAAATACTTTTTGATGGAACCTGTCAGATTGTCCCTAGAAGACTATTACTAACCAAAGTCCTTTCATTAATAACGGAAACAAGGTCGGTTTTTTTGCTTCTCTGGGAAAACCTCATTAAAGGAAAAAGCGTTATTCTGCGTATCGTAAAACCTCGGTCCTAGAAAGAAATAAGGTAAAAGAAATGAATAATTCATGAAGACTAGCTAGAAGTGTCTTTGTGAAAACATTTTGATATTCACATGTCGTTTTAAAATAAGAGGCCAGTCTCAGCGACAAAGTCCTCCGCCGCGTTTGTCTGTTCGCGATAAACTTAAAAACTACTACACGGATTTTAATGCTGTTTTCACCAATGTATAGAGTGGTTCTCGAGGAAGGTTTTAGTATATAATTCGACGCAGGCGAAGCCGCGGGCATCAGCTAGTTTTGCTATGAAACATTGTGTACATAGTTGCTTTAATATAGGAATATGCAGCATAGGACTCATCATCTTCCTGGCCTTGTTCCATTCTACTATGTGTGTAAGTGATGGATATTAATGTTATTGGATGGAGACGGAGAGGAAGGCGGAAGGAAAAGATGGATGGATTGTGTTTAACGACATGAAACGATGGATGGAAAAGATGGATGGATTATGTCTGACAGGGGAGAATGCAAGAAGAAACAGATATGCTGCGCCGACCCCAAATGAATTGGAATAAGGGCATGCTAATGATAATGTTTAAATAAAGTGATTCAACATTTCTATCATACAGGAACATTAGCCGTACTTACAGCTTTATACATTGATGAATAATGTACGTTTCACCAAAGTGTAACGAATGACTGAGGGGAGAAGTGCACAAACTGGAACGAAGGATTTAAGCGCCGACGGATAAACGGTCACAAACGAATCCTCGGAAGCACGAAACTATGTAGTTAGCCGGTTGAGTGAATTAACTCTTTTTCTTACCATCAGTTTTCCAAGTAGTGCGGTAATGAAGGGTCTAATTACCAGCAGTTCGCGGTAAGACCCGGCGGCCTCTCTGTTGGTACGACTTGTAATTACTGCCCGTTCCAATGTGCCGTGTTTCGGGGAACCAGCACCGCTTGTAATACTCGCTAAAAATTGCAATTACATACAACCGACGTAGTGACACTAAACTATTTGCAGAAAATGGAATAATTAAGTCTTTAGCTGAAGACCGTGAACATTCCGATAGATGGCGCTGAGGATACGGATTTTTATAATGATAGTTGTGTTGTCTGCCTCGTTGGTCTAGTGGTTGCAAGCGCGACTTCTGTGCTTTAGGTCTTGGGTTCGATTCCCTGGTCAGGCAAAATGTTATTGGGTTTTTTCGTCAGGAATTTCTCAATAGCAGTCACGGTATCTGGACTTGTGGCCGGTTGATAGCAATAGGCTCTTATCCCAGTTGTATATACGTCCATGTGTGCCTAATGGCCTTGTTCTGTTCTGTCTCCTGCTAATATGGAGGGAAGTGGAAATTATGTTTTTCCTACTCCTCCGCTATTCTTTTCTGATTAATTTCGTTGCGGGATCCAAGACAGTTAAATCGTTTCTCTGGAACTTCGTCGAGCTTCATTGTCTCGGCACTTTTCTTGTGGTCGCCACTATTGATTCTGGCTTACAGGAGTTACTGTGGTTTGGGAATAGTGTGGCGGGCTTGTCGTGACTCGCCTAATAGGGTCACAGTCACTGGAACTTAAACATAACTAGAGAAATGTTGGTTTACTAATGGGAACATACTCCTCTGCATAACCCTTCGAAGATAACAGGCGTGATGTTATGTAATGTTGTCAAAGCAAGCATGAAGTCCTAGATTCATCCTGTCGAGGCTGCGGGTTGTCCGCAAGGGATACCGAGGCCTCGACATGAAGGGCGAAGAAGGAACATGGGTGGTTTTTAGTCAGTAGAAGTCTGACACTCCCTTTCGCTCTGCCCAAGAGCGGGAGGGGTTATTTGATGATTTCCCACCCCCCAAAAAAAAAAAAAAAAAAAAAAAGGTCCTAGATTCATTCCCAGATCGGGAAAAATGTTGTTTGAGAGTTATACTTTCTCGTTCGACTTCTTTTCAATGCAAAATGTGGGTATGCAGAAGGGGCACATTTTTTTTTTTTTTTTGGCGGGTGGAAAATCATCAAATAACCCCTCCCGCTCTTGGGCAGAGCGAAAGGGAGTGTCAGTATTCTACTGACTAAAAACCACCCATGTTCCTTCTTAGCCCTTGCGCCGAGGCCGCCGTATCTCTTTCGAACAACCCGCAGCCCCGACGGGCACAGAAGGGACACCTCAGCTTTACTCTCCGGTGTTAACGGCGTGATGGTATGATACGTTTATCGGTACACATTGTGGTTTTGCAAGTCGGGATCGCCATCATCTATTTTGTTTCATGACATATTTCTCTTGGGAAATACGTTACCGGCTTAGCAACGTCCCGGTGCTAAAAGGTGTAGTATGTACTTATGTAGGTACCTACCACTCGGCTACGATTGGCGGTTTGAACAGATAACCATGACAGACCGGTTTTATTGGTTTTCGCCGAAATCCCCACTACGTCATTTTGCATATTTAATAATAGTTTATTGTTAGTTTTTATTATATTAAAATTAGCAATACTGAAAGGTCAGGAATGGTTAATAAACTTTGTATTATTCATAAGGAGGCTAGTACATAAATAATCTGGTTTTATTCAGTTAATGTGTACTGTTTTGTACTGGATTAGTTATTATCAACATCTGCCTAGCCTTTACACAATAAATTAGTTGTGCCATACATTTGATCCGTATAGGTATTTGCAGTTTTGCAGTAAACCGCTTTTTTTTTAATAACTAGGAAGGAGGTGACTGCTGACTTGACGAGAAATAGAGAAGTATGGAAGAAGAAGACATGTTGCGCCGACCCCAAATAAATTGGGATAAGGGCAGGAGAATGATGCTGATGAACTGACGTGAATTTTCTGTATCCTGTATATCGTGGCAGGACGAGCGAGATTAGAATATTTTTCTCGCCTTTGAGCTTTGCTCACACAGGTAATGGAACTTTTACCTTTTATCATCAAATGACTCCTCCCGCTCTGGGCAGAGCGGTAGGGAGTGTCAGACTTCTACTGACTAAAAACCACCCATGTTCCTTTTTAGCCCTTTGTGTCGAAGCCGTGGTATTTCTCGCGAACAACCCGCAGCCCCGACGGGCGATAGAACTTTTACCTTTGTTCAGCAGTTCAAAGCTTAAAGACGGCTAGAAAACCTTCAAAGTGCTGAAAAGCACACTAGGAATACATAAGACCACATTTCCAACTAGCCACTCTAAATCCTTCTTCACAGAACACTGTATTCACCCTTTTGTATTCGTAATACCTTCCCCCTTGGCCGCATTAGCGTCGCCCAGCCTCACTGGAAGCGGACCTAATAATATCTTATTTGTGAGAAGAAAAGCCTTTGTAATCTACCCCTTTGTGGAGTTTTCTACGAGACGCTGCGGTTTTATAAATAAAAGGTGAAATGAACAAATTGAAATATTTTCTTTGAAAAATAACGGTTTTATGCAGGGCTCGCACCCTTTTTTTTTTTGGGGGGTGGGAAATCATCAAATAACCCCTCCCCTCTTGGGTAGAGCGAAAGGGAGTGTCAGACTTCTATTGACTAAAAACCACTCATGTTCCTTCTTAGCCCTTCATGTCGAGGCCGCGGTATCTCTTGCGAATAACCCGCAGCCCAGGGCTCACACCCTCAGGACAGCCTTCCGCAGACTGATGATGATGGGGTGAATTCAGTATGTCTATAAGATGACCAATACAGGAAATAATTTCAGGAACGTTATGAGAATCTAAAGCTATTTCTAAGAGTCTTGTTTGAGATAGGTATATCGCAAAACTATGGCATAAAAAATGCTATGTTCGTGAAAACATGAAGCGTTTATCAACACAATAGCAGAAAAAAACTTTTTCCAGTTGCTGCGTATACATATTGGTGCTCGTGACTCTCTCCAACCCTACTGGGATAGCGTGATGTTATGTTGATTCTAAAGGATTATAATTTCAAATCGCAGGGGCAGCTAAGTTATATAAGTAATATTGTATGTATATTTTTCAAATTTTCTTCAAACATTCACAACCTTAAAACAGCTCTAAAGTATTATTATTTTATTTTATTAAAAAATTTAAAATACAAACACTAATATAGGTTTTTACAAATTAGTAGGTCGAAGTTTGTAATATTCTATATTTATATCTGTATTTAGTTTTACTTTATAAAATTTTTAGGTTGTAGTTCTATCTTTGTATGATTTAAAAAGCTTGTATTTTTTTTTAATATATTTTATTCTGTGGAAAATGTTGTTGGTAACACATTTGCTCGTACTTGCCTCTATTGTTATTTTATGTTTAACTAGCTGTTCCCGGCATGCGTTGCAATGGCCTTTTTCCTACCTACTACCTGCCTGTGTACCAACTACCTACCTACCTACTACCTCCTACCCTACCTACCTACTACCCTACCTACCTACTACCCTACCTACCTACCTACTACCCTACCTACCTACCTACTACCCTACCTACCTACCTACTACCCTACCTACCTACCTACTACCCTACCTACCTACCTACTACCCTACCTACCTACCTACTACCCTACCTACTTACTACCCTACCTACTACTCTACCGACTACCCTACCTACTCTACTATCCTACTTACTACCCTACCTACTACTCTACCTACTACTCTACCTACTACCCTGCCTATCTACCTACCACTTTCTCACCTTTTAAACCTTCCCTGGACTTCCACGAATAATTCAACACTCGACACTTCAACAGCCGTTCTCGAGTTTTAGCGAGACTAACGAACAGCTATTCATTTTTTATATAATGTACCCCGCGTGCGTTGCAATGCCCTTTTACCTGCCTACGTACCAACTACCTACCACCTACCTATTACCTACCTACCTACATACTACTAATTTCTCACCTTCTCTGGACTGCCACAAATGTTTCAAAACCAAAATTAGACAAATCGGTCTAGCCGTTCTCTAGTTTTAGCGCGACTAACTAACAGCAATTAATTTTTATATTATACGCAAACACCATTTGAAAAATCGTTTTTCTATTGTGAAAGAAACAGTAATTATTTGTGATTATTGTGATAATGTCGTATGGTCTGTTTGAAGTTGTCATTCGTTGACTGAACAACTGAACGTCACTCAATTGTTTTGCCTTCCCGGAACCTCTCCACTAACACTTGAACTTTATAGGTACGGTATTAAAGCTCAAATTGATTTTACGTTTTAGTTAGAAAACGTTTGTATGGGAAAAAGAAAAGGGCTGTTTTTAGGGCTTTTCCAGCCATTATTCGAATTTTTCTAATTCGCCGTAAAAACCATCCTTGAACTTCAACGAACATTTAAAAAAAAAAATTAGCCAAATCGGTCAAGCCGTTTTCATGCCAAGTCGTGACAACGAAAAACGGGTTTCATTTTTATATATATAGATGTAATGTGCCACTGTTTGTTTTCCCCATTATATGAAATAAAATAAAAATTAAATCATCATCTTCCTGCCCTTATCCCATTCTATTTGGGGTCGGCGCAACACGTTTTCGTCTTCCATTCTACCTTGTTAGAGGTCACGGTGGCATTTACTTCTTTCTCTTTCATATAATTCCTTACGCAATCCATCTATCTTTTCTTCGGCCTCTCGTCATCCATCAACATTTATATCCATCACTTTTTTAGTCACATGCGTTTCATGCCTCGCAACTGTACCAAATGCGATGGCACTAAAGAAATACAAGTGCTCTGCAATAGTGGTATGTTGTTCTTGTTACGTAGGTAATGCATATTGTATGTAAAATATAGTTACGTATTTTTTATGGTGTAAGCAGAAACACCTTGATTCGAAGGACAATAATTGTGGTTTGGCGAACGTTTGGCATGATTCCATATTGAACGTACAACAATGGTGAAGTTCTAAGAAATATTGCCAGTATTGTATTGCATTGGAATTTTATTGTTATTTGGCTCTCGAGTCTATTTACCTACCTATTCAATTGTGTTATACTAGAAATTAGAATATAAATACATACCTTTTTATTGGATGAAAATTTCTTTTGAAAACTCTGCTGATGTTGCTTCTTTGTAGTCGTATTCTTCATTACTGAAGGTTGTGTCCCTGATGAAAGTCCTTCATAGATCTTACAATCTGTCTCCATTTCTCTCGATGTTCGGCTTTCCTTAGAGCAGTTGTAACAGAGAGTCCAGTGAGTGCGGTAACTTGGTCACACCAACGGTAAGGTGATCGGCCGCGGGGTCGCTTTCCTTCGATCTTGCCCACCACGATTAATTTGTCTAGGTCATCTGGTTGACGACGGGCATTGTGACCGAAGTACCCAAGAATACGCTGGAAGTACATAGTTGAGAGTCTCGTTTTTATGTGGAGCTGAGCGAGTAGACTTGTTTGTTTCTTTCGCGGTCCATGGTATGCGGAGCATTCTTCTCCAGCACCACATCTCAAAAGCGTCAATTTTTCCCCGGTCTTTTGCTCTAATAGTCCATGTCTCTGATGCGTACAGAAATATTGAGAAAACCAATGTCCGGAGCAGCCTCACCTTGGTGACATTGGAAACTTTCCGATTTTGCCAAATGCGAGTTAATTTACTCATAGCATTTTTGACCATCTGTGTCCTTCTTCAGATTTCCTGTTCACATCCTCCTTGATTAGACAATGAAGCTCCCAGGTAAATACTTCTATGACTTTTGGGATTTTATAATTTTTATTTGACCATACATGTTCATCCGCCGCTGATCGCGTTAGTTTGATTATTGTCGAATATCAAGAACTCGTTGAATCAAAGTCCGAGAGACTTTAAACCAAGGGACATATTGAAACCCGCATAGGGCGATTACATGATACTAATAAAAATATAAACAAAATAAAAAAAAACACTCACGGGTCACATTTCCAGGAGAGGTCAGGACAGATGGGCCAAAATCGTCACACACTGGGTGCCTGAAGACGGTCGTCGTCACCGAGGCAGACCCAAGAAACGTTGGCGTGACGATTTGGACTCGTTCGTGACTGATTGGCCAGAGAAGGCACAACACAAGGAGAGCTGAAAAGAAATGGGGGAGGCCTTTGCCCAGCAGTGGGACACAATAGGCTAATTTAAAAAAAAAAAACACTGATAAATAACAGACAGAACCATAATAAAGTCTCGCTGAAGGTGGCGCACTTTAAATCCTGTAGAAAACGCACACTGTAGGCCAGCATATTATAAGTTGGGGGATTACTTTGATGATATAAATGCTTGGCTCACTATGCTGGGTCTGCTCCACAACGACCACAACCATAGGGGTAGATTAATTGATTATCATGTGAAGTTATTGTAGAGGCTGCAGAAGATTGTAAAAATATCTTTGCATTGTATAGATTCAATATTAATATTATATAATTGCATGGCACATGTGTGAGTACTATGTACTATAAAGCCACTTTTTACATTTTCACATTTGGTTACATTTTACTGACGTTGCCCTGGTGGCTGAGAGAATGTCATGCTCACTCAAATGTCTCGCTGATGGTGGCGCGTGTGTCGGATCATTTAGTTCCCTTCAAAATGGTTGAGTTGAATGGTGCTGATCCATGCGTCATGTTCGTGAACGGGCGCTGTCAGTGGAGACTGGTCATCTCTTAGTTGCCATGGTATAATATTTTTTTTTTTTTAATTTGTTTATTGTACCCTTTTACTCCGGACGCTCTTAACTTGCACGTCTTGCTACATAGTTCTCACATAATATACCATCCCAACATGAATGATGTAATGTACCAATATTTTGTAACAATATTCTGATTTAAAAGAGTGTCCATGGAGTTTCTTGCCCGTTCTTCTCCATAGAGATCTACGCTAGGGAATGGGCAACTACAGTACTTTCACAAGTTATTATGCCTTGTGACTGTGACTGTAGCTTAGGAGTGCAATACGTCGTCCTGGGGGTTGCTGCGTCGGGTTGCGCGTCGCCGGATGTCTGCTGCGGCGGCGAGTGCTGTGGGTGCGGGGGTGCGCGGCGGCGCGTGCCGTGGCGGTGGGTGCGCGGGGCTCCGGGTCGCGGGCGGCGGTTGCGCGTTGCGGCGTGCATTCGTTGTTTCGTGATTTGGAGTCTCGTGCATTCGTTGTTGCGGTGTGCGTCGCTGCGTGCTTTCGTGCTCGCAGAGTTCGTTGTTGCGGGCATTCGGCGGCGTGTGGCTCGGCGTGGTGGCTTTCGGGATGACGTATTGCACTCGTAGTTTAGTTTTGTTTTATGAATTGTTCTTCTGACATTCAAAAGTGCCTGTAATGGTTTAATTGAAATAAATGCTTTGACTTTTGACTTTTTTGACTTTGAATAAACATTTCGCAAAAGTCTCGCAACTCTTGCCGCTTATCCATTGACTTATATATTACTGCGTAAGGACTGGGCGGACCGCATGTTAAAATGACGCCACAAACGTGGTCCCAATAAGGTCTTTGCTAAGCCGAAGTGAACTAGTCCACGATCGGCTCTCTTCGCGTGCGGTCGTAAATTTTATTAAAAGCTTCATTTATGTTCTATAAACCTCGAAAATGCCACGCCGCTTGTACAAGGTTACGTTAGCGAGCAGACTACACCAATTCTCTGTATGGCAAACGCGTCGAGAAAATGTTCGGACGACCGTATCTTTGGTGTTTATATCAATGCGCTTATCACAGAAAATAAGCGCGGATCAATGACTTTTAGGTATAATCCATTTTCCCTTCATATTTTAAAACTAGCGTAGGACAGTGGCGAAGAAGAAACGTCTAGTAAACTGAGATCCTGGAGAGCGTGGGGGCCATGGACAATTACGTCACAAATTAAGGTTATAAGTAGTTTTTTTTAATAAACCACAGAAATAAAAAAAAATGGTTGGGATAATCAGCCTGTGACTTTCCACCTGCCGGGTCAAAGACTTCCTCTCTGTCAAATGGAGCCGTATATATCAGCGCGTATTTTCAAATTAAATACGTCTTGTGTGTTCTGTGAAAAAAAAAAACAATTTCACCCAAAACATACGTTTTCAATTCGATTAGCTTATAATATATAAAAACGTATCTAAAACATTCCATCTACCTTGTTTCGTTTCTCACATCATACTGAAGTTTCTTAGAAAACATGATTACTTTGGGAACTTTACGAAAACATGCTCAGAAAACATCTTGTATCTTGTTCATTACAAGAATATAAAAGCTAGGTAGACGTATGTTTTGTATAACAAAATAATGTAGTACTGATTGTACATTTGTAAGATTTTTGGCTTTCTTATAAGTATGTGTGCCCCTTATAATTAGGTACGTTTAATGTTTATTAATTCCATTTTAAGGGTTCCGTAGCCAGGCTGCGGGTTGTTCGCAAGGGATACCGCGGCCTCGACATGAAGGGCTAAGAAGGAACATGGGTGGTTTTTAGTCAGTAGAAGTCTGACACTCCCTTTCGCTCTGCCCAAGAGCGGGAGGGGTTATTTGATGATTTCCCACCCCCCAAAAAAAAAAAAAAAGGGTTCCGTAGCCAAATGGCAAAAAACGTAATCCTTATAAATTCGTCTTGTCTTTTAGCTTGTCCGTCCGTATGTCACAGCCACTTTATTCTGAAACTATTAAGACACAGTTGAAACATGGTAGGTACATGTACCTTCTATTAAACGCTTTAGGATTAAAAAAATAAATAAAGGGATTACCCCCATACGTGGAAATGACTGGGTGTCCATAGACAGGTCTTTTAAAATTACATTTAGGGTCTTAATATAAATTTTTTTCAAAGTCATACTTTCGAAAGATGAAGAGACAACATTTTAAAATAAAAGAGCGAAAAATCTAAAAACATAATTATATTGAGGTACAATGAACACACTCCGTGTTTATGTGTTTGTGGCGAGGCGTCTTTCTTCAAAGGCTTTCAGTCCTTTCTCTACACGTGGATGACGTAAGAATCTTTTAGAACAGAAATAAAGGTGAATATTGTGTGAAAGCGATGGAAGTCTATTAATTAGCCTATCATAACAGCTTTTTTTTTTGGTGTTGGAAAATCATCAAATAACCCCTCCCGCTCTTGGGCAGAGCGAGAGGAAGTGTCAGACTTCTACTGACTAAAAACCACCCATGTTCCTTCTTAGCCCTTCATGTCGAGGCCGCGGTATCTCTTGCGAACAACCCGCAGCCCCGACGGGATCATACACCACTGACAAGAAGATTTTTTAGTCACCGTCTAATTTTTTTCTACACATTAGGTATCATTCACTAACACCATTAATGACACAGATTAATAACAAAAAAAAACGATACATAAAATGTTCATATTAAATCATTCTTTTTTGTGAAAAAAATATCCGCTCTCCGTGAAACGTTAAAACTTTGAGATGAAACTACATCTCAATATTTTTGTACTGAGTCATACTAAAAGAAAAAACACGTATTCAATAATTTTCGCCAAAGATTAATATATCAGTATCAGAATTTGGACGGTGACTACAAAATCATCTTGTATGAATAGCTGTATTTTGACGGTTAGGCCACCTAATGTGTAAGTATGTAACAACGTGTGGATATTAATACAACCACACAACACAAGCTCTTTCTGGAAGTCACATTTTTTTATCAAATACCAAAAACATGAATGAAATTCAGCAGTTTCGGAGATAAGCACTTCCAAACAGACACGATGAGGCGGATCGACTTAATAGTACATGATAATAATCAGTCACACACCTCTACCGGTATACAGGATGTATTTAAGCAATCTATGTTTCGAAATAATATATCATAATGATAAATAATTACTTAGTCACTTTTCCGCGAATTATATGACGTGCACTTATATGGTTTTAATTTACGTAAAGGCACCTGTCTGGCATCCTACGCTCATCTATCAAAATTAAAGAATCAAGATTCATATCTGTGTATTAAGATGTCTCTAAGCTCTATCGCTATTTATAAGTAAACTAGCTATGTCTTGAAATTTCGAAAAATATTATTTTCCAGTTTGAATCGAATTTTATTATTATTTCAGGGATTTTTGTTCCTTTGCACGGAACCCTTATCCTTTACTAAGTTATTCCAGCCAGTAAAAGACTCGTCAAAATCGGTGCAGCCGTTTCGGAGATTAACCGGAACAAAAAGACATATAAAACTTAAAATAATTTTGTTTTGATATAAGTAGGTATATACATTCAGTTAAAAGCTATTAAAATCCTTTAATTTACTTTATTTGAACAAGAATATGAATGTCTTTGGAAAACATTGTAACTGTTACAATAGTACATTATGGTATAAGTGTGTAACGTTGGTGATTACCGCTGAGGCGCCATTGAGGCCCGAGCCGTTAGGTGAGGGTCTTAAGAGAGCCGAGGACGGTAATCATCAATACACACGTGTATCATACGACGTTTTTCAACATACTTGTGAAGAAAATAACACAAAAAAAAAACATTTTCAACAGTTAAAATGAGTTGTGAAAAAAAATTCGCCATGGCGGGAAAAAATTGTCAGTTTTCCTGCGCGCGCATCTAACAATGGCGATCGGCCATAGACTGAATGAGGTTTCTTTTTTTTTGCTTTTTGTGCAGGATAGCGTTTTAGCCACGTACAAAATGAGGAATTCAAAGTTTTTTTATTACAGAGAAAACAAAAGTTTTATTTATTGAAAACGTATTTACAAGTTGAAATTATCTATTTAAATTCGAAATTGCATGAAATGAGCACGGAATAGGTACATTAATTTATTTGTATTACCTATTAAACACAATCTTTTTAGTAAGATCGAAACTTTTTTAAGAACAAAGCAACTCAACCAAAAAAATTTAAAAAAAACCTATAACTCACTTGTGAATAATGGTAATGAAAAATTCACAGTTTGATTACAGGTGTCATTATATGCCTAATTGCGGTGAAATTAGAGCCACTTTATGAGCAAGTGTGTTGAAAAAGTTCTTTTTGTTCAAATAAATTGCTTTTCGAATGAAATTATAATATTCATGATGTGCGTGAAGATAACTTTGTAGCAAGAAAAACAATGTGCGCGTTGAAAACAAAGGATTCACCCAACTGTCGAACATTTTATTCTGGTAGATATTATTTGATTTGAGACGAAACATTAACATACGAGTATCATTTTTTTTTTTTAGTAAATTAGGAGGTTTAGTGTCCTTCAGCTGGGTGAAACTAATATCACCTGGGTGAAATGAGGACACTACTATAGTGGCCAACGTTCACCTGGGTGAAACTAATATCACCTGTGTGAAATGAGGACACTACTATAGTGACCAACGTTCACCTGGGTGAAACTTATATCACCTGGGTGAAATGAGGACACTACTATAGTGACCAACGTTCATCTGGGTGAAACTAATATCACCTGTGTGAAATGAGGACACTACTATAGTGACCAACGTTCACCTGGGTGAAACTAATATCAAGCGTCTATATTCATGTCCACTACCTACACGACTTACGTCAGCCGTTTTACCGTTAAGATGTTCAAATTAAAAAGGTAGTTATGAGTAATGGACTTTGTCAGACTCAGTGTCATGACATCACATGTTGGATTTGCATATTATTTACCTTCTAACGTTGAGATACGGTAGGTATTCGTCTACGTCATCGTATCTGGAGGATGGATAGACGGCGCGGCTGACTTGCATGATGACGTCATTATCACCCATATTATTTGCTAAGATACAATAAGAAACTTATATGATGTAACGTGTTGTGTGACCTGTTATCAAAACTGCGATAAAAAATTGTTTTTTTTTCAGATAGCCGAAAATCGAAGCCAGTGCACACTAGCGTGTCGTGAGTTCGTGACGCTTCAGTGGTCGACTTTGCCCTAATGGGGGACATAGTAAAACATGACATCGCGCCTGTAAACCCCGCTGGGTTAGGCAGAGGTGTAGGTACATACCACCCACATTTCACCAGTACTTTAAAATAGGAGGCAAGTCCTGGCCCTGAAATGGGCACAAATCCAGACCCCATGGCTGCTACTGAGATATTTCTCATGGAAAAACTCAATAATATTTTGCCGACCCTGGAATGGAACCCAGGATCTCAGCACAACAATCGTGCTTGCGTCCACTAGACCAACGACCAATAAATGTGAAAAATAATCATCGGAAACCATTAATTTTATGCTTAACAAATCTATAAAATATTTAAATTCTTATGTATAGTCTCTAGATAACAGATAATATGCTTATTTCTTGGAACTAAAAGATTGACTAAAAAGCATATAATCAGTATCTCATGAAGCCATTACGTAATTGAGTACATAATGAACATTCACTTTTATGTCCAAACTGAACATCACATCAATACTCGTCCATTAACGTTCCGATATTGTTTCGGCGAAGTGTCAATATATTGGCGTAATACTTGGTATTACGGTATTACTGGTATATATGATATAAGTAGTAATAATTATCTTATCATACTTCGGGTTCTCGGAATGGTCCATTCAATCTTGTTCTCTTTATTGACGCTGATAATGAATTCCGAGGAACGCCAAATCTATTTTATGATTGTTGATTGTGTTTTTAATTAAGTTAAAATAAATGAAGATTAATAAGTGCCTACACAAACGGTCGCAGTGGAAACACGGTTTTTTTAGTACAATAATAACCTTGAATCTTTTGATAATACTTTATCTTTGTCTTCTTTCCTCGAAGCTTGTTTCTATAATTTCAATTACTTTAGCCCTCTTTCATCTTGAACGCTATTTATTATTTTCTAAAGGGCCTTTCCATGAAAATTATTCGAGAAAGGGAAAACCGTCTAAGACTGTACAATTTAAGGAAAACGTCATCTTATACGGGTTTCGCTTCCTAAAAACGAATTAGTGACTTACAGTACTATATGGTTTGGCGGAGCTGTTTTTACATTTTAGGTACTCATATTTGATGATTTCCAACCCCACAAAAAAAAGGTACTCATATTTCACCAGTCATGTGTTAGTCTCAATGTTATGGAGAACGAGCCTATTGCCTTACACCGGGTACAAATCAGAGTTGCTATTTTTTTTTTTTGTAACAATTTGGCCGACTTATACATCGCATCCTTCTTGGAATCGATTTACGGATCGGATTTTTCCACCAAATTTTGTTTTCAAGATCTTCTGCTGCTAACGACAATAAACGTACTAATAACTGGAATAGCCTTATCGCCTTACCCAGCTTGAAACTGATACCTGTAACTACAAGCCGATGGTCAGGAACAAAACATAGATAGTCCTTGTGTTCTGAATCACTCAGCCTTTACCTGCATAGATTCATCATCAATGGACGATACCTATCTATCAGCTACGTAGGTACATGATCGGGAACTGATACAGCCCGTGTGTTCTGAATTATGCCAATCTCCTGTCCCCGGTAGGTTTTGTTTGGCTCAGAACTTGATCCAGGTACAGATTATTTGCAACACAACATGTAATGCAACAATTTCCTTCAGCCGGGTTATGATAGTGTGCGCACAGTTTTGTTTGGTGTGATGCGAACTCAGTCAAATGTATGAAGAATGTTACATTGCATATTGTATCGGGTTTTTCCTACTCCTCCGCTATTATTTTCTGATTAATTGTGTTGCTCCAAGACAGTTAAATTGGTTTCATGGGACTTCGACGAGCTTCAATATCTCGGCACTTTTCTGGTGTTCGCCACTGTTGATTCTGGGCTTAGGAGTTGCAGGGGTTTGGGAATAAGGTGTGGGGCATTTCCCAGTTTAAAAATAAAAACGCTTGATTTTATGTTGTATTGCAAATAATTCACAGCCGGCTTTACATAACTGACATGAGTGACGGTAACTTCAATCGGAAAGCTCTGAGAGGTATGGGGTTGTAAATTTTACCCATAGGTATGTATTTTTACTCTTAGATTACGCACCGTGCCTACTAAAGCGAAAAAAAGTTAATTTTTTTCTAGAAAATAATTAGCGATGTTGCTCGTCATTTCCGAAACCAGCGTTTGTCCGTGGCTCCACCCGTGTGGAATAAACCATACAAAAAAAAAACAAAAAACTGAAAGATAACAAAATAAGTTTCGGAGTCGGTGACTTGTTTGCATGATTCAATTTGTTTGCCTTTATTAGTTGTCATATCGCAATGTAAACCTTGTCAAGAAGAAAAAATATGTATTTTAAAATGAACTCATAAAGAACCTAAGCAAAGTTAATATTTTTTATAGGTCAAACGCGCGAGCTTTGTCAAAGGAATCACGTAAATCGAGCTCATTGAAATCGGTGAACAGTCAGCAGCACCATTATGTATGTAACACTTAGCAATATGCTAAAAGGCAAATTTCGCCTCGTGTTGAATTTCATTTTACGTAACGAAACTAATATTTTGTAATCTATATTATCATAAAGTCGTTCATATCTTAGAGATGCAATTGTTATTTCCCGAGAAATTCGCTTTTGGACTTTGTTTGGCTATTAGCCGTAAGTTAAACAAAGTTACGGCTAATAGCCGAAGTGCGGCTTACACCGAGGTTTAGCCGATTAGAACTAGCCGGCCACATTCGGTTAAACCTAAGTGTATCCTACTTAACTTTGGTTTGATTGATCTAGGTTTAGCCTGCATCATAGCGGCTCGAACTAGGTGCAGCCGCACACAGCCGGTTTCGGGAAACGCAAGAAAAAAATCTCAAAACAAGAGCAAAATACTCAACTGCACAGAAAACCTAGTTCTAGCCGATGATAAATAGGATACACCTAAAAACCGACGGTATGCGGCTGCATGTAGTCCCTATGTTAGTCTCTAGCCCCTATGTTGCAGGCTGGTAATAAATCAATCTTTAATGTGGCTCCCTCATATCTTTGCGGTGACAGCCTAAACAGAGTGTCTAATTTGAAATATCTGGGTCACTGGGTCTCAGAGGATATGTGTGACAATATTGATTTGGAGAGGGATCGCAGGGCGCCGTCTGAGTGCTGTAATATGATGGTCTGCAGGTTTGTCATGAGTATTGTCACCGTGCATCTTATTGGTTGAGGCTGTACAAGTACATACCAACATGAAAAAACTTGTCAAGTGCAAGTCGGACTTGCACATGAAGGGTTCCGTACCAATGTAGTAAATATTGAAAAAAAATCCATGTTATTTTAGCACCATAGACTTTTTTCTGTATTTTTTCCAAATTTGTAGGCTCAGTAGTTTCGGAGATGGGCGAATGGTCGGACAGACAGACATACAGACACACGAGTGATCCTACAAGGGTTCCGCATTTTTCCTTTTGAGGTACGGAGCCCTAAAAAGATACCAGTCGAAAACGTAACCTCCTCATTTTTCGGAATTCGATTAAAAATACAAGGTATTACTTATGATACTTATTACTTGTCAATGTTTGGAGTAAAAGCCTACGTGAAAATTATTCGATAAGTATGTAATGGATTCGATGAATATTTATTGTACCTACCTAATCCATATTCCTATGTTAATTTGGGCTTTTATGAATATACTAGTACGTCTGATATTCATGAATTTATCAGAACTAGTAAATATTCCGTCAGTTTATTTACATTTTAATATATTTACCCATTCCTTTGGAATATATACCACACATGAATATAAAGTGAAGGAATGATTTGACTGCCTCATTGTGCTTATGTAACTATTTTACGTCCGTCACATCACCATCTCAGGTCCAGTTGAAAACCAGCGTCCTGCAGTTTGCTGAACTGGTCCTATTTGGCGCTGTCGTGATGACACAACGTTCTCTTTTTTATCTGTTTAGATTTAAGTTTTATTTTTGTAGTGGCATAATGCCAAATTTTGTTTTCTTTCCTTTTTTCTAGTGGTCGATTGTTGGAATTTAGGTCCTGCTTTGGGTTTTTATTTACTTTTTATGGCGTGCGCAAAGACAACACACCGAGGGTGCAGTTACTGGAGTCGCGCCGCAGTATCAACTTCAAGGCGTTCGTAGTTTATTTGCTCTTCTTTGATTAGTGACGGAGGAAACTTTTGGCCGCAGACCGTGGTGTTCCGTCGCTGTCGCAGACAAGTTCCACTGGACGCGTGAAGTGTTAAAAAGTTAGGTACCACTAACACAGTCTTTTAAGTCTTCGGCCTACTTTTAATTTATAAAAATTATAATTAAAGTTTCGTGCAAAAAAAATAACACCCTTGAAATTGTTCATAAACATCGATTAAAAAACGAAAGTATTTACAATACTTTCACGCGAACGAAGGTCGCATTTGGCTAGTTTCAAATATGGGTGCTCCACCTGACCTTCAACCCTTAACCTTTTAACCGTTTTACCTTCGAAGAATGCAGGAATTATCTTGTAGATAACACAAATTAACCTTTCACATTTAAAAACTTTGTTATGATAACAACATTCCAAATATGAACCGACCAATTACGTAATCTGACATTTAAAATTAAATCGTTCCACGAGTATCTTTGCATCAAAATAAACATGTTTTGTATAAATTATACGTTTCTCGGAACCTTTAGTCCTTTATCGCTCGGCTGATAAAGTACATTGAATGACAGTGGAAAATAATATGCATGCATCACCACTGCTCTCAAGACGGTGAAAGAAAACATCGTGAGGAAAGCGTCCTAGAGCCAATAATTCGAGGACATGTGAAATCTACGAACCCGCACTAGACCCGCACCGCTTGGTAGATTATGGCCCATTACCTCTCATAGAGAGGAGGCCTGTGTCCCAGCAGTGGGAACATTAAATACTGATTATGCTATGCTACGTTGATATGATTTTCTTGTCATCATAATTTTCTCGCCCATGTTACTTCGGGTTCTTCTTTGTCACACAATACATTTATCTTTTCTTTGGTCTTCCTCTCCGTCTCTATTCATAAACATGATTATCTTGTCCAGTAGATAAATCGATCATTTTGTTTTGCAAATTTTATGAATAAGTTACGATGACTTTCCAGCGGGGTAGACTATAACATAACATTACGGCTGTTATAGTACGCAAAGGGTTATAGGAGGCGAGTAGTTGGGAAATCATCAAATGAGTTCTCCCGCTCAGGGCAGAGCGGTAGGGAGTGTCGGACTTCTACTGACTAAAAACCACCCATATTAGCAACATGTTCCTTCTTACCCGTTGTGCCGAGGCCGCGGTATCTCTTTCGAACAACCCGCAGCCCGGACGGGCGTCGGCCCTTCAATGTTGCTGACATCTCTTTGTGGCCCGCGTGGAACATGCCGTCGAAACGGCCTGTCGTCGTCATAAGACGGCCGGACGATGAGCTAGCCCATTACTCACCGTCCACAGACCCTATTCCGTAGCCTGCCTCATTATAAATTCACAAAGAGAATTCCAAATTGTACAGTAATTAACTAATTCCATACGCAACAATATAATGATATTATATTATACTAGCGGATGTCACGCGGTTTCACCCGCGTAGTTCCCGTTCTCGTGATAATACAGAGATAAAAAGTATATTGTATAGTATATGTAAAGTATATATGCCTATGTCAACCGGGGATAGTGTAGCTTTCTAACGGTGAAAGAATTTTTCAAATCGGTTCAATTTTTAAGTTCATTCGTTACATACAAATAATACAAATCTTTCCTTTTTATAAATAAGTATAAATGTAGATTTAATGTACAACTTCAACTATTGTTGTTTACTAAAACAGCTAAATTCCGATGTCAAAATGGAAATTACGTGAAATAATAACGTTTTCTCGTCGTAATAATAACTTTGAACTAAGTAGTTTACTATTATTTTATCTCTACATTATTATTCTGGCTCTTATTATTTAATACGCATTAAATTTCAGCTAAATTCAAACATTATTTTGCGAAGGAACAAAAGACAGCGCTTTCAGAATATTTGAGGATTTGTGAAAATTGATGACTTAGAGCGGTTTGCTATGTCTATGATAGTTTACGCACTAGAATGGAAAGAAATCGGATGACAGAAGCCGATCTACATCTTTTTAAAGGTTCGGTCTCACCTAGCCGGTAAGGATTAATTGAGAGCGTGGCTCCGGACACCGGACGGTAGGACACTGATATATATTAAACTGAAATATCTGTGGTGGAGCAAAGGTGGCCTAGTTCTGGTGGCACCGACTTACGAGTAGTAAGTCGTGGGTTCGAACTCAGGCAGGCGTATTACTTTGTGTAATTTATGCTCTCAAAATCGTGCAGGAAATCATCGTGAGGAAACCGGCCGGCATGTCTTAGAACCAAAAATTCGAAGACATGTAGCATCAACCAACCCGTACTGTATAGAAAGAAAGAAAGAAAGAAAGAAAGAAAGAAAGAAAGAAAGAAAGAAAGAAAGAAAGAAAGAAAGAAAGAAAGAAAGAAAAAGTCTTTAAGGGTCTCACACAGGACAAGAAATCAATAATAAAAAATATACAAAAAAAAAAAACAAGAGGAACACTTAAAAAATAAAAACAGTATTCAAAATAAGTCCCGTACGAGGCCAAAAGGCCACTATCTCAGCATGGCCCACTCCCTCTTATAGAAAGCCTAGGCCTGTGTCCCACCAGTGGGAAAATTATAGGCTGATGATTATGCTATGTGAAAATGTATATACCTACCGCGGCGTTCATAGCAATTTTTCGATTTTAATGCGAAAGATACTCCTTCGCCTTTTTCTACTGTATATTATTTCAATAGAGTTTTGAATCTAAATCCTCATCTAATAAAAAGGCTCATACGGCTTTAATCTGTAGCAGTTTCAGGAGAGCTGGGTTTATTGAAGATTCAGTCCTGGCATAGTCCATCGCCAGCCTTCACTCAGCGAGGTCACGAGCCGAATTCACAGAAAACATTCAAAAGATTTTCATGGTAGGTATGTACCTACGCTTTGACTGAACCGCTTTTGTCATTGTGAAAAACTACGCAGATGCGCGACCGTAATGAATGCATGAATTTAGAATTTTCAGAGAATTTAAAATTTTCAGATCTTTTTGGTTGTTTTTTTACGAAAACTCGTCGTTTACTTCAGCTTTATATTTTAACATCGTGGATGAAAATGAAGTTTAATGGCCTGGAAAGGTACTAATATATTCCAGACACCGCATTTTAGTAGCTTTCAGAAAACAGAAATGAAAATAATAATTATTTCATCATCATCAGCCATAAGACGTCCAAAGAGGCTCGTCATAAAAATTGATAGATGTGGCGCTGCCTGCCAAAAGTGTGTTAGCTTTTTCATACTATAGGTATCTAAGTTTTTCTCCAGGTATCGGTTTCTTTGATGAGAACTATGTATGTACTTAGAGGGAACCAGGTTGACTCTCGTGCAGATGAGGGATGAATGGGACAAAGGAGGGAGGCCCTACTCAGCAGTGACTGGGACAAGGCTGCCAACGATGATGATGACTTAAAGAGTAATTTCTCTCGAAGTCATAAACATTACAAAAATAAAAGAAAGTCACAAACAACTACATAGAAACACCGCTTCTTCGAAACGTCACTGATGTCTGTTTGATGAAGTATAATTAATACCTACAAATAAATCGCATAGGAACCAATTTCCGCTAGCGGATGTGACACGGCTTTTGCAATTTCCTGCCTTCATATCCAGATTAATCTCCGCCAGAGTCATATATTTAAAAACATACAGTATTTCAACAGTCTAGGAGGTGTCTGTTTAGTACCTACTTATTTCTACATTTTTTTTTATGTACTGATCAATAATATTGTGGCACCGAGTTGCCATGTCAAACTACATGGTTTGTGTGGTATGTTTACGTTTCTAACTGCGGTACTCAGAGATATTTAATGATTACTTAAGCCGTACTTAGTAAAGATTTGACATACTTTTGTATTACAAAGCTGTCAAAAACTTTACTAAGTGATGGCCTAAGTAATTAAAGCTCTCTGAGTGCGGCAGTTAGACAATGATTGTTGATGTGATATTGAATAATAAACGAAAACTCGAAATCGGACGCAAATGCAAAGCTTTTCCACCAATTTTAGCTGACGCCCGTCGGGGCTGCGGGTTGTTCGAAAGAGATACCGCGGCCTCGGCACAAGGGCTAAGAAGGAACATGGGTGGTTTTTAGTCAGTAGAAAAAGTCTGACACTCCCTTCCGCTCTGCCAGGCGGGGTTATTTGATGATTTCCAACCCACCAAAAAAAAACTGTGTCAAACTTTTTATGACGCGCTTCATACAGAAAATGAAAACGTTTTACGTATGTGACGCGTCATAAAAGTTTAGTTACAAATTTACAACCCTAGCAACCGTGTTTGGTTTCCCTAAAATGGTTAGTTTACTAGTAACCTTTACATTGTATCTCAGTCAGGTTATTCCCATGAAGTGAAGCCGTTGCCATGGGCTCGAGTATTGATGAATGTATTAGGGTCAACCTCCTTCTTGTTTCCTGTGGGTGGTGGGTTACAGAGGGAACACAAGAATAGTTAAATGATTAATATCATAATAACTTGCGTAGGCTGTATTTACTTAAGTTCAGGAGGAACCATGTAAAATACTGGTATTCAGCTGCATCTGGTTAGACTGGAAGCCGACCCCAACATAGTTGGGAAAAGCCTAGGCAAATGAACGACTGATTGGTAAATCACTAACTAAACGTGAAACGGAACGTACCAACTACGCCTTAAATCATACCATGACCTAAGTGTAATTTAGTTAGAGAACCCTACCTTGTCCGTGTTGTTTTAGGAGAAAAATTTTACTAAATAGAAGTCGGTTTAATTACTACCGTTTTCATTACGTAGTTTGTAATTTCAAAATAGCATCTTGAACCAATTTGTTGCCTGCACTACAAAAAACATTTTATGCGAAGTTTTTTAAAGAATTTGCAGGCAAAAGGAGAGTTAAAACCAACCTGGAATGTGTCCACTGGTGCATCGCTAAAATGTATGCAGAAAAAGACTTAACGCAAATTGCTTGAATGACTAATTTCCTTTGCTCTGAATAACTAAATTTTTCTGCGAAACTGTTCATACATTTTATTTCTTAACAGTAACAGGAGGGTATTGATTGAGTCAGACATAGGAATTTGCGGAACGTCTTAGCATAATGTCCAGTTCAGAGTGTTAGGTTTTATTTCGCTTTAGTAGATTAGTTTAGTATAGATTTTATATGTAGAGGGCAATCTCCAGAACTATTAGTCATCCATTTCTCAAAAATCCTGCATTTTTGTAGAAAGCTACATTGTTCATTGGTGCTATAGATCTGGGGATCTAAAATGGCCACTTTAGCAGATACCCCCTGGCCACGAACTGCAGTGGCCAATATGGAAATCTTTCAATAGACTACGCACCCAAGCTGGCCGCTGCCGATCCAATCTGGCTAGATGGGGTGTAATCGACCCATCTCTGATTGAATGTGAGTGTGGAGCCCCAACACAGGACATACAGTGCTCTCCTGTTCGTCGTGCCCAACTTATTGCACGTTCATAGACTAAAACGAGGCAAACGAAAGAGCTGTCCAGGTTGCCACGTACTGGTCGGACAAAATTTGAGTTGTCGAATCGAAAAGAAGAAGAAGCAGATCATAATAGGATTATAATATGAATTGCGTTATAATTCGTAAAATTGACTATTCATAATAGTAACCATCATAATAGTCACCGTCTGTGGCCATTTTACAACTTTTTAACGAAATTCATATTATAATCCTATCATGATCTGCTGTGCTGAAGTGCCCTTTTTAGACCCCAAGCTACCACAATTTTTGTAGACTAAGTCACAGGTAAAGTGCTAGTAGAAACACTAAAATAGATTAGGAATATCCTTCAAATTATAATTGTAAGTGTGTCACGCATTTGGGGCGCTATAAAATTATCGTGTCGTGTATTTTATTTTGTAGGTAGCCGATAGGTACCTGTTACTTTACAATCATTATTATCATACACTCATCATTCACTGTATTTGATAACAAATGCATTGATAACACAGTTGTTTTTTGCATTGATGCAGTCTGTGACATCAAGATAAAGGATTATTAGGAATCCCCTCTAGTGGTTTTACTCTACATCTTAAGTATATCGTAATTCGTAGGTAGCTTTATGATTACTTAGAAATTGTAATGTTTATTTATTTATCCATAAACATAATGTTATACTATCATCGCAAAATCAAAGTAAGATCAAAACGAGCTGTTTTGAAGCTTACGCTAAAAATCCTTCAAGTAGTACAGTTAACCGCACGTGAGTTAGATCTAGAGCGGGCTTAGCGGAGTACTACGGAGTTTGGGTGGCGAATGTCATGCGTAGCAGTTCGCGACAGTAGGCTTACGGTGGCAGATCTTTTAAGTTCCAAGCCCCACATTAGAAACCGTCTCCACGGACGCTCTACGATCCCGTAGCTCTAGGCATTTTTCAAAAAAGTAAGTAGCATACACTTGCAGGCCACTAACACACAAAAGCAAGACACAGAAATAACTGTATTCCTATCTTTTTCCGAAATAACCGCCGACATCGATTTATAGCTATCGTAAGTTTCTAAACCATCTCCAGTTTATCTTGGCTGTTAACAAAGGATTTAATTTTGCCAAACAGCCGCCGGATTAATTGAGTTACCCAACCCGAAACATCCTTTGTGCAGCATCGTTTCAATGTAACGGACCAATATACTGCGATTCTCTTGATTGCAAATTGACGCGCAAAGGGGATTCAGGTGGATTTGTGTGCTCAATTGCTCACTGAATCTGTTGTGTGACGTCAGATAGAACTGGAAATGCAATATTCGTCGTGGCTGGTATCCAATAATGACAGCACAATTCCTTGGAAACGGCTCTTATTGCTTCGATCTTACTCTCTTCACAACGCAATGTAACCTGTTAAGGTGGATATTTTTAAATAACTCTGCCAGCAGTGCTATTGTGCAGTGTTAATGTATTGTTGTCTAACAAACGATGGTACATTTGATATCGTACTGCCTGTCCTATTGCTTGCCCATTGACGCTACTGAGAGTGCCAAACTCAACGCCAAATGGGCTGACTTAATTAAAATTGTCATTGACGCGCTATGAAGAATGTAGTGTTCTGTATACGTGTGTCAATCCTCCCTCCAGTGCAATGACAAACTTTGCGCACTTGCATCCAAATCTCCTATAACAACCATCCCATTTCCCAGTAGCGTTCCAGTCTTAGCATTGATAATTTATAATCTTATAATTAAGTAATGACTGATTATGCTCATTGACATTAAAACTGCTGTCCTATTTTTCCCAAAGGTTGACTAGTAGAGAATGCCTTATGGCATTAAGTCCACCTTTGTAGGTACCATTCTTGTATATAAAGTAATAATAAATAAACACATTGCTAAATTAAATTTACTCTTGTTCGAGTGTTTTTCTACTTACTTCTACATAGATTTTTATTTTATTCATGATAGATATCAACATTTCTATGTTTAACAAATAAACGATTCTGATTTGCCGAATCGTGGAAGCGCACCTGGTATTTGCGCTCGTTCCAATATTTGTTTTATGTACGTATGTACGTTTTATATTGACTAGCAGACTGTATGGCGATCGCACTTTGCTGTATAAGGAGATTAAAAAAGGTGTTGAAAGTGGGTGGCAGATGGCGGGGGAAGGGTGGCAACAGCGCATAATTCACGAAGATTTTTCCGTATCAATAATTCCGAAACGGAATGCAGTCTTTGCCGAACCGTTGAAATTATTTCAAGTTGAATAACTAGGTTATTCGTAGTCGATGAAATTTCTTCGTTCTTACAGTAAAAGACAGATGAACACAAAATAAAGTTTATTTAAAAGGATTTTTTGTGCTCGTTTGATGCTAATATGCTCGCTCTCTGTTACAACATAACTGATGAAATGTGGGTGGTACGATTAGGTACATAACACCTCTGCTTAAAATGCGAAATTTCTTGTAAAACAAAATTGTAGCACTATTTGAAACCAATGTTGTACTTAGCTACTTAGGCACATTCTTGCACTTCGCGGGATCGTGTGACTTTCTAAGTAAAAGCAAATCCTTGCGTGGAATACGTAGATTATCATTACTGGTACCTAATAAATGAGAAACTTAATATGTTATGTACAGATTTACCTTGAATATTCTTAGAAATATAGCGGCTAAAGTTTCCAGCTAACATGACTGGCTCGGTCGTCATTAGGCGTTAAAAGGCTTCGAGCCCTATTAAAACCTCCGATACCGCGAAAAATGATTACGAATCCGAGTTATTGTTGGCTCGGGCAATAATTGTTTGAAAATGTTGAAAAGGAATTATTCTTATAATATTTTATTCAACTTGCCGTGTTAGTTTGTACCTATGTTAGGGTACATATTATATTATTAAAATCTTGCAAGTGAATTTCAAACCAGTTCCTCCCAACCGATTGAACTGAAATTTTGCATAAAAGCTTGTCGCGTATAGTTTTTCTTTGGCCTTTTCTATTCACGCGACAAGCTTTATGATTTTGCTTTTTCAGTCTCTATTTATTGCCTACTTTCAAGTGCATTTTTATCAAATCTTATTTTTAAAAAGATTTTTTAATTAATAATTTTATTTGTTATTTGTGAATGTTGATGATAGTTATTGGGACCTTGTTGTTGTACTTCTTTACAAGCTTCACTGGAGTTGATCCCTCGATAAACTTTTTCAACAAATTGGTTTTTATGGTAGACTAGCTGTTCCCGGCATGCGTTGCAATGCCCTTTTTCCTACCTACTACCTGCCTGTGTACCAACTACCTACCTACCTACTACCTCCTACCCTACCTACCTACTACCCTACCTACCTACTACCCTACCTACCTACTACCCTACCTACCTACTACCCTACCTACCTACTACCCTACCTACCTACCTACTACCCTACCTACCTACTACCCTACCTACCTACTACCCGACCTACCTACTTACTACCCTACCTACTACTCTACCGACTACCCTACCTACTCTACTATCCTACTTACTACCCTACCTACTACTCTACCTACTACCCTGCCTACCTACCTACCACTTTCTCACCTTTTAAACCTTCCTTGGACTTCCACGAATAATTCAACACTCGACACTTCAACAGCCGTTCTCGAGTTTTAGCGAGACTAACGAACAGCTATTCATTTTTTATATAATGTACCCCGCGTGCGTTGCAATGCCCTTTTACCTGCCTACGTACCAACTACCTACCACCTACCTATTACCTACCTACCTACATACTACTAATTTCTCACCTTCTCTGGACTGCCACAAATGTTTCAAAACCAAAATTAGACAAATCGGTCTAGCCGTTCTCTAGTTTTAGCGCGACTAACTAACAGCAATTAATTTTTATATTATACGCAAACACCATTTGAAAAATCATTTTTCTATTGGGAAAGAAACAGTAATTATTTGTGATTATTGTGATAATGTCGTATGGTCTGTTTGAAGTTGTCATTCGTTGACTGAACAACTGAACGTCACTCAATTGTTTTGCCTTCCCGGAACCTCTCCACTAACACTTGAACTTTATAGTACGGTATTAAAGCTCAAATTGATTTGACGTTTTAGTTAGAAAACGTTTGTATGGGAAAAAGAAAAGGGCTGTTTTTAGGGCTTTTCCGGCCATTATTCGAATTTTTCTCGCCGTAAAAACCATCCTTGAACTTCAACGAACATTAAAAAAAAAAAATCAGCCAAATCGGTCAAGCCGTTTTCATGCCAAGTCGTGACAACGAAAAACGGGTTTCATTTTTATATATATAGATTTGTGTAGGTTAGCATGTCTTTTACCTAAAACAAGATCTTGTATGTCAGTATGTACATCTAGTAGTAGTAACTACATTTTCTAAAGCAATCTTTAATTCGTTTAATCACTGAAAATCACTGCAGTGCCCAAACCGCTGGTATGTGAGGCATGAAATGCACAAGTTTCTTTTTTAACATAAATGGCCATACACTTACTGGTAGGTCTAAGCTGCATTTGGGCTGATTGGAAGCCGATTGTTGATTTAATAATTAAAGTAATGACATTTTCCTTTTCTTTGTATTCTGCTTTGTCTATAATTCTTCTAGGCAAACCATTGGAAGATTTGGTTTATTTAATTTAATGTATTTATTTCAATGTCAGATTACAGAGATCCATAATGAACTGATAACAAAATTTTAAAACATCTGAACCTGAACCATTAAAGCCTTTCAAACGTTTTTAGTTAACTTAACTTAATATTTAAATTTATTTTCCAAGTTTAAGTTAAACTATTAATTCATTAATATTATTAAATAAATTTAAATTGTTTGAATGAGAACCACTCTGCGGGGTTAAGGCCTCCTCCATTTTAGTCCTCTGTTTTCTGTCTCGCCTTTGTTTACCAATCGTCTCTTGCTATTTCTTTGATATCGTCTCGATCAAAGCCTTTCGTTTTCAGAAATCAGAGACGACTTGAGCCTTTGTGTGTCGTAGTTCAAGTCGAATCTTTTCGCAAGCTACGGAATCAAATCTGTGCAAAATTGAAATCAGATCACATGGGAATACCCGTGGGGAATTCTAGATCGTGGTATGGGGTTAGTTTCCATCTATTTTTTAAGAATTCTGTGTTTCGGTTTCACGTGAGAGTTGCTATTCCGACTAAAATATTACATATCGATTCATCGTAGCTACTATGAATTTCTAGACCGACCTTATCTTTCAGATTTTGTGCTATGTATACATAAATATTTTCTTCTTTATTCAATCCACGTCAAGAGTAAGCCCATGAAGTCATAAGACGGTGAAATGATGACAGTCAGCAAAATTCGTAGCTTGGCTTAATGACTGCCTAGGATGTTCCAGTTGTTTTTGTCATCCACTCGTGCAGTGAAACGTTTATCGCAATTCTACCGTAAAGATATAATTTTTTTTAGAAGAACGAAATGTTTGTAGAAGTACCTTGCACTTTAAATTCCCTAAATAAATAGGAAAACCAACAAAATTATAAGTTTTTGAACTGCCATGACCACGGATAAACCGAAGTTATTGCTGGTATGCAACAGCGCCGAAATATTGTTAACTCAAATCTGTGAATGTGAAGCAAACTTGGTAGGTGCCTAAATGTCTGAATGTCAATTTTAAGTGCTAATAATAGTCCCACAAATATATTTTAAAAAGTCCTTATCAACTACTTGAGTACCTAGAAACCTAGTAGGCACTCATATTATGCAAATGAAAGATAAGTATTGTGTGAATATAGGGCATACATGGATACAACTCAAGTGTAGAATGTACTCACGATTCCAACGTACGATAACACAATCAATACTCGGAAGTGAATAGAAAAAATTACTTCTACGTATTATCACATAAAAACACGTTTTATTATCAAGCAAGAGGTGCCCAAAGTTTTGGCGTTAGTCTATAGCGTGTGTTTCTGAGTTAGAGTTCTATTCGAGTAGGTACCTACCTATAGAATTATTTAGGGAGAATTTTTTTCCTAAAATATTTTTTTAGGTCATCCAACCATATTAATTGCAAAAGTAAATTTGTGTGTATGTCTGCACCCTTTTCACGCCTTAATAGCTGAACGAATTTAGATGTTTAACACATGAATAGACTATAGGCTTGGTTACGTTATGGGAGGATATAATTATACCTTTTATCCCAGTACGGCAGTACATTCTCGTGAGATAATTTTCGAAATCTCGCATTCAAACGTAAGCGAAGGTTACATACAATCTTATGTAATCCACGAAAGGTTAGACTGGGGTGTACCTAATGGTACACCCACATTTCACTAATTATGTTTCAGTTCCATGCAAAAGGTGGTGAGCCTATTGCCATCAACCGGGCACAAATCCATACTCTGTGGGTGCTACTGAGACATTTCACACAAATAATGCACCGGTAAATCAAATAGACCTTTTCTGTGGAACCAAACGCGGGTGTTCAGGTCGTCAACTAAACAACGAAATGTTGGTGTTGGTACACCTTTGCTTAACTCTTCGGGGATTACAGGCGTGAAGCTATGTTACCCGTAAAACCTATAACCATTTGTCTCTGATTGCCCTGACTTATAATCACGACTCACGACTAACCTGTTACCTGAAGCATGCTTAGACTTCATGTGGACTTGTGCTTTACAGGTTTATTCCACAAATCCCCCCTAAAATCCCCCCTGAGGGGAAAAGTGGAATAAAAAAAAGCCTAGAATTTCCCCTTGATAATCCCCCTTAGGGTAGAAAACTGGCTACGGGTTGTTCGAAGAGATACCGCGGCCTCGGCACAAGGGCTAAGAAGGAACATAGGTGGTTTTTAGTCAGTAGAAGTCTGACTCTCCCTACCACTCTGCCCAGAGCGGGAGGAGTCATTTGATGATTTCCCACCAAAAAAAAGGAGGAAAACTGGAATCGAATTGTGTGTGTGTCTGTGTGTGAGTCGATTCCAAACATTCATACTAATACGAGTATGATTGCTGTGTAGCAGTTACTGTAGCTTCGATTTCATCTATCACAAGTTCCTGGTTCTTCCAGTAACGCGATTTATTCAATTTCTATGTATCAGTTTGATTCGGTAGAGACACAGAACAGCTATTATCTGTTCTGTGGGTACAGAAAACAACGCTACCTTCTCGGAATGGAACGCATAATGACTATGGAAATCGGGATGTGCTGAACTGTCATTGGAAAATCTGAAAGTACTATTACAATCATCTAAAATTTTAGTAAATTCTTATTCAAATGCTTACATTTCCAAAGTGTTTAAAAACCATGCCGTAAAGTATGAATTACATGGCTAGTTTAAACACAATGGATCAGCAACAATGTGGTTAACCGAAGGAAGTCTGTCGCTGTTATTGTATCAGCGCCCCTTTGTCTGGCCCGAACGGTCCACGAAACTTTGAGAGCCGCCGGTCGAGATGGATCAAATCAAACTGATAGTGCTGTCAGAATTCTTGCCAAGGTTGCTCCAGGTGACATTGACAGTTTATTAACCGCTCTTTCAAAGAACTTCGCTTGTTGGTGGATAATAGTCTGGTAATGCACTTCTCAGAAAGTTCACAACTTCACACAGGTATTAGAGAATTTCATATATATTTTATTTAACATTGGTCGTTTTTCGACGAATTACTAACTAAAGCTTCATTTTATTAAATATTTGCTGTAATGTTCCATCTATTTTGTGTATGCTATTTCGCGTTTAGCGAGAAATTGAAGCATATACATAATTAGGATAGTCGAGTACTTATAAACATAATCTCAGATTTCGTGGAATACCTACACGAATCTAATAATAGTGTGTTGGAGCCAATTTACACGAACATATTAGCTATATTGCCTTACAAAGCAATCTATGAAATATAATTATACACTGTCAGCATGTAATAATTATACACTGACAGAATGTAATTACCAGTTCCCGTCTCTGTTAGGTAGGTAGCAATATTACTTAGGCCTGGCGCACACAGATCAAAAAAAAAAACTGGCCAAGTCGGTCTTGCCCATGAAGGGTTCCGTTCCGTACCATTGTATAGTAGATATTGAGAGATTTTCCATGTTATTTTAGCACCATAGACTTCTTATAGATTTTCCTGTGATCCAATGTTGAACCAAATTCTGTATTTTTTTTCAAAATTTTAGGCTCAGTAGCTTCGGAGACAAGGGGGGAATGGTCGGACTGACAGACAGACACACGAGTGATCCTATAAGAGTTCCTATTTTTCCTTTTGAGGTACGGAACCCTACAAACTAGCTGTAGATCTCAATGAACAATTTCAACCAAAATTGGTTTGAACGAGATAAACCACATTTTGCAAAAACTGCAAATATATTAATAAACTAAAATTTCCATTTAAGTTAAATTCTTATTAATTACCACTGTGTTCGTTCAGTGGTCCGATTCTCCATACAAAAGTATTCCCCTTTTTTCTCTGAATAATGCCTCTAGCTAGAAAAATCCCTTTTTTATAAAATCTAGGTAAAGGAAAATATGACTTATTATGATCTCGTCAATTTTTTGTGATTGTATCAGGCTGAGCTGTTCCTATAATATCGCACTGTTTGGCGGCAGGTGTGACACACCGCGTCGGCAATAGTTTCTTTAAATATATTTTCTTGACCCTGCCTGCCGACCCTGCCTTCCTTAAGACTATGACAATAAAGTTGAAAGTATGCCGAGGTGTGCTTAGGAATGCCTCAAAATCCTTTGGGTGGCTTCGGAAGTCTTCGGTCAAAACTCTGCTCGGTGCTCGACGTGCCTAAGGCCGTCGCAGCATACATATGGATACCGCGGCAAAGTTACCGACAGTGTACTCAGTGTGCGCTACATGTAGGGCTACAGAAGGATGCCGTGCCGTGCAACCAGTATGCGCCAGGCCTTACACCAACAAAGGGGATACGCCACCCCGTCGGGGCTGCGGGTTGTTCGAAAGAGATACCGCGGCCTCGGCGCAAGGGCTAAGAAAGAACATGGGTGGTTTTTAGTCAGTAGAAGTCGGACACTCCCTTTCCCTCACAACCCCCAAAAAAAAAAACGGGGATGCGCCACTATTTGACAATGTCCGCCTGTTCGTTAGTTTCTGTTTACTTCCAGTTGAACGTGATCAAACGCTAACATTGAACGTTGGTCAATGGTAGGGTTGTCATCTTAAAAATTTGGCAACTAGGACAAGACGTGTGAAAACCCCGGATCTCAGAGCCCAGAACCCAGACATGTCAACAGGTTTTTTTAAACATAGAGTAAAAAAACTATTAAAAATGTCCAAATCACCTTTTTATTTATTTTCAGAACTTAAAATTAAAAGTTATCTTTTATCATCATTTTAAATCGTACCTAACAAAATTGAATCTTATTACTATGTTACAAATTTTTAAACCCGGACTACAAATGAAGCCTTGCCCGGACGAAACCCGGACCGATGGCAACCCTAGTCAATGGTCGCGTTCAACGCTTGCCTTTAAGGTGAATGCTCCAACCACCCCGCGAAATTCAAATTTTCTTACGTTTTTTGTAATTTGCAGGTCAGTGTTAGTTTGTATGTTGATTAGAATATTAATTGCGGCTGTAAGACGTATGTAGTTACAGAAATATAATCATCAAAATCATCAATACAAGCCTCCAAGTTCATAAAGGTGCAGGAACTTGAAAAAGTCATTTTTGCGGAATTTCACGGGCTAGTTGGAGCATTCACCTTAATAAAATTAAGCGCACAAGTGTTAGCTGTGCACTCGAACGGCACTATGTCATCTCAATTTGTGCTTACCAGTAAGAGGTTGATTGATACACTTGTCTGTAACTCTTATGTATGTATCTCCTTTCCTTATGTAGTGTACTCAATTGTTGGTGAGCCAAATAAATAAAATAAATATTCCACCGAAAAGTTTCTCAATGTTTTTCATCGTTTTTTTTCAGTTATTTCAGTGTAAAATTGCATTGTCATACGCAGCACTCCTTTTATATAAATAACTAGCTGACCCATGCAACTTCGTCTGCGTCACATAATATAGCTTATAACAAAATGTCAACATAAATTGAGTTAAATCGTAACAAACAAAAAATCGTATCTTTCCTCTTTATAATATTAGTTTAGATTATATTAAAGTGTGAATTACTATTGGTATCTCTTACTGTTAATATACAGTAACACCTTGTAAACATTATGGTGCAGTAAATATTTTGAATATGAATTTCTCCGGAGTCCCCGGAGGCCAGAATCCCCACTAACCTACCGCACCGGACCGAATGACTGCCGCGCGCTTAATTATTTTGTCGCGCGGATATTTTTACATTGCGATATCTTCTAAGATATTTGTTTAAACTGTATAGAGTAAAGGGCACAAATATTCTATATTAAATTTCTGTGCTAACAAACACATTTATTTAGATACTAGCTGACCCATGCAACTTCGTCTGCGTCACATAATATAGCTTATAACAAAATGTCAACATAAATTGAGTTAAATCGTAACAAACAAAAAATCGTATCTTTCCTCTTTATAATATTAGTTTAGATTATATTAAAGTGTGAATTACTATTGGTATCTCTTACTGTTAAATATACAGTAACACCTTGTAAACATTATGGTGCAGTAAATATTTTGAATATGAATTTCTCCGGAGTCCCCGGAGGCCAGAATCCCCACTAACCTACCGCACCGGACCGAATGACTACCGCGCGCTTAATTATTTTGTCGCGCGGATATTTTTACATTGCGATATCTTCTAAGATATTTGTTTGAACTGTATAAAGTAAAGGGCACAAATATTCTATATTAAATTTCTGTGCTAACAAACACATTTATTTAGATATAGATTAATACCATATGGGTTAAATAAGCTTCGCAAAATATCATTCTTTTTAACCTAACATTTTAATAGTAAAAAATGGTTACAGTGAGTCAATCTTAAAAGATAGACATATGCTGTCGCGGACTTTTTTTTAGAACTTTTAAAGAGGAACAATTCTTTCATACATGGTATTTGCGTAACTTAAACCGTTTTCGCAGCGCACGCAACAGAAGCTCTCAAAAAGGAATATCTTTTCCCGTTTTTGCAACATTTTTCATTTATGCTCCGCTCCTATTGGTCGTAGCGTGATGTTATATAGCCTAAAGCCTTCCTCGATAAATGGACTATCCGACACAAAAGAGTTTTTCTATTCCAACCAGTAGTCCTAGAGTTTACCGCGTTCAAACAAACAAACAAACAAACAAACAAACAAACAAACAAACAAACAAACAAACAAACTCTTCAGCTTTATAATATTAGTATAGATACGGCTTAATCAATAAAACAACGATGAAAACCAGTCTTACCAAAGGGTATCGTATTACCCAGTATTGGGTTGTGGAGGTCGGGTAGGCAGTCACTCCATGTAAAATACTGGTACTCGGCTGCATCCGGTTAGACTGGAAGCCGACCCCAACATAGTTGGGAATAGGCTAGGCAGAGATGATGATGATGAGAAATCAGTTGTCCACTTAACCTAACTATTGATTTTATAAACTCGTCGTTGCGCTTGACGTTCAGTACGTGAGTTTTGATAAGTACGGTTACGTAACATTGCGTATGAAAGAAAGAAAGAAAAACTTGAGAGGTGTCAAGGAACACCCGGATGGAACGAAGTTATTGTTATTATTTTTTATTATGTAAAAAAAAAAAAAAAAATGAAATTAAAAAAAAAAAAAAATGTAGAAATGAAAATATCTGGGTTGCTTTCTCTAAGAGAGAGAGAGAGACAGACAGAGAAACATGCGACGCCGCACAGCTTACAATAGCTTACTATAGCAAAAAGTGTCGTGACAACTTTTCGTAAGATTTTTTTCCGTCTAGCCCCCTTTCACAACGCGCGATAAGGAACTTCGTTCCGAAAAAAGAAAGAAAATTTTGTGTATTATGTTATTTTGTTGTTGTGTTGTGCATTGTTGTGTGTTGTGTTTTGTATTGTTTGTATTTTGTTGTATTGTGTGTTTGTTGTGTTGGAAATGAAACAAATATTTATTTTACATAACGTTCCTGAAATAATTTCTGGTAAGTATTGTTCAAATTATTATGACATACCTACTGAATAATATATTAAAGCTCGTGTGCTGCGATTTATAGAATAACCACCAATTTCTGAGACATACCGCAAACGCTATATAAGTGGTATTCAGCTGCATCCAATTAGCCTGGAAGTGAAAACCGACTCCAACATAGTTAGGGAAACCTAGAGCATGAGCGTCCACTATTTGAATTCATCTGTTTATAAGCAACACTCGCATTTTCATAAAATTGGACACAAAGACAGCGTGGAGTCCTTCTAAACAAATACAACTTTACTTAAACGATTTAATAAAATCTCGTTCGTAGATAAAAAATCTTTAGATTCTTTCAGAGATTTTGATTGGTGAATAAAATTATTCTTTATTAGATTTTAAAGAATACGAGAATCTCTTGCTTTCTATAGGTAACCAACTTAAGAGGTATCATATTTCTAATGAAATCAAAGAAACCTTATTATCAGACATTTCAATCATATAAAAATAATTTATGATTCAGAGTTCAATACCGAATGAAATAGATTCAATAACATTCCGAACGCTGAAAGGGAAGACTCTCAAGTAAGTACATTATTATACGAGCGAATCCATAAGTAGATATATCTATGTAAAGGTTCCTACAGGTCGACAACATCTTTGAAAATCGGCACGTGTAACGTCGACAAACAAACTCGAATCACCTACCGCCTACCTACCACCCACCGCCTACCTACCACCTACCGCCTACCTACCCCCACTACGTGGACTATAATGACTTAGTTTACAAACTACCGAAACTCTTATCAAAATCTCGCCAGTTATTATTTACAGTTGACCGACAAAAACTCCAAAAACCAAACCGGTTTCACATTATGTGAAAATAGAAAGAATCGTAGGTAGTAATAAAATTAATTAAGTTGCTTTAATTTTATATTCCCCAAAAAACGAAACCCCTGAAAATTAACATGAACTCCGTAAAACAAAGTTGAAAAAAACCTACTGCTACAATTTTGTATTATACTGTGGCTCAAAAGCTTATATTATACTGCCTACTGCACTGCAACAACCCCGCCTTCTAAAGATATTTTCTCGGACCAAGGCTTTGAAGACAGTCTGTGAAAGGAGTTCAACGAACTTTCAGGTATAACCGCGTCTACACGTGCCAATATTTCGCCATTTTGTGTCGCTTCGGGGCGAGTCGATTTTGCCCTCTGTGGTCTGGCAGATAAGGTTGTTGATCCAGAATAGACTTCCTTAGGTATGGAAATATGGTTTGGCACATATCACAATTATGATGTGACAATTAACGTTTTCCTAGATGATTGTATACCGACCATTGCTTAAAAATCTGTAAATTTAATTACTTACTTCAAAAGTTAATATAGAAGCGACAGGGTAGCCCGCAAAATGAAAATTTTCTTAAACCTTTTGCAATTATGTGTTGTGATCGCATATTGTGAGTGTCGTGAATCTATTTAAATAAACATTCAGCCGGACACGCGACAGACGGGCTCTTCAGAGCGGAAGGGAGTGTCAGGCTTTTACTGACAAAAAGCTATGGTCCTTCTTAGTCCTTTGTGTACGGAGCCGCGGTATCTCTTTCGAACAACCCGCAGCCCCGGCAGGTGGAGCTTCCCCCTTAAAACATTTTCCTAAAATAGTTTTTGCCTGTAGCTACAACAGCTAAAGCTAAATTCCCTCTATCTCAACATTCATCCTGTTCAAGTCAGAATTCTCTCTGAAGGGGTGTAAGATATACCCCGATGAATTTCATATGCTACACACTTACATGTTCAATTTCTTGGAAATGACGTAGTGATGTCGTCATGTACGTATGAATCTTCTTTTACAAGGCAAAGGTGACATTCTTGTACCATCCGTTTCCTGAATAAATCTGTTCGTGGCATTGGTGATTATCACAAAGACTATATTCTAAGTATTATTACGAAAACCAGTTGAAAAGGGTGAATTTAGATCTAACCTGGACGACTAGTTTCAGTAGATATATAATAGTATTTTTATTTGTTTAGGAGCAGTGGTTAATCATGTTCGAACCCAGGCAGGTGCATTACTTTGTGTAATTTATTTCATCAACACTTGTGGGTCTCAAAATGTTGACGGAAAACATCTTGAGTGAAACCGTCATGTCTTAGAACCAAAATTCAAAGACCTACCAACCTGCACTGGACAAGTGTGGTGGGCTATAGCCCATTCTCTCTCTGAGGGAGGAAGCCTCTCCTGTACCAGCAGTGGAGACATTATAGGTTAATTATGCTTATACACGGGGATAATGTGTCACGAAAGTTTACCGTGATACAGTATATTTATTTTCAGTTGGTCCTTACATGATTCTAAAACCCCATCGTAAAAAAACCGTACATAAAATAATCACGGTAATACAAGAGAATACGAAAGCTGAAAAGGACTCACATTCATAATAAATACGCGTTATTATATGGGTAACCGCAATAAGGTAAATATCAAAGGCGGAATTACATGAAATTGCAAAATAATTTCAATTCTTAAATCTCAACGGATACAAAATTAGTATAGCAACCACCATAGACCGAAAGGAAACCAGTCAACTAAAGATTTATTAGCTAGAAATCCCGCCGTATCAGAGTCTTGAAGGATTTAAGTTCATTCATCCTGATTTATTTCATTTTCATCGTAAATCGAGGCGAGTTAAGTCGACCTTATTGATTCAATGTTACCATGGCAACTGAGTATTTTGGAGAACCCACGGCAGATCCTAACTTATATTTAATTCTCAATGGGAAGGTAACTGGAAATACGACAATCCTGCGACATTGAGACATTTGGCATCGCTACCTATCTGTATTTATAGTTTAAGGGGGAAGCGCCAACGCAAGGGTACGCTACGATAGGGCGGTAAGTGCCCTCTTTGAGGAGTGGCTGGAGAGACGCAGGTCCTCACCGGACACGGTTGTTTCGGGAGGTACCTGCACCAAATCACGCAGGAGGAAACGCCCGGATGCTACCATTGCGAGAATCGGCCGGAGGATACGGTGGAGCACACGTGGAGGTCTGCCCCGCTTGGGCGGAGCCCCGCCGTTTTCTCGGTCCCTGATGCAAGTCATGATCCGGAGCGAGAGGGAATGGGGCGCCGTCGCCTCCTTCTGCGAAGAAGCGGGGGGTTATTTGATGGATTCCCACCCCTCAAAAAAAAGGGGGAAGCGCCATAGTAGACCGTGAAATACAAATTTTCTTCATCCATAAATGAAGTGCATGCTGTTTGCCGGTCAGTGTCGGGCTGTATGCTGAACAAAATATGAATTTTAATAATTGAATCATCAACGCAAACAAAAAAATAAAACCGACTTCAAAAACACCAAAAAGTGAAAAATAAACTCCTGAAGAAAAATCAGCTTCTGAAGTCGGTGACATTTGTTTGTTTGATTTCGTTTTTTGCCACCGACTTCAGAAGCTGATTTTTCTTCAGAAGTTTATTTTTCACTTTTTGGTGTTTTTGAAGTCGGTTTTATTTTTTGCCAAAAAGTTTTTTATTTTTCCATTTTTAGTTGTTCCCAAACAAATAATAGGTTTTATTTATCCCCAATAAATGGAACATTACATAATATCTTACTGTCCAAATCTGGGTGTACACATCTGCGTACCCCCTCAGATCATACAGGCGTGATGTTACGTCATGATGTTGTATAAACAATAAACATCCAAGCGATTGCAGCAATCACGACAGATTTGCCGTCTATTTTTGAAGAGTTCTATTGTATATCTCCGAAGATCAGGATCAGATATTCACCAAATTTGAATGGGACCACCTCAGGAGTATACTCTTTCAAATAAAAAAAGAATTTTGAGAATCGGTTCACAAATGGAGGAGAAATCAGGTAACATACATAAAAAAAAAAAAAAATACATACACACGAACATAATAACCTCCTCCTTTTTTGAAGTCGGTTAATAAATAGAACCTCCTCCTTTTTTGAAGTCGGTTAAAAATCACTATCACTACATATTATAAAACAAAATCTGTCTGTCTGTATGTTCGCGATAAACTCAAAAACTACTGCACCGATTTTCATGTTGTTTTCACCAATGGATAGAGTGGTTCTCGAGGAAAATAATTTGCCACATGGGCTAAGCAGCGGGCATCAGCTATTATTACTAAAAAAAAATCTACGTACAATCCGACACAGACCTGCAAATTGCAAAACGAAAATTTAAACGCGGCCTAGCCTGGCGCTTTCAATTTAGCTTTTAGGAGCATCGTGTTCGTCTGACGATCGTGTGAATTCCGTGAATAACAGGGTGAAAGGAATATCGACGCACAAAAAGGTTACCACGTATTCTGTAAATCAATTAAAACTGGTGAAATGTGGGTCTACTACTGACCTAACAGATGCACCTCTACCAAACCTTGAGGGGATTACAGAAATGATTTTATAATATATGTAATTTATATTGTGTGTAATTTTACCGGTACCGGTACCGGTTAGATAAGATTATTATGAAGATAATTAAGTACAAAAAAATAAATCTTCTTTCCTTCCTTATTGAAACATAAGAAATGGATTTTCCTTTGAATGGTTTTTATCGTAATCGGTTTAATTTGAGGAGGGGAACCGTTAGTTCTGCGATGCGGGACCAACGATCAACCATTTTCCTTGTACGTTTTTTACTGAATTCATCGAACTGACGTAATGTGGGTCTAATATTAGATAAACCTCTGCGTAATCCTTCGGGGATTCGATTTGCGACTAAGGTTAATATTTATCCCGTCGGAGCTGCGGGTTGTTCGAAAGAAATACCGCGGCCTCAGCGCAAGGGCTAAGAAGGAACATGGGTTGCTTTTAGTCAGTAGAAGTCTGACACTCCCTTCGCTTTGCCTAAGAGCGGGAGTTATTCGATGATTTTCCACCCGTTAAAAAAAAAGGTTAATATTTGTATAATTTTGTGAAAAACCGTTGAGTACCAAATTATGTTATGGTTTTTAGCGAACATTATTTGTTTAGTATTTCTTTTCCATTTAATTCAATTAATTTTATTTCTACAGATCATCATCATCCGCATATAGGGTGTAAAAGTACCCTTAACGCAAATGAAGGGCACTTGTTCTCCCCACCACTGCGATCATATTTTTGTTCTAGACCATACCTGAGAACCTCCTAGTTACAGAGATATTGGGGGTCAAAGTACCAAATTTTTCACAGCTGTTTTTGTAAATACTAGTTTTTCAGGTTTTAACTTTACTTAAATTACATCCATGACCCGTTTACTATCCAAAGCATCCACTAGCACAATGTTTTAACAGTGCTACATTGAGTTTTAGCGTAAAATGTGATTTTTGACCCCAAAAAAAAAAAGTCATTTCCCAGCAAAAATTTTTGCGTAGGGGTACTTAGATGTACAGAATGCTTGGCTGACGGCTGTGTGATGGGTTGATTTACAACCTGTATAGTGTCCTGCGTGTCCCGTTGTTTGTTCACTACAGGACACGCAGGACACTACCGAAAGCGCCAAACTAGTAGCTCAATTCTGGGCCGACACAATTTAGATTGACTCGCTAAGAAGATGATTATCATCCGCCGAGCTTTTTCTTAACTATGTAAGGTTCGGTTTCCTGTCTAACCGGATGCAGCTGAATCCAGTATTTGCATGCAGCGACTGCCTTTAAAGAAAGAAGAAAGAAAACAAAAAAAGGTGACAGCACGATAAAAAAAAACACATAAACATACATACATACATGAACGCTAAAAACATAACACTCTTTTTTTGGGGCAGTCGTGTAAAAAATAGTAAAACCAAAGAGTACCTACCTAACCAAAAAGAGGTTTCATGCGTAGTCAAGACACCGTGTGCTAGTTAGCACGAAAAATAGACCGGCTCGCGATTATGTACCGTGCTTATTCACAAGCTTGCTCTTTCCGTATACACGTGCTACTTGTATGCTACTATTATAAGGATCATCTGCTCGAAACTAGCATGCTTTTGTGTTACTACGCCTACAGTAGGTACCTACACGTGTACAGCCTTTATGGTGAAACGTTTTAATAAAAAGAGAACGCGCAATTTAAAAAATATTCACAAATAAAAATAAGTATTCGATCTCCTGGAATTTTTAATAATTTGTGATACTCAGAAATGAACGCTATTCATTTTTGGAACGAAATATCAAATATATATTAAATATTATATTTTGTTTCGACGAAACCTTTTCAGAGCCTTTTTGATTGGTCAATGGAATTCGTAGAAGAGCTGGCTGTTTGCGAAGCTTTAACATCCGCTCTGGATGTGAAAATCAACTCCTGGAAACCGGTTTCGAACTAGAGCTTTCCCGTGGGTTGGTTTACTGAGAAATGTTGTTTTAAATACAGTTCCTCGAAAATCGGCTCATAAAGGCGAGCCTATTTCCATCAACCAGGCACAAATCCAGACTCCGTGGCTGCTACTGCTACTGAGAAATTCCTGATGGAAAAACTTAATAACATTTTACCCGACTAAATAAAACATAAATTGTAAAACATAATATCTCTGGAATAAATTCCCGGCCCACGCACACTTGTTAAAAAATACTTTATTTTGCATTTTTTATTGTTAGCAACACTTTATTGTTTCGTTTTTAATATTTGCGAGCGTTGGTTGCAACTATTAAAAAAATAAATAGATAGATATATTAAATAACTCGTGTCCCCCACCCACAGGCATGCCAATATTTTTGTGACGTTAGAATTCCATGAACGGGTGGAGGTTGTTTGCCTATTATGTATGAATGCTCCCACTTAATATCAGGGTAGCAGGGACGCCACTGTTACTACGTATTCAGTACGTCATTAATTCATTACACATAACAGTTTTTCACTAGCAAGCAGTAGTCGGTTTGAAAACACACGCACTTTGCCCGGGAATCGAAGCCAAGACCCCGTGCTGAAGTCTCACAAACGACCACTGAAGCACTGAAGTCACCTTGCTAAGTTTTTTTATATAATTATGTGAGTTGGACCTACTCTTGACCCCAATCTTTTTCTAAGGGCAGAGATGAGGTCGACGATGGAACGAGCTTACCCAGAAGAAGCCTATTTACTCGCAACTTAAATAGATTGGGGTTATATGAACTCCAGGAAAACCGACGCAGGCAGGGAGTCCCACTCTTTGGCTGTGCGCATAATAAAAGATGTAGCAAAGCGCTTAGTACAGTCGAACAAGCTAATAAGTATACAGGTAGAGTTTTTTACACGACTGCCCCAAAAAAAGAGTGTTATGTTTTTAGCGTTCATGTATGTATGTATGTTTGTTTTTATAATTCTAGTACACTGAAAATATTGATTGTAATTTTGTTTTATAAAGCGTTTCGCATTAAGCGACTGATGTCAAACGCTGTATCGTATGGCATCTGTCTCTAATTGTATCTGTATAATCTTAAAAGTAAATGCAAGTTAGCTGGCTGCATCTTGACATCGCCACATAATACTGTAAACTTAGATTATAGTCATACCCCAGTAATAACCGCGTGTGAACATAATCACAGACAACACTTGCAAACAACCGGGTACTGCAGGACATGATTACGATATTTATTATCTCACTCACACCTCCACATCCGGCTCAGTATCGACATGACATAATGCTATGTACCATTAATAATTCATTACATAATCGCGTCTGTCGGCGTCGTCGTAAAACGCATATACGAGTACTTGCTACATTGTAACTATTGTTAGTATGATATACACCTTTTTTATTTAATTTTATGCGTGGAGCTCGTGGCTTAATAATAACTGCCACTCATCAATCTTCATGTTAAGCCGCGCTTGCCTAGGTTGGTTTGTGGATGGGTGACTTTTATTACATACCGAGTTTCATCCGTGCCTCGGAAAGCACGCTAAGCCGTTGGTCCCAGCTGTCATTAGTAGATCTTTGAAAGTCGTAACAACTCCAGTCTTCAGGGTACCTGTATCCTTCCTAGAATTTGAATTGCGCTGCGGATCTTGTAATAAACAAAATACTATAATTATCACGTATTTATAATATTTACGACTACACCGATACATGAGTAAAACATTATTTTACACTAACACTTTGCCCGCGACTTCGTCCGCAAACATTGCGATAGGTCGGCTGATATGCATGGTGTAAATATAATGTATAGCGTTAAGTACCAACGAATAATGTGTCTTTCTTTCAGTGAATTGAATTATGATAATAATCCTAACTACAAACGTACAAACTAATACCTCTGTTGATATAATTATAAGGATAGATTTGTGTTTGTAACCACAGAACAGATAAATTTATCTGTTCTGTGTTTGTAACATTATACTTAGGTAACCCGTGATTATATCTATCCAACAACCACATTATTACTCAAGTAATAATTATGGCTTTCCGCGAATTTTCTGATGAGCGAGATTACATCAGAAATGGATATCTTGGTTCCATTACTGCGCTAGTAGCTAGGTAGGATGTAACGAAATACTTAGATAATATTATCTAAGTATTTCGTTACATCTAATGCCTCGTCGGTCTAGAGGTCGCAAGCGCGACTACTGAGTATGAGGTAGGTACTGGTTTCGATTCGATTTTGATCAGGAATTTCTCAGTTGAAACCTGAATTTGTGCCCGGTTGATGCCAATAGGCTCGCTCCCTATTATATGGGACTTAAACACTGGCATAGCCCAGATTATATTCGAATGAATATTTGAATTCAAACTGGGAACGTCATGATGTATACGCAATTAATTTATTGTCGTATTGTCGCCGCCACCCTGTATACAACATCTTAAGAAACAATTATCACCTTCCGCGAATTTTCAGGTAGGCGGGTTACATCAGAAATGGTTGTATTCAACTATATGTATGTAATGTCTCATTTACATTAATGGCTCCAGGAAGTGATGTTTCACGCGGATATTAAAATGAAAATAATCATGCATTCATGAATCATGATTGCGAATGTGGTGGTTAGCGCTAAAACCATTTTTTAGTTAAAATATGAGGGGTATAAAAACTGTAGGCGTTCAGGCAGCAACGGCAATTGATCTGATTCTTAGAATTTGAGATATCCAAGAATAAGATTAATAAGGCTTTTTACTTAAGTCTCAGAATCTTAAAAGAGTTCAAAGTTAAAGTGTTTCGCAAGATTTTTCGGAGAATCTTCTTGTTTACGAAAAGTTTATTTAACTTTTATAATGAATTGGAAAGCTTCTTCTTCTTCTCGAATCTCTGATGTTGTTCGACCAGTACGTAGCAACCTGGATAGCTCTGTCATTTGCTGCATTCAAGCCCTGAAGAGTACAGTTGTGCACGATTGGCAAGAAAGGAGGTGTGCTATAACTATGGATATAATCCTGCCATTACTGATACGTACAATAGTTTGGCGACGAGGTAGTACCTAACCTTTCTGCAAATTTGAAGCCACAGATGTATGTAAATGCCTGTCTCCCGACACTTTGGTAATTCCCGTTATTATTACTAATTCAAGTCCAAACAAAAACTTTCAGGAATTAATAAATATCATTATTATTGAAATACTCGTCCGTACGCTTCACTCAGCATAACGACCGAACGTCACCAAAATTGTTACTGAAAATCTGCAATGGAATGCGAACAGACATCAACATGTTACATAAAATCCCTTTTCAAGTATGGAAATACCATTATTATAACTACAAAAATACCTTGCCGGCTCACCGGAATTAATTTTATATTACCGTCGGATATCGTTTCACAGAAATGTGAATAATCGACTGCACTTTAACTTTATTTTTTTTATTTTTAGGGTTCCGTAGCCATATGGCAAAAGCGGAACCCTTATAATTACGTCTGTATTTTTGAATTTTTGGGCGTTATTATTATATATTAGGACTCGGATTTATCTGTCGTCGGGGCTGCCGGTTGTTCGAAAGAGATACCGCGGCCTCGCCACAAAGGGCTAAGAAGGAACATGGGTGGTTTTTATTCAGTAGAAGTCCGACACTCTCCCTACCGCTCTGCCCAGAGCGGGAGGAGTAATTTAATGATTTCCCACCCTTCAAAAAACAAAAAAATGCACTTAAGTCAATAGTCAAAATTGTTTCTAAGCGACCGCAATTGGAGACGTCAAAAAACTATTAAAAATCAAAGTTATAACTGGTTGTATCCCGATGACGGAACCCTTCACTGTACGCTGTCCGACACACACTTGACCCTTTTATATTTTTTTTCTTTTACTTTGAATTTACTTACGACATACCGAGACAGATACTAATAATTAAAAAACGCTCGCCTTTTTGTAGAACTTACTTTTATTAATTGTTTTTCGACGTTTTCGTACGAGTTTTTACGAAATTAATTTAACTTTAATTGCTTTTACTCGGAATCGTATCATGGGCTCGCGGACGATGTTTTATTGGAAACAATTTTGTTCATATTATTTTGTGAAATAACTTGTTATTTTGAATAGGATTTTTGGCGCGTCAATAAAGTTAACGAGGCCTTCCTAGGTCATTGGCGACGTGTTTATGGTACCTATGGCTTTATTCTACCATAGAAACATCACTTCGTTCATCATCATCATCATTTCAGCCGAAACACATCCACTGCTGGACATAGGCCTCTCCTAAGTTTCGCCACATTGACCGGTTCCGTGCGTCTCGCATCCAGCGGATCCCCGCAACATTTCACCAGGTCCTCAACCTTCACCAGAGGGTCTAAAATGGCCACTTTACCAAAGCGTAAGATGTACCTTTCATAACAGTCACCGCGTCTGTGATCATTTTACGAATTATAACGCAATTCATATTTTTTTAATTAAAAAAACGTTGCCCCACACTAGGAATTTCTCCTGTATCGTGGGTGCGTTTACAAACATTTAAACTCACATACACAAATACCCAGACCCGAAACAACTATCTGTAGGTCATACAAATATTTGTTCCGTGCGGGAATCGAACCCGCGACACGCAACGCAGCAGTCCAATCGCTCAGCCACTGCGCTAACCGTGACGTAATTTTTTTTTATTATTTATGTATTTATTTATTTTACTATTTATGTACACACAGTAGATAGCACAGGAAAATATTATTACTTTCCTATTATGATCTATTTTCTTAAATGATCACAGACGCAGTTACTGCTAAGGAAGGTCCATTTTACGCTTCTTAACGCAATTCATATTATGATCTAACCCCCCAAGTCGCTTCTTTAATATTCACATAAAAGTGCGTACCTTTTAGTGACCCTCTAACTAACTCAACCAACTCAATATCTTAATTTTTTTTTTGAGTTATGTCTGACACTCCCTTTCGCTCTGCCCAGAGCGGGAGGGGTGTTATTTGATGATATTCCAAACCCAAAAAAAAAAGGTGACTCATACACCACAAAAAAAATTTGCACTTTTCTGACATTTTGCTAATCTGTCTTTTCGCGAACCTGTCATTTTGCTAATCTGTCTTTTCGCGAACCTGTCATTTTGCTAATCTGTCATTTTGCGTTTCTGGCATTTTGCGTTTCTGGCATTTTGCGATTCTGACCATTTGAGAAAAAAATCTAACTCCTGGCATTTTGCTAATCTGTCATTTTGCGTTTCTGGCATTTTGCGCCCAAACCTTCTGAAGGTGCTATTTTTCCTACGATCCGATTAGTTGCGCAATGGTACCATTTTGCACCATTGTGCAACTAATCAGCAATAGGGATGTTTACTGACTAAAAATAATATGATTCTAATTAGTCCGTCTGTTAGATTATCAAAAAATATTGGATACGTATTTTTTGTTTTAACAAATGAATAAAAATTGACGAAGATAAAACGTGTCAAAGATTTGAGTGGGGGGTCGAGACGTCACTCACCGGTAAAAAATGTCATACTAATGTCTTAGAATATGACGTCACACGAGTTTTCAAAGCACTGTATCGTCTTCATTGTTTGTTTACGTGAAAAAAGAAAAAATACGTGTCCAATATTTTTTGGAAATCTATCTGACGGACTAATTAGATTTTTTCAATACACTTCACTTCACTTCATACCTTTGCTTCGTCTTCAATCTGGCGAAATCAAGGCGAAATCAATCCGCTAAAAAAACCAAATGAAGTCATAGTCTCCTAAATGTTGATGACGAAAATACTTAATTATCGTTATTAGTTAATTTCTTCGAAAGTGTATTGAAAAACGTCGTTTGATACACGTGGAAATTTGTTATTGCATTTCTCGACCCCTTGAACAGCCTCGCCATACGGCTCGGGTGTTCAATCCGCCTCAAATGCAATAACAAACTTTCCGCACTTGTATCAAAATGTACTATTTTAGTTAACTACCCTATTACAGGTACCTACCTATGATGATGTTGCAAAATATCTGCTATGTAAAAATAAAAAAAATCCTAATTATTTTAATCTCTTAGAATTCATTATATTCGTCTCAATTCAAGTAATATTTTCTTATAAAATGTGTGTACTCGTATTAGCTTTTCTTGCCTTCTATTCAATTTCATGTTACAGTAATAATGAATTAGGTAGGTACTATTAAGATTTGCTTGGATCAAGAAAAAAAAACTTATAATTAAAGGAATTTCGTCTTAAGGGGGAAACGAGGCCACAATTTCGCAAATTGTATAAGTTTTTTGCAATTTGCCGGTGAGATTCTAGCTGTATATAAAGCACACAATGCACGCTTGTGCTTACTACATAAATACAAGCCAATTAAAAGCCATCGTATGAATGAAGGTATAACCTACTTATTAATTTTACGTATCATAAAATTCTAGGTAAAACCAGAAATAACATGACATAATGACACGGATGGAATTAATTTAACTTTCCTGCAATTCCATAAAAGATGATCCAGTACAAATTCGCAGTAAAAATGATCATCATTTCACAATCCAACTGCTTAAATTCCAACCTTAATCCGTAGAATTAAGGTTGAAAATTAATGGAATTGCAAAAGTTGATGCAATATTTTGTAGAAATAGATATTGTAGTAGTCAGTGCCCAGTATTACCTGACCACTGATACAGAAGAAGAGGGCAAGTGGTGGGCGAAGAGGGGTCAGGTAATGCTGGGCATTGACTCTACCTACTTATCTGTAATAACGAATAATTTCTCACGAGTCATTAGGTTGGTAGGTATTAAGACGTGTGGTTGATGTAATGTCAGACTGTATGTCTGCGAAACGGACAAAGACAAGATCTAGACAAAAGATTATTAAGACTTGCTGTTGCCCGCGACCTTTTTTATATTGTTTTAAAAAATATTAGGTACCACCTATTTGCATCGAATTTTGTTAACAATTTTAAAGGGTTTAATTTTTTTTACAAAGAACTCCGTTTTTTTTCTAAATTTAAAGTAACCTAATTTACACATTAAACACGTTTATCTAGCTATCCACCTATCGAAATCGCCAATTTAGAGATTATCCGGAACAAACAGACATACAGACCGATAGAAAGATAAAAACATTTTTTTTATGTATTCAGTAGGTAGATACACTGGTACAGTCAAACAAGCTAGTAAATATACAGGCAGAAATCTTTATAATTCTAGTACCATTGACTTATATATTACTGCGTAAGGACTGGGCGGGCGGCATGTTAAAATGACGCCTCGAACGTGGTCCCAACATGGTCTTTCCTAAACCGAAGTGAACTAGTCCACGATCGGCTCTCTTCGGGTGCGGTCGTAAATTTTATTAAAAGCTTTATTTATGTTCTTTATACCTCGAAAATACCACGCCGCTTATACCAGGTTACATTAACGAGAAGACTACACCGATTCTCTGTATGGCGAACGCGTCGAGCAAATGTTCGGACGACCGTATCTTTAGTTTTTATATCAATGTCTAGTACACTGAAAATATTGATTGCAATTTTGTTTTTTATAGCGTTTCAGATTAAGCGAAATGTATCTGTATAATCTTAAAAGTAAATATGCAAGTTAGCTGGCTATATACTTATTAAGTTATTAGCTTGTTCGAGTGTACCTTATATATTTTCATTTATTATGCATTATATTTTATTTTCATTTTGTAATTACAAATATTACTTTTTAATTTGTTTAATCAATTTAATTTACTTATGTGATGTCTACAGTATAACGCGATAATTAGGTACACCGATCCATCATAATATCTGATAGATCTCGGACAGATTTCAATCTGAGCACAAAAAACTGTGATTAATTCGTAGAAATAACAAAATCATTATGTTATTTACCTGTGTAAATAACAAATTCATTATGTTATGTACCTATGTAAATAATTGTTCCGTTCTTAATTGGGAATAAACTGATAAGAATTATTATTTTAATCGAAAATATCGAATTCGTACTAAAGCCCCTGATTTCAGTAAAACCTGTAAATAAGATATATACAAGATGTAAATCAACCCATCACACAGCCGTCAACCAAGCATTCTGTACATCAAACTAAGTACCCCTACGCAAAAAAATTTGCTAGGAAACTCTGTTCCTAGGTACACGATGTAAAGCTGGGTCTACGCTAGGCAAGCCGAGCACGAGTTGAGCCTTCGGAGCTTTGTTGTTCGCGGTGTCAAGGGTGGACGTACAATGAACCTACAACGATCACTGTCCTCGAACGTAGTCAAATCCCTTTGTGTTCGTCAAAAACCAATGACTATATAATAGGTTTAATTCTCTTTGTCAAAAACCGACAATTGACGGAGCACAGCCGAACACGAACGAAATGCTCGCAGCGCGCTCGTTCGAGGCTTGTAAGTCGGTCCACACTAGACGAATTGTGATCGGCTCGCGATGGGCTCGCGATGGGCTCGCGATGGGCTCGCGATGGGCTCGCGATGGGCTCGCGATGTGCTCGCGATGGGCTCGCCTAGCATACGCAGCTTTAAGGTTCTACCTTTTTTAAAGAGTGATTCTATAGGGTGTAAAAGTACCCTTAACGCAAACGAAGGGCACGTGTTTTCCCCACCACTGCGATCATTTTTTTGTTCTAGACCATACCTGGGAACCTCCTAGTTACAGAGATATTGGGTGTCAAAGTTCCAAAATTTTCACAGCTGTTTTTGTAAATACTAGTTTTTCAGGTTATAACTTTACTTAAATTACCTCCATGACCCGTTTACTATTCAAAGCATCCACTAGCACAATGTTTTAAAAGTGCTACATTGAGTTTTACCGTGAAATGTGAATTTTGACCCAAAAAAAAAAATCGTTTCCCAGCAAAAATTTTTCCGTAGGGGTACTTAGTTTGATGTACAGAATGCTTGGTTAACGGCTGTGTGATGGGTTGATTTACACCCTGTATAGAGTAGCAAACAAATCAAAATTCGGATTACCTCGTTGGACTAGTGACCGCCATCCAGCGCAACTGCATGAGGTCCTAGAGTCCTAAACCTAGGGTAACGTATTATTGGGTTTTTTCATTAGTAATTTATCAGTAGCAGCCACAGAACTTGGATTTGTGACCGGTTGATGGCAATAGGCTCGCCGCCTATTACATGGGTATTTAACATAAGCGGCGAAATGTGGGTGTACTATTAGGTACACCTCTGCCTAACCCTTTGGGGTGCCTGCCTAACAGTGTAGGTACAGGTTACATTCGGAGTTATTTACTATAAGGACCTTGTAGAAACCAGAACAAATTTCCGTGCGTTCAAGCATTATTGTCATAGGTATGACAATAATGCTTGAACGCTTAATTGGAATCAAATATAAAGACTCACAACTTAGGACCCAGTAATATTAATGACAATAATATCCGTGGTGCTAGGCAACTGGGCTTATCCCAGTTGTATACGCCCCTGTGTGCCTATTGGCCTTGTTCTGTTCTGTCTCCTGCTGATATGGAGGGAAGTGGAAATTATGTTTTTCCTACTCCTCCGCTATTCTTTTCTGATTAATTTCGTTGCGGGATCCAAGACAGTTAAATCGTTTCCCTGGGACTTCGTCGAGCTTCATTGTCTCGGCGCTTTTCTTGTGGTCGCCACTGTTGATTCTGGCTAACAGGAGTTACAGTGGTTTGGGAATAGTGTGGCGGGCTAACCCTTTGGGGATTACAGGCGTGATGTTATGCATGCTAATCACAAATCAAAACAAGTGGGCTTTCATATAATAATACTGTTAATATAATACTGTTAAAATCGTTAAAACGAACAGGATTAATTAATGAAATCCTATGAAAATTGAATGTTATAATTGTATATCGTAATGGCTTTCCAATTTGCATTTGGGTATCGCAAATAGATGTACTTGATTAGAAATTGAAATTAATCAGTAAACATGATTTGATTTGGTTTAATAGAATATTAATATTACGCTGCGGTTTTTAATACTTACCAAGGTTTTTGAATTATGTTTCTTTTGCCATAGGTTATAACTCCCTATCGAAAATTTTAAGAGAAAATTAGAAAATTTTACACCAGTTCGAAACCCGCTATTTCGAATGACGTTATTGCGACGCGTACCATTCGTAATTTTTTTCAAAATAGCGGTTTTCGACTTAATGAGTTTTCGAACTGGCGTACCACTCGTAAAATTTGCAGTAACGTCATTCGAAATTTCATATCACTCCCGGCTATAACTGTGTGTACTTTTGTGATATTATCATCTGTTAAAATAAGTACTGTCACGCTGTTTTTCATCAGAGTAGAGCGAAAGTTCAGAACGGTTCCTGCATCATCATCATTCTCAATTGATTTATTTGCGACTCGCAGTAAAATGTCTTCTTCTTCGAGAAGCACGTGGCTGAGTAATACCAGTCGCTCGGGTCGATCTTCAGCGCTTGCCTAGGTCTGTCTGTGGAAAGGTATTTACCCATTACATACCGAATTACCTCCGTACTTTGGGCAGCACGTTAAGCCGTTTGACCCCAGCTGTCATATTTTGAGTATCTTTCGAGGTCGTTACAGGTAGCCAGTGGCCCGAAAGTCCGACTACCAGTCTTATCAAAGGTCAGATTGGCAAAAATACTGTTATTCAGTTTCATCTAGTTAGACTGGAAACCAACTTCAATATAGTTGGGAAAAGGCTGTGCAGGTAATGAGCATGTCTTCTTCTTTATACTTTTCTAATGGGTAGGTACTCGTCATCTCGTCATCTCATCAGACACCGGACGAACCGAAAATGTTTGTATTAATCACAACACGCTGAGCGGTGGAAACTGGAAACTCAAAGCGACCACAAAGCGAAATTGGTAGCGTGGCTGTTTTGATTTCTGAACCGAAATTCTAAATGACTAGCTGACGCCCTCGGCTTTGCCCGCGTGCATGTCAAAAATGTTAGTTTTAGTTTTTTTTTTCATACTAAAACCTTCCTCCGAGAGCCATTCTTTCCATTGGAGAAAACAGCAAGAAAATCGGTGATTTTGAGTTTATTGCAAACAGACGCGGTGGAGTACCTACTTACTTTATATTATAATTAAATTTTAACTGATATTCGTCTCCATTTAGTAAAGTAAAGTTAAAGCTACTCTAAACATCTAAATATTACTTTATGGTCGCAATATAGTAGGAGAAATGTGAAGCCGGTTTTAATGAAGTCGACTGTAGAAGCTTACTGACTTTAATAAATAGAAGAAGTAAATAACGTCACGAACTTCACGTGAATAAATTGAAACCTCAGCTGCAGTTGCAGCCCCAGAGGAAATAGTGTACAGAGACCGAAGTCATAATGCACATAATACCCGTTTTGGTAAAGGCATACTTTCAAACCATTGTAAAATACATAGGTACATAATTTCATGCAGTAAGTAGTACTGACCACATTTTGAATGATTGACAAAAATACATAGGTAAATTAGATTATTTATGCTAACTGTTTACAGATTTTTAAGTTGACAGTCAACTTAAAGTAATCATGAGCCATATTATGTATCTTGTATCTTCCTGCCCTTATCCACTATTACTTGGGGTCGGTGCAACACGTTTTTTTTTTTTATATTTTCCTTAACCGTTACTTAATACTCTGTCATTTACTTATTTTTCTATCGTATCATTCCTCACATAATCCGTCAATCGTTTCCTTCATGTTCCTCTCCCTCTCCATCCATCATTCTTTCTTTCTTCTTTTTAGGGTTCCGTAGTCAACTAGGAACCCTTATAGTTTCGCCATGTCTGTCTGTCTGTCCGTCCTCGCTTAATCTCTGTGACCGTTAGCACTAGAAAGCTGAAATTTGGGACCAATATGTGTATCAATCACGCCGACAAAGTGCTAAAATAAAAATTGGAAAAAAATGTTTTATTAGGGTAGCCCCCCTATATGTAAAGTGGGAAGTGTTTTTTTTTTTAATTTTAACCCTAATGTGTGATATATTGTTGGAAAGGTATTTAAAAATGAATAGGGGTTTACTAAAATCATTTTTTGATAATGTCAATAATTTCGGAAATAATCGCTCCAAAAGTAAAAAACAAAGCGTCCCCCCCCCTCTAACTTTTGAACCATAAGTTTAGAAAATACGAAAAAAATCTGAAAAGTAGAACTTTATAAGGACTTTCTAGGAAAATTATTTTGAACTTGGATGGAAACAACAGATGGAAACTGCAGTTAACCAATATAATTTGGTCCCTGAATCGTATGAGCGCCTATACAATCCAGAGGTCAAGTTTCATTTGCCCGTATTTTTTTTTTAACTTCGTTTACATAATATTTTATTATCTACGGAACCCTACACTGAGCGTGGCCCGACACGCTCTTGGCCGGTTTTTTTTAAAAACGTTGCCGCACACTAGGAATTTCTCCTGTATCGTGGGTGCGTTCACAAACATTTAAAATCACATACACAAATACCCAGACCCGAAACAACTAAGTATCTGTAGGTCATACAAATATCTGTACCGTGCGGGGATCGAACCCGCGACACGAAGCGCAGCAGTCCATTGCTTGAGCCACTGCGCCAACCGTGCCGTCGTTTATCAGTCACATGCGATTTGTCCCTCCTCATCATATATCCATATTTTTAGATGGTTCAAAAAGCAAATGATGACAGTATCGCTTCGACGATTGTGACAATTGTATCTACTCGGACTGTACTGTCAGTAAGTCTGTATATTAGTGACCAGTTTTTACCCCCGGGTTGGCTTGCGTTATTGTCGGAAAAATATCCCACGGGAACGTTTTAATATGGTTCTAGATTATGAATAATGCAACTTCCCATTACAGGTCATCAGTAGATGTTATTTGAAATAGGTAAATAATATTTAATTATTGAAAGAATTTTCGGGATCATCCAACCTGACAAAGTATAATCCTTCATAATATTAGTAGGACTCGAGAACGTGCATTAGTCTCTGGATTCTATACTCCATACTATTGCCGTTGTGCGCGGCGAGCTGTGCTCAAATCGCCATCGACCCTACGCTTGCGTACGGACTACATGTCATACGTAGTTGCAAACGTTGTTTGTGTGTGGCTGAAGGTTGTATATTTATTTTATATCACTATTGAATGTGGTATTTGCAGGTTTTATTTATAAGAGATGCCACGGATACCTATTCGGCTTCTTCGGAAGCCATGTTGTATGCCTTGGTGTAAAAACTCTAATAAATAAAAAAGTAGTTAAAAAAGGCGGAGTCCATTTGAATATAAAATATTGAAAAACAGAATGAACCCCGCCTGCTTCCAACGTGCTTGTTTTTTGGTTTTCTGTTTTTTCATTCAGGTTTTTTATTTTACTTTTACTTTTTTATGTCCAGTTTTTTAGTTAGTCGCGTAAAATACTTCACAGACGATTTGAGTTAGTTTTTTTCCGATTTGTCACTTTAAATTTCTTTTATACATAGGTATAAGTTGTATATATTTTTGTAATCTCCTTTTCAAACCCATTATTTCGATAGGTACACTCTCGATGGTAAAGGAAGAAAAAAAGTTTCGAATTCCATGACATGGCCCCCAAAATCCGCAATTTTTTTTTGTTTTTCATTTTAGCTAAAGCCAGTGACACTCGTGCCACCAAGACAAATCTAACGACGTATATTTTATCCAAATCCGTTAATCCGTTTAGGAGTTATGAGGGAACAGAGACATGGACAAAGGTAAATACATACAGATCAAACACATAACCCTTCTTTTGGGCTTCGCCGCAATCGTGTAAAAACTGCCTGAAAATAAAAAAAAAGTTGGAATGATGGAAAACAAATAAGTTCACGCACAGATTCTGATTGCTCAACAGACTTACTCGTACATTATGTGTCTGAAATAAATAACAAATAGCCTTTAAAAATTACGAGAACCGGTGTTTATTTTTGTAAGATTTAGAAGCAATGTATTCAAGGAGCAAAACTATAATATTTTTGTAATCAGAAGTACCTACACATATCATGAGAACTTGAGCCGTTAGGTCGCGTCATTTCAACACTCCAACACTACCTATATTATCAGTTTCCACATCATAATTTAGTTGAATTCTAGAGAAACGAGAACACAGAGATCTTATCGCCGCGTACCTACATTCATAAAGTTTAGTGAATGGACGGGCTAAGGAATTACGTCATACAGGCAACGGCTGATACGAAGGTTGAATACATTTACTAGTAAAGCTTGTAACACATTAATACCCCGTTTTCTCTAACACAAACGGCAACATTAAGGGTGTAAAAGTACCCTTAACCCAAACGAAGGGCACTTGTTCTCCCCACCACTGCAATAATTTTTTGTTCTAGACTATACCTGGGAACCCACTAGTTACGTAGATCTATTGGGGGCCAAAGTTCCAAATTTTTCACAGCTGTTTTTGTAAATACTAGTTTTTCAGGTTATAACTTTACTTAAATTACCTCCATGACCCGTTTATTATTCAAAGCATCCACTAGCGTGACTAGCACAATGTTTTAGGAGTGCTACATTGAGTTTTACCGTAAAATGTGATTTTTGACCCCAAAAAAAAAAGTCGTCGGGCACGACTTTTTTTTTGACGAATTTGTTTGATGTACAGAATGCTTGGTTGACGGTTGTGTGATGGGTTGATTTACACCCTGTATATGAATGAATGTGTGGTTTAAAACATGATCTTGGATTTTGAACTTCCAATGCTTAGTCGAACGTTGAAAATTCAGTGAGCGACTTTTACGTGATGGTCCGACAAACAAAGTATCATCATCATCATCATATCATATTATCAGCCCGGAATCACCCACTGCTGAGTATAGGCCTCCCCTGTTTCCATGCATCCACGTGATTCCGGCGACTTTGACGATATCGTCAACCCAACGAGCTTTAAGACGGCCGGTGGTTTCTTTGGCCTAACCTTGGCAACAAGACGATAAAAATTTTCTGTTTCATGTTTGTCGAGTACATTTTTTGTAAAAATCTATACTTAATATAAATACGTTGCGTAAGGTGTCAGACGTAAAGAATAGCACTATCCCATATCTTCCCGTGGGTGTCGTAAGAGGCGACTAAGGGACTTACCAGAGAATGGGCAGCAGCGTTTTCTATGCCTTTGTAACAACTATACTGCGATCGCCAACCCGCCTGCTAAGCGTGGCGATTATGGCAAGCCCCCCTTAAACTGGGGGAGGCTTAATGTCCAGCATTGGACGTATTTTGGCTGAAATGATGATGATGAATGTAAATACAGAATTTCCTCTGGGAGCTGGGGGTCATGACCCTTTTGTGTACGCCCCCGATTCCAGGTTTAGGAAAACTGTAGGATGGTTCAGCACTGAGCACTAATATGTAACGTAACATCACGCCTGTAATCCTCGAAGGGGTAGGCAGATGTGTAACTAATAGTATAGTATACCCACATTCCGCTAACTATGTTAAAGGTCCATGTAATACATGTAAGTAAGTACGCAAATCCAGACTCCGTTGCTGCCACTGAGAAATCCCTGATGGAACAACCCAATTACACTTTTTCCACCCGGGGAATCAAATCCAGAACCTCATGCTCAGCAGTCGTGCTTGACCCACGAGGCAGTTGAGGCACTAGCTAGTCTATCGTTTTACCTTTATTTTTTGAATGGTGGGAAATCATCAAATGACTCCTCCCGCTCTGGGCGGAGTGGCAGGGAGTGTCAGACTTCTACTGACTAAAACCAGTGGGTTTTAGTCAGTCACAAAGGGCTAAGAAGGAACATGAGTGCATGTTCCTTCTTAGCCCTTTGTGTCCAGGGGGTATCTCTTCAACCCTCCGTGTGTTACCTATTACTACAATGTAAATAAACCAGTACGCAAATCACAACTCGTATTTGAAAATAGAACTGAAAATACGGCGTACCAACTTTATTCGAATGAAACTTTATAACGAGATAGCGAGTGCCTGGAGGAGTACCAGGAAAACATGTTACAAAGTTACGCGTTGTTGGAAATACTCGCCATATCGCCCCGTATACAAGCCATGTGATTTGAGAATATAATAACTGCAAATGAATACGAGGTACCTGTATATGTAGTCACACTCACACAGCCGTAGCTGCAATTTTTCCATTTCGAGAAATTACGCAGGGAACATTGACTTATATATTACTGCGTAAGGACTGGGCGGACGGCATGTTAAAATGACGCCTCGAACGTGGTCCCAATATGGTCTTTCCTAAGCCGAAGTGAACTAGTCCACGATCGGCTCTCTTCGGGTGCGCTCGTAAATTTTAAAAGAAAAAATGCCCAGTTGTGTAGTGAAGGGTTGCTGGAACTACGACACAAAGCACAATAAAAAAAAATTCTAACATTTCATATCACCGGTAAGTCAAAAATATGTCAGTAAATCAACATAAAACATTATTTAAAACAGTTTTCTTTGGTCCGCGCCAACTCCGCACCCGACGACGCCATTATTTATGTGAGACGACGCGAGGCCCCGCCCCCGCGTACCGTGCGGCTGTACGACATAACTTTGCAGCGGCGTGCATTGTAGCCGATGAAATGAAAAGATTTAATTATAAGATATATTTAATTTTAAATAGAACTAATTATTATTTTTTATTAGAAGCAAATTAAAATGTGTTTTTATGTACTGGTAAAAAATCGATAAGTACAGTGAAAATACGCATTTAATTTGCAGATTTCCTACTGATTCCGTGCGAAATGAAGCTTGGAGTCGTGTTTTAAGACAGGAACGTGGTGAACCATGTTTTAAGTCAAATTAATATTTACGTGTTTGTTCCGCACACTTCAAAATAGACGATTTTTATATGGCAGGATCAAGAAGAATGTTGAAAAAAAAACTCAGCTTTCATAAGATGATTGAGCTTAAAAATATGGGAGGCCTTACTTTTCCATCAGTAGATCTATTTACGGAATGTTTAGAGACCGAGCAGAATGCCAATGAAAATGTTATTATGTATGTATACAAACAAACTGCATTAAACATATTTTTTTTTAATTAAAAGCTTTTTTTAATTTCTTTATACCTCGAAAATACCACGCCGCTCATACAAGGTTACGTTTACGAGCATCCTGTAGTTCTAATATAGATGGCGTTTGTGTTTCTCTGTATGGCGAACGCGTCGAGCAAAATGTTCGGACGACCGTATCTTTAGTTTTTATATCAATGTTTGTATAGTATATTCTGATCTGAGGTATCTATACTTACACTTGTCTTTTACCAATCATTCTCATCTTTTATAAAATGTCCTTTTACGTCTTATGTCGCGCCTTGGCGGCAACTATTTTTGTTGGCAGTCTTATAATCGATCTTATTCGATTTATTAACTTTGATTTTGCTGTAATTAAATATTAAATCTAATAATTTTTCAATGTTTACTTTTCGTCTGGCATTACGTCAGTTGTCAAGCTGTCATTCACTTTTTCTTTTATTTTGTGTCATAGTTTTTCATAGTGGTTAGAACTATGAAGGTTACATTTGTTTTATGTAATTTAATTTATTTTTATTAATATGACATATTAATAAAAATAAATTAAATTCATAAAAAAAAGCTCAAATAATGTAATTTATTGATAATTTCTATTAACAGTATCTTATCTTACGCTTATAAAATTAACTAACACGCTCACAGAATTTTTTGAGGAAGTTTTTGACTGAATAATACAGGCCGTTTTAAATACAGGCAACTCACAATTTTTGATTTCAAGAACTTAAATTCTAGAAAGAATAAAAGAATGAAAATGAAACAATTGGGTGAAAAAAACGCTGAGATTGTCTTTTTTTTTCTATTTATTTATAGGGGCTTGTTCAATTTGAAGATGTCGCCCCTGTACATTGAGGTATAATGTAATACCTCAATGCCCCTGTAATACAAATTACAAAATCCAACATACATAATTATTTCATAATACAATCATACAGTAGATTTACTAAGTTATTCTTTTCTTAATGCCCATTTGGGCGAGCCTGTACAGCAATCTGGCCTCCCTTGACAAACGGAAGGACAAAATGCTGTTACACCAGCCCACATCTGAGGAAATTGTGATTGTCTTATATCTGGGTTCTGAAGACGTAGAATCATCGCGTCTACAAAAGTTTATATCTGACTTCTGAAGAAGAAGCATCGCGACGCGAAGTCATCTGGTCTCTCCAAAAGAGCCAACGCCGTCGCGTAAAGTCTGCTAAGAGTTTCTATTGAGAACCCTCTCCATCGCGAGTGTGAGAGCGCGGCTCTGACGTGCTAACGTGACCCTATACTCTCCAGGAGCTCAAGCACTGGAGCCACGTCTACCTCCTACGTATTCTCCGGGCCTCCCTAAAGGACTCGCCCGTGATCTGCTTGCCTGGCAGCAGGATTGACCTGTCCTGGGAGCTGTTCTTCTCGCCTTTCTGCAGAGCTGACCTACCTCGGAGCCAGACTGGAAGTTACCTTGACTTGATGTCTTTCCAAGTACTTACTGTATTTTAAAACTTCCTCTAACATTACCTTCTGTAGAGCGTGAGATAGGTAGGTCCGTGTTTTGTAGATATCACTGTATTTTCTACCCCTTCTTTATATCACTGTATTTTCTACCCTTTATCTCTTTATATCACTGTATTTTCTACCCCTTATCTCTTTATATCACTGTATTTTCTACCCCTTATCTCTTATTAAATTTAATTGTTAATTTACTTACCCTCTTGTACTTGTTAGGGATAAGTAATACGACAAGCGCCAGGCACTATTGGTCCGCACGGAAAGCCCATGACTGTGATCATCGTGTGTACAGGACTTCGAATTAAAAAAAACTACTAACTATATCTCGAACAAACCAATTTTGCTTGAAAGTTTTCATTGCGATTTAATATTTTTTTAGATTTTTCACTCTATTAGAGCCCTTTTCCTTAGGACACACATTTGACCACTATGGAGGTGTGTCTTTCAAACGGTATAAGAATGTAGTTAGGCAGGAATGTGTACTACCATCAAATAATACTCTGCTCATTTTTAGGATTCCGTAGCCGAATGGTAAAAAACGGAACCCTTATAGGGATTCCGTTACGGAACGGTTACGTTACGGGGCTACGGAATCCTAAAATGAGCAGAGTATTTTTTTGGTGTTAGTACACATTCCTGCCCACATTCTTACTCCGGTATGAATTTTCATTCATCATCACCAGAATTATTTTCAGCGATGACGTTTGTATGATACATTTGATTGGAGTCATGGCAGTGTATTATGTTATTTAAATACTATTATTACAAAAAGGCATTTGTTTGTAAGTTTGTAATTGTAATATTCGGAACTACCTACTGATTCGATACAGAAAAATCGTTCACTGACGGTTATTCTGTGCTAACCGGGAAGCTAGATTATCCCCAATTGTCATAGGCTACATTTAAAACTTTCCCGTGGGTTCATTTTCGTATAACAGAGCGAAGCCACGAGCAAAATAGTGTTACTGATAATATCAGTAGACATTTCAGTTTTCAACTTTCTCTTCGTTTTATCACGTCTGACACTATCTATCCGTATTTTCTTTATAAATGTCTGTATCTTGTAACGTACACTTAGGTACTTGAACTGCGTTAACCACCTTACATAATTATTATTCCGTAGAGCGGAATTCCACGGAATCGGATCGGATTCGGATCGGACCGGACGTAGTGCAAACCGCTCTTATTCTCCTCCAAGCATAAAGACAACGCTCGGTCATTCACATTTATATCGACTTAATCATTTTCCCATTCAACGATACCAGGATTTTTCAATAAAAGCGTACTTCAGTACGAGGTAGCTCGAGCAATATAATACCGACTGATCCCCACAATTTGCTCCAGCCAATTGAGGAAATTGGTAATCATGGCTCGTTGGAGACCGGACCGATGGTACGTATAGATTCAATAGGATGCCCTCTTTGTCCACGGGTTCAATTGCGACCGAGGTACCTACGATACAATCGGGAGTTACCGCTAAAACCACTTAAGTACTTATTTGCTTACGAAAAGAATTATCGTGAGAAAAGACAATCCTTTGTTCTAATCTTACTTGAAGCCTCTCCAGTGTGTTTAGCTTTAGCAGTTTTATTACACAACATCACACCCACACAGACAGAGGTGCACCGTTCACCATAGCACTCCCCGGCAGAATCGTAGTAGGAGTTAAAATGGTCACAAAGCGACAAGTCGTAATACAAACTGCGCCATTGACCATTTTCACGTGATTATTATCCTATCTTGTGAATCTTGTGATTCATAGTTGATTTCGCATGTCATACGGTCTACATGTTGTGACCAACATATACCCACTTATAGGAAAACTACAAGTTTGCCCACTTATCGTACGTACTTTTATAAGGAAGGAAACTAGCAGTAAAAACGTTTCTAACAAAGTAATTTTAGAATAACGTCATAGGAAACAACGATCCCAGTTCACAGAAATTACAGGAAAAATACAATTAACCAATTTGTAATTTATCTTTATTAATTAACCGCAATAGGAAAAAGGTCAGGAATACCGCTGAGAAGAAAATTGACCTTGATAGGTTGACGTCACTAATACAATTAGGAACGACCTTCATTGTATTAGTGACGTCAAACTAACAGACGTGCAAAGACGTACTGTAACTGCGGTACTCAGAGATATTTAATGATTACTTAAGCCGTCACTTAGTAAAGATTTAACATACTTTTGTATGACAAAACTGTCAAAACCTTTACTAAGTTACAGCCTAAGTAATCATTAAAGGTCTCTGAGTGCGGCAGTTAGTAACCTAAGTTAGTCCGTACAGCCACACCACAGCATGGCAGTGAAAGTATTGGCACAGTATATGGTCTATGGGTATTGGTAATGTGGACAGTCGCAACTGCTTTAATTGCGTTTCGTGATCAAAAAGGGTCACAATATTTAATGCTACATTTTATTTTGTTGTAAAGTGGCGCCAGTGACTGAAAAGTTGTATGGTGGTCCTGGTATGGGCATGTGATGTGGAGGAATGAGGAAAATGTCGCGAGGAAAAGGATGGTTTGAGGATGAATGTGGATGGGTATAAAAGTAGAGGAAGGTCAAAGAAAACATGGAGACTGTGTAAAAGCTGATCTGGAAAGAAAGGAGGTTGTCTCATGTGATGACAAGTAATAGACATTTTAGCGTCGGTGTCCCATCCACAGATTTCCCTTTAACGAAAAAAATACCCAAAAGACTGGTAGCATTGCCACGTGAAAAGTATAAATCATCTGTGGATTAATTCAATTTATTAGTGGAGTGAGGTGGAGTGTGGTTGAGTTTTTGACACGTCTGACGCACCAGAATAGTCATCAACAATCTAAATGCGTGGGTTTCTCTAATCGCACAACTACCGTAATTGGGAAACTAAAGTTCGTATTTACCTATAAGGATATAACAGTTCTTTGCGGTGTTTCCCTGTTCTCGATTAAGCAATATCGCGTAATTAGTTGCAATCTATTTTGTGAATCGGTGAACAAAATTGCGTCATTGAGATCTTAATTTGATGCTTTTTTTTTGCTAGGCGTCTCATATGTTAATCTATGTGCCTTGAATCATGAGTGTAAGGCCAACAGCCAGGCCAATCTTCGGAAGTTCTTCTGACTGTAGGGACTCATGCTCATTTCTAGGGTTTCTTACCCAAAAGGTGCCTACGGGACACTCTTAGCAAGGCCTTACGGTCTGTCCGTCTGTCACAAGGCTGTAGCTTTTAAAATGTAATAAGGAGACACTTGACATTCTCACAGAGTGTGATTACTATGTTCGCTACAGCAAAAAATATTTATATTTTTTTTTTGGGGGGGTGGGAAATCATCAAATAACCCCTCCCGCTCTTGGGCACAGCGAAAGGGAGTGTCAGACTTCTACTGACTAAAAACCACCCATGTTCCTTCTTCGCCCTTCATGTCGAGGCCGCGGTATCCCTTGCGGACAACCCGCATCCTCGACAGGAAAAGGTTACCCCTTACAAGGCGTTTTATGGAACCCTTCGTGTGCGAGTACGACACACACTTGGTCGGTTTTTTTACTTACTCCCAGCTAAACAAGCAAAACAACTTTTTACTAAAAAAAATAAACTATAGTACAATACATAAAGTACTTCTGAGAGTTTTATAATAATTACTACTTTATTCTTATAATTTACAAACACAAACCTCTCAATTTATTCATAACTAGCGAAATCGATCAAGCCGTTTCGGAGGAATTCGGTAACAAACACTGTGGCACGATTTTTTTATAAGAATACTAGCTGATGCCCGCAGCTTCGCCCGCGTGGATGTCAAAAGCGTGACATATTATATACTAAAACATTCCCCGAGAACCACTCTATCCATCTGAGAAAACAGCATGAAAACCGATGCAGTAGTTTTTGAGTTTATCGCGAACAGACAGACGGACGCGGCGGAAGACTTTGTTTTATAATATGTATGCAGTAAAATAATAATATTATTGAATTGTTACCCCTCTCCCTCTCTTCTAATGTTGCTCTGCCCGACCGACAGGGTCCATATAATTGATCTTTGTCGTTGTATACCATCTATTTAATACATATGGAATGCAATAAAGAATTGAATATTAAATCATATTACAGTGCATTGACATGATGGAATATAAAAATCTGAGTGCAAAACCGAGGGACGAAAATATAACATTGCGTTTTTATTTTCCGCGCCGTGTAAAACGGGTACCCATATTATTATATAAATCTATATTTATGTGTCTACATAATTATGTTTTTTTCATTGACTTTTTTCCGTTTTCCGTTTTCAGTATCAAAATACCAAAATATCAATTTGCAATCAAACGTGTAACATTTCACTGGCTTCGTACTTCGTAGCACCGAAATTCTAATGGATTTTGAGCGGGTATTTTTAGTTCGATGGGCAACACAAAAATGCTGGATATTATTTTATTTTTTGCCTATTGCATTTATTTCATTTTCATGTTACCTACGTAACGAAACTAATATTTTGAGAACCGAAACATCATAAAATAGATCATATTATTTCAAAGTTGCAATGCAATTGTAATTTCACGAGAAATTCGCGTTTGATTGAACTTCACCAAGCGTTTTTATTGCTTGCATATTATTGTTCGTGACTGACAAGAAAAAACCAAGGCAACTTGTATGTTAATACAAGTTTGCCTTGATTGGATCTAACGGAATTCTATGACACAGAAATACTCATCTTAATAGTAATTTTAAATACCTAATTAATTTATTCCTCATGCGTCAACCATAAACATCTAATACGCACAAATATGACGCAACATCGCCAAATAGGATTTTTTTTTCATAAACGCAACAATTTATGAAACCTTACTATTATCATTATCTCATTAATTTGTGACTTTGCGGCTAACAGGGAAAATTATAAAGATCGTGTCACAATAGGTCACAATATTGATAGCACTTTGGCTAATGTGGTGTGTACGCTTCGGGTCTCGTTATATCGTCGCCGAATTCCGCCTAGGGTTACCATCTGTCTAGATCTTTTCGAACTCATTTGGGTATTGCCCTCCGTCTAGGCTCTGACCTTTACATTTTTTGTTTTACTTAACCTGTATTGTACCACTGCTGGCCATGGTCTCCCCGAAAACAAACTTTTCTGTAACTGATTCTTGTCCAGTCTCTTTTCATATTTCGAATTGGTAACCCTAGTCCGATCGTACCCTGTATTTGCGGCGACAATACCGTTACTGTTACGTAACGGGCTGGCTATCCTTCGCTATTTATCATTTTCAAATCCCCGGGTGATTGACTGCTAAGGGGGATGTGTGGTGTGACGCGAATGGATAAAATAAGGAATGAGTACATAAGAGGAAGTCTGAAAGTGGCGGCGGTAAATGAAAAGTTGTGTGGTAATCGATTGTCGTGGTATGGACATGTGATGCAAAGGAATGAACAAAAAAAATGTTGTGAGAAAAATGTTGAGTATGAATGTAGATGGCTATAAGAGTAGAGGAAGTGCAGTGCAGTGCAGCACTTTTGTTTAAATGAATACAAGTTCTATTTTTGTTCAGAAGATAGTTTTTAAACTGCCAGAACAATTTTATTGAGCTAGGTAAAAATAACATTTATTTTAAAACTTGGCTCAATTTCTGATGGCAGCAGACAGCTAATGCCCGCCGGGGCTGTGGGTTGTTCGCAAGAGATACCGCGGCCTCGACATGAAGGGCTAAGAAGGAACATGGGTGGTTTTTAGTCAGTAGAAGTCTGACACTCCCTGTCGCTCTGCCCAAGAGCGGGAGGGGTTATTTGATGATTTTCCCACCCCCCAAAAAAAAAAAAAGCAGACAGATAACCCTTTAATTGTGAACCCTTGAAAGAGGGTAGTATTAATAAATGGGCTTTCTACCTACATTGTTTCAAAAGATAATATTTGCTTCATTAATAAATATTCATAAGTCTTTTTCAAAATTTACATAAAGTTATGAAATAACGTTGAAACTGGCAAGTACTTAAGATTTATTAAAATAACTAGCTGCGCCCGCGATGTTATTCGCGGTGAAAAAGCAAAAAAGAATGATATAAAATTTTCAAGAACATTATTATTGCCCGGTATCCTGATACCAAATGATATTAAAATCTGCTAAGCCGTTTGTGAAAACATATTTTAGTTATTTGATCATCCCACGGGAATCCGCATTTTCCCGAGATCAAAAGTAGCTTATGTTGTGTGTGTTGTAATAAAAGCTATCTTGATACCAAATTTCATCCCAATCCGTTAAGCCGTTTGAGCGTGAAGGAGTTACAAATATACATACACACATACAAACTTTCTTATAATTTCAATAGTGTAATGTCTGTGGTAAGTTTTACTATTAAATCATGATCATCATCGTCAGCCTATAATGTTCCCACAGCTGGGACACAGGTTCTCTATGAGAGGGAATGGGCTATAATCCACCATTTGGGCCAAGTTCGTAGATCATGTGATTTTTTTTCTTCGAATTTCTTCGAGGTTCCCAGGTATGGTCTAGAACAAAAAAATGATCGCATTGGTGGGGAGAACAAGTGCCCTTCGTTTGCGTTAAGGGTACTTTTACACCCTATATAGGGTGTAAAAGTACCCTTAACCTGGGAACCTCCTAGTTACGGAGATATTGGGGGTCAAAGTTCCAAATTTTTCACAGCTGTTTTTAAAAATAATAGTTTTTCAGGTTAAATTTTTACTTAAATTACCTCCATGACCCGTTTACTATTCAAAGCATCCAATAGCACAATGTTTTAAGAGTGCTACATTGAATTTTACCGTAAAATGTGATTTTTGACCCCAAAAAAAAAATCGTTTCCCAGCAAAAATTTTTGCGTAGGGGTACTTAGTTTGATGTACAGAATGCTTGGTTAACGGCTGTGTGATGGGTTGATTTACACCCTGTATATCGAACCCATGACTTATTGCTCGTAAGTCTACTCACTAGGCCACCGCCACCGCTGCTCTACTATTAAATACCGAAGTTAAAATAAACAGGGGTGAAGGTTGGAAAGAAACCCCGTCGGGGCTGCGGATTGTTCGCAAGAGATACCGCGGCCTTGACATAAAGGGCTTAGAAGGAACATGGGTGGTTTTTAGTCAGTAGAAGTCTGACACTCCCTTTCGCTTTGCCCAAGAGCGGGAGGGGTTATTCGATGATTTTCAACTCGCCAAAAAATAAAAAAAAGTTAGAAAGGTACTGCGTAGGCCGAAACGTAAAGAAAGCTTTTTTTAACTTTCCAAGCAGTCAACTCATGCGTGAAGGTACTGCTTTCTGAAAATACAATCTATTTGGGTTTTTCCTTTGAACTGAAACGACAATCAGAATAATATGAATAAAGAACAGGTAAGTGGAAATAACACGGTACTTTCCCATTTCTCTGAAAATCTGCTCAGAATTAACAATCGTCATGACCTTTAATAATTCAGAAGTTACAGAGGGGTTTTTCAAATCAAACAAGCCCAATCTTGTTTCTTTGACGTGTTATTATTGCTTGTTATGTTCAAGTTTATTAAATACTAGCGGACGTCACGCGGTTTCACCCGCGTAGTTCTCGTTCCCGTGGGAATACAGGGATAAAAAGTAGCCTATGTCACCCGCAGATAGTGTAGCTTCCCAACGGTGAAAGAATTTTTGAAATCGGTTCAGTAGTTTCGGAGCCTATTCGTTACAAACAAACAAACAAATCTTTCCTCTTTATAATATTAGTGTAGACTATGCACGGCCATGGATCTTTGACTGGGCTTTATATACCGAGAAATATCTCTCAGGCATGCTGATTTCCGTCAGGGCTGCGGGTTGTTCGAAAGAGATACCGCGGCCTCGGCACAAAGGGCTAAGGAGGAACATGGGTGGTTTTTAGACAGTAGAAGTCTGACACTCCCTACCGCTCTGCTCAGAGCGGGAGGAGTCATTTGATGATTGCCCACCCTCCGAAAAAAAAAAGTCATGCTGATTTTTTCACCAAAGCAAGTGATAATAAAAGGCCGACACCTCCACCAGTTCTTTCCATCCGTTCGTGAGCGGATGGCCAGGACATGGCTGGAAGTGGATCACTGTGTTGCCCAATTTCTCACAGGTCATGGTAACTTTACGAGTAAATTATTTTCCTTCAAGCTTGTTGCCTCGCCTTTTGTCAATGTTCTACATCTGACTGCGAATTTGAACAATCTGTGTATCACATTTTAAGGGAGTGTGGTCTTTGGCAGAATGATCGTAATATTATGTTAAATAGTGTAGGTACAGGTTACATTCAGAGTTATTTACTCTATGGACCTTGTAGAAACCAGAACAAATTTCCGTGCGTTCAAGCATTATTGTCATACCTATAGTTGGTATCAAATATAACAGCTCACAACTTAGGATCCAGTAATATTAATGACAATAATATCCGTGGTGCTAGGCAACTGGGCTTATCCCAGTTTTATACGCCCCTGTGTGCCTATTTGCCTTGTTCTGTTCTGTCTCCTGCTGATATGGAGACAAGTGGAAATTATGTTTTTCCTACTCCTCCGCTATTCTTTTCTGATTAATTTCGTTGCCTTGGAGGGATCCAAGACAGTTAAATCGTTTCTCTGGGACTTCGTCGAGCTTCATTGTCTCGGCGGTTTTCTTGTGGTCGCCACAGTTGGTTCTGGCAAACAGGAGTTACAGTGGTTTAGGAATAGTGCGGCGGGCTTGTCTTAAAAAAAAGTGTTAATTATACAATAGGGACGCACATACATTCAAAAATCAGCGGTGTCTTTGGTTCAAACTCGAGACCAATGACTTGGCAATCTGACGGTCACATCACTAGACTAATACTGCTATTGCTATACTGCCTAATATGACTCTTAAAGACAACGATGAGTAAATTGAGGAAGCAGCAAAACAAATAGATAAAATATTCGACGACCATCACATCTGAAATCAATGCCTTTGAACATACATACACTCGGCGTCACAAAAATCGCACCTCTTCGAAAATTAGTTTAAAGCATATCCCGCCAGCAACGAATACCTTAAACCCAATTAATATTGGTATCAATTGAAAGTATGTTTAACGACCTTTAAATTAACAACAGTAAGAATTCCTAAACTCAACAGATCTCATTAGCATGTAACGTTAAAAAAAATGTTGTCAAAATACGCATTACAACGGCCACTAATTGCACCTCCCTACAAGGGTATAAAACGGGCGACCCGGGTTAAATGTGGGTCATTCGCTATACAACCTTTGAAGTGAACACACGTGAACAGCTACAGCAAGAAAAATGCCCCAGAAGATGGATACCACTGCAGATGAAGCCGCGTCATTGCACTACTGCAATCGGGGATGCGGCAATGTGATGTTGCTCGGCAACTAAACTTGTGTCGTTTTGCCGTTCGACGAGTGTTCCGACGCTTCCAAGAGACTGGTGGCTATATCCGAAGACGTGGATCTGGAAGACAACGGTGCACATCCGAAAGAGACGATCGCTTCATTGTTTCGACGTCTTTACGTAATCGGTTCTCCAATGCTGTTGAGCTGCAACAACAACTGCGATCAGCTCGCAGAACTTCTGTAAGCGTCTCCACGATTAGAAGAAAAGTGCAGGAGAAGAAAATTGCAGCTCATAGGGCTGCTACAGGGCCAAAATTGACTGCACAGCATAGGAGAGACCGGTTGCAATTTGCCCGTGACCATGTGGATTGGACAATAGACCAATGGAGGGCTGTGCTCTTCTCGGATGGGACGAGGGTGTGTCTTTTCTGCAACGACAGGCGTCGAAGAGTGTATAGGAGGCAAAGGGAACGATTCGCACAAGCCTGTATTCAAGAGACAGTGGAATACGGGGGTGGCTCGTGCATGTTCTGGGGCGGCATGTCAATCGACGGCAAAACGAACCTTGTGTGTGTTTCTCGGACTGGAAGTGCTCGCGGGCAAGGGTCGCTGACTGCTGCTCGGTACATAACAGAGATCTTAGAGGAGCAGGTTGTCCCTTGTGCGGGTTTTGTTGGCAGTGGGTTCACGTTAATGCACGATAACGCCCGCTGTCACACCGCTTTAATTGTAAGAGACTACCTGCAAGAAGTTGGAATGCCTGTTATACGCTGGCCGGCACGAAGTCCAGACCTGAACCCTATTGAGCACCTTTGGGATGAACTGAAACGGCGAGTACGGGTACGTGATCCTGCCCCTACCACTCTCCAAGACCTCCAAGATGCCGTCGTTGCAGAATGGGACGACATTCCGCAAGAGACTGTTGTCACATTAATTAGGTCCATGAGAGAACGCATGGAAGCAGTCATCAGGGCTAGGGGGGGTAACACTAGGTTTTAAGTTGTTTTTAAGGACTTTGTTGTAATTTTTGCTGATAAAATAAAATTTAACTTTTTAATCATTTGCATTAGCTTGCTTTTTTTTATTCCCTGGTAAACAAAAAACCAAATCCATTGATTTTTTCTGAAATTTAAATAAATTGCCTTTCCAATGATATCTTATAGTCATATGTCTACCATTGATTAATAGGGTTAAAATGACTTTGAAGGGAATTTTTAAAGAGGTGCGATTTTTGTGACGCCGAGTGTATTAACAGGCACATCAAATTAACCAAAACTGACAATTTTTCCCAAACAACCTTGAACCAAATTATTTAGCGATAAAGTTGAAGATCTGGTGTCTGTACATAAAGACGTTTTAAAACAAACGAAACTCTTTGACCATGTCCCACGAATAAGGAAATACAAGAAAACACAACTTTCTAAAGATGAAACACGCAGATATGGAAATGTTCTTAACAATTCCGGGGAGATTGAAACATACATTCAGCTTGATAAATTATTTACTGATGTTCTCGGTAACATTCGTGCACATTATAAATGTCGAGGAATACGCGCGGGCGCAGGCCATCTGTACGCATGCGCAGATTGCACTCGGCGAATACCGCCCGTGCAGTGGTGGTGTAGTCGGGATGACGAGGAGTGGCCTATGGACTTTAATAGGTCACATTTCTGATATTCATCATATTTTTAACTGTGAAATAAATAATAACGGAAAAATTGAAATACATGAAGAGGTTGTCAAAAAAGGTATCAGCGTTGATACCACGTGCTCAAGGCTGATTTAGATGATTCCAATAAAGTTCTAATCGATGTATTCGAAACAGTTTTTATTTTAAAAGGGGCTCCTAAATCGCTGCTCTTTCTTCTCATTCAGGAAAATCTGACAGGTTTATCATACATTCGGAAGCCAGCACATCAAGCTTCTACAATGTGTCAAATTTCTTTCAAAGATTTCAACTTTATCGCTAAAGCATTAGGTTCAAGGTTCATTGGGGAAAATTGACAGTTTAGAGTTTTTTGGTGTGTTTATACTTTAGTACGACGCATACAAAGCGAGAAAGCGATTATTTTTAACGCGAAAAAATTTCATCTAGATAGGTGAGTAAAATCTCATCCGTATGTGGGATGCAGTTATCTCAATAACCCATACAACAGGCTACCATCATCTTAACCACACAGATTTCATTCCACGAAGAGCAGAGGAAACAATACATGTACGGCGCACGTTGCCTTTTCTCCGCGCGCCCGCTATAGAAAGCCTGCGCCTGAGTCGATGCGCGCGCGTTCGCGGAACACCACTGGCCGCACAATGCCGACCCAGCTGCGCCTTCCTGGTACGACATACACCGACAACCACGACAAATGTGGGCGACAGAATACCCACTGACTTGTGAAATGGTGCTCAGATAACACCGTTTTTACCAAACCATAACCATTTGACAGTTAATCGATGGACATTATGATAGCCACTGACATTTAAAAAAATACGCAATAGCCCTGCAGATTCCCAATAAAGACCTGAAAACAATCTCGTGCAAGGAAGGAGTATGAATGTGATTGTCTATAGGAAACACCAAAGAAACGGACCACACCACCGTACGTACGGACCAAATGAACCATGTGGAGGGTAATAATTATGTTTAGAAAGGATAATTGAGATGACTAATAGAGAAGTACATCAGCCAACACATCAAACTAATACAATCTATCTTTATTTAATGGATTTCAACTTTATAGCTAAAGAAATTCAAGGTCGATTGGATCTGGGAAAGTCAATTTTGGGTATTTTGATGTGCGGGAGTCTGTACTTATGGAAAAACAAGACAAGCTTCATCAACATCATCCACAGCCCGAATTCACCCACTGCTGGGTATAGACCCTTCTTTTCTGGTGCCAATCGCCACGTTCTTGTGCCAGTCCCATCCAGGTTTTTCCCTCGATGGCAACTATAACGTCTGCCAAGCTTCATCAACCCCACATAAGGACAAGATAATGATGAAAGACGTGAGTTAGTTATCCTATCGGAACACCAGCTCTGTCACATTTGTCATAAATGTTACATCACCATGCTGAGATAGTAGCCTTTTGGGCTCGTACAGGACTCATTTTGGTTTAATTATTTTTAAGGTTTTCTTATGTTTACTGTTTATTATGTTTTTGGGCTATTGATCTTTTCATCGTGAGGAAACCGACATGTCTTAGAACCAAAAAAATCGAAGATATGTGACATCTACCAACCCGCATTGGGCCCGCGTGGTGGATTATAGCGCATCCCTCTCCTAAAGAGGAAGCCTGAGTTCCTGCAGTGGGAAAATTATAGGCTGGTGGTGATAATGTTTTGTCCTGTGTGTGACCCATTAATACAATCTCTTTCTTTCAAAAAGTTAATTCCATCTTATCCAGTTGTCAATCGTTCACCTTCTGTTTTCTCATTGAGCACAACAGCAATGTATGTTTGTTTTTACGCCACAATACGATGAAGACGTTAACTTGAATATTCTATATTTCCATTTACCTCAACAAAAATGTGATAACATGCATCAGTTAACGATTTCCAGACATTATAATGCAATGGTCTCACGATCACTGGACCATAACTACATATTATTATGGTATTTCTAGGCAAAACTTTTTATTTGGCTTTCAAGGGAAGTCAAGTCCCGGAACAGTATTACGACAATGTTGTAAGTCTAGTGACGTGATTTTAAAAAGCCTCCGTTCTTCAATTATAATCGCTATCGTTTTAGTGAGCCAATTCTGAGAAGGTTATTATAATCCCGTACCCATAAAATCTTCTCCTTATTTGCGAAGGTCGAACCACTTCCCAGTAAGGAAAGTCCAATCTAAATATTCACTAATGAGTTTTATTCTGTTTCATGGAGCAGCAATTTAAAATTCTGGAAAATCGTGGGTCGCAATGAAACACCCACGTTCGTAGTGAACGCAACGCCCACACGAAAGAATCATCATGAAGTTATGTAGCAAACAACAACAGCCAAATATTCAAAGAAAACAAGAAGTGTTATGACGATTTCATTTGAATTGACTGTTCAAAACATATCGATTACGAGAATCGAGTGGTACCGGCGATGCCGCCGGGCCAACAAATCATTTGTTATTGCGCACCCACTGCTGCGCTGACGCAGGACGATAACCTCGCCGTAAACTGTCAAAATCAGAGTTCAGAGGTGTCCATACAATTGGCAGGCGACATACATTACCTTATTAAGAAACGTGCCCCGACTTAGTAAACACATAATTCTTTGTTACTTTTTAATTAGCTATTGTTCGCAGACCATCCAATCATGTTTGTGGCGCATTCAAATGCTCACAATTTCAAGGGCGAAGCCGTAAATATAATGGAAAGAGATGTATATGAGATGCCTGTAAACATAAATAGAGTTTCTTGGAAATTCAATTAACTGTTTTATTTTGATCGCTAACTCGCGTCCCGCGCCGGGGCGCCGCCGATGCGACGCAATTAGAAGCGGGTGTGAGTATTTTGCGTAAGTTTTCTGTACGTCGTATGAGTGAATCATTGTTATAAGCATGTGACAACTCGTCTCACGTAGGCGTGCGTTATTTTAGGGCCTATGACGTCGTGCTGCGCGTCATGGCGTCACGATTTCCTGCAGTGTGTCAACAATTAGCGATTTAGTTCTGTAACATTTTATTTACTTTATGTTTTTGTTTACGTCTGAGGTGATCTTTTATTTTATAGTTTAACTTAAATTGTATTTAATCAAAGTAAATTCTTCTAGCTAATGTTTTTTGTTTTTAAAGTGTTCAGTGCGAAAGGGATTTTTTCCTTTCCTTTGTTTATTATCTTTTTAAGACAAATACCTGTAGGCTTTTCGTCTGGTTCTGACATTTGAATGAATCCTCTAGAGTCTGCAGCAAAATATAACGGGAATTTGCCTTTTAATTGACTTTGTCTAATAGGAAAAGTACATTTTTGTCAATCGCTGAAAATAAAATTAATGTACTCGTAGAACTAAGGAAAATAAAAGTACCTACCTACTAGTATTTATTTAGGATCTCTATCTAAAGTTTAGATATGTTATTAATTGGGTTACATATGGTTTAGATTCTAAACCATTTATGTAAACCAATTAATAACATATAAATAGGTTATTATGTACATAGATACATTATATTATTATACAAACTACTAATAGATCAGAAATAAACATAACATCACGCTTGTAATCTCCGAAGGGTTAGGCAGAGGTGTACCTAATACTACACCAGTACACCCACATTTCAGCAGTTATGTTTAAGTCCCATGTAGTAGGGGACGAGCCTATTGCCATCAACCGGGCACAAATGCAGGCTCCGTGGCTGCTACTAAGAAATTCCTTATGGAACAACTCAATAACACTTTGCCCGACCCGCCGCGGGATTCGAACCCAAGACCTCAAGCTCGCAGTCGCGCTTGCGACCTTGCTAAGTAATTATACTAACTGCCTAAGGAGTATAATTATTCGCACAAAATCAGGTATATCAAGTATAATAAAGTCGTATTTGCCTTTCAACAGTAAATAAAAACAAATTCTCGAATAAACAACAAGTTCCGATAACTCTCGATATCAAAGTGTCGGTGTGTTAATCAATTAATTAGTGTTAGTTCATGCGACGATTTCCGCGAAACAATCTGCCTTGGCGTCGTACACTTGACTATTTCAAATTGCAACCTCGCTTGAATGCGCACCCCTATAAGTGTTTTACTCATTTTGTACCACGTTAATAGGGGCCAGCCCTTGTTAGGTAAGTATAAGGTTGTTACAACGTTATTACCCGGTTATTAGGGTAGGTTTTGCATCGTTTGTCAACGGCTTTTTACTGGTCTTTGAATGGTCTTGTCCGCGGTGAGGTGATTTAATGGGAGAGAGGATATCCTTTTGTCAGGTCAAAGGTCTATTGTATTGTATAGATAACAGACTGGTGTCTGTAACCACACGACCAAGGCGCATATTATTTTGCGTACGAGTGGGAAAGTCATTCGATTCACCCCTATTCTCCGAGAAAGGCCAGCAATCAGGCTGACGATCTCGCGATGACTACCTGGGTTACCGAAGTACTTTGCCCTGTATGAGGCAACCACCGGGCAATATAGAAGCACGCAGGCTGCTGCCTTGTCTTCCTCCATATGGACTCAGCCCGCCATAAGGAATAGAGGACTGCTAGAGACTAATATGACAAAGAGGTTTTTATTTAAAGAACCGTCCAGTTATGGTAACTGCAACTGTGCGCAGTTGTAGTTTGGTCAGCCGAAGCGCCTGTTTAGTGCTTCCTTGACCTGTCTGCACTCGCCATGGTTTAGTCACAGTTTGTAATGCTGTTCGCCTTTTTCTTACCAGTGGTCGTAGGTACCCGTACGACCTGAATGGGAATGGCAAGATGATCTTCTTCTATGCCCCGTGAGGCACTGTGTTTTTTGATCTATTGGATGATAAAAATGTTGAGATTACCAAGAATTGGCGAGGATTTATTTTTATTTAAGTAGGTACCTTACTGAAATACGTAGGTTTTCCGTAGAATGCGAGGTATCTACCACTGCATGATTAAAAATAAAAGTACTTAGTAACTTGCTTCGGGACATGATTAAAAACAAATCTAAGCCAGAGTTGATCAAAGTGCTTCCTCGAAATTTCAAGAGGATTTTCTAGGAATATTTAAAGTTTAACACCGTGAGGTAGCCAAGGTTCAGCCAGTTCAGCGGAGCATGAATATCTAACCAAGTAACTTTAGAGCTCTCAGGAATACTCTGAATTATGTCGACTTGTGAAGGCGGACTGAGAATTCTTGGAGCGAAGCGTAAGGCTCCGTGCAAACGGGCCACCGACCACTGTCACCGGTGGCTGTCGCGCGCTCTTCCTTTGGTACCGCGCAAACAAAGGTGATCAGTGGCTGCCGCAAGTGGTCGGTGGCCGTCACTATAGTAGTTGGTGGTCGTCAGTAGTAGTTGGTGGCCGTCACTAGTAGTCGGTGGCTGTCACTAGTAGTTGGTGGCCGTCACTAGAAGTTGGTGGCCGTCACATAGTAGTTGGTGGCCGTCACTAGTAGTTGGTGGCCTTCACATAGTAGTTGGTGGCCGTCACTAGTAGTTGGTGGCTGTCACTAGTAGTTGGTGGCCGTCACTAGTAGTTGGTGGCCGTCACTAATAGTTGGTGGCCGTCACTAGTAGTTAGTGGCCGTCACATAGTAGTTGGTGGCCGCCACAAGTAGTTGGTGGCCGTCACTAATATTTGGTGGCCGTCACTAGTAGTATGTGGCTGTCACTAGTAGTTGGTGGCCGTCACTAGAAGTTGGTGGCCGTCACTAGTAGTTGGTGTCCGTCACTAATAGTTGGTGGCCGTCACTATAGTAGTAGGTGGCTGTCAGTAATAGTTGGTGGCCGTCACTAGTAGTTGGTGGCCGTCACATAGTAGTTGGTGGCCGTCACTAGTAGTTGGTGGCCGTCACTAATAGTGGTGGCCATCACTACAGTAGTAGGTGGCTGTCAGTAATAGTCGGTGGCCGTCACTAGTAGTTAGAGGCTGTCACTAGTAGTTGGTGGCCGTCACTATAGTAGTTGGTGGCCGTCACTATAGTAGTTGGTGGCTGTCACTGTAGTTGGTGGCCGTCCTAGTAGTTGGTGGCCGTTACTAGTAGTTGGTGGCCGTCACTAGAAGTTGGTGACCGTCGTGTAAACAGCTTGTCGCCAGAAACCCGAGGCTGTGAAAAGTGGCTCGTTTGTGCAAAGCCTAATAGCGGGATTGAATTAAGGTAAGTAACAAAAAACCGAGTCTCTCGAGTACACACAAGACTTCTTTCCATGTAAACTGTAGTTGATGTAAACATGTTCAAGGAACCTTTCTTGCATTGACCTATTTGATTAAAAAAATATTGTGTAGACGCTAGACGGTATTCTGTTTTTGACTTTCTTATTTTCTAGTTCAATAATATTTTCCATCGGCACGTTCTCAGAAGTTTCAGGGGATGGATCCAAAAACCGATAAAATACAACTTAGTTTGTTTATCAACAAAAGTACCTACCTACCTTTACTTACTTCGAAAACGACATGCTTGTATAGAAACTTGATACTTTATCTTCCCTTATTTTAGAGACGAATTTTCAGTAACCAACCGTATTGCTCTCTGATTAAATGAACTCGAGCGACAAAATTCACGCTTCTGGGATTTGTTTATGCTTTAGATTTACACAATATCACGCCTTCTTCTCGAAGAGTTAGGCAGTGGTGTACCTAATAGTACACCCACATTTCGCCAGTTAAATTATGTTTAATTCCGATGTAATAGGAGGCGAACCAATACCCCACCAACCGGGCACAACTCCAGGCTGGCTGCTGAAATTCCTAATGGAAAGACCCAATACCCTTTACCCAACCCGGGAATCGAACTCAGGACAGGCTCAGCAGTCGCACTTGCGACCAATTGACAAACTAAGGTAGTCCTTTTTTTTTTTGGCGGGTGCCTGGTGGTAAATCATCAAATAACCCCTCCCGCTCTTGGGCAGAGCGAAAGGGAGTGTCAGACTTCTACTGACTAAAAACCACGCATGTTCCTTCTTAGCCCTTCATGTCGAGGCCACGGTATATTTTGCGAACAACCCGCAGCCCCGACGGGAACTAAGGTAGTTCCTCCAGTGTAGATTTCTTTGTCCATTTAAAAATCTTATACAGTTGTTCTGATGCCCATCTTTAAAGCGGAAGTACCTACAACCTACCTACGCTGGCAGGCGCCTGCTTATTTACAGTTATGAATATTACTATACGGAACACGTCGGATGCACGTGGTTCCTACTTCCGACCCCACGCCTTTAATATTCATTGCAGCCCGTTAACTTTTCTGTAGTAAGTAGAGTCATAATTTATACGTAGTAGAGTAACTGTAGCTACTGAATAATCATGAAACTGTAATCTCGATTGTACAAGATCTCGAATGATCTCGTCCTTTTTTCGAGATTGCTTATTTTCAGTTATCATCTACTGCCTAGCCTTTTCCCAACTATGTTGGAATCGGCTTCCAGTCTAACCGGATGCAGGTGAATACCAGTATTTTAGATAGTACGACTGCCTATTTGATGACCTCCACAACCCAATAAAAACAACTATTAAATGCCTCATCCTTTTTTTTTCTTTCTGCGTCAATGTGTCCGCCCAGCTGCCAGCCATGTCCGCCTTTCTAAAGTAAATTACGCGTAACACAAAATTCACTAGAAATATTCGGATGGGCGCACACCCTCAACCAACGCGGCTGTTACTTCGAAAACTGTCGTGTATTTGGGACGCACTTCCTACAATTTACCGTGGGAAGGTGCTCTTACCGACGGATGTGACTTGTATCAGGGGCAGGGGCTTACAACATTTGTATGCTACTAGGTTGTTTTGGCGTTCTAGTGACGTTTAAATAGGTGGCACAGCTGCTATCCAGTTTAAAGATGTTTTGTGAAATGAGTTGGATAAAGATGGTGGTGCAGTAAGTTCCGATTTAGTCACGAGCCAAACATCTAATTCAACCTGCTTACAGTTTAGGTACCTACTTTAGTTTTTCTCTGCTGATAAATGAAAATACAGTGAATGAAATACGTACCTGTATTGTTATTGGTTTTCATTAAGTCCGACTGAAGGAAGATTTCTGTCAGCTGCCGATTAATCGATAATCGCCACCACCTGCTCGCTTTTATAATACTAAGAAATTCAGTTAAAGATTGGCTAAATGTGTTTCTTTTTTCAAACTTTAGTGTATTCTGTTTACCGCATCAAGTTACCTAAAACTGACATTATATTTCTCTAAATGATTTTAAACCATAAAATGTTGAGTGTTCAATAACTTAACAAGATGATTAAAATTATCTTCTATCTATCAATACCTATATAACTATCTATCTTCTATCTATATCTTCTTTTTCTAAATACGTATATAAAATTCTCGTGTCACAGTGTTAGTTGCCATACTCCTCGGAAATGGTTTAACCGATTTTTATGAAATTTTGTATGTAAATTCGGTAGGTCTGAGAATCGGTCGTAATCTTTTTTTCATACCCCTAAGTGATAAGGGTGATACACCCCAAAATTTTTTTTTAGTTTCCACGGGAACGAAATCGCGGGCATCAGCTAGTACTTTCAAATTGTTAAAGTTCTTTTAGTCCTAGTTAGTTATTCCAACTCAAAGCTATTAGTTTATTCTTTTTTAATTTAATAATAAATAGAAGTTTAACATATTCATTCATCCATGTCCAAACTGTTGCGCACTCCTGTGTTTGGGGTGCGTGCTTAGTGCGTAGCGGCCTCTGTACCGCGCACCACCGCACGCCGCACAAACGGTTCTGTGTAAGCGCGCCGGATGCGGGTAATCGCGGCAAATTGCCGCGTTTCGATTGCACGCCTCTTGCCCAACTGCTACGTCTGTAAACAGCCTTAACTGATTGTCTACCCACATTACACACTTTACGCAGCTTTGTTTCGTGGAAGGACTTAGAAAGTAGCAATTTGGATGGTTATGTTGTCAAGCAGGTAATTTACCCGCACAGACCAATAAAATTTACGCGGTATTCAATGCAAAATTAAATGGGGATATTTTTAAATGTACATCTGTATAATTTTTCAGCACACTAGGTAACTCCACTAATTAACTGAATGTGTACCAGAAAAATAAATGCTGTGCAAAAAAACCAATTGATTTAAGTATTCATGTCCTACAAAAGAAACTAAAAAGGCACACAAACCGAGATGACCTTTTTTATCGAATTCACACCAAAAATTTGGTTCGTACATCGGAAAAATCCGAATTGTTTTTTTCATTGGGACAAGCCCGCCCCACTATTCCCAAACCACTGTAACTCCTGTAAGCCAGAATCAACAGTGGCGACCACAAGAAAAGCGCCGAGACAATGAAGCCCGACGAAGTCCCAGAGAAACAATTAAACTGTCTTGGATCCCGCAAAGAAATTAATCAGAAAATAATAGTGGAACAAATTGTTTATCAAAAATACTAACTTGCACTCTAAATCGTTCAGGTTAGGGTAGGTTATGATAGGTTTTTTTTTGCTTATAGCGAGTACTTTTCCGCAGCATGTGAGTCCACAATTATTATTTTTTTGGTTAGGTTATGCTAAGGTAAGTTGTAATCAGTTCAGTAAAATAGTTCTACAATCACCATTAAACAGTATATTGAATTTGATTTATTCTGAGTATTTAGTGTGCATAATTTGTGTGCAAGTCAGTATTTTTGGTTTATCTTTGTAATATTTTGTTCGAAAATAGGGAATATTCGGATATCGATTTAAATACATGCCAATTAAATGCTTTAACGCTCTTCTGGACATTTTCGTCAGCATCATAAATCATCATTTCACTTTTGTCACAGTTCTCACTTAAATACTCCTTCAATTTATGGGTTTAAAGGTTTGTCTACCCAGAAATCATTTTTAACAAAGCTAAAAAAACTAGAATTCAAAAAAAGTTCGCCGTTTGACATAACAAGGCGGAGCCCATTTTTTTATAAAATTTCATACAAAACCAAAGAGATTTAAGATAGGTATAGAGCGGACATTGGGACATTTGTCATTCAAATATTTTCACCTCGTGCGTCTGTAGCGCCATCTAGTCGTGAATAGAAGAAACTCGAATATACACAATTAGTTCAGCTATTCCCCGGTAGATGCGCTAGTGTGATAGGGATGTGCTACAAATTATCGACAAACGATATCGATAACGTTTAATACGATTAATTATTTGTGTTATACCTATTTTAATAAATTCAAAGTGTATAAAGATCTACGGAAGCAATGAAATTATGCGGGTTGTTGCGAGAACAGAGATGGAATGAATAGCATTACTGTAGGTGCTGTCAGTCACGTATAAGAAAACAATTTTATCGTTTATAAGATTTTTTTAATTACGACAACTTCTTTATAACATGTTATTACAATCTATTAAATATTTTTTTTGTTGGGTATTTTTTTTTATTTTAGGCTGATACTGTATATTTTGTTTTTGTAGCTTCTGAACTTGCGCCTTCAGCGCAATTCTGCGTGGACTATCGAAGATCGACTCAGAGTCTGAAATATCAACACTAACCGGTGTAGGCGGTTTGGTGGCCTAGCCGTTTGTTAAAGGATCCTGAAATCAAAAAAATAGAAAAATTATGTAATGAGAGTCAGACTCGCCATTTCAAGACCAAGTTTTATAATGCATGCGCAGAGTACCCTAACATTCTGATTTCAAAAACGATTCGAATAACAACTGGAATTTAAGTAGGTTGTATTGTACGACAAAGTGAAATCAAAAAATCTAATTACTTCATTTGTCGTATAAGGTACCTACTGATCCTTTTTTTTTAATTCTTCGACCAGTCTTTCCAAAGTGGATGTATTCCGTTCTAAATTGCTTTGAAGAAATCTTTGACGAAACACTTGGAAGCCAATTATTTTTGTTTTGGTCTTTTTGGACAAACTGTATCCACTTTTCACTTACTGGTGTATCTACAGGAGGAAACCTATAACACAGTAATATACGTGAAACTTTAGCTATTAATTTTAAAAACTTAATTAGTAACCTCATTAATTAAGTAAAATTAATATCTTTTGCGTACACCTAACATATTTTTCCATCTGTCTTTACTCTTTACATGTAACGTACAACATCATCTTTCAATAATTCGGTTTCGAATACGATGAGGGGTTTTTACGTCTTATCAGTCATCATCAATAACCTACAGCAGTCAACTGACAGTATAATTACGTTTTAGATATTTATATATTATTTCCAACATAAGTTGACATAACATAAAAAAACATCGATAACAGATATCGATAAACGAGCAACTCTCAGAAATACAGTACTTCTACTGAGCAACAGATGGCGTTTATTGCAATTATGTAAATGTTCTAGAATATTTTCTGTAAATTATGTTTTATATCATAAATACTGGATAAATAAAGAAAATACTTACGAAAATAAACTAAATCCAAATGCTCTCGTTTCACCATTCCGAGATTTGCAATAGCGCAAGGCGCAACAGCCCATTTTCGGTCGGAATTAATTTTCTTATATAAAATGTTTTGACACGTCAACACAACCTGACAAGCTGACGTATCGCACTAGACTGGTGGACTTTTTACCTAGATGTACAAAGTGTAGGGTTACGACTTTTGTCGTGTTGTCCCGTCTATAGCTAGTAATATTTGAATGTCTTTGTACAAAACACATAAAAAACTGCAAAAAAAAAACTTATAATATTATTTTTTTTCATTTTTTTTAATATTTTACAAAATTACTGAGTGAGAAAAAGTAGAAGTCACCTCCGCCTAACCTCGAGTTAACAGAAAATGACTTGTTGTGGTGGCGGCTGCGGTAGCAGCTGCGGTGGTTGCTGTGGTGGACCCTGCTGCGGAGGTGGCTGTGGGTCATGCTGCTGTCGTGGACCTTGTAACCCTGTTTGTGGACCTTACTGGCCAAGAACCTTAATACCGTGTAGTAAGCCCACGTGTGGATGCTGTGGACCCTGCGGTCCATGCTGTGGCCCTTGCTGCGGTCCTTGTGGGCCGTGCAGTCGGAACCCGAGCGGACCATGCTGTTAGCGCTAGTGCTGGCTCGACAACTCTGGAAGAGCTGGCCCATATTGTCCTGTTCGCGAATCCTCCTTGGGTTGTAAACTGACCAGCCCAGTGGTGGATGGTGTGGAGTCTATGGGCAATGCTGTGCTGCAAGCCAGATCTCGTGCCTGTCGTGCGTACGAGGATATTCTTCATTTTGCAAGTGGTGTTCCAGAATGATCGTGCCCACAATGTCCTGTACTGTTTAAAAAGGCCGCAGATTCACCTGGGCTCGGGTTGTTAACTGACCAACCCGAGGTTCAGGGTAAGCGGGCCACGTGGATGTCGTTGTTTTTTATAGTCGAAATCGAACTGTAATAGAAATAATGAGAAATAAAGACTGCTTCCCCACGGACCTATTGGATTGCACAACTAGTTGTGCAGTCGGTAACGCTATAGCAACATAAGGATGTTCCCCACCCCGTCGGGGCTGCGGGTTGTTCGCAAGAGATACCGCGGCCTCGACATGAAGGGCTAAAAAGGAACATGGGTGGTTTTTAGTCAGTAGAAGTCTGACACTCCCTTTCACTCTGCCCAAGAGCGGGACCATTTGATGATTTTCCACCCGCCCAATGTTCCCCACGGCACAACTGTTTGTGTAGTTTTTGTTTTTTTATATAATAGTACATTATGGTATAAGTGTGTAACGTTGGTGATTACCGCTGAGGCGCCTTCGAGACCCGAGCCGTTAGGTGAGGGTCTTAAGAGAGCCGAGGACGGTAATCATCAATACACACGTGTATCATACGACGTTTTTCAACACACTTGTAAAGAAAATAACACAAAAAAATCATTTTTAACATGTTTTCAACAGTTAAAATGACGCATCTAACAATGGCGATCGGCCATAGACTAAAAGGATGAGGTTTCTTTTTTTTGCTTTTTGCGGATAGTGTTTTAGCCACGTAAAAAATGAGGATTTCAAAGTTTTTTTATTACAGAGAAAACAAAAGTTTTATTTATTGAAAACGTATACACAAGTTGAAATTATCTATTTAAATTAATAAATTATCCTGAGCGCGCATCTAACAATGGCGATCGGCTATAGACTAAAAGATTAATTTTTTTTTTTTGGCTTTCCGCGGATAGTGTTGCAGTCACGTACAAAATGGGGAATTCAAAGTTTTTTTTATTACAGAGAAAACAAAAGTTTTATTTATTAAAAACGTATGTACCTATAAGTTGAAATTATCTATTTAAATTCGAAGTTGCATGAAATGAGCAAGGAATAAGTACATTAATTTATTTGTAGTATTGAACACAATCTTTTTAGTATCGAAACTTTTTTAAGAACAGAGCAACTCAACCAAAAAAATTTAAAAAAAACCTATAACTCACTTGTGAATAATGGTAATGAAAAATTCACAGTTTGATTACAGGTGTCATTATATGCCTGATTGCGGTGAAATTAGAGCCACTTTATGAGCAAGTGTGTTGAAAATAATATTTTAGAGTCCCTTCCCACCAACTACTCGATTAGAATGTATTTCCATTCCGCGCACACAGTGTGATTTATTACAGTTGGAGACGTACACATGAACTATTGAAAAAAATATCGATAATTAAAAAAAAACTGAACCATGAAACTTGACAGAATTTTTATTAACTAATTAATCAATCACACTGATGCTTGGAGTTCTATCCAGTGTCTTACAAACGGACCATCGAGCCTGTCCACTATCACTTTCAGCTTGCCGGTATATGGTGCAGACTAACTAACTAACTACTGACTACAGCTGACCCACACACCACACGAGTAAAAACGGGCCCTCACACCACACGCACATCGGCATTATGCACAGAACATAGTGCACTTCACCTCACTCGTGTACCGTTTAAACCTGCGAGCCAGCATGTTCCCACGGACAGCCAACGCCCTACGTTCCCTCTCAACGTCCACGTCATCGACGAGGTCTCCCGTTACTCAGCCCATGGGCCACGGCGTACTCCTCACATCTCAAAATGAGTTTACGTAGGCCGCTGATTGAAGGACTCAGCAGCACTATATCGTCAGCGTAGCTTAGATTATTAATACAAGTGCCGTCAATAGTACAGTCGAACAAGCTAATAAGTATACAGGTAGAGTTTTTTATAATTCTAGTACACTGAAAATATTGATTGCAATTTTATTTTATAAAGCGTTTTGCATTAAGCGACTGATGCCAAACACTTTATCGTTTGGCATCAGTCTATGAATGTATCTGTTTAATCTTAAAAGTAAATGCAAGTTAACTGGCTGTATACTTATTAGCTTGTTCGACTGTACAGCCGACTGCAGTGCTACTGAGACCCTCAATCAATTCATTGATGATGATGTACAGGTTGAAGAGCTGAGGGGATGTTAACCAGTGGCGTAGCGTGCCTTGGCGGGGCCCCGTATAAAAATGTGTTTGGGGGCAAGGGCAAACACATTTTGATATAAAAAGAAAAAAATGTTTGCATAAAATTAAAAGAAATATTTAATTTTATTCGTCACAATTATCTATCTGTCACTTTTTCCTATTTTTTTACAAACAATTCAAATTAAATATATTATACACTCTCCTTTACGTTTTTTCGGCAAACTGATTTATAGCTTTTTTTTAACCTTAATCTTTTTCTTTAATAAAAGAATAAGTTACTCCTTATATCATCAGCTATCTGTCAGTAAAGTCTCGTTAAAATCGGTCCAGCCGTTTCGTAGATTAGCCACAACACACAGACAGACAAAACAAATATTTTTATTATAAATACTGTATATTCGTATGTATTCAGTAATATGCTTTGATTCTGAAGTAACAAACCATAAAGCTGTGTTACAAACAGACACTGCCGCACTCAGAAAGCTTTAATGATTACTTTGGCCATCACTTAGTAAAGGTTTTGCCACTTTTGTCATACAAAAATATATGTCAAATCTTTACTAAGTTACGGCTTAAGTAATCATTAAATATCTCTGAGTACCGCAGTTTCATGTTTTATTTTTTGGTACAGTCAAGGACCCATGTGACTAAGGGCCGGCGCACAAATGGCGGAGCGCAGCGCCGAGCATTTTTCAAAACTTAAACTATTCACACGACATTGTCCTCATTGAAATGATATCTAAAATCAATTAACACGGCAATTAATTCCTGAAGAGCATCGAAGCGACCTCATTCGAAAGATAGCGCGCACGAACGCGTCTGCGCGCTATTCCGCGTGCATTCGCTTCCGGTTGCAGAAGTGACGCACGCACGCACGCCACGAGTTAATTCCTCTTCTGCAAGTAATGTAATCAACAGCGCGTCCCAATCCATCATTTTATTCACGAATGTTCACGCTTGGACTCTCGAAAAATTGCGAAACGAATGACGACAATGTCTTGATTTAATGCAGCAGTATTCTCGGTTACAATTTCGTCTAATGTGTTAAGCGTTTAGAAAACTTCGCGGGCATGCTGTGCGCTGCGCTCTGCCATATGTGCGGTGCGCCGGTCCTTATTCTTCCAGCCGCCTACCCTTTGAGGAAAAGGGCAATTACGGCCAGAATTTCACGTTAACTTCGTTTTCTCGGAAAGCGAAAAATATGGAAATTTTGGGCAGAGCAGAGGTATAACTCAATTTTGGGCTTGTCATTCCCAAAACTCGTCGTATTTCCCGAAACTCCTTCAAGTTTTTCCAATATTCTTTGTGATGCTAACTCTTATTTACTGTGCCAGGTAACTAAGGACTTATACCAGGAAAAAGGAGGTTAAAAAAGCTTTTTACAGCACATACCTTTGTTTTTTTTATTATCATGTTCTGTCCCACTGTCCACAAAGCGATCCGGACCCGTGCATTGGCTATTGCACTTCTCGCTCGACCACATACCCTCGCCGTACGGATCGGGTGTTCAATATGCCTCGAATGCAATAACAAACTTTCCGCTCTTGTATCAAAATGTATTTCAAGTTCCAAGTTCACTGGAATTAAAAATATTTAATTCGATTTCTATTTGATGTAAAAGTGTTTATCGGAGCACTTCATTGCTCTTGTTCTCAATATCGATCGTCAACTCAACTCAAAGTATATAAATTCTAAATGTTAGAAAAACAAAGAAATCGAAGTTACAGTCACAGTAAACCAAAATCTAAAGTACACAAGGTTTGAAAGTGTATGCCATGCCATATACGTAAAAAACGTAAATATCTAGAGAAGAATGTCGTAGTCTAGTAGACCAAATCGTATCGGTGACTACTAAACGAGGAAAAATGGGCCCTCAATCCAGAATTCCAGATGCACTAAACCATTACCTCTTACATGGCACCATAAATGACGACAGCAAAATATGAATCTTCATTCGTTGTGTCTGTGGAATGTGTCGATTGGGTTTTTGATACAATTCGTTTAGCAAACCAGAGAGACCATTAGAAAGGTTGTAATTTAACTGGAGTCGGATGTAATGTCTTATTTCATAGAGATGTAAGTTATCTTAAAAAAAACACCAGATCAACGCAACATTTTATTGATCCGGACGTAAGGCGACAGGGTTCACAACAGTTGTAACAAAAATTCCAGGGCCGGACTAGCCGCAGCAGGGGCCGCAACATGACGCACATAGGCCGCTGGTACAGCCACCGATGCAGCCATGTCCACAGCTGAAATATGAACCCGCCATGCCGGGCCTGGCACTGCAAAAGCAATTTAATAATTATACTTTGCATCAGTATTACGTTGCAGCGGTGAGAGCGACGACAAACGTGAGTATAGGTTGTGACCATAATTATTATTATTACAATTTCAGGCTTTGGTAAAACGACCGAATAGTTAAGTCTAGTAATTATTTATTTAATTATGTAATTGTGAACCTCCACTCCCACAATGCCTCATATTGTTGTCATCTAATTGACCCTATGCCTGCAGACCCGTTTTAAAGAACGATATTGTAGAGCCATGTGAATGGTTGAATCGAAAATTAAGTAGGTGTAATTTGAGTCGTTCTATGAATACGGGCTCTTTGATGTATAGAGATCAAATTATATTATATCCACTAGGTTGTTCAATATCTTAGCTATGTCTATTTATTCTCAACTAGCTGACCCACGCAACTTCGTCTGCAACACATAATATAGCTTATAACCTTTCTAGATAAATCGACTATCCAACTTATTAAATTGAGCTATATCGTACTCGTAACAAACAAAAAATCTTACCTTTCCTCTATAAAATACCTATTAGTTTAGATTGACTTCGATTATATTATTAAAGTAACAATTACTATAGGTATCTCTTACTGTTTAATATACAGTAACACCTTGTACTTGTAAACATTATGGTGCAGTAATTTTTTTGAATTTGAATTTCTCCGGAGCCCCCAGAGGCCAGAATCCCCACGTACCTACCACACCGGACCGAATGACTGCCACGCGCTAATTATTTTGTCGCCCGTATATTTTTACATTGCGATATCTTCTAAGATATTTGTTTAAACTGTATAGAGTCAAGGGCACAAATATTCTATATTAAATTTCCGTGCTAGCAAACACATTTATTTAGATATAGATTAATACCATATGGGTTAAATAAGCTTCGCAAAATATAATTCTTTTTAACCTAACATTTTAATATAAAAAAACCGGCCAAGAGCGTGTCGGGCCACGCTCAGTGTAGGGTTCCGTAGATAATAAAATATTATGTAAACGAAGTTAAAAAAAAAATACGGGCAAATGAAACTTGACCTCTGGATTGTATAGGCGCTCATACGATTCAGGGACCAAATTATATTGGTTAACTGCAGTTTCCATCTGTTGTTTCCATCCAAGTTCAAAATAATTTTCCTAGAAAGTCCTTATAAAGTTCTACTTTTCAGATTTTTTTCGTATTTTCTAAACTTATGGTTCAAAAGTTAGAGGGGGGGGGACGCTTTGTTTTTTACTTTTGGAGCGATTATTTCCGAAATTATTGACATTATCAAAAAATTATTTTAGTAAACCCCTATTCATTTTTAAATACCTTTCCAACAATATATCACACATTAGGGTTAAAATTAAAAAAAAAAACACTTCCCACTTTACATATAGGGGGGCTACCCTAATAAAACATTTTTTTCCAATTTTTATTTTAGCACTTTGTCGGCGTGATTGATACACATATTGGTCCCAAATTTCAGCTTTCTAGTGCTAACGGTCACAGAGATTAAGCGAGGACGGACAGACAGACAGACATGGCGAAACTATAAGGGTTCCTAGTTGACTACGGAACCCTAAAAATGGTTACAGTGAGTCAATCGTAAAAGATAAACATAATTATGCTGTCGCGGACTTTTTTTTAGAACTTTTAAAGAGGAACAATTCTTTCATACATGATATTTACGTAACTTAAACCGTTTTCGCAGCGCACGCAACGGAAGCTCTCAAAAAGGAATATCTTTTCCCGTTTTTACAACATTTTTCATTTATGCTCCGCTCCTATTGATTGTGGCGTGATGTTATATAGCCTAAAACCTTCCTCGATAAATGGACTATCCAACACTAAAAGAATTTTTCAATTCCAACCAGTAGTTCCAGAGTTTACCCCGTTCAAACAAACAATCAAACAAACAAACAAACAAACTCTTCAGCTTTATAATATTAGTATAGATTTTCAACCCGTCATAATATTTTAACCTATTCTCACCCGTGTAAACATCCTCCCGTTCCACAGCAAGGAGCGCAGCAGCAGGCACCACATGAATGAACGCAGCAGGGGCCCGAGCCGCAGTCAATGCGGCGGCCACAGGGGCCCCCACACGGCCCACACATTGGGCCCTGGCAACCTACGCAGCAGTTACGGACAGGCATCGCGAAATTTTATCTGGAAACAACACACGGACAAAAATAAAATGACGTTGGGAGGTATACCAGCTCAATGGTTTGTGTATGGTGGCCGTGGCTGAGTTGGCAGGAAACTTTTTCCTCGTCATCAGTCCCGACTATCGACCGATTATCGGTTCTACGGCTAATATGGCCGCCCCATTGCCACTTCGGCTTACTTATTTTATGAGCCATGTCGACAACTTTCAAGTGATTCACGACCAAATACGACGTATCTCCAAGTTATGCGGTCTTCTGCAGCAAGCTACAGGCATTTGTGTCTTTGTGTTTGCGCTTGTCATCTTCAGGTCATGGTCATCAGCCAGTGGTCTCAGAAGATCCAAGATAATGTTCGGCATAGGCTCAAGATCGACATTAAGCACTGTTACGAATACTTACAAAATTTTATTACAATAAATATTGTTTTTTTTTGACGATTTTCGGTACTGATCACAGCTGATTTTTTGTAAAATGATGTCAAGCTGTCATATCAAGTGACTTTGAATTTGGAATTCCAAAATTAGACCATTATGGATGCTACACACGTTACGAAAAATCATAATGGCTGCTACACACGTTACGAAAAGTCGTTACGATTAGAAGGTACAGTTCAAACTACAACGACAAATCTACATGTGTATGTGTATTAGAAAAACTGTGCAGTTTGTCCGATTTTATAAAACTGTACAGTTGAACGAAGCAGTACGAAATTTTGGATAGATAAATCGGAATCGGAAGAAACTGTGCTCATACACACATGTAGATTTATCGTTGCGGTCTGAACTGTACCGTCCAATCGTAACAATTTTTCGTTACGTGTGTTCGTTCGTTACGTGTGTGTGCCTTTAAGTTTCCTTCTGGAAAAACTCTTTGGCTGTTTTTTCTTTTATCATCTTCATTCTCTTGCCCTTATACCAACAATTTATTTAATCGGGTGGCTCCTTAAGTCTCCTTCTTCCATCCTTCTCTATTAGTTGTGATCTCATGAGTCACCTGTCCTCTTCATCACTTTGTTACTTTATTTATTTTTGTGTCAACGTTTTTAATACCCTTGTATGCCCTTCCAGGTACTCTTCCCCTGCGCCACCTCGAACCAGCGTTCGTGATGAGCCTCTAGGTCGCCTTACCACTTTTTTCTAGGCCCGCTTCCCTAGTGTTTCGTATTTATCAGCTCCAGTTACAAACAAAATGCTGTGCTTCTTTGGTCTTTGGCAGACTCCAAGGCGGAACTTTTGCAATTCAGTGACTGACTAGGCGACATCGACAGATCTCCCTTCATTAGCGTCTTCATGGAGCAAAAGCTTTTCCAGGCGTTTCGATTCAGCTATCGATTTCCTGCTTGACGACCAATTACAAAAGTATAAAACCAGAAAAACGAGGACAATCTATTAATAAATTCTTGGAAACCAATTGGAAACACTGTTTTGTACACTCCGCTTAGACCATTAAATAAATCTTAAAATCATGAATCTACCTTTATTTTTTTTGTAGACCATGAGTGGGGGGGGGGAGTGGGGACGCCGCTTAAGGATCGTAGCAAAGTATGCTCGCAAAGGAGGTGGTATGCTAGCGAAGGAGGTGGCGGAACTTGAAAGGGAGGGAACCTCTCGCCCAGCTGTTGGAGGCGTCGTGCGTCGAGGGCCACCGTAGACGCGGGTCTGTGGACGGTAAGTAATGGGCTAGCTCACCGTCCGTCCGTCTTATGACTACGACAGGCCGTGTCGAAGGCGCGTTCGTGTTCCACGCGCGCCTTATGGGCCTACCACACGCTCGTGCTTTACCACAGTCCCGGTCTGCGCAAGATTCTCGCCCGAAAAAACTGAACATGGACGGCGCTACCACACGCTCAGTTAAGTACGCGCAGGCTTCATTCTTGTCGAAATCGTCGGCGTGTAAACAATGTTTCCCAGTGAAGAACTATTTCTTTAATCCTTCGATTTGATTTTCCAAATTGCAGGCAGAGATTTATATTATATACCTAGACTTAAAAATTCAGCCAAAAAGTCGCGATCATACGTAAGTCTGCCATTTTTGAATGACGGACGACCACGTACGACAAAACACTAAACGCCCAACCACACGCACAGACAAGTGCGCGGCTTGCGCAGGTTACATTTCTAGCAAGCCGAATAATGCGCAGGCCGCGCCGTGGGGTTTGCGCGTGATACAGTTTTACCAACCACGGTGTTCCGTGTACAAGCCAGTTTGCGCAGGCAAGACTGTGGTAAAGCATGAGCGTGTGGTAGGCGCATTAGTAATTGTTTATAGTCGCGCGAACTAGCGTGTGGTACTCACAAGTCACACGCTAGTTTCACAAACTGCCGTCCCTGTTCTCTAATATAGAGTTTCTATGTAAACGAACAACTACAATTTAAACCTGGCTACTAGAAATTATAGACTTCTCGTACTCGCTCGCTGTTGATATAAAAAATTAAATAAACAAACATACGTCAAAATTGACAAAATCAGGCCACGCTATTTTGGTTTAGTAAAAAATCTAAAAGTACAAAAAACAGTAAAAATTGTTAAAAGTATTAAAAATTAGATTCCTCAACATATTTTCTGAAAGTTTTACATCATGTGTTGCGGAGGATGCGGGTCATGCGGCGGCTGCTGCGGGGGATCCTGCGGGGGTTGCTGCGGGGGATGCTGTGGGGGTTGCTGTGGCTACTGTGGTGGGGGCCCCTGTTGCTGCGGCACTCCCTGCAACTGCCAAACGTCTGGACTCAAGTATCCGGCCCCATTCTGTGGCCCCTGCGGAGGCGTTTGCAGGGGCCCGTGCGGCCAGCCATTCGGTACCTACAGCTGGAGATACAGGTCATGCTGCTGACCTCAAAGCTTAGCAATAGTGATGTCCAAAATTTCCGTCCTGTTAATAAATATCTGTTTTACACTTGACGTCTTTTCATGGTTCATTAGGTTCCCCCGCAATTCCGCATACAGTTCTCGTCGATGCTTTCCGATGTCCACCACTGGCTTATCCCCTAGTAGTGGACAATGATAAGGTATGTTTTATATACCCCCGCTGCTTAAAGCACAAGCCGGTGGTGGACACAAGGAAGCATCGTTCTCGATTGATTTTGAGTATGGTAGAGATGGTTGAGTTCTATTAATTGAAACTATACCCACATAATATTTCTAAATGAAACATGAAATCTGATGTACTTAATAATATTGATGTTAGATTAAAAGCTACCAAGTCGTTGTGCTGTTATAAAAATAAAGTTCGTATGACAAAGTAATATTTTTTGGCAATCGAGGTTTGATGTTTTAGGCTGATGCATGCAGACGTTTAGGAGCTAGCCTAGCACACTTCAAAAATATAAATAGGTAGTCCATTATTAAATGGGTACTGCAGATATAGCTGTGAATGAACCCACAGAACAGATAAAAGAGATTAGAAAGGAAATAGTTCCTGATTTGTATTAGAACGCCTGTCGCCGCTTGTCTCCCACTCTCTATATCCACTACAAGCAAGAGGCTAATACGTACGCGCATAACGCACACAAATAAACCGCACTCACTTAGATCGCGAGCTTGCTACTGGTTGTCACACTAGCGCAAACACTGCGTATGACGTACACTCACACACGCTTTAATTTCTCATACATGTTACGGCGACCAAAAGGTCGATAATTTATGTCGATAAAATTACTTTAGTTTTGTAACTTTAAGTTTTGCAATATTTTGCTTTAATTTCGGAACGGGATAGAAAGAATGAAAAGGTATTTATTTGTCTCACACAGATACAAAATTAAAGATTAAAAAAGTAAAATCAAAAGTAAACATACGAGAAACACTTAGAAATAAGACATACATTCAATTAATTACTACATTTAGTTAGTAGGTATCTATTCAATTCTACCGGTTGCCTCTAGCCATAGTGTTCTTGTATCTGAATCTGTTGGAAACCTAAAAACAAAACTTTGTTGTGTTATGTTTCCATTATAAATGACTAACCTCAAAACAAATTTTAGACGAAAACCAAAATTAATAACCCACAATAAACAATAATTGACAGTAATAAACGAAGTTATTTAATCATATTCATAATAATATCATTTGAATACATTCACACATACTAAATATCGACATTGTTTACAACTTGGTACAACACAATCGAAACGCATAGATTTTGCAGAACTCAAGCTTTGGCTCGTCGTACGCGACGTTCGCAGTGAACGAAATACATCGCGCAATCGCCCACGCAGTACAAGATGGTACCCACGTATTGCAAGCAATGTACGTAATTTTTTAACTGCTTGCGACAGTATCATTTTTTCTACCAACTACATAATACTATTGTAATAATTACAAATATTACTTGTATTTTAAGGTATTTGGAATTACCGGTGATAAGAAATCCCTTCTCGAGGCACACTACACACCCTGGCTTCTTTTCCGACACATTATAATAGCGCAAGATGGCATAATTCTTTTTTTTCGCGGAGCTTCGTACGCTGTCAGTGTGAGCGCGATTGTTGGCCGGTAAATCAAATTTTGTCGACATTTGAGCGTTTGCGACATATGAGCGGCGCGCCTGCCCCGCCCACAAGGCCCTTCTAACCTCTTTTATCTGTTCTGTGAATGAACCTAACACCTACAAAGTCTTTGAGCGTCAGGCGTCAAGGTACGCGAAAACGGAAGTGCGGTCATTTTATTTAACGTCCACATCAGATAATGGCGGCCGGAAGTGCTGAGCGATGTACCCGCGATAAAATATATTTCGTCACTCGACTTCTCTTTTAATGTATTTCGCGTGTATTTAACAGTCATTACGCATTTAATGTTTTTACGTAGAAATCGTAAAGTCAGTTCTTGGATGTCGAAAACTCATAAAAATAAAGTATTCCCGTGATTATGATCACGTGAACTAAAACGTTATGAGCTCCGTCCGATATCGACTCAATCATTCAAGGAATTCATTCTCAGTGATTAATCGAGTTTTCAGAATCGATAAAATATGATGCCAGTGCCGCAGCATCCGTCGTGATGGTCATAAATTGAATCTGAAGTTTAAAACATGACTGTGTAGTGTGTATCTACGACCTAGCCTTATGCAATGGTTTAATACCGGGTCGAATTTTATCAACCTTACCTGGAGGAAAAGTACCACAGAGTACATTATTATTAACTGGGGTTAAGCCGCTCTTGTCTAGGTTGGTCTATGGATGGGTGCTCGCCCATTACATACACAGTTTCCTTCGTGTCTTGGAAAGTTCGTCAAGCCGTTTGTCCTAGCTATCATTTTGTAAAACTTTCAGTCTTAACAGGTAGTCAGTGCTCCGAATGTCTGACAACCAGTTTTGCCATGGGGTATCATGAGAGAACTATAAATATTGTATTCGAATCTTGAATACTATTCAAATCTTAACATTAATATAGATGCTTTAATAAATAAAAATATAATTGTAACACTTTCTTGCAGTTTGAAATGATTAAAGGAAAGTATCTTAGTTCTTTTATAAGCTTAGTGCATAGTGTGCTTTGATTCAAATGATTGAGGTATTCTAAATCTTGTGGGATCTCCATGAGTGTACTTTGAATACAGATCGCACGCCATAAAAAACTTGTAGTAGGTACCTCTGCACAAAAGATTCGAGCCTGCAAATAATTTTAATAACTTTAGTTTTTTTTAAAGTGGTATGTGTAGGTACATGATTTTAACAATGTTGGCCTGTGTTAATAGATTTAGGTCTAGGTAAAACTTACTGACTTGCAAACTACAATGACCTCCACAAATAAGCGTGGCCATTTACAAGCTAGGTGATATTACAAAGAGATCTATGGCTGAAATCACTATTATAATGGACTTGAAACCTAAGTTATTGTTTTATAATTTGTCATACTTAAATAGGTTTGTGGAATAGGGGTCGTGCCAAAGTCGTGGAACTAATGAATTCAGTTTTCCCAATGACAATGCAGCACTGTTTATTGTGTTTCACACTATTTCTAGTGAATTGCGTGTCTGCGCGGTCTTTGACCTGTTTCGGTGAATTCTCAATTTTTCCCCATTATCTACAAAAGACAATAACCATTTTATAGTGAGCTCAGGGTTATTTAATATATTATATTATCGTAGGTCAAGTTAGAGCGGGGTTTTTTATAGATGCGGGTACCGTTTTCATAGAATGCCGTGGCGAGGGGTCGCATTCCACGAATGTCGCCCCCATACAATGTCACGGTTTATTTTAGTAAATTTCTAATAACCGTGACGTTTTGGGTCTCGTGAGTAATCAATCTTCAAAATCATGCTACAATGCTTGCTCTATTTTTATGTAAATTTTGTTGGTTCTATCTATTGTTGTTTGAACGAGGGCGGTCTACCTATCAAAGCTGGTAACAGTTCCATGCCTGCCTCTGTAGTAAAATGCGATCGATATTAATATTATCTCATACGTAACATAACATCATGCCTGTAATCCCTGAAGGGTTAGGCAGAGGCGTACCTGTATTTCGCCAGTGACGTTTAAGTCCCATGTAATAGGCGGCGAATCTAAATTTTCACCAACGAGCACAAATCCCGGCTCAGTGGGTGCTACCCGTGGTTGCTACCCGTGGGTGCTACCCGTGGGTGCTACCCGTGGGTGCTACCCGTGGGTGCTACCCGTGGGTGCTACTGACAAATTCGTAATGAAAGATTTAATAACACTGCCCGACTGGGAATAACGTTTGCGACCAACGAGGCAATTACTAAGTATCTCATAAAATAAAAGGACATCTTGATTTTATTTATTTTAATTTCTAACAAGTAATACCTACCACCACCTAACTACCACTAACTCGTGGCTCGATGATGTCAGCCGCTCGGATCAATCTTTAGGTTAAGCCGCGCTTGCTTAGGTTGGTCTGTGGAAGGGTGTCCACCCATTACATACCGAGTTTCCTCCGTGCCTCGCAAAGCACGTTAAGCTGTTGGTCCCAGCTGCCGTTTGTAAATCTTTAACAGTCGTAACGGGTAGTCAGTGGCACGAAAGTCTGACAACCAGTCTTACCAAAGGATATCATATTTCGTAGTACTAACTGGTTTGTGAAGGGCAGATAGGCCGTCGCGTCGCTTCATGTAAAATACTGGTATTCAGCTGCATCCGATTAGACTGGAAGCCATACACATAATTGGGAAAAAGCCAGGCAGATGATGATGATGAGTTTTCTTCATAATATGCAACATCGGAGACCGGCCCACCATGGGTCACGGTGTCCCAGCATATAGTTCGGATGATAGCAGCTCGCAAATAACCCATGTTCGCAGTTTTCCTGGTCCATTCCTATAAAATCATTGTGCTTTATTGTGTTTTACGTCTTCGATTTACGTTTTTATTGCATTTATTTATTTTGTGGAGAGTTGTGGAGGTTACTACACTGATTAATTTGACTTCTTTTGACCATTGAGGTATTTATACCTCAATGCTTTTGACGTACAGTGGTGCGTGGTTGTTTTGACACGCACGATGTTAAGCAACATCTACACAGGGTTAGTAACTGAATCATAATTCTATTGGCTATTTGACTACTGTTAAAAATTCACGAAAGAACTAACCGAAATAACACGATGTGTGAAAAAGTAATAATATTGATAAAAAATGGAGTAGTTACATGATTTAGAAGTTTTTGGTGCGGGCACTTTCTATCCTTGTCGCGCGAAACGGCCAGTTGTACTACGTAACGTGACGTAACCGTGACGTTACTATAACGCGCGGGCGGTATGAAATATGACGTCACGTTGATATAGCGCTGTCTTTGTCTAACACGTCATTTAAAATCAGTTTAAACTAAGCAATTTTCTGATCGATTTTATTACTTTTTCACACATCGTGTTATTTCTGTTGGTTCTTTAAAATAACATAACATTTTCGTGAATTTTTAACAGTAGTCAAGTAGCCAATTCGAGACTGGTCGGTACTGACCTATTGAAAATTGTTTTGGAGTCCGTGCAACGCCATGACATCAGTGCTGAGATGCTGACACGCATGGCAATAATCTGAACTACACACATCATCAACACTGTCTAGGGATATTTTGGATTTACTCAATTTACTCAAAATGTATTAAAAATAGCATACAACATGTATATATTTTTATAAAGCCCATTTATCAGACTACACTCCAGAATAAAAAAAAACAATGTTTTTTTGCGTAAACAAATTTTTATTCAAATAAAGAAAAAACATGAAATAATGGTAAAACTAACAACGAATGTGTTTCTCAAGAAAAATTTACAAATAAGGAAAAAATAATTTGTTTTTAACAGTTCTGTGAAAAATCAGTAGTCAGTAAAACCACCCATGACGTTAATAACGGTCCTGCAACGGTTTTTCATGCTTTGGATTAAGTTATCCAAGTCTTGCTGCGGTATATTGTCCCAGGTCCGGCTAAGATGCAAAAAAAGTTGCTCTTCCGTCGCAACGTTTGCAGGGAAATTCCTCAAAGCCCTTCTTCGGAGCATGTCCCACGCGTGTTCTATGGGGTTTAGGTCAGGCGATTGAGCGGGCCAGCCTAAGACCGATACGTCGTGCTCCTGCAACCAGCTCGTCACCACTCTCGCTGTGTGCGGACAGGCGTTATCGTGCATGAGCGTGAATTCTTGGCCCATTTGTAGTCGATGGGGGTAGATTATTGGTACTAGCACCTCGTTACGGTATTTTTCAGCCGTCATGGTGTTTCTGATCCAAACGAGGTCTGTTCTTCCACCAACACGAATTCCCGCCCAAACCATAATTGTCCCGCCGTGGTATGAATGGACTTCCTGAGGATGTTGCAGACGGCTCTCACGACCAGGAACTCGCCAAACACGCACTCTACGTGTATCGGGATGGAAACCGAACCGGGACTCATCGGTAAACAGCACTACAGACCACTGGTTTTCTTCCCAGAGCAAATGTTTACGAGCCCACTCTAGTCGTCGTCCACGATTTCCTCGGCGTAGTGCTGGAGTACGAAGCGGTCTGCGAGCATGAAGGTTAGCTTCATGCAGCCTTCTCCTCACAGTTTGGTCACTCACAAGCAACTGGTGCTCTGACTGGAGCCTCTGAACCAACTGCATGGCCGTAACATTTGGTTGTCTTCTCGCGGCAACTTGCAAAAATCGGTCTTGTCGTTGAGTGGTTATGCGCTTCCCGCCTGGGTGTCTTTCAGCCATTTTACCACGATAACGTGACCATAACCTTGATATCACGTTTTGTCTTGTTCCAAACTCCTCAGCAATACTCCGTTGAGTAGCCCCAGCTTGGAGCATGCCTACTGCCCTTAACATTTCTTCTCTAGTTTAATGGCGCCGCTGCATGATGCACACAATAACATTAATTCGGAATTAACCGATAACTTGTTATAAAACTTAAATTGGACACAAAAAAATAGCCACAAACTACTGTACGTAAATGAAACCTTCGGACTTCGCTACCATTAATTATGCCGCGTAAATCTTTTGTTTTTAATGTATTTTTTCAAATTCAAATTTAGAATCGTTCAAAAAGGCTTACAAAATAATCTTTCTTCTTCAAAAGAATTTTAAAGTGGCCAGTATTTTTTGAGTTTAAGAACTTTATACAAAATATCCCTAGACGGTGTTGATGTGTGTATTTTTTTTAAAGTTGCCCCACACTAGGAATTTCTCCTGTATCGTGGGTGCGTTTACAAACATTTAAAACTAACATACATAAACACACCCAGACCCGAAACAACTATTTGTAGGCCATACAAATATTAGTTCCATGCGGGAATCGAACCCGCGACACTCAGCTCAGCAGTCCAATCGCTCAGCCACTGCGCCAACCGTGCCGTGCCGTGTTAGGCTTTTCAATGCGATTCTTACAGACAATTTAACAAAATTGTTTTACAAAAGCGAAGAGCACCCTCCTGACAAACTAATTCAAGATCCTTAGCACCTCAGATCAACTATAATAATTTAGAATACTCTACGATAATAATATTTTCGTAGATTAGATAGATAGAAAAATAAAGAATGGCGTGCATTAGAAGAGACCTACACTCAGCATTGGGTGGTGCAAAGGTTGAAAAAGAAGAAGCAGAAAAAGAGTAGATAGAGATGCTGTCGAGCGGGGATATTATTGTAGGAGCAAGGAAGTGAAGCATTAGTTAGTGCAATACCAAAGAGTTTATTAGCAGAAAAACTGGCGCAAAAGAAAAAAAAACATCCGACCTATTTTAAAAATCGAATGCGCTCCTAATCGCCCTGTCACCATTCAAACAGAAGATTATCTTGAAGATCTGACGTTTTTCCCAGACACGCTACATTTCCGTTACAAAATTTCCCCGGAATTTATTTCGTAGGTTAAAATTGATAAGTCAGGAAGTTCCCAACAATGCCGGTGTACTATGGCGGCTTCATCGGCGGCCCGCACAGCGGCGGCTACTGCCTGTACTCTGGCGGCTGCAGCCCGACGACCGGGGGCTGCGGTCCGTGTGGCCCACTGCCGGGACCATGCTGCGGATATTCTGGATAATCAGGTAATTTTGTTAAGATTTATCCTCACTAATATCCTTACTAATATTATAAATACGAAAGTAACTCTGTCTGTCTGTATGTCGCGCTTTCACGCCAAAACTACTGAACCGATATAAATTAAATTTGGTACACAGATAGTCTAGAGCCTGAGAAAGGATATAGGCTACTTTTTAATACGACAAAAGGGTTTTAAGGGGTTGAAAGCGGGGGATGGAAAGATTACTTTTGGTCGCGATAACCGAGACCCACGCGGATGAAACCGCGGGCATCAGTTAGTAAGTTGTAAATGTCCGGAAACAAAATGCTATTAACAATACGGCGGTTAAGTCGATCTCTTGATTTCTAGAACAGCAGGGTATTCTATCCTTACCTAAGATAAATATTTTAATGTTTAGAGATCGAGCCCATAGCATCAAAGGAAATTTACCTGTATCTTGTTTCGTCTAGCTACGTATGAATTTAAAATGCACTGCCGTGCGATACGGTCCCCGCTTTTACTCTGGCTTTACTCTCCAAAGTGAGAGCCTCATCCAAAAATATTGTATGATAACCCACTCATGTAACTTTGGTTGAAATAAATAAAAAAAAATTAAAAAAATTATGAACAACAATGGAAGATGCCATTAGCCAGATTATAATTATTGCTTTTGTTTGTATATAGTTTTGTCACTAGGCAATGAACGAATAAATAGCTTCGTGCATAAGTACTCATACCTGCGAGTATTCGCCCGTCGCCATCACACCGTCTTTGCTGGCCATATCGTTACCAGTTACTAGCTCTATATACTCACTCCTACTCACTCACTCTATATGAACACGGTGCGCTGTGGCGGCGCGCGCCGTTTTCTGGTGTCAGAGCGGCATCCCACATATAAAAATCCATAGTATATCGCACGACGGACGCACACCGTACATGCTGCCCTCAAGACGATTCGGGGAGACGTGTGTGTATTACCGACGCCAGAGGGTCACCACAGCACCGCAGCACCGCTCAGTTGTGTATTGTATGTGGTATAAGGCAGAACGGGCGTGCTACGTCGCGGTGCGAAAGGGAGTGTGTGACTCCTACTGACTAAAACCACCTATAGTATGTTCTCTCTTAGCCCTTTGTGTCCGGGGCCACGGTATTTCTTTCGAAAAACCCGCAGCCCCCCCTGCAGGCGTTCAGAGCCCTCCAAAGTTGCTGACATCTGAGGCGCGCGTTCAACACGAACGCGCCGTCAACACGGCACCACATGCATAGCCTCTAATACCGTCATCTTGTTGCAGATACCAGAAGACTGGTCGAGCGAGATGTGTATCTTCAAGCAGACCGTACAGTTTGTGATGTCGATGCTGATGTTCGTGGTGGTCACGATCATTGGTCTGCTGGGCTTCCTCGCCGAGTACAAAGGCAATGGCGGCAATTCACAAGTGGATGTTATTGTTAAATAAAAGTTGAAAAAAATTTATATATTTTTATTTCGGTGTGTGGTTGTCACTTGTTACAGTAAAATGGGGTGAATAGAAACTCACGAGTGAATCGAGACACAACTTTGAAAGGGATTTTAACATTGAATGAATACGATATGTTAGTACTCTATTGTATTCACTTAATTTTATTTTATTTACCACATTCATTCAAAGTTATAATCTTTCTCAAAGTTCTGTCTCGATTCACTCGTGAGTTTCTATTCACCCCATTTTACGGTACCTCGTCATATAAGGATATCGTGCAGAGGAGAGGAATGAATACGAGTGCAGAGGACTGTGTGCTCACAGAGTGCCGGGGAGGAGTGTGTGCCCACAGAATGCAGAGGAGTGTGTGCCCACATAGTGCAGAGGAGTGTGTGCCCACAGAAAATTTGTTAATCTGTCATTTTGCGTTTCTGACGTTTTGCGCCCAAACCAGTGCAGAGGAGTGTGTGCCAACAGAGTGCAGAGGAGTGTGTGCCAACAGAGTGCAGAGGAGTGTGTGCCAACAGAGTGCAGAGGGCTGTGTGCCCACAGAGTGAGCGCAGAAGGCTGTGTGCCCACAGAGTGCAGAGGGCTGTGTGCCCACAGAGTGCAGAGGGCTGTGTGCCCACAGAGTGCAGAGGGCTGTGTGCCCACAGAGTGCAGAGGGCTGTGTGCCCACAAAGTGAGTGCAGAGGGCTGTGTGCCCACAGAGTGCAGAGGGCTGGGTGCCCACAGAGTGCAGAGGGCTGGGTGCCCACAGAGTGCAGAGGGCTGGGTGCCCACAGAGTGCAGAGGGCTGTGTGCCCACAGAATGAGTGCAGAGGGCTTGTGCCCACAGAGTGCAGAGAGCTGGGTGCCCACAGAGTGCAGAGGGCTGGGTGCCCACAGAGTGCAGAGGGCTGGGTGCCCACAGAGTGCAGAGGGCTGGGTGCCCACAGAGTGCAGAGGGCTGGGTGCCCACAGAGTGCAGAGGGCTGGGTGCCCACAGAGTGAGTGCAGATGGCTTGTGCCCACAGAGTGCAGATGGCTTGTGCCCACAGAGTGCAGAGGGCTGTGTGCCCACAGAGTGCAGAGGGCTGTGTGCCCACAGAGGGCCGTGTGCCCACAGAGGGCCGTGTGCCCACAGAGGGCCGTGTGCCCACAGAGGGCCGTGTGCCCACAGAGGGCCGTGTGCCCACAGAGGGCCGTGTGCCCACAGAGGGCCGTGTGCCCACAGAGGGCCGTGTGCCCACAGAGGGCCGTGTGCCCACAGAGGGCCGTGTGCCCACAGAGGGCCGTGTGCCCACAGATGGCCGTGTGCCCACAGAGTGCAGAGAGCCGTGTGCCCACAGAGTGCAGAGGGCCGTGTGCCCACAGAGTGCAGAGGGCCGTGTGCCCACAGAGTGCAGAGGGCCGTGTGCCCACAGAGTGCAGAGGGCCGTGTGCCCACAGAGTGCAGAGGGCCGTGTGCCCACAGAGTGCAGAGGGCCGTGTGCCCACAGAGTGCAGAGGGCCGTGTGCCCACAGAGTGCAGAGGGCCGTGTGCCCACAGAGTGCAGAGGGCCGTGTGCCCACAGAGTGCAGAGGGCCGTGTGCCCACAGAGTGCAGAGGGCCGTGTGCCCACAGAGTGCAGAGGGCCGTGTGCCCACAGAGTGCAGAGGGCCGTGTGCCCACAGAGTGCAGAGGGCCGTGTGCCCCACAGAGTGCAGAGGGCTGTGTGCCCACAGAGTGCAGAGGGCCGTGTGCCCACAGAGTGCAGAGGGCCGTGTGCCCACAGAGTGCAGAGTTTGTGTGCCCAGAGTGCAGAGGACCGTGTGTTCAGAGTGCAGAGGACTGTGTACCCACAGAGTGCAGAGTGCAGAGGACCGTGTGCCCAGAGTGCAGAGGACCGTGTGCCCAGAGTGCAGAGAACTGCTCACAGTGTAGAGGAGGCAGAGGTACCGCCAGTATAGCAGTGTAGAGGCAATGGTAACCCCAGTATAGTGTAGAGGAGGCGAGGTAACGTAAGTATAGCAGTGTTATGTAGAGGCAGAGGTAACACCAGTATAGCAGTGTAAAAAAGACAGATAACGCCTGTTGCATTTCAAAGCTACACAACGCTAAAGAGCGAAAGAGAAACGAAAAAAAAAGTGACCTGAACGCATATTTATACAAAATCCATACATAAACGCTGTTTATGACTGCGGACGGCATAACCGCGATATCTTCAGTAGAGGCCCACACTTACGCCGTGGTCAGCCGGGGGATATCGCTTGAGGTCCGTTTGATCCGGTCGGCAGGCACCGTCGTCGGGTAGCAGCGTAGGACCCCCCCCAGCTCAGAGAGGGCCATACTTGCGCTCGGCGGAGCAAGGCTCGACGCCCACTCGACGTCGTACTCGTGGCCACAGGCAGCACGAGGAGCTTAGCTCAGAACGGAGCATTGGCGCTAAGCATATGCCACGCTGCTTTGTCACGACCGGACGCAGCGCAGCGGGGCCCCGGCCCGCAGGCTTCAACAGCAACCGCCGCCGTAGCAGCAACCGCCGCACGGGCCGCAACACGGCGAACAGCACGAGTAGCACGGGCTGCAGCAAGGGCTACAGCACGGGCTATAACAACCTCCGCAAGGGTAGCAAGGCATCTTGACTTAGAAGATTACTGCTCAACGAAACGCAACCGTCGCAAACAATTTAACTGTAGAGGGAGCGAGCTTGTGACGTTTTCACTTTTTTTTTTGTAGATTTTTTAAATATATTTTTAATACTGTATGTTGAAGAGTTGAAGAATGATTGCTAAGTGACTTTACAATGAAGGTACAGGGCTTTTATAAAGCCTTTTTTTTTTTTGTTTGTCGAATCGAATAATTAATTATTTCAAATATATTTTTTCTTCTGTTTAGAGTTTTTATTGTTACGAGTCTTTTACATTTTGCCATGGCAAAGAGTTTCTACTTGACTTAAAATAAAATAGGTCGAATATCCAAAACAAAGTATAATATTATGTTTCGTATAAAACCTAAACAAGCCATAAATAAACGCCCAGGCAATTCATTTATTCAAAGGATAAATAACGGAGAACAGACATTAAACATTTTATTAAATAAAAATTCTACTGCCTACAAAATACTACTCCAGAATATTTGGATGGATTTGAGATTTATCTCAAATCCATCCAAATATTCTGCATCATTAGTTCATAACTCGTACAATAAGACGGTAATCGAAATAACATATATTTTTATAGCGAAAAGAAGGATTTCTTAGAACGAACCCGATGTAGCCGACATCAACTTTGAAACTGATAACACAAACAAATTTCAGTTCTTGGTAAAACTATAATTGTTAGCATTTCATATTAACCGCCATGTTTCGTGGTAAGTAAAACAACACACGCACGGCCGGTCACCTATCTATACAAATAAAATAACAATGATGTGTCTGTTTGTTATTTCAAAATATACTTTAATTATGCATTCAGTAAATAGCTGGTACTTTCGGCACTTATAACAAAAAAAAACATTTATTAAGAATACATTCTTGTCTGTCTGTCTGTTTGGTCCCGCTAATAGCCTCAACGGCAGGACCGATTTTGAAGGGAATTTTACGGGCAATTAACTTATTTTAAACATATTAGGCTTATTGATATTTATTTTAGAAAAATGATTAGGGTTTCGTGCAAATAAAAAATCCTATGAAATTGTGAACAAAATCCGATTCAAATAGTGAAGCAGAAGCTAGGTTCTAAAAAAATTCACCAAAAAAACTTTTTTACAAAAAATAAAACACAAAAAAGAGAAAAATAAACTTAAGCAGAAAAATCAGCTTCTGAAGTCGGTGACTTCTGTTTCTTTGATTTCATGGTTTTGCCACCGACTTCAGAAGCTGATATTTGTGTTTTAATTTATGTTGGAGTCGTTTTATTTTTTGTAAAAAAGTTTTTATTTTTCACTTTTTAGTGGTTCACATGTGTTTACCCCTTCACAGCATACCGGCGTGATGTTATGTTAATAACAACAACAATAAACAGACATGAGATTTCAACAATCCCAGACCATTTGCTATCTTTTATTGAGGAGTTCCGTTGCCTATCTCCGAATTTCTTCATCAGATCTTCACCAAATTGATATGGGACTACTCCGAGAAAGTACTCTTCCAAAAACTACTCAAATCACTTCAAGTGTGCCTATAAAATTTAAAGAGTTCTCTCTATTTCTCCAGGATCCCATCATTAGATCCTGACTGATCATGGGACCGCTTGGAAAGTATACCATTTCAAACAAAACAAAAAAAATCTAAATCAGTCCAGCCATCTTCGAGTAATCGGTGAACAAACATAATAAAAAAAATATGGCCTACGAATTGAGAACCTCATCCTTTTTGAAGTCGGTTAAAAATGGGGCAAAATATCAATGTCCACTACCGCCATCTAAATACAGGTATTTCCAATGAAAACTCGCCTTTCTCGGACCAAACAACCACGTACACAAGACGCGTATCTAGGTTGTACTTATCTATATTCAATAACTTCTAAGACATTTTAATCGCAATAATCAGAAGCACTTACTAGTAAGCCAATCAAATTAAAAAGTATTGCATTCTAAACATGATAATTATAACGATACAGAACTCTACAGGGGTACAGGACTTCGGGGAAACACGCTTACCTAGAGGACTGCACAGCCAACGCTAAAATTGAAATTAATTACTTTTCTCTTCTCAGAATCTTAACTATATAACCAACATTCTAAGAAGAACTGCGTAGGCAAACTTAATAATTACTGCGAGTACCTATAATCGTTTTTCCGAAGGTTTTTTTGGATCAGCTTTTTCACTTTGCTCCCGACTACGGTTTTTAGAATCCAATTATTTCTTTATTTTATTTTTTCTAAACGGGTTTGCGTTTGGCCGAATCTCGCCTGCATTCTCTATGTCGTCCGTCACACTATTGGCAGAGTGGTCGTGGTCGTCATGACAGGGGTGGTGGCAAGCTTCACAATTCGTCGCCATTACTCTTAAAAAAATAAAAAACCACCAGAAACCTGCATTTTTCGAACCTGTTAAGTTTGTCCTTACCTCTAGATTGTTTGTGAGTAGCTATGCTGTTGTGAAAAGCCGGTAGGGAATCCCACAGACTTCGCAGTTCGCACAATACGTTCGCTTAGCGTTTTGTTCGGGTTCGTGGAACATCAACCATATACGTGACGCTTTGCCGTACTATCTGTGCTCAGCAGGGATGATGATGGGGAAGTTTTGTCTACCTAGATACATTATAGGTAGGTAAATTATAGCTAGGTTATTTCATGTTTCAAATTATATCTTCGAGGCAAACGTTGTAATGTTTGTGTTTTTCTATATGGGTTTTTATTTTTAATTCGCTGCTGGGGTTAGGAGTAGGTAGTATAGGTAATTGATATTGTACCTCGTTATAAATTGATTTTATTTTTTAATGTTCTAGAACAAAAGCTGCAAATTTCAAACTGTCAGGATGACGTCAGAGCCAGTCTACGCCGGGGTTCGGTACGGAAAACGTCTCTGCTACGAAGTCTACTAGTTTCTGAGCAATAATAATGTCCGTTACGTTGGTCTACGTCGGGAAGAAAAGTGCCCGAGTGACGTTCCTCGGCCCTCCTCTTCGACTATCCTCCTCGATCCTCCTATTCGGTTCTCCTCTTCGGCACTCCTGACGTCCGCCGGCTGCTGCTACAACCGAAGGGACGTTTTCCTTGATCCTCGCGCCTCCTCTGCATCTGATGGAAGCTGAAGTTTGACTGCCTGCGTTTGACTGCAGGCTACAACCGGCCCCTTTGCGAGCTCAACAACTGGAAGGCCTGACTTGAGGCTTTCCACCTTAGAAACCCCTGGACTCTTCATACCTAAGGACCTTCACCCCGGTTTCCCTGATTGTGTACAGTGTTTTAGTTAGAATTCTCCAGCATCCAGTAGGTAGGGCCTGATAGGTTTAAAAGGTATTTTATAATTGTATTTTATTTTCTTATATTAAATAACAGCTGTTTTACCTTTTCCCTTTTTCTCTTAAACTGCGCTCTCCTTCTAGGTAGGAAAGTGCTAATTGTGACCTTACATTTATCAGGCTCCCCCTGTTAAAACGTTTCCAGGTGCTCCCTAAATTCTAAAAGAAACTCGCACGAGAACTTATATTAATTTGGTAACTATTCTTCTTCATTTATCACTTCACCCATCTCAACCCTTACTCGACTCTTTTATACTAAACATCATCTAGGTATTCTACACCCCTACATACATTCCGTTATCGAAAGATAATTGGCACCCTTTCGGCCTCTTGGATGTGTTAATCCACTTGTGGGCACTGCCAAGGTTGGAGATTGGTTACTATACGACGACTATTGGACAATATCTCGTGGTCGTTTCTCATAATTTTATTATACTTAATACTTTACCAAAACAACGCTACACTGCATCCCACAGACCTGCACACATTCAGTTATCGAAAGATAAATTGGCTCGGGCCCTCAGTCCTCCATTTTTTTGTATTCTTTTTGTTACTCCTAACGTATGAAAGATAACCCGAATGCAAAATTGTCAAAATGGTTGATAGTTTTTCAGGTACAGGCGGGCCCTCAATCCTCTATGTGAGAACTGAGGGCCCAACTTTACAGTCAATAACTCGCTTATAATTATGACTTTCACAAAATCTGATTCCAACTTTCACAATTGTTGGGGAATGTTCACTAAATCCTAAGCACATTTTTACAGAGTTTTAACAAACGGGCCCTTACACCACACGCACATCGTATATAATATGGTTGTTCGAGTCTACCGTACCCCTTGACGAAATTAGCTAGGTTATTTACTGGCGCATCATGTTTCAAATTATATCTTCCAGGCAAACGTATACCATATAACATAACATCACACCTGTAATCGCAAGAGGGTTAGGCAGAGGGGTACCAGGTACCTATTACACATAATATATTATTAGAAAGGGTGTAGGTACCCATTAAAACACCCACATTTCGCTCAGCTATGTTTAAGTGATGATGATGATAATAGGGAGCGAGCTTATTGTAACTAGCAGAGCACAATTCGTGACTGCTACTGATAAATTCCTGATGGAACAACCCAATAACACTTTGCCGGCTTGGGAATCGAACCTATGGACCTCACGCACACCAGTCGCGCTTGCGACCACTAGAGGAACAAGGCAATAAACACATACACTGAAGTAATAATAAACGCAGAATAAAAATAAACTACGTTGAAGCCTTGTCAACACCCGCATATCTACAACAAAGCCCAATATTATTTATGTGAACTCACTCAATATTCGGGGCAGCATCCCCTTCCCTATTCGCCGAACGGCGTTCGCAGCTGTCGCCCATAGCCCAGGGACGCCGGCTGCTTCAATGGCGACTGATAGCAGGGGCCGAGATCAAATGAATACCCATACAAATCTCTCAACAGTTCTATAGTTACATCCCATGCATTGAATAAGCCGAGTTGAAACGTGTTCTACATGACTGATTTTTACGCTACAAACGTTCACAAAGAATACTACACTGCTGTTCAATTCGAGTACCTCTGGACCCGTTCCCGATAGCATCTGTTTTCGAGATTCGGCTGCGATAATCTATAATGCTATTGGCTCAAGATGTTTGAAAATTGTGTTTGTTTTATGGTTTCCTAATTAATTAGAGTTCTTCAAAATTAAGATTACGAGACTATTGTTCCCAGAATTTAGAAGTTACTTATGTAATCAAGATTCTTCAGCGATTACTAGGTAATCGCTTGTTTTGATTTGATTGGATTAGTAACTCAATAGGGATTCAGATTGAATTGATTGATTGATGAAACTATTTCGAGGAATAAGGGCCCTTGTCATTTATTTCTAGTTAAGACGAAAATATACGCCCCTATACAGGGTGTAAATCAACCCATCACACAACCGTCAACCAAGCATTCTGTACATCAAACTAAGTACCCCTACGCAAAAATTTTTGCTGGGAAACGATTTTTTGTTTTGGGTCAAAAATCACATTTTACGGTAAAACTCAATGTAGGACTGTTATAACACTGTGCTAGTGGATGCTTTGAATAGTAAACACTCATGGAGGTAATTTAAGTAAAGTTAAATCCAGAAAAACTAGTATTTACAAAACAGCTGTGAAAAATTTGGAACTTTGACCCCCAATATCTCCGTAACTAGGAGGTTCAAAAAATGATCTCAGTGGTGGGGAGAATAAGTGGCCTTCGTTTGCGTTAAGGGTACTTTTACACCCTATATATTTATAAAGGGTGTACAAGTACCCTTAACGAAACCGAAAGGCACTATTCTCTCTCATTGCGATACTTTTTTTGTTCTAGCTAGACTATACCTTCTACTTACGAAGATATTGGAGGACAAAGTTCCGAATTTTTCACATGTTTTTATTCATAGAACTTTACTTTAGTCACATCCATGACCCGTTTACTATTCAAAGCATCGATTAGCACAATGTTTTGAGGGTGCTACATTGAGTTTTACCGTAAACCATGATATTTCACCCCAAAAAAAAGTTGTTTCCCAGCAATAACTTTAATGTAGGGTTACTTGGTTTGATGTAAATGTTTGGTTGACGGCTTTGTAAAGGGTACCTAAGTTTGTTAATTTTTCCTTTTTCCTTCAACGACGTCACCTCGAGAAGAAAAATAAACTCCGAACGCAGACTGCGTTCAACGCACGCCGTGAACCGCGCGTTTTCATACTGGATGCACAATGTGCACTCCATAATTACTGCTTTTTTATTTCATGTACCTATTATAACCATAGTAAATAGTATAATTATCTTCGTCGAATTTCATGTCGAAACTGACGCTATCTGCGCACGCCATTCGCTAACTGACCGCAGCTGAAACACAACACAATTATTTTGCGGTTCCAAACCGCACGATTTGCAATATTTTGGTCAATTCCCATTAATTATGCGGTTTCTACTAGGTAAGGTAAGTAGTATTTAGGTACCTACTGATACCTATTCTATATTTTCTGAAGGAATTTTTAAATCATTCGAATAAAAAAAAAACTATGTTTACACATGTCTTCAACAAACACATTTCGCGTACCTGTCAGAATCTATTTCAGTAGGTACCTACCTACCTATAAATTCGACGCATATCTATAGAATCTATTCTATGAAACTCCTCCGCCAAGGATGAACACTAGACATGTTGTTCACAATATTTCAGAGAAAATCGTCGCGACGAACGAGTTTTATTACAAGACTTGCAAAAAATTATACTAGGAATTCAAATTGTCGAGTTCCGAGAATCGAAAATGGGAGGACACAATAAAACTGTAGCTGAGAATTAATGATATTATTAATCATTACAAAAGATGTTTCAATTTCTCTGCCAGTTTGTCGTTGGCGGGGTTTCAAATGTGCGTGTTGACGAAACATTTGTGTCATCGCGCGATGATTTAAGACACACGATTGTTGTGCGTTCTTAGCGATGACAAAGGCGCCATTTTGGTCCTGTACCACTTTCGGATAATTCATTGTTGGTTCGGCTTTAATCTCTGATTAAAAGGTACGTGAGCTAAATCGGAATTGGGTCTAAACTTGTTTGTTAAAACTTTAGAATAAATTAATTTATTCGGTGATTAGGATTGCGTGTGGTTTTGCTTTCAATTTGAGTTCCAGTATAGGTTTGTTAAAATCGTTGGAATGAAAACCACATTGTTATCCCTACTATGTGATCAGAAACTTTAATTAAAAATAACTACTGTTTCAGGAATTGATGAACGCCCAGTACAATATAGAGTTTCCCGTAATAAGTAGGTAATCGTTAGGAGACCCCTTTTTTTTGGGGGTTGGAAATCATCAAATAACCCCTCTCGCTCTTGGGCAGAGCGGAAGGGAGTGTCAGACTTCTACTGACTAAAAACCACCCATGTTCCTTCTTAGCCCTTGCACCGAGGCCGCGGTATCTCTTTCGAACAACCCGTAGCCCCGACGGGAAGCGGGTTACGCTCCCATGAGTTAAGTAAAAAGTTATCACAACAAGCATAAAAGTACAGGTCAATTTATTATACGAATTTTATTAGAACCGTGTGACCTACTTCATACCTCCACAATCCATTGTGTCAATAGTTTAACAGTCCTGTGACTGGACGTCACTGCTTACGGGGTCAACGCCTCGGGTGTGTGAGTGTCCTGACTAAAAACCACTCATGTTCCTTCTTAGCCCTTACGCTGAGGCCGCGGTATCTCATCGAACAACTCGCAGCCCCGACGGGGTTAGGAGACCCCTAAATTGGCGTATGTCCGCAGAATTGTATGTGATATGCTAGATAAGGATTAACTGCTCTCATTGTTCAGTTTTCAAACATGGATTATACCCATATATTCATGACTCGTATGAAAAGTGGTTATTAACCATCAGTGAGCAGCAGCAGTGAGCGCTCACTGCTGAGCATAACGCTTACTCTCGCACTAAATGTTTGCTATCATTAAACTATTAGGCGCTAACAAATAAAAACATTATTTTTATTTCCCTTCTCTAGTTATTATTATTATAGCTAGCCTATGTTATCCCACTGCTGAGCAAAGGCCTTCTCTAGTAGGAAATATTTATTTAATAGAGTAAACTAACTATAGTACATACATTAATTAAAAACTATTAAATAATAACAAAGAACTATAAAAGGGCATCCAAAATCTGCTACTCAATACTATCAGCCGGTAGTGTGCCCAAAAGACTTTGCCACGTTACACGACACTAACACTAACTGCCGCACTCAGAGAGCTTTAATGATTACTTAGGCCATCACTTAGTAAAGGTTTTGACAGTTTTGTCATACAAAAGTATGACAATCCTTTACTAAGTGACGGCTTAAATAATCATTAAATATCTCTGAGTACCGCAGTTAGTCTCTGACCAAAGTAAAACCCAGCTCTTGGGTCACGAGAACCGTCAACTAAGCTTTTTAAAATTTCCTTGAACAGTCTATAAGCTCTCAAACGGCTTGAAAATATAGTTTCCACAAAGGTTTCTATATTTACGTCGCTTTAGGTTCTCTGCAGCCGCAGCGGCACACCCTGCGCAGCCCGATGAACTAGAAAGATGTGATGGCGCAACAAGAAAATCGACATGGTATCGACACATGTTGCGTCCCACACTAAAGCAATCTTCCGAGGAAAAAAAGACATGCCGTGCCGTCCGGTCTTTTGCCATCGCATCGTCGGTCGCGTGCATAGCCATTGAGTTCTATTGGAGCAATCTTTCCAAAACATCATTGAAATTTTGAAGTTTTTCCTCGATAAAATCGAGAAAAGAATTATCAAAGATTGGAGACGAAGGGAGTTTTTTTTTCAGTAAGTAGGTAGCTGTCGTGTTAAATTTTGAATCAGTAAGTTGTCTATCGGTAAAATTAATTTGAAATGAAATTGATTTTCATGTACATTATTTTTTATTACACTTCGATTACCTCATGTCATCCGAGGCGTTAACCCCGTATGCATTGGCGTCCATTCGCAGGACTGTTGATCTATTGACACAATGGATTGTGGAGGCTGGCGCGGACTCCCCCGCGCGTTAAATTGCTCTGTTACAGAAACAAGGCAAAAAAATTGCTAGTTTTCCCGGAAAGCGTGGACCGTTTTCATCGATAAATGGTTCACTGGGGAATTTTAATTTAAAAGCAGCGTCCCGTTCTTTGTATAAAGGGAAAAGAATTATTTGTTCAGCTTTTTTCCAGGTATGAAGTAGGTAGGTCACACGGTTCTAATAAAATTCGTATAATAAACTGACCTGTACTTTTATACTTGTTGAAGTGCTTCTCTTAGGGAGGGTAAACCGCTTCCCGTCCGCTCTGCCCAAGAGCGGGAGGGATGATGATTTCCCAGCACCTAAAAAAAAAAAAAAGGTTTCACTGCTTCGTTACGTAACGTGTTACGACGCCGGACTAAACTGTTGGTCGTCACTCTGTACGTCATAACATAATAGACGAGTTTAATTTTTTTTATTAAGAACTTGCTTTTTTTACGTCTCCGTTCGGGATATGGCCAGAAATTATACCCCGGTATGGTTTTAAAATAAATGTAGCTTATGATATGACACCCGGGGATAACGTAGCTTCCCGTTACTAAAAGAATTTTCGGAATCGTATCAGTAGTTCCAAAAATTACCTTATATCCTACTAACTTACAAACTTACTTTTTTATAATATTAGTATAGGTAGATAATAATATGTATAAGTATAGATAGGTACCTATATACCTACCTACGTACCTACTTACTTTTTAATAATAATAACAAACAACATTAAAGCTATGCTATCGGTTTTCACTTTAATTATACAGAATGCGGTCGTTTTACGGAATTTACGCAGCACAGTGATTGTGGTTTCAGTGGAATCGGGGACCGCTAACAATTTCCCCTCGTGTGTCGTTTCGGCGAAATATACTTAGTTACTATGAGCAATACAACTCGCTTTGAACGATCATTAGTTTGCAGTCGTTTTTATTATAATTATCTGTGTACTTAGTAGATTTCAGTAACTTAGATTGAATGTTAATGTTGACAGAATAATTGATATTTACTATCTACTATTAGGTACTCACAAAGCCATATGTCCATTAGTGATAATCTGATAATTGAGTGACTGCGGTACTCAGAGATATTTAATGATTACTTAAGCCGTCGCTTAGTAAAGATTTGACATACTTTTGTATGACAAAACTGTCAAAACCTTTACTAAGTGATGGCCTAAGTAATCATTAAAGCTCTCTGACTTCTGAGTGCGGCAGTTAATCAATCAATTTGCTAATCATCAATTATTTATTTGTAAACTAAGTAGTTACCTAGCTTTAGTTCCGCCCGCATGGTAGTTGGGAATTTATGCAACAGGAACGTACAACAGTTATAAAATTTAAATATCCAAACCCAGCTCAGTACTGTACTATGTGCGAAATTTTCAACGAAATCCGTTGAAACAGTATGGTAGGAAACAGCAGTTTTTTTAATAACCGGTGAAAACATTATTTGGGGGTGTTTGGCATGCACTGAACACTTTGGTAACCGTTTGGGCGCCAATGTCCCTTCCGCCCTGTATTAAATACGCATGCATTTATAAATATTATAATTGACCTAGCTTTGCACCCATTATAAGCAATCAAAGAAAGAAAAAGAAAGAAAGAAAACGTATTTATTTGGCACATAAAAACGCAAAACGTAAACGGAATCAGCGGCCCACTGGTTCGCTGCAGGGGTCGTGAGTTCAATCCTCGCCAACATTTTTGTTATTTTCTATATAAGTTTTTACTGTTTTTAGAAAATAACTTTAGTTTATTATTACTTAATTTTAGTTTGCCACAATAAGCGAAACCGTCGCTTATAATAATTGTACCTAAATTATTATGTTTTTCCTCATAGAAGTGAATAATTGTATTCTTTTTGAGCGAAATAAAATTTCTTAAACCGTAATTTCTATTCATTTAGGTTAGATCGTCATCATCATCACGTTATGAATACTATAATAATTAGTAAGACAAACAAACAACTTTCGCAGTCATAATATAATGTATTACTCAATAAAACCGTTATTGTAACCACAAATGACCATTACCTCCTTATTAATAATAAATAATATTTTCTGCGGTCATAGCAATACTTACTATTTCAGGAAACTTGACGTCATCAACTTTTTTCTAGAAGTGTTTATTCCTCTTGTTTTTGTTTAGATACCTACGGGAACCATAATATATGACACATTTTAATTATTTATTTCAATTAAAGAAAATCAAAACATAATTGAATTTGTTTTTTGCTAGTTTGGGGATTCCCCTTTATTTATTTTTGAAGAAGAGCACTGAGATAAAGGTTTTACCCTGACGCAATCATTACGGTAGGTAGAAACCGTTAGAACCATAGGGATTACCCGGATAGCCATAATGAGCAAATGGTGACGCTGCAGCTCGCGCTCGGCATAATAAGCTTAACATAATTATGTCGCCTGCAATCCCCGATGGTTAGGGCCGAGGTCAGAGGTGTTATAGTACACCCACACCCATATTTTACCAATTAGGTAGGCATATGAAAAGAGGTTGCGAACTGGAAGACGTTGCGTTGGAAGGCCTCCCACTAGGTGGACCGATGACCTGGTGAAGGTTGCGGGGATCCACAGGATGCGAGACGCACGGGACCGGTCAGTGTGGCGACACTTGGGGGAGGCCTATGTCCAGCAGTGGACGTATTTCGGCTGAAATGTTGATGAAAGAGGTCGAGCCTATTTCCTACTACCCGGCACCAATTCAGAACCCAGGCTGTTCTAAGTAACTCTTTGGCCGACCCGAGAATTAAACATAGAGGTTGTTGTTTAGTGGACTCATATCTTCGCCTACCATACGCGATTGCAAAGAAGAAGAATAAGATAAGAATAATTTATTTAAGAAAAAGTAATACAAAAGGTATACATTTAGGCACAAGTGGTGTTCTAAAATAATGGTATAATTAGTGCCAATCAAGGAGGCACAATCATCATCATTTGCCTAGCCTTATCCCAAGTATGTTGGGGCCGGATTCCAGTCTACCCAGATGAACCTGAATGCCAGTATTTTACACGGAGCGACTAAGTATCTGATCTCCACAGCCCAGTAACATGCATACATAAATAATAATAATATAAAAATAATCGTTTTATTGCAGGCATCTAAGGCCCATAGGTAAAATACACAAATAATATAAAATAATAATAACAAAGTATTACATATTAAAAAACCTTATAATCTATAACTACACACGTAACGTTGTCGGCGTCGTGTTTCGCTGCGAGGTGTCACGTAATAGTCCACGGAAACTCACACCCTTTTCCCATGGGGATAGGGTAGGCAGACACCACAGAACGCCACATGCTATCGATCCTTATTCGTCACAAACAAACACCAAACACTCTTGCCTCTTTATAATATAGTGTAGATTGGAAGTCGAACTTCTGTCGCTATATCCTTTTTTTTTTATGGTGGGTGGAAAATCATCATATAACCCCTCCCGCTCTTGGGCAGAGCGAAAGGGAGTGTCAGACTTCTACTGACTAAAAACCACCCATGTTCCTTCTTAGCCCTTCATGTCGAGGCCGCGGTATCTCTTGCGAACAACCCGTAGTCCTGACGGGGGTCGCTATAACCTTATAATGGAACTTAGGAGTATCCCTAAATTCTCACAACACTATACATCTACATAGGTACTACTACAATAGTTGCATACTCTGTTGCTCAATTATTTACAGAGTTTCGAGCTACCGCATAATTAAAGCTGTAGCTGAAATTAATATCACTGTACCTATTACTTGGGTTATAGCTTGTTTTTAGCATGGCACACGCGCGGAAGGTGGCTCTTATTGCACCACTTTTAGGTTCACAATGCAGTGTATGTATATACATCAGTGTATATACATACACTGCATTGCTCCATTATATACCGCGTCTACGGGCTAGAGAGATTGGTAGATGTAGTTTATTTGTCTAAACTTCAAGGAAGCAACATGCGGATAATAACTCCTGTGGAGACAGCGACATCTATCGCAACACATACGAACTAAATTGGCAAATGGATGGTCGGCTGCGGGTTGTTCGCAGATACCGCGGCCTCGACATGAAGGGCTAAGAAGGAACATGTTTGGTTTTTAGTCAGTAGAAGTCTGACACTCCCTTTCGCGCTGCCCAAGAGCAAGAAGGGTTATTTGATGATTTCCCACCCCCCCAAAGAAAAAAAAAAGGGTACTTGTTCTCCCCACCACTGCGATATTTTTTTTGTTCTTGACCATACCTGGGAACCTCCTAGTTACGGAGATATTGGGGGTCAAAGCTCCAAATTTTTCACAGCTGTTTTTGTAAATACTAGTTTTTCAGGTTATAACTTTACTTAAAAAACCTCCGTGACCCGTTTACTATTCGAGACATCCACTAGCACAATGTTTTGCTACATTGAGTTTTACCGTAAAATGTGTTTTTTGACCCAAAAAAAAAAAAAATAGTTTCCCAGCAAGAATGTTTGACGGCTGTGTGATGAGTTGATTTACACCCTGTATAGAAAGTCCCGACTTACATTATGTCGGGCAGGTCTGGTCGGAGAATCCTCCCTTTTCTATGGGGGATGAGGAAGTTTACACCCTGTTCCTCATACCCCCCAAACTCCCTTTAATTAAACTGCTTTAGGTACCTACTATGGAACTTCATAATTATTCTGGTAATTTATACGAAGACAAACAGCCTCGTTGGTGGTCGTAAGCGCGACTGCTGTGCACGAGGGTTCGATTTCAAGTTCGGGCAAAGTGTTATTGGTCTGAAATAAAAGTATATTATTATTAATAAGCCCCTATTACATGGGACTTAAACATAACTGGTGAAATAAGGGTGTACTAATGGGTACACCTGTGCCTAACCCTTCGGGACTGATAAGCGTGATGTTATGTTCTATTATTATCTACATGTTTTTTATTTCTTTGTAGTTTAGGACAATAAACTGTAGGTACATATTCCAATCTCTGGTACATGAGAAACTTTCCATATTGGCACCAAATAACTATTACTACGAAACGACACAAAATTTAGTGGGCAGAATGTCGATGTATTAGTTAGTAATGAGTTCTAAGAAGCCACAGTAACTAAAACGTGACGTAAATATTCGGAATCATGGAGGAAAACGGAAAACTGGTTGCTTACCTAATATGTATTGGTTTAATTTCCAGTCATCTATCTAATAAGGCAACAGAACGTAGTTAATCTTTTCAAAGAAAAAGTAATTTTTGATATTATCGTGAAAAATGTATACGCACGCACGACCAAGCAAGCTATACAAAACCAGGGGGCCTAAAATGCAGCAGAATCATAATATAAATATGAATTGCGATAAAAATTCGTAAAATGGTAACAGACACAGTTACTATAATAAATAGTCACTTTGTGGCCATTATAGGCCCAGTATATCATTATCTTAATTTTCCCCAGTATATGTATACCAGTAAATCTTTACAAAGCGAGATTATGTTATACTAAAATAGGGTGTAGCTTGATGTCAGGTATTCCAAGTTCTGATATTTGGTGTCAAATTTGGACAAAATATAGGAGAAAACAGATCTTCGCTATGTGCCTTAGATTTTGAGATATAAATGTGGCCCTGCTGGGGAGACTCGCAAATTATGAAATCACGATAATTTACGTTGGAGATGGTTGCAACGATATACATCATCAATCATTACTGTTTTATACTGACTAGTGTACAACTATAAATATATGGTGAAGATGAGAAAAATAAAATAAAAAAATAATATATAAATGTGCACAAGGTCAGAAGTCGAAAGTCAGTCATACACCCAGTCTTACCAAGGAGTATCGTATTATCCAGTAACTGGGTTCTAAAGGTCTTCTTCATGTAAAAATACTGGTATACTCAGCTGCATCCCGTAAAACTGGAGGCCAACCCCAACATACTTTGGGGAAAAGGCTAGGCAGTGGATTATGTACTTGGTCAGATGTGTAGTACTCGTAACCGGCGTGCGTATATGACTAGATGTATGAACGTGGACGAGCCGAAAGGAGTATGCCAGAAATGTAGCTGGTGGCGTTCCGAAGTTTCTGCTTACCTCCATGGGTTTAGGCTTGAGCTTACGAATACAGACGTCTTCGCACATCAAGCTTCCACAATAGATTTTCAACTTTATCGCTTATCCGGTTCAAGGTTGAATGGGAAAATTGTACAGTCTCCGGTAGCTTAATGTGCTGACCTTCGTACATAAATGATTCGTGCACAAGGGATTAAAACAACCCGTCGGGACTGCGGGTTGTTCGAAAGAGATATCGCGGCCTCGGCGCAAGAGCTAAGAAGGAACATGGGTGGTTTTTAGTCAGTAGAAGTCTGACACTCCCTTCCGCTCAGCCCAAGAGCGAGAGGGGTTGTTTGATGATTTCCCACCCCCCAAAAAATAAAAAAAAGGTAATAAAACAACATTTTTTTTTAATTAACATAGTTTTATTTATTATTTCAATTTATGAAACTCTTCTGCGTTTCCTTGTAGAAGGCTCCTCTTCACTCGCCTCCTCCTCATTTTCACCGTCACTCGTGATCTGCTCGATAATCTCAGTTGCAACGCTTGCAGCGTCTATTTCGGCTTCATCTGCGAACATTACATTAACTTTGAAGATTTTCGAATAGGGTAGTTAACAAAAAAGATCTAATTAGTCCGTCAGATACATTTCCAAAATATATTGGACACGTATTTTTTCATTTTTCACGTAAACAAACAATGAAGACGATACAGTGCTTTGAAAACTCAAGTGACGTCATATTCTAAGACATTAGTATGACATTTTTTAACGGTGAGTGACGTCACAACCCCCCACTTAAATCTTTGACGCGTTTTATCTTTGTAAATTTTTATTAATTTGATTTAAAAAAAAAAATTGAATCATGTTTTTTTAGTCAGTAAACATCCCTATTCTACTACAGACATTTTTTATATGCACCTGAGATGAAATTATAACATCTTCGTAGAGTTAGGCTTTACCATCATCATCCACAGCCCGAATCACCCACTGTTGGTTAAAGGCCTCTCTTTTCTGGTGCCAATCTCCACGTTCCTGTGCCAGTCTAGGGCTTAGCTAAGATCAAAGCGCTAGTTAGACGGAATCGAGAATTATGAAAAGGCCGCCCTTGCTCCATCGACAGTTACCCTTTAGTTTCTTATTTTAGGGTTCCGTAGCTGAAGGGTAACGAAGCCTTCGTTGTCCGTCCGTCTGTCAGCGGACATAATCCGTAATAGGTAGACAGTTCAAACAGAATGTGTATTTCTGTTGCCACAATCAAGAATAAATTAAACATTAAAAAAGGGCTCTCCTCTACTACAATGGTACGCTTTATATTTTTTAGTTTTTTGGCGGGTGGAATATCATCAAATAACCCCTCCCGCTCTTGGGCAGAGCGAAAGGGAGTGTCAGACTTCTACTGACTAAAAACCACCCATGTACCTTCTTAGCCCTTCATGTCGGGGCCGCGGTATCTCTTGCGAACAACCCGCAGCCCCGACGGGACAATGGTACCCTTCACACGCGAATCCGAGTCGCACTTCGCCGGTATTACAGTACTTATTTTCTTAAACTTAACCCTGATATTGCTATCGCTCAGTTGCATGATAAACGACTCATAGGCTCGGTTTTAACAACTGCTAGTTGTCACATTCAAGATGTACTATCAAAACGACTAATCATTTTGTTTTGGAACTGGTTGCAACCGCATGCTACCGGATTCAAAATTATAACCAATTCTGTGAAGTTGCACTTATGCGAAATTGGCACCCGGATTTACTAAGTCAATAACCGAAGTATGTACTTATTTACTTAAGTACTTAACAAAGATATTTGACGCTCCAAGGTGAATCAGGACTTCAGTACGTTGACTTAAAATTGAAAGTATACAAATAAATTATAAGAATTTTTAAGGTATACAGACACGAGTCATCTTCTAGGAAAACCTGCTTTAACGTCGACCGCATCGTTGTTAATTTAGTATGGAAAAAAAATAGCGGTCTAAAGCAATCATTTACAGTACCTTAATAAACACTAAGGACGTTAATGACTTTCGTGAAAATGATGTTTTATTTAAGTGCACTTCTAGAAATTCAGTATGTTGTTATTTATGAATTGTCTTGGCTTTGAGTGGCTTCCAGCTAAAAAAAAACAATGTAAAAGTTATGTGAGGTATTTACAAGCCTCCACAGTTAGCTGTAAACTATTGTTTAATGCTAACTGACTTGTAAGTAATAAATATAGTTTTTAGACAAGACAGTAATAACTGTCGCTAAGCAGCTTGCAAACAAACACATTCAAAACATTGTGTTGATAGATGCATGACATAGTACAGGGTTCATGAATGTATTTTGCGAGTGGAGTCCGCATAGCTGAATTTTGGCCCAAAACGATTTGATCGTATAGAAATTTACCATCGACACGCTAAGAAGAAGAATGTATTTTAAATAAAGTTATAACATTTAAAACTTATACATATTTAACAATAACCTTGTGAAAATGTTGGAACTTTGAATTTCAATATATCCATAACTAAAACGTATAATGTGGAACAAAAAAATATTCACAACTAGCTGTTGCCAGCGGCTTCGCCCGCTACCACTCGAAAATTATACCACGGGAAGATAAAATCGGGATTAAAACTATCCTATGTGTTAATCCAGGTTATAAACTATATGTGTACCAAATTTTATCCAAATCCGTTAAGTAGTTTTTGCGTGAAAGAGTAACAAACATTCACAGTCACACACACAAACTTTCGTCTTTATAATATTAGTGTGATGTGATAGTGTGATAACGGAGCATTTAGCTTTTTTTATTATAGCTACAAGTATAACAAACTACCTTCATTTCTCGTCTCATCAGCTTGTTCTCTCAGGTGCAGTACCTCTTGTAGCACGGGACCTTTGATTCTGAAGTCGCGTGCGGTACCCAGGGACAAATACTGCTGCCAATTTAACTGTAAAACAATAAACAGAATTACTAACTTCATTTATTTATTGTAACCTGTCTTCAGTGGGTTTTGGGTGGTAACGTCAGAGAAGCAGGCGGTCATCTGAAGGTTTATCGCCGCCAATCAACATTGGCAAATTGCAAAAAACGTAAAAAAAAGGTCGGCACATCGTCGCTGCTATACCAAAGGCACCGTAAGTGCACTGGCATCAATGCTTGAGTGAGCCGTCTCCTGTTTGCCTGTGTGTGGTGTACTGGTGTACACACAGCAACAATACAAGATTGCAGAAATATGTGTGCTGGTAGCGCTTCCTAGAACCTGCTCTTTGCTCAAACAATGCATGACATTATCGACTTCTGGATCAGTAGTAATCCATCACCAAGCCCACTGCAGGTTGCTACTTCTAAAACTTCCCAGTTCTCTAATAATGCCTTGAGAGCGGTGATGATAACATTAACTTACCTTAGCCTTGTTAGCGAGCAGTATGACTCGCTTGCTGAACTGCTCAGCTTCCAACACGAGGCGCGGTATGAGCTTGGTCTCGCGCAGCACTTTGCTCGCGTTCTGTTGTTGCTGCGATGCTTCCAAGTACGTGATGAGGTTGTCCATCACTGTCGATAGCTTCTTGCCGCTTAGCTTTAGGAGGCGCTCGAAACTGGTGGGAAAAGTAATGTTTAAATAAAAGGTCAAAGTAAAATAGCCAACGAATGTTGTCAGAAGTGATGAGTATATTGTGAGAGTGTGATAATAATATAATAAATAATTCATTCGTAGGGCTCGGTATAACATTTTATAACAAACTGCCATCTTCTTTTCAAGACTTGCCATTTAATGCATTTAAAGCCAAAGTAAAATCTAATCTTTGTTTAAAAGCTTACTATTCCATTAACGACTACTTAAATGATAAGAATAGTTGGTCGCTGAGTTGAACACAAGACAATGTTTGTTATTTATGTTCTTTCTCCAAAATTAGTTTACTGACATGTTATGTCTTTTTATGTTTTTATTATTATATACATTTTTATTTTTGATTTGTGTCTGTAGTCAATCGTAATATTAACTTACTCCTTACTATTGTATCGAGTCTGGTTCTTCTAACCAAACAGACAGATGTTGGGGAGTTTGTTCCGCCACTTCTTCTTTCCAGCAAAAAACACTAGGAAGTGTCGAAGGGTGGGCGTTTTGGGGGACTGTCACTTGTAAATAAGTAAAGTAAATTTTGACGTTCGAAAAGTGCTGATCATCAGCCTAGTTTGAATAAATGACTTTTGATTTTGATTTTTTTTTTAATATACAGCACGGACAGTGTAGTGACTGAGCGATCGATTGATACTCAGCGTGATGCGCGTTTGATTCCTGCACGGAACGAATATTTGTATAACCTTCAGATAGTTCTATCGGGTCTGCTTGGACGACACAGGAGTAATTCCAAATGTTGAGCAAACTTGAAAAAAAACTGTTACAAAAAAAAACTTGCGATAAAACAAATAGGTACATAACAATTTTTTTTTGTTGTCAAAAAACAACCAATTAGTTATATTTAAAGCAGTATACGAAGTACTCAGAGTGAGTACTCCTTACATATACATACTTCTTCAAGTCAAATAGGATGCAACTTCCATCAAAAAAAGGAAAACAGATACCGTCTCTTTCATAGTAGGTACCGTAGCGACACCTACTCTGCTACATAGTAACTTGGTAGCAAGACAGTGAGCAATAAACTTGTCTTACTCAACAGTCACCAACAGATGTCACTGCTTTGATGCTGTAAGTGGCGACCCCTGTTGGTGCTCGAACGACTTGGTTTAATATAAGCCGCGTTTACACCTAAAAGCAGGTGTGAGGTAAATACTAGTTCCCGTCGGAGCTGCGGGTTGTTCGCAAGAGATACCGCGGCCTCGACATAAAGGGCTAAGACGGAACATGGCTGGTTTTTAGTCAGTAGAAGTCTGACACTCCCTTTGCTCTGCCCAAGAGCAGGAGGGGTTATTCGATGATTTTCCACCCGCCAAAAACAAAAAAAGTAAATACTAGTTATATGCAAAACTTGCGTAAAAACTAAGCTAAATAACATATTTATTATGCTTGTAATTTTTCAAGGGTTAGGTAAAGATGTAAGTGACACGCAAGTTTCATATTCATTCGTCGTTTGATATACTGCAGTACCAAATACGCTCACAGCTGCACTAGAGCGACTATAGTGTACACTACAATATCTTACCGCACTTGCTGCGCCATGCCGGCATCGATCTGCTTGGCTAGCGCGGCGAGTAGCGAGTACAGTCGCACGGCACTGGCCAGTACTCGCTCACAGCTGCACTAGAGCGACTACAGTGTACACTACAATATCTTACCGCACTTGCTGCGCCATGCCGGCATCGATCTGCTTGGCTAGCGCGGCGAGTAGCGAGTACAGTCGCACGGCACTGGCCAGTACTCGCTCACAGCTGCACTAGAGCGACTACAGTGTACACTACAATATCTTACCGCACTTGCTGCGCCATGCCGGCATCGATCTGCTTGGCTAGCGCGGCGAGTAGCGAGTACAGTCGCACGGCACTGGCCAGTACTCGCTCACAGCTGCACTAGAGCGACTACAGTGTACACTACAATATCTTACCGCACTTGCTGCGCCATGCCGGCATCGATCTGCTTGGCTAGCGCGGCGAGTAGCGAGTACAGTCGCACGGCACTGGCCAGTACTCGCTCACAGCTGCACTAGAGCGACTACAGTGTACACTACAATATCTTACCGCACTTGCTGCGCCATGCCGGCATCGATCTGCTTGGCTAGCGCGGCGAGTAGCGAGTACAGTCGCACGGCACTGGCCAGTACTCGCTCACAGCTGCACTAGAGCGACTACAGTGTACACTACAATATCTTACCGCACTTGCTGCGCCATGCCGGCATCGATCTGCTTGGCTAGCGCGGCGAGTAGCGAGTACAGTCGCACGGCACTGGCCAGTACTCGCTCACAGCTGCACTAGAGCGACTACAGTGTACACTACAATATCTTACCGCACTTGCTGCGCCATGCCGGCATCGATCTGCTTGGCTAGCGCGGCGAGTAGCGAGTACAGTCGCACGGCACTGGCCAGTACTCGCTCACAGCTGCACTAGAGCGACTACAGTGTACACTACAATATCTTACCGCACTTGCTGCGCCATGCCGGCATCGATCTGCTTGGCTAGCGCGGCGAGTAGCGAGTACAGTCGCACGGCACTGGCCAGTACTCGCTCACAGCTGCACTAGAGCGACTACAGTGTACACTACAATATCTTACCGCACTTGCTGCGCCATGCCGGCATCGATCTGCTTGGCTAGCGCGGCGAGTAGCGAGTACAGTCGCACGGCACTGGCCAGTACTCGCTCACAGCTGCACTAGAGCGACTACAGTGTACACTACAATATCTTACCGCACTTGCTGCGCCATGCCGGCATCGATCTGCTTGGCTAGCGCGGCGAGTAGCGAGTACAGTCGCACGGCACTGGCCAGTACTCGCTCACAGCTGCACTAGAGCGACTACAGTGTACACTACAATATCTTACCGCACTTGCTGCGCCATGCCGGCATCGATCTGCTTGGCTAGCGCGGCGAGTAGCGAGTACAGTCGCACGGCACTGGCCAGTACTCGCTCACAGCTGCACTAGAGCGACTACAGTGTACACTACAATATCTTACCGCACTTGCTGCGCCATGCCGGCATCGATCTGCTTGGCTAGCGCGGCGAGTAGCGAGTACAGTCGCACGGCACTGGCCAGTACTCGCTCACAGCTGCACTAGAGCGACTACAGTGTACACTACAATATCTTACCGCACTTGCTGCGCCATGCCGGCATCGATCTGCTTGGCTAGCGCGGCGAGTAGCGAGTACAGTCGCACGGCACTGGCCAGTACTCGCTCGCTGCCACCTCCCACACAACAGCGCAGCTTGCAGCAGCCAGCCGTCCACGTTGTTAGCTGACACAGCTGGATTATGAGGGACTTGTATACTTCGGTAAGTTCTGAAAGTAAACGGAGCTTAGGTGGAAAGAAATTATGTTTATTTCTGTAAGTCAATCTTGTGGTCTATGAATGGTCGGTGACCGATTTTCACGCCTGTTTTAAATTCCTCTCCTCTCTTCCTAACTCTATTGCGCCCCTTGAAATTGAAGTAACTTATTACGGAAAAATAAACATACCAACGTATTCCGTTACTGATTAGCAATATTTGATGTCAAGATACTTTTTTCTGTAGTCATTATTTAATCAATTATAGGTATAAAAATATTACCACCTTATTGAATCCGATTTTGTTAACAATTTCAAGTTTTTTTTTTGTACGAAACCCTAATTATTTTCCAAAATCAAAAGTAGCTTAAATTACGCCTAATGAAATCAGCTGTCTGTCAGAAAAAGTCTCTTGTAAATCGGTCCAACCGTTTTAGAGATTCTAAAACTTTCAAGAAGTCATATTCACTATATTTCTACTAGTACTCATATTAGTTATTAGTACCACAGACATACCTCTGCCCACCCTCTGCTGTGCAGCATGAGCGGCAGTACCCGCAGCAGCAGTGAGGTCGCGCGCCCTGCCCAGCAGATGCTCCGCAGAGCTGGCGCGCGCCGACAGCTGCGCACACAGCGCGGGGAGCACGGCGTGGCCGCTGCGGGAGTCTATCGTACTGAAGTAGTTTGTGTCTTCGCCTGCTGACGTGTCTTCTTCCTGGGAATGGAATCTAATTAGTCCGTCAGATAGATTTCCAAAAAATTTAGGACACGTATTTTTACTTTTTTCACGTTAACAATAAATGAAGACGATACAGTGCTTCGAACAGTCGCGCGACGTCACAGTTTGGTACATTTTTTACCAGAAAGTGATGTCACCAGCCCCCACTCACGATCTTTGACACGTTTTATTTTCGTATTTTTTTATTAATTTGATAAAACAAAAAACACGTATCCAATATGTTTCGCTAATCTAACAGACGGACTAAAGAGAATCATATTATTTTTAGTCAGTCAACTATCCTATTATGGTGGTCTTCGAATAATGTAAAGCGTTGAGGTGAAGCTGTACAATCGTAATCACAGACAAACACACATCGCAACAGGGCCTTAAACTGAAGACACCCACAGGATATATTCCGGTTATACCTGCCATGTCGAAAAAAGTGATAGCACTATTTCCAAAAATCCTATTCATACATAAAATAAACAATACCTGAATGTCCACTTTTCAATAACATAAGTGGTAATCCCATGTGATGTCTGATATAACATTTATCCACATGGTTTACGGAAGATTAATACTTCAAAGAAGTTATACTACGCTACTTTGACAGAAAAACACGATACCATGTCTCAGCAAGACCATAATATGGCAAAATTACGTGAACTGTCACGTGTGAAGCGTTACCCTTGCATGGACAGCAATCATGTAGATTAACGTAACTAACGTAAGATTTATAACTATATTGAAATATTAGTCAACGTACATCGATCCTGCCGAGCGCACAGGCCAGCTTGGCGAGCAGCTCGTCGAGTAGCGTGGCCTCCTGCTGCGAGCTGTAGTATGACGTCAGCAGCGGTCCTATTAGTGAGAGGCAGTCCTGCTTGCTGGTTCGGATGTATTCTTCGAATTTCACTAGTATCTGAAATAAGTGATTTGTTTGATGCACAGTTTTGCGCACACATGTGATTGTAAAACTCAACATAATGCAACCTATAAGTTATTTGCGTAAATTTTTAACCGACTTCTAAAAAGAAGGTTCTCAAATTCAGCTGTATTTTTATCTTTACGAGAGTTTTTAGCACTGAAAATAGACCAGTAATCAGCACTTAATGTATAGACTAAGCCAACGAATATGTAAGAATAAAAGGTAAGTTAGCTATATGTTAGTGTTGTTAGTACTCAGCACAAACCTCACAGTATGTGCAAAATATACGTACCGCACTGTACTAGTCATGATCAATGAAATGAATATGTCACCATAAAACACTACCGAAAAATAATGCGTTAAAGATTAAGTAGTATAGACAGTTTACAATCTCGCGAGATAGATTATAATCTAACAGTATTTACAATTTTACGGTGACTATACACGAATCAACTTTTAAAAATGATTTTCTCATACCTACTCATTTTCACGAACATAGCATTTTGGTGAAGTACTATTACGAAATAGGTCTTATCACAAAGTAGAACGTTATTTCATTAAAATACCGATATAATACATTGCTTGTGTATACGTTTGGCCTTCCGGGTAACTTACCCTCGTCTTCTGAGCACAAGAAGCTACAGGCGTCTCCAGCAATAAAGAAGTGGTTCCTATGAGAGCTCCCAACTGCTTCTTGACAATCATGTCTCTTTCATCAGGTGTGCTGTCCTCTTCAATGTGCTCCAGCGCAGTGTGGATGGTTTCCAGAATACTCGCCAGGCATTCTGCTCCTGATGTACCGTCGTTGCTTTCCGCTGAAGGAAAACAAACTTAAGATTGATATTATAGTTTGATAAGGGGAATCCGGAGAAGAGGGCAAAGATCGGCATTCACTGGATGCCTGAAAGTGGACATCGCCGACGAGGTCGACCGCGGTGATGGTGGTGTGACGATCTGCAGGGCTATTGGGCATCTTTTTAAATGTCAGTGGCTATCATAGTGTCCATCAATTAACTGTCAAACGGTTAGTTTAGTATAACAAACCATAACCATTTGACAATTAATAGATGGAATCTATGATAGCTACTGACATTTAAAAAGATACGCAATAGCCCTGCATGCCATGTTCGAGGGGCCAACGTGGCCAGAAATTGCACAAACCAAAGAGGTTTGAAGGAAGAAAAAGTAGGCCAATGCCCAGCAGTGGTACCCGATATAGGTTTTGAAAAAAAAGGGAAATCCATACGGAAACTGGGAACTGTCTGTCTGTCTGTTACTTTTACACGGCTTAACGGCTGTATGTAAGTCATATTTGGATATCGCCATATTACGTTTTAGATGAAAATATGGCATACAAATACATCATGACCAAGCCAGTTCATAGGATACTTTTTTACGCAGTAGTATGTTCCCTTAGGATAATTTTTGACCTCCATGCGGGAAGCCGGGGACAAAATAATAATAATAATCATTTAATCGCAGACGTTAAAGTCCATAGAATTAGACAAAAGCTAGCCCAATATAATTTGGTAAAAATAGACTGCTTCAAAGGTCCTGAGATCGTGAGGTCCTAGATTCAGCTAAAAGCCGAGACCGTAAAATGTATGGTAGGTACATTGCAAACAAAGCATGTGTGGTGTAACTCTGAATGATAAATTGAGGAATGAAGTTATACGAGAACGTTGCGATGGTTCGGTTATGTAGAGAGGATGAGTAAAAGTCGATTAACGAAAGGTACAAGGCAGATGTGAATGGCAACACCGGCAGGGGACGCCCTAGAAAGACATCCACTGACCTTATTGGTGATATTCTTGCAGAAAGGATAGGTGCGTGGTACTCGTAACCGGCATGCGTGTATGACCTGATGTATGAATGTGGACGAGGCAAAAGGAGTATGTAAGGATCGTAAAAGGTGGCGTTCTGTGTTTTCTGCCTACCCCCATGAGGAAAGGGCGTGAGTTTATGTATGTATGTAAATTGCAATCACCGGATACACAATAGGTACTTACTTATAGCCAACAGGAAACTTTCCATCTTGAGCGAGTAGAGGGGTGAGAACAACAAGGTCAGGCAAGTCTTGAATACTTCCAGACACCCCAGCGTAGTCTGGTCATCAAACTCACACATATGTTGGAACCTGTTGCCATCACGTTAGAGGTCAATTTTGAATAAAGGAATTGGTTTGAGGATGTCAGTGGTTAGTATAAATATTGTAAAAAACAATGTGATATTACCAAAGACTATATAGCCACTTGACTGCGCATACAGTGCCCCGATGCTCGAAAACTATTAGTATTTTGTCGCCTATGCATAGGCTACGGTATGAGTAACCGTTTTAGTTGTGACCAAGTGTTAGACCTGTGTGCACGCAAAATAATTACCAATTGTTATAATTTTTTATGCTATTTATAACGTGTAAAAATGCCTTCATGCGCGGTTAAGTGGCGTGGGAAACATTCCAAGACATCGAGTTACAAAAAGGATGGCACAACTTTTCATCAATAAGTAAATATTACGAAAAATATTTTTGTTTTAATCAAATTATGAGCCACCGCAGGGGTCTATTTAAAATGGTAGTTTAGGTGAACGAGCACAAAGATGAGTCTCGCGTTGATGTCTTTTGGAAAAGTCCCTTTCTTTCATTAGGCAATTCTAATATGTTTGTCCCTTTCTTTCCCTTTGTATTTTTATCGTAAAAATCTGTGCTGTTACCTTTTATTGCAGAATTCTATATCGATAAAAATAAAATTAAACTTAATATAATTTTTATTTAATTCAGATACTGTCATGTCTACTTTTAACCGACTTTAAAAAATGGCGGTAGTTCTCAGTTTTTACATTCTTCTCTAAATATTTCTGTTAAATTAAATGTTAATGTTTCATAAAACCTCGCATCATTTTTATTTTCTTCTTTATAATACTTAAAATACTTATATTTTTCCGAGTTCAACAATAAGGAAGAAAGAAGTAGTAGACCCAGAAATTGTAGACCTAACTCCACGTAAACGCAAAATGAAACGACACATAGATCATCTTCTAATAATTATATTCTCTTAGTAAAAAGCCTCTTGAAGCCTCTTGAGGCTTCAAGATAATACTGGCGGTAAGTCCCCTCTTTGTGGAGTGGCTGGAGAGGCGCCACGGCGCCTTCACCTTCCGTCTGACGCGGGTACTCAGCGGACACGGTTGTTTTGGGAGGTACCTGCACCGAATCAGGCGGGAGGAAACGCCCGGATGTCACCATTGTGAGGATCGGCCGGAGGACACGGTGGAGCACACCGTGGAGGTCTGCCCCGCTTGGGCGGAACGGAACCCCGCCGTGTTCTCGTAGCGGCGATCGGCGGCGGCGACTTCTCGCGTCCGGCCCTGGTGCAAGCCATGGTCCGGAGTGAGGAGGAATGGGACGCCGTCGCCTCCTTCTGCGAAGCAGTGATGCTAGCGAAGGAGGTGGCGGAACGTGAGAGGGAAAGAACCTCTCGTCCCAGCCGCCGCGGGAGGCACTCCGGGCGTCGGGGGCCACGTGATGGCTTCCGGCCACCGTAGACGCGGGCCTGTGGACGGTGAGTGATGGGCTAGCTCGCCGTCCGTCCGTCTTGTGACGACGACAGGCCGTGTCGACGGCGCGTTCGTGTTCCACGCGCGCCTCAAAGAGATGTCAGCAACATGGAGCGGGCCCCCCGCAGGGGCCGACGCCCGTCGGGGCTGCGGGTTGTTCGAAAGAGATACCGCAGCCTCGGCGCAAGGGCTAAGAAGGAACATGGGTGGTTTTTAGTCAGTAGAAGTCTGACACTCCCTTTCGCTCTGCCCAGAGCGGGAAGGGTTATTTGATTATTTCCCACACCCCAAAAAAAAAAAAGTAGATTATTGGTTAAAAAAAATGCGAGCCTGAAAGATAATATCAGGATACTTGTTTTTCTTTTTGTAATTGACTGATTGTAATTAAATATTATTTTGTCATTTTTATTGAGAATTTTTTGTAATATTAAAATCCATTTTATCGATATCGACTATTTTCCCATAATCAAGTAAGGCAATCCTTACCTTAGGTATACCTACGCAACTTGACCTTGAACTGACCAATTGCAGCCGCGTATTATTCCTCATCCCCCGACCCGCGGTAGTGAGTTGTGTACTTAGAAGAAATCGGCTTACACGCTCTCTAGTGGTTTAATACTCTATGGATATTACATAGTAAGATCTACATTTTAGGGATGCATCAATCATTGTACTTTCAACCTTATTTCAATCGGAAAGACTACTACAGTAAAACCAGAAAAGGTATGTGCGTCAATAATCATCTTGCGAGTTACTTACTGCAGTCGCATATTGCTGTCTTTCAATGGTTTTGAAAAGTTATTTTTAAATTATAGAGGATAGCATTTATACGTCGATGCGTTCCACCCCGTTTAGAGTTGATAAATAACATTACGCCTGTAAAACCCGAAGGACAAAGGTGTACCTAATAGTACACCTACATTTCGCCAAATATTTATGTTTAAGACCCACGTTAAAGGATGTATGGTTGAATATTAAATCTCGACATCAGGCTTTTGTACAGACGCCAACACAACAAGCTACAACAATCTGTCAAATATCTTTAATGGATTTTCAACTTTATCGCTAAAGCAGCGAGGTTGATTGGAAAAAACTGTCAGTTTCGGTTAGCTTGGTGCGCTGGCATCTGTACTTCCGAAGATAGCCGACGATTGCCGAACCGCATACTCTTTCTAGGGGTCTTGCACTCCCGTCGGGGCTGCGGGTTGTTCGAAATAGGTACCGCGGCCTCGACACAAAGGGCTAAGAAGTAACATGGGTGGTTACTGGTTTTAGTCAGTAGAAGTCTGACACACCCTACTTCCTTCGCTCAGAGCGGGATGATTGCCCACCCCCCAAAAAAAATAAAGGTGTCCTGCACTAACCTAGAAACACATCTGTGGTACAGGACGTTGGCTATGCTGACCACGTGCGTAGCAACTGCCTTCTTATCCAACTGATCGCTGAGCAGTACGGAGTGCACGCAGCGCAAGGCCCACGCGTGGAAGTCGCGCCGACCGCGGATCTGGTTGCGTTGCTCTAGGGAACACCAGGGGACGTTCTCACTGTTGAGAAGGATACAGTCAGTGTTAGGAATTAACAAGATAGGTTCACGCCTGTAATTCGTAAGCGATAAGGCAGGTGTGTTAATCGATATTTCACAAATAGGGTAGTTAACTAAAAAAATTAAATTAGTCCGTCCGATAGATTTCCAAAAAATATTGGACACGTATTTTTTCTTTTATCACGTAAACAAACAATGAAGACGATACAGTGCTTTGAAAACTCGTGTGACGTCATATTCTAAGACATTAGTATGAATTTTTTTACGGGTGAGTGACGTCACAACCCCCACTCAAATCTTTGACGCGTTTTATCTTTTTCAATTGATTTGATAAAACAAAAAATACATATCCAATATTTTTCGATAATCTAACAGACGGACTAATTAGAATCATATATTTTTAGTCAGTAAACATCCCTATTCAGGACTTTAAGTTCGTACTGAGGAATTCTTCATTAAAACTCGGACTAAACTTAATCACCACTCAATACCAAAGTAACGCACCAGGAAAAAGTCGTTTCCCAACAATATTTTTGCACAGTATTACTTCGAGTTTGATTAGAGAATTCTACATGAACGGCTACGAGCAGGGTCCATTTATCTTTATAGGCTGTGTGTTTTAGGCTGTATGTATTTCAAGTTGACCTACCTGTACAACAGCTCGACCACCCTCACACATAACTTGGTATCCCACACACAAGGCAGCGGTTTGAACGGGCCCGCCTTGTCTTTAACCAAGTTGGCCAGCTTCACATATCCCTTGCCTAGCTCCTGCTATAGTAACTACTAGTATGTTGACCTACCTGTACAACAGCTCGACCACCCTCACACATAACTTGGTATCCCACACACAAGGCAGCGGTTTGAACGGGCCCGCCTTGTCTTTAACCAAGTTGGCCAGCTTCACATATCCCTTGCCTAGCTCCTGCTATAGTAACTACTAGTATGTTGACCTACCTGTACAACAGCTCGACCACCCTCACACATAACTTGGTGTCCCACACACAAGGCAGCGGTTTACCAAGTTGGCCAGCTTCACATATCCCTTGCCTAACTCCTGCTATAGTAACTACTAGTATGTTGACCTACCTGTACAACAGTTCAACCACCCTCACACATAACTTGGTGTCCCACACACAAGGCAGCGGTTTGAACGGGCCCGCCTTGTCTTTAACCAAGTTGGCCAGCTTCAAATATTCCTTGCCTAGCTCCTGCTATAGTAACTACTAGTATGTTGACCTACCTGTACAACAGTTCAACCACCCTCACACATAACTTGGTGTCCCACACACAAGGCAGCGGTTTGAACGGGCCCGCCTTGTCTTTAACCAAGTTGGCCAGCTTCACGGGCGCTTTGCCTTTTTCCTTCTGAGACTTCTGACTCTTCTGAGACTTTACTGTCTCGCGTGTCTCGTTTAGAGACTTGTTTCCTTTCTTGGCTGTTTTTGGGGGTACCTGAAACAAGACTGTCGTGGGAAAATGGTACTGCTAAAATGCGAGAGTAACTTCGTCATCTGTTTTTTTTTACACTATGTCGGCTCTGTTGGAGAAACTGTGGACCCGCATATTGAAAAACTGGAGCCCTTAGACGGCTACACGGAGTCGTGGCCGACCAAGCCGAAGATGGCGAGATGCCTTGGATTGCTTGCTTCCTCAGTAATTGGCGAGAAGAGGCGTAACATTGAGAAAAGTGGAAGTAATGGCTGGAGGCCATAGCCCTTTTTTTTCTTTTTTTTGGGGGGTGGGAAATCATCAAATAACCCCTCCCGCTCTTGGGCAGAGCGAAAGGAAGTGTCAGACTTCTACTGACTAAAAACCACCCATGTTCCTTCTTAGCCCTTGCGCCGAGGCCGCGGTATCTCTTGCGAACAACCAGCAGCCCCGACGGGGAGGCCATAGCCCTTGGATAATATAAAAGTACGCTTGCGTTCGGTCGCAACTCACCTGACGTGAAGCGATGTAAGGACCTAGAGTGGAGCATGCGCACCTAGAAGAAACCGCTGTTCCGCTTAGATTTACCGCCGGTAACAGAGCACTGAGCCTAACTCAAACTGTATGGGGGAGTGTTTTTTGGTTATAAGCCTTTTTTGTCCCACGGCTGGGCAAAGGCCCGCCCTCCCCCATACGTTTCCAATTTTCTCCCCGGTTTCCCTCCTCATCATCATTCTCCTTCCTCTCATCTCATGCATGCAGCAACTCTTCTTCTTCTACAGGGTGTAAATCAACCCATCACACACCCGTTAACCAAGCATTCTGTACATCAAACTAAGTACCCCTACGCAAAAAATTTTGCTGGGAAACGACTTTCTTTTTTGGGGTCAAAAATCACATTTTACGGTAAAACTCAATGAAGCACTGTTAAAACATTGTGCTAGTGGATGCTTTGAATAGTAAACGGGTCATGGAGGTAATTTAAGTAAAGTTATAACCTGAAAAACTAGTATTTACGAAAACAGCTGTGAAAAATTTGGAACTTTGACCCCCAATATCTCCGTAACTACGAGGTTCCCAGGTATGGTCTAGAACAAAATGATACATAAATGATCGCAGTGGTGGGGAGAACAAGTGCCCTTCGTTTGCGTTAAGGGTACTTTTACACCCTATATACTTAACTTACTTCCTTCTCTCAGTCTTTGTTAAATAATTTAGCGACAATACCTTAGTCTGTTCCAGCAGTTGATTGCAAGCTTTAAACAGTTTGTAAACATTGTTAGCAGCGGTGTCACTGCTAGGATTCCACTGCAGTATTTTATGTGCTATCAACGTCTCGTAACATTGTAATGTTTGCTGCACTTTCAGGCACTTGGCTTTAGATTCTGGTGTTATGTCTGAGAGGCCGGGTTCTTCCTGTAATAAGAATATTTTCTTTTTAATTGGCTGTATGGAATTTTTGTCAGATTCAAAAAAGGTTGCTATTGGTTCCAGTATTTACATAGGTTAATGTCAAAGCGTTAAGTAACCAAATTGAAAAAAGAGTTGAAGTTTAATTTCATACAGACGTTACTTGTTATATTACTCAGATTTAATTTACGTTTTTTGTTTTATTTTAGCTAGGCGTAACTTTAAACGATCGAGCTTTCATACAGATGACTGACGGATGATGCTCTACAAATCAATACTTTTATATACAATATTGATATATAATATGATATACTAGCGGACGTCACGCGGTTTCACCCGCGTAGTTCCCGTTCCCGTGGGAATACAGGGATAAAAAGTAGCCTATGTCACTCGGGGATAGTGTAGCTTTCCAAAGGTGAAAGAATTTTTGAAATCGGTCCAGTAGTTTCGGAGCCTATTCGTTACAAACAAACAAACAAATCTTTCCTCTTTATAATATTACTAGCTGATGCCCGCGGCTTCGCCCGCGTGGTTGTCGGTCAAATTATATACTAAAACCTTCCGCTTGAATCACTCTATCTATTAAAAAACCGCTTCAAAATCCGTTGAGTAGTTTTAAAGATTTAAGCATACATAGGGATATAGGGACAGAGAAAGCGACTTTGTTTTATACTATGTAGTGATAGTGATATGATATATCAGTACCTGTAACTATTTAATTAAATATGCCAGTTGGCATGTTTTTCTTTACAAACATCTAGAAACTGTAAGGAGTAAACTGAAGTTTCAAAATTTTTCAAAATGTTTAGTCTCCTAAGCCCTGTTTTCCTGTAACTACACACTTGCTTAAAATATCACCCTGTATAGACCTAGCTCCTGGCTGATTTTAGCCAAGGCGGCAAATTTCTGCTAAAACTAACCATCAACTACAAAGATATCCAGTCTTACCTCATCAAGAACCAAAACATAACTCACCATATCAATAGTAACAAACTGTTCATTATCACAGAGTTGCTGCATGACCCTGGACAGCTTACTCTTCAGGTAAGCGTTGCCGGTCTCCACTGACTGGCTGGCTAGGATGTCTTCCAAGTCCTCCTCCTCACTGGGCTGGAGGAACTGGGCTACGGCGTATAGCAGCTTGGCTATGGGCTCCTGGTAATTGGGAAAGAAATGGGTTAGGATATATCTGGACAATATTATTACAGATTTGTATTGATAAATGGTGTTTATTTTGCAAATAGGTTTTTACAAATCACTTTTTTAAAACGTGTCGGTCGTGTCGTCGGTCTATATGTGTATAGTATAGTGGTAGGTGGCGTCACTACACCACCTACCACTATACATACTATATAAAGGGTTTTTTTTTTTTTATTGGGACAAGCCCGCCACACTATTCCCAAACCACTGTAACTTCTGTAAGCCAGAATCAACAGTGGCGACCACAAGAAAAGCGCCGAGACAATGAAGCCCGACGAAGTCCCAGAGAAACGATTAAACTGTCTTGGATCCCGCAACGAAATTAATCAGAAAATAATAGCAGAGGAGTAGGAAAAAACATAATTTCCACTTCCCTCCGTATCAGCAGGAGACAGAACAGAACAAGGCCAATAGGCACACAGGGACGTATACAACTGGGATAAGCCCAGTTGCCTAGCACCACGGATATTATTGTCATTAATATTACTGGGTCCTAAGTTGTGAGCTGTTATATTTGATTCCAATAATAGGTATGACAAAAATGCTTGAACGCACGGAAATTTGTTCTAGTTTCTACAAGGTCCGTATAGTAAATAACTCCGGATGTAACCTGTACATTATCCAACATAATATTACGTTCATTCTGCCAAAGACTACACTCCCATAAAATATGATGTGCGGATTGTTCATTTTCGCAGTCAGATGTAGAACATTGACAAAAAGGCGAGGCAACAAGCTTGAAGGAAAATAATTTACTTTTAAAGTTACCATGACCTGTGAGAAATTGGGCAACACAGTGATCCACCTCCAGCCATGTCCTGGCCAGCCGCTCACGAACGGATGGAAAGAACTGGTGGAGGTGTCGGCCTTTGATGGAATTATCCCACCTACATTGCCATTCAGACAAAAGTTCCTCCCAGACGTCAGTCTGTGGTTTTAGTAATCTAGCTATTTTAGCACGGTCACGTTGCATTAAAAAGTCTGCGTCCGCGGTCTCTCGTGCGCAGTAGTACATTGAAGCACGGCGCTGCACTTCAAGATCGACTGGAAGTACCCCTGCCAGTACCGGTAAGGCTTCAGTACTAACCGTCCTATACGCTTTACACAAGAAAATCAAGGCCAACCGCTGGCTTTGAAGTAATTTACGTCGTACCGCTCCTATAGTGGCCCTATCGGCCCATACTGGTGCCCCGTAGCACATACACCCCAAGTAAGTAGCCCCATAGATAGTCTTTAGAGTTAAAAATGACAAACCCCACGTAGATTTGGATATTCTCGTTAAGGCATAAAAGTTCTTTTTAGCTTTTTCACCGACGGTTTTTATGTGTTCAATGAATGAAAAATTCTTCTCTAAGACAAACCCAAGGTAGCACACGGACTGCTTCCTTTTAACGGGAACGTTATTAAATTTAATACTAGGCCATGATTTAAGATTACCTTTTAAAAGAAGTTGATAAGTTTTGTGCGGTGCAAAGGTCAGACGGTTACGATCACCCCACTGGGATATTAATTTTAGGCAAGTGTCAGCCAAATTTTCGAGTCCAGCCCGAGTACTTGACTGAATGAGCAGCAGGCCGTCGTCCGCGTAACCGGTTAATGAACAGCCACATGGAAGTGGAATCGCGAGGAAGTCATCGAAGCCTACGTTCCATACATACGGACCCATAACCGAACCCTGAGGACATCCCATGGTAAGGGACTTTGACATAGAATGATGTCCGAGTTTGAGTTTCGCGGAACCATTTAAGAAGTACGAGTAAACAAGATTGTATATGTTTTTAGGGCAACCACGAATTTTCAGTTTTAGGAGTAGCATCGGCCACCATGCGTTATCAAAAGCCCCAGAAATATCTAGAAAGATCCCAACTACGTATTTGTGTTCGGATGTATTGACAATTTTCCTGACAGAAAGTGCCGCGTCTACGGTAGATTTTCCCACGGTAAAACCGAATTGGTTGTTGTGAAATTTTGGCCCGTCTGGTAGTAAACGTGGAACGATAAGGCGCTCCAGGAGTTTCCCCAAAGATGGTAGTAGTGTTATAGGGCGATAAGACTTAGGGTCGTCCGGTGGCTTGTCGCCGCTTTTCGGAATTATTCGTATGAAGCCGCGTCGCCATACACGAGGAAAGACGCCTTCTGCAATACAACTGTTGTATACCCTTAAAATTGCGTCGGCCGCTGTTTTACATGCTTCTATTATCATCCGATTCGATATTTTATCTTCACCTGACGATTTGTTAAGTGGTAGCTTCCTGACAACGTTAATAAATTCGTCAATAGATGGAAGGTCTGACGCTGGTGATTCAGGTGGCACAGCCGCCCACGCCCTGATCTGCTGGTGGTAGTCATTATCATTATCAGGCAAATCATCAGGTATCAAAGTATTTAATAGAACTTCGGTTGTCTCCTCAATACCGGTGGTGTGTTTGTTGTTTACTTTAATGTTTTCGACGAACGCAAGGTCTACTGATCGATTTGCTTTGAACTCGTGATACAAAGGAGACCACGGACCTTCTTTATCTAATTTTTCTACTATTTTCCGAAGTAAATTACCTTTAGATTTTTCTACCGATGCTCTGTAGCGGGACTTGGCAACTCTAAACGCATTTAAAGCAGAGGTAAGTGGGTCTCCGGTGACCATTCGTTTTTTAACCTTATTTAAATGTCTACGCGCTCGGCGATAACTTTTACGTTGTTCAATTAAGTAATCACACCACCAATCACATCTACGTATATTGGTCATAGATCCTCTATATAAAGGGTGTAAAAGTACCCTTAACGCAAACGAAGGGCATTTGTTCTCCCCACCACTGCGATAATTTTTTTGTTCTAGACCATACCTGGGAACCTCCTAGTTGCGGAGATATTGGGGGTCAAAGTTCCAAATTTTTCACAGCTGTTTTTGTAAATACTAGTATTTCAGGTTTTAACTTTACTTAAATTACCTCCATGACCCGTTTACTATTCAAAGCATCCACTAGCACAATGATTTAAGAGTGCTACTTTGAGTTTTACCGTAAAATGTGATTTTTGACCCCAAAAAAAAAAGTCATTTCCCAGCAAAAATTTTTACGTAGGGGTACTTGGTTTGATGTACAGAATGCTTGGTTTTCGGATGCGTGAAGGGTTCGTTTACACCCTGTATGTGTGACTTACAATTAAAACAGCCGTCACTCCATTGATCTGCACACATTTGTTGATGAGCAGGGAAGCAGTCTCTGTGCCCTCCGGCAAGTACTTGCTTAAATGTTCATATAACAATTCCAAGATAGATTCATGTAGAAACTGCTTGTCTTTCGCGCAACCGTATAGTTCTATAAATAAGAAATAAAATGTATTACAGTGTAGTATTGCTGTAAGCTGGACTTTTTAAGGAAGTTAATAATAATATAATAATAATTTATTTATTTCAGACACAGTCCATACATGACACAAGAATTAAAATGACATACAACACAAACATAATATTAAAATAATCAATAAAAAATGGGAAATAATAAATCGAGCAACAGATTTTTTTAATGGCCACGTGATCAAACTTCTAATTTTATGACTAAGCCACGGGAAAATAAGATAGCCTCTAAAAAGCTAATTCGTCTTTTTACAATGCCAACTAAATATCTTACAGAAAGCGTCAAATAAAGATCATCAATTATCGTAACTTGTACTTATTACATAGACACCTAATTTACTAACGCAGCCACGGAATTTATATCTCATAACCATATTACATTTTATAGCTTTAACATTAGTTAATTAGCACCCTAATGGGCGGCATGGGCACCGGGCCGTAGGCCGACGAAGGAGACCGGCGGAGGCCCGGCACTTCGGGGACAGAAGATATTAGTGTTATTTAATATGCGAGCGAAGCGAGCGCGCGTCACTTCGACGTTGTCGGGTAAAAAATAACCACCATGCTGAGTTATATTTAGAGTGGCTCAGATAGAACTTAACTAGTGGCTAAGATAGGAATACTTAGATGCTCGTTAATTGTGACTTACTTAGTAATTTAGAAGGCAATGTAGATTTTTAGAGGCGAAAATGCTATTAAAAAGAAGCCGGTTTAATTAGCACCCATAAAAAATAAATTACACATACACATTAGAATTATATAATCAATGTCGAGCAATCAATAAAAATAAAATTACACAAACACATTAAAATTACATATAGCCAATGTCAAGCAAATTAAATTCAATCAAATAATAATAATACACATTAAACACACACAATCAATAATCAAATTAAACATACACAAAAGTCAAAGTAAACGAGGAGAGGAGCTAACATGAAGCTGCATCCACCTTTGTATCAGTGACAGGTCCCACCGCTCGGACAAAACCCTCAGGAGACTGTTCGAGCTACTTCGTAGGCGACTTAATAGTGAAGCACTTCGCTTCCTTATGATCGCGAAAAAATCATCGGTCCGCGCCTCAGCAAACATAGTCGAAGCACTACAAAACCGTGGAAGCCCTAACAGTATCCTGAAAGCATTGTTGTACTGCACTCGCAGTGCGCTGTACGCCCGCTGCGTAAAGCTGATCCACAGGCTGCACGTGTAAAATGACTGACAATATGCCTTAAATAAAGTCACCTTCACCGGTGTAGTACACCGTGCAAACCTGCGGGCCAACATATTACACCGGACAGACAGCGCCCTGCGCTCCCTTTCAATGTCCATATTGTCGCACAAGTTAGTCTTCAGAGACCCAGTGGCCCAGGTACTTGAAATGCTGCACCCTTTTTAAAGGAATGCCGCAAAGAGTGACAGGAGGTACAGATGTGTGAGACTTGGTACCGATAGTAGGTAATAGGCCCCTATTAACTTCCCTAAAAAGTTGCAACTTCGGATCTACTGAACCTATTACCAAAAAACTTTTTTAACCGACTTCAAAACAAGGAGGAGGTTCTCAATTCGCTTGTATTTTTTTATGTTTGTTTTCTCATGACTCCGTCCTTTGTGAACCGATTTGAAAATTATTTGTTTTATGAGAAAGGATTTCCGATTGGTCCCATAGAACTTTCATCAAAAGGAGCTAAATAAATATTTTGTAAATTATCTGTGTGGATAAATTGAGCAAAAATATAAAAATACTTACTCGTATAGAGCAGCTGTTTGACGAGTGCATCTTGTACGAGACAACGTCGCAGTATCGATACAACCTCCATACACATTGCCTCATTACGAACCCGGGAAGTTACACTGTTAAAATAATAGAAAATAAAAGTTAAGTTGAGTAATCAGTGGTTGTATCTTCACAGTCACACTAGCTCAAAAGCTCATCTAGTCAGTACAAAAAACATAATATCATCTATCAAGAATGAACATTATCATTAATCACACACCGTAAAGATAGTAACACAACATATAAATATGTTACCTTCTCTTGTCCCAATTTTTATCCCTTATTATTCAGTGTTTGTCTACATGCAAGATAAAAGAGACACCGACTTTAACACATTATTCTGAACCAAAGAAACATTCCTGTGGGAGGCAGACATAGAAAGTTGTCATAGAATGAATCTGCTGTTTCATACATTGGTTCGTGTTGGTATTGCAGTTTTGTAGGAAGCTGCTGTCTTTTTTTTAATAAAAAAGTAAATTAAAAATAAATTGTGTTTTATTTCTGGCAAAAATATCCATAATGAGAGAATTTTACTAATTACACAAATCATAAAAAGCATAGAAATCATTAAAACATCATAGTATAACTCATTCGAAACATTTATATATAAGACTAGCGGACGTCACGCGGTTTCGGCCGCGTAGTTCCCGTTCCCGTGGGAATACAGGGATAAAAACACCCGGATGGAACGAAGTTATTGTTATTATTTTTTATTATGTAAAAAAAAAAAAGATAAAAAAAATTTAGAAATGAAAATATCTGGCTTGCTTTCTATAAGAGAGAGAGAGACAGACAGAGAAACATGCGACGCCGCACAGCTTACTATAGCAAAAAGTGTCGTGACAACTTTTCGTAAGATTTTTTTCCGTCTAGTCCCCTTTCACAACGCGCGATAAGGAACTTCGTTCCAAAAGTAGCCTATGTCACCCGCGGATAGTGTAGCTTCCCAACAGTGAAAGAATTTTTGAAATCAGTCCAGTAGTTTCGGAGCCTATTCGTTACAAACAAACAAACAAATCTTTCCTCTTTATAATATTAGTGTAGACAGGGTGTTCACAATGAAGTACTGAATACTTGGTAACCATTTGTGAGTTGGTGTCCACACTGAAAATTCTATATCTATCCTAGTTCAAGGTTAAAATAGCAAAATAAGTTATAAAAAAGCTATGTAAACTCACACATTCCCCTGCTGCGTGGCATGCAGGTCCACCGTCAGCTGCGTGAGGTAGGAGTGCGCGCTGTGCTGTTCGCTGTAGGCTTGCTGACTGCACGACACTGTGCCTGCCACGCGCACGTGACGCAGCACCGACAGGAACCCGGATAGCGACAGGCAGCGGTGCTGGGAGTCTCTGCGGGGAAGAGGATGTTGGGAATAGGAGATTTAATACTTGTGGAGGCTAAAAGAAAATTTATCATCATTCCTAACCGAATGTAGCTGTATTACATGGAGCGACTGCACTGCCTACTAGACCTCCGCAACCAACTTACTGTATAATACCATACGTACACTGGTTAACAAACTGTCTATGTGTGGTGTTACACTCAAAACATAAAGTAGCAGAAAGAAAGAAAGAAAACATATTTATTTAAAAAAAAACAGTTATTTATTGTTACAGGATATTCCATGTCAAATCTATGTCCTCTATCATGAAACTGTGGCAAGGACGTGTTTTACTACCCAATTCATTTGTGCCACTTGCTGAAAATCTCCCACCTGGGCACATGCTGAAGTGGTCCCTGTCTGTAGTGTAAATGTGGTGTTGCCCCACAAACGATGGGACACTTGATACCGTCCTGTTGTTTGCACACCACAGGAGCTGATGGACGCTACTGCCAAATTCGTCGCCAAATTTTGGACTGACAAAATTTTTATTGTCATTGACACACTAAGAAAAAGAAGGTTACATGGTGGTACCTTTCTGATACATGCTGAATATTTTATTTATAACCTAATTTCAATAACAACTCATAACTTCCAACAACCACCACTGAGCCAAAGAGAGCTCAAATTCTTTTACATACACACCTGGAATAAAGTCCTTTTCTGCACACCATGACAAGGGTATCTCTGGTCCTAGTACTGAAGTTGAGGAGTGGATGTACAGCATCCAGGACTGATGCAGCTGCCTTGTAGTCGGTGGTGGAAGGCTGGCAGTTCTCCAAGATGGCGCCCAGTTGAGTGCAACGTTCTACTGACACCGGAGTCAGCTTGCATAGGACGTAAAGGCAATCTGGAAAGAAAATAGGTAGGTGTGGATTGTGGGTGCAAGTTATATTATAATTAGCCCCATGGGTTTCTTAAATCATGACTGCTTGTAGCTTTAATCTTCAAATAAGTACCAAAAAGATAATGGATGAGCATAAAATGTATGCTTATGCAACATCTATATACGGGGTGTAAATCAACCCATCACACAGCCGTCAACCAAGCATTCTGTACATCAAACTAAGTACCCCTAAGCAAAAAATTTTGCTGCGACTTTTGTTTTTGGGGTCAAAAATCACATTTTAAGGTAAAACTCATTGTAGCACTGTTACAACATTGTGCTAGTGGATGCTTTGAATAGTACACGGGTCATGGAGGTAATGTAAGTAAAGTTATGACCTGAAAAACTAGTATTTACAAAAACAGCTGTGAAAAATTTGGAACTTTGACCCCCAATATCTCCGTAACTAGGAGGCGGAGGCGGTGGGGAGAACAAGTGCCCTTCGTTTGCGTTAAGGGTACTTTTACACCCTATATTTGCAAAATAATTATTATATTATACTGGGTTGTCCAAATATTGACGACAAACAAGAACAAAGAAAAAAAATTGATTCGTCACGCCCAGGGTTTTCTGAATACACCTCATGCATGTGTGTTCCGCGATTCGTGTTAGTTTTCGAGTTATAGCTTCTTAAAAACTGTTTGGAAACCGCTTTACCGCTTTCAGCTTAAATCATGCGGCTTTTTTGTGATGCTAAAGAGTTTAGAAATGCGTCCAGTTAACGTTAATGAATGTAAAAAGACGTGAAAAAGATACTATTTATGGCATAAATACCCCATAATGTTCTTTGGGCTGTGCCTTGCTGAGTCGCACCACTATTAACTTATATGTTGCACACAAGTCTCACTGTACCTGCATACTGCCTCTGCGTAGTGTCGCTACACAGTCTGTCAGCTAGCTGGCTCAGTATGTGCCCGGCTGTCTCGGGCTGTGCTTTGCTGAGTCGCACCAGTATTAACTTGCCGTGTGACCAACATGTTGGAGCGACAGGCTTTAGACGAGATACGGAGAGTAGGAGGAATGCTAGGTTGATTAGACCGACTACTGTTAGTTGGCGGTGGTTTGCACTGGAACAAAATTAAGAACTGTGTTAGTATAGTATACATTATGTACTGGAACTGTCCTGTTTATTTAATGGTTATATAGTCAATTAAATGATTGGTTTCCAGTTTAACCGGATGCAGCTAAATACCAGTATTTTTGTGGAGTGGCTGCCTATCTGACCTCCACAACCCACTTGGGGTAAGACTGGTTGCTAACAGTTTAACGTGTTTTCCGAGACACGGATGAAACTCGGTATTTAAGCCCATCCACAGACCAATCTAGGCTAGCGCAGCTTGGCCTCCTGGGTTCCTGAACGACATTAATCGTGTCTGGGCTGATGATATCGTTATTAAATGTAGGTTACCTCTCAGTAGTGATAAGCTTGAGTACGCAGACCACATCGACGTCGGGTGGCATGACTGCGCGCACCCACGCTGACTCCTTAGATCTTAGATCGTCCATGGCACGTTGTTCTATCGCTGATTTTATTACCTGTAATAAGTTAGAATAAATAGTTTAACTAACGTGATTATGGTAACTTTATTATTAAACCATCATTCTGAAAACTATTAAACAATTTGGCCATAAAATTGGGCTTTAAACACGCTGCTCAATTACGCTGCTAAATTGTGACTGTGCGCGATCACATTACTTTTTTATCGACACACCATGCTGCGTTCCAAAACGGGCATTGTGGATGCTAGCAAGGAGGCTAGGCTTAAACGGGATTGGGCGGGTCACGTCACCCACATGCACTATGACGTTGGGCAAAAGTCTCCACACAATGACTGCCAGTAGACGGACGGAAAGAGGTGGCGAGACGATCTGGACGCGTACTGCTGATTCGAGGAGGTATGGGAAAATGGCTAATGGAAGGAATTGGAGGAGGTATGGGAAAATGGCTAATGGAAGGAATTGGAGGAGGTATGGGAAAATGGCTAATGGGACAACAAGGGCTTAATAATATAACTCTGTTGAAACTTACATCCAAACAAACAGATCTAAAGTCCGCTCCCTTGTCCGACATGGCTAAAGCCAGGTCTATGATGAAGGGGGCTCTCAACAGCTGCGTCTTAGGCCACGTCCGGATGTGTTTCCGGACAAGCTCGGGGTCGGCTGCACCTTGTGAGATGTGGTAGATGCAGGTGGATAGACAGCGGCTTAGTTCCGCTGAACTGTGGGGGACTGGGAAAGAAAAATGCTTTGAAATTACAGAACAAGCTGTGCGCTGGCGAAGTATTCATATAATATGTTGAAATCTCATGTATATGATGTTTATTTTGCAAATAGGTTTTACAAACACTTTTACAAGTCACTTTTTTAAAACTAGATGGGGCCCGTGTTTTGTACGTGACTACTCCGAGAAGAAACATCCGAAACAAACTCAAAGGTCATAGTCTTTTTTAAGGTCCAGACATAATCTTGGTATACACACATGAAGACTATGCAGATTATTGTATGAGATGGTCTTTTGAAGAAAGCACCACACAGATTTGAGTGGACCCGTCCAGTCAGTGCAAGCATTTGTTAGTTTTCTTGGAGCAATCTTTATCTTTATATTTAGACAGGGCGAACATAAAGTTCGTAAGTAAAGCTATGGTTTTTTATATGAAGTCTTCAAAATATATAACATGACATCACGCCTGTTATTCCCGAAAGGTTAGGCAAAGGTGTACCCTAAATGTGTGTAGACTTAACTGGCAACATTTTGCCAGTTGAATCCTCAAGGGGCGAGCCTATTGCCTTCAAAATATATATTTTGATAAATGATCTTTAATATTCAGCATTTACACATATTGACTGTTAAAACATTTCGTCTTACTAGCTTTCTTTTCTCATTTAGAGATGGAGATGTTCGCTCGTAAGATATCATCATCGGCCTAGCCTTTTCCCAACTATGTTGGGGTCGGCTTCCAGTCTAACCGGATGCAGCTGAGTACCAGTATTTTACATGGAGCGACTGCCTATCTGACCTCCACAACCCAGTTAATACTAGGTAATACGATACTCTTTGGTAAGACTGGATGTCAGAATTTCAGCTCGTAAGATATACTGTCTCTAAATTTCTAATTCTACTTTTCTCTCGCAGGTTTGCTGGAAGAAATATGGGTGAACTTATACTTATGGAGTAACTTCTGCGTAACCCTTTAAGGAAAATAGACGTAATGTTATACATAATGTTTGTGGGTGAAATTGGTTTGATAGCGATATTTCATAAAACCTTTCCAATCACAAAATTAATTACATCACTCACCAATATCATCTATATCAATGGTAGTAGATTCGGAATCCTGTGGCGGAGGTTCCAGCTTGCTGTACAGCCGAACACTGAAGTAGTGGCTCAGGTGTGACAGTACTACCTCCAAGTGATATGTCTTGCATAGTCTGAAAACGTTCATTACAGAGTTAAATAACAGAGTAGTCGAGTGGCAGAGTAGTTTTTACATGGAATGGGATTACTGATGATAGTGTTCAAATGACAGCCCATGTAGGCTGATGATGATGATGATTGCACCAAGGCTGAAAATAGGAATCTTCCTATTTATAAAAAAATCGCAATGATGGGAAAAACAAGTGCCTTTTGGCTTCGCTAAGGGTAGGGCACTTGTTTTTCCCATCATTGCGATTTTTTTGTTCTGAAACTTATCTGAGAACTTTCTAGTTACGGCGATATTAGTGGCCAAATTACCAACTTATTCACAAGTATTTCTAAAAATAAAAGTACTATAATATACATATTAATAAAACGTGATATTCCACCACAATAAAAACGAGTCCTTTCCCAGCAATAATTGCGTAGGGTTACTTACATTGAGGGAATCATGAAGAGTCTGTTTACACCATGTGTACGAAATATTTGGTTAGTGTTTGGTTTACTTACTTGAGTAACTGATGCACGAGTGGAGGCAGTGTGTCAGGCGGCGTGTCTATGATGTGGGAACAGATCTTGTTGACTACCTGCTTGTGATCGTTGCGCGACAGCTGCATGTCTCTGAAAACATGATGAGCATTGGATAGAGCTGAATGCTCTCAAGTAAATCATTTATCAGATGATTCTTTTCAAGTTGCTGTTTTAATCCTGATATCTCCTGGTTAGCTTACCCGGAGGATAAATTAACAAAACCAGTCAACTCTGAGTTGGACTCGCGCAAAAAGGGTTCCGTACCATACCCCCATTAATTAAACTCCATTACCCCATTTAATTTTTAATTTATTTGTTTTTAAATGTGTTTATGTTATGTTGTTTTTACAGACTGGCAGATTCTGTGAAAATTTTAACTGTCTACCTACTGCAGGTCAGCTCACTGACTGATAGACAGTGGGACGGACGGACAGAGAGTGAAGGCTTAGTAATAGGGTCCTGTAGATTACCCTTTAGGTATGGAAGCCTAAAAAGAAAGAGAAAGAAAGATTAAACAGAGAAAATGATTTGAAGAAAGTCTCCTCTTAATTTCTTATGGTAATATGTACAGTCGAAAGCTTTTCCGCCTGCCCAGTTAATTTTTTTTTCGCATAAATCATGCGTAGGTGCCAAACCCCGCCCCCTCAAAGTTTAGGCCTATTAGAGAAGCGTCAACGTAATTAGTTGCAATCTGCACTGCGTAGCTTAGTGACGTATCCTCTGTACACCTTTTGCGAATTTTACGGACGAACTTTGGCGCGCTTCCCGGACCTTTTGAACATTGACCATTGCTCTGCTTACCTGACCTTTGATTGACTAAATGTTAACCTGTGCAATAATATTGGACTCCTGAGAACCTGTGCTAGAACATTTTGTGCATAATGTCTTCCAGAAATCTCATACAAGAAGAACGAAATGAAATTATAATTTTGCATGGACAAGGATTTAACATCAGTCAAATCGCTGAGCTGAGTCCCAAAATAAAAAAAAACAATATGAATCACATTAAAATGTTTAAATTCTTAAAATGGACTTTATTGTCATAAACATAAAGTCCATTTTAAATATTTTAAATTTTGAATGTCCTTCATATTATGTTCTGCAAAAGCGGCCATTTTAGGCCCGCTGGCTAGATCAACGTTTCACCGCCCTAAAGCCCCATTATTTCAAATTTTATCGAAATCGTTAAAGCCGATTTAGAGAACACGCTTACAATTGCCTGTTAAATAGCATGGGATTTTATAAGATTCTTATAATAAATTTAAAATTACTCACAGAAATCATTGAGTTTTTAATTTACAATTACCAAACCAACACACACGCACCATTAGTAACGAAAGTCAAATTCAGTTAAAGTTTTTTTTCTAATAATGGCAGTTTAAAAATAACAATAACTTTCGTTCGGCGTGCGTCGGTCTCGTCAGTGCGGTGGAACGGTATTGTAAGTATTTCATTCATTATTTCTATACAAAGGCGGGGCGGAGCTAGAGAGCGCTTCATGTTGTAAGTGCAAGCAAATATGAGCTTAGTGGTGGTCAGGCGGGAGTGCCCACGATAGTACCAGATAAATCAAATCATTACTAATATCTGGACCATTGATATAAAAACTAAAGATACGGTCGTCCGAACATTTGTTCGACGCGTTCGCCATACAGAGAATCGGTGTAGTCTGCTCGTTAACGTAACCTTGTATAAGCGGCGTGGTATTTTCGAGGTATAAAGGACATAAATTAAGCTTTTAATAAAATGTACGAACGCACTCGAAGAGAGCCGATCGTGGACTAGTTCACTTCGGCTTAGGAAAGACCGTTTTAGGACCAAGTTCGAGGCCAGTTCGTTCCGCCCAGTCCTTACGCAGTAATATATAAGTCAATGATCTGGACACTACCCAGATACCAATAAAGGTTGTTACATACTAACTTGAACATAGCAGTTAGCTGAACTAGCTGTTTCTCAGTCCAGCTACACTGACACAGAGTGCGGATGCACTGCTCTTTGTACTCCGTGCCCGTCAGCTCTGATCCACAGTGCTTGACTATGTCATGTGTTGATATGGCGTTGATGCATTCCGGTAGAACGTCGCGCCAACTGGAAATTTATGAATAATTTCTAAAAAACTTTAACATTCTGTTCACTTGTTATACAATACAATTGGGTTTTCTTGATTAGTAGAATAACTATTTGTGTTTCTGTTTACAGAATGTAATTGAAAAGATCGATCAATCAATCTTTATTTGTAAACACGGGTAATTACAATAAAGATCTTATGTATAAACTGTAATCAAACTCTGTTCTACATGTGAAATAGATACACTCACATGTTGACAAAGAAACTTTTTTTTTTTTTTGGGGGGTTGGGAAATCATGAAATGGGAGTGTCAGACTTCTACTGACTAAAAACCACCCATGTTCCTTCTTAGCCCTTGTGCCGAGGCCGCGGTATCTCTTTCGAACAACCCGCAGCCCCGTCGGGTTGACACAGAACCTTAAAGCTCACTCTATGTTTAAAGCGCAGTTTAACCTTGAAGATCAACCTGTGCTGCAGTTATTATTTAGCCAACTCCTTAACTGTTCAGAGTATAATATGATAAGTATATTAAAACTGCAAATATATTCTTATAAAATAACAGTATAAAACTAAATAAACAACAATAAAAGAATGTCTCACATCATGTTAACATCAGTATCCTGTACAATGGACTGCACGCTATCATTGGACCAGCGCACCAGATCATCTATCGGCAATCTCGGCAGCTCCAGACACAGCCTGCTAGTCACATCTCCACAGTGAGTGAGAGATGTGGACTCTTTTCTCATAGTCTGCAGGACTAGCTCCACCACCTGGCAATTATAGATTAATATTTTTTATACTTATATTATACTTATTTTTTATTTCAGTTAAGTAGGTCCAACTTTGAGAAAGAGGTCAATCGTCGGATCCGACTCGGCTGGGCAGCGTTTGGGAAGCCACGAACCGCGAACCGGAAGACGTTGCGTTGGAAGGCCTCCCACTAGGTGGAACGATGACCTGTTGAAGGTTGCAGAGATCCGATTTTTTATACTTATTATGTCTTCTTCATTGTTCTCCTGCCCTTATGCCATTCATTGTTGGTTGGTGCAGCATGTGCCTTCCATACATACCTAATTATCTATTACTCTTCATCTCATCAGACATCTCCTTTCTTGCAATATCATATTTTACACAGTCCATCTATTGTTTCTTTGGTGTGTCTCTATTCTTTTAGCCTTCCTCACTCATACTTAAAACATTTTCCTCATTTCTTCACATCACATGCCCACACCACGGCTACCATACCAATCAACTTTTCAGTCACCGGTCCCGCATTTAGACTTCCTTATTCTCATTTCTTATTTTATCCATCCGCGAATCACACCCCTTAGCATTTTTATCTCAGCGACATACAAATGCCTTTCATCCCTTTCATGCCTTTTAAAAACTCTTATTACAGACAGAAAAATTAATAGCCTATCAATTTATGTTTTCAGTGAAAACTGGAATCATTCATTACTAAAGTTCATAGTTGAGCATAGTTTCATAGTGCAACATTAATAATTAACACATTATTAGTTTAATTATAGTGACTCTCTTATTTCAACAAAATACATTCCACTTATTAGTGAACATGTTATGACTTGTTCATTAATGTTGTTGTTTACCTTAACTTTATTCCTGCATGTAGCAGCATTATCCGGGAATCCATTTAATATACAGTTCAACAGGTCCCCGCCGTCACTATTTACTATACGCCGCGGTAAAAACTTTAATATCTGCAAATAAATAAACAAAACATTTGTTATAAGTACGGACGGTGTCATGAAAACTAGTAAGTTTTATTGGATAAATTGCTATACCTGATCAATTTTGAGTTGGCAGTATTCACGTAACTCTTCGCGTTTACCAGGTACATGTCCAAGTTCTTTTATTTTATTAAATACTTTGCTTACATCCATTTTACAATGATCTATATTTCACAAAATTTTTGTTATTGTGCTCACCCGCCAAAACAACATCACACACCACAGCAGATGATATTCACTTACTGTCAAAAAGACCGGAATTCCCGTGAATTCTTGTTCACAGTTCCCATCCCTATTTTATTTCAGAGTTGGCAACACCAAGTAACCGTTCCAGCTCTCGTGTTATGCTGGACCTATAGCACCATGTGGAACAGATGTTGAATGAATGTTAATTACTCAATTATTTATTTACCAAAATAATAGTAACACAATCACGGCAAAAATAAGGCAGATTTTTAAATTAAGTTTAGAGTGTTTTCTTCTACTAAAATATTTCTAATGGCATCCCTGATCCCCGTAACGTCTTTTTTGATGACGTCATCAGTTTATGTTTAGCGATTGAGGAGTTACGAAATTCACGAATTTCATTTTAACGCGCACGTTTGTGTACAATTTACGGTACGCGCTTATATATTTGTAAATGGTTACATATTATCGAAGATACAAAATATCTTACGACGTTTAAAACCGAGCATCCGTGTGTAGTGTAGCTGAAAGTCACCGAGACGTTCGTTACGTTACTTTTGGCGGCATCGCATGAAGTCACAGAAATAGATTTCCTTGTGCAATATTCGGTGTATTAAAAATTCGGTGAAGTAATTTAAGTATTGGTGGAATTCCGGTGAGATCATCAACCTTGGGTCGTTGGGAGTGAGGTGTGAAGATGGTGTGAAGTCAGTGATAACAGCAAGTCAGTATCAGTGATAGAAGCATGGAGAACCCGGCGGTTAGCGGATTGAGGTCAAGGTCTCGCTCGAAGACACCCTTCCTGCGGTCGAGTTGCGACCATGAGAACTGCTTGGAGGGCGGGGAACACACCCATCCTCAGAAGTCAGGGCGTAAAACGCCTGTGAAGAGAAGCACCCCAATCAAGTGAGTAGGCTTCCTAGTTCTCGAACCTAGAACAACCATGTGTGTTAGCACTGTCCTATTTAAGTACAACAATAGGACATTGTAAAGAATTCATTTATAAACTCAAGTTTATCGTTTCCCAGTCATAATCTTGAGCTAAGTTATTGAAGGATCAAAGATTATGAAAGATAAACCCTGTTTATCACACCTGACAACTATGATAATAATAATACATTCTTGCTCAACTTGTTTCTGTTTTAAAAAAACATTGTCGTTAAGAAATTAATGTATAGTTCATTGCCAAATGCTTTGAATTTTACAAGTTAATTATGTTGATCATATTGTACTTCAAGTTTTCTAGTTTAAGGTATCAAAGAGTTAATCAAATCTAATCAGAATACATTCTAAATTAAAAGCTTATTTCATGTGAAGTTGATTTATCAATCAGGATAAAGATTTAATCTTTAATTATCCTCTTTTTTATCATGTGTGTTCATTCATAATTAGTTTGTTTTAATATTCATAATGAAATAGCAATATTGACTGACTTGACTACCAAATAGGCTTATTTATCAACGACTAGCCTTGTATTTTGTTGTAAACTAAAGCTATGCAACACAATGCATCAGCTAACCACATCTGGTACTATGCTGGTAACAATATAATAATAATAATTTTATTAATCAAAAGAAAGAATACAGTTGTTTACATAATCAATGAGCCACAAACTAAGCATCACCTGTATCTTGTGGCTTGGAACATAATATGTAAAGGTATTTCTATCAACACAAAATCAAATCATTATCCTCAAAGGATAAGGCAGAGACAAATTTTATAAGTAAAGTTTAAGCTCCATGTAATAGGGGCAAGCTTATTGTCCTCAAAAATTCAATACTCTTTACTGGCACAGAGAAATTTAAGAACACAAAATCATACGGCCACTATATTTGTTTACCACAAGTTTAGTTTAGTTTAGTTTAACTGGGCTTTTGTCCGCACTTAGCCTCTTGATTGGGCCATTGTGCGTGCTGTTTAAATAATACCTACTCCAACCAACATAGGTCGTCCCAGAATTTTAGCAACCTTCCCAGACTGCTGCAGGCTTCTGGGAGAGTTAATGGGGATCATAGAGTTTGTGCCCGGTGATCTGCCACGCTCCTGCACTCTAGGAGTACGTGCCTTGGCGTTTCTTCCGCCTCCATGCATCCTCTGCACAGTGGGCTGTCTGTTACACCTATGTTATGTAGATGTTTGTTTAAGGAACAGTGACCCGTTAAAATTCCTATGATTTTACGGATTTTGTCCCTTTTAAGTTTGATGAGATTGCGAGTAAACTTCATTGTTGCCGCCGGAACTGCATCTTTTGTTTGCCTGCATCCTTCACTGTTTCTCCATTCGGTAAGGTGTTTTTCTGTGGTTCTTAAACGCAGCCATGTTTTTATTTGGGCCTGAGGTATGGGCAGTAGTGGTTCCGGTCCAAATACTGTATCGCCTGAGCCTCTCTTGGCCAGCTCATCTGCTGCGTCATTGCCCAGCGAGTTGCTGTGTCCTTTGATCCATTGCAGGGTTACACTGTTCGTGGTTGCAATGGATTGGAGTGCATTGTGGCATTCCAGTATTAGGACAGAGGTAATTGTGTTGTTTTTTAGGGCTTGAAGCACCGATGCACTGTCGGAGATGATCTTTATTTTAAAATCTCTGACGTCTCTGGCTGCAACTGCTTGTGCCGCTCTGGTGATACCGACACATTCGGCTTGGAAGATTGTGTTTAATTTATCTAGGGTATTTGATATAGAGATGTTGAGATCATTCGAGAAGACGCCGGCTCCTGTACCATATGAGGTCTTGGAGCCGTCCGTATATATCCTAACTTCATTGATGCCAGAGCTATCTACTGCTTCCGCAGTGAGTTGGATGTCGTAACTTCTATCGAACACATGGTGAGATGAAGTCTTATCCATGGGCGCCTCAAGGAGTGGTATTTCCTTCAGAATCCCCTGTAAAACTTTTGAGTGTGTTGTTTCTGTATTTACTTTCCATAGACCGTTTGATCTTAGTCTTAAGGCCGTTGCTTGAGCTTCCTCTTTTATGACCAGATCCAGAGGTCTTAAATTTAAAAGAAACTCTAACGCTGCTGATGGAGTTGTTCTCATGCATCCAGTAGCTGCTACACTAGCTAAGCGTTGCAGGCTCTGGAGTTTCGTTTTCACCGTGGTCAGCTGAGTTCTGGGCCACCATACAACTGATCCGTAAGTAATAGAAGGTCTGATGACTGACGTGTATAGCCAGAGTGTGATCTTTGGGTTAAGACCCCATCTCTTACCAACTAGTCTTCTACACTGATTAAAAGCTATACAGGCCTTCTTTGTTTTAGCCTCTAAGTGACTCGCCCAGTTCAATTTGTTATCAAGAATTATGCCCAGATATTTCACGTTCTTGTTTACCACAAATACAGAGTGTTAATATATCATCTCATGACACCCACTAGTTGCTCAGATTTGTGTGACAGATCGATCACAAGGTCTCAAGGGCCTGAGTACCTCTAAAGGACAAATTTTGTTGACAATGATGTCACAACCATAGCTCTGAGGTCATAGCAGCATAGTGTGAACTGACCTTGCTGGAACTAGGCCTAACATGAATTCTTGGAACTTTTGGTCATGACTTAATTTTAGAATAAGTTTGTAATCCATGTTTGTTATTGTATTTATATTTGTGTGACTAAATAATTAGCATAATGCTGGCATTTAGTGGTAGTACTGGATGTGTTATTCTAGTTTATGGTCTGAATACCTACTTATTATGAGATAATTAAGCAATTTAATTACAAAAGTAGGTCTTCTTAATAATCTGTTCTATTCTATATTATGTAATAGGCTGTCCTGTGCAATAGACTCGCACCCTATAACATGGGACTTAAATATGATTGGAGAAGTGTGTGTGTACTATTAGGTACACCTTTGCCTAACCCTTGGGGGATTACAGGCGCGATGTTATGTGGTGTGACCCTATTTAGATAGATGAATAAGAACTAATTTAGGAAGCAATTACATTTGATTATTTTATCTTTTCAATAAAAATAAATTCAATCAACTAAGTAAATAAATAAAATGCTCTAATTAACCAACTCTCTCCTGATAAGATGTAAATGCAAAGGAATTACTTTAACCTTGGCAAACGGAAGTGAGTCACTTGATAAGGTAACCTTACCCTCGTGTTATACAAAATTAAACATTTATCATGTACTAGCACTTTGCCCGCGACTTTGTCTGCATGTATTTTGAAAATATAATATTTGTTACTATTGTGTTACTTGTTAAAGATGTAGCTTTATTATGGTGAAAGAATTTTTTAAATCAGCCTAGTAGTTTTTGAGCAATATCGTAACAAACAAACAAAAACGTCTAATCTTAATATTATTATTAAACATGTATGAACACATTCCATCACAGACACCAATGTTTGACAAAACATTTTACACCATTAACCAAATTGTTTCTCAAGAAATTAACACCATTATGTTAGTTATTATTGTTAGATAATGACAGTACAACATGATAGGCAAAGTGCCAAAGATTTGTTGTACAATAGTATGTTGTAGCCAAAGCAGTGAATCAAGGTTGATCAAACATTTGTTTATATATGAATGAATACCGCAACATGTTTAATAGAAACTTTGACTTTATCTAAAACTTGTTCAGCTACAAAGGTCCAAAAATACTCCTGTATAATATTTTGTCAATAGTTAGAAATATCAAACAAGTCAGACTTGCACAGTGGCACATGATGGGTTCCGTACCGTTCTAGTAGATATTGAGATATATTTCATGTTATTTTATCACCATAGACTTCTTAAAGGTTTTCCGGTAATCTATAAGTGTTGAACTAATTTCTGTATTTCGTTCAATATTTTAGGCTCAGTAGTTTCGGAGATAAGGGCCATGGGAATGGTCTGGCAGACAGACACATGAGTGATCCCATAAGGGTTCCGTTTTTTCCTTTTGAGGTACGGAACCCTAAAATTATCACACTTCCCAGATATTGCATGTTATCTCTCAGGATTTTTCTACACAATCAGTACCCAAAAACATAATTAAATGAGAAAGTAACTCTGTCTGTTACCTTTTCTCACCTTAACAGTTGAAGAGATATACGAAATTAGACAGAGGTAACACTGTGACTGGGGTTAGGTTCAAAATATATTGGATACTTTTATCCCATTAGTACATTCCCCCGTTATATGCTACATAGATGCAGGCGAAAGCTAGTAATAAAATAAAGAGATGTTTCTTAAGTTTGTTAGAAGGGGCTAATCTTTGGAACTGCTGTACCGTTTCCGAAAATTCTCTCAATAATCGGAAGCTAAATTATTCTCGAGCTATATTAAAAACGTTTCATTTGGTTTCGGACGTAAAGAATAGCACCATCCCATAATATCTTCCCGTGGGTGTCGTAAGAGCCAACTAAGGGACTTACCAGAGAATGGGCAGCAGCGTTCTCTATGCCTTTGTAACAACCATACTGCAATCGCCAACCCGCCTGCCAAGCGCGGCGATTATGGCAAATCCCCCCTTCTGGGAGAGGCCTATGTCCAGCAGTGGACGTCTTATGGCTGAAATGATGATATTAAAAACGTTTCCATGAAATAATTTACGGTCATCGGCGAGCGAAGCCACAAGCTAAAGCTATTACTTTATAATACTTGACACAAATTTCCAACTCATCTCTATCATGCTTCTATTCTTTCCCAGACAAGTACGCCGGCCGTCAACAGCAGCAAAATATTCAGAAGAACTTCTAGAGGAAGAGGATACATTCGCCTTTACAGGACATGGCAGTAAGAATCCTCTAGTTATCGACGAAAACGTTGTTGACCGAATGAAGGGAAATATTAAAGAAGTAGTCCAGGTAAATATTCTTAGTTATTAGTAATGTGTCGAATTGTCAATGACAAAAGTTCAATAATTGTGTTTGGCCACTAATTCAGCTATACTGGTCAAAGGGTCATCAAGTGCTGGGTTCTGAAGGCAAACGTCTTATACGTACATCCTTACCTTATCTCGCTCATCCTTAGTTTATGGCAATCACTACATATCACGACATAGTATAAAACAAAGTCGCTTTCTCTGTCCCTATATCCCTATGTATGCTTAAATCTTTAAAACTACTAAACGGATTTTGAAGCGGTTTTTTTTAATAGATAGAGTTTTTTCAAGGAAGGTTTTAGTATATAATTTACCGACATCCACACGGGCGAAGCCGCGGGCATCAGCTAGTTATTTATAAAACAAAGTCGTCTCCGCCCCGTCTGTCTGTCTGTTCGCGATAAACTCAAAAACTACTGCACGGACTTTCATGCTGTTTTCACCAAAGGATAGAGTGGTTCTCGAGGAAGGATTTAGCATATAATTTGACCGACATCCACGCGGGCATCAGCTAGTATACATATTCTGGTTTAAAAGAGTGTCCATGGAGTTTCTTGCCCGTTCTTCTCCATAGTGATCTACGTTAGGGAATGGGCAACTACAGTACTTTCACAAGTTATTATGCCTTGTGACTGTGACTGTAGCTTAGGAGTGCAATGCGTCGTCCCGGGGGTTGCTGCGTCGGGTTGCGCGTCGCCGGATGTCTGCGGCGGCGAGTGCTGTGGGTGCGGGGGTGCGCGGCGGCGCGTGCCGTGGCGATGGGTGCGCGGGGCTCCGGGTCGCGGGGCGGCGGTTGCGCGTTGCGGCGTGCATTCGTTGTTCCGTGATTTGGAGTCTCGTGCATTCGTTGTTGCGGTGTGCGTCGCTGCGTGCTTTCGTGCTCGTAGTGTTCGTTGTTGCGGGCATTCGGCGGCGTGTGGCTCGGTGTGGTGGCTTTCGGGATGACGTATTGCACTCGTAGTTTAGTTTTGTTTTATGAATTGTTCTTCTGACATTCAAAAATGCCTGTAATGGTTTAATTGAAATAAATGCTTTGAGTTTGAGAGTTTGATTCAAACTTTTTGGTTCTAAGACACGCTATTGTTTGTCGAATAACACATTGACCAAACACATACACTAGACATATTCGTCTACCTGTAAGTAATAAAGGTAAAATTACAAAACCATAATTATGTAAATAAATAATCTTCAATGAAAAGCCCATTCATGGTCGATGCGTGGAAAATGTAAACAAAGCGTGCAATGTCCACTCTAATGAGTATGCATTTAGATGGTATAGTGCAGATGGCTCTGTTGTCGCCCCCGAGTGTTATGTATGCCGGTAACCGCGTGGTGTCAAGGTCTTTAGTATATGAAGTATGTATGTATGTGTAACTAGCTGATGCCCGCGGCTTCACCCGCGTGGGTCCCCGTTAAATTATATACTAAAACCTTCCTCTTGAATCACTCTATCTTTTAAAAAAAACCGCATCAAAATCCGTTGCGTAGTTTTAAAGATTTAAGCATACATAGGGATATAGGGACAGAAAAAGCGACTTTGTTTTATACTATGTAATGATAATGATATAGACATCTTTGGTATTATCCTTAGTCATTAAACAGGTCAGTCGCGTAGTACACGATAACCGGCTTTCGCGTATGAATGAGGTTGAAGGAAAAGGAGTGTACGTCTATAAGGATTGCACGTAGCGTTCTGGCTAACCCAATTTGACAAAAGGCGTAAGTTTGCGATGAGGCCAAACCATAATCCGTCGGGGCTGCGGGTTGTTCGTAAGAGATACCGCGGCCTCGACACAAAGGGCTAAGGACATGGGTGGTTACTGGTTTTTAGTCAGTAGAAGTTTGTCACTCCCTACCGCTCTGTCCAGAGCGGTAGGAGTGATTTGATGATTTGCCACTACACTATAATCACGTGAAATTTTTTAGACCAGTTTTATAGCTCTTTCTCACCCTTGGTGATACGTCGTGAGGTTTTAGGCCACCCCTGAGCCTGCCCTGCAATACGTGTATTTGTTTTGGTTGATAAGATCCGAGGGCTTAAGAAAATGTACGGTTTTTAGGCACAACCTCTCTTGCCCGAGTTTTTAATGCATACCTAATTAGTAAAAAAATACACGTCACCCAACACCTGGAGAACAGGTTTCGGTCAAAGTGTGAATCTTGTGGGTTATGCTACTGCCATAGGGACTTTCCACATCCGTGATACACAGAGAAGTCAATACAAGCTTGTTTCGTGTTTACTTTGTCCAAATATGAGCAGCTGTTATCGAACCATTGATTGTTTACAGAATCTAAAGCAGTTTTTATCACTGAGAATCAAATAAAATCTTTTTTTATTATCGTTACATAAGTAGCTGTCCTGAAAAGATTGTATCTCAATCTGTTTTCTATAAATGTGTTATAGAACAAACATCTTGCATTCCTTTCATTCATGACCTTATTGCTGAGGTTCTTCAGAAAGAAAAGGTGTAACTCGCAACCGGCGTGCGTGTATGGTCAGATGTATGAATGTGAACGAGGCAAGAGGAGTATGTAAGGATCGTAGCAGGTGGCGTTCTGTGGTTTCTGTCTACCTCCTTGGGAAAAGGGCGTGAGATACATATATCTTGCATTCCTGCACGGCTAATACTATAGTATCAATAGTACATTAGGTTTTAATTAATTCCGAACCGCCATCTGCATTTTATTGCAGTCAAGCAATTAGCATAACACCATGTATGGTATCTGTTTCCGTATAAAGAGCGTCATCCCAAGTAACACATCAAAGCACTATAACGGCCGGCTTACGGCATTTCGGTATCGTTTTAGCATTTTGAGTTGGTTATATTTTAGCATTACCAACGTCCATACGGCTACTGTAATGCTTATTTGGGCACAAATTCTGCGGCTTTAGGCCATAAATAGGTTCACAAGTAGTCATTTTTTAGCATTACAGGCGCATTATGTTAGCATTTTTGTGACCAATTAAGATGCCGATCGCATTAAAAAAGCATAATTACGGTCAATGAAGTTGCCAATCGCATTACAAAAGCATTAGACTAGTATTAGATTGTGCTAAAAGAATGATTGTGGCTTTTAAAGTGTTCACATGTAGAACTTAAATAAACCCTACACCATTGCAAAAACATCTCTAATACTATGGCACAAATGTTATAATACAATTAACGTTGTAGTATAAGTACTATGTCCAGCAATATAGTATGGACGGGGACCGTCAAAACGTAATGAACGACAACATACTTTTTTTGCTTCAATAAACAATGTATAATACTGGATGTCTTTATGACTGTTTTGTTATTTCATGCCATCAAATATTAAACGCAATGTAGTTTACTGTAAATGTCTATATGAGTTTAATTGAAAATTTTCACGCGCCTTCGATATTTTGTGTTTTTGATACAAAGTTTTGATATATAGAAATGTACGAAATAACCAAAACAATTGTGTATTCCTAGTCTAGAACGAATTTTGCATAATTAACATAATAGTATTGGCTGGGCAGTATTTAATTAAGTTATATCATTATAATAAAGGTCTATTGCTATTATAAATAGGTCCATTAGATTATATTTTTTGGTTATAAGATATTTACAAAATGGTGTCGGTCTACAGTAGCCCGGTGAACCTTTAGAAAGTCTAGTTAATGCCACCAGCATTATAAATAGTCACATGTGAACAATTATTAGGCTAGGGGCCAGAGAGAAGACTTTTGGTGAACCATCGTAGTGCCATTGTCTATAAAGTAGTTTTATATGGGTTCACCGGCATGCCAATAGGCTTGATGTAGACTGAAATAGTGCCATTACTTGAACGTAATTTTGGGAATGTTTGAGCAAAACAATAGAACCCATAAAAACTAAGTAGCGGTACATGACGATAATTGTCAAAACCAATTTATTTTTTAAATTATGATAAAGGTCTATTGCTATTATAAATAGGTCCGTTAGATTATATTTTTTGGTTATAAAATATTTACAAAATGGTGTCGGTCTACAGTAGCCCGGTGAACCTTTAGAAAGGCTAATTAATGCCACCAGCATTATAAATACTCACATGTGAACAATTATTAAGCTAGAGGCCAGAGAGAAGACTTTTGGTGAACCATCGTAGTGCCATTGTCTATAAAGTAGTTTTATATGGGTTCACTGGCATGCCAGCAGGCTTGATGTAGACTGAAATAGTGCCATTACTTGAACGCAATTTTGGGAATCCTTGAGCAAAACAATAAAACCCATAAAAACTAAATAGCGGTACATGACGATAATTGTCAAAATCAATTTATTTTTTCATTTAGATTTTTTCAACAATTTCTTTGGCAGGTTATTAAATTAAAAAAATAAAAACCTGCCAAAGAAATTGTTGATTACCCTTTAAATCTATGTAAATAAAAAGCTTAAGTAAGTACTTCACATAACATTTTTTATTGGTACGTATGTAATAGTGGTATGAAATATAATTAGTAGGTATTCATGATGATGCAAACATACTAATGTACATCTTGTTTTGTTGATTTTAATAAAATGTGTTTCTCCCCAATATGACCGACAAATGGCTTTACGAATACAGTAAAGTGACTGCCTCGTTGGTCTAGTGGTCGCAAGCGCGACTGCTGTGCATGAGGTCCTGGGTTCGATTCCCGGGTCTGGCAAACTGTTGTTGGCTTTTTCCATCAAGAATTTATCAGTAACAGCCACGGAGTCTGGATTTGTGCCCGGTTGATGGCTATAGGCTCACCCCCTATTACATGGGACTTAAACATAACTGGCGAAATGTGGGTAGTACTATTAGGTACACCTCTGCCTAACCCTTCGGGGATTACAGGCGTGATGTTATGTTATGTTAAAGTGAATGTATATATGGCTTTACGCATCACATAGCTCACGTGTATTTGGTTAAAGAGCTGTTCACCGGACAACAGCACTCAGGTGACCTTTAAAAATGCAAGCATTATATTGATTCACGTTTATGCTATTCACCAGTATTAGGCTTTTACTTAGCACTTGTAAGTCCCACAACACAACAAAGAGCACTCAAAATAGCTCAAAGCCGTTTAATAAATTTACGGTGCATTATAATGGTACAAGTATATGCTATTAAACAACATTAGGCATTATCTTACGGCCCAAAATGCTATTGTAAACCCAAAGGCACCAAAAACAGCTGAAAGCTGTGTACTGGATTAACTTGGCATTTTAATGGTTCACGTTTATGCTATTAAACAGCATTAAGCATTTATTTTACTACTTAAAATGCTATTGTTGATCCAAATGCACTGAAAACAGCTAAAAGCTGTACAGCTGCATTGTGGTTTGCTGTAGTTAAACTAAAGGCTTAATAAAAGCATTTTGACATGCCACTGTCCAACCGCTATACAGTGTAAAGCATGACAATGGTTTTCAAATGCCAATATAAAGCCTTAAGATGTTCGGTGAACTATTATAAGAGTTTATACGGACCTTAAGCTCTACATAAGTATACTAGTTGTTTTTAAAAATGCTTTCTGTGTTACTTGGGATTGGACAGAATAAACTTGAAATTTGTTTTTATCCTCAGTTTCAAAAGATTTAGATAAGAGCCGTGCAATCTTTTAAACAATATGTTACAAGGTAGTGATTATGGCGGCCGTAAGACCAAGGTCTAGTATACTCGGTCGTTATTCGCTTTAGTTCCGAAATATATGACTCGCGTTGTAACCTTGGACGAATTTCGGGATTCAGAGATTTATTGCGTCTGATAGTCTGTTGTTAGCGTTTTTTAGCTTTGTTCGGGTTGATAAAATATGCCGAAGTAGAGGAATTATGCTTTGTTGGTCTTATTCAAAGTATCATAAAAAACAAGCCCCATTTTGACTCAAGGATCATATCTAAGAAAAATGTATTCTATCTTTAGTCTCTTCCTAAACAGCCGAAACTAGGCTTTCTGACAGAAAATGACATAACAAAGTCGAAACAATTTTAAAAATAAAACTAATCTGAAAGATCGCGTGTTTTTACCCAAAACCACGTTTGTATGGGCAACCACACGCGTGGCACTTGAATAGAGAAATCGCATTGTAATAAACCCAGCCGCGCCTTACCCACGAAAAACCGTTGGTAATTGCCGCCCGCTACAGCGCGTGTTTATCCAAACAAAAATGTATTTTGTTCAAATTATGTTAGAAATTTCAGCAAACACTTGAAAAAAAGCCCAGTCTTTGACGACTTGATCCGGAGCAAATTTCGTAGAACTGATCCTCCATCCTTCAAATAATATTCAACGTACAGACAGATTTACGTTGTAATTTTGTCGGCTACTAGAACGCTTGCGTCACACCCTAAGCAAACAGCAGTAATTGTTGTTTCAAGGACTTGCGTACGTATTTATGGGAACCGAAGTGGCATTTGGTTGTAGTCTTTCACCATGTCCGTGTGTACCGAGCGCAAATGTTCGCGAACACTAAGTAATTTGTGTTTTTACGTCCCGTTTTATTCTCCCGATGATGTAAATTAAGCAGTATGCAAACAGTATTCCAAATATTCAATTTGGTTTGAGTATGTTGACCTTTGAATAAATCAATACACGCTTTTATTAACTTTCATTATTATTCCCGTTTGAACGCACCGCTATCTGCTGTTTGAATTTTTAAGATAATCCCATCTCTCTTTGCTTAAAGATCATTCACCTCATATCAGGTTGAGCTGTACTGTACCCGTCTATCTTAATTGAAAAGCAATTATAAAAGTAACATAAATAACAATCAAGTAATTGAACTTAACAGTCGCCCACATGTTGCTGTAATAGACGTTTTCCTTCTGCTTATACTCTTCACATTTAATGCTTCCGCTACAGCTCGTAGAATAATGTTAATGTATTCTATTGTCACAGTTAACGGTGGTAACAAACCTGAATCGATACACATTAGCATGCAGTCACGGAAGTCTAGAACAATGTGATAACACAGATCTACCTAGCTATTAGCTCTAAAATATTCTGGTTAGAAATGCGCGGCCATTAGTACGACCACCCAGGCGCTTGGCACTTCATATTTGCAGTATTCGGTCTTGAAATAAGTAATGAATATGACCGTTAGTTAAACACCTACATTTCGCGACACAATAAATTATTGTTGACTGAGCTTAGTAACGCTATGTGCTTCCTGGCTGCCGGTCCTGCTACCGTTAGCACTAGGAACAGGAAAACATAACGATTATCCTTCAAAATATAAATGGAATCAAACTTCCCCCGCGTGGTTTATTTTTGAATTGCCCATACTTCACGTATGGGGCTTATTATTCTAAGCCATCTGGCGTCCTCCAGTCGCTACGCGCAGATAGCACAGTGCATTTGTTCCTTAGCAAAGATAGTAATTACTAATTTAGAACGGTGATTCTAAGATTCCTGACCTAGTTTCGGATGTGGTGCTTAATTTAGAAGTCTTGAAGGATCGTGCGGAGGGAGGTGCGGTGCTATGAAGTTGCTATGGTGATTCGGTGAGTGGAATTACGCAATAGAAGTGTATCAATCGATTTGTTGTTAGTCCGGTGAGCTCTGTGTGTGTTGAAGATGACGTGTTCTCAGATGTTCAAGGTCGGTGACTGATTACCCCACATAAGTGTAGTGCATGAATAAATTATCTATCGTTCACGGCGCTTATTCGTAGTTATATTCGTCGCGGCGTTCGATACGATATACTTATTATGTATGTAGATATTGGTTATGCATACGGCGCATGTGCAACAACGGGGGCTGTCTAGCCAAATCAATAGAAGCTACTTCAGTGTGATGTCCGTCAGACTCAAGACCACCACCTGCCCGCTATTCACTTGTCCGGAATATTTATTGGATACACTTCGAACTTGAAAGCGGTTACATCAGAAGACATTGAAATACTTCAACAATAGTATTATGGAGGTAGTTTTCCTGTTCGTTTAGTAATACACGTATAACAATGATAGTAGATTTGATACTCTTTACTTCTTCTTGATTTTCATCATCACTACTATCTGGCTGTAATTTTCCGGTGCTGAATTGACCTTCAACTGTTCAGAATTGCAATTCAGTTTACTCCTCCGCTAGTGGTACTTATTCGTCTCACTTCCGCACTCACTTATATGGTTCCCAAACCGTTTGGAAGTCTATTTGGGGCATCGAAACCAGCGGGCTCAGCCCTCTTTGATGTAGCGGATATCGATAATTACTTGGAATTGAATCGAAATAGGCCTGCTTTGATACTAATATAAATGTTGTATGTGAATGTTGGCATGAGTTAGTTAAAACGTTGGTAGTTATTTTCCTTTTATAATCAATGTTGTGTGTTTCCTCAAATGATTTTTAACCGTTAATTGAATGCAGAATCGATCTTCCGATTCAGCTATTAATTTAGCTCATTAGCATACTCTTGGAGAGACCTATTCCAGCAGTAAACTGCTAATCTGTTCTTCTTTATTCTTGAACATATCGATGGTGCGACGGCATTGAACTTTTTGGCCCCAAAACTGATGATAATAAAATGGAGCACGCAAAGATTTGGAACTGTGAAAAGTACCCAATTATTTCGGGTGCTCGCGTATTTAGTAGCTCGACAATTCAATGTCAAAGCCCTGTAGATGATTCACAGTCCACAGCGTGGTTCGCTTGCAACAACAGCGTCATGGTTGGATTGCCTTCAACAAATTCTTCTATACTTACCAACTTTTTGTGTGCATTGCTGTTACCAATGATGTCATGATGATGATGACTGAGTTTCTTTCCACGTGGATTTATAAATAGATTTTACGTGTATACTGTATTGTATTGCAATAAACTTAAGATTATTTCGCGGTTTCCTAACAGTCAATTCCCTACTTGAGGTAAAGTAGTGATTGATAAGTTCCACACTTCAAATTCTCAATTCAGAAAACGGCTGTTAATCCTCGATGTTTTCCTGTGACTTCGTTCGTCTGAAAGTATAAAAAAAAGGTACCTACTAACGTCAAAAGGACCCTTCCTCTTCCTATTCAGGTTATGAAGCCTTTTTTTGGAGGGATGTAAATCATCAAATGACTCCTCCCGTTTTGAGCGGAGCGGAAGGGAGTGTCAGACTTCTACTTAACTAACCAAAAACCACCCATGTTCCTTCTTAGCCCTTTGTGTCCGGGGCCGCGGTATCTCTTTCGATCATCCCGCAGCCCCGCTAAGTTAGGAAGCCTTATAAGGTAAGGTGTTCTACCAAATATCTGTTAGAAGGCTAATTCGTGACGAACGTACAGTTATGTTATAAATGAAATTACATCACTTTCTGAACCGTAACGAACGTGATGACACGCCATTTCCACTGGACTAGTTAGGTATACGTTTTTCTTCGCTATTTCTATGTTTTAAGTGCTCAAGAGAATTACTAGCTGGATTAGGTGCTTATGTTTTAGTTTTGAGATAGTCCGTGGCATATACTCAGCATTTTGACTGAATTTTCCCTCAATATTTTGGATATAAATTCCAGAAAACCAATAATTTCTTTACACGTTTGAGTAATCCACATTTTTTATGGATTATTTTTTGTGGGTGGTTTTGTATGGGTTTTAAAAAGACGATAGTAACGAGTGGCCTAATAGTGAGATTACGTCGCTTTCACCTATGACTAGGGACACTCGTATGAATGCAGGCAATCTTGTTAGTGCCTAGGTCTGAACTTCGAAATCATGCTTTATTATTTCATGATATTTATACCCTCAAAGCTGCACACAATATGGTACTCCGTCTGACACGAGGCAGGTGCACACCGCTTTAATTGATACAGGAACCAGACGCCCGGGACCAGGGCGCTTAAAAGGAAATGTCACGCGCCATTACAGTTAACGCCTTGTACGTCCTGGTTACTGATACTTACAAGAAAAACGATAATTATCATGTTTAGGTGACTTTGGAGTTTGGACAGAGAATAATCTTGCTAGTTTCTTGTGAGGTCATCGTCATTAAAAACTTAGGGATTAAGCTAATTGAATGACAGAATTGCCATATAAATTGGTGGATTAATTTGATAGCTAATTTATTTTTGGCAAAATATACAGTATTATGTTATGGGACGTTCTGCTTTATTGTAAAACGCATGACGAAGTTGCGGCAAAAAACGTAACGAAACGATCAAGATCAAGTGATTGAACTAATTGCTTTCAGAATCATTCTTCTTCGCATCTTTTGATCTAAGAGAGATTTGATTGATCTAATGAGACATCTGGCAACAGTTGGTCGTCGTTACCATCACCACTTTTCTCCAGACCTTTCGATCTTAAATACAATCGAGGCTATTTCGGCCCAATTAAACACTTCTAAGATCATGTTAATCCATCAAATAAGTCATGCTTCCCTTAATAATTGTAGTATTCTCGCTGCAGAGACTGGGCCTCCTGTCCTCAACAAACAAACCAATTCCGCCGGCTATAATGTCTTTTCTACGCTGTCTTCAAGCAAATATCTCCCCGAATAATAAGAAGGCCTTATTGAACTGTCAGTAACAATGCAATTTATTCACAGAATCAGATCAACAGTGAATATGAGCGTGTGTCGACGAGCTCGCAGCGGTACGCGACGCTGGCTGACGTCACGCTAAGCCCCATCTACACGTCACAAGGTGTGACTCATGACCGGTAAGTTTGGCCTACACTTTCATTGCAAATAAATTGATATGATGCGTGTGAGAGATGAATGAGACGTCCACCGCTGTCATTATTGTCCCCACCGACTCCTGGGTATTGGCCACTCTTTGCTTCTGCGCCGCGTCCGCGTCCCTTGGTCAACTTCATCCAGAATTTACCCGCGATACAGCGCCGACCTCAAATAAATAGGAATAAGGACAGGTAGCGAGTCAGTGGGTCGGAAGATGGTGTTACGCGGGGCGAGTTTTTTCATTTGTACCGTTAAGACTGGCCTGGTCTGGAATCTAAGAGACAGGCCCGTGCCCTGCAGCTGCTCCCCCAGGACAGTACAGGCTGGTTCGAACAGATTAAATATAAAAATATCAGGAGAGGATGTGATGAGATGACGTTAAAAAGATTTTTTGTGAGGTCCTGGCGACCTTTTCACGTTCATTCTTCAATTTTCTCGTTTCCTTGTCCGTGTTGGGCTGTTGGCTTTAGTTATTATAGGATTCGGACAGAAAATGGGTACCGAGGGCATTCTCCTCCACGATAAAAAAATAACGCAGTGTGTCATTCATCGATGCGTTTATCAAGTGTGTTAGCTTTCATTCATTTGATATTGCCACTAAGCCTTCCCACAAATGAAACCACAAAAATGTAATCAGGAAAACAGACCAAAATGTATTTTATCCCAAACTCTTTCTTTTCCTTGATTGCACTTTTTGACTCGTCCAAGTCATTTATTACAGTGAGGACGATCAAGAGCACTTTTAAATGGCAAACTACCAAGGAAATGGAATCCGTAAAAATCTATCAGCCTGACAGTTTGACCTTATTTTCGCTTGAAATTCATCTCAATGTCACCAACCCGATTTGTCTCCGTTATTTTCAAGTATTAGTTGACATAACATCAACAAGGTCACAAGTTTTCACGCCATTCAATGCATCTGCATATGTTTATGCAAATATTGTTCAAATTAATAATAATATTCATGCTTACATTATATTTCCATTGACGATTCTTAGCGTAGTGTGTTTTGAGATAGCAGGAAATAGTATTATTAAATAATATACTGTGGTTTTGGTAATTAATGGAATTATCAAGCTACAGTCGCTCGTCAGGAGCTCGTGGTTAAATAATAGCAGCCACCCGGGTCGATCCTCAGGTTAAGCTGAGCTTGCCTGGGTTGGTCCGTGGATGGGTGACCACCCGCTACATACTAAGATTCCTCCGTGCCTCGGAAAGCACGCTAAGCCGTTCGTCCTGGCTGTCATTAGTACATCTCTGACAGTCGTAACAGTGATTCAAAATTCTTTTTTTTTTTTTTGGGTGGAAAATCATCAAATAACCCCTCCCGCTCTTGGGCAGAGCGGAAGGGAGTGTTAGACTTCTACTGACTAAAAACCACCCATGTTCCTTCTTAGCCCTTCATGTCGAGGCCGCGGTAACTCTTGCGAACAACCCGCAGCCCCGACGGGCGTGACAGACTCAAAAGTCTGACAACCAGTTTTTACCAAGGGGTATCGTATTACCCAGGACTAACTGGGTTGTGGAGGTCAGATAGTCAGTCGCTCTATGTAAAATATTGGTAATCAGCTGGATCCAGTTAGACGAAAGCCGTCCCTAACATAAAAAATGAACATGGAAAAAGGCTAAGCAGATGAATACTTCAACTATATTCAAACAATTCCAACATAAAAGAATGCATCTGTCCATCAACTGTGTTTACTTAATTTTTCCGTTGCGTGTGCCCGTCGACCCTTATCTCTACTATCATAGCAAACACGCCTCTGTAAACATGCAACCACTTGGGATACCTTGTGGGGTATATGGTACTACAAATGCTTATCATATCGTACTCTCATAAAAAGGAATTATCATTATGACCCGCTGGTAAAAATATTGAATTAAGTACACGCACGACGTCACAGTTTGGTTCATTTTTACTAGAAAGTGACGTCACCAGCCCTCGTTCACGATCTTTGACATGTTTTATTTTCGGCATTTTTTATTAATTTGATAAATCAAAAAACACGGATCCAATATTTTTCCATAATCTAACAGACTGACTAAATAGAATCATATTTTTTTTTAGTCAGTCAACTACCATAATATCGTGTTTTTAAAAGTATAAGAAGTTGGGAGTCCCACTACTGGGCAAAGGCCTGCCCCCATGACTTCCAAGTCTTACGATCCAGGGCGAATGTGGACCACTAATTGTTGGTTCCGGCTATCATGTAAAACAATAATGGAACAGTTGTGCCAGGATAATATCAGCTCAAGAAATCTTTGACTATAAGATCCAGTATTAATTTCTAAAACGAGAATTGGTCTGCGTAAGTGAAAAATTTGATGACGATTGGTAGAAATCTAAAACCATGAATGATGAGTTGAATTTAACATCATCATCATCTGCCTAGCCTTTTCCCAACCATGTTGGAGCCGGCTTTCAGTCTTACCGGATGCAACTGAATACCATCATTTTACATGGAGCCACTACCTATCTAACCTACACAAACCAGTTAGAACTGGGTAATAAGATACCCCTTGGTAACATTGTTAGACTTTTTGGTAGATGATGGTAAAAGTTTTTTTTTTTTTTTAAACATTGCCCCACACTAGGAATTTCTCCTATATCGTGGGTGCGTTTACAAACATATAAATTCACATACACAAACACCCAGACCCGAAACAACTATCTATAGGCCATACAAATATTTGTTCCGTGCGGGGATCGAACCCGCGACACACAGCTCAGCAGTCCAATCGCTCAGCCACTGCGCCAACCGTGCCGTCAAATTCAAAAACAACTTGATTATTATTAGTTGAGTTATAATTATATATTACTAGCTGATGCCCGCGGCTTCGCCCGCGTGATTGTCGGTTAAATTATACACTAAAACCTTCCTCTTGAATCACTCTATCTATTAAAAAAAACCGCTTCAAAATCCGTTGCGTAGTTTTAAAGATTTAAGCATACATAGGGACGGACAGACATCGACAGCGACTTTGTTTTATACTTCATACTATGTAGTGATGCATTATGCGTTATGCTTATCGAAGTAATGATCCGCGTAAGATTTATGCAACGCACGACTAACCCGATCAGGTAATCGCAAAACGTACGTGACTATATAATACGTAATGATAATGTAACACGCTTGCTAACTAATAATGTCACGCTGCTGACCACACGTTTTTGAGGATGTGACCGAAATAATAATCATATCAAGGAAGTGGAAAGGTAAACCTTTACCAACCGTTCCCTAGCTGTTTAACCGTATGGTCACTGCTGAGCATGAGGTTCTGGGTTCGATTCTCGCGTTTGGTGGTGTTATTGGGTTTTTCCATCACGAATTTCTCAGTAACAGCCGTCTGAATTTATGCCCGGTTGATGGCAAAGACTCGCCCCCTGTTACATGGGCTTTAGATACAACTGGTGAAATGTGGGTGTACAAATGGGTATACCTCTATCTAGCCCTACGGAGATTACAGTCGCGATGTTATGGTATTATGTTAAAATGAAAAGGTAAACCTTTTCAGCCGTTTGTCGTTGAGCTAGTTGTGTTTTTATGTCTATGTTTTTTCTTCCAATTTTGTTCTTGCCAAAAACACCAGTACAAACAATGCGGCCCTGACCTAAAAATGTATTATTGTGTACCTACTTACTGAAAATAGCCTGAAGCTTATTTTTCATCATCTATATTTTTCCCTTACTCTTCACATCAAAGAGCGTTTATATCTATCTATATTCATCTTACATAGAAGAGCTTTTCTATCAATGGATCTGTCGAACAAACAAACAAATATTGGGCCAAACGTTACTATTGGTACAGTTGGCACTGGACCAACATTTTTATGTGCCACGCTAAAAATTTACGTCTACTGACGTAACTGGTAATAGGCGGAACATGTTGTGTTGTGAGATCAATTATCTAATTTTGACTAGGTAACGAATTGCACTTGATTTTGAATCAACGATTAATTTTGTTCAACGGGTACTTGACTGACTAAAAAAAATATGATTCTGTTTAGTCCGTCTGTTAGATTATCGAAAAATATTGGATAATTGTGTTTTTTGTTTTATCAAATTAATACAAATTTACGAAAATAAAACGTGTCAGTGATCGGGGGTGGTGACGTCACTTTCTGGTAAAAAATATACCAAACTGTGACGTCGCGCGACTTTTCGAAGCACTGTATCGTCTTCATTTATTGTTTACATGAAAAAAGAAAAAATACGTGTCCAATATTTTTTAGAAATCTATCTAACAGACTAATTAGATTTTTTTTTATCAACTACCCTATTGCCATCCATCCATCTGGATTCCTCCAGCATATGGTCGAAGTCGGCCACAGTCTGAGTTTCCTCCGTGCCTCGGAAACGTTAAGCCCTTGATCCCGGCTGTCATTAGTTACAGGTAGTCAGTGGCCCGAAAATCTAACAAACTGTCAGAGGGGTATCACATTACCCAGTAATAACTAATAACGGTGTTTTAGAAGTCAGATAAGCAGTCTATGTAAAATACTGGTTAGAATGGAAACCGAACTCAACATAGTTCGGAAAAGGCTAGGCAGATGATAAAGGGCAGACGACTGATGATGTTTGGTAATGTAATTCAGGGTTACTACATTTCCCGTCAGGGCTGCGTGTTGTTCGCAAGAGATACCGCGGCCTCGACATTAAGGGCTAAGAAGGAACATGGGTGGTTTTTAGTCGATAAAAGTCTGACACTCCCTTTCGCTCTGCCCAAGAGCTAGAGGGGTTATTTGATGATTTTCCACCCGCCAAAAAAAAAAAAAGTTTAAGTACTACATTTTTTCCTACTCCTTCAAGGAACACAGCGTGATATTATGAAATCTATCTTCAAAGTTCACACCTGAATAAATACTGCTTCGAAGTCGACAAACTGCATTCCTTTCTCCCATGCGCCCTGCTCCAGATGCCTTGTAAAGGTCACCGGTTCATTTGGCTAGGAAATGTCCTACAGCACGTTTTCTGATGTCCATCTGCGTTTCCTAATAGTCATTCTTTGTCTTTGCTTTAAATTCAACAGCTGCGTACATAAAACATTTTTTTTTTAGTAACACCAAAATGTACCAAAACCGTCTGTTGATCATGAACCTGTGGTCAGGTTCACAATCAGTTCCGGGCTACATTCGACCACACAACAAAATATAATGTATTCGCTATTCAGGCCAAATCAAATGTTAGAATGTCGTGGACAATCTGGTTTTTAATATGTAAGTTCTCTAGACGGTACATAAACACGTGTAGCGTCAAAATCTAAGAATTCTAAAATCTCAATGTCATCGGAATTCGCAAGGTTTTCCTCAATTTCACGTCTGTCGGATCTCATTTATTTGCTGTCCGTTTAATTGCTCGCTTATAAATTACGACTACGTGAAAATTACGTCTTAATCACAAATCTTGGGAATAATATTTTTTTTAAGATATCGGAATGACTTTGTAGATTTTTTTAATGTTTTTGCATTCCTTCTCCATAACAAACTTTAACTTTGCCAAAGCTCAAACTTCTCCGTGCGTATAAAGAGACGTACAACGTTTTTTCTTCGCGTATTAATATAGAGATTATTTATTTGTTTGTTTGTTTTTTTATTTATTTTTTTGTTTTTTTTATTTATTTTTTTTATTTAATTTTCAATTTTTTTTTATTTGATTTTTATCTATCTACTCAGTAAACATCTACCTATAACTTTCCCACTCCTGAGACACAAAAAACCTTTGAAACCACTCTCTTTTCTTGTGCCAATCTCCACGTTCCTCTGCCAGCCTCATCCAGATTTCTCCCCCATGGCAACTACATAGTATGTCGTCTGGCCATCTCGCCACATTTCTTTTGCCAGTTCTTGGACGCCATTCAGTGGCAGCCTTAGTCCACCGGTCATCACTGCACCTTGCTAGGTTACCTGCCCAACTCAAATTGAGTTCCGTGTTTATACTTTTTACAAACTAACAACATCACTTTTTCCTCAGGTCGTCGCGCTTAGCCAGTCCAAGTTCGTACAGCGCATGCTCCACTGACAGTTCGTTTGCTGAACAGGCACTCGCTGATGCCAGCATACTCCTCGAGGTCAACCCGAACAGCGATCATCTGCCCTCGCGACTCTACAAGATGGCTAGGGAGTACTGGAAGTGAGTATCAACGTAGACTTAGTTGAGAACAGTACTAAGAACTGCATCTGGTCGGGATTGTAAGTTTGCGAAACAGAATGGAGTTGCAAAGAAATAAAAGGGTAGTTAACTAAAAAAATCGAATTAGTTCGTCAGATAGATTTCCAAAAGATATTGGACACGTATTTTTTCTTTTTTCACGTAAACAAACAATGAAGACGATACAGTGCTTGAAAAACTCGTGTGACGTCATATTTTTTAGTCAGTAAACATCCCTATTCTGAATAGACTGGTACTTTATACTTGCAAAAGTCAAAGAGGGAATAATGGAAGCGACAAAAGGGAGCGCCTTTGCCCAGCACTGGTTGTTGGCTGACGGCTATAATTTACCTAGCAACTGCAGTAAACAGTTACAAGGTTTGGTCAATGCTATCTTAGTTACAAATAAAATAATAATAACTACATCATAATTATAATAGAATCCTATATCGTTTTCTAATTATAATTAACAATTTAGTTTCGTCATGTCTATAGCAATCAATAGTTTGACTTATTAGACAGTGGCTCGACTTTTTACTTTGCAAGTCAGTGCCAAATAGAGTACAGTCAACAAAATTGTCAAATATGAACAAAAATCAGCACGTGTTTGCACATCCACAATACCCTTGCACTTTTTGTCATTTAATACTTAAAAATCAATCAAGATTGATTTAGGTGGCTTGAGACAAATGACTCACAAAAAAAAATGTTTAGAAAATAATTAAAATTAGCTGCCCACCAAGTACTCACCGCTTTGCCGACTGTACATCTAAAAAAATATAATTACTTATGTGTGTCACGCACGATTCGGTTGAGCAAAAAGCTTCGCGGAGCGCTGAAAAGCTATTTAAGTTGTCGGCTAAACATAGATTGAGTTTAAACATCCTAATTTTATGTACCTAGTTCCTAGCGAAAACACTATACTTTGTAAGTTTGTATGTAGAATATACTTGAACCTAATAGCTTAACGAATATGCTTCAGTAGATATTTTTGCGCGAATATTAGAGTCCATTAGACGATAACGCAAAACATACAGATAGTGTTTACACACCTAAGATAAGCCTCGATATTGAAAATCACACCAAAGAGTATGACGACAAAAAGTAAATAATTATGTAGTTCTATATTCACTCTCCGTAACAGCGTAACATTATCAATTTATTCGTTAACATGTTTAAGTTCTACTCAATTACACAGATACGAATCTGGAACGCACACACATGACGTCATTTCGTTTTTTTTTTTTTACGCGGGTATACTAATTTCAAAATTGGAATCGTCAACTGTCATAATCATGCCGGTTTTACCAGCTGGCTGGTCTAAATGATTTCGTGAAAAGTTTTTATATTTATTGACTAATTTATGGTGACTTCTTTCAATATTAATTTTAATGATTGTTGCAATAAGAAAATGACAAAAGTTGAGACTGAAATGGAAGTGACGGAGACTTTGGAAGGAGTTATTACGCTACGGTAGGTAATTATTCTTAAAGCAAGCATTGTTAAGAAAACCATTAAGATGGTCTTACTACTATTATAAACGCGAAAGTTTGGATGACTTCCGATGAATGGTTACTCAATCACGCCAGTACGGCATGAAATTTGGCACAAAGAAAGATAATAGTCTCGAATGGTCCATAGGCTTTTTTGACTTATCTCTCGAAATATGAATGAATGTGGATGGGTATAAGAGTAGAGGAAGACCAAAGAAACGATGGATGAACTGTGTACAGAATGATGTGGCAAGAAAGAGGTCTAGTGATTGAGAAGTATGCAAGAAGAAGAAGGCATGCTGCGCCGACCCCAAATAAATTGGAATAAAGGCGGGAGAATGGTGATGACACACATCAAAACATCGAACGAACTCGCGCGCGGGCAACACCAATTAAATTGAATTGTTTTTAATTCATTTGCAAGTTCAATGTACAAGTAACACCTTAACGTCACAGGTAATTAAGGTACTTTTAAAAACTCAAATCATCATTACGATTATATTTCCATAACGCTAAAACACCGTCCCTGATAACTATCGTCACCTAACTGAGAGCAAACTTAGAACTACTCAAGTAATGAAGAATACAAAACCTGTTCAATTAAACTAAAGTATCAATCGAATCCCACGATTGGTAAATAAAACATAAAACGTTATTCACACTAGTATAAACAAAGCTAGGTACTCAAGACATGACGTGTCCTGCAAGACTAGGACGGTGACAATAAAATTAGATATTATGTTCTATATTTGCATTGCGCCGCCGCGCGCAAATGCCAAGCGATGCCAAACTCATGCAGTACACTTTACTCACCAACTGTGATAAGTGCATTTTGGAAACACGCTGTAGATTTTCATGAAACACTCACTGTTTCATCACCCGTGTGTTTTTATTGAAGTTTGTCTATTCAGTGTTGTTAGTTCGTTCCCTTGACACTTTGGCGTTTAACACTCAGTTAAAGGAGAATTTTGGTTTAATATATAACTCACCAATCAATAGTAATTAAGGATTGAATAAGCTTTGTGCAAGTGATTTTATACTTAAGTGTCACAGTGATAGATAGTGATATAAGTGTACATCGCACAGTGTTTTATAAACCCAAAAAAAGTGACATCGTCTTATTATTGCAGATTCGTATAGATTGATTCAAAAGAAACGCTAGAGTAAAATACCGAAGTTTCTAGTACATCTAGATGATGAGATATAAATTTTTGAAAATGCGTAAATTTTTATCCGGATTATTAAAAAAATAATCATAATAAATTACCAGTTAAAATTATCAGCAAGCTGATTAAATTCATACGTGAAGATTTTAAAGGCGCAAATTACAAAGTTATCAAAAAAAAAATAGGTTCATTTAAAACGACGTTATAATTTTTTTAAATATTTTCGATTTTATTTTATAACTCGATTACCCCTGAATTTCGCTACTTATTTGTTTTACATAAAATTGCTTTATATGTGGCTTATACACACAAAAAAATTCAAAGCCCGAATCCGTGGACTAACGAAGTTATGATGAATAACATGTTTATCCGGATCGAATCGAGGTTAGGGTTGTCAATTTCGTAAAAACATATTTTTGATTAATTTTGTTTGTTTTGTTAATTAAAACGAAGAATGTTGAATTATTGTGATTTATAACACTGCAATATAATCTCCACTTATATTGCGAAATATGAAAAATATTTTAGTAAAAATTATTTCGATACATCAGGAAGTTTTCAGGATATAGAATATAAACATTAGTGCTCGATGCGATTACTATAGTTCTGGCGCTTGATGTCTGACTTCATAGTACAACGCTTGCCCAACCTCGACATTTTAAATGTCTCTTGTATTTTTAAATGAAACGAAAACTAGTGTGTTACAATTACTGGAACAACGTTTTGCGAGTAAGCAATTTTGCAAGTATTATTACATTCTTTATTATGAATCAGTCAGTACACGTTCATGTATAATCCGTAGTTGTGACATTCTGATGAAAAGATACGTGTGGTATGGGAAGAGGTCCACCCTAGATAGGCTTTTGCTAAAACCCCATATCATTACACGTAGCCTGGAGGAACGGGAGTGAGGCATCATGGAGCCGTCACAGACCCTTGATGCCACTTTGCCTCAGCAGCACTTGACCCATGCTGCTGAGAGATGTCCTTCTGAGCTCCGATCAGAGGACTTACTGCTAGGAGGGCATGAGGGCGCCAACCCTCATGTTGGTCCACGAGTGGCAAGTGAAGTTGTGGATAGCCCCACAGCCGACATCCTTCAACCTCCGAGGGTGATCGCTCCAGTACTAAAAGAGGCGTCTGGTGAAAGAACTTCAGGTTCAAAAATATTATCGAGGTTGGATATTTTCCAGCTCATGAAAGGAAAAAGCAATTTATCTCTTTTAGAACTAGTAAATTTGATTGTCAACACAATTGGGGCTGACTATCAAATTTCTCGTACTGAAGATGAAATTAATAAAATCAACTCTTCCTAGTTTGATGTCCAAATGTGACATCAAAATCAGCTCTTTAGAGCAAATATTGGCGAACTGATCGTGAGCACCACACGCGCAAATTTGATCGTAAACAAACAATGTATGATCTGTTTCATAGAGCATTAGTGTCTTCCGACCCAATTATTGCTGCTGAAATGCAGCTCCAAAGGAGGTCCATTGCCTGCTGCTGCTGTGGCGTTACTTAAACCAAATCACAATGAAAAAGAATTTACTGATGATATAGACGACCACGAAATGTTGACTGCAGAAAATGATTAATGATTGATTGAGTTAGTTTTGGTTTTTGATGATATTGATATTTAAAATATCTGCAATGAAAGTTTAGATTACATTAGTTATCTATTTGGTCAACAAGTTTCATCATTTAAATTCATCAAGTGTTGTTTATTATTATTTCTTAAAATTTAAATTTTAGCAACTGTTTGGTTGGGTAAAATCAATATTAAAATTTAATAATGTAGCTGAATCCATTATTAATAATAAACCCGCAAGGCAGTTGGGCAATAGCGATCCCAGGGAACTAATGACAAGGAATAAGGCTCTGATACTCTATCAACGAAGGCAAGAGAGAGGTCTCTTGCCTTCCTTGATAGAATATCAGTAAGATGCTGATAGGGATATTGACCGTACTTCCGGCAGTCATGATAGCCGTAGTATACACACTTCCTCAAGTACCTCGGTATAATATAATATTTATTCCCCCATCTTGCTAACTCACTATGGGTATTTATTATTGAGTGTATTTAGTGTGTGAATCACATCCAGTTACCCAAAAATTGTGTATATAGACCTATCATAGTCTTAGTACACCTTAGCTACTCATTAACCCAATTTGCTTTTTCATACAAGTTCGTAATATTCCTACCCGGAATCCACCGCGGTTTCTACTTGGAGACGCGTTAATGGAGCATACAGTCCAGGTATCTTCTTTCTATTTTCCTTTGCTCATATGTACTGATCAAGTTTATTATAGACATGCTAGTCTGTAATAAATTTGGACAGTACATATGAATTTAAAAGGTCACATTTGTACTTGTTCGGTATGGAACCGGCAAACGAGGTTGCCGGTATGAAAAGCGGGCCTGAACCACAGGACCATCACGACACAACAGTTTGAATCAAATACAATATGTAAATATAAGTTTTTTCGTCAATCAATTTATACTCGGATTTACATTGGTTATAAGTGCCAACCCTAGCAATAAATTTCTAATGATTATAACTTCGTTAGTCCACGGATTCGGGCTTTGAATTTTTTTTTGTGTATAGGCCACATATAAAGCAATTTTATTGTAAAAAAACTAAGTAGCGAAATTCAGGGGTAGTCGAGTTATAAAATAAAATCGAAAATATAAAAAAAAAATATAACGTCGATTTAAATGAACCTAATTTTTTTTTGATAACTTTGTAATTTGCGCCTTTAAAATCTTCACGTATGAATTTAATCAGCTTGCTGATAATTTTAACTGGTAATTTATTATGATTATTTTTTTAATAATCCGGATAAAAATTTACGCATTTTCAAAAATTTATATCTCATCATCTAGATGTACTAGAAACATCGGTATTCTACTCTAGCGTTTCTTTTGAATCAATCTATACGAATCTGCAATAAAAAGACGATGTCACTTTTTTTGGGTTTATAAAACACTGTGCATCGTACTGACTTTCTTTAACACTTAGTTAAGGAAGAATTTTGCTTGACACTATCACTATCTAGAATTCTAGATTTAATAGTTATTGAGGACCAAATAAGCTGTGTGCAAGTGATTTCATACTTTCCAGTGTCACAGTGCTGGTATTCATGTTGCTTACTTCCCTTAACACTAAGTTAAGGATGAATTTTGCTTGACACTATATAACAACAGTACTGAGTAGAAACTAGGTACACAGGTTTCATACTCCAAGTGACACAGTGAATAAGTTTCCATCTCACTGCCTCCAGCAATCATGTATGAAGGGCTCAGGACGTTAAGGTGCACAGAAATTGTCAGGTATTCCGTTTATGTGTCTGTTTATACCTTTAGTGCTGGCTCGTGTATCGGAGTTACGGTTTTATTGTGTATTTTACGGTTATTGGGCAGTTCTCGCCCACATTTGTTTCTATTTACAAGTTTTACAACTGCAGTGTGTATCTGTGTTTGTGTTTGATTTATCGTATTAATGTGGATGGAGTGTTTGACCAGCATAAATGGTAAATGTGGTAAACATAATATCTACTGGTTATAGTAGGATATAGTAGAATTTGTCTCGTTTTGGTTACTTCCTGTATTAATTCATCATGCGAGTACTATTAAAACTTTTTGTGTCAAGTGTGTTGATAAGATGCAAAAAAAAACAAAGACAATCTTGTTTTTTATTAGTTGTAACCACTTGAGTACCTAACTTAGCTATCAGTGCGCACTTTTGTCTTAATAAATATATTTTTAGACTTTGCCATAATATATTATAACGCGAGTGGAGTAAATCTACTTTATTTACTTTCGGCATTTTATTTTTGAATATGTGATTTAACGACAAAAACACAACGATAAGTTAACATGTCTTGTGGTATATAAAATATTGTGCCTTATCATGAAAACTAACCTGTCCAAAGTAGAAAATTAAAACCCAAATAATTAACCGCCCTTTTCTCCTCTCCCCAGCAAATACCCAAAGACGGACTATACATACTCCACCATGTCTAAGGACCGAGTGGAACTAGCGCCCGGGCAAGTGGCGATGCCGAACATGTCTCGGCGCTCCCTGTCGCAGTTCCGTGTGCAGGGACCTAACACCAGCGTGGATGAGCTCGACCGCCTGGCCGCCACTACTTCTTGGACGACCAGTACTGTGCGGCGGCGGTATACCGTGAGTTACATGAAGGTCCATGTTTTATTATTTTGTTGGATGGGAAATCGTCAAATGACTCCTCCCGCTCTAGGCGGAGCGGAAGGGAGTGTCAGACTTCTACTGACTAAAACCACCCATGTTCCTTCTTACCCCTTAGTGTTTCAGGGCCGCGGTATCTCTTTCAACCAGCAGCTGTACCTTTACCCTTAAGTGATCTTACCGATTCAGGGCCCAGGTATGGCCACGTAAGAAATAATCTCATAGGAGCAGGTGTAAATTTCTTCAATACTCCATTGAAAATGGATGGTCCTCTGACCAGACAGCTGTTGAGTCTGGTGGGCTACTGCCCGACAGAACGACGACTGTAGATTTTTTTTTCTATATCGTCTAATAAATCGTAATGGCGCGGTTCGAAAAAAATGCATCAGGTATCAAAGAAAACACAAAAAGATTTAGGTTTGAAACTCCTTGGTTCCTTTATGGATACGCCTCTTTAGTGTAAATTGTTTTTTTTATATTAAAACCAGGCTCGTACTTCAACTTAGCTACACACTGTGTAATCTCAGTTCGATGTTTATGAATGTGAGACTAGTCAGCGGCGGAGAATTCAATATAACCTAAGTTTAGTAAGCTATGAGACACTGTATACATTGCAGAATGCACAGCAACGTCTCAAGCTATCAATATTGTATGAATCATGTTCAAACTTACGGGGAAACATCAAAACGGTATTTAATAGTCAAATGTTTTGATTTTGTTGATAGCCGATTTTGTAGTTAGACATTCTAAACTCACCCCTTTTTTCGTAGGTTCTCACAACCTGCTACGATGAGATTGACGTAAAATGTGATTTTTGACCCATAAAAAAAAAGTCGTTTCCCAGCAAACATTTTTGCGTAGGGGTGTACTTAGTTTGATGTACCTACAGAATGCTTGGTTGACAGCTGTGTGATGGGTTGATTTACACCCTGTATAGATGAAATATGGTTAGAAATTCGGAGGTGTGCTTAAAATATTGTGTAACGTGCCATCAATGGCACGCGTGCCATTGGTTGGCCATCCCTGCACTATACTATACTATTACTACCTAAACCATAAACAACTGTCTTTCTTTCCTTCCCCAGTCAATAGACAGCTCAGACGACGAGAGCACGTACCCGCGAGGCAATGGCGGCGCCTACTTAGCGGAGCAGCACTGGTGGATCACCCAGCTACTGATCACCATGATCACCAGCGTCACCAGTAGTGTACGGAACACGTACCGGAAGGTCATGGGGCCGCCGCACCAGTATCCACTCACTGATCGGAGGCCGAAAGGTAAGATGGGGTTTTGTTTTTTGAGATGCATCACATCAAGGCCCATATTCGACTACAGTTTTGCCGTTTTTATTATATGCCAAAAAGAGACAAGAGTGGCCAGGGAACCAATTGTAAATTAATGGAGTCGGGGCCCAGGTATTCCAGGCAGTCAGAGATGTTGCCGTGGCATCTAAAGAAACATAATTACTTAACTAAATAATAATGTTTCAAGAAAACCACAAAGGTCCGCTTGAAATCTTGCACCACAAAGTCAATAATAGGTGTATTGTTACACTCAGTTAGACGATTTGACGTACAAGCAGAACGAACTGACAGTCAGCTGCTTTATTTCTTTGTTTGCCATAGATTTTACCGTACTGAGTACTACTGAGCTTTAATGACCACATTTCACTAATAATGTTAATCTGTTGTAACATGGGGCGCATATATTACTAATAACAGCATGCGAATCTCTGAAAAAAAGTATGCCTTATCTATAAACAATCTATCTAGAAAATCACGGAACAAGAGATAAATAAATAAGAGATTCTAAACTTATTTCATAAAAAGACAACATTCTGCGGTTTATCCTTAGCCCGATTACATAGACTCGTAATGGCACATATGTATGTAATGAATGACATAATTGTTTCGTCCACCACAGGCGTAATATCCCGGAGCGCGTCTGCACTGGCGGCACCTTTCGTGTGGATCTACACGATGATCAAGACTGTTGTTACTACCACCGTTACGACTGTCACTGAAACTGTAAGTATACCAAGCAATATACAAGGTGTAAGTAACTAAAAGATCCCCAGGTATAGTCTCTACCTGTGCCATAACTTAAAAATTATCGTAATGGCGGCTTTGGCTTCGTTTATGGTGTTTTTACACCCATTCCACTATTATTTACAGTTTAGTACTCCTTTCGGTATCAGCTGAAGATCTCACAGACCAAATTCAAAAGTAAACTATATCTGAGATGCAGACTTCATAAAAATATTCTGTATGTTTCGTCACGTTCCATATCGTCTACATTAGGGTCAATTCACACCGAAACGCGACGCGACGATACTAAAAGAAGCCAGTGATTTCGCGCTGCGCCGCGCGCCGCCGCGAGGCATCACAAGGCGCAGCGCTGCATGGTGCAACGTATTCTGAATACTCACAATGAAATGTGTATCTTTTCGTGTAGAAAATAAAGTTGTATTTTGAGTCGCTCTTTTAAAGTGTGCGCGCAGCGTCGGGTCGCGTCTCGGTGTGAGCTGACCCTTAGTTTACATGTGTACATGGAGTACAAAAAGTAATCTGAAAAAAAAATCGCCTTCCTATTTCACTTTTATCTTTTACTAAATCCATATTGGTTAAGTACAGTTAAACTGTGGACTATTTCTAGTTTATTCTACAAAATTTTCATCAAAATCTAAACACTAAAAAGTGTAAAATAACTAGTTTTTCGGTAGTCTGTGACTTTTGTTTATACATAACTAGCTGATGCCCGCGGCTTCACCCTCGAGGACGTCGGTCAAATTATATACTAAAACCTTCCTCTTGAATCACTCTATCTATTTAAAAAAACCGCTTCAAAATCCGTTGCGTAGTTTTAAAGATTTAAGCATACATAGGGATATAGGGCAGAGAAAGCGACTTTGTTTTATACTATGTAGTGATTGTAAAAGGTCTATGCAGCATCTACCTTATTTACCTATACAAAATACACGAAATCCCAACTAATGGTATCAACAATATCTTCCAGCTAACACCGAATCACGTGGGAAACGTAAATGAGAAGTACTTCGGAGAGAAACCAGCAAAGAGGCGCTGGTGGCCGTGGTTCCTACTGCTACTTCTGCCCGCACTCGGCTATGGATGTAAGTACTTTACAAGTATTATTATTATGGCAATTGCAACTTTATTTTTAGCATAGTGCAAGACTGAAAATTATTTGTGTAGCATCGGTTTAGTGGGTTGAGTACGGATGAACTGGTTGGGGAAACTGACAGATTTTTCAGTACACGATCTATCAGTTTCAGGGATACAGAATTATAATAGGGATGTTTACTGACTAAAAAAAATATAATTCTAATTAATCCGTCTGTTAGATTATCGAAAAATATTGGATACGTATTTTTTGTTTTATCAAATCAATCAAAATTGACGAGTATAAAACGCGTCAAAGATTTGAGTGGGGGGTTGTTACGTCACTTACCGGTAAACAATCTCATACTAATGTCTTAGAATATGACGTCACACGAGTTTTCAAAGCACTGTATCGTGTTCATTGTTTTTTTACGTGAAAAAAGAAAAAATACGTGTCCAATATTTTTTGGAAATCTATCTGACGGACTAATTAGATTTTTTTAGTTAACTACCCTATTATCATAGGATAATACTATGAATAACTTTACAATTCGTTAAATAGTCACAGAGTGACAATTCATAACTATAACTGTGTCTGTAAACATTTTAAGAATTTCAGCGTGATTCATATTATCCATTATCCTATTATGATTCTACTAATCTTGTCTAGACTCCCCAGGACGGCCCTCCAGTCCAGTTAGTTTAACCACTTCTTAACATACATTTTTACTATTACATTATAAAAAATATAGAAATTTTTGGATTGAGATATTCTTGATTTTCGCTATTTTAAAAATAAAGTTGTTCAATAAATACATACTTACATTAAATTAGCTCACACATAATTTGGCTAATCTTACTATGCAGATTCCGTTTCTTATGTTATCAAATGGTCTAAATATAACAACTATGACTGTGGCTTAGTTAGAACAACGAACATTTATTTTTGCAAGTTCAAAGTTGCCAGTTGTTCCTTTGTCATAAACTTTGTACGTGATAAATTCTTAGAATATATTATGAAGCCGTCCTTATAATCGGCAGTTCTTATAATAAGATCTATAAATAAATACAATGAGGTCTTGTAAATGACGTAAGAACTATAAAATAGGTCATAAATACAGTATAACACTATAGGTTCGTAGGAATTAATCACATTAATGTAAGTCGAACTAATGATTATACTGTAACTCTCTAGGGGAACCTATTTAAAGTTTTATTGAACATGGTAAGGTACTAACTATGTTTTTACCCAACTAATGAAGAAGCAAAAATAATGGTTACGATGTTTATCACAAAAGACTGACTGGAAACTCTTTTTAGGAAACCATTACAAACAAAAATCTTCACTGATAACATGTAAATCAATAGGTTAACAAGGCAATTCCTTACAGCGCACTACACTTACCAGAACTGGGAACGTCTCGCTATGGTAAACTTTACCGATTTCCGCTTAGACCTGTCCGAGTACTCCGCTCTGCAAATGTCGAAGTTGTCGCTGCCAAACATTTCTCTGCCAAGCTTCGAGATGCCGAAGATGCCAGACATCAACATCACGTTACCAGATATTAGCGAGAACCTTCCAGAAATGAAGAAGACTTACATAGAGTACAGGGACATAGTACAGAACAGAGTAGCTGATGCTTCAGACTATGTCGTTGTTGTCGCCGACAGCTGCTTCCAAGAGGTCAAAAAGGCCTGGCGGGAGTTATTCGGATGACGCGACATCTTTTCCGCCCCGTTGTTCTACTTCATAAATCTGATGGAAATGAGCTTTTATTTTGTGATATTGAGCACAGCTATTTTCCTTCTACATGTTTTAATGAAGAATGTAAAACGGGTTGGAGTTTTTAGAGAGAGACGCCGCCGTCATCGTCGCCGACGCAGGAATAGGCATTAAACACTTTGTGTCTTAGATTGCGGATTTTAACTTTTTTAATTATCAGGAGTTCTCTATGTGATGTTTGTAGGTTTTTAGAATCAGTAGATTTTGTGTTACACGTAACAAGCATATTGGACTTAGTTATATTCCAGTTTGAATAACACATGTGGTCATAGTATTAACATTATCAACGTACTATCGTAGACAAGTGGTCGGCGGCGTCTACAATTCCAACCATAACACCATTCTTATGTAAACTCTGGCTAAGTGGTAAAGCGAAAGTTTACAAAGAACATTCAACTCCAAAATAACTTAAACGGAATTGACAGCCATTTCAGATCAAAATTATAAGCAGGGTTTATTTAACGAAGTGAGAATAACGTACCTTAATAAATAATTATAACATATCGTCATTTATAACTTTTTTTTTTCTTTCTGCCCATATTCACTTCACGCACTAGTTTAATGCAATACAGTTTTTAAGTTTCTCAAGTCGTAGCTATGTATGGGCGATTACCCAGTAGACAGTATCAGTAGGATATACAACTAAGTTATTTCTGTACTTAATTGTATATTTAAGTACATACCCGCTATAATAGGGTGCTCAATTTCTATTAATGTCTATTATCTCTCTCTCCAAGTTGTAGTCAATTTGTGAGTAGTTCATAAAAATGGGCTCCGATAAAAGTATAAAAAATATTCAATATTTTAAATAAGATGTATTCGGGAGTAGGTACATACTTAGATGTAAGTTTAAACTTAACAATAATAAAGATAATTGTGTGCTTTAAATTCTTAAAGTATGTGCATACATTTAGAATGTAGTAAAGTTTAATTTTAATAATTCAATATAATTATTGGGTTTCATATCACAGAAATTATCAGTACCTGCAATTTAAATTTCTTTTTTTGTTCTGGTCATCATGTATAAAATTAATTTTAAATAGTGTTGTCATGTATGCACATGCTTACATTCAATTGAATTTTAAATGTTATTAATTTATTACAATGATTATAATTTTATAAATGTGAAATAATTTAAAATATTGATTTATGATTGTCTCGTTGCTATTATATAAAATATTTTATGTATATTGTGGATTAATATTATATTATAACATGATAATACTTATTTTCATTCCGCAATACAGATCATCTATTTTCGTTTAAATATTTATATTTTTGTATTAATTGTCAATCTGCTGTATTAAATTATATCCTAAAGTAAATTCAAATGTGGTAATGTTCCTTATACGATTAGGCACTTATCCAAGATAAGATTGATAGAAGAGATTTCCAAAGACACATCATCATACAAGGGCCGTATCACAGAACCTAACTCAAGACTGAAGCAATACTTAACATTAGTTGCAACCAATGAAATGACTTGAAAACAGTTTTAAATAATGCTGGAGTATCAAGTGTCGTTTTGTATACGGTTCTAAGGAAATGAAAAAATAATCATATTTTTTAATTAATTGCCTAAAATAATAATCTCGATGTACTATTTCAGCCGAAAGACGTCCACTGCTGGACATAGGGCAAGTGTCGCCACATTAATATTACCCACTATTTACTTACTCTAAGAATAATATAATTTCAGCAGATTATTAGTTATTTAAGTAGTATACTGTACACAGTATACCAACATCGATGTACCTAAATTAACATGACGTTGCCATACATTGGAGTTTTACTTAGTTGTTAAGTTAATTATTACTGTTTTGGTACAAAATATTGTATTAACAAAAACGTGCTAATCTTATTTCCAAATTGATAAAAATTAAAAAGACTAACCCCTAGTCATAATTTCTGATTATTTATATGTGCGGCTAAGTTTTTTTTTTATGTAAAGGAGATGTGATTTCAAATGTGTGCCTAAAGAGGTATTATTAAAATTGTGCAACTATTTTTTTATTGATGAAGCTAAAATTAATTTGTTTGTTTATTTTGATTTAAAAGTGTAAAAATAACGTGTTTCGTATGAGGCCAGTATGTAAATTAGTTTTCTATTTCAAAAGTTAAATTATTATTGTATAATTTTGAAAATAATTACTCAAAAATGTTCTTCAATTTCTGGTGTCTCCAATGCTTGATGCATTCGGTCAATAATGTTACGATTTAAGAAATATAAACAGGGTTTTTTTGCAATACTTAGTTACCTGTGCTATATCACCCCACCATAAACAATACTCCATTCATAAGTATTGTATTACTATAAGCACAAATATTTATTTGTCACAAACAGCCTGCTTTGTTCGCTTTACTTTCGATGTGATGTTCTTATTAATTTAATTTAGTTCATAAGCAAATTCGTATTCAATTGCATTTCGATGATGTTCTACAAATTGTGTTCTACTAATTGGTTCATTTTGATTTAATTATATCGTTCGTAAGAATCAAGTGTTGTTATTTATTCCCATATAATTCTTCCCTGTTTTTGCCATAAATATTATAAAGTCGGGGAAGGATAGAGGCCAAATCACCTATAAGAAAGTGGACGTACTCGATGGACGCTACACTTTTGGGTGAGTTCAAATACCTGTAATATTAATTAATTATAATACTCTGTCCTTCCCTGTCGCTCTCGTTATAACTGTATGTATTTAAACCATATGTGGGAAGGACAGAGGAAAAGCCAAACGTGACTAACATAAAGTATCTGTTTCAGATTACACATACGGTGAGCAAGTGGTACCTCCGGAGCAGTTAGTAGTGGACACGTACAAGCCCCCTGAAATCGTACAAGACCCAGACTTGTCGAAGCGTATGGCAGCTTTAGAAGGCTGGGCGGTGAACGTTGACACTCGGCTCAAATACTTCGACCAAAAACTGTCCCGACTCGACAACTTTGAAGCGCAAATAGAGCAGTATTCCATCAAGCATATGCAGCAGAATATAGTCCAAATCTTCAACGAAAACAACAACGCGGACGCTTTAGCTGCGAAAATGAAGCAGTACTTCGACAAGGATTACATGACGAAGGAACAAATGCAGGCGATGTCTCAGGAGATTCATGAACGCTTGATCAGTACTTGGAAACCGGACATGGATGAGGACAGGATCCGTCTGATGGTCCAAGAGTACCTTGCGGTCTTCGAACGGAGGCAGATGGAGATCATCGTTGAGAGGATCAAAGAGTATGTCAGAGAAGTGGAGGTCCAGACGGTACATACTGGAATAGACATAGAAGCTGTGAAGAGAGTGGTCGTAGGCATGCTGGATGTGTATGATGCTGATAAAACTGGATTGGTTGACTACGCGTTGGAATCTGCAGGTATATTATATTTTCATTACTATTCAGATGCTTTAAGTCTTACGTAAAACGATTACAGAATGTCAATCAACATATTAACTTATCGCGTTCTTGTCAGACTACAGTACACGAACGATAATGAAACAAAACTATATACATTATTTTGTTGCTATACAAAAATATGCGTACGAAGTACATTCCAGTCACTCCCATTTTTTATTTCACTAATAGTAGTATTAACTAATCTTCCCACACATTCCAGGTGGTCAAGTGATCTCCACAAAGTGCACAGAGCTGTACCAGATCAAGACGAAGCAGTACAGCATCCTAGGTCTGCCGGTGTGGTGGGTGTACACGTCACCGCGGTATGCCCTCACTCCTGGAGCCATGCCCGCCGAGTGTTGGGCTTTCCAGGGCTTCCCTGGGTATCTGGGTGAGTAGATTTTACTGTAAGGGATAACTGAAGTCCCGTCGGGGCTGCGGGTTGTTCGCAAGAGATACCGCGGCTTCGACATAAAGGGCTAAGAAGGAACATGGGTGGTTTTAGTCAGTAGAAGTCTGACACTCCCTTTCGCTCTGCCCAAGAGCGGGAGGGGTTATTTGATGATTCCCCCCCCCCCTCCCAAAGGGGTAACTGAAGTGGGACACATTCACAAAAAAATTCTATAGGCTGTCCTTTTCATCGATCTACGCTCTTAGTTATTTATTGGTATAGGCTGTCGATAAAAGAGTAGGCGACATACAGAATCTAATTTAGTTCTCGAACTTTCAATCCAGTGCAATGTCATGATCAGCATAGAGGAAGTAATTGTTTTAAATTATATGCTACTTCATATTTGACAACAGTAGGTGTCCTTAAATTTGTGTACTCATAATTTAATCGTCCAATCCGAAAAAAAATGCGAAAGTTTGTGAGGATGGATGGATGGGTGGATGTTTGTTACCCTTTCCCGCAAAAACTACTGAACTGATGTGGATGAAATTAAGAACACAGTATAACCTGGATTAACACATAGGATACTTTTTATCCCGGTAGTATGATCCCATGGGACAATTATCGAACTCCACGCGGGCGAAGCCGCTGGCACAAGCTAGTCCACTATAAATTGGTCTGATTATTAAGACAGCGGTTATAGAAATCCAAGTATGCATCTGCATTGATGAGAAAAAAATGTTCAATTTGTCGATGCCTGTGTCCTATTTTACTTGGGTTCACAACGAAGTTATTTCTTCTATTCTCCCTTCTTCAGTTGTCAGGGAGCTAAACACCATACAACTAACACACACACTTTTTTTTTCAGTGGTACGCACATACGCGGTAATAGATGTGACAGGATTCTCCATGGAACACATGTCCCGTCTGCTTGCAGTGGAGGGCAAGATCGAATCTGCACCGAAGAACTTCTCCGTATACGTACGTAACATTTGCTAAGATTGTCTATGTATAGCATATGCATGCATATATGTATGTTTGTGATTGTGTATTGTGTTGTGTATGTTATGGCTTTGGGGTTACTAATTCCGAGGGCCGAGTTTTTTCATCGTTACTTGGCCGTATGCTTTAGCTTAGACATGATTTCGAATGTCTAGCAAGTGCAGTTTGCAAAATGTACGACAAAAATTACTATATCCAAGTTCGTGCTACGTAACTACCATGATCTCGGCCTGAGATGGTGAATCTTGTTGAATATAGCATGCATGATGGTTAAACCATTTTGAAGGTTTTGCTGCTGGACCCTTTCAGAGACACTGGGTGGAGACAGTCACAGGTCTGAATAAATTATTAAATTAGATACATTAACAATACTAACCTATTTACTTAAGCACCATTGTTACTAACAAAACTATGGACAGGAGCCTGAAATAAAGTTTAATTTAATTATTTAATCACAATTATTAATCAGAGCATACTTGGGCGAATTTATGTACATTTGAAAAGCTTGTGTTAATGTTAAAAACTTACTTAAAATATGATCCTTACTAGTACCAACCAGCTCTAAATTGTTGCAATAATAAAACTATTATTGCATTCATGTAGTCATCCATTAATCATCACTCTAGCCGCCATCGCTCTAACAGTTATAGTTGCAACTGCATGTTATACCAAAGCAGTTATCATTTTTGCGAAATTGACATCAAACTTAAAAGCTCAAAGTCAAAGTATTTATTTCGATTAAACCATTACAGGCACTTTTGAATGTCAGAAAAACAAATAAAACGAAGCTACAGGCACAAGGCATAATAACTTGTGAAAGTACTGTAGTTGCCCATTCCCTAGCGAATAATATTATTCCATAGAGATCTAGTCTATGGAGAAGAACGGGCAATAATCTCCATGGACACCCTTTTAAATCAGAATATTGTTACAAATCCTTGGTTACATCATTCATGTTGAGGTGGTATATTATGTGAGAACTATGTAGCAAGATGTGCAAGTTGTCGCAAAATCATTGACTACGTTCTTAACCTGCTTGTTAATGTTTGTTTCGTTTCCTGTGCTACATCTGGCTTGCATACAATTTGTTTTAGTTTTGGTGACTGGGTTTATTGTATTGCACTGTTAGATCTTGCTCACACAATTCAGTTTTACTCGTTGTGTTATGTACTTGCTATTTATTCGTTATTTTCAACATTTAGTCATCAAGGTTAGTATAAACACCTCACTTTTGACTTTACATTTGTTAGAACATTTTTCTCCTGAAACTAAAAATAATCTGTCTGTGCTCAGGACAAGACTGAGGTCATGAGTAACCTTTTGATTTATTTTAGCCCAAATAATCAACGGATGGGTGTACTATTAGATACATCTCTGCCTAACTCTTCGGGGATCATAGGCGTGATGTTATTTTATTATGTAATCAACAGATTATTTTTTTTAACAACTCTTCCAGGGTCTGCACGGTGAGATGGACGCTGAACCTCATCTGTTTGGCGACTACCAATACAACGCCAACGGCACAGCCATACAGTACTTCCCAGTGCAGTACCCCAAGACGACCGACATCGGCGGAGTAGAGTACCCGGTCGCCTATGACATGATCGAACTGAGGGTCGAAAGTAACCATGGCAACCCAACTTACACCTGCGTCTACAGGTTCAGGGTTCACGGCAACCCGCTGTCTGACATCCGCAGGGCAACCGAAGACAGTATCAAAGACAGCGAGACGTAGCACACACTACAACTGTTTCTAAAAGAACTAAAATGTCACGGAATTGAACTCTGTGAATTGTGAACTTAAAGCCGTGGAAACTGTCGTCCAATCAAATTGTGTTCAGTAATGAGGATAGTAATCATTCCTAGGCATAATCAGTGTAGTGTAAAGTGGCCTTATCTTTAAAATTCTTAATATTCATAGTACAAACACTGTTGGTGACTTCGTGTTAAGGATGTTCTAAGTTTTAGATGTGTGATTACGACCAGTGAATAACGTTAATGAAATCTCTGAGACCGCACAATGCCCGTAATACGCTTAGTTGTTCTGAATACTTTTTAATTTTATTTATAAATGTAGATTTTTAATGTACTGTTTTAAGGTTTTAATAAATTAAGGTTTTATTTCATAGTTAGTTTATAGTTTGAACGGTTGATTTAGAAACGCGGTGTCTATTATAAGGATTATACATTTAAAATCTAATTTCGTAAACAATTTACATACTTAAAAATAAATTGCAACTTTTGCATAACTTGTGAGAATAAATACATTATTTTAATCATGATTTATATATTTAACTTTACTGTGAAACTAAATTAAGGAGTATTGTATACAAGGAAACTTAACTTGGTAGCTACTAGTATTAAATTTAAATACTTGAACTATTCAGTCATATCTCGTTTCTAAATCGACGTAATTTTATCAAGTATATAGGCTTAGTGAAGGAGCTAGTCCAGTTAGATTTTAATAAATTCTATGCCAATATAAATGTAAGTGTTTACGGATTGTCTCAAAATCTAATATAGCCTATAAAGATCCTAACATCCTTGTAGAATTTTGGAGAATCTTATTAGGAGATAGTTTAGTTTGTATATAGATAAGAAGCACTGCTTGTTAACGATTATAATGGCCCTATTTGTATGTAACAGCTATTTAAAACCGCCCGCGGCCGCACAGGTGTGAGCACGCGTTTATGTGTTTACTTTGAAACGGTATAAAAATGCCGTTAGACTCAGTCTTTTTCTCATTTGAATTCTCCAAAAATGTAAATGTGTTATATAGGCATATATTCATCCATTATCTGTTATCATTATCATCTTTCAACTCTCTTATTTGTATTTATTGCCTGTTTGTGTTTTCATATTTAAACCATTACGGCAGTCCTGTAAAAGAGAAGAATAGGGCCTGGAATCACCTCTTATCTCTTTCCCGTTAGTTGATAGTCATAATCGAATGATTTGTTCGAAAATAAGACTTATAGTACCCCACACGTCACTGTTTTTAATATTAAGGTTTATATAGTTAAAGTTACCACTAACAATAATCTTCTTCATTGCAATTCGTCACTCGGTATATAAAGATTTGGAAAGCTATTTGTTGTACCAAAAATATTTTATAATGATCAATCATGTCAATTAATTGGAGTTATTTTTTTGAATGCATTGAGTTTCTAGGTCTATCTGACATAAGGATGATAGGCGTGTGTATTGGTGCAGCCCTCGACTTCTCAAATGCAATTCTTAAAGCGACAGACTGCATAAAGACATGGTAGAACGCCTTAAAATTGAATTGTTTGAGTATTCGGCAGTATGCCACCTTAAAAATACTGTTAAATTGAGTACAACACTGTTTCGAAATAAATCATATTTATTATCTGTACAAAGTTTATAGTGTAATGTTTGACAATAAACTTGGTATGTACCGTTGCACTGAGGTCTAGACCCGATGATATTTTATGAATTTTGACAGTTTTATCTCGTTAATTTTTAATACGTTTTAACTAACTTACTGCTAATTATGTATGTGGAATATTTGTGATGTTCGAAATAAAAGTCGTATGATAAAATGCCTTTTTATTAATCCCCTAAAATAATATCGCTTTGTATCTATATTATAGTCATGTGTTAATTTTGTCTGGTAAAGTGGTAACACTGGTAACCTAACAGCAATCACAGACATAAACCGATATCCCTCTCACAGCGAGGTCCCTGTATCTAATTCATATTATTATCCTAATACGATTCTGCTAAAGCGGCCATTTTAGATCCCCTGTTAGTGCTAACCAACCAGCACTGTTAGGAAGCGTCTGGTCTTGCAGTGTTACTAGCATATTCTTTTGCAAGACGCTCGAATAAGTTATTTTCATAGGCACTACTTCGAGGAAACCGTCTTGCAAAAAGATATCGTATTACCCAGTACTAACTGGAATATGGAGGTCAGATAGACAGTCGCTCCATGTGAAATACTGGTATTCAGTTGCACCCGGTAAGACTGGAAGCCGACCCCAACATAACATCGTTGAGAAATGGCAAGGTAGATGTGTTTTCTTTTCTTTTCCATTTACGATCGGTCGCCAGACCCTAAGCAAGTTAGTTGCGAGAGTGTATGGCTTTATGGTGGAGTAACCAGCGCTGCACCTCCTCCCAGTATGTGGTCTTTTTTCAATCTTCTGACCACAGATGACGTATTCAGCAACTCGGCAATGAGTGGGTTTGGATGATGAGATAGACGGTCTTTGTGCAGTTTCTTATGCTTGTCAATTTCAGATGCAACTGTTGTTATATTGAGATGGTCGTGCACCTCATAATTTTTGGTGAACCAAGGCACATTACTAATTGCCCTTAGAATGCTATTTTGCGCCCTCTGTAGGCAGAGTATGTTGCTTTTACTTGCAACTCCCCAGATCTGGATTCCGTACGTCCAGATTGGTTTAAGAACTGAGTTTTATAGTAAGAGTTTGTTGTCCACAGACAGAACTGAGTTTCTCCCCATCAGCCAGTACAGAGAGCGAAACTTGTGATTGAACTGTTCTCTTTTTTGCTTGATATGGTGCTTCCGAATGAGACGCCTGTCAAGATGAAAGCCAAGGTACTTCACACAGTCGCAATGTGGAAGAGCATCATTGCCCAGTTTAACGGAGGGGCAGTTTCCATTCCTCAGAGCAAAAGTTATGTGATGAGATTTGGCTGAGCTAACACATATTCGCCACCTATTAAGCCATTTTTGCGTCTAACTGACGTTGAAGTTTGCTGCTAGCGATTGCTGGATTATCTTCGACCGATAGATATGCTATATCATCAGCGTAGGTTGCAATAGTGATGCTGTCACATACCGGTAAATCCGAAGTGAAGATATTATACAGCACTGGACCAAGAACTGAACCTTGGGGTACTCCAGCCTGCACGCCATAGAAACTTGATCGTGCTTCTCCTTGTTTAACTTAGAATGATCTTCCAGAAAGATAAGATTCGATAAGGGGATGCATCGAATGTGGTAGGTAATCTTTGCTTGACTTTTACCAGCAGTCCTTTGTGCCAGACGCGATCAAAGGCTTGCTGCACATCAAGGAAAGCCGCCGAGCAGTATTCTTTTCGCTCGAAGCATTGTCTCACAGTATGGTATACTCTGTGCACTGGTACCTCTAGGCAAGGTAGATGATGAAAATTATTTTTTTGCAAGACGTTCGGATACATTATTCTCGTAGACACTACTTTGAGATAACACACTGTCTTATTTTAACCAAAGTTAACGAGTTAGCACTTTATCTCAGAATAATTCTGATATCAGTTTGTTATTGATTTAATTATAAATAACTTATGATTTCCATGACCAACACAATCATGACGTGACGTCATATTTAACGACAATATCGTATTAAAGGCTATGAGTCATTGTTCTTGATCTTACTTGACCTATGCTTGGCTATCATACTGCGACATATCAATATCATTCATATTTAGTATTATTATTACATACTTTTATAGGTACAGATAAGCAACTGCATTGGTTTGTTTGTTTGTAACACCCTACTAACTGAACGGATTTTCACGCATTAGGATAGCACACAGGTAGATCTTGACCTGGACATATTTTAGGACATCTACTTTTTATCCAGGTATATGCAGAAGTACGTCCTTAGCTGTGGTATAAATTAAGACCCCCATACGTGCAATGCTAGACATACAGAAGTTCATCACTTAAAGGGTACCTACCTAGGTCAAGAATAAACAATTAACACTGCAAATGAGTTTGCTTCAGCTGCTAATTGTGTTGCATCTAAGAATGTACCTACTTACAACATAATTAGCAATTTAATTATCTAAAGTCAAGCGGTCTGATAAATCCTAATGAGGTAGGTAAACATTCTTAGCAGTCCTTTAGCTAAATGCATTCATTGAGGGGTCAAACTATTGTTTAAACATGTAATTACCAAAAATGAAATATGAAATATCTGGGCATAATTCTTGATAACAAATTGAACTGGGCGAGTCACTTAGAGGCTAAAACAAAGAAGGCCTGTATAGCTTTTAATCAGTGTAGAAGACTAGTTGGAAAGAGATGGGGTCTTAACCCAAAGATTACACTCTGGCTATACACGTCAGTCATTAGACCTTCTATTACCTACGGATCAGTTGTATGGTGGCCCAGAACTCAGCTGATCCCTGTGAAAACGAAACTCCAGAGTCTGCAACGCTTAGCTAGTGTAGCAGCTACTGGATGCATGAGAACAACTCCATCAGCAGCGTTAGAGTATCTTTTGAATTTAAGACCTCTGGATCTGGTCATAAAGGAGGACGCTCAGGCAACCGCCTTAAGACTAAGATCAAACGGACTATGGAAAGTAAATACAGAAACAACACACTCAAAAGTTTTGCAGGGGATTCTGAAGGAAATACCACTCCTTGAGGCGCCCATGGATAAAGCTTTATGTCAACATGTGTTCGATAGAAGTTACGACATCCAACTCACTGCGGAAGCAGAAGATAGCTCTGGCATCAATGAAGTTAGGATATATACGGACGGGTCCAAGACCTCATATGGTACAGGAGCCGGCGTCTTCTCGAATGATCTCAACATCTCTACATCAAATACCCTAGATAAATTAAACACAATCTTCCAAGCCGAATGTATCGGTATCACCAGAGCGGCACAAGCAGTTGCAGCCAGAGACGTCAGAGATTTTAAAATAAAGATCATCTCCGACAGTGCATCGGTGCTTCAAGCCTTAAAAAACAACACAATTACTTCTGTCCTAATACTGGAATGCCACAATGCACTCCAATCCATTGCAACCACGAACAGTGTAACCCTGCAATGGATTAAAGGACACAGTAGCTCGCTGGGTAACGACGCAGCGGATGAGCTGGCCAAGAGAGGCTCAGGTGATACAGTATTTGGACCGGAACCACTACTGCCCATACCTCAGGCCCAAATAAAATCATGGCTGCGTTTAAGAACCACAGAAAAACACCTCACCGAATGGAGAAACAGTGAAGGATGCAGGCAAACAAAAGATGCAGTTCCGGCGGCATCAATGAAGTTTACTCGCAATCTCATCAAACTTAAAAGGGACAAAATCCGTAAAATCATAGGAATTTTAACGGGTCACTGTTCCTTAAACAAACATCTACACAACATAGGTGTAACAGATAGCCCATTGTGCAGAGGATGCATGGAGGCGGAAGAAACGCCAAGGCACGTACTCCTAGAGTGCAGGAGCGTGGCAGATCACCGGGCACAAACTCTACGATCCCCATTAACTCTCCCAGAAGCCTGCAGCAGTCTGGGAAGGCTGCTAAAATTCTGGGACGACCTATGTTGGTTGGAGTAGGTATTCTTTGAACGACACGCACAATGGCCCAATCAAGAGGCTAAGTGCGGACAAAAGCCCAGTTAAACTAAACTATGTTATTACCAAACGATTCCCAAATAGAATGCTAAGAGCTTAGTTCAGTTGTTAAAAACTCAGTTTTCTTTTTCCATATTATGTCATTTCTCTATGATGCTGGCTTCTGCTTAACCGGACAGCACTACCTGCGGACACTGAACCCCGTTATCAGCTGAAGTTAAATATTATATTAATAATAAATAATATATTAATCTATTATTAATAGTATACCTATCTTTCTGTTTCGGTTTTCCTATACTCGACCTTACGTCGGTTTTTGAATAGAAATCCCGTCCTGCATCCCGCAGGAAAAAAGATATCTATTTCCCCCTATCTCCTTCTTCGTGTGCAGATTGTAATTTGTGTGGTTGGTGAAAGACTGTGTAGGTACCTATTTGGTGTGTGTGAGGTACTGACGGATGATTGCAGAGTCTACTGTGTGTGATGACTGTTGTGCGTCTGGTGTGGTCTGTCGTGTGTGTGTGAGGTGTACCTACCACTAACAAACACAGTGTCTCCAAATGCCTTACTGAGTATGGTATGATTCTCACTGGCCACCCCTCGGGGACAGGTGGGAATTATTTTAAAGTTGTGACATTGTCCACCCGGGGTGTGGACAAGTAGAGGGTGGACAGTGGTAGTAATCGATTTTTATATGTAATGTTTTGATTGTGACATTGTGTTTACAGGTACCTATGCGTTAATGCGAGATTAGACGTGTGTACTTGTGTGTAGTACTGTACAGGCGTTTGTAAACATGGTTGCCGTCTGGCGGCCGGCTATTTCCGGACCAATGCACCGTTCGTTCTATTTTCATACATGGGTCAATGTCGGTCGTTGCGCCCAGATAACGAGCTTGCATTTGTCATGTTTGTGTGTGTGGTGTGTAAAAGGAACATGAAAAAAAAGGCAGGTAAATTTTTCAGATTTTTTTTTGTATTTTTTTCATTTTTTATAATTTATAAATGACCTAGTAAGAAAGTAGTCTTATCCGTTTCAGCACATACAATCATCATTCATGAGATTACAAAAGATCCTTTGGCGAGTGCAGTACCGAGGCCGGCGGGAGATGCGCGCCCGCGGCGCCGCGCTCCGTCCTGCCGTCACTATTACGATTTAATTACAATAATATCTTACGTACAATTAAATTAACGGAGATTACAAGCCTGAATTGAGCAGCCGGCCGCGGGACCGGCCGGGCCGCGGGCTGCTGTCGGCAGCGGGTCGCGGCGCGCTTAGAAGCACTTCCTGTGCACGATGGAGGGGCCAGACTCGTCGTACTCCTGTTTCGAGATCCACATCTGCTGGAAGGTCGAGAGGGAGGCGAGGATCGATCCACCGATCCATACGGAGTACTTCCTCTCTGGGGGCGCGATGATCTTGATCTTCATTGTGGACGGGGCCAGTGCGGTGATTTCCTTCTGCATGCGGTCGGCGATGCCAGGGTACATGGTGGTACCTCCGGACAGAACTGTGTTGGCGTACAAGTCCTTACGGATGTCGACGTCACACTTCATGATGGAGTTGTAAGTGGTCTCGTGGATGCCGCAAGCTTCCATTCCCAAGAATGAGGGCTGGAAGAGAGCCTCAGGGCAACGGAATCGTTCGTTACCGATGGTGATGACTTGTCCGTCGGGAAGCTCGTAGGACTTCTCCAGGGAGCTGCTGGAGGCGGCGGTGGCCATCTCCTGCTCGAAGTCGAGGGCGACGTAGCAAAGCTTCTCCTTGATGTCGCGCACGATCTCACGCTCGGCCGTGGTGGTGAACGAGTAACCGCGCTCGGTGAGGATCTTCATCAGGTAGTCTGTAAGGTCGCGGCCGGCCAAGTCCAGACGCAGGATGGCGTGTGGCAGCGCGTAGCCCTCGTAGATGGGCACCGTGTGCGAGACACCGTCACCGGAGTCCAGCACGATACCGGTGGTACGACCGGACGCGTACAGCGAGAGCACGGCCTGGATGGCGACGTACATGGCGGGCGTGTTGAAGGTCTCGAACATGATCTGTGTCATCTTCTCTCTGCAAAACAAAGCACAAGGTCAGGCGCGGCTCAGACGCAGAGCTCAGAGGCTGTGGATGCGGAAGAGTGCGCTGGGCGCGGGACCTACCTGTTGGCCTTGGGGTTGAGGGGGGCCTCCGTGAGCAGCACGGGGTGCTCCTCGGGCGCCACACGCAGCTCGTTGTAGAAGGTGTGGTGCCAGATCTTCTCCATATCGTCCCAGTTGGTGACGATGCCGTGCTCGATGGGGTACTTGAGCGTAAGGATACCTCTCTTGCTCTGGGCCTCGTCGCCTACGTACGAGTCCTTCTGTCCCATGCCGACCATGACGCCCTGGTGGCGTGGCCTGCCCACGATGGATGGGAACACGGCGCGGGGTGCGTCGTCACCGGCGAACCCGGCCTTGCACATACCGGAGCCATTGTCTACTACCAACGCAGCAACTTCCTCGTCGCACATTTTGAATTAGTCTGAAATTAACAGAAAAATTTGTTAACCTTCACTTTAAAAAAAATTAGTACTTACTGTTAAACCTAGTAAGGTAGTTCAAGTTTCAGATCACATCCGTTTATGTAGTCTGTGGGTAGAAGACCCACACGCAACCATCACGGGACAATGCTAAGTGGGCGGCGGCGGCGGAGTCGAAGTCGCAAATTGAAACCAAATAAGGCGAGATATGTATGGATAGACGGTGCGGTGGAAAAAAAAACGTGGCACATGACGCGGCATGACCACATTTCACAAAGACGGACCTCTGCTCTTACCGAGCGAGAAAGTCGTTCACAAGATGAGTTACTTTCTAATTGGATTGATGACCGCTCAAGTTCAAATATCGCTAAGTGTAGTGCGGGCGCACTGCCACGCCCTACCGCAACCGGCTATCCCAGACTCCCGGCCGGCACGCGGCCCGCGAGTCCCGCGAACCACCCGCCCAACCCTAGCGACGTGTCACTGACCCGCACACACTAATGGGATTGCACTATTTCCTCACGCCACTATGTTATCACCACTAAACATCACAAAAATATTAATAGGCTGCACATCTGTATCAACTTACTTTTAATTAAATAGTCCTAATAAATAAATAAATTAACTCGCTATTGCACAGCCTCGGTAAATGCTGCACAACGCCTCAACTCGAGCTCACTTCGTGGAATGTCGGCGAGCGCGGCAGGCCGACTATATAAATGAGGCTGGTTTCGGGGCGCCCCTACCCCGCCGCGGCGACTTCTGCACCAATCGCACAGTACGGCACAATACATGAGTTTTCGTGGCCATATATGGTATTCCGCGGCGCAGGGAGCCTGCGCGCGCCGCCCGACCCCCCGCACGCACCCCCGCCGCTGATAGCGCTCCTCTTGATAACGACGAGATCTCAAACGGTGCTCACATTGAACATTTAGCGATCAGACGGACGCTTCAGACAGTAATGCACAGTATTTATTCTGCCTACACTTACTCACGAAATAGATGTTTAACGAAAGTTCAACACAATATTGGCACACTTCCAAAAAGACAGCTGTGCACTGCAGAGTGCAATGCGGATAGGCAGCCAGTGGCGCTTAACTGTTCAAACAGCGTTGTCAATGATGCACAATCATCAAACTGACTGACAGATTACACTGAACCACGCGGACGCACACATTGAAAAAAAATTAAAAATCGTGCCTTGTTGGAAATTTACCATAAAAACAGAGGCTACTTATGTTAAAAATACACAATAAATATAACAAATAGCGTCACTTACCAGTAATTAATAACGTTTAAAAAAGAGACAATAACCGCAGCGTTCGCGAACCGTGAGAAATGAATGCCGGCCGGTTTCTTTCTGTTGCTCGCTCGCTCGCTGAGGTCGGTCGATCTGCTTCACTAGAATAATACGCCGTACGCCGGCGCCCCACGATTCAATCGACTCGCCCAACGGACCTCTGTAGGTGCTAAATAATACCAAATTTTCCTAATAATTACACCGCGATATCATTGAAAACGACCTTCAAAATGCTTCCACTGACAGGCCTAATTGACAGATGTCATGCAATTGTTACAATTCGAAAAAGGAATGTTATTATTTTTTCCACAGAAATGGACTCGTCCGAGTTCCCCGCTTGCCGCAACCGATGGCCTTACCATATATGGGCATCGGTAAAATCCTGAGTTCTGATTGGTGCACAGTGGCAGGCAACGGCCGTTGTACGTACATGTCGCACTCCACACAAACATAATTTTTGTGATAGTGTTTGTGTCTAGTGGCAAAGCGATTCCATTCAATACCGTCTGCGAGGCGGTAAATAACTTTGCCAAGTTGAAAAGGTTGTGTTCGCAGTTACGCTGCAAATATTTCTACGATTATGTATGTTGGTCGTTTAATATGAAATTGTACCGCCTGCGTTTGAAGTGTGATTTTAATCTCAATTTACATCTAACATTAGACGATTTAAGTTAATGAATTGCTATACCTACTTAGGTACTTGCTCAACCTTACTCTCTAACTCTAAATTCATTTGCATTCATATTTCCTATTTTCCTGTCGATGACTGCACGTTTCAACCCTAGGTAGGTAGGTACCTACCTACCTACCTACCTTTGTAAATTGAACTTATTTTTGCCTGCCTGAGGTGTAAGTAGTTTGTTGGTTGGTGAGTGCTGTGTGACTGTGGGTACATACGTTCTACATCGTAGAACTTACAAGAACTGCAGGTCTGTAATTTATGGTAGGTAACTTAGGATTTAGGAATAAAAATGGTTCAGTTTTACCAATTTGCAGGTTTTTCCATAATAGCAAATTAAGTGAAATTTTGTCAAATAAATTATGCAAAGACAAGATTTTTGTAAACACGTCGTACCAACCTACCTACTATGCAGATAAAAATCTGTTTAAAATGTAACGAATGATCACCATATTTTTGTTAACTTTCGTTTTTAGTTTATTTATGTGAAGATTGATTATGAATAAGTTTGAATTAATTACTTACATAAAATACCTACCCGAAATTGTTTGTAAGAAGTGACTTAAATGTTTACCATCTTTTGGGTAGTACCTACCTTACCTTCTACCTACTCTAGTTTAAAACATAATCTTCATAATTATACAACGTCACCATCATACCTGTAGGGTTGGGTGGGATTGGAGATAAGTTTGGGCACCTATGTCTATAGGTACCTACTATCATTTTAGATGACCTCAAGCTAGACTCACCTGTTTTTGACTCACATTTTTTTAATCAATGAAGTAAGAAGAACTTCGATAAAGGGGAAACCGATTGTAAATACCTACTATATCATTATGATTTAGGAAAAACGAAAATTATATCAGCCTGGGGTAATTTAGGAACAGTCCCATGAACTATTATTGATCGAAGAAGAAGAATGAATACCTAATTTAATTAATTAGAACTTATTTTTTATTTTTTTTTATTTAATGAAGTATTTTATTAATTTATGTAATGAAGTCGGTAATAAAATATAAAAAAAACCGTAACGTAACCGTACAGTAGGTAAGTATAATGTGTTTTTCGGGTAGGTCTAGAACTCAAGTTCATTGACTTATGTTAAGCAGGTGAAGGTGTCTCTAATTTGCGAATATATACCTGTCCAAAGAAAGTGATAGCGGGCAAAGACTTTGAGTGACGCGTGACGGACCACAAAGGTCGAAGCATATAATATATATAATAAACAAGGGTCGAAGGTTCATTTGCCACTGTCTAGAAACTACATGTAGCCCGTTATCCCAAATGGTTGGGGACAGGACAGGTGTACCTATTGTGCACACACATTTCCCCAGTTATGTGCGTTATAGAATAGAGGGCGACCCCACTGACATTAACCGGATCCAAATCCAGTCTTCTCCAGGCTGCTAAGAAATAGAAAAACCGGTTCAAAAGACGATTCATTTGCACTTACTCTACATAGGTACTTACCTAAGTGTTTAAAAATGTGACAAGAATTTATAAGAAACGTTCTTGAAACTAAGTTTTTTCATAGCCTGTATTTTGTCACTAGGCAACCCCCTCCCCTTTCTACTCCCAAACCCCTCTGGTTTGTGTCATTTCTGGCCTCCTGGCCACGTTTGGCCCGCGAAAGTAGGTTATTGCAAAGTATGAATGAAATTACGAAATAAAGGCAAGTGTGTGAATGGAAAAAGCTCTCATTTACCTTACGAAAGAAAACTACACAAGATACAGTAAAAGAGAAATTTCAGATCCCAGTTCCTTTGCCAAGCACTAAGCCAAGGAATGATCTATGCCAAGAATGAAAATGGTCTAAATATTTCTCCATTGAAGTTAAACCCAATAGATTTGAAAATAATAATAAAAACCGGTAAGACGACGTGAATAATAAAATTTAACAGAGGGGTGAAGAAAGGATACTTGTAAATTTTAAGCAAGCATTAAAAAGGGATGCAAAAAGAAACACCGGCTTGAATCTTGCTCTCTGTGCGAAAATATGAATGGGTAATTGGGTATAGCTAAGTTATATAATATAATAAGTTATAAAGTAGGTAACGTAAGAAGAGTTAAAAGAAAGAAGTAAAGAATCAAAACTGCTTTATAGCATTATTCTCGAGTTAAATATTTAATACCGTTTACACCGTTTACATTCAAGACTGGATTTATTTCAAACAGATATAAGACTAAAGCGTACTCAGAGACAAAGAACTCGGCTAGACAGTTAGCGAAGAAGCATTATTTTATCAATATAAAATGTTAACGCGTCGGGAGGGACGAGGGACGCATGGGGACACGAATATCACGACAGTGAGTCATTTACTGGAGTCACTAATGTCTGCACATTATCTGTGCTGTGACGCACCAACGGCAAGGGTTGTTGGTTCACTATTCATTATGTCGTTGCTTGACTCAACACAAAGGGCCATTTAGATGCATTTCCGATGGATTAGTACTGGTGTTCCTCGCAGGGTACACGGTTGAGAAAGGATGAGGTTGCGAAAGAGATACCGCGGCCTCGGCACAAGGGCTAAGAATTAACATGGGTGGTTTTTAGTCAGTAGAAGTCTGACACTCCCTTTCGCTCTGCCCAAGAGCGGGAGGGGTTATTTGATGATTTACCAAGCCCAAAAAAAAAATGGATGAGTGTAACTTGAGTAGTTATAACATTCTGTACAAGCAGGATTTAACTACGCTTGTACGATGTCTACACCTTTTGTGATCTCAAAATCTCAATCTATCCACAGTGCACTAATTACCTAGTCAAGCCGAGAAAGAAACATCAGCTGCAGTGTTACTGCAATACAGATCCCAGCAAAAAACGTGAGAACACAGCAGCGAACACTTTCTGATCATTTTGAAATTGTAAAGATTTGATGAAAGTTTCATAGAAATGGTAATGGTTATGTTGGGGATCACGAAGTCTAACCTCTGGCATTACACGCCAGTTGTTTAGACAACGTTGATTAAACTGCGCTTGATCTGTTCCGGGCCTCGCCGGTCAGGCAGTTCAGTGAGTCATGGCGGCCGCATGCGTGCGTACTACGGCGATGAGTCAATATACAGTTGACTCGCTGGAGTCCACTAATTCAGTTCCTTGTAAGTTATGAGGAGTGACTAATAAGTAGCACATATTTTAAGTCCATTTAGCAACTTTTGAGCGTGCAGTAGGTAACATGACGATGACATCGTTCCCGTTGAAGTTTACAAACAATAGCTAGCTAATGTTTCCAAAACAAACTGCCTCATCGCTGTAACTACTTCATTCGAACCTTGTGGAAAGACAGACTATCATTATAAAATGAAAACTCTTTGCAAGCTAAGCCAAACATAAAAAGTAAAGCATAGGTTTATCGTTAAAAAACTTGCTACAACCATTTTTTTTCAACTTGAAGACCCGATGAATACTTGAAAGACAACGAAAAGAATTTGCCAAGGGCTTATTCATTGTGTGACTAAGCCCTTGGCACATTTTTAGTAGCAGTAAGGGTACCTACACTCATTCAGCCACAAGATACGAGGACCTTCTTCGTTCAAAAAAGTGCTCTTTATGGCTTGGGGAATAATAGGAAGCTACTCTTCTGATTCTTCAAATCGAATTCGTAATTCTGACTAAGGTTAAACAGTTTCATACCCATGATGAAATTGAAATTTACATTCTAAATTCCAATGCAGTGATCAACTGTACCCTACCTACTGATGATTTGGTTTTGACGCATTCGGTTCCGTTCTTCCGCGAAGTCGTTGAATGAATATTCTACTGTGCAATTTCTGCTCATCAATTGCTCGTAAACACTTTTACCGATACTGTCCGATACGATCTTCAATATTTCTTCCGGCGCGAAAAATTCATAGATATCGTACAGACAGAGTGCAACGTCTTCTGCTAATATTCATGATGATTCTCAAATTCAGACAAAATTCTAACATGCTCTGATTATTTTAACGGGTTACCGTACTTTCAAAATCTTTTCAGTCTTCATCGTTAGTGTTTTAAATTAGATCAGGCTATTTTGATATTCATTTGATTTGCTGCATCATGAATGGTGTCGGGTTGTTCGTTATTAATTATTTTTTAGGCGGCCCTTAATTTCTCGTTAGCAACTTATTAGTGGAGCTCAGGTAAATCTGTCTTGTCTTTTTCAGCTACAATATAAAATGAAATGGCTGGCGTACATTTACGAAATTCTTTTATGGTATTTAACATTTGAGTAAATAAGACGTTTTGTATGAATGTATGTATGGACGTGACACATCATGTAAACAATGTTTATTTATCTTATTAACTTAACTGGCGGTGACTCAGAGACACGCCGGATATCAGATGAGTCTTTTTTATATTGAAAAGTTTTTAATTACTTACTGCCTAGTTATTAGTCAACGTTGTGACCAGTGTTGAGGAAAACATTGATTTTAATACTACATATTTCATTTATAACATACACACAGACGCCAGCACATCAAGTTACTACAATCTATCGAATTTATTTAATAGATTTTCGACTTTGTCGCTGAAGCATTACGTTTAAGGTTGGTTGGCAGAATTTTCGGATAGCTTGATGTAGGTACTGGCATTTGTACATAAACTCACGCCATTTCCCCTATGAACTGAAACTATGGAACGCCACTTACATACTCCTATAACTTCGTTGAAGTTCATCTATTTGAAATCTAAATTGATGGATGCTTAATCAGTACTTACCTAATTGTAATCTAAATTGGTTTTTGTGAGCATGAATTCATTGCAATGAAATACTGCACTCGAAATGGTAAAGACAAAGAAATCATAGAGCGCAGTCAAGTTCTTCGTACCTAGTCAATACAACGACTATAAAATTAAAACAATCTCTATAAACAAGAAAGATACGTACCACTTCGACTTCCACCATATCACACACAAGTTCATAAGAAATGAGTCAACGAAGGAAACTTGCGCAGTGCATAGAATACTTAAACGCGTTAGACCATTGTATTGTAAAATGATTCGGTATTGGAATACGTAATATTTTGTTGTATTCTTGGATGGTGTGAATCATTTAAATGTGCGATGTTTTAGGAACCTTGATGACACTTGTTATTTATTTTACCTGTGTCAATTCGTTGAATTCTTTTATTTTTATTTCTGTTTTAATTAGAAATTGGTTATCAGGCTTAAATTCAGCATCAGCTTATTCGGATTCGCTGAATACTAAATACTTGATATAGTGGGCGTAGTATCTAGGTACGCAACATGACAATAATGCTAAGGCATCACCAATGTGTTGGTGGTTTCCACATTATTGTCGAGGACCTACTTGATGTATCACTTCATGGTGTTATAGGTCTAAGCCAGTATCCACAACAAGTCGATACGATAGTATTGCCGATACGTTGTCGGTAACTTAAAAAAAAAACCGACTTCAAAAACACAAAAAAGTGAAAAACTCAAAAAGGAAAAACACAAAAAGTGAAAAATAAACTTCACAAGAAAAAGCAGCTTCTGAAGTCGGTGACATTTTGTCTGTTTGATTTCGTTTTTTTTGCCACCGACTTCAGAAGCTGCTTTGTCTTGTGAAGTTTATTTTTCACTTGTTTTTCGTTTTTCATTTTTTTGTGTTTTTGAAGTCGTTTTTTTTTGCAAAAAAGTTTTTTTATTTTACAATTTTTAGTTGTAATATCCTATACAAATATTTACTATACATTTAACATTCAACCAAGAACCCTAACCCTTAACCTTCAAGATTCCCTTATTATTGCTTTCAAATCCTAACCGTTTAGGAGTAGTACCTTCCATAATCAGGTCGCCTAGATAACCTGAAAGTATACAACCATATATACGTCCCCATAATATTTTACTAAAGAATTATGCTCCAACTCCTAACCGTTGAGGAGTTATACCTTCCATCATCAACTCATCAACATGAAGTGATGACTGCTAGATGCAAATACTTAAAAAACTTTAGAAAAGGCACGAAACACTTAATACATGCCTATACAATTTGAGGGTTGGCCTCGATTTCTCTGGGATGCCATCATCAGATCCAGATTTTCTTATCATGGTACCACCCTTGGGATATCTCCTTTTCAACATAAAAAGAATTTTCTATATCGGTTCAGGCGCCTCCGAGTAATCGGTGAATATACATAAAAAAAGATTAAGAACCTCCGTTTTTAAAGTCGGCTAATGAGTTTTACCTTCTATTATCAGGGCAACCTAATACCTTGAAAGAATAGGTACAACTATCACTTTATAAGTACGTATAGTTCTGAAAGAATTTTCTATCAACTCCTAACCGTTGAGGAGTTGTACCTTTCATCATCATCAGTGAATCCACATGATATTGTGATGACCACACGCAAATACTTGAACAGGTTTAGAAAATATATGGAAAACGTCATAAGTGCCTAGTAGTTTGAGGGTTGCCCTCGATTTCCTTGGGATCCCATCATCAGATCCTGACTTGGTGACAATGGGACCACCTCGGGTCAACCTAATACCCTGAAAGAATACAATTATTGCTCCTTAGGTGAGTATAAATAAGAAAGAATTTTCTTTCAACTCCTAACCGTTGAGGAGTTGTACCTTCCATCATCATCAACGAATTCACATGATATTGTGATGGTCAGACGCAAATACTTAAACAGCTTTAGAAAATGTATGAAAAACATCATAATTATGTGCCTATAAAATTTGAGGGTTGCCCTCGATTTCCCTAGGATCCCATCATCAGATCCTGATTTGGTGACAATGGGACCATCTAGGGTGTATACCTTTTCGAACACAAAAAGATTTTTAAAATCGGTTAATTAATGACGGAGATATGCGATATCAAACATACAAAGAAAAAAAAAACATACAGACGAATTGATAACCTCCTCCTTTTCGGAAGTCGGTTAAAAATTATATGAGAAATGTATTGACTTTCACAGTCATTTAGTTTTTTTTTTCACAATACTGTACTTGCACTGATAAATGTGTTGTTTGCCAACTTTTTTTAAACATTCGACCTTATGAGTACCCCTATCTAAATAGGTTATTGCAAAGTCATACTCTCTTGGTTCAGACTGCCAAGTTTACGAAGCATCTTTAATGTTATTATAAAAGACTTCATATAAGAGCGTTCCTGCCTAGTTTTGTTTATTTATGAAATGTTTATTTGTTGAATATTAAAGGACCAAAGATCGAACCTTGTTGAACCCCTTATTATTAAGTAAGGGGTTTAAAATAAATTTAGAAATCAAAATTACTGACATGATTTGCTCCTTGTTGAATAGTTTAAGAGAAACTAAGAATATCGAAAAATAGAAGGTAGTTATAGATGAGGAGATGATTTGCATTTGATTGGAAAGTTCGCATCTTCGATAATTCTGCAATAAAATAAGAATCTCTCAATTCTCTCAGAATCAGGTCTTTTGCAGAATTTTAGATAAATAATCATCATTACCTGCCTAGCCTTTCCCAGCCATGTTGGCGTCGGCTTCCAATCTAACCGGATGCAGCTAATACCAGTATTTTACGTGAAGCTGATCTAGCCATGAGCTCCTCATGTAATAGGTAAATAATAAATAAAATAAAATGATAGATATACCAAAAACGTACCCTTTGCCTTTCTCTGTGGGTAGACAATACACTAACTAAATATTAAATCAAATGCCGCTCACGAACATGAAAGTGCCCAATATGTATTCCGAATTGTAATTTTGGCAGTGTTACATATTTTAACGATTATCGACTGCCTCGCCAACTTGTTTACCAGTTATAAAACATGTGTTATGTAATTTGTAGCAGGTTGAGCTGAATACCAATTAAAGTTATGCATGTCGTCAAACTTTCTGTAAAGCTTGCAGAAATATCTACGATGACGCGTGTGTAACTTACGCTAGATATTTTAGAAAAATAGCAAAATCGTCTTCCGCATTATCTGTTTTGCATATTCTACATTTTTGTCTTTGCAAGACGTGTGACAAGTAATTAATCGAAATCCGAAGTAACAAAATTAATGTAGTGTCAAGAAGTGAGATATTTTCTTTGCAAACGTATTCAAATAGTCACACTCGAAATTCGATTCTCTAGTTGGGCAAAGTGGTTTTTGGGTTTTACCAAACAACCATTCGGAATTTCTCAGTACCAGTTCGAAGTGTTGGATACGTCCGGTTGCAGGCAATTGGTTCCCTTATGCATGGGTGGGACTTAAACATTACTGGCAAAAGGGTGGGCTTTACCATATATTTCATATTATTTTATACTATGGCCGTACTCCTCACCCTTTGCTTCGCGGTATTCACGAGTGGTTTTATGTTAAAAACTGCAGCTGAATGTGTTTAATCTGTTCATATGTTGTGCCTGTAAGTAATTCTCGAGTCTTATTAGTAGCAGTTGCAATTCAGCTGTAAGTAGGCCAGAACTTAATTGTCCATGATCACATTTCACGTATGATCGCGTCACTGGACTGCGATCTGATGCAAACTGGCCTACTTCCACATTTAGAAGTCCAGCCATATATGAACAATGGAAACTTAAATAGCTAATCTGAGCTCTATCACAATCACACTAGACATGTTTTCGTTTGACTAGGCTCATTAATATGGCCGCCAGATAAAAGGACGTCTGTGATGAAGGGCGGACAGGACAGGCTGTCCTTTGGCATTTTTTATCAACCTGTCAGTGAAAGGCAAAAGAGATGGATTTGTGATATTCTGGCCAAAAATAGCGGCTGGTTTTTAAGTGATTTATGAGTTTGTTTAAGAGCTTGAGCTGGGTTAACATTTATTTACGAAATAAGAGTTGATAGATCGTTTTCAGGTTAAATAAAAGTGAATCGTCTGCGGTCCTTCGAGTCCACAAAGTCACACTAGGTAGGTCCTTAGCACACTCAATCGGCACCTATAGGTACTAAAACCTTTGCACAGAAAATCTAATTTCAATAGCGTAGGCAAATATTGGAACCCCGCATCAATCTAATTACGTAGGTACACCTAAATCATTTATGCAGCAAAATTCTAGACAAATTCAATATCTCAAGATGCTAGTGATGTGCCAAAACCGTCTGAAACCAAAGACAAAGCTGCGAACCTTATGAGAGAAAAAATAAGGAATGGAGCAGTCGTATTAGTAAGTTGGTTCAGGGGGTCTACTCGCTAAGCACGAAACCCGTGAATACGGCCATATTTACGGGCGTTTCCTACTCTCTAACACCTACGGACATAAGATTAGTTCGAGGCCCAATCTAAGAATGAATGACTACTCGATTTGACAGTTGGCCTTACTCCCGATGTGTCTTTGCCCGTCCGAAAAGTTGAATTTGACACTTGTCTAGACGGATTTTTATGTCATTTGATACGACAACAAAATAGTTATCGTGTAGGCCACGAAAGTTTAAGTTTTATAATAAAACAATATTATGGCTGCTTTTTTAATGCTAGTACGAGCTCTAAAAGAGCCCCAAGACGACCCACTGACCGAAGATTCGCCGGCCGGTTGTTTTTGTGCCAAAACTTTCGATTGTCGAGTATGTGTGCACCGTTTTGAGTTTAAAGGAACTATAGCCTTTGTTGGGGGGTGGGAAATCATCAAATAACCCCTCCCGCTCTTGGGCAGAGCGAAAGGGAGTGTCAGACTTCTACTGACTAAAAACCACCCATGTTCCTTCTTCGCCGTTCATGTCGAGGCCGCGGTATCCCTTGCGGACAACCCGCAGCCTCGACAGGAAGGAACTATAGCCTCACAATGGAATTATTTGAAGATTTGTGTGAGCCCGAGGAACTATTACCTTTTTTGCCTCGGCAAAAGCGACGAAATTGTGTTGATTCAAGAATTAAGGTAGGTAATGGTTTGATCTAAGAATTAAGTCTAACAATAAACAAAATGAAGATTCTGCAAATTATTGAGTTCTATAACCAATCTGTCCCATCTACCTACATATTTACTAGGCCTCCTTGCTGCCCTCTATTTTATCCCGGTTGATCTACCAAGGTGCAGTGGACCTTAGCAGTGACGTCCCAAATGTTCCAATGGCACAACAGACAGTGTCAGACTATCTGGGGTTGTTCAATTATTAAATTTTACTAAAGTTTCTACAGCATTTGACTGAGAGGAACCTTTTAAAATAAAGTAAGTTTAAAAAACCAAAGCCAAAACACAAAACACAACAGAAACCTGAACTATTTTTCTAAAACAAACCCAGATATTCAAACTCAAAACTCAAAGCATTTATTTCAATTAAACCATTACAGGCACTTTTGAAATTTGAAGAACAATTCATAAAACAAAACTAAACTACGAATGCAATACGTCATCCCGAAAGCCACCACGCTGAGCCACACGCCGCCGAATGCCCGCAACTACGAACACTGCGTGCACGAAAGCACGCAGCGACGCACACCGCAACAACGAATGCACGAGACTCCAAATCACGGAACAACGAATGCACGCCGCAACGCGCAACGCGCGACCCGGAGCCCCCGCACACCAACCGCCACGGCACGCGCCGCCGCGCGCCCCCACACCCACAGCACTCGCCGCCGCAGACATCCGGCGACGCGGAACTCGACGCAGCAACCCCCGGGACGACGCATTGCACTCCTAAGCTACAATCACAGTCACAATTCATAATAACTTGTGAAAGTACTGTAGTTGTTATTTTATAAAATATGTACCTATAGCAGTGGTGGCCCAGTGGCGGCGGCCCCGACTTACGAACAGAAAGTCGTGGGTTCGAACCAAGGCAGGCGCATTACTTTGTGTAATTTATTTCATCACCACTGCTCTCCACTCAAAAACAATGTGGAAAAAAGGAAAACATCGTGAGGAAACCGCCGCATGTCCTAGAGCCAAAAATTCGAAGACTTGTGACATCTACCAATCCACACTGCACCTGCGTGGTAGATTATAGCCCATTCCCTCTCAAAGAGTGGAGGCCTGTGTCCCAGCAGTAGGAACATTAATAGCTGTTTCATGATGTATCTATAGCAGAAACTACTTGAGCTAAAACATGTCATTTGAACAATGACTACCTACCTATTGAAGAGAAAATTCTGATCTATTTTAGTTGTTTATACCCTAAAATAGATCAGAATTTTCTCTTCATTTTTCAATAATAAAGAATTTTAATTTTTAATAAGCCACACTTGGTAATGTGTACAGATTTCATGAAAATATGGCCTGCCAGGCATAATTGGCAGACTGCATGCATGTGGCATTAGTGAAACCCAGGAGGATTTGTTAAACAGGAAGCAGTTGGACTCCTTAAATGTCTAAGGGCTTGTTTACGGAGAGGCGGGGAGTCACGCGGCGCGTGCGGCGGCGCGGCCCGCACTAAATTCAAACATGGCGTTGTATGAGTGCGTTCACGGAGAAGCGATATTATACGCGTTTGCTTGAATTGCAGGCGGTGCCCGCGGCGGCGCTCGCAGCGGCAAATCTCGATGAAGCGATGCCCCCGGGCGGAACTTTCTTGCAGTCTTATTTCGAATTCGCACAACCGTATAATTATTGTCTAAACTTACAATCCATATCCACAATTTCGGATACTTCCGTCCACTTTCGTTTCACAATTACTCGGTTTTTGTGTTGTGAATGGCAAGCCATCCACAACTGGGGACGCTCCTGTATTGCAACAATAAATTCTTCTTGTTTGTCGTTATTCATTTTGTTGCGACACGTGCGCTCGCATCTCTCGCTATCATAAAACTAGTCGGTTTGATTGAGATCGCCGCGGGCGCCGCGGCGGGTACCACCACGCGTCCCGCCCCGCGTCTCTATGAACAACATGGTATATTGCTATACATTTGTGCTTACGCGTGCGATGATATCTGCCGCTGAGTGCCGCTACACGCGCCGCCTCTCCGTAAACACAAAAAACGTTCGACGCGCCGCGAGTCGCCTCGCTGCACGCGCCGCCCGACACCTCGTGTGTAAGTAAACAAGCACTAAGTTGTAAGGCATTGTTTACTCCTTTCTCATTCATATCATTTCCCACACAATCCCTGTATCTTTTCTTAGGCTTTCCTCTCCCTCTAAATCCATTACTTTTTTATTCACTTGCGTTTCATCCCTCCTCATTACATGTCCATACCAAGACAGATGACTTATTTTCAATAGACATTATATAGACATATTAGTGCAATTGATGAAAAAAAAAGTATGTACAGACTTATAATGCAGTCTCATAAAAAACAACTCTCCTACTAATACATCTCAAGAAATACATATATAGGATATTAGTATTTATATTTATTATTGATTAGGGTAAAATAAGTATTTTTACAGCCTGTTTATTTTGCTTACAGGATACAATGAGCGCTGAGACTGGCAGAAGATTCTGATAAAATCAAAGATGTATCGAATAAAGTATAATTTAATTTTGAACAGAATGTTTTTTTATTTTGCACCAATGAAATTGAAAAGAAAATACAATACACTAATAATGCTCCTTATATACTCCAAAACGTCCTCTGGCATCATGATGTGATGTGTATAGCGGGACGGCGCAACATGTTGTCCATACAAATTAAGACTTCCTCAGCAGCCTGTCCTTGGATTGTTACCGGTGGCAACGTACTTGTAACTAGCTTGGAGGGCTCCTAGGCACCCTATATTTGTTTATTTTTGTTACCGCTAATGCTTTTGTTGGTAGCTGCCAACTCGTTGTTTACGTTTATAAAATTGAGGTATTTTAGCACGTGAGTTCTTACTGGAGCGGTTGAGGCCATTTTACAATTTATTACGAAAAGTTTCCTAGTCGTAACTCGTATTATTAATGCCAAATAAGTTTAATGTTTATTGTAATTATCGTAAATAAAAAACTTGACATTTCAGTCAAACTGACAAATCAGTATACGTCAAAATGTGAAATACAAAGAAGGTAAAGGTATTAACAGAATACAGCCACAACCCGAACAAAAATATTTAAATTATATCCTAAAAGACATAATTAAAGTATTTTGTGCAAATGCAGCCATTTTTTAACAATATCAATGTTTTTTTTTAATTTAAATGCTTGAAAACCATAAAGTAAGAAAACCGGTAATCAATCGAAAAAATGGTGCAACGCTAACGACTTATAACATTCGTTCACTTATCTAAACTAATTTTGTCTACGACTCCGTTCGAACCTCATTGATCCGTGATCACTAGGGAGTAGGGTTCACCCCGTAGTTACGAACGACTTTAGTACGGGCACGTATATTAGTTGACGGAGTTAGAGAGTAGACCCCCAGAACCGCATACCAGTCTAGTCGGGTAGACGTCGGCGGGGCCTGTACGGGGGTGAAAGGGGGCGAAAGGATCGATCGTTCGCCCGCTCTCGCCCTTGACCCTCGCCTGCATCGGGGTGGGCTGTGAGCATGTGTGTGTGGGGTGTCGGCACTTCGGCAGATTTCATGCGGTGAATATTTGACGCGAAACCTGGCATATGTATAGTAGATGGGATATCTACGTGGTTAGAATAGACCTAGCTTAGGCATAATAAAATATCTATCTCAAACATTAATCATTTCTTTGAATCATGAGATAATAATGTTTATATTGATATTAAATCATGTGTGGGCCCAAAAATACACCCCTGTGGTACACCAAATTCTGAACATAATTATATTAACATAAACATTCTTTGGACAGCTCTAGCAAGTCTTAGAATTAATTTTACAGGCAGCAGTTTACTTAGTAAATATTTTTCTACTAGATACACATTTAAGTTTGCCGTCTGTCTGACCCTCGTTACCCTTAACGTCACGGGGGTCGAAATGGTTCAAGACTTACAGAAGTGCTCGCTCAATAATACTATAATAGAAAATCGATTTCTACCTTGTTTTCATTACTGGACACTCTAATCAGACCGATTTGAATATAGTTTGCAATAATTCAGGTACAGACTACGCTTTCAATGTACCTAATGGCATTATGTCCGCTCCCCCATGGACTACACCCTCACACGCTCACATCGCCATCTGCGTACAACTGGGCCCTCATCCCTAACTCCCTACGGACCGGGCTGGGCTTATGCTCTGGGATTCATAGATTATGTTATAACAACTGTTATTTGCATTTGTTTGCCCGCATGGTTCGTATTCTTTACAATTTTTTCTTCCAAAGATGTTTTCGTAAGATAAATGTTGTCGGTTTCAATTCCTTTTTTCATGTATTTCCTGAATATTTGCACCCGATACACAAGGCATACCTACCCTGGGCCCCTTGATGTTATTATATGCACGTTCTTTTAATAAACCATGTTCCTTGAGTGTATAGCTATAGAGCATTTGGATAAAACTAATATTTTAGATAGGTTGGTTGTAGATAATTATAGGCACCCTAAAGTCTCATGTTTCCGAACATAAGCCGAGCCCAGTACTCAACCCGATCAATATTGACGCCGCCCGGCAACATCCTATAAATAGGTAGTCTACCCAATACCAGCATTAGAGACCATTACTCTTTGTTGGCATGGGAAACGATCGCATTCTGTCAAGGGCCAAGTGACGCGCCAGACAGCTTTCGAATTTCGAACAGTTGCACCGGCCGCGCCCGTGACGTCAACGCGCAGCAGACGAAACGAACGCGAGGTGGGTGTGTCCATCTAATTATAACTGAGTATTTTAGGATTTCGACTACACATTGCTCTAGGTCAGCTATTATAAACTACACGCTATCCCACGTAGGGATGTGATGTCTGTGACGCACTGACGCATCACTCTCTATTTGTAAACACCGAAAACATAACAAGAACCGAAATTCAATGACAGTTACTACCAATCACTAGATTAATTTAGAAACATTTGATGTAATCACGTAACCAGATGAGAAAACTAATCCAAAAAATGATTAAAAACATAATTGATATGGAAATGAATTCAGCGATATATCACCTGTTTGGAGAAATCGCGATAGGGGAAACTAAAACTATACTTACCTACATATCATTAAAATTACGTGTTTATTTTTATCGCAATCGTAAACTATTAGAAATTGTAGGTGTAATCAATCGTCAAGTGGAACATTAGACTAGAATGGGATTAAGTTTTTATGAAATAGAGATAATAAGTAGCTATGTAGATAAAGAAAATACTCCAATAATTGTGATAAGAATTATATCTAAACCTTGAATTTGCCTATCAAATTATAAGTGGATAATCAAGTGCCTTGACATTTTAATGGCAAGTAGCAACGACTGTTAGAAATTGCATTGTAGGTACCAAAGTCTGCCATGATAAAATAATGGTAATTTAATTTACTAACGGGAATTCCTAAACCTACACAGTGCTAAAAATACCCTAACTGCGCAGTTTCAGAATTTAATATCCTGTCCGTAGCCTGAAAAGCTAATAGGTGCGGTTTTCCCTGTTCGAACAGAATTATCGCCGCCTCGCCCATGTTCCTACAATATTCCATTAGTGATATTAAATGCAGCACGAATATTGCTTTGTTCGCTAGAAGTGCTAATTGCTCCAATTAGGTGGACGGACGGTAGAGCTATTACTTAGGTAGTTACTAGGGACTGATTGTATTATATCTATTTACTCACGTCAACCTGATTAACGTTTCTTTGAATCAGTTGTAATGAATGTATTTATCACTATTAACCCTGCCATTAATTTATATCAAGTAATGTGTTACGATAACCACCTTATCGTGCTGTTTCATTACGATACTCCAAATAGAGTCCCAATTCGATACCCTTTATGATTAGTAACATAATGAAATATTATATAATGAAGCAGCCATGATGATAAAATTGCGGACGTCGAGTTCCGTTACCGCATGTATAAACTAAAATATGTAAAATGGAACGGTCAATGACTAGTAGATGCAGTTAGAAACTCCAGTAAAGCTGCAGACGGACCGCGAGAATCGCAGACTCGTGTCATTATGACTGTCATAAACGGTACCCCGTCTTTCACTTATGAAGCTAAATACGTAGGTAATGAGATGAAAGGATAGAAAGCAAGAAAAATGCAGATTTATACCGGTATATAAATTATCTTTTATTAAAAATGTTCAGGTTAGTAACGATTTATCATAAATAAATAAAAATCTTTGTCAAAAACACGGAATCGACAATGTTCCGCATTCATTATTACGTAATATGCATATTACGATACCTTACAGCCTAGTTTTAAATACTGAACTTAAATAAAAGATCACAAGCGTAATTTGAGCCGCCCATTCAGGGGCCTGGTGTAGGGCATCATAAATTAGGAATAGTCTTACTTGCCGCTTAGAAGCACTTCCTGTGGACGATGGAGGGGCCAGACTCATCGTACTCCTGTTTGGAGATCCACATCTGCTGGAAGGTGGAGAGGGAAGCCAGGATGGATCCTCCGATCCATACGGAGTATTTCCTCTCTGGGGGCGCGATGATCTTGATCTTCATTGTGGATGGGGCCAGTGCGGTGATTTCCTTCTGCATGCGGTCGGCGATGCCAGGGTACATGGTGGTACCTCCGGACAGAACTGTGTTGGCGTACAAGTCCTTACGGATGTCGACGTCACACTTCATGATGGAGTTGTAAGTGGTCTCGTGGATGCCGTTGGCTTCCATTCCCAAGAATGAGGGCTGGAATAGAGCCTCAGGGCAACGGAATCGTTCGTTACCGATGGTGATGACTTGTCCGTCGGGAAGCTCGTAGGACTTCTCCAGGGAGCTGCTGGAGGCGGCGGTGGCCATCTCCTGCTCGAAGTCGAGGGCGACGTAGCAAAGCTTCTCCTTGATGTCGCGCACGATCTCACGCTCGGCCGTAGTGGTGAACGAGTAACCGCGCTCGGTGAGGATCTTCATCAGGTAGTCTGTAAGGTCGCGGCCGGCCAAGTCCAGACGCAGGATGGCGTGTGGCAGCGCGTAGCCCTCGTAGATGGGCACCGTGTGCGAGACACCGTCACCGGAGTCCAGCACGATACCGGTGGTACGACCGGACGCGTACAGCGAGAGCACGGCCTGGATGGCGACGTACATGGCGGGCGTGTTGAAGGTCTCGAACATGATCTGTGTCATCTTCTCTCTGCAAAACAAAGCACAAGGTCAGGCGCGGCTCAGACGCAGAGCTCAGAGGCTGTGGATGCGGAAGAGTGCGCTGGGCGCGGGACCTACCTGTTGGCCTTGGGGTTGAGGGGGGCCTCCGTGAGCAGCACGGGGTGCTCCTCGGGCGCCACACGCAGCTCGTTGTAGAAGGTGTGGTGCCAGATCTTCTCCATATCGTCCCAGTTGGTGACGATGCCGTGCTCGATGGGGTACTTGAGCGTGAGGATACCTCTCTTGCTCTGGGCCTCGTCGCCTACGTACGAGTCCTTCTGTCCCATGCCGACCATGACGCCCTGGTGGCGTGGCCTGCCCACGATGGATGGGAACACGGCGCGGGGTGCGTCGTCACCGGCGAACCCGGCCTTGCACATACCGGAGCCATTGTCTACTACCAACGCAGCAACTTCCTCGTCGCACATGTTGAATTAGTCTGAAATAATAAGAATATTGATGGTAAAATTCCTGAAGGAAATAAAAAATATCTTATACTATTCTATGGATATTTCGAAATTGAGAGGGACAGACCGAGTGAGACGAAGTATAGTTCTAGCAACATTCAACCGTTATGCAGTAAATTCGTATCCAACGTAACAGGCACGCCTTGTGCCAACTCACTGATAAAAAGTTTATTTGATACACCTTATCTCAAAAAGATAATGATAACATTTTTGGAAAAGCACACCTATACTTAGTTACTACCACGTTACTATCTATGTGTAATTTTGAAAATAGGTTAGGAACTATTACAAGAGAACATTCAGAATAATTCAAAGAATTTCCAAAAGAGAATTATTTAGAAATAAATCAGACGAAATTCGGGAAAAATAAGGGTAGAACAACCCTACACGCACACAGTCCGGTCTGGGGTTTGAACCCAGCCGCCCTCAAATTCAGTAGACAACTTGCCACAAAACTGATGAGGTAGTTAAAATTCACAAAATCCAAAAGCACTTCACTTAGATTACGTAAAAAAATGTTATGTAACGTGTAGTTTCCACAGGTGTTAATATAATATTAAACACTGGCTCTAAACGCTGTTATTATTTCATTTTAAAAACTTTACAAACAATTATAATTTAAATCCACAATTAAATTGAATAAAATAAAACAAAACTTACTGTTAAATAATAAGTTAAATGACTAGGTACGACTCGTGCTGCTTCGGTCAAGCACACCACGCTAAATGAGAACCGGCTCTTGAGGATAAACTATATAAAACGCGCCTTATCAGAGTTCACGTACTATCGGAACAATTTATTTTCCGCCAATCACGAGCTGCCTGATGCTGCCTCAATTTTTGTCACCATATATGGTAACGCACTCGGTTCTATCCACAATCTGGTGATAACGATATGCTTTGATAACGATAATGGAGCACTAGACGTTATCTGAAGCGTTGTGACTGTACAGGCGAACACTCACGTAGCTGCCGCCGGGAGGTGTACAATACACTCACTCAGGGTCACCAATACGCTTCTTTAAAATACTGAAATTTCTCTTCAGTCGGTCCGGACTTTCTCTATGATTCAGCTGTTTTGCGCTAATTGCCACAAACGCCTAACATTAACCTACAAATATTTAATTAGTTTAACACTCTACCGTTGTAAATATTCTCATTATATTTATGAAAAGAGCAGAAAGCATTACTAACTGACGTAAAAGATGAGAGATATCTTATTCTAGTAGGTAGGACGTTACAGTGGCTGCACGGACGGCCGTGGTGCAAACAATCTATATGTGCGTCCGAAGGTGACTGGACCAGACCGGCCTGTGAACAACTGGACGGCTCGTGTAGGATTCGCCGTTCGCGATAAACGACCAGTCAGTCCAGCCTAGCGACGAGACAAAAACAAACTATTTGTTGTTGAATAGAAGCGTAGGCGGTATAATTTCGAAACTAACCAGATCTATAACGATATGACACATCGAATACGCGTGGAAGTCTGAAACGTGACTTTAATTACGTTAAAATCGTAAACATTGATTGAAAGTTAAACTCAATAACGTTGGATGTTAGGAATTACATTACACTGCGTAAAATATTCAACCAACGCCAGTCGCCACTGCAGAGGTAGACATAAATCAATAGGGATTCGAGACACCCTCGTTAAATGTTTCCTAATATACGTATAGAATAATATTGTGCAGTCGTCTGCGTGTATTGATTTTACTCTCGCCCCCGCACTTCAGCCAGACGCGCCCCTCGCCGGTGCACCGTCGCATGGGGTGCGCTATGGACAGCTATGGGGTTGTATGAATCATCCGACTGCACCCTCCGTCCGTCTCTCCTGAATCGTATTAATTTGCCGTGTTTTGTAGCTCCTACCTGTTATTGCAGATTCAAATATTTGAATTACAAAAACATCGTCCATGTAAATTGTCGGCTAATTTCAGATAATATGAACCTTAATGATATTAAAACGGGTAGTAAAGATAAAATAGTTAACAATATTAGATTCTAATCAAGGCTTAGCATATCTGCTGATTTCGTCGAAGTCATAACAACAAAACGTACCTATAATATTGTGCCAGTACGTGGCCATTACCGATACATTTCGATCGCTGCCTTTTTAGCGATACTCAAATTGGCAATCCGGAACATTTTCGGAGTCACCTTGGTATGGCTCACTGTCTTATTTATTACTTTACCGAGCAAGGCCTCGAGACGGATTGCTTTTCCCAATAAAGGGAACTACATATTAGGTTGTCTGCAGTCACTGGGCTGCACTTGACCTATACTTAATCAATTAAATCATTATTAAGTGCTTCGATTGAGTTATCGTTGACGAACACAACGATGTAATTTGAAGAACCTAAAATAGCATTTTAATTAATGTTTGCTTTACCTTCTATGTTTATGGAATCTGCTATTGTTCTGATGATTTCATTAAGGAAAACGACTTTGTACAGAAAACCAGATACGCGTCCTTCATTCCATGTTAAAATATTACCTTGTAGTAATGTCTGATTTAAATCAAAATGTACTTTAAAAACAAGTATCGTATGTGATTTGAATGAACCTTGTTGTGGCCCTCCGATGACTCACGGATTTCTCACAAGTGTTTGACAGCATGAATCATGGTCGAGATGTAATCGAATCAGGTGACGATTCGTCTCGATCACAGATTCGATCATCTATTGTATCATGACGTCATTATTATTTTGTAATGCTATCATTCAAAACCGTTTATGTCATGATTGTCTTGAGGTGCGGCCTTAATTGAGGAGTATTAGCGATATTTTTATGTTCTGATGGGATGAACGGTAATTTCATGCATTGTTGAACGTGTGTTTGTTAAACTTACGTTTTGCTCTCCTTTTTTCAAGGTTCAATGGATCACGAAGACATAATTCCAGCCAATCCGAATGATAACATTCTACTACAACCTATGAGGCTGGTGTGGATGCCGTGAATCGTCCTGCCTTTTTAAAGGTACATGTGAATTCCTAAACATGGAAGAAGGAAATCCAAAAATTCTCATGGACTAAAAAGGTAATTGTTAGGAAGATGCCGTTGCCATAGTTTGACACGAATGAAGTGACCTGTTTCTGTGATGGGTCCTCGCCACGACACTTAAACCTACTGGAGCGAATTTAATTCGACTTTCACTTTCAAAGGAGCTCCGTTATTTTTTGCCATAGTAAAGTACATTGAATAAAAAAGCATATAACATGAATTGATGAATAAGAGGAAAGTCATACGAATATTATTAAAATATACGTTTTAATCTAGTTGCCGAGCGAGACCTCGAATTTATCATAGGGAAAACTAACATTTCTCTGTTAATAGTACCTACCTATTATATTCAATGGTAAAAGCTTTTATTAGTTTAAGTATGTTATAGTTGGAAAAAAAATCGTTCTGGATTTAATTACGACGAATACAAGTGTCACAGTTATTTCTGAGCAAACAGGAAATATTGGTTATAAAGCAAATAACAATTGAAATGAATATTTTCCTTAGGGCAGTGTCCGATATTGATGTTATTTTAAACCACTTTATATGACATGAGGTTGGTAGATATTTAAGTGCGCTAGGTACAGGAAAAAATATATTTGAATGCTTGCTGAAAAACAATAATTATGAGTCATAGCTAATTCCTGCTGGTCGATAAAATGGGTGTTTAATAAACTATTCAATTTAAAAAATAAAAAGGTTTTAAGTCTAAACTTCAAAAAGGTGCTTGGTCATAATGCACGTACGTCACATGTACGTTGTCTGTGTTAAACGTTTTCTCTTGTCTTTTGTTCCTCAATCCATGATGCCAGAAATCTTTGCGCTGCCCAAGGAACTTACAATAAGTTCCTTGGCGCTGCCACCGCCGACACCGTGGTAATGTCAAAGTTACTTCCAAGTCAACAAATATTTAACTATCAAGCTAGCGATATGCAGAAAAATTAAAGACTTTTTTATAAACATTGAGGTATAATGTACCAAACCTATAATATAATTATTGTCATCTGGCTTCACATTAAATAGTGCACGACCTAAGTCACTGAGTCATCTCTTTCAGACAATCAGACACTGCACAGTGCACAGACTCATATTTCCCATTTTAAACGTGAAATGGATGGTAGTAAATTATGAAGAGTGTAGCGTACATAATAATATTCTCTCCGACTAGACTACCATAAGTATTATGCCATTTTGTATGTAGGTAGACAGACTAAGGGTTTCACTGTAAAAGCATTCTGCATAAACAGGTGGTCTGGTTACATCTGCAGACCTGCTGTCTAAAACGTACAAACTTTTTTCAAAATTTTGTAGATCTTATTAAATATAATTTAAAAAAAACCTGTGTGATTCGTTTATAGTTTTTTATTTGGAACAAGTCCGCCCCACTATTCCCAAACCACTGTAACTTCTGAAAGCCAGAATCAACAGAGGCGACTTCCGGAAATCAAGAAACATCGTTTTCCGTTTCCAAAGCTAGGATGGAATTCCTGGCTTTCTTGACTAGGTCCATATTAATTTCTCTAGTCGTCAGATTAGGTAGTTAGTTTTACCACCCAATTCCATTGAAAGCAAGATATTAATCACTGACAATTCATGCATAATTCCAGATAAATCGATTCAAAACTTAGATATTATATATTTTTCCTCCTTCACATTTACAAGCTCAGGTATGAGCCGGTTCGCAATAATCTTTACAAAATACGCTATCAGCTGACTCTGAATGACGTAAGTCAGTATCGCCAAGATTATTGTAAATTCTTGGGCGAATTATATAGTAAATTACATTCGTATTTGTTTCTGACGTCATGCGGCATATATTTAGGATCGGATCGGAGGATGGAGTCAAGGACTCTAACCTTATCCTTTAGTGATTTGGGGACATGAAAAATGGTTGTGCTGTTTTGTTGCCGAAACGGCTTCAAATACGTTTACAATTTTGTTGTTTTCAGAGGATTCGAAGACGCCTTATGAATCAATCGGATAAACCTTTTATCTTTAGGCGTAACTCCTAAAGATAACGAGTTTATCCGATTTAGTTTTATTCATCTGTAGTGTAGTGTGTGTAAGATATTCTCTCTGTATAAAAGTGCCTTTGTATGTAAGTGATTCATAAAAGGAAGAGTAGGAAGACGCTTCTTTGAAAAGAATACATGGTGACCCTGGCTGTAATCATAGCCTGCCCTGTGCCGTTACCGTCACCGAACAGTACAATAGCGTGTACTCCATGGATTTTGGGGACTTTTTGGTGGAGTCGAATGTTTACCGTGCTATGTACTACCTTATCAATAAATAAAGAAACGTTCCATCAATTCTGTTTTCCTGAGCCTTACATTTTCGGCCTTTAAAAAAATATATAACTAGAGGTTCGTGGTCAAGCGTTAAAGAGAATGGTCACTTTACCACTTTACCACGAACCTCTCATAAATGGACATAAATCGGTCTGTAATATTTATTTATTCGACATTAAATACTACATTATCCTTATGGTATTCTATTTTAATATTCCACAACATACGTACATAAGAACAATCGTTTATTTTTTTGTATTAAAAATGCCTATTTTTCTACAGCATTATGACTTTAATCATTGATTAAAAATAACTTACGATTACGACACACTATCGACGCACGTATTTTAATCGTATTTGCGTTATCATAATTATCAAACCACAAGTAGGTAGTAACGATGACTATCGAGGTCTACACTTTGGTCAATGTTAGCTCTTGATTGCTTCATTGTACTTACAATCACGCCTGTAATCCCAGAAGGGTTAGGCAGAGGTGTACCTTTTAGTACATACATCAAAATTTCGCGCAGTTAATGTAATAGGGGGCAATCCTGTTGCCACAAACCGGGCAGAAATCCAGACCCCGTGGTTGCTACTGAGAATTTGAGAAATCTCCTGATGGAAAAACCCAATACCACTTCGCCCGACCCAGGACCTCACGCTTAGCAGTAGTACTTGCGACCACGCGACCAACCAATTATTTCAAAATAGTTTGTCTGAGGGGGATGCATTGTATCCCCATCCCCTTATAACTCAAACAGCAAGTCCACTACCAGTCTCGATTGCTGTCTCATCAATCCAATTAAATCTGACAGAGACGGCACATGAGACCCAAACGCAACTTCGGATCGCATTCGGCCTTTTATACGGATGCAAAGTTGAGGATGTACGAGGCTTATCTACTTTATCCCGGTAGGCAGTTTGAACCAGAATTAGTTGGTTCGTTGGCTCATTAAACTGTATAAGGAAATAATATTAATTTATCTTATATAGGTACTAATTAGGTTTATGAAGAGCATGGGCAGTAGTATCCTCTTGTGTGCTAATGAACATGTTGCCTATTATTTTAATTTTGGCCTTGGCTAGGGTGTTCGCCAGTTGCCAGGGTTGCAATTTGTTTAAAAGGGTCAACGCAGTCCTAGAACACAAGGAGTATTACGAGGAACACTGATAAGTTTTAGTTAGTAGAAGTCTGATACTCATTTCTGCTCTGCAAAGAGCGGAAGCAGTCATTTGATGACTTCATATCCTTTTAAAAAAATCATAAAAGAGTGGTCATCGCTCGGTAAGCCGACCTACCTTCTACCTTCTTCAGCATATTTGCCGCCTCAAATGTTCTCAAGACTAATTACTGTAAAGCTCTGGTTTAGGTAAATCTTGAGGGGGCAGAACAATCCTATTCCCTGAATTTCAGAGGAAAAAAAAACGATATATGAAATGAATAAATGTAGAATGTCTGTTAGTGTTTTGCACAACCAATCCCAGCATCACATAACAAGAGTTTTTGCAGACGAGTTTCCTGTTCCGATTGTACAGTTTATAAAATGTATAGGTTCGTGAATTCCTCGTTCCACGTCGATATCCCTTCCACCGTGTATTGTTTCAGTAATTTACAGCTACAGTCAAAATTCGTAGTCTGCTACGCGACGTACCTATTGGCATGGCGTAGCAGGGCCTAGCCGCAGACAACGCCATACCTACAGGTACAAATGTGATGGCTTCACCTCCCCTGCCCACTCACGTAGGTACCTCATATTACGTTGTTTCAAACTTTTAGCTGCGAACTATTTGAGTCATTTAAAATAGTTATATTTCATATGACTTTGGTTTAAAGTATTTTTATCAAGATAAAAATAAAGCCAAAATCATGTCAATAATGTCGTTAGAGATTTTATCTCGATACTACTAAATACTCTACTGACATTATTGTACTGTTAGAAAAAAAAAACCTAAAACCCACAGGCAAAAAAATACACCAAATGGCGTCACACAGCATCCGTGGCTGTTATCATAATTCGCAGCCCCACATCCTCTGATAACCGCTAGTACATTGTGGATGACTGGGATTACATAGTACTATTGTGCACTCATAAACCATAAAGCAGTATCTCAAAAAAAAATGCATCTCTGCCAGCTTCAAACATATCGATGTACGTACTTGTCAACTTAAAGAATATTGTAAGACAAAGAAAAATCAACGAGAAAAATATGTAAGTATCATCATCTGCCTAGCCTTTTCCCAACTATGTTGGGGTCGGCTTCCAGTCTAACCGGATACAGCTGAATACCAGTATTTCACATGGAGCGACTGCCTATCTGACCTCCACAACCCAGTTAATACTAAGTAATACGATACCCTTTGGTAAGACTGGATATCAGACTTTCAGGTCACTGACTACCTGTGACGACTGCCAGGTCTATATATGGCAGCCGGGACCAACAGCTTAACGTGCTTTCCGAGGCACGGAGGAAACTCGGTATGTAATGGGCGGCCACCCATCCACAGAACAACCTAGGCAAGCGCAGCTTCACCTAAAGATCGACCCGAGTGGCAGTTCTTATTAAGCCACGAGCTCCGCGAGAAAAATATGTAAGTATATCTCTGAAAAAAGAGAAAACAGTTTTGATAGAAGAAATAATTTTAGAAGAGTTGCTGTTTTATCTCCACAGGAAACGACCAATCATATGTGCGGATTACTGCGGATGTGCCCATGTAGGTTTATGTGGAATAAAATATTTTGTTTTTTTTCGAGTTACCCCGTTCTGGCTTACAGGCGCAGTATCAGTATTAATCACCGACGCCGTAACTTCAGCCGGCTATTTATAACCGATTCGTTTCAGCCGTTTGTTTTGTAAGAGATCACGCGATATGCACCGTGTAGTGATTATTGCCGATCGACGCAAGCGCAAGGTCGAGGCGAACGAGAAGCGCGCGCAAGTTCATTGCTCACATGCACGGCAACACTTGAGCACCTTGGGTAATGTTTAACATACATAGCACAAATAGATTATAGCATATATTTAAGGGGGATAAGCGCACTACTCGCAACCGGCGGCGGCATGCGTGTATGACCTGTGGGTGTGGCCTAAAATGCTCGCTTTAGCAGAAATCATTTCAGCTAAAAGACGTCCACTGCTGGACATAGGCCTCCCCAGGTGTCGCCACATTGACCGGTCCCGTGCGTCTCGCATCCAGCGGGTCGCCGCAACCTTCACCAGGTCATCGGTCCACCTAGTGGGAGGCCTTCCAACGCAACGTCTTCCGGTTCGCGGTCGCCACTTCAGAACTTTCCGGCCCCATCGGCCATCCGTTCTGCGAGCAATGTGCCCTGCCCACTGCCACTTAAGTTTGGCAATTCTTCGGGCTATGTCGGTAACCTTGGTTCTCATGCGAATGTCCTCATTTCTGATTCGATCACGCAAAGAAACTCCGAGCATAGCGTTCTCCATTGCCCTTTGGGTGACTTTGAGCTTTCTGATGAGGCTCATTGTGAACGACCACGTTTCGGTCCCGTATGTAATCACTGGCAACGCACACTGGTCATAGACCTTCGTCTTTAGACACTGTGGTAAGTTGGACGAGAAGATACCGCTCAACTTCCCGAACGCTGCCCAGCCGAGTCGGATTCGACGATTGATGACCTCTTTCTCGAAGTTAGACCTACCCAACTGGACCGTTTGCCCCAGGTAGACGTAATCGTCCACAACTTCAGAAGGAGTGGGTGTTACATGAACATTCAACATAACCTTGGTTTTGTCCATGTTCATTTTAAGACCCACTCTTTTGGAAGCTCCACTGAGGTCATCGAGCATTGTACTGAGGTCTCAGCCATGACCACTATATCGTCGGCAAACCAAAGGTGACTGATGTACTCACCATTGACGTTGATGCCAAGTCCTTTCCAATCCAGAACCTTGAAGACATCCTCCAGTGCAGCGGTGAACAGTTTCGGAGATATGAGGTCTCCCTGTCACACCGCGCTGCAGAAGGCTAGGTTCCGAGGTCTGGTCCTGAAGTCGGACTGACATAGTACTTCAACACCTCGATGTACCGGTAGTCGATTTGGCACCGTTGGACAGACTGCAGTACAGCCCAAGTCTCGATCGAATCGAAGGCTTTCTCGTAGTCCACAAAAGCTAAACAGAGAGGCGGTTATACTCTTCGGTCTTCTGTATAATCTGCCGCAGCGTATGTATGTGGTGTTAGCAGAAATAGGATGACAAAACTAACTGCGTCTAGGTGACCATTTTATGAATTTTTACGCGATTTATTTTATTATCCTATTATGAGTCTGCTTAGAGCGGCCATGTAGGTCCCGTGATGTGGACGAGGCGAAAGGAGTGTGTAAGGATCGTAGCTGGTCAGCGTTCTGTGGCTTCTGCCTTCCCCCATTCAAAAAAAAACCGTGAGTTTATGTATGATAAGGTAGATACATGTTGTTCTTTGTATGTTGTTTATAGCAGTATTTGGAGCACAGAACATTACAGTCACCAAAACATGGGTGCCGGAAGGAAGCAGCCCTGGCAAATTATGGGACAAACAGACGTACTACGTCGTACTATCCACGTTTGATCGATATCCCGACGATATCTCAGTGCGGAACTGAGTTCCAGCTCCCATATAATTTTTTTTTTTTCGTTTTTAAAAACGTTGCCCCACACTAGGAATTTCTCCTGTATCGTGGGTGCGTTTACAAACATTTAAGTCACATACACAAATACCCAGACCCGGAACAACTACCTGTAGGTCGTACAAATATTTGTTCCGTGCGGGGATCGAACCCGCGACACGCAGCACAGCAGTCCAATCGCTCAGCCACTGCGCCAACCGTGCCTTCACTGCGCCAACCGTGCCGTCTTAATTAAACCCGTTTGCCTTCAAAGTAAGAGTGAACAGACATCTTCTGGGCACGCTCGTTCTAATAAAATAATATCATCCTCATCTATCGCTTTCCATCAGTCATGATCGAGGTCAAGAGCAGAGCCTATAGAGCAAAAAATAATATCCATGTTGACATAATAAAGGCGTTCAGAAACGCCACAAGAGTGTAATCAAATAAGGTTTTATTCATGATTTTAATAGAGCTCACGTTCGATACTCGTATGATGCATTCGTATCTCAGCATTCTCAGCTATGCGTCTATGAGCGAGGCCTTTCATGTCATGCGTGCAGATACTGTGAGAAACGATGTCACGTTGTGAATGCGTAATATCGAGAGAAAGGGAGACTTTGAAAAGAAACTCTACGTAACATTGTGGAATATCACAGTCGAGTAAACAGAATTATACATTATCAAACTAAAAATGTATTATTCTTAACCTCTTACTGACCAAAATTTAGTTTAAATACCATAATTATTTGAGTGCTTCGTTTGTCTAGGTAGTTGCAAGAGCAACTGTTGAGTGGGTTCTGGGTGCGATGCCCAGATCAGTCAGGAATTTCTCAATAGCAACCCGGAGTCTCCATTTGTGCCAAGTTGGTGGTAATAGGGTCGCCCCCTCTTAGATGGGCCATAAACATAACTGGCGAAATGTGGGTCACGTACTTAACCTTTCAGGGAAATATAATTTAATAATTTACCATCTCATTACGCCCTTATAATGTAATCTCATATTATATATAAACTCCTTTATTCTGCAAAATGTCGTGAAACCTGAAAATTACTTTAAGAACAAACAACCCTCGTGTAACTACCCTCGTGTAACTTATAATACATATAACGATTTCAATAACCTCCAGCGATCCATCAAAATACATCACTGTTACAGGAAATAGCATCCAACCAGTAATTTATTCGGAACTCCGCACATAGCTGGAAAACGCGCCAAGAATATTTAATAACGGGCAAATTACGAGTACTTCGCGAGAATTGCTAATGCAGAAGGATATCAAGTCCCGAAAGGTTATTAGACAGAAGTGTTGAACTACTCAGAACTGTCAAATTGTCCGAATCAACCTTACAAGGTTGATTCCTAATGCTTTACCGATAAAGTAGAAAATCTAGTAAAGAAATTTGACAGATAGTAGTACCTACTAGCTTGATGTGCCGGCGCATGCACCCACTTTTCGTCAGCTATGTTATCATATCATGTAGAGAGCGAGCCTATTGCCAGCAACCAGAGGTAAATCCAGACACATCGTGGCTGCTACCAAGTTCTGATGAAAATAAACTAATAACAATTAACCTGAAATAGAAGCCCAGACCTCAGCGCTCAACATTAGCGCTTGCACTAAACCAGCGAGGCTTTACAAGTATATATATATTTATATAAGCCTGAGTTTCTAAGATAATTTCCGTCCCATTCCGCGATTGCCTTGGCTACTTCAAGTGTATAAGGTTACTGAGAAGCCTTAAAAGGCCTAGTGAGTGCGCAAACGCAAGCATCGACCGCAGGCCATTTTTGGACGAAGCGAGCATTAAACCTTGGCGTTTGAGGCCATATCCAGATGGCGGATTCCATAATAGAGTTTCTGTGGCCAATGTGAGCGGTCTAACTCTTTATGGGAGCAATGGCGGATTGCCTACTTAGGCATGCTTAGGGGAGTGTGCTGACCTAACATTTTAGAAAGAACTGTCTTATGTCTATTACTGTTGCAATATGTACCGTATAACATGGGACTTAAATATTATATAACTAGCGAAATGTGGTTGTACTAATGGGTACACTTCTGCCTTACCCTTCGGGGATTACAGGCGTGATGTTATGATTCTGTTGCAAATGTGTTAATTAGGACATTTCAATTCGAGTCTAATTACACGACTACACAAAAAAGAAAGATTGTTTACAGGGTTTTCAAAATTAATTGCTCTAGAATCGTGAACTGAAGATAATAATTAATTAAAGTTATAATTAAATTAAAGGCCTGAGCTGAATACGTTATAACAAATAAGTTTTATAAGGATAGTCGTAATTAAATTAATTAATTAACAACGGGAGCAACAATTGATACGTCGTAAATAAATTAATGATTCTCTTGAAACTGCGGCGTTGTTTATTTAGAACGACACGTATCGTATATGGTATGGTATGTCTGTTTACCTTCATGAACCACAAGTACTAGTACTCTAAATACATAGTTACTAATAAAATTACCAGAAAACGTCCAGCGGAAACGCGGGGCATGCCCGGAGCCCCAGACAAAGATGGCGGATCACGAGGTGAAACAAACTTACAACAAATTATAGTACTTATAACGCATACAGCCAGTATTTGAAAATTTCACTAATTGAAAATCGAAAAAGAAAGAGTGGCAGCCTCGTTTAACTATGGAGTTTCTTGTCGGTTACTACCATACTACTCCATAGCAAATGTCCAACCCGAACCGGGCAGATAAGTGCCCATGTAGGACTTTATGGTTTTTTTTAAATTTTTTCCGTAGAGCACGACCGACATGATAAAAATTAAAAAAAAAAACAACTTGCATGTAATTTCGGATACTCCAGCATGGCCACGTGTGTAAAAGCTCTTAGGCCATGTGTAAACAACATGGCTAGGGGGATTGGGGAGCAGGTGTGTAAATAAGCAATATAACAAGAACATCGGGGGAAGGAAGGAAACGATACCAAACGGTGTCAAGGTGAACTAGTGTGCACGGCAGCGGCTGTTGAAACTTGCAATTTAACATATTTCTGTCCTTGCGGATGTTTTCACTTGATAGCACACCACATGCCATTTATTTGTGAGGAAATACGGTTGATAATGATGTGTTCAATAAAACAATAATGTTAAACTAAGACTGATGAGATGGCGTGTAACAGAGAAGTATGGAAGAAGCTAACATGGTGCGCCGACCATAAATAAATTAGGATAAAGCCAGGAGAATTCCAGAAGAATGATGATTAATAATAACGATAAGTTAAAATTATATAAAACTTGAAAAGTAGTCGTAATCGTACTCTACGCTTGTGAACAATCTTACTACCAACAGCGTCTTTTCAGGTTTTCAATTATTCCAATTACACCGTGTATACAGGGTGTAAATCAAGCCATCACACAGCCGTCAACTAAGCATTCTGTACATCAATCTAAGTACCCCTAAGCGTTACTGTCTTATTTCTATTTTCAAATTATTTTTCTTTTCTTTTTGCATTTTTATTTTATTGATGCTTGCCTTTTTTGTTGATGTGCTTCTTTTTTTAGAAGCAACTGCTTAGTTTTTGCCATTATAAGCATATTTTGGAATAATTTTGCAATTTTCACTAATAACAATTAAACATGGCTGATGACACATCTCCGACAAATAAGCACGAAAAAGCTCCTCTGCGTAATGTTTCGACCACCAGAGGGAACAAAAGGCAAGCTCTTGGATCCCCACCTCAGGCGACTACTGAAAATGTACTATCGCGAGATGATGTTCGTGAAATTATCCAGGAAGTTATGAAGACTGAATTATCGATGATGTTGTCTAAACTAAATGAAACCATCAATACCATACTACATAGAGAGTTGCAGCCCATCAATGCGAAAATTTCTGCAATGGATGACTCGATGAAATTCATGAACAGTCAGTATGAGGACCTACTAAAAGACCATGCTTCATCTCAGGAGACCATTATGGAACTACGGAAGGAGAACCTTGAAATGAGCAATATTATAAAGTCGCTAAATATTCGTGTAGATCAGCTGGAGCAACAAACTCGATCTAATAACATTGAAATTCAATGCGTACCTGAGAAGAAGCAAGAAAATCTCTTTGATATTGTGACAGAAATTTCTAAAGTGGCTGCGTGTGTTGTGGAAAACAGAGATATTTTGCATTGTACTAGGGTTGCCAAACTAAACCCTAATAATACTAGACCACGTTCAATAGTTGTACAGCTGGCGTCCCCCCGACTTCGTGATCAATTCCTAGCGGCTATTGTTAATTTTAATAAAAACAATAAGGATAATAAACTGAACAGCGTGCATCTCGGCTATTCTGGGCCAAAAACACCAATCTTCGTGACTGAACATCTGTCCCCCACATACAGAGCTCTGCACGCTGCCGCGAGGATCAAAGCCAAAGAACTTGGTTATAAATTTGTGTGGATTCGAGGTGGTAAGATTTTTATGCGTAAAGTAGAAGACTCTGATCATATCATGGTTAGAAACATGGTCACTTTGAATAAGTTGAAATAATTTTTGACTTTCATTTACATTTATTATAGTCGCAGCTTTGGTATTAATTATAGTTAAAATTCTCAGCTCATAATATTAATATTTATTACCAAAACACAAGAGGTCTACGCACGAAGACTCATAATTTTTGTCGTCAATTGTCTTTAGAGAACTATGATATTGTGATTTTAACTGAAACATGGCTGAATAATAGTGTTCTGAGTACGGAGCTTTTTGACGATCGATACATAGTATATAGAAGAGATAGAGATGGTAGGAAAAAGGACGGGGGTGGCGTATTGATCGCTGTTTCAAAAGCAATTAAATCAAAACGTATGGTTCAGTGGGAAAGTCAATGTGAGGATCTCTGGATAACTATAGAGGTGCCGTTTTTAAAATCTATTCGTCGAATAGCTCTGTGCGCAGTTTATTTACCACCCCCTGTGTTACGTAGTAGCTTGGACAATTTTTTGGATCATTGTAACGTGGTTCTTGAACAGACAAACTTATGCACCTGTATTGTCGGTGACTTTAATTTAGGTAATATACAATGGAATTTGGTATATGACGCAGAGAATAATTATACTCCTTCTGGCATTGCTAATGTACTAACTGACTTTATTCACATGCATAAATTGTCACAACTTAATGGCATCCTGAATGTGTCTGGCCGAATATTAGACCTTGTATTAACTAATGTACCTGCCGGTAGCGTTAATGCGGCCCTAAACTCCCTAAGCACTATTGATGTCCATCACCCCCCTATCGAAATCTTGATTACAGCAAGTGAAGAAACCCGACTTCCATACAATCCTCAGACTATAAAAACGAATTATAATAAACTTGATTACAAGAAAATTTGCGAGAATCTAAACGATATAAACTGGGAACAACTATTTGAAAAAATTACTGATGTTAACGAAATGCTTCGTATTTTTTATGACAGGCTCTTGCATATTATACATATGCACGAACCCTCTAAATCTACTTTTAACCATAAAAAATATCCTCCTTGGTTTAATAAAAGCTTAATAAGAGCTTTAAAAGAAAAGGAAAAAATAAGATCTCGCTTTAAAGTCTATAAGAACCCTAGGGATGAAATCGAGCTCAAATTATTAGGCAAACGGTGTTCCAAATTAGCTACTGATAGTTATAATGAGTATATTAGAGACATTGAAAATGAAATACCAAAAAATCCGAACCGCTTCTGGGCATTCATTAAAGATAAAAAAGGTGGCTGTAGCTCTTATCCAGCCACAATGACTGATGGAACCGTATTAACATCAGATGGTCCAGAAATTTGTGAAATGTTCGCGTCAAATTTTTCCTCCGCTTTTAGTAGTGCGACAGTGACCCATAGTGAACCCGAGTCCGATTTTCTTCATAATATGAAGAATAACAGTCTACCATTAACAGCACCTGTGATTGATCACGATAGCCTGTTGAACAAGCTCAAATTATTGGATATTCGTAAAGGCGCTGGCCCTGATGGTATTCCGCCAATATTTATTTATAAATGTGCTCCCGCTTTGGTTTCCCCTCTAACACTAATATTTAACGAGTCTCTTAGCTCAGGTGTTTTCCCTGACTTATGGAAAAAAGCAAAGGTTATTCCAATTTATAAGAGTGATCAAAAGGACAACATTAAAAATTATAGACCTATCTCTATCTTATCAACCCTTGCTAAGGTTTTCGAATCCTTAGTTTGTCCATACATTCAGGCACACTTCAAATTGTATTTGAGCTTTTCTCAGCATGGTTTCGTAGGGTCTAGGTCTACTTGCACTAACCTGGCGACTTTCACAGAAATGCTATCGGATGCCATTGACTGCGGCAAGCAGATTGACGTGATTTACACAGACTTCAGCAAAGCCTTTGACCGCGTGCCTCACCATATACTTCTATCGAAGTTATCTGCGTATGGAATCACCGGTACACTTTACGACTGGCTTAAGACTTATCTCGAAAATCGTTCCTTCTTTGTCGCAGTTAATGGTTTCCAATCGGGAACCTACAAAACATCATCAGGGGTCCCCCAGGGCTCACATGTTGGACCGGTTCTATTTATTATTTTCGTTAATGATATCCCGCACTGCCTAAGATTCTCAGAATGTTTTATGTATGCAGACGATCTTAAATTCTCACGGATAATTGAATCTGAAAACGATTGTACATTACTTCAGAGGGACGTAGACTCGTTGGCTAAATGGTGTAATGATAATGAAATGAGCTTAAACGTAAAAAAGTGCTACCACGTGAAATACACCCTAAAAAAGAAAGCAACTGCTAGTGTATATCGCGTGGGCCCTAACGTTATCCAAGAGGTAGATCAAACAAGGGACTTGGGAGTTGTTTTCGACAGCGCCTTGACATTTGTACCTCATGTCGAGGGCGTCATCAAAAAGGCTTCTAGAATGCTAGGTTTTGTCATAAGGAATGTTGCTGGTTTTAAGCGTAATCGGACGAAGATCTTATTGTACAACTGCATCGTTCGTAGTATCTTAGAATACTGCAGTACGATTTGGAGACCTCATTACTCTACGCACATTCTTCGACTGGAGCGAATACAAAAGAGATTCCTTTGGCATTTAGCCTATGCTAGCGGAAATGCTAAAAGGATACGATCCTATGAATCCCGACTGTCTTATTTTAAGATGGTCTCACTTGAGAAACGTAGAACAATCATTGACTCTTCCTTCGTTTATAAGCTACTCCGATGCAAAATTGATTGTCCACTACTACTATCAAAGTTTCGGTTTCGTGCTCCTGCTAGAATCCCTCGTGCTCCTATAACTCCTCTACACCCTCCACTCCGCAGAACTATACTTGGTGCGAACTCTGTCGTTCCTCGTCTTTGCAAATTGTTAAATAGCTGCAGTGATCTTATTGACGTGCATTTTGACTCATATGCCAAGTTTCATAGAACAACTTTATCAATTGTTTAATTTTGATTTTAATTTAATTTGTTTTTGTTTGTTTTTGCTTGTCTTTTACTTTTATTTAATTTTTTTTTCTTAATTTTTGATTTTCATTTTGATTTTGTTTCTGATTTTAATTTTGATTGTAATTTTGATTTTAATATGAATGGTTATTTTAATTTGACTTTTGATTCGGATTTTAGTTAATTTTGATTTTAATATTAATTGTGATTTTGATTTCGATCCTAATTTTTTATTGTAATTTTGATTTTAATATTAATTGTGATTTTGATTTCGATCTTAATTTTTTATTGTAATTTTGATTTTAATATTAATTGTGATTTTAATTTTACTTTTGATTTGGATTTTAATTAATTTTGATTTTAATTAATTTTGATTTTAATTAGACTTATAATTCGGATTGTTAAACATAATTTTAGTTAAGTATTCAAATATTAATCTTTAATTATATTTCAGTGCTTGTGGCACATCTTATTTGTTTGTGGGGCATGTGGTGCTAACCTGTAATTAATTGTTACACTAACTTTAGATAATTATTATATACTTACTTTAAATTTTATCAGTGTAAACAATTGTTGGTTGGCCAATAAAGGAAAATAAATAAATATTTATTTTTGTATTCTGAATTATTATTATGACCTGGGTAATTTTATTATTATTAATTTTCTTTAATGTATGATTATTTTGTGAATGCTCGATGAAATGGATTATGATTTGTGTTCTTATTTTTTTTTTCAAAACCTGACATGTCATTTTTTATAATTATTAATAAATTAACTAAACTAAACCAAACATTTTTGCTGGGAAACGACTTTTTTTTTGGGGTCAAAAATCACATTTTACGGTAAAACTCAATGTAGCACTGTTAAAACATTGTGCTAGTGGATGCTTTGAATAATAAACGGGTCATGGAGGTAATTTAAGTAAAGTTATTACCTGAAAAACTAGTATTTACAAAAACAGCTGTGAAAATTTGGAATTTTGACCCCCAATATCTCCGTAACTGGGAGGTTCCCAGGTATGGTCTAGAACAAAAAAAATATCGCAGTGGGGGGGAGAACTGCAAGTGCCTTTCGTTTGCGTTAAGGGTACTTTTACACCCTATATAAAGAAAAGTGTATAGGAGGGCAAAACTGTCAGCAAATAGGCTGTTTTCAGTACAATAATTTCAGGAACAAGAGCGCTAATCATCGATCGTAACGAGATGTGAGGACGAAAGTTCAAAGTTCAGTAACCTGCAGGGGGTTGTTATAATGGTACCGAGCTATTAGAGGCACTATTTGTGGAGCAATAACCTTGCTCTTACCCATTTTTTTCCGGAAGATTCTATTTTTACATGTGACTTAAACATAATTTGCCAAATGTGACTGTAGTTTTGGTACTTGACACGTCTTCCTAACTCTTCGGGGATTAATGGCTGTTATTTATGAAGTGTGGTGGTGGTGGTGGCTTATGTGAAGTTAGATTCAGTTTTGGAAAAACATTGTAGTTAGGTACCATTTAAATATTTGAATGTAAGTAAGTAGGTAGGTAACATTATTAAAGCTCTAGATCCCGTAATTGTTTATAATAAGGTAAGTTAGTAATTCATTAATCTTTCTAGCAATTAAAGTTAATATAGCATAAACTGTAAAATTAATTGTTCGAATGAAATATAAATTATATTTTAATATTTGACTTAGATACGAACTGAAGAAGAGCTGTGCGTGTTTATATTAATTCGTTTGCGAGGGTAATGACCTGACGATCTACAAGAGATTTTATGAAGATTTGCTTAACACCAAGATTTTCTAGCTGAGGCTATGAAGAACATGAATATTCAAAATTAAAAAGTTACTTTGCTCAGTTTTATGGGGCTTCTATACATAATACCATATTAATTATGATTCAAAAGAAGACAGATTGTATATTATAAAATACTTGTATGTCTTTATTAAAAACTTTCTCAAATACTTCCTACTGTATCCGCTTTCAAAAAGTATAAAAACAATAAGTGAGTACTTACTTTAACTTAGATCTACAGTACTTAATAATTCCATGCATTAATATCTAAATGGCAAAACGTCATCAAGGTAAGGATGCGCTGTTTCGAAAAAAATGCTGGAAGAGTTTTACGCTAATTTAATTATCGAATGGAACTCTGTTCAGATTACATTACGTTTTTCCCGTTTTTATTTTGGTTTCAGTAATTACCCGAGTGAACACCATACTACCAACAAGTAATTAAAGGGTAACGGTCGATGTTCCGTATGTTATTATATTTTAATAACATATTTAATGTATCCTCAACAAACCATGGTAGGTAATGTTTAACAGGAAAATAACACAATAGTATGTCATGTATTTTGGTATTCAATACATGGGCATTGGTGTTATTGTATACCTAAAATCAGAATAAAAGATGACAAATAGAGAGCTCATTTACCCCTAATTCTGATATTCCTGCATCGCTATGACAAAATGTCGACGTTGGAAACACGAGCAGCACGTTCTTTTAATATATTTGGTGCACATATCTTTTTCACCGTACTTATTAATGAACTAGCTGACCCATGCAACTTCGTCTGCGTCACATAATATAGCTTATAACAAATAATGTCAACATAAATTGAGCTAAATTGTAACCAACAAAACATCGTATCTTTCCTCTTTATAATATTAGTTTAGATTTTATTAAAGTGTCAATTACTATAGGTATCTCTTACTGTTAAATATACAGTAACACCTTGTAAACAGTAAATATTTTGAATTTGAATTTCTCCGGAGTCCCCGGAGGCCAGAATCCCCACTAACCTATCGCACCGCCACCGGACCGAATGACTGCCGGACGCGTAATTATTTTGTCGCGCCGATATTTTTACATTGCGATATCTTCTAAGATATTTGTTTAAACTGTATAAAGTAAAGGGCACAAATATTCTATAATTAATTTCTGTGCTAATAAACATATTTATTTTGATATAAAATAATACCATATGAGTTAAATAAGCTTCGCAAACTATCATTCTTTTTAACCTAACATTTTAATAGTAAAAACTGGTTACAGTGAGTCAATCTTAAAAGATAGACATATGCTGTCGCGGACTTTTTTTTAGAACTTTTAAAGAGGAACAATTCCTTCATACATGATATTTACGTAACTTAAACCGTTTTCGCAGCGCACGCAACGGAAGCTCTCAAAAAGGAATATCTTTTCCCGTTTTTGCAACATTTTTCATTTATGCTCCGCTCCTATTGGTCGTAGCGTGATTTTATATAGCCTAAAGCCTTCCTGGATAAATGGACTATCCAACACAAAAAGAGTTTTTCTATTCCAACCAGTAGTCCCAGAGTTTACCCCGTTCAAACAAACAAACAAACAAACTCTTCAGCTTTATAATATTAGTATAGATTTAAATAAGAACCGACATACACCGACTCCTAACACTCCTAAGTCACAGGGTCCCCCTAGTTTAGGAAGCAGGGGAGCTTTTACTATCTGCGCAACCTTTTTTTACAAAAATCAATGTACCTAAGCTGGGTGAAATTTTCTTAGCATTGTTATTGGGCAGTAAACTCACTGGACAAGCATCATTTTACGAATATTCAAATTCGAATTACTTATGAGGCATTGATAAGCGGATTTTTATGTTTATTAACTCCCAAATTTTCGTTTTTTACATTATTGCTTCGTTTGATAAAACAATATGAGTGGATAAGTCATCTGAGTATTATGAACGTTTCCACGTTAAAACGACACGAACGTGGAATAAAACGACAGTTTTCCAACTGTCGTTTTATTCCACCCTTTTTGTGCCATCTTATTTGGACCGTCATGGATGGTACTACACCCACGCCCTCACACAGTCACTGTAGAACTAATAGTAGGAGTGAGCGATATAAAACGTATATAGATATTGAATCTATATATCGTTGGAATATCACGAATCCGATATCAGCCTACACCAAAACTATATATTGGGCGAAACACTATATTGTGTACCGATTCGAATTAGCGAGTGAGCGAATCATACTCGACGTGATATTGATATTAGGTACTGTATACGCCGCGTTTCGATTCACAACAACATCGCTCTATACTCTTTGTGATATCGTATCCTTAATGCTGAGGTGGGTATAAACAATCTGTAGTGTCGAGTATCGACGATTGACGGACCACTTAGGCACTTAGCAACTGAGGCAAAAATCGAAGTAGCTCTATTATAATCATACTATTCGGAATCTTATGACTATAACATTAAGACTGTTTTAAAGATTCCTTTAGTATTTTGCTGAGCTTGAGAGATGTCATTTAAATTGTTGACCTTTTTTATGATTTGAGATGACAACAATAGGGGAACGGACTGAGTCAAAAAAATATGATTCTGTTTAGTCCGTCAGTTAGATTATCGAAAAATATTGAATACGTGTTTTTTGTTTTATCCAATTAATAAAAAATTACGAAGATAAACACGTCAAACATCATGAGTGGGGGCTTGTGACGTCACTTGTAGGTAAAAAACGTACTGACATGTGACGTTTTCGAGGAGTTCACGAGTTTTCGAAGCACTGTATCGTCTTAATTTTTTGTTTACGTGAAAAAAGAAAAAATATGTAAAAATATTTTTTGGAAATCTATCTGACGGACTATTTGGTTTTTTTTGTCCGATCCCCTATTATTATGATTTGACAAGCAAATAATAATTCATATTGTTAACTGACCTCTGGCCTTGAAATAGAAAGCGAAAAAATGATTTTGAAGTGTTCTGTTAAATAATATTCTAAGAATATTTTATTTTTTCTATGTAAGGAAAACACCAACACTATTAGGTACACCTCTGCCTAACCCTTCGGGGATTACAGGCGTGATGTTATGTGTGTTTTTGTTAGGAAAACTAATCGAAGTGATTTATCTCCAATTTATTAAGGAAATCATCGTTTGCTATCTACCAACTAGGAGGTACCCTAATAATATAATATCGCCTTGCGATATGAATATAGCATTACGATATGAATATAGCATTACAAACGCGTATGTGTAACTATTTCACGATATAACTTTGCACGATACGATTCATACGATATAACATGAAGCGATATTACGCGTGTACGTCAATATATAGATTCAGAAAATATATAGATTCGGAATCCGATATCAAATATCGATATATGGTTTCGATTCGATATTGTAAAAAAGCTATATTACCCACTCCTAACTAATAGCCATATTTTTAAGACAGTCTTGAAAACAGATCATCTAGATAGTAGAAGACTTTGAACCCGTAATACAAGAAGGAACAACCGCTCATATACTCATGTCAAAACCTTGCAATATCCAAACTAACCAAGCAAGAATGTGCCACTATTAGAGACCATAAGGTTAAACGTTTTCGCCTACGTGCTCGACCAATCAGTAACTAAGCACTAACGTAAACAAACGCAAGATTACACGATTCACCTTGTAACATGTAGAGTGCCCAAATAAGACACGAACCGTAGGCCTAATTTCCATTGGCAAAGATTGACGAGACAATTTAAAATTAAATACCCTGAGATTCTACAAAGGGATTGCTTATAAGGAGACAGAAAAACTATCATAGATACTGAATTGAAAAAAGGATATTCATTTTTCTGCAGCTAAAAATGCCTCAACAACTTAAGCATCATTTAGTGAATCTTTGACCACTGAATGATATTTGCATAGTATTCTGTTTAAATAACTGTGAAGTCATGACTGATGATGTCTCTGAATTCAATTGCCATTGTGAAACTGGATCATAAGCGTATAATCTCAAAATCCACCACCTTACCACCGCTTTATTCTTTTCTCGGCATGAAATAACCACATATGATATCATCGTCTAATAATCTCAGTCCTTGACTTGACTTTGGATTTAAATAACATCTCGCCACTCCTACATTTAAGGGTGATATTGGAATTCGACCGAATAAAGATACAAATGGGCATACATTTTATATCCGCTGCATACCAAGGTATGTAAATAAAAAAGTCTTGACACAAATACAGTATTTTAGAAAAAAATATGTTTGTGTGGGCTGGTTTGACCGATAGCAGAAAGATAAAACCAACATTTATCTAACAGACATAACACATGTAAGAAGATCGTCTCATCACTTAGTAACTAATCTGTCTGAAGCCGTGAACAGTTTGTTGTTATAAGCCTTCCAAAAAAACTTCACGGATAAGCTCACAATGGCTAATTTGAAAAATAACGAAACCTACAAATTCATACTCCCGCCAAGTTTAACAGCCGGCTGTTTCGGCTAACTGCGCCTAAATAATGTTAGTAAAAAACCGCGCAGACAACAGTGAACAACATACCTAAAATTAGATAAGACAGAGAGGAGAGGACTTCCGAAACGTGTCATGCAGTGTCTTTGGCCTCCATCGGCTCATGTCCGTTACGATTTAAATTCAAAGCGCCAACGGAATGGATTTGGTTAACGGATGCTTGAACGATGCGTGGCTGGGCTACTATTGTTTCATTATGAGCGATTGAATTGTATTATGACTCGGACAGTTCTCGCGGTATTGTCACCGTTTTGGTCATGACCTTTTATTGGTTTCTTGGTGACCAAGTGCAGTTCTTTACAACAACTGTCCTTCTATGATTCGATGAAGTGAAGCATGCCACTCCCAGAGTCCTTGCTAAAAAGGGGAATTAAAAAGGAACAACTGACAATAAATCAGTTATTCCTTGTTGTGGGTATACTAACTATTTTTCCATTTTCCTTACCCGTTGCTTCTGTATAACGGCTAACCAATTTATTCATCGATTGTGTTATTAAAAGCAGAGTTATGTCCATTGTTTTCAATGTTTAAAGTTTTAGCTTATACAGTTTTACTGCCACGTGTCCATACCAAATGATGCGAAACTTTTTCTGTCTGTCTGTTCCTAGTAACTTTTTACTCCAAATGAGCAAGATGGTTTTCCGGACTCTCAGGTACAAGATGACCAGACCTGGGTTAGAACAAAAGATGAAAAGGAACGCGAATGATCTCGTGGGTATAAGCTAGTACTTAAACTAATATTATAATAAAACTGTAATAAAAAAAATATACAGGAAATGAGTAACAACGAAGATTAGCTAAATTCCTGTTATTACGAAATCTCATGGGCGGGGTTATCATTTTCATATCACATATTTTGTGATAAATTCTATTAAATTTTGATAAAATAATAAAAATAAAACATTTTCACGAATTCTTACCTTGATTTAGTGATTCATGTGTGACCTTCCGTCATATTGTTTTTAAATGTAATTAGCAGCTCATCTTTTATGATGAAATTTGATTTTAGATTAGGATTCGTTGGAAAATGAAGAATAATAAAAAAACAAGAGTGGTAGGTGCAGCAGGTGTGGTAAAATAAGAACCAAAAGCTTAGAAAAATATATCGTTTCAAAGTAGATACTTAAATAATAATTACTCTGAACTTGATTCGAAAGGGTCAGTCGAGACATGAAAGGTCAAAGAAAGATCTTGAATTATCGCAAAGAAAAACAATTGCAAATAGATCTAAAACAAGGAGTTGCGTTGTCAGATGTAATCATATTATTATTCTGCCCGAGTAGCTATGACCTTGATTGGTGTCAGAAGACGCGTTTGAATTTCATACGTTATGAACCTATTATCACAACACGCGTCAACGGAATTACATCACCCCAATAACTTCGTGCATGCGAACCGACAGCAAAACATCACATTTATTTATAGCAATTGAATTGTAACGAGTTATTATGAATTTAACGAAAAACAAAATCCGTGTCACAGTAGGTAATTTCGTTTCCGGTAAACGAGGAAGTTATCGATATTTATCACATTTACCTGTATTGCGCTTACTAAGCCTTATCCACATTATGACTTTCCTTCCTTACCAGGCGCGGTTCGGAAAACTCCAAAGTGAAGTGAAGATGTGTCAACAAACACTTGAAAATGACTTTTACTGGCGCTGCTAAGATGAATTTCAAAGAGATTTAACGATTCAGTCATACATAGGGTTGCCATGTCAAAAATTTGGCAACCAGGAAAAGACGCGTGAAAACCCCGGATTTTAGAGCCCTAAACCCGGACATATCAACAGGTTTTTTAAACATAGTCAGAGTAAAAAAAAAATAGTTAAAAATGTCATAATCACCTTTTTTTATTTTCAGACTTTAAAATTTTTAGTCATCTGTTGTCATACTTTTAAATGTACATAATAAAACATAATCTTATTAACAAATTGTTTTTATAATCAGTTAAAAAATTTTGGCGAGTTGGTTCGTCGTTTGATCGTGGTGTGCGGGTACAATGCGTGTGTCGCGGTTCGCCCAAGGCTTTTATTTTTCAAACCTGGACTACAATTACTACAAATGAAGCCCCCCCGCCCAGACGCTCCCCGGACGCCCTCTAAACTAGGACAAATCCGGGGAAACCCGGACGGATGGCAACCCTAGTCATACAGCATCTAAGCGTTTGTGCGAGCCAAAGTACGGATGGCAGTCGCTCTATCCAAAGACAAAAAAAGAATATCTTTTTCTAGATTCACCTGCCGTAACAAAATATTATTATACTGGATTTTGTTTGAAGATTGAAAAGAAAGAAGCAGAATGCTTTGTCGTTCTTCGTTCACGCCGCTACAAACGCTACTACATCATTGACTAGGTAGGTACCTATCTATTTTTTTGTTCACACCAATCAATGTCTAATACCACGCAATTAAAGTTACATCCACGAATTAAGGCCAAGTGTGCGTGTCTCAATCAATTAACCCACATTAACGTGTTGAATGAAAATGTGAAATATTTGATTTTGGAACGCGCTTTCCTTCATTCTTTATTTTGTTCATCGCAATTCGCACTACACGTTGCATCGGTCGAACGAATGATTCATTCAAAGCCCACATTCGTAAAGAGAATTTATTGGTCTGGCAGTATCTGGCAGAATGTGATTTGTTTCAGTTTCAACTAAGCTTTGGATAAAAGCTAAATCGTGATGAATGTTTTAGAAATGGGCGGGATAAGGGGTCTTTCCTTTCACATGGCCATATTATTTTCAAAATATATTTTTATGTGGTTCTGGGTTCGATTCCTAGGTCGGTTAAAGTGTTATTGGGTTTTTCCATCAGGAATGACTAAGTAGCAGACGGACTGACGGAGTATGGATGTGTGCCCGGTACTGCTCGGTTGATTGCAATAGGTTTGTCCTTTATTACATGGGACAGGGGACCTAAACATAACAGGCGAACTACTGACATGTACGTATACCTCCGCCTAACGTTATGTTATTTTCAAAGAGGCCATAATATTCTAAATTATGTAGCCACAGCAATCGTATGACAGTTCACAGATGGAGGTGTAATTTGACGTCTCATCGAAAGTATAATCATTCCATTCTTCATAGCTTGTAAATAGGCCTGTGAATCTGAAGATGAAGAGATATCTCATATTATAACATTATACATAGTAATGATAATTGTTAGAACACACGCTTCAACAATGCGTGTGATAAAAAATTACATTTATTTCCGTCGATTTACACAATCCTTTGCAACATTGTGGGAAGTTTAATCTGATTATCAAAGTTTGCGAACAATCTCAAATCTCATTAAAGAATAGTCGTCGGCACGTGAAAGTGAGGAGACTGTGTATGAATAGAGAAAGTATTATAGTAGGTAGGTACTCGATGTGAACAGCTCAGATCTCTAAGAAAGTAACATCTCCATACTGCGGAAGCTATCATAAATAATAATCTTAGTATATTGGCTGGTTATGAAAAACAGTTATGTTTGAGTATATACCTACACGGTCGGTGGTGTCACGAAATTATGGAAGTTCCTGCAACCGTAAAAATTACAGCCTACTCTATGCTCTTTAGGGTTTCGGGCAACGGTGAAAATTACGAGCTTCACACATAAATTTTAATTTCCTATTTTACCTCCTTTCCTTCTTTTTGTTTTGTATTTTATTTGTCCCTTCTTAGTGCCTTGTCTTCGGATCGTTGTATAAGAAACTCTTCTGCCAAAAACTACGCCCATCACAGCCTGATGGTATTATCTAACGCAGAGAAGAAACTCAGCAAGGTTGTTCACAAGGCCACAGAGTTGTCTACGACTGACTGTCTAGGACCTCTAGACATTCCGATAGACGTTTCGATTCAAGTGTCCCGGAGGGAATTCTCAACAGTTGCAAGTAATGGGTTAGGTTAGGAAGCACTACCTCTGTCTGTCTTTTATCAATGAAATTGCATTTCACCCAGGCTTTTTATCTTTGGAAAGACAAAGTAGAAGGTACCGGTCTTTCCCCTCGTTATCTAAGGTGCGTTGAGCAATGCACATTACGTGACGCCATATATCTAAACGCCCAGGTTAGGAGGAATGCTGGGCATAAATGGGCCAAACCCGAGGCTATGACCAAATGGTCCCTGCTACCTACCTAGCCTATATGATAATAATAATAATAATAATAAATAGTAATAATAAATTTTTATTCATTTTTTTTTTTTTTTTTTTTTTTTTTTATGATGACTCTAAGCTAGGTTTCGTAGAACCCACTTTTACTTTTTTCCAAGAAATAAGCTATTTGCAGGAACCAACTATAGGTGGCGTATCGACCAGCTGTGAACATTGGGCTTGAGTAGGTAATTTGTCACGTATTGTGAGCCGACGTTTGATACGCATTAGCCTAAAATATAGGTTACGCTCCACAATTTCCCACGCCCGTTTTTCCTATTACAACAATAGACTTTTTTTAAGGTGTGGTGCAGACAGCAGATACGCTACCATATAAGGCGAATTCCACACGACATGCAGCAGAGCGAATAAAGCGCGTTGTTCACGCGCCGATGCGCACGTTGAGCACGCGACTTACCGATTTCTGAACGACATCACACCAAAATGTGATATTATACCGCACCGGCTAACGGGACTGCGTTAATTTGATAATTTTACTGGCTGCTCTCTCTCGTTTATGTTTAAGACAAGTTTATATCCGTGTGCGTTGCGTTGCATTCGCCTCATCGTCTGCACACACCCGTGCACGCTTAATTAAAGCGCATTCCGAAAGGTGAACGTAAGAGTCGTTGACAATATTTTGACACAACAACATTAAAATTTGTAATGTAAATGGGACCACGTAATACCTCGGAAGCTTACGACGTTAATGACTTACAAGCTGTCGCCGTTATTTAATCAAATTAAATATTCATGACTGCTAATTTCTTTGAATTTGAAAATTTTAGATGGTATTTGAGAAATTATTTCTTATTTTTAGCTACAGTATCAGTAGTGGGGGCAATTCTTCAAATTACATCTTATTCATAATAGCTGCAGTCAGTCAACGATCATCCCAAAACCTCTGACTGGAGAGAGAAGCATATTTGGGGCGAAGGTTAATTTGAGGTGTAAACTTTAAACTCGTCAAGGGCGGGTAATTAATTACTAGTGGCACAGCTAGTGATAAATATTGATCACATGCTGCCAGTACTGTATTATTTCGACGGCTTATTACCTACGTTAATATACACTTGGGAGCAAATAAATCGAGCCACTACCTTTTTTCACGTAAAATGGTAAATATTTTTGGTAATATGGAACGTATCAATTCGAACTATATATCGCCTAAAAGTTTAGTTAATAACCTTTACAATGAGGGTAAATTATTGAATAATAACCTTATTGAATGACAAATTATTGGCTCTACAAGAAAAATGGTAATTTTGATAGAAAATTTAGTAGGGCTAAAACAGTCCATAAAAACAATAAAAAACAAAATTATTGCAAAAAAAATATTCTTAATAACTGGTATTACCCCCCCGTGCCCTGATACATTCTTGTAGCCTATTAGTCATCGATCTGATCAGCGTTACGATGACATATTGTGGTATGTTCTCCCACTCTTCAAGCACAGCGACTTTAAGCTCGGGAATGGATGAAACAGCGGGAACCCTGGCTCGGACTCTCCGTTTTAGCTCGTCCCATAGGTGTTCGATCGGGTTCAAATCGGGACTTCGTGCTGGCCATACCATTTGTTGAATCCCGATCGCAGACAAGTATTCCGTAACGATCTGCGCGGTATGAGGTCTCGCATTGTCATGCATAAACAAGAAATTTTCTCCGACAAAACCAGCATACGGCATTACGTGGTTTTCAAGAATGTCAGTTATGTATCGGTCAGCTGTTAATCCACGTCTACCACTGCCATCGTTGGCGGGGTCGACGAAGACAAGTTCCGTTTTTCCGTCTAGAGAAATTCCTCCCCACACCATACAAGAACCACCACCAAAACTCACAGTTTCTCGAATGCAACATTGGGCAAATCTTTCACCAGGACGTCTATACACTCGGTTTCTCCCGTCATTGCTAAAAAGACAGATTCTTGACTCGTCAGAAAACAAAACTGACCTCCAGTCTTCTAACGTCCAATTAATGTGTTCTCGAGCAAACTCCAAGCGAGATCGGCGATGAGCTACAGTCAATTTTGGGCCAGTTGCTGGTTTGTGTGATGTTAAATTTCGTTCTTTTAGTCTTCGTCTCACTGTCCACCTACTGATTGAGACTCCTCGAACGTCACGTAACGCTTGCTGTAGCTGAACAGCATTAAGTCCACGGTCGCGCAACGAATTGGTTGCAATAAAGCGGTCGTCACGTTCTGTTGTTGCCCGTGGTCGGCCAGTTCCAGGTCGCCGAACAAAAGCACCAGTCTCCAGATACCTGCGGTATACCCGCTGTACCTTTGAACGACTCAAATGAAGTCTGCGTGCCACTTCACGTTGTCCGTGTCCAACCTCAAGTAAAGCTACAACTTGGGCAGCTTCCGTCGGTGTAGTATCCATTTTATCAGGTTATTTTGATTACACAGACACAGATAAAGACAACAATAACAAGTAATATGGGTATGATTAACAAAAACCTCAAATTTAATCTTTTCTTAACAGAGTACAATAAAAATGTCATAAGCAAATTAAATGCGATAATTTTATTCTACCCTTTAAACTTTAATTTAAATAAAAAAAAAATGAAATTTTGACAACTACCTACCCTCTTTGTAAAGGTTATTAAATACCCTTTTAGGCGATATATGTTTCGAATCGATGCGTTCCATAATACCAAAAATAATTACCATAATGCGTGAAAAAGGAAGTGGCTCGATTTATTTGCTCCCAAGTGTAATTCGATCATTATTATCTCATCCTCGTAGTCTAGTCTAGACTAGATTATAAAGTAATTGCGTGGTTTTTACGTAAACGTATGTAGGTGCGTACATGCTGTAGGTTAGTAACTAGATCATTCTGACGTATTTTTTTAATTTTTTTTATTAGCCCTCGCTTTCCCACTGCTGGGCAAAGGCCTCCCCATAGCTTTCCAAGTTCGTTTGCTAATTGCCTTTTCTGTCCAATCTGTTGAGAATGAGTCCAGATCGTAGCGCCAGCGTTTCTTGGGCCTGTACAAACCCGACCCGCCCAATCCGATTTCAACTTGGCAGATTTAAGACCACCATCGGCGTCGCCTGTGCGCATTCGATCGGAGAGTCTAACCTTCAGAATGCCATCGGTCTTTGGCAAACTTTGAGTTTGGACTTCTGAGTTTCAGTCAAAGACCAAGTCTGAGCGCCATAGGTTAGGATAGGCAGGATACACATGTCGACAAGCTTGTGTTTCAATGAAATAGGACGGTCACCCTTCATAAATGCCTTCATGGACCAGTAGTTCCTCCAGGCATTTTCGACTCGACGGTCGATCTCTTTGTCCTGCCTGATGTTGAAGGAAACCAATTGGCCCAGGTAGATATATTCGTCGATATAGTGTATTTCCTGCCCATCAACCTAGACCCTATATTTAGCGGCATTGCTCATGGCTTTAGTCTTTGACCAATTCATCGTCAGTCCAACCTCAAGGCTTGCAGTATGGGTCTTAGAGCATTTTTTCTAGTTGATTTGCTTGCTTCTGAAGCAAACAGAACAATGTCGTCTGCGAAGCGAAGGTTCGATAACATTTTATCCCCGATCGAAATGCCTTGAGTTGTCCATCGGTTTGTAAGCTTCCTAAATACCTCCTCGAAAGTGCTGGTAAATTGTTTGGGAGAGAGCGGATCACCCTGTTTAACTCCTTTGTTGATTTTGAATGTTGAGCCTATAGAATCTAGTTTGACATTGGCCGAGCTATTGTAATAAATATTTTGCAAAAGTTCTATGTATATACGTTTCCTCTATACCACAGTATAAATATGGACATTACGGAAACTACCTACAAACGCTCGGAAACGCACACTCACACAAACATGCGCATCGACGGGGCACCTAAGCCAACTTCGCAGTGCTCTCAGTTGTGCGTGCCGCGCCGAGACGAGTGGTCAGTTGGTCACGGATAAGTTTATATCTCCCAATCTTGTAATCAAGTATTGCGCGGTATATGGCTGTTTCAACTCGACTTCATCAGCAGAATGAAGTATTTTAACCGACTTCCAAAAAGGAGGAGGTTCTCAATTCGTCTGTTTGCTTTTTTTTGTATATTTGTTTCCGCATAACTCCCTCATTCGTGAACCGATTTAAAAAAATATTTTTTTAATCGAAAGAGTATACTCCCGAAGTGGTTCCATTGTTACCATGTCACGAGCCACGATCTGATGATGGAATCTTAGTGAAATCGAGGGCAACCCTTAAATTTTATAGGCACGTATTACGTGTTTCGTACAGTCATCGCCTCACATTGATGAGCTGATGATGGAAGGTATAACTCCTTAACGGTTAGGAGTTGGAGGATAACTTTTTAATAAAATATTATGGAGACGTATACAGGATGTAAATCAACCCATCATTCAGCCGTCAACCAAGCATTCTGTACATCAAACTAAGTACCCTACGCAAAAATTTTTGCTGGGAAACGACTTTTTTTTTTTGGGTCTTAAATCACATATTACGGTAAAACTCAATGTAGCTCTGTTAAAACATTGTGCTAGTGGATGCTTTTAATAGTACACGGGGTCATGGAGGTAATTTAAGTAAAGTTATAACCTGAAAAACTAGTATTTACAAAAACAGCTGTGAACAATTTGGAACTTTGACCTCCAATATCTCCGTAACTAGGAGGTTCCCAGGTATGGTCTAGAAAAAAAAAAATATCGCAGTGATGGGGAGAACAATTCAATTCATTTATTGCATCAAATATGGTAGGTAGGTACATGAAGTTCTTTAAATATAAAATATTTAGTAACACATATTTGGCCAATATATAGCAAGCAATAGTAAAGTTTTTACACTCAAGATACCGTTAAATATGTCTGTGCTTTAATGTATAAAATTTACAGGGACACTTTTGAAAAAACTCGTCTATCGAATAAAAACACTCTTGTAACAACCACTTCCGCAACGCAACACCAAACTTATTGAAGGGTAGTTGAGTAATTGACCTCGGCAAAGCATTGTAAATTAGGGGAGCCATATAAACGCTGCTCCGCCGAAAAAGCTCTAGTTTTGGAACGGGCATTTCAAAATCTAAAGGTGTAGGTTTCCTTTTATTTGTGTAATCTTTCCGTTCAAATAATTCAAGATTGGACCTCACAAACCTGGCAACTTCGTAAATATAAATGCATGGGACCGTCAAGAGATTGTGCGACTTGAATATAGGCTTGCATGAGTCAGACCACTGCATTTTGAACATTGCACGAATACATTTTTTTTGGGCGATAAAGATCTTCGCGATTTCGGAAGAATGTGCAAAAAACGTGAATGCGCGAAAACAAGTGCCCTTCATTTGCGTTAAGGGTACTTTTACACCCTATACGTATATGGTTGTATTCTTTCAGGTTATCTAGGTGAGCTGATTATGGAAGGTAGGTACTAGTCCTCAACTGTTAGGTTTTGAAAGTAATAATAAGGGAATCTTGAAGGTTAAGGGTTAGGTTTCTTCGTTGAATGATAAATGCATCGTAACTCGTATCGTAAAGTATATAGTATATATTACAACAAAAAATGGAAAAAAAAAAGATTTTTGTTTGTTTGATTTCCTTTTTTAGCCACCGACTTCAGAAGCTGATTAATCTTCTAAAGTTTATTTTTTACTTTTTTGTGTTTTTGATGTCGGTTTTATTTTTTGCATAAAAGTTTTTTCTGTAAATAATTTGTAATAACGAAGAAATTTATTTTAAGTTATAAAGGGATTTTTTTATGTAATGGTTTTTTAATTCCTAGGTATCACAACCGCATTTTCGGGTACGGTTCGCAGCCGCTCATGAGCCCTGCCTGCGCGCCAAGACCTGCGTTGCGGCGGCGGATAGCGCGCGCCCGCGCTCCGACGAGCGCTCGAAACGTTATCGTCCAATCGCGGCTCGCTACCGCCAAAACTTGTAAAAGATTACGCCGCGCCGTAATCACAAAGTTAAAGATCTGCAAGTTGTTGTGTTTTATTTAATACTAAACTGTTTTCCGTGTTTAAACTATAGTCTTTTCCGACACCATAAGATACCCTTTGACGACAAGGTTGGGGCAGTGGCGCGTGGCGGAGCGATTGGACTGCTGCGTTGCGTGTCGCGGGTTCGATCCCCGCACGACACGAATATTTGTATGGCCTACAAATAGTTGTTCCAGGTCTGGGTGTGTGTATGTGAGTTTATACTATTTTATATGTTTGTAAACGCACCCACGATACAGGATAAAATCCTAGAGTGGGGCAACATATTAAAAAAAAATAACCTGTTTAAATTGTATTTGTAAGCTAGTTATTTCAATTTGATTTATTGATCACAACAGAATAAAAATGTTTTATTTTAGAAAAAAACAATATCAACAACATTAAAAGTGCACAACCCTATGGCTTCAATGGAGGGAGCGTAGAGTAGTTATCGCATGAACTATTTTACCATTTGTCCATTGTCCATATTTATACCTTGGCTTCGTAAGGCTGAGATGTATAGCGCTGTGTTTAACGCTGTCAAAAGCCTTTGTGTAATTCACGAAAGCCAAGTATAGAGGTTTTTGAAATTCTTTGAGTGTTTTTCGATTAGCTGATTTAAAGTGTGAAGATGGTCGGTGGTAGAATAACTTGGGCGAAATCCGGCCTGTTCGGGTGGTTGGTGCCGGTCTAATTTGACATATTTATTTACTAAAACTTAACTAAACGTTAAAAAAAGTTATTTTAATGACATGTCTTTGGTATGTGAAAATTAAATTAAATAAAATAAATTTATTTCAGGTATCATACCCCATATTAGACACACATGTTTAAATTAAATCATTCAATACTATACAAAAAGAGTCGCATAAAAATAAATAGTAAGTATCCAAATACAACATAATAATAATAATAATTCTCTAATAATCATAATAATTAATTAATTCATTAATTTTATTACTAAGTATGTTTATTTATTTACTTCAAACAAACAGCCAGACCCGGTACAACTACGGTACCTGTAGGGGCTGTTTGTCATACAAATATATGTTCCACGCGGGGATCGAACCCGCGACGCGCAGCGCTGTCAATCGCTCAGCCACTGCGCCAACCGCCGCCGTGTTGCTGTTGCAACGCCATAACGAGCTAAAAAATCTGAACTGAGATGACTTTACTGGAATATATGCAAGTTTTTAAGCGTTACAAAATCCCTCTTCCTAGGGTTTATTAGGTAAAACTTCAACGCACGATCTAGCCCAGAAGAAACCCACAGTAATGCCATGAGCCATGAATTGAATATCGTTTTATGAAACCCTTAATTGAGTATTGACAAACGCTCATAATTAACTCAAAGTCTGCGCTATAACGAGTCTAATTAATTAATCCAAAGTTATAAAAAAATAGACATCTGGTACGACAACAGCCTCGCGTTGTTCTCTTTAGCCATAAAAAGGCAAGGAACACGACACCTCTTTGCGCGCCATGTTTGGCCAGAAATCGACTCGGTGCAGTTTTTCCCCTTATACTGACACAAAATGTCGTAAACAACTTACACAACTTTACTAACGAGTATCTTTGCTTTTAAATTAAGATTTACGGCTTGTAATGTCTACAGTACAAGAGCTCGTAACCGCCACTCGGGTCGATCTTTAGGTTAACCCGCGCAAGCCTAGGTTTGTCTGTGGATGGGTGACCACCCATTACATACCGAGTTTCCTCTGTGCCTCGGAAAGCACGTTAAGCTGTTGGTCCTGGCACTCCTGGCTGCCATATATAGGTTGGAGGTTTTACCGTAAAATGTTATTTTTGACCCCAAAAAAAAAAGTCATTTCCCAGCAAAAATTTTTGCGTAGGGGTACTTAGTTTGATGTACAGAATGCTTGGTTGACGGATGCGTGAAGGGTTCGTTTACACCCTGTATATACTTAGATCTTTGGCAGTCGTTACATACAGGTAGTCAGTAACCTGAAAGTCTACCAGGTCTGGTATTACCCAGTGTTAACTGGGTTGTGGAGGTCAGATAGGCAGTCGCTCCATGTAAAATACTGGTATTCAGTTGCATCCAGTTAGACTGGAAGCCGACCCCCGACCCCAAACATAGTTGGGCAAAGGCTAGGTAGATGAATGTCTACAGTACAGATTACGGAGTAGCGCGAATTTTAGGCGATAAAATATTGAAATGATAAATGTACCGACGACGCCAGCACATCAAGCCACTGCAATATATCAGATTATCAACTTTATCACTGAAGTATTAGGTTGATTGAAGTTTACCAGTTTCGGCTAGTTTGATGAGATGGCGTCTTTTATCAATGGGAAATTAAGATCGGAAGCGTGATACAAAAGGGATTGTTCCCTGAACAATCTGTTCTCAGTAGATGTGTAGTACAAGGCTGCCAATGAGTCCCACGTTTTCAGGAGATTGTTACTTTACAGTAGGTACTTTAGACTTAGTTCTGCCATAATGAACCTACCCACAATCTCCTGTTAATTGTGAAATGTGGTAAAATAATAACTAGCTCCATTGATCAACGAAATCATATCTGCAGCACATTGGGTACAACCGTAATTAACAACTTATGTATATTTAATGCACTGTGTATACGACAATAGCCATGCCATCTTGTGAACAAATTCAGACTAGGCTAAGCGTTGAACTAATATAGGTAGGTAATAATAATTATGATGATTTTATGGGTAGGTTTGTATTTCGCCTTCCAGTTGACTCCTTGCCGAAAGATAGGGTGGCTAAGTGGCTCGACGAGGGCGATTCGGTTGGAGTAATAATTAGCAACAGGCAAACAAGCACAAGCTACTAGGTACAATCTGTCAAGATAGATTTTCAACTTTATCGCTACACTATTAAGTTCAAGGTTGATTAGGATAATTTTACAATTTCGGGTAGCTTGATGTGCTTGCGTCTCTACCAACCAAAGACTATATAGCCATGGTTTAATACTCTTTGCTACCAACACTCTGTATAATTAACTTCATCATCAGTTCAACATGCGTGTAGGTATAATTCGCAAAAGGGGCATGGATGGCATTTGGATAGAGATAAGGTGGTGATGCTTACTGTGATGAATAAAATATTTGATCAACCTACCGACTAATTTATGTCCTTCTATAGAAATGAAAACAATTCTAACTAAACACAGTAGGTACCTACCTATATTTTAGATTACAAACGATAGGTAATAATAATAAAATGTACCTATCTAGGTACCTATATAATCACACCTAACTGAATTATAACTCTCATGAATGAAACGATTAGTATTATGTGGGACCTATCTTTCTCTCTTGCAGAAATCTCTCGCTCGTACCTATTCGTATTATAAAAAAACTAATATATTAGGTATAGTGGATGTAAATCGATGACCCTTTCAAGTTTACCATCGGACACTTACCTGCAATTGGTTACTGTCTCCTGCTGCCACCTATGGACGACTTGAAGCGAAATCCTAATCCTTGAAAGAGACGTCCCAGTGCAGTGTAGCTCTGTAGGTACTTATTATTATTTATAAATATATTATTTATTTGAGTATCACCAGTATTGATTTTATTCTGATTGGCGTAAACAACGTCTAGCGACATCTATGGAAAAAGTAAACGGTTAGTGATGTGTACCTTAGAGTGGCGTGGCGCCATCTCTTAGAGAAAATGGGTAAAGTAATGTACGTTCAGTTGTTGCTTCAACTTTAGCAAAAACCACACAAACGTTTCATTGACAATACTTTTTCAATAAAGTATTTGTTAGATTTGAAAAGACTGTAAAACAAAAAAATACATTATTTACAAAATTTATCAGATTGTTTAGCATGTTAAATTAATAATTTGAGAAACTAAACGCAAACTTTTGTGACACATCTGAAAAAAGAATAAACAGCTGCTGCCATGCGCTCTGTCCTTGTGATTCGTATTTCAAATTTTGATACATTGCGTTCGTGTTATCTCTTTCACTCCTATGGTAATTTCTGTAAGGTATTAAACAACATGCTTGAAATTGTAAAATTCGAACCTGAATTTCCGACACTATGTCCATCTCGTAAATCTCGTTCGTTGTTTCTTGTGAAATAAAAATTGACTGTTCTGTTCTATATTCGACGTAAACTGTTTTACAAAGTTATCGGAACAAATACAGGAATTCGTGAACAAATGTCTTTTGGGAAAATCGCCAATTTGAATTGGAACACTTGTACTGGAAGTAATGGGAATAACATAATTCGTACTATGACAGAGAATAGGTATGTGTTTACTTGATCGCTTTTATCCTAAATTGATATAAATAACGTTACTATATAAATTCCTTTGATGTTAATAATGTATTCCCTTTCCAGGAAAAGGTCCCGCGAGGACGATTCGTGTGAATTTATGCCATTGTCAAAGAGGATAAATAATTTGCATATTAATAACAACCTAAACACGAATATTTCTCAAGCGCAAGATGCTAGTCATAGCCAGATTAATGGAATAAATACTGAAAATGGAATCTCTTCGCCAAGTTCATCGTCAGGTTCAGAACGAAGGCCAAGCTATGAGCCTGGAATGACTTCCACCCAGAGTAGCTACTATTATGACAATAAGCTGTTGTTTGAATTGCATTTAGAGAGAGTACAGAGATGTGAACAGCAATTCCCATATTAGTTTTAATGGTACTTATTTAAGTTCTCTGTGTATTATTTGTTATATTTAATTAGTACCTATTGTAATAAACATTGTACCTTTTTTAATTAAAATTGTTTTAGCATGGTAACTATTTTATTAATTTTTATTATGGCATTTCATTGACACATGTCAAATCGATGATACATTTTTGACCAATCACGTTATGGAATTAATGCGCCACCTGGTGTTGTGTTTCGTACATTACAAAAACAATATGGCGGACACCATTTGTAGTAAATGGTAAAAGAGAAGGGGCGTCGTTGTTTATTTGTTTGCCTTTAATTATGGAATTCATTCTAAGTTTCTTGAAGTGATAAATTAAGTTACTAGGGAAAAAAACAAAGCTTCATGTTATAGGTAAGTTGTGAAACAATATTTTTGTTTACAACGTGTGAATATCCATGACCCTATTTTGGAAGCGGTACTCCGTAGTACCGTTAGACGGGGCGCGTGGCCACCTGAGCGCTCTCGAAAGAGTGCCGCGAGGGCCGCGTTCAACCCCTCCTCTCGCGATTTCCCTAGCAGCGGAGGAAGGAGCCGGGAGCGGGAGTGATTTGGTGACGGCACGTGGAGGGGATCCCGCATCATGGTGGGGATGCGACGCGTGATGGTCGCACAGCCGCTGCCGGTCAAAAGGACTAGAAGGGGTGAACAACCTTCGATTTCTGTCTGGTTTCGCCCACGAGCATGCGGGATTCCCTCATAAATGCTATGAATCGAATTATTATTTATTTGTAATTGCGTAACTGTAAAGATATCGGCCATATTTGTTGCGGCTCCTTTGTCCTAAACTAAGAATGACATTCGTGAACCCTTCTGTAACCCTAGGCTAAAAGTACGGTACATTGTAGTGATTTTATGAATGGAGCAGGTAGATAAAACAAAATCGTCTCACGAATTTATGAGGTCAATGACACACTATAATAATAGGTACTTGTGTGACCTTATTTGAACTTTCTATTGCCAAAATGTCCGTAAACGGCGCAGACTTTCGAGTTTCAAGGTATCAATAGAAAAAGTGAACCGTTTTATATTTTGGAAGATAAAGGAAAGAATCGCTTTTATTTAAAAATGGAGTCTTTAACATTCAGTAAAGGTAGGTAGAGTTTACGAGATGATTACCCAACCAGCTTGCTGCCCACAGCTAGTGAACCACAACCACACCTCGCCGTCTTGTGAAAGTACAGCAAAGAGAAAGTGAGCATCACGCTAGAGCTACATGTGCATACACATACACGCCAATTGTCTGTCAGTATGTATAACAAACTCGTCGGTCGACTATCGGGCCTGCATAAAAAACTTTCTTTAACCCACTTTCTTATTAGTAGTTGTTGCCGATCATCTTTCGCCTCTCACCGTGGCTGAATTAATTTTAGTGTAGTGCCGTGTTTGGTGGTCGGTAGAGGTATGTGCCCTACCATCGTGGTCCCAGTGTAGTCCCGTGCGCAGTGGCGCCGCGGTGGTGGGACAGTGGGACGTGGGGATACGCGTTGCCATAGTGACTCAAGTGGGACAGTGAATTTTATTTTTTTCCCGCTTCGGCGGCGAAGCGCGGAGGGTTAACAACAATGTGTGACATGCAGAAGATGCCCAGTAGAGAAGATGCCTCTTGGTATGAGGATGACTTTTTCAATTATATTCGATTTTTCAAGTGTATATTGGCCAAACACCTGAACAGTTACTGTAAATGTACTGAATATTATCGAAATTCTTTCTTGTTTACATCAATTTATTCACTATTGTGGGATATTATTAAATTTATTTCTTGTTTAATTATTTAACCTTAGTCGGATATACAGATATTGACCAGAAACTAAAAGCTAAGATAAGGCTTTTTTAAATATTCAAATACCAAAAACACTTCCTACTTTCACTGTAAAGTTGTGACATTAATTCCACAAATAAGGAGTCAAACAACTTTCTTACCACCAGCATGTTCACTCTCTGTTACATAGTATTTTATAGTTACATATTTTAAAAGTAAGAAGATTCCAAACTTAGTTGGGAAAGGAAAAGGCTAGGCAAATGATGATATTTTAAAAGTAATTGACTTGTTATACCGCTCTAAAACTCAAAAAGATTTATGTCAATAAGTGACCAGATGTATGAATGTGGACGAGGTAAAAGGAGTATGTAAGGACCGTAGCAGGTGGCGTTCTGTGGTTTCTACATACCCCCATGGGAAAAGGGCGTGAGTTTATGTATGTATGTAACAAAACAAAATCGTTGCTCCTTACACTGGCCTCCTAACTGACCACTATCAAATTGCGTGTCACAGAATATTTCCTTAATTACAATGCTTGGATTAACGGTATTCTACACTTCACACGCCTATAATTCCCGAAGGCTCAGGCAGAAGTGTACCTAATAGTACACCCACATTTCGCCAGTTAACAGTATTCTATGAACATCTTTTCTTCATTTGTAAGGAAGGCTTCTTCAAAAACTCATATTGCAATATCTCCAAATTAAGGTCATTGATATTCCCATGTTCTACTAAACTATTGTCTCAATAGAGAAAGAAATAACTGTATACTATGATGTGAATGTATAAGCATCATAAAAAAATTTTTTTGGAACAATAAAAAGCTTACTGTTTCTAATAGTAGTCATTGTTGTTTAAGAGTATAAAATCCTGTTAAGAATACTTCAAAAATGTACAGCCACATCAAGCCACCCGAACCAAACCCAATCCCCCTGATATCAATCCCACGAAACCCCAAATCAATCTTGAACCAAATGATGTAGAAAGTTAAAATCTATTAAAGAACTTTGATAGATTGAAGTAGCTGATGTGTTCGCATCTGTACAACATAAACATTCCTATCTCGGAGGATGTAAAGCCTGTTTAAGTCCAAACGCAGATATGGATAACTGTGGGAGGAGCTTCTGAATTAAGGATTTTTCTAGCCCAGTTTTGTGTGAATGTGGATTATATTAAACGCACTAAATGTGCTACACAACAGCAAATCGCAATTATGACAATCAAGGATTCTCTCTTGACGCCAAGTTCTAACAAAGCTTAAATAAACGACTTGAATATCCCAAGTTCCCAACCCTGGGGCAATTGACCAAATAGATCAGAGTATGAAGATGGGAATGTATAAAGAGATTCATCATTATTTTCCAGCGAGGAGGATTCTGACATGAATTTCGCCACCTTCTCAGCGGTGGGCAACGCTGGCACACACTATGTCACCACTGCTGGGCAGCTGCCTGTAGCTAAGTTACAACAGGGTGTAACCAACAATGGAACCGGCATGCAGCAGGTAATACAACAAGTGTTATGCAGTATTTTTTAACTAAGTAGTTTATTGAAAAACATTGCTTGAATGTTAATGATTAACAAATGTACACGGATATTATTATGATTAAACGTCACTTAACTTTTACCAGTTCATGAATAAACCCATTACTCCTTCGGGATGAGGAGAGATACAGACAACTTGCATAATTAAAGGTATTCCGCAAGTAAACCACAGCTTAGCGTGGGTTCTGGGTTCGATCCCTGGTCCAACAGTTTAGTAGTTTTAATGGCAATATACTTACACTTCTGTCTAACTCCGGGATATACCGGTTTGATGATATCTATATAAGATATCCAAGTGGAAGATACATTTATAAACACACAGAAATCGTTTAATGTTTTTTTATATATTTTATTCCTCCTTTTTACCTTATTGTGTTGTTCTTTATAATATATCTTCTGCTTGAGTGATTGATGTATTCTCTTTTAGTCCAATAAACAACTTACTGGGAATCAAAATAGAAATATGTATAATTTAATTTTTCATGTCTCTTTGAAAGTTACCCATTTGCTGTTAATTTGTCTTTATTGGAATAAAATGTTAGGTTTCGCTACAAACAAGTACTTAATCAAAATCATGAGCAAGAATAATAAATAATAACAAATCAACTCTAGTGATAAAACACGTCCAATAAATACATATTTATGACTTCTTGAATAATTTTCGAGTACTAACTTTCACTAGTGAAAATCTTGGAATTCATTTTCAATGTGTTCTAAGCCATTGACGATGGAGTTTCTATTTTTCAGATTATAATATTTTCATCTTCGTTGTTGTTTTCAATACTCAAAAGCGAAAATAAAAAATAATCTAGTATTTTGAAGTTCAGAAATGCCTATAAATCGTTATTACGCAACTAGAGAAAGTAACAAGTAACAAGCAAAACAGACGTTATTTAGAAACTACACATTCATTCAATTGTTGCATAAACTTGAACAAAGGATGAGTTCCAACACAGTCACAGGGTGTTAATCAGTGTTTCTTAGAACATTGAGAACTTAATCATTTTAATGTAGTCAATGTAGATCTTTTGGGGGTCTAAAATGGCCACTTTAGCAGATCATAATATTGTGTTTACTGCTTCTGTGACCATCTCACGAATTTTTACGCAATTTATATTATTTTCCTATTTAGATGATCTATTTTCTTAGATGGTCACAGACGCAGTTACTATTATGAAAGATCTGCTAAAGTGGCCATTTTAGACCCCTGGTCTCATAATCCCAAGTGCAATTGCTGAGCTTGGGGTCCAGCCAGGGATCACCAAGTAAGATAACTGCAATTTTAATTAGGAATCGATTATTTTCCTCTTGCTAGCTATAGGCAATCATGACATGGGATGAGAGGAAGATGATGATGTAGTTATAGGGAATCGCTCACAAGCATGACCAGTAAAATGTATGTTATTTATGCACGTGCTTATTATAGATTACATTAAAAAACGTGACGGTATGACTTGCTAAAAATAAACATAAAATTGTACACAAAAACTATTATTTTAGAACTGAAATTACGTCTGAATGATGTCAGACGAATTCCCGAAGCTAATTTATTCTAATTAAAAGCAAGTCTTTCGTGTCGATTGACAATTTCTTAGAAAACGGTTCACGTATTTAGTTCATGACTATAAACGGATCTATACGGCACGATTGTAGTTTTATTGTTAGATAGGTTGATAGTTAGTTGTGGTTTGGATGACTAACTGAGGCACTGGTAGTATCCCGATATTATATGTAGTATATCCTTCATGATTTGATTTGAAAAAGAAGTCGGACAAAACATCAAAAAAATTTTGGAAAATAAAAGCCAATCATTACTTTAATTCAAGCAGTGTTTTATATAAACTCCATAATGTTGAATCTGTCACGCCATTTACAGAAGTTATGTCATTAGTTGTTTTGTGTTGTAACCAACTTATTTATGCTTCAGGTATGCCTGGCGATGGCTGATGGTGGGGTACAGTACATGCGTGCCCTAGACGGCAGTGTTCAGCCAGCGCCACAGCTGCTCCATGTTCCAATCCAGCTGCCAGGGGCCAAACCGGGTATGTAAAACAATGAATGAAGAATTACGACCTAACCGGACGCCAGAGAGGGTATTGCCGTTGAGGTTTAAAATTACATCAGGATATCCCGCAGTTATAGCTGGGGAGTAGAAAGAGATACTATACAATAGCATGCAAAGTAATTTAAATTCATCATCATCATTTGAGCCAAAAGTCGTCCACTTCTGGACATAGGCTTCCAATTAAAATTACAATAAACGAAATATAGGACTAGAGCGTAACACCCACAGTTATGTTTATTTCGACAGTAACATGTGGCCCAATGAAATTCAACCCCATAAACCCCAATTTAGGTTGGAAACGCCTGACTTTCACACAGGCTAAGGCAATATGACACGAAAGGGAGTAGGCATATATTCAGCAATATGATGATGGTTGAAAGACGCTCTGTTGGGACTGTTGGGAGTATTACTTTTAGTGACGTACTTATTCATAATATTGCATCAACAAAATATCTTACAGTACAGGATGATTAACGCTAGAGCGTGCTGTGTTTGGTTCTAGATACGGATGTGATTATGTTACATAGGTATATTACTGTTTGTCTGTGACGCAAATGTATCACGAAGCAGCATGAACATATAATACAAAGTAGCCCTTTGTTTTGTATGTGCACCGGCAGCATCTATAATCCATTTTTAAATGATATAAAAACTGAAAATAACTGTCCGTCTCTTACGGTTACGCACCTTAAAGTAAGATCATAGGATACTTTTTGTCCCAAAGTATGTTACCGTGGGATAATGTCTGACCTACATAAGGGCAAAACGGCAGCCAATACCAATAATTTTGTAAAACAATTTTAGTACAATAGCCTAAGTCCACAGAAAATGTATAGGTTGTTGCTTATTATTATTTATCCAAAAGTAGTATTGTTAGTATCCCATTAAAAGCTAACTATTTTAATACTGTTCATAGGGGACCCCCAGCAGACGGTGCAGATTCAGGTGCTAACGCAACCCAAGTATCAAATGCAGATACCACTACAGGGGGGTTACACACAAGGTAAGCAATACATAATTTTATACTTTGTGTTACAAGACGAGAAGAACAGAACACAAAAAAAGTGATGCTCAAGTGAGCATCACTTTTTTTCACTTTTTTTTTTTGCCTTGTATGTTTTTAGGAATCTGACCATATCGAGAATTTTTGAGTAATGATTTACCATAAAATATCTCAATTTTGAACTCTTTATTATTTTGATTCTCATACTAACTCGGTCACTTTAATGTGAATGCTTTGACAGTCTGTCCATAGTCATGACTACAGGAAGTTGTGTTTGATCTTTTATAAATAATGACAATTAAGTCAGGTTTGTTTTGTACAAGAAATCATAAAGCCAGTCTAGTCCAGGTGACCTAAAATCGGGACATTTCAACGCAATCTATGTAGTTACCCTATGTATACTCATTTGGCCAGCATATGATATATACCCTGAGGAGACCGGGAAGTCTGATCTGCTTCTGGAGGGAGGTGGTCTGGTTGGAGTAATCGGCCAACATGGCTCACACACAATGGTCCACTTCAAGGACTAAGTGCAGAAACCCAAACCCCATGATAAGAAGATAGCCAGCGAATGCGCCCCATTTCTAAGTGAGAGATAATTACAAGATTTTGAGAGAAAAATAATTACCTGTCTTATGCAACAACTTGCATATTAATAGTTTATCTTAGCTCATACATATATATTATGGCAAGTAAGCATCACTGAACACATTAGACATTTTAAGCTTAATTACAAGTTAGTTTCTCTTACACAAGCAACATTCACTTTTAAGCAATCAAAATGACCTTTGAATGAGGTACTGTTATCAAAAATAGTGTTTACAATATATTATTGAACGGGTTGAGTGACCTTATGGTGACCTTATGGTTTAAACAAATGTGTAAAAGTTGAATATTTAAGACACTGACTATGTAGTATGTATGTATATCTAGACCTGTGTTTCTTTGCGAATCTGGGATAAATGGATAAGGATTTTCTTTGCGTATCTGGGATAAATGGAAAACGATTTTAGGATGGCATTTAAAAATGACTGGACAAGTAGTCCTCAGGAGCAATTTAAAGCACAAAAATTACGGGAAGTGTAGTTCCCAAGAGAACTAAACCGGTTATTACTTAATAATTCTTTTTCTTCATTTTAAGGAGGTGCAGTGTTGACTGTTGCTTACTCGCAGGAGGGCAATGAAAATGGACATTTACAGCTTGTTGGGCAGGGCACTTTGGGTGAAGGTATGCTATCATATTTTGTATTAATTTTAATGTACAACATTTTATTCACATGAACTTCGTAAACGCATTAAAGTTTATAATAGTCAGTTGATTTAAACCACAGTGACTTTCACAATAACATTTACCTCCTTACCCCCAATTTTAAGAAACCCATTATGTTTTATTTTGATGAACTACAATTTAGAAGTTTCATGGTGTTGATAACACGGATGCGGGTTGTTCGAAAGAGATACCGCGACCTCGGCACAAGGGCTAAGAAGGAACATGAGTGGTTTTTAGTCAGTAGAATTTTGACACTCCCTTCCGCTCTGCCCAAGCACGGGAGGGGTTATTTGATGATTTCCCACCCTCCAAAAAAAAAATGGTGTTGATAACACAAAAAAAAAATAAAAATGAGAAAAATGGAAAAGTCGACAGTTTTGTCAGCAAGTAACTTTAACATCAGCAGTTAGAAATAAAAAAGAGACATTTAAAATAGTGAATTTTCCACACATGCAGGTACATTCAGGCTGCGATCAGGTGATGTTGCCATGACATAGTTATAAATGTTCACTAACACACACTCGTGCACTCGACTGTTCGACACACTTGCACTTGTGGCAACTTACTTGATTGATGTTCTGTGGCCGTGTTTCCACTAAAGCGGAGAGACTTCTAAACAAGCAATATGTTACTACAGCCTTACTTTTACTGTGTGGAGCTCGTCTCTTAATAAAAACTGTCACTCGGGTCTAGGTTGGTCTGTGGATGGGTGACCACCTATTACATACCGAATTTCCTCCGTGCCTCGGAAAGTATGTTAAGCCATTGATCCGGACTGCCATATATAAATCTTTGACAGTTGTTACAATCAGTGGCCTGAAAGTCTGACAACTAATCCTACCCCGTACTAACAGGGTTGTAGAGTTCAGAAACGTAGTAGTATTTACATGGTAGTATTTTACATGGAGCGGGGCTGCCTTTCTTGCCTAAGCTGCATGCAGTTGGACTGGAAGCCGACCCCAATATGGGAAAAGGCAAGGCATGATAATAACTGACACATAAAGGCTTGCATATTTTTGTCTTCATAATTCGACGATAAAACACGGGTTGCTTGTTTAGGAGGCATCTCTTTGCTGCGTTGGAAACCGAGCCTAAGGCTGTGTATGGACAGGGCAAGCTAGCTTTTTTCCTCATTGGTCCAATCTGAAACTATCTCAATATGATTTTGTTTTTTTATCACCTTCATGTTTTAATCGAGCAAAAGTAACAATTAAAAGTCCTTTAGAATTCAACAAAGTATACAAGATATTTTTTTTAAGATACTAAAACATGTATCTAAATTTATATTTTCATTGTCACTAAAACAGCTGTATTTCCTATCAACAGGTCTTCAAGTATTGGCTTCCTTACCACAAGAGATGCAAATAGTTCAACAGACACAAGACAAAGACCATAATATACAGAATATGCCTCAGGTAAGCATTTAAATTAATTATGATGAGTTTTATTTTTGTTTCTTTAGTCACAAAGGCACAAATACCTACAAGCTGTTTATAGTAACCCGACATATATCATCTCACCTGTATTTCCTGAAAGGGTAAGGCAGATGTATGCATTTAATCTGGGGCTGGGGAACTGTTTGAAAGAGATTCAGCGGCCCCGAAACCGGCTATGAAGCAACATTAAACATAGGTGGGTTTCAGTCAATAGAAGACTGACACTCCGCTCCGCTCAGAGGGGTCATTTGATGATTCCTAAACATAAAAAAATTGTACCTTTAGTTCAGCTACATTTCGCCAGTTACGTTTAAGTCCTGAAATATGACATACAAATATATACATAGTATAATATATATATATATGTATTTATATATAATATAATATATAAATACATTTAAAACATTATATTACAGGTGTTTATAACGCCGAACCAGCAGATAATAATCAATACGCCGGATAATAACAAGATGTTGAATAATAATACTAGTTGTGATAATAATAACTCGGGACACACAGAGACGGTTTTCATTAAAGACGAGCCTGACGAAAATGATGATGTAAGTACTTATTTTGTAAACACAGATTTATGGTCAACAACAGAAGTAGCTTAACATTTCGGAATTTTAATTATGTGATGTATAGCAATTATTTTTATATTTCAGAAGATTATTGTATAAAATATTCCTTACTCTTCAATAACTTGTTAGTAACTAATAATATCTAACAAGATTTTATTAAAAAACCTGTTTTGAAACTATGAGTACTGTTAATCTACTTCTGATGCTGACTGTACTACCGAGTTCACTGACGGTCGACCACTTTCCACCCTTTGAAAGAAATAAAGAATGAAAATTGTGGTTATTCAGCATTATTAAAAAGTAAATACCTTAAAAATAAATACTCAAAACTAGGAATGCCTACGAAAGTACCTCAGCTCAGCATAATGCCAATTGTCAACACAGGGTGTACTTCAGCTGCCCGTCGGGGCTGCGGGTTGTTCGCAAGAGATACCGCGGCCTCGACATGAAGGGCTAAGAAGGAACTTGGGTGGTTTTTAGTCAGTAGAAGTCTGACACTCCCTTTCGCTCTGCCCAAGAGCGGGAGGGGTTATTTGATGATTTTCCACCCGCCCAAAAAAAAAAACATAAAAGGGGTGTACTTCAGCTGCAGCCCACCATTGCCATACGCTCGAAAACATATAAACAAACAACATTCAAATATTGTAATAGCTTATTATTTATAGCTATATAATAAAAGCCCTTATGCTGCAAGCAATAAGTTTGAAAAAAGGTTTCCCGTCAGTGAACTCAGTAGTAAAATACGCGATTTGGGCGTGGTGTTGCGGACATCAGTCCGTTATACAATATAACAGGATGTAAATCATAAATGTGCCTTTACCACACCCTCATTTCGCCACTATAGTTTAAGTATCATGAATATCATGGTGCAGATACAGACTCGGTACTGTAACTGAACATTTCGGATAAAACACAAGATCATGATTTAATTGTTAATAGTTGTAGCATTTGGAACGAAATATCTGAAGGCAAATTCATCTATTTAGAAATAGCCCATCCATATTCAAGCAAATAAATGATTTAGACTAAATGTTGGTATTCCCGGTCGTTATAAAAGAAAATGTTTATACACAAGAGGCGAGAAAATCCGTTGTAAATTATAAAAAAACCTCGTTAAATATAGCTCCTTCAAGGGTATGAGGTAAAACACGCCATTTAAAAACTTAATAATTAACTAATACATTTTTTTTTTTTTTACAAATTCGTAGTGTAGGGCAACCTACACTACGAATTTCTCCTGTATCGTGGGTGCGTTCACAAACATTTAAACTCAAATACACAAATACCCAGCCCCGAAACAACGATCTGTAGGCCATACAAATGTTTGTTTCGTGCGGGGATCGAACCCGCGACACGCAGCGCAGCAGTCCAATCGCTCGGCCACTGCGCCAACCGTGCCGTCAGCTGTTTTATAAATATAAAACAGCTGGCTGTGTCCTCGCAGGAAAACTCTGGTTCTTGATAAAGCGATTTATAAGGAAAGTGCCTGTTGATTACACAGTTGTCGAATATCGAATTTTCACTTGACTCCTAAAATACTGACGTCTATAACCGTTACATAGCAATGTGTAAGATCTCAGTATCGCTGTTCACAAACATACAATCATAAACTCACGCTTTATATATTATAATGATATAAATGAATAACTACAGAACGCCTTATGCTACCATCATAATTCCTCTCTTGATTCGTCAAAGTTCATTCATCTGGTCATACATGCTGGTATTATTGCTGAGTATGACGCATCCTCACACGTCTCTGGTGGGCACACAGACTAATGGATAATGTTGTGTCATACAGGAGAGCTCACAGGGCACGGAGTCGGGGGAAACCATGCAATGGCAGCTGAACCCATGCCATCAACAGGATCTCGTCAAGTACCTCAGCACATTGCCGCCGCAGGTTACATTCTGGTTTTTTTTTATTTTAATTTTTTTGGTGCCAACCAGGCCCACTCGAAGTGGCTGGCTATTGGCATCTTTTTTTTAATGTGTACTAACGCTTATACCCACCGTTTGAGGAGGACCCGGGATATGATCCCATAATAGCGTGCAAGGTGTCCCTTCCGTTAGGCGTACAGGAAACGGATCGTTCCGTTTCATGCCGCCTGACGTATGGTAGGGGAAGACTACACCTTAAGTTTGCTTCTGACTCCTCATAGTAGCTAACGTAGAGCGCCCTTCGACGCCTGGCTGCTCTTCTGGTGCGGGTGCAGTGTGACTTAGGCTCTGTCTACACCGCTGCCTTTGTATCAATGTCCTCCCTTTAAAGAGGCGACGGCTTCTCATGCGTTCTGGCTACTGAACCACTAGTGAAAGTGGGAGGTCTCCCGCACCTCTTGCTGCGCCGAGGGCATAGCGTCGCTGTAGCAGCTGAGTTGGACACTCCACCAAACATAATACGCAAAACTTCGCGTTGTGAGGTAGAACACACAGTAGTGACCAGCAGACGTCCACTCCCGACAGTGGGTCCACCTATAATGGCAGATGGCACACATGGAATTCAACATGACGTTGTTTTTTAGCCATAGAATAGATTGAGGCAGAGGTACGCTGCTTGTTGGTAGAAACCTATGATTTACACATTGTGGATTAAAGTTAAGCCTTCTTTAAACACAAGTCGAGTTTTTGTGTTACTCAAATATAACACTTACTAACATATATTTTATTTTTACAGCAAACACAAGCTCTTCCCGTATCCTTGCAACAGTTTTTACGACTAAACCCAACGGATGCAAAGAAATCAGAATCTACAGAAATTGAAATTGAAATAGATGAAAACGAGGATAATAAACAAGAACCCGTTGCGGAGGCAGTCCTTAGCGAAGGTAAATATTTGAACAGTAGCGCGCCAACTACCTTACACAGTGGTCCATTGTACATTACATTAATAGCTCTCACAACCACCCGTTCATAGTTTGTGTAAGATTATGATTTAATAAACCTCACACAGTTTACATGCGTGAAAGCGAAATATATTGAAGGCTTGCGCACGTTAAAACCAGGCGCATGTTACATTGAAGGGGTCGACGCAAGGGCCGACGCCTGTCGGGGCTGCGGTTTGTTCGAAAGAGATACCGCGACCTCGGAAACAAAGGGCTAAGAAGGAACATGATTGGTTTTTAGTCACTAAAAGTCTGACACTCCTGCCCAGAGCGGGAGGATTCATTTGATGATTTCCCACCGTGTAAAAAAGGCGCATGTTACAGCCGTATCAGGCTGCAGCGTATCGTATTCCAATACAAAATGGGCGTTATGCCACCTGTAGTGTACGATGGTCTATCGTTTGCCATAATTATGATGACCTGAAGCGGCTGTAATATGCACCATTTTTTACTGACCTTTTGTCTACAAACTTACATAAAAAAAAACTTTTTTCAAATAAAAATAAACTAAATTTTTTCAAAATTTTTGAATACCATGGTTAAACTCACCCATTGGCAATAACTGTATTAATAAAAAATTTATTAGCATGATTTTCAAAATGAAGATGATTGGTCTCCAGAGAACAGGAAATGTCTCTGAGGAAACTCTGTAAGTAAAGACAATTGTACGATTATAGTTTCTTTTTTTAAATATGATTTTACGTATATTAAGCTGAGTAACTACATCATATGCGGTGTTTCATTTCAGGATAATCTGTAGGCACAACTCGACAAATTTCAGAAAATATAATGATCAAAAAAAATAAACACGTAAAATTTAATAAAAGAGCAAAAATGTTTAACTCTGAAATTCAGAAGACAATAGAAGCGCTACATGCTTGGCATAAGCATAAAACTGCCAAACATGAAAAAACATCAAAAGTAAAAACACTCTCATCACACGAACCACCTCTTACTGAACATAAATTATCTTATATTCATAAAAAAAAGAGGGCGGGTTTCAGTGAGCCTCCCCCCACCGCTCCCAAAGTGGTTACGTCCAGTACGGTACCTCTACCGGAGCTGTGGACAAACGCGGAGCCGTGCAGTCCGCCACTTCCCCCGCACTCATCACCGCCCGCACTACCTCGGCAGTCGTCGCACCCATCGTTCGTACCACCATCGCCGCCCTTGCTGCCACCATCACCACAGTCATCACATCCATCGCACCCATGCTTTGTACCTCCACTCCCGCTACCACTTCCATTGTACTCACAACCATCGCCGCCACCGCTACCACCAACACCACCACAGTCTTCGCACCCATCGTACCCATGCTTCGCACCCCTACTTCCGCCACCATTGCACTCACAACCATCTCCGCCACCGCTCGGATCACATCCATCGCCTCTTCTGCCACCTATCCTATCGCTCGAAATACCACCTCGGCCGTCGTTCGCATCACATCCGCCATTACTCCCATCACCACTACGCCCAACATTCCTCTCATCGTTACTGTCGCCATTGCTTCAGTCGTCGCTTCCGTCATTGCTGCAACCAGCAACCCAGCCATCGCTCTCAGAGAGTCTACCTTCAGCAGCCCAACCACTTTCAGAGCAGCATCCTCCTTGGTTGCCAGAGCGGTTACCTCCATCGCTGCCAGAGCGGCTATCTCCATCGCAGCCAGTGTGTTTACCTCAATCGCAGCCAGTGCGTTTACTTCAATCGCAGCCAGTGCGTTTACCTCAATCGCAGCCAGTGCGTTTACCTCAATCGCAGCCAGTGCGTTTACCTCAATCGCAGCCAGTGCGTTTACCTCAATCGCAGCCAGTGCGTTTACCTCAATCGCAGCCAGTGCGTTTACCTCAATCGCAGCCAGTGCGTTTACTTCAATCGCAGCCAGTGTGTTTACCTCAATCGCAGCCAGTGCGTTTACCTCAATCGCAGCCAGTGCGTTTACCTCAATCGCAGCCAGTGCGTTTACCTCAATCGCAGCCAGTGCGTTTACCTCAATCGCAGCCAGTGCGTTTACCTCAATCGCAGCCAGTGCGTTTACTTCAATCGCAGCCAGTGTGTTTACCTCAATCGCAGCCAGTGCGTTTACCTCAATCGCAGCCAGTGCGTTTACCTCAATCGCAGCCAGTGCGTTTACCTCAATCGCAGCCAGTGCGTTTACCTCAATCGCAGCCAGTGCGTTTACCTCAATCGCAGCCAGTGCGTTTACCTCAATCGCAGCCAGTGCGTTTACCTCAATCGCAGCCAGTGCGTTTACCTCAAGTGCGTTTACTTCAATCGCAGCCAGTGCGTTTACCTCAATCGCGGCCAGTGCGTTTACCTCAATCGCAGCCAGTGCGTTTACCTCAATCGCAGCCAGTGAGTTTACCTCAATCGCAGCCAGTGCGTTTACCCCAATCGCACCCAGTGATGCCACCTCCATTGGAGCCAGTGAGGCCCCCTGCATCACAGTCACTAAGGTCCCCTCCATCGGAGCCAGTAAGGCTACCTCCATCGCAGCCTGTGAGGCTACCTCCATCGGAGCCAGTACGGCTACCTCAATCGCAGCAGCCAGCGAGGCTACCTCTATCGGTGATAGTGAATCCAGCTCCTTCGCAGCCAGTGCGACGACCCCCATTGCACCGATTGCGACTATTCCCATCACTCCCAGTGCAACATTCCCCATCACTCCCAGGGCAACAATCCCCAACACTACCAGTGCAACAATCCCCTTCACTCCCAGTGCAACATTCCCCATTACTCCCAGGGCAACAATCCCCATCACTTCCAGTGCAACAATCTCCATCACTCCCAGTGCAACAATTCCCATCACTCCCAGTGCACCAATCCCCATCACTACCAGTGCGGCAAACTCTATTGCTGCCAGTGAGACCACCTCTATCACACCCAGTGAGGCTACCTCCATCGGTGATAGTGAGCCCGCCTCCATCGCAGCCAGTGATGCCACCTCCATCGGAGCCAGTGCGGCCACCTCCATCGGAGCCAGTGAGACTACCTCCATCGCAGCCGGTGATGCCACCTACATTTGAGTCAGTAAGGCCCCCTCCATCACAGTCACTGAGGCACCCTCCATCGGTGATAGTGAGGCGACCTCCACCGCTGCCAGTAGGGTCACCTCCATCGCTGCCAGTGAGGCCTCCTCCATCGGAGCCAGTAAGGCTACCTCCATCACAGCCAGTGAGGTCCCCTCCATCGGAGCGAGTAAGGCTACCTCCATCGCAGCCAGTGAGGTCCCCTCCATCGAAACGAGTAAGGCTACATCCATCACAGCCAGTGAGGTCCCCTCCATCGGAGCCAGTAAGGCTACCTCCATCGCAGCCTGTGAGGCTACCTCCATCGGAGCCAGTACGGCTACCTCAATCGCAGCAGCCAGTGAGGCTACCTCTATCGGTGATAGTGAATCCAACTCCTTCGCAGCCAGTGCGACTACCCCCATCGCACCGATTGCGACTATTCCCATCACTCCCAGTGCAACATTCCCCATCACTACCAGGGCAACAATCATCATCACCCCCAGTGCAACAATCCCCATCACTCCCAGTGCAACAATCCCCATCACTCCCAGTGCAACAATCCCCATCACTCCCAGTGCAACAATCCACATCGCTCCCATTGCGGCCGCGGCCTAGCCCGCCGCTGCCGAAGAAACGACCTCAGGAAGCCCTTTTGGCCATTAAAACAAAAGTCATTGTTAAAAATAAGTGCCCAGGGCGACAATCCCCAACACTACCAGTGCAACAATCCCCTTCACTCCCAGTGCAACATTCTCCATTACTCCCAGGGCAACAATCCCCATCACTACCAGTGCAACAATCCCCTTCACTCCCAGTGCAACATTCGCCATTACTCCCAGGGCAACAATCCCCATCACTCCCAGTGCAACAATCCCTATCACTCCCAGTGCAACAATCCCCATCACTCCCAGTGCAACAATTCCCATCACTTCCTGTGCAACAATCCCCATCGCCCCCAGTGCAACATACCCATCACTCCCAATGCAACGATCCCCATCACTCCCAGTGCAACAATCCCCATCACTTCCAGTGCAACAATACCCATCACTCCCAGTGCAACAATCCCCATCACTCCCAGTACAACAATCTCCATCACTCCCAGTGCAACAATCTCCATCACTCCCAGTGCAACGATCCCCATCACTCCCAGTGCAACAACCACCATCACTCCCAGTGCAACAATCCCCATCACTCCCAGTGCAACAATCCCCATCACTCCCAGTGCAACAATCCCCATCACTCCCAGTGCAAGAATCTCCATCACTCCCAGTGCAACAATCCCCATCACTCCCAGTGCAACGATTCCCATCACTCCCAGTGCAACGATCCCCATCACTCCCAGTGCAACGATCCCCATCACTCCCAGTGCAACAATCCCCATCACTCCCAGTGCAACAATCCCCATCACTCCCAGTGCAACAATCCACATCGCACCCATTGCGGCTGCGGCCTAGCCCGCCCCTGCTGAAGAACGACCTCAGGAAGCCCTTTTGACAATCAAAGCAAAAGTCATTGCTAAAAATAAGAAAATTAAAGAAAGTATCTTATAATACACGTTTTACAAAACAAGTAATCTGTGAAAGTAAAAACATATGTCAGTTGAAAATTGGTACAGAGCTGCAATATCGAATATTTAAAAAAATCTTGTTCAGGGAACGGCAATTATTTTATTTAGCACTCTTATTATCTGCGTACTTTTGGTTTTCCAATAACACCGAAGCAAATAAAGTAAATAAGGTTTTTAAATATTACATACCTGGTAAAAAATTTGTAAAACGTTCTTCAAAAACACTTTTGGGATATCAGAAACTATATTAAACAGTATCAAAAAACGTATTAATATTGTGCAGAGCCATCCGATTTAAAATTTCAACATCTTTTAACCCAGTTCTGTTAGCTGGAAATGAGGCATTTGTCCCGATGCCAATGAGGACATTTTACACATTTCCTCGTTAAACTTAATCTTAATCTCGAAGATAATTCAGATCTGAATCTGAATTAATAGATACTTGACAAAAAACTAGAGAAATTACAACCAGCACCAAAACAGCTGCTATTAATAAATAATTAGAAATTACTTGTTTTAGTAATTTCTAATTATATAATCCTCAATACCGAAAATAATGACGTGTGCTACTTCGTTCCCATCGTCATCCAAACACTGAAGACCACAAATAGACACGACACATGAAACACGACTTACCTCGTCATCACCAGCCTGTTAATGTTCTCACTGCTGGGACACGGGCCTCCTCTCTGCGAGAGAGAATGGGCTACGACTTGCCTACGACAGATGGAAGTGAAGCCAATCCAGCTGCCAGACAACCAAACCGGACATAGTGCGATTGAAGAGAACTAAACCATTTGAAAAAAAAAACAGTAAAAGCAACAGTATTGTGCTAAGCATGGAACATGACATAAATGTGAATTAAGTGGTTTTTTTAACATCATAAGATTCTACGGAATTGTGTAACAGCGCAAATTGACACTTTTTTAGATATTAGTTACATTTAACAATAGAATATTAAATTAGTTTAACTTCATTGTAGAATGATGGCGATGATGACTAAGAGTCATCATCGTCATCATCCGCCTGGCCTTATCCTAATATATTTGGGGTCAACGCAATACGCATTTGTAGTGTATTATTATTCAAAGCTTTATGGTGATAGACTACGTCTATCGACGATGTGGGCAAATCGTATGTATAAATCTAGTTATTTAAACCTAGGTAAGTGAGAACGCAAACAACCGCTTTTTCTCAATAACCGTTTTTAGACTGATTAATTTTGTACAACTAATTTATTTGAAAATTGTTTCAGTATTGTTTTATACTGCTGTTTGTTGGGTTCTCAATAAAATTACACACAAATGGAATGGTACAAATGGAAGCGTTAAGAGGAAATGCGGGCGGAGAAACTTATGAAAATTGTGTATTTGAAAAAAATATTGTTCTCGTTCTGCGCGCACGCAAAAGACTTGCGTGCGATAAGGACAAGGTGCAGATCCGACTAAATAACCAAAGTAAAAAGTCATAATTTGGGGTTGGGCTCTTGACTATTCCGTCCTCTAAAATTGAACCAATTTAAAAGATAATTAATAAAGATTCATATACTGTGATCCTATGTTTTTCTTTTTTCGTTTGACAGCGGGCTAAATAGGTAATTTTGTATGGGTTAGAACCCTATTATACCACTTATAAAGATAATGAATCATCGAAAAGGAAAACATAGAGACAGAAATGGTTGATTTTTATTTTACTGTCAATAATCATTGTTTTAAAGTCATAATCCAAAAAGAATCTAAACTGACAGCCTCGTTGGTGTAGTGGTCGCAAACCGCGACTGCTGAGCTGAAATTCTGGGTTCGATTCCCGATTCGCTTCGATTACAAGCATGATGTATGTTAAACGAAAACAGACGAGAGCGTTTGTATGGAGAAAATATCACCCGCATTTCCTCTCTTAAGATCGGCTTTGGGTGCGATTGTAAATAGTATTTTAACTGTGAGCGAACGACAAAATGATGTGCCAAGCGAATGTAAGAATGAATGATGGAATTCACTGTAATAGGGTATTTGACCTTTTTAAATAAGATTTCTCAAAGTTATAACAAGGTTACAATCCTGGTTTTCTTTTTCGTTGGACTTACTGGTGCTGTAGGTACAATGGTTTGTTTGTTAATTGAACATCAAAGACCACCTTATAGCACGGGGCTCGTACCATTCGCTATTATTCGTCACTACGGCCCTGATGTAAGTCCGGTTAAGCAGTCGATAACCTCCTAAGTTGAGCTGCGAGATCCCATTGAAAAATACATCGGCCTTGATGTAAAAACCTGGTCTAATGAGTAATCTGATGTTGTATCATACTCAATTTCTAAAAGTAATTCCGCGCCATTTTAGCCGTATTTCCGTTTAGTGTGCCAAAGATAACAATCTTATAGAACGGTTAACTTTCTACATATAAGTCAAATACCCTATCATTCGTTGTTGTATGTAATTTAGTATGTATGAAACTTAATGATAAATAGGATAAGTATTCTTTGTACTAGTCAGTATGTTCCTCAGGAAACTATGTTTCAAAATTAGGAAGAACCAACAGTATTAAGATTTTGATGATTATTTAATAATATTGTAGGTACATGTCTATGATTATATATTGTATTTGTAAAAAATATGTAGGATGATAGCGTAAGATGTTTCTCACAAGACAACGCTCGTCCGGGAGGTCAGGCGGTGTAGTTTTGTTACTTATATATCAACGGATTTCACACAAGTCAATACGACTTGAGATTCGGTACACCGCGCAGACGAGCGGTGTCGCGTGAGATTAGCCTAAGATATATGGGGATTGTGTCTCTTAACCCTTAAGTGTATGGGTAATAATAAAAAAAACTAATGTAATCTAATCATAAGATGATTGTTGTATTATAAATTGAAACCTAGCAGTATGTATGCAGGCTCGCATCACACCTCACTAAATATAAGTCTGAATTATATGCTCAACTGTGGGTTAGGATTTTTTCCAAATGATAAATAAGTGTCCTGGGCTCGTTAACACAATATTTTGTTCTTGTGTAAATACTTAGTGAGCTGGCATACGAGCAGGAGCAGGTGGCATAGATTATTGAACACCAAGACCGGCTTGCGAGCTCTCCTCACTGGCTTAGTTACAAAATTTAACAGATATAAATAAAACAGAAAAAAATATTCGCATAATATGGGTACATAGATGGCACATAAGTGCTACATTACATAATATGACAATAAGGATGCTCATATTAACCATTTCTGTTATGCGAAATTTAAAATTAACGTCAGTGAAGAACTCTCACTCAATCTACTCGCAAGCTGGTCTCGTGACTGAAAAACAATAAGAAATAAGAATAATTTGTTGTTTAAGTATTTACACGTAATGTATTTATTCCTGAAACTCACACTAGGATGACCTATGTTGTGACTTCCAGGCTCCTCCGCTCCGTTTACATCTTAGTAAAGGGAACGAAATCTAATTGATAACTACTTTATATTCTATATCTACTCGTAACCTGTTTCTACATATATATAAAATATAGTATGCATGTTATTTGTACCTGTGTGTGTTTGGGGGGTCCAGTCGTTTTTAGAGAGATTAAATGTAAGGAGCCCAAGGATCTCTGAACTCTGGTCGAGCTTGTGTTGAAAAAAAACTGATGTTATTATTTTTGTAAAGAAATCGAGCTTGTGTTTAGGCATTTATCAATTTTTTTTTACAAAAATAATTGATAGGGGAGCCCAAAGGGTTTATTACTATTCAACACGAAATTTTTATAGTGAGGAGGCTCTCCTGCCGAAACCCTTTATACAATTTTGACATTGTTAAAATATCTTCTACTCTTTAAAAGAAAGATCTGTCCGCCTCGTTTTTTTTAATAATATTTTTTTTACCTAAATGTACCTACTTCTATTTTGTAATAATGTTTAATTAAATGTTATGCTGTAGTGTGAACTTGCACATTTTTTTCACCTCACCATATTTTATTTTTATGTTCCCTACCTAATTTTTGATAAACAGCAATATCTTAAGTTTAATAGAAACTGTTTTTATTAGTTAACTAGGTGTACCAACCAACCAGTATCATGACTTTGTCCTATTTACATAGTAGATGACAAGATGAACAAGCTATCTCAACAGTGTTCTTCATACAAAACATACTTAGAAAACTTACCTTACTTCTTCAATAGTTAGAAACTGTTAAGTAATAGAACCGATCACAAAATTATACTATAAGTATGGTATTTAGCTGCAGTATCACTTTAAGTTCAGTGTATACTTGTGCGAGTAAATTTTAAAAGATATTGATGTTGTAATAAACTGTGCAGAATTATTATCAGTGACTAATTGCTCCCTTTCCCTTACAGACGGCACTCTTAGGATACAAAGTAAAAAGAAGAAAAAATACAAGAAGAAATCTCCGAAGCCGGTGCGGCCAAAGCCCGGACAAGTGGTGATCGCGACTGCGCTCGACGGCTCGCCGATATTCTGCTGCCCCGAGTGTCAGATGGCGTATCCAGAAAAGGAGCAGCTGGAGATACATCTCATTGTGCATAAGATTGAGAGGCGGTTCATTTGTGGGATCTGTGGCGCTGGGTAAGTTCACACTTCTTTTTTTATTTACCTTATACTCCTGAAATGTAGTTATTTTACTCCTCCTAACAAACAATTATTAGGGCAAAACTGATCAGACACTTGGTTGTGCGTACAAGGTTTCTTCCTGAGCGAAGTTTCTGCGCCCAAAAGGCGTGTGGCGGTGTAGTACGAGTGGCCACTTAGTGAATCCATAGTAATTTTTTGTCGAACAATTTTTGCAACAACTTTAAATAACTTTTGCGGCTTTTGCTTTACTTTTGTAATTCGTTGTTGCCCATGAACACTACTAAATGTAGCTGCACAAACATAAACTTCACTATGGTTGTACCCGATTTAAGTCTTTAGTGTAATAACTCCCAACATTTGATACTTGAAATAACGTAGTTGCATTTGCTGCATCTCTGTCTTATTACCTAACCACTAAAAAAATCGACCTTTCATTCATAAATAACATAGTGATTTATAACATATTTCATATTTTAATCCAGTCTAAAACGCAAAGAGCACTTGGAGCGCCACAAGCTGGGCCACAACCCAGAGCGGCCGTACGTGTGCGGCGTGTGTCGCAAGGGGTTCAAGCGACGCGAGCATCTCAACCTGCACACCGTCATACACTCCGGCGTCAAGACTGAGATGTGCAACGAGTGCGGGAAAGGTAAAATAAAACCTATTTCAACTTCTTATAGACGGATTTTGCGCAGCAATTGTGCGGTACAAAAGGGTGCATAAAATGTTTTGCCTTGTAGCATGGCGATTCTATTTCTATTCTACCATAGAATATAATAGACAAAGCTCTTCATGAAATCTTTCTACAATCTGACATTTTGTCGATTCTTCCGTCGACAAAACCCGTTTCTACGGTGGTCATGCTACGCGAGCATTAGTAGAAAAGTGCTTTTATCAGATTAATACTAGCTTGTTCTCGATAAGCGATGAAGGATACGTTGTTGAATGACCTATTTCCAATTTATTTCTATCTTACCTTTATTTTAAACTTAAGTTATTGAGGCACAGGGGACAACACAGAAAATAAATACACTCGGTTTAAATTCATTTATTGCTCGCCCATGGATACGTACACTACGTACAGTGGTCTTGTCCTTTTCTCCGTAGTGTATCATGTTGACAATAGGGACAGACACGCACTCGACAGTCCATCCAGAATTATAATAGCTCATTCGAGCCCACATTCTTAGCAATAAAGAATTTGATCAATATTTCGGCAACCACAGCCTGACAGACGAGGCAGTTAAATTGTTTCTCTGAGACTTCGTCGAGCTTTATTGTATCTTCGCTTTTCTGTGGTCGCCACTGTTGATTCTGGCATTCTAGAGTTACAGTGGATTGGGAATAGTGTGGTGGACTTGTCCCATTACCCACAGCCTGGCTACTGATACTCGGCAATCACTGACACCTGATGATTGTAATTTTGAGTCAAATAATTAACCAGGCACTTGTTTCTTCAGGTTTCTACCGCAAAGACCACCTCCGCAAGCACACGAGATCGCACGAGAGCAAACGAGCGCGAGACGAGGCGGCAGGAGACAGCTCGCCCGCGCCCGTGCCCGCGCAGCCCTCCAGCGGGAACAACAACCTTATGCCCGAGATTACTATACACGTTAGTATTTGAGACCTATTTTATTATGGTACCGGTGGGAGTGGCTTAGGAACGAACTCGGGGATCTACTAACAAGTTTCTGACGTTGTCAGGTTTCTGCTTGTAGCAGCGATCTATTCGACTAAAATGTCTAGTTTTTCGACAAAGACGTCACTCTATCGAAAAGTGCGCATCTGCAGAAAAATGTAAAGAAAAATAAGCTTTGCTAACTTTTGTTACGAGTCCGAGTTACATTATTATATAAACAAAAAAACCTATTAGGAAGGCTTATTTTTCCCCATTTGTTGATGATACAAAAAGAAATGAATATTTTTTGTTATACTCAACATTTAGAAACATTTGCCATTACACGAATCTTTTGTCATCATTATATTCAAAACTGTTAGACACTATTATTTGAAATGTAAACTATTGTATTTGTAAGTAATTTGCCTGTATACCTATAATAATATTCAACGTATTTTTTAAAAGAATAAATGAAATGAAATTCCTAAACGGACTCTTTAATAATTTCCCGCATAACATTTCTATATTTGTATTGCAGATACCAACAAGCTCCAACTCAGCGATGCCGGTGCAGATCAACATCCCGCAGCACGTGGTGACGTCACTGGCAGCCAGCCAGCACGCGGTGACGTCACTGGCTGCCAGCCAGCACGCGGTGACGTCACTGGCTGCCAGCCAGGACGCGGCCGACGCGCAGACAGCTCTGGACGCCTTGCTGGCGCAGCACTCGTGACACGACACGTCTGCGGCCCGCAGGCAACGGTTATAGGGGTAGGGAAGACAGGCCAGGATAGGTTTCAATGTAATCTTCGTCATATCAAGATAGAAATTCCCAGTGTAAGTTGATCTAGAATTTTACAGTCAATGCTTTGCAATTACCGGAATTCTATAACAAAGCACTGGGGCAGAAAGGTCTACAACACGGCACTGTTTTGGTTATGTAGCCGAACAGAATGGAACGCCTATAAAATTCAGAGACAGTTTATCCTGGGAATTATACCTTGATGTGTCCTGTGTACAATATTCCTCACGTATACTTGTGTGTAAAGTAAATTGCGGTCAGTCCGGTATAAAAAACGCAAATCTAATCCGTAGCTTACACACAAAGATTTATGATGAGTATTGTATGCGCAAACTAATTCCGTATGAAGTGAAAGAACGTTGCCAGTTGTAAATGCACTCAGTGGCAATCTTGAACTTCTCTGTATCTTCCTGGTCCCTATAATCATACGCACAAATTGTATCACCTAGAACAGTGCGGGAATGCGGCTCAAATATTATACTAGAAAGTCTTCTCCGGTTACTTTTCTAAGTTCCATAAATTCTTAATTACCATGGGAGGTTTTCGCCTCCTAAAAATCCATAAAAGTTCTTTGAATCCACACTCCCGCTCTGTGTCATGATTAACTTATGACGTCACCAGCGGCTCGTACAGTGATGTCTCCGTCTCCATCTCAGGGACTGAGTTATGAAGTATTAATGCCATCATTTACCCAATGAGGAAAAGAGATGGAGCTATACATGACCGATAGCACCAACATTTTGTCCCAACGGACTCCTGATGGCATAAGTTCTTCATAAAACGGCCCCAGGTCATTGCCTAGTGTACTCATGACAATAATTAAGACGATGGCTATGTACGCAAGTTCGTCTGTCTGTTCGGACATGCTCGCTTTATTATTTTATGACAGGGCATTAGTTCACAAGCTTTAGAAAGTGTTTGGCTTCTGTAGTAGCACTTAAGCACTAATTTAACTACTGTCGAAATAGACGTGGTTTTGCGTTAGAAACTGATTTATTAGAGCAGGACTCTAAAGTTGGCATGATCCGAACTCTTCAGACCGAACTTCTCTAAATCAACATATCAAAGCCAGAAAATAATTAAAAAACTACTAGCAATTGACCTTTTTCTGTTTGCTCTATAATATTTAAAAATAAAGTATGAATGAGTTGTAAAAGCTATTGGGACTAAAATAAGAAGGATAATGATTGTTGCTGGTTGTGATTTGAATGGAGCCATCAAACAATACGCCAGATACTTAACAATTACAGGGTAAGACAGTCTTAATGTGAATTATAAGCCCAATGCACTGCCGAATTATAACTAAAAAGTTGTTTGTAAAAAGTAAATAGAGAAATGATGCGATATTTGATATAAATGAAAGAAGACATTTTAGACTTAGCAAATGAAACGCGGACAAAGTTTCATCACCGTGGTTTTAGAACCAGAGTGAGTCTTGGCGTAAATATTGCAGAATTTTATAGATTACAATGATTTCTCAGCATAAATTCAGTTTAAACGTATCATTCTTATCAAATATCTCAACATTTCCTACTCTACGAAGTCGTGGCCTTGTATGAGTCTATAAATTAACCTAACATGGTAAATATTGAGCTCCATGAAGAGACTAGAATAAAAGTCGTGTAAAGACATGCGTTGTTTGTAAGGGAAAATTAGATTAGGAACAAAATTAGAACCAGCTTCGTTTTGTTCAAAGTAATGTGATGAAGCTTCAAGCATAATGTTTGTATAATGTGGATACATATCACGTTATTTGTTTTCATTATAAAATACCATGACATGACACTCTCATTCCGTCAAGAACTGCTGCACAAACTTGTATGGTCAGCCGTCAGACGGTTTTATAAAAGCGCTTTGCTTTCTCTGTAAAGTCACTTGTGGATTCCTTTTGGCAGTTGGGTCATCGAAATAAGTACATTTTTGTGGTAGGTTAAAGTAGTATTTTTATATGATGATGAACATAGATAATAGTTTCCGTAATTCATATAAGTCTGTAGTTTCTACTCTAACATCGGATGTAAGATCTTGTTTAAATGAAGGTACCCTAAATAATATTATTTCATAACGGTTTACCTTAAATCCAAGGAAACAGACCTATAATCTTTTGTATGTAGAAGACTACAAGACTCATAATAACTTAGTTACTAGTTATATTCGAGGTTTTCAATATGTTTATAAATATTCAAGAAGTTTCAGTACTACGGAAAGATGTTATCCTCTGCTTGGTTTCTCGTTTGATTTCAACAACACGGAGTGCAATCAATAAGATTCATTGTAAATATCATCGTCTCTGTGATATTTATACCATTACCCGCTTTTATCGCATTCTCATTACTATTATGTGCTTATTTTGTATACAATTTTGTTTTTATTTCCATCGAATTGTGATATTTATTTATAGTCCGTTGATTGGTGCATGCTGGGATTATTCTCGCTTCAAAATAAATAATTAAAACTACGTATATTGTTCGTTAATTCGATCCGTCCCATTTCGAAATGGTTTTTCATATTTTTGTGCTATTTTAAGAAATGTTTTATGTATACAACTATGTGTGTAAAGTTTACTGCCGGCCTACCGCTAAGTAATCCTAGTGTCACCGTGGAACGGACTTGTTGCGCTGACTAAGTTCCTCGCGAGTGTGTGAGAGATCATTTTTGTTAACGTATCGCATGTTGCAATAAAAAGCAAATAGTAAAAATATGTGTTGTATTTTAGCCTTTGGCATTTCTATGTCGAGAAAAGCCTTTTCTGAATCTTCTTGGTTTTATTTTTGGCTATTACTCCAATCTGTGTTCTATCGAATTACATCCAAGAAAATTTAAGTTGTATAACACATTTGCGCGAGTCATAATATAAAATTATGTTAAATTTAGGCTTTTCCACCACACGATATTAATATTGTCAGCTTTAAAGTAGGTGTAAATTATTTTCCAATTATATTTTTGTACTTAGTATTAAGTTTTTGTAATGCATCACTACACTGTGGCATGTTTTGTACGTCTTAGCTTAGAACGCTGCTATTGCTAGTTCAAGGTGCTTGATGAACGTTCATTAAGTTTTGCAAGTCTTTTCTGGACATCCCTATGTCCACGTTTTAAACAAAATCATGGTGTTATCAAAATCAGAGTTCCCTATTTCTGGTAGCTAATTTTGAAACTATTTTAACAAATTCATGTAGTCCAAGCAAGTCTAATAAATACTTCCACTGTTTCCTCAATCTCTTATTAATATTAAAATAAATTGTATTTTTGTACATTTTGTTAATTTAAGTGTATTTAATGAAACGTTGCGTAGTCTAGTTCGGTTCGTCGTTCTAAATCTCAAAAACTTATTTAATTTTTTTGTGTAACTGTTTAGGCATATTGTGCGTACTTCGGTCGAAAACTTTACTTCTTATCTTACTGTTATCATTTAAGATGACTTTAGCCGTTAACCAATTTAGAAGCGTATTTTTTTATTTGGTTTTAAAAGAAATTAGTTGCAAGTATTATAAGATTAAGACATAGCAAATAGACCATTAACTTTTGTCCGAAGTTATAAGTGTAAACTTTTGTATGAAACTTATTTATTAAGAAGACACCGTAAGAGTAAGAATAAAATCACTGATTTTTAAAAGTAATGTTTTTCATTTCACACCAATTTTGTAACCAACAGAAAACCTATCTTATCTTTATTTCACGAATTTATTACTTGTGGTATTTATCGTTGATGTTTACTAACATCAACAGCACAAACCGCCACAACACAGCCATATTAATCTAATCTAACCCTACAAAATCTGCACTTGCCCTAACATGCCATTACTCGCCCCCCACATCCCCTTGCTTTAAGTCAATAAGCATTGTTTACGTACAGTTCTATTTAATCGACCATGGAATCACAAAATCACCGGCCGTCGAGACGTCTCCGGGCAGTCATAATTTGTCATGAGATTCCCCATGACAAATTACGCACCATTATTTTGCCTGATCAAATTCATCATAGTAAAAAACTGATATTTTTTTAATGTTCAGTGCACCTGATATCGGCCAGCATGCCGTCTTTGTAAATAAATCAATACACTCGTAATGAACATTGTGAATGGCGATAATTGCGCCATTGTTTTCCTTGTATGTGGAGCTTGCAGCCATTTACGAGTTTATTTCAGCCCCATATCTTTTTTTTTTGGCGGGTGGAAAATTATCAAATAGTGAGTGAGTGTCAGACTTCTACTGACTAAAAACCACCCATGGTCCTTCTTAGCCCTTCATATCGCCTCGACATATCTCTTGCGAACAACCCGCAGCCCCGGCGAGCACCCGCAGCCCCGACGAGTATCCGCAGCCCCGACGGGCTCAGCCCCATGAGGCATAGTCAAGTATCACACCATTCCAGTTGGTCTTGGTATGCTCCTCTTTGTATCACACTGCCGGGCAAACGCCTCCCCTTTTATTTCACCCCGGTTTAATTAGGGTATTGATTTATCAATAAAAATGAAAACATTACTTACGCCCTCATAATGTGTTCTTCTAAGCATCGTAGATAAATAAAACAACATTTCGGTATTTATTTCAGTGTAAAAAATAGTGTAGGATTTGTGTAGCTGCAGGATCACAGCATTCTCGGCTTCCGACGCCGCTACTCTTCACCGCTACAAGATGAAACACCACCAATCTTCATCACAGCATAAGCACGCCGCCGCGCCGCCCGTACATTATCTATTACACGGCCTAACTGTTTCTACCTAAATATTTGGGGTACGTCCAACCAATAGGGTGGAAAACAAGCTCATTTACATTTTTACAGTCCCTGAACATGTTTATACACAAAGGAAAAGTACAAACCTGTGTTACTTACCGTAGCCTTATAGTTTATATGCCTTTTGTTTATTAACTTTTACGTTTTCTATTCCTTTTCTTTAACTCTTAGTTCACACCAAATCTCCTTATGTAAATTAGATTGCCAAACTTTGACCCTGAACTTGTTTTGGTCTTGAAACAGAGGGTAACTCCTTAGTGGTTACTTGGTTCATGTCGCGCGAGGCGAGGCCCCCGGGCCGAGAGATCGCGCGTGTCGCGCTGCGCAGCCCTCCCCCCGCGCCGTCTCGCGCTGCGCACCCTGTCCGCGCACCCGTACATACACCACTTACTTATTTCATCAACGACGAACAATTAAAACGCGATGAAAACCTACTTTCTGGACACAAAACAGGTAACCATTCCATTATGTTTCCACCCTTTTGTGTCTTCTCGTGTCGCGGCGTCTCAGTGCGCGTTCCAAGATCGATGGTGTGAGACGGCGGGCCGGTAAAAATAAAGTGTTAGAAATGATTGGGGTGAGGCAGAATGGCGGGGGTTGAGTGCGCGCCCTACTAGGGGCCGCACCCTTTGATTCACTTTGTTGTGGTTCGTAACGAGTACTCCACCTGCTCAACAGGACGAGTGCAGTTTTTATATCTCGCGTGCGACTTTGCGACCCCCGCTGACGTAACATTATTCGCGTAACTACGATGTCTGCCGCGGTTTCAGAGTCGGTAAACTACGATGAACTTTGCTCCGTTCACTGGGCACATTCCGACGGCGGCAGCGATCCCGTCTATCCACCAGTTCGCTGCAAAGTTTGGATATGAAAATGGAGGCAGTAGTTCTGGAGGAGTGCTGCAGGAGACGCGCTATCACACAGCAGGCGGCGGCGGCGGCGGAGTGCAGTTCGCGGTGGCGCCGGGTACGGGCACACTGGCTGTGGATGGCGTGAAGTTCAGGCAGGCGGAAAGTGTGGTGGTGGTCAGTAGTGCCCAGCCTGGCACTGTGGCGCTGGCTGGGCTGGCGCCCATACATACAGGTTAGTCAGTGCTTAGAAGCCAATGATCATTTAGGCATAATTAATCTCAGTAAACAAGGGTTAAATTGCGGAAAACACTTTATATTCTAATTATGTTTACAAACAGTGTTTCATTCAGTCATCATTATCTCCATTTTTCCTACCAATAATATGTCAACACCCACCTGTTAACCCCGTATCATTGGAAACAGTGAACACTGGCGTGAAATACCAGACGATATCGTCTTCGTCAGTGAACCTGGGCAACATTGCGTATGGCGGGCAGGCCAGTTACGTGCAGGCAGAGTCGGTGCATCAACATCTGAAGGCAGAACAGCGTCAAGACAAGAGGGAGTATCGAGAAGAACTGCATCATGACCTCATGGCTACTATGATGCAACAGCATCAAGGGATCAATAGTAAATATTACCTTTCAATTATGTAGTAGATAGCTTTACGCTCTGATGCTTCGTAGTTATATGTCATTGTATAAGTTTTAGATAAAAGACATACGGTTATAGGTACCTTATGTGATAATATTTCCAAATTATTTTAATTTTAAACATTATCATCGTTCAGCCAAAAGACTTGCACAGTTAGAAATATCGGTTTCCTCCAATTTTAAACGGAAAGATGAATTCTGTCGCTGTCTCTTTGTTGAACCTGTTATATTTGCCGCCCCTAATGGGTTAAAGACGTTCATCATCCATTATTTATTTATTCAATACTTTAAACACACAAAATGTACAGAAGCAGACTTCTCTACCAGTTAATCTTCGGGTGTCTTGACCAGATTCTGACGTGTCCTTCTCTTTATGTTTAGTGGCGCAAGCGACGCCACTGCAGCAAGGCCAGCAGCTACTAGTAGTTCTGCACGAGCCGAAGGAAGCAGCAGCACTGGCTCGAGCCATCAAACAGGAAGGTCGGATTGATCGCAACGGTACCGCACCTGCCGAGTTTATCAGTAAGTTACTTACCGTGGAGTTAAATCTATCAAACCGATTGAGCCTACCGTGTTTGTTTGAGGGATGACAGATATCCTTTGACCTGTATGTTTTATGATTAGGGCACATTTCATCACCATTTGCAGAAAAAAATCGACAAAATTGAAGCTAGCTAGCCGCTAGCTGTGAAAAAAATAGCAGTTACGCCGTCTTAACCATTATTTCGTTCAGTGTTAAAATACTAACAATGAAGCTTTTCGTTTATTGTTAAATACAATATTTTCTGAAATTATTTCAATGTGTTCTCATTGGCTAGTCAACTCGCTGTGGTTCTTTGGTTGTAGCCTTATAAGTACGGCTCAGCCATAAGTGGATTCAGCTTCTCATGTGTCATTGCTTACATATTTCTCATGAACCAGTGCTTATTTCTTGGCATAGTTATAGAGACTTTCTATAAATACGTTATGTTATTATTTACTTAGTTTACTTCGTCTGTAACCTCGGTGTTCCCAATGTAGAAGTACTAACATATATCTAGTAGGTAAACATATATTATACTAGAACAGGTATGCACTTCGATAATTTTCTTGTTTCTTGGTTAATAGGAAGTGAAATTTTGGGATTATTTTTCATCGATTCGTCCATCACACTCATCATCTTCCTGCCCTTATCCCATTCTATTTAGGTTCGGCACAACACGTTCACTTTTTCCATTCTTCCCTGTCAGACGTCACAGTGGCATTTACTCTTTTCGTCCATCACTACAACACGTAGATCACCCACTTTCGCCTTCACTTCAACATCACCATCGACGACTACTTCCTTCAATTTTTCCATTTCCTCGCATATCACAGCCATCATTCTCACATCACTCTAACATTCACCTAGTATCGTGTGCGTCAGGCATCGGGGACGTGACGGACAGCTCCACGTGGCAGACCCTGGGTGGTGGCGTGGCCGATTACCTGTCTGCCCTGCCACTGCCTCTGCACCATCTCCTGAAGTACTCCACACCGGCTACCGTGATCGAGAACAAGAGAGAAGAACAACCGACGATTGTGGCCACAGTCAATGCTAACGCCTTCAAGAACCAAGATTTGAATTCTATGCCAAATATTGCACATACACACACAGTAAGTTTGGATTTTTTTTGCATTCATCATCATCATCCACAGCCCGACTTCACCCACTGTCTTTGCTTTTTTTTATTTTTTTTCCTTGTAATTCTAGCCAGAACAATGTAGTAGGTGTTGTTTCTTATTCTCGGTTACTCGGTATTCTTTATGTCACCATCAGCCTACAGCAGTCCACTGCTAGTTATAGGTCCCTCTAAACGCTGTCTTCATTATCAGCAAAACTTATCCAGCTGCTACTAGCTACTCTGCAATTGTTTCATCTAAGTTTTTTACTTGAGTCCCTTAAGTTACGTTTGCCTATAAGCGGTCTCCACTGAAGAACACCAACTAGGCAAACATTAATCCTATAAATATTAATGAAATATTGCAATATTCCAGCAGATGCCTGCGAACAACACAAACACAAACAGCGTGGTGGTACAAACTTCGACGATAGTCAGCCCACCTTCGAACCAGAGCACCAACACCGTCATCATGTCTAAAAAGAAGAGGAGAAAGAAATTGCTGAAGGAAAAGAAACAGCGGCCTAAGCCGGGAGAGATACGACTTACTACTGCTTTGGGTAAGAACCTACATAGGTACCTATATTTATAGAGTAGAAGGGACACGTCCGAACCCACGTAATTTTTTTTATCGGTTACTTAAAAAAAATCTGCTATTTCATACATTTTGACCGTGTATTGCAGTTTTGTATGAAACCGCTGATGGTTTTGTTTTTATTATTACCGATTATTTTTTACGTGGGCGTCAAGAATGATTTTCTGAACACGTGGTAACCGTTTGGTGTATCTTCCACTCTGTATAGGTAGGTACAATCATATTAATTACTAAACAAAATAATAGCTGAAGGACGTACATCCACTCATGGGCAAAGTCTTTCCCTAAGTATCGCTACAACAGCCAGTTCTGCGCTGCTTGCATCCGTGTGGAAGCAGCATTTCAAAATTCTTCACATTAAAGACAGTTTCGTAGTTATATTATTATACTTATTACACGATTCTACAGATGCCCAGTTACTTACATTTTACGAGTCACAACACTCCTGAAAATATAAAATGAAAGTGTTTTTTGATTAATTGCAGATGGCAGCACGTTGTACTGCTGTCCAGAATGTCACATGGCGTACCCTGAACGAGAGCTTCTGGAACAGCATCTAGTGGGCCACACCATGGAAAGGAGGTATTAAGATACAACTTTTAGTTAAAGTAGAGTTAGTTCTTCTAGATGATAGAGATGGACCTACTCGTATGGAAGCCATAGCATCTAAATATTTCTATCAGATTTAAATTTAATAAATATTATCATAGGGGTTCTTTTCAGCTATTCAAGACTTTTTTTTATACTGTGTATATAAGCGGATAATACATAGGCGGATTTCTAGCATAGATTATAAGAAGTCAAGCTCTAAAAACGACGTTTTCTCAAAGTTTTATAAGTGCCTCCGCCTATGTGAATTTTTTTTTTTTGATTTTCATTGATTTTTGAAACACTTACTTCAACGGAACCTTCTATGTCTCCAGATTCATCTGCGACATCTGCAACGCAGCGCTCAAGCGTAAGGACCACCTGACCCGCCACAAACAGTCGCACAACCCCGACCGGCCCCACGTGTGCTCAGTCTGCATGAAAGCTTTCAAGAGGAAGGAGCAACTCACGCTGCACTTCGTCATCCATTCGGGAGAGAAGAGGCATGTGTGTAATGAGTGTGGGAAAGGTGCGTTGAACTTAGTATTAATATTATTATTCTTCTTCAATCATCATCATCAGCCTATAATGTTCCCACTGCAGGGACTCAGACCTCCTCTCTAGGAGAGGGATGGTAGATGTCACATGTCTTTGTTTTTTTTGGCTCTAAGACATGCTGGTTTCTTCGCGGGTTTTTCCTTCATCGTTTTGAGAGCAGCGGTAATGAAATAAACTAAACAAAGTAATGCGCCTGCCTGGATTCGAACCCACGACTATACTGTTTGTAAGTCGGGGCCGCCCCACTGCTCTCTGCTTCTTCAATCGGTCCTTTTTTTGAGGATTGTGGTCAACGGCCAATCTGCCTCCGTCGACTACGGTCCAAAGTTGCCGTCACCACCTGCTGAAATTTACTTGAGGATGTAGGTCCTTTTACTTGATTGGACCATCGTGTTGGCGGCCGGCCTCGTACTTTCCTTACCTTACCTTCGGTATTGTCAACGATGACCAACTTTTCAAGTCTGCTATCACTTTTTCGCAATATTATTCACATATACAGGGTGTAAATCAACCCATCACACAGCCGTCAACCAAGCATTCTGTACATCAAACTAAGTACCCCTACGCAATAATTTTTGCTGGGAAACGACTTTTATTTTTGGGGTCAAAAATCACATTTTACGGTAAAACTCAAAGTAGCACTCTTAAAACATTGTGCTTGTGGATGCTTTGAATAGTAAACGGGTCATGGAGGTAATTTAAGTAAAGTTAAAACCTGAAAAACTAGTATTTACAAAAACAGCTTTATTCAAAGCCAGAGTGAAAGAATATTACCTTTCCTCTTTATTGTGATTTCTATTATATATATATATGTATTTTATTTGTTTATATGTATTAGCATTGTGTATTTATATACGTATATATTATTATGTACTTATATGTGTCTTTATTATTATATAGGTTAAGTTAGTTAAGACATAAACACCGTATTCTTTTCCGCTTCTCACACACTATAGTCTACATTTCTTTTTTCATTTCTCCTTTTGCAGGTCTGCTGGCAGAAATTTCTTGTGAAATAAGCAGTACCTTTGTACTCATATGTTATATTATGATATTTTTCCTGTGCTGTCTACTGTGTGTACATAAATAGTAAAATAAATAAATAAATAAACAGCTGTGAAAAATGTGGAACTTTGACCCCCAATATCTCCGTAACTAGGAGGTTCCCAGGTATGGCCTAAAACAAAAAAAATGATCGCAGTGGTGGGGAGAACAAGTGCCCTTCGTTTGCGTTAAGGGGACTTTTACACCCTATAGACTATTTAGTAATTTCCCAGTCTAACCGGATGCAGCGGAATACCCGTATGTTTCATGGAGTGAATGTAATCTCACCTCCACAATGAATTCATTACAATACCTACTCCTAGACTGCTTTTCAAAATCTCAGGTTTCTGACTACCAGTTACTGGCAGCTGATAACTTTGTAAACTTATAATTATGTTTTTCTCTGTAAGCGAATGTGTAATTCTTTTGAGAAAATAAATATCTTTAACCGTATCAACCATGTTATCAACATAATCTCGATATTTAATGGGTGAAGGTGACGTAAATCTAGATTTGTCCCCTCACACCCATCCGCTATTACATAGGCTATAATCTGGCGAAACGTGAGTCTCCTTTTTTTTTTCATTATAATCTCTTATTCCTCAGGATTCTATCGCAAGGACCACCTTCGCAAGCACACTCGCTCGCACATAGCGCGCCGGGTGAAGGCAGAGATGTCCCAGCAGGTGGCGTCCAACTCACCGCCGCTAGCGATGGCGGTGCCGGCGCCCACACCCGATCCCTCCTGACCGCACGGCGAAGACAAGAACGCCAACGATCTGCTTTCACTCATCGCGTCTCGACTCGAGTAGGGTATCGTAGGTTGAGGGGTAGAGAAGGAAATAATACTCTGTTTCGGAGCGAAGTTTGCGAGGTTTCTTAAGCCTTGTACCCCTACGATACAAAGCTTGAGGCTATCATCGAACCTGTTATGGAGTAACGTTTTCATGTGTTAGGTGGCAACAACGGTAAGAAAAAGTTAGGGTCGCAAAAGTTACTACATGTTACCATTTACAAAAGGAAACTTCGGTATATTCTTAAGGAGTGTGCTAAAAGATCTAACCGCCTGGTTTAGCATTTACTGCTAATAAAATTTGCTTGCAACGTCGTCGGTATCTCGATTCCGAAAGCACTTTTCTCTCGCGCTAGTGAGCGATGTTTCTGAGCGACAAAAACAACAAGTCTACGAGAAAATGTGGAGAGATCTGGCTCAGTCCTGAATCACTCTTTTACTCCATATTCAACTTATTCAAAGCGTGTGTTACTTTCCAAGATTGTTAACCAGGAAAATCGGGTTATTAGGTTCAGAGACGTTATGACAGGCCCAGTTTCGCTTCCATTCGGAGTATTATTTCATTTTCTACGGTGGAGGTGAGTTGATTCAAGCGTTCGTGTAAATAGGATTGGAATCGTGGAACAGTGTAGTATATCAGCTATGAAATGTAATGACTGATGTTTATTTTAACTGTTTGGTTGTTTTTTTTCTTCAGACTTTATTTTTGGTTATAAGATATATAATTGTGTTATGTTTAAATATATTTTAATTAGGTACTTTGTAGAGCAAGAAATGGGCTTAATTATCAAGCAAAAAGTTTATAAATTGGAACAGGCAAAGAATCAACTCTCCTCTTTAGTGAAATATATTAAAATGATCAAATAACCTATATTTGAAACCTTTTACCTAGATAAGAATAGTTAGTTACTACAGCACTTTGAACTTAAATAAATTTCAAGGCAATATCCATTACAAAAACTGCCATGTAAGAGTATTTTTGTTGTGGAGCAGTTCACCTCAATGGCATTCTAAATAGTGTATCTGACCATATAGCGTTAGATGTACATAACTTTTTATATCGGGGGCAACATTTTCTTTTGTTGCACCGATCTTCTGCGTAGGATGTGAGGTACTAATCTAGTCGAATGTAAGTACAGTACTGACCTGGCTGTAAACACATGCACTTTTTATTTTGTAGCATATATGTTTATAGCATATTTACGCCAGGATACTAAGGACTGTGAAAGTGTTTATAGACAACCCAGATTCAGTGGTGGTGCAAGCCTGGACTGAACATATTCTTGAGAACGTTTCTGTTAATAATTTGATTCCAAAGATTGCAAGTGAGATTGGGGCGTCCGAAAAGGGCAATTATTTTACTAGTGTAGGTTAAATTAATTCGTTTATTTATTTTCTTGTTAAAACCTTATGTACCTATGTTAATTTGTTATTTCTAAAATTGATGTTAAGTTGAGTATATGTTATCGCCAAGGCAAAGCTTTGCTTTAAAGGGCAGTTTAAGCAATGATTTAAAATGATTTGCTCACTGCCGGAGCTTCACAAGGAGCAGGAAAAAAAATAACATACATACACACGAATGAGAACCTCCTCCTTTTTGAAAGTTGGTTAAAAATGTCGGCCCGTGTCTTCATATAAGCGACCTTCGCGCGAACACATGTAAAATGAGTAGCATAATTTTTTTTTATATGCGGCATTGCAAGGGAATCAACTGTCGTGGTTTATAGACATGTGACGAGGAGGGACAAATCGTATGGGACTAAAAGAGTAGTGAAGATGATGATGATGATGATACGCGACGATTAGAAATTCGCGCGACCGTTCCGTTTGGTTACTATGCGGGGTAAGGATTAAACAATCCTTAATAAATAGCGTGTGATGTACTGTCTCCGTGATAACGCGTTAGTTCGACGAGTTCAGAACCTGAATTCGTAAGAATATATTTCGCTGTGATGTAATTTTTTATACATTTATTGTGTTTTAATATAAATTTTAAATGTTGTACTCCTTTAAGGGTTGTTTTTTTGTTATTGTTGTTTATTTAATGTTTGTATCTCTGTTCAGTTCGTTTGTGTGATTTGATGTACAGTAACGAGCAAAACTATGTGTACACTTGGCAAAGTTCAGAGGCGAATTTCTCGTGAAATAACTTTTAAATATGACCTACTTTATGATAATATGGGTTCCTTCCAAAATATTAGTTTCGTGACGTCGCATGAAAACGATATTATAGTAAGTAGGCGAAAATAGGGTACATGACATAAAAAATCTAATTAGTCCGTCAGATAGATTTCCAAAAAATATTGGGCCACTTTTTTTCACGTAAACAAAAAAAGGAGACGATACAGCTTCGAAAACTGTCAAAAAACGTGTAACGTCATATTTCAGTACATTTTTTACCGGAAAGTGACGTCACAAGCTTTTTTATTAATTTGATAAAACAAAAAACACGTATCCAATATTTTTCGATAATCTAACTGCCAGACTAAACAGAAAGATTAAAAAAAATATATATTACTTTTTTTAGTCAGGAAAGTACCCAATTGCTTCTAAACGTTAATTGTATACATATTGGTGCTGTTGACTGTACCTAATGTAAGTACATGTTTATGCGACATAGCTGTTATAGGTATACCATAGAATGTTTGTTCATTACTCGTATACTAGGCTAGTATAGTACATACCTACGGGTAGTTCACTTACTGCCGCACTCAGAGAGCTTTAATGATTACTTAGGCCATCACTTAGTAAAGGTTTTGACAGTTTTGTCATACAAAAGTATGTCAAATCTTTACTAAGTGACGGCTTAAGTAATCATTAAATATCTCTGAGTACCGCAGTTAGGTACGTACAAACATATTTTTATAGTAAAATCGACGCTCAGTCTTAGATGTTTTAGTACTTGTAATTTTTGCAAGTACAAAATTGTTTTTTAAAAATTTGTTTTAGACGATATTTTTTAAATGAAAATGTTGTATATTTTTCTGTCTAGATCGCTATAATATTGATAAAGCCAAAAATGCGACTCTGTCATACGCAGATTTAGAATAAAATAGAATTAGGTTTCTTTACTGATTACCCCTTTCCCTAATCTAATTACTACTTTCTTAATTGAATAATGTCTAATTAATAGTTTACCGTTCCTAGTTTTACTTATAGTGATGTGACCCAGCGTAGGTGACACAACATAAACTTTACTTTTATTGTTGTTGTGTTTTCTTCCTTCATTTGCTGATATATTTGCTGCCAGTTAAGATGTCAATAGCGGTCATTGCCCTTTCCCTAATATCTCTTCGTACGAACCAAAACAAATGAACCATGTATCGCTTTTCTTTAGAAAAAAAATGTTGAAGATCACGATCGATGACGATTCAAGACATGGACAGGCTTATTTTTGGATTATAAAGTTAAGAACTTTAATAAATGTAGATGGGTCAATGACCGCTATTGACATCTTAACTAGCAGCAACTATACACACCTATGCTGGACCACCGTTTGTATGTTATAGGCCAATCCCGTAATATTTTTCAACAACTCATAATAGTAATAGTACATAGTGATATCCAGAATCTCTGCCGACATTGTGCTTTCGAATTTTAACTTAAATATAACATTTTACTTGATTTTGTAGTTTTATTTGAATTGTTTACTGTTTTCTATCTAATAGTAGGTAGTTTGGGGTCCCATAAGAATCTTAAAACTCGAATACTACTTCTGCGTAGCTCTTCAAAAAAAAAAACAGCTCTACCTAGCCATCCATCGTTTCCTTTCCTTCCATAAAGGCAACTTACAATTCTTAAAAAAATAATAGAAATAGCTTCTAACTGCAATGTAAAAACTGCTAGTGTTTTTTCCCTAGCCTTTTCCCAACTATGTTGGGGTCGCCTTCCAGTCTAACCGGATGCAGTTGAATACCAATATTTTATATGGATGCCTATCTGACCTCCACAACCCAGTTAGTACTGGGTGATACGGTATCTCTTGTTAAGACTGGTTGTCAGATATTCGTGCCACTGACTACCTGTTACGACTGTCAAATATCCACTAATGACAGCCGAGACCAACAGCTTAACGTGCTTTCCGAAGCACGGAGGAAACTCGGTATGTAATGTAATGGCTGGTCGCCCATCTACAGACGAACTTTGGCAAGCGCGGCTTAACCTGAAGACAGATTCGAGCGGTTGTTATCATCTGGCTCGAGATATTTGGCGTAGCCGTGAGACACAGTTTTATTATTATTTTTCTGGTTAGATTTTATTTTTTTATATACTGCTGCTAGGTTGAAATGGAACAGGCCTGGTCACATCTGCCGCATGTCGGAGAAGCAATGGGCAAAAATTACCACTCAGTGGACACCAACAAGCAGGAAACGACAACGCGGCAGGCCTAGAAGGAGATGGCGGGAGGAGCTGGACTCCTTCTCAAAGGATAGGCCTATAATCGCATTAGATCGCGAAAAGTGATAAGAGCGAAGGGAGGCCTTTGCCCTGCAGTGGGACAATACAGGCTTATTATATTTGAATGGCCTACAGATAGTTGTTTCGGGTCTGGGTGTTTGTGTGTATGTGAGCTTACATGTTTGTAAACGCACCCACGATACAGGAGAAATTCCTAGTGTGGGGCAACGTTTTTGTAAAAAATAAATAAAGGACATAATAATATATTTTGTTGTGTGCACTTGTGGCGTGTTCCACATAAATATCTTTTCCTTTTTTATTTTCTCGATGTTTATGTCTATTGGCATAAAATTATAACAAAAATGTTGAGTGCAAAATACTTTATTTTTGTACTTTCATGTCACATTGATAAACTTAGATTAGAATCACAACGTTATTTTCAGTGAAAAGACAAAATAGAGGAACTTTACATAAAGATAAACTTACAACTAATTTCGATACTTTGCCAGTTACAAAGTTAATTAATAAAACATGATTTGGAAACTTTTAAACAAAACATAAGCACTTATTTGAACTTTTGTTGTTGAAAAAGAAAAACGTAATTTTTTGGCACTAAGTAGATAAAAAATTTACGAAATAGTAGTTACAAATAGGTACTTTGAATAACACAATCTGAAAAAGAGAAATCTAGAAACTGGCAACGAATCCGAGTATTTGGTTTAAATGGCACAAATAGTGACACACTTACTAACTAACAATTTTATTTTTCACAATATTATCTTAATACATAGCAAATCACAATAATGTATCAATGTTTATTACCGAAGAACATTCAATGTTACACTAGAACAAGAATTTGAGAGATATGCAATTCTTTGTCATTGAGATCATGGCAATATACTATGTACTTGGACCCCGTGCTCATGCATATAAAAAAGTAGACGACAAATGTGAAAAAAAGACATATTTTTAAGAGAAACTAGCTTTTTGTCCACGGTTTCGCCTGCGTGGTCGTCCCGTCGATAAATTCTAATCTCAACATCTATCTACCTATAAAAATAAAGATCCTAACTGACTGACTCATCAACGCCCCGCCCCAACCCTTTTTTTTTTTGGCAGATGTAAAATTATCAAATAACCCCTCCCACTCTTGGGCAGAGCGAAAGGGAGTGTCAGACTTCTACTGACTAAAAACCACCCATATTCCTTCTTAGCCCTTGCGCCGAGGCCGCGTTATCTCTTTCGAACAACCCGCAGCCCCGACGGGACCCCCGCCCCAGCCCTTGGATCTAGAAAGCTGAAATTTTGCGCAGGGGTTCCCATTATAAAGTAGACTTTTTTCGAAATTCAACCCATAAAGGAGTTAAATTGGGAATGAAAGTGTGTATGGAAAATCGTATTTTTTTTTAGTTTAACTGACATCCACGCGGGCGAAGCCGCGGGCAATAGCTAGTGAATAATATAACTAAGAGTTTGTAACAATATTTTCATTTCAAAGAGTGTCCGTGGAGTTTTGTTCTCCATAGAAATCTACGCTACGCCTTGATAAGGCTTTCCGAGGCACGGAGGAATCTTGGTATGTAATGGGTGCCCAAAAGCTAGTTACCATATGTTTTAAATTATTAGGAGTGTCAATTACTTTCCTTGTTTTAAACTAGCAAGAAAATACATTTTGTCGCCTACTTTATATCTCCCGACACTCATTTCAAATAACTATTTACAATGTTTTAAGAATTAAGTTTATAAATAAATGCTCTGTTCCATACAAAATTATAATTATGTTCAAATACTAATGCAAAAGCATAACATTGCTATTTTAGAAGAAAGCTATTTAATCAACACTATTAATTTAATTGTTGTATAGAGCAGACAATTCAACATGCTAAAAGATGGAAATTCTCATTAGTATTTTTAAAATATTTTAAACACTTTTCAGTTTCGTTATTTGTTTTAATCCAAGTTTGTGCTGGTTTCCACCCTATTTTTTTAGAGTGTGGGAAAACATCAAATGACCCGCGCTGGGTCGAGCGGAACGGAGTGTCAGACTTCTACTGATTAAAAACCTCACATAGTTCTTCTTAGCCCTTTGTGTCTGAGGCTGCGGTATCTCTTTCGAACAACCCGCAGCCCCGGCACTGCTTTCCACCGTTATTTAAAGTTTTGTAATATGAGAAGAGCATTGCAGCTGTTACTATTGTTGTTATAACATGGTGCTATAAACACGTTAAAAGGCAGTAAAATTGGTTCACGCATATCTTTAGTAGAGAAAGACAAATAGCATGTTTTACAGGAATGTATCACTAAGGAAATTAAACTGCTACCAATCTTGTTAGTAGCATTAAAAGCAGATATCAGACGCTCCACTTTTTTACTTTCATCCATCATTTTTCACTCTAAGTGAAGTATGTGCATAAAATGACGCGATCCAACAATGTTGGATTTTGGGACTGAGTATTTACTTGGTCAGTAAAGTTAATATATATTATTGTATTAAGTTCTGATCAATTCATCTGGCAAAATAATTCAAAATCGTTTCCATTTTTAAAAATGCTTATTAAAAAAAAAAAACGAGCCTATATTTTTTAGCACACACAGTAAACTATACATTTTTAGTATAAAATGGCCTCTCTTTGTATAGATTTTGTCTTTCTATTCGCATAAACATTCTTTGAATAGCTAGATTGGTAGCCGTACGATGAAATGAAAAAAAAACAAGGAATACACCAATAAAATCCACAATTTTAAGTAAACCACAATAATATCCTATAAAACGACAAATTCTCATTTGTACATACATTAGGAGACGACGGGCGACGCCTGAGGGTCTATGGTAACTGCACGTTGCTCTCCATTATCCATAGACATCACCATCTGGTACGGGACTTTGATTTGCAGGGGCACGCGGAGTTTCGTGTTCGATGGCGCCTGAGAAATAAATAAAGATTTTTTTATATAATGTGGTTTTAAAAGGATAAGTAGTTCATGCGTAGTAAGTAACAAACAAGGGAAACAATGTAAAAATTATGTCTTTGCCTTAAAAAAAAATATGTTTTTTTTTGTACACCCATATAATATTTATGCTGTCATGGCTTTCGTGCGTTTGTTCCCACGGGTGACCACTGAAAACCAGCGCTGTGCTGTGGGTCTCCATAGCACAGCAACATGCTGAATGGTAACTTATTTGTCGCAGTCACGACGTACAAGCTGTTAACCTTTTTTTATATTATCACTGCTTATTTTATTTCTTACTGTTTGTTATGCGTTGTATAGTTTTTTTCTCTCTTTTGTGTCTCCTTGTATGTTCTTGTTTCTGCGACAAATAAATTATTTTTTCTTTCTTTCTTCTTCGTTCTGCTTCACAATTTTAAAGGCATTTTGGGGGAATGAAGGTCAGGGAAAGAAGCAGCGGCCCAGTGGTGGCGGCCCCGACTTACGAACAGTAAGTTGTGGGTTCGAACCCAGGAAGGCGCATTTTTTTTTTATCAGCCTATATTGTCCCACTGCTGGGCAAAAGCCTCCCTCATACCCTTCCACTCTTCCCTCTGTGTGGTTTTCCCCGTCCAATTTGTCATAAAGGAAGGCGCATTACTTTGTGTAATTTATTTCATCACCGCTGCTCTCAAAACGGTGAAGGAAAACATCATAAGGAAACCAGCATGTCTTAGAACCAGAAAATTCGAAGATATGTGACATCTACGAACCCGCACTGGGCCCGCGTGGTGGATTATATAGCCCATCCCTCTCCTAGAGAGGAGGTCTGAGTCCCTGCAGTGGGAACATTATAGGCTGATGATGATATTATGAACGTTGAAAAAGGTTCGCTTCCTTATTAAACAACGCCAGGAGGATGCAGAAAATACTCACATGTATAGTAATCTCGGGTAGGACCTGCTTCTTGGGAGGTAGGGGCAGTTTGTTGATGGGGTACAGGTCGGGGATCTCCTTCTTAGTCTTCACTTTGTTGTGGACCAGCATGTGTTTCTGAAGGTGGTCCTTGCGGTAGAAACCTGGAGAAAAATACAACATGATTTTGTAATTTATTGAGCATGATTTAGCTTTGATCGCTCAACTAGCTAGATTTGTCCGAATATACTTATGAGTTATTTTTTTAGTTAGATTTTGAACCAGCAATTTTTAGGATGGACAGATTATAAATAGCAGACCTAAACATATCTGCCATCCAATGAATGATCAAACACTTCGATCCTATGATCTGCCATTAATTTTTATTAGGGACATGACCTGTTATGCCCGAGATTTACTGATGAAGGATGTGTCTGGAAGGTAATTGTACCAAAGCTAGAATAGGGATGTTTCCTGACTAAAGAAAATATAATTCTGTTTCGTGTTTGTCCGTCTGTTAGATTATCGAAAACTATTGGATACGTGTTTTTTGTTTTATCAAATTAATAAAAATTTACGAAAATAAAACATGTCAAAGATCATAAGTGATATGACGGCACGGTTGGCGCAGTGGCTGAGCGATTGGACAGCTGCGCTGCGTGTCGCGGGTTCGATCCCCGCACGGAACAAATATTTGTAAGGCCTACAGATAGATGTTCCGGTGGGTGTTTGTGTATGTGAGTTTAAATGTTTGTAAACGCACCCACGATACAGGAGAAATTCCTAGTGTGGGGCAACGTTTTTTAAAAAAAAATAATCTAATCTAAAATTAATAAGTGGGGGCTTGTGACGTCACTTTCTGGTAAAATATGTACCAAACTGTGACGTCACACGACTTTTCGAAGCTCTGTATCGTCTTGTTTTTTGTTTAAGTGAAAAAAGAAATATGTGTCGAATATTTTTTGGAAATCTATCTGACGGACTAATTAGATTTTTTGTCAACTACCCTATTCTGCTATAATATTAGACAAAAAACCAGCATCAATTCTATCACGACATTAGTTTTATTTAAAGAACTGGAACTGGTGGTATAAAATATGCATATTTTAATCAGCAGTAACTTACCTTTCCCACAATCAGTGCAGAAGAACGACTTGACGCCGGTATGTATATGCAGATGTATCTTGTAATGGTCTTTCCTCTTGAAGGGCTTGGAGCAGAACTTGCAGACGAACACTCGCTGCGGAGTGGGTATCTCCTTCTCCTCTACCTCCATGTATTGGACGCTGTCGAGGGCTGCTAGCTCTGATACATCCACCTGGAAGAGATTTGAAGAGTTTAGGAAAGGTGTTTGCGGCTTATGGAGTAACTTTTTGGCTGTAAAGTTGATGAATGGAGCATCAACTAAAAGTTTATATAGGGTGTAAAAGTACCCTTAACGCAAACGAAGGGCATTAGTTCTCCCCACCACTGCGATCATTTTTTTGTTCTAGACCATACCTGGGAACCTCCTAGTTACGGAGATATTGGGGGTCAAAGTTCCAAATTTTTCACAGCTGTTTTTGTAAATATTAGTATTTCAGGTTTTAACTTTACTTAAATTACCCCCATGACCCGTTTACTATTCAAAGCTTCCACTAGCACAATGTTTTAAGAGTGCTACTTTGAGTTTTACAGTAAAATGTGATTTTTGACCCCCCAAAAAAAAGAGTCATTTCCCAGCAAAAAATTTTGCGTAGGGGTACTTAGTGTGATGTACAGAATGCTTGGTTGACGGATGCGTGAAGGGTTCGTTTACACCCTGTATGTGGGATTCAGAATGATGTACTAAATATGTGGTAACCATCTGTGTCTGTGCCCCTTCCACCCTGTATGTTATCTGTCGAATAGTTGACGGCCTTAAACGGTATGCTCAATTGCTCATACAAACATAGAACCTGCTCCTTTTTGAAAGTCGGTTAAAAACAGCACAAATAATGGGAACATGTTTGTCACGACGATGTGATAGGATGTGTACAGCGACCCATTGTGGTCTTTTTGTATCTGGACTAACTGTCGATCTATGTGTCGTGAATTGTCGTGGCCCTAAATCAAAAAAATCCTTAGGTATTAAACAGTTTTGCTTCGCTTAAATATTGAATGAAAGGATGCAATATTTTAAGCTCTATACTATTATTATTTATCAGAATTTTACTTACAAATTCCTGCGGATATTTGTTTTCTTTCTTGGCCTCCTGTGTGATGACCTGCGGGGAGGGCGGCGGGGGCAGCTCGTCGTAGTGCGGTGACTCGCCCAGTTGTGTGTCCACGAACTGGGACGACGAGATGCACCGGTGAGCCTCGCACTGAGCATTTGTTGCGAAACCTGCAATTATTTTATAGTTTTTACTATTTTTCATGCATACTGGTTTTTTTTTTAATTTTCGCTTACTGTTTGTCATCTTCGAAACAGATGGACTGATTTTGACAGGATTTTCAGTAGCCGAAAGCAGTCAAGAAGGGAGGTAACATTTCTTAAATAATTTCACGCGAACGAAACTCGCGGGCAACAGCTAATTCTAAATATACATACAACTATCGACTCTATCGCCTGTGATTACAGCGGACTAATTGCACGCACTTTTTCCTCAGACGTTCCCGTAGACGTAGCGTTCGGTTCCCTTAGTATTTCTTCTTGACCCGTCAGTCACGTCACACGACTCTCGTCTATATCGCCTGTAGTTACAGCAGACTATCGTACGTACCTTCTCCACATCCAGGACACCACACCTTGAAGACCGTCTTCTCATGGACGTGGCGATGTGTCTTCACATGCTGCTTCCTCTTGAACCTTCGGTGGCAGATGTCACACTCGTGAGGACGAGACTCCTTCTGTTGGCGCTCCGAACGAGCTATTAAGAGGCTGTTGTCTGATGACTGGAATTAAAAAAAAACAGTGGTTTTTAGTATTCATTTATAAAAGAAAATTATTCAATACTCCGCTGCATTATATTCTGAATTCGTGGAAGATGGCGGGACGATCTGGACAAGACTAACGAACTACGACTAGCGTCCATATTGACCTTGGATCGATACAACTGGAAGTCATGGGGAGCTTGCTTTTGCCAGTGGAATGATGCAGATTGTCAGGATCAGTTTTCAGCTGCATCCAGTTGGATTGCAACCCGACCCCAACATGGTTGGGAAAAGGCTAGGCAGATGATGAGTACGAGGCGTGGGATCAACTGGATGCTCAGAATAGTAGTGGAGCCGCTTTGATATTTATTGAAACTTGCAGATTCGGTTCTGATGGAAATTATAGAGTTATCATCTGCCTAGCCTTTCCCAACTATGTTAGGGTCGGCTTCCAGTCTAACCAGATGCAGCTGAATACCAGTATTTTACATGGAGCGACTGCCTATCTGACCTCCACAACCCAGTTAATACCAGGTAACACGATACTCTTTGGTTAGACTGGATGTCAGAATTTCAGGTCACTGACTACCTGTAACGACTGCCAAAGATCTACATATGGCAGCCGGGACCAACAGCTTAACGTGCTCTCCGAGGCACGGAGGAAACTCGGTATGTTGGGCGGTCACCCACCCACAGACCGACCTAGGCAAGCACAGCTTTACCTAAAGATCGACCCGAGTGCCAGTTCAGCCTTAGAGTAAAAGAGTTATATTTTTTTGAAAAGTTACTGATGACATATTATAGGAGTTTGGAATGATGTTCTGAATACGTGATAACCGTTTGTACATCGATGTTCCTTACACCTTGTATGTTCATAATAAATTAGGGTTGCATTGCACACATCATAATTTTCTGTAGGACACACCCGCTCCTTTAGTTTGTATCAGAGGACGTTCCGAAAATTTCGAGACACATAATAGAAGGGTTAGCACGCTACCCCGCTCAACCGCCTAACCTTTGCTCGACGAGCCAGCCCGCGTGGCTGAGCCTGTAGCGTTGAATTCCCTAAATAATAATAATTCGAACCAGCCTGTCCCTTGCAGCCGAGGTCAGAAACCCACAGGGGTTAGTGAGCGTTCATTTAATTGTGCCTAGTATGTAAGCCGTGGCTTGTGACTTTCCTGTGGTGACCTCAAATGAATTTAAGACCCCCTTAAATTCATTTGTGGTCACCAGAGCTAAGTCCGGTTGAGCAGTTTTGTAACCTTATCGAATTGAACTTCGAGTGGCCCAACCTACTTTTTTTTTATAATTTATTATTCCTAAAAAGTTCAAAGAACGGCAGCTTCTAACTGCTATGTAAAAACTAGTGTAGTACATACATAATCGTTCTGTATCGGCACCCCTTGCGCATAATCTTCATCTCCGCTGTACTGGATGTACGGCTGCAAGTGTTCGTTCATGTGTTTCAGGAGCTGGTCTTCTAGGTGGAAAGCTGAGGAGAAAGAAAATAGACCGTTAGCAAATGGCTTGAAAGCATGGATCCCACTCGAGGTAAGTGGTACGCCGACGCCGATAATTCTGCTGTACAAGCGACATCGCATATTTGTTACTAATTTTTAACCGACTTCCCAAAAGGAGGAGGTTCTCAATTCGATCAGTATTTTTTTTTATACACCGATTACGCTGAGATTTATGATCCGATTTACCTGATAATTTTTTCGTTTGATGTGGAATAGTTGCCATTTGGTCCCATAAAAAATTAACATAGTTTGGCCCAGTACTTTTCATTTCTTTTTTTTATTTCTGAAAAATGAAGTTTATTTTTCACTTTTTGGTGTTTTTGAAGTCGCTTGTTTTATTATTATGACTCTCATGTGTACCAGGCCTGCAGGGTTAAGGTTTCCCTTCCCTCTTCCATTTACCTCTGTCTATGGCTGTTGGGGCCCACTGATTTTGAAAAGAGTCTAGCTCGTCACGCTATCTCCTTCTGGGTCTACCGCGACGCCTGGTTCTACCAAAGGCAAAGTTAACTTATCTCAAATGTGGCTTCGTTAGCGCTTAAACTTCAAACGCGATGTTATTTATAAGTTAATACTACGGTACTTAAACGTAATTAGAGAACGTTGGGTGTACTATTAGGTACACTTCTGCCTAACCATCCGGGAATTGCAGGCGTGGTGTTATGTATTATATTATGATATTCATTTGACTGAAATAAACATAAGTAGCTTAAACCGCTTGTAAAAGAGTTCCTTATTGTAATACAAGTTATGCGTGGTCAACTGATCATACATTTATTTAGTTTATGCCTCATGGGAGTTAATTTCCCGACGGGGCTGCGGGTTGTTCGAAAGAGATACCGCGGCTTCGACACAAAGGGCTAAGAAGGAACATGGGTGATCTGACACTCCCTTCCGCTCGCTCTCTGCCCAGAGCGGGATGTCATTTGATGATTTCCAACCACCCAAAAAAAGAAAAAGGGGGTTTATTTAGTGACGAAAGTTCGTCATTTTATGCAGATTGTATCATCGGGCACCGAGTTCTCACAGTAATACTCACTATAGTGACTTATACCTACTGTGCATTACATCGCCTATAGGTAAATGCAAGCAAAACTAGTCCACGATAGTACATGATATAGAATACAAAATCGATACACGCCAGCTGCAATTACACTATAGTATGGGTCACCCCATCGCCTGTTTGACACGGATACTACGAGTACCTACTGAGCTGATGTTAACTGTGTCATATATAACTTTACTTTCGGAAGTCGGTGAAAACCTCCTCCATTTTTAAATCGGTTAAAAATACTCTTTATGTCGAGAGATTTTGAGATGTGAATTCGATCTCTATACAAAAAAAAAAAATCATTGACCGTTTTGCTACCGCCTTCCGAAAGTAAAGTTATTTTAGACTTGTTTTGTATTTTTATGTAAGTCGGTTTTTTGGTTTACCCATTTTAATTGTAGCACACACATTTGTGAGCCAAGAAAAAAAAAATGCTAAACCGATTTTGATGAAATTTCTATGGGACTAATAAAGTGTGAAATTCATTCGTAAATGATGGAGATAACTTCCTCCTTTTTTTGAAGTCTATTAAAAACATTAACCGAATAAAACAAACAGCATTACTGAACATAGAGAGTTACGAGTATATGTCTACCTAGACAAACTACAACATACATTGTAAAATGATACATGAAAAGTGGAAGGTAAAAATCAATACCACAGACCCGTTAATAGAATTTCGCAGTATTGGTCCAAAAAGCATACATTTACGTCAGCACAGAGCTGCAGAGGTACGCCTACTCAGTTCTGCGAACGACTAGCCAAAGATGAATAAACTAACAGACTCGACTGCACGCACTATGAAACTTGTTGCATTATGAAATCAGTAACATAAAATTGACTTTTTTAAGCAAAAGAAACCACAACCCATTATCTCTCATTTACAGAATTACTTCAAACTAGTTATTCTAAAAAGACTATTTAAAAAAAAATTATATAAAAACGATAATGATACTTATGCCAGAAAACAGACCTACATAGGTACTCATACAATTACTTCAGAAAATGGAAGAAATTTTGGTATGATTCCGTTTTTAGCAAAACTAAGCTCAAAATGCGCAACCCAAAATTAATCTCGACAAGAAACGTTCGTCACTGCTTCATCATTTGTAGGGGTCGGAGCCGACCCTTAAAATAATCCCGTCCTGCACCCCCAAAGACCCCTCCCCAAAATAAATTAGATCTCTAAAACCGTCCATAATCTAGCGTCCCTTGAACCACCCTAACCGTGCCCCCTCGTAAGACCCATGGGGGATCGCCCCTAAAATAGGGGAGGGTCTAAAAAGGTCGACTGGTCCGTTGCTACGCGTGCATATATGTTCGCTACGTAATTGTAAACTGGGCACTCGATATTGATTTTGGCGGCTATAAGTTATACAAATTGTAGATACGTGGGTGGCAAGAACTTGCTTTGTACTTTTACTTGCTACGAGCATGCTTTTATGGTAGTATTTCTTAATTAATAATGTATACATCTATAAATATTTAAAAAAAATCCAGTACCTAAGCTAGCTAAGGCGTGTATTTGGTTGAGATATAATTAATTGTGTTCGATTATAATCCATATTGATCGGTAGGTTGTAAGAAGAATATGTATTAATACTGAAACATCGTGATATTATAATAGACACGATTCTTGAGTGCCTTTTCATGTAACAATCAAGAATATGAGCCACATTTTGCACTGAATTTAAAGATCTCAGCCTGAAAGGGTTTTCACAAGTTTAGGATACGCGATCTTTGTGGCAATTTTTCATCAGAATTTCTAGTAAAAATTAAGCGTTGCTTGCTTGGAAATGACTGTAACATGAAGGTCTGAGGACTCCCGGTATTTAGTCTATGCCACGTGACGTCCCCCGAACCCCTCGAAACCCCCCTCCCGCTGTCACCTGTTCGTCCACGAAATCGCTGCGCCGCGCAGCTTCTAGCAAATAGGCATTATTAAGGATATAGCTCTATAGATTGCAGTTGCAATTTCAGTTCGTGCGCGTCCTAACGCTGCCCGGTTTAGAAAACAGATTGTAGAAAAAATATTTTAGTAGTGTTAATATATTTCACAATGTCAGCGCGATCTGCGAGATTAACTATCGATAGAATGAACTTGATGGGGTGTTTGTTTTGTGAAAAACCGGGAAATTTGGTTATTGACCCGGATGAAGAAGCATATCATGCGATAAAAAGCGTAACAGACGAGCGACAAGATGCGACTCGAGACAAGTTCCACTTCCTATACAATGCTAATTTGTCTAAACAGTGCTTTTCGTGGCATGTGAAGTGTGCAACCTCCTATGTTTGTTTTGATGATAATAAACGTAAAAGATCTCGAAAACTACAGCCAAAGATTGTAGCAAAAATAGAAATCAAGGATGAACCGGAACTGGACGTCCCAGTCAAATTGGAAAAAGTTGAAGAAGTTTCTGTCATAAAGGAGGTTCCATTATTTCAAAGACGCGGTGTACCGTCCGAAGAAATAGTGCGATGTTTGATTTGTGATAAAAAACTGAACTTGGTACACAGAGAGGACCAACGGCTCGTATCAAGGCTGACGGCAGCCAAGCTTATTTACGATGTAGCGCATCAGAAGCAAGACGACGTGTTTATAAAGATCCATAGATACCATTCGGCCGAAGAAATGATCAATAAAGGTATGCACTACCACAAGGAATGCTATGTCAAATATATTGAACCAAAGAAGCTACCTGGAAAGATATCTACAGAAGATATGTATAAAGCTTGGAAGAACCTGCTACTGGAGATAGGAGAAGAGCTCACAAAAAACTCCTTCGAACTCTCTTTATTGGCGAAACGAATGGCGATACTCACTGAAGTTAAAGATGCCATAATAGAACCTGAGACAGTCAGAAGTCTTCTGATTGCTAGCTATGGGGACAGGTTATTATTTTCCTACCCGTCTGGCTTAGACTCTTGTGTGGTGTTCCTGAGCAGCGTATCTTTAGACGAAGCTATGAAACGTTTACAGTAATTTGATTAATCATGTTAACTACATAACCTCCTCCTTCTGTGAAGTCGGCTAAAAACGTATACGAGTATTTCCGAAGGACCGATGTTATTTATGTCTAAGATAAGTGTCTATAATAAGTAGCTGCATGTTACCTTATTTAAACAATAAAATATAATATGTGTGGTGTTCCTTTTTATTTGCGTTGCTCCTAAAGTCAGGACTGAAAAACTATAAACCAGTTTTAGTAGAATATAAATACACTAGCTTTTGCCCGCGGCTTGGTCCGCATGAAAATGTCGATTTTACTTTGCCCCCCATGGGGGTTTAATTTTGAAAAATCCTTCATAAATCATAAATCATAAATCATAAATCATTTATTTTTTGCTGAATACACTGTTACAATGGTGTTATAAGAATTACATGTTTCAAGTGATTCTACCGTAAGGCATGCAAAATTTTTACAGTCATAGTTATTATATTAATAAATTAATCAAGATAGACATTGGAATAAATAAAATTAAATGAAATAAAATTAAAATTAAATGAATTAAGCATGATACAATTATAATAAGTTGAAGTCATAGTAGAGAATAAATTATTTTTTAAATATTAGAAGTATTTAGATTATTTCAATGTCATTCCTAGAATTATTAAATTACATTAACGGATTAGTTATTTCGAGATAGGTACATGCATAATATTCATATAATTGATTTTGCTTGATGTCACTGTGAGGTCTTTAGTTTGTCAAAATTATCATTGAGGAAGTCATTCAAGTTATAGTAGCATTTATTAACCAAAAATTTTTTCAGAGTTTTCTTAAATAGGGCCGTATTCATTGCCCTTATTGCTTTAGGTAATTTATTGAAGATTACAGGAGCCATATGGAACACACTCTTGTACATTAAAGAGGTACATGTTCGGGGTACATAGAGGCGAAGTGCGTCCCGTTGTTGTCTATTATTTATTTCTGATGCTAATTTAAATAGGTTTTTATTGGTTTTCACAAATATTGAGACCTCATAGATATACAGACTTGGGAGAGTCAGAATGTTATACTCCTGGAAAAACGGTTTACAGGTTTCGACCATTTGAAGCCCAAACATAGCCCTTAAGCATCGTTTTTGTGCTTTAAAAATTATCTCAATATCCGTCGAATTTCCCCAGAAAATTACACCATACCTCAGTACTGAAGCAACTAAACCATGATAAGCCGCTAACAACGTATTTATATTTGAGACCTTTTTGAGTTCATGTAGGGCATATACTGATTTATTCAATCTTTTGCACAATGTTTCAATCTGGGATTTCCAATTTAACTTATTATCCAATGTAAGTCCAAGAAACTTTGTTAATAGGACTTCAGCGACAGGTTCACCCTTATAGTTAGTCTTAGGTGTACCTGCATTGATACGCTGACTAAAATGCATTATTTTCGTTTTCCCAATGTTTGCCTTCAAATTGTTACTATCTAACCATTGTATGATTGCATTTAGGCTACTGTTTATATCATGCTCGTAAGAAGTTCTGTCATTACACTTAATTGCAACGGTGCTGTCGTCAGCAAAAAGTGTCATTGGGTTTGAGTTAGCGTTCGGAAGGTCATTAATGTATATAATGAAAAGTAGTGAGCTCAATACGCCTCCTTGTGGGACACCGTACAGAATTTTACGTCCCCCTGATAAATATGTCTCCTCCATCTTAGTTCTACTATTAATTCTATTAATTTGTGTATATTGAGTGCGGTTCTTGAGGTACGTTTCTATTAATTTTAAAACGTTGCCCCTTATGCCATATAACTCGAGCTTATAAAGTAAAACGTCATGCACCACATGATCGAAAGCCTGTGTCATATCCATGAAGATGCCGCAGATCGGTATTCGCTTGTCGACATTAGACATTATGATTTCCAAGAACTCATATATAGCAAGGTTGATACTTTTATCTTGTCTGAATCCTTTTTGTTCCTTAGCTAAGATGTTATGGGTTTCAAAGTATTTAATCAGCTCACGATAAATGTATTTTTCAAAAATTTTTGAGACGATTGGCAGTAAGGCAATAGGTCTATAATTAACAACGCTTTCTTTACTCTCTTTTTTATGGATCGGTTTAATAATTGCTACTTTTAATTTTTCTGGGTATATACCAGTTTCAATAGACAAGTTTAAAATGTAACTCAGAGGTTGCGAAATACATTCCGTTACCAGCTTGATGACTTTCGTGCAGATACCGTCATATCCTACACTATTGGTGTTTTTTAGCCCTTTTATAATTTGTTTTATATCTTCTGGCAGACATGGCTTCATGAAGATTGAGTTTAGTCTAGATGTTAGGTATTGCTTATGCTGATCGATGTGCGTAGTATTAATGGGTGATATCTTATCTACAAAATAGTCATTAAATTCATTTGATATGTCATACGGATTTGTCACGATATTATTATTTGATTCAATATATGGGATAGATTCTAGTGGTCTGTTTTGCTTTGCAGTATTAATAATTTGCCATACAGCTTTTGGTTTATTACTAGAGTTTAAGATATTGTGATTGTTTTGCGCTCGTTGGGTCAAAGATACAATCCTCTTCAGTCTTTTGGTGTATTGCTTCAATTTTGATTTATTGTCCACACTTGGGGTTTTTCTACATTTCCACAGTAGTTCACGTTTCTTAGCGCTACAGGTCTTAATACCCCGTGAGACCCACTTGGTTTTTTTGTGGAGGTGTATGGTTATAGTTTTGTAGGGAAAGCAAAGGTCATAAAACAACTGAAATGTATCAATGAAAACATTATATGCTATGTTTGGATCACAAGTACTGTACATATCTGCAAATGACATTCGACCTAAATAATATTTGAATTTGGCCTGATTTTCTACACATAAATCCCGTCTCCTGATTTTCCAGTTCTTAATTATACATATGTTTCCCACTTGACATTTCAACAATTGTGCGGTGTGGTCAGACAGTGCTAGTTCAATTACTTCTGATTTACATGCTTTCCCAAAATTATGGGCAAAATTGTCAATACATGTTTTACTTACATGTCTGGTAGGTTCTTTCAATTGTAATTTTAAATTGTAATTTAATAGTAAACATTCAAATTCGTTTGTCAACTTACACTTATTTAGAATATTAATATTAAAATCTCCAGCTATAACAATCTTATGTTTGTGATAGTGTTTAAGGAGTAAGGTTAGGGTCTTGTTCAGTCTATCAAAAAATATATCAATATTACTAGCTAGGGGTACTCTATACACACAGACAATAACAATTTTGTAGTCAGTCAGCTCAATAGCACTACACTCAAACGCTGAGCAGAGTGAACAACTCGTTAATGTTAATATTTCTTTGCAATTATGTCCCTTCTTGACAAATATACAAGACCCGCCTCTTTTTGAATTCGTTCTAGAGTAGCATGATACCAAGTTATAGTTGGGAATCGAACAGATTTCCTCACACCCGGACATCATGAAGTGCTCGGTGAGACAGATAACATCAACGTTTGTTTTTGTATCTAGTAATTCTTGTAGAGCAACTGTTAATAACTGCGATTTTGTCCGTAGTCCAGCAATGTTTTGATGAAGAATGTTTAGATATTTAGGGGCGAAAAAGAGATTCAGACTCTGGGACTTCTTCGCCTGGCAGTTTTTCTTCTAGACTCCTTGTATTTTCTTGGTTAATTGCCAACATCAAATCAAAGAGGTCACTAAATATAATCTTCATACCATGGTTATGTAATGTTCCAGAGCGTGTATATAAGGTATGGTGGTAACTTAAACTCAAATTCGAGTCTAAATGATACACATGCTCATGGGTCATAATGTCCATATATAGCATACCATTGAATACTTCCAGTCTTGAGTTATATATATTGCAGTTATAATAGTAGTCAGATTTGAATGTCGGTAATGTAATTATAATATTAGTATGATTCATGTCCTGTAGCATATATCTAATGTCAGTTATTATGTCATAATAGTTATTTGTCTTTCTAAAGTCTTCTTCACCAACCATAATTATGCAAAAGTCATTCATTGTGAAGTTTGATAGTTTTGTTTGTATATCCTTTAGGAGACACTTTATTCCAACATTTGGTGTAAGATAATGACATAAGTGGTAGTCTCCTAGGAAGTATTCTTCTGCTAAGGTTAAAATGTTATTGCTTTTATTTGCACTAATAATGCAGAGTTTATTTTTAACTACGGTCTGCGAATAGGGCGTCCCACTAGATGCAATATCCCTATAAGACTTGACAGGTGGCGCCATCTGTGCATTGGAGTGCTGTACTGTATTGTTTTGTTGATCTCTTCCTACAACATTGCTTTTATTTGCTATGGTTGACTCCGTTTGGGTTTGTTTGTTACTACGAGGTTCTTTTGACTGCTGTGAAAATTTTCTAGGGGTTTTGAGTGGAGATTGGCTTGGACTGGATACTATTTGTTTATAGATTGAATTTTTGCGGCTTAGCTTTTCGTTCGCCTTTTTTAGCGTCTCATTTTCTAGTAACAATGTATCTATTTCGGTATTAGCACTCAATAGTTTTGTAGTCAGGCCATCAATTTGTTTTTGCAGTTCGGTTATGATATCAGCATTTTCATCCTCCGATATATCAGGAACGCTGTGCATAGTGCCATCTAGTGTGTGATTATTGACACTCTCATCTAGGTTTGTATCGGAGTGCGCACGCGCACGTCTCATTGTGACATTTTCTGTGTGATCCATCACTTTCAACAGTGTGCTATGTAGTGCAGACATAATCCGATAGATGTCGCTTTTCTCAGTTTTGGTGTACTGACTAATCCTTTGTTTATATTTGAATACTTAGTTGAAAATTAACGATTTTTATTTTGCACTTAGATCGATTCAAGTCGTTATGAGTGATATAAAAGATTGTACCTGCTTTAATAAAAGTGTCGAAGGCTTCCTGATTCAGTCCAAGTCCAGTATTATGTTGTTGTCACTGATTTGTTTACGTTTTATGATCTGCAGGAGCTTTGCTTATTTCGTCACTTTGCACCTGAGTTTTTAGGAGATAACGATGTATAGCCTTGAGAAGCACTTAATACTTAAAATTATAGCACTTATAACTCTATTGTAACATTGTAATTATTTTTAAAGAAAATTTAAAATAGACTCGATGTTAGTCGTTTGCGTTCCGTTTCTACATTCCTACTTCCTTAGTAAAGAGGAATACGTGTGCGAATTTTTAAGTTTGTTGCCCTAAGGGTTAGGCCTGTGCCCGTCGGGGCTGCAAGTTGTTCGCAAGAGATACCGCGGCCTCGACATGAAGGGGTAAGACGGAACATGGGTGGTTTTTAGTCAGTAGAAGTCTGACACTCCCTTTCGCTCTGTCCAAGAGCGGGAGGTGTTATTAGATTTCCCACCCCCCAAAAAAAAAGGGTTTGGCCTGTGCGTTGATCCTCAGTCAGTCAGTTTTATATATAAATAGATAGATGTTCATTCTTATTCAAATTAGTAATGTAGCCTTTTAAATATTGGTCCTTTTGGTCATAACATTCACAAATACACTGGATATGTAAATTAAGCTAATGCATTGCGAACAATATGTATGTCAAAGTATCACACATACAAGATTTAGGACACACTTTAGTTATCTAGATATTTGTATACTTATGTAAGTACTTGATAATACACGCACACCGACACAAATATGGGCGAGATTTCAAACAAAGGAGTGTCGAAGGTGTGTCGATAGGACGACATAATTTTAGTAACACCAGTTCATATGTATTTTCCACTACTCATCCGCCTAGCCTTTTCTCAACTATGTTGGGGTCGGTTTCTAGACTATCCGGATGCAGCTGAATACCAGTATTACAGGCAGGGGTCACCCTGCCTGTTTTTTTTTTGGAACGAAGTTCCTTATCGCGCGTTGTGAAAGGGGGCTAGACGGAAAAAATTCTTACGAAAAGTCGTCACGACACTTTTTGCTATAGTAAGCTATTGTAAGCTGTGCGGCGTCGCATGTTTCTCTGTCTGTCTCTCTCTCTCTCTCTTATAGAAAGCAAGCCAGATATTTTCATTTCTATATTTTTTTTTTTTACATAATAAAAAATAATAACAATAACTTCGTTCCATCCGGGTGTTCCTTGACACCTCTCAAGTTTTTTTTTTTTCCCACAGACTTCAGAAGCAGATTAAACACGTTATACGTGCCTATAAAATTTGAGGGTTGCCCTCGATTTCTCTGGGATGCTATCATCAGATCCTGACTTGGTGACAATAGGACCACCTCGAGAGTATACTCTTTAAAATACAAAAATAATTTTCAAAATCAGTACACAATTGACGGAGATATGCGAATACATATTACACACGAAGAGAGAACCTCCTCCTTTTTGGAAGTCGGTTAATAAAAGGCAAAGCTGATTGACTGAGGATCAACGCACAGGCCAAGCCCTTAGGGCTACAAACTTAAAATTTCGCACACGTATTCCTCTTATGACGTAGGCATCCACTAAGAAAGGATTTAAGAAAATTCAACCCCAAGGGGGTGAAATAGGCGGCGGTAAGTCCCCTCTTTGAGGAGTGGCTGGAGAGGCGCCACAGCGCCCTCACCTTCCGTCTGACGCAGGTACTCACAGGACACGGTTGTTTCAGGAGGTACCTGCACCGAATCAGGCGGGAGGAAACGCCCGGATGCCACCATTGTGAGGATCGGCCGGAGGAAGCCATGGTCCGGGGCGAGGAGGAATGGGACGCCGTCGTCTCCTTCTGCGAAGCAGTGATGCTAGCGAAGGAGGTGGCGGAACGGGAACGTGAGAGGGAGAGAACCTCTCGTCCCAGCCGCCGCGGGAAGCGCTCCGGGCGTCGGGGGCCACGTGATGGCTTCCGGCCACCGTAGACGCTGGCCTGTGGACGGTGAGTGATGGGCTAACTCGCCGTCCGCCCGTCTTATGACGACGACAGGTCGTGTCGTGTCGTGTCGGCGCGTTCGTATTCCACGCGCGCCCAAAGAGATGTCAGCAACATGGAAAGGGCCCGCAAGGGCCGACGCCCGTCGGGGCTGCGGGTTGTTCGCAAGAGATACCGCGGCCTCGACATGAAGGGCTAAGAAGTAACATGGGTAGTTTTTAGTCAGTAGAAGTCTGACACTCCTTTTCGCTCTGCCCAAGAGCGGGAGGGGTTATTTGATGATTTTACACCCGCCAAAAAAACAAAAAAAAGCGGTGAAACAGGGGATGAAAGTTTTTATGGAAAATCGTCTTTTATGATATTTCCGACATCCACGCGGGCGAAGTCGCGAAAGCTAGTCATGAATATTATTTAAGTAGAGGATTTATTATCTTCTTTCTTTATTTTCATGGCTGGTATCTTTTTCACTAACAGGCAATACCTAGTAATTAGAGGTAGGTTAACTGAAAATGAATGAAGCGCATTCACTTTGACACCAAAACCATTAGAAGTCTTCGAAAAGAACAGGTAGAACTTTCGCGTAAAAGGAGTAGATGAACCAAAATAATTGTATCCTAGATAATATAGTACAGTCAGGACAAAGCAGCTCGCTGTGACGCATCGTAGGCACATCTGCAGATTACCTAACGCAGCCGAGGTGCGGCTGACGCGCGCCGTTGAGTTAAGGACCACTTTAGTAATAACCATATTCCTGTCTATGTACTTTCTGTTTTGTCATCTTATGTGGCTGATTTTGTTGCCAGTTTGTCTAGGTCAAAGGTTTGTGTATCTGGTGGGTGGAACTCTGGTGGTGGTAGTATTAGTTTTCTGTGAAACTAACTGCCGCACTCAGAGACGTTTAATGATTACTTAAGCCGTCACTTAATGTCGCACTCTGACTGCGGTACTCAGAGATATTTAATGATTACTTAAGCCGTCACTTAGTAAAGATTTGACATACTTTTGTATGACAAAACTGTCAAAACGTTTACTTAGTGATGGCTTAAGTAATCATTAAAGCTCTCTGAGTGCGGCAGTGAGACGTTTAATGATTACTTAAGCCGACACTTAGAAAATGTTTTGTATGTCAAATCTTTACTAAGTGACGGCTTAAGTAATCATTAAATTAAGTTCATTAAAGATGGCTATTGAAAATCTTTGCACAAGCTTGGTAACCCGTTTCGATGCACCTTTTTTTTTGGCGGGTGGAAAATCATCAAATAACCCCTCTCGCTCTTGGGCCGAGCGAAGGGAGTGTCAGCCTTCTACTGACTAAAAACCACCCATGTTCCTTCTTAGCCCTTTATGTCGAGGCCGCGGTATCTCTTGCGCGAACAACCCGCAGCCCCGACGGGGTTTCGTTGCACCTTGTAGTTGGTTCCAGCGTGAAATATAGGTAGTATAACTTTGGACACGATAGATGGCGCTGTGCGAAGCAAGGGAGAGGGTGCCTAGTTTTAACTTAAATTCGATAACATCATAACATCACGCCTGTAATCTCCGAAGCGTTATGCAGAGGAGACCTAAAAATACACCCACATATCGCCAGTTATAGCTTCTAGCTGACGACTACTAGCTTATTATTAAATTAGAAATAGCACAGAAATCTTGATGTTTAGATGCTAGTAAGCTACACTTAATCTGTAATCTACAGAAGTCCTCATAACAAAGCTTCTAACAGTTTGACGATCCCTCTCACAGGGGAATTAACTTCAAAGATGGATAGCGCTGTCTAAAGATTTTATCCGAAACTATTGCTCTTGCTCGCGGTTTTTCCGCTTGTTTTAATATCGCAGCTTTCTTCCAGAGCTTATTATGTTGCGAAGAGATATTAAAAAAAAGGTAAATTCACACATTTTTATAAAAGAGGGTGTAGTGAAAGTGTCTGCCTACCCCCATGGGAAAAGGGCTTGAGTTTATGTATGTTTGAAGCAAAAGGCTTAAGTAAGTATCATCCTGTCGGGGCTGCGGGTTGTTCGAAATGGATACCCTGGCCTCGACACAAAGGGCTAAGAAGTAACATGGGTGGTTATTAGTTAGTAGAAGTTTGACACTCCCTACCGCTCTGCCCAGAGCGGGAGGAGTCATTTGATAAAAAAAAGGATCATATTAGGTGTAGATCTGTAGTATTCACAGAACAGATGTGGTGGTAAAATATTGGCAAGAGCTGACCGTTAAAGATCCATCTGCCTCTATGGTAATAGCAAAAAACAACTTCTACATGTATACTTTGGGTAACAGTTCCAAGGTTACATTAAACCTACCCCACCCTTGACACCCCTTGGTACTAAAAATTAGCGATTATTTAGTACTTTGCGGAACAATTAACCTAAAAACGCGCCTACGAAATTAGCAAAAAACAATCTCATAATAACCACTATAACTGGCTAAAATTATGATGTTATATTGTTTTAGAAAAAGGTCTTCAGTTTTATTATACCTAATGTAAAATGTTCCATTGTAGAAATATTTTAAATTCATTGTTGATTTTACCGAGGATCCATTGGTCCTTATTTTTTCGTGGATGAGACCCAGACTACCTACTATAATTTAACAAGTAAATGGACTTAGGTACTGCGATTTCGAACACCCGGCGCACCCTGGATCGCAAGACTGCAGCACGCAGAGTCTAGCTGACTAATCCCTTCACCACGACAGTGCATACACAGATAGCCTTGAACTATCGGCGACAGAGTGGAGATCGCTTTGCGCTTCGTACACTTATGGCAAAGACACCGAGATACACTTCTGCACGCAAAATCCGTGCCGATAATTTTACATCATAAATTGGCGTAACGATCTGATCATGTTTGCGGGGCTAACATGGCCAGAGATCGCACATGACAGAAAGGTATGGAAGGAGAAAGGGGAGGCCTTTGCTCAGCAGTGGGACACAGCGTAGGCTAACAATAAAAAATATATATTGGCCTAAATTACTCGACATTACCAGAATCATTAAAGGGCCTGCTTGGACTGTTCGAAAGAGATACTGCGGCCTCGGAACACAAAGAACTAATAAGGAACATGGGTGGGATTTAGTCAGTACAAGTCTGACACTCCCTTCCGCACCACCCAGAGCGGGAGGAACCATTAAATTTTTATACAAATAGAATTATAAACTTTTTGTTTTAAAACAAACTTAAACGAAAAAAATTAGGTTCATCTATGAAAATTAAACGCGTATACAAAGTTGCGTGTGCTTGCTCAGGCGTGCAGCACGATCAAGTCATGTCTGCCATAAAAAATGTATTGTCACCAGAATCAAAGCTAGGTGTGTGGAAAATTTCAGGTCAATCGGTTGAGGAAAATCAGCAGAACTGAACTAATAAGGCAAGCCTCTAAAAAAAATTGTAGATGTGTATAAAAACACGTTATCAAACTAGCACTACGATTGCGGATGGAATGGGTCATCGACTGACGACATGTGGCTGGTATCGCTATCTCCTACACTCCTACCTACTGTGGATCAAGCCCCATGGCATCCAACCATCTTAGTTGGCGAATTGTGGGCGAAGGACAGTACGCACTACCACTTCCCTTGGGTAATATAAGATGCAGAACTACTGAATACCAAGGTAGAAAATTATGAAACAGCTTTAATGTTGCAGCTCTTCTAAAATATTTTTGTTGCCACCGTACAAGGATATCATCTGCCTAGTCACTTCTCAACAATAACAGGGATCGACTTCCATAGAGCAACTGTCTATCGAACCTCACAACCCAGTTACTGTAGCAGTACTTATCCTGTGACCAAATATGCTATCATAAAAAGCTGGTAATAAAAATAATTGGGAAATTAATACAGTATGATAATGTTACTTGTAACTTTTCCTATCCAGCTCTATCTTCAACCAATATCGAAACATATTCTAAAAAGTTTCAAGTCGATAGTATCTCAGCCAGTACCACAGTGCTTACGATCCGTCGCGGTCACCCCTCTACAACCATCTGCTCCATAAAAAGGGGGGATTGCCGTCACAGCGCTAGTCGTGTGAAAAAATTGTCCCGTGCACAACTGCACAGTACACCCTTTTGTACAGTCGAACAAGCTAATAAGTATACAGGGTAGAGATGTTTATAATTCTATAACACTGAAAATATTGATTGTAATTTTGTTTTATAAAGTGTTTCGCATTAAGCGACTGATGTCAAACGCTGTATCGTTTGACATCAGTATCTAAATGTATCTGTATAATCTTAAAAGTAAAGACAAATTAGCTGGCTGTATACTTATTAGCTTGTTCGACTGTACTTGTCTACAGTTTTTAGGGTTCCGTAGTCAATATGGAACCCTTATAGTTTCGCCATGTCCGTCTGTCTGTCCGTGCGCACTATATCTCAAAGACTCTTAGTAGTAGAAAGCTGTAATTTGGCATAGATGTACAAATGAGATACACCGACAAAGTGCTAAAGTAAATATTGAACATTTTTTTTAGGGTTTCTCCAGTACACATTAAAGTGGGGTTGTTTTCTTTTTTCTCTCTCGCGAAGTCCATTGTGTGGGATGTAGTTGGATAGGTCTTTAAAAAATATTGCGAGTTTTCGAAGAAGGGATTCGTTTGTGAAATATATTATTAAGCTTTAAATTGCAAATTTTTGTTAGACTCAAGTCTGGCATCCTAAACCACCTATACGGGTTGCGTGTGGGCGTGTGAAAAAATTCATGGTAGTAGCATATTATAATTAAAATAATAGGAAAACTATCACAGCTAAGTAGGCTTTACAAGTTTATGAGTAACTAGCTTTTGCCCGCGGCATCGCCCGCGTGGAGGTCGATAATTGTCCCACGGTATAATTCTACCCGAATAAAAAGTATCTTAAGTGTTAATCCAGTTTATAAACTATCTGTGTTATTTAAGTAAAAGTTAGAATTTTTTTGGAAAAACATAAAGTACAATTACAACAATCAACAGTAAACATGATAACAAAATAACATGTCAACATTTAGAACTAAAATTATTTTGTTCGTCTTAATTTATTCGTTCCATTAGGTACTGATAAGTTCAAACTAATACATTTACATCCTCCATCATCCCTTATTTTATCCCCATGGGGGTTGAATTTATCAAAATCCTATTTAAGCGGACGTCTTCATCATAGTAACTCCAATCTTTAATTTCAGTTCAATCAGTCGAAAATCTAAGAAGATTTATACAAACTTTCATCCCCTTAGGGGTGGAATTTATCAAAATCCTTTCTTAGGGGATGCCTACGTCATAGTAGCTTTATGCATGCAAAGTCTCAGCCCGATCGGTTTAAAATTGGCAAAGTTTCATACAAACTTTCATGCCCTATTTTATCCCCTTAGGGGTTGAATTGATCAAAATCCTTTCTTAGCGGATGCCTACGTCATAACATCTACCTACATTTCAATACATCTCACATTATTACAGTTATATTCCAATAAGGTTAGCAAAAATGCAACTTTGGAGATCTGGTACATTTTATATAATAGACCGCCCCCCCTGCCCCAAAATCAAATTCAAAAAGTAAAGTACCTACAAAAGTACGATATTATTCGTGTAAAATATGAAACGACTATGCTCTTTTGAACTTGGCATGACACACCACATATTGATACAAAACAAAACCAGTTTAAAGGTAACCCTGCAACAATATTCAACACATCTACCGACTGTCCATAGTCAACATAATCCTTTACTCCATGCCATCAACCCCGAGGTATTTGACGCAGCGAGAGGGGGATGTACCCTCATGACGTCAGCTGCCCATCTCGAGTAACGGGCCCAACCGGTTCACGCCGACCGACCCTACGGGCTTGCGGACGAGAGGGCAAGGCCAGACCGTTCACTGCGCAAAGATAGAAAGCAAGCCTATGCTGCAATGTTATCGTTGCATAATATTGCTTTCATATCTTGATAATATGATGATATTGCTGTGGTGTTAAGACATTTTGGTGGACTTAAACTTTTGGAAATAGGAGGGACCTAATATGCTTTTAAGCTCATTCGCACCACAAATTACTAAACGCGATTAACGATTAACTTACCTACATTGATCTGTATCTGCCAAAAGTAATGTTGACAGGCACATCTTTTAAACTTGCTAAACGGAGTGATTTGTGGTTCAAGTAGGCCATAATGTAAAGTTTACAAACGTATATATACTTAAACTAACAACCTTTTCCCATGGGGTAGGCAGGAAGTACAGAACGCTATCTGCTACGATCCTTACGCGCTCCTTTTGCGTTTTCCACGTGAACATCTGCCCATAAACGCGTGGTTTACTAAGTTTTTTCGGTACTCAGAAAGCTGAGGGGGGCGATTACGTCAAAATGGAGGGGAAAAAATAAGAAGGGTGCCCTTCCTATGCATGCAACGTGTGAGGTTGAACATGTGGGAGCGACTTTATTTTAAATTAATATTTATCATTTGAAAGGTCACTTTAGAAATATTATAGGCCCAGAAAGAGGTGGCTCTAGACGCACATCGCGAAGGCTGGTTCGAAGTAGCGTACGAGAAGAGTACATGGAAGGCTATGGGTGATGCCTTTCCCCAGGATATTAAAAGAAAGGACTGCCTCGTTGGTCTAGTGGTCGCAAGCGCGACTGCTGAGCATAAGGTCCTGGGTTCGATTCCCGGGTCGGGCAAAGTGTTATTGGCTTTTTCCATTAGAAATTTATCAGTGCTGACAGCCACGGAGTCTGGATTTGTGCCCGGTTGATGGCAATAGGCTCGCCCCCTATTACATGGGACTTAAACGTAACCGGCGAAATGTGGGTGTACTATTAGGTACACCTCTGCCTAACCCTTCGCGGATTACAGGCGTGATATTATGTTTAAATTATTATTTTTTGCTCTAGCAGTCTGGATGAAAGGTGTATTGAAAAGGCAGTCAATGATAACATAACTAGCTTTTGCCCGCGGTTTCGCCCGCGTGAAGATGACGATTTTCCATATAAACTTTGCGCCCCTTTTACGGGGTGTAACGTTGGGGTTGAATTTATAATATTTCCTTAGTGGATGCCTACGTCATAAGAGGAATACGTGTGCGAAAAAAGTTTGGAGCCCTAAGGGTTTGGCCTGTGCGTTGATCCTCAGTCAGTCAGCTTTGCCTTTTTTAAATAGGGTGTAAAAGTACCCTTAACGCAAACGAAGGGCACTTGTTCTCCCCACCACTGCGATCATTTTTTTGTTCTAGACCATACCTGGAAACCTCCTAGTTACGGAGATATTGGGGGTCAAAGTTCGAAATTTTTCACAGCTGTTTTTGTAAATACTAGTATTTCAGGTTTTAACTTTACTTAAATTATCTCCATGACCCGTTTACTATTCAAAGCATCCACTAGCACAATGTTTTAAGAGTGCTACTTTGAGTTTTACCGTAAAATGTGATTTTTGACCCCAAAAAAAAAGTCATTTCCCGGCAAAAATTTTTGCGTAGGGGTACTTAGTTTGATGTACAGAATGCTTGGTTGACTGCTGTGTGATGGGTAGATTTACACCCTGTATACACTAGTCACTTTTGATATTAGTAACAGGGGTTTGGTATGGTAGTCCGTCGAGCTATTTATAAAATTGAAGATAGCTCTACAAGGGCAGACTAGCTGGGAGATAGGGGAGCGAGGTCGACACGACCTTTATCGATGGTCTTACACTAAGCTATGTCTTATAATGTCGACTTTACAATAAATTTTACATCTCATACAACGGCACGTTTGGCGCAGTGGCTTGAGCAATTGACTGCTGCGCTGCGTGTCGCGGGTTCGACCCCCGCACGGAACAAATATTTGTATGGCCTACAGATAGTTGTTTCGGGTCTGGGTATTTGTGTATGTGAGTTTATATGTTTGTGAACGCACCCACGACACAGGAAAAATTCCTAGTGGGGCAACGTTTTTTTAAAAAAAAAATACATATCTTTACATTGGAATAGACGTTAGACGCGGTTGTCTTAGGTGAAGCTAGATAAATATTAAAATACTATCACTATATTTTTTTAAAGAAAATTCTCTATGGCAACCACTAAGTCTGAATTTGTGCCCGGTTGATGGCAAAAGGCTTGCCCTCTATGACTGCGGACTAAACCATACCTGGCGGAAAGTGGGTAAACCTCTGCCTAACCCTTTAATGAATAACAAGCTTGATGTTTGTGTTCCCTACTGAGATGACTCAGATGGAAGTATGGAATCTGATATACTGCGTCGACCCCCAGTAAAAATGGACATGAGGGCTGGATAATAATGACTTTTATTATTGTTATTACAGTAGGTGACATCCTAACAGGTCTATTATTGTTTAAGGTTACGGCTTACCACGTAAATTTCCCATAGGGTCCCAGAACTCCCTGATTAAACAAGGAAAACGAGATTTAAAATTCAATCGATCAACTTTACATTTTTACAAAATCTGTCAATTCGTTTAGAAGCGAGGGGGACGTCCGCGTCCCTCCCCCCAGTCATGCAGACGACTACATTAAAGAGTCCCCCTTTTGTTGTTGCTTTCACCGCACTGGGTTAAAAGTACGTTAAGTTTTTGAAAAGTAAAATATAATTTGAGCCGATGGAAATGTTTTGGGTGTGTTTGGGGTTAGAGACCAAGTTGTAAGAATTACCATCATCATCTGCCTAGCCTTTTCCCAACTATGTTGGGGTCAGCTTCTAGTCTAACCGGACCGAGCTGAATACCAGTATTTTACATGGAGCGACTGCCTATCTGACCTCCACAACCCAGTTGAAAAACCCACAAGTTGTAAGAATGACCATTTCTACGAATATGAACCGACAGATAAATAAGGAAAGAGACAATCCGACAGTGGGTTTTTCAACGATCGGCTAAGAAGTAAGAACACAGTGTTCGAAATCTAGACGGAACGGTTGGCGCAGTGGCTGAGCGATTTACTGCACTGCTGCGTGTCGTGGGTTCGATCCCCACACGGAACAAATATTTGTATGGCTTATAGATAGTCTGTTTTTCCAAGTCCAGCTGTTTGTGAACGTAATATTAAATGTTTGTAAACGTACCCACGATACAGGAGAAATTCTTAACATGACATACAACTAAATAGCTCATGAAAGGTCAAAAATGTGATATTAGGCTACGAGGCAAGTCTAGAGGACGGGTCCGTAGGTTACGCCCCCAGTGTGTTTTGCCCCCGTGGTGGAAGCCCCCGATTTCGTTTTAGTACTATAATATTTATTAGTTAATATTTTTATCAAAAGTACAGTCAGATAGCAAAGTGTAACCTATTATTAGAGGACCTAGTTCGTGTATCGATTTTAAAGCACCGACCCTACTCTTAACTTTGGCAAACTTTTATATTAGTTTTTAACAGGCTGTAGCCCCGAGCTTGCATAAGTGTAACTTGGTATTTCTTCATCGTGTGGTTACTGCCTAACTTGGTGGCAGAGTTGTTATGGCAACCATAGACCTCTGACTTGACTTCACATGCCGTCAAGAAATTTCTCTCAAGCATTTTTGGGACAAGCTAGTCACACTATTCCCAAACTACTGCAACTCATGAAAGCCAGAATCAACAGTGGCGACCACCAGAAAAATCTTCTTCGATGAAGTACCAGAGAAACAATTGAACTGTCTAGGATCCCGCAACGAAATTAATCAGAAAGAATAGCGGAGGAGTAGGCAAAACATAATTTCTCACAGGCATGATGGGTTTCCTAACGATATTTTCCTTGACAGAAGTAAGTGATAATTATACATGTAGATGAGGAACAAGGATCATGCTTGCACATATACTTCTTGAATTCGTAGGTCACTGCCGCGATGCTCTTTCATTACAAATCCTTTTTATTATTTAGTCCCAAAAGTAAAGCTTATCGTTTTCGGAGCCGTGAAACTTTAAGCAAACCCTTTTGAACATTTATTCTGAAATACCCGAGACCCATAAAAACCAATACAAAGGGGAGGGGCACCCTTTTAGTTCGCCCAAAATAAAAAGATATAGCAAAAAATGGAGGGGCTGGGGTTGCTCCCTAGCGGTTCAAAATGGGAGACGAAAAAAAACTATAATAATGTGCCTTTGGCTGGGAGCTTGTGGGAATGGGTTTTATAAATATAATGCCATTTATTCATATCTTGCGTGTACTAAAACTTGTCTATCCTACACTTCTATTTTAAAGACGGTGTGCGTGTATGGTCAGATGCATGAAGTGGGCGAAGTAGTAGTATGTCATGTAAGGATCGAAGCAGGTGGCTTTCTGTGGTTTGTGCCTACCCCAATGGAAAAAAGGCGTCAGTTTTTATGTATTTCGGTAATTTTAAAATGTTTGTTAACATAACCTTAGAATACGTTCGATCTTCGAGAGGACGAAAAGGATGAAAGAAAAAAGATGAAATGTTCCAATGTTATCACCCCCTACTTTGAAGGAACAATGAAATAAGAATCAAAACACGTTTTAAATAAAGTCAGTTTTCCTCTGCCCTATTGTTAGTAAGAAAGCTTTTTTTTTTCGTTTATGGCTTCCATCTGAGTCAGACCTACCTGCGCTAAGTGTAAAACTTTTTGGATTGAATGGTCCCCGCTGAGTCATCGAAGACGAGCTCTTCGTTATAAAAAAAAAGTATATTACAAAGTCATAAATGGAGGGGCGCTAGCCTTCTACCCCTCGTTTTAAAAATAGAACTGACTGGTATGTTGTGTAGCCTGCTGCCTGCTACTGAATCGTTCTGGCTAAATTAAAATATGTGATAATACTTTCAATGATACGGCTTGGAATCCGCGTCATGTTGAGGTGCACATTGTAAAAAACCAGCTACGTACAAAATAAAGTACTTAACCACCATAAAATTGTGGTATTTTTGAGGTATGGTACTCATTACTTTAATGGAATATTCTGAAAGTTGATACCTATTTACGGCTTCCCAACGATTCGAGGGGGCGTAACCACACCCCCTAGCCGCGACCTTGGCTTTGGCACTTCGGGGTGCTTCGGGCACGCGTTCAAATATTTTATAAATAATAAACGGCTGTACTCTGCCTTACTCGGATGACAACCTTCCGATCAACGACGAAATAACGTACAGTCTTGCCCTTGACTGTACGTTGACATAAAATATACGTATATACACTTCTTTTTTTTATAAAACGTTGTCCCACACTAGGAATTTCTCCTGTATCGTGGATGCGTTCACAAACACTTAAACTCACATACACAAATACCCGGACCCGAAAGAACTATCTGTAGGTCATACAAAAATATTTGTTGCGTGAGGGGATCGAACCCGCGACACGTAGCGCAGCACTCAACTGCTTGAGCCACTGTGCCAACCGTCCGTCTTAACTAAGTTGCAAATATGATTATGTATTTCGAAAAGTTTTTCCCATATTTTCAAATATATTCTCACAATAATTCTATCTATAGATGTGTTCTCTACTGTGATATCTCACGATTTCAATAGACAGTTCGGCTGAACAGAGTTTCTGAATATTCATATTTTCGCCTTGAATTACTTTTACTATTTGTAATTCTATGCTTGAGTGAACATTTTTATTCCCAGCAAGCTTAAAAAAAACCGTTTGAAAAGAAACCCTCCCCTTTTTTTTCTAAAATAAAATCACACACGTGCACGGGTATCGAAAGGAGGGTTGACAGAGCGTCAGGGGAGGGTCGGGCGAAACCCTGGGGCTTATACTTAGACGCTCTCAGAACTTGTTTATCGACAATGCATGCGGGTAACGGTTATGTAAAAATGTATAAATGTTTTAATAACTTTTGGGGATATCTAAGAAAGGATTTTTCAAAATTCAACCCCCTAGGGGGTGAGACAGAGGATCAAAGTTTTTTATGCGCAATTTTTGATATTTCCGACATCCACGAGGGCGAAGCCGCGAGCAAAAGCTAGTTTCTAATATTCACGTTGGCAAAGTTTGTAAAAGCCAGTGTTACTATATTTAGAATCAAACGGGGTGGAAGCGGACACCAACGCGAAAACGGTTATCTCGTATTCAAGACATCATTCTGTCTAAAAAATAATAATTTTGGTTAAAAAAACCTACCTTCCTACAAAAGTGTAAATACATACTAATATCTACAAGGTCAACATGTATGAAAAAACTTATTTTTTTAAGAACTGACTAGATTCTCGTGGCACTCTAAAAGTGCAGGTAAAACCCGCTGTGAATTTGTGATACTGACCACACGGAAAATACCGTCAAAAAACCTTTTTCACTTCACCCAGGCTTATCGTGTCATTCCTGTATCATACTGGTCAAACTCCCCCCTCTAATTCGGTCCCGTTTTGAATTTGTGATACTCACCACACGGTAAATAACCTCAAGATCCCTGTTCTCTTCAGCTAGTACTATCTTTCACTGCCTGCTCCTGACTACAGCCTAAGCCTCCCCCCTATTTCAGGAGGGGGAGAAAACTGTTGTAATCGCCACGTTCGAAACGGGTTGGCACACTACAGTATTATCAGCCATAGTAGGTACCTACTATGTTATCCTTACATCGGATGTAGACCCCCCCCCCCTCCTTCCGAAGGGACGTAATTGAAGGACGGTTCGCAGATAAGGTACTTATTTATATGTTGTTGATGACAGTTTGAGTTTTTCGTGTTCACCTTACTTATAAGGGAAAAATGATTTTGTCACGCCTGTATACTGGGAAAAGTATAGCTCATTTTTTTTTTGTTTTGTGGCGGGTTGGACATCATCAAATCACTCCTCCCGCTCGCTCTGGGCAGAGCGGCAGGAAGTGTCAGACTTCTATTGACTAAAAACCACATATGTTCCTTCTTAGCCCTTTGTGTCGCGGCCGCGGTTTCTCTTTCGAACAACCCTCAGACCCGACGCGCGACGGGAGCGGGACGGGTCTATTGTCGCACATAAGATAGAAAGAGTACAAGATCTTAATTTAATTCACTGCACACAACGGGCAGCCAATATATCTGGGTCTAGAACTTTGAAATTATGCACAAAGAGTGTTATACTACGAGGGCAAGCACCGTGGCGGGATTATTGAAAATAAATTCCTAAAGGGGTTAAACAGAGGATCAAAGCTTGTGCGGAAGCTCGTCATCCTTGCCGAAGAGAAACCCCATCGGGGGCAAGACTTGTACATCTTAAAATTACGTCCGAGTCTTCAGCTAAATTTAGAGCTTACCTTTCCCGCATAAGGTGCAAACTTGGTCCTTCTTCATATGCGTCCAGCTGTGAATCTTGAGGAATTCTTTCTTCTTGAACGACTTCGAGCACACGAGACACACGTATGGCTTCTCTTCGGACCCATTAGTCTTTTCTGTAATTTTGTACTTTTCTTCTGGTGCCTAAAACGATCACAATATTTTCGTTAATTTGTATTATATCTAAAATAGAAAAGTTTTGGATAATAGGGATGTTTCCTGACTAAAAAAAATATGATTCTAATTAGTCCGTCTGATAGATTATAAAAAGAAAAAATACGTGTCCAGTATTTTTTGGAAATCTGTCTGACGAACTAATTAGATTTTTTTTAGGTAACTACCCTATTGAGCTCAAAGTTAGTATCTATCTGGAATTCTGGATCCTTTGGCGCTATACAGCGGGAGGTAGGGTTAATTTAGTATGTAAGTATGTCGTTGTAATATTACGTCAGTAAGGAAGGGTCAGACGTGAGTGAGGGACGATATTATGAAGGAAAAAGATTTAAATGATAGCGTGACGAATGGCAGTGGGGAATAATTGAAAAAAACGTTTTGCGCCGACCCCCAATTAGATGGGACAAGGGCAGGAAGATGATGCTGTTCATTTGGCTTAATTCGAACCTACAGGTATATGTATAAGCTCACATGTTCAAAGAAACTATGACCTCGATGTTGCAGAAAAACAACAACATGAAATCTTTAGGCTAGGTACTAAGAGTACATAAAATATTACTAAGAATCCCGTTTCGTCATATTTTTTTTATCACCGCATATGGCTTTATCCTGCTTTATCGGTCAACGGCGAGCACAGATGTTCGGAGCCGGCCTAAACTGAGCAAAACAAGGCAAGCCCGCCCAGTAGGGGATTTAAGCCAAACCCGGGAAAGGGTGTCGCTGGGAAGCGTATTCTCGAAGGATTTAAAGCGACTTATATCCTCGTTTGCACTAAACCTAGGGTTCGCTTAAACAAAGTTAGGCATTTGTTATCCTGTGTTTGTGGAGCACCATATTATATTACCTAGAACTAATTGGGTTGTGGAGGTCAGATAGCCTGGAAACCGACCCCACAATATAGTTGGGAAAAGGCTAGGCAGATGATGATTCGTGAAGCACAAACTTAAGATACGCCTATAAATAATAGGACTAAGAAAATAATAATAATATAATACTACTATCGACTCTTTAGTTATGTTTCATCTCTCTTCTTAATTAAGCATTTTTGGATTCGGTTCAAGAAGGGACTTATAAGTTACGCCACGTACACCTGTCTATCGGTTTGCTAGTCTTTCCATGGTTATAGACAAGCATAACGCCATGATTGAATTGAAATATTTAAAAATAAAACCAGTACCTCATCTACATGTTAATAAAAAGGGGATTATTTGTTTTTTATTTACCTACACCCCTTTCACCCCCCGCAGCGTATATCGACGAGACGAAGGGGAGGTAGTGCTCGTTTTTTGCGACCCATTTTGTACCGTTATAAAATTACTACCGTGTAGTTGTTTAATATTCACTAATCATTCAAATCAGACCAAGCCACCGCTCTTACATGCAGCTAACTATTATTTAAGGTTAGAGAAGAATCCAAAAATCATCCCTTTTGATGCCGTATGAAATTACTTCTTTGTAACTTTGTATTCCACCACTATTACAGCAGCTGTGCTTTCACATTTTCAGTCGTAGGTCCGTCGACCCGTCGGGGCTGCGGGTTGTTCGAAAGAGATACCGCCTCGGTGTAAGGGCTAAGAAGGAACATGGGTGGTTTTTAGTCAGTAGAAGTGTGACACTCCCTTCCGCCCTGCCCAAGAGCGGGAGGGTTATTTGATGATTTCCCACCACCCCAAAAAAAAAACAGGTACAGTACCGACACAGCCGTTAATATGACTCATCTAGATAAAGAAGGTATAGAATCTGTCATACAGGTCAGACGACGAGGCTGTCTATGTCTGATATGCGTTTAAGTTTGGTGTTCCTAACTTTACGGGTCAGTCTGATTCAGGAGGCCGGCGGCGAAATATGTATACACTAGCTGATAGCCCGCGGCTTCGTCCGCGCGGATGTAGGTTATCGCGACCAAAAGTAATCTTTTCACCCTTTCAACCCAACTTACAACATTTTTTTTCTTTAAAAAGTAGCTTATGTCCTTTCTCAGGCTCTATACTTTTTGTGTACCAAATTTCATTTAAATCGGTTCAGTGTTTTTGGAGTGAAAGCGCGACAGATTGACAGACAAACAGACAGAGTTATTTTCACATTTCTAATAATAAGTAAGGAATCAATTTTGCCTCCTAACCAGTGCCGAATCAGGCCAACCACCGAGAAACATGTGTTTCGCACGTCATACACACTAGAATCGAGCTGAATGGCGTGCAATTGGAGAGGTCTGCATCTAGCAGTGTATTGCTGAAGGCTAATGATGACATACACATAACTTTAAATGACCAGAATGCTATATTTATATACATAAAAGGCAAAGCTGACTGACTGAGGATCAACGTACAGTCCAAGCCCTTAGGGCTACAAACTTAAAATTTCGCACACGTATTCCTCTTATGACGCAGGCATCCACTAAGAAAGGATTTTACATAATTCAACCCCCAAAGGGGTGAAAAAGGGGGGCTAAGTTTGTATGGAAAATCGATATTTTCACGTGGGCGAAGGCGGGCAAAAGGCCTTTAATTTTCGCACTGCTAGGACACAGACCTCCTCTCTGTGAGAAGCAATGGGCTTTAATTCACCACGCGCGGGTCCAGTGCGGGTTGGTACATGTCACAAGTCCTCGATCTTTTTGGTTCTAGGACATACCGGTTTCCTGACGATGTTTTCCTTCACCATTTTGATGACACACTAATAAATGTTTTTCTTTTTATATGTACAGTCAGTACCCAGCATTACTTGATCCCTCGAACAAAGAAGAAGAGGGCAAGTGGTATGTGAAGAGGGGGTAATGCAAGGCACTGCCTTTACTCCTAAAGTCCTTACCTCCATATCTTCGTTTTGTTCCATATATACAACTGGTCTGCTGTACTCATCAATAATTTCCTGCTTGATCTCCACCAGCTGATCGTCGCCCAGGCCCATAAAACTATGGTCTTCCTCGACGTCTACATTCTCTATGAACACCTTCGTATGTGTTAGTAGGTGCTTCCGTAAGTGGTCCTTGCGGTAAAAGGCTAAAATAAAGATTTTGTGATGTGATTTCTCGATATCAGAAGCATAGGGTCGTAGGGGAGACCGGGTACAAAAGTAACACTTTGTACTTTGACACTGGTTTCTAGCTAGTTATCATATTTGTGATGAAATGAATATAGCCACATATAAAATTCGTTTGTGCTCTACAGTTTTTTAGATAAATTTACTTCATTATTTGCTGTTTATTGTGAATTACAGAGTTTTAAAAAAAAAACTACGGTTGTTACTTTTGACCCCGAGGCCAGGTCGAAAGTAACACGGTGTGGGTCGGAAGTAACATGATTAAGGTGTAGGTAATAAATATGAAATGCCATATCAAATCAACTTATTTATTAGAAAAACGTGTTTTAATAACATAAATGTTTATTTGTACTTTTAACATATCAATAGTATTTCTTTTATGCGAAAAAAAAATGTAAACAAAACAAAATTAAACGAAACAGTTGTTGACTTCTCGTCAGGCTTTATTCTTAAAGGTTGTAAAATTGTTTTCTTGGCTTTCATTCTTTCTTTATATTCTTCTTCGATCGCATTTTTTTCGGGCGTGTCAGTCAAAATCGCAGTCTTACGTTTCTTACGCCCCTTATTTGTTGTAATCCTTGGACCTGCTCTTGGAATAGGTCTAATATCTCGGGGTGAGACTGAGAAAGGAATTGGTGAGAAATAAATTGGCGAGAAAGGAATTGGCGGAGAAGAACGCACTTGTAGTCCGCTAGGTCCTGCTACTGGCGAGTTACGATCGTCAATTGGCATATCCGGTTCAAACTGGAGGGCTGAGGGTGCGTCGGATCTGGTCGACAGATCATTAAGTGGAATTTCTTCGTTGACTGGCAAGGGACGGTCTGTTACAGATGATGGCGCAAAGTCAACATCAGTAAATATATTCCTATTAAATGGACTTATACCAGTGCAAGTAAACCCAGCAATAGCATTTTTATCAGTGACAGCAAGAGGAAATGCTTCTTTGATAATCCCAGGAATGTAATGGATATTCATCGTTTGACCAGGATGATTTCGCATCCAGTTGTCTGTAGCTGTGTTAATCATTTTTTTGAATGGTCCAAATACTGCTCTATCTAGCGGCTGGAGTTTGTGAGTGCAGTGGGGTGGAAATGACAGCAAAACTATTCCATTTCTCTTACAAAAATCTAGAGCATGGATGGATATATGTGATGCGTGATTGTCCAGCAATAGCAAGCATTTTTGATCAAATATTGGCTTGGCCTGTTTTTTAAAGTGTTCCAAAAATAGCAAAAATTCTGCTTCTTGCATCCAGCCACTGGAATTCCCAGCACCAACAGATCCAACTGGTCCTTCACGTATCATGTGGTCTTGATACCGTTTCAATGGGAATACAAAAAAAGGAGGTATATGTCCTCCTTGAGCATTAATAGCAACAGCAACAGTTACTAATCTCCCACGTTCCGCTGAGGTTACTGCACCGACTTGTTTAATTCCTCTCTGAGCAACTATTTTGTTGGGTTTTTGGACTGTGGTCAGTGGTCCCTTTTGCTGTCTTTCTCACTCGCTGTCGTGGCATTCTGTTGGTAAAAAAACTAATAATTAACATCAAACAATAAGTGAATCACACTCATTACATTATGGGGACAAAAGTAACATGTTACTTTTGTACCCGTAGTGCTATGTTCCTTTTGTCCCCAACCACGTTTTTGTTAATTCATGAATGCCTATCTAAAAATGGAACATGCTGTTCCAAAATCAATAACAACACTGTGTAAACAACCTAATCAAGAATTACACTGCAAATAGTCAAATTGATATCATCATTATAATACTACGTAACCAGTAAATGAATAAATGTCAAAAAACTTACTTTTGGTTCGAAAAATCACGTGGCGTCCTCTAACACAACTTTACGACACGGAGCGCGCGCGGCGACTTAATACAAGCGGGGGGAGCGCCACCGGCTGTCTCCTGACGGTAGCGGGGCGGCGTTTCGACAATTCGATAAACCTACAGAGCCTTTGTTACTTGCGACCCGCCGTTACTTTTGTACCCGGTCTCCCCTATGTACAAAACTCTCTGTATTTGTACATTCGATCTTATGCTTCTGATGTCGAGATTAATAATTTTAAATCGCGTGCCTCTTTATTGCTTGATGATGACATCTTCGATGACTTATTTAAAAGTTTTTCTTAGTGTACTTATATTTTTTTATAGGCACATATAACCACAATTTTTTATTTAAACTGAGACTATTTTTTACTTTTTGAGTAAGTAATTAAATACACCATCACCGTTTTAGTTTAAAATTTATGATCTTGACTTGATCAAGTTTCGTAAGTGAATGAATGAAAGACTCCATAAAAGTTACAACTTACAAAAAACGTTTCCCACACACAGGTACCTATATGTCAATTCAATTGTAAAATATGAAAAAGAGCAGGGGAGAAAGACAAAATCGTTATTATTATTATTACACGCACCCTTTGTGTCACCTTCACCCCTTCACTAATACAGATATTATAAAGAGGAAAGGTAAGATTATTTGTTTGTTACGAGTACGATTTAACTCAATCTAATATGTTGGATAGTCCATTTATCAAGAAAAGGTTATAAGCTATATTATGCGACGCAGACGAAGTTGCGTGGGTCAGCTAGTAATAGATATATCTATATAGATAACGCTAGAGTACCTACTTTGCATGCCAGGCTTAAGTATTCTATGCTTAACGTAGCTATGGTTGAATCATGGCAAGCCTATTTTTTATTGTAACTCTATAGTGTTTGTGATGTCATAGTTAGTAGAAAAAAGGACACGCTTGGTTTTCATACAGATTGTGATACTTGTGCTATCTAGGTATATTTATATTTATGGACTTGACACATAACACACAAGGTGTGACCTAGTTTAGAATATAGACTAGTTTTTATCATAGTGGGATGTTCCCGTGGGATGCTTCCTGACCACAATGGCAGTGAAGCCAGGGACAAAAGCCATTTATCTATAAATGCATCTTATGTATACCGTACACATACAGATACCCATTTACACATTTTTTTTTTATTGTTATTTTTGAATCTGCAATCACTCTTGGTTACTTTAAGCAGATGTGGTGAGTGTCAACATACACATAAATGCACACACTATAAAGAATCTCAATTAATTTGAGTCCTTCTCGGCTATCTTCTGTTTTATTTACTTTGTAATTAACATATTATTGGATACAATAATCGTAAGTTCATTAACTGTCAGCTGTTAAGCCACCTTCCATAAAATAAAAAAATATCTGTGACACTTACTTTTATCGCACACGGGACAGGTCTCGCTCTTGTCCCCGCTATGTATGGAACGGTGAATGTTCAGGTGTTCCTTCCTCTTGAAGGCCTTCCCACAGTCAGGGCAGACATGAGGCCTCACTTCCTGATGTTCCATGGTATGCCTGTCCAGGTGTTCCTTGCGTTTTAGCCTGTTGAAGGGAAATGATGTAAGATATTGAAAATAAATAAATAAATAAAATGTTTATTTCAATTACATTATCAAACATTATTTGGAGGTCACCTTTTAAGCAAGGAGATGCTTGTGTTAGATGAGGAGAAGTATGTAAGTTATGATGAAAAATGATTGAGATTCTTAAACTAAGTTTATACTAGGGATATATTATTAGATTCGATGTTAGTGTTTACATTTAAGAAAATAGAGTAACTCTTATTTAAACACAAGATAGTTTTAAATTAAATTAAAATTTTTGTTTGGAATTATTTTTCAAGGTCATTAAAAGCTCTCTTCTTACAGAAAAAGAGCTTTTTATTTATATTCAGCTGATTAGTCCACCTTTGAACTTCAAGTAAATAATAAATACATACCCAGTGCCACATATTCCACAAAGGTACCTATAATCTTTGTTATGGACCAGTAGATGTCTCTCAAGCTCCTCCTTAGTAAAATAATAGGCTGAGCACTCCACACAAGAGAACTGTACCACTCCATTAGGCTTCTTCGTTATAATAGCTAACTTGTTCTTGGCTAACATACTCCTTTTTATTGCCAGCTCCAAGTTTGGTACTGGCTCTGGAAAACATCTAAGGTTTAGTGTGAGTTCACTAAAAAAAAAACATTATTTTAATATTAAAAAAAAAAGAATGCCATACCATTATTGCTGTCCATGTTCCTCACACACTAAACTTTCACCTGAAAATGAAAACTTTTAAGCCCAGATATGTTTTGTTCAGATTAGAAACTTATAACGTCGCTACGGACAAGTTTCCCACACGCGCACAGCCGTTAGAAAGGGCAAGGGCCAAAAAAACTGAACTTGAATTCGTGATCCCTTCCCCTTCCAACGGTATCGCCCAAGGCCCAAAAGCTCCCCTCTGCTTAGGGGTGACTACCCTTTGTCTACCCAAACTTCCCCTAAAGAGGGGAGGGTACCCCACTCCGTGCTCGACCCGATAGGAGGGGTGGATTTACCTTTCCCAAGCTCGGCATTGATTCAAAATCGTCTACCTGAGTCCGAAACCGCGTTTAAAATCATCGTACTAATATTAATTCTGCACCAAAACATAGCCAGTGGTAACTATTCAATATTATTTTTGTTTTATAGCGCGCGAAAAAGTTCTGTAACTTTACAAAGCAACATGTTTTTATTGACAACACAATATACTTACGGTTCTTTTCATGTAACAAGTTCCACAAGTTTAGACGATTACATATAAACACACGACACAAATGAAATGTTATACACCTTACTGCGAAAATGAATACGAAAAATAAAATACCCGAAAAAATTAAACACAGACGCGCGCCCCCACACAAACCGTTTTGAAAGTGAGTGACTGCAAAGAGTATGAGTGACTGACTGAGTGTCACTGAGTCAGGGTTGGAATCAGGCTCTCAAAAAATTATTGTCTATGGACGTCAAAAATATTGTATTTTGCTAAAAAAGAATTAAAAAGATAGTACCTTGCCAAAAATTACAGAAGCCTTTTTTTAGGTGTAGATTTAAATAAAAAACATGTTTGGACGTTGGATTTTTATTAAATAAATCGACAAAAGGTATAATTAACGTTACTATGAGGGTAAAATAACCTCAATGTTGGCCAATTCTTCAATATTGGGTACATCGTCCTTAGCAACGATGCGACGTAACATGTCGTCAGACGGTGCAAAATCTGTGCAATTTTTCGATTTGCTTTCTTTTACGGCATCACAAGTAAGTAGTAGGGCATCGATAGACTGGGTTGCTAATTTGTTGCGTATTCTGGTCTTTGTTAAATTCACTTTGCTGAAAACTCGAAAAAAATTTCTTAGAGTGGTAATAAAATAAAATGTGGGTACAGGTATAACTATCATAAAGAAATTATAGTATTTTTGCGTACAATCCTACCTTTGCGATAGTATATAGTACACGTCATGAAATTGTAGTACAAATACTATAATTATAGTACGAAATCCAACCCTGCACTGAGTGGAAGAGGTAGTGTTGCCAGCTCTCATGCCTGAGATTAGAAAAGAAAATGTTTTTTTTTTACTAGCCTGCTCTGTCCCACTCCAGGGGAAAGGCCTCCCTCCACTCTTTCTACTTTTCGCGAACCCGCGCGTCCTCCTTCCAGTTTTGACGGAACCGATATAGTTCATCCCGCCATCTCCTTCGTGGCCTGCCGCGACCCCGTCTCACAGTGTCAGGGCACCAGTTTCCTGCTATTTTGGCCCACAGTTTGTCCGGCATGCGGCAGACATGTCCTACCCAGTCCCATTTGAGTTAAGCAGCCTTTTGGGCCACGTCAACTATTTTTGTTTTGGAACGCAGCATTGTGTTTCGAACACGATTCGTTAATTTAACACCTAGTAGATATACTGCGCTCCATTGCTCGTTGGCAAACCTTGAGTTTGGACTTCTGAATGTTAAAAAAATGGTTACTTGTTTTTTATACCTTATCCAAAAAATATAACGCCAAATACATACGTGTGGTATGTGCCTAAACCAAAAGTACTAATAATCACAGAAGCGGGTTACTCTGTTAGTTTTTCAATCAGTCCCTTAATGTGTTAAAAATCAAACTGGTTTCCTAATTGCCTCAATTTTACTAATTAAAGTAAACAAAAGTTTTTTTAACATCTAAATTGATTGTTTTCGGTAGTGAGCAAAATTGTTCATAATTATTCAACCATGAAAGATTATCACGGTCGTTACATAAAATATAAAATATTGGTATTCTGTTGTTGGTGTTGTGTTATTGTTGTTGATTAATACACGAGCCCAACGTGGTTTTGGATAGGTTAAGCCATTGACCATGATCGTGCTGAAATTCTATTGTTTTGTGTATTGTTTCTTAAATTCATGATAAATAATTCATATAAAGTAGAAATACTAGTAATTAGTGGGTTTGGCAACACCTTTGCTAAGCAGTTTGTTTGTCATAATCATAATAGTCTATGGTAAAAAAAGTAAATAATTTTGGCGTGAACTTTTAAGTTCTACGTGAGAAATAGAATACAGAGTTCCCTAGTTGTGGTCTAGTTATGCTTACAGTTTTTTTTTCACTTTTATTGCTTTAAAGAAGCAATCCGGTCTGAAAACGATTTCTAGGCAAACAGAACAACGTCAGTCTAATAACTGTCAGCGTCAGTCAAGTGTCAAAAAAAAAATGTCCATCCATCAAATCCATCAATCAATCAAAGTTGGATTTTGTAATTTTCCATCGAAGTTCACGTGTAACTCTGAAAAATAACTAAAAACAAAAATGTCTTACGATAAAAAACTGGTTGACCTAGCAATTAAGCTGTTCTCAATAGATGCTGTAAAGTTTGGAGAATTTACAACGAAGAGCGGCATCAAAACACCTGTTTATTTTGATTTGAGGGTTATCGTCAGTTACCCTGATGTTATGGTATGTGTTTTTCAATTAATTAATTAACTACTTTTCGATGATTAAATCCCTATGAAAATTCTACTTAGGAAAGTCTCGTTTTTCTAATATAACTTTCTTCGTACTCTTTCATGTTTACACTTTAACTCACGTGTCATTTTCGTTTTGCCCCTACTTAGTTATGTAGTCTAAGAACTTCAAAAATGAACACTTGATTAAAATTATAGCTTGTAAACAGAACTCGAAAATATCTGAATCGAAACCTTTCAATTTATCAAGCACTTACAGCAAAGAATTATTAAAGTTTTTTTAAAAAAAAAACGTTGGCCCACACTAGGAATTTCTCCTGTATCGTGCGTGTACCGGGTGCGTTCACAATCATTTAAACTCACATGCACAAATACCCAGACCTGAAACAACTATCTGTAGGCCATACAAATATTTGTTCCGTGCGGGGATTGACCCGCGACACGCAGTGTAGCTGTCCAATCGCTCAGCCACTGCGCCAACCGTGCCGTCAAAGTGTTGGTATTTTATATTGTACAGTCACCTATATATTCTTTTCTTTTTGTAGGAATCAATATCAAACTTGTTACTGGAAATTGCTATGAAGGATTTAAAATATGATCACCTCTGTGGTGTGCCATACACAGCCTTGCCCATCGCTACAATACTTAGCATACTAACCAAGAAGTCTATGCTAATGAGACGAAAAGAAACTAAAGCGTACGGTACAAAAAAATCTATTGAAGGCCACTACAAGCCTGATCAGACATGCCTTATAGTTGAAGATGTGGTTACATCCGGCTCCAGCATTCTCGAAACAGTAAGAGATCTACGCAAAGAAGGTTTAGTAGTTAGAGACGCAGTCATTATATTAGACAGAGAGCAAGGAGGCAGCAAAAATCTGGAAGTAGATGATGTTCAGATCAAATCTCTGTTTACTATGTCTTCCTTGATTGATATTTTGTTGAAGAATGGGAAGATCACTGAAGAAACTGTGTTGAAAGTAAAAAATTATCTAAAGGAGACACAAGCACCTGTTATTGGTTAGTATGAATAAATATATGTAAACATAAATACACACTGGAACCTGGGGTCATGGCAGGCAACAAAGGAGATGGAGGGACGAACTGACATCATCATCATCTTCCTGCCCTTATCCAAATCTGTTTAGGGTCGGCACAACACATTTTCTTCCTCCATTCTTCCCTGTTAGACGTCACTATGGCACTTACTCCTTTCTCATTCATATCATTCCTCACACAATTCATCCAGTAGAAAGGAGTGGAGGGAGGCCTTTGCCCAAGAAAGGAAGAGAGCAGGATAGGAAAAAAAACACCTTAGAGTACAATATTAACTTATTAATTTATTTAATGGTGGATAACAAATAAATACAGGATCGTACCATCATTGGGTGGAGTTCAAAGCTTCCTGTCTGCCTGTTGGCATTATTCTTGTACTTTTACAAATTATTATTTTTCCAGATAAACCACTGGACCGCACCTTGCTTACCTATGAAAAGCGTGCAGAACTAGCCAAGAATGGTATAGCAAAACAACTCTTTGGAATTATGGCAACCAAGAAAACCAACTTGTGCCTTTCTGTTGATTTGACAACTACTACAAAGATTCTAGATCTGCTAGAAAAAGTTGGCGAACATGTCTGTCTAGTGAAGACTCACGCAGACATTATAGAAGACTTTAGCAATGATTTTATTACCAGACTTAAACAACTGGCTGATAGATTTAACTTTTTAATACTAGAGGACAGAAAGTATGCTGATATTGGCCATACAGTCTCCTTGCAGTATTTGAAAGGATTGTACAAAGTTGGAGAGTGGGCTGATTGTGTGACTGCCCATTCCTTACCTGGTGAGGGAATACTCAAAGCCCTGAACTCACCAAATGGTGTTAATAGAGGAGTCTTCTTATTGGCTGAAATGAGTAGTGAGGTAAGATTTATTTAAAAGATATATTTAAGTAGCTCTACCAATAGAATCCTGAACATCATCATCTGTTTAGCGTTTCCTTTGCTATGTTGGGGTTAGCTAAAGTCTAACCGGATGCAGACCCTAATTTAATTATTTTATTTCTGTTTACAGGGAAACCTAATATCACCAGACTACAAAGAAGCAACAGTGTCTATGGCCTCTAAATATCCAGAGTTGATCACTGGTTTTGTATGTCAGAATAAAGACACTTTCAAAGACCCAGGTCTCATACAGCTGACTCCAGGAGTGCAGCTAGAGAGCAGCAAAGATGACCTAGGCCAGGTCTACAATACTCCAGAGAAGGTTATCTTGGAGAAAGGTGCTGATGTTATAGTTGTAGGGAGGGGCATTGTGGCGGCTAAAAGCCCTGAAGTCCAAGCTGTTATTTATAAGGATACTCTATGGAAATGTTACTTGAAAAGAGTTTCTGGGAAACTTGAGTAGCAAAGTTGTTTAATTTTTATCTTGAGTAACTAATTAGGTAGCTCATAAAGATAAATTATCGTTATGAGCCTCTCTATTAGGTACTCAAGTTTTTCTAAAGATTTACATTTTGTTATTCCACAATCATCATAATTATATAAATAAGTTTATGCATGTTGCATGTTACTAGAATTATGAGTGGTATTGTTCCATAGACTTGAATTTTCCTGTTGACATAAAGCAAAAATTCCATACATGGACCAATAATTGTTGTGATAGCATATCCTAGGTAGTATTATAATTAACATTTTGGTGCTAATACCTTGTGCCTTAACATTCCTAGGTGGTTTTACACCAATAGAGCTCATTTAATTTTTGTTAAAATATAAGCTATACAAGTATTGTATTCATGTTATGATCGAATAAATAGTGTTTATCTATAATTAGTATACTTCGTCGTTATTTTCCTAGACCCTTTCGATCCGTAAGACCACTTTAACATTTAGGCGACTTTAGCAGCGCTACAGTCGCGCGACTATAAACAAGTAATATCGGGTTGTTACGGTTGTTCTTATAATATGATGGAATATGCTATGCTAATGTGAAATCGGCCTAATGCTCCATTGACGTGTATACCGTGAGCAAACTGAGTGGAATATCCCTAACTCGCGCAGGGGAAGTGTGGAAGCGTTTTATAAGCGATTGTTATATTAATGTTTGAGAGGCGTCTGCCCAATGTGATAGCTAAATCCTATAACCCTCCTACAGGGTTACAGACCTCCTTTCTTTGACAATATTCACCCAGCGGACCTAGCATGGGTTGATTTTTAACATATTATGATGCTGATTTCCTCAAGATGTTTGTGTGGTGCGTTGATGAAATTAATCGCTTAGTCCTCAGTCAGTGCTTTCTGCCATACCCTAGCCCTTTTCAAGCCCAATAACACTATCCGACGGGAATTGAATCCAAGACCTCATGCTCGGTAGTAGCGCTTTCGACACTTGGGCCAATAAGTCAAAGCATTCTGTTGGCACTACTATTTTTAGCTTGAAGGACAAAGATTATTGATTTATGAACGATTCTGATTTAATTTATTACAGCTGGCATCCCTACATAAAAAACTGTCATTTATCAAGTTGTCAAAATCAAAGAAACGTCAAAATTGATAATGATGACTGCAGTTTTGTACGCAACAAAACAAAACAAAACATCATTATTAATTTAGAAATGGATTATATAGTTAAGGAATTAGGTATAAGTAATAAAAATATATTCCTCACTGCATCCCCTGGCCTTTACACCGTCGTTGTCCACACGAGTTGGTTGAAGAAATGGATAAAAAACCTCGAAGTGGACACCTCACTGAACAATGTAGATTTTAACTTGCAACCTGGTGAAAGTGTACCTTATCCGTGGCGAAAAATATTTATGAGGGTATGTATCTATTCTACAATACAATAACAATTTAATGTTTATGCTAGAACTGCATTTCTGATAGAAAAACGTTTGTATTATAGGTATTGAGTAAAAAAGTGTCCAAGGTTCTTCCACTGCCTCGATACAAACTCAATGAAAACACGAACGAGACGCCCCTCACGTTCTCTCAATTACTGCAATATGTGTCACAAAGCAACCAAAGAACATTGTGGAAAGAATCTTACAAGAAGTACTGTCAAAATAATGATAGCAGCAAGGAAAGTACCATAGTGAATCTTTTAGAACATGATCAGCTGATGTCTGAAGTAGTGCTTCGCTTGTATGGATGTAATATAATTAGGGTAAAGTGTGATGGAGCTGGGCATATAGAGTACAAAGAGGTAATACCTAATAAACATGTTCTAAAGATGTATGAAACACATGGTAACCTCCTAGCAGCTATGTTCACCATAGAATCAGACAGTAACTTTTACATTATATACAGAGGACAGTATGAGAACACTCTTCTAGATTGTCTGAACTTCAGCCCTAATTTAATAGATATGAATTACAGCCGAGGGCTGTTTATTGTGTACCAATTGTTGAATTTATCTAAAGCTATGAGTGACAGAGGGTTGAGTATAGGCATGTTGACCCTTCAAGATATTTATTTGTCAGAAAACTTGTGGCTGCAAGTGTTGCCAATGATAACAAACAATATACACTGCTTGGATGCATCCCTGATCATTGAACACAATAGAAGTAAACAAACCACTCCTGCAATAAGCCAAGTTCCTCCAGGAAAGAGGGGAGACGAGTGGTGTTGGAGGAAAGAGGCTGTACAGCTGGAAAAATTGTGCATGCTGTGGATCAGGGGCAGGATATCGAACCTGGACTACCTGATACACCTGAACATCTTAGCTGGAAGGTCTACCAATGATCCCCAGGCACATTTCATGGTTCCTTGGGTGACTGATTTTGCTTCCAGATGTGGTAAGCTTTTGTAGTTGAACTTATAAATGTAGAACTTAATGATTTTGTTTTGTTTGATAAAAATGTTTGTTATGATTCATTCTGTTATCTACTGCACAGATGCTCATTATTTATCAGTAATGTAAATAAATGTGTAGGCACATTAGGCACAGCAAATTACAAAATACATACTATTATTTTATATGGGTAGTCTTGGGCATGTGATTATGACCAGCCATTTACATAAATCAAGAAAACATGAGTAAATGACTACTATTTCCAAATACTAAATAAAAAACAAAATCATATCAGTGGTCCAATGGTAGCTACCCCGACTTATGAGCAGTATGTTGTAGGTTCGAACTCAAGCCGGCTCTTTGTGTAATTTATTTTATCACCGCTGCTCTTAAAACAGTGAATATTTCTCTCGAAATCAGCAACAACCAAAAAGAGAACAAGAATCTCTTTTTGGTTATCAATTTATGTCCAATTACCCTAGTAAAATGAATAGGAAGTAATTACTTATCTGTAGTACCAATAATACTAATATTGATTGTTTTTTTTATCTTTTATCTTTGAATCAAATACTATATCGATGCTTCCGGCAACAAATGTCGTAAACGCCATTTTGGCGAAAATGAGTTAAGAATGCAGCCCTACTTAATTTTTGGCGCTGCGTCGATCTAAAAATGTGAAAAAAATATTCGCCTAAAAAAAATACTTTTACACCCAAAATTTTCACTAGTATAATCAAGATTTTTTAGAAAAGAGGGTATGTATAACTCATATTGCTTAGAACCGAATAACCGTGCAGGTCGTAAAAACATGAATACATAATTAATTGTAATTACACCCCACAATCATTTTTAAAACGTAAGCTCTGCTGAGAAACAATTGTCGTAATGTCACTTGGTCTTGGAGAATTGGTTTGGCTAAGACTAGCGAGGAAGATGAAATTTCTGATTAATTATCTTCTATCAGAAAATCAGGTCTTAAAATTTCTGGTTAATAATCTTCTATCCAATGACAGAAGATTATTAATCAGAAATTTGAAGACCTGATTTTCTATAACTCGTCGTCGTATTATGTTTTGCATCTACTTTTTTATTATCTTGTCGATAACACTTTCCCATTTTCACCAACGACACTAAAAGTTAGGTAGACCATAGTACAGAAGCTTTCCGAACAAACAAGATCTAGAAAGATGAACTACCTAAATTTTTAAGGGCGTTGGTGAAAATGGGCATTGTTTATTAAAATTATTAGAGCAGTAAGCTTGGTAGAATGTTTACTTATATTTTTTTGTAATTCATTATCAATACGTTTTAAAAAAACGTCGTGATTATAAAATCTTCTTGAAATCAATGAAACAAAATGATTACTTAACATTTTAAATTATGTCTGGCTGGTTAGGTACGCCGTTGGCGGTAGAACACTATAGGCATCTTGTAACAAACGCTTGATTAAATTATACGGGACGATGCCTATATTATACTTACTTAAGTGTATTTTTATACCTTTAGGACCTGCCAGGTCCTAAAGGTATAAAAATTTCGAGCCGCGACACAAACAATGATGATGAATGATGATTGATGTACAAGATCCTCTAATGGAAATTTAAGTGATTGGTTTAGACATTTTTTTACTTTGAATTTGTATTAGTGCCTTGCTTAACCATTATTTTGATTAAACGATGACGGTCGATGAATAAAAAACCTTTTTTAATTATGTCAATTTGTGTTTTATTTTATTGTTTTTATTACAAGTAATGAAAACTCAACTTACAGTCTTAAATTCATTGATTTGCTTCAGATATTTCCATGTTTGTTACATACCATCGCATCAGATCGTGGTGTTTACACTCATTTTTATTTCAGTATATGGTTTTTAAAACCAAACCCAGAACTATTGTATTTAAAAACTGGTGCATACTTCTAACTTCCGTTAGACAAATCGTTCTCCATTGATTTGTTAGTGGTCGTAAATACCAACTTCTTGAATTTTCTGGGGTGTATGTCCAAGCTAACTTTTAAAATAAGGCTTTGACATAAATAGCAATAATATATTATGAAACACCATCGTATTTTACGTATTTCTTGTATAGAACACAAATTTACAACTTTTAAAGTTAAAAAGATATAAGCCAAAAACTAAATTATTTTTTGTTTTTCGTTGATTACCAAAAGTGCTATTTTGGTGTTTACGACCTTTGTTGTCGGAAGCATCGATATGTTATAATTTTTATTGATAAAATATAATTCAATAATGATATTGAGATGATAAAAAAGTTATATTGGGAACAGTCCAAATATCAGCTGTTTCCTGTAAAAGTGCAGTAGCCTACATTATCAAAATAAATGGAACATCACATTCTTTAACAGAATTTTACAGATGGATTTATTTCATACCCATTTGGAATGATTTACTGAATACATGGTAAACGTTTGTTCATTGATCTCCCTTCCGCCCTGTATTAGATAACCTTTGAATCCACACATAACATAACATCAGGCCTTGTAATCCCCAAAGGGCCGAACCCCAGAGGTGTACCTCACAAGTACACCCACATTTCGCTAGTTAGGTTTTTAAGTCCCATGTAATAGGGGACGAGCCTATTGCCATCAACCTGGCGCAAAGCCGCCCGGCTTTCAATCTATCATGATCAGTATCATTCTCCTGCCCTTATCCCAATTTATTTGGGGTACAAAAATACAAAATATAAATAGTTTATTTTCGTTAACAAGTTTGTACAACTTAACTAGTGATAGAAGTGCCCTTTTAAGCACTTCCGCGCGGTATGTCTTCGTCTTCCATACTTTCTTGGCTTTCACCATTAAATATTCTTCACATCCCTAGGGAGGAACTGGAGAGACCTAAGCAAGTCGAAGTATCGCCTGAACAAGGGGGATAGACAGCTAGATATGACGTATGACGTCAGCAGCTGCACCGACCAGATACCTCATCATGTGTCCGATGCCTTGTCCGATATTACTTGCTACGTCTACTTGGCGCGCAGGTTAGTGTGAATTGAGGTTTATGTTAGAGGAAAATGGTTTGTTTTTACTTATCTGCAGTTATAACCACCAGATACCGTCGTCTACTTGGCGCTCGGGTTAGTGCGAATTTGAGATTCATGTCAAGGGAATATGGTTTGTTTTTACTTGCAAGATCATCGGCTGCACCGCGCAGATGCTGTATCACGTTTCTGATGCCTTGTCCGATATTACATGCGCAGGGTTGTGTGAATTTGAGATATGAGTTAAGGTGTCTATGGATAACCTGATTGTGCTCTACATAATGAGTAATCTCCGTGTCTCGGAAAGCACGCTGTCATTTTTAGAAATTTAACCGCCCATAAAGTACTCTGACCCAGTTGTGACCCGTGGTCAGAAAAACGTAAATCTGACTAGCTACTGACTTGACTGACTGACTTTGATAAGAACCAAAGGGTATGTTAGACCCAGTTTGGTTAGTTTTAGAAGTTATACAGGCAGTCACGACACTAGACATGTAAACTAATAGTGCAACAAACAATACTTTGATACTCTTTAAAATGCATCATCCTGTTTAAATTTTATTCACTTAGTTCCCTAGTTATTAGCATCGACGCGATGTCCGAAGCGTGCCATGGTTGTTTTAATCTTTCTGAGTTGTTATTTACGAACTACCTCCCATTATGTTTTAAACTATGTGTGAAATATAAGTTAAGTATGTTTATTTGTTACTTGTACTATCATGCGACAATTTATGTTTTAGAACACCAAAAGAGGTCCTATGCAAACACGTGCGAAACAAGTGGGTTCCCGCGGAGTATCCTGCGTCAATCCAACGCATGCAGGAATGGACCCCAGACGAGTGTATACCCGAGTTCTACACGGACCCCACCGTGTTTAAGAGCATACACGAAGATCTGCCGGTAAGAGAATATTTTAGCAGTTCATAATTGGCTATTTGACTACTGTTAAAAATTCACGAAAATGTAATGTTATTTCAAAGAACTAACCGTAATAACACGACGTATGAAAAAAGTAATAAAATCGTTTAGAAAATGGCTTAGTTTTAACTGATTTTAAATGACGTGTTAGACAAAGACAGCGCTATAGAAACGCGACGTCATATTTCATACCGCCATAGTTACGTCACGGTTACGTAGTACAAATGGCCGTTTCGCGCGACAAGGATAGAAAGTGCCCCCACCAAAAACTTCTAAAGCATTTAACTACTCCATTTTTTTATCGATATTATTACTTTTTTCACACATCGTGTTTTTTCTGTTAGTTCTTTGAAATAACAACATTTTCGTGATTTTTTAATAGTAGTCAAATAGCCAATTCTAATGGATTAACAACTTATCTTTCTTTCACATGTGTGCTATTCTTTTCACTGAATTTTTCTTTGTTACTAATCTAACGATGTCATTGACAAACACTTCAATATTTAACATACCATCACGCCTGTAATCCTCGTAGAGTAAGGCAGAGGATACTTAATAGTCTAACCTATACTTCGCCAGTTATGTTTAAGTCCCATGTAATAGGGGGCGAATCTATTGCTATCAACCGGACACAAATTCAGACTCTGTGGCTGCTACTGACAAAACCCGGGTGGAAAACCCAATAGCACTTTGCTCGACCCGGAAATTGAACCCAGGACTTAATAGAATAGAACACTCGACCAACGAGGCAGTCGGTCGTCTCCGTGGCTGCTACCGAGACACCTCAATTTATCGTGGCTACTAATATAAAGACTATAGGTGTTGCCAGCGGCTTCGCCCGCTACAACTCGGAAATTATCCCACGGGAAAATAAAATCGGGATACAAACTATCCTATGTGTTAATCCAGGTTATAAACTATCTGTGTACCAAATTTTATCCAAATCCGTTCAGTAGTTTTCGCGTGAAAGAGTAATAAACATCCCTCCATCCATACTTATACAAACTTTCGTGTTCGTAATATTGGTAGGATTTACGTTTTTTTTCTAGGATCTGGGCATACCGTCTTGGGCATCATGTGTGGAAGATTTCATAACTAAACACAGGGAAGCATTGGAGAGTACACACGTGTCTGAGAACCTTCATCATTGGATCGATATCACTTTTGGTTACAAGTAAGTTTATGTTCGAAAGAGCAGTCATTAAGTAAATAGTTTTTTTTAAGAAATAAGTAGAATGATGCTGATTTTATTAAATTCACTTAAATAAGACACTAATGATTGTTAATTCGTGGAAGCTCACTAATTAACCATTAACTGGAATGTACTGCAACTCGATACTGCATTCTAAAACAAATTTGCTGATGTATGACGGCTGCGAAGCTAAAATCGAACTGGTCTGGCCACATCTACTTTTATGGGTTCCGTAGCCGAATGGCAAAAAACGGAACCCTTATAGATCCGTCATGTCTGTCTGTCCGTCCGTATGTCATAGCCACTTTATTCGGAAACTATTAACACTACACAGTTGAAACTTGGTACAAAACATCAATTCAGCCGAAAGGCGTCCACTGGTGGACATATGCCTCCCCCAAGTGTTGCCACATTGAAGGAGGTGTCTCATGAGATGACGAGAAACAGAGAAGTATGGAAGAGGAAGACATGCTGCGCCGACCCCAAATGAATTGGGATAAGGGCAAGAGAATGATGATGAAGTGTTGCCACATTGATCGGTCCGGATTCCGCATCTCGCGGATCGCCGCAACCTTAGTGCAACCGAATGTTAATGTTAGCTAAACTTAATCCTAAAATCCTCTTTCCCAGACTCTCAGGCGCCGCGTCAATCAAAGCCAAGAACGTGTGCCTCTCGCTGGTGGACGGGCACACACGTCTGCGTCGCGGTGGCGCCGTGCAGCTACTGAGCGCGCCGCACCCCCCCCGCGCCGCCCGCGCATTGCCCCCCGCGCCGCCCCGCCTGCACTGGACGCAACCTAAGGATGCTAGTATGTACTGCTACCTATATACCGACCTATGTATCTAGGAAATCTGTCTGAGCAAGGTACTTATAAGCGGGGCTGCGGATTGTTTGAAAGAGATACCGCGGCCCCGGACCCAAAGGGCTAAGAAGGAACATGGGTGGTTATTAGTCAGTAGAAGTCTGACACTCCCTTTCGCTCTGCCCAAGAGCGGGAGGAGTCATTTGATGATTTCCCACCCTACAAAAAAAGGGTACTTATAACCATAAAGTAGTTCAGTGGTGTTACCAAGATCTCTTAAAGCAATATTGTCATTCCTGTATGGGAAAGTGACAGAGCTATACAAGGTGTCTAGCGCTATCTCTTTTCAACACGGAATGAGATTAAAACAATACTGCTTTCAGAGGTCATGACTCATGGTAGGCCAACTGAAGTATTAAACGAATATACAGAAAATACTTTGGTGTATAATTCTATTTAGATATTTGGATGGTCTATTTATGAGTCATGTAGACACTGAATTATTTAACATTAAAATAAAATAAAAAGAAGCAATCTTATTTAGGTACTCATTTCACTTTCCAATTTCTTAAAAGTTACACGAGTGTTGCTAGTTTGATTCTCTCCCAAACTAATTAACCGTTCGTAACATCACTTTAATCATAACTACCATTGTCAACAGGAAAATCCCTTCGAAACGACAGTTCAGACGACGTTTCAGATGATGAAGAAGAATCCACTAGTCTACCTCAGCACGTTTCACGACTAAACGTACCTCCTCAACGGGTTAGGTCGCGGCATAAGAGCAGCAATCGAGCTCGCTCCTTGTCCAAGAGCCAAGGACTCGAAGACTCGCAGACGACCCCCACGGAAGGCAGGGCATCCTCCCATTCACGACACTATCGGGTTCAACGATCAGAACTTGGAAAAGGTGTTATATATCTCCCGAAAGAATTCAACCCAGTAGCCTCCATCCAAGCTATAGAGTCCTTGGACAATTTCCGCACGAAATGCTTTTACACTAAAGCGGAAGATAAGGAAAAACATAAAGAAAATGTCACGACTTTAAACTTATATCCTGTACAACAGGATATGCGACAAGACAGCACAGTTTCCAAGGAAGGACCCGATGATACCGCCTTCACAAACCACATGTTTTTAGCGTCATATGATCAAAGTTATTTGAAGAAATTCACACAAGATGCGCATTTAGAAAGTGTGCTTAAAGAGAGGAAAAACAGATCTTTCAATACGAGGTACACAACTGATGCTGCGATTTATAAGCAGTTTGTCACCGAAAGTCGTCGACAAGATATGTTGGTTATAGGATGTTTGATAGTAGAAATCTTCTTACATACATATATGCGTCCGTTAAGAACGACGAGCGATAACTTTCTAGAACGTTATAACAACTGCCGAACGGTTTTAAAACATAACTACAACGCTTTACCAAGAAGTGTCAGCTACGTAGCATCGTTACTCCTAAACGTACAACCGCCCAGCTTGAGTTATAAGAACGAACTGACTCCCAAAAAGGAGGAACCTTTAAAGAAGATTTTAGTCACAGAAAAGGGGTTGCCAGCGCCAACTCCCGCGCAGCTACTCCAACCTTTATTGATGCAACATTTAATACCATTCCCACAAAGTTTTAACATCTTATACAAGTTATTGAATACGTTACATGAATATGAGTTAACCAGTACAGAATTAAATATTCTGTACATGTATGAATGTGACGGTGTTCAATGCGAAAAGTACCAAAACGTTGATAAAACAAAACTGTACTTCAATCAGAAAATTGCTGAAGGAAAGATTCAAGCTTGTGCCTCACATTTAGAGGTGCTACTAAACCAAGCCAATTGTTACAATCAATTCGATGTTTTAGATATCTTCTTGGCTCATTACATAGAACTGCTACAAAACAAGGACACATCAGTATTAGCCGCGTGGTACTTATTTGATACCGTCAGCAAAGCCCTAGGACCGGCTGAGACGAGGAAAAAGTTACTCAAACATATCCTGAACCTGTATGAAGACGACGATTTTGCTGTGGATAAACCGGATCAGCATAAATTAACGGACATCGATAGTTTATCCCTCTCTGGTGGAGTATCAAATAAACAGAAGTTCGTTAAACTCTATCACAATATATTCCTTCTACAGTTGATGGTCAGGTTAGGTCTCCAGTGCTTCTTAGACAATTTCACCCAACATTTAGTAGAAGCTGTCGGTGGTTACAAAGATGTTTCCGAGGATGTTGGGTCTCCTGGCCATCTGTGCCACAATAAAGCCTTGTCGAACAAAAAACCGAGATATTCCGACGATAATGTGAAAAATGCTCTATCCAGCAACACTGATATATTCTCGCCAGATACGTCATATGGTTCTGAACATGTTACGACCCCAAGCGTTGAGAAGATAGAGACAAACGAAGCTCTGAAAGAGAAAGACAGTGACAATAGGAGCGAAAATGAGTTGTTCCATTTCGAAACAGATAAGGACAGGCTCCCTAGCAGAAGCAGTAGAAGCAAGTCTCCTGCGGAATCCATAGAGTCTTATAACTCGAATACTACACAAGAAAATAATATCCAAACGCCTTCGCCATCCATAGACCATGTATCTCCAATATCAGCTAAATACTTCACGCCGAACAACACAACACAAAAGGAACTTAACTTTGTAGTTCATAAGGATCAAAATCACGAGACAGTAACACCGTTTAATAAGCCTACTTCGCCTATCATAGAAATTCCAACAAGACCAATGTTCACAAGCTACTTACATTTCGCTGAAGAGGATGATTCTGAAGAGGTTGAATTGAGGAGGCAGTCTCACGATCCTCAAGTCAGTTTAGATCTTGGCAAACTAGATATTTCTGCTAAAGGCTCTCGAAGTATGAACGATGAAGATTTTAACGGTTTTAAAGACCCAAATACTTCTAAAATATCTGATATGAGTTGTGAAAGTCTAATTTGGTTGTCTCATAGACTTGGCCCGGTACTTACGTGTAGGTATATAACGAGGAATTTGTTGAAAATGTTGACGTTGTGTTATATCGGGAAGGATAATCTTGCACCGTGGGACAGTGAGGAAAAGGATGAGTTTGATGAGATATCCATTGTGAATAGCAGAGTTCTTGGCGATCGGAATGCTATGAAAGTTATCAAGTGCCTCACTTCTATTGTTGGTGAGTAGCTCTCTCTCTCTTTTTCTCTCTCTCTCTTCTTTCTTTCTCTCTCTCTCTCTCTTTGCTCTTTCTCTCTATCTCTTAGTTTTTTGTTTCGCCAAATGTTATTATACATGTACGATCTTCGCTATAGTTGTGTTGCAAACCTTGCAGTATAACTCTAAGAATTTTACTATTTCCAAATAAACCATAAAATCACGCCTGTAATCCCCGAAGGATGAGGTAGAGGTGGATCCGACTGCCTCGTTGGTGTAGCGGTCGCAAGGACGACTGCTATGCATGAGGTAATGGGTTCGATTCCCAAGTCAGGCTATGTGTTATTGGGTTTTTCCATTAGGAATTTCTGAGTAGCAGCCACGAAGTCTGGAATTGTGCCCGGTTGATGGCAATAGGGTCGCCCCCTATTACATGGGACTTAAACATAACTGGCGAAATGTGGGTGTACTATAACACCTCTTATATAAATACTCTCTGTAAGTTTTTCTCTCGTTTGCTTTACAGCGATGTATGGTGAACAGCTAATAATATTCCAATACTTGCCTCACATGGGCGAGTTGATAGCGTCGTGTCGCCGTCGCCTGTCCGCGCCGCTAGAGGGCGGGGTCGTCGCGTGTTTGCAGCTCGTCAAGTACCTGCTGCCGCATATGTCTGATGTTAAACTTATGGAGCAGTTACAGGTATCCATTCTTTCTATTTATTAAATTAACTCAGTCAAAAATCAGTAGCAACCCTTGAAATATAAAAATACAATTATCGACCGAATTTTCTTTTTTTTTGGCACAAGCCCGCCACACTGTTGTCAAACCACAGTAACTCCTGTAAGTCAGATTCAACAGTGGCGACCACAAGAAAATCGCCGAGACAATGAAGCTCGACGAAGTCCCAGAGAATCAATTTAACTGTCTTGGATCCCGAAACGAAATTAATCAGAAAAGAATAGCGGAGTAGTAGGAAAAACATAATTTCCTCTTTTTTCATATTCCATATATTAATAATTTACGACCTTACTGCTTCATAATAAAGATACCGTTCCGGTTCAGTCTGTCCCACAGCCAGTGGGACGATATCAGCTCGGCATCGTTGCATTGGTCTGCTGCGGTGTCTGTTACCGTATCGTGGTTACCAGTGCAGGACGCGCTTGGTTCACTGCTTGTCTGTGGTCCTCACGATGTCGCCTGCCCAATTCCACTTCAGTTTCTCGGGCATATATAAAGAATCAGTGACTTTGTTCTGTAAACTTCCATCATCATCACTATCCACAGGCCGAATTCACCCACTGCTGGGCCTTTCTTTTCTGCCTGTGCCAGCCAGGCGCGTCCAGGTAACCAGGTTTTTCCCAAAAATCTTCGTCGATGATGCTTCGTCTGCCAGTCTCGCTGCCGGACAACACTAATTCTTTTGCCAGCTCTTCAACGCCATTCGGTGACACTCTAACTCCACCTTTCATCACAGAGCCTTGCCAGGTGTCCTGTCCAACTCCATTTGAGCCCGTAACGTGATTTCCAATATCGTAGACCTTCTAAACTTCATCATCATGATCATTATCATTTCTGGCGAAAGACGTCCACTGCTGGACATACGCCTCCCTCAAATGTCGCCACATTGACTGGTCCCGTGCGTATCGCCTCTAGTGGATCCTGGCAACCTTCACCAGGTCACCGGTCCACCTAGTGAGAAGCCTTCCAACGCAACGTCTCCCGGTTCGCGGTTCTCAACCGTGATGTTTGTTCCAGGACACCTTCCTGAAGACAATACTCCAGCCAGCCCTCAGGCTAGCGTCCACGACGCGTTGCTCCTACCCCAGCGGGGCGGCAGCACGGTGTTCTCTCACCAGGAAACTACTCGACGCCCTCCATGTGTTAGCGCTGAGGATCGGACCTGAGATGACGAGGAGACACTTGTGTGTGCCGGCTTTACAAAGGTAAGGGGATATACTGCTCAGTTGCGCTGCTTGTTATGGGTTCGATTTCCACACGTAACGAATATTTATTTGTATGTGTGTCTGTTTGTAAACTAAAATGTTTGTAAACGCACCCACGATACAAGAAAAATTATTAGTGTAAAAAATAAATTCGAATTATTCCTCTACAGAAGTTTCTCTCAAGTGGTCCACTTCCAAAAACTGTGTCTATCTGTGTGAGAAGTTTTTGCAATTAAAAGATGATCCGGAAATTAAAATCAAGAAATATTTGTTGCAGATTCTTCTTAGCGTTCGATAAAGCGACTGGGAAGACCGACAACTGGCCGAAACAAGAAGAAAGTACACCTGAAAAGGTAAGAATAAAAGCCCGAATTATACTACCGAATAACTTAGATCAATAATAATTATGTGCTTTGTCTTTTTCATCACTTTATTCAATAAATTAATATAATTTGCTGCCCCACAAGCTGCCTCTCAATTGGCTACTTGACTATTGTTAAAAATTCACGAAAATGTTATGTTATTTCAAAGAACTAACAGAAATATGAAAAGTAATATAATATCGATAAAAAATGGAGTAGTTACATGCTTTAGAAGTTTTTGGTGGGGGCACTTTCTATCCTTGTCGCGCGAAACGGCCATTAATTGTACTACGTAACCGTGACGTTACTATGGCGGTATGAAATATGACGTCACGTTTATATAGCGCTGTCTTTGTCTAACACGTCATTTAAAATCAGTTAAAACTAAGCCATTTTCTGATCGATTTTATTACTTTTTTCACACATCGTGTTATTTCTGTTAGTTCTTTGATATAACATAACATTTTCGTGAATTTTTAACAGTAGTCTAATAGCCAATTATACGAGTCGAAAGAGCAATGTATAGACTCCAGCACATCAAGCTACAATCTGTCAAATTTCTTAAATAGAATTTGAACTTTATCACTAAAAAATTTAGATTGAAGGTTGATTGGGATAAGGACAACTTCCATTTTGTTTGGAGTTCTATGCCCCCTAAATAAACTTTGCCTGTCATAATGATTTTAATTCGGTTCGTAGACCTCACCGTAATTTAAGAGAAATCTTATTTATTCAGATGCTGAAATTGAGATTTTATAAAAGTCACAGTTTCTTTGATGTGAGCGTCTGTACAACACCTTATAGGCATATGTATTATTATTGAAGACACTGACATTTTTGTAATTAGTGTAAGACCTGTAATGTTAGTTGTAAGTTGAAAAATAAATAAATAATATCCACACGTTTCCTTACCCCAGTCATCGGACCAAGAGTCAACGGACTCAAAGCCGGAAGGTTTCCTAGAGATCTGCCGCGACGGTACCACGGCGGAGTGGCGCGTGCAAGACGGACGTGTAGTGCGCGCCGACCTGCCCGACCTCGCCTGCACCCCGCCCGATCTCTGCGAACATCCACATGACACTACCAGGCTTACGGTCAGTATTGCTGCTCATCATCTGGCTGCCCTTGTTACGAGTTACTTGGAGTCGACGCACCACGTATCTTTTGTTCCAAGTTGTAAGCCGTCACTCGTATGGTGCACTTCTTTTAAATCATCATCTCACACAATCCATCCATCTTTTTCTAAGTTTTCCTCTCCGGCCATCAACATATTTGTTACTTTTTACTATGGAGGGTTTCTTATTTTTTTTAAACAGTAGCATTCTGGGCAAAGAATTGAAATATAGGCAGACAATGGTTCTTAAAAGTTTCTGACTGCTCAGAACAAGTTACACTGGCGCATTGTGTTAAAGAATGGTTTTATTATGACCTGCTCCATCTCGCTCTTGCACTAGAATAATGTCGGACACGACGACTCAAGAATTATTGACCGGTCCATTGCATCATAATATCAAAAATACAATACTCGTTATACTCGCCCAGAAAACTTGCAATCAAGCAAGTGTACCTGTGCATGTGTCTTTGGCAACTTCAGAGCTTTTAAGCCACTAGCTTATATACTCGTTTAGAAGCAATTAACGAAACTAGTATTTTGAAACCCGTATATGTTATCATAAAGTAGGCCATGTCTCAAAGTTACAGACGTTATTTAAAAAAAAACACGTTATACTTTGCCAGGTGTGTACATATTAATGCACGAGACTGTACCCGGCTTAACCCCAGGATTGCGTAACCTTCTGATCAGTGTACCAATAGGTTTTATATCAGAATTATATTTCCAGGCTCAAGAAGAGCTTCTGATGGTTTTCGACGAGGAGCTGGCCTACCGAGCGTATACGACGTTCGCCAAGTTCATAGGATCGGAGACCATGGAGCGTTGTCTTAAGAACATTGACACCGTTCGCGCGCTCTGCAGGAAATATGAACAGAACCACTGTTTAAGGTATGTTGGTAGCTTGTTAATAAAGATTTTTTTTTAAAGTGCATGCCAGGGTTTCGGGCCTCTGCCGGGGACTGTTCGAAAGAGATACCACGGTCCCGGAATACAAAGGGCTAAGAAGGAACATGGTCAAACACCAAAAAAAGGATTTCAGTCCTATATGAAGATAAGACTGATAGCCTACTGAGAATTTTTTTTAAGAAAAAACACCGCGCGACCAGCGCCTCATTGGTCGAGTGATCGCAAGCCACTGAGTTCCATCAGAATTTTCTCAGTAGCAAGGCCAGAGGTTTTGTACCCAGTTGACGGTGTTTGGCTAGACCCCTATTACATGGGAATTAAACACAAGTACCTACATGTGGGTGTACTATTAGCAAAGCCTCTGCCTAACCTTTCGGGGATTACAGGCGTGATGTTATGTTATATGCTATTTATCTCCACAGTTCCCCCCTACAAATCCGCCCCGACAAGCGAGTCCAATCTTCATTTAGCGACGAGCCTCTAAACCGAAAAGCCGACCTCTTTTCGAGCAAGCCCGAAGTTGTCATGGACCATATTTCGAGCTCGAATAGTTTCGGATCAAACGTGACACTAGTGGGGAACAGGATAGATGTCGCTAGTGATGCTTGCGACGTCGGCAATGGTGCGCAGGGACACGGGTTCGATGTCGTGGCGTATAAGACGGATAATGGGATTAAGAGTAATAGGTAAGTTTTTTCATTTATTTTATTACTAGCTGTACGTTGCAATGCCCTTTTTTGTACCTACTTACCTACCTACTATGTTGTATACTATTGAGATTATGACGTATGGTCTGTTTGAAGTTCACACTAACGTCACTGAATTATTTTGCCTTCCCGGAACCTCTCCACTAACACTTTAACTTCATGGTATGGTATTAAAGTTCAAATTGACTTTTAAGTATTATTACGAATCGTTTGTATGGGAGTATAGAAAGGTTTTGTTTTTAAATTTTTCTCTATATTCTAAAAAAAAAAAATAGTGAAATCGGTTCAGCTGTCCTCGAGATTTGCGCTTAGCAACACATTCAGCGATTCATTTTAATATTATAGATTTATGTACACACAAGAGAGAACATAGGGAAAAATCATAACATATATTACAGTACGAAGGCATGGCTTATTTTTTTGTTGTTTATTTAAATTGATTGAACTCGTAAAGGCCAATACTAAACAATTTTTACTGATAAATATCAAACAAATTGAAATACGATATCATGTCACATACAAAAGATTGGATCAACAAAACTAGTAAGAATGACCTGCGACTCACGCCAATCCTAACCGATGTTTGTTTGTGTTATGTCGGAGACAGATAAAAAAAAAGTTCGAATAAACTGTTACGTAAACGACAAACATACCACTACAGCACGCGTAGCATGACCACCGTAAAAACAGGTTTTGTCGACGGAAGAATCGACAAAATGACAGATTGTAGCAAAATTTCATGTCAAATTGTATGGAAAAAGCTTTGTCTATTCTTGGTAGAATAGAGATAGAATCGCCATACTACACGTGCTGGTCGCCGACAAAAATCGACTTCTGTTGGATAGAAGTTCACCGATAAAAATAAACTTTAATAATCAAATATTATTTTTTCTATTGCATTCTTTTTCCCATGTTTTTGGTGGGGTCCTTTAGAAAGCTGCGGTGCGTAGTACTTGCAACCGGCGTGCGTGGATGACGAGATATATGAAGTATGGACGTAGACGAGGCAAAAGGAGTATGTAAGGATCGTAGCAGGTGGCGTTCTGTGGTTTCTGCGTACCCACATGGGAAAAACACGTGAGTTTATGTATGTGATTTCTCATATTTCTTCTCCTCCCACAGGCACTTACGCGGTGACTGGCTCATATACTGGGAGCACGAAATCGGTCGCCCCGACAAAGAAACTCGGTTCAACCTGAAGCAGATCAAACTACAGACCTTCGTAGGACACACGCATTCGGTCAAGTCCATACACTGTTTGGACAATGAGAGCAGCTTCATGAGCGGTTCGAAGGACAAGACTGTTAGGCTCTGGTCTTTGAGGAATCAGGTTAGTAGCAACTAAGTTATAAACGTTTGTAGGTCAAACTGTACACTGTCTGAACACGGCTTCTTGGTAGGTAGCTGAATACCAGTTGTTTTAACCGACTTCTCAAAAGGAGGAGGTTCTCAATTCGATCGGTATGTTTTTTTTATTTTTTTTTGTGATCCGATTTACGTGATTCTTTTTCCGTTTGATGCGTAATAGTTGCCATTTGGTCCCATAGAAATTTAACATAGTTTGGCCCAGTACTTTTCATTTTATGAACATTTTTTGTAAATATTTGTATAGGATATTACAACTAAAAATGAAAAGAATAAAAAAAACGTTTTTTGCAAAAAAAAAGCAACCGACTTTAAAAACACTAAAACGTGAAAAAAAAACTTTAGAAGAAAAATCTGCTTCTGAAGTCGGTGGCAAAAAAACGAAATCAAACAAACAAATGTCACCGCGTTTTGGTGTTTTTGAAGTCGGTTGTTTTTTTTTGCAAAAAAGTTTTTTTTATTCTTTTAATTTTTAGTAAGACTTGAACCAGAGGTTGTCAGACTTTCAAGCCACTACTGGCAGCCGGGACCGACGCCTTAACATGCTTTCTGAGGCACGGATAAAACTCGGTCTGTATTGAGTAACCATTACAAACCGAGTTTCCTCCGTGCCCAACTACAGGCCAACCTAGGTAAGCACGGCTTTACCTAATGATCGACCCGAGCGGCAGTTATTATTGACGGCACGGTTAGCGCAGTGGTTCAAGCAGTTGACTGCTGCGCTACGTGTCGCGGGTTCGATTCCCGCACGGAACAAATATTTGTATGGCCTACAGATAGTTGTTTCGGGTCTGGGTATTTGTGTATGTGACTTTAAATGTTTGTAAACGCAACCACGATACAGGAGACATTCCTAGTGTGGGGCAACATTAAAATAAAAATATATTAAGCCACGAGTTTAGACAACAGTAAAAAAACAGTTATAATTAAGAACAACTTATAAAACACTCGTTTTAACACCCAGGGTGACGGCAACGCGACCTCTCAATGCAACTGGACGTACACGGGCCACAAGAAGGGCGTGTTGTCGCTCACGTTCCTAGAGTCGCTGCGACTTGCCGTGTCGACTGACTCCGTCGTGCATATATGGGACCCATTCATGGAGAGTGTCGTGTCGCAGGTTTGTTAATGTTTCTGTTTTATCAGTTAACCAATATTCTTGTTACAAGTCTGAGATTTTACTAGAATGGGAGAGGGGCCTACGTGTGAGTCCATTACCAGACAAATACCTTTGAGCGAGTAAGATTAGGTTTAAAGATTAGGATTTAATATTTTGTAAACGCATGCGGAAATTAATTGGTTGGTTTCTGTTCTTAAACTAAAATATTTATTGCACTAAAATATTTAGACAACTTTTGTTGTACCGTTTAAATTGTGTTTAATTACGGTAGACCATACATTTTGTATTGCCCATCGTTTCCAAAAAGTAACATCAAACTGTTTCAATTAAACTCATTTCTTTACAACTAGTACAATTTTCCTTGGCCAAACATTTCTATCAAAATGGACTTTATTTGTAACCTTCTATAGGTATACCTAACCTGAGTTCCTTCGTTCCTATAAAGTACTACATTAATCAATTTTTTCCTCGATTCAGTTGGACAGTATGAAGTCGCCAGTGAGCATAGTCCGCACGCTGGCGGGCCCGTCGGCGGCAGTACTGGCGGCAACTACGGACGCCACGCTGCGTGTTATAGATGCGCGTACGCCGCATACCTCGCATGAACTGAAGGTAAACTTGTTTACTTCGGGAAATTTCCTTTTTTAGGGTTCCGTAGTCAACTAGGAACCCTTATAGTTTCGCCATGTCTGTCTGTCTGTCCGTCCTCGCTTAATCTCTGTGACCGTTAGCACTAGAAAGCTGAAATTTGGGACCAGTATGTGTATCAATCACGCCGACAAAGTGCTAAAATAAAAATTGGAAAAAAATGTTTTATTAGGGTAGCCCCCCTATATGTAAAGTGGGAAGTGTTTTTTTTTTTAATTTTAACCCTAATGTGTGATATATTGTTGGAAAGGTATTTAAAAATGAATAGGGGTTTACTAAAATCATTTTTTGATAATGTCAATAATTTCGGAAATAATCGCTCCAAAAGTAAAAAACAAAGCGTCCCCCCCCCTCTAACTTTTGAACCATAAGTTTAGAAAATACGAAAAAAATCTGAAAAGTAGAACTTTATAAGGACTTTCTAGGAAAATTATTTTGAACTTGGATGGAAACAACAGATGGAAACTGCAGTTAACCAATATAATTTGGTCCCTGAATCGTATGAGCGCCTATACAATCCAGAGGTCAAGTTTCATTTGCCCGTTTTTTTTTTTAACTTCGTTTACATAATATTTTATTATCTACGGAACCCTACACTGAGCGTGGCCCGACACGCTCTTGGCCGGTTTTTAACCAGAGAGGTGAGGGAGAGGTACACTTGACCACAATTACTTTTAGATGAGAAGAAAGTGCATTTACTGTAGACGGTTATAATTTGCTCCAAATAATAGGTATCAATCAAATTACTACTCCAAAAAGTTCGGTTATAGCAGAAGAGATAATTAGAAACGGTGACGCGTAGGAAAAAAAATTAAAACATTTTTGTAGACATTATATGATCTACAATTTTGGTCAAAGCTATTTTTGCGGTAACACTCACCGTTAGCGAGAAATATGCAAAAATCTGATATTTTTGACTTTTGACCTTGAATAACTTTTTTACCTTGAATTATTTTGACATTTCATTTATTTGTGTAATCAAAACCTATTTCAATTTTTAGCTCTATGGGAATTATTTTGATTTTTAAAATGTCTATTTTGACTGGGTCTAGAACTCAGTCAATAGCGTGATGAAACGTATCGATATTAAAACAGGATAAAAGAAAAAAAAAAGTTTTGTTTATTTTCTTGTAGAGTCACTAATCGCTTTATTTATTTTTTTAATAATTTTGTTCCAGCTACCGATGAGCGCGACAACGTTCATCCGCTGCATGTGCGTGTGCTCGTCGGGCGGCTGGGCGGCGTGCGGGCTGGCTAGCGGGCACGTCGCCGTCACCGACCTGCGCACCGGGCTCACCATCGCCACGTGGAAAGCGCACGACGGGGAGGTAGACCGATATTATATCGTGCCGGGGCTGCGGAACCGCGGCCTTAGAATGCAAAGGGCATAGAAGGAGCACGAATTGGTTTTACTCAGTAAAAGTCTGACACTTCCTTCTACTCTGCCCAGAGCGGGAGGAGTTATGTATCTGATGATATTCCATCGTTAAAAATAAAAATTGGCACTGTCATCTCTTGAACACCCGTAAATGTACTGCTGATCACGTTCAGTTTCATTGATAAAATCCGCTCATAGCATGTTTTTTGACTAAAATGTTTTTTTTTATATTATCATTCTCTCGCTCCTATCCTAATACAGCGTGTAAATTAACCCTTCACGCAGTCGTCAACCAAGCATTCTGTACATCAAACTAAGTACCCCTACGCAAAAATTTTTGCTGGGAAACGACTTTTTTTTTGGGGTCAAAAATCACATTTTACATAAAACTCAATGTAGCACTGTTAAAACATTGTGCTTGTGGATGCTTTGAATAGTAAACGCGTCATGGAGGTAATTTAAGTAAAGTTAGAACCTGAAAAACTAGTATTTACAAAAACAGCTGTGAAAATTTCAGAACTTTGACCCAATGTCTCCGTAACTAGGAGGTTCCCAGGTATGGTCTAGAACAAAAAAATGATCGCAGTGATGGGGAGAACAAGTGCCCTTCGTTTGCGTTAAGGGTACTTTTACACCCTATATATTTCGGGTCGGCGCAACATTTCTTCTTCTTCCATACCTCTCTTCCATCGATCCTTTGGTCTTCCTCCAGTCTTATAGCCTATAATTATGTTTGGACAAAATAATTCAGTTAATTTCTAACAATCTTTGTAACATACACATTTTCATTACTCAGGTACTGAGATTGGCGACAGTAGACGACCATAGACTACTCAGCTCTGGTCTGGATCAGGTCACGGCTCTATGGAGACCTGACGATGGAGAACTAATAGCACACCTCAAGTAAGTTATACTTTGGTTATAATCGACAAAAAAAAAATGAATGTGTGCACAATTCAGGGTGGACTGTCAATATTTTATTTAAATTTTCGAATCAGAACTGAAAAAAAATAATTCAAACCATTATTTTAGCTCACTACCACACATGCACAATACTGGTTTTCTCGCAACGTTTTCCTTCAAGAAAGTAGTTTTTTTTTTTTTTTTTGTAAGAACGTTGCCCCACACTAGGAATGTCTCCTGTATCGTGGGGGCGTTCACAAACATATAAACTCACATACACAAATACCCAGACCCGAAACAACTATCTGTAGGCCATACAAATATTTGTTCCGTGCGGGGTTCGAACCCGCGACACGTAGCGCAGCAATCAATTGCTCGAGCCACTGCGCCAACTGTGCCGTCATAGTAGTAATTATACAATGCGCACCTGAATCCAAATCCAAATCCAAAACACAAAAAAATCAGAGCTACGTGATTTGGGTTCGAAGTTGAAACCGAACGGTCCGACCGTCACACCACTAGGGTATCACTGCTGTACTAACTAAGATAACTAAATAAAATTCATTTTTCTCCAACCAGAGGCAGCACAGAACCAGTCCACTGCCTCTCAGTATACTACAAAGAGTTGATCTCAGGCACAACCAACAACCGCATCGGAGTGCATACGTCCCTCTCTCAAGACTCCAGCTTTTCGAGCACGAAACTACGGTCCGACACGTTTCGGGGCGTACTCACGTGTATGGCGGTATTGCCGCTGAATAGACTGTTGTTGCTGGCCAGTGACAATGGGAATATTAGTCTGTTATGTTGAGTGCCTCAAATTGGTATGTACATTCAGAATCAGAAGTAGATTAAGACTGCTTTCACATTAGGACGTTAGCAGCGCGACAGTCGCGCGACTTTAAACACATACTAACTGGTTGTTATTACGACTGTTCTTAGAAAATGTGAAGGAATGTGCTTCTGCCGCGCGACTGACTGTGAACTTAAAACTTCTCAAAGTTTTAAAGCAGGTTTTGTAATAAAAACTTATAAGATATTACTCGTTAGTAAGAAATTATCGAAGAGCAAATAAGTTTCAAAGAATAGTCTTCTGAAACATTAAAAATAAAAGTCCTGTACATCAAATAATTAAAATTCCAAAATGTCAAGCTACTTCTGTTGCTGCCCGTAACAGCACAAATATGTATAGACACTTAGTAAAATTCAAAAGCTCTTTTTTTTGTGAAATTACGGTTTCTACTTTGAGGTAAGACCTATTTCGTAAAGCTATGGCTTACAAAATGCTATGTTCGTGAAAACGTAAAACGTTAATCATCACAGTAGCAGAAAATTACTTTTAGGTAGCTTCGTGTATATTAGTGGTCGTGACTGTAAAGGGTTATTGGTCACATTTCGGCATTTGCTATGTATATGCAAAAAATAATAAGTTAATGTCAAATGTTTAGCTTATTATTAAACAAGCAAAACATTTGACAGTTATGTTTTTCTTATAAAAACCTTAAAATTCAAATGATTAGGAAATGTTTGTCATTTACATAGGGATATATTGATTGCAAATGACTTCGCCTATATTCCCTTGACGCATTGCCGACATATCAACAAAAACCCTAGATAGTTTGTTGAAGTACATTTTGATATTTTAAACTTAAAATGGCTTGCTAAATAAAATCAGCTTTAAACTTTTTTTTTGTAAAGATTCTGCAGGCGGTTGTCAGAAATAGAAAATGTTAAACAGAATAAACTGAATCTATGATATATTGATTGTTAATGTGTATGTATGTATGCGTAATTTGCTGAGTCCATGGATCCTTTCGAAAGTCTACAAAAAAATAACAGATCATTCCACTTAACCCATTCCTGTAACATTTTTCAAGAAACTTGGTTTGAAAAATAATAGTTAAGAAAAAAAAGTATGAAAATCGTGTTTTAGTTATAAGAAATAAACTTTTAATATGATTGTGTAAGTATATAGTGTGTGTAGTGTACAAACAGTATGTGTGAATACCTGCTTGATCAAAACCTTCTTGGAGAAGACTATTATTATGGTTAACAAATGAGTTTGCTATACAGGCAATGTCAAGGTCTTATACTATGACTTATAAGACCAGCATAGCTATTCACAATCTATCGAATCGAAACCGAATCGAAATTATGTCGTATTAGACAGACGACATATTCGATTTGGTTGTTTGTGAAAAGCTATACAAAGATCGTCCAAAAACTATGTTGGGAAAGTTTATTATTATTGTGTGTGTAACCCGAGGTCAGAATAGACAAAAATTACGTTTATTTGCCAAAACTTTTAGGAAGCAAATAATATGTGGATACCTCCCCATAAAATCCCAGAATAATTTTAAAAGGGAACGTTTCATCTTTTTCTCCTGACTAATTAATGCCTCTTGAGTAATATTTTTTTCATAAAACCAAGTCTACTGTAGATATATCCGTGTCATTTCTTTGTTTTCCTGCAGATAATAAGTACCTAAAGAAGGTATAAACCTCAAAAATACCCCGTTATGGCCACGATTTGAGGACTATCAGACGATTTCGAGAAGTTTTTAACACAAAAGAAAGTGATACGAACCTAGACAAACACTTTCTTTAAATGTTAATATCAAAAATAATTTAATCGGCTCTTTTTTCAAGAAAAAAAGGGAACACATTATAGGGAGGTATTATCCAGGTGTAATTAAGTTACTTCATTGAAGTTCAGGCAAATAAACTCGACCTATTGTAATTACTTTAAAGACATAAAAGTTTCTCAGAGGAACTAGATAAAACATTTAGAATTGTTGCCTGCCTGAATACTTATCTTGTATATATTGTATTATTTAAAAAAATATTAATTAATGTGGCTAAGCTAGTATTAATCGTTTCAATGAATGATGAGGTTTGCTGTGGACCTGAATCTTACAACGTGGAATGACATAGTTGAGGTCTTCGATAGAACTAAACATAGATGAGCGAAGATGCCTATTCGCTCTTGCTTTAAAAGATAGATTAGGTTGCTAGATATTATACAGAGCCTTCTTGACTTAATAGGTATTTTACAGACGTACGTAATAACTAAGTATAATTAAACATTACATTTATTGTTAGGCAAGTTTGGCTAATACATAAACCTTACAGACTAACATACATATGATAAACAATACAATTTGTGTGTGTTTTTGTGTGTGATAAGTGACGGCACTATAATACCAGAAAAATATTATTTACTAAACTTATACATAATTATGCTTATGGTGGTGTTATCCTCAAATAGCACGTAATTACTTGAAAATTAATCCATTTCTATATTAACCTATCATGTCTGTTAAATTTCACACTGTAATTTTGTTTCAATTGCGGACACCTATATTTTCTCCCTTTATCCTATAGCTCCAGTGAAGAACTAAAACTTCTGGGATGGAACCATGATTTTAATATTTTTATATACCTAGTCCGTAATTAAGCAAAACTGTGTAGTGTTTGTGTCTATTAAAAAGGCGTGGTCATATTGGTAGTTTGATTCAGCCCATCAAAATGGAAAAAAAATAGTTGTACCGTCCAAAACTTCAACACCTACTCGCCCTAAATGTAGGGACAGCAGTTTTTTTTGGCGTTTTTGATGGAGTCACATGCAGAAAATTATTCAGTTTGATGGTCCGAATCCCGCACTGAAACATGACCACATCTTTTTGTGCACTCTGTACACTTACAAGCATGAGCATTAAAATGTTTACACATAGCGAGTTTTAAAAGTAATTTTCTCCTAATCTCTTGATTGAAATGCAATGTCATTACGAGCATACTATTTTGGTACCCATACAATTATGAAATATATCTTTAACTAAAGTTGCATAGTTATTCCGCGAGAAAATCACTCTCGAATCCTCCGTTAAATTGTAAAAACCGTTAGATTGTAATCTATCGCGCGAGATTGTAAAATGTCAAAATATTGTGAACCGTAACGTACTGCTTACAATTTAACGCATTAGTTTTCGATAGATTATAATCTATCAAAGTGTAGTGTGTGTATATACAATTTTACGGCGACATATACAAATTAGTGCTCATAACTGACTACTATAAAATAGTCTTGTAGTTTCGCATGTATATAAACTATGATATAAGCTTACCATATGTGTCGAAAGTACAAAATAGTCGTTACCAAAGATGTAAATCAATCATAATAATTATTTTGAGATTATCTACTTTCGTATGTCATTTTTATGTTCAATTTAAACAATTATGCTCATTTTCATTAACAGTTATACATACAAAATGCCTTAATATATTTGCATTGTTGAATTTCAATTTCTGAGCCGAGCGGCATTACTTTATGCAATGTTTTACGTACCTATAATACGATTCCCTGGTCAGGTAAAATGATGTTGGGTTTTTCTATTACAAATTTCTCAGAAGCAGCCACGGAATCTGGATTTATGCCCGGTTGACGGCCATTTGCTCGCCTTCTATTACATGGGACTTAAAAACATAACGAAAAAATTACGGAATGTTGTGTTGTAAGTGAAAATGCATAGCAATATTGTATTTTTGTGAATGATTTTCCAAAATAACTTCCGAAATGTTTCATATCGAGTCGTTGTATTCATGTAAACACATATATGTTTCCTGTACAGTATAATTCTACATAAAGTATGTAGTGTGTAACTGTAAAAATAAACCTCAAAAACAAAGACATTTTATACGTATTTAAAATTAAAAAAAATATGATTTTGTGTGGATATCGAATATAATATATGTATGTATGTACATAACATTTTTGTTCCCTTTTAGCTGAACAGAGCGGTGCGGGGGTGGGATAATGTGTCCCTAAGCTTACCCCCCCCCCCGCATAACTACCCTAGGCACTGTGTCAGATAAACGGTAAGCCTGTAGTAATCCTCATTAATTAAAATATATACTGCATAATATTAGAAGTATTTGTGTCGGAAATTATTTTATAAATTGCTAAGCTAGTGTACGATATAAATAAATGAACCATACATGTAGAGCTGCTAGTATAAATACTTAAATGTAATGATTTTAATTGTATATAAGAAAATATAAGCGAAGCAAATGAATTGTGTATTTTCTGTACTTGTTTTATTTCATCCACGAACACTGTAGGAAAAGAGATAACTTATTCAGCGTGTCGTACACTCACGAGCAATAACATGCTTGTTAAAGCATACACTTGGCAGAATTGAAACGCGAATTTCGCGTGAAATAACGATTAACGTTACGTAACACGATAATGAAATCGATACAGTAGGCGAAAATTGCTCCCGTCGGGGCTGCGGGTTGTTCGAAAGAGATACCGCGGCCTCGACACAAAGAACTAAGAAGGAACATGGGTGGTTTTTAGTCAGTAGAAGTCTGACACTCCCTACCGCTCTGCCCAGAGCAGAAGGAGTCATTTGAAGATTTCTCACACTCCAAAATAAAAAAAAGGCGAAAATTGCTTCTAAACGTTGATAAGTAATCCGATATTTACATCGCAAAGAAGAATACCAGTGGGTCACGTATGGTTCTCTTGTCACACTCGACTTGGGAAGGGCTGGACAGTTCAAGCGAAAAAAGGAAGAAGCAAAAACCCGGGTCAATGGAACTCCTATCCATCCACTGCTCGGAAAGCATTGCTTAACGGACTAAACTTCCCTTTTCTGTGAAATACTTAATGATTTCTTTGAGATTCATCATTTCTTAATCTATACATATAATAAATCTGTAGAGAAATCGTTTTTGTACATCGAAAATATTTAAAAAAAAAATTGTCAGGGTATTAAAGTATAACCAACAGAACACATTTCCAGCATTTTTGGAATTTTTGTCTGTTTGTCTGTTTGTCTGTTTATCTGTTTGTCTGTTTCGATGACTAAGCATCACGTCAAATTTACGAAACGAATGTAGATAACTTTTATACATAAATATTGTGCGTAACTTGGGCTATTACTTAGTCTTTGTTTCATCGTAATCGGTGCTCTCTATCAAAAGATATATGAATTTATAGTTTTCAAGAAGAACTTATCGTTATGGTCAAGAATGAGACAAGCAACGACATCTATTGAACGAATATGGTACTTATTACTAAATGCCTTCACAAGATAACTTTAAAAAAGTTATGATAGCAAAAGGTACGTAGATATAAGTCTAAATGACGCTGCTTTCAAAATCTACATAGCCTAAACCTTATAGTGTTTGATCGCTCTTTTTTAGCAGTTTATCTTCGTCTTCGACAGATGGCGTTATTCATTTGATGTCATTTCCTGAACCGCGGTGATAGTAAACATACACACATTATGTTTCGTGAATAGTCAACAAATAAAAAATTACCAATTACACAGTATTAAAATACTATTTTTTTTAAACTAAATTAAAATTAGATAAAACCCAAGACATATTTTTTTTTGTACCGTGTGGGAATCGAACCTGCGACACGCAGTGCTACTATTAATCGTCCAGCCATTGCGCCAACCATGTCGTCATATAGATGTGGTGTGATGTTAGCCCTATGTGTCGAGGCCGCGGTATCTCTTTCGAACAACCCGCAGCCCCAACGGGCGTCGGTCCTTGGGGGCCCCTTCAATGTTGCTGACATCTCTTTGAGACGCGGGTGGAACACGAACCCGCCTCCATCGTCATAGGACGGACGAACGATTAACTAGCCCGTTACTCACCGTTCACAGGTCCGCGCCTACGGTAGACGGAAGCCATCACGTGGCCCCCGATGCCCGGAGCGTCTCCCGCGGCGGCTGGGACGAGAGGTTGTCTCCCTCTCACGTTCCGCCACCTCTTTCGCTAGCATTACTGCTTCGCAGAAGGAGGTGGCGGCCATTTCAGATTCGATGTCCCAGATTCGGTACAGGTACCCTCTCGAAACACCCTCTAATCCCCCCTTTTTTTTGTGGTTCGTAAATTATCAAATAACTCATCCCGCTCTGGGCGGAGCGGAAGAAAGTGTCAGACTTCTACTGACTAAAAACCACCCACGTTCCTTCTTAGCCCTTTGTGTTTCGGGGCCATGGTATCTCTTGCGGACAACCCTCAGCCCCGGCAGACGTCCCTTTGGGGCCCCTTAATTGTTGCTGACATATCTTAGAGGCGCGCGTGGAACACGAACGCGCCAACGACAATCTGTCTGCCTGTCGACTATAATGTACCTGTTTCAAATTTCTTCAAGATCCGTTCGGCCGTTCTGACGTGGTTGATTAACAAACACCCATCCATCTAAACTTTAGTATTAGACATAGTCAGTACTTTGCATTACTCTCTTCTTATTTTCTACAGCGTCAGTAAGTTAACGCAGGGCAATGATTAAATGTACTTTTATCTAAGCGACGCATTTTAGTTTCCGACAAGCACGCGAACGAAGTCGCGGGCACAGCTAGTATAAAATAATTTCTTTAAATTCTTGGAAAAAAAATATGAAATCTTTTAAAACCATAGGGGCAGGCAAATATTCTAATGAACTGCCCGACATTCTAATGAACTAATCGACTCCGAAAGGACCGACCTTAGATTATATACATGTCTATAATCTAAGGGACCGACAATCGACCGGGTAGAGAGTCGCAATCGCAACAAGGTTGACTTGTCTTCCGCCCGCTGCCACACGAGTCAGACATTGACGGAGAACGTAGGACCCTGTGGTAGGACCCCGCTGCTACCTAAACAAAAAAAATAAAAAAAAATACAGTCCTTTCACAATTTTACTTGCGAAAAAATGAAAGTAAAACAACTGTGAAACTACTGAAAAATTGAAGGATAACATTCTGTCAAAGCAAAATGACAAGTTGTCATAACATTGCTAAAATATAAAATGTTCTCAAAATATTATTTTATTCCTAACTACGTGATAAAGTAAAAAATAATGTATGTATTTAATAGATAATCAAGTTAAAATTACTGTATTCTAGAAATCACTTCGAACCGTATTCATTGTATTGACGTACAATGCCAAGAAAGCGCACACGCTCGGGTTCGTTTTTGAGCATTCGCCGGTTAAGTGGATTGAGCCAGACCCCTTTAGACCTATCCCGGATAAGTGTCCTTAAGAAAGAAACCAACGCAGGCGATCACTTCCTGACGCAAGAGCAACTTGAAACCGTGTACCGGACAAATGCGACCACCGGCCTGAAAGAGAGCTTTGCCGCGGAGCTATTGCAACAACATGGCCCCAACGAGCTAAAAGAACTTAAAGGCACCAGTTTGTTCTCAATATTTATGCAAAATTTGTTTGGTTGGTTTCCATGTGTACTGTGGCTCTCAGCAGGAGTTAATATCCTAGGGTACTTCTTGACCATAGGATTGGACTTACCTGGGGATGCCGAACATGATGCCCAATCTGCAAGAGAATATCTCTATTTGGGAATTGTGATCGCTTTGATGATTGTAACGACTGGCTTATTTGGCTATTATCAAGAAGCCAAAAATATAGCGGTTATGAGCGGTTTTGAGAAGCTGATCCCACCGCAAGCACTTGTTATACGAGATGGAATTCGAAAAACTGTACCCAATAGAGATCTGGTAATCGGTGACATTGTAGAAATGGTTGGAGGAGATATAGTGCCAGCCGATGTCCGAATACTTACATGCACTAATTTATGCACGGATATGTCTTCTTTGACTGGAGAATCTATACCTATCAAGCACAGGCCTGAATGCACTCATTCTAATCCTATGGAATCCAAAAATATGGCGTACTTTGGATGTCCTGTTATTGATGGAAGTGGCAAAGCAATAGTAGTTGCGACTGGAGAGATGACAGAAATAGGAAAAATTGCTGGGTTGGTAACCGGCCTAACAAAGGAACCAACTCCTCTTGCAAAAGAAATCACTCGTTTCATTAAGTTATTGTGTGGCGTAGCATTTGTTATGGGTGTAGTGTTCTTTATTATGGTATATGTCACACAGAATAGTTGGCTGTCAGCACTGCAATACATGCTGGGCATGGTGTTGGCCAACGTACCTGAGGGTTTGATTGTAACGTTGACTGTATGCATGACGCTGTCAGCTAAAAATCTCAAAAAAAAAAATTGTCTTGCTAAAACATTGCAAGCTGTAGAAACTTTAGGATCCACCTCGTGTATTTGTGCAGATAAAACTGGGACTCTAACCCAGAATCAAATGAGGGTGTCCCATTTATTTTGCAATTTCATGATAATAGATAGAGACGACCATACTTACGTCTCATACCCAACTTATAACACTTTAGGTTTAGTCGCTTCCCTTAATTTAAAAGCAACGTTCTGCCATAATACAATGAACGAAGCCGTCAACAAGAGAAAAATTATCGGCGATGCTTCCGAGTCCGCCATATTAAGGTACATGGAGGAATACCGTTCAGCATCAAAGGTTCAAGTAGAAAACCCGAAAGTAGGGGAAATTCCATTCAGCTCAGCTTACAAATATCAAGTCACGATTCACCATATGCAAGAAACCAACAACTACTTCTTAGTAATGAAAGGAGCTCCAGAGATTGTATTAGAATACTGCTCTAGGGTTCTCACGGATGAAGGTCCACAGCCCCTCACGCCACAGTCGAAAAAAGAATTGAAAGCCAATTTCATCAAGATGGCAAACATGGGAGAGCGTGTGATTGGTTATTGCGATTTAATGTTGCCACTCAGGAACTTTCCAATAGGTTATGAATTCGACACACAAACACGTAACTTCCCCGTGGAAGACCTTATATTTGTTGGTGCGATATCAATGATCGATCCACCGAGACAACATATTGATAAATACATTGGTTTATGTAGGTCGGCTGGAATAAGGGTGATAATGGTGACTGGAGACCACCCGGTCACTGCCTTGGCTATATCTCGTAAGTGTGGCACTATTACAATACCAACTATGTACGATTACGCGTTTGAGCATCACATTGAACTAGCTGATGTACCACTTCACATTAAAAGTCAATTTCAGGCAGCTGTTATAACTGGGGACGAACTTCGAAAAATGTGCAGTAACGATTTGAAGGCTGTTCTAAATAAGTACAAAGAGATTACGTTCGCGAGAACCAGTCCTCAACAGAAATTGCAAATTGTTGAGCATTTTCAAATGTTGGGTTACGTAGTGGCTGTGACTGGAGATGGTGTCAACGATTCCCCGGCTTTGAAGAAGGCAGACATTGGTATAGCTATGGGTCGTAATGGTACTGAGGTTTCTAAAAAAGCTGCTGATATGATTTTATTGGACGATAACTTTGCTTCCATTGTGCTAGGAGTACAAGAAGGTAGAAGGATCTTCGACAATTTAAAAAAGACCATCGCGTATACCCTTACCTCAAACTTAGCTCAAATGGTGCCTTTTGTGTTATATGCTGTCCTGGGTATGCCTTTGCCCATTACTCTTATTATGATAATGGTTATTAACATTGGAACGGATCTATTTCCTGCAATAAGTTTGGCATACGAAGATTCCGAAGACGACATCATGTCGATACCGCCTCGCAAACCTACAGATCACCTTGTTACTGGATATTTGCTATTCATGACGTATTTTCATGTGGGGATGATTCAGTTCTTCGCAGCAATGTATGCGTATTTCATAGTATTCGCTAAGGAAGGGTTTTTTCCTTCTAGCTTGTTGTTTGTTCGCAGTGATTGGGAAAGTGAAAAGCGAACGGTGAGAGATACATTAGGTCGTAGTTGGAATTACTCGGCCAGGAAAAAGCTTGAGAGAAAATCACAGACGGCTTATTTTGTTGCTGTGTGCTGGACTCAGATATCAGATGTGATTATTTGCAAGACTAGAAGAATTTCGATTTTAAAAAAAGGTATGAAAAACCATGTGTTGAATGTCAGTATAGTTTTCGATTTGGTTTTTGCACTATTTGTGACTTACGTTCCTCTGTGTAATGAATTATTTGGTACGGCGAGGATAGCATTTTCTGATTTTTTTCTGGCAACTCCTTTCATGATCCTTATGATTGGTTTGGACGAAACCAGGCGTTACATAATTAGGAATAACCTGTCCACGTGGCTCGAACAGGAAACTTATTATTAACTTATCAAGTAAACGTTCTTTTTCAAACCAAGTTCGTTAGTTTTATTCAGAGGACACTATCATCATCATCATCATCTGCCTAGCCTTTTCCCAACTAAGTTGGGGTCGGCTTCCAGTCTAACCGGATGCAGCTGAGTACAGTCAGCATCAGATGTAGATTAACACGACACAAAATTACAAAGCAGGTGTTTTAATAAAATCTTTTTATATATTACTCGTTACTAACAAGTTATTAAAGAGTAAGGAATATTTTAAAGAATAATCCTCTCAAACATTAAAAATAATAACTGGAGTCCTGTACATCAAATAATTAAAATTCCGAAATGTTAAGCTACTTCTGCTGCTGACCGTATCAGTATTTTACATGGAGCGACTGCCTATCTGACCTCCACAACCCAGTTAATACTAGGTAATACGATACTCTTTGGTGAGACTGGATGTCAGAATTTCAGGTCACTGACCACCTGTAACGACTCCCAAAGATCTATATTTTCAGAGGAGACTGAAATCTCGAAATACACATAAACTCGCGTGGTCACACGGAGCCGATGCCCGCTTCAAAATCATCCACATGGATCCTGCCCATCGTTCAAAGTACCTATCTATTCCGAGAATCGGTATTAAAGTTAATGGTACGCCAGACTATTTAATTTTCTCATCCGTAAAGCAGCAATAATTACCAAAATCACAATGTATAGAAGTTCACAGTACAGTGCAAGAGATGATTTTCTGCGACTCCTTTCTTCGAATGTAACACCCGCGCACGTTCAGAATCAGAAAATCGAAATTTGTTCGGTTCGGGAGATACGAATACGATGCCACAGACAGACACACACAAAGAGACGTCAAACTTATCTTATACACACCCCGTCGTTTTTGCATCGGGGGTTAAAATCAAAACAAAACAGAAATTAAATTCAAATCAATTAATAATATTATAGTGGGTTACAGTAAGTCTTTCATGGTCTTTGGAACTAATAGGGTAGTTAACTTAAAAAAATGTAATTAGTCTGTCAGATAGATGTCCCAAAAATATTGGACACATATTTTTCACGTGAACAAAAAATGAAGACGATACAGGGCTTCGAAAACTCGTGTGACGTCACATTACAGTACATTTTTTACCGGAAAGTGATTTCACAAGCTTTTCTCATGATCTTTGACGCGTTTTATCTTCATCAATTTTTATTAATTTGATAATACAAAAAACACGTATCCAATATTTTGCGATAATCTAACTGACAGACTAAACAAAACCATTTTTTTTTTGTTAGGAAACATCCCTATTCGCTTTCTGCTAGTCTCTTCTTGCTAATCGCTGGACAGCACCTTAGCAGACGAAGCGGATAACGCTCCATTTCTTTCTACGAAGAAAGATTCCGAAATTCCGCGAAGTTCGTTCTAAAAGTGTGCGTACACATGACTCTCATCATCGGTCAAGTCAACGTTACGGCCAGAGGTCACGGCTCATATCAACGCGCGAAACGCAGCTAAGCGTACGCGTAAGCGTCGACACACGTCTGACGGAAGTTACGTCGGGCGTATTGTGAAGTATTGTCGTTAGTGCGGGTACACCAGCAGTGAAATTGAAGGCGAAATCTGAGGTGCGGCACCACAACGATTTGTGTGCTCTGGCACTTAGGCCGATCGACGTAGTAACGCATCATCGTTTACGTGTGTAAGGTTTGATGTTTAACTATCTGTCTGTTCGGGCCTCGGGCATCGCATTACGCGACCAATGACGCCTAGCGTATCTTTCGTTAGATGTGTAGTGTCCCTTAAGGGAGAGGCAACTGCAGATGTTGAACCGAAGTAACTTTTGTAGTTGTTACTTTACAGCGAGATTTTTGACAACGGACATGCACTCCGCACACTCGCGCGAGTTTTAGCGGACGCCCCGAGAGGTTTAGGGTAAAGTTCTTTCCACAGAACAAATATATGTTACGACTAAAGATCATAACTTTAACTTTACATAAGCCAAAACTTTTTTGTATTCCTCGTTCACACCTCGTTAATTTTTTTCGGACGCGGAGAAAAAAGTTTGACCCAAATAATTGTTGACTACACTACTTTTCTTTTGAAGAAAAAGAAGATAATACTACTTAAGGAATAAAAAGCTGTCAAAATGACACGTTGCTTATAAAGTTGCTAGAACAGGATAAGTTTTAAATCGTTTACAATAAACGTTATCGTGCTATTCAAGCAGGTGGTTTAATCTGTGAGGTCCGAGCATGAAAAGGCACAGCGTTAGCCACAGCCACGGCCACGGCCACCGGGCGAGCACCACCTCCATCAAGACCCTGCGCCGAGCAAGCGGGGTGTTTGGCCAGACAGCCAACGAACTCTCCGAGATATCCCTCCTTAAGGAAGAAACAAACACAGGAGATCACTTCCTCACACCAGGGCAACTAGAAAATGTGTATCGGACAAGTGTGACCAACGGCCTGACCGAGAGCTTTGCCGCAGAACTATTAGAACGCCATGGTCCAAACGAGCTAAAGGAACTTCATGGCACTAGTTTGTTATCAATATTTATGCATAATATGTTTGGTTGGTTTCAGTGTGTTCTGTGGGCGGCAGCAGGAGTCAATTTCATAGGGTACTTTCTGACCATAAGCAAGGATGATAAAGCCCACTCTTCAAGAGAATATCTCTATTTGGCAGCTGTGATCACTATCACTATTGTAGGCACAGGATTATTTGGCTTTTATCAAGAGGCTAAAAATATAGCTGTAATGAGCGGTTTCGAGAAACTAGTCCCACCAAGTGCAGTTGTTATTCGAGATGGAATACGAAAAACTGTACCCAATAGAGAACTAGTAATCGGCGACATTGTAGAAATGATTGGAGGAGATATAGTGCCAGCCGATGTCCGAATACTTACATGCACTAATTTATGCACGGATATGTCTTCTTTGACTGGAGAATCTGTATTTATCAAGCATAGACCTGAATGCACTCATTCTAATCCTTTGGAATCCAAAAATATGGCGTATTTTGGATGTCCTGTCTCCGAGGGCTCTGGCAAAGGCATAGTAATTGCGACTGGAGAGATGACACAAATAGGAAAAATTGCTGGATTAGTGACTGGTTTAACGAAAGAAGAAACTCCGATTGCAAAAGAAATCACTCATTTTATTAAATTATTGTGCGGCGTGGCATTTGTCGTAGGTATAATTTTCTTTATTATGGTATATGTCATACAGAATGATTGGCTGTCAGCACTGCAATATATGCTGGGTATGGTGTTAGCCAATGTACCTGAGGGTTTGATTGTAACTTTGACTGTGTGCATGACGCTGTCAGCTAAATCTCTCAAGAAGAAAAACTGTCTTGCTAAAACATTGCAAGCTGTAGAGACTTTAGGATCCACCTCGTGTATATGTTCTGATAAAACAGGAACTTTAACTGAGAATCAAATGAGGGTGTCCCATTTATTTTGCAATTTCATGATAACAGATAAAGATGACCATTCTCACGTTGTAGATCCATGTTATGCAAATTTATGTTTAGCAGGTTCACTTAATTTAAAAGCAACTTTCCTTCCTGCTACAATGCATGAACCCATCGACAAGAGAAAAATTATTGGCGATGCTTCCGAGTCCGCCATATTACGGTACATGGAGAGCAACCGCTCAGCCACGAAGCTTCAAATAGAAAACCCGAGAGTGGGAGAAATTCCATTCAGCTCAGTTTACAAATATCAAATCACGATTCACCATATGCTATCAACCAATAACTACTTCTTAATAATGAAAGGAGCTCCAGAGATTGTATTAGAATACTGCTCTAGGGTTCTCACGGACGAAGGTCAACAGACCCTCACGCCACAGTTGAAAAAAGAATTGAAAGCTAATTTCATCAAAATGGCAAACATGGGAGAGCGTGTCATGGGATATTGTGATTTAGCATTGCCTATCGAAGACTTTCCAATAGGTTATAAGTTCGACACACAAGCACGTAACTTCCCCATGGATGACCTTGTTTTTGTTGGTGCGATATCAATGATCGACCCTCCGAGACAAGATATTGAAAAATATATTGGTTTATGTAGGTCGGCTGGAATAAGGGTGATGATGGTGACTGGAGACCACCCGGTCACTGCCTTGGCTATATCTCGTAAGTGTGGCACTATTACAATGCCAACTGCTTATGATTACGCATTTGAGCATCACATTGAACTAGTTGATGTACCGTTGCATATTAAGAGTCAATTTCAGGCAATTGTTATTACTGGAGATGATCTTCGTAAAATGACCGTTCACGATTTAAGGGCAGTGCAATGTAAGTACAGAGAGATTACGTTCGCGAGAACCAGTCCTCAGCAGAAATTGCTCATTGTTGAAACTTTTCAATCGCTGGGTTACGTAGTGGCTGTGACTGGAGATGGTGTCAACGATTCCCCGGCTTTGAAGAAGGCAGACATTGGTATAGCTATGGGTATTAATGGTACTGAGGTATCTAAAAAAGCTGCTGATATGATTCTTTTAGATGATAACTTTGCTTCCATTGTACTGGGAATACAAGAAGGTAGAAGGATCTTCGATAATTTAAAAAAGACCATTGCGTATACCCTTACCTCAAACGCAGCTGAAATGTTGCCTTTTGTGTTGTATGCTGTCCTGGGTATGCCTTTGCCAATTACTCTCATTTTGATAATTGTTATAAACGTTGGAACGGATCTTCTTCCTGCAATAAGTTTGGCATACGAAGATTCCGAAGACGACATCATGTCGATACCGCCTCGCAAACCGACAGATCACCTCGTGAATGGCCATTTGTTATTCATGACGTACTTTCAAGTAGGGCTGATTCAGTTCTTTGCAGGAATGTTTGCGTATTTCACAGTATTCGCTAAGTCAGGGTTCTTTCCTTCTAGTTTGATGTTTGTTCGCAACGACTGGGAAAGTACAAAGAAATTGGTAATAGATACATTAGGTCGTACTTGGAATTTCAAAGACAGGAAAGCGGTTGAGAGGAAATCGCAGACGGCTTATTTTGTTGCTGTTTGCTGGACTCAGATATCAGATGTCATTATTTGTAAGACCAGACGAGTCTCGCTTTTGAAGAAAGGTATGGATAACCATGTTCTTAATTTCAGCATTATGTTAGATTTGGCCGCTGCTCTGGTTGTCGCTTATGCGCCAGTGTGTCATGAACTTTTTAGCACGGAACCGATTGATACTTCTGAGTTCTTTCTGGCGGTCCCTTTCATGTTACTTATGATTATTATGGACGAAACAAGGCGTTACGTCATAAGGAATAATTTATCAGACTGGCTCGAAAAGGAAACTTATTATTAACTTTTTTTTTTCAAATAAGAGGAAGTATTGATTTAGTTCGTGTTAATTTTTTATTACTTCGTTGTCAAGCAAATATTTCTTTTATTAAGAAAAACTGGCGCAGACTTGCACATGAAGGGTTCCGTACCATCGACCAAACTTAACATTGTAATTAAAAACATGTTTGCCCATACATTCCAACTGCAAATGTATGTTTGTACGCATAATATTGAGAGATTTGCCATGTTATTTTAGCACCATAGACTTATTATTAGTTTTTCTGTAATCTATAAGTGTTGAACTAATTTTTGGCTCAATAGTTTCGGAGATACGGGGGAATGTTCAATTTTCATCTCTTTTCTTAAATATCTTTAAAAGTGTTTATCTTAAAATTATTAAAATAATATATTTGAGATCCTCACAATAAGCCTTTTTCATTCGATATATCACACGGTACAGTTTGCAAAACTTAAAAATAAAACTGTTAAGCTCCCCAAAAGTGACCCCATATTCAAAATTCATTTATTTACGTTATACTATATAGGATGTAAAAGTACCCTTAACGCAAACGAAGGGCATTTGTTCTCCCCACCACTGCGATCATTTTTTTGTTCTAGACCATACCTGGGAACCTCCTAGTTACGGAGATATTGGGGGTCAAAGTTCCAAATTCTTCACAGCTGTTTTTGTAAATACTAGTATTTCAGGTTTTAACTTTACTTAAATTACCTCCATGACCCGTTTACTATTCAAAGCATCCACTAGCATAATGTTTTAAGAGTGCTACTTTGAGTTTTACCGTAAAATGTGATTTTTGACCCCCAAAAAAGAAGTCATTTCCCAGCAAAAATTTTTGCGTAGGGGTACTTAGTGTGATGTACAGAACGCTTGGTTGACGGATGCATGAAGGGTTCGTTTACACCCTGTATACCGTAATGTCCGTGTTTGGGGTCATAGAATCGGTCCATTCGATTCGGAGTAAATTACCTGTGACAGACGGACAGACAGACACACGACTGATCCAATAAGGATTCCGTTTTTTCCTTTTGAAGCACGGTCTACGGAAGTTACGGAACCCTAAAAAGTACGATTTTTTATACATTCTAAGAAGTACTCGCGTCGTGTTCATGATTACTGCTAAGGGTCGTGAAGCAATCTTCTGCTTGACGATGTTTCGTCTGTGCTATTCTTGGCATCATAAAAAGCATCGTGGATTGTTTGTCGAGCGATGAGTGAATTTGGTCCGACCATGTGCCACCCAAGTGGACTACCAGTACCATCAGTACCATCCCTCAGACGCTTGCCATCGACCTCGCTGGTAACCACTGCTCTAAGTTATAGCTAATTTTTATTGCGGTATAACCGAAACATTCCAAAACTCTTTGCAGGCATGTTGTACTTAGAAAACCTGTTTTTAACTGAAGTAAAAAGCTCCAAATTTATGTTAAATTCTCAGCTTTGCCACCGGGCATTGATATAAAAACTAAAGATACGGTCTTCCGAACATTTGCTCGACGCGTTCGCCATACAGAGAATCTGTGTAGTCTGCTCGTTAACGTAACCTTGTATAAGTGGCGTGGTATTTTCGAGGTATAAAGAACATAAATAAAACTTATTTAATAAAATTTTCGACCGCACCCGAAGAGAGCCGATCGTGGACTAGTTCACTTCGGTTCGGCTTAGGAAATACCGTTTTAGGACCAGGTTCGAGGCATCATTGTAACATGCGGTCCGTCCAGTCCTTACGCAGTAATATAAGTCAATGCCATCGGGTCTTATTTTTTTAAGTCAAGTGTGTGGTCTGTCGCCTTATCAGAACTGGACAGAATTAAACTCTTTGATCCTCTCTTTCAGTACCGATTTATTGGTGCATGTAACCAGTCGAGTCACCCTTAAAAAATATTTTAAAAATTCGATAGATTATTGTAGTAGCTTGACTAGCTTGATTTATTGGCGTCTGTACTATAAAGTCATCGTCACTTTCGTTGAACACTCATTCTAAATATTCTAATCCTTATCCTTACTAATATTAATATTATGTGTATCATAAATGCAAAAGTAACTCTGTCTGTCTGTCGCGGTTTGACGCCAACACTACTGAACCGATTTAAATGAAATTAAGAAAAAAATACTTTTTAAAGTTGAAAGAGGGGGGGATGAAAATATTACTTTTGTTCACGATAATAACCGACATCCACGCGGGCCAAACCGCAGGCATCAGCTACAGCTGCTAGTCAAGCTATATTTTAAGAACTATAATGACGTAGAATATGAAAAATAGACAATTACACAACTATTCGTACCTATAAACATAATTATTCGTGCATTGGCTAAAGGGCGCGGCTAGATATGAATTTTAAACTGGCTTGCACATGTCTGTTATTCGTAGTGGAATGACTACGGACCGAATGTGACCTACATTACGCCAAATTACGTTTCTGGGCTCTATAAGCTGTATTCGCAGCCTAGAATATGTATGTACAGTGTTGAGACTAGCTAGGATCTAGACTGCAGCCTCTCGGCTAGCCTGGAACATTCATTTATTGAGGTTTTTGTTTTATTTGACTTCTTCATGAAGATTTTACGGTTTATTTCTCAAAAAGAATACATTCACTTAATATGAGAAATACAAGGTAAACTTAAAACTAAAAAAAAGAATCACATGAAGGTTTTCAATTTTTACAATGTTGCAAGTAAAAGGAAAAAGTTAGTGTACTATAATTACTTAATTATCGAATCTTGATTCTTGAAGGCAAATCGAATGTTATTAATTTTGTTTTTTTTTGGTATGTAACATTTTTGTGCAAAAATAATTAAAACTTGTTTGTTCTTCTATAACATTATTCTTCATAAATAAATTTAGCTTTTATGTGAAAAAATAATATTATTTTTATTCAAACTCTTGTTTCTGAATCGAAGAACGGAAGGAGAAAGTCTACACAAGAAGAAGACAGATGGAAAATCACGCAAGCACATAATAATATTAACGATAACTAAATCTTACCAAGGGGTATCGTTTTGCATCATCTGCTGCGGAATCTCGGTATGTAATGGGTGGTCACCCATCCACAGATCAACCTAGGCAAACGCGGCTTAACCTAAAGATCGACCCGAGTGGCAGTTATTATTAAGCCGGCTCTGCTTCGGGCTATCGTTTCACGTTTTAAATACCCAGTATTAATATGATTGTGCATGTCAGATAGGCTGTTCATCAACATCATCATCATCAGCCTATAATGGTCCCACTGTAGGGACTCAGGCCTCCTCTCTAGGAGAGGGTTGGGCTATAAACCACCACGCGGGCCCAGTGCGGGTTGGTAGATGTCACATGTCTTCGATTTTTTGGCAAGTTCTAAGACATGCCGGTTTCCTCACGATGTTTTCCTTCACCAGTGTAGAGCAGCAGTGATGAAATTAATTACACAAAGTAATGCGCCTGCCGACAAGAAACGACAACGCGGCAGGCCCAAAAGGAGATGGCGGGATGAGCTGGACTCTTTCTCTAAGGATTGGTCTACTGTCGCAGTAGATCGCAAAAAGTGGAAGGAGGGAAGGGAGGCCTTTGCCCTGCAGTGGGACAGTATAGGCTCATAATAATAAATAATAATGCGCCTGCCTGGGTTGGAACCCACGACTTACTGTTTGTAAGTCGTGGCCAACACCACTGGGCCACCACTGCTCTCTGCACTGATAGGCTGTTGCTCCATGTAAAATACTGGTATTCGGCTGCATTCGCTTACAGTGGAAGCCGACCCCAGCATAAAGTAGTTGGGAAAAGGCGTGGCAGATAAAGATGACTTGTCTTATCCTCTTTGAGCTTGTTCGCCGGAGGTAAAATTTGGACGGAACTCCGGATGATAATCCATGTCTTCTCCACTCTGGAATACGATTAAAACAGAAGCTATGGTAGGCCACTTGGTCTGATGTAGTAGTAAAATATATATCCATAAAATTATAAAATTGTACTGTTCGAGTGTATGTCACAGTCAACTCCTCCTAAACGGCTGGATCGATTTTGATGAAACTTTCTGGGGATATTTCAATGGGTTCTTGGATGGTTTGAAAACACAATTAGACCCGGTAGTTGGCGCTGCTGTCCGGGCAGCACGACGTATGCCAGGTCCGCCGCTAGTATAGGTTTTACTAAACCTCTGGCCACCCAATGCTTAGTGTAGGGCTTTCCCTATATCTTTCCACTTTAGGTGAATTTGTGTAATGACTATCCAGTTTCTTCCGGCCATATAATAGATCGTCTGTGCACCTGTCACAGTGTCAGTCATCACATTCCTCCGTATAGCCCGAGGTATCCACGCATTTTCCCAACTGTATTGGGGTCGGCTTCCAGTCTATCCGGATGCAGCTAAATACCAGTATTTTACATGGAACGACTGCCTGCCTGACCTCTACAACCCAGTTAGTACTGGATACTGGGTAATATCATATCCCTTGGTAAGACTGGTTGCCAGACTTTCGGGTCATTAACTCCCTGCAACGAATATCAAGGATCTACAAATGACAGCCGGGACCAATGGCTTAACGTGCTTTCCGAGGTCGGTACGGAGGAAACTCTGTGTGTAATGGGTGGTCACTCATCCACAGACCAACAGCAGTTCTGTACAGTACTTTCATGAGTAAATATTAAAATAGTTTCTACTATTTTAAACTAACTCAATAGGGATTATACTGACTAAAAATAAATATGATTCTAATTAGTCCGTCTGTTAGATTATCGAAAAATATTGGTTACGTATTTTTTGTTTTATCAAATCAATAAAACTTGACGAAGATAAAACGCGTTAAAGATTTGAGTGTTACGTGACGTAGGGTCGTAACGTCACTCACCGGTAAAAAATGTCATACTAATGTCTTAGAATATGACGTCACACGAGTTTTCAAAGCACTGTATCGTCTTCATTGTTTGTTTACGTGAAAAAAGAAAAACGGGTCCAATATTTTTTGGAAATCTATCTGACGGACTAATTAGATTTTTTAGTTAACTACTCTTTTCTTTGTTAAACCATGGGTAAGTACCTATTTAATTGTCGTATTAAATTATAAGCATGCATGGTCCGTTAAGCTTTTTAAACTAAAGTGTGTTAGACATGTATGTAGATTGGCTCATATTGCTCATAACTGTAAAGAGCGAGTTATGCCAAGCCCAAGTGTGTCCGTAACAGTCCATAACTCCATATTATACGAGATAACTGATAAATTGACAAGTACGCGCAAAACTTTGTTTCTTGCGTCAGTTTTTAGAACTTTCGATTTAGAAAACTGTTTGTGCTGGTAACTCTACTACGTTGTTGCGGAATTTGTTAGAAAGAGTTACCGCGGCTCTGGAACGCAAAGGGCAAGAAGGAACACGGGTGGGTTTTAGTCAGTAAGAGACTGACACTCCCTTCTGCTCCACCCAGAGCGGGAGGAGTCATTTCATGATTTCCAATCCTAAAAAAAAGAAACTATGTTCGTGACTTAGTTTACAAACGAAACACCTTTTTTTGAAAATAGGAAAATATCACAACTTTTACACTCGAACTTCAAAAATTACTTTGTCAAAAGTACTTTTCTGTTCCGTGCAGCATGTGGGGTCGTACGTTGGGCTATAGCATGGCTATAGCCCAACGTACGACCCCACATTTTTTTTTTTCGATTGGAAAATCATCAAATCTTTCGCTCTGCCCAAGAGCGGGAGGGGTCCCGCTCTTGGGCAGAGCGAAAGGGAGTGTCAGACTTCTACTGACTAAAAACCACCCATGTTCCTTCTTAGCCCTTCATGTCGAGGCCGCGGTATCTTTTGCGAACAACCCGCAGCCCTGGCCCATAGACCTTACAGACTAACATACATTTGATATAATACAGCTTGTGTTAGTAAAAAAAGTTAAGTTACTGCCGTACTCAGAGATATTTAATCACTACTTAAGCCGTCACTTAGTTATTTTGACATACAAAACCTTCACTATAAAAATCAAAATCTTTACTAACTGATGACTTAAGTAATCATTAAATGTCTGTGAGTGCGGCAGATAGTTTCACTCTGTGTGGTATCACTACAATTGTGCAGTTGTGCACTATGTTACATGCGTTCATGTGGCCTTTTTGTAAGGATATTGATCCAACGCCATTTTGATTTTTTTAAGAATTCACCCCTGCGATGAAATATCACACATACATAAATATCACAGGCATTTAATTAATTGTCGATTTAAATCAGAACACCCATGGTCAATTAACTTATTGAACACGCTACGACACAGGCTTTTGATGTAAAGGTGCGACTAGACTGCGGCCAATTTCAACTAAACGAATGTTTGCAAGAATACTTGTAATAATGTAACGCACATCACTTCATAACTATACCTTGTCGATGTTCCACACATTCGCACGAAGCGCTTTACTACATCTTTTATTATGCGCACAGCCAAGGCATGGAATTCCCTGCCAGCGTCAGTTTTCCCAAGCTAATACGACCCCAATCTATTTAAGTCGCGAGTTATTTAAGCTTCTTCTGGGTTAGTTCGTTCCATCGTCGACATTATCTCTGTCACAGTATAAATATATACTGTTGTCCTCAGGACGAGATTGAGATCAAGAGTAGAGTAGGCCCCCCACATACTAGAAAAAAAACATCTCGACCAAGACATCAAGATAATTTTTCCGAGATTCTTCAAGATTGAAGTAGAATAATTAATTACAATTCTTTCTGTATTGGGTAGTACTCGTAACCGGCGTGCGTGTATGACCAGATGTATGACTGTGGAGGAGGCAAAAAGAGTATGTAAGGATCGTAGCAAGTTGGGTTCTGTGGTTTCTGCCTACTCCCAAGGGAAAAGGGTGAGTTTATATATGTATGTATGTATTCTTCAAGATTCTATTTCGTCTGCTGCTCTTTTAATTGACTCGGCGCTTTTCCACATGGTTGGAGCTTTCAGCAGTTGTAGTGTTTGGGAATAGTATTTCTGGTAATACTGGAATGTATCTACAAAGTATAAAAAAGTTATGATATGTGCCCGGTTAATAACAAGCTCGCCCTCTAATGCCAACAGCAGTCCAGTGCTGGATATAGGCCATAGGCTTCTACAAACAACCCTCGTCTATCTGCTACTCAGTCACCCTGCTAAGATCGCGCTTGGGTGTCACCTCTGCCAGCTCCTTAGGGGAATGCAGGCGAGGTGTTGCGCTAGATCTAGTTCTAGACCAACTATCCCAAACTAATAATTAAGCATAACTAGCCTTTAAGCCAACACGTTATACACATGTGTTAGTATCCTTGTTGCGAAATCTGTATCAGGTGTAGATCGTGCGTGGTCGGGCCTGTGCAGCAGTGCTTTATATACGGCAGCGGCCGGTGGGGAGCGACACACGTGCTGTCCACCCCACGACGTGCGCACGCGACAGACATGCTCGCTAAGGTAAACATTATTAATATTATATTTATACTTAAAACATTTTTCAAAGATATATATTAGAATTTAGAAGCTCAAGTTTCATTTTGAAATGTCACGCCACTATTTTGGCGTTATGTTTGTGATTATGAAAATAGGTGACCTAACAATAGTTTGCTCGATCCAGGTACAAACTTCATCATTTATCATAATTTCAGCCAAAAGAAGTCCACTGATGGACATAGGCCTCCCCCAGGTGTCGCCAAATTGACCGGTCCCGTGCGTCCCGATACAAATTTAGATGAAAAAATAGCCATAGGCCAATCAGGCTTCCTACCCCGACCCATGCTCGAGTCGGTAGTCTTAAATCAGCCCCAAACTCAGATCCAGCCTGTCCATTTCTGCCTTTCTCAGTGCCACCCAAAGCTGGGGGCGCTCTTTACTCGGTTCTCCGGGATAGAGCACTGCCTGCTTAGGCTCCGGGTCTCGATAGTCCGGATAAGCAGAAAGCAACCTCATGGGTTGACCTACGAGATACCATGCAGGAAAAAAAACCTATGAATCAGGTGTTGGCGGTCACCGCGCGAAATGTTTAGGACTGGCGAAGCCTATCTGTAGGTGATCAATGAGGTCAAAATTCCATAATCGAACCAATTGTGAAATAGATTAAAATCTTATAGCTGTGTTGCATACAGGCATTTTAGGGCACCGATTCTATCGAGTTACCTTTTGATCCAGTTGTGTTGTATGTGACACACGTAGGGTATCGGGTTTATTTAAGCAATGCTCGCACTGCGGTTCACATGGGAATTTTTTGTATGGCTAAAAGTGACAGAATTGTGTGAAACTACTTTTGAAACTAACATATTTGAAAATTACGTCATAATAATTTGTACTAGACAACCAATGGATATGATTGTTTAAAGACTTGAGACGTGTACCTTTCGAGATTAAAAACAATGATGTTTTTTTTGTAAGAGTAAGCGTATCTTTTCCAGCGAATTTTTGACTTTATATTAGTACCTAACTCTATTCTTCGTAGTTGTTATTATTATGTTGCGCGTGCGCGGGCGCGATGGCGCGGCCGGGGCTGCTGGACGGCATCGGCTACGCTTCCCACGGCTACGCTGCCCCAGCGTACGCCGCGCCCGCATACGCTTCGTATGCCCCGGCGATCGCTGCCCCTGCCATCGCGCACGCCACCTATGCTGCGCCTGTTGTTAAAGCTTATGCAGCGCCGGTGAGTATTTAAGATAGTTTTATTTGATTTGCAATCTGATACTGTTTTTTTAAAGACCCCATGTGTGAAACAAAGCATGTATGAATTAGTCATCAGAACCTAGTCTGTCGCTGTTAGGTTTGTGCCAACCTCGCATTCGACGACAATGTAAAACGAGGTGTATGAACGTGGACGCAAAAAGACTATGTTACACAGCAAAAACCCATGTCTAACCCATGAGGAAAAGGCATGGTTAATGCATGTGTGAGTGAAAACCTAAGCTTGAGTATAGTGGAGGTTCCTTTACGGAGATCTGGACACACCTTTTTCTTTTTCGAACTAAACCTCATTCTATCTTCTCCAGGTGGTACGCGCTGAACCGATAGACCCGAACCCCGCGTACAGTTTCTCGTACGGTGTAGCAGACCCTGCCACTGGAGATCACAAGGATGCTTCAGAGACGCTTCAGAACGGCGTGGTGCACGGCTCCTATAGCCTGGTGGAACCTGACGGCCACGTGCGCAAGGTCACCTACACCGCAGACAAGATCAACGGGTTCAATGCCGTGGTTGAGAGGACGGGAGCTTCTGCACATGCGGTGAGGGTCTATAATATCTTTTAGCTTTTTATGGCTGAAGTTAGGGTACTGCAAGCTGCCTTTTTGGAAATACTTAGAAATGGCAGTGAAGGTTCTTTGTCATAATTCCATTCTTACTGCAACATATAAAACCTTTTTTTTGTAATTGGCACTGAGAGTCAATTTCAAACACCTCTAAATGTTTTATGTCCAGCTAACTCTTGAACTCAGAAAAATGCTAAAACTTCCTGACGTTTTTATTTTACAGGCACCAGTAGCAGTCGCTGCCCCCATAGCGAAGGTATATGCTGCCCCGGCGCAGGTCGCCGTCGCTGCACCCGTCGCAAGGTACACGCTGCCCGCTGCCCACGTCGGAGTAGGAGTGGCCCACCCGTGGGGCTAAACCCAGCAACTACGAACACAAAGCGACCTAGCTTCTTGCTGAGCGACTAACGATTGACTTCGACGAACAGAAAATAATGTTGGAAATCGAATTTACCGTCCCATCAGTACAACAGTATTTTCTGCCGTCGTTAGGACCTATTCCAAGTTTAGAATTAGTCTGTTGAAGTTTTGATAAAATCGGTTGTGTTGTTTAAGGTTGTTCAATGATTTTTGACTGAGATTTTTCGGTAATAGTTTGGTTAGAAATCATAGGCCGCGGCTACATGGTAAAGGCGAATTGTAATGTGTTTTTTATTACCTATCTTTTGTAGAAGTTAATGTTTTTGTTTTTTGGGCCTGTTTGGAGTTTCGACTATTTTAGGACTTCAGAGAAAGAAAACGTCAAAATGTACCATTGGACGTTTTTTAGTTTGAATGTAAAATCAAGAGATGGCCCTATTTTCTAGTTTTTCTTGCCTTTGCTCTCCGGCCCCAGTCTGTAGACCTAGGAGGATCGTTCAGCAAGACTAGGCGCGCCTGCTCACCTCGCCCGACTACTGTAACTTATTATTTATTATGTACTGCTTTGACTGTTGCCTACGGACCTGATCTTGACGCATCGTATTATTTACGTACATGTAAATATAATTTAGTTTTTAAATAAATGCAATTTTTGCAGTATTTCATGTCTTTATTTGACCCATAGCGCTTGCAAAAAGTCACGGTTCCGGTGACTAAGTTCCGTTCACTAACTTTGTGGATGCGAGTTAACACTAAATCAGCCTTTTTTTTATGGTGGGTGGAAAATCATCAAATAACTCGATCTTGAGTGTCAGACTTCTACTGACTAAAACCACCCATGTTCCTGCTTAGCCCTTCATGTCGAGGCCGCGGTATCTCTTGCGAAAAACCCCCAGCCCCGACGGGGACACTAAATCAGCCTTAATGGCACTTATTTAAAACGCAGTGTTCTAGATCTAGGTACTTCTGTGTTAGAAGCCAGGAGTACGGTCGTGTATGGAGTGTGATCTGTAGATATCGCACGTACCTACAATGATAATAGCGTAGACACCTAGATTTTAAAGGTGGACTTCGTAGCGAATATGTAAGTCTACAGTATTAAACCTTTATTAAATGCATATATGAGTTTGGATTTCCAAGACTTTTTATCGATTTTTGGTTGATCACGTCATTGCGATTTAAATAGCTGTAATGTTAAAAAATGTTTTACTTCTAAGCATTTTGAACATGGGTAGCGCAATAATCAAATTAAATTAAATCCACGATAACTTACGGACTATGTTTCCATTTCCAGACAGATAATATGATATGATAATATGTTCTTGTAAGTCCTAAACGGTGTCCCATATTTAGTTAAAACTTGTTTATTTTGAGTTCAAACTTAGTTTTCCTGATAAATCTAGTAATTATTTATGAATCCTGTCTAATTCTAAATTACTTTAGGTAGCCAGCCCTAGCGGAAATGGTAGATGTTGAAATCGTCAATGTTAGAACCGGTCACTTCACACTTGCATTACCTAGTTAGACTTGGCATAGACACACATATACGTGATATGGTGCTGTGAGAACTACCTACAAGGAAAGATCAAACTATACAATGCGTTGAAAATTATACTAATAGTACTTTTTTTTCACTGATAGTGAGATTAATTGTTTGTGGTTGTATAATATTTCTGCAGGACCAATTCGGGGACGAAGCCATTCATTTAAATATATTTTCGCAGTTTCGCTTAGTGTCGTGAAAACAAAAACTAATACATAGGTATTAATTTTTAGTTGCCAGGGTAAGCTATTATCCCGTCGGGGCTGCGGGTTGTTCGACAGAGATCCCGCGGCCTCGGCACAAGGGCTAAGAAGGAATACATGGGTGGTTTTTAGTCAGTAGAACTCTGACACTAGGGAGTGTCAGAGTTCTACTGACTAAAAACCGCTCAGCCCAGAGCGAGAGGAGTCATTTGATGATTTCCCAACCGCAAAAAAAAGGGAAAAAAAACCCGCAGGCATTCAAGATAAATCGTTATATTATGATCACCGCAAATGATTGGATTATTTGACTGTATTGCTTTATTCAGTCCGCCAATACTGTTGTATATGGTCGGTTGTTGCTGTTCTAACAGTAATTTACGCGTGCGGCGTGCTGATAACCATGCTCCTCAACATTCGTCTCCCAAACATCCAACTGCAGTTATCTCAAGTCTGATATTGAAGGGCTCAAGAGTATCTTCGGTGTTAACTGATGCTATTAAAAGCCTCTCTATTTATATAATACTCGGCCTCCAAGTTACTGAGCTCACTAATTCGACCGTCTATATTAAAGTTAAACAAAATCGGAGAAGTCAAACCACCCTGTCAGACGCCACATTGCAACTTTATACTCATCAGAACTAGTCAACAAGCATCCGCTCAACGCTGGGTGCATTCACTTGGTTGGCCCATACCAGTGCCTAAAAATATTTATCAGCTCTAATGCCATTTTTGCTTTTGCGTAATCAGTGCATTATCATATATCAGTCAATAAGTAAATTTAAAGTAGCATATAATGTGTAAACCCCTGTGTGTTAACCCCGTCAACAATCATTCAGTACCTACATTTTTTTTTTCTTTCAGCGGGTGGAAAATCATCAAATAACCCCTCCCGCTCTTGGGCAGAGCGAAAGGGAGTGTCAGACTTCTACTGACTAAAAACCACCCATGTTCCTTCTTAGCCCTTCATGTCGAGGCCGCTGTATCTCTTGCGAACAACCCGCAGCCCCGACGGGATCATTCAGTACATCACTCGCATTCTGTACAAGGTACATTTGTATAAACTAAATTGCTAGAGACGAGGACAACGTTTTTAGCTCCAATATCTTCGTAATTACTTAGAAGGAATGGTCCAGAACAAAAAAATAATCTCAATGACGGGGAGAATAAAACCTTTCGGCTTCGTTACGAGTATTTTTACCCGACTGCGGTGAAGCCCAAAAGGAGGGTTATGTGTTTGACCTATATGTATGTTTGTATGTATGATCGTTTCTTTGTTACCTCATAACTCCTAAACGGATGACAGATTTGAATAAAATATACGTCGTCGTTAGATTCGTCTTGATGGCGCGAGTGTCACGGGCTACATTAAAATTCGGGGTCCATTTTAATTTAGATTTAAATGGACCCCGCCTGCTTCCAAATTTTGTTTAATTTAAAATGTCCTTGTTTTTAGCTTTTCAGTTTTTTCAGTCGGGTTTTTTAGTTTTTTAACTATTTTTTTATTTACACTCATTAAAATTACGTCTTTGCTTCAATTTCGTTATTCGAAATTGTACAGTACAACATTTACGCTAAAGGAAATAGGTAGTACGACCACCTTTTAAATAATTAAAAGGAAGTAGTAGATTAAGTTTCTAGATCTGGGGCATGCGAGACCAAATCTAGAAATGATTCGTGTGTAGAGATTAAGAAATAACATTGGCATATGCCGCCAATTTGCGGCTGTATAAATATTCAATGTAACTGCCAATTTAGGGCATACGTACGAGTATGTCAAAGAAATACTGGTCCTATTTGATTACCTACCTGCTGCTTCTAGTCATTTAGTTTGTTGTAGCGGTTTCGCCCGCGTGTAGGTAGGGAATTATGTATTACTAGCTGTTGCCAGCGGCTTCGCCCGCTACAACTCGAAAATTATCCCACGGAAAAATAAAATCGGTGTGTTAATGTGTCTATGTGTTAATCCAACTATCTAAGTACCAAATTTTATCCAAATCCGTTCAGTAGTTTTTGCGTGAAAAAGTAACAAACATGCACACTCACACACAAACTTTTGCCTTTTTATTAATATTAATAATAATAATTAATATAGTGTGATTCTACGGTACCCTACTCCCGTTTACACCCTGTATGGCCTACATATGCCTTAACCCTTAACGTTGCGCCACACTATTTATTCTTCTAACATCGTGAATTCGTATAACATTTGAACTCACATAGACAAACAGCCAAGCCCGGGCCCAGGCCCAGGAACAACTAAACCATAGACCATCCGATTTTTTTCCGAGCGGGAATCGACCCAGGACACGCAGTACCTACAGTAACCAATTGTTCAGCCACTGCGCAAACCGTGCCATCATGGCCTACTGTGTGTCAAACATCGTTCTACGAATCCCTAAGGTAACATACAAACAGTTTCTTTCGTATTTATGTAATTAGTATGATTTGATAAAACTTTGTTTATACTGAGTTCATAAGGTGAATCATTGGGTACGCGAATTTGTTCACGTAATGGTTTAATGTTGGTACTTAATTACCCTCATTTAAGAAGTCAAGACTGGCGTACGCCGCTTATAACTTTCAATGTATCAATATATATAAATAGGTTTCATATTATTTTGTAGTAGGGAACAGGATTAAAACCTGATCGTGGACGAATGAACATCTTATTTGAAAAATAACATGTTAATTGTTCATATCAATAAAACCTGATATATTTTTTCACAGTATTAGAGGCAGCGGTGACCTGTATTAATTGAGCAGTCTTTTAGAGACGAAAAGGAAAAGAGTTGGGTACTGACTGTACCATTTGCACAGATAGACCACAACCTAATATAACATACAGTCATACATACATACATAAACTCACGCCTTTTTCTCATGTAGGTAGGCAGAAATCACAGAACGCCACCTGCTACTCCTCTTGCCTCGTCCTCATTCATACCTACATCTGGTCATAAACGCGCTCCGGTACATCATCATTATGATGATGATGATGTCTTTCTAGGGCGTCCCCACTCCGGAATTGCCACTCACACATCTGCCTAATTATAAATCCTTCCAAATAAAATTCAAATCATCATCACCACGCTTACAATTTTACTAGATGCAGTTGAAAACCGTAATTTCACCAAAACTTCTTCCTATCTTTCCCCCACAACCCAGTAAGGCAAAACCCAGAAAAAAAAACACAAATCATAAACAGTTTAAAAATAATTCATTGAACTTCACAATGTATCACTTAACTATTTGACAATAAAGTTCTAGTTTCACTACAGAAGGCTCTACGCTACTCGGCAAGCCTTGGACTCCAATCAGACAGGGATCCTGTTCTGCTGAGCCCACTTGGTGATAGTCCTGACGATGTTGTCTGCTCGGGTGTGGGACCTGAAAGAAAGAGGAAAAGGCTGATTATTCTGCAAACGTACAACACAGTACACACGCACAACAAAATAATGATGACATATCTGTATATGTATTTAAAAGGCAAAGCTGACTGACTGAGGATGAACGCACAGGCCAAACCCTTAGGGCGCGAAATTTAAAATTTCGCACACGTATTCCTCTTATGACGTAGGCATCCAATAAGAAAGGATTTTTCAAAATTCTACCCTCCCCGGGGGTGAAACAGTGGATGAAAGTTTGTATGGAAAATCGACATTTTTGATATTTCCGACATCCACGCGGGCGAAGCCGCGGGCCCAAGGTAGTATTGTATACAGCCTTACATATATCGAGGCAGGTTAGGCAGGTCACACTAAGATCATCAACAATATAGAAGAAGAAGAAAATATCTATAACCTCAAAACAAAATTCGGAGTAAATTTTCGAAATTGTAACAATGTTGCCTGTGTTTCATTCACCGCAGGATAAGGCTGAAGGGAGTAGCAGTAAACCCACATTTCGTAAGTCCTTTGTAATCAGAAACCGGGTACAAATCCACTCGGCGAGCTATCTACTTATAAAATACCCATTATTTGCCCGATCTGCGAAAGTCACTCAGTATTTTGATATTTCGGTAAAATGACTTCGCTTAACCGGTAAGCTCGTTTGATTCCCAATTATTTGCTCGATCTGTGAAATGTGAATCCAACCCGTGCGGATCCCATACTCAGTAGTAGCGCTTGCGAACAATAGACCTATCTAAATTAATGACAAACAAAGTAAATATCAAGCCGTGCCGTACCTGGGGCCCTTGAGTAAGGCCAGGGCGTCTCTGAGATCGGCTGCAGCATTGGGCTTGCTGGCTGCCGCGGCCTGCGCACAGCCGCACACTGCCCCGCGGAGACCTTCCCACATTTCGGGACCACCATCCAATCTGCGATGTTGAAATCATTATTATTTTGAATTGTTTAATGAAAGTTAACTCTTTTTCACTAAAATAAATAATGAGATAACTAAGCTAAGCTAGTTGGTAGCCAGTTTTTTTTACTTAAAAAAATGAGGAGTGTGTTTTAATTTTGTGTATTTTTTATTTATGTCCGCGATAACTAACGCATTTTCTGACTAATTCGTAAAAGGAACAATATTAGATACTTATTAAAAATAAATAACTACACAACATGATTTTCCACAATAAAAAAAAAGTAGTAGCTACTTAAACTCAAGAAATATCAATTTCAAAAAGGTATTTGAGTACACATTATATTATTTGAGGAGCTCGTGGCTTAATAAGAACTGCCACTCGGGCCGATCTTTAGGTAAAGCTGTGCTTGCCTAGGTCAGTCTGTGGATGGGTGACCGCCCAACATACTGAGTTTCCTCCGTGCCTCGGAAAGCACGTTAAGCTGTTGGTCCCGGCTGCCATATATAGATCTTTGGCAGTCGTTACAGGTAGTCAGTGACCTGAAATTCTGACATCCAGTCTTATTACCAAAGAGTATCGTATTACCTAGTAGGTATTAACTGGGTTGTGGAGGTCAGATAGGCAGTCGCTCCATGTAAAATACTGGTATTCAGCTGCATCCGGTTAGACTGGAAGCCGACCCCAACATAGTTGGGAAAAGGCTAGGCAGATGATGAGAGTACACATTAAATCCGCTCTAAATAGATTGATCTGTGATAATTGGGCTCACCTGTCAAGCATGTGGAAAGCTTTGGCGGCGACTAGGAACTGTCCCATTCGGTAGCTGTCGTTGGCAACCAGTTGCAACAACGCGAAGCTGTCGGGAGTGCCCGCTGACTGTCAACCAAATATGTACGACTGTACTGATTTTATAAATTACTATAGGCATACACGACATACTAAGTAAATAATTTTCTATTTCTCTACCTACACATATACGAGATACCTTACTAACCTAATTAATTAAGCCAGGTTTCTAGATTGTTGAAAGGTACTCTGTTAGATATGTTTGGTCGCAAAATACCCATATCCATGGTCACTTACTGACGTTGTATTGTCGAAACTTCATTCTCATTAGAATCAGAGAAATAAAACTCAAAATAAAAAAAAGTTTTAGTTTCGTATCGATGATCGGGAAGTGCCTCAAAAATCATTGCAAAAAGAGATTTGGTGTCGTTTTTCATTGATACACATTTTTCGGTCTAGTTCAGCCCGCACACATTAACAAAACGATAACGTGCGATAAGGAACTTCGAACCGTTCCATAATCGCACAAAACTGCTCATCCCTTTGTGCCTATTGGCCTTGTTCTATTCTGTCTCCTGCCATGCTGATATGGAGGGAAAGTATGTTTTTCCTGCTGCTATTTTTTCTGATTAATTTCGTTGCGGATCCAAGACAGTAAAATCGTTTCTCTGGGAATTCGTCGAGCTTCATTGTCTCGGCATTTTTCTGGTGGTTGCCACTGTTGATTCTGGCATTCAGGAGTTATAGTGGTTTGGGAATATTGCGGCGGGCTTGTACCGTTATAAAAAATGCTGGAAATTGTTTAGTTTACCTTAACACACATCTCCCACGCGAGCGCTGCGTCCTTATTCATGACGTGACATCGACACAGACACGCGAGGTACGTGAAAGAGCTGCGGATGTTCTCGTCTTGTATCGTCAGGAGACTCTCCTCCGCTTCGCGGTAGAAACCCGTTGCTACTTTAGCCTACAAATAGTATCAGAAAAACCAAGTACATACTAAGAAAATTGACAAAACCATCCATATTGGATCCATCCATCCGTCCATCATCTTATAAATTTAAAAGCATGAATGTTCTTAAACAAATACACAGGCAAAGGTATCCTCGATGTCTTTTTTAGCCTATTCAGTACAAATCCAGGTTTCATCACGAGGTTTTCTTTCACCGATATCAGTGATGTCCAAGATAAACTTAGAAAGTTAATAATTATGAATTGAAAAAACCACGAAATAACGCGGATTTAAACCATAGCCCAGAGGCCTTTTTTTTTGGGGGGGGGTGGGAAATCATCAAATAATCCCTCCCGCTCTGGGCAGAGCGAAAGGGAGTGTCAGACTTCTACTGTCTAAAAACCACCCATGTTCCTTCTTAGCCCTTCATGTCGAGGCCGCGGTTTCTCTTGCGAACAACCCGCAGCATCACATGCATTTCATGGTGCTCTGGGCATTCACGAGATTGTACCTCGTGAATGTGAGGCCTCCATTGCTGAGTACAGTCTAATCCTAATTGCCCCAGTTTTGGTGTTTTTGTGTCTGGGCTATCCAAATTCTTCCGACTACTTTAATGAGATCGCGTGTCCACCTAGTCGGTTAATAATTACCTGAGCATAATTAAAGTTGAAAGTATCATCATTAACGAAGAAGCTCTTGATGGAATTAAGATAGACCAGCACTTCCTCATAGTGTCCCGCCAGGAAGTAGGAGGAAGCCATGCACTGGCGGCCGGGGATCGTGTCGCATTCAGAAGCCGAACTGCCGACCAGGTGGAAGCTTTGCTGGGCCAGTTTTAGCTGCTCATCCTATAATTGTGGAACAGGTGGTGAATGATAGACTATTTTGTCAAGATTCGTATGGGTGTAGTTTAGCCTGTTAAAAAGTGTGCCAAATCGTATGTAGGTTAAGAGCCTTGGTTAGGTTTTTAAGGTATGATTTTAACAAAAGAAATATCAACTTTTTTCTATGGTTTTACGAAATGTCATTATGCATTATCAAAAAGACCTCCTTTTTATCTACAGGCTTAACGTTTTACTGAGACGGTTACATAATCAGCTTACATCACTAGTTTCATTATACAGTCTCACTGCGACCACGGCCCTCAGGATGTAGTGTAGCGGCGAGGTGGGCTGCAAGGGTTCCAGCAAGGTCCTCGCTTCCAAAGGCTCGCGGTTCCGAAGGCGGTAGCCTGCCAAGTTGAGCCGGGCTTCTGGTACCACGTCCACTAGTTCTGGTAACACCTGCGGAAAAGGAATGGGAACTCGGAAAACCTTGATACCTTTTCAAGTTAAAGCAACTGAACAAATAGCTAGGAAATTGATAGGTAGGTAGCCCGAATGAGAAGAAGCACATAGGCCACAGTTGTATGATCTATTTGAAATAGTGTAAGATGTACCGTAGTGTAACCGTGATTGCCTAGGTTTTACCCAACTATGTTGGGGTCGGCTTCCGGTCTAACTGGATGCGGCTGAATATTCGATCGGTATGTAATGGGTGGTTCATTAACAGACCAATCAAGCTCGGTTTAACCTAAAGTTCAACCCGAGCGGCAGTTATTATTAAGCCACGAGCACCTAATACAGTAAGACGAAGTTGCGGCAAGCTAAGTAGCTTTACTATATAAAATCGATCTCATTCTCTTTGAGAGAGAGAGAAAGAGAATGAGAAAGAGAATGAGAAAGAGAATGAGAAAGAGAATGAGAAAGAGAATGAGAAAGAGAATGAGAAAGAGAATGAGAAAGAGAATGAGAAAGAGAATGAGAAAGAGAATGAGAAAGAGAATGAGAAAGAGAATGAGAAAGAGAATGAGAAAGAGAATGAGAAAGAGAATGAGAAAGAGAATGAGAAAGAGAATGAGAAAGAGAATGAGAAAGAGAATGAGAAAGAGAATGAGAAAGAGAATGAGAAAGAGAATGAGAAAGAGAATGAGAAAGAGAATGAGAAAGAGAATGAGAAAGAGAATGAGAAAGAGAATGAGAAAGAGAATGAGAAAGAGAATGAGAAAGAGAATGAGAAAGAGAATGAGAAAGAGAATGAGAAAGAGAATGAGAAAGAGAATGAGAAAGAGAATGAGAAAGAGAATGAGAAAGAGAATGAGAAAGAGAATGAGAAAGAGAATGAGAAAGAGAATGAGAAAGAGAATGAGAAAGAGAATGAGAAAGAGAATGAGAAAGAGAATGAGAAAGAGAATGAGAAAGAGAATGAGAAAGAGAATGAGAATGAGAAAGAGAATGAGAAAGAGAATGAGAAAGAGAATGAGAAAGAGAATGAGAAAGAGAATGAGAAAGAGAATGAGAAAGAGAATGAGAAAGAGAATGAGAAAGAGAATGAGAAAGAGAATGAGAAAGAGAATGAGAAAGAGAATGAGAAAGAGAATGAGAAAGAGAATGAGAAAGAGAATGAGAAAGAGAATGAGAAAGAGAATGAGAAAGAGAATGAGAAAGAGAATGAGAAAGAGAATGAGAAAGAGAATGAGAAAGAGAATGAGAAAGAGAATGAGAAAGAGAATGAGAATGAGAGAGTGAACGAGAAAGAGAATGAGAAGGAGAATGAGAAAGAGAATGAGAAAGAGAATGAGAAAGAGAAAGAGAATGAGAAAGAGAATGAGAAAGAGAATGAGAAAGAGAATGAGAAAGAGAATGAGAAAGAGAATGAGAATAAATGAGAGAATGAATGAATTTTTTTTTTTGTGTAGAACAGACTTACAATATGAAAAGGGTATTTTAATGCGTGGCCATAAGGTCGTAATTCCTAAGGCGCTACGCGAAAGAATGCTGCGTGAACTACATAGCACTCATTTAGGCATTGTAAAAATGAAATGCAATGCTCGCGGTAGGATGTGGTGGCCCGGTATAGACGAAGATATCGAGCAATGGATCGGCGCATGCGATAAATGCACAAGCGTGCGGCACGCGCCACCGCGAGCTACGCCGGCACCGTGGCCGAGTCCGGCGGCACCATGGGAACGGATCCACATCGATTACTTGTCGATAGGACAACAGACATACCTGGTGGTGATTGATGCATACTCCAAATGGTTGGAGTGTATCTGGATGCATAATGATGTTACTACTCAATCATTAATAAAGAAATTAAAGCAAATTTTTTCCGTGTTCGGTATACCAAGTACGCTAGTATCAGATAACGACGTTAAAATAAATTCTAAGGAATTCAACAACTTCTGTTCCAATAATGGCATTAATTACATGACGTCTCCAATTTATCATCCTTGTAGTAACGGACAAGCTGAAAATTCAGTACGAACTTGTAAAAAAATGTTAAAAATTATTTTAAGTGAAAGTTTGTCTCTTGGTGTATTGCAAGAAAAATTATTAGGATACCTTTTCGAATACAGGAACACGATACATTGTACTACCGGACATTCGCCCGCAAAATTAATGTTTGGGAGGGATTTGAGATCGCGTCTTGATCTAATACTTCCTAAAGAATCTGCATCGCGTGAAATGTCATTAAAGAAAAATGTATGTAAGATAAGAGATTTTAAAGTTGGTGACAGGGTATGGGTCCGGTGGTATAGTGGAAGGAAAGAGTCTTGGAAATTAGGAGTAGTAAATAAGGTCATAGGAAATAGAATGTTTAAAATATATATTGAAGAACAAAATGGATTTTCCATAAGGCACGTCGACCAATTGCTACATTGCAAGAACGGAAAATGTTGTAATATTTCCGGATCAGTAGATTCTAATCAACCTGAACCATCAGCCTTACACACGGTGCACAGTCCAATGTCTTCACGAGTTCCTCTTGGACCAACAGTATGGCCAATGCCAGAGAGTATCAGCGAGTCCAATAGAGTAAGCACAGTAGTTGGTGCAGCTACAGAGGAACCGGTGAAGGACGATGGTGCAGTACAGACTGATACTGCGGCTGCTTCTGGTGTTGAAGCTGACTTGGATCAAAGTGCTGTCACTGAAACTGTAAGCGAAGAACATGCACGTCAGACATGTAGTGAGGTACCCGAAGGTCAGGCTCCTCAAGCCTCGGTCGTCATACAGGAACCAGTTACCTCGCCTGTGTCACGAGCACGTTCTGAGCGTCCCAGAAAGAAAGTGGATTATTCTAAATATTATAAATAGATCAGTATAAGAATGTTATCTTAAGTTAAGTAATTTTATGTTATGTTATTTTGTCAACAGGTTTCAAAACTAAGTGTGGAGGAATGATACATATCTGCCGACCTCCTACCCACATGTTCAAATTGTAAACATTGTCAGTTGACTAATTATGTAGCAGCAGTATTAAACTAGCCTTTGTACCACACACTCGTCGTTTCCTTCGTACCTTCCTAGTTAGATACATATCAGAATGAGAATGAGAATGAGAATGAGAAAGAGAATGAGAAAGAGAATGAGAATGAGAATGAGAAAGAGAATGAGAAAGAGAATGAGAAAGAGAATGAGAAAGAGAATGAGAAAGAGAATGAGAAAGAGAATGAGAAAGAGAATGAGAAAGAGAATGAGAAAGAGAATGAGAAAGAGAATGGGAAAGAGAATGAGATAGAGAAAGAGTAAGAGAATGAGAATGAGAAAGAGAATGAGAAAAAGAATGAGAAAGAGAAAGAGAAAGAGAATGAGAATGAGAATGAGAATGAGAAAGAGAATGAGAAGGAAAATGAGAAGGAAAATGAGAAAGAGAATGGGAAAGAGAATGAGATAGAGAAAGAGTAAGAGAATGAGAAAGAGAATGAGAAAGAGAATGAGAAAAAGAATGAGAATGAGAATGAGAATGAGAAAGAGAATGAGAAAGAGAAAGAGAATGAGAAAGAGAATGAGAATGAGAATGAGAAGGAAAATGAGAAGGAAAATGAGAAAGAGAATGGGAAAGAGAATGAGATAGAGAAAGAGTAAGAGAATGAGATAGAGAAAGAGTAAGAGAATGAGAAAGAGAATGAGAAAGAGAATGAGAAAGAGAATGAGAAAGAGAATGAGAAAGAGAATGAGAAAGAGAATGAGAAAGAGAATGAGAAAGAGAATGAGAATGAGAAAGAAAATGAGAAAGAGAATGGGAAAGAGAATGAGATAGAGAAAGAGTAAGAGAAAGAGAATGAGAAAGAGAATGAGAAAGAGAAAGAGAATGAGAAAAAGAATGAGAAAGAGAATGAGAAAGAGAATGAGAAAGAGAATGAGAAAGAGAATGAGAAAGAGAAAGAGAATGAGAAAGAGAATGAGAAAGAGAATGAGAAAGAGAATGAGAAAGAGAATGAGAAAGAGAATGAGAAAGAGAATGAGAAAGAGAATGAGAAAGAGAATGAGAAAGAGAATGAGAAAGAGAATGAGAAAGAGAATGAGAAAGAGAATGAGAAAGAGAATGAGAAAGAGAATGAGAAAGAGAATGAGAAAGAGAATGAGAAAGAGAATGAGAAAGAGAATGAGAAAGAGAATGAGAAAGAGAATGAGAAAGAGAAAGAGGTTTACAAATGGTTTACAAAGAGTATTTTAATAAGTTATATGGCCCATCGTAATCGTATCTGTATTTAATAAAACCAGGTAATTCCTTTTCAAATCTAAGATATTTTATTTTCAACCAGCACACTTTCTCCCCATTCTCCGCAATAGTTTTGTTTTTAATTATTTTCGAAGCAAGTGCTTTTACATCAATCATGTCTTGATATGACAATTCAGTTTTGATTGTCTCATGCGTATGTACTAAGTACAATAAAAATGCTGCTATGTACTGATTTCGGTTTTGTCCCGATCACGTGTCGGAATAAATGGTGATGTGCGTTAAAACCTCGGGGATATTCTTAATCCATAAAGGAATAGCAGATGTTATTTAAACACTGCCTCTTTTGCCGTTTATTTCCGTCCAGATCATACAGTGAGCGTCATTCTGTGGAGGTTTAAACTTTTATTTTTATTATTCCATCTGTCAGACAAAAATGACTATATTTTTGGAACGGAATAGATACGAAAATGCTTGTAAGGCTTAAATATGCGGCATGTTTTAGGTGTTTTAAAAATAGGGAAAACCATTGATATAAAAACTAAAGATACGGTCGTCCGAACATTTGCTCGACGCGTTCGCCATACAGAGAATTGGTGTAGTCTGCTCGTTAACGTAACCTTGTATAAGCGGCGTGGCATTTTCGAGGTTTATAGAACATAAATAAAGCTTTTAATAAAATTTACGACCGCACCCGAAGCGAGCCGATCGTGGAATAGTTCACTTCGGCTTAGGAAAGACCTTATTGGGACCACGTTTGTGGCGTCATTTTAACATGCCGTCCGCCCAGTCCTTACGCAGTAATACAAGTCAATGGGGAAAACTCAATTTCGCCAAAATCGGACTTATTTAATTTTCCAACTACGGGGACGATATATTTATATTTGCGAAAAGTTTTTGTGTTTTTAATTAAATTGGGTCTTAGGAGAAATTACGTTTCTCCTATATATCTCCTAAAAAAAAAAAGAAAATACGTACTTTTAACGCTCCTTCACCGTTTCTGAACACAACCAGATTATGCTTGACCAGATCTTGGCCGAAAGTGTGCTGGTCTGAAGTCATTTGTTTCAGCTCGTTTTCAGCCGCTTTACCGTTGTACAACCTGAAAATGTAGAGTGTACTGTAAACCTGGAAAAGTAACATTGATACAAAAAAAATCTTAAGGATTTAAAAGCGGCGTTTTCCTTAACAACTTCAGATTGCGAATTTGAGAAGCGTTAAATACACGATTACGATCTGAGCATCAACTGCGTGGAAAGATTCTCATGCTCCTTTTAAAAATTGACCACGGGTGATGAGCCTGGAGGCTATTTGCCCAAATGTTGTCTGGCAACTAATATTACTGTTGCAAGTTTCGTTTGTGTGACCTAATTCTGCAGATAATTCTGCTTACGCCATGTAAGATTTGCGTGACATCGGGTGTGATGCGTAGTTTGTATTTGGCATTGTACAAAATAGCTCAGAGAAAATCAAAGAATATTTTATAACCAGCTGTTGCTGCTAATAAAGAAGGTTTACCTGAAAAGATTGCAAGCCTTCAAGTTTCCCGCGACAGTGGAGGTAGGGTGCTGAGCCAAGTAGACCCCCAGCACCTCCTGGGACACGTCATAGTAGTCTAGCTTGTAGTAACAGAGAGCCACGTAAACGTGCAATGCCATAAATGTGCTGGAAAGATGGAAGAAGCGGTTTTGGGGTGATTCAAGAAGAATAAGGAAGATGCAAGAGGAAAATCTTAAATGCTTCTAATTAACTGTATGCAACGTTAAAAATGAATACTCTTAATAATGGACTACTATTACGTTACCGTTCAATCGGCTTAATTATCAAACCATACCATATTTAATTTAAAAGGTTGTCAATAATGTTTTCATGAGGGTAGGCTGCGGGTTGTTCGAAAGAAATAGCACGGCCTCGGCACAAAGGGCTAAAAAGGAACATGGGTGGTTTTTAGTCAGTAGAAGTCTGACACTCCCTACCGCTCTGCCGGGAGGAGTCATTTGATGATTTCCCGGCAAAAAAAGGGTACCATTAACACAATTAAAAAAAAATAGCAAAACAAGTTTAATATGTTAAAATTGATCAGTCGTTTTTCTAAGGTGATTGTACTAAATGCTATTGTGTTTTATTATACATAATTAGAAGTAGAACTAACAAATCAATCAAAATAGCTTATAAAATCTAAAACTAAGAGTCGAAGAAACGAAATGAAATGAATGTATCCTGCCATATTCCTGATGACTGACTGTCCGCTAAGATAATTTAATTATACCCGTCGATAGTATATAAGTTAATCCAATCCATGTCGTCTTCTTTAATCATATCTTTTATATCTGCAAGACGTCAAAATTAAGAACGAGAATCTGGTTTTTTTAATTTATTTGAATGCCCATCGGGGCTTTTATTTCTGATGACGAAGCCGAAATGTTTCGAAGCTATTTGAACCATTGTTCCTCCTCTAGCCGCCTATTTAAGTTGCCGAATGATTCCGCAGCTGGGATGCAGGTATCCTTTCTGTGAAATATAATGGGCCGTAGCCGATAGTAAGATACCATTCCCGCTTCAACGTAAGGCCACCCCGGCCTTACGTTGAAGCGGGAATGCTATCTTACACGGCAGCATCGACGATGTGATCGGTAGTATGCTCTATTTCGCGCTCTAGCATATGATGGTTCCGAGCGACCGAAAAGGACAGGAACATGGAAAGGTATTCTGTGCTGCTAGATGAGATTCAACACCAATCACCACGCCTGCCTATTGTTCTTAATGTGGATTTTTTGCTAGGATATATGTCGATTTCATGAAACATGATTCTGAGACCCGCACTGTTTTTTCAGCAGGGGCGACGAAATAATTTATTTACGCAACGTAAAGTGCCATTCTGAAATTCAATCTTGCGCAATCAATAAAGATACTTCAAAGACATCATATCAGAATTATATCTAAACCTACCGCCTTTCAAGCAGCAACTTCTTATACACATCAATAGCCTCCTGGTAATGTGCCCTCAGGTAGTGCACCGAAGCCAGACACAGTTGGTCCTCTGGCACATCACGAAGGGTTGCGTGTGCGCGCATCAGGGTCTCCTCGTCTCCCAGCTTGTGTGCCAGGTGGAATTGAAGACGCGTCTGCAGAGGAATTTAGGTGGAGTTAGGTGCCTTTTCGTATCGTATTACTAACATATTAATTGGGTTGTGGAGGTCCTTCTGCTCTTTGTAGGTAGGTAACATCTGTAAGACGATTGTACGTACGAGTATCTGGTTAAACGAAGTGGTCCCCAATGTGAATGGGAAGTCTCGGCAGGCAGATGATGATATCTGGTGCACTTTGTGTAGAGAAAGTACCCACAGCACAGGCCAATTTTAAACAGTATACAAAATTAAAAAATTAAGCCTCTTATTAATGGAGGGTGGAAATTATGTATTACCTTCTCCTCCGCTATTCTTTTTTGATTTCATTCCTTGAGGGATCCAATACAGTTTCTCTGGGAGTTTGTGATGTTTGTATTAAATAGAATAATCGGATAAGTACCTTTATAGAACATTTCGGTGCTTCTTCGGCTGCTTCCTGCGATTCCTGGTACATACCTGTAAATGTTCAATGAATAACACTATTGTTACCTTACTGAATGGAATATAAAACTGGTACAACTCCATTAATGAGATACTTGAGTCCTAAAAACAATGCAATTTGAACGACCCGCTTTCGGTTTTTTGAATCGTTAGTTATAATTATCTTTTATGATACCGCTAACTAATAGCCATCCTCATAGTCCAAATAGAGTCTTTAAAACCTGTACAAGCGACTCGATAGGCCGAAACTTACGAGCCTACAGGCCAAATGATTTTATTACATGACTGCGCTAAAGCTATCACGCTGACTGCTGACACTGTAAGAGAACAATACCCACAAACCTAAATAAAAGTAGCAGACAGCGATGTCCATGGCGATGTAGTCGGAGACGAGTGCGTCGAGCTTGTCTCTGGTGCGTATGCGCAGGTAAACGTCAAGCGCGCGCCGGTACTCGCCCAGGTGAAACCAGCACCATGCGCTCCAGACATCTGGCCAGACGTCCACGTTGCCCTCATGTTTGAGGAACTAAAGAGAATATTATGGAAACTTTTTGAAAAGCTCTAAAAAGTCTCAAAGCTTGCGTTAAGTACCTAAGTGATGACGCTAATGAGTGCATGATGACGATGATCAATGATTGAGAAGTTATAGAGGTAAAGGTGGTCCTGATGATCCATAGAAAAGGGAGCAACTACATGGTTGTTGTACCTATGCTACCTCCCGAGCGACGGTTATGTTGGGTTACTCTGGACTTGCAGGATACAGGCTTTTGCATGACGTCGCATAAAGCATAGTTCGCTTAAAATATCTAATGGCGTTGTGGATACCGCCAGCTCTCCGCAAAGTAACTAATTCCTTCAAGATTTGCAATAATGTCCCGGTTGTAGTTATCGGAAAACATAGACTGTATCTACGGTAATACGCACAGTTAGCATAATTGATAGACGGCATGTCCACCTACCTACCTACAGTATAGCATTATCATCCTCCTGCTCTAAGGGCAATTTATTTGGGGTCGACGCAATATGTCTTTTTCTTGACATACTTCTCTATTACTCGTCATCTCTTTAGAAACAACCTTTCTTCCTTAATCATCCGCAGCCCATCCATCCACCAACCGCTTAGAGGTAACACAATAATTTATATAACCTAATTCGGGCTAGACATTACGCAGCAAGTCACAGACTTACCTCCAGCATAGTGAGAGCTCCAACATAGTCCCTCTTCAGCAGAAAATCTTCTAGTTCCGGAAAGCTTTTCTTAGCGGAACTACTGCCCGTGTTTATCCTGCTTTCGGTCGCTGGTTTTGATCGAGAGAGAATCTAAACGAAACAAATTATTGCTTAAAATCTTTGAAATTATTAAATAAGTATTTGATAAAACTTGTTTTATATACAGTTTAGACAATTCTATACACCAAGTAAGATGATATAATGCTTACCATATTTATTCAGGTTTAAAACGATTTCACAATATTGTTTACTTCGGAACCACACACAACCACAACGATCGGTCCCGCGCTTTTGTTGACACAACGTTGCTATAGCAACGCTTTAGAATCCAAAGAGGTTCGATAACCGAACATGCTGCTCGGTGGACCGATGCTGCCATAAAATCATTAAAAGAAAACAATTATTGCCTAGCAACAAACAAAACTGATCATTGACAATTTTTTGTACATCATTTTCATTTTCAATCGTGTGCTTGAAATATATTGTTTTTTTATCTAGCGCGAAAGAGATCGAAAACTGACCTGCAATGTCGTTGGCTTCAAAACCAGGGTCTTCAGAGCCCTGCGTTTGTACTGAGGAGAGTACGACTGAAGATTCGCTTCACAGTGGTAACTGTGACTGTCCCCGAGATGAGATTGGTATCGTCATCCATGAGTCATCGTGCCTCATGTACAGGCATGAGACGATTATTTATGATGTGAGTTATACTTTGCTTATTCTTATAATTTCATTTTGTAGGTCATCATTTGTTATTTTTTTATTGCGAAATGGTCCTACACTTGACCTCGCCCACGCCTAATGATCATCCTAATGAGCTTTTACAGTCGGATTTTAACCTGGTCGTTTTACCCGGTTTTTCCTCTACATTTTCTCACTTTTCCTAGGTCAGCCTGCACTTTTAATTCTGTCAGTAAAATCGAAATAAATGCCTAAATAAAAACGCACCGATGTATTTTTAACCGACTTCAAAAGGAGAAAGTTTTCAATTCTTCTGTTTTCTATGTGAATGTTCAGCGATATCTTCTCCAATTGTGAACCAATTTCAATGATTCTAGTGAAGAAGAGCTTGAGAAGTCGGTGGTATTTTTTTTTTTCTTTTTTGAAGTCGAATATTTTTTTTTGTAAAAAAGGATTTTGGGCAACCAGCACTGGCCCGAAAGTCGAAATTGCGATATTGCAATAACATTTACCCATTCCTTTACGGTTAGGTACTTAGATATTGCAGAGGTTTTGTGATGAATCTGAAAAAAATGCTACGCCTTCCTTACATAGCCCCTTAAAGAGACGCGAGTTATCGAGACGCCTAAGCCTGGAAAAATAAAGCTTTTCCTTCTTCAGGCGCAAGTTTCTATATATTTTTATTCATCACTCTCTTTAATTTAGCCAATCTCATAGAGCGTATGTCCATTTACCTATAACGCTATAGCTATAATCATTTCACCCTTTCTTCTGCCACTCTTGTCTGTTCTGTGCGTCCCTCATCCATCCTTTAATGCTTCACCTAAAACTTTATTTTGTTGAAGGAGCCGACCTGCGTTTGCGATCACCCTCCATTTGATGAAGAGATCTGCCCCTGCGTGTGCGCGTGCCCCAGGGATAGGTGTCGCTGCAATAAGTCGGGCAGGGAGGCTTTTGACAAGTAAGTAATACCTACCTACTTATTTTAGAAGTTTCTGCCCTTGGAATTTAAAATAAAGTGTACAACAGTTTTATCACCTGCCAGGCGTTTTAGCGGGTCGGTTAACAGTCGAACCGGGTGCAGCTGAATAAAGTATTTTTCCATGGAGCCCCTTCCCTTGGCAAGACTGGTTGTCAATCTGTCAGCCAAACAGCTAAACGTGCTTCGTCCTACACGTGCACGAGTCCTATATGAAGAAGTATGATACGAGTAATGCCATCATCATCTGCCTAGCCTTTTCCCAACTATGTTGGGGTCGGCTTCCAGTCTAACCGGATGTAGCTGAGTACCAGTATTTTACATGGAGCGACTGCCTATCTGACCTCCACAACCCAGTTAATACTAGGTAATACGATACTCTTTGGTAAGACTGGATATCAGAATTTCAGGTCACTGACTACCTGTAACGACTGCCAAAGATCTATACGAGTAATGCCCCTATAATCAAAATAGGAGTCCATAATGTATATACTATATAGAGGCTGACTAGTGTCTTCCTATACAATATAGGTACAGGCCACTACAGGGTAAAGCAGAACAATACTTGTGAGTGGTGATTCATACGATCAAACTGGTCAAGTTTCCCTAAGGATCATGATCGAAACAACATATTATGTCATTGTTATCTTTTCTTTTCTTTTTTTAAACAAAACGTTGCCCCACACTAGGAATTTCTCCTGTATCGTGGGTGCGTTCACAAACATATAAAGTCACATACACAAATACCCAGACCCGAAACAACTATCTGCAGGTCATACAAATATTTGTTCCGTGCGGGGATCGAACCCGCGACACGCAGCGCAGCAGTCCAATCGCTTAGTCACTGCGCCAACCGTGCCGTGCCGTTATGTATGTATGTTGTTTCGATCATACACGTTTATAATCCCCTAAGGACAAAGGGTTAGGCAGAGGTGTAATAGTACACCCACATTACACCAGTTATGTTTTTCCCTCTGACTCCGTGGCTGCTGCTGAGAAATTCCTGCTGAAACCCAAAAAAATAGACTTTCCTTAGGTACAAAATGTCGCGTCGGCTGACGCAAAAGAGAAAATTTGAACAACTTTCTATGATGGTTCAACACCTTCTTGTATAGACAGCGTTCCCAGAGACCGGGTATACCCGCCGTTATTTTCATGATGTTTACCATTATAGTTCATTCTTTTCCGTTAATCTAGATGGCGCGCGGAGCGTGATATAGGCGCGCTACCAGCTGTGCTGGAGTCCTCCCACCCGCTCATGCAGAAGTTCCAGGAGACGCTCAAAGTGTTCCTGACTAAGGAAAACGCCCTCGCCGAAGAGCAGATAGTCAATTTGGTAACGTGATATTTGTAGAGGAGAGGATGAGAGGATTTTTACGTTAAAAAAATTGATGATGATTTTCAGGTGCATATTAGTTAATTAAGTACGTATTTTGTCACTCCTCCTACTTGCCTACATAAAATTGCCAATAAACCGATTTAAGATGCGGTTTAAAATGAAAATTCATTTTTTAGTGCTGGGTCCATATTACCTACTCTGCTGGCTGTCTGCTTCATCATCATCATCCAATTGCATGAGATTTTATTACAGAAGCGTTTCTGTATTATTTTACTTAATCCGTCTCTTACTAATCGTGACTACGGGGGAGCCTGGTAGGAGTGCAGTGCTGATAGGCATCACAGGTTCCTCTGATATTTAATCAGATCACTGTTTTGTCCTTCCATTGCCGTGTTGGACATCTAGGACTCTTAAGTGGGTCTTTAATAACTATCAATTTACAATAAAAGTTTTGAATAAGTGCTTTAAATATGGTGCTTGCTTTTGTAGAGAATTATAACTTTTTTTGGGACAAGCCCGCCATACTATTCCCAAACCACTGTAACTCCTGAAAGCCAAAATCAACAGTGGCGACCACCAGAAAAGCGCCGAGACAATGAAGCTTGACGAAGTCCCAGAGAAACAATTTACTGTCTTGGATATCGCAACGAAATTAATCAGAAAAGAGTAAGACTGATGGATGGTGATGATAGACTGATATAGAGAGTTTTACACTATTTCTTTTATTTTGTTACAGCGCGAAGACCTTAGACTGAGTAAGCTGGCGTACGACACGGACCTGGAGTCCATCTACCGTCACGACCATGACACCAACGCGCAAAGGGTACGTGCATTTAAAAAAAAAAAATACAACTATATTTATTTTAATACTTTACGTCTTTACGAGGTCCTTGCCTAATAACCTAATTACTTTTATATTTATTGTTAAACAGCGCATTGCACTAAAGGTTAGATTTATTATGGCTGATTAAGATATTCAAACTTTATTAACATATACCTACTCAACGGTAATTTGACTAATTTGAGGCTCATCGTTTGCTCAAAACTAGTATTTAGGTCGATACGAATTATTTGCAGATAATTAATAGTTGATGAATATTTCGATTTTAGAAGTAGTTAGAGTTTTATACCTATCTATGTGCGAATACTATTGTTTTCATGTAAAGACTACGGAACAAACATGAAGAACACAAGAAGGATATAGCTTGTCTCTTAAATGTAGAAAGCGAAATTCTGTCATTTTTAAACTGACTTTTAAATATAAGTAGGACTGATTAATTTTGTTTTTCGTGCTCTTCTCTGCAAACCCAAATTGAAACTAAATTGATACCTACCGATACTAGACCGCCATCTTTGGGCGTCCGCCATATTGGATTTAGAATGGCGTCACTTAGCTAACCATCCATTGTTATCCAAACTAAACGTATATGCAAAGTTTTATCTCTATCGTTTGAGGACAGGGGTACAACTGGGTCAGTGGGTCATCTCAGGACTCTGTTTTAAAATTCCGTTGGACTATATATTCCAAGATAAACAAAAGCTTGTAAGATGAATGTTTGAGACTGACAACCTTCTGCCAATACTGTTGTTCAACTAGATCGTTGCAGATATTCGAAACTCTTTGGAAGATCATATTACTAGTCCAGACACTGTGGTCTATCGAAGTTCAGTATAGAAGATACATTTTGACAGATGCCAATTGCTATGCTAAAGTAGAATTTCCGTCGTAGGGACTGATAGAGGAATATGAAGCAACTTTAGCGCAGCGCACTTTGGAACGCGAGGCAGCTGAGAAGCGTGCCAGAGAGTCCCAAGATAAGCATAAGAAGGCCAAGGCTAAGCTGGACGAGAATATAGTTAGAGGTAGGTGCCTACTTGGTTACTTAATTATATTATTATCGAGCAGTTATCCAGTGGAGAGCAGCGGTGGCCCAGTAGTGCTGGCCCCGACTTACAAACAGTAAGTCGTGGGTTCGAACTCAGGCAGGTGCTTTACTTTGTTCAATTTATTTCATCACCACTGCTCTCAAAAACCGTGAAGGAAAACATCGTGAGGAAACCGACATGTCCTAGAACCAAAAATTCGAAGATTTAAGTGACATTCTACAAATTCGCACTGGGCCCGCGTGGCAGATTATCTAGCCCATTCCCTCTCAAAGAGAAGAGGCCTGTATCCCAGCAATGGGAACATTAATAGGATGGTGATGATGATGATGATTATTATCGATAAGCCCTGGGATCACCAATAATGCTATATTAATCATATTTCTTGGTAATGGGAAGATCCCAGTCTGCACAAAGATTAAATGCTGTCCTTCACGATTCAAAAAAAGGTGGAGGGTATTTTGTTTTGTAATTGGGACAAGGACCTACCTAACATAGTTTTCGAACTTTATCCATCAAAATCGGATAATGTTGAGTTAAACCCGGGTAAACCAAAATGTAATTCCTTTTCTAGCATTACCCGTAGGAAGTAACATGTAGGTACACCGATTTCTCTACGATTACTATTTATTTATTACTAGGCTAATTCACGTTATTTTTTTATTCGAATTGTAGACGAAGCACGGGCCAATATAACGTTTATGAACTTTGCTTGAGCAGTTTTTTAGTTTGCTTCTTTGATGTTTTTTTTGTTCACAGAACGTGAGGCTATAGAGGAGATGGAAGCTCTCTCCGCTCTCGTCCGGCAGTTGGAGGCGTGGCGTGACGAGACTGACACGGACCTGACCGTCAGTCAGCGCTTGTCTGACAAGATGAGGGCGGAGAAGAAAGCTCTAGCTGCTGAGAAGAGGCAACTGGTAGGACACTGACAAGTTATACAGATGAAATGCTTATCTTATTTATTAGAAACTAGCTGTTGCCCGCGTCAAATTATGAACTAAAACCTTCCTCGAGAATCACTTGATTCATTGCTGAAAACAGCATGAAAATAAGTGCAGTAGTTTTTGACGCGGCGGAAGACTTTGTTTTATAGTATGTAGTGATTTAGAAGCAATGGAGTTAGCTAGTTCCTTGACTGCCTCGTTGGTATAGTGGTCGCAAGTGCTACTGTTGTGCATGAGGTTTTGGGTTCGATTCCCAGGTCGGACAAAGAGTTATTGAGTTATTCCTATTCCATCAGGAATTTCTCAGTAGCAACCACGGAGTCTGGATCTGTGCCCGGTTTATGGCTATCGCTCGGCCGCTATTACATGGGACTTTAACATAAAGCGAAATGTGGGTGTACTATTGGGTTCACCTCTACCTAATCCTTCTGGGATTACAGGCGTGTCATGTTATCACCATATTTTTTTTTTAAATGAATCATTATAAGTTAAGGCCGTAAAACAGAATTGACTGATCACAGATACCACTTTTTTTTTTGGAGGGTTGGGAAATCATCAAATGACTCCTCCCACTCTGGGCATAGCGGTAGGGAGTGTCAGACTTCTAATGACTAAAAACCACCCATGTTCCTTCTTAGCCCTTTGTATCGAGGCCGCGATATCCCTTTCGAACAACCCGCAGCCCCGAACGGGATCATTGATACCCCTTTTCAGAGCGAAAGGGAGTGTCAGACTTCTACTTACTAAAAACCACCCATTTTCCTTCTTAGCCCTTCATGTCGAGGCCGCAGTATCTCTTGCGAACAACCCGCAGCCCCGACGGGATTAATACCCCTTCAATATTGTTTTCAGCAGTACAACTTTTACTTTCAACTCCTTCCAGGACATGTTCCTGTTTGGGCTGAACAATGAAGTGTGGAAGCTGGAGTCCAAGCTGGAGATGTTTAAGAAACAGCTCGAGATCAAGAATAACGAGATGGAGAAAGTCAACGATAAGGTAATATATTACAAATAAAATGCCCACCCATGTTGTATATAAACGGTAACCTAACAAAAACGGCACAAAATAGAGTAAAGCAAGGACAAGACCTACTTGCTTGTAAACGTACACAACATTCTTCAGAATAGGGCTAGATTCATCAGGATTGAATAAAGAGGAGTAGCGGTGGTCCAGTGGTGGAGACCGCGACTTACGTGCAGTGGGTCGTGGATTCGAAACCAGGCGGGTGCATTTTTTTTTCTTTAGCCTACCCTGTCCCACTGCTGGGCAAAGGCCTCCCCCAATTCCTTCCAAGAGCTCTTTTCCTGTGCCGCCTCGAACCAGCCCTCATGGTACGCGTCTAAATCGTCACGCCACCTTTTTCTAGGTCGGCCTCGGCGGCGCCGTCCGTCTTCTGGCAACCATCGTGTGGAGGCATTTGAGTAATTTATTTCATCATGCACTTCATTCCCATTCCACCTCTACTCTCATAGAAACTGTGCCCCAAAAGTGGGAATTTTAAAACCTGATTATGCTTTTGCATCAGGTTTAATCTAGCCCATTAGGACTAGAACTAGTTCATTAGGTACAACATAATTGTACACTGACTACACTGTACAGATTCACGGTCAAACCTTTCCACCAGGTGACAGCATACGCAGCTGAGCTGGAAGACCTGGAACTAGACAAACGCCGTCTGGTGAGCCTGTGGAACACCGTCATCGTGAACATCACGCAAAGGGACAACGTGTACGACTCCGTCAGAGATGATTATAGGCAAGTCTTCAAATGAAAAGGTGTATTTAATTATTCATCGTCATCATCTTCCTGCCCGTGTCCCGTTCTATTTGTGGTCGGTGCAACACGCTTTCTTCTTCCATTCCGCCTAGGTTCCTGCCAGACGTCTTCATCATCCCGTGGCTGTCGTAAAAGACGACTAAGGGCGGTACGTGTCGGCTTCCGGCCACCGTAGACGCGGGCCTGTGGACGGTGAGAATGGGCTAACTCGCCGTCCGTCCGTCCGTCTTATGACGGGCGCGTTCGTGTTCCACGCGCGCCTCAAAGAGATGTCAGCATCATGTAAGGGGCCCGCAAGGGCCGACGCCCGTCCGGGCTACGGGTGGTTCGAAACCGCGGCCTCGGCGCGAGGGCTAAGAAGGAACATGGGTGGTTTTTAGTCAGTAGAAGTCTGACACTCCCTTCCGTTCTGCCCAAGAGCGGGAGAAAAAAAAAGGGTGGTTCTGTCGGGGCTGCGGGTGGTTCGAAAGAGATACCGCGGCCTCGAACACTTATTATTATTATTATTATGACATTTTTTGTTCGTCTAGATGTCCTCTACCCATACATACCAATTTCATCGTGAGCCGTGATTTCTAAAAAAATCATAATGGCTGTGGGTCGATAATAATATGCCAGCTTCCATACAAAAAAGTTCAAACCCTTAGGGGTTGTAGTAGAATTATGTGGTAAAGCTTAGGCTTTACCACATAATTCTACTACAAAGTGAATAAAGAATTCCATCGTCTTCTACTTCCTTATTAGTGATGGCAGGAGAAAAAAAAAATCGTATCGCCTGCCGGGCCTGTGGGACAGTTCGAAAGAGATACCGCGGCTTTGGGCACAAAGGGCTAAGAACATGGGTTTTAGTCAGTACAAATCTGACATTCCCTTCCGCTCTGCCCAGAGCGGGAGGGGTCATTTAATGATTTCTCACCCGCAAAAAAAGGGAGGGGGGAATAGTATAGAGTGTGGAGGAGAGGGGATGATTTTGCCGGATTCTTCGAGAAAGAAAGTGAGAATGACATAATCTTAGTTTTAAACTATATTAAAATGTGGGTGACCATAATTTATTAATTCTTTTAGTGTCCATTTCACAGAACCCTACAAGACAGCTACCGCACATTGATTCAGTCTCTCGAGATCACTAAGAAGATGTTGATGGAGGAGATGAACAAGGGCAAAGAACTCACCATGAATAAGGACAAACTTATCTATGATATGGACCATGCTAATAAGCAGTGTGAGTATGTTTAACTGCTTAACCATTCTAGGAATATAAGTATTCATAATCGCCGTTTGTATAGAGTTCCGTACCCGAAGGTGACAAACGGGACCCTATTACTAAGCCTCCGCTGTCCGTGTGTCTGTCAGCGGGCTGTATCTCATGATCCATAATAGGAATAGTTGAAATTTTCACAGAATGTGTATTTCTGTTGCCGCTATAAAATAAAAAAATAACTTTATTTCAGACCTTTTTTTTTGGCGGGTGGAAAATCATCAAATAACCCCCTCCCGCTCTTGGACAGAGCGAAAGGGAGTGTCAGACTTCTACTGACTAAAAACCACCCATGTTCCTTCTTAACCCTTCATGTCGAGGCAGCGGTATCTCTTGGGAACAACCCGCAGCAAGACCTTGATCTATAATTATGATGTTAGCTATAACAACAAATAATAAAAATAAAAGGCGACCCCCTACTACGATGGTACGAAACCTTTCATGCGCGAGTCCGAATCGCACTTGGCCGGTGCAAACGGTGGTGGTGTATTATAGGAGAAAATATATTCACTCAATTCTTCATTTACCGATACTCACGTGGCATCGTATTTAATGAATGAATAACCACCCCATACCGCTAAGTTTTGTACGTCATTTATGATTCCTATAATATCTTGTTGATAATTCTTATTTTAAGTTTATCTGAAACAAAATAATCGATATTCACAGTTGACTCCGAAAATGTGAGGCGGCAGAACTTGGAAACTCAGATCAATCAGCTGACGGAGTCCATCGAAATGACTGAAAGAGACCAGGAGATGATAAGAACAGTACGTGTGTTCAATGAGAATTTATTGATTGTTACTTGAGAGACATTCCCTGAAAACCAAGTAACATACAGAATAGATAAAACTATGCATGCAACTCTTCCATGTAACTCATTTCCCCATACCTAAGTACCAATATTAATTATTTTCAAATATACCTAATTATATCGCTTACATGAAGTGGATCACCGAAAGCAGGATCATTAGGTAAACTTTTACGGAAATAGAGAATATACCTACATACTTGATTACCCAATGTCATATTTTCAGGAAAACCATACAATGAACAATATACTGAAGAGCACTTGCAAGGAGCTGGACAGGAGAAACGAATATAAGATGAAGTTAGAGAACGAGATACTGGTAAACCTTCAGGAGTGCCTACTGAACGACAAGGCCGTGGAGGCCATGGCCAACGGTATTCGGAAGATGAGGGAGATGTCTAGGAAACAGGTGACTATGAAATGTTAAGAGTAGAGTGTATTTAACAAAGGCTCAATTGATGGACATGTGACATGGCCTTGGAGATCGGCGACGGAAATTTTATACGCGCTATGCAATTTGCAACTTTTGGCTGAAAGTAGTTCTTTTTTTAGGGCTCCGTACCTCAAAAGGAAAATTTCCCCAAAACTCCGAAACTACTGAGCTTTTGTAAAAAATACAGAAATAAGTTCAACACTTATAGATTACTGGAAAACATATAGGTAACAAGTCAATATCTACTACAATGTTTTTTTATTTCGGTTGGAGCGATAGAATGTCAAAGATTGGTTAGTCAATAGAACATTTTAATAAATTAAAAGTTAAGCAGAAATTGGTCTTGAGCCATAGAAACTACAGAACAAGCTAAAACTTTTCTTACTTACTATGAATTAACTACTTGCTTTTCTGATTTGCCCGATTCCAAAGTTTGAAATCAACATTATCCTGCAGGAAATATCTCTAATGACAATGGAGAACCAGCACGCTAAGGTGATGCTCGAAATAGAAATACTGCGGGACCGTCAAGTGAAGAACAACAAAGTACTAAAAGACAACGAGAACATAGTGATGGCAAAGCAGAAGGAGATAGAGGCCCAAGAGAGCGAGTACGACCAGAAGACGTCCCTCATGATGAAAAAGCAGAGAGAGTTGGATATCATACAGAAGAAGCATGCCGTACTGAAGGAGCTGTTTGATGTGAGTGAGACACGTTTTATTTTGTTTCCATTTATTTTCAAGGTCTACAAGCGGAAAGGACTAAGTAAGTAAAGACAATACATAATGATTTCCATACTACTACTCTCACTAATCACACTAACACTAATATTATAAAGGCGAAAGTTTGTGTGTGAGTGTGTATGTTTGTTACTCTTTCACGCAAAAACTACTTAACGGATGTGGATGAAATTTAGAACACAGATAGTTTATAACCTGGATTAACACATAGGATACTTCTTATCCCGGTAGTATGATCTCGTGGGACAATTATCGAACTCCAAGCGGCCGAAGCCGCTGGCACAAGCTAGTATTACAAATGCGCAAATAACTCGGGAGTGTCAGTCAACTTTTCACACCTTACCAGGTGAATGGTTTTGGGTGAAATGTGGCATACGCATAGAGCATGCCTTTTATTTATTTTTATTCCGGGTATAAGATCCGGTGGGATAATTTCCAACCTACTATCTGATCTATATCATCCCGTCTTCCAAATCTTACCTACTTCATTTATGATCTATGTCCCCAGAGCAAGTCCCCTCAAGAGCGTCGTATCGACGAGCTGGAGAAACAGGTGAAATGTCTGCGCGAGCGCACGGAGTTCATGCAACAGGAGTGGCTGCGGCAGCAGGGTCACGTGGTCAAACTGGCTGACCAGCACCACACCATGGTCACAGATATAAACCTTATCTGCAAACGTTAGCACCAACTCATAGCTATTTATTTTTTTATAACTTGAAGAAGCCTCGTTGGACTTGTGCTTGACTGCTGAGCATGATTTCCTGGTTTAAATTCCCATTTCGTACATAGTTTTATTGTGTTTTATATTCAGCAGTTTCTGAGCAACAGGCCAAACCCTGAATTTGTTTTCTGTTGATGGCAATTATATGGATGTATTAAGGTCAAAAAACGTAGCTGATACAATAAGTAATAACCGATAGGTCGGCACTCAGCACCTGTAGCTAATCTAGCAACGAACTGAAGCCTTAATCTAATAAGTCACCATTTAACGAGTTGGTACCTTTTCCACTTTTTCAGAGATACAAATCTGCGAACAGAAAATAATGCGTATTCAAGCAGAATCCGATACCGTGGAGTCTGATAAGAATCGTGTCGATCGCTCGCTGAGGACGTTGCGCGGTAAACTGCAAGTGCTAGCACATACGCGTAAGGACGCGTTGGATAGGAACGAAGACGCGCAGAAAACCAACATGAGCATCACGCATGAGTATGCTGCCAATCTAAAAGTAAGGACGAACTTAACAGGTTCCAAATATGCAGATCTTCTGATTTTCAAATATAAAGCATGCAACACATATCCGGTTCGGGGTTCGGCACAGGCGCAGGCTACGATTCTATTTTGACACCTGACTCAACTTTGCCCGAACATGTGTTGCGGTAGCACTGCAAATTTTTAACCGCAACCCTAAAGACAAAAACCGTTGCTGACTTACAGGAAAATGTTCCCTTTTCTTAACCCACTCGTCCTATGAATTCCCGCTCTGTGATTTAAGGTTTTTAAGAGCATCAAATAAAGTCAATCGGTACACCCACAAACAGTAGGTGGCTAATACAGATCAACATAAATTGGTGCGTTCATGTCTTAAAACTTCCTACAGGATGCAGAAACTGAAATAATTCAACTAGAAGAAGATATAGAACAGTTGGACAAAGATAAGATGAACCTCACTCAGGAACTGGATCGCATTCAGAGGGAAGCTCTCATTTGGCAGAGGAAGGTCAGTTTAAACACTAGTATCATACAGGGTGGAACATGACATCGACGACGCTAAAATGGTTACCATGTATGGTAGTGGCTATGGATATTGAGCGAGAAAGTAGTCGATAGCTATGCCGATTATAATACGGTGTTTTTTTCAGGGAATATTGGCAGTGGAACTAAAGAAAAGCATGAAGAGTGCTAAATCAGCTGCTGGCGAAATTGGAAAGATGAGGAATGAAATACACCGAATGGAGGTTTGTTCTTAGCATTACTAACAAATATTATTAATGGTTAGGGGAGGTCAGATAGGCAGTCGCTCCGTGTAAAATACTGTTAAGACTGGAAACTGACCTCATCATAGTTTGGAAAAGGCTAAGATTATATGAAGAATTATTTCAGTTCGTCGACCCCTTTGGGGAATACACACGTAATATGTGTGTTTTTTACTCTAGGTTCGCCGAGAACAAATCCGCCGCACCAGTGAGAAGCTGGCTGATGACCTGGCTTTATACGTAACGCGTCGCGATACTGTTACGGAGAAGACCAGGGCACAAGCCGCGGTGGATAAGTCGCACCCGACGGGCACCTCGCAGACCAGCTACCATCACAAACTGAGACTCGCGAAGGCAGACGTTTCTAGAGTTACCAAGGTACGAGTATAAGATCTATCATCAATTCATCACTGATGATGATGATTCTTCAGGTTTTATGGTGCAACCTGGTTGCGGATGATCATAGTACCGCAAATAGACATTTCAGAATCACTTGCATATATTTTGTTAGTAACAATGTAAACATAAAAACTAGTGCTAGTAACATTTATTCTAAGCTACGTGAGGAATACCGATCATGGGTAATGTCTACTTGGCTGCGTGCAGTCGCCCCACGATCGGAGTCCCACCAATCAGCCAACGTTCTAAAAATGGTGTGCTAAGCTCATAGCAGTAATTTTTGCTAGCTGATCTTCAAGCGAGGCAATGCCGTTTTACAGTGCTTATTAAATGTGTGTGGCAAGCGGTATGGAGTTCCAAAGGAAGAAGCCTGAACTGCTCGAGTTTAGGCAATGCTGATCGCGTTTAGGCGTGCTGATCGCGTTCAGTGTTTATAACTGAGCTAAGGTACAGTTCATCATTTACCTACACTTTTATAAGGAGGTATGTAAATTGCAGGTTTGGAAGTATTTGGAACACACTACGATGTGTGGTGGTGATTTTTTATACACACCATTCGATGTTATGTGAGAAATGAGCTAAGTCTACAGAACACTTGATCTCTTGATCTAGTGTTCTGTAGACTTAGCTCAGCATCAAGAATCTTTTAAGAATTTGTCTTTTATTACAGGAGATCTCAGAGGCGAAGACCCACATGGAGCTGCTGCGTAAGGACCAAGAACGTTTGGACCGAGACCTGGCAGAGACCAACGCGACCAACCAGCAGCTAGAGGAGCGGGTCGCCGAACTTATCCAGGAGACGCGCGTCACAGAGAGGACCAAGCACTGGGTCAGTATGAGTTATGAACATCATCTTCGGACCGCGAGCTGGTGGAGACCAACGCGACTAACCAGCAGCTAGAGGAGCGGGTTGCCGAAGTCATCCAGGAGACGCGCGTCACGGAGAGGACTAAGCACTGGGTCTGTATGAACCACCAAATCTGAATAACATTTTCTACACTATGTTGGAGTCGGTTCCAGTCTAACCACATGCAGCTAAATTTTCTTCCTCTTTTCGACGCAGTGATACTCTTTAGTTCAATTGGGCCCAGGTGTCCACGTTATTCGCAGTATCAATGTCATTCATGATGTCTTCAAAAGTGTAATTGTACGAAAACTTAGTGCATTCCAGTAACTAAGTGGGTTTGCTTTATGCTTTGGACAGCACCACCCGCATAGGGACTTTTTACAACATAATAATAATTCTCCTTTCAGTTACTAGAACGCGTTGTTCGCGCCCAACGATTTGGCAACGAGCTCTCCACCGCCATCAAGCGCCAATCAGTTCGCTGTAAGAAACCTAAGGACGTAGTGTTAGCCGAACAGGCCACAGCCCGGCTCCTCAACGAACGCATCAGGTACATCGTCGGCACTTTACAACAAGAGTTCCCTCACCATGGAGACAGATTAGAATATATCTGGAATACCCTGAACATATTCTCACCGAATGAATCCCCTAAACTTGCTGGAGTTGGCTCCTGTGGAATTCTGACTGATGAAGAAATTATCGAAGCAGCCAGAGAGAAACTGGGAATTCAGTATCCCTGAAAACTAAGCAATAAAGTATTGTTGTGTTCCTCTTTTTATAATTTATTAACCGACTTCAAAAAAGGAGGAGGTTATATGTTCGTGTGTATGTATTTTTTTTTTTTATTAGTATATTTGTGTGAGTTTGAGGTGTTTATGAATTTATTTAATTGAATAAAAGTGTGTGTAACAAAATGATTGTTTAAAATGCAGAAAACAAAATTTACGCCACTTGCACAAAACAACACGCTAAAAAGGTACCAACATGCAGGAGCAACGTTTAGTTACAGTGGGCTAAGTTATCTATGGGAAACTATATCAGTTATTACTTCTAGCATTATCACATTTAAGGTATACTTCAAATCTGTTGGTATTACGCCGAATTTGATAGAAAATTTCCCATAATCCATTCTCAAAAAATCAGTCACACGCTCCCGCGCTTGGTAAGGCCCGCTAAATACGCGCGAGTGTGGGCGTTCTAACTTGGAATCCGAAACGCAGTTATTTTTCACAAATAAAGGTCTATTTTGTTGTTTTAAAATAAAACTACAATTAATAAATGACCAATAAAAACTTTATAATATTTGAACGAACATAATAATTAATTTATAAATCTTAACAAGAGATTAACAACCAAGTTGGACAACCGTCTTAGGACGAGTTCTGCGGGGCCGCGGGGCCAGTTACATACCCTGACCCTTGCAGAAAAATTAAAAAATAACAATGCACAACTATGTAGCTTATAGTTATCACCATTGAAATAAGGTATATACTCGTATATATAGTCACAGCTTCATAGCCGAAATACTAGCCATCAAAGTGAAATAGACAACGACTGTCGAGTAGCCAGCCCAAGTCGATAGCCAGATTTTTAATAGTGCTACACAAATGTTAGGATCGGCCTCATTCGGCACAGGCCTGGCCGCAAGTCTTCTGAAAATTCAGGTAGTGTGAAGGAACATAATATTGTGATATGAGACTCCAAGCCTCTTAAATCCGTCATACGTAAGGTAGTGACGACAATACAACATTGATAACGGTGGTACTACCTACTAGTTTTAGGAATATTTTTAAACTATCAAATAAATTCGAAATTAACAAAAATATTTACAAATTAAATAAATATTGATTCACTAATCTTCCGTAAGTCTGTTGATGTCTTTTTACTTTGAAGGCAGACGGGTTTTATGTGGGAGGGCAGGGTTCCACACTTTGGCTGTGCGCATAATAAACGTGCAGGAAAAGCGCTGAATACGACTCTTCGGGATATCAACTAAGGTGGGTGGTACGTCTGCTAGTCCGGTGGTAAAACAGTAACGATGGGATCAGGTCGTAGAGCTCACACACACACTCTCCGAAGTACAGTCTGTAGAAGACAGACAGGCAGGCAACATTACGCCGATGAGAATACCTTGTACCCTGATAGATTTTAGCTCTGCGTTCCACCGAGTCAAGCGCAACAAGATGGTATTTCGCTGAGCCATCCCATAAGTGGCTGCAATACTCCATATAGGAACGAACCAATGGCTTGATAGAGAATACTTTACACCGGGTGGAAGTGACAACAATGCACAAACGCTTACCACATCATTCACATAGAAAATTTCATAGGTATTTTTAATTACAGTTTCGTACCAAACTGCAGTACCTTTTCTTAATCGAAGGGAAATCATCAATTGTCTCCTCCCGCTCTGGGCGAAGCAGAAGGGAGTGTCAGTCTTTTACTGACTAAAACCCATCCTTGTTCTTCTTATGCCCTTTGCGTTCCAGAGCCGCGGTAACTCATTCCAAGAGTTCCGCAATAAAATTGCAGTACCTACACGGTCAAAATGTATGGTTCAGCTGATTTTTCTGAATACATGATCACCGTTTGTTCATCAGTATCCCTTCCTCCGTGTATCTTAGTATCTGTACCATGTATCTCGTCTGGGGCTGAGGGTCATGCGGTGACGAAGTTCTTCTCATGAGCCGTGTACTCGTGGCGCTTGCGATGGTCTGAGCGGCCGAACTTGATGCCGCAGTACTGGCACGGGTGGCGTTTCTCCTTCGTGTGGCTTATCATGTGCACGCTGAGGTAGCTGGGGAGAATATAAATAATAGAGAAAGTTCAATAAAGCCTGCTTCCGTGGTCGAGTGGTTTAGGCGTTTGCCTTGTCGGTGGTCGTGAAGCATACTTTGTAAAGTTGTTTCCAGTTTGGTTAGGACATTGCAGGCTAGAATCACCTGATTGTCTGATAAAAAGATGATTCCGTGCTTCGAAAGGCACGTATAAGCCGGTGGTCCGGGCCGCCAAGTGGTGGTCGTCAAATCATGTCAGAGGCCCTTTTTTTTTTGTTTAAAAAAAAATTAAATATAAATTCGGGGGTCTCTGCGATAGGGAGTGTCAGACTTCTACTGACTAAAAACCACCCATGTTCTTTCTTAGCCCTTGCGCCGAGGCCGCGGTATCTCTTTCGAACAAGCCGCAGTCCTGACGAGCATGTCAGAGGCCCTTGAGGCCGTTTAGAAACTCTGACACTAGGGTTAGGACCACAGAACAGATAAAAGAGATTAGAAAGGAAATAGTTCCTGATTTGTATTAGAACGCCTGTCGCCGCTTGTCTCCCACTCTCTATATCCACTACAAGCAAGAGGCTAATACGTACGCGCATAACGCACACAAATAAACCGCACTCACTTAGATCGCGAGCTTGCTACTGGTTGTCACACTAGCGCAAACACTGCGTATGACGTACACTCACACACGCTTTAATTTCTCATACTGTTACGGCGACCAAAAGGTCGATAATTTATGTCGATAAAATTACTTTAGTTTTGTAACTTTAAGTTTTGCAATATTTTGCTTTAATTTCGGAACGGGATAGAAAGAATGAAAAGGTATTTATTTGTCTCACACAGATACAAAATTAAAGATTAAAAAAGTAAAATCAAAAGTAAACATACGAGAAACACTTAAAAATAAGACATACATTCAATTAATTACTACATTTAGTTAGTAGGTATCTATTCAATTCTACCGGTTGCCTCTAGCCATAGTGTTCTTGTATCTGGAACTGTTGGAAACCTAAAAACAAAACTTTGTTGTGTTATGTTTCCATTATAAATGACTAACCTCAAAACAAATTTTAGACGAAAACCAAAATTAATAACCCACAATAAACAATAATTGACAGTAATAAACGAAGTTATTTAATCATATTCATAATAATATCATTTGAATACATTCACACATACTAAATATCGACATTGTTTACAACTTGGTACAACACTAGACATGTGTAAGTAATGCGAGTGATGCATCACGAGTAATATCACCCGAGCGCGTACTGTAACATCACACATTACTCGACTAAAATAAGCATCACACCATCACACTAAACATCACGCGCGCGGTAGCAGCGCAGTAGCTCGCGACATGACTCGCAGACTCGCTCGAACCGAGCCCTCCCGAACGCATCGCAACGGCAATGTTCGGTTTATATCGGAAGTCCGGAGCTAGGCGCGTGCGATTTCGTATTTCGTCCGGTCAGATCTGCGACTTAGTATGTTATTTAGAAGGAGGATTTAGGGTATAAGTATGAAGGAAAATCAACTTTGTATAATTTGTATATTTTTAATTATTTAAATCATAGTGAGTAAATCACACTATTGCTCATTTCATTTCTTTCATGTAATTGTGAATCATCATAATGACACGCGGACAACATCGTATCGCTCGCTGCTATGTTACTATTTCAATAACAAATGTCTTATTACAGTAGAACATTGCATTACATTAGAACGCGCGATGGTGTGCTATCGCATGGCGCTACATCATAACATCACGCGTGATGTTTGAAGTGATGGTGTAATGTAATATTACTCGGCACGAAATGTAATGACATATCACATCACTTCGTGGTGCACTGTTTTGCACATGTCTATACAACACAATCGAAATGCATAGATTTTGCAGAACTCAAGCTTTGGCTCGTCGTACGCGACGTTCGCAGTGAACGAAATACATCGCGCAATCGCCCACGCAGTACAAGATGGTACCCACGTATTGCAAGCAATGTACGTAATTTTTTAACTGCTTGCGACAGTATCATTTTTTCTACCATCTACATAATACTATTGTAATAATTACAAATATTACTTGTATTTTAAGGTATTTGGACTTACCGGTGATAAGAAATCCCTTCTCGAGGCACACTACACACCCTGGCTTCTTTTCCGACACATTATAATAGCGCAAGATGGCATAATTCTTTTTTTTCGCGGAGCTTCGTACGCTGTCACAATATGAGCGCGATTGCGCCGGTAAATCAAATTTTGTCGACATTTGAGCGTTTGCGACATATGAGCGGCGCGCCTGCCCCGCCCACAAGGCCCTTCTAACCTCTTTTATCTGTTCTGTGGTTAGGACCTTACTGCCCACACGATAAGAAGAAGAAATAAAACCACAGTATGTAAAAACACTGGTACTAAAAAAATAGTACATTTTTATATGTGGGGAAACTTTGTTATTGCATCCGAGGTGGAATGCACAACTGAGCCGAAGGCAAGGAGCCGAGAACTGCAGTAACAAATGCCTACGTGAACAAATGCAAACGTCGTTATTCAATGCACCGATTTTAAACAATCACTGCCCAATATAGGAATGTAACTAATTTGGACTTCAGTAAAAGTATAGTTATCTGCGGATTGTTTTTCTGCCCTTGTTGCGATAGGCCTCTGCTTATGTCAAGCAAAAAGGCCCTTATATTTTGTATTACCTAAGCAACGAATATTTCCACAAATATTCAGACATAGCAATAAGATACTAACTTCTTTTTCTTGAAGCTCATATCGCACAGGGTACAGGCGTAAGCTTTGTCTTCCTTGTGGATCTCCCGGTGACTCTTCAGGATCGATGTAGTGGCAAAGAACTTGCCGCATTCAGGACACTCGCATGGCTTCTCTTTTGAATGGCTCCTGGAATGAAAAAACCTATAAAAACTACCGACCACCAGAATCCCGACTGCCTCTTTGGTCTAGTGGTCCAGCATTAAGTCTTGAGTTCGATTTCCGGGTCGGGCAACGTCTTATTGGGTTTTTCTATCAGGAATTTCTCAGTAGAAGCCACGGAGCCTGGAATTGTGCTGGTTGATGGCAATAGGCTCGCCCCCTATTACATGGGACTTAAAACATAACTGGCGATATGTGGATGTATTAGCAGGTGCGCCTTTGCCTAACCGTCCGGGGATTATAGACATAATGTTATGTTATAAAAATCATTTGCCACCATTTGCCACATGTATTTATTATTTTATTTTATTTTTTAATAAAACGTTGCCCCACACTAGGAATTTCTCCTGTATCGTAGGTGCGGTTACAAACATTTAAACTCACATACACAGAACACCCAGACCCGAAACAACTATCTGTAGGCCATACAAATATTTGTTTCGTGCGGGGATCGAACCCGCGACACGCAGCGCAGCAGTCCAATCGCGCTCAGCCACTGCGTCGACCGTGCCGTCGTGATGGAGTATCACTTGACCGGATAAGGCGGCTCGACCGATTTGGCTTTTTTTAACCGACTGCGGCGAAGACCAAAAGGAGGGTTATTATTTTGTTGTATTGATAGTTGAATGATATGTTCATTTTATTTCGATATTAGAAAAAATAACGCAAACAAAACCAGGGCGGGTGCTAGTTAATATATAAAAAATAACAAGGCCTAATTAATCAGTCATCAACACGTAGCACGGAACTTTGTGGTCGACACACATAGAATTAACAGTTAACAGAATTACATTGCGGTTTGTCATATCTTGTGCCGAAATTACCATTTTAATGACCACGATTTTAAATCATGACATAAATAAGCCGTTTAATCTCCAAAATTAAATAGCTCGAGCAGGTCAAAAACGGGTAGGATTGACGATATCGTTAAGATAGCTCGAAAGGGAGTCTATACGCAAAAGCAGGTGGTTCCGGGTTGAAATGATGATAGCTTTAATTCAGGTATAGAGACTTACCTCAAATGTATTTGCAGATGATATTTCTTGAAGAAACTCTTTGAACATAATTGACAAAGATGCGTCTTTTCTTTATCGTGAACTGAACGTCTGAAAACGATGATAATTTTAGTTTTAGATAAAATTATAACTTGATATTGTTGATTTATTTCATTGTTCTCTGAGTGAGCACACAAATAATGCATTGTTTCTGATTAGTTACAAAATTTTATATTGTTATTGTGTACACTATCGCATCAGAATAATGTAAAGATAGGCATAATAATGGAAAAAATAAATATAAATGTTTTATAATTATTTGCTCGGGGAAAAATCCGCGCTTCTTAATTCCAGTTACCCAGTCGACCCGTACATGCTTCAGTGATGGTAGATGCCATTCCTGAGTAAACTGATTGGCAAAAACCGAATCATCAACATCTACCTAGCTATTTCCCAACTATGCTAGGGGTCGGCTTCCAATCTAACTGGATGCAGCTGAATACCAGTATTTTTTACTGATAGGAATTACGGAGCGACTGACCTTTACAACCAAGTTAAGACTAGGTAATACGATACCCCTAGGTAGTTCTAGTTGCAGACTTTCGGGCCACTGACTATTTGATATAACTATCAATACCGAATATTTTGATTTAAAAGATTGTGAATGGAGGTTCTTGGAATGGGCAACTACAGAACTTTTATAAGTTCCTTGTGGTTGCTTCACTGTTTTATTTTTGGTTTTTTGACATTCAAAAGTGCCTGTAATGGTCTAATAGAAATAAATGCTTTGAGTTTGAGTTATGTGTAGTTAGTGTGCAACTACTTTTGTCGAATGACACAAGGAAGTATGTAGCACTCTTCACATACTCAAAAAGTAATCCTATACCAACTTACTTATGGATCAATACTCTTTGTTTAGTGGAGAACTTCTTATCACACTCCGGGCAAGGGAAGGGTCGGTCCTTGGTGTGTGTAGTCATGTGGAGTTCCAGGCTCGAGTTGGATATGAACCTGCGCCCACACGATACACATACATGAGGTAAGGCCGCACGGTTGTGCACCAAACGATGGTGCTGCTTTAATGACGTCACATCTGAAATGGATAGTTGGACGGTTAAGTTAGATTAAGTATTTTCTGACTTTTTTAGAGGGTCATTATAATTTAATTAGTTATGGAAAGTTTGAAGACGAGACATGACATCTACCAACCAGAACAGTGGATTACAGCCTACGGGTATCATAATTATAAAGGTGGCCTGTGTCCCAGCAGTTGGAACATTACAGATATGCTTGTACTAACCCAGTCCAGACAGAGTTTTGAGCTTTACCGCATCTAAAAGTCTGTCTGTTATGTCATTGTCATGGGTCATGTTGGCAGCTGTTGGTCAATCCATCCAGCCCACCGCCTACCAGAACTGCTTAGAACATCTGCTAAGATTTGGGTGACCTGACCATTTCTGTCCTAAGGGTGTAAACATAACAATTTGTAACAAACTGTAATAATATTGTGTTTTGTTATATACATTTAAAATGATGATAAAAAATAACTAAAAATTTTAAGGTCTGAAATTAAACAAAAAGGTGATTTGTGACATTATCAACTATTTTTTTACTCTGACTATGTTTAAAAAAACTGGTTGACATGTCCGGGTTCGGGACTCTAAAATCCAGGGTTTACATGTGTCTTGTCCTGGTTGGCAAATTTTTGAGATGGCAACCCTATGTAAAAAGAACAGCCGGTGAGTCTAATATTAATATTAGACACACCGGCTGTCCTTTTTAACCATAAAAAAAAGAAATGTGGATCGTATTATCAATTATTTCTACAAGATATAAAGTTCAATGAATCCAAGTTTGATGATTATACTAGAATGGCAGCAGAAACATTTAACTACCTACATATTGAGTAAAAATAGAGCATCAATTAATTAAGAATTGGTGTAACCGTCATTTACAACCCGTTTTACCAGAAGTTTTACACGTTTCTGTTGCTGCGTAATTTATCTCTTTTGTCCCACAAAGGTGGTTTAGCAAATACCAAAGCTATCAAAACATCGCAATCCACATAATATGCATTTTTACAACAACAGAAGAGGCCACAATACACTGGCAAATGCTTAAACCCATATGAGTCGGGCCAAGCAGTTGGTACCTACAAGTATAAACCTGTTTTCTTTATAAATGAGCGCATTAGAACACACGGGAGATATACCTGTATCGATTGGTACTGCTCCATACAGACTCACCTGCACCGATAACCTCCTAAGACTGGTCCTTATGGGAATACAACGAGGGAATTTGAAAGAGAGAAGAGGCCTTAACCCATTAGTAGGTAGATCATTAAGGGAAGGGACATTCATATTTTTAATAAAAGTAATGTCCTCTCTGGCTGGGGGTCCTAAATTCATTTAAAAATCCCATGGTGACCACAACACACCTCAGGATTTTCCGCTCTAGCAGTAATTCAACTTAATCAAGATGCACTGCGAGTGGCCCTAACAAAAAAAAACATGTCAATTACTTACATTTATTACACAGCAAACATTGCTGCTTGAAGCCTAAATGTTTGATCTTAGTATGTTTGTACCGAGCACTGTGGCTGGAAAACAGTTTATCACATAGTTTGCATTTGATGCGTTTCCGGGAAGCCGCTGGTAGGTGCAGGTATGAGTGAGCCTTTAGATCATTTACGGTTTTTCCACATTCTTCACACATCTGTTTACAGGGCCTGGATTCTTTATCATGTTTAAGTATTGGAAAATCCTTAGTTCCTTTTCTTCTTCTTTTGAGAGGTTCTGAAAGTGTGGGAAAATTACTTTGAATGGCATTAAGGTTCTTCTTAATTTTAAAAATATCTTTTATTGGAATTGTAAATGTTCCTTAATGATTCCTATTGGAATCATAAATAAATTAAAATAATATCAATTATGACTGGTATTTATGATTTCAATTTGAATTTAATGCAAACATTTTCAGTGATTGAAGAATCAAAGAGCTGATAATCTGGAGTAAGCTAGGATAAAAGAATTTTATTTATACATTATTAAAACATACCCTTTGGCTCCTCACTTTCATTTTCTCTCTCAAATTCATATTTAATATTTTTTATTACACTAAGGAACTCGTCGTCAGATTCATAATCATGCATTGAGTCTTCATTTTTCAAGTAGAGTACATCTTTTGGTTCATCCTTCACAGTTACATCTAGAGAATCATCACATTCATCACTCACGGATATCTGCTCATTTTTAATATCGTCTTTTAAAAATACCTTATTTTTAACACCATTTTCTTCTTGCACAGATTTCAAATAAGCATCGTTTCTTAAAGCCAAAGTTTTGAACTCATGGAAAGATAGAATTTTCTTATAACATTTTATACATAGTTTTGTACTAATTTTCGAGTCTTGCTCAACCTGAGGACAGAGACAGAAAGTATATAATCTCTTGTATTATCGAGACAGAAAATCGACAGGAGGACACGATTTATTATTCCAACAAGATATTGCTTACCTGTATGTTCAAACAAAACATGAAAACATCAGAAAAACATAAATCATCAACATTTTTAGCAGTTTGTGTCTGAAATATGTCTTTTTGCGATCCACCTGTGAGACAAATTCTACACCGGTCCATATTATTTGTTTTATTTATTTAATTACAACAAAAATGTAATATTATCCCAAAAATATTAAAATAATTATATTATTAATACAACATTGACAGCTTGTCAGCGGTTTGGCTTGACATCAGCCTCATCATTGCTCATGCCTCATCTGCCATAGTATTTGACATTGACATGATTAAACTCTTTGGCAGTGACAGTTTTTTTAAAAAAAAAAACATTTCCCCACACTAGGAATTTCTCCTGTATCGTAGGATTCGTGGGTGCGTTCACAAACATTTAAAGTCACATACACAAATACCTAGACCCGGAACAACTATCTGTAGTTCATACAAATATTTGTTCCTTATAGTTATGAACTTATGACTTACCATTCGGCATCGTAGACTGAGTTACAATAGGAGTTTATTATTACATCGTAGTGGTTGCAGTACTTGCAGTGCCGCCAATTTTGTTATGTAGGGACTGTACAGTAGTCTAGGAAAAATCATATTTTACTAAGAATACAGAAAAAAGAACAAGACGTATAGATTTGGATTTCAATTAAACAATAGCAAATGATTGAAATACGTTTAATTGCAACTTTGAACTTTTAGCAGTAGTAGACTTATATATTACTGCGTAAGGACTGGGCGGACCGCATGTTAAAATGACGCCTCGAACTTGGTCCTAAAAGGGTATTTCTTAAACTGAAGTGAACTAGTCCACGATCGGCTCTCTTCGGGTGCGGTCGTAAATTTTAAAAGAAAAAATGCAAGTTAGGGTTTCGTGAACTACGACACAAAGCACAATAAAAAATTTCTAACAATACAATATATTACCAGTAAGTCATAAATATGTCAGTAAATCAACTAATAACATTATATAAAACAGTTTTCTTTGGCCCGCGCCATGTCCGCGCCCGCGTACCGTACAGCTGTACGACATAACTTTGCAGCGGCGTGCGTTGTAGCCGATAAAATGAAAAGATTTAATTATAAACAAAAATAATCATTATTGTTTATTCGAAGCAAAATTAAAATGTGTTTGTATGTACTGGTAAAAAAAATATAAGTATAGTGAAAATACGAATGAAAATATAAAAATAGAAAATATGTCAGAAATAACAAAAAGGCAAAAGTTTAAAAAAATTGTTTTATTCGAAGGCCAATGAAAATGTTATTATGTATGTATAAAAACAAACTGTAATTATACATATTTTTTTTTATTATAAGGTTTATTTAATTTCTTTTTATGCTGCTTTCGGCAATGGATAGCACTCTATTCATTGCTGTAAAAAAATTATAAACTAAAACCTTAGGTTTTAGTACATTTTTTTTTCGTATAGGTAGTTAAATAGGGGATGAAAGTTTGTTAGGATATTTTTTCGACATCCATGCGGGCGAAGCCGCGGGCAAAAACTAGTTTATAATAATACTAGCGGCCTGTCCCACTTTGCACGAGTGGATTAGTTTATAAAAAAAACATCTAATTTTAAAGCATAATCATAAACGCTTCCAACCGGTTTGTTTGGTGCATGGAAATTAATGGAATTTATTTATTTATTTTTCAACACACTTGCTCATAAAGTGGCTCTAATTTCACCGCAATTAGACACATAATGATACCTGTAATCAAACTGTGACTTTTTCATTGCCGTTATTCACAAGTGAGTTATAGCGTTTTTTTTTAATTTGATTGGTTGAGTTGCTTTGTTCTTATAAAAGTTTCGATACTAAAAAGATCGTGTTAAATAGTACAAATAAATTAATGTACCTATTGCTTGCTCATTTCATCCAACTTCGATTTTAAATAGATAATTTCAACTTGTATTTACGTTTTTCATAAATAAAACTTTTGTTTTCTCTGTAATATAAAAAGCTTTGAATTCCCAATTTTGAACGTGGCTAAAACGCTATCCGCGAAAAGCCAATTTTGAACGTGGCTAAAACGCTATCCGCGAAAAGCCAAAACAGATCAAAATAAAACTAACTTGGCCTTTAATTTGATTTTGTCCGCTGGGACGGACAAAGTGTAAAAAATATCCTGCGCGTTTCTTATTGAATACTAGCTGATGCCCACGGCTTAACCCGCGTGGGTGTCGGTCAAATTATATACTAAAACCTTCCTCTTGAATCACTCTATCTATTAAAAAAAACCGCTTCAAAATCCGTTGCGTAGTTTTAAAGATTTAAGCATACATAGGGATATAGGGACAGATAAAGCGACTTTGTTTTATACTATGTAGTGATTTTGTTTTTCTTTTCATCATAGTTATTTCTTTGTTCATAAATGTATTGTCAGAAAATAGAATTTTAGAGTTTCAGCACTAATTTAAATAAAATAAATGAATAAAAGTAAGCGATCGTCTTATCCTGGTTAGGTGCATTAATTTGTTTCAGTTTGTTGTTTTTTAACCGACTTCTAAATCAAAATATTGAATCTTTTTGCTTTGGGCGTTAGAATATAATATTTATTATTTACTCGTAAATTTTTATATTTTATGTATTTTGAATGGTTTTATTGGACGCAATACTCTTTGTCCGTCACAGTGGACATTGGCAAATACCCAGAGGTTGGCGTCAATGAGCTGTTTCTTACTTTTGTTATGTTTTTCACTTCAATAACAACAAGAATATTAGTTTAGTCCCAAAAGAACATCTTCTATCACAAGCAAGTGATAAATAAAAAAACATTAAATAGACGATTTTATCAAAATGCTGTAACTTTCTGCTTGAAATACATGTTTTATCGAAAGATATACCAAATACATATTTTTGACTAGACCAATTTCTTTTCAGTACAGAATTGAGGATGATGGTCTAAACTGTTTAGCTATCCACATTATCATTGAAATTACCGAGATTCCTTCATACTTAGCTTATTGGTAGCTGAAAAAATGTTATGATAGTAAACAAATGACTAAGGTGACTTGTATGTTAAAAACTGTTAGGAATGCTTGTAGGAAAAAAAAAAACATGATTTATTATTTACAGCGTCTTTGGCAATGTCTGCCCCACTGGAAATACTCTAAACATACTATAACTAATAAATAAACATGACAATATTTTTTCGTTCCTTTACACCATAGAAAACAAATCGATTTTTAAAAAAATGGGTTACATTATACATATATATACAAAATATAAAAGGAAGGGAGTGTCAAGGAATAAGCTCTAAAAGCTAGGCGGCAACTTGATATTGATGATTAGGTGCTCTGTATTCATTCTTATATTATATAAATATAATAGTAGTGATAATTTATTAGGTACATATTGTACAATTCTGTCTGTTTGTAATATGACAATTCTAAACATTACAACAAAATATTTAAATACTAAACTAACAACAGACTATAAAAGGGCTTCGGGCGAAGAAAAAGCCAGCCCTTAGGTCACAGGAAGCGTCAACAAGGCGTTTCGAAATTTCCTTAAAAAGGCGGTGGCCCCTGAGTTTCAATCCAGTAATTTATCTATGGTAAATTATCTGTTGTCTGTAGTTCTTGTAGTCGACTGGACTGTAGTGTCAAGTTGTCAACTGTCAGTTTGTCACATTTTGGTAGTTGTGTTTTTGTTTTGTTAATGGAGTTGGATTTCATGTTGTTTTTCTTCATTCTTCTTGTTACATTTATTAAAATGGCGAAATTGATAAATCTTAGTGTAAGAGAAATCGTGTTAAGAGTTAGAGAGCATTTTTTAAAGGAGAACGATGATGTGAACCCAATACGATTCGATAAAGTAAATGAACGGCTTGTCGCTGCTACAGGTAACTGTTACCTTCCCTCCATTTCTTGGGGATCTTAAAGTCCTACCAGACTAATATTATCCCCCAATAATTTGCAATAATCTTAGGAATCAACTAACGTACTATTGAAATTAGGCTTTGCTTAAAGTTGATAAAAATAATAAATAATAATAATAAAGTCAGTCAGTGTATTTCAGTGTGTAAGTTTCATAATGTTGTAAATGTTTTAATGAGTGTTATAAACAAGTAATTTCTTTATTCTTCAGGGCTTTCTTTACTTGAGTTCAAAAACCTCACAAATGAAACAAGAGTGCCTGAGGCGTCAGACAGTAAAAAAAAAAAAAAGAGAAAGGTTTTCAGACCTGATGTCGTACCTTATGAAAGAATAAAGAAGAAAGTTATGGCAGAAGAAACACTTGCTGTCGCCTATTTAGATGAAAGAAATTCAGGTCGTTGTAGGCGGAAAGCCAAGAAAAAAGGTACTATGATTAATTGTAAAAACCTACCGAAACAACTCATCTTACTCCTGGGTAAGATGTATTGTTTCGGGAGGTACCTGCATCAAATCGGGTGGGAGGATGTCCGCGTGTTTCCATTGCGAGTGTCGACCAGAGAACACTGTGGATGTCACCGCTATGTCCTCGTGGTGGCGATTAACTGGCCCTGGTTTCAATCCATGGTCCGGACCGAGTGGGAATGAGAAGCCATCACCTCCTTCTGTAAAGCAGTATTGCTAGTGAAAGAGGTGGCGAAACGCGAGAGGGAGAGGTCCTCACGTGCCAGCTGCCGCGAGTGACGCCCCTGGCGTCGAAGGCCCGGGATGGCCTTCGGCTACTATAGGCGCGGGCCTGTGGACGGTGAGTAATGTGCTAGCTCGCCATCCGTCCAGTTTGTGACACTGGCTGCGTTCGTACTCCACGCGCGCCTCATTAATGTCAGCAAATTGGAAGAGGCCGCAATGGCTGACGCCTGCCAGGGCTGCGGGACTGTTCAAAAGAAATACCGTTAACCCCGAACAAGACTGGTGAAGAAGGAAAGTGGGTGGGTTTTAGTTAGATGTCTGACACTACCTTCCACTCCGCCAATAGCAGGAGGGGTCATTTGATGACCATACATCCACAACAAATTAAGAATAAAAGGGGTAAGATGCATCATATTTACGATGGTCCATTGATCATGCTGACAGGTCCATTGATATTGCTGTGCTGAGGGATGGTGGTTAATTTGACATGACATTTAAGAGGTTGAGTACAAAGCATCACAGGATTCCTCTTTGCACCATCGAAGACTGTGCTGGAGGACACCGAGACAGGATACAATGGCATGCAGTGGGAGGTAATGGCCGTTGCAATGACATACTAGGGATGTGAACGCATAGATGGCTGTCCTGCCATCCCTGGTGTGCACTGACCCTGCTTGCAGACATACACATATAAACTCATGCCTTTTTCCATAGGGTTTAGAATGGCACCTGCTACAATCCTAACACTACTTTGGGCTCATCCACACCACATGCACCATACTAACATGACTAATTGTGGCTTCCATAATTTATTTCTGTTAACTATTGTGAATTGCTTAGGCTTAAAGGAGAAACGCAAGGGTGGGTGTAAAATTCTAATTATTGTTACATTTTTTGCAATTAGCAGGTCATAACAAACATGACAAAGTTACAATTATTAAAATCATCAATAAGGCCCTCTAGGTTTTAGAGTGACGCTGACCGTCGCCGCTGACAGCCATTCTACACAGAAATAGAAATTCTAGGAAGCGTTTTAGAATAACGTGTAGCTATCAGCACGTTCGGTGGTCAGCGCTGACGGCTCAGCGGCCTACGCGTCGCGCGTCGGCGCCGCGTAGCCGTCGGCATCAGCAAGTTATAAATACATGCATATTACTCCCGCAAATCATATTTTGTTCAATTTGTTGAACAAAATATGATTTTCAACAAACAGCCTGACACAGACTGGCAAATTGCAAAAAATGTAACAAAAAATTGGATTAAACATTAATTGGATTCATTAATTTACAGATCCAGTTTCAGACCCTATTATACCCGAAGACCAAAATTTCGTTACTGACATCAGTGGTGAACCAAGTATACCTGAACACCAAGGACTCGTTACCAACATTATTTATCAACCAAAAATACCTGAACACCAAGGAATTGTTACCAACATTATTTATCAGCCAATTATACCTGAACACCAAGAATTCGTGACCGGTATTTGTTATCAACAAAATATACCTCAACACCAAGACTTCGTGACCGATATTAGTTATCAACAAAATAATCCAGAACACCAAGAGTTCGTTACTGGTATCATTTGTCAACCAAATATAGCTGAACACCAAGAATTCGTTACCGACACTAGTTATCAACCAAATATACCTGAATACCATGAATTAGTTAACGTCACTAGTTATCAACCTAATATGCCTGAACACCGTTATCAACCAAATATACCTGAACACCAAGAATTCGTTACCGACACTAGTTGCCAACCAAATATACCTGAACACCAAGAATTCGTTACCGACACTAGTTGCCAACCAAATATACCTGAACACCAAGAATTCGTTACCGACACTAGTTATCAACCAAATATACCTGTATACCATGAATTGGTTAACGTCACTGGCTATCAGTCAAAAATACCTAAACACCAAGAATTCGTTACCGGTATCATTTATCAACCAAATATACCTGAATACCAAGAATTCGTTACCGACACAAGTAATCAACCAACTATACCTGAATACCATGACTTCGTTACCGACACTAGTAATCAACCAAATATACCTGTATACCAAGAATTAGTTAACGTCACTGGCTATCAACCAAATATATCTGAGCACCAAGAATTAGTTACCGACACTGGTTATCAACCAAATATACCTGTATACCAAGAATTAGTTAACGTCACTGGCTATCAACCAAATATACCTGAGCACCAAGAATTTGTTACCGACACTAGTTATCAACCAAATATACCTGTATACCATGAATTAGTTAACGTCACTGGCTATCAACCAAATATACCTGAACACCAAGAATTCGTTACCGGTATCATTTGTCAACCAAATATACCTGAACACCAAGAACTCGTTACCGACACTAGTAATCAACCAACTATACCTGAATACCATGAATTAGTCAACGTCACTAGTTATCAACCAAATATACCTGAACACCAAGAATCAGTTACCGACTCTAATTATCAACCAAATATACCTGTATACCATGAATTAGTTAACGTCTCTGGCTATCAACCAAGTATACCTGAACACCAAGAATTCGTTACCGGTATCATTTGTCAACCAAATATACCTGAACACCAAGAACTCGTTATCGACACTAGTAATCAACCAACTATACCTGAATACCATGAATTAGTCAACGTCACTAGTTATCAACCAAATATACCTGAACACCAAGAATCAGTTACCGACTCTAGTTATCAACCAAATATACCTGTATACCATGAATTAGTTAACGTTTCTGGCTATCAACCAAGTATACCTGAGCACCAAGAATTCGTTACCGGTATCATTTGTCAACCAAATATACCTGAACACCAAGAATTAGTTACCGACACTAGTTATCAACCAAATATACCTGTATATCATGAATTAGTTAATGTCACTGGCTATCAACTAAGTATACCTGAACACCAAGAATTCGTTACCGGTATCATTTGTCAACCAAATATACCTGAACACCAAGAACTCGTTACCGATACTAATAATCAACCAAATATACCTGTATACCATGAATTAGTTACCGACACTAGTTATCAACCAACTATACCTGAATACCATGAATTAGTCAACGTCACTAGTTATCAACCAAATATACCTGAACACCAAGAATCAGTTACCGACTCTAGTTATCAACCAAATATACCTGTATACCATGAATTAGTAAACGTCACTGGCTATCAACCAAGTATACCTGAACACCAAGAATTCGTTACCGGTATCATTTGTCAACCAAATATACTTGAACACCAAGAACTCGTTACTGATACTAATAATCAACCAAATATACCTGTATACCATGAATTAGTTAACGTCTCTGGTTATCAACCAAGTATACCTGAACACCAAGAATTCGTTACCGGTATCATTTGTCAACCAAATATACCTGAACACCAAGAACTCGTAACCGACACTAGTAATCAACCAAATATACCTGAACACCAAGAATTAGTTACCGACACTAGTTATCAACCAAATATATCTGTATACCATGAATTAGTTAACGTCTCTGGTTATCAACCAAGTATACCTGAACACCAAGAATTCGTTACCGGTATCATTTGTCAACCAAATATAAATGAACACCAAGAATTAGTTACCGACACTAGTTATCAACCAAATATACCTGAACACCAAGAATTCGTTACTGGTATCATTTGTCAATCAAATATACCGGAACATCAAGAATTCGTTACTGGTATCATTTGTCAAGCGAATATACCGGAACACCAAGAATTCCTTACTGACTCTAGATATCAATCAAATATACCTGAACACCAAGAATTCGTTACCGACACTAGTTATCAACCAAATATACCTGTATACAATGAATTGGTTAACGTCACTGGCTATCAACCAAATATACCTGAGCACCAAGAATTTGTTACCGACACTAGTTATCAACCAAATATACCTGTATATCATGAATTGGTTAACGTCACTGGCTACCAACCAAATATACCTGAACACCAAGAATTCGTTACCGGTATCATTTGTCAACCAAATATACCTGAACACCAAGAACTCGTTACCGACAATAGTTATCAACCAAATATACCTGTATACCATGAATTAGTTAACAGCACTGACTGTCAACCAAATATACCTGAACACCAAGAATTCGTTACCGACACTAGTAATCAACTAACAAAACCTGAATACTATGAATTAATTGACGTCACTAGTTATCAACCAAATATACCTGAACACCAAGAATTCGTTACCGACACTAGTTATCAACCAAATATACCTGTATACCATGAATTAGTTAACGTCTCTGACTATCAACCAAATATACCTGAACACCAAGAATTCGTTACCGGTATCATTTATCAACCAAATATACCTGAACACCAAGCATTTGTTACCGGTATTATTTGTCAACCAAATATACCTGAAGACCAAGAATTCGTTTCGGACACTAGTTATCAACCAAATATTCCTGAACATCAAGAATTCGCTACGGACACTAGTGATCAACCAAATATTCCTGAACATCAAGAATTCGCTACGGACACTAGTGATCAACCAAATATTCCTGAACATCAAGAATTCCTTACCGATACTGGTCATAGTAGTCATCAACCAAGTATATCTGAACACCAAGAATTCGTTACCGACACTAGTCATCAACCAAATAAACCAGAACATCAAGAATTCGTTACCGACACTAGTCATCAACCAAATATATCTGAACACCAAGAATTCGTAACCGGTATCATTTATCAACCAAATATACCTGAACACCAAGCATTTGTTACCGGTATTATTTGTCAATCAAATATACCTGGATACCAAGAATTCGCTACGGACACTAGTGATCAACCAAATATTTCTGAAAATCAAGAATTCGTTACCGATACTAGTCATAGTAGTCATCAACCAAGTATATCTGAACACCAAGAATTCGTTACCGACACTAGTCATCAACCAAATATACCTGAACCACAAGAATTCGTTACCGACACTAGTCATCAACCAAATAAACCAGAACATCAAGAATTCGTTACCGACACTAGTAACCAACCAAGTATATCTGAACACCAAGAATTCGTTACCGACACTAGTTGTCAACCAAATATACCTGAACACCAAGAATTCGTAACCAAGACTAGTCATCAACCAAATATATCTGAACACCAAGAATTCATTACCGACACTAGTCATCAACCAAATATATCTGAACATCAAGAATTCGTTACCGACACTAGTTGTCAACCAAATATACCTGAACACCAAGAATTCGTAACCGGTATCATTTATCAACCAAATATATCTGAACACCAAGCATTTGTTACCGGTATTATTTGTCAATCAAATATACCTGGATACCAAGAATTCGCTACGGACACTAGTGATCAACCAAATATTTCTGAAAATCAAGAATTCGTTACCGATACTAGTCATAGTAGTCATCAACCAAGTATATCTGAACATCAAGAATTCGTTACCGATACTAGTCATCAACCAAATATACCTGAACCACAAGAATTCGTTACCGACACTAGTCATCAACCAAATAAACCAGAACATCAAGAATTCGTTACCGACACTAGTCATCAACCAAGTATATCTGAACACCAAGAATTCGTTACCGACACTAGTCATCAACCAAATATATCTGAACATCAAGAATCCGTTACCGACACTAGTTGTCAACCAAATATACCTGAACACCAAGAATTCGTAACCAACACTAGTCATCAACCAAATATTTCTGAACAACAAGAACTCGTTACCGACACTAGTTATCAACCAAATATACCTGGACACCAAGAATTCGTTACCGACGCTAATAAACCTGAACACCAAGAATTCGTTACCGACACTAGTCATCGACCAAATATATCTGAACATCAAGAATTCGTTACGGACACTAGTTATCAACCAAATATACCTGAACACCAAGAATTTGTTACCGACACTAGTCATCAACCAAATGTACCTGAACACCAAGAATTCGTTACCGACACTATTCATCAACCAAATATATCTGAACATCAAGAATTCGTTACCGAGATTAGTTACCAACCAAATATACCTGAACACCAAGAATTCGTTACCGGGATTAGTTACCAACCAATTGTACCTGAAAACCAAGAATTCGTTGCCGGGATTAGTTACCAACCAATTGTACCTGGAAACCAAGAATTCGTTGCCGAACTTAGGTGTCAACCATATATGCCTGAACCACAAGATTATGTTACCGTTTACGTGGCTGAACCGAGTTATAATTATGGGACTTTAGAACCACAGTAAAAATCGAGACGACCAAAAAGACATGAATCATACAAATGTTAAGAAATGGGATTCTGATATGTTCGTACCATTTCTTTAACAGCCCTATTTAAGTATTATGGATAATGAACCAAATGAAAAACCAGCATGTAAAAGAAAAGGTGTAGTCAGATATGTAACCAGAACACTGCCTGGTGTACCTACAAGCCATCAAACTAGTCACAACTTTTTCTATGGAAACTTTCACTTTCCTTCTTGGAACATACTTCCTGTAACTCGCTTTATATGCACGATTAATTTTACATCTTTCTGGAACCGACACAGTAACTTCAGTTAAGTATTAGAACTTACTATTGGCATTTTTATTTATTTTTTCATTTATTCTAATAAAGAAGTTAGAAATTTATAATTGTTTCCGTCATTTGAGTTAAATCTTACTAGCGCGTTCAAAGTATCTCGTTCATAAACGCCAGATCTTACGCGATCCACTCGTGATACACTCATGATATGCACTGACGGCAAGAAAACGGTACTTTGAGTTCTCATTATTTTCAGAAAAAAACAAATATTTCGTTTTCGTGTATTCTTATTTATTGAAAGTAATAGTCGTTCGATAATCAAGTTTATAGCATTCGGTTCCAGAACGACCTAAAATTAACCGTGTAGCCGTGGTGGTTGGTGTCATATTACTACTGCCACCAAAGCTCTGAACTGGAATAATGTAATGGTGGACCACTACTTTGAAACCCCATAAATATCAATGATGTGTGCCAGTGCATCATGAAGGCTCGGATACAGAATTTCGTTTGGTTTGGGCGCGAATTTATTATTGGAATAAGGTGTTGCTTTAAAATCTGTGATATACAACTGGATTATTCAGTTTTAATTCTGCAAAACAAATTCTTGAGCTTGAGTGGTGCCCAGTGTGCCCACAAATAAGCAGAAGGTGCGAACGTGCGTTTGATATAATGTAACATGTCATAATGACATAATTAGTCCGATTCATAAGGAGATTGATTACTCCTGTCCTACCTAAAACGATTGTGCCTTCTCTGGAGAAGGAACTAGTAGTTGATAAGCCCGAAAATACTATAATAGTCAATATGGGGGCGTTCAAGTATTACGTAACGCAATTTTTGAACCCCCTGCATGTAACGCGCGGTAACGTATTTCTGTACCCCCCATCCCCCTAGTAAAACGTTACTTTACCACCAAGTGCCAATTTTTACGTAAAATTTTAAATTTTGAGAAAAAAAATCGTTAAACGCATCGTAACGTTTTACAAGACCCCCCTTCCCCCAAATTCGTTACGTAATACTTGAACGCTCCAAACAGTATTAGCTAACCCTGCATAATATTGGCTAAATTGGCAACTGCCAATAAATTGAAATCAATTAAATTGTCCATAATACAAGGTGGAAAAGGAAGGGACACCAATGCTGAAACGGTTAGCACGCACTCAGTACCTAGAGAACCTACCTACCATCACTCTGAACCCCGGACATTACAAATTTTTCGTCAGTTATTAATAAAAACAGCAGTTTACTACAAAACTACAATAGGTACTCATTCGGTTAAAATGTATGTAAATAGGTGGGTACCTACTGATAAAAAATAAATTATGATTAAATAATTCTATTTGGGGGGCGTCGGTGTACCTTCCACCTTGTATAAATAATCCATCCTCTGAAATTCCTGATGGAAGGTGTGGAGTATTTCTCCCAGGAAATCGGACCTACTCTACGTAGCAGCAGTACCTAATATTACCCATTAGATATCGAGGAATCATACAAACTTCTCAACAAATACCACAGGGTATTTGTAATATGTAAATATTTATTAGATTACCTACTAAGTAGGTAAATCTTTATTTTGTATCGAATTTAGTACCTAGCATAATTTATAGGTACATTGTAATCATGTTAAATTTAAGAATAAGAGTTACCTATTTATTGTTTAAGAAATTACATGGGACATTAAATGTTTTGATTCCTGAAACTCACTAGGATTCCCTGTGGCGTGAGTTCTAGGCTCCTTCGTTCCATTTACATTTTTATTATTAAGTACCTTCACAATTAATATTCATAACACAACATCGGCGTTTTACCTGAAATAAAACGCTTACTAAACTACTTACCTTATTCGAACCATAATTATTAAACTTTTGAGATGTGTCTGTTATCGGCTTTACCTTCACCAGGCATCGTTTACGACCAACGTCTATAAGTAGGAATAAATCAAGAAAAGAAGAGGATGTAGGTCATTGAAAATGTTAATAAGTATTTTATGACAAAAACAGACATAAACAAAAACAATATTAAACCAACTAGCTAGGTACTTAATTCACTAGATAAAATAGACCAGAAATGCTGTTACTCCTAGAAGAAGCCAAAACATGTCGCCATAATTTCTTCTATGGGGAAGTTTTCCAACCAGTAGGGGAAATGCAAGACAAGACATACAAAACTTTTTATTAGTTTTTATATCTTAAAAATGCCTTGTATTGGTCCATACAAACATTGTGATGCAGTTGTTTATTTAATTTTATAATTCATCACTTATTTTACAATTTATTATTTTATGTATCGCGATTTTGGTGAAACGGAACGCAAACTCAAAACGCATCGTTCGTCCGCACCGCGCCGGTAGTGAAAGGCAAAGATTCAAAGAAACACTTTTATTTAAAAAGTACTTTTTGCTTGAATAAAGTATTATTTACATTAAAAAATTGTATTATATGGCTATTAGAACTGTTAGATTCTAATAGTTCTAATACCCATAATAGCTAACAGTTGTAATAGCCATATAATAGCTTACATCTAATAATTAGATTTAGGCAACGCAGATTGAGATAAATGACGTCATGTCATGGCCGCGACATTATTTTCTTGGGTTGATAGTACCGTATTTTATTGATTTGAGTAAAAGAAAACGCCACATGCGAGCCGGACTCGCGCACGAAGGGTTCCGTGCCATTCTCCATCTTCTTTTATGGCAACCCCATTAAATTTTTATCGTATTCTGATTTTTAGTAGGTATTTGTTGAAAATTATAGCGGCAACAGAAATAAAATAAATGGTAGGTAAGTTCATCATATTATTATGTGAAAATTTCAACTGTCTAACTATCGGTTCATGAGGTACAGCCTGGTGACAGACGGACAGCGGAGTCTTAGTAATAGGGCCCCGTTTTACCCTTTGGGCACAGAACCCTAAAAAAATAACATGCGTAGGTAGGTATTCCCTATTAGAATATCATTTATATTTCTTAGAAGCAACAGCGGACCGGATACTTCCAGGAGTAGCAACAATGCTTGTCTGAAGCGTCTGAAGCATGAGGGTTTTGATCCAGCCTGCAATAACCGCTTGTGAGGCCACATGAGCTACACCTCTTGTAGTGATAAACAAGTTCTGACATTTTGCCTCTTGAGTGACGTCTATTGGAAAACAGTGATACGGTCCGTTCAACCCAGTAACCGGATCCAAATTACTATTATCATGATGTTCTGGTGATTGTAAATAATTATTTTTATCAGTCTTAAGGAGGGTCACTACAATAGAGTACCTACTAAAAAGGCAGCAGCTTGACTCGATACATCAAAAATATTGGATAACAATTGTAGTCGCATGCGTCAGTTCCTGCGAAGGACATTATATATTATGCTGCAAAAAGCCACCGTGCGAGGCGACATTACAATTCTGACAACCGTGTAAGGGCATTCTGATATTATAATAATAGTTATTACCTACCCTGCGAGGGCGGCACCGAATGCTGCCCCTGCGAGGGACCGATTAGCCATTTTCCAACTTTCATAGTTGAGGCCGAACCATTAGTCGGCTTAAATGAGCTGGTTAGGTCTTACTAAGGCCTTTTTGATACCACCAACTTTTACTAAAGCGACAACAAACTGCTCAGAAAATAAAGAAATTGACCTAAGATGAAGGTATTTCCCTAATGATGCTTAAACGGTGGCGAACTGCATTAGTTTTGCTATCTCTACGCATTTGTATGGTTTCAGCCCTATAAACAATTTGCACAAGGTCTGCCGAAATCTTGCTAAATAGTTTGGTAGGTACATATATCGAAAACTGATTGTCAGTTTTCGATATATCAGTCAGCTATTAACAGAGGCAACTTCAGCTGCTGACAGAGGCAACATCAGCTGTCGACAGAAGCAACTTCAGTTGTCGACAGAAGCAAAGTTGGTCGGAGTTTGATGTCAACGTATGGACTGGAAACGCAGTTGCCCATGTCGATAGCTAAAGTTGACTCTGTTAGTTGGTAGTAGTTGGCTAGAATCGTAAAGAAAAATGGCACAGGAAACAAGATAAAGCCTACTCAATCAGCCTACCTCAATTTGTTTAATTATGCTTCGAATAACGGTGGTTTAATAAATTTCTTTATCTAATCTACTCAATAGGAAATAATATATCTAATAGGAATACACAAACCATCATGGTATGTATGTATGAATGGTGTATGTGCGTGTGCGTGTGTGTGTGCGTTTTGGGGGTGAATTAACACAGTCGTGTTGGTTTGTGAGAGTGTCTGAATGTAAAAACATAACATAACATTTATTTATTTTCAGGGAACTTTGGTCCATGTCGTAGTCTAAATAGGGATAAATATATAAATGCATAATCAGTGTCAGATACCATTAAGGTACCTTTTTCTACATTCAGTTTGTAATAATTGCAGAATTTTGTGTCGGTCATTAAGTTTTGTATACAAACATACAATACCTATATGTGCAGTCCCATAATTTATAAGGATTATGAGTCCTAGTGACTCTATTGTTATTGTTACGCTTTACTTCATATTTGCATGTCAAATGGTAAATGTTGGTAAATAAAATTTGTTGTAATAACTCCTGGTACCTGTAGACTATGAAAATAAATATTTTTTTGATCTAATTTTGTATTTTTTTAAAGAATATACCGACACCACATACACTTGATAAGTTCCCTATTCGATTTTTGTTAGGTTTTGGGACAACAACAAAAACGTCAAATAGATAAACGAGAACATTGCAAAATTATTAACGCATACTTATGGAATTAGTTCAATATATTTCTAGTTAGAATATTACAAAAAAAAATTCTTCAAATACATCGAAAGTTCAAGTTTAGTGAAGAGTTCAAAAAAAATAAAAATGCACGTATACATGGAATTTGGCAGGCGCTGCGACGATCATACTAAACCACATTACTTCCAGGGCGTCTCAAATTGCCATTTTAGCAGATCATATGAATTGCGTTAAAAAGTGTAAAATGGACCTTTTATAATAGTAACTGCGTCTGTGACCTTGGTACCTGCACCGAATCAACGCGAGCATTGTGAGGATCGGCCGGAGGGCAAGGTGTGATTTCTCGATACCAGCCAGAATCTAGATACGTGCACGATGGATGGCAATAGGCTCCTTCCCTATTACACAGGACTTAACCGGTGAAATGGGGGACCTGTTCCAGCAGTGGACTGTCTCGGCTGATATGATGATGATTGCTGTTGTTACGTTTTGGATCTGATTAGGCTGGAAGCCGACCCCAACAATATCGTCATTCTCTTCCCTTTTCCCAATTCATTTGGGGTCGGCGCAGCATAATGTCTTCTACATCGAAATCAACATATTTTATTTCACATAGGCCTACATGTTTACTCTTTTCTTCATCATCATACTCGTAGGTACCGAAATTCGGCTGCTTTTACCGATTTTCACGAAGATTTTTAGGAGATTGCTCAACTTTGGTCCAAAGGCTGCCCAGGAATGGGAGTACCTGAGCTGGATTTCTCGCACTACTCTATGTCATTATACAAAATATTTTTAAAATCAATCCTGGGTTTTCATTTTTTTACAGGTTTATTTTGAAGATATAATTTTATGCACGTTTATTTTTTTGACGGTATTTGAACATTTTTACCCTTTTTTGACCCCAACAAAAGACAATTTGTGTAAATGGACAGTTTTATATAATCATTATTACCAGACTGCGACGAAGCCCAAAAGGAGGGTTATATTGACATATTATGTCGGAATCGACGGTATGTTAGCTTTTTTGAACAGAACCCTGGCCGTTTGTAGTCTCGCTTGAAACAAATCGAGTCACTGGGCCTCAAGGTGGCCCTAGAGAAGATGGAACGGTATTTCATGCGCCCCGACGCCAGCCTCTGGTTGGTGCACACCTTGCACCATCGTAGTGCAACGATACCGGTACGGATAAGCATGAAATACTTTGGCCTGGTTTTGGACCGGAGGTGGAACTTCGGCGAGCACATTGCTCAGTTTTCACCGAATCTAATCGGCAAGGCGTCAAACGTGGTGTGCCGACGGCTGTACACGGAGGTTGTTCACTCGATGGCGCTCTACGGAGCCCCGGTGTGGGTACACCCCTGTGGGATTTGGAGGCACCGTAGACTACTGGCGTCATGCAACCAGCAGGTGTAGAGCGGCAGGCGTCTGCAGCCTAAAGTGGTCACGAAGTGGTGTATGGAGGCCCAAACCACCCTGCGGGAATAGCGTGTGAGGCTGGAGACGCCCAGTGTAGGTCACTGGAACGTGAGCGCTATCCAGTCTTTCATAGAGGAGTGGGTAGTGACACGGGACGTTGACTTTTTTTTTTTTTGGGGGGTGGGAAATCATCAAATAACCCCTCCCGCTCTTGGGAGTGTCAGACTTCTACTGACTAAAAACCACCCATGTTCCTTCTTCGCCCTTCATGTCGAGGCCGCGGTATCCCTTGCGAACAACCCGCAGCCTCGACAGGACAGGAAAAAAAAACCTGCACTCTCTTTTACAGTACCTACATAAAGAGAGAATGATGATGATTGAAATTGAAATAGATAATATACCATTTCAGTTTTATTTGTTATCCTTTTTATCGCTTCCAATACGGAATAAGTACTAAAACTGTACAAGAAATGTGATGTGTTTATGTTGTGGTCTTAAAAGTTGTAAAAATCTTAAAAATCCGTCAAAAACACCATGTATAAAAAATAATATCATTAAAATAAATAGGTAAAAAATAGGAACCCCGGGATAGATTCTAAAAATATTTTGTAAGTATAATGACATAGAGTAGTGCCAGGAACCCCGTGCAGGTACTCCCATTCTTGGGCAGCATTTGGACCAATTCTCTCTTAATATTTTTTGTACTGTGTTTGTCACTGATCTTCTCCTAAACAACGGATTTGATGAAATTTTGTATCAACCCATCGCAGTACACACACCATGCGGTTGTCCGTGTGTAACGATCGTTATGACATAGCATCACGACTATTCACTATTAATCACCTTCATTGCAAGGGTTAGTCAGGCAGGGGTGAGGGGGTACCCCACATTTTACCAGTTATGTAAGTAAGACCCAAGTAATAGGGGCAACAACAATTGTCATCAGTGGGGCATTCAGAAACATGTTTAAATTATATAAATAAAATAAAAATAAGCAGGTACAATAAAAACACAATAATTATAGTCTTAGCTTTTATTTTCTTGTAAGAATGTTGGATACAAATTGCTAATTTCGTATCAAATGTTTAATAAAAATGCCACAGTATAAGGAGAAAAATTGTATATACTATAAATAGAAGCATTTTGGACGTCATTCGAGTACCCTTGACGCTTCCTACAGTAAATGTTACTTTATGTATGTCGATATGGCCCGAAAGAGCCTAAGTATACCAACGAAAAGATAGGCACATTAACTTATATCTATGAATAAAATATATGTCTAAAACAATAAATCAATCCCCTTAAATCACGACTTGTGATGTGTAGTAAGATGTGCTCGAATACGTTCGCAAATTATTAGCTGCCATTGCTTGTTTAAAACAAAACAGAATACTCCAATTAAGGTACAAAATAAAATTGCAAATTGGTTATATAAAATACAAAAAAAAAAGTATTAAAAAGCTAAAAAAATATTGCATAAAACTTTCATTCGTACAACATTATAATTTATTAAAATTAATATTTACTGAATATACAATTCAATTTAAGTGAAACACTGCAAGGTAATACAACAATTATTCTTTATAATATTAATATAAAATTGGCAATAAAAATGTTTACTCCAACTTGTTGTGGAAAATCTAAATGCTATCCATAATAAAATATATTCTAGTCATTACTAATTGTCAAAATCGTTTCTAATGCTATCACCTAGATACAATCTTTATTTTTATTAAAAAAGAAATAAATAGGCACATCACATTCACTCCGAATGTTCGAAATACTAACTTAACGAGCTAAATTAGAATATTAATTTCACATTGTTCTCTTAACTATAAATTACTTAAAACAATCCACAATTTTATTGTAGTATTGCTGGTTACAACAAACGTTGCTATGGCTTTCCGGATTTTGTACTAACATAAACATTTATCATTATATTCTCGTTTTGGATGAGTCGCCTGGTTGCAGTAAGCTATCCTGTAAGCATAGCTTGAAAGCTTCACCCTCGGGTTGCCATGTTACAAATAGATCTAAAGAATATTGAAGTTAAGCTAATCTCATTAAATAGAAAATTCTCGTGATACTGTTAAGTACAGATTAAGCATCTATTTATAATTTTAACTAAATAATACACAACATTGCAAAGAAAATTACATCCAAAGGAGTCGCCATAATATAAACATGCAAGCCACATAAATCAATAGTAAATAATATTAGAGTTAACATAATAAAATGCAAATATATCTTAAAACAAGAAGGAATTAATTAATACATAAATGTACAGAAAATGCTCATAATTGGATATTTTTGTATACCTAGAGTAACCAAATTGACTTTTATTAAAGAAGAAATGAATTCATGGCAGTAACTTTAGCTGTCTAGGCATAGAAGAAAAATTTAACGCTATAAATACGTTTACGAATTATACTAGTTGTAAAACTTAACGTTGTCACTCTTGACGCAATTTGTCAAATGATAAAAATTACCGGTATTACGTTATGAATCGGTGGTCTGAATACCGGTTGAACGATGTAGTAGTACACGTTGGAATATAGACAAGTGGCGGAATATTGGACCGGTATTAGGACCGGCAGCGTAGCGAATGGTTTCCGTATGTGTGTGGTGTGGGCGCGCGCGGCTAGTTGGTCTCTGTGGCGGCCTGCGGCGGCGGCACGGGCACGGAGAGCGGGGAGCGTTGCCGGTCAAACATCTCGAGGATCAGCTTCGGGTCGGTGCCGGCCGGGACCGTCACGGTGCCCGTCTGTGTGAACACGCCTTATGAGTACCACCTTACGTTCTTCTCGGCAACCCGTGACGTCCGCGCGTGTTTACCAGGGTCTACTGCTGAATTATTGCCAAAAACGATCTCGTTTCAAACTCTTTCCTTTTTTATTACAATTTAGTCATGATGGTGAGTGATCCCTGAACGAACAACACACGAACGGACGCCACAACATTGCGTATACGTTGGGTTAGTTGGTCAATACACAATTTAAATTTAGTTATTTTTAGTTGAGAAAGAAACTGGAAATAGAGAATCTTATAGGTTAGTAACAGAGGCATATGAAGCTAAATAGTTGGTAGAAAGGTACTAGAATACTTGGTATAAGGGCGTTCATGCAAGGTTATGTAGTAGTTTGTACGTAAGGTACTATGAAAGCAAAGTGAGAGGTACCTCGATGCGCGTGATGACTCCTTCCTCGCGACTGTGCTCTAGGACTACAAACAAAACACAAAGCGCCCGTCAAACACAAAACGGATAAACATTTAACATAAACATATAAAATGGTGTGTGAAGCGATTTAAGTCTTAAGGTTTATTTTAAAATTTTAACAGTAGGCAGAGTGGAAGAAAGTGAACGATTTCTGTTTGAATTAGAAGGGTGAAGAAAGTAGAATCTTGATTACATTCGGTATATTCTATGGTTATGCAAGGATATTTTGCGCTCAGTTTATATAAGACACAATTTTTGTGATGAAATAAATAGTGCCCTGACTGGAGGTCTTACACTCAAGGCACCCACAAGTTAGTCCGGAGCAGACGACAACCTCCTAGGTCAAACTGTGAGAGGCCATTCACAAAAAAAAAAAAATCAAATCGATTTTAAAATGTTTTTCACCAACATCGATTCTAATGTCATTCGAGCACCAAAAGATCCTTGTGTCAATTTTACTAAACATTTCTGGGCGAGTTTTTATCTCAAGTGATTTGATTGGTTGTTTCTATTTTTGCTAACCAATCATAAAAGTTTTGACCAGTTGATTTAAACTAGCTTTTAGAAATTGTTCATTTTCTGTAACAGTAATTTAATTATACAATAAAAATATTATTTTGCGCGTTTTGCAAAAGCTTTGCATCATAATAATTATAATTTGTATACAAAGTAAGCCAATTCATAGCGCATATTTCGCTTCCATGCAAATCATATTTTTATTGGTGGGGGAGATTTCAATCCTGAAAATTAAAACTGTATAAAATACGAATTTTATTGGGATTCGTGTTACTAACCATTTTTTCATATTTATAATATAGAATGCTGAAATATAATTAATAATTATCTATGACTAGTGTGAAAAGTATTTATCTGTTGGCCAATTCTACTGTAAAGTAATCTATTTGCTGTCAGGATAAAAGTGAGAAGAGTGCCTACAGGTCAAAGGACACATATAAGTACTGGAAGGGATCGGCATCGCCTGACTTCATCGGCAAGTCCTTAACCTAACTTAAGTTTTGCTATTACTCGAGCCGAAGCAATGCTTATAAAGGGTATTTCACAAAAAAAAATCTAATTAGTCCGTCAGATAGATTTCCAAAAAATAATGGACACATTTTATCTTTTTTCACGTAAACAAAAGATGAAGACGATACAGTGCTTCAAAAAGTCGTGTCAAGTCGTGTGACGTCACAAGGTTAGTACTTTTTTACCCAGAAAGTGACGTCACAAGCTCATGATCTTTGACACGTTTTAATTTCGACATTTTTTATTAATTTGATAAAACAAAAAAACACGTATCCAATATTTTTGGATAATCTAACAGACGGACTAATATTTTTTTTTGGTGAAATACCTTATTGTAGTACGAGTATTAAATAACCAAAAAGGCTGCACGCTCATATTTTACGTGGCATGTTGTGGATAATCGTTTGATGATTGTGAATGGTAAACGCGCTCAAACCAGAGCACCGGCAAGATAACCAGATCAAGAATGATGTTGATAGCAGCATGAACCGAAGGGTCCATATTGCATAAGACACTTTACATGAAAACACGTCTTACACGATTCTTTGCAGTTGGACAACGAAGAGAAAATCGAATCCATATGAGAAATATATGAAGATTATTTAGGCATACTTAATTTTTAGAACAAGTGTGACTTGTCCATAAAAATGACTGAAAGTAACCAATTTTTGACTGACCACAACTGGCTGTCTTTTTTCAGGCCACTGACTACCTGTAACGATTGTCAAAGCTGTACAATTGACAGCCGGGACCAACGGCTGGATTAATTTCATTATATGAGAAGAAAACAATCGGGACAAGCGATATATCCTATTTTTTTTTTTGAGGATGTGAAATAATTAAATGACTCCTCCCGCACTGATGGCACTCCTTACCGCTCTGCGGAAGCGGGAGTCTCGCTTCGGGCAGAGCGGTAGGGAGTGTTAGACTTCTACTGACTAAAAACCACCATGTTCCTTTTTAGCCCTTTGTGCCGAGGCCGCGGTATCTCTTTCGATCACCCCGCAGCCCCGACGGGAAGCGATATATCCTCGAGATCCTGAATCTCTCGAGTCGAGGCAATACTGACCCCATCCCCATCCAGTACTTATAAGTGCCCGTTTCGTCCATCCATCTATCTCATAGACAAGATGTTCTATGTGTCAGTGACGTCATACTCACTGTTCTCTGTGGTGGAGTTGCTAGTGGTGGTGGTGGTGGTACCGTCACCGTTGGAGTCGTTGACCATGGTGCGCGTCGTTGTCTTCACTACCATGGAAGACGTGTTTACTTGCGAATTCTGTAGGATAGATTTTGGTTGATATTAGTAATAGTTTTGGATGGTTATTTTTACTATTGTTTTAGCAGCTTTGATGGAGACTGGAGGTTCATTTTTTTAATTTAATTTGGAGAGGCAGGTTTCAAGTTTGCAGGGTTTTTTGTAGGCATGTATGAAAAAGCATCTAACAAGCTGTGGTTTAAGGTGACTACACAGTGGAACAATTTTATTTTTGTTCCGCGCTAATATTTTCTCCTGTATCGTGGGAGCGTTTACTAACATTTAAACTCACATATACAAACACTCAGAGCGGGGATCGAACGATTAGGTATACAATCATCCCCAGCCTGACTACACCTGCTCCTAGGCATCACCATATTACACTAGTAATCCACGTTCTATTGCTCCTAAGGATATTCCCCTCACCTGTAAGTTAATGTTAAGCTCTGGCGCGGCCTGCGCGTCTGGCGCGGCGTTGGTGTGGTCGCGCACCGAGTCCACCGTGATGTCTGCTGACACTGCTGTTACGTCGTGAGGGGCTTCTAACGTCTCCTCCTGTAATGAGAGCAGGTTGGTTGAGCAGAAGTGTTTGGTAATTATATGTTTTTGTGGAGTAATCAAAATTTCTCATGGAGTGTCCTGCGCCAGCTCACTCAATCTTCGGCAGCGTGTAATTCGCAAACCGAGGTATTTAGGGCAAAGCGGAACTGGTCTGACCAGCGAATTGGACAGGTCATGAGACAGCAATTGATAGAGGCCACGACCCTCAGTTTAAAAAAAAACGACACAAGGAGGAGGAGGCATCAAAATTTAGACATCAAATTCATCAAGTTTAAGCTAAACACTTGCCGGAAGAAATGATTGATTACAGCCGATACTAGCTAAAGTACAGTTTGATCTGTTTTTAATATTCATGTTGGAAGATTACAAACGAAATACAATAATTGATCTTTACTAATCACACGATTTAGTTCACACCAAACGTGTGAGCAAATATATTATGTTCATGAAGAAAAAAAAAACATCTGCCCAAACTATATGTTGACATTTTCAATAGTCAGAAAAAAAAATACCAACTTTTTTTGTTTGAGTGAAAATGGACAAACAAATGGCTACTCTAATAAGCTATGAAATAGAGTTGTTCTTTGATGCACTTACCCTGTGTTCACCGTTAGTTAGCGGGGCCTCCTCTACCGCCCCGCGCAGCGCGGCCGCCCACGGAGACAGGATGATATGGCATTGGGCGATCGTTACCTACAACACACATTTACAATTGTATTATACTATAATTAGGAAGCTCGATAAAAGTGGAGCGATTTACAAGAGACCTTCACTCAGGATTGGGTGTACAAAGGTTGAATAAGAAGAATATAATAACGTAAACTACTGCTGAGCATGACCTAGTTCAAAGTATCCAGTTCAAAGTATGCGCCCACCGGTGTGGTGGTGATTTGTGGTGGTGCATATTGATTTATATTGCACCCACGTTTAACCAGTTGTCATTGCCAAAGGGTTAGTCAGACGGATCGTCTGACTACGGCAATGACAAGCGCGAAATTTACGAGCTAAACGAAAATATTTAGGCATTTTTGTAGGCTGGTCGTGTCTTTACAAATTACATTACTATTAATTGTCTAATAAGCTAAACTTCTAGCAATACATACCTTTGTAGCTGAAAGTGTAATCCGTTGTAGTTCGGACGAGGAATGCAAGTAGAGAGCTTCGCCACGTTTCGAGAAGCATAAACTTGAAATACCACTGAAACAAAAGTTATGTTCAAGTTACGATTCATAGCCAAGGCAAGTAGAGCTGCAGCAAGTTGCAGTACTAACTAAAATGATTGTCACTTTTTAGCTTTTTTAACTTATAAATTAGTGTATACTTGTATTATAAAAACGAGAGCTGCGCCGACCTCAAGTGATTGGAATGGGATACGAGCAAGAGAATGATGATGAGATTTTCACAAGCTTTCTGACGATTGTATGACGTGGGCGCTGTTGGTGAAAAAAAAAGTAAAAAAAAGAAGGTGCGACATGCTCCTTATACATCTTCATAACGGATATATATTACGCTGTTGATACTGGACGCGTTATGTAAATTATATAATATGGCGTAGTTCCAAGTAATGAAAATAGTAGCAATATTTAATTACTTAAAAAAAAAGTAAGTTAAAGTGTAAATCAAGTGTGTTCGTGTGTAAAGTGTAAGTTATATATATGTGACGAGCGCACGGGACCGGTCAATGTGGCGATACTAAGGGGAGGTCTAGGTCCAGCAGTAAACGTCTTTCGGCTGAAATGATGATGATTGATCTCACTTGATGTCCTCCTTGCGCACGGCGGCAGCGTTGAGCTGTCGGCGCAGGTCGGGGCTGAGTACCAGGCAGTCGCCCAGGTTGGTGAGACACAGCAGACACCACTCGCGGTGTCGCGCGCCTGAACCACCCGCTCCTTGGGAGACACCATGGCCGCATTCAAACCACGCGAATGCTGTGCGACGGACCTGTATACATGGAAACGGGTTTAGAACTCGAATAACAATAAATATGCCAAGTGAACAAATCTGCCTTCTAAGCAAGAGGGAACAGGAATCTTTTGAGCACGCCTGTGCCATCATAGACATCATTCATCGCTCTCCATCAGGCGTGATTGAAGTCCAGAGCAGAACAACTTTGAAAAAAAAAAGAAAGCGTAATAGGTGTAAAAAGACCCATAAAGTAGCCAAAGACACTTGTTCTACTCATAATTACGATATTTTTGTTTGTCTACCTTGAAACCTACTAGTGGCGGAGATGTTGGGGTTCTAAATTCCAACTTTTTCACAAGTTTTTAAAAGTTAGACTTTACTAGAAATACGTCTATGACCCATATACTACTGCCACAATATTTTGAGTGCTTTAATACTACTACTTAATTGTAATCCCAGCAATAATTTCTGTTTAGCGTTACACAGTGATTGACGGCTTTGTGAAAAGTTCTTTTACACCTGGTAAATTCCCCTTCAACCTCACTTGAATGTTTCTAAACGGTATCAAGGGTCAAAAAAGTAAGCTAAGTAGGACTTGTGCCGCTCTCTCGTAGTTTCGCATGCATACGTACCCTGGCGCCCTCGTGCGCGGTGAGCTTGTACTTGTTGTGCGGCTTGAGCGAGGGCAGTGAGAATATCTTGAACTGCTCCTCCGACGTTATCACCACACGGTGTGTGCCGCTCTCTGGTAGCGGGGACACGCCGCGCTCCACCTGACGAGATACATTACTTATTAGACGATCACTTAAAATAAAAATAAGCTGCTGCAAACAAGGAGAAAACATGTAACATTCACTAATACGGCATTGGCCGTACATAAATATTCGTAAATTCACCGAGTCTTGGCTAGTATAATTATCTTTGCGGACGTTATTTAATATATCACACGGCTTCTTATAACAGCAGTCCAGAAAATGATTGATAATGACTTCTGCATTTGAGATTAAACTATGTGATCTTCTATCTACTCTACAGGGTGTAAGGGGCAGCTCTCCTTAGACTGATGAGGCGAATTCAGTATATCATACTGAGATGACTAATGCAAGAAATTATTTCAGGAACATTATGGGATCCAATAAAAGTGATGTTTTATTTCCTCATACGCAATGTATCGTTACAGCAGCAAAACGCACGGAACGAACGGCAAGCGCGACGACATGTTCGTTGAACTTTGTAGCTAAACAGAAAGTGGATAGCTGTTTTTACGCATCTTTCGTTAGAGTATTTCAACATTCATAGTTGGTTTTTTATAAGCCGTATTATTAAATTAGGTTTTTCCAACTTCTCCGCTATTCTTTTCTGATTAATTTCGTTTCGGGATCCAAGACAGTTAAATCGTTTCCCTGGGACTTTGCCGGGCTTCATTGTCTCGGCGATTTTCTTGTGGTCGCCACTTGATTCTGGCTAACAGGAGTTACAGTGGTTTAGGAATAGTGTGGTGGGCTTGTCCCATTAAAAAAAAGCCGTATTATCATTGACTTATATATTACTGCGTAAGGACTGGGCGGACGGCATGTTAAAATGACGCCTCAAACGTGGTCCCAATATGGTCTTTCCTAAGCCGAAGTGAACTAGTCCACGTTTGGCTCTCTTCGGGTGCGGTCGTGAATTTTATTAAAAGCTTTATATATGTTCTTTATACTTCGAAAATACCACGCCGCTTATACAAGGTTACATTAACGAGCAGACTACACCGATTCTCTGTATGGCGAACGCGTCGAGCAAATGTTCGGACGACCGTATCTTTAGTTTTTATATCAATGCGTATTATTTACATAATTGGAGTGAGTTACATAGAACTAAAGGGATAGTAATTCAGAAAGAGATATGTATGGAAGAATGGTTTCTACAATAAATTCTACAGAAATATACCTCTAGCGGGTCAGGCAGCGGTACCGCAGCGCCATCCAGCACGGTGATGCCTATAACTGGAGCCCTGTGCTTGAGCTGTATCTCCTTGGCTAGCTGGCAGGTCACAGGCTCCTCTTTCCTCTTGTTCGTGTTGGGCACGGTTATCGTGAACGCGTACACTGTGCCGTTGTTTGTGCCCGCCCACAGGGTCGGGGTGGAGTTTTGTGCTGTAATAGAAAGGTATTGATGTTAAAAATATTCTCTCGGCTATTGGCTACTTGACTATTGTTAAAATTTCACGAAAATGTTATGTTGTTTCAAGGAACTAACAGAAATAACACGATGTGTGAAAAAAGGAATAAAATGGATCAGAAAATAACTTAGTTTTAACTGATTTTAAATGACGTGTTAGATAAAGACAGCGCTATGGAAACTTGACGTCATATTTAATACCGCGGCACAGTTACGTCACGGTTATGTAGTACAAATGGCCATTTCGCGCGACAAGGATAGAAAGTGCCCCCACCAAAAACTTCTAAAGCATGTAACTACCCCATTTATTTATCGATATTATTATGATTTTCACCAGTGGCGTGCCAGCAATGAAATCGGGGTAAAGCCCAACTTACAAAAAAAAAAAAAAGTTGCACTTTTTGTTCCGAGTTCTGACACTGGTTTTTAATAACACTGGTTTTATTTTCTATTATTTATATATGACTAACAGTTTTCGTATTTTACATCCTGTCACAAAATTTACAACTATTTTAATATAATGATCAAGTTATCTTGTCAGTATCAAGTAAAATAATATATTAATATGAGCCATCTTGTGCATACTGTGCATACATACATACGCATATTGTGTTTAGAAATCTCGTCACCTAACTGCCGAGTTATAGATGTTTCAATTCGTGTTTTACCAAAACTACAAAATGAAATAACAGCATTCAAATGTTTCTGAGAATTTTGATGTCTGTTCATGGCACCAGAGAAGTTATTTAAATCATCGTAACCTGATAAACTCCAAGCATTCTTTTCATTAGAAAGAAATATGCAAGGCCAACAGAAAAATTTGTTTAAATGAGAGCAGCCGACAACCCATTGAACGCTGTATGCTGATCGATTAAAATGCCTAGTATGTTTTTTAGTTTTCTGAGAAATATTTAAATCTGGAGTAGGTTTAGGTGAAGTAACGAGGTTATATTTATCTGTAAAATTCAAAGTATTTACCTTGCAAAGTAACGCTTTCACACACTTTAATCCATCACAAGGAACAATTGTATGCGTTTTCGAATTCATTTTAGTAGATAACTATGGTTGGAATGGTTTAACTTCAAAACAAAGCTAATTAGGTACAGCAAAAACTAATCACAAAACTTTAAACTAATTAATCACTTCAAAACAAAGCTAATTACAGCAAAAACTATTCACAAAACTTTAAATTACTAACAAGAAATGGAAAATATCAAATCACAATAAAAAAATGCACCATCAACCAACGCTCATGACAAATTTGAACTAAATCGAAATCCCATTCAATCGCGTCGCGAACCCGCGTTCACTCACATTTCACATTTTCTCGCAATCTTCATTCATTCAACCAGAAGCTATGCTTAAAATCCTATACATTCTGTCGTAAAACCGGCAAAAACTTCAAAACAAAAACACCTAGAAATGTTGGTAAAATAGAGAGGTCGGAAAAGCAGCGGCTCTACCGCTGCTATTGTAGTGGGTGTGACAGAGAAAGGGCTAGCCTAGCCCGACTATGCCCGATCGACCTGTTTGACCGATCGGGCGGGGTCGGGAGCTCGGGAGACATATGAAGTTAGGCAACGACGAGATTATGACAGTTATTGAGTACGTAAACCTGACGTTGCATCAATACGTTCCGTTTAACGCGTGGCATGCAGTTTGAAGATAAATTATAATATTTTGTTTTTGCATTGACTGTTTTTTTTAAATTCGTTGTTTTATTAAGGCAAGCTGTGCTTTTCTGCTTCTATGGGAGTACCGCCACTGATTTTCACACATCGTGTTATTTCTTTAAAATAACATAACATTTTTGTGAATTTTTAACAGTAGCCAATTGCCAGTATGGGAAGGAAAGATGGTTAAAGGATTACTATGGATATCTCTTTGTCTCTCAAATATTCCTGAAACACAAAGCAATTATAAGTTTGTGTTGTTGAAAATCATCATCCAAAACACATCTTCAATTCTAATATTGACTCTAGGAAGAGTAAGAATAGTTTACAGCCATATTGATAGTATCCAGGAGCCGTCAGTTTCTACTAAACCGGTGACGAGGGGGAATCGAGTAATAAACCAATTAAATTGTATCTCTTGTTTTTCCGTCTCCTGTCGTTTTCACTCTTCTTGCGTTGAGAATATCTTGCTGTCTACTGATTTTAAATCAGTAGCAGCTTATTTTCTTTTATTGGAGTTTACACTTACTGTTGATAAGGAACGTCCTCGCGAAGTACAGACAGCGCACCATGGACCCGAAGCCGTCATCAGCGGGCCGCGCCTCGATGGCGCGTTCCACCGGCTTTAGCTCTGCGTCTGTATCCGAAGCCGCTTTGTCTGCTGGCTTCTTCGGGATGGGCTGTAAAGGGAAACCACATTTTAGTGTAGGTGTCACGGATGTCTCTAAAACTACAATCGAGCCCTGATACGCCCCGTCGGAGCTGCGGGTTGTTCGCAAGAGATACCGCGGCCTCGACGTAAAGGGCTAAGAAGGAACATGGGTGGTTTTTAGTTAGTAGAAGTCTGACACTCCCTTTCGCTCTGCCCAAGAGCGGGAGGGGTTATTTGATGATTTTAAACCCGCCAAAAAAAAGGCCCTGATACTCAAATCTCCTGAAAAATCATCAAATAAACTGTTGCGATTCGATTTGGAAAATATAACAGTCCATCAAATGAAACATCATGGTAGACCATGATGTTTCATTTGATCATGAAACTGACGAGTTTAGGGTTTCAGCACAGCTACGCTTGCATTTTATATCACACATACACCAAAACGGTGTTATCGAATATTTCGTAGGTCATTTAAACAATGAGCCCATGTGGGGATGGGGATCGATTCTTTTTTCATTTAAGGAACGGACCTGTGCCTTCATCTTGCAGCCTTTTTCTTATAAAAAGATATTACTGACCATTTAGAGTACTCCATTTTTGGCTATTCAATGATTATGTTAAACCAACTAGATACATAGTTACAGATACTCACTTGTGTGGGTGAAGTAGGGCTGGACGTGGTCGTTTGTCGTCGTTGTGACCTTCCTTTCCGCAGTCTTCTGAACGACTCCCGCAGCGACTTCTTGAACGACTTTCTTCTTGAAATTGGCGTGTCACCAGCACCGGAATGATCTGGATAAAAGGAATTTCATAATTCTAAATTGAGGCAAACATTATTGCCCGTCGGGGCTGCGGGTTGTTCGTAAGAGATACCGCGGCCTCGACATGAAGGGCTAAGAAGGAACATGGGTGGTTTTTAGTCAGTAGACGTCTGACACTCCCTTTCGCTCTGCCCAAGATCGGCAAAAAAAAAGGCAAACATTATTATTTACGGATCGTTGTTTTTAACAAATATGTCAGCAGCAAATGAAGGTCTTCATCTTATGGTTCATTTATTGAGACGCGGCGAGGCCCTCTTTCATTTTAATTATTATTTTGTATGAGAGCGCTTACACAAAATATTTTACGTGCGTTTGCGTGTTATTTGCGGCGGAGCGCGCACGTTGAAGCGAGCCAGATCCTTGGATACTTAATATCCGCGCTCACGTATCTGTGCATACATTGTCATGATGTCATTGTCAAATGAGCCCGTACTGTACCGAGAAATGTTGTTTCCGAAGCGGTATCAATATAATTTCTAATGACAATATTAGATCGGAGTTCGATGCTGCTTTCAAGAATCGCAGGGCAGCCTAAACAAGAACGTGCAAACTTGTGACAAGAACACGCACCATCAGCGGTTTATTTTCGATGTTGATGTGTAGACAGATTTGACAGACGGACGTTTGGCGTGATCCCAATGCATGTAAGTTTTTTTTATTAGCCTGTTCTGTCCCACTACTGGGCAAAGGCTTCCTCCATTCCTTTCCAACTCCTGGTGTTTTGATTTCTCTGGCTAATCACTCAAGAACGAGTCGAAATCGTCACGTCAGCGTTTTTTGGGCCTCGGTGATGACGACCGTATTCGGGCACCCACTAAGTGACGATTCTGGTCCGTCTGTCCTGACCCATCCTGGAAATGTCTAGTTAGGTAGTGGCACTCACCATGCGGGTTGAGCGTACACTTGTGCAGCAACGCCTTGGTGTTGATGGCGTCCACCAGCGCCAACCCGTGCGCAGTACCGCCGCACACCAGGCCCCACTCCCACTGCGCACCCAGGGCTGTCACTGCTGCGGGCGGGACCAGCTGCACCACTGAACTGGCCTGGGGAAGAGAAACATAGTTATACAGGATGTAAATCAACCCATCACACAGCCGTCAACCAAGCATTCTGTACATCAAACTAAGTACCCCTACGCAAATTTTTTTTTGCTGGGAAACGACTCTTTTTTTGGGGTCAAAAATCACATTTTTCGGTAAAACTCAATGTAGCACTCTTAAAACATTGTGCTAGTGGACGCTTTGAATAGTAAACGGGTCTTGAATAATTAATTAATTACTTAATTTAAGTAAAGATAGAACCTGAAAAACTAGTATTTACAAAAACAGCTGTGAAAAATTTGGAACTTTGACCCCCAATATCTACGTAACTAGGGGGTTCCCAGGTATGGTCTAGAACAAAAAAAAAATATCGCAGTGGTGGGGAGAACAAGTGCCCTTCGTTTGCGTTAAGGGTACTTTTACACCCTATATAACAACATAGTGGGTAGCATAATGTAATATTTAGGACATTTTGACTAATTCTTATTATGCTAGTTTGTTTTTCCTTAAATAAATAAATATCTTTTAAAATAGAAATCATTTACTAGTCTAAACTGTATGTTTACAGACAAAAGTGACTGTGTTTTCGATAAATTTTACGTTACGACGTGCCAAATGTTAAATATTCATTATGTACAGTCGCCGGCGCATCAAGCTACCCGAAACTGTCAAATTTATCCAATCAACCTTGAACCCCAATGTAAGAGAGATAAAGTTGAAAATCTACTAAATAAATTTTACAGAATGTATGTTTAAGTTTAATGTATGAATGTAATAGTTTCATGTGCTGGCGTTTGTACATATGTGCGCAAAGACCTTTCGACGAAAAAGTTTGTACTTTAAACTTAAAGTCGTTCAAATAATCGTATGAACTTCGCTCTGACTGGTGAAGAGTTCTAAATAAATATACGGTTTGCCTTTTAAAGACGTTTAACATAGCTTGAGGCCTTAGTAATAACACTAATAACACATTCACAGAATTAAACGGTAAAGGAAACTTCTCTAAGGTCACCTGCGAAACCTCTCATGAAAGAGACGTACACATTTATATGCCAAGTAAGTATAAATCTGAAAAATATTATAATACTAGTTAAGCAATTTTTTTTTAAGTAATATAACGACACTAACCTGGTATCCTTGTGGGAATGTGAGCGATCCCGATCGGAGGGTCAGCTGATCGTGTCCCTTCCACACGAAGCCGTCGCGGTCTGACACGATGTTCACTGTCACGGACTGGGAACAAAATTTTACATTAGGATTATCATACTAAGAACAAGATTATTCTAAACATGTTTGTTGTTGAAGTGAAGTTGGTGTACCAAGATAAGTATCCACCTTCCAAGGTAACTACTACATAGGGTGGATACTTGATCAAACAAAAATATCCACCACATGTGGACAATAACTTTATTGTCCAACGACTGGACTCAAGTGATATGGTGTTCAGGCATACGAAAAAGATCAGGGTTTGTAAAGAGTTGCCTTAGCCACGCTGTTTCGTCCCGGTACCTCTAAGTTCATGAAACAGTAGCATTTACTACTGTTTATTGGCGGTCCCTCGACGCTTAGATTAAAATATTCTACTTATAATAAATCTAAAGGGATACTATTTTAGTTGTATTTTTTATCCTTTTGCAGTCTTTATAATTTTTAATAAAAAAAATTATACTAATAATATATCACATACCTTAACTTCAGCAGTGTTGGAAGACGTCTTGAGGCTCGCGACGACTATGTGACCAGCAGCACCGCCGATGGTCAGCATTCCCGATAGTGGACATAGGATTACCTAGAAAACATAAGAGTTGTTTACTCGCAATGTTTCTGTCAGTCTGACAATCTGTCAGTCTCCGTCAGCAGGCTGTATCTCACGAACAGTAACCGGTAGACAGTTGAAAATGATGTGTTTATTATATTTGTTTGTCTGTTGCCGATATAACAACAAATCATAGTAGAAAAAAATAACAGAGATTTTAACTTCTAAAGTATAAAATAATAAGTATTATCGACAACTTTCAAATGATTTGAATGTACGTTTGTAGTAAATCTTACCCTCTTAACAGCAAGTCGCGGATCATCACTATAGGGATCGAAAGTGCCGACCCGTCTGAACGGAGGCCATTCTTCCTCGTCTGTCGGACTGTCATTGTTTTCTCCAATTTCTTCACCACTACACATAATAAAACATACACTGATTATATAGCAATATCGGTGGGAAGATAGACCCTGGCAAAAGCGTGGTTGGAGATGTAGGGTGAAATTACACGCACGGATCTGCATTCTCGCGTATCTCCATCTCACTCTGTCACGTTAAGATGTCATTTGTGAGAGCGAGAAGTCCGATTGCACTCATTTGCATTGGAAGCATTTTAATGTGCGATTGGACGGTTGGCTTTACTAAAAGGAAAAAATATGCAAGAAAATGCTGATCTATGCGTGTAAATATGATTTCACCCGTAAGCAAATTAACGTGGCTGCGAAAACATAAAGGTACCGCGTTTCGCAACTAAAGGCGGCGTGAAACTGCGCAGCGTGACTGCCAGGGCATTTAACGTTGAAAGATAAGTTTGTTTTGTATTATCGTTAGTTTAAGTTCCATTTTGCGATACTCAGTGTAAAGGTCTTCGGGGACCACATGGCACAAAGTTTCAGGCCAAAATTATGAAAATGGTGGGTATCACATATAAATGCAAGATAAGCTGAGGAAAATTCAATTTGAAAGTGTCGCGCCTTTTTCTCAGCTTTCAGTGGATAAAGGTTATGGTTATGAACAATGCGATATAGATAGTTGTGCTAAATAAAATACGTTCAGTTCAGTTATGAGATATGAGAAAAATAACAGGTTACAACAAGAACGAAGTGACCACAATTATAGACGCGTAATCGGCTCTATTAGAGCTTTTATGTCCATGCAAAAAGGGAATTGTCTGGTGGGGTGTCTAGTTCGAACCAAAATGAGGCACATGATGTCGGTTTCGTTCGATTCCACGTCGATAAGTGTGCTCACTCTCACAGAGAGAAAAAACAGCATAGATTGAAAAAGAGACTATACCATACATAAAAAAAAACAAATAATATCATCCTTAACATGCTGGCTGCAATATTGTTAATTTTTTAAATTATTTTTTGTATCTTTCACACATATTGTAGCTGTTTATTGTCCCTAAATAAATAAAATAAAACATTGCGTGCATTACTTTTACAAAAAATCGACATAAAATGCTAGGATTGAATGAAAAAATAAATAAAAGAAGCATGCAGCTGGCAATAAAATATATTTTTTCATGCTTACAACATTATCTGTTACCTTGTGGTCGACCGTTTGAGCCCACTTCGTTATGAGCAAGCAATAAGCAGAGGAACATATCGTTAGCTAACGTTCAAGGCGATTGTACACACAGGAGGTATTAGTGTCGTAAGACTGATGAGACTCAATGGTATGTTCTTGGCTCTTATGATTAATTCAGTATTATATTCACTGATCACTAACACAAAAAGTTAAGAAATGGCTAATAAATTGGGATTAGAGGATGAAACAGTTTTCCTTGATAGACAATCAGTGGTCGGTGGTTGTAAAGTCTGACAAGTCCAGGGGGTTCCGTTTTAGCCAGTACTAACTGGTTTATGGAGGTCAGATAGGCAGACACTCCATGTAAAATACTGATATTCAGCTGCATCCGGTTAGACTGCAAGCCGACCCCAGCATATACGTAGTTGGCAAAATGCCGATGATGGTGATGAACAGGTATATCATGGGGTTTGGGTTTCCGCACTTAGTCCTTGAAGTGGACCATTGTGCGTGTAAGATGATGAACAGGTATTACTATGTTTGGTGTTAAAAGACAAGAACATTCCATTAGAACATCTTCACAATCATTCCATTTCAAATACCCGCTGTGTGTCGACACCTCTATAGCAAGCTATGAGTGACTTTAGCAGGCTATGTTATCATTATTTAGAAAAATCTAGATTTTTGTTAAAATATCTAAAGTATCTTAGACAAAAATTAAGTAAGCATGTAGAATTTTAACTTTTTTGACTTTATTCAAGTTACTTACTCATTACTTTAGTAGATAATTATTTAAGAATATTACTAACAAATTATTCAAGAAAAATATCTTTTTTTTTTTCTGCCCTACATTCAAGATTACATTGTAAACATTAAATTAAATACTTCGTATTCTTAAAGGTCTAATCGAGCACATCCATTCCGTGTCAGAGACGTAGCTAAGTAATGTGGTCTTCTACTCACATTGTGTGTGACCAACCACATAAAACGTACCTATAGAAAGTGTAAACGGACCCTATACGAAGCCATCAAAATAGCTTGAGAAGTTGCTTAAAAGACCATGTGAAAAATTTGGAACTTTGACCTCAAATTCTCCGTTACTAGAAGGTAGGTCCAGACAAAAAATATGGCAATGACGATCAAGTGCCTTTGGGTTTCGTAAAGGGTATTTTTACACTATATAACTATACATAGATTGTTCTATGGTACCAGCACCAGCCAACGTTACCTGAACACGGCACAGATGTCTCCAATTAGACTTATAAATATACCACCACCATTTCGTATTGCCCAATACACTCACCTAAACAGCTGTGACGTGGTATACTTGTACAACGGCGTCATAGCGACGCCGGTGACGTCCCAGAAGCGCACGGAGCCATCTTCGTGTCCCGTTAGTAACAACTGCCGCTCGATGTGTTCGGTAGACTCGGTGATGCCGCCTGAGATCGGCCATGCGCTCTCCGAGTATACGTTGTCACTTTGCTGTTGGCCTGGGAAGTAATTTGAATATTATACATACATTAACACACGTCTTGTTGCCGTGGGGGTAGGCAGAAACCACAGAACGCCACCTGCTACGATTTTCACAAAGTCCTTTTGCGTCATACACAAAATATTTCAATATTAAAGATTGGACAAAGAAGGACCGTCAAAGCACGAAAAGGTCAAGTGATTTTAAACACATTTGATTTCCGTATAATGAGCGTTAATAGAAATAGTACACCGCTTAGGGCCTTTTTCGTCACCTAGTCTCCGTTAACTTTCTTGGTATATAATTTCTGTTTTATTTTTTAATTTATTCGGTAAGTATTGTGAAATAAGTTCTGATTGTATTTGCAAGTAATAATAAATCAAGAGATTAGCTGACCTATTCATTCACTAAAAGTCAATCAAACAGGGACATTTTATTTGTAAACACACTCGCAGAAACAACAGTATTTTTCTAACAGTGGCATCCTTGACAAATTCGTACGTCTATGGAGATACTAGAACGAACCTAGTCGTATTCGAATATGTAGATTACAGAGAGGAAACGAGCATGCCGTAGAGATATTTTTCGACAGCATGTAAAGCCAACTCAGATCCATAGGCTGCATAAAACTCGGACACCAGTTCAAGCATTATAAAGAAGAAGAATTTTACATCTTATGCCAAATGAACTCACCAGCAGCCACGATATTATCATACACATTGGAAGCCACATTGTCGACTAACTGCGCCGTGGTGACGGCGGACGCGTGTATGGACACGAGGTAGGGCAGACGGAGTGGACGCCAGCGGTCGTCGCACAGGTCTATCACCACTAGCTCTTCTTCTGCTAGTACCACCTGGAAAGTAAATAGATGTCAGTCTGATAGTTTTATAGTCTAGGTCTTACTTTAAACTTGTGCACTCCTTAGCGTTTCGATGGCAATCTAAATTGTGTGAGCTACTAGTTTGGCGCTTTTGCTTGTAAAACTGTAAATTTTATTAATATGTTAGTTAACATCATAAAGTTAGCAGTTAAATCATGCTTTACATCAGGTGTGATCGAGGTCAAGAGCAAGCCTATTCTGAAATAAAATAAACTACTATAAAGTCTTTCGAAAAAACAATGATACAGGTATGTATGTATGTATGTACTAAGAAAACAATAATATCCATTATTCAGATAAGGATGCTGAATGTTTAAGGCATCTAAAAATACTCGGGCATATATTTTATTTCGAATAGCTAGGATAACTCAGGTATTGTACCCATTTATAAGGACCGATGGTGATGAAGATTAAAAAAATACTGGGGGAATACCCTATTATTTTTAAATTTAGGGTACTCCCCCAGTATTTTTTAAGCAATACGAAATGGCTGTGTAGCCATCTTGCATTATGCTGAGCTGAGGCCCTTTTGGCATTATTAGTTTATTCGTTTTGACTGCTGCGCTGAGTGTCGCGCGTTCGATTCCCGCACGGAACAAATATTTTTATGGCCTACAAATAGTTGTTTCGGGTCTGGGTGTGTTTGTGTATGTGAGTTTAAATGTTTGTAAACGCACCCACGATATAGGAGAAATTCCTAGTGTGGGGCAACGTTTTTATATAACAAAAAAAAAGGTTAGGTCGTTATGAATATTTTCAACACAATTTTCTTTCTTTCAATAAGGGAAAAAAATCGTCTACGTTAATAAAAAACAAGTATGCAACTCACCAAAGCTGCGGCGACTTGGTTGACGGTTTGCAGCAGCATCTGCGCGGGAGTGTCCGGCCGGTCCTCTTGTAGCGGCACACCGTCCGGCGGCACAGGGGTCGTTGTGAAGAAGTCGATTACCTAGTGGAGGAAAACGTATTGTAAAAGACAATTGAGGTTTCATCCCCAGAACGAGATGGATGAATTATGTGGGCACAGATATGAAATAAGTCACCTAGAAAGCCGTCGGGGCTGCGGGTTGTTCGCAAGAGATACCGCGGCCTCGACATAAAGGGCTAAGAAGGAACATGGGTGGTTTTTAGTCAGTAGAAGTCTGACACTCCCTTTCGCTCTGCCCAAGAGCGAGAGGGGTTATTTGATGATTTTCCACCCGCCAAAAAAAAAAAATGAAAAGAAAAAAAAATGAAAAGAAAAAAAAAATGAAAAGAAAAAAAAATCAAAAGAAAAAAATCAAAAAAAAAAGGTAGCCATTAAGAGTAAATGATAGCGTAACGCTATTTTTAAATATTGAAAACGGGATATGTACCATATTTACTTTTAGTTTCGAGTTCCCGATATTTCGGCGCTGTTCACGGATAAACTGAAGTCATTGCGGGTGGATGTTTATGAGCAGACAAATCGGTCTACCCTGTTTCTTTTCCAGTTTTCAATATGAATAATAGTGTTAGTGACCATGTCGGTTTAAAAATTGATATCGTAACGGGTAACGTAACGTTCACGGGTAAGAAGGAAAAAAATAAAAAAACTGTCTTTCAAAAAAACATCAAGTCTAAAATAACTTTTAGAAGTCTTTGACCTTTTTGTTATATTCGTTTATTTAAATACTTACTCGGCTAGTAAAATCGAAGGCGACGTGTTTCTCTCCCTGTTGCACTGTGACAGTGTATTTGTCGGAGTATGAAGCACGGGGCATACCACCTGAAATCAAAATAAATAAATATTACATTGATAAATAAAATAGTAGACAAGTCGCCCAGTGTGAAATAAACTTGCACACTACGGATTTTATTTTACCACAGAGTATACAGGGTGTAAATCAACCCATCACACAGCCGTCAACCAAGCATTCTGTACATCAAACCAAGTACCCCCTACGCAAAAATTTTTGCTGAGAAACGACTTTTTTTTAGGGTCAAAAATCACATTTTACGGTAAACCTCAATGTATCACTGTTAAAACATTGTGCTAGTGGATGCTTTAAATAGTAAACGGGTCATAGAAGTAATTTAAGTAAAGTTATAACCTGAAAAACTAGTATTTACAAAAACAGCTGTGGAATATTTGGAACTTTGACCCCCAATATTTCCGTAACTAGGAGGTTCCCAGGTATGGTCTAAAACAAAAAAATTATCGTAGCGGTGGGGAGAACAAGTGCCCTTCGTTTGTGTTAAGGATACTTTTACACCCTATATGTCTGTAAATTACAAAAAGTTTGCCATTTGTGCGCAAAACAGTTACCGGCAACAAAATTATCGGCCCCGGTTACGGAAACTTGATCTCATCAGTGATTTTGTCAAATCTCATGGGCCGTTGTGTTTGGCTGACTAAAATAACAATCAATCAAAGTTTGAATTTGACAATAGATCGGATCAAATAAGTTTCTGGAAGCCAGGGAAACGTGAAACTCTTGTTATACAACCGTGTAACCTCCTTATACTGAAGTTAGTTTCCTCTTGTAATTTTTCTTGAGGACTTTTGATGTTAATAATGGTAAATATACCATACCTGCATAAATAGTGATCTCTTCGCCATCGACGCTGGTCCTGTTCAGGATCTTGTTGATGGCCTTGCAGGGGTAAGGTCCATATGGAGTGATGGGCTCCTTCAGAGGTCGATCGCTAGCCGCGCCGGCCACTTCCCAAGTCACGTACGAGCCGTCGTTGTGGGATGAGGTGAAATGCTCGCCTGTGGGAAAAGTTGAATAGTTAAAATGATTAAAGTATCACAGTATACCAATATAATTCGATAAAATATGGAGGCAGATCCTTCGATATTTCGTATTATAAGGTTTTAATCTCCGGTAGCTGAGACGCTTTTTGAATCTCATTAGACTGGTATGGTATTGGTACTGGTGGTTTCTTTCATACTCGGAATTCTTTGTATAGTAAAATTCGTAAGATGTGTTAACCCTATGTTTTTATTATTCTGACATGGAATTCCTACTAACATTTGGAGGCTGAGATTGGACACAGGTTAAATCAGAATTTTGAGTATATATCTCACAACCTGGACAATAGTAAAGTGTTAAAATATTTGTATTTATAACAGGTTTTTTTCAGAGATGCCTATTAGTTAATTTAAAACTTATTTCATTCATAATTCAATAATCTAAGTTACATACCCTCATCATTCCAGCACAAGCTCTCGAGCTGTTGATTGGACACGAAGGTGTGCGTAGGCGCAGCGGCGGTACGGTCCCATAGCACGACCAGTCCTCTGTTGTAGCCAATCAGCAGACGGGACGGAACCTTCGGGTGTTCGCAGATGGCTTCTACCGCACCTGGGTTCACTTTGAAGTCTTCTGGACAACTGGAAATTAAGGAAAATTGAGGGTTTCAAAAAAAAAACTCTAGCTTCCGCCCGCGAATTTATGGCTGCACAGAAGCTGGATTTATACTCGCCCCCTATTACATGATACTTAAAACATAAGTGGCGAAATGTAGGAACACGTAATGGTACACCCACAGAGATGTTATGAGTTACAATCATCTAAAATTCTAAACATAAAAACTGCAGACAGTAATTATTTGTATTATTACTACTATAACACCAGTATGTATTTATAAACCGAATGAATGGATATTGAAAACCGGCCGGAAACTATAGTCATAAAATCTTTCATGTGTAACACAACTGACCGACACCTGAATCAGAAATAAATCAATCAGCATTTATTTTCAAAAGATTGTTTTGTTAGTAAACATTTGTAGAAATATAAACAATTTAAAAAAAATATTAGACGAATATGTCTGGATTACAGATTTGCTTTAAAAAATCTTTTGAACCGTTGACCTAGTGAAGGTTTGAATTGTTTTCTCATAAATTCTGCGTTGACCGCAAGACCATTCGTTAGGGCGATGCTCGGCCCGTGGGGGCTGCGGGTTGTTCGCAAGAGATACCGCGGCCTCGACATGAAGGGCTAAGAAGGATCATGGGTGGTTTTTAGTCAGTAGAAGTCGGACACTCCCTTTCGGTCTTCCCAAGAGCGGGAGGGGTTATTTGATGATTTTCCACCCGCCAAAAAAAAAAGGGCGATGCTCGGGAAGGTTTTACGATACGTGCAGCAATGGTGTATTTTAAGGAAGTGCTATTTAAGTGCAGTTCTGACTTGACCAAATTATTATTGTTCTTAGTTATAAAAAAAATAAATATTTTTTATTAAATTCAGATTACTGTGATTACTGTTATCATATTTCAAATGAAGACTTCCTCGTTGGCCTAGTGGTCGCAATGACGACTGCTAAGTGCTAAGCGACTGAGGTATTCGATCAGTCGGGTCAATTGTTATTGGGTTTTTCCATCTGGATTCTTTGTGCCTGGTTGATGGTATTAAGCTCGCCCCCCTATTACATGGGACTCAAAGATAACTGGCGAAATGTGAGTGTATTAATAGGACCACATCTGCCTTAACGTTCGGGGATTACTGGCGCGATGTTATGTTCAAATGAAATAGTTTTTACTTACTTTTGCATAACAACATCCTGATATATCACATCTTCGGTGACGGAGAACGTGTTAAGGTCCAGGTTGTATATGTTCCCTCCCTCCGTACCGATCAGCAGGTGTTTGCCCGTCGACTCGACGCAAAGCGACGAGATCTTCTTGTTCTTGCCCTCGAATATGTATGTCTTCAGGTCCACTAGAGACTTTTCGTTTATCTCCCATAAGTGGAGGCTGTTGTCGTCGGAGAGTGATACTAGACGGCCTGTGCCTGGAAGGAGAATGACAATTATTATAACGTTTGTTAAAATATTGATACATCTTTCTGGACCTTATCCCAATTCATAGGTCTCATTTGAACCTAAGCCAAGCACCTCTGAGTGTTTGGATTGATGTGCGTATTGTTTATTACTTTCTTCGGTCAAGAAAAATATCTTGAGGAACTAGCATGCTTGAGAGATGTTTCTCGATGGCATATAAAAGCCAAGGCAAGAGGCCCATGAGGGATGGCATAAAACTCTCGATACCACGTTAGGCATTAACCACACGATAAATAAAAGAAGACCCGCATTTATATGGATTTAACGCAATATTCTTTTTTCATATCAGCCATTAGTGTGCATAATTTCCTTAGCCTTATTAATTTTTAATAACCTTCTATATTTCGACATATTTCCGTGTCGTAGGCTAATAAAAATATGCTACCAAAGTAGTGCTCATTTTAGTTTTATCTGTTGATTACGCGATTCCGGACAAAAATATTCGACTTCCCGTCTTGCTACTAACTGATGCTGTCATCCAACATCCTGGATGACTGCTGAAGCGCAGATTATTTGTAAGTAGGTATGATACGGGGATGGCCAATTTTGTGCCGGGAACTCCACGAGTGAGCAATGGTAGCTCAGTAGTGGCCCAGTGGCGGCGGCCGGGCGGCCCCGACTTATAATCATTAAGTCGTGGGTTAAATAACACCAAATAATGCGCGTTCCTAGGTTTGAACCTTTGAACCCAGGCAAGCGCATTTTTTGGTGTCATTTATTTAATTACCACAGCTCTCAAAGCGGTGAAGGAAAACATCGTGAGTAACCTCTTAGAAAATGAAAACGGAAAATGTATTGGAAACCAAAAAACCGAAGACATGTGACATCTATCAACCCGCACTGGGCCCGCGTGGTGGATTCATTAAAGGCTGATTATGTCATGCATAGGTATGGTTAGGGGACGGCCAATTTTGTGTCGGGAAGTCCACGATACAGGAGTTGCTAATACCTGATAAATGTTAATAACCTCGTTCTTATCACCTGGTAGTAACCGATCAATGAACTATTAGTTTAGCCTTTAGGATATTATTATATCTATCTAAGTAGGTACCCAACCTCAGAGGCCAGGGTTTGCTGTAAATTCATTGCATTCTTATCATTTATGCCAAATATTATCTTTCGATAAGATCGGACCAAATTAAACATCGAAAACTTCGATGCTTAATATGTTTATGTTTGCATTTTCTTATCAAACATAAACTAGGGCCCCAAAATATGTAATAATATCTGATATCGAGTATCAAATATCACACTTGTACAGTCAGCTTCAAAAGTAGATTAACACCACTCAAAGTTTCAAAACATTTTTTCAATAAAAACATGTTAAATATTACTCGTCACTAAAACATTTCGAAGAGTAAGGAATGGTTCAAAGAATATTCTTCTGAAACATTAATAATAATTATTTGGTGGCAGGAGTCCTGCACACCAAATAATTAAAATTTCGAAATGTTAAGCTACTTCTGTTGCTGACCGTACCTACTAAACCATAGTGCTGCTGCACAAGTGTGTTACAAAAATGATTTGCTCCTATGTATATTGATGGTAATTTTATGCGGTTGCGAGCATGGTATTTTGAACCTTATACTGTTATGAAAATGACCTTATCTGAAAACTAAATCGCTTTTCAATTTTGCTTAGTTCTCATCGTCCTCGAATCGTGACTGTACATGTAGCTATCTAAAAAAAGGGCGTAAGTAGGTCCGTGTGACACAGATGAATAATGTCCTAAAATAATACCTTATCACAGTCATTGGTGTGACTAAACGTTTCATAATAAACAGAATGCGTGGGCGCCGGCAAGCTGCTGTGAATCCCTAACGAAATATGTGTTTTATTCCTATCCGTTTATATTTTAAGACGAATAAAAACGTAATTTAATAGTACTGCTTATGGTTTCGGAGAAAACTACTGTTTTGATGTTTTTATGGAGTTAAATTAACTGTTTGACGTGTTTTTCTTTCAGGATTTTATTTCAGTAAAAACTCATCAGAATATTATGTATTCGACTAAGATTTTCGAGCATAACAACTGAGTAATAAATTTCAATTTATTACTCATCAAGACCCTAATCTGATCCAAGTGATCAAAATAAATAAGTCGTCCATTACCTGAAACTTTATCTAATCCCGGTAGTGGCTCACCTTAAAATATTTCACATAGCACAACATTATAATTTTATCAGTAGTCTGTCATGTTACTGTGCCATGTCTGATTGTATATTCTTCTTTCTTTCTTTTCTTTTAAAAAAAAAACGTTGCCCCACACTAGGAATTTCTCCCGTATCGTGGGTGCGTTCACAAACATTTAAACTCACATACACAAATACCCAGACCCGGAACAACTATCTGTAGGTCATACAAATATTTGTTCCGTGCGGGGATCGAACCCGCGACACGCAGCGCAGCAGTCCAAGTGCTTAGCCACTGCGCCAACCGTGCCGTCAAACCAATCAATAAAAAAAAATAATAATAATAATATTGCCACTTTTATTATCTACTGGGGAAGGGTACAGCCTAGAACTTGTTTTTAGAAATATGTGTCTCTCTCCATCAACACAAATTATCCTTATTAGGCATAAAATAACTCTTCTAAAAGTAAAATTTAAAACGAAAAGGCTTGAAAGATATTCCTGTCAGAGGGACAGTTTTTTTATTATTTATTATATTTTTTTTATTATAATTATTAAAGGGTACTCTTTCCACTGTTCATGGTCTAATGCGATTGTAGTTCTTTAAAGAGTGCAGCTGATCCCGCCATTTCTTTCATATTTTCAAAAATACGTCATTATGACCACCTTAGCTGTCAGTTAATGGTGGTAGAATTCTAGCTTTTTCCCCAACTATGTTAGGGTCGGCTTCTAATCAAACCAGATGCAGCATGAAGTAACTGCCTGATAATAACCCAGTTACTGGGTAACATAAATCCCTTGGCAAGAGATACTTCATCATCATCATGAACAGCCCGACTTCACCCACTGCTGAGTATAAGCCTCTCTTTGCTTGTGCCAAACTCCACGCTCTTATGCCAGCTTGACCCAGAAAATTCTGCCCCTCGCACTACTACGCCCATGAGATACTTACCAGGTATAAAATGTATCTGTGTGACGGCCGCGTCCGAGTTTGTGTGCTGCCCGTACAGTTCGACGCCGGGTCTGCCGTAGACCTTGAGGGCCCCGGTAGCTGTGCCGAGGGCCACCACTCGCAGGAGCGGGTCCCATGCTAGTGCTGAGGCTCTGTGTGGGAAACCGTGCTGGACAGTCTGTGGGGAAACGAGAATGGACTTGTTAGCTTTTTGTTTGTGGTGGAGATCTTACCCAATTTGTGGGACAATGGTTAAATAAAATGTTTGTTTATCTTTAAGGTGGTATAGTAAATTATTCAGTGGCGAATATGACATTCGCACTTCAGGGACACATGTCTGTGAAAGAAAATCACCACGCCATCGTTCTAATCAGGGATGGCGCAAAAGTAGCTTGTTTGATACGCGACATTGATTTCTGATGTGATGATGAAAACAGAATATTTGCAAGCAAGTGCATTTGAGTTATTTCTTGATAAGATTTGACAGGAAACGACATTTTATTCACAATTATTTTTCCTTATTTTAAAAATAGCTACGATTCATGATCATATCTATACAGCGGCGGAAATAAGATCATAGGTATTTTCTGTCGAATAACCTTTGGGTGCTACAGACAAACAATGGTACGTGCCATTCGGAAAATACATCGACTGTACTTTTTTACGATAACCTTCACAAGAATAATAAAAAGGTAAAAGGATAAGCTATCGCCAGGATTGCCCATTTATATGCCAATTACATTCGACAAATGTGAATAGGCGGGTAATTAAGTGATAGAATGAGGTTTTTGTTGCCGTTTTGACACCTCCAACACAATGGGGTGACGTCACGAAACGTGCAAAGATGTCTGACTCATACTAGTAAGACTTGTTATGTAGTACTTAGTATGTACTAGCCACTAGGAGGTGTTGTAGGCATGGTTATTGCAAAAAACGGATGTTCCTGTACTATGTGACTCTACTCAGTCTTCCGACGATTGCCTAATTTATTATTCCCGTATTTTGTATTTTAACCGACTTCAAAAAGGAGAGGTTATCAATTCGTTGGATATTTTTTTATTTTTTATGGTTACTAAGGGTGGGTTGCACCATATTACTATAACGATAACCAAACCGTAACAAGCCATCAAATTATACTTTTTTAATGCTTTTATGGCTTGTTACGGTTTGGTTATCGTTATAGTAATATGGTGCAACCCACCCTTAGTAAGGTTTGAACATCTTTACACATTGTTTATCTAAGTAATTTCTCAGTAGCAGCCACGGAGTCTAGATTTGAGCCCGGTTGATGGCAATAGGCACGCCCCCTATTACATGGGACTTAAACACAACTTGCGAAATGTGGGTGTTCTATTAGGTACACCTCCGCCTAACCCTTCGGAGATTACAGGGGTGATGTTATGTTATCTAAGAAAGTCATAACTAAAACTTTTACTCATCATCATCTGCCTAGCCTTTTCGCAACTATGTTGGGGTCGGCTTCCAGTCTAACCGGATGCAGCTGAATACCAGTATTTTACATAGAGCGACTGCGAAGCAACTAAAACTTTTACTGCCACTCCATATCTCCCAAAATGTCAACCAAACATCTGTTTCACATACTAAAACATACACCACCACTTGAGAACCTCATACTTTTTTTCGACAGTTAAAAAAGGGACAGTAATTATGTAATTAAATCCTTTTAGGATACAGCCATTATTTTTTTGTATACCATCGCGTGCCTGCAGTCATTGAGTGTTATATCCAAACGCATTATTATCATGCACTTGCATATTAACAAGCGATTACTATAAAATTATAATGACGCTTAGTTATCAACTATGAAGAGGGACGTGGGAACTCGCATGGACAAACGTGTCGTCGGTAAATTGCATAGGTATGTGATACTCCTGCGAATACCTGAGTATGTTAGATAATATGTTATGTACTTATTTATGAGTATAGTTCTTATGAACGTAGCAGAGGTAAATCTTAAGTCAAGGGGTTTGATTTTGCCCGTCGGGGCTGCGGGTTGTTCGCAAGAGATACCGCGGCCTCGACATGAAGGGCTAAGAAGGAACATGGGTGGTTTTTAGTCAGTAGAAGTCTGACACTCCCTTTCGCTCTGCCCAAGAGCGGGAGGGGTAATTTGATGATTTCCACCCGCCAAAAAAGAAGAAACATGGGTGGTTTTTAGTCAGTAGCATTGATATAAAAACTAAAGATACGGCCGTCCGAACATTTGCTCGACGCGTTCGCCACACAGAGAATCGGTGTAGTCTGCTCGTTAATGTAACCTTGTATAAGCGGCGTGGTATTTTTGAGGTATAAAGAACATAAATAAAGCTTTTAATAAAATTTACGACCGCACCCGAAGAGAGCCGATCGTGGACTAGTTCACTTCGGCTTAGGAAAGACCATATTGGGACCACGTTCGAGGCGTCATTTTAACATGCCGTCCGCCCAGTCCTTACGCAGTAATATATAAGTCAATGGTCAGTAGTCACTCCCTTGTTATTTCATGATTTCCCACACCAAAAAAAAAGGGGTTTGTTTTCTTTAGTATAATTAATTGATCTATAAATACTTGACAGGAAAAAGGACTTTTGGCCAGAACGTGTGTTGTTGCGTAGAAAGAAAGAAAGAAAACATATTTATTTAGCACACGCCACAAGTGCACACAAAAACAATCAAAAATTGTTAAAAGAAACTAAAAACGTCGTAAACTAAAAGCGCCGCTTCTACGGGTAGGTGCCATATGAAATTATGAACGCACATTGAGACAGTGCACCAGTGTAATGTTACGTGCATTCAGTGCATTTAATCCAGAAACGTCATTCTCATAATAAGTCCAGAGAAGATGATAATTTGTACAACTCTGCAAGCATTTGAAATGTGTTATGTCATGTACATATTGTTGACAGAGATGGAATAAGTAAATACGCTTTTGTGTCGATACGTGTCCAATATGAACAATTTTAAATTAATCACGTTCAAACGGTATGTCATGTAGCTACTATAATTTTCTCACTCATCTGTCTTCTTGACTCTAGAACTACCTACTTCGAGTATCTCCGTCAGATAATCCTAATGAAATGTGTTATTTGCGATCACACGTGTTAAATAGATGGCAGCTATCAATTTATTGAAAGGAAATCTGAATTTAAAAGATGAAAAGATTTCCATGTCTACGACGCATTCGGATATTTTGAGAGCTTGAATGGCCAATATTTTAACGTATCATCGCGCTTAAGTGCCACTATGTAGTAGGTAGAGCTACCTGTGCGAGTGGCGGTCATTACAGTCAATGTCGAGAATGATTCTCGCATTCAAATACAAAGATAGAGGTGTAATTACCGCTTTTGTTGACCGATATTTGATCATACATCATGTTGGTACCACCATATCATTATACGAACATTCAGGCCACGTGAAAGCCAGTCCAATTGAATACAATAGTGAAGGTATTCCGATGTAAAGACACTAATGGCGCCTCCTAGCTTTGCTGTCAAACATTCGGCGTGAAAATATTAATTGCGATGACTCAGTCCAAACATTAGCAAAACCAATTAAGGTCGTTACAAGTTCACGTTATAGTATGAATCAGCGAAAACCATAAGTAAACAAAGTTCTTTAATAGACAGGCATTTATAAATAGTGTAGTTCTAATTAATTTCTATTTAAAGCAGAAGGACGGACTTCACCATCAAGCACTGTATAGCTTTAGAAACAAGGTGTATTTTCGCATTGCGGATGCTCTGGCAAAAGTTCACAGTTATGTTGCTTATCACACAGGTATTGTGTCATCTTCGGTTAAAACAGCTGCCGTTTCATAGAATAGGCGGTTTTGTTTGAACTGTGAAGTTTCCTTGTGTCTGTGGGAATTTTCCCGTTAGTTATTAGATCGAATAATGTATTTTATTTTTTAAGCCGAAGTCGAAGAAGTTCAATGCTTTGAGGTTGACTTCTAGTCTAACCAGTTGAGCTGAATACTAGTATTTTACATACAGCGACTGCCTATCTGACCTGCACAACCTACCGACTGAGTAATATGGTAACTCTTGGCAAGACTGTATATCAGAATTTCAGACTATCTGCAACTGCAGATAAAATTCTACAAGTGGCAGTCGGGATCAGCGGCTTATAATTCTTAATTATCTAACTTTTTTTTAACACAAAATCATGCATCAATATCATAACAGTACCTTCCTAGCTAACATCAACAGTTAACACACAACAAACGAGCTGGTTGGAACAGCCACTATCGTCTATTGTCCCGACCACGATTGTGCAACAGAATCTGCTTGTAACCAGTACACGTGCACTCGCCTACAAGTTCGATAGAGCTTTACTGGACCGGTTTACAATAACGGTGGTTCTCAAAGTAGAAGCTAAAACTTGTCTAAATGAAAAACCTGTTTATGTAACCGAAAATACGAGTAGCAAGATAATATTGTAATGGGGAAGGGAAGTTTGAAACTAATGGGGTTAGCATAGCTGGTTTCCAAAATTGTTGAAATCTGTTAATATCAATGTATATTTGCAAATAGCGTGACCTCATTGGTCAGATTGGGACCTAGCTATGGTCACGCCATCTACTAGGTATGAGTTTTGACCGACTTTTCCCTATGTGACAAGATTAGATGAGGTCTAACCAAATCACACAAGATGATAAAAAGTATGCTATATGAAACTGACGAGGTCAGTAAGAATTAATCCTGTGAATCTTAGAGCAAAAGCATCAGCATTGAGAAGGTTATTTTGAAATTTTATCAGGAAGATTTAGCAAGTTTTTTGGGGTTAAGAACATTTTTGCGGAAATTAGAATTTCTTTCTGCATTCGTGTATCGGGAGAGCCATCGAATGCAGTCGCTGTGGCGAAATCGGCTAGATGGCATCATTATCATCGGTAAAGTAAAACTTTGAGTATCCTTGTCGTACACCGTTATGGGATCTAGCCCGTCATACAGTAACTTTAAGGATACAACGCCCAAGACATGGGCATTATTACGAAGTACGAAGAACCATATTCTGTTGAAAACGTTTCGGTTAACGAGATGATCGCTCAAATCTTGCTTTTTTGGCGCGGTGCAATGCCCTAAGAACGTGATGTTGTTTTAGATAGCAAAGATCAAAGATTTGCTAAGGTTTCATAAAGACTTATACGGAGTTTTGATAATCTTAGTTAGCGAAATTGTTATTGTCAGGGCGTTTTCTACCGACAAAATGCCAGTTAAATGAACTCGTGGAATGTTGTGTGTGCTTTTAAAGTTTTGTACGGTTTCCTGCGAGCCATTGATACTAAAAAGTGCTTTATATTGGCCCATTGACTTAACTTCCGCTGACAAAGAGCTTCATAGCATACAAATCGATAGGCGGGCAATATTATTGACATTTCTGGGAACAACCTTCCATTTAGGAAGAGCCACCTAATACGTCCTGATGTTACCAGGACTACCCTCTTTTTATAGGCATTTTGATGTACCTAACAGTTCGTTTAAGTCCCATCTCCCAGGTAATAGGAGGCCACCTTATTGCCATCATCCGAGCATATACAGCAAATTTAGACTTCGTGGGTGCTACTGAAAAATTCCACATGGACTCAATAACACGTATTGCTCTGAGTATCAAAAGCAAGACCGCATGCTCAGAAGCAGAGCTTGCAACCAGTAGAAGTAGCGCTTGGGACCAGTAGACCACGAAGACAGTCATGCATAATTGCCTATAATGTCATAATTATACAAGCTGATGCGCCAATAAATTAATAACGATTATTACGAACGTCACCCGTTCATTAATTACGGATAATAGCTGAATGTAAATGACATTGCTCATTCATATTCATGATGGGTGAGCAATTTAATCAATGTGCTAACCACATGGGCAATTAGTGTTAGTGTAAATCGTGTGTATATCTGTGGTCATTATGCGACAGGAGTTGGGCAATTTAGGGGAATAGGTTATCTGTTGGCTTAGCTTGATGAGCTTGGAATGTGGGTTTAGTGTAGAGTTGAAGCTTTGAAAGCAGTATATTTTGATAAGGTTTGGATGGATTGTGTAAAAGATGATATGGATAGCAAGATGGTGATTGCAAGTTGACCGCTGCAGATCCTATTTGCCTAAATGGGTTATAATCGACCCATCTCGAGCATAATTCGAGTGTGGAGCACCAACACAGGATATGCCACACCTTGAATAAGGCAAACGACGGAGCTGTCCAGGTGCTACATACTTGTAGGACAAAATCTGAAGAAGAAGCGTGTTGAAGAAGACATGAGATATCCTAATTATCCTAATGAATCGAGATAAAATAAGAATGATGACGACAGTAAAGAAAAAGTGAATTAGATTGTGGCCAAGAAACAGTGGATTATTGCTTCTGAAAGCTCATACGTAATCGTGTGAAATGTAAAAGCATTTACACATCGTCTAAATATATCGCCCATTGTCTAGCAGGTCGTCCTTAGTGCAGGTGAAAGAGTCATAAAACCTAGTCAAGACTTGGATCTAGGTAACAACACTGCACTTATAAGTCATCAATCAGTTGGTTTACGAGGAACAATCCGATCGTAAACTTGCATAATATCACATTAGCCCCGGTTAACTGGAAGTAATACGATTGTCCACATCAAATTGCACTGATATGCCTACGCACCTTGCAATGATGTCACTGTGCCATTTTACAGCTGCGGCTTTCGTGCCAACTGACGTCATTTTATGAGGGCGAATTAACACTCGAGAACTTTTGTCGAACGTTTTTAGTTTGTACGGTATGCACCGTTCTACTTTTTGGTCCTTCCGGGATCGGATTTTATTAAGTAGGAAGTGGTCACTGATGCTTTCCCGTCTTTAAGTCGTGCTTGGATTATCTATAAAATAATTTATGGCAGGTGGATGGACAAATATGTCCACTTGAATAACAATGACGTCATGTTCCAAAAATCTGGTTGGCCTTACGTGTTGGCAGTTGTTTTGCGTAAAACCAGAAATTGGTGATACAGTTCTTAGGACCAAACTTTTTATGATAAAATCTGATCAAGGTGTTATAGGAGCGGGTCGAAATATTTCGTACTTTCAAGTATTTATGCCAAATTACAGAAAAGTTCAAAAGGGAATCTGTCATGGTATGGGCATGTGATGAGGAGGGATGAATCGCATGTGACTAAAAAAGTGATGAATGTAAATGTGGATGGATGGAGAGGGAGAGGAAGACCAAACAAAAGATGGATGGAGTGTGTGAGGTGTGATATGAAGGAAAAAGGAATAAATGATAACGTGACGACTGACAGGGCAGAATGGAAGAAAAAAACGTGTTTTGCCGACCCCAAATGACATGGGATAAGGGCAGGAAGATGATGAAGTACTTATGTCAAATAAAACTCTTTTGCCTTTCAAGTTAAAAGGAACCGGATAAATATCACATCAGAAGGTAATTCCCCTTTTATAAACGTTCAAAATCTGGTCGGGATCAGACCTCAGCAACACAAGATGTCAAAAAATTGCCTCCCTTTATTGGAAAGACTAGGATAAAAATACGAGAATTGCTCCTGAGACATCCTCAAACAGTATCTGCCCTTATCAACAATGAGACAACCTGCCCATGTGCCCTGCCAATTATATAGTGAATAGTGACTAAATAGTCAAAGGTGATGACCCTGATAGTGGCCTTGACCATTACCGCAGGAGTGCCGATAGTGTAAATATAATTAACGCGCCCGGAATATTTATATAATGTCGTATGAATCACTAGGTATGTTCCGGATAACAGAGAGTTTATTTATTTAGATATGTGTGTTTTGTGTGTCGTAACGTTACTCATGCGGCATTTGATCGGGCCTCATCTAGCAAATATACATTGGATGTAGGTAGATCTATGACGATTATGTTAAGTACTTAGTTTTCTGTACTTTTTAGATGCTCCATTGCAAGAGTCTCTTTGGTTGTTTATATAATTAATCAATATTTAATAGAGGATCTACCTATCAATTTTTAACTATGGATCGGACATTTTATAAATTTCAGTTTATGAACGGAAACCTGACTATAACATTTGCCAAATTAATTGTGACACTTAAAATTGTGCAGGTGCAGCTTGCACCTACAAAATTATACACCAAATTCGGGTCTTGCATTCCGAATATCATTAAAAATATTGTAAAACTTCACACGGTACTTTTATGCCTTCGGGAGGAAACGGAAACCTAGTCGACGACGCAGTGCGAATTGATGCGTACATTATAATGTCAACGATTTCCAACAACTGTTGAATGAAACCTTTTTGGTCTAACTGTAGAATACATCCTTTTTGGTACACATCCTTTGTGTTTTCTCTGCTTTCATTCCATCGAAGAATTAGATCGAATTTGGACGAGACTCTTTAAAAAATTGTTTGCGATTAACAAGCTCTTCTCAGAAATCATTTCGCAAGTTTACAACCACTTCAAATGTCTGCTCTTAATAGCAGACGTAATGCCATCAACTAGGAATGATTGAAAGTGATTGATTTACACAGGCCAAAAATATTAAAGGGGTCAACGACACCAATTCTTGACTATCAACAGGTTTGATAGATGAAGACGAAACTAGAGCTGATAAAATTCGTACATTAAAAGTTGATGTCGATGAGGAGGTGAGGAAAGAAGGCAGTGAAGAAAAAGAGTAATCTATACTTCTAGTGTACTAATATTATTATAAAGTTTATTATTTTTGTGAGGTTGAACGTAGGGGATAGTTTTCGGAAACACCCGTGGGATAACTTCAAACTTGTACTTCTAAAATTTGTACAGACATTGTTGATATGGATGAAGCTAAAAAAGAAGTCAATGAAGAAATGCTATCACAAGTTCATAACAGCAAATGATAAATGGAACAGGAAAAATATACATCGGCTTTATAACGATGTCTACATCAAGATTAGTACTGGTTCAGAATAACGGCGACGGCAAAGAAGAACCGTTTCATAGACAGGTGACTGTATACCTGTCAAAACAGACTCCATAGACAAACACATGTAAGTGCTTAGCTCAGCTACTAAATTACTTTTTAATAAACTTTTTTTATTTTCATCATAGCGGTCTGTCAGTCTGCCAATAACCAAACGGACTTCGTATTTTAAACGTTCGAGAGGTTTCATTTTTTATATTGAAACCACTTGAGAAGCATACTTGAAGTATTTTAGAGGCTGTCTGGCATGTGGGCGAATGTTGTAATACATATAAATAGGATAGTACATGGAGGGCTTTACGTATTGTTGCCATGTAATTTTTCGCTTCGCTGGTGGAAAATATCGATCAATGTGGGTTCAACAAACTTGCGAATAGTTAGCATGAATGAATCAGAATCGATGTGTCGGCGCTTTGTTGAGTTATTTGGTTAGATTCTTCGTTTTGATAGATGCATTCCGAATGCGGAGATGTGTAGATAATTTTTGAAGGTCGTTTATAGAACTATGGAGCCAAACTATCTGCTATAACCTTTTCGAATTTTTTCCAACTCTACAAGTCAGTAACCTAATTTTGAAATTACGTAAGTACGAGTAGTTGGTTTTTCCATGAAAATTCTTCTTTTCCGAGTTGAAGATAAATGAATTGGCCCAAAGAAACGATGGATAGACTGTGTAAACTGTAAAGAATGACTAGAAAGGAGGTGATTGCTGAGATGACGAGTAATAGACAAGTATGGAAGAAGAAGAAGACATGCTGCGCAGAGCGCAAATAAATTGAGATAAGGGCAGGAGAATGATGATGATGAGCTGGCCCCACAAGGTGGCCACGCCAGTGGGTTTGTTAAGGTTCTCTGAATAAGTGTCTACAAAACTAGAAAGAATCAGTTATCATCTGCTCATTACCAAAATGCCCATGCACCGAATGAATGAATATGACGTCATATCATCCACGCTACGTAGTCTCGGTGTCACTAGTCACTGGCCGTGTGCGTTACCCCAGCAGGAAAGTTGCTCCTAGAGTGACATGAGTGGAACGAATAATTAGTGCCTAATCTGCTGTAAATGTGCGCAACATAAAAAATTTGTGCGCTTTGTCGTTTTGTGAAAAAACGGAAAAAACGATTCCTGCCAGGGTAACGTTGTTCCAGCAGGAAAATTCTAAACGAATGATCGGAGAGAGAAACGTTGTACGTGGGCATGTAGCTTATGCTCGTCTATAAATGTGCGCCGAATATATAATTAGTGCGTCTTCAGGTCTTCGAGATATTGCATTTCCTGCTGGGGTAACGTTTCGAAGAATCGTGTATCTCGGAAACCATTGGATGTGCGCCTGTAGAACAAACACACACGAGTAGCTCTTAATTTGTGCCAATTTGTGACAGAATTAGATTTAGGGTAATATTTATAGTTTTCAAGTAATCGGGCGTTTATGAAAACCCGAAAAAATATCGTAGCGCCTAAATGAGATTACGTATAAGCTCGCTGAAAACTGTATTCGGTCCTTCTTGACGCTTATAATAACTATAAAAAGTTTCAAAAGTGCACATGCAAGCGTTATTGAATAATATTGCTAAAAGTCGAAACTACAGTATATTAACTTTGACGCCAAAATAAAAGAAACCGGCTTAACCCAAGATGTGTAGGTGTACACCAACAATTAGTGCCTTTAGTCAAAAATATTTAGTGAAAATTTTCAGCTTGGAATGTTTAGCATTCAGTAAATATTAATAAAAAACAATACATGTAAACAACGACTGGCTATCCGACCAAATTCGAATGAATACTAAAAAGCGGTGGATTGGTACAATGAATGACCTTCTTAACTTTACTCACCAACCGGTTGAAACGTGTTGGGCCTGAGTACACTGAAGTAGAAAAGAAGTAATATAATAAACTTGTGTGATTAGATTATATTCTACAAGCTGTTTCTGTGACTTTCTACATAAATAAGTACATTGTAAAATTAGCTTTTGCAACATATAATCTAAGTATCTTTTAAATTCCAAATTTCATTGAAAACATTCGGTATTTTGTGTGGACGGAGGACATAGGTCTGTACATCTAGACGTTGGCATTTATAATTTTTGTAGAATAAGGTATAAAGACCAAACATTTGATTGATTATTTTTATTAATAAAATATATGTACAGTACCCGGCGATAAATATTGCACATTGACCTTTGGAAAGAGACAATCGGCTAATTTCGGCTTCGTAGAGCGTTATCTCTGTCGCACTAGTGTGCGACGTTTGTGCCTATGTGATGTTTTGTCACTTGTCAGTCGTTCAAGTGCGATAGAGTGCGGTCGCGTCCAGTTTAAAATATATATTAAGAGTTGTTAACACCCCCAAATTTAAATAATTTAAAGTTGTACTATGGCATCTTTAGGAAAAGGAGGGAAACCTTTACGAGGTCAGTCACGCGAAATTATCTACAATGTTTATAAATATTTTGTAACCAAAGCTGACAGATTAAAAAAAAATGAAGATGAAAATATAAGTTGTTATTTTAAGAAGGTTCAAGAGCGAGTTGCAAATGCCACTGGAATTTCAAAAAGAACTTTGAACAATGTATAAAACGAAGTCAGTACTGAAACACATACTACTGAAAATAAGTTCAGCACTCCAAAAAAAGGGAGACCAAAAAAGCAATTTCGTTTGGATGTGGACGATTTAGATTATGATGTTGTTCGAAGAATTAGGTATGATTTTCACTTACGATTTAATGAACTGCCAACAATAAAATCATTAAAAGGTAAATTATCTGAAGCTATTCATTACAATGGGTCTGAAAAGACGTTTAGAAAAATACTTCACGAGATGGGATTTCGGTTCTCTAAAATGGAAGATAATCCAAATAAATAGAAAAAAAATAAATAGAAAAAAAAAAAAAAAATAGTATTCTGCTAATTTATTTATATTTGTACTCTACCACAGTGCTGTCCTATTTGACCCTAAGGTTGACTGGTAGAGAATGCCTTGTGGCATTAAGTCCGCCTATGTACCACGTTTGTGCATGAAGTTTAAATAAATAAATAAATAATCGAAAAGTTCTAATGGAAAAGCACGATGTAAGTCTCAAACGAATGGAATACCTCGAAAAAATATCGTCTACATGGATGAGTCTTACATACATACATTCCACATCAAAGGGAAATCTTGGAGTGATGATAAGAAAAAAGGAGTAAAAAAGCCAATTTCAAAAGGTCAACGTTTGAAAACAGTTCATGCGGGAAATGAAAAAGGCTTTGTACCCGGTGCCTTTTTAACATATAAATCCACGGACACTACAGGTGACTATCACAATGAAATGAATAACGATAACTACGAAAAATGGCTGGTTAATCAATTAATCCCAAATATACCCAGTGATTCTGTTCTAGTTATCGACAACGCACCTTATCACAATAAATATGTTGGAAGACCCCCCAACTCAAACACCATTAAACAGGAAATGATCAACTGGTTAAACAGACACGAAATTCCAGTTGATCCAAAATTAACAAAAACTCAGATTTACGCTATTATATGTCAGCAAAAGGAGAGGTATACAGAGTTTTCCGTGGACAAAGTACTTGCCGAGCATGGGCACACTGTGTTGCGATTGCCACCATAAATATCATCCGAATTTTAATCCAATTGAAAATATATGGTCTCAACTGAAAGGCTATGTAGCCTCTAGAAATGTGGGTATGAATTTAACTACAGTAAAAACATTATTGATTGAAAAAGTAAACATGATCGGGACTGAAGAGTGGAAAAAGGTTTGCGATCATGCAATCAAATGTGAGAATGAATATAGAAGCATTCAACACGGTTTAGACAATTACACTGATAGACTCATTGATATAAAAACTAAAGATACGGTCGTCCGAACATTTGCGTTCCCCATACAGAGAAACACTAACGCCATCTATTAGAACTACAGGCTGCTCGTAAACGTTACCTTGTATGAGCGGCGTGGTATTTTCAAGGTATAAAGAAATTAAATAAAGCTTTTAATTAAAAAAAAATGTTTATTGCAGTTTGTTTGTATAGGTACATACATACATTATAACATTTTAATTGGCCTTCGAATAAAACATTTTTTTTTAACTTTTTGTTAAATTTGACATATTTTGTATTTTTATATTTTAATTCGTATTTTCACTGTACTTATAGATTTTTTACCAGTAAATAAAAACACATTTTAATTTGCTTCTAATAAACAATAATATGTAGTTTTGTTTATAATTAAATATTATTAAATCTTTTCATTTCATCGGCTACAACGCACGCCGGTGCAAAGTTATGTCGTACAGCCGTACAGTACGCGGGGGCGGGGCCTCGCGTCGTCTAAATTGCCAAACGTCACACATTTATATGGCGTCAGGCGCGGACATGGCGCAACCGCGCGGGCCAAAGAAAACTGTTTTAAATAATGTTATAAATTGATTTACCGACATATTTTTGACTTACCGGTGATATGAAGTGTTAGATTTTTTTATTGTGCTTTGTGTCGTTGTTCACGCAACCTTTCTTTTAAAATTTACGACCGCACCCGAAGAGAGCTGATCGTGGACTAGTTCACTTCGGTTTAGGAAAGACCGTTTTAGGACCAAGTTTGAAGCGTCGCGTCATTGTAACATGTCAATGTCAGCAGACAGTGACAGTGATATTGACCTCTTTGAGTCCACAGATAGTGAAATGGATGTAATTGAGAATTAGAATTATTATTATTTTTATTACAATGTCTCATTCTAACAATAGGTATAATGGTGTTTATTATGTACACTACAGCTATAATTTTCCAAAATAATTAAATACGTAAACATAATATGAACATGTTTTTTTATTTTATTTTCCCGCAACCTAAAGCCATCATTTATAGAAAAATTGGTGTATTATATACAAAGAATAAAAACAATTATCAAAAGAAGCAAATCATAATTGTTTTAACAGCTCCTAATAGATACCGGACTATTTGTGTTTCGTGCGACAGAGATAACGCTTTACGAAGCCGAAATTAGCCGATTGTCTCTTTCCAAAGGTCGATGTGCAATATTTATCGCCGGGTACTGTAGTTTAAGAAATGTATGACAAATACAGTTTATAAATAAAAAGCTATAATGTTTATTACAATGACATAATAAAAGAAATGCATAGCTTCATGCATAAGCCTTCAAGTTTTTCGTCATTAATTGAAGATTTTTACGGTCGGTTTAAACTGTGCCCCAGCGCTCCGCTGGCCCCGCTCCGAACGCTGACCGCGTCGCCTCGCAAGGAATCGTTTTGTCTAGCCTCCAGAAAAGAGACAGCTATCACGCATACGGTATTAGTTGAACAGAGACAGATACATAAACGTTTCTCTATCTTCAATCATGCGAAGTGTTTTTTTACTAGGATGTTCGTTTGGGTTTTCACTTAATTTGTTGCAGTTATGATGCCAAGGTCACTGTTGTTTTGAGCCACGCAGTTGTACTGTTATTGTTTGTTCACCTACTTACTGTTTGTTTTATGTGTTTTTAAGTTGGTTGAAAGTATGAAAGTGGCGTAATAATTGAGCATATTCAGTATTTTTTTAAGGGGTTCTAATGATAGTACAAAACAATGCCATTGATTTATTTAAAAGTTACCGTAAAACCCTTTAACTTTGCCCATATTTCTTGCGATTTAAACATAATATTAGTTGGACTGTGTTTTTGTGCTACAAGATTGTTAGGTAAATGTATTGTTCTTAAATTAGATTTGAATATACATTGTCAAGAAAATGTATTTTTTGTGCTTAAGATGAATCCTTCATTGTAGTAGCCCGCAAAATTCGATTTTTTTTTACGTTTTTTGCAATTTGCCGATCACTGTCAGATTGTACGTAAAATAAAATAAGATTCGCGACCGTAACAAATGTGAATTTACTGATTAAAATCAATGCCTTTTTCATCAAATAGTCACTCAAGTTAGTATTATATATTATGAACTGAGAGGATTGTATTGGTGATATAAACCATTATTACAAATCAATATCATTCAATATTTACAGAATAATAATTAATAATTTCCACATCAACAAGATCTTTCAATTATTTAAAGCTCCCAAAAATAAGCCCATTTAAAACATTTGAACGCGACTGTACGAACAACGCTTAGATGTAATACGTCCAACAGAGAAGGTCATCCATTTGTATGTATCCGCCGCTTTTTTTATTCATTCGAATTTGATCGGATAGCCAGTCGTTGTTTACATGTCTTGTTTTTTATTAATATTTACTGAATGCTAAACATTCCAAGCTGAAAATTTTCACTAAATATTTTTGACTAAAGGCACTAATTGTTGGTGTACACCTACACATCTTGGGTTAAGCCGGTTTCTTTTATTTTGGCATCAAAGTTATTACACTGTAGTTTCGACTTTTAGCAATATTATTCAATAACCCTTGCATGTGCACTTTTGAAACTTTTTATGGTTATTATAAGCGTCAAGAAGGACCGAATACAGTTTTCAGCGAGCTTATACGTAATCTCATTTAGGCGCTACGATATTTTTTCGGGTTTTCATAAACGCCCGATTACTTGAAAACTATAAATATTACCCTAAATCTAATTCTGTCACAAATTGGCACAAATTAAGAGCTACTCGTGTGTGTTTGTTCTACAGGCGCACATCCAATGGTTTCCGAGATACACGATTCTTCGAAACGTTACCCCAGCAGGAAATGCATTATCTCGAAGACCTGAAGACGCACTAATTATATATTCGGCGCACATTTATAGACGAGCATAAGCTACATGCCCACGTACAACGTTTCTCTCTCCGATCATTCGTTTAGAATTTTCCTGCTGGAACAACGTTACCCTGGCAGGAATCGTTTTTTCCGTTTTTTCACAAAACGACAAAGCGCACGAATTTTTTATGTTGCGCACATTTACAGCAGATTAGGCACTAATTATTCGTTCCACTCATGTCACTCTAGGAGCAACTTTCCTGCTGGGGTAACGCACACTCACTGGCCGGCTTCCTGCACCACTTCCGCACACAACGCGCAGGCGTCGCGCGTCGCCGCCATTGTTGCCATCGGCGCGGGCGCACTGACTAATCGATTGTACGTGATAACTGCACGTTATGGCGGATTTTAGAAATTGTCTACGCTGATAGAGTTGCGAGTATTGATTTTAGCGATAAATAGTTTTTGCCTGCGACTTTGCTTGCATGGCGATGAGGAATTTTCCCACGCGAACTGTTTTGTTTGCCTTTCATAGAAATCCCTTCAGTCGGTAAGGCTCGGAATGGAAACTGACTGACTGTAACTTTCGCATTTACGACACTGGTATTGATGGAGACTAATTAGAAAAGACATGGCTAATTAGAAAAAAACGACATTTAGTACGAAAAATTTAACCCATAAATAGAAACTTTGAATAGAAATTCGAGTCCCTATTCAGTGGTTTAGATTGACAAGAAAATACCCGGGATAAATCCTTTAAGGCATTTTAAACAATCACCGACTTATTTCATTTACGACCCAATGAATCTTCATGAAAACTAGAATAGCGTGTTTCACTGCTACTGTGAACGGACGTACCGGTCGCGAGCGCGTGCTCTAGTTAAGAGTATTTTGCAGACGCATCATAACACCGTCGTCGCGGTGTACGTCGATCTATCGGGGCCACTGTGATGACCCAGTTACAAGTGCGGAAATCGCCATGAAGTGTTTATTATAATTGTTTAGGTGTCACGCTCACCTTAAACCTAAATAATGGCTGCACAACAGTCTATTAAAATCAAAACTGATCTGGAAAAGCAGTTGTATGACTGTTACATCCAGGAGAAATCGGACAGAGAAAACCTGCAACAAATGGTACGTCAACTGAACGGCCATATACAAAGCTTGCAGGAACAGGTTCAAGATCTTCAAGGACAATTAAAATGCTTAAAGGTACAAAAAAAAGAAGAACCCTCAGATAAACAGGCCAGTGGGAACATAACACCTGCTCAGCCTACTAAAACTGACGCTGAGTACTGCACGGATGAGGAAGAACTCGCCAAAGAGACTGAGTGGATTAGGGTGAAAAACAGGAAGAAAAGGAAGTTAAACACTTCCCTTACTCCACCACAACCACAACAAGCTACAACTAGCATTCAGCAGCAGCAACTCAACAACAAAGAGAAGGCAACTACTAAAAAAATTCTGGCACCGCCTCCAATCGTAGTCGACGGTGTTAAGAATTATCAAACGTTCTACGACTTTTTGACTGAATCTCAGCCAGTAGAAACATTTACCGCCAAAATGTTGAGCGGTAATAGTGTGAAAGTAAATGCCAAAACTGAAGAGTCCTACAGAGTGATCGCTCGTCGCTTAACAGAAAATAACTGTTTATGGCACTCATATGAGGACAAGCAGACCAGGCCAATAAGAGTAGTGGCGAAAAAATTGCATTCTTCCTGCCTACCGGATCGGATTAAAGATGATTTAACATTGCAAGGATTTCAGATAGAAAATGCTATTAACAAGTTAAGCTGGAGAACAAAAGAACCGCTGAACATGTTTATTCTATCGTTCAAGAATGATGAAGATGTCAGTAAAATATACGGCATTAAACATATTCTAGGGTGTAAAGTTGAGATTAACCCGCTTAAGACGTCAAAAATAATACCCCAGTGTAAGAGATGCCAGGCTTATGGTCATACTCAAAAGTATTGCTCAAAAGAGCCAAGGTGTGTTAAATGTACAGGAAAACACCTCACAGCTGATTGCAGCAAACCTGCGCAAGAAAAACCTAAGTGTGTTCACTGTGGCTTACCTCACCCAGCCAACTACAGGGGGTGTTTAGTTGCCAAGGAGATGCAAATGATTAAGAACAAAAAATCTAAAAATAATCCACCTAACAACCCTGCCGCTAAGCAAATTGTTAGAAACACCGACAAACAGGCAACAAAACAAAGTGCACCGTTTGCAAAGACAACCGTGGCAAATGCACATACATCCAAAAGTGTCTCATACGCACAAGCAGTAAATCCAAGCACGAAGCCATCAAGTCTTGAGGACAAGCTCAACCAGATCTTGAAGTGCATATCCTCATTTGACAAGAGACTAGAGAAATTAGAATCAAGCACCATACAAATCAGTCATGAATAACACACTAAAAATAATGGCGTGGAATTCTAACGGATTGCTGCAACACCAACATGAGTTGCAAGTAGTCCTAGACACAGAAAATATTGATGTGTGTTTGATCTCTGAAACGCACTTCACTAAACAGTCTTTTGTAAAGTTTAGAGGCTATAAGGTTTATCACTCGCTGCACCCTAGCAACACGGCGCGAGGAGGTAGCGCGGTTATTATTAAAGAAAATATCTGTCACTACGAACAATGTAAATACGAGGAACAAGACACGCAAGCTGTGGCGATATCAGTAAAAACAAATAAATTTAATGTAACAATAGCGGCCGTATACTGTCCCCCAAGACACAAGATAAACAAAGAAAAATATATACACTTATTCAGACTCCTCGGACAGAGATTTATACTTGGCGGTGACTTTAACGCTAAGAACACTCATTGGGGATCGAGATTAACGTCAACTAAGGGCAGACAGCTTCTAAGCGCAGTGAAAGACATGCACAGTGAGGTCATAAGTACTGGAAAACCTACTTACTGGCCGACTGACCACCAGAAACTACCAGACCTTATTGACTTTTTCATAGTCAAAAATATATCAACCAACTATCTGAATGTAGAAGAGGGGTACCATATGAACTCCGATCACTCTCCGATATTATTACAATTAAGTCACAAAATATTACTTAGAGAAAACCACCTGACGTTAGTTAACAAGTATACAGATTGGGAAAGTTTTAGCTTAGAGCTACAAAATATTATTGACCTAAAAACTTCATTAAAAAGCAAAGATCAGCTCGATTTTGAAGTAGATCAGTTTAACATCAATATCCAACAATGTGCATGGAACAACACACCACAGCTTATAAACAAGTTTAAAGGAAATACCTATCCAAAAGAAATAATAGACCTATTATATGAAAAAAGGACTCAAAGAAAAAGGTGGCAGCAAACTAGATTCCCGCAAGATAAAACTGTATTGAATAACCTTACCAAAAGACTGAAGAGAAAGATACAAACCTTTCAAGATGAGGCTTTAGATACTAACCTGCGTCAGTTAACCAGCGACCATACAACCCAATACTCTCTTTGGAAAGCGACAAAGTCACTCAAAAGGCCAATTGTACCAATTCCCCCTATCAGAGATGATAACGGAAAGTGGGCCATAAGCAATGACCAGAAAGCTCAAAGATTTGCACATCACTTGGAAGAAACCTTTCAGCCAAATGACGAGTCTCTGGACAACCTACAGTTTGCCAACATTCTGCAAGATCAAAGAATTAAGCTTGTGACCCCGAAAGAAGTTGCAAAGGAAATTCAAAACATTAGCCTAAAGAAATCGCCAGGATATGACCTTATTACGGGAGAAATCCTGAAACAGCTCCCGCGTAAAGCCATAATTAAGCTTACTAGGCTCATAAATGCTGCATTCGTGCTTAAGCATGTTCCTGAGCCATGGAAAGTTGCTGAGGTGATAATGATTGCAAAGCCTGGTAAACCACCTCACGAAGCATCATCATACAGACCCATTTCCCTGTTGCCTATACTTTCAAAGCTATTTGAAAAACTGTTTTTAAAACGCCTAAAACCAATCATAAACGAGAAAAACCTGATCCCTGACCATCAGTTTGGTTTCAGAGAGAAACACTCAACAATAGACCAAGTACACAGAATTACCAACATCATCGAGAGAACGCTTGAAGATAAAAAAGTCTGCTCCACCGTTTTTTTAGATGTAGCACAAGCTTTTGATAAAGTTTGGCATAAGGGTTTGATATACAAGCTAAGACTAATGCTGCCCAATGATTTTGCCGATATCTTGCAATCATATATTACAGATAGAATGTTTCGAGTAAGGCACGAGGGAGCCTTTTCTGAGTTAAAAAATATTAAAGCTGGCGTCCCTCAAGGAAGTGTGCTGGGTCCAATCCTCTACCTATTGTACACGTATGATATACCAGAGCTGGAAAATAATACCATTGCAACCTTTGCGGACGACACTGCCATTATGGCTACAGGGTCATGCCATGCGGAAGCAATCAGAAAGGTACAAATTGCTGTAAATGAAGTTCATGACTGGGCACAAAAATGGAAAATCAAATTGAATGAATCAAAGTCACTTCACATTGATTTTACCAACAGGAATTGTGATTACCACCCAATTTTCATAAATGGCCAACAAGTGCCATACGCAAATACAGCCAAATATCTTGGCATAACGCTTGATGCGAAATTGCGCTGGAAAGCGCACGTTAAAAAGAAAAGACAGGAACTGGACATGCGTTTTAAAAACATGTATTGGCTGATTGGACGAAATTCCTGCCTGTCGATACATAATAAAATATTATTATATAAGCATATTCTTATGCCAATATGGACATATGGCATCCAACTGTGGGGCTGTACTAAACCGACCAACATCAAAATTATTCAAACATTCCAGAATAAGGTACTCAGGAGTATTGTTAATGCGCCCTGGTATATAAGAAATGACGACCTCCATCGTGACCTAAAAGTGGAACCCGTCACCAAAATAATCCAAAAATTTGCTGAGGCCCATGAACACCGACTCCACCAACATGTGAACATCGAGGCAATTCAGCTGCTAGACCAGACAAATATAGTGCGAAGGCTAAAACGAACAAAACCTTTTGAATTAGTGTAGTGTAAATAATGTAGAAATAATAGTGACAATGACACTCATATAACACATGAACAAAGTGTTTAGTTTATATTATAATATTAGACTCTAAGAAAGTGGAACGGACTTGTATAAAGTACAATCAGCACTATTCTGTTTTAAAATAATTATCACGTAAAAAGTTAAGTTAGATTAAAATTGCTTATTAGTCTTGTAGGCTAGATTGTAATTAATTATTAAGAACCTGGTTCTTTTTAATAAAGGATAAAAAAAAAAAAAAAAAAAAAAATTTACGACCAATAAATAACGATCAAGCTGCCCCTAGTTACTTAGTATAATAACAACGAATAAATAAACGGTCAATTAGCTTAGGTAATACCAGTAATAGGCGTCTACCCTTATATGGGTGGCGTATTTCCTCTATATCGGTACTGCATTCGTACGTGATTGGTCCATTCAGTTGCGCCGGCGCTTCGATACGTCATCCATAGAAGGTCTAGGATATTTATGTCTTATTGAGAAATAGTCTAGTGGTGACAAACGCGACCTTTGAGCATGAGGTCCTTGATTTGATCCGGGCAAATTATTACTGGCTTTTTGCAGTAGGAAATTCTCAGTAGCAGCCAAGGAATATGGACTTATCCCCGATTGTTGGTAATAAGCTTGCCCCTATTACATGGGTCTTAGCATAACTGGCGAAATACTAATATTAGGTACAGCTCTTTCGAAACCTTCGATCCAAGATTTAAACGAAGCCAATGATTGAGCTGGTGGGGCTCCGCACTGGTCGTATAAGCTTTGAGTGAAATCAAATGTAAATAAGAAGTAGGTAGTTTGTATACAAAATAAATTTAATAGAAACAGTGATTTATAAGGTAAATGGTGTTCATTGATAAATAGTGACGCATGATCTGCTGTTTCTATCTACACTTTGAATTAAAAATAGCACAATGAATAGGACTCGTAGTTTCCCTAAATAGGTGTGGCAGACAATTTAGTTTACTACATTAAAAAAAGGATTACAACCTGTTTCTTTAAGAATGTCATTGAATATTTGCATATTCAATGTAATAAAACAAACATTCAAAAAGGTAGTATTCTCATTTTCTTCGAAAACCATTGTCATTGGAATTCCGACAGGTAAAGTAACAGAAATCGATAGGTTAGCGCATTCATTAAGTCATGGACATTAGCGCTTACTAACAAATTCTGCAAAGAGACATTATTATCACATTCTCGGAAAACTTAACTTAATCGCGTATTTCCAGAATCCTTTGATACAAACACGGATAATGCTTGGAACTATGAATCAGGTATAGGATAAGATAACATGTACTACAATATAACGCAGTGAATCAACAGTGACACCTTTATCCACATACAAATAGTAAATTCTAATCAGACTGAATCAAAATGCTCCTAATACATCTCCGGTTAGATACGAATGATTGACTTTTCCTTCTCAACAAGAGGTTCAATGTATTGTTTGTAGCGGAACAGACAAAGATAATGGTTACAGTCATAGAGTAGCGTGCAGGTGATTGTGGAATGAGTCAGACTGAGACACCTATTGACATTCTGCATGAGTGCACGGCTTAGTGTGTTTCCTTTGCCTGCGACGACTTGAGGAAAAAATAGCTTCTCTGATTTAGGCTTTTGAGTGAATTTGCGTGTAAAGATGAATAAGGCAATGTTTTTAGGTCCACTGTGACGTATATTATTACGCAAACATTTAAATCTATTGGTTAACCTTTGGATTTAGCATTCATGAGTAAAAGAGGTAAAGTTTCTCCAATAAGTAAACTTTTAAAGGAAGCATTAAAGGTGACAACAGCCGTATAAGGCTGGCTGGCAATGCAACGATCTCAGTACGGTGAAACTTCGTGAGTTCGTGCACCAAGCAGGCGGAGTACCGTTGCTTTTAACATTTGAACCTACATCCGATCACAACTTCTTTTCCACTATTCAATCCCACATGCAATTACATAAACCTTATTCCTCAGGCGATAAGGCTGATCTTCGAATGACTTATCTCCAGGCGTAAGTATCTTTGTGCATGTATCTCTAAATAAAGACTTGACGGTTTAATAAGCTAATGAACACTTAACGGTACAGTATTGTATGTTTAATTAATTCTTGAGATGACAGATGTTTCGTCTCATCCCACTCGAAGGGTCAATGAATGGGAAACCTATTCGATGGAGCGGGAAATGATCATCACGACAGCAAAACGTGAAGGTCTGGCTGGGTATATTGGCTATACAGGCTGGGTGGGTATACTTAAGTAATATATAGCTTAGCTTTAAGCCATTAAGATCTTGTTAACAGTATGGGACGCAAATAATTTTTTACCTAAATTCAAATACACAGGAAAATGCGAATTATTATAAATCAGCTGGTTAACAAAACAATTCACAGAAATAATTCAATACATTGTACTGACTGTAACAAAGCAAATACCGTTGCCTACTGTCAGTTTCGATCTTGACTAAGCATTTAAAATAAACATTTCTATGGAATCGAATACACGCGAAAGTGAAAATCGATTCTCGTATGCAATGCGATTGAATTATGCAATCAGTAGGAAATGGAGCACGCCGTGTGATCTCGATACTGCCTAGCGGAACGGTAGGCGCGGTTGTCATTGAGAATACTGCACATACTTAGAGCCATGTATGGCAAAATTGAGGAATTCGTAAAGCTAAATTTTAATATTTAGGAGCGATTCGACTGACTACTTTTTTCCGACAATCGTCAAAAATTGCCGAAAATCGAACCGTTCCTAGTAGGACACCTTTACTGTTGGTAGCTCACGCAAACCTCTGAAGGGAATTCAGGAATTATCAAACCAAAAGCCTTCGCAAAAACTATCCGTTCTGAACATTAACGCAATCAAAACAATAATATACTCCCTACAACAAATCTATTTTTAACCTCACCAAACTTGCAAATCAAGCTTCCATTACATCGAAAAATGAACCAAATAGCATCATGGCGGCACAGCATAGCACCCACGTTTCGCAAACAAAACACGGTGCATAGCAACGGTCATAAATATTCATGGTGATACTGGCACGGGTCGTTGTCAGCTATGAGTTACGATAACATACCTGGTTCGACCTTCGTCAGGAGCAGACGACGAAATGTAAATATACGCTGACAAGGTACTTGAAAACGAATTGGATTTCAATATGGGAGTTGAATGATATATCTTCTCGCTAGTAATAGGCGAAATGAGGCAAACGACATATCTGTCAGGATATCAGGTACCGGTTAGACAAAATGTAAGACAAGACGTGATTAAGCTTTTGTAGAACGAGTAGCTAACGAGATTTAAGGGCCTTCGATTATCTCTATTTGTCGTTTTAAATATCATCTAACAACAAAGTAGGTCGATCGACAAAAGTTACATACCCCAAAGACTCAACAAACTAAAGGAAATAAAAAGTTTCAAAGAGCTAGGAGTTTCGAGTCTGTTCCAACTTTATTGAAGGTAGATTTCTTATTTAGACTTCAAACTTCTTGGCAGTTCCACGAAGTTACGTTCCAACATCTTAAAGAAATGTAGACAGAAATACAGTTAAAACAATTTAGCTTATCTTAGAGAACTTTTTCTCTAAACCTTTCAATAAGCCTTTTTTAACGGCATAAATGTTGAAGAGGTTCGACGTTACTCACGTGAATGGTTTTCTAGATACACCACCAGGAAACTTAAGCAAATACTCTAGCAGATGCTCTGAAGGGAATAAAAGACATATGAGCTTGGAATCAACGACGCTCTATGCAAGTTGATGAGGGAAGATGAATGCAAGAAACTCACAACCGCGTACTCGAGAAGTAAGTATGTATCGTGTAAAATACAGGTCGATGGACAAAATTCTCTCGCTGTCTCTGTAAGTAAAGTAGCACATGTCTGTTCAAAACCATTTTCGTAACATCTACAATATTGATAGTGAATAATATTTACGTACTTGTATGTGCAAGCGGTGTAATATGCTGTCAAATCTATTACTATATGCCGCACAAGGTTGGAAGTTGGAAATGACGTTAACCAGATCGCACGTACACAATTTACGCTAGACAAACTTTGATTTATTAGACTGGATGCTCCAGGGGGTGCAATGTTTTCAAGGGGTGTGAAATACGAAAAATATTTACCAGCGGCACAGAAGATAAACACGATTTGAAGAACAGAATTTCCAAGTACACTTCAAGATAAATTTTCTCGTACCAAACAAAGTTTTGAAGTGTTTCTCTCCAAATTGTGAAAACGTGAAACATCTTAATACAGGTTTCAAAGTCTCTTGAGCGTAATGTTACTCCTGCGAGGGCTGGTTATCACTTTAATCCTTTACATAATAAATACATACTTAACATTTATTATGGACTTGTTAATGTTTTTATAAATTTTAATCACTATAGTAATGGGAGTGCTGCTGTTATCTCTCGCAATTATGTTTATATAAAATTGTTTCAAGTAGATGTCCTTAGTTGCTCGACAATAATTTGCATATTTAAGGGCCGTAGTGATCATGATTTTGTTCAGCAAAAACATGTTTATGAAAAGCAATTTCAATTGATACCAAATAAAGAGCTCACTTTAAGAAATATTCTTCTTAAGGAATACTTTGTCATCGTTTATGAGCTCTTGAAGGGACCTCTTTACGGTCTCTTTAGCTTAACGGCTTACACGAAAGGATAAACGGTAAATATTTCACGTATATAATTGAATTTTCCTCTATCTGGGCCTTTCTTGTTCCCTCAAAGAAATTTTCATTAACAAGTTTCCAAGTGATAAGATTTAGTAGTTTGAATATGGTTGGCAATAATGCTGTGTAAATTCTTATCGAAAGCTTTAGAAGAGATTGATTTTTTTTTCAGAGCCTTTCCCTCTAATAATCTCTCGACACTTTCATCACCTTCGACGATGGGAGGAAACGTAAGAGGATTTTTACTAAAACTGGTCAATTGTTCTGGTAATATCAATTTCGCCAGGAAAGTGGACGCTACGTAAAGCCAAGTGACGTTCAGAACAGCGTTACAGAATAGAGTAATGATGACGATGATGCACATTACAGTAATAACATATTAAATAATAACTGTACACGTACAGGCAACCTCGGTCTCCTTCAAGAAGGGCGCGTAATCGATGATACTATAGCCGATTACGTTATCAACGAAACGATAAAAGTACACCAAAGCAATCAATAATTTTAGAAGTAGGTACACATGTAGTGCTATGAGCCGTATCACTTGTTGCAGGTAAATGAGTCATGGATGTTGTAAACGATAATGTTTCGTCAAGGATTCCGTCGTAATAAGTTTATGTAATATAAATTGCATATTGAATGCATCCGCTGTATGCGAGACGCACGGGATCGGTCAATGTGGCGACACTTGGGAGAGGTCTATGTCCAGCACTTCTTTCGGCTGAAATGATGATGATTAAATACAGGCACTTGAAAATGTAGACAGATTTTTCTTGAACCATTTAAATGAGCTATTTATATCAGACAACCAAAATGTCTATGACACAGACGGATTGAAAATTATAGTTGACAGAAGTATCCTTACGAACAACGATAACAACATACACAAGTTCAATGATATAACGCTTCGTAAACAAACAATAACACAGTCAAGTTAACACGCGATTCTCCAATAAGGAATCGATACAGGGACGAAGACAATAATGGCGTCATAAAAAGCCGCACGAAACATAATTCATTATGCCAAGTTACGTCACAAATAAAACTTTAATGGAGGAGGATGAGTATTCTCGTATTAACTAATAGGAAGACCGTAAAACAATCGTAAAGAGAAGAATTTGACCAGATGGAAACAAAGTACGAAGCTTTCGATTCGGAAGATTGAAAGCGAATGTTCGAAAGGTTTATTTTGTGGGAGTGTAAATGTTGTTAACTGCAGTTTATTTGGGTACTTTTATTACCAGGACAGGGAATAAAAGCAATGAATTACCACGAGTCAGTGTTAACGGTGTTTTGTGATGTCTCGCCAGTGCAAAAGCTGCCAAACAAATATGACCTCTAAACCTTCACCAATAAGTTTAAAAGATACACATAACTATTTAGAAGTAAATGCATTAGTTTCCGAGGACAGACATGAGTTGAAAACTTAGGCAAATCAAAAGAAAGAGTATTTTTTTACAATACATGCTGCAATTCTAAATAATATCTAACATCATTAGCGGCAAAGAACCGAACACTTTCCTTAATTCAAACTGCATGCAAGGCCACTATTAATCTTAACACATAAACTATTGCACGCTAACCAGTGATGGTGGAAAACAGCTAGCCAGCAAGGTACGTGTCAATTAGATATGCAAAATAAACAACTGTTTATGCATTTAATTATTGCTATCATAAAGGATAAAGTTGGGTACATAGAACTTAGATAGGACTATAACAAATACCATGATTAACATTATAATTTGAAAGTAAAAGGTGAAACATGTCATTTTAGATGGGATGCACTTTGTACAGGTCAGGTGCTCGTAAGAAAAATCCCTGACTTTACAGACAAAACACAAATCTCGAAAAATAAGAAACAATTTCTCTCGAAAGACAAACGTTGTGTTTCTTTCAAAATCAAGTCTTGTCTGCTAGACAAAACAACATTCACTACAGGATTATTCACGTGAAGCGTGAAATAAAATGCTCGCTTCCAGACAAAAGCATACTAAACCCACACCTACCCGCTTATGTTGATAGTCTAGCTTTCCAGACACTATCTACGTGAGCTTTTACTGCCCCTTACAGTAATGTATTGTCTGTGCAAAAACTAGATTGGCCGCCTGCAAGCAAATTGCTATAAGACGGTTCATTTCCTGGACTCAATTTACGAGTTAAACGAGAAACTAGCATATTGTTTTCGTTTATATTTATAGCCTTAAGACACTTCGATGGCTGCAAGAACAGAAAATGCTCACATAACATTTTCAACGTGAGTACGCAAGGATCGATCGATCAGCGAAGTAGCAACCTAAACGTAAAAAAATAAGGAATTTAATAGACATCCCATCTTCCAGTCTAACCATGAACTAATATTTCTAATGGGCACAGTACAAACCCTTTAGGTACACCTTCGTAATTCAATTTTTCTTAAGCGCCAACAGTGTTTTTTTTTCTTTTGAGGTAGCGTTTTCTACACTAGCTTGCAATATACTGTAAGGTGGGGTCAAACGAAGTATAATTAGCAAGAGAATCGATACTGAGAGCGTCGAACCTAGAGTAGGGCTTCCAAAGCCTTTGCCAGGTGAGTTCTGATATCCAGTCAACTGTTAAGGCTTCCTTGCAACCGATTGTGCAATTTGTGCAAGGCACAACAAGTTTATGTTATGTAATTTTGCATGAGTTCTTCTAGTTATGTTTTATTGGTATTTTTGGATATGCAGATCAATACTTTTACTTGTACTTCATTATTTAGACGTCAGATAATTGTTATCTCATCTCAGTACAAATGAACACAAAAACTTTAAAAGAATGCAAGTAATTGAAGGGATCAAAGCAATGAGGAAAATGTTATAGCTGACGACTAATAGAGACGAATGGAGGACGCTGTGCTGACCCCAAATAAATTGGTCTAAGGTCAGAAGCATAAGATTTGTGCTACTTTCTTAGACGTCTGATTACTGATTTCTTCTTATTTTTCTGTAGCATCATAGTTAAACAATTAATCTTTCAATTAATTGAAGATACCAAAGCAATCAAGTCTTGAAAAGAAACTACTACAAGATGTAAGAATGCCAAGTGAAATTCGTGCGTACACTCGTATAGGTTTAAGGATGAGCATGTCATTGTTAGGCTATAAATAAAGGCTCGACCTTCGCCGAGGTGATCGTCCGGTCACAAAGGCCTAGCTGGTACATTCTAACCTATCTTTTAATAAAACATTCATGCAAAAAAGAAAATGGACAAATAGTCTTTTTGCTACGACATTAATGGAAAAGGTAACGGATGGTTCTTTTTTTTGGTAGATTGATGATTGAACACGTTGAAGTTGATATTGGCATTTTTTTGTTGTTAGTGTTATGTAAGTACATACAATATTTCAATCTATGGTAAGCATTCGTTTTATTTTGAACATTCTTAAAAAAGGTTCAGTACGGCTGAATTTAAATGGAATGTAATAGTGGCTACACGCACATTCATTAATGTGCGTGTACAAACATTTGTGTATTCTTGCCATTTATAACAACGCGCCCACATTCTTGTTTAATTACTAATTACTTAAATTCATTAACAAACACGACATAATGCATTAATTTCTTTTTTTAAATTAATGTTTAAAGAGAAAATAGTCAGTCGTAGAACTAAATAATGTAATCTTAATGGTCCCCACTCATAATGCGATTACATATTTGGTTTCTATCCATGCATTGATCAGTCGCGTTTGTATATAATAATACTTTCCGTGCCATTAATTTTTGCTTTTAATTGTAACAAAAGGCACAGACAAATCTTTTATGGAAACAAGACACAGACAGACAGACTAGGAATCCTTCCACTTACAGGAACATTCAAAAGCCAAATAGAAAATCAAAGAAATATTTAAAAAACCGTAGTGACGTAAGAAGCGGTGGTAAGTAAACATTGTTTGGTCAAAATAAAATATCAAAAATGATTTTATAAACAAAAGTATGAGAAAAAATCATTCATCTCAAAACCGATCAACTTCATTTTATTCATACCCCATAAAAAGCAGCAAACAAGAGAAAATGGAGAGAGGCAATACGCGAAACGCTGGTACCATTAATACACGAACACAATGCGAAAACCTCGGCATTGTGGGATCATCTCACAGTAATTGTCATCGCTTACTTAATGCCCCGTGCAACGCACTGAATGAGGCTCAGAAGCTTATTATGGCTATTATACTTATTTCTTCGTTACTTCGGATGTAAATAGGAAGATTGTGGTACTTTGAGTATTAAACGCTAATTTTCGTATCTTCTCGGTAATGTTGGTTGACATTTTATGATATTCTATGGAATTTTACTAAAAGGCTGTTTCACCACATACGATTAAGTTCTTGTTAAATTATTTGTCACACCTTTTTAAACAAATTCTGTTACAATTTAGAATTTATTCGGGAAGTGGTGGCCATTCGGAAATTTGTGAAAAAGGCCCTAAGTCTGTTATCCTTATCACTGCCGGAATTCGACCAGTACAAGAAGCATGATGACCACATGTACAGCATTCCGCAAGACAGAACTCCGGACCTCGCTAACGCAACTAAAACAAAAATCTAAAGAATGCGGACCGTTGCAAATAACGCTCCCGAAGTCAAGACTAAACAATATGCCATTAGACCTATTACGATAATTTAACAGCTGTCATATTTGACAGTAGCTATATTTTAGCGCTAACTAAGCGAATATTTTAGTACTTATTTCTATTTTTACGGCAATAAAACCATGTATGAATACATCGTAATCGAAATTGATTCAGAAAAGGAGTTGGACTATGGAATTGACTTAATCTTTGTTTTATTCAAATAACGTGCAAAATTACGTCGGTTTTCATACAGAATATTGTCTCTACTAATTCACATTGCTTTTAAAACGCAAAACATAGTAATGGGATATCCGTCTACAAATTTTGAATAGAAATTCACGCAGACTGAAATTAAACCATTTTGTTCTTACATGTCTTCGTTTTGCACTTTATCAGATTGAAGATTTGCTATTTAAATATGTTTTGTTATGATAAGAAATCGCGATTGAAATATAATTATGTCGATGCTCGTCGGTTAGGGCCGGTGAATGAACCTAAAACCTGGCTTATCGTGCAACGGCTGGGTCGCGGAAACGTTCTTCAATGCAAATATGTACAGGGACGTGTATCTAATCTCTCAGAATACACACATTTACACGTGGAGGATTTGTGTTTAACAGTTTATGTGAATGTTCTTTATTTGTGAAGCAAGAACGGATTTTCGAGTACTTTTTTAATATTCTGGCCAAAATAGAAGAATACTTCAAAATTCGAGCAGAAATAGTTTTGAAGGCGAATCTAGATGATGATTCTATGCAAAATCGCATACAATTTACAACACGGTATTTTTTCATCCATTTGCAAAACCAGTAGACCAAACGCATTAACATTTAACAAAAAGCATTAACAACATTGAATATGCACACATCATTAAAATGACTCGTGACTACTCGACTAAACTAGCGAAATGTCTTGCGAGCAGGAAGCCAATCAAGAAACAGAACGGCAGCCCGAAATAGGCAATGCCACCCCTCGGGAATTGGACGGGTCGTAGGAATATATCTCCAAATGTGTGTTATAATAGTTAGCCTGAATTGGTGATGTGTGTAGCAAGTAGGAAACCGTGGGAGGCGAGCAGTCCAGGCAATGACGCGGCTTAATAGAGGTTAAGATGTGTGCCCTCAAGTAACGAGCATCGTGCCTTGTTGGACCAACTATGTTCATACACACGCTCATACAGTCAAATTGGATGACTTGCTTTGTCATCACGTGAACGTTGAAAGGAATGCCGAGGAGAAATGTGATTGAAATGAGTTCCATGACGATACATTACCATAATGCTTGCCTCCGGGATCAAAAAGGTGCTATTAGAAATGAAATGGAAAACAGTTTGATACTTTGATAGCACCACATGCATGTGAAAGCATTTGAAGATAAAAACAAGGAATAAAGATATTAAACGATGCATACCGGAGATAGTTTATAAAATAACGTGTGTAATGACGTGGGCCTGTTACTCAATCGAGAGCGATCCTACCGAGCATGTGGTCCGCTCCGGAGTTTTTATATCATCAAATTAAAATACCAAATGCTATAATCAAATGGTGGCCGGTTTCTGGTCAGCATCACTAGTCTATAGATAGCTATAAAATGATACTAAGCTACACAATAGCTTACGCGGCATTATTTTTAAATATTTATTTGTGTCTTTCGGAAAGGTGAATAGATCATCGCCCCAAGCCAGCTTGGCAGCTGCTTGCTGAATGGATATTTTCATCAGTCGTTTATTGACTTCTAGCTTGTGCCAGCGGCTTCGCCCGCGTGGAGTTCGATAAATTGTCCCACGGGATCACACTACCGGGATAAGAAGTATCCTATGTGTTAATCGAGGTTATAAACTATCTGTGTTCTAAATTTCATCCACATCCGTTCAGTAGTTTTTGCGTGAAAGAGTAACAAACACCCATTCATACATCCTCACAAACTTTCGCATTTATAATATTAGTAGGAAGTAGGATTTGTTTGACTAACGATATTTGACTTGTGAACATGCTCGAGCTATGTTTTGTGTCAAATTATTTGACGTTGACTGCTGAGCAGGAGGTGGGTTCGATTCCCGGATCGGGCAAAGTTATTAGGCTTTTACATCAGAAATTTCTCAGTAGCAACTAAGGAGTCCGGATTTGTGCCCAGTTGATGGCAATAGGCTGCCCCTATTACATTGAACTTAAACATAATTGGCGAAATGTGGGTGTTCTATAAGGTACACTTCTGCTTTCGAAGATTACAGGCATGATGTTGTCTATACAATAATCGAGACAAGGTCTTTATTGATGTTCCGTCCACTACGAAAAAATAACGTAGTATGAACACTTTTTTATCAAAGCATCTCGCGGGGCCACTCTTGCGCAAGTACTTATTTAGTGAGTAGTGCACTGAAAAAATAGAATTGTTAAATTTACGAAACAAGAGTAGTTTGAGGCTTCAACTAGTAAAATCAACCTAATTCCTCGTTGATTTTACAAATACCCGTTGTTCATTTCACTAAACCATCAAAGGTTAACAGTAACCTATCTATTGTTTAGTAAAATTAAGAAATTTATGTGTTAAATACACATATGTATGTTTTGTAAAATGGTTGCCAGGAGCATCGTCAAAAAAAGTATGCTTAGCTACTAAAGTTCCATGTAAAATTAATGATCTTGGATGTTAATTTTACTAAACGCAATTCAACATGCACGATTTAGTATATTCAACTATAATTTGATGTTGAATTATTAAACAATTTGACATTTTACTTTCGTAAAAAACACTTTCTCGTTTTGTAAGAAGGTTCCTAAAAGTAACATTAGATGGCGCATGCTTCGCTACTAAAGTTCCATGTAAAATAAATGATCTTGGATGTTAATTTTACTAAACGCAATTCAACATGCACGATTTAGTAAATTCAACTATAATTTGATGTTGAATTATTAAACAATTTGACATTTTACTTTCGTAAAAAACACTTTCTCGTTTTGTAAGAAGGTTCCTAAAAGTAACATTAGATGGCGCATGCTTCGCTACTAAAGTTCCATGTAAAATTAATGATCTTGGATGTTAATTTTACTAAACGCAATTAAACATGCACGATTTACTATATTCAACTATAATTTGATGTTGAATTATTAAACAATTTGACATTTTACTTTCGTAAAAAACACTTTCTCGTTTTGTAAGAAAATTCCTAAAAGTAACATTAGATGGCGCATGCTTCGCTACTAAAGTTTTATGTACAATTAACGATCTTGGATGTTGATTTTGCTAAACGCAATTCAACATCCACGATTTAGTATATTAAACTATAACTTGATGTTGAATTATTAAACAAATTGACATTTTACTTTCATAAAAAACACTTTCTAGTTTTGTAAGAAGGTTCCTAAAAGTAACATTAGATGGCGCATGCTTCGCTACTAAAGTTCTATGTACAATTAACGATCTTGGAATGTTGATTTTGTTAAACGCAATTCAATATCCACGATTTAGTATATTAAACTATAACATGATTTTGAATTATTAAACAATTTGACATTTTACTTTCATAAAAAACACTTTCTCGTTTTGTAAGAAGGTTCCTAAAAGTAACATTAGATAGCGCATGCTTCGCTACTAAAGTTTTATGTACAATTAACGATCTTGGATGTTGATTTTGCTAAACGCAATTCAACATCCACGATTTAGTATATTAAACTATAACTTTATTTTGAATTATTAAACAATTCGAGATTTCACTTTCGTAAAAAACACTTTCTAGTTTTGTAGGAAGGTTCCTTAAAGTAGCATTAGATGGGCGCATGCTTCGCTACTAAAGTTCTATGTAAAATTAACGATCTTGGATCTTGATTTTGCTAAACGCAATTCAACATCCACGATTTAGTACATTCAAGTATAACTTAATGTTGAATTATTAAACAATTTGACACAATACTTTCGTAAAAAACACTTTCTAGTTTTGTAAGAAGGTTCCTAAAAGTAACATTAGATGGCGCATGCTTCGCTACTAAAGTTCTATGTCAAATTAACGATCTTGTATGTTGATTTTGCTAAACGCAATTCAACATCCACGATTTAGTACATTCAAGTATAACTTAATGTTGAATTTTTAAACAATTTGACACAATACTTTCGTAAAAAACACTTTCTAGTTTTGTAAGAAGGTTCCTAAAAGTAACATTAGATGGCGCATGCTTCGCTACTAAAGTTCTATGTCAAATTAACGATCTTGGATGTTGATTTTGCTAAAGGCAATTTAATATCCATGATTTGGATGTTAATCTATGTATAACTATATGCAGAACTAGCGGCTTCCCGCGGCTGCGCACGCGTGTTAGTTTCGTCTGCTAACATCGGTATTTTAGGCGTTTTAATGTTTTGGGCTCGTTCTTCGGAATAAAAATTAGCCATCCTAATCCAGGTACGAACAGATCTCTTAGTACCAAGACCAAGTACCAACTCAAGATTATTTGAGGCTGTAGTGGTTGTCAGAAGTACGTTCAACTACATACATTTTGCAGTAGTTGGTATTTATTTATTTATTTATTTGCCAGAAAAAAGGTGTTCATTACTATTGCATAGTGCTACATGTCTCACCGTTTTAACGGTACGCAAGATTAATTTTAAAATAACATAAATTACAATTTATTAACATTATTTTCATCACATTCGTTTTCTTTTCAATTACTTTCAATTAACATCATTTATATTACATTAATTTTAAAATTATACATTATTTCAATATTATATTGCACACACTTCTTTTTACCATAATATTATAAAATTGAAAAATAAATTTAACATTGACTTAAATTGATACTTATGCCTATATTTGGATGTCAGATCAAGAAGAGAATAGAATTTACAGGGACATTTTACAAAAAAACTCGTTAATGGAATAAAAGCATTCCTGTAACAAACAATTCCGTAGTGTCGAACAAAATTTTTTGAAGGGCAGTTGGGTAATTGACTTCAGCAGAGCATTGTAAATTGTGTGGTTGTATTTATTCCATACGTCACAGGTTGCATTCACATCGTCGTAGTTAGCATAGGTAACTGATTTCCTCGTGATGTTTTCCTTCACTGATTGAGAGCTCTGGCATAGGTACTAATAAAGCTAGAATTAGAAATTAATAATAGTGCACTTAGAGCCCTTTCAGAAAATACCCCACACAACATTGACGATGTTTCCTCCCCCCTCCCTCGTCTGTCGTCTGTGTCTCCGCTAACTCCTCCTAAATCACGCAACGAATTTTGATGCAGTTTTTACCATTAGCTAAGTAATTTTTCACGGATGGTTTAATATAATAGAACCTAATTAAGTTTTCATGTACATAAAGGAAAAAATACAATACCTATTAAGCCGCGCTCAGTTTGAACGCGTTTTTGTACGAATTTTACTTGTGCGTAGGTACCTACACATACGAACACGCACGAACGATCCTAAATTCCTAACCTTCCAGGTACTATGGGAGCGCACATACTGGATGTGAGGTAGTCGTACGTATACGTACCTACGTGTAGTTCCGACGTCCGAAAACAATCCGAACTCGTTGGGATTTTTAAACACGTTCGTGCGTAAAAATGGATGTAGAAAAATTTATTAGGTAGGTACTTGCGATTGCGACGCTATTTAACTAGTGGCTTTGTGAGCTAGTAGACCTCGTGAGCAAGGGCTACTCCCAGTAGTCTTACCAGTAGGGCAAGGTTAGGCTTCAAAACAAAAAAAAAACCTAACAACCTACTCTACCTACCTTTTAGGGCAAGGTTTCTCGACGACGTCAAATAACCTGGGCCCCGAGTCTGCTATTCAATAGTGTCAGAATGGTCTATCATTGATCTCATACCTACCTAATTGTTGATTTTGACAAGTTTGGTGTTGTCAAAATCAACAATTAGGTATGAGATCAGTGATAGATCATTCTGACACTATTGAATAGCAGAGTCGGGGCCCTGTTTACCAAGTTTCGACCAGATCGGTTGAAAAAGGGGGTTAGGTACCTTTACCTGGTAGGTAGACGAGAACAGGGGGGTCTAAAATGGCCACTATGATGATAGTATTAAGAATCACTAAATTGACATTCATCTGTCTAACAGTTTTGTACCTATCCAGATTTGACACTATTCATTTTTTGTGTAGGTACCATTTTACGAATCTCCATACAAAACTGTCAAACAAATGAATTAGGTACCTACCTACGTGATGTGATACAGTTAATATTATGAATTGTCAATTTGTAACCATTACTTTTAAGAATTGTAAAGTGATCCTTATCATCTTATGAATCTGTCAAAGTGGCCATTTTAGACCCCCAGGCATCCCGACAGACAGACATACGGAGTTCCGGACAAAAGCATTTTTGGGCAAGCAGCTATTTTGCCTACTTCTACTGACGGTGGCCGTTGGCAATATGAACCTCATGTCGTCGTCTTTCACATAAGATAAGTCTGAGACTTATGGCATAACAAATTTAGCCTTTTTGTTCCTTAAAACAAGGAATATAGGTACTTGCTTGTACACTCTGGATCGTGTACACAGTGAATCATAATCCATAAAGTACACAGTGAATCAATCCACTGTTAACAACATTGCCACTACACAATTTGAAATTAAATATCTCAACAACCACAGATAATAACGTATAAATTTATTAGCGCTCAATCATATTAGATAAATCTACACAAAAAATTAGAATAAAATATATAGGAAGACAGCATTGTTTATTATTATTCACTCGACATTGGCTACTTGTATTAATTATTAATCTGTGAGTTGTGACATTGGCAGAATAGTTAGTCGACATTAATAAATGCACACCAAATTTAATTAAAGCCGAATTTACAAACTTACCTACTTACCTTATGAAGATTTTGATTACTTAACTCTTTAAAAAATTAAATCAGAAAAATAATTGTTGCGCGCAGTAAAGTCTGTAAGTAGGTAGGTACCTACCTACCTACCTTACCTACCAGACCGCTAGTCTATGTATTCAGGCCATGAGTTGGTAAGTAGCTATATATTTCTCTCCTACTTTGCTGTGCCCTTACAGGGTCCGCCCTTTGTAACATCCGATATAAACCAGAATGCAAAATAAATAAATGAAATAATTCATACCTACAAAGTAGGTACTTTTACAAAACTAATTTCGTAAAATCAAAATGTACTATTGTCAGTTTTACCAACGCTTGTTTTGTCGGGTCGGGGGCGCGGGTTGAAAGGGGAAGGGACGGAACGGAACGCGATGCGTGTAGGCAGTAAACTCTTTCCTTCAGGGTGACCAGATTCAAATCCTATTTTACGTATAATTTAATACTTTTTCGATATTTTTTATAGCTTTTTTCGAACATCAATAAGTTTTTAGTTATATTCCCGCATTCTCCAGTCAGCCCGCGATCATGGCGCTTGCAACAGCGTCGAAATATCTAGAGCTCAAAACAAATAATGATCACGGAAGATATCCCGTATTACGTGACAATAATATAACGTTTACTTCAGAATGATGTACTGAATACGTGTTAACCGTTTTCGTTTTCGCGTCAGTGAACCTTCCACCCCGGATGTATAAATTTAATATGCCTGATGATGATGAATAATTTAAATAAATTGTATAAAAAAACATTCGTTTTATTCAGTTTCACCTTCACATCTTCATTTCTTAAAAAAAAGTACGTAGAACTACGAACTTTTCTAATCTGGCCTACGCGTTTTTTTAAATCCGAGTTGGCAACACTGCATTTCGCTGATTTGTGAGTGTATGTGAACGGTTTAACGGTTGTTGGTTGTCCTCCAATCTCCATATCGAACTTAACGACTGCAACTGCATTGCTTATCCTAATTTGTTAATTAATAAATAATAATAATAGTTAATTTTTAATATCGTTGTTGGCTTTTATTAGAATAAAAATCCGAGTGTCATAGAGGTGCGAGTGCGTTGTTTGGTTTGCCTTGCCGCAGTTCGGTCGGTCGCGCGCGGTGCGGTGGGCGGTGGCCGTTTTGTTCGAAATTTTGTACCTACCTACCTACCTACTAGGGAAGGACAAGACGATAATGGCATCGTGGGGAGTGTCTGAAGAGTCTCAGAAGATATTCAAAGGTATGAAGTATTTTTTTCATAGTGGCCTAAGACGACACGACACACTGACCGCAGGCGGGTTGGCGATCGCAGTAGTATCTAAGTACCTACTTAATTTATGACATTTTTATCTTTTCTTTTCTAGAACATGAGTTAGACCTGTTCTGCATTGAAAATATTATGGAATCCGATATTAACGAGCTCATACCAACCCATAGAATAAAAGACCGAATTAAATTTAAGGCTGGACTAGCTCGGATGCAAAATGAGAACAAAGCATTGGTAAGTGTATCTACATTTAACTCCAGAATCCTCTACGGATAATGCTGTGTGAATGTACTCTGTAATGAAAGTGTTATGATTGTTACACAGGCAGAGGTTCCGCTCATCATTACATGGACCATCTGCTAGGTTTCGTTAGCCTGGTCTTCAAAAACGTTTTCTGCACACTATTTTCTTTGCACTTATTAATAGTAAGGGCTTATTTCAAGACGTCTGAGTAACGCTAGGTACTTGACCATTAAAAATCATATCTCTCACTTTGTTTACATGTCACAAAGAGAGAAGGTTATGTAATTTTATTTATGTATCAGTTAGCGTTACTCAGTCAATGTGGAATAGGCTCTAAGTAAGATAATTATTACTATATATAAGATAGTACCTACATTCAATAAAAATAATTTTACAGAGCGCATTGCCCATGGACTCAATATCAATTGGCTCATCTAGCTCTGGATTGAGCGGCAGCTACCCCTTGACAAAGCAAACGGTTAGTTTCTTTATTAAATTATTCTATCAATCATACTGTAATCTGTTTGCCCTACATTAGGATTTAGATTATATTGTTCATGAATTTAGCTTGCTTTTTTTCTTCAACCATTTTTAGGGTTCCGTACCCAAAGGGTAAAAATGGGAGCCTATTACTAAGACTCCGCTGTCCGTCTGTCTGTCTGTCCCCAGGGTGTATCTCATGAACCGTGATAGCTAGACAGTTGAATTTTTCACAGAATGTGTATTTCTGTTACCGCTATAACAACAAATACTAAAAACAATAAAATAAATATTTAAGGGGTGCTCCCATACAAAAAACGTGATTTGCCTTGCGTTTTGCCTAATGTTGCATAGATAATGGTACGGAACCCTTCGTGCGCGAGTCCGACTCACACTTGGCCAGTTTTATTTTTCTTTAGATCAAAGAAACTCACTTTAATTTTATCCAACCCTGTGTGTACCTACCTAACTCTATGAGAAGTAGGTAGGTACCTACTTACCACACAATACACAGAATGTATTTTTTTTTTCATCAGTTTCATTTACAAACAATTTTAAAATCGACAAATGCTGGACTAATAATATGTCTTCAAGCTATAGACAAGAAGCTTGATACAACACTTAGAAACCAACTAACAAAATCAATAGTTGACTATTTCATAAAAGAATATGGTTCCATGAATGCTCAAGACTATGATAGCATAGCTGATAAAATTGTTGAGCTTTTTCCATCAGAAAACAAGGTTTATGTTTTACTTATTATTACCGTATACTCTTTATTGTAGTTTTTTGTAGATTTGTAGAGTAGAACTTGGGCGTTAATTGATAAAGTGAGCGAAGCATATCTTATAGAAAAGTTGTTTGTATTTATGTATGTACATTTGTAGTTTAAACGACGCCGTTCAACTGTCTGAATGATAAACAGTCTAAAAACTTGCCTGGTCAATAGTCATTTAAAAAAAAAAAACAATCCAAATCTGACCTTATCAGTTACATTAGGTTTTTTTGTTGTGAAACGGTAGGTACTAGGTCATTTTTAAAATTCTGGCGAATATCATTCAGACCGTTAGTTTTTTTGTTAGAAAGATGATAGTCCTGAGATGGTTCTCAGCCATGTCTGGTAGACATCCATGCAGGAGTTTTCTTAAACTTTGTTCTTAAAAAGTTGTCGCTTCCAGGAGACATATTACATCCCTAGTAGAAAATATGAAAAAAAAACATATATTCCTGCAAGAGGGAAACTGGTAGACCGATACCACAATCAAAGATGCGTTTGGAAATCTGGCCTCATTGATGAGAAACGCGCACCTACAACACCTCCTGTCGTCATTGTTGAAGGTATAATTATCTATATTAAATTATCTTAGTAATTGTTGGTAATTATGTAGATTTCGTTAGAAACAATCTACCTATTGGTCTTGCACCTAAAGTAGAGTTTTTCAAAAATTTCACCATAGGGGGACTAGTTATGACCCCTAGAGCCCAAATCAACCGCCGGTTAAAAAGTTTATATAATATATCAGGTATATATATGTATACCTATGTTGGTTGGTTGGTGGGGTGGGGCGACAAGCAAAATTTAGCCACACTCTACAGGTCGCAATTATGCACCGATTGCTTTCAAACTTGGCCCAAAAATCGAAAGGGTCAAAACTTAGGTTAAGTTTGTGAATGGGCGGAATTCGTCTATGGGGGGCGGCGGGGGGGGCAGTTTTTCGAAAAACAGTTTTTTGGCCATAACTTTTTTCCTATGGAAAAATTTTGAACCGTATAGCATTTTTATCATTTCGAGTAAGAATACGGACAACTTTTAAATTTTAAACTTTTTGATGCAACCCTTAACTTGAGGAGGGGGTTGAAATTTCCAAATTTTTAGAAAAAAAAATTTTTATCCAAACGGTAAACATTTTTACCGTAGAAAATATTTTTATTTGAAAGCAAATTATTTATTCTACAATTCTTATCTTATAAGTTTAGCGATAAAACTTATAGTTTTCGAAATAAAAAATTATAACTGAAAAATTAAGCAAAACTTGTAGGTACTATGGGAACCAGATAGCTGATATATTACGAGTACTATATCTATCTATCTATCTATATATATATAAAAATGAAACCCGTTTTCCGTTGTCACGACTTGGCATGAAAACGGCTTGACCGATTTGGCTGATTTTTTTTTTTTAATGTTCGTTGAAGTTCAAGGATGGTTCTTACGGCGAGAAAAATTCGAATAATGGCCGGAAAAGCCCTAAAAACAGCCCTTTTCTTTTTCCCATACAAACGTTTTCTAACTAAAACGTAAAATCAATTTGAGCTTTAATACCGTACCTATAAAGTTCAAGTGTTAGTGGAGAGGTTCCGGGAAGGCAAAACAATTGAGTGACGTTCAGTTGTTCAGTCAACGAATGACAACTTCAAACAGACCATACGACATTATCACAATAATCACAAATAATTACTGTTTCTTTCCCAATAGAAAAACGATTTTTAAAATGGTGTTTGCGTATAATATAAAAATTAATTGCTGTTAGTTAGTCGCGCTAAAACTAGAGAACGGCTAGACCGATTTGTCTAATTTTGGTTTTGAAACATTTGTGGCAGTCCAGAGAAGGTGAGAAATTAGTAGTATGTAGGTAGGTAGGTAGGTAATAGGTAGGTGGTAGGTAGTTGGTACGTAGGCAGGTAAAAGGGCATTGCAACGCACGCGGGGTACAGCTATATTATATAAAAATGAATAGCTGTTCGTTAGTCTCGCTAAAACTCGAGAACGGCTGGACCGATTTGGCTAATTATAGTGTTGAATTATTCGTGGAAGTCCAGGGAAGGTTTAAAAGGTGAGAAAGTGGTAGGTAGGTAGGCAGGGTAGTAGGTAGAGTAGTAGGTAGGGTAGTAAGTAGGATAGTAGAGTAGGTAGGGTAGTCGGTAGAGTAGTAGGTAGGGTAGTAGGTAGGTCGGGTAGTAGGTAGGTAGGGTAGTAGGTAGGTAGGGTAGTAGGTAGGTAGGTAGGGTAGTAGGTAGGTAGGTAGGGTAGTAGGTAGGTAGGGTAGTAGGTAGGTAGGGTAGGAGGTAGTAGGTAGGTAGGTAGTTGGTACACAGGCAGGTAGTAGGTAGGAAAAAGGGCATTGCAACGCATGCCGGGAACAGCTAGTACTTATATAAATATACTATGTACTTTTTTAACCATACAAACGGCGTATGGTGGCCTTTCCAACCTCTCTTTTGTATTCTGTGGCTACTACCAACTATCTACGAGCTATGATAGCTGTGTATCAAATCTCAGCACCCAGCTTTCAAGTGTCTTGTGTCTGCTGCTGAGTACTCGCACAACGGACGGTGACCCTCGTTCGTCATAAAAATGAAAGACTATCGTTTGCCTATGAAAGCAAACGATGGTCTTTCATTTTTTCCTTTGGGGCCCGTATAGGCTAGTTACGCCACTAAATATAGGCTGCCTAAACATTAGTAAAATGATAGGGTTTTATTTCAGAACCTGATTTATCTCTCCAGGATGAAAACTCAATAAAATTGTGGCTCAAGTTTAATAAGGAACCTTGGGTAGAAATTAAACAAAAATGGAAACTTTCACAAAGACTGCGAAGCCTAGATTTGAAGTCTAATAATAATTCCATTCAGGATGTTTGCAATGAGTGGCCGTCACTTAAGTCGAGCCTAGGCTACAATTTGGTAAGTTAAATAAATAATTTATGAAATTAAACTTGATAAAAAAAACAGTGTTAAGTTTAATACGTTTTTCATTATTTTCAGGTTGAATCAGATTTTGACGTCCTCTTTCTAAACTGCGAGTTGAAGTTATTCAAAAAATGGCCACATTTTATGGAAAAATCGTTGAAAGTGTATAAAAAACTTACAGCATGCGAAGAAACTTTGAAAATTCTTGCCGACAATCCCGGCGAAGGTAAGCAGGCAAACGCGCAAATTTTTTGAGGTTGAGCAATCATTGCCGTGGTGGTTGCGGGTATAGAATAAGACCAGTTTTAAGCTCCTGTAAAACTTTAAAATAGGTACCTACTTGTGTTTCGACTCAAACTGGGATCTTGCGATGTTCTCGATCTAGCCTATTTAAATACAATTTTACTTGAACTACGAAGCCATTACAACTCTTACAGATTTTTGCCTTCTTAATTCCACGCAGATCGAATAAACGGTTATTGTAATTTTCTTTCAGATGTCAGGGATTATGGCTACTTAAAACTATTGAGTAGAAAGATGCCACCCACTATTAAAGTGGCTTTGAAAGGAGACGGCAAAAAAAAAAAAATATAAGCCCAGTATAGCTGAGTCCGAAAAGTCTCATTCTACATGTGATGGTATGTATTAATTACTCTGGTACCTTTATAAAAGTCATTTGATTTTGAAAGTCACGGTCTACCAAGGGACCAAATTTACAAGCTTTATTTTTAATAATGAATTTTCTCTTACAGAATCAAAACGAAATACTAACGTAAACGAAACTACGGCAAGAGGAATACCTCGCTAAAAGCCTTACGTGCCAACCGATAATTGTAGCAGTGGGGCCGTCAATAGAAGAGATAACGGATTTTTACGTTCATTTCGAAACGTTGATCTACAAAATTGACACTTTACTTACAGCGGTAGATGTATGTTTCAAGTTGATTCACGTTTTCAATGCAGAGTACTCGCTAGAGTCAATTACCTTTATCCAAAAATATTTTTACGAAATCGACTGCCGAGCCGATAAAAAAATTTAAAATGTGGCTTGCTTTATCTCGGACCTTTCGTAGGAATTTATACTAAGCTTCATACTTAGCCTTGTACCTAACCTGCTACTCATTACCCGTTAATAAGAGATTGCAATAGTTTAAGCAGTCGTTTCTCCAGCTTAACACAATTTGAGTCTGTGAATTTTGAAAACATTGTGAAACATTGTACATCTTTTGACATAATTGTTTTTATAAGCACGGCCACAAATTAACAAAATGTTTAATTGTTTTGTATGTTCTCTTGTTATAAATAATTACAAATCACTTTTTATACACTTCAAATTTTCCCATAACTTGGGCCCTAACTCGGTTTATTGCTGTAGACAGTTGAATTGTATCAGATCATTTCCGAATATTCGCTCGTTTCGTCGTCACCTATTTACCACTCATATTTCAACATAAATAATATACCGTCTAAAGTCTGTCCGTCAAACCATGGTGATATAAATAAAATACAGGAATCATGGAGTAGTTTAAACGCAAGTGATATTAGTGAAGATATTGCTGCTATTGAAAATTGCAGCAATTTCGAAAATAGTTATCATGTATTATCGGAAAGAGCGGATATTTTTATAAAAACTCTACCTCTGCTTTCGCACTGTCACTGTATAGTAATCCTACAGTTAATCGTAAATGTGCGCAAGAAATAATAAATAATGTTTCAAAGCAAATAACCGGAGTTATCGGTAACATGTTAACTGATTTACCACAGAATACTTCCAAAGTTAATGCCAATAAATTAAAAAATACTATTCAAATAATTTCACAATCATTTGATAGATTATTTCTCCGACATTTTCTCATGTAATGAGTAATGGAGATTCCTACTGCAGAGTAAAGTACTTATAAATATATCATAGTTTAAGATTAACTTGGGAAGAATGCTTCTTATATCATAATAATAGTCGAGTGCAATTAGACATTAAGGTTGAACGAAGTTTATAGTGGTCGGATTTTCATGGGACTTTTTTATTGAGTTCCTAGAGGAGTGGAGAAGAAAGAAAAAAAAAATTCGCCACTTGCGACTTTTTTTTTTAAATTTCCTTGGGAATATTTTTTTTTCGTTAATGAATAACTTCAAATTTGACGAATACATATTGTAGCGTAATATTTTGACCTGCGTGCATCCATTAAACGCTAATTTGGTCCGTGCAAAAGCATCAGTTACCAATTTCAAAAGAAATCTTAGTCTTAAAATTCGATATTTTAGAAATAATTGCAGAAAATAGGAAATTTTAAAAAAATACTTGAGATGTGCATTACATCGACAACAATGAACAAAGAAACAGACCAAATTAGCATTTAATGGATGCACACAGGTCACACTATTACGCAAAAATATGAATTTGTCGAATTTGAAGTTATTCTCAAACGAAAAAGAAATATTACAAAGGAAATTAAAAAAAAAGAAGTCGCGAGCGGACTTTTTAAACTTTCTTCTCCACTCCTTTAGGAACTCAATAAAAAAAGTCCCATGAAAATCCGACCACTATAAACTTCGTTCCACCTTTTGAGTATTTTTTGTCTAATTGCACTCGCCTATGGACAGCGTTTTCGAATTAAAGAAATTTATTGTTTTGTAATTTTTTTATTATAATGTGAATTGTAGAATTAAGTTGGTACTTACATAACATAACTTAGATAAGTATGTCAATAATTGTTTTTGTTTTTTAAATAAAATGTTCTTGTATTTTTTGTTCCTGTTTTTGTTTTTTAAATAAACTGTTCTTGTATTGTTTACATTTATAAATATATCATATTTTCAGATTATCTTAGGAATAATGCATCCTATATCTTAATAAACAACGTTTTCGAATTTTAAGAAATTAATTGTTTTGTATGTACAAAACAACTAATTTCTTAAAATTCGAAAACGTTTATTATAATGTGAATTGTAGAATTAAGTTGGTACTTACATAACATAAATTAGATAAGTAACTATGTCAATAATTGTTCCTGATTTTGTTTTTTAAATTAAATGTTCTTAATTTTTTTACATTCTGTTATTATTTTAGTCCCTATTCTGACCAAATCTTGGAATTGTAATATTTAATCATTCATTGTTTTGTGTAATCATGATAATTTCACCAAATTTTATTATTTGAATTATTTTTGTGTACATTTAAGGAGTCCTGTTTATTTTGCTATATTTATTTTGACCTAGGCATCTACTTTCGTTTATTTACGACTTTACTTTGGAACGTTCTACTTGGTATTTTGTTTTTGTGTTTACCCAGTAATATTGCACTTATCTGGATATCTTTGATATTTTATTTTACATAATATTTTACTTAGGTACCTACTTACTTGTTTATAATCTTCATGTATTTGTTTTCATGATTACCTACTTACTTACTTAGTTGTCTCTAAATCTTTTAGAATAACCTTCCTACGAAACGAAGTTTTTTTAATCAATTTTGTTTCACAAGACATTATTCTAAGAAATTTAAAAACAACTAAAACATGAAAGTAAGTACCTATCATGACACTTTTGTGTGTAGGTTAATATTGCGAAAGCAATATTGTTAAATTTGTTTGTAGATTCAACCAAAGTAAAGTTGCAAAATATACGAAAGTAAATGAGTAAACCTAGCAAAGCCAGTTTCGTAGAACGTACTATACAATAATGATAATATAAACGATACTTATTTAATAAAAAATACATAACATGACCCGTAACGTATACAAAACAGGTTTATTCAAAAATACTTACAAAATCCTTAAATTATACGAAAGAGAATGATTGAATATTACATGACTAGTATAGCATAGTCTACAAAAGCTGAAGGGTAAAATATACGAAGCCGATTTAGCAAAAAACACTAAAGTGAACTCGTTAAGTCCACGAAACAGAATGAGTAAATATTGCAAGACTAGTATCGTACATTCTAGGTAAATCATGTTGTAAAATATACTAAACAACTTTACTTGAAAAATACTAAATATGACACGTAAATTATACGAAAGAGAACGATTGAATATTACAAGACTAGTATCGCATAGTCTACATAAGCTGAAGGGTAAAATATACGAACCCAATTTAGCAAAAAATACTAAAGTTAACTCGTTAAGTCTACGAAACAGAATGAGTAAATATTGTAAGACTAGTGTCGTACATTCTAGGTAAATCATGTTGTAAAATATACTATACAACTTTACTAAAAAATACTAAATATGACACGTAAATTATACGAAAGAGAATGATTGAATATTACAAGACTAGTATCTTATAGTCTACAAAAGCTGAAGGGTAAAATATGCGAAGCCGATTTAGCAAAAAATACTAAAGTTAACTCGTTAAGTCTACGATATAGAATGAGTAAACTTTGCAAGACTAGTATCGTATGTTCTAATTAATTATGGGGTAAAATATACGAGACAGGTTTACTGAAAAATACTAAACAATATCCTTAAATTATACTAAATAATGACTGTGAATATTACATGACTAGTTTCGTAGAATAGATCGATTTTACAGAACTGAATAGTAAATTTTAACCTACAGGTTAGCTGAAAAACACTAAACAAAATCCTTATATTACGAAACTTAATGAGTGAATATTGCATGACTCGTTTCGTATAATCGATCGATTTTACGAAACCTGTTTGTAATTCTAACCGATTCGGATACGTAGTAAAAATAACATTATTACAACTCTAATGAGTTATTAATACCATACCAGTTTTGTAAATGTTTAACTATTTGGGTTTAGTAAAATCAACAAAAATGTGTGTAGGACCTATATTAACACTTGGCTTTTGCAAAAAATACTGAGAATTTAGTATATTCAACAAAGGTATTTTTTCAGTGTGTGTAGAGTACATTCAGACAATACAAAAGAAGCAAGATGTGGCCGATCGGTTAACAACTGTGCTGGCACATGGAATGTGGTTTCGTCGGTTTAACATCATTGAACATATTAGAATAGGATTTCTGGAGTAGTTAGTACGAAGTACGAAGGGTTGTATGTAAGGAATTTAATACAAGATCCTACTAATCCTACTAATATTATAAATGTGAAAGTTTGTGAGAATGGATGTGTGGATGTTTGTTACTCTTTCACGCAAATACTACTGAACGGATTTAGATAAAATTGGGTACACAGGTAGTTTATAATCTGGATTAACACATAGGATAGTTTTTATCCCGATTTTATCTTCCCGTGGGACAATTTTCGAGTTGTAGCGGGCAAAGCCGCTGGCAACAGCTAGTGATATAATAATTCAATCAATGAAAATGGAGATGAGCTGCCTAATGATGAATAAGAGATTAATAGAACATTTCTCATCTTCAAAATTATCGTTTGGTTTGTCTCAGAAAAAAATTGTCCGGTACCCAATTTGAATGATTGTCTTTTATTGGAACAAAAAGTGTATCTCAGTACGAGTGTTTGTATGACCGTTAACAAGTAAATATACGGCTAAACAAACTTGCGGTTTGAATACTTCAAGCATTCAATGGCCACTATGGCATAATACAGAACTTTATCTACAAACTTCGAAGCAGACACGGTTCCTTTAAAACAGAAAACAGGTAGATCTGCCAGGGGTTAAATTAGACACTAAAATTAGCCAGAGCAGAGATTAGCGAAGTAAAATAAAAGGAATCTGATACTGATCGCGTTTACCAAAACGGGTCTACCTGTACAACCAGTGTTATTTCGGTTTCGCCTAAGGTAGCTTTGGGTTTTCCAAGAAAGGGGGCGTGAATGCTGCCTGGCCTGAATATAGCGGCCTGTTTAAGCCAAAAGCTTTTTGTACCCCAGACCGATATTTATAGAGATATTATTTGACGAAGAATAACGGAAGGTTTCGTTTGAAAGGGTTTGTGAGAAGTAAACGTTGGATATTATCCTAATCAGAGTCCTTACTATGTTAAATTTAGCGTGTTACAAAGTTACAATTGATGTGGGGTCGTTCTTAAATCTCGTGAGGTTCGGAGAGGGGGGAGGGGCGTTAAGGCAGAGTGAAAATCACGTGTATTAACGTATAAAATTATTTTTACCAAAATCAGATTAATTTTAATTGTGTGACCACGTAAAAATTATCAAGCAACCAACAACCTGTTTTAATCTTTGGTGATGCTTTTGGCAATTTAGCCGTAGGGATAGACCATGACCTAGGTTGAGGAATAGGTCAGTTTATACCTAAGTAGAACGTTCCCGTTGAATAATATCCGACGTCTAAACGGGCAAAGCTGTGGTCAAACGCTAGTAGAGGGTAATCTCAAATAAGCTGAGTTATCTGAATTTTAGCGGACGAAGTCGCTGGTGAAGTGCATATATTAATTATAACTTAGAAATCAACGACTATTTCAATATGTAAGTAATGTGATCAAAACATATCGATAGCGGGCCTTTAGTAAAAGAGTAAGAACCGACTTTGCACGGTTAAACATGCACTAAGCGCAATAATATACATTATGCATGCCGGTGATGTCTGTGAAAATTTCAAGGAAAAAAAACCCCACCATTTGAATAAATAGGTCCATAATATTATGATGCAGAGTTTACCTATGAGTAAACTGTGAGTTATTTCTAAGTATAACTTTAGTTAAATTAAAATATTTACTATAATATTACCGACTAGCATTTGCATTAACACTCGTGGATGTCAGAAACAATCCCACAGGAGCTTCCTACCGGGATAAAAGGAATCCTAACAAAAACTGTATGCCTACTCTGGATTAGGGGTATGTAACATAACATCACACCTCTAATCCCCGAAAGGCTAGGCAGAGTTGTACCCAGTAGTAAAGACATATTGTCTGCCAAAATTAACCCAAATCTGTTGAGTCCTTGATTGAGTAACAACATAATTAATTACAATTAAACAGCATTAGTAGAATTAAACTTGTATGTAATGTGATTCAAAGGCCCTTTTAACACAATTTCATCGCCTATTTCTGAGTTCGAAGAGCCTTATCATAAAAATTAAAAGCAGCATTTCTTTTGTCTACTACAAGCTCAGTAGTTACAAAATTAGCATACTAGGTAACACCGCCCTTGTTCCCAGCGAAGGCGCGGCATCTAGGACGGGTTTGTTGCCAACCGTATTCTGTGTGTGCAGTCTGACGCCCGCTTTATGGGAACGGTTTCTTTAACATGCAAAGTGGTAGGTCGGTTGAGCATAATGTGGGTTTAAAGTTAGAACGAGGTTTATGACACAATGTATGCAAAATGACTGAAAAGTTGCTTAATTTGTTGTTAGTCCTTGTGTGAAGAGGTTTTAAAATGAGCTCTATTTTAAGATGTTTGTAGACAATTAAGGTAATAATGCATAGTGCATACTAAGTCGAAGTGCATTAGGGAATTCTGTAGTAGAACACCAATGACAAAAAGTTTAGGTAATCAAATTGATATTATATTATTTGTTTTTTTTTCCGATACTCGACCTTGCGTTGGTGTAAAAGATATCCCATCCTGCATCACGCAGGAAAAAAGGTATTCATTTCTCCTTTTCTCTATCTCCTTCTCCCTCTGTGTATTTATAGTTGTGGTTTGTGTGGGCCAGGGATTAGATAGATATGTATTTGGTGTGTGAATGATTGCTGTGAGTCTACTGTATATGATGTTACTGATATTATATTTATAATATAAACACGTAAAATACAAGGAAAACCAAAAGGTACGAAAGCAAGGGGAAGTCCGATGACAATGTTATAAATTCCTTTTTCGATGACGCTATCGAATGGTATGAAGAAATACGTAATGGTACCATCGTAACGACGCTCTTAATTGCTGCTATTATAAAAACACGATATACAAAAACTGTGGGACATCGCAATAACTAACAACATTAACCTATCCGCTACACATTAGGCAAAGCCCAAATAGCCCTGAAATAAGACTGAAAGAATTGCTTGAATTGCTACCCCTCTTCCTCTCTCCGAATGTTGCTGTGCCCGACCTATGCAATACATAAGGAATGCAAAAAAAAAGTATTGAGACCCATGTAATAGTGGCACAAATCCAAACAACTCCATCCTAAATAATATCTAAGCCCCATCAAATGCGCTTCCAAGAAGACGATGTTGTATGGTAAGAATAGAAAAACGAGAAAAGTATTAGACTATAACATAAACCTGTTGATTATATAATCCTTTATTACAGAGCTGCGACAGCCACAGGGCATGACAAACCAGTTCCCACAGTGAATCAATATCAGCACTACAAATCAACGGCGTCAATCTATAGGTACCACGTTGTGAACAACAAAAAAATCTAAATTGTTACAAGTATAATGAAAGATACGTTTGAAATAGAGGAAAAAATGGCGTGTTAGCCTTAGCTAGTGTCTCATGAAAATGAATTACTCATTATAAACCTAAATAAAACTAATAGCCGAAGTAATATAACAGAATTTAATATCTTGCGAAATCTTGTTGAAACCGTAAGAGCTCTTTGATGTATCAAACTTGAAATGAATTTCAGTCAATCTTCTAGTGTAACATAATATTAAAGGATTAATCAACCATGTACTACAAACCATAATATTTTGTAAAGGAGTAAATCGTGCCTAATCTCTATATCAGTTGTCTATTAGTGGCGACGATGTCAAGTCAACAATTGGATTATAGAGCTAATCTATGGTACAACAAGGGTATTACCCTGATAATAGACAACACAACAATGAAGTTCCTATAAGAGAGTATGAGTAAAATAATGAAGTGCTGCTTCAGCAATTAAATTTAGATGACATGAACAGAATTTGGGTAGTACTGTCGACAATTTTGTCTGACCGCATATCGTTTGCGGTTGTCTGCTAGCTTTTGGCAGCTGGACTTCATAAATACCCGTGACCGGAATTTCAGCAATTAATTAAAACCACAATTTTGCAGCTCATTTATTCGGTCTCATCAATGTTACGCTGGTCATTTGCTGCATTGGCGTAGTACACGATTGAGTTATAAATTATATGAAAGCTATCGGAGTGAATGTTGAGAATGTTTAAGTGTGGATAAGCGATTTAGATATACATATTAGAGAGCTACTGCAATAGAGGATATGTAGTAATAAAACACGATACGAAAATAAAAGGAATGGCTTATGATGAGATAGTAAAGAATGAATAAATATTAAAACGGGCAGGTTGAAACTAACTAAAGATAAATGGCAAAATAGGAGGTGTCTGACGACACAGAGACGTCTAACCGAGAAGTATGGAAGAAGAAGGCAAGCTGCGCCGACCTCAAATAAATTTAGATAAGGACAAGAGAATGACGATGATGAGATTAAAACTAAATAAATCGAAAAGCAGACTATCTCTCAACTGCAGAAGCTGCACACAAAGATAACAAAGAACACAACGCTATGCGACAACACTAAATGAAGTTCTCCTTAACTGCATAACAAGTTGAAAGCCTTATCGTAAACTTCTCAGCATTATATTTAGTGAATGCAAGTCTACAACAGTTAGCATCCAAGTTTAAGTAAACTGGCGCAGGAACTGATAACAAAACTTGGACACGATGTTGCGCAGAACTTCGGGAACGAAGAAATTCACTTAAAATTTCCTCCTCGGAGATTGCGAGGAAGTTCTGTAGCGCCTTGTTACTTTGCCGATAAGACGGTTTTCACGCGAATGGGATTTCATGTGATTTTATTTGGTGTAGCAGTTATGAGATACGGCAAATTAGGCGTTAGTAACAGCCAGTGTGTTTAAATAGCATTTTTTTCATTCGATGATTTGTCTTTATGAAGTTCTGAATTTTACTGAGGTTTGATGGAGACAAAAGTTGGAAAGTATTGGCTGCAGTCTAGTCTTTGTTCCCGAAAGTATAAGAATTCTTCATGCATACTTTGATCGCAAAAAGGATTGATAAACCATAGCCACATCATACCAAAAATAACACAGCCCATTTCCCGAACATTCATTCCACTACTTAGAAAGCTGATAAATATTTCCTATCAGTTATTGATAAAAATTAACGGTCAGGACTAGGGTGCGGCGTTTATTGCACCTCGATCCAGATAGCGACAACTAAGCACACCACAGCTAAGGACTTGGGCAAATAGTGGAGATATCGGGTCTATTGAGTGGTTCCAAACGCTTATTATAGTTCAGTTCTAATCAATTGTGTGGAGTATAATAATAATCCAATAAGTTTAATAGTTTTGGCCTCGCTTTATGTTAACGTAGCGTAATAGGTTCATTTAATATTACAGTAGGAATGATTTTCAATTGGACGAATTAGTCTAAAGATGAAGTCTGAGAAATTAAAGAGCAAGCAAAGCGATGTGTAAAAGATCGACCGTTGGAGAACTTCTAGGGAAGGCCTATGGAGCATAATTAATGGTTTAGGACTGCAACAGCGATTTCAACAGGGTTATAAGCTATTGAAATTACAAGGAGTCTAAAATGTCTCAATTCCGAATAAACTACCTAATCAAAATTCAGACAACCAAACAATGAAACTACACATAGATTTGTAACGAGAATATTACTCGTTTGGCGTCGCTGTTAATCGATACAGGTCCAAATTGGCCAGGTGTTCAACTTATCAAAAGCTTGCCACTTACATTACCAGGCAATTAACTTTTTTACAACAATTAGTTAACGAAACTTGTTAAGTATATGACTCTATGCCTTAGAGGCCTCTATGTGGAAACCACGCACGATTCTTGGCAAAGAAAACTAGGTGTGTATGTGTGTACATTTAAAACATGCTTCGATGGTGACAGATTTATATTCCTTTGTTGACAAAATTTTCCATTCCGTCAGTCTTTTTATTCTGATAAACAACTGATATCGGTTCCATTACAATTTGGAAAATCATTATTACCAGAATGTCGGCCCTATAACATCAGAAATGAAAGGATGGACAGGACAGACTTGTAATAGAGTGTAGAGACACATGCCGCAGAAAATCTGTCCAGGATATAGATGTTTGTCATTGCAGAGAAAACTTAACAGAAAAGGCTGTGGACTTTCGAGGGTAGAAAGTTACACCAACGAAGATGTTCAGCATTTAGAAAACGTAGCTTGTAGACAAAACATAAAACCAACAAGTGCTAATCTTCGGCCCCATAGCATTGACGACAATCTGATATCGATTGTACGGTGTTATCTGCCGGCTATACGATAAAGAACGATAGCACACCCAGTACCTACTACACTGTTTGGTTATGTACTATTATAGTAACAAACTGAAAAACTCGAAAAATGTATATTTGTGGATTTCGACACATCTCTTCTTAGGGTGCAAGGTTGGATGATTGAATTTGTTCCTGAGTTGATGAACTTTTATAATCCGTATTGATTGATTTTGATGTTCAAATAGTTGAATACTTTTGTAAGAAGTATTGGTATACAGTGAATTTGCAAGTCGACCCCAACATACTTCGACAGCCTTGTTGGAGGTTGATGACATCGAGTTTCAAGCGATGATGATTTAATCAATTGTTACTCGTAACTACTCAAGAGATTAGTATGAAAGCGTAGTGTCTAATCGAAATGGGGCAGTTGACAACGGAATTTTAACAGTAGATGGCTGGAATAACTTTCAATTAAATGTTTAAACAAAACATTTAGTGAATTTCAGCGACTAGAAACTCGTGTCTTTGAGCTCTCAGACTATTAACCTTTCATCCGGTTAATAGAGCCATTAAATAGCTTTTTTTTATTAATATTAGCTCTAGATCTAGACATTCAAAATAAACTAGAAGCATTTAAGCATTAGACTCAAAACTTTCGACCATTATAACAGGAACGAACAATTTCAGAGTTCAATAACATGGCTTGAAACCCGTTTAGCTTATAGATGCGATCGATCGTCATAACACTTGAATGTTGATTTGAAACAATATGCGACCTTGATACCAATCTACATGGTGTCATCGCACAATTGGGACCGTCATCGTCAATAGATTCCAATAAGAAAGAGGTTTACTTCTGAATGAGCACCAATCGACCATATTAACACTGATCATTTCTATGAATTGCTCGTCATTGTAGTAAACAGTTCAATATGGACGGGAATGTAGTTTTATTGGTTCTGATGTTGACCTTTGGAATTGAGGTTTCTTGAGAGCATTTGCAGGGTTATGTTGTATTTTAGAACGCCTATAGGCAGACTGCGGACGTGAATATGGAGAAGCAGGCTTGCAGTGAAAAGTGAATGATTGAGTGACGACTGGCAGGGAGAAAGGAAGAAAAAATACGTGTTTCGACGACCCCTAGTAATTTAGGACAAGGGGAGGATGAATGATGATGTGACGTCCTAAATAGAGGGCATACACAACATCAAGGTTTAAAAATTAATCACATAGGTACCTAAAACCAACACGATTCTGCAAACCTAATGAATCAAGATAAGTACATGTCACAACTATGACCATGGCCCATTTTTGAACAAAAAAATTTCAGGTAAGTGACTCTAAAAATTAAGTGCTGCATCTAATCTGAAAACAAATAATGAAGGGCGATAACTGTAGCAAACAGTTTCGTAATCTATGGTTGGTTATCTTTGTGTAATATGGGGCCTAGTATTTTTTTAAGAATTTGTGTATGATTAAATGTTTGTAATGCTTAGTTCTTTAAAAGTTGGTCGTGGAAATATGGTACTTATGAATGATATGTTTAAAGGAATTCTAAATTGGTCAGTGATGAAGAATTATTAGTTCCCTAGTTCCCAACAGTATACAAAAAAAAAAAAACAAATCGTAGAATAAAATACTATGGGTCACTTTATCAACAACTACAATAAAACAGGGTGTGGACCAAAGAAGGTCATAAGTTATAATAATCTGACCTTGCAGAACAATAATTGCCAACCCAAACCACACTCACCAGACACGCTTACATTTGATTGGCCACAACAATTAGTTACACATGAATTAATCATGGAAAAAATATCCATAACACAGAAAAAGTAGGTATATTAAAAGTCAATAATAATAGGGATGGAGGAGTATTCATACAATAAGAAGAAATGCGTCATAATTAGTCATTGTAGTACCACAGAGGTTTCTCACAGTAGAATCATTATGTCATAGAGTAAAGACTAGTTTTTGTCATCGCTAGCTGCGGTGAATGCAAATAAAATGAACAAGAGTTTCAACATTGTGTTTTGTTATTTACTTTCTGGATGTTGGAAGATAATAAAGAATACTCTTTGTGTGGTTTTGCCTGTATTTGTTTGTAGATAAAAGGGGTATTTCTTATTTTATTTTAATTTGATAGTTTTGTCAGTAAAGAAGTGTATTTTAATTGATTTTTGTAATCAATATTTACAGCTTTAGTTACATACTACAAACAACCACCTAACAAACTCAAGTGTTTGATAGATGTCGGGGTAGTTTTTCATACAAACTCATTCATAAAATCAAACAAATTTACTCAAAGAATATAATTATTCATTCACCTGTCTACTATATCACCTTGTGATACAAAACACCTAGTTAGAACAAAAGTATGCTACTAATAAGTATCAACTGAAGTACTCTGTTTATCATAAAACATTTTACTCTCAATTAGACCGACATTCGTTGAAACTCGAAAGTGGATTATGTGATTCTGTAAAACAGTGTTTTTGTTGTTAACACTAAAACACTCATAATATTGGTAGTTTGTTAACTTTATTTTATAGACGGCAGACTTAACAATTTTAGTTATGTTAATTTTTTTTGAACAATATCCTATCCAAACAATGTTTTTTTTTCTAACCATTTTAACTTTTTACCTACAAATAAGAGTGCCACATAGATAACATGGCCAAGGTAAATTAACCATTACAAGTTGATGTTGCTGACATTTAAATTATTTAAGAACTTAAAGGATCATAAGCACATTCTTTTGCTGATAAGCTTCAGAAAGGCAATGTTATCAGTGTAATGACACAATGCATTACTCAAGTTACAAGCTACCATTACAGAGGATGTACAATACAAGAGTTGACAACAAAAACAATAAGTTTGTATGTTAGCCCAGACATAGAAAGTTATGTGTAGTTTAACAAAGTTCTGTAGGGACTTTCTAAAGCGCATAAACAAATGACTACATGCTAGGTACATACCTTGCGGAAGGCAAACAGTTCATTCTGAAGTTTCTGCCTCTCAGCAGAGGGCTGCTGCCCCTTGCCGCGTATGAACTTTAGCATCCTGCCGGCCTGCAAACAGAACAAGCACTTAGTGCACTTGCACTCGTCACACACAACACAACAAACAAGCAAACAGACAACACACTACCCCCACCATTATAATTTCATGCTTAGACGCGCGAATAACCGAACACTAGTACACCGACCGGCACCGAAAAGCCGACTGAGTTTCATGGCTGTTAACTCATACCCGCCGATACGATCGCCTAGCCCCCGCGCCCAGATAATAACACGAGCTTGGAATCGCAAGATAACCGGCTCTAAGATAACACGATCGATAGTCCAATATTACGAAAAACACCTAATTTAAAGCGTCTCCAACATTATTTCGAATTATGGCCACTGACCGCAGACAACGCCTGTCCGACAGGTTACACGTATAACAATAATACGATGTTTTGGGTAACCTAAGAACAAGCGTCTGAAGATATATAAAGTTTACATACCCAAAGACGACAGTTTGAAGGGTTTTAGTGATAAAATCCAAAATTAGAGAGATGACAGGCAAGTCACAAACGGCGTCAGAAATACACACAAACATGAAAAAGCACTCACAAATTCATGAACGAACGCACGCACAACGCACCCACACTAACGTCGTGAAGTGACGTGACTGGTTTTGTGTGTTGCCTCAAACTGCATTGGATTTCCCTAAAGCGCGCTAATTAAATTGACGAATTACATTCTAAAAAAGATTTGAACACTCAATGCATAAGAGATTTAAATACTTGCTTTCGTTACTAATATAAATAAAGAAATTAACGTTAATTATAATAATTAAAATGCACATTTTTAAGTTTGTTGCAGATATTGTTCTTTGGGTATTTTGCAACGTAGCATTATACAGAAAGTGATTAAATATTATTAATAAAGCAATTTTTAATATTCATGTTGCGATTTTAAAGAATAATTAAATTATTTGAAAACCATTTATAAAGAAAAGTGCACTAATTTTCATCTTTTTTTTCGCAGTTGCAACATTTTCTTGCGGTGCGTTCAAAAACGTGGGTGAAGTTAGACTTGGATTTAAAATAATGCAATTATTTTACCAAACATTCTACTTGTATAAAATATATTACCCTTAAATTATGTAGTTTTATTAATACTTTTTTTAGTATATCGAGATGAAAACTAGTAGCATCATTAAAAAAAAATATCTCAGTTTTTGAATGATTCTACCACAGCTTATGTAATTTTTATTGCCAATTTTTTGGAAAAAAGGAGTTATTTTCATTTTTCGATCTAAGGCATTTCAAAATGATTACCGACTAATTAAGCGTTAATGATTTCTGTGAAATGGTATGCGAGAAATAAAACAAAGCGTTGCAGCGGTGCGATGAATAACATCAATTTAATTAAGTGACATATTGCTTTTATTTTTTACCAGGCGCTTTCACACAAAACACAAAAAATAAATCAAAGTTACAGACACTGAGGGGTTGAGGCACCAATTTACAATTTTATTTCACTCACACTTGCACAAATTGCAATTTTCACGGTGTGCGAAAATCACAGAATTTTATAACCATACATTGTTGCAAAAAGCATGAAAATAACACTTGTTTAGTCAAACGCACCGATGGCTGTTCTTCCAGAGATGTTAAACTCATTTTTATTTGTATTAAAAAGAAATGAGGGAAGTCTTTCTCGTCGCATGTACTATGTAGGCACTAGCAATCGATGGATGGCAGCCGGCGTAATCCTCCCTATTTAGTCTGTGGTTACCACCCTCTGCAAATACCGGAGGGTGGATTTTTTCTTTTTTTTTTTGTTAACATCCGCAACGTAATGTTGCCTTTTGAGGGCTTCCATAGCTAAGTACGTATTATTATATGATTATAGATTAAATTGATGTTATGTATTTAGATATGAATATGCGCCAGACTTTACAGAATGAGTTTGATTTTTGACCAAGTTTTCACTCGCCCTCGAGTAACTATCTGAAGGAAAAAGAATATTATGGTGATTTGACATCATTTTTGCATATAAAAGCTGTCAACTGTCAATTATTTATATCTATTCTTCAGTTAAAAATGATCCAATCGAAGGCGGGTCTTCATTTGTTCTACAGAATGAATCACTTTACTAATCTATAGATGTCATGTAATATGTATTCGCGGGAAAAATAAAACTTGTTGCGGGAAAACCTAGAAATAGAAATAAAAATATTTTTATTTAATGCCGTTCATAGAGAATTGGCACTAGGATGATGATGATTTTATTTAACGGTGAGTCGATATCTACCCTACTTTAGTACCTTTGGTTGTACATAATGATCTTAAAACGAAAATATGTTGTGCTTAATCTTCTTTGTTTTTTAATTTTAGTTAATAGGTATTACTAAGGTTGGTAACATTTTTTTCTTTTTGGTTGGGTGGGAAATCATCAAATAGCTTCTTTCCTCCTCTTCCTAACTCCCTTTCGCTCTTGGGCAGAGCGGAAGGGAGTGTCAGACTTCTACTGACTAAAAACCATCCATATTCCTTCTTAGCCCTTGTGCCGGGGCCGCGGTATCTCTTTTGAACAACCCGCAGCCCCGACGGGCGTCGGCCCTTGCGGGCCCCTTCCATGTTGCTGACATCTCTTTGAAGCGCGCGTGGAACACGAACGCACCGTCGACACAGCCTGTCGTCGTCATAAGACAGACAGACGGCGAGCTAGCCCATTGCTCACCGTCCACAAGCCCGCGTCTACGGTGGCCGGAAGCCGTCACGTGGCCCCCGACGTCCGGAGCGTCTCCCGCGGCGCCTGGGACGAGAGGTTCTCTCCATCTCATGTTCCGCCACCACCTTCGCTTGCATTACTACTTCGCAGAAGGAGGCGACGGCGTCCCATTCCATCTCGCTCCGGACCATGGCTTGCACCAGGGCCGGACGCGAAAGGTCGCCGCCGCCGAAAGGTAGGTAACCTTAAATCTACCTGTGACCTGACCGGGTTATCTTCTTAACCGTTACAGGAAGCCTGTAATTTTCTAATGACATTATGGTAGGGTATGGTTATGGACCAAATTATTTTACTTTTCGAGGTGCAGTAAGTCTAGTTTTTAGGATTGTGAATCTCAAAAGGAAAAACAGAAATTGTCGTTGTCGGTCGGTCAAGACCCTCTTCCTCAGGATAGCGTGGCGTTCTTTTAACTGTTTTTAATTGGTTCTTCAATACGACTTATCTTTTCTTGAGAGCTTATGAAATTCAACGACCTGATTTCCGTGATGGGCAAACCATCAACATTCAGTTTGTAGTTTATCTACATAATCCACCAATGTTCTGTTTCTGTTTGACTATACGAAGCTGGCTGCGTGAAACCTCGTCTTAACTGTAACTACGTCAACCACGGGGTCTGCTTGAAAGAAGAGAAGAGTAAAACGCCTTGAAAATTTCTACTGCTTTGACAAGTGGATCTACTCTTTGATAGGGAATTATAATAAATCACGATCGCCCAGCGAGGTGGCTAGTGCTAGGACATAAAGGTATGAGGTATGCTTCACGAATCACGATGTTTTCTTTCACTATATGCAGAACAGTGATTGATGAATTAACTTGCACAAAGTCAAGTGCCTGACAAAGTCTAAGTCTGGGTTGAGGTATACGAACTACGGATCAGTTGGAACTCTGGGTTCGCATCTACCGAATCCACTCAACTTAAACTCAAAACATTTATTTCAATAAGACCATTACAGGCACTTTAAAATGCCAAAAAAAAAAACAGTGAAGCTACAGCCACAAGGGATAAAAACTTGTGAAAGCCTGTATGTAGTTGCCCAATCCAAAGCGTAGATCTCTATGGAGAAGAATGGGCAAGAAACTCCATGGTCAACTGGACTACCATTGCTTGTGAACTGGTTAGTACTTAGGTGCGTCATATTCTCCTATTAATATGCCATTAGACTTACAAACAAAATACTTATTCAGCGAATCGTAACGGACATATTTACATAATACTGGGTTTAAATTTAAGTCGGTATCGCTACGGTTTTGTCCTTGCATTTGAATATTTGCGTCTACATTTCAAGTTGTTTCGTTCTTGATAATAATTAATTATTCATGAAGGACGTTAATCTAGCCAGAGGACAGGTTGAAACAGTAATATAAGAAGAAACAGTAATTAAGTTTCAATGGGTATGAATGAAATGAGGAGCTCGTGGCATAATAAGAACTGCCACTCGGGTCGATCTTTAGGTAAAGCTGTGCTTGCCTAGGTCGGTCTGTGGATGGGTGACCGCCCGACATACCGAGTTTCCTCCGTGTCTCGGAAAGCACGTTAAACTGTTGGTCCCGGCTGCCATATATATCTTTGGCAGTCGTTACAGGTAGTCAGTGACCTGAAATTCTAACATCTAGTCTTACCAAAGAGAATCGCATTACCTAGTATTAACTGGGTTGTGGAGGTCAGATAGGCAGTCGCTCCATGTAAAATACTGGTATTCAGCTGCATCCGGTTAGACTGGAAGCTAACCCCAACATAGTTGGGAAAAGGCTAGGCAGATGATGATGGGTATGAATGAAATGGCACACATATTTAACATGGATGTAGTATGGAAGAAAAAGATATGCTGCGGTAACTCAAAAATAAATTGAGTCTGGGTAATTAATGGTAGTTATGAGCTTCAGGTCAGGTCACACCTCTCCTCTTTAAGTCAACATTTTGTTAGTTAAAGGACCTTTTCAGTTATTTGAGTGCGGAGAAGAACTTTATGGGTTGATGTTGTGCACCGGGCGACAAAACAAGTTACTTATTTTCCAGTATAACATGGTCTCGCTTTATACATACCTATACAGGGTGTAAATCAACCCATCACACAGCCGTCAACCAAGCATTCTGTACATCAAACTAAGTACTACGCAAAAATTATTGTTAGGAAACGACTTTTGTTTTTGGGGTCAAAAATCACATTTTACGGTAAAACTCAATGTAGCACTGTTAAAACATTGTGCTAGTGGATGCTTTGAATAGTAAACGGGTAATGGAGGTAATATAAGTAAAGTTAAAACCTGAAAAACTAGTATTTACAAAAACAGCTGTGAAAAATGTGGAACTTTGACCCCCAATATCTCCGTAACTAGGAGGTTCCCAGGTATGGTCTAGAACAAAAAAATGATCGCAGTGGTGGGGAGAACAAGTGCCCTTCGTTTGCGTTAAGGGTACTTTTACACCCTATAGATTTACAGTACCTACAATGAGAGAGCCGCATAAACTGCAATTGTAAAGCTTGATTAGTCGTCGTGCGTACCAGGTGTTGTGGTAACTAGTATATCATGTAGGTCCTTCTGCTCTCTTACTGTTTAGTGTTTCAGTTTAGTAAAGGGGAGTTTCGTGTGTTGATACCGCAGGTATTGTATTAATTTGCAGCGTATTCTCGCGTTGTGTTTACTAAACCGTGTAACAAATTAAATAAACTAAACATGAAAACGTTTGCGGAATTTACGCTCATTTGAATTATTTAAGTGATATTGTTTCATAAATAATTTAGGCTTTACTTTTTAACCACCACGAAGGTCGAATGCTAGACGGTGGATGTCATAATTATGTCTGTGATTTCAAACCTCTCGAGTATTTTTTTTTAATTTTAGCCTAATACTGTTTTAGTAACAGTAGTAACTAGACTAAATAGAATAGAATAGAATACATTATTAATAGAATACAACCTAAATATACATACCAATAACATTTGTGTTGGTATAAATAACTAAAAACTATGTTAGTATCACTTCACTTCACTTGCACGATACTTAGTGCGATCTTGTGGAATTAGTCCGCGGAAGCGACGGAACACCACATCCTGCGGCCAAAAACTTTCTTCCATCACCGATTGGAGATAGCACGTTGGTATGCGCACCACAAACGCTTTGAAATTCACGTTGCGGCGCGAATCCAGCAGCTGAACTTTTGGCGAGTACTTCAGTCTCTGGCGCACGTACTCCTCGATGTCCTCTACCTCAGTGGAGTAATGCGGGCGAGAGATGTACACCGGGGTGTTCGGCATCGCGGCGTGCAGTTTTACGTTGGGCGCCACAGGAGCCTTGCTCGTTTGCCCAACCGTGGGTAAGGTAAGCTGCTGTTGGAGCCCGTCGGGGCGGCAGGTTGTTCACGTCGGGGCTGCGGGTTGTTCGAAAGAGATACCGCGGCCTCGGCATAAAGGGCTAAAAAGGAACATGGATGGTTTTTAGTCAGTACAGGTCTGACACTCCCTACCGCTCTGCCCAGAGCGGGAGAAGTAATTTGATGATTTCCCACAATCTAAAAAAAAAAGGTGCTGTTGGAGCTATTGCTGATTTTATTTATTTAACACTTCAAGCACAAAGTACAGAGGCGGACTTAATGCCATAGGCATTTTATTAGTTAGTACCTTAGATAATGTGTGTTACTTATAGTAATTTCTCAGACTGAAATGATGATGATAATGACGTCCAACATCATCATCATCATTTCAGCCGAAAGACGTCCACTACTCGACCTAGGCCTCCCCGAAATGTCTCCACGTTATCCGGTCCCGTGCGTCTCGTATTTGGCGGATCCTCGCAACCGCACCTAGTGGGAGGCCTTTCAACGCAACATCTTCGAGTTTGCTGTCATCACTTCAGAACTTTCTCTAGACTTGGACAAAACAAATTGTTATTATGTAACGCCAACGCCACGTTACAGACTGAATTGTTTGGCGTGGAGGAACAACAACCCCTGTGTTCTTAGGGGGACCAACCGTCGCTATCTTTATTATGCAAATACAGATGAAAACGGCTACAAGCAAAACGAAGAAGGTGTCATAATTAAATTGTCACATAAAATATGTTAATTACTTGAAAATACCTTAATACATTGTTTTCTAATGATTGTCAGACTCGTTTCGCCGAATTCGGGCAAAGAGTTGTAGGATTTCCAACAGAAAATTTCAGTAGCAGCCAGAGAGTATAGATTTGTGCACGATTGATGGCAATATGGTAGCCCCCTATTACGTGGGTCTTAAACATAACTGGAGAAATGTAGGTGTACTCTAGGTACACCTTTGCCTGACCCTTCGAGGATACAGGCGTGATGTTATGTTATTAACTTCCTAACCACTTTTACAAATAGATTTTTACCAGCACAATCCCTTTAGAGTTAACAATTATTTCCTCATTGTCGTTGTTATAAAAGAAAATCGACTTTCCATCCATTTCAATATCCATATTTTAAAGCGAAGTACACTCCAGTGCACGTTTCCCGAAGATACTAAAATTCTTATTGCAAATTACATTGTACCAGATATGATCACGATGGAGGAAGACATTGTTTTAGATTTTCCAGAATATTCTATTGAAAACAAGCTTAGGGATCTGTCCCACAGACGTTGAGGAAGTGATTACCTAATATTTTCTCGCTCACGGTGCATACTTGGGGCTGCGGATTGTTCAAAAAAGATACCGCGGCCCCGGAAACAAAGGGCTAAGGAGGAACATGAGTGGTTTTCAGTCAGTAGAAGTCTGACACTCCCTTCCGCTCCACCCAGAGCGGGAGAAGTCATTTGATGACTACCCACCCTCCAAAAAAAGAAAGATGACTGTTCCAGGTCATGTTAAATGAGATCATATTATGATCCAGTGGACATGGGCCTCTCTCAACCTCCACATTCAGTCTCAATCAGGTACCTTCTGGTCGTAGGTCAATCTAGCTAGATGGCGATACGCTGACCCCAAGACTGGGAGTGGGGTCAAGTTAGAGAGAGAGCTACATAATTATGCAAGTTGACCCTGACCGCGGCACACTCTCTATCTTCCTCAGACTAACAAACAAACGTACTAACGTAAATGTGTTTTATACGCACAGCCATCACCATCATCAGCCTAAATGTTCCCACTGCAGAGACTTAGGCCTCCTCTCTCGGAGAGGGATGGGCTATAATCCACCACGCGGGCCACATGTCTTCGACTTTTTTGGTTGTAAGACATGCCAGTTTCCTCACGATGTTTTCCTTCACCGTTATGAGAGCAGCGGTGATGAAATAAAGTACACAAAGTAATTCGCTTCCCTGGGTTCGAAGTGTTCGAACATTACTTTGTGTAATTATAACTGTTCCAAAGTGTGACAATTCTCCGCCGGTATCTGTGTTCTCTCCCACATTTAATCCGTCTGCCTTCAAAGCAAGAGTGTACAGGCATCTTCTGGGCACGCTCGTTCCATCATAAACCTCATCAATTACTTTCCATCGGGCGTGATCGGGGTCAAGAGCAGGCTTCTTTCCAGTTTCAAGCCATGGTCCTCCGGACCATGGCCATTCTTCGCCATTCTTTCAAGCCATGGCTTGAAACTGGAAAGAATGGCGAGAGAGAATGTGACGTCGTTGCCTCCTTCTGCGAAGCAGTGATGCTAGCGAAACGTGAGAGAACGACACGGAAAAGGCCACTTCTAAGTTAGTAGCTCGTATTCGCTGTCCGCTAATCGTCGGCGGTGGGACAGTGGTGCTTTCGTCTTGGGATTTGAGAGCGCTGGAGTAGAAACTGGAAGCGAGGATTTGACTATGAAGGTCGGATGAGTCTCGGGTATTTACCTACGAGGTTCAATCGGGTGTCTCTCGACAATTGTAAGGTTTAAAAGAAAGTTAGCACAAAACAATGTGTATTTGTTTATAAATTGTACCTGTATGTGCTATTAGAAAAACGGCATGTTGTTGTCGTTTATCTATTTATTAAACTTTAATTGGAACAGCCTAAACAAAGTTGGCAATTTCGATATATGGATTTCGTGGTACCGATTATTTTTACTAATATAGACAGGTCAAATTGATTTTTATGTTTGTAGGGCATAATCTCCAAAAAACATATATAAATTCTTAAAAAATCTTACAGAAAGCTATATTATTCGTGGGTACTAATGGGGCTACAAATTATACTTATATCATGCATTAGCCTGGCAACCATATTTTTTGGGAGTTGTCTCCACGGATCCCGGGATCCATTTCCACCAAATAATTAATTAGATACTGTCTCCACAGATCCCGGAATAAGTGGATACAAGAAATATAAAATAATAAAGTGGGTACGGATCCCGGGGGATGTAGAAACCAAATAAAATTAATTATTCGGTGTTAACGGATCCCGGGATCCGTGGAAACAACTCGCCGGGATCTGTGGCTAATAATCCAATCGGATCCTGGAGTCGGTGGAGACAATCCCAATGTATATCGTTCAAACCAGTTTTGGTTGAAAGTCTTTATTACGAACCACAGTACATATTTTTTTTGGATTTTTCACTCTCTTAGTTTAAAAGTTAGAGGGGGGGGGGGACCACCCAGTGGAAGTGTCTATCTTTCAAACGATTGACTTTGAGAAAAAATAGTTTTTGAAACCTCAATGTCATTTCTCAAGACCTATCTATGAAAACCCCACACGAATAGGTTTGATGAAAAAAGTTTTTTTTAGTTTCAGTTCCATGTATGTGCAGTGGGACTTTGGTCTTTAATTTTTTTTATTTTTGTACAAACATCGTAAAGCGGTTCACAGAATATCTTCCTACCAAGTTTCAACTGTGTAGTCTTAATAGTTTCCGAGTAAAGTGGCTGTGACATACGGACGGACAGACGGACAGACAGACATGATGAATCTATAAGGGTTCCGTTTTTTGCCATTCGGCTACGGAACCCTAACAACCAAGAGGTAGGTTCCTCTAACTTAACCCAAATGTTTTGTGAAAGGAAGTGGAAGCGGATATAGTTTCGCATAAAATTTTAGCTTCATGCATTGCACGTAAAATCGTAAATATTATGTGCACTTTTGCTTCATTTGCCGCAGCCGTTGTTGCATTTGATGTCTGTTCTTGTCTTTATTCATGTGGACTATCTAAGTGGTATGCAATGAAAATAGTATTTTGTTTATTTTCCAGTAACCGCCACACAATTCCCATACCACTGCATCTCCTAAGGTCAGATTAGGCAGTGGGTCCATGATTGAAAATGCTGTTAATCAAGTGCATCCACTAAAACAAGAGACTGGAAGCCGACAAGTCAAGTCAAAATTATTTATTTACAACAAATGTGGTACAAAAGATGGTAAAATAATAATTATGTAGTGCAATGACACATTTCGCCATTAAGTTGGCATGCAAACATTAATGATTATGTTCAAAACACACTAACTGTGAAACAGGCATTAAATTAGATATACTAAGTGCATTTCTGAGTTTAAGTTTAACTCGGCACAGAAAAAAATTTGCTGTTAAACAATAGAAAATAAACAATAAATCCAACATAGTTGGAAAAAAGCTAGACAGATGATGATAATGATGATGATTATATTAGGTAAGGTGCCCTACCATGACTTATTCCAGTGTGGAAAAGCAGCAGAGCTGTACAAGGTGTCTAGCACAGAACAGAAAGAACAGTAGAAGTGTAAAGTAGGCGTGGCACGCCTGTGATAACTGCGCGGCGTTCCGCGTACTCTCAGATTTTTGATACCAGTCGTGTTTTGACATCGCTATGAGTCGCTAGTCTCCCGCCAACTTAATTTAAAAATTTGCTAATAAACCGTATTGTTCGCGTTTGGAGCGCAAAAATGACAGAAGAAAAATAAATCTTAAAAACGAAGGTGTTTCCTATCATTGGTGAATACGATTTTATTTGTTTTCTAATAAAATCGTAGTTAATATCAATTATCTAATAATGTGATAGATTGTCAAGTTATAATCAACCTTTTCCCATTAAAATAAAGTTTATTTTAGATCGAACGTCGATTGTTCTATTTCTAGTTCTTTCTGTTCTGTTCTAGCGCAATCTCTTTTCCGCACTTCTTTCTGTTTCTTTATACCATTTCAGGACTACCTATGCACTCTTCCTATCTGAAACTACATTTTGTTTCACCCTGCCTGAGAGTTCTACTGTATAGTTTTGATTGATTGAATTGATTTTGATTTAATCAGTTAATCTAGAGATTGTCTCTTCAGATTCAGATAGTGCGACGGCACGGTTGGCGCAGTGGCTGAGAGATTGGACTGCTGCGCTGCGTGTCGCGGGTTCGATCCCCGCACGGAACAAATATTTGTATGGCCTACAGATAGTTGTTTCGGGTCTGGGTGTGTTTGTGTATGTGACTTTGAATGTTTGTAAACGCACCCACGATACAGGAGAAATTCCTAGTGTGGGGCAACGTTTTTTATAAAAAAAAAAAAAAAAAAAAAAAAAAAAAAAAAGAGTGCTTCAATAACTTGTGTTCAATAATGTCTTGTGTCTAGTGGGTTCTACTAAGGATATGCTCATAATTAAACGTCAATCATTCATTGAAAGGTCTATGGTATGTCGATTGATCGCCTCTCGATTGTCTATGCGCTGGGCCATTTGTGTGAGGCTTTGTCACACATGTTCGACTCAACATAACAAGTGTACCTTATAAGTAATTAGATATGTTTAGCAACTGATAGATTTATTAGGTATATAGATATATTGCTTCACTACATTATAAGTTATAACGTCAAATAATCATGGAATTATCATTGTGAAATACCTACTTGTATTTAGATTCCTGCTTAGAGCAGCGGTGGCCGAGCAGTCGTGGGTTCAAACACAGACAGTCGCATTACTTTACTTTTACTGTAATTTATTTTATCACCCCTGCTCTCCAAACGGTGAAGGAAAACATCGTGAGGAAACCGGCATGTCCTAGAACCAAACATTTGAAGACATGTGACATCTACCAACCCCACTGGGCCCGAGTGGTGGATTATAGCCCATATCCTGTCATAGAGAAGAGGCCTGGAGTCCCTGCAGTGGGAACATAAAAGGCTGATGATGATGATACGTTCTGAAGATACTTTTTTACAAAACATTATGAAGCAATTAATTTAGAAAATAGGTAATGGATTACCATAGCAACGTCTCTTTAGATTGTTTAGAGTGAAAAAATAATATGCCACCAAAAACATTTTCATGTAAACTGTTACCAAGACGAAACCATACGGCTCGCACTGACAAGGTATTAGATCTTGTGTAGAACCAAGCATCTAATTCTACACGCGAATCGAATAAACTTACGGCTTACTGAATATTTTCTACCTTCCATGATCAACTGCATACGTTCTGCGGTCAGAGCCATACACAGACATGTCAAATAAACAATGCCGTCAGCGCCAGGGCTAAACTTTGAAAGCGAGGATCCCATTCATCTGTGTATAGTTTGCCAATTTTGCGTGGGCACGATACGATTTTTATACCGTACGATCGACGATCGTGTGACGACTAGGTATGTGGGAAATAAATCGATAGAATAAAAGAGAAATCGGTGTCTATGTCTATTACGCCATGTGAGCCGTAAATGTGTTTATTCTGAATTGAATTTTAAGTAGGCTCATCCACTTCGTATAAAATACTGAAATATAGCTGCATCCGGTTAGACTGTAAGCCGATCCCACTCCTGTAACTCCTGTAAGGAAAGGCTAGTCAGACGATTAAGTAATGATGATGACAAAAACGTAATAATTATAATCTATTATATTACGTTTCGAATAGAAAAGTAGGTAACAACAAAGCAGAATTGGGTACTTGAAACTGTCAAAAATTTACGAAAATTTTATTTTATTTTAAAGAACTAACAGAAATAATACGATGTGTACAAAAGTAATAAAATCGACCAAAAAATGGAGTAGCTACACGCTTTAGAAGTTTTTGGTGGGGGCACTTTCTATCCTTATCGCGCGAAACGTAACTATGGCGGTATAGGAATATGACGTCACTTCTTCATAGCGCTGTCTTTGTCTAGCAAGTAATTTTAAATCGGTTAAAACTAAGCCATTTTTTAAGATATTACACTATTTTATTTGCTTTTGTCTATCTTTTTATTTACTGTTTCCAAATCACAAGTAAAAAAAAAATAGTCAAGTACTCAATTGTTCCAGGGTCCGAAGTGAAAATGGAAGAAAATCGGCAGAATGGAAGGGAACACCATCATTAGCCAGCAGTCCACTGCTGGACATGGACTCCTCAATTGCACACCACTTATCTCGATTCTCAGCAACTTTCGTCTAGTTGCTACCAGCGAAACTTTCCCTGCAAAGATTGTCGCTCCACCGAGCCTGAGGGTGTCCCAACTTACCTTAGCTGATTCACGGTCTCCATTCAAGAACACAAGAACACGTCTACTTCAACGGTCATTGCTATTACGGCACATATATACCCGGCCTGTTGGCACTTCAGTTTACTCATTCTGTGAGAGAATCTGAATGGAATTGATGATTGCCCACGCATTTGTTAACACTAAAATATCATGGTGTAAACGATGCACGTAGAAGTGCAAAAATCAACTAACAGGATTTTCCGTAGAATAAGATTTTAGTTTTCTATGGTAACACTAATTTCATTCTCAAAATCACTAACAATTTGATAAAAAATGATTTTTATTCGAACTCACCTCTCATTCTTCTCAGTACGACTCAACGAATCGTATCGCCGATCGTCTTCAAATCGTACAGTCTAAAGATCTTGTCTGGTTGTGGGCTGGCAACCGTTGCCATGGTTACCCACATCGATTGGCGCCTGGCGCATCTTGCATCGTACAACATCCTAATAAGGCTTTGTCGAAGAGGGAAGACCGAATGAGGGGGAGGTTTCCAGTGCTCGATCGGGCTATAGAGTCTGTTATAGAATTGGCTGCAGGTCGTCTGTTGAATGTGGTAGGTTGCCTAATTAAGTTGCGGTTGGTATCGTTTAGTAGATGGAATTGTAGTGAGTTTTGAAGGGTTTTATAAGGAGTTACAGTCGGTTAAATTGAAGACGTTTGTCACTCCAATTTGTCAATTTGTAAACTTAAAAATACTGTAGGAAGTTAGGTTTTTGAAACAGATAATTCTTTACCCTTTGATATATGCCCCTTCCTTAGCCCTACTATGATCCTGCTTTTTTATAGTGGCCAAAATTAGTTTATTTTTGACTTCGATACTTTTTTCGTCCATTTATTTTGGAAGATTTGTACATCCTTTGTTAGAGATCCTAAATAAATAAATTAAGCACATTTTATTAAAATCAAATTATAAAGCATGTTCTTATTTAATGTGTAGATACAGTTAGGTAGTTAATTTGACATTTGACGGCACGGTTGACGCTTTGGCTGAGCGATTAGACTGCTTCGTTGCGTGTCGCGGGTTCGATCCCCGCACGGAACAAATATTTGTATGGCCTACACATAGAGTTGTTTCGGGTCTTTCGGGTCTGGGTGTGTTTGTGTATGTGAGTTTCAATGTTTGTAAACGCACCCACGATATAGGAGAAATCCCTAGTGTTGGGCATTGTTCAAAAAGAAAAAAAAAGATTAAATAGCTATAAAATCACTATACCTAAAATTGTTTGTAATTTCTGTTTATGTATGTTTTAGTGAGTATAGGTCGTTAAAGTGCCATCATTCTTCTGCCCTCATCTTAATTTGGGTATTTGGGGTCGGCGCAGCATGATTTTTTTTTCCATACTTCTCCATTATTCGTCATCTCAGCAGTCACCTCCTTTCTAGCCATATTATCCTTTAAACAGTCCATTATTCGTTTCTGTGGTCTTCCTCTACTCTTATTAGCCGTCTACATTCATACTCAATATTAGCCTCACTACATTTTTCTCATTCTTCTGCATCATTATCCATACCACGATATTCGATTACCACAAAATTTTTTAGTTAGTTAATTAATCATCATCCTCCCTCCCCTTGTCACATTCTATTTGGGGTCGGCGCAACACGTTTTCTTCTTCCATTCCAAGGTTCGCAAGGGCCTACGCCTACCGGACCTGCGGGTTGTTCTTCGCAGAATAATGTTTCGAAGTAACTTAGGGAACCCGTTCGAAAGAGATACCGCGGCTCCGGAACACAAAGGGCTAAGAAGGAACATGGGTGGTTTTTCTCCCTTCCGCTACGCTCAGACCGGGAGGAGTTGTTTGAGGATTTCCCACCCCCCAAAAAAAAAGGTGTACAGAAACGGGGCAAAAAATAGATTAGTTTCGTATTTATGCGTATTATAAATTTTCAAATAATGATCTAATGATCCTCTTTAAACCTACAAACTAATGCTGTTAAATATTTTTACGTTTATGACTACCTACCAATAAAGCAGACATGTAATCAGTGCCAAAGCACTCAGCTAAGCTCCGTTTGGCTCGGAGTGAGTTGAATAAATGGTTCTACTTAATTTAAAAGAAAATTAAGTAAAAGCATTGCGAATGGTCTTCCGCGACCGCCCACGAGCAACCCCATTTGTTTTTCAATGTTTCTTAAAGTTTTTTAACAATGTAGGGGTAGAAAAGTATGGTAAAGGTATGTGGTAAACGTTTTAAAAAGTTCACCCTACTTCTATTGAAATACAGAATAGAGAAACATAATGTCCCATAACCATTGACTTATATATTACTGCGTAAGGACTGGGCGGACGGCATGTTAAAATGACGCCTCAAACGTGGTCCCAATATGGTCTTTCCTAAGCCGAAGTGAACTAGTCCACGATCGGCTCTTTTCGGGTGCGGTCGTAAATTTTATTAAAAGCTTTATTTATGTTCTTTATACCTCGAAAATACCACGCCGCTTATACAAGGTTACATTAACGAGCAGACTACACCGATTCTCTGTATGGCGAACGCGTCGAGCAAATGTTCGGACGACCGTATCTTTAGTTTTTATATCAATGCCCATAACATATAATATCACGCTTGTAATAGGGTAGTTAACTAAAAAAATCTTATTAGTCCGTCAGATAGATTTCCAAAAAATATTGGACACGCATTTTTTCTTTTTTTACGTAAACAAACAATGAAGACGCTACAGTGCTTTGAAAACTCGTGTGACGTCATATTGTAAGACATTAGTATGACATTTTTTACCGGTGAGTGACGTCACAACCCCCACCCAAATCTTTGACGTGTTTTATCTTCGTCAATTTTGATTGATTTGATAAAACAAAAAATACGTATCCAATATTTTTTGATAATCTAACAGACGGACTAATTAGAATCACATTTTTTTAAATCAGTAAACCTCCCTATTCCCAAACGATTAGGCAGAGTTGTACCAGTACACCCACATTTCGCCAGTTACATTTAGGTCCCATCTTGTAAGGGGCGGGCCTATTGACATCTCTTCTTCTTCTTAGTCGGTTCACTCTTGCCAGAGCGGTCGTGGTTTTCATGTTCCAGAAGGTTGGGCAGCAGACAGCACCCGCCGTACGACGTCCCGCCACCCCTGTCTGCTGGCCGTCAATCGGGCACATTCGTGCACGGGAGTGCCCATCGCAGCCTTCACCTGGTCCGTCCATCGCATCGGAGATCTTCCCCTTGGTCTTGTACCCTCGACTTTCCCCTGCACGACAAGACGTTCTATTGAGTCGTTTCCACGCCGACTAACATGCCCAAAGAATTTAAGGATCCGACTGCGCACTTGAGTGGATAGGCGCTTTTTTATGTTAAGCTCATCAAGGATGGAGGCGTTTGTTCGGAACTCGGTCCAAGAGACCCCGAGCATCTTCCTCCAACACCACATCTCCAGAGCGTCTATTGACATCAAATGGGCATAAATCCAGACTCTGTGGCTGCTACTGAGAAATTCCTGTTGGCAAAATCAAATAATACTTTGCCCGACCGAGCACGGGATACGGGACTCGAACTCGCGAGACCAAGGAGGTAGCTTGAAACCGAGACCAACAATGCAGTCGTCTGAGATATTATATCGAAAAAGCAATAAATATGGCTTTAGTTTTAATTTTGGCCATGTAACGTGTCAAAAGATCCTTTTCATTTTGGGTAACTAACCGAAAAGGTGTAGCGGAAATGTCAAAATTTTGATTCAATTAAACCGGATTGTGCGACGGTATTTTTTATTCAGCCTCTCCGAAGACACCCGTGGTGCCTTGTCGGAATTTAATTTCGTTGGCTTGTGATCCTGTGGATGTTTTGAATAATTTCCTGAACGGAAATCTTATTTGGCCAGGCTTACAATAATTATGAACCGGATATTGGGTATTAGCATTGAGGATGTCGAACGATTTCTTTGATGTAATGATCGGGTATTTTTGACAGTTTTGAAGTAGAACTCTGGTTACTACCTACTTCGAATTAACCAGAGTTCTGTCAGTCATCCATTGTTTGCATAACATCACGCCTGTAATCCCCGAAGGTTTTGGCAGAGATGTGCCTAATAAATACTACACCCACAGTTCGCCAGTTATGTTTAGGTCTCATATGAAAGGGAATGAACCTATTGCCATCATCATCATCATCATTTCAGCCATAAGACGTCCACTGCTGGACATGGCCTCCCCCAGGAGGGGGGGATTTGCCATTATCGCCACGCTTGAGTGGCGGGTTGGCGATTGCAGTATGGTTGTTACGAAGGCACAGGGAACGCTGCTGCCCATTCTCTGGTAAGTCCCTTATTCGCCTCTTACGACACCCACAGGAAGATAAGGGATTGTGCTTTACGTCCGATACCATACGGCTATTGCCATCAACCGGGCATAAATCCAGACTCTGTGTGTACTGAGTAATTCTTGATGGAAACACCTAATAACAGTTCTCCGACCCGGGACTCGAACCCACGACCTCATGTTCAGCAGTTGCGATTGCGACGAGGCAGTCAAAGGTTTTAATATGAGGAAATGATGCTGTTCATCCTGTAAATTGCATTACTGAAGAAGCACCCAGCTTTCAGTACAACTGTTATGAAACCAGACTCTTACCTCCTTTACAAAGGAAATCTATAAAAATACACACCAACATACAAACTTATTCCCGTTTCAAGAACGTCCAATATGTGTGCAGTGATCGTTAAAAGTTTTCACGTTTACTTTATGGTCGGGCCACTAGTTATAGCCATTCAAGTTTCTGGCAGTAAAGTGTGAATAGTACCCAACGTACTCGAGGGCAGTTGAGATGAGATGTTACGGTTAAGATTAAGGGTCGTATGGATGCTGGGGTGTGGGAAAAAGAGCTGATTTTATGTGCTGATTTTAGGTAGGGTTACTGTCAGAACAAGAATTTTTATAATGCTAATTATGGATTATGTTTACCTAAGTTATTGATCATAACATCACGCCTATAATCCCCAAGGAGTTAAGCAGAGGTGTACCTAATAGTACACCCACATTTCGCCAGTTATATTTACGGCTTATGTAATAGAGGGCGAGCCTATTGCCTTCAACCGGGTACAAATTCAGAATCGGTCGCTGCTATTGAGAAATTTCTCATGGAAACCAATAAAAATACTTATAAAGTTAAAGGAAGTCAGAGAGGCAGTCGCTCTATGCAAAATGTTAGTATCCAGCTGCGTACAGATAGACTGGAAGCCGATAACAACATAGTTGGGAAAAGCTAAACAGATGGAGATGAAAAGTTTTATCACCTGTAACTGTTTAATAATGTTAAATAAAAATAAAATACGTCGTGTATCTTAACGTGTAGGTCTATACAAATCTAAAGTCAGTAATGTATTGGCGTAGGTACTAACTCTGAAACGTGAACTGCATTCATTTGGTTTGCAGGTTTGTATAATACACACCATTCTATCTTTAGAAATACCACCTACTTTGTCTTGTATCCCTATAGTTCAAGAGTAGCTTTTGCTCGTAGCTTCGTTATATAGCTGGTCAAATTAATACTTCCGAAGAATACCCATACATTCAAGATGACCTGTTTCTATTAATGTTAATTCTGTAGAAATTGAAATGCATGACACCCGTCTGGTCGGAGGATCCTCCCTTTTCTATGGGGGATGAGGAACTTTACACCCTGTTCCTCATACCCACCAAAAGACAATCAGTGGAAAAAACTTATCGTAATGAAACATGAGACTACAGCGCTGAAGAAATAAGTCATGAACAGTCAATATTTCATCCGTGTAGGTTTCCTAACACAAAAACGTGATCTGAATTTAAAACACTAGCAGGATACTCTTTTATCTCTATAAATACAAAACCTACTTTGTATTTTTATATTTCCAGATATATCTAAAAGTACAATATGGAGTGAAGGAACGAAATAAATAATATTTGCATATCCCTGGGCGGTGCTAGTGCAAACGCAACAACGCCGGCACTAGCTTTGATATACGCTTTTGTAGTTGAAAACCGGTATAAATGTAGGAATATTTTCATAGTTTTTCATATTTTAAGATTATTATTGATCCTGTGTTACTTTATCTGGATAAAAAGTTTCCTAAAATCTTAAGTAGAGATTATTTTATACAGGCAACTTAATACTATTTTGTTTTGGTGGTTTTTACATGTCGGTGGGAACGCTGTGAGAGGACGCCCTAGAAAGACATACACTATAAATATCTGGCCAAGTGCAAGTCGGACTTGCACATGAAGGGGTCCGAACCATTGTTGTAGGGAAGCGGTGACAGAATTACTCACTTTGTGATAAGTTTGTTTATCATAGTGTTCATATGAATGACAAAGTTATATTTTCGGTTTTCTTAAAGAGCTATATCTCAAAAACTACTTACTATATCTTGTTCAAATTATTTTTTGTTGAAAGTTTTTATTGCAATCCACAGCATATGCTTTTTTAGATTTTTCACTCACTTAGTTTAAAAGTAGAGGCGGGGACACACATTTTACCAATTTGGAAGTGTCTACCTCTCGAACGATGGACTTTGAGGAAAAATGTTTTGAGAAACCTCAATGTCATTTTTAAAGACCTATCTTTAGACATCCCACACGAATAGGTTTGATGAATTTTTGTTTTTTGGTTTAGTTCCATGTATGCCCCCCTTTTTTTTCCGCCCTTGGGCAGAGCGAAAGGGAGTGTCAGACTTCTACTGACTAAAAACCACCCATGTTCCTTCTTAGCCCTTCATGTCGAGGCCGCGGTATCTCTTGCGAACAACCGACGGGATGTATGCCCCCCTAAATCTTTATTTTTTTTAATTTTTGTGTAAAAATCAGACAGCGGTTTACAGAATACCTACCAAGTTTCAAGTAATCTTAATAGTTTCCGAATAAAGTAGACGGACAGACAGACAGACATGATGAATCTATAAGGGCTCATTGAGGTATAATGTACTATGTAAGGGCTCCGTATTTTGCCATTCGGCTACGGAACCCTAAAAACAGGTGCGTAATACTCGAAAGTGGCGTGCATGTATGATCACATGTATGAACGTGGACGTGGCAAAAGGAGTACAGTACCCGGCGATAAATATTGCACATCAACCTTTGGAGAAACGATATACGAAATGACTGTTCGAGACATCTCTTTTCCGCTGTGCTTTTATAAATAACTGCCGCAAGCTAGGTCGGTTCGAAAATGTTTCACGGCAAGCTAAATACAAAATAAGAACTTAATTAACGAATAAATTGCATTGATTTTTCTAAAGGTCGATGTGCAATATTTATTGCCGGGTACTGTAAGTTCGTAGCATGTGGCGTTCTGCCTACCCCATGAGAAAACGGCGCGAGTTTATCTATGTATGTAGGTAGGTACGTAAGCTATAACGTAATCATGTTGACGCTCGATTTATTCCACCTCTAATAGGCAGGAACCATACTAAATTACCAACATTGTATGGTCATATTACAACATGAAAACATAATTAATTATGAAGACCCACGTTGATAAAATTACATCAAACGACACGCCCCGTCGCACGAGATGTTCCCGAGGTTATTTCACACATACGCACAAACGTGGTCCCCATTAATAATTCAAAACAATACGAAAGCTTTCACAGGTAGTAAAATACACGTAAATTAAGTGCCCTTAAGGCTGGCAACCCCGATAGCATACGAATTAGTTGCCAAACGGAAAATAATGATTGCAAAGTTCTCGAGGTATGAAATAAAGCGGTCCTGTGCTCACCCCGACCCGGAACCCGTAACTTTAGGTGGGTGAAGAGGGGGTGTACCCCCAGAACTTTAAGCATTCACCCCGGGTCTTTTGGACTGGATTTTTGATCCGCTACCGTTTTTAACTATGCTTTTGTTGGGAGCTATTGTGCGCATATTTAAAAGGTTTGGTATAGCTTTCCCATTCTCTGTCCATTGAAGAACTTGTTGCGTAGATACTTATGTGAAATGACCGCAGTAATGGTGAATATATTTTAGGATGAGTCAGTTTATGCCAAATGCCACGGAATTTATTGCTGTTGGAGTGATATTACCTGATAATATTTCTTTTATAGTCGAACAAATGTTTGGTCTGCTAGCTGCTGCTACAAGTTTTTTTATCGACTTTTTGCAGTGGACATATATCTGAGAAGTGAGCCGAAATATATATATCAGTTTTGCCTACTAAGCATGAATTTAATTTAGATTACCCAAGTAGGTAGGAAATCGCTTCAATGTAGCTTAAAATATTTACTCCTCCCCTTTATTTGAAATCCCCGAAGGGCTAGGCAGAGTACATACCTAATAGTATTACCCATATTTTGCTAGGTATATTTAAACTTTTTTAGTCCCAGTGTATGAGACTTAAAACATAACAGGTGCCCCTATTGCCATCAATCTGGCATAAATCCAGACCACGTGGTTGTTACTGAGAAACTCCTGATGGAAATGCACAACAACACCCGGCAATCGAACTCGCGACCAACAACGCAGTAACCATAACTGTATCATCATCATCATCATCAGCCTATAATATTCCCACTACAGGAACTCAGGCCTTCTCTCTAGGAGAGGGATTGGCTATAATCCACCACGCGAGCCCAGTGCGGGTTGGTAGATATCACATGTCTTCAATTTTTTTCGTTCTAAGACATTTAATTTTTTTAAGAGTTTCCTTACGATGTTTTCCTTCACCGTTTTGAGAGCAGCGGTGATGAAATAAATTACACAAACTATTGCACCTGCCTGGGTTCGAACCTACGGCTAACTTTTCGTAAGTCGGGGTTGTCACCACTGGGCCACCGCTGCTCTAAGTACCATAACTGTATAGTGAAATCTAATGTAATCTTTGTTTAGAAGACCTGTCTGAAGATCTGTCTACCTACTTATAAACATAGTATCTCTCGTCTCGCCCCTATTAATACAGATTACAGACATAGGAATCTATGTATTCTGTAGCCACCAAACCACTCGAGTGCAGACACCGCCGTATGTAGCTGTAGACATGGCGAGGAATGTTCGGCATCCGATGTATGCATGTAGTGCTAGGGAGTGACGAGAGAATACTTCGCGAAAGTGATTGGATATATTATCCCAATTAATAATAGTATCTTCGTGGAATGTGCACATCTATAATATTGTACCGAAATAGCATAATTTTCCTTAATTTGGATCAATAGAATAAACAGTTTTCTTTTTCTTTCACGCTTTGTTGTTCCACTAAAAGACGAGTGTATTCCCATTATCCCCGCTAATGGGGACAATGAGAAAACAGTATTTCGTGTTGTCCCCATTGTGCTACGAATAGCCAGGCGCCAAGGTAACAAAGGTGAAGATTGCCCAGCAAGCATCGAACATAAGGTTTCTAAATCAAAAGTCATTTATTCAAACTAGGCTGATAATCAGCACTTCTCGAGCGTTAAATTTAACTTTACTTATTTACAAGTGGCAGTCCCCCAAAACGCCCAGAAGAAGTGGCGGAACAAACTCCCCAGCAATACATCTGTCTGTTTGGTTAGAAGAACCAGACTCGATACAATAGCCTATATACAATAATATATTTATAGCCATCCACGCCGGCTATTTCATTAGGTAGGTACACAAAACTGGAAGCAATATAGGTACCTACCCAGCTAATATTGCTGCCCAGCTAATATTGCTGCCTAATGTTAGTCCTCTACTTACACTAGATATCTGCATCTTAACACAATATGTACTATGCTGCATGTTTTTAAAAACCCAATTGAGTAGGTACAAAACGCGAACAACACATACATTTTTCACCCAAACTTCTTCCAACCGCTCAAAGACGAGAACTATCAGCATCTCCACTTAAAAACAGAACTTCTTCCCCATCCAAAGGGAACGGCAGTTACAAATCTCCATAATTGTCTCAAGTCAGACGTCCCGAGTCCCGAAACAGTCGCCATCAATCCATTAGACGCAAGTGTTCCTGTGCAGACGACGATTTGACTATTACGTGAATGAATGAGAAACTACTGGGACGGCAGGGTTGCTAGATTAAGTTTCTGAATTTTCCCCATTTTTGACCAAGTTAGCCATGAAACGAAGTGAGGTATTCAAAATACAAATAGTTTATTTTCTTTAACAAGGTTTGTACTACATACGAGTAGCTAGTGATAGAAATATCCTTTTAAGCAAGTAAATGCGTCATATGTATTAAGACACACCACTCTTCTGTAACTTAAATGTACGTAATGTAGATGTTTTACTACAAAGTAAGTGATTTCTGAGATGACGAAATAATAGGGAAGACGTGAAAGAAGAAAACATGGTGCAAGTTATTATTACTAGATAGTTAAATTGGTTTTAAAATGACTCTTGATTTCCTAAACTTAAGTGACGTTCAATGGAAAAAATTTCCACACGGTTTTCATTTCCCTTAAAATATTATTTTCCCCAAAAAAAGGCGAATATAAGTCCCTAATCTACCAACACTGGGACGGTGTGCGCTCAAGTGAATGATTCGCGAGCACTTACGTTAACGACGCGATTGTCGGATGTGCAAGTTTTAAGGTGAGGACTGCTGGGTCAGCTTCTATAGCATCCGATCTTGGGACGTGAGTTGGGAAATAGGAAAAAGGTTAGTTTTAGTTACATTGTGTTACAATGAACGATTTTATTCGTATTAGTTACAGAAAGTTATGTATGACAGACGGTGTAAGACTGGTCGTTGTGGAAAATCTTTCTGCAGAAATGTTTGGCATAATCAGACAATGTGATTAAAGGTTTAACTTTTTTGTTGTGTTGTTTTTTGTTCCTGTACAATATCCATGTGGATATAGATATAGTTTAATTTAATTTTACTTTTAATTTAATATAATTGTTCTTTTTTTTGTGTTTTATAGCATCGTATTGGATGATTCCGTAATAATGTTGCTATAATTCGACGGCACGGTTGGTGCAGTGGCTAAGCGATTGGACTGCTGCGCTGCGTGTCACGGGTTCGATCCCCGCACGGAACAAATATTTGTATGGCCTGCAGATAGTTGTTTCGGGTCTGGGTATTTGTGTATGTGACTTTATATGTTTGTAAACGCACCCACGATACAGGAGAAATTCCTAGTGTGGGGCAACGTTTTTTAAAGAAAAAAAAAAAAAATAGTGATAAATAAATAAATAATGTTGTTCCCACTGCTGGGATACAGATCTCCTTTCTATGAGAGGGAATGGGCTATAATCCACCACACGGGCCCAGTGCGCGATGATCCTCTACCTCTACCTGGGCTACCGCTGCTCTACTGGGGCGCCACTGCTACTCTCAACAGAAAATGTTTATATAAATAAATATGTTTTATTGCAGGCAAAGTACCTATATACAAAATACTGAATATATAGTAAAACAATAAAATAATAAAACATGGAGCTATATACTTACTTTTGAGTACCCTCTCCAAACATATTCTTTAATTTTTATTTTTTTGTCAATTTTTTAATGATGATTGATATCCGAAAATTACTGTAGCCATTTTATCAAGTTGAATCTGAAAATAACAGCAAAAAAAAAAATATTTTCACAGCTTCTTGTCGCAGGAATTCCAAAAGGGACCATTGACCAGTGTATATCTTCAGGCGAGGATTAGAAACCGCAAGGCAAGTCAAGCATGAAATTATATTGCAACCCTGAAATCCTGCCGCTGACCTTAGCAAGCCTCGCACTGTGCAAAGCACTAATGTTTTGCTTTGAAGATAACCTGTAATTTTAACATGGTCTTTTACAACAAATTAGAATATTTCCTTGTAGTAAAAATAACTCACATGACTGTACAGACCTACACATAGAATAAAAATAATAAAATATTCTTATTGTCCTGTAAAAACGGGAAAATAGGAAAAGGGTTGGGACTGTATTTAACTGAAGTGATTGTGCTGTGAAGATATTATTGCCTACTTACGGTAAAATAAGTATTGAACAAAGTTTATGATGGGAGAGTGAGAAAGACATACACGCTTGAATAGTAAAGTGTTATAATAAAATTAGGTTATGTCCTTTATTTGATATTGTTTATCGTGACGTTGAGCTCCTTGAGTGAGAAGTGAGACTGAGAACTGACAAATGATTGCACTGACTGGACAGATACACTCAAACCTGTGCAAATATTTCGTCAAAATACCATTTTAGATACTTATCTGCATGAGAGTGAGTGAGTTGACCAAGATAATGTTTGGACCCTAAAAACTGAAAAGAGACTATGACCTCTGAGTTTGTTCCGACTGTTTCTTCTTAGAGTTGTTAGGGACACCGGGCCCATCTTGTTTAAAAAATTATATGTGTAGAAGTGTTTGTAAAATAAACCTCATTTATCACAGGTATTTCTCAGTAACAGCCACGGCGGCGGCGTCTGGATTTGTGCCCAGTAGGTGACAATAGAATCGCCTCCTATTACATGGGACTTAAACATGAATGATGTAGGTACATCCCTGCCTAATCTTTTAGGGATTATAATAGGCTTGCTGTTGTTATGTCATCATAGGTATTTAAGAACCGTGCCACTAGCACTAAATTTCCGGAACGAATCCCGAAACAAGCCGAATCTTTTCTATTCAGGTTACATCAGAATTCATTTGAAATCGTTCCACTGCTCCAGATGCAATAAACAATAAACCAAGTTTTAGTACAAAACGACCATCTTCCTGCCTTTATTGTTCGCTGTCTAGAATTCTAGACTAGATTTACGGGCACTAGAAGTCTAGGCATGTGGTTTTATGCCGTTCTAAGTTAGTTAGAACAATTGGAACAAGTTGGGCAGCGGTCGAGCTTTTGTTTGTATTGTCTTACTAGATGCTGCCTGCGGGTTCACTCACATACTATATAATCTAGGTTATGGTCGATATACTTGGTTAAGCATAGCGAACCTACCGACCAAGTATATGGAGGGAAGTGGAAATTATGTTTTTCTTACTCCTCCGCTATTATTTTCTGATTACTTTTGTTGCGGGATCTAAGACATTTATATCGTTTCTCTGGGACTTCGTCGAGCTTCATTGTCTCGGCGCTTTTCTTGTGGTCGCCACTGTTGATTCTGGCTTACAGGAGTTACAGTGGTTTGGGAATAGTGTGGAGGGCTTGTCCCAAAATAAAAATCTACCTAACAAGTTTCATTTAAATAAGTTCGTAACAGAACATCACGTCTGTAATCCATGAAGGGTTAGGCAGAGGTGTTTCTAATAGAACACCGACACTTCGCCAGTTATGTTTAGGTCTCAACTAATAGGTGGGCGAGCCTATTGCTCTGCGTGTCAGAATGGCTGCTTCATCATCATCATCATTTCAGCCAAAATACGTCCACTGCTGGACATTCGCCTCCCTCAGGTGTCGCCACATTGATCAGTCCCGTGCGTCTCGCATCCAGCGGGTCCCCGCAACCTTCAGGTCATGAGTCCACCTAGTGGGAGGCCTTAGAACGCAATGTCTTCCGGTTCGCGGGCGCCACTCCAAAACCTTCCGGCCCCATCGGCCATCCGTTCTGCGAGCAATGTGCCCTGCCCATTGCCACTTAAGTCTGGCGATTCTTCGGGCTACGTCGGTAACTTTGTTTCTCATGCGGATGTCCTCATTTCTGATTCGATCACGCAATGGCTGAATGGCTGCTTGTATGTACCGTATCACATCAGGCTGGTGACCAAAACTTGCTACGTCTTTGCTACTTTGTACTTCCGATTGTCAATTCAACCGAGCACAAATCTGGACTCCGGAGTTGCTACTACGACATTCCTGTTAGAAAAACCCAATAACACTTAACCCGACATGCAGCAGTCGCACTTGCGACCACCTACGAGGAAGTTCTGTACATTGTAATACGCGTGATTGAGTAAAAAAAATGTAAATATCATCTAAGCTCAGCCTATTACAGTCTACTGCTGGACATAGACCTCCTCCAAAAAGTGCCACCGCACCTAGTCCTCCCTCATCTCTTCAACCCAAATCTTCAATAAGATAAGCGTCGAAGAGGCAGGGTATGCCAAACACAAGCCTGCAACTGTTCTCACTCCCATAATTTCTTCATGTTTCTCGGACCACACCTGTATAACAAACTAAACAACATTCTTAATATTTATCCTCTAATGAAATATAAATGTAAAACCTCAGTCACTACTTATTTGAAATCCTTGGACTACAAAGACACAGAAAAACTGTTGATCGCACTCAGATAGAACATCTCCACTAACTAATTAATTCTAATTTTGTGCCCGAACCACAATCATTCTTCAATCATGCTCACACTAAATATTATATCAACCATTCTCGCACCACAGTCACTCATACAACCTCCTACGCGTGCATTCCAAATCTCATATTGTTCATACACACTCTCCAGCTACTCACATGCGTTCAATATTTCTACAATTATTCTGTATTTTAATTTAATTTTATTGTTTTTTTTTTCTGTGTGTTTAGCATAACTTCCTGCACTTTTCTTATATCCAAAACCATTCTAATTAGAGTAGTCACAGCCGGCAAATGGCTGCGGGAGGGCCCTGGCGACTTGTAAAACAGGTTTTTTTTTAGATATATAATTCCGTGTTCGTGCTCCATTGTAACCCTAGCTATATGTAACTTGTGTGGAGAAAATAATTTTTATATTATTATTATTATCTCCAGTCTGACCATCACAAGACAAACAAACAAACATTTAAATTGTTAAGAAGGGTTAGGGTGAATCTGGATTGTGCCTGAGGCTTTGACGGTGCGGTTGAAGTTAAGCTTTTTAGTTGTACGCTACATAGAGAAACGTGGGACGGTCAAATTGAGTTTCGAGTTTATCTTGTTTTCGAAATGGTGAGTAGGAGTACTACATATTATTATGTTGTACATTGTAATCATTTGACTTAATTCGACTAATTCGGTGTGCACAAAACTTGATTGATCGAAACGGTATATTATACTTGAGTTTTTGAGCGGATTTTTGATAATCATTTAGAACATAAGCTTGTTAAAACGAAGTGTTCATTCGTCGTTTATGAAGTATCACGGAAGTTAGGCCTAAAGAAAGAAAAAGTGTTTACTGAATGTTGTATGTTGTTGTGTTTGCTGAGTGTTTACTGTGTGTTTGTTTTTTTGAATTATATTGAATTTGTTTAATATTTAAGGATTTTTTGCTAAATAAACACAATTTTCTTTCTTTTCTTTCTTTTCTTTCTTTTCTTTCTTTTCTTTCTTTTCTTTCTTTTCTTTCTTTTCTTTCTTTTCTTTCTTTTCTTTCTTTTCTTTCTTTTCTTTCCTTTCTTTCTTTTCTTTCCTTTCTTTCTTTTGTTTCTTTTCTTTCTACTTGTCTCACACAGGATATAACAAAAAAGATAAAATGTACAATGGAACAAAGATAACAAACAGTAAAAACAAAGACATTAAAATATTACGAGTCAAGCAAACATAATAAACATACCTATAGAACTACAGGGTTAGCTAAGGACACAACTAATTTATCAAAATTAATCAAGTTTCTAATTAATTATCTACGAGAAAAGAAGCAAGTTCGCCTCGAAAGTTTAATTTTCCAGGCATTGCCTAAATAATAAACCTCTTCTTTAAAAAAAAGTATTCCAGTTATCATTTGTAATATAAATGCTGTGAAATGTGTGAGTTGAGTTATGAACTCGAACGCTTGGCGGCTGGCCAGCATATTACCGTGGCCGATATAGGTGTCCTGCAAGAAATTATGCAATAAAATTGAGTAATACTCGCAAAAACCTATCTTTATTTATTGTTATTGCGATATTCTGCTTATTTTTATTTCTGTGGTTTCGTTGCGAAACTCAGTTATGGCAACACTTTTGCTATTAGGACTTTATCTTTTGTGTTAGGCAGACAGGAGTGGATGACTACTAGTAAAATGTACCTATCATTGCCTGTTTATGTAATGATTTTGAATAAAATAAAATAATTATCATCATTTTATTATTAAGAAAAAAACCACAAAGTTTCACAATACATACACAGTTACACAATATAATGAACCATACTAATAAACCTTCTTAAAACTATAACCACATAGGTTCGTAAAGTGGTCGCCGTTTTATTTTTGTCTGTGTTCATCTTTGTATACGTAATTAAATAGGTTGCTGGTTGGTTGGTGTGAATATAATAGCAATAACTTACGTTAATCTGTCTAATTAAATGGACTTTATAGATCATCGGCTAAGCATCTTAGTCTATGCTTATGCATACCTCGATGTGGCCAAGCATTTCATCGTATGTCAAATTTATGCAAATGCAGTTGAGAAGACTTGAGGAGCTCGTTCCGTATGGTGTCGGACGTAAAGAATAGCCACCATCCCATATCGTCCCGTGGGTGTCGTAAGAGGCGACTAAGGGACTTACCAGAGAATGGGCAGCAGCGTTCTCTGTGCCTTTGTAACAACCAAACTGCGATCGCCAACCCGCCTGCCAAGCGTGGCGATTATGGAAAATCCCCCCCCTTCCTTCTGGGGGAGGCCTATGTCCAGCAGCATTTAAATTTAAATACACATTCTGTGAAAATTTTAACCGTCTACCTACCTATTAGGAGTTATGAGCTAAAATTTTGATCATCAGCGTAAAAGCCTCGTTATTTTATAGGTGAAAGAAATATCTGGTTGAAAAACCAGATATTATTTTCACCTATAAAATGTTTTGTCCCAAATTGTGCGAATTTAACATTTTACTCGTATCTAGCCCCCTGCTGTTTCTCGAATCGTTACGTTCTACGTAAACGTACCTTCTCTTTACTTGACACATTTGGATACTCAACCATAGACACGGTATTGATTTTTCGCGGCAATGAGTAACTTTAGGCAAGGGCATGAAGTCAGTGAAGCATGTTATTATACTTATTCAGAACTTACACCTCATTTTAAGTTGGACTAATTCATATTGAAATACTGTTATAAGTTTTTAAAATGACACGCCACTAAAACTATCATTACCACTTAAATCGGGATACGAGTATTAACCATGTTTACTGTTTGAACTCAAAATAATTGGTAAACATGATAAATGTCACGTTTTCATTGTTTAATGATAGTAAAATATCGTTGTTTGTCGTTTACTCCTAAATTTAGTTAATAAGGTAATTTAAGCTTGTTTTTAAGGTTCCGTAGCCGAATGGCAAAAGACGGAACCCTTATAGATTCGTCATGTCTGTCTGTCCGTCTGTCCGTCCGTATTTCACAGCCTTTTTATTCGGAAACTATTAAGACTGAGAGGGATTCAGCTGCATCCGGTTAGACTGGAAGCCGACCCCAACATTGGGAAAAGGCTAGGCAGATGATGCTTCACGATTTTGGCACAAATATTAAAAAAATAAATGATGAAGGGGGGTGTCCCCATACATGAAACTGAAACTAAAATAAAACTTTTTTCAAGAAACCTATTCGTGTGGGGTGTATATAAATTCGTGAAACCGTTTTTTTTCTGAAAGTCAATCGTTTGAAAGATAGACACTCAAAAAAAAGCGGTAAAATGAGTGTCCCCCCCTCTAACTTTTAAACTAAGATAGTGAAAAAAAACTTGAGAGGTGTCAAGGAACACCCGGATGGAACGAAGTTATTGTTATTATTTTTTATTATGTAAAAAAAAAAAAAAAGAAATGTAGAAATGAAAATATCTGGCTTGCTTTCTATAAGAGAGAGAGAGACAGACAGAGAAACATGCGACGCCGCACAGCTTACAATAGCTTACTATAGCAAAAAGTGTCGTGACAACTTTTCGTAAGAATTTTTTCCGTCTAGCCCCCTTTCACAACGCGCGATAAGGAACTTCGTTCCAATATATGTATGCTGTAGATCGCATAAAACTATCAACAAAAATTGATTTGAACGATAATAGATTTGGAGATATAGCACATTTAAAAAACCGCAATTATTACTTTGTCATTCATACAAACTCTGTGAAAAACAAACTTATCACAAAATAGGTACGTTTTTCTGTTGCTCTTTAACAAGAAATAATAAAAATTTAAGAGGGCTTCCCTACTACGATAGTACGGAACCCTTCATGTGCAAGTCCGACTTGCACTTGGTAATTATTTTGTTGATCGTAGAAGAATAATTGTTTATTTTTACATTTATAAGTAGTCTTTTTTTACATGTAAAGAGTCTTTAGAGAATTTTAAAGATTTTATCGGCCATGTGGCTTATAATTAAATATTTAATCATGATTTAAAAGGGCAATTATTAGAAAACTTCTAAAAACCTTTAAAGACTTAGCAAATAATACATTTATAATAAAAAAGAAATATAGCTTTAATAACTCAATTTAAATACAGCTTGCAGCAGCAAAGAGAATTAATAAAGTTTGCATTATTTATCAATGAAGGATTGGAACTTAAATGGAATAATACCTATTAGAATAATTTGAATAGAAAATATTGTTTATATGAAAATGTAAAACAGTGTTATTGTGCATGTCTGTGTTTTGAATTAAAATAATTGTAAGTCTTGCCAGTCATCAAAATTAAACTTTATTAGTTTATCATTACTGTAGAAGTCATAGAAGACTGAACCAGACACAGGCTTTCGAATCGCACACCCTATACCTTAAACCTCGGCAATTCTCAACCAGTTTCGACCGGCCTGCCTAGTGCCCTCTCGTATGTTCACCCGTTCGTGGTCTCCACTTGAGAAAACGTCTACCTCTCCGGTCATCGAATGGTCAAGGATTCTTTTAAAAAGTCGGTAAGTATGTTCTCTATTAGAACATACACTTTATCCAAGGGTTTTGCCCATTATTTAAGGTGTCTATTTCTATCCCCTAGGTTAAGGAATACTAGTAGTTTACGTGAAATTAATGAGCGCACTGTTTATATTGCATACTGTTTTAAATGAAAGAAAGAAAAGAAAGAAAAGAAAGAAAAGAAAGAAAAGAAAGAAAAAAAAGAAAAGACGGCACGGTTGGCACAGTGGCTAAGCGTTTGGACTGCTGCGCTGTGTGTCGCGGGTTCGATCCCCGCACGGAACAAATATTTGTATGGCCTGCAGATAGTTGTTTCGGGTCTGGGTATTTGTGTATGTGACTTTATATGTTTGTGAACGCACCCACGATACAGGAGAAAATCCTAGTGTGAAAGCAAGAAAAGAAAGAAAAGAAAGAAAAGAAAGAAAAGAAAGAAAAGAAAGAAAAGAAAGAAAAGAAAGAAAAGAAAGAAAAGAAAGAAAAGAAAGAAAAGAAAGAAAAGAAAGAAAAGAAAGAAAAGAAAGAAAAGAAAGAAAAGAAAGAAAAGAAAGAAAAGAAAGAAAAGAAAGAAAAGAAAGAAAAGAAAGAAAAGAAAGAAAAGAAAGAAAAGAAAGAAAAGAAAGAAAAGAAAGAAAAGAAAGAAAAGAAAGAAAAGAAAGAAAAGAAAGAAAAGAAAGAAAAGAAAGAAAAGAAAGAAAAGAAAGAAAAGAAAGAAAATAATAAAAAAAACTACTGAGCATGAGGTCCCGGGTTTGATTACCAATTATGGCAAATTGTAATTGGGTTTTTTCCCGGATCAGGATTTTCTCAGTAGCAGCCACGGAGTCTGGATTTGTGCCTCCTATTATATGGGGCGAAAACAAAACTGCGCGAAAAGTGGGTGTACTGGTACACATCAGCCTATCCTTTCGGAGATTACAGGCGTTATCTTATTTAACATTAAACTATCTGTACTCTACGATACGGCTCCAACGTTATATGATACTGCTTTGCTAGTCTTATTACCTGCCAAAAAGGTTTACTGTTAGTTAAATTTTATTGTTATTCAGACATAAATAAATACAGATACTTTACCTTCACTTGCATGTTCCATTTACTGCATTTCTTTGAGCTAACTTTAGTACTGTGTAAACGGAGTAACACACACGCCATGTTTACGATGCGAACGTTTTTATTTGATCGAACGGACAGGAATATAAATAAAGTTACACGACTGTTTGTGTACGTATATGTAGCTCAAGGTAGGATGCTCTAAAGGCTATTCAGTATATAAACTCCATCTGACCGTCTTCGTTCACATTGGCCAATCTTAGAGGAGATTTTCCATCGTCGCAGGAGATATTATGAAGGAAAACCTAATAGAACTATTTGCCCGATTCGGGAATCAAACCCGCAACCACACTCAGGAGTCGCGCTTGCGACCACGAGACTAACGGAGCAGTACACTCAGTACTTGTATCAGTAAAATCTTTGTGAAGTAGTTTAGGAAAGTCCTATAAACATACGCATTTCAGTCGCCATGCGTTTCTGGAATTCTAGTTTGTTTTGATGAAATGTCACATGAGAACCATATTGTGTACAACCATGTAGATATAGGTACTGAATCAGCGTCAGCGTAGCCTTTCCCAACTATTTTGGGGTTGGCTTCCGGTCTAACCAGATGCAGCTGAATACCAGTAACATACATACAGGAACTGCCTATCTGACCTCCACAACCCCGTTATGCTGGGTAATGCGATACCCCTTGACTAGACTGGTAGTCAGACTTTCGGGCCATTGACTACCTCTAACGACTGTCAAATATCTATTATTGATAGTCAGAACTAATGGCTTAACGTGCTTCCCGAGGCACCGAGGAAACTCGGTATGTAAAGGGCCCATGTCCATCCACAGACCATCCTAGGCAAACGCAGCTTAATCTGAACATTGATCCTAGCAGCTGTTATTATTAAACTACGAGCATGGCCGGTCATGGCCACGTGGTCCAATCGACCGCATAGTTCGAATAATCGGACTACGTGAATTTTATTGATGGTGACGCACAGGACCCGCGATTTTCTGTTATTACCCATATCTATCGGAACAGTCACCACCGTTAATGAACATCTGTCCTTGGACGGTGGTGACTAAACACATCAGCTGGGACCTGACCTGACCTCCTCCTGGGACCTTTGTGCTTTAGTAAAATACATGTGTTCCTACAAAGTACAAACCAATTGAAACTACACGATGTTATTTATTTAGTAAAAAATTCTCATCAGCTGTTTCGGTATTTTTTCTCTCTTAAATAAAGTTAAGTAGTAAGATGTCCTTAAGATTTGTAGGAATAAGAGAAAAGTTGTTGAAGCTCAACAAAAATACTCCCCTATGTTGGATGAAGGAATTAATTAAGCTTAGCGGACTGTGGCTTGTGCGGCTAGCGAGAAAACGAATAAGACAGTGCGGTGAGGAAACCTTGTACGTGACAATTAAAAGTAATGTTTAATTTCTCACAATTAAATTTTCTTCTATTAAGCTTAATATTTTTGAAATTAGAAGCTTTCAATTAGCAACAGCATTATATTTTTTATAACTAATTTCGAAAGGTGACATGGACATAGAATATTGGCCGCATATCATTGTATTTCGTGTAAGCAAATCTTTATCAAACTCTCGCAATTCAGCTGCAATACCTGTAAAATCCCGACTTTTGTAAACACTTGTTTCAAACTTTTTACCCTGAAAGGTCGTCAATATTACAGGAGAACTTGAATGTGAACCAGTAAGGGTCTATATCTAATAAAATCTTATTACAATGATTCAAAACTCTGTTTTAAACGTGATAAAAATCTGTTCTCCTCTCCGAGCCGGTCTGTGTGAACGGACCATAAAATGTAGGTATACATTATAATATAATATAATTAACAAGGCCACACATTCGAGTGAAATCTAGTGAGTCATGACTGAACCACATCATCAAACGATTCGTCAGACTTCCCATAACCTAATTTCAATACACAAATAATGACTTCTGCTGAAACTTTCAACTCACCTACAATACAACCTTAAAGGAATTAACTCAACTACATTCTATTGTGAGTCACGGTGTCGGTGATTCAATGGAGGTTTTCAAACGAATTACTCCATGATACGGCTGTTTCGGAGAACTAACTTCGTAATACTGTGACTCAACGCTATTGTGTTACTACAAAGAGCTTTGAGCTTCACAAATGTAGGTATAGAGGTAACTGTGGTACGGTCAGAGAGAACAGTCGATGATCGATTTAAATGCAATAATCCTTGTTACAGTAATCCTTGTTAAAGTACACAATCATTATTTGTGTAGTCTTTTCTCGACTGTGTTGGAGTCCAGTATAACCGAATGCAGCTGCGTGTGTATATTGAAGCGACTAGATTGACTCCTCCATTAGATTATTAACCATATATGTATGCTCCTTTATAATAGGTATCATAATTATGATATGCTTACCTAGCTTTTAGATCGTTTTACTTATCAAATCAAATCAAAAGTCATTTATTCAAACTAGGCTGATAATCAGCACTTTTCGAACGTCAAAATTTACTTTACTCATTTACAAGTGACAGTCCCCCAAAACGCCCACCCTTCGACACTTCCTAGTGTTTTTTGCTGGAAAGAAGAAGTGGCGGAACAAACTCCCCAGCAACACATCTGTCTGTTTGGTTAGAAGAAACAGACTCGATACAATAGAAAGGTGTAACTTAATATTACGATTGACTACAGACACAAATAAAAAAAAAAAAGACATAACATGTCAGTAAACTAATTTTGGAGAAAGAACATAAATAACAAAAATATTTCTAATTATTATTATTTTTTTTTTTTTTTTTTTTTTTTTTTTTTATATAAAACATTGCCCCACACTAGGAATTTCTCCTGTATCGTGGGTGCGTTTACAAACATTTAAACTCACATACACAAACACATCCAGACCCGAAACAACTATCTGTAGGCCATACAAATATTTGTTTCGTGCGGGGATCGAACCCGCGACACGCAGCGCAGCAGTCCAATCGCTCAGCCACTGCGCCAACCGTGCCGTCATTTATTCTATTGCCAGCCAACTTGACTTGTTATTTACTTTAACCGTACGACTGCAATCATTTCATGGAGACCCTGCCGCGCGTGCCAGTACTTCAAAATTCAAGGACATGGAGTTTCAGTATAATCACCACTTGCTACCTGGAGCCTGCCTTTACATAGAGTAACTGTCTATCTGCTTTGATAACTCTGTTAGTCCTGGGTATAAATATATATACGCATAACGCCAGATATAATAATAATAATGTATTTGTAGTCCACTAATACTAAGCCATTCCCCATTTTAGATGCATTTTGGACTCGAAATATAATATGCTCCCCGAAAATAATTGGCCAGATATGTTTAACTTTGTTTCATACAAAATGGTGTATCTTTCTAGCCACATACGATTTAATAGTATAAAACCTGATTCATAAAGTCCTCCCGACTTTCGGTCACAGGGGTCAATCTTAGTCATGATTAGCCGTCGGCGCGGGAGATATTATAGTACACAAGTGTGTGCGCAGACACTGCACTCTTTTTTTTTTTTTTGGGGGTGGGAAATCATCAAATTACCCTGCCGCTCTTGGGCAGAGCGAAAGGGAGTGTCAGACTTGTACTGATTAAAAACCACCCATGTCCCTTCATGTCGAGGCCGCGGTATCCCTTGCGAACAACCCGCAGCCTCGACAGGAGACACTGCACTCTCTGTTCCTTTTCTGTCATAATCCGATGGGATGGCAAACCGACTCGAAACTTGATAGTACGAATTTACTTATTTATTTTTTAAGTTTCCAAATTCTTTTGTTAAGCTTTTTTAACGGTTGACCTACTTCCCGTCACTTCTGCGGGTTGTTCGAAAGAGATTCCGCGGCCTCGAAACAAAGGGCTAAGAAGGAACATGGGTAGTTTTTAGTCATTAGAAGTCTGACACTCCCTTTCGCTCTGCCCAGAGTGAGAGGGGTTATTTGATGATTTCTTACCACCTAAAATAAAAAAAGGGGTTGACCTACTTTGTTGCTAACCGTATTTACTCGATAGGTAAGCTAGGAAGACTACAAGGTTATCGTGAACCAGATACATTACCGATTTTGGAGTTAAACCTACATTGACTATGCCTACGTCACTAGAGGCACCATGTGTGAGACCTAACGAAATGGAAAAAGGTTCAGCCCAAGGTCGGAGCTCCCAGCTGTAGGTCAATTTAGGACTAAAGTTAAACACCGTTCTAATTTGAAGCCTAGATTTAAATGGTAAACAAGATACTGATTCTGTGGTCAGACTACATGGCCTTGAAGTTGGCCTAGCATACTATTTTACCGTGTAGGTTTTTGAAGCAAAGTGCATTTATTATATACAATATTGTATCCTTTCCACCCTGTTTATTGCATTGATGGAATAACAACCCTCGGTGATGAACCAAGTGTTGATAATTCATCAGATTTCTTTTATAAATATTTTATTTAAGCATTCACAACGTTGCAACAGTCTCAGTAAAAATAATATTTATGTTACAAGTAATTTTTTACAAGTTTAATTAAACAGCATATTTTTCACAGAAAAATCAGCTTCTAAACTAATTTTTTAACTTTAAAGCTTCTTTAACTCCATTGTAATTTGCACTGTAAACTGTAGTAAGTAAAGTACTTGTTCAAACAAATATAACGCTGAGCCGGATTGACGGCGTCGGAGCTCGTTAGTTAAAGTGTCCTCACAACAAAATCTTAAATGGAGCCAAGAAACTAGAGGTGCTACGCTCGTAGGCCCTCTACGAGATTTGCTACGAGCGTAGCGGCTGCGTAGCACTACATTGGAATTCCAATTAACGACATTGAAGATGTACGACTGTACGTTTCCTGTCATTTGTAGATCGTTGACGTAGTTAGAGGTAGTCAGTGGCCCAAGAGTCTGGCAAACAGTCGTGCTATACATTTTTAACTAATACATGATTTACCAATTTTTAATAATCATATTACAATTTTACTTAGTAAACCTGGTAGTCAGTTAGCCTGGTACTTTGACTATCAGTCTTAACAAGGGGTATCGTATTACCCGGTACTAACTGTGTTGTTGAGGTCAGATAGGCAATCGTTACATGTAACATACTGGTATTCAGCCGCATCCGGTTAGACTGAAAGCCGAACCCTACGTAGTTGGAAAAAGGCTAGGCAGATGATGAGGTGTTCATTTTATGGTTCAGTCCGGCCGAACTACACTTTAGATTATTATTTTTGGAGTAAAAAAAACACGTTTTACGGAAGAAGTCAATGTGACGCATTGAAAACATTGTGCAGGTGAATCCATTGAATAGTACGGGGGTCTTAGAGGTATTTGAAAAGTTTGAGCTTTGACCCCCAATATCTTCGTACCTAGCGGGTTCCCAGGTATGCCGCCATGAGATCGCACCGGAGGTCTGTCCGCTGCGCAGCAATTTGCCCCGGGAACGGAATGACCCCCCGGTGCAGCGCCTCCGCGCGCCATTCATGCAGGCGCGCGAGGACTATCGCCTCCAGATCCCATGGCGGCAATCCGGCAAGGAGGTTCGCCGCCTCGCGGGAGATCGTGCGGTACCCACGGACTAGCCTTACGGCCATCACCTTTTGGGGCGCGTTCAGGTAGTGGGCGGCCCGCTTTCTCAAAGCACTCGCCCACACCGGGGCCCCGTAAAGGGCCATGGACCGCACGATCCCCGCAAGAGCCTCCGGCAGGAGGCGTTTGGCCCCCCCCCAGATTGGGCAGGAGCCACCTGAAGGCAGCCGCCGCCCGCTCCAGTCTGGGAGCCAAACGTTGGAAATGCTCCACGAAGTTCCACCGGCTGTCGAGGACAAGTCCAAGGTACTTCAAAGTACACTCGACGCCGATGGGAACCCCTCCCACCGTTAACTGGGATCCCGACGGTAGCACGTTCCCACGTCCATGGAAGCCCATGGCCCCCGACTTGTGAAGTGCCACCTCGAGGAGAACAAGTGCCTTGTAGCTTCTTTAAGGGTATACATCCATACTGTGTATCCGCGATTTAGTGAAAATGTAGTAAGAAATGATGGTAAATTACAAAGGTCTACTGTGTAGCTTACATTGTATTCGTGATTTAGTGAAAACGTAGTAAGAAATGATGGTTAATTACAAAGGTCAACTGTGTAGCTTACATTGTATCCGTGATTTAGTGAAAACGTAGTAAGAAATGATGGTTAATTACAAAGGTCAACTGTGTAGCTTACATTGTATCCGTGATTTAGTGAAAACGTAGTAAGAAATGATGGTAAATTACAAAGGTCAACTGTGTAGCTTACATTGTATCCGTGATTTAGTGAAAACGTAGTCAGAAAAGAAATGATAGTATATTACAAAGGTCAACTGTGTAGCTTCTTGAACACTCATAAAAGCCACAATAGCGTTATTATACTTACACAAGTGACTATAATAAGTAGACAGACAATCCCAAAAACCATTTATATAATAGCCCATCTGTTACTCCTTGACCCAAATACGTGTTTCCCAGCAATAAAGGCTAGGTCACATTTCTCAGTATTTTAAAACTTGTGGCACATATAGGGTAATTGCTTCATTGCTCTAGTGGACGCAAGCGTTGCTGTTTAGCCCGAGGTTGTGGGTTCGATTTCTAAGTCGGGTAATGTATTATTAGGTTTTTACACAGGGAATTTTTCGTTAGGAGCCCACATCAGTATTTGAGTCCGGTTGACAGCAATAGGATCATACACATAGGCATTAAACATAACCAAATAAAATATTGGAAGAAAAATAACCTACTTCCAAAAAAGTCAAAAAGTACCTTTACTTTCGGAAGTCAGTCACTTGCTTGTTTCATTGGACCTGATCTTTTTTGAAGTTGGTTAAATAATGTGGTTGTAGTATTAGGCGCACCTATATCTAAACGTTCTGGTTATTTGGTATTTAAATATGATTATCATTGCAAGTACTTATTGGCTAATATGTGTTTTGTGGAAATTATATTTTACTTACATTTTTTTTCTGATTGATATCGTTTCGGAATCCAAGACAGTTAAATTGTTTCTCTGGGACTTTGTCGGTCTTCAGTGTCTCGGCGCTTTTGTGGTGGTCACTACTATTGATTCTGGTTTTCGGGAGTTGCAGTGGTTTGGGAATACTGTGAGGGTTTGTACCAATAAGTGTATTTTAATTGTTTTGTTTAGTTCACATATTTTTGCAGTTTCTATGGCCCAACAGTGGCCGGCTGCCGCTGCTGACAGCTAATCAATCCGCGTTCACCCGCCGCCGCTTTTTAATATTACCGCAAGCTTGGCTTCACGATGCGACGCCCGCATTGTTGTCTGAACCTCTTGCAAATCATGCGACGACATCTAACCGAGAATGTTTTGAGAAAATGTGGTGCTTTTCAGAAGAAATTAGGATGATTTTTGTTTGTGTAATTGCTATTTATTTTGGGAGATTATAGCTCCATAACCTCTCACGAAAGGCTCTCACTTTTTCACGAAAGGTGTATGGATTTTTTTCGATCTGTTTGTTGTTATTGTTGTGTTTCATATTAAATCAAGAAAATCTAGTTCAGAAGAACAAGATACAAAAAAAAAAGACGTGTGGCACTCGGAGACTGCCGCGGTAAAGCTATTGCATAGCATTTTTTATCAACTTATGCAATTATAATTATTTATTTATTTTATTAATGCAGTATTTTTTTTCCTTTGTTTTTTTTTCTTCGTAAAGTTAAATAATATTGAGGCATACATATATTACAATTTGTTTTTAAATATTATTAAATCAAATTACATATCCACGTAGGATTTTTCTGCTTTACGTTGACGAAATTCCCTTTGACGTTCAGCATTTGTTTTTGGTACTATTTTTTTTTTCTTCATTTTTCTTCAAATTTTTCTGACGCTGGTAATATGCCCTTTGACGTTCACAATTTCTTTTTCTTTTTAGCTCTTTTTTTTAGCTCTTTATGCTTTTTTTCTCTATAAAAAAAAAGAGTTTTTGAGCGTGTTAGTTAATTTTATAAGCGTAAGATAAGATACTATTAAAAGAAATTATCAATAAATTACATTATTTTTTGAGCTAACATATTAATAAAAATGAATTAAATTATATAAATCAAATGTAACCTTCATAGTTCTAACCACTAAGAAAAACTATGACACAAATTAAAAGAAAAAGTAAATGACATCTTGACAACTGACGTAATGTCAGATGAAAAGTAAACATTGAAAAATTATAAGATTTAATATTTTATAAAAGATGAGGATGATTAGTAAAAGTGTAAGTATAAATACTATATTTCCCCAACATTTTGGTTATCTTTATAGCAGTATTATATATAAATTAACAAAACAAAAAAGAATACTGCATTTGTTATAATAATAATAAAATGAATGTATATAGAGTACTAACTCATTTTCTTTCACTATATTTTCGTGACTTTCTTCATTAATAAATGCACTTTGTTTATTCATATTTAAAACACTTTGTACACAAATTATACGAGTACAGATATTCACTGTTGTACATAGATGATGAATACCTATACACCTATATACTTTCTCACAAACAGCTGATTACGGTAGTTTTCACAACCAATGCCACCTAAAGGCGGGTTGCTGAACTAAAGAGACAAGCGTGATATTTCAAAAAGTCATTGTCAAGTGTCAATTTGTTAGGTTTTTGTTTTCGTTACGGAATTTCAGGATTCGGTCCCCACGCTCAAGGCCCGCGATAGAAGCTATGCAATAGCTTAAAAATATATTAAAAAAGGTTTCTTGCAGAAATCAAGGACAATTTGCTTGAGACAAAAGCATATATACCTATATTCATTGTGTTTCACGTATACATTAGATTCAATCACATTGCTATGTTACAATAATCTCCTGTTTCCAAGATACATTTTATTCGACATCTAAAGTTTCCATCATCCAGCCTCACGCTCTATTTCAATCCATGAATAGTGTACTAAAGTTTACCAAACTGCCAACGGAGAACGAAAACACACATGGTTTTTTTTTCTTTTTCATTATTTTTAATCAAACAGTTCCATGGAAGTTCCCGTTTCGTCAAAGGACATATTCGCAGTGAAATGTTTTTTAAAGGCAATCGAGATCGCTTCCTGATGCTTTCGCGTAACTATTGGTTCTCGATATTCCGTATACTGGAACTCGTGAATGGCCAATAACAAACCGCTGATTGCTGTTTGTTGTGGGCTTTTTTCTAAGTATTCCTTTTCATTTTCAAATATCTTTATTTACCACTAGTGGCCTGTACCAGCTTCGTAGAGGTGGACGTTTATTGTTTAAACTTGAAATAAATATAGCCTATGTTACTCAGGGACCATTTAGCATTGTAATTGTGAAAGATTTGTTTAATCGGTCCAGTTGTTTTTGAGTTTATTCGTAACAAAGAACCAAAAATTTAAAATTACTCCCAGAGTTATGAAATGCAAAAAAAAAGATAATTAATTCGCATGTCTAATTTGGAAATTATTTACTTTGATTAACAAAACATTAGTTGACATATACTGTTATTGATGCATGATATAACGATCAATATTATATTATAATGTTTATTGTTACACTACCCAGAGGCTTAAAAGTAAGTTTAATACGAAATAAAACTAAAAGTAAGTTTAATAGTAACTGTACATATACACTATGCATGAATATATATTATATAACTTTCTCATATATCTTTAGATTTCCCTCAAAATCAAAATGTTTTATCAAAACAGTCTTCTCATATACGCCTACATAATTAATTAAATAAAGCCGTAGGAATAGGAAGATTTTATGATCGCCTGTGCTTGTGTGGTTTCGCCTTGACTCGACCCTAATTAATCTGACATAAAAAATGTATACTTTGTGCTTTGAAGGGGATTGGCAGGGGTCTAAGTAGGTGATATAAAAAGCTTATTATTGACTCATTTCAGGGCAGTGACCTTTTCGCAAGATAAAGCTTGTTGTGGCGTTATAAATGGTCAGAATTGTGTAAGAAGTTCTCGTTTCGTTACTAAATACATACATAAGTATTTATCCTATGTGAAGGTATACATAATAGGGGCAGTGTTATCGTAAAGTAGTGCATCAGGTAGGTATTTTAATGTACGTGGAAAAACAAGCGGTATTTTTTCTTTTTTACCCGAGTTTTTAAACCCCTAAAAAAGTGAAATCAGAAATAACGACGCTGAAAAAGTAAAAAAATGTAGGTATGGAATTTACAAAACCAATGACATTTTGATATCTTTGTGTACATAATAATGAATTAATAAACAATTGGAATGTGTTGGAGAATCTTGTAGAAAGATTAAATAATAAAAGCTATGTTAGTTAAGTGTGTTCATCAGGATGCATCTATAAACAATAGCTCAACAAATATCGGGGAGTCGTTCCTCCTTGCTATCGTCTCCAGCACGCTTAGTATGGCGATTCTATCTCTATTCTACCAAGAATAGACAAAGCTTTTTCCATACAATTTGACATGAAATTTTGCTACAATCTGTCATTTTGTCGATTCTTCCGTCGACAAAACCCGTTTCTACGGTGGTCATACTACGCGTGCAGCAGGGCTATTGCGTAACTTTTTAAATGTCAGTCGCTATGATAGCCCTGCAAGATGGAGTTGGAGAAAAATAACGCCTCAGACATCTTCCAAACGCTCGAGAGAAAGATGAAAATACAAACACGAATCGCATTTACAGTGACAACAAAAAAGCTGCAGTTTATGTCAGACTCATACACAATATTTTAGTCCCTTGAAATTATTCGTTTAATCTGAAAACTCACATAACCAGACGAAAGTCATCCGAATGCAAAGAGTTCTCGTAGTAAGGTTCGCACGTGAACCAACGAACGTGCATCCAATTTCACCGGCTGACTCTGAGCGGAAGGATCTAGAATAGAAGCCAGCGCAGTGTTCTCAATAAACCTGCTCTGTGCACGATATACTATACTGTCATGGATATTGTAGTGAGCTGAAAAGAAAACCCTGTTTTTTGAAGTTATATGTTGCTGGTTGCTGATATCGTTTTATGAAGAGATTAAAGTGGTGGTTTTTCCTCAATGGATAACTGGTAACACGGTTGCTTATTGGTCAATGCTTATGTGATTATATTGATAATAATAATATAATATTATATTATATTGCTTTACTAGCTGATGCCCGCGGCTCCGCCCGTGTAGATGTCGGTCAAATTCTATATTAAAACCTTCCTCGAAAACCACTTTATCCATTGGTGGAAACAGCATGAAAATAGGTGCAGTAGTTTTTGAGTTTATCGCGAACAGATAGACAGACGGATGCGGCGGAGGACTTTGTTTTGTAATGTTATGTTTGTGTATTGTGTTTTGTGATAGTGATGATAGTGATATTTAGGTAATAACAGGGATAGATTAGGATTATTGAAATTACATTATTATATGTATAGTTAAAAATAAATCTGTCATCTGCATTGCCTTTTACCAACTAAGTTTGGATCGGCTTCCCGTTTAAACGCATGAAGTTGAATTTTATTCAACTAATTTACAAACAAAAAAAATTTTTGCGTCGAAATATCAGGACCGACTACTTAAATGATAAGAATAGCTGGTCGTTGAGTTGAACACAAGACAATGTTTGTAATTTATGTTCTTTCTCCAAAATTAGTTTACTGATAATATGTTATGTCTTTTTTATGTTTTATTATTATATACCTTTTATTATTGATTGTAGTCAATCGTAATATTAACTTACACCATAGTATTGTATCGAGTCTGGTTCTTCTAACCAAACAGACAGATGTGTTGCTGGAGAGTTTGTTCCGCCACTTCTTCTTTCCAGCAAAAACACTAGGAAGTGTCGAAGGGTGGGCGTTTTGGGGGACTGTCACTTGTAAATAAGTAAAGTAAAGTAAATTTTGACGTTCAAAAAGTGCTGATTATCAGCCTAGTTTGAATAAATGAGTTTTGATTTTGATTTTTGAGGAACGAGAAACAAACAATAAAGGTAAATATCCCGTTTCCAGTTTTAATAAAAACATTAGTAAACATTTTAAAAATATTGTACAAGTATATCACAATATCTAAAAGTACAGAAAGATAATTCTGAAATTGACCCACTTTATGATCAAAATTATCTCATTCACCGTCAACATAGAAGCTTTTTCAAAACTATCTCTGGTACTCACGTTGCGGTGTCTCCGTGTTCAGTCGAGCACCCTCGTCGGCGCATCGTTAAAATCGAGCGTCCTTCACTAGGCACCTCTATGCACGCCTCAGCACGTCTTTTTGTGACCCGTTTTAATTGTTACCGATTTCAGCTTTGTTTTGTCTAGAATTTTTTTGTTTGGGTAAAAAAATTGTAACGATATAAAACTAAATAGACTGAAATAAAATATGTAAATAAAATTTTACAAATAGCACTTTATCTCATGGTTCATAAGGACAATATTCAATTGATTGTTTCGTTGGTTTCATGGTTTATAGTCCTTTTTTTTTGGGGGGGGGTGGGAAATCATCAAATAACCCCTCCCGCTCTTGGGCAGAGCGAAAGGGAGTGTCAGACTTCTACTGACTAAAAACCACCCATGTTCCTTCTTAGCCCTTCATGTCGAGGCCGCGGTATCTGCGAACAACCCGCAGCCCCGACGGCCATGGTTCATAGTCCTTGATTGACATAAGAGCATTGTTAAAGTGTGCGAATTGGTAAAATTCGACGGAGTTCGTTGACAAATATTTTTAATTACATCTTTATATAAATCTACAGTAGACAACTTTAAAGACACTAAAATGCACTGAAACTCAAACTTCCTAGAAATAAGGTTACACAAAACCGGCTAACAAGAAACAAATTCCTTTATGAACTTCGCAGACTTCCGGACGTTCAATGAAAACACTCCAAGGCTTTTTAATAGTGGTAACCAGAAACTCCTCTAAAAACCAAATCAGCTCATTATAAAGTTAGGCAGTCTCAGTCTGTCAAACAGCCCGTTGATGTTGCATGAAAGGAAGACTTTATAAAGGAAGACGAGCGAGTTTGTTTGGTAAGATATTTGATAGAGCATCGAATTTTGAGTACAGTCGACCAAGCTAATAAGTATACAGCCAGCTAACTTCCATAAACTTTTAAGATTATACAGATACAATTAGAGACAGATGCCAAATGATACAGCGTTTGACATCTGTACATAACGCACCTTCTTGTATGTATTTTATATGTTTTTTGATATCCTTTTTGTCTATTTGATTTTTGTTGTTTTAAGTCAGATGAGATTTGGTTTTGTTCTAGCTTAAGAAAGTCAGTAAAAATTACTACCATTTGAAAAAGCGCCTTTCTTTAATAGTTTTAATAAATACAGTCCATTCTCACAATAACAACATCAGTCGCTTAATGCGAAACGCTATAGAAAACAAAATTGCAATCAATATTTTCAGTGCACTGGAATTATAAAAAACTCTCCCTTCATACTTATTAGCTTGTTCAACTGTACCTATATTTTGTGAGTTGGTTGCAGCTTCCACTGGTTGTCTTCAAAGTTTGTTTAATGAAATGAAATGTCTGCTGATTCAGAACGGCATACAACATGGATGTAGTGAGATATGGTTTTCTTACCCGTGTTTGGATTTTACTAAATTGCCGATTTTTCTGATATCATCCCCGGAAACCAGTCTTAAAAAGGGGTATCTATTACCCTGCAGATACTAATGGGATTGTTGAGGGCAGATATGTTGAGGGCCGTTACTCCACATAAAATACTGGTATTAAGCTGCATCCAGTTTGACAAGATAGTTGGGAAAAGATTAGGCATATATTATGATGATTAGTTCCCGGAAAATCTAGATCAAGGAAAAATCTTTGAATATTCGAAAGATTGCTCAACAAATATTGATAACTATAGGCATAGAATAAAGGGTGGCCAATTCTAACACGTCATAATCAATACCCAACACCTCTTCTGTATTATTCTCCAAATCTACACAAAACTATTCATCAATTCGTCTCACAAAACTCCTACCATTTAATTTAAAAGCCTGCAGATAAAAAACAATAAAAGCAAGCACATATTCCACCCCGAGGTGAGTCGCTGAACGTATGGAATCTGTAAAAGGCTTCATCAGCGACCCCCACGCGCAACTTGTCCGCCGCGCCATGCATCCAATTTAACTTTCTTGCTAGCACTCCTACCAGCGGTTGTCCGTAAAACTATTCGTCGTTGGATGGTATTAAGCCTTCTATGATGTAACATTTTTAGTTTTTCTCATTTATTTGTACTTTGTGACCAAATAAAAGTAAAGTAAAAATGAACATTGGAGCTGTATTTATTGCATTGCGGCGAAATTCTGAAATAAATACAATGGACAGTTTCAGGCTCTGAATATTACTATCTGTGAAAAAATATAATTATCCTTTCAATCGGAAATAGATAACCGCCGGTCACGCTTTTGTGTCTTGGAGTGTAAACGTGATAGTGAACCACAAACAATGAGACACTTAATATTGTGTCCTGCATGTCCTATTGTTTGTTCACTACAGGAACTGATGGACACTACCGAACTCGCCAAACTAGAAGCTCGGTTCTCGGTCGATACAATTTACATTGCCATAGACTGGCAAAATTGGTATACCAAATTTTATAAAATGGAGGTTACCATATTGCTATTCTCAAAGCTAACCCAAAAACATAGAGATCCCGTACCACATAAAAATATTGTATTATAAACAATTTTTCACTGTTTTCTTTACGTTACAAGAATAGCTAACATTCTTTTCCTTTTAGAAGGTCTCTTGGGCCTCGCGTGCTTGGTTAAAATGTAACCCATGTCCGTCCGGAGTGTCATCTCATTTCAGACGAAGAATGTTTTAAATCGGTTCAGTGGGTTCGAAGATTACTTCGAGCATGAAATATATTTCCATACATTTTTATTTTCTTATTTTTAACGGAATAAAAGAATCAAGATATAGCGTGAGTTCCCGTCATAAGTGCAAATACTATGATTTGAAATTATAATCTTGCGATCACCCACCATTACATACATACATAAATTCAGCCTTTTTCCCATGAGGGTAGGCAGAAACCAAAGAACGCCACCTGCTACAATCCTTACAAACTCCTTTTGCCTCGTCCACGTTCATCTTTACTCTTAAACTCTTGTTTCGTCTTTACTGAACTGTGAATCTAGGTCATCCTACTGAAGGACAAAGGGCTCTCCCTAAACTTTAAGTTAAAAAAAATGAAGTGTCTGCCAATAGTAGGGCTTTCGCTGGTTCGTAATACCCTCTGTTATAGAAAATATTGCTACACAACTTTGATGGGTGCTCAAATCTTGATTGATAACTCGAGTTTATCCGTCGCTCCGAAACTTTCAAAATCGGTAGCTTATACAACTACTTTTAATACCAAGTTTTGGAAGGCAAGCACGTAGTGCTTTCTAGTTATAAAGTTTTGATTTTATGGAAATTCGGGAGACTCTAGTTTAGGTTTACGGATAGTTTTATGCCTAATTAAATAAGACCCAAATTAAGAGACAGGTCAAACCATCGATCATGTTGTTCGTTTGTCGCATAATCTAAAAAGGAAAAACTATACACCAGAGAATCATCTACCTAGCCTTTTTACCATTTTTACTATGCTAAGTACCAGTTTTTACATAAAGTGACTACATTTCTGACTTTCACAACCCCTTAGTAAGACTGAATGTCAGAGTTTTGGATTCTGACTACTCCTCACCACTTCAAAGGGTAGTCGAATTAAGTATTTGTTATTAATTTCAGCGTGACAGCTCCGCGCGTGCCCGACAAAAAGGGTCTTGACTGACGGACAATAAAGTAATCCATTAATGGTTCCGTTTTTACCGATTAAGGTTCAGAAACCTGAACTGCGGGATGTTCGAAAGAGATACCGCGGCCTCGACACAAAGGGCTAAGAAGGAACATGAGTGGTTTTTAGTCGGTAGAAGTCTGACACTCCCTTTCACCACTGCGCCCAGAGCGGGAGGAGTCATTTGATGATTTCGCACGTTCCAAAAGTCGATAGTCCTCGCGCGCCTGCATGAATGGCGCGCGGAGGCGCTACACCGGGGGGTCACTCCATTGCCGCGGCAAATTACCGCTCAGCGGACAGTCCTCCGGAGCGATCTCATGGCGACATGGAGAGAACGACTGTCGCAACCTCGTGCAGGGCAAACCACGATAGTGGCGGTAAGTCCCCTCTTTGAGGATCGCTGGAGAGGCGCCACGGAGGCCCTCACTTTCCGTCTGTCGCAGGTCCTCAGCGGACACGGTTGTTTCGGGAGGTACCTGCGAATCAGGCGGACACGCGGAAACGCCCGGATGTCACCATTGTGAGGATCGGCCGGAGGACACGGTGGAGCACAGTGGAGGAGATACCGAGATTCGCAAGAGATACCGCGGCCTCGACATAAAGGGCTAAGAAGGAATAAGGGCGGTTTTTAGTCAGTTTTCCCAAGAGCGGGATTATTTGATGATTTCCCACCCCCCAAAAAAGAAAAAAAAAGGTACAGAAACATAAAAAGATACAAAAAATATGTATAAAATAAAAAGAAAATAGATAGTCTATAATATAGTCCAAAGATAGAAGAAATAAGAAAATTATCCTAAAATCATTTCGAGAAAGCCCTCCAGGTAAAGGAAATGTAATTCGTATAAATATAAACGTATTTGGAAATAAACAGACATCCGCCTTGAATGCCAAGGCCAAGCCTGCTCAGGAATAATGCCGATCCGATGGGCGTTGAGTAGGCGGCATCCCTATTCATTATTAAGTGGCAGTTATAAATAACTATTATCGGAACAGCAGTTACATTCCTTATTAGGTGTTGCCAGCGGCTTCGCCCGGTACAACTCGAAAATTATCCCACAGGAGGATAAAATCAGGATAAAAACTATCCTATGTGTTAATCCAGGTTATAATCTATATGTGTACAAAATTTTATCCAAATCCGTTTAGTAGTTTTTGCGTGAAAGAGTAACAAACATCCATTCCATCCAAACAAACTTTCACGTTTATAATATTAGTAAGAAGTAAGATTAGTAAGAAGTAAGATAAGATTATATATTTATAGTAGGATTTGCGACTGTGGATGCGACATGTTTTCATTCATAGACATTAGACAGACTTGTGTATTTTAATCTCGAATCTTTCGCCTGGATTGCATCGTTTTCTGCCTAGCTGGTCAAGTGGTCGTAAGTGCGACTGCTGTGCATGACATTCGGGTTCGATTCCCAGGTCAAGCAAAGTGTGTTGGATTTTTCTACCAGGAATTTCTGAGTAGCTCGCATTTGGCTTAAAAATAACTGGCGAAATATGACTGTATTAATGCACACCTCTGCCTATCTCTTCGGATTACAGGCGCGATGTTAGTTATGTTTCTTTTCATCGATCCGCCATGTAATTTGAAGAGCATAAATGCATTAAAACTTAGTGTCGGCGCATCGCATATGTGCGGCCAACCGGCCCGAGCGCGGGCCGCCGATCGCTGCTGCACGCGCTCCCCTCACTCAGCTCACCGACACAGGCCACTACGGGCATTTCTTTGTACATATTATTGATAATGTTAATTATGGTATTAAACCTATTTTATATACAGTCCACTACTCTTATTGTCTAATGCCCACTCGAGTCTATTCACTTAGTAATTCGAAATGTTTGATGTATATGGATGTATAAATGTATACTTAAATGTCATGAGTAATATCTAAACATGAATTTAACTAGGTTCTCTCTACCGATCCTGAACCCTGAGAATAACACAACAAAATTAGAACTGATATCCTGCGGAAGGATGAACCAATATACCGTGAAACAGACACTTATTTCTGCTGTTCGAAAATAGATACGGAAACAAAAAAGTGCGAGTCTGACTTGCGCATGGAGGTTTATGTATAATCTTAGTACGGGATTTCATTATTTTTATATTTGTTGTTGTAGCGGCAACAGAAATACACATTCTGTGAAAATTTCAACTGTCTACCTATTACGGATCATGAGATACAGCCCATTGACAGACATACGGACGGACAGACAGCGGAGGCTTAGTGGTACTTAGGGCCCCATTGGTCACCCTTGAGGTGCGAAATCATAAAAAAAAACATTCCAGCCGTCATAATTTACAACAAGATGGATGACATTTATCAGCGAACATATCCAGTATTTCACATCCATCATTGGGATCCCTCCATTGAAACCCACATGCGTACATCGATATTAATGACTCCACAGATTCATTATGGACCTACATAAATTAAACATTTTCATCGCTGGCAACATTAACCAACTAACTTCCTCCCTTTCGCTTCGTTATTATGCCATGACAGTTATTGTAGAAACTTTCGTCCCCGGCTTTGATTCCGACCAAAAGCCTTTCTATCCCTACCTCAAACGGTATAAACCTCACATTCAACAGACTTATCCCTATCTCGCCCTAACACATGGTCTAAGAAAGGGATGGATATAGTGCAGGTGGAAAAGATTACGGGAAGCTGTAAGTTTGATTGGTCAAATTTTTTGTTATCATATAGTCGTTCGAACATCGAATTTATTGAGTCTGGCAGTCTATGGCCGATGATAAACGATAATAGAGTGATTGGAAAAGTATTCTTGTCATATTTTATTGTCTTTGGCCGTACTGATTGGTTGTTCAGAGGAAAATATTTTGTAAACAAAAACGTTAATATTTTCCAACGTTTTTCCTGTTAAGTTTGAGTTATCTTATGATTGGCATTCGGAAAGTTTTAATGGGTTTATGTTGTTCCTGTAATAAGAAGATGGGGAAAGTGTTTTCTTTTACTTAAGCTAAAGTTGTTTTGAGAAAATAAATAAAAAAAACTTTTAAACAATGTATAAAGTAACTTTTAATTTTGTTGTGATAAAAATAGAACTTTCATAAAGGGTTTCCGCGAATAGGTACCCAAACTAAACCCTTTTTGATATGAATAAATGTTTTGTTTAACAGTTTTTAGTTAAGTATACTAAAATAAATAAATTAAAATAAAATTATAATGAGAATAATAAGAAGTGTTTAAGTTGTTTCAGTGTTTTATAATGAGAATATCCTCAAATATTTTATATACTTTACCTTTTTTTTTTTGGATGGTGGGACATCATCAAATGACTGCTCCCACTCTGGGCGGAGCGTAAGGGAGTGTCAGACTTCTACTGACTAAAAAACCATGTTCTTTCTTAGCCCTTTGTGTCTGGGGCCGCGGTATCTCTTTCGAATAACCCGCAGCCCCGGGTGCCAATGGGCCTACAATACGGCAAACGTATAAGGCAAGCCGACTGTTCAGAAAAAATAAGGGCAAGCCAAGCTATAAGGCTTGTATAAAATTAGCACCACTAATAAATGGCCTAATATAATAACATGACGAGACAAATACTTTTTCATTTAATTTTCCGAACAAAAGCCCATCATCATTAAAGACCACAAAATATCAAATGACTAACATACTCAACAATACATTCGGCATAAACTCTCATTACTAAAAAAGGAAATTAAAAAATGAACTGCTGATAGGGATGCAGGGTTGAATGATGAGATATTATAATTGGCTGAGGCTGTTAGGTGAAACAAAGGTCCGTAAAGGGCGAGCGAAGCTTCCGGGTGGTATCGAGTGTACCCTCCCGCCCGGACGGGGACGGGGAACAAAGATTAAGTAGACCGAAAGAGGTGGCTATGTTTTTGCAAAACAATGTAATTTGTTGAAAACGCTGCACTACGATAATCAAAAGACATTATTTTATTAAAGGCCTTGTTTTATCTTAAAACAATTCTGTTCACGTCTTGGAAAAGGATATCAAAAAATGTCGTTGTTTACCAAAAAAAGTTCCCTGAATTACATTTTGAATGGTTACATTTTTGCAAAACACATTTTGTATTAGGTTTAGATTATGTCGCTATGCCAGTATTTGGTTCCGTTTAGGAGTATTCTTAAGCAGTCTTTTGTGCTTTCTATTTAGGTCATGGCTAATTTCCTTAAATTAAAAACATATTATGTATCACCAACCCTTTTCAAACCCACTTTTCTACTACCCCAATAACAAAACAACAGACAAAAAGCACCCCTATTTTGCCTATTCACCCATCTACCCTCCGCCATCTTTAAGGTTTTCGCGCGTTGTTCGCAGCGGGCGGCGCGGCGCAGCCAGTGTTGGTCAGTGCCCCGCGCGCCGCGTACCGAACGATACGCGTTCCCGACTGACACTACGACTTCACATCACTAGCCAATCCATTTTCAAATACTAAATATTTCTTGCTTGACGGCAATTTTTTTCTTCTTTCTATTCGACCAGTGTTTTGGCCATGTGGCGGGCATAAGAAGAAGGTTTTGTCCTCAAGGTAAGTCCTAAGATGTTTCTATTTTCAGGGTGGATTGGCACGTGTTTTTGCATCAGTTTCAGTAAAATGTTTTCTGAAATTATTTATTTAGCGTAATGGATACGGTTAATGGAAGGTTACTTTTTAGTCGTCACCTATTTATTTTTAGGTTGTATTATTTTACGCACGGTGAAACGTATAGTACGGGTATATTTTGGTAATGTTTTTTTATGGAAAGGTATAAACCGAAGCAGAATTGTGAACAAAAATGTGGGGTAAATATAAATCAAATTTTTAAAAAAAGTAAACAGCTTAGATTTTGTAAACGAAACAAGGGTATAATAAAAGTCATAAGATGTTAATAGTGTTAAGATAAAAAAATCTGATCAAAATAAATTACCTATATCTTTCATTCCCTTTTTATATAAAAAAAACTTTCATGCTTATATCTACAATAAATAATACATAAATAAATTAAATATTCCTCACACAAGAAAAACGCAAGGGTCAATGTACCAAGCTTCCACTGTCCTTGATTATATCACGCAGCTCTTAACAAAAAGAAAGATCTCTCTGATCTCTTTGAAAATAATGTTTATTTGTAAAAAATAATGACTGTAATTCTTGGCTCCGTTTTCTATTTTGTTGAAACAATAATTCGTAGCGTTATCGTAGCACTGAGCTACGAGGTCTACGGCGTAGCAGTTTATCGTAGCAGCGGTAACTAAGCGGTAACGGATTTTTTTTTTACAACTGTGATGACTTTGTTCTATGACTAGCCATGTTCTTCATTATAGATGTACCTATGTAGGAGAATGTATCAATAAACTTACAGGCTAAAATGTAATACCACAATGACATAATCCTCTTTTAATCTTATAATTTTCGTCATATTATTATGAGCAACTAGTATTTTTTTACCCGACTGCGGCGAAGCCCAAAAGGAAGTTATGTGTTTGACCTGTATGTATACATGTAAGCAGGTATGTATGTATGTCCGTTTCTTTGTTCCCTCACAACTTGACTAAAGTTTTTATAGTAGGTTTTATGGTAAGTTTTTATAGCGCACATTTACGCCATTCTACTTTATTGCAACAGTTTCATACTACGCTTTAAGTAATATGGATAGTAATGTTGGAACCTATTTAATATTAAATACAAAACATAACACCACGCTTTTAATTCCCGAGGGGGTAGGCAGAGGTATACTTATGGTACACAGGGCGTTCTAGCTTTGGGTCGGTGTCTAAGAAATTCCTGATATTTAAATAATTTTCATAAATTCTAATAATCCAAAGTTTAATTTTCTTTTTATCGCTTAGAATTTTTATATTTTAGCTCCCAGCGGTCTCGTACCGAGTTTTTATGTGCTGTAATGTTAACCCGTAAAACGTCGAGTGTAGTTCCACTGTAACCAGTTTAATGACCAGCGCTGAGGGTTGTTTGTTCCATTCCAGTCCTGAGGCCGCGGCACGGGAGGGTTATGGCCCGAATTCTCGCGTTTTGTTTGGGAATATTTAATTAATAAAGTTTAGGAGCTATAGGTCGTGACTTATTACGGGCTTTTAAACTGAATGTGCCCTCAATTTGGCTTTTGATCAAAAATGGTTCAGTATTTTTGCATTATTTTGCAAAAACCGACACAGTTGGTAAAAAGGTAAAATTTTATTGTTTATTGTATGTTAGTCTGTAAGGTATGTAATATCTACGGAATAGTTGCCTGAAAATAAATAAATATTGTGCTAAGTGTAAATCTTAAACCATTTTTAATTATCCGTGTTTCATAAATGCCTCTTCAGGTATAATTCGACAATTTAATGAAGCTATAGACAACTCACAAGCTTCAATAATTACATCGCTAATAGATTTTAATTTAATTATATTAAAAACGAGCTTCTTCAAGAGCGTCCTTCAATGTACTCAACCTTACTTCTTACGAGATTTTTTTTTGATAAGAAATCTTTCAGGTTTAATCGTAATTACATTGATGTTATGCAGCCTCTATGGATATATCATGCCTGTTTTCCGGGAAGGGTTTTGCTATAATACTACAGCATGGCCACCATTTGCAAAATGTGTTTAAGTCGTTGAGAGTGAGCCCATTAACAGGAACCGGACATCGTTCTAACTACTAAGAATTCTTTATGGGAAAACCGACTAACTCTCTATCTTATACATACACTCTCTCTCTCCTACACATATCTACCCGAAACGAGGATCGAACCTTGGACCACAAGTTCAGCAGTAACGGTTGCGGCTTCTAGACCAATGAGACAGTCGCCTTTTTATTTAGGTCTTAAAAAATCCCAGACCATCCTACAGAATGTATATCTAGACATCATTTTTCAATACGTACTACCTGAAATTCATGCTTCAATTTTGAAAACTTGTAAAACATTTCATGTCAAACTTCAAAGAAACTACAAGACAGAAATAAATGAAACTTCCTCGAGTTTCGAAGAAGATATAAATAGACGTCACATAAGTAGATGAGTTCCGGGTAATAAACTGAATAATGCACTACTTAAAGTCCTTATTTCAGTATAAAACGTTCTCAATTCTGATATATTCCACTGAAAACTGAACAAGGAAATGCTTTTAACCGCCATACAACTGAACTAACCAGTATAATTTGAGATGTCATGGTGGCGCTAGTAGCATTAACCAACCAATGATTCGTCAAACTCTAAACATACGATATTAGTTCCTTTTTTTCCTGCGGATCAATGTACACTGGTCATCGTTAAGTAGTGAATGAATGTTGGTGTTTGGAGTAGGGTTATAAAATATTCAAGAAAGATAATTCGAAAAGCAGTAGTCTTGTTAGTAATTCGATGGATACACACTAATGACTCATTCAAGCGTACATTTATAATGCATCGGAGTGAGCATTTATTGTGTGTTATTGGGAACTCTGGTTTTATTATTTATGCTTTGGTAATGGGTGCTGTTTGTACACGGAAATTATTGACGTTGCTTTATTGAGATATCCTTTGTAAAGGAGTGATTAATGGTCGGTTTTATGGGTTAATTACTGAGCTATGTATTAATATTTAGGACAAATACGTTAATGTTTTATTGATTTTGACATAACAAGCATAGAAAAATCCAAACTTTCCATTATAAATTTTAGAGTAACTCTATCTGTACTTTATCTCGTCAAACTATGAAGGCTAAACTCATCATCATTCTCTTGCCCTTATCCCAATTCATTTTGGGTCGGCGCAGCATGTCTTCCTCTTCCATACATCTCTGTTTCTCGTCATCTCATGTCCTTCTTTTTTACTATATCATTTTTGGCTAAACTAATTTCAATGAACTTTTCCACACAAAGACCATATTTAGGCTTAGGATTACTTTAGGGTATCGGATAGGTACTTTTTGTATACATGCCGTGAAATGCTTACAAACCATTTCGCTGGCGAAGCCGCGGATAAAAAATGGCACAAAAATAAATAACAAAGTTCCACGTCGACGGAAATAACTCTTAGGTAATCGAGAAGTTTTCTACAAAATGAAAAGTCCTTTTCAAGCAGTTAGTAATACTTTGGGGGTATGAAGTACAGGGTGTAAAGTTCTTCATCCCTCACAGAAATGGGTGGATCCTCCGACTAGACGGGTATTGTGTTTGGTGGGTTACTGCCCGACAGTTGTTGACGGGTTCTTCTATATTGTCTTAAAACGCGGATAAATTTGACTGCGCGATTCAGGGTTTAGATGTTAACTTTTAATTTTTGTCATACATGGCGCTGTAGTACTTATTGTACTATATTGCTGTAGGACTTTTTGTAGTGCCGCTACAATACCATTACATTTACTACTACATCGCTTCGTCCACCTATAGTTTTCACAATAGTCACTACGAGTAACATAATCGAAAAATCCAGGATGAGGTTGGCACAAGATCTGCGGGTTGTTCGCAAGAGATACCGCGGCCTCGACATAAAGGGCTAAGAAGGAACTCAAACTCAAACTCAAACTCAAAGCATTTATTTCAATTAAACCATTACAGGCACTTTTGAATGTCAGAAGAACAATTCATAAAACAAAACTAAACTACGAGTGCAATACGTCATCCCGAAAGCCACCACGCCGAGCCACACGCCGCCGAATGCCCGCAACAACGAACTCTGCGAGCACGAAAGCACGCAGCGACGCACACCGCAACAACGAATGCACGAGACTCCAAATCACGAAATAACGAATGCACGCCGCAACGCGCATCCGCCGCCCGCGACCCGGAACATGGGTTTTGGTCAGTAGAAGTCTGACACTCCCTTTCGCCCTGCCCAAGAGCGGGAGGGGTTATTCGATGATTTTCCACCCGAAAAAAAAAAAGGTTGGCACAAGGGGGTGGAGCTTAGTACAATCAAAGAGAAACCCATAGCCAGCATTGGGTTAAGTCGGAATGACAATGAACTACGCGTTATAGATGAGATTTATACTAAAAGAAACACCTTATCTTTACGCGATAATCCTAAAACACCTCACATATTCCTAATACACAACTAACCTTTCCAGCCACAACAAAGGGCAGAATAAACCTCCCAAGACAATACGCAGATATGACATTAAAGCCTGTAATTTAACGAAATTGTTAGTACACAGACCGAGAGGCAACCATTAGGACGTAACTAAATTAGTGAAGGCGACGTCGGCCAATTAGTGGGAGGGATCCACTGCGCTGCCTTTTATCATTTCAGACTGCGTTTTCAAAAGCAAAAAACGCAATCAAACGTTGGTTTCAGTCACAAAAAATGCTGTTTTTTTATTTTATTTTGAACCGTGCGTGTTTTTGAAACGATATGGAATTAATCGCAGGTTTTTAAAAGGCTTTATTTGTGTGCAAAAGTTGCTTTGCAAACGTGGGTTTCAGCCACAAAAAATGCTGTTTTTTTATTTTATTTTGAACCGTGCGTGTTTTTGAAACGATATGGAATTAATCGGAGGTTTTTAAAAGGCTTTATTTGTGTGCAAAAGTTGCTTTTTGATTGGATTTGTGTGTGAATATTGGAAATCATTGTGTGTTTGTCAACAGTGATGGTTGAGCTCTATATACCAACGTAGCAACACGCCTTGTAATCCTCAAAGGGTTAGACAGAGATGAACCTAATATTACACCCATATTTCGCCAGTTATGTTTAAGTCCCATGCAATGCAGAGGCCGTGCCTATTGTCATCAACCGGGCACAAAGAAATTGTATTGAGAAATTCGAGATGGAAAAACACAAAAACACTTTGCCGACCTGGGAATCGAACCTAGAACGTCATGCTCAGCAGTCGCTCTTGTGACCACTCGGTCAACGAGGCAGGCTAGTCTACTAGTCCCTATAGGCTTAAAAGGACGCTCTATTGATGAAATAATAATAAGGGCCAATAACTTTAGGCAACTAATTTATTTAGAAGAATATTTTACAGAAAAAGATGGCACCCGGTAGATGACATTTCTAACAAGACAGAGCTGACATTGTGTCAAGTTACACAACCATAGTGCAGGCGTCCATACTTTCATCATCTATATATCAGGCCTTATTTTATTCAGTTAGTCCATAAAAATGCATTTCTGAATAAACAAATTAATTTAAACTCCAACCAAAAAAAAAAACAATTTCCAAGTAGCATAGACTCGTACAAAGCGAACGTATATTATTATTTTAATACAAGTCTCCAGATAAGTTCATTTTACAGTTTATAAGGTTGGTTAGAGTAAAAACAAGTCAATAATTGTAGCACTGGGAAAGCTTCCAAAATCACAAATTAACTTTACTGATATCGAAATATAAATGTAACACAATTTGTACCTACTTTACTCCATCTTTTTGAAGTTGGAAAGACTTTTACAGGTTTTTTTCATACATTGGAGTTTTCAGAAAATTACATTACAGTACCATATGACAATAGACTCGCCCTATGGGTCTTAAAGTATGACTTGGGAAATGTGGATGTCCTACTAGGTACAGCTCTGCCTAACCCTTCGGAGTTTACAGTCGTGATATTATGTCTCTTTTACTCCGAATCGTTGACAAGTTCATCTTATAAAGGAGACTATCGACACACCCTTTTTGTTTTTTTATTGGCGTGTGGAAAATCATCAAATAACCCCTCCCGCTCTTGGGCAGAGCGAAAGGCAGTGTCAGACTTCTACTGACTAAAAACCACCCATGTTCCTGCTTAGCCCTTGCGCCGAGGCCGCGGTATCTCTTTCGAAGAACCCGCAGATATCGACACACTCTTGCGCCCACTTCGCGCAGTCTCTCTACGACTTTACAAATCAGCGAACTCTTTACTATGAGCAAACTTTTTTTTTAAATTTGACGGCACGGTTAGCGCAGTGGCTGAACAATTGGATCGCTCCCCGAGCGGGGATCGATCCCCGAACGGAACAAATATATGTATGGCCGTTTGTGTATATGAGTTTAAAAGTTTGTGAACGCACCCACGATACAGGAGAAATTCCTAGCGTGGGGCAACGTTTTTACTAAAAAAATAAGATATAGACTTCCAACCTTCCAATTTATGATGTATCACAGTGCTGTCCTATTTGACCCAAAGGTTGACTGGTAGAGAATATATTGTGGCATTAAGTCCGCCTTTGTACCACTCTTAATAAAATTGTACATGAAGTTTAAATAAATGAATCCAGAATCAAATACAAAAATCATGGTGAAAAGTTAATCAAAATCCATTACACGGTTTATGAGAACAACGCGGTCACACAGACCAATATAGAAAGCAACTTTGCTTAAAAAAGCGAAGTTGTTTTTCCTATCCAAAAATAGAGTATGGAAATATTGAAATAAATCATACGGAAGTCAATTGTGAAAACTTCAACAATCAATATTTTGCACAACCAACATTCTACCAACATTATCATTTGCCTAGCCTTTTCCCAACTATGTTAGGGTCGGCTTCCAGTCTAACAGGATGCAGCTGAATACCAGTATTTTACGTGGAGCGACTGCCTATCTGACCTCCACAACCCAGTTAATACTAGGTAATACGATACTCTTTGGTAAGACTGGATGCCAGAATTTCAGGTCGACTGTAACGACTGCCAAAGATCTACATATGGCAGCCGGGACCAACAGCTTAATGTGCTTTCCGAGGCACGGAGGAAACTCGTTATGTCGGGCGGTCACCCATCCACAGACTGACCTAGGCAAGCACAGCTTTACCTAAAGATCGACCCGAGTGGCAGTTCTTATTAAGCCACGAGCTCCTCAACATTCTACTAACACTGCAAACTTTTATGCTGAAGCCCAATGAAAAACACGTGGCCGAAACTGGGACAAAGCCTTGGAAAGTTGCACGGAAGCCCCAAAAGTATTCTGCTAATATTGGGTTGGGTTGGGTTGAGGCCAGTATAAACACGACGGAAAATTATAATTGTACCCATTGTATATAGATACAAATATACACAAAGAGCAATTTTCAACTTAATCAACACATAGTTAAGTATTCAGTTTGCGTGGCATTTAATTAGCGCTGTAGTTTTGTTTTGGATTTGAATAGCAACTTGTTAGTTCCAACTGAATTTGATATTCAACAGATAATTTGCTACACATATAAGATTTATAAATAATTTGCTATATTTATAAATACTTTGGCACTGTTGTAAAATATTGCGTTTTATAATATACATAGAAATTTTCCTATACAAGGCGGAGCTTTGCGTCCTCTTCAAAATTTAGGAGATTCTCCTAAAATACATAAATAATTATCAATTTAAATAAAGGTACCTGGCCAATGGCAAATAATTAAAATAAGCTGGTTTTTGGAATAAGATATTTTCGAAAAAACTTTTGCGTTTGTTTGCGTGTGACCGCGTTTCAACACGGGTGGTTCACACTTACCGATTTGTGTTTATACGAAAAAGAAAATACCTACCCATTTTATTATTGATTCGGGTCGAGAATCATTACATTCCACCACTAACTAAACATAATTTTCTTTCATGTAACAACTATGAATATATGTAGTTACAACCCGGTTCTTCGGGTCGGCATGATTTGACACAGTCGATCGGCGAATAAGTTCGGGAAACGATGCCCGGTTGATCTTCAATTGTACCGAACCAACTCGAAAAGGATAAAGGGATGACAGATTTGTTTTTTATCAAAGTGCTTTGTATTATTTTGCCTGCCTAACTTCCACTATTTCATAATTTAAAATAGCGGCACGTAATACACCTGTGAGTGAAAGTGAAGGTGGTGCTGATGGCGAAAATAGTAACTTTGTTGGCGTATATCTAGGAAACGTGACGCGTTTAAAAGATTTCGTCTCATGAAAATCTTGTTTGTGCTGATACCAGCTATTGCATAATACAGGTTTTATGGACCCGCTATTTTGAAAATTAAATAAAAGTTAGATAGGACACCCTTCATACAGAAATCTTTCAACCCCTTTTGTCGAATCAAATGTCAAAACCTTGAAAGGATTTCTGAAGGGGGGGGGGGGGAGGGAGTGTCAGCGATGTTACAGCCCTGATAGTAAATAAAATATTATGGAACTCTTTCAAACAGATTCAAAGTGATATAATGGCCATACGCGAATCTATCCAACTAAAGGGTCCCAATATTAGTGCTTTCTTCTAACAATCCCACACAAATAACCTTTATCGTTGAAACTTTGCAAAGAACTTTCTAGAAAACATTTCTAAGTTTCCAGCTTACCTACCCTTCGAGACCAAAACTTGTTGGTAATGGAGTCAAGCTGTCGACAGTTCTGTCCGTTCAATTTGGCTTTACACACAAACCCCTTTTATTTTAGAAGGCTTTTATTCCCTAGGTTTTATGTAAAAGTTATTTGAAAAATATTAGTATGTATGACTGGTCGAACTGCCTTCTTTTGTAAGTGAAAATTTGGAAGGTTCTATAAGCTTAATTCCCAGCTTTGGCAAAGTCTGAATGGGCTTATCCACAGGGATTTTGAATAGGGTTCAGTAGCCTAGATCCGTGTCCATCCTTTTTTAACCGACTTTAAAAAGGAGATTATCAGTAACAGCCACGGAGTCTGAATTTGTGCCCGGTTGATGGCAATAGGCTCGCCCCCTATTACATGGGACTTAAACATAACTGGCGAAATGTGGGTGTACTATTAGGTACACCTCTGCCTAACCCTTCGGGGATTACAGGCGTGATGTTATGTATGTGTGTGTGTGTGTTCAAAAAGGAGGAGCTTATCAATTCGTCGGCAATCTTATTTTTTATAATTACACTTCGTGAAATACAATGTATTGTAATTAGACCAACGAGCCAGTCAGAATTTAATAGTGCATTAAAATTTAGGCGTACGTTAAGGTGTGGTCTAGTAAAAGTGATATAGAGCAGTTGACACAATCCTGGTGGGCCATGCACATTACACATTATACCATTTTCTTTTGGGTCATACAACATGTATTGTTTATATTGGGTTTGTTGATTATACTCACACTTACTTTTGTATGTTACTTGCCCCATGTTGCCCATACAACTTTTCTTGTTTCATACTTTGCAAGAAACTTACAAGATCGTAAGGAAAAACATTTCTAACGTGTCTCAAGTGGACTTGAGTTCCGAAGTTCTAACCGCGCGGTCGTCAGGGGCTTATTAAAGGTGGTTCGAGAACATACCAGTATTTTCTTCTTCTAAGGTTACATTCCATATTTTTACTACGTAATTTTCCTTAAGATACACAGCTACATACAAAATGGGAGAAAGTAGTTTCGTCCGTGTCTCGGACAGCACGTTAAGCCGGATGTACCGTTCTTTATAGTTATTTGTAACAGGTAGTCTGTGGCCCGAAAGTCTGACAACTAGCCTTACCAAGGGGTATCGTATTACCCAGAACGTACTGGGTTGTGGAGGTTAAATAAGCAGACGTTTTTTTTTTTTTTGCGGGTGGAAAATCATCGAATAACCCCTCCCGCTCTTGGGCAGAGCGAAAGGGAGTGTCAGACTTCTACTGACTAAAAACCACCCATGTTCCTTCTTAGCCCTTCATGTCGAGGCCGCGGTATCTCTTGCGAACAACCTGCAGCCCCGAAAGCAGACGTTTGATGTAAACAAGCTGCATCCGGTAAGACGGAAGCTGACCCCAACATAATTGGTAAAAGGCTAGGCAGATGATAATAGGTAGGCAGGAACTGTAGGACGCTACAAAACACCTCTTACAATAAATTGTTGTAACGAAAAATATACAATTTTACTAACCAATCTTTTCTACGCATATTTTTCCATTTGCACGTCTATAAAAACTTGTTTCCTACTCGGTTTTGCCCGCAGCTTTGCCCGCGTGTTTGTCGAATAATATCCTAACAAACATCTAACTGCTTACGGGGTTGAATTTAGTATAAAAATATACACAAAATATAACAAAAACCTTGACTCAAGAATTCTATCTCTATCCGTTGGTGAAAACAGCATGAAAATCGGTGCAGTAGTTTTTGAGTCTATCGCGAACATACAGACAGACAGACGCGGCGGAGAATTTTCTTTTATAATATATAGTGATATTTACCACGTTACCCGTCTTTACTTATATTTTCAAAAAAAATTACAAATCTAATTCAATTGAACAGTACCGTAACAAAAACGTAACCGTATTTCTTTAAAAACATTTATTTAATCGAAATGGACTTCGAAAGTTTCCACCATTTCCCAAGCTGTCGTCATCTGTCGTTTCAATTTCGGGACTCCGCATTATTTCGCCGACTTTTGCGAACCTGCATGTACTGCGAAATCGAAACGTTGGGTGAATGCGAATTCGTTCTCAGTTAGAAATGACATGAATGGAAGTGAGCGAGCGATGTGGAGAGCCCTCGGGGCCTCCACAGCCCTTTAGAACGGCTCTTGCCCGTTGTTCAGATTCTTGACCTCTCTCGCAAATTAAGAATGCTCTGCGCTGTTAATGAGATCATAGTTTGGCTGTTTATTAATTATTAGGCTGGTTTGATCGTGTTTAATTACATTTATACAGGAAGAGGTGGTCCAACGAGAACTTACTACCACTATAAAAAACATCCTGTCTTAAGCCAGGCCATGGTCTACCATAGCTCTAAGTCTAACATATGCGTTCAGTCTAACATGAAAGGTTACTGATGGACAGACAGAATTAACGACTTGAAGGACGATGTTACAAATTGTTTCAATTTTCATGAGTCGCAGACAGAATAAATTGTTACGCTAACTTCTCCGTAACTCGTATTCATGTAATATGTAATGTACTTACCAAAAATATTGCCAAGACGAAGTCAAAAGAATCCTCTATCTCGCTGTCAGCAAAGTTACCAAGTAATATCTGTCGTGGTCGTTTTTCTGCGAAACGCCCGCAAAACTTCCAGGATACCCGAAACTTTCGGAGGTAACGAAAGCCGAAATTCATCGGAAACTTCAGTCCTGATATAAACAATTCATGTATTCGCAATTTGCGCACAAATGAAAGCGGCTGTTGATGCTATTAAGTTAGTTATGTCGGGGCGAGAAATAATTGAGTTATGGTGGCTCGCGGCACCTAACAGCCCATTCCCACCCTCGCTCCAAAATCGAAGACGATTATTAAAAGCGTTTTAATAGCAGACCGTTTTTATAGCCAGCCCCGGGCTCTGTAAATAAGAGACGAAATTGCTTTCGGTAAATTCTCGCTTTCTCTAACGCACTGCGGACGGGCGGAGTGTTAAAACCAACGTTTCCCGTTTGCTATTTTTAGGAAGGATTCCATTAAAATGTCCTTGTTCGCGGCTTGACAAATAACAACACGCTGTTTTTTTATTTGGAGTTAATTAAACTTTTTGGACTGACAAAGCGGGATCAAGGGTCACGAGTACTTGTGTGGGCTGTAAAAGAACGAAGCTAAACTAGGTACACACATGTAGATACGAGAGGAGCTCGTGGCTGAATAAGAACTGCCACTCGGGGGATTTTCAGGTTAAGCCGCGCTTGCCTAGGTTGGTCTGTGGATGGTGACTAACTATTATATTATATACCTTGTCTCCTCCGTGCCTCGAAAAGCACGGTAAGCCGTTGGTCTCGGCTGACATTCGTAGATCTTTGACATTAGTTACAGGTCAGGTCAGTGGCCCGAAATTCCCAGTAGTTCCATTGTGTAGTTCCATTAGGGGACTACTCTGATTACACAGAGGACTAATAAGGAACATGGATGGGTTTTAGTCGGTAGAGAAGTCTGTAACTCCTTTCTGCACTGCCCAGAGCCGGAGAGGTCATTTGATGATTAATACCCAAGCCCAAAACAAAAACCGTCTCTGCATGTAAAAAATAGGTTTTCACATGCATCCTGTTAGATTAAAAGCGACCCCAACTTAGTTGGGGAAAGGCTAGGCAGAAGATGATGTAGATACGAATATTTACTATTGACAAAACTCTTAGCTAGTCAAAACTACTACTAACTGGATTCAGTGAAAGATATGCATCTATGGAATTACAGCACCCATGATCAATATCCCAAACAAAAAGCATTATCATTGTCTCCCCCCCCCCCCCCCCTTCATCAGGAACCATTATATAAATGGCTTGTCCGTACAAACACAGCCAGCATGAAAAGGGACTTAGATCTAACAACAAAGCCCTCTATTGTTGGGTCCGGAAACAAAGAATTTCTCAATACAAATCGAGCACTATTTGCTTCCCATAATTCAGTCTTTGTCGAGAACAAGTGATGGTCGATGTCGGGTCGTGAGCGGTGAGACCAACTGAGATGAAATTGTCTCTTTCTGTGCGGTTGTACTTGAGATTGTACCTAATGTTTGTGTAGATCGGTAGGTACTTGAGACAGACTTGTGTTTGTGTTTTGTTCTAAAAGTACATATAACATAACATAACATCACGCCTGTAATTTCCGAAGGGTTAGGCAGAGGAGTACCTAATAGTACACCCACATTTCGCCAGTTATGTTTAAGTCCCATGTAATAGGGGGCGAACCTAATGCCATCAACCGGGCACAAATCCAGTCTCCGTAGCTGTCACTGATAAATAAAAAAAATAAAAAAAAGTAAATAGAAATAATATTTTTTTGATTTGTTGGCTTCCAAAAATAGAAATGAATTAGCTGTAATTAGTTTTGAGATTACAAAGCTAAATACTTCATTTTCAGAAGCGTGCAAACGCAGAAATACGTCATATCAGTTTTTGTAACATTACGTACATACATAAACTCACGCCTTGTTCCTATGGGGGTTGGCAGAAGAATAGAACGCCACCTACTACGATCCATACATACGCTTTTTGCCTTTTCAACGTTCATACATCCGATCTCATCTAATAGGGGCGAGCCTATTACATGACATACTACTATTCCATACAATTAAGTCTTAGAAGATTTAAAATTGACATGGTCACTAGCACTATTATTTATACTGAAAACGGGATATTTACCATGTTATGTTTGTTGTTGTGGTAAATATCGGTAAATATCCCGTTTTCAGTACAATTAAGTCTTATTGCCACCAATACCTGTAACTATTACAAACACACCCCAATAATCGTGGTAATTTGTGATGATTTAAATATGGATTGCATGTATGATCTTTAGTGTATATTTAGTTATAGAAATTGAGACACAATGTAAAAATTAATTTTTTTACATTGTGTCTCAAGTAAATAAATGAATTGAATTGAATTGAATCAAACACAAAACAGACAAAACAATACACAACCAAGTGATCCCACAATCCAGTGCACAAACGATCGATAGCCCTCATCCCCTGCACAGAGGGCTGCAACGGCACAACGTTGGCACAATAGTGGTCCAAGGCTTAGGGCCGTCAGTAAGCACGCGCTGTGAACGAGTGAGTATCGACCGCGGTGCGCCTATTATTACATGAAATTACGTCTTATTGCCACAATAATTATCGCAAACGCACAATCCCCCACACAAATCTATCTATATATAGGGTGTAAAAGTACCCTTAACGCAAACGAAGGGCACTTGTTCTCCCCACCACTGCTATATTTTTTTTGTTCTAGACCATACCTGGGAACCCCCTAGTTACGGAGATATTGGGGGTCAAAATTCCAAATTTTTCACAGCTGTTTTTGTAAATACTAGTTTTTCAGGTAATAATTTTACTTAAATTAGCTCCATGACCCATTTACGAGTACTATTCAAAGCATTCGCTAGCACAATGTTTTAAGAGAGTTACTTTGAGTTTTACCGTAAAATGTGATTTTTGACCCCAAAAAAAAAAGTCGTTTCCCAGCAAAAATTTTTGCGCAGGGGTACTTAGTTTGATGTACAGATTGCTTGGTTGACGGCTGTGTGATGGGTTGATTTACACCCTGTATATAAAAGGCAAAGTTGACTAACTGAAGATCAACGCACAGGTCAAACCATACAAACTTAAAAGTTCGCACACGTATTCCTCTTATGACGTAGCAATCGACTAAGAAAAGATTTTTCAAAATTCAACCCCCAAGGGGGTGTAAGTTTGTATGGATAATCAAAATTTTTGATATTTCCCACAACCACGTCATCCATCAAAAGCAAAAGCTACTCTACACTAAAAAAACAAAACAATAAACAACCAAAATACCAAATTATCCCACAATCCAGTGCACAAACGATCGATGGTCCTCAACCCTGCACAGAGGGCTGCAAGGGCACATCGTTGGCACAACAGAGGCAAGGGCCCTCAGTCAGCACGCGTTGTGAACGAGTGAGTATCGACCGGGCTGCGCTGTGGGTATTTATATCCTAGGTAATGCAAGGACGTTGCATCGTTGCGAATGTGTGCAATAAAGGAACGGTGAGAAAAAATGTGGTTGTTGTTCTTTGATTGCCTTTGAGAAAAGAAATACTGCAAGAAAAATATCGTGAACGATGATCGCCTCGTTGGTCTAGTGGTCGCAAACGTGATTGCTGCGCAGAGGTTCTAGGTTCGATTTCCAAGTCGGGCAAAGTGTTATTTGGTTTTCCATCGGAAATTTCTCAGTAGCAGCAACGGAGTCTGGATTTGTTGACGGTAATAGGCTCTTGGATGGTATAGGACTTACAACATAACTGGCGAAATATGGGTGTACTCATGGGTACACCTCTGCCTAACCCTTTGGGGATTACAGGCGTGATAATATGTAATGTTATACATACACATACATACATACTTTTCCCATTGGCAGAAACCACAGAACGCCACTTAATACGATCCTTACATACTCCTTTTGCCTCGTCCACATTCATACATCTGGTCATACAGGCACGCCGAGTACTACGCACTTGTCCTTTCTGAAGAACAGCACCAATAAGATCAGTGTATGTCTTTCTAGGTAGCGCCGGGAGGGGCCCGGCGCTACCATGTAATATTATATGTGTAAAAATCATTATAAACTGTGATCCCATGTCACAACGATGCCGTATAGAACAAGACGGTGATCTTATTAGGGTTCCCTTTTTTACCTTTTGAGATACGGAACCCTAAAAATGACATAACAAGTAAGCTGTGACCGTTGAACTGCTAATTAAGTCACAGGTCACGAGTGCGAACCCAAGACACGTGCCTCTGATTTTTCGGAGTCATGTGCGTATTGTATCATTATCACTTGCTTCGGTGAAGGAAAACATTGTGAGGAAACCAGCATGATTAAGAGATATAATCTCGACGGCATGTAAAGTCAAGTGAGAGGCCTATGGGTGGCATAAAAACTGTGCCACCAGGTTAGGCACTAACCACACGTTATTGAAGAAGTTCTTTTGTGCGTGATGATAATTATTCGGAACTCATCGCTATCTGCCTAGCCTTTTCCCAACTATGTTGGGGTCGGCTTCCAGTCTAACCGGATGCAGCTGAGTACCTGTATTTTGCATGGAGCGACTGCCTGTCTGACCTCCACAATCCAGTTAAGACTGAGTAATACGATACCCTTTGGTAAGACTGGTTGTCAGAGTTTCAGGTCACTGACTACCTGTAACGACTGCCAAAGAGATCTTTGGCAGTCGTTACAGGTAGTCAGTGATATAGATATATATGGCAGCCGGGACCAACAGCTTAACGTGCTTTCCGAGGCACGTAGGAAATGGGCGGTCACCCATAGGCAAGCGCGGCTGAACCTAAAGATCGACCCGAGTGGCAGTTATTATTAAACCACGAGCTAACAAGACAAGACACGACACGACGCGACACGACACGACGCGACACGAGCGATTATTCGGAACTAACCCCGTGTATTCTATTTTCACAAAGGTCCTCCTAACAGTGTCTTGCAAGCGCCAAAATTCATCAACTTTCTGCCCTTGTTCCATTCTATTTAGGGTCTCTGCAACTCGTTTGCTTCTTCGATTCTCCTCTGTCAGACGTCACGGCATCATTTGCTTCTTTTTCTTTCATATCGTTAAGTTTTAACAAAATATATATTTTTAAGAGTTTTGTACTGTAAATAAATTACATTAGAAAGTTATTAGGTACTTTTGTTACAATTTAAGTACAAAAGCGATTGAGCTTTTGACCTTCCAACAATTGATGATTTATTGAAAACTACGACGGGATTGATAGTTTTATTTAGTTTTGGATAACAATTATAGTTAGTTTATGTATTTTCTAATTAAATGAATGTCATTGCAGGTTCATTTGCGGTTAATTCTTGGCTATATTTTTATTTTGCTCAAGGTTAGCTTTTATACTGCATGCACCTACAGAATACTGAAGTTACTACCAATAAAACATACATTCTAAAATACTCCTTTGGTACGTCTACGTTCATACATTTGGTCATCACGCACGCCGCTTGCGACCTTTTTGAAGAAAGTCGTCATTAGGGTCAAAGTATGTCCTTTTGGGGTGTTTCTACTCACATGCCTTGTAATATCTTTTGTTTTTATTCGCTTTTATTCATCCTGTCAAAATTACTAATCCATATCATGTATTTTTTCAATCAATCTATCATCTAAAGTTAAAAATACTAGGTGCATAGGTACTTCGCCAGAATCTAGCTGCAGGCGTTTCGTTTTCTCTATTTCTAACTACATCTATGGGAAATATTCGTTTGTTTATGTGTGTATTATCTAATGTTTCAAGGAATTTGATAACCAAAACGATGATACCGTTAACAACTAGCAAAAACACCAATCGCTTTTTGCTAAAACAAAATCCAATTGAAACTTCCATCACTAAACTGGCATTGTAATCTCGTTGATAAACTCCACCGATTGGATCGGACAAAAAGCCCCGATGAACAAAGGGGAACCTTTTAAAATAATTACGTGCAGATGGGGTTCCAGTTTCAACAAATTCATTAGTTCCACTGGTCCCCATACGTAGTTTCATGTTACTAGTATGTTAGTTTCATATTACTGTTTCGATAATTTGGTGGTTTTGTCAAGTAAGTTAGCTGTTTTTAGAGGTAATGTTTAGCGAGTTCAGGGCAAAGTACTTAGTTACTTATCAGCCTGTTATTTTGAATTGGGGTGTCTGCCTCTTGGTAAGGCCGCCATTCTCTTGGGGAAGGCTTTTTATTGAATTCCTTCCATTGAACTCGATCACGACCTACTCTCCTCCAGTTTTGCATCTGCAGTGACTTTAGTTCGTCTTCCCACTTACTTTGTTTCTGTCATCTTATGGCTTGTTCATCTCCAGTTTTGCTGAAATTCCACTCCGGTTTTACCCCTAAGTTGGTTACAATGCAAATTATCTTAATTTGATTTTTCGAAACGACTTTGTGTATCGGATTATTGTGTCTTGTTGTCTAATAGATATTTTATTATGATACATTAGTGATCGTTCAAAGCACGTTCAAAGTGAGCGAAAATCGATTACGCTAAAGTCTACAGGTTTCTGAGAATATCAATGAAACATGAGCACACCAATGAATTTATAAGTTGTTTGGTCTAGACTATCGAAGGGCTCTTGATAACATTATAATTCATACTTATATCTATATCTATTTGAAGTAATTCTTTACACTTGAGATTCAAACGTAATGTCTAGAATGTACCTATGCCTACTATCTATCACCTTGGGTGAATACTGGTAGGCATTAAAAGGTATTTTTGTGAATAAGAAGGATAATCGAAGATAAGAAAAACGAAGTCTAATTTTCGAATGTTTTGGCAAATAAAATTATCTTTATCTTTTGTTGGTGATTAGTGTTTTGATAAACACCAATTAGGTTGAAATGAATTGATTAAGTTGATACTTAATGAAAACAAGCCGCATTTTTAAAGGTTTACTGTTAGTCAATATAATATGAAAATCTCTGGAGCCGAAAAAAAAGTAATGCAACGATATTATCAGATTAATGTAAGGATCGCAGCACGGCTGGTGTTTTAACTTTTACCCCTACAGGGCGAAGCGTGAGTTTATTACCGTATGTTACTGTCGCAGCTCCACCCAACATTTTAATTGAAAAACAAAGACAAACATTGCTTTCGGACTTGTGATAATAAACAGTGACATACTTTTTTAAACATGACCTAAAAATACAGTCGTTGATGTCAAACAAAACAGAAAATTCACTGAATGCGGAACTGTGCCACCCACGGCCACGTCAGACTGAAGCAGTTTTTAATTAATTCCATACCGCATTTTTCATTAATTTCTTTTGTGAACTAACTTCATTTCTGTAAAGTTATCATAAATTATTTAATTTTAAATGATGCAATTCCAGAAAATTCATGGTTTAATAATTGACATTAAATAAGTCATCTTCATTATCTTGTCCATTTCCCAATTTATTTGAGGTCAGCGCAGCTTGTATTCATCTTCCGTAACTTATTTACTCGTCATCAAAAAAAAAAGTAAGTAGCTATTGAAAAAGTAATCAAATCAGCAATATATTTGACAGCCAGGTTGCCACATTGCCAACCTTAAGGGTGAGGCCAAACAAGCGTAATTTTGTGAGTCGTGAGTCGCAGAAATTCTGCCCGGCAGAAATTCTATTGGGATCCAGACGAGCATTAGAACTCATTTTGTGTCGTCGTGTGAATCAAATAGGTTTTTTTTTATGAAACCTAATGCAGCAGAATTTCTGCGACCGAAATTCTGCGACTCACGACTCACAAAATTACGCTCGTTTGGCCTCACCCTTAGGGTGAATAGGGTGAAACATAAAAAAGTCCTATATGATTCACACAGCGACGCAAAATGAGTTCTTCTGCGCTCGTCTGGATCCCAATAGAATTTCTGCCGGGCAGAATTTCTGCGACTCACGACTCACAAAATTACGCTCGTTTGGCCTCACCTTAAGAATGCATCACTTAAGCGCACACCTAACATTTCCTTGCACCGAATCACTGACCTTAAAAAAAACAACAAAGTCTTTATCCCTGTCACTAAAAATAAAGAGCAAAGTGTCAGTTTACCGCCAGTACTCATGCGACGCTGAAGGCAAGTACTAACAAGTTAGTACCGAATAAATTGTAGCGATAGCATCCGAAACATAAAGAATTTTTATACCGGGAAGATAGGGGTAAGTCGTAAGTTTAGTACGGAAACTAGTACAGTCGAACAACCTTATAAGTATGCGGCCAGCCAACTTGCATAAAATTTACTTTTAAGATTATACAGAGAGATTTAGAGACTTATGTCAAACAATACAGCGTTTAACATCAGTCGCTTATGCCTGGGATACACGAGGCCAGTTTTTCAAGCCAGGACAGTAAGCTTGTTTTCTAGTAAACTGTCCTGTCTTACTGCCCTGGCTTGGAAAATGCTAGAAATTAAGCTAGTTTTGTCTACACGAAGCCAGAAGTACTAGCTTACCGACACTAGCTTGCTGTCCTGGCTTGAAAAACTGGCCTCGTGTATCCTGTGCATTAATGCGAAACGCTTTGTAAAAAAAATACCATCAATATTTTCAGTGCAATATAATTATAAACACTATAACTACACTTTATACAATATAAAAATATAATAAAATAGTTTATTTGCACCTTCAAGTCAGAAATATCGATTTACAATCAAAATGTAAGCTAATCAAGGTAAGTAAAGTTGTAAGTACAGTTGCAGCCAATACCCAAGCTAAGATAACTTATATCTTGTAATTATAAAGATTTCTGCCTGTGTAGGTACTTATTAGCTTGTTCGACTGTGCAGTGTACAATAGAGTTTTACAAGTAAAAGCACTAGTTTCTGACTACTCTCTCCCTCTCTTTGAAGACAAAACTGGGGAATAGTTTTGTCTACTTTCAGTTAGTTAACAAAGTGATAAGTTTATTGTATTGTGTAAAACCTGTTCAAGTTTTGTCTTGTCCGTTATAGTTTGTGGTTTTGTCTAGTTGGGTTGGGTAGCTTACCAAATTAGTTTTCAGAGTAGCTTATTAGTTGCTGCGGGTTGTTCGCAAGAGATACCGCGGCCTCGGCATGAAGGGCTAAGAAGGAACATGGGTGGTTTTTAGTCAGTAGAAGTATGACACTCCCTTCCGCTCTGCCCAAGAGTGGGAGGGGTTATTCGATGATTTTCCACCCACCATAAAAAAAAAGAGTGGCTTATTAGTTCAAGAAAATTTTTTGTCTGCGCAAAATATCGTCAGAGTAAAAAAAAAACGTCATGACGGATGCCGTATCTTTTAAATATTACTTCTTCATTCCAAAAGATTTAACGTGCAGTCTGCTTCACAGCTATTGTAGTGAAAAAAACAAGCAATACCATCCTACTTCTTACTAATATTATAAATGTGACTGTTTGTGTGGTGGGTGGATGTTTCTTACTCTTTCACGCAAAAACTCCTGAACGGATTTGGATGATATTTAGAACAAAGATTGATAATAACCTGGATTTAAACATAGAATACTTTTTATCCTGGTAGTATGACCACGTGGGACAGCATACTCTGCGAAGCCGCAGCCATAAGCTAGTACATACATACACTTCCCATGGGGGTAAGCAGAGACCACAGAACACCACCTGCTACGATCGTCACATACTCCATTTACCTCGTTCTCGTATATACATCTGCTCAAACACGCACGTTGGTTGCGAGTACTACTTTATTTAATTTTTTTTTAAAAAAAACGTTGCCCCACTTTAGGAATTTCTCCTGTATCGTGGGTGCGTTTACAAACATTTTAACTCACACACACATACACACCCAGACCCGGAACAACTATCTGTAGGCCATACAAATATTTGTTCCGTGCGGGGATCGAACCCGCGACACGCAGCGCAACAGTCCAATCGCTCAGCCACTGCGCCAACCGTGCCGTCAAACTTTACTACGCACAAGTCCTCTCTGAAAAACCTCACCAATAGGTCAGTGTATGTCTTTATAAGGCTTTGCCACTCACATCTGCCATCCTCTCCACATGACCAAACCATCGAAACATACTCTTTCAATTTTAGTCACTTAAACTGCAATGTTCTCAAGCAATATCAGTGACTATAAAACAAAGTAAATAACACTATAGTACCTATATACTTAGTACATAGGCATGTATTGTACCTACATTGTAAAGGGTAAACACATCAGCAGCAATGCTCGCGTGCCGCTAACGTTTACTCTGTTTGTCTGCCTCGTGTGACTTCGCTTTATATACCGCACTATCGTGTATCAGCTTTAGAATTTAGTTTAATATGGTAGATAGGTGCCTTTGTTTTATAAAGGTACGAAGTCAAATTGATTGATGAGAGTAAATAGTTAAAAGTTACAAACAGACTCGAGTATCGTGCGCTTTCTTCCTCTATGTAAAAACAAAAGAGTTAAGTTGGGATGGTAATATCAAGTGAACTGTAAGACCATGATAGTGCTCTTATAAATCTCTATTTGCATCTATTTTTGCTGAGCATTAAGTACTATAGGTAAGGTACGAAAATTGTTATGTTTTGTTACAGATGAGATTTTGATCACCCTCTATAGACAACATTTTACTGTAATTTCATTTTTAAAGTCTAAGGACTTTTTTCACGACGACAAAATAACATATATTTACCGATTCAATTTAAACATGTAACAGAATTGAGTAAGTTAACGGGACATCAATCGTAGGTGGTGGTGAAACAAGCTCTAAGTTGTAGAGTTTATCAGAAAATAAGTATGCTTTACAACTAGGTGTAAAATCCCTGTGACATCGTAAACGCGTACCTCCTAAATCAGATAACCGCAGCAGTTAAACAATCCACCCCGCAGTGCTGATTACTACCAAAGATATAAACTTACACATCCACACTTCACACGATTAGAAATCACGATAATACGACTTTAACAAGACTTCCAAACTTCGCCCTCATAGTTTTTACACCAGCCACAAATTATTACTCACACAATGTTATCTACGTACCTTCAAAATAACCTTGAATGTGAAACTAGACCGAAGTTATCGACTTTTCGCGGAGCTAGTGCTAGGCAAATAAACTAGTTGAATGGGTCTTAAAACTTAACTGAATTTTGCAATGGCGCTGATTTTTGAAGGTTTGATTTTAGTATGACTTCTGCTACTGACTTGAATTGATTTCAGGCCTTACTTGTTTATCCTAGGTCATAGCAACCAGGCAGGGAATAATAACTAAAAGCTAGGCTTTATAATAGGCTTTCCCGACTAAAATGTCTTAGGTTGTGTTAGAACTGAGACCTACACATCCACGTCGAAGCGTAATTGATTAGTTTACCCTGACACGATAAACCAAACTGGTTGAATCTAGGACAAAGTATTAGATTATTAAATCAGGACTTAGCTAACAGACTAGTACCGTGCGCTAAACATAGATTTAAAAGGAATATGAACAAAACTGTAGCCCTGTATTCAGGCTTTCAAAACGTCCTAATTCTTCCTTCAAATTAGACCAAACAGAAAGAAAAGCTTTATTTAACATCAAACAAAAAAGACCACGAACTAGTTACAAGGAATAGTTCCCTCTAGCGGCATTTACGGTGAACTAAAAGCCCCAGACTACACATAAAACCACAAAATTCGCGTGTAAAGCTATCGCATAAAAATTAAAGGAACAAAAAAGGGTTGCTAGCACTAAAAAGCCCAAAGTGAAAAGTCTCAGCGGTTTGCCGCGGTAACATTCTTTTGTTTGGAACGGCAATTATTTTCAACTGGCATGCCAGGGCTGGTAAATGCTGGGATTTGTTCGACGAGACTTGTTTGGGACTTTTGTATCGTTGACCGGATCGGATGGAACAAAAAGTAGGAAATTCCGTTTCTTTTTATTGGAACTTTTACATGGAGTAGATATTTTGGTGAACTACGACTCTTTCGTTATTATTTTCTGATTAATTTCGTTGTGGTATCCATAACATACATAACATAACATCACGCCTGTAATCCCCGAAGGGTTAGGCAGAGGTGTACCTAATAGTACACCCACATTTCGCCAGTTATGTTTAAGTCCCATGTAATAGGGGGCGAGCCTATTGCCATCAACCGGGCACAAATCCAGACTCCGTGGCTGTTACTGATAAATTCCTGATGGAAAAAGCCAATAACACTTAACCCGACCCGGGAATCGAACCCAGGACCTCATGCTCAGCAGTCGCGCTTGCGTGGTCGCAAGCGCGACTGCTGAGCATGAGGTCCTGGTCCTAGACCAACGAGGCAGTCGTTGTGGTATCCAAGACACTTAAATTGTTTCTCTAGGACTTCGTCGAGCTCCACAATCTTGGCGTATTTCTGGTTCGCCACTCTTGAATCTGGCTTTCAGGAGTTTCAGTGGTTTGAGAATAGTGTGGCGGGCGTGTCTCAAAACAAAAAATAATTTGTGAAGTTTAATAGTAGGTACTTATCGTTTGTTGTTTAAAATCACGGATATTGATACCAACTTAATTTAGACTATCGATTTAACGAAGAATATTTAACTAAATTCCATCCTATTGAATCTTTGAAGCATGTAACGCCATGTCACAGATCTATTTTCAGCCTAAGCTGGATTTCGTGCCTAACTGAGCAAGAAAATAACCAAACCAGTTCAGGTATTAAATTCGCCCTGCCAACCCTATTCAGTGGAGAGATAAAGAATTTATTTACATAGCTCAAAGTACTGTTTTGAGCACTAGTGGCGGTACATTTACATTTTGTCGACATTTCGTGGACTTTAAATACTGAGTGGTAGGAATTATTGTCGCACTGGTTATTGTGGAGATTGCTAGGTTTGTGTGTTTGTAGTTTGTGTTATTTTGGACCTCTGAACGTGACTAGGAAGGACGTGGGGGAATTACTGGGGGAGAGAACGACTGGATCTGTCGGGAGAGTTGAGGATGCGTAATGTTTCGCTTAGTTTTTAGTAAATATAAACTGTTTGTGGTTCTCCGTATTGTTGGTGTTAAAGATTATTGTTATTCTTCTTTATCAATGTTTACTTACTATGTTCGTTTTTGAATAAGTAAAGTAGGATAATGAGGTAGGATTATTTTACATTTTTTATTCGGATGCTATTAGCCTGAAGAAGAAAATTAATTCGCTCTGAAATTAACATTTATTTACGAAAATAGTTCCTGGAAAGTTATAGGAGAGGCATTTGCCCACCAGTTGAATATTAAAGACCAATAAAAAATATAAAACAGGCGCCTTATCTTATTTACATTATACACATCCAAATAAAATGTGAAATGTGGGTGTGCTATTAGGTACACCTCTGCCTAACCCTTCGGGGATTACAGGCGTGATGTTATGTTACATCCAAATAAATAAAATTGAATTGTCTGTTTATAATTTCAAAATAACAGCTTTTTAATGAATCCATATGAAAGAATAAGCGATACTTATGACAAAAAAAAAAATTTGTTCGTCAGTTTATCTGTCTGTCTGTTTGGTTGGGCTAATCTCCGAAACGGCTGGATCAATTTTGAAGAGTAACGTAGGTTACTATTATTTTAGAAAAAGGTTTAGGGTTCTTATCTGTGTAGAAAATTTAAACACGTGAAATTGTTAACAAATAGCAAAGACTAGTTTTAAATAAAAAACATCAATCAAAAAACTGCATCAATCTTAAACAGTCTATCATTTTCCAATATGGCGTCAATACGCCATTGTTGCGCCAACATCGTGCACGTTGAGAGCCATCGACTGTGCCGTTCATTATACGGAATTTTGCCTCCCATACACGACTGGAGCACCCTCTGGCGTCACTGGCTCGAATAGAACTCCACCTCAAATATGTCCCAGTTTCCAGCACGGAAATGCTCTACTAGAAGCCTCTTATGCTCTTCAGGTGGATTTACGAGCTTGGAAGAGCTCAAAATCGAGCAAAGAAACTATAGCTTGATTTTAATGCTGTTAATTACTTTAAATAAGTGTTAAAATGAGGTGAGGTATGATTTGGGTTAATTTAGGATTTGCCGTTCATGTCGTGATCTAACGGGCTGTAAATTATGATTTCCGAAGTAAGTTTTTGCGATTTAGGGTAATTCATATCCCGCCGGGGCTGCGGGTTGTTTGCAAGAGATACCGCGGCCTCGACATACAGGGCTAAGAAGGAACATGGGTGGTTTTTAGTCAGTAGAAGTCTGACACTCCCTTTCGCTCTGCCCAAGAGCGGGAGGGGTTATTTGATGATTTCCCACCCCATTAGGTAATTCATATAGAACATAAAAAATATTATCACCTATTTATTAGGAATTCCTGTAAGGCAAGCCAAAATGTCATAAATAGATTGACATCATTATTATTTAGGAATTATACAGATTATATTTTAATTTATTTGTTTTCTATAAGTACCATTTCACATAAATTTTTTATTTTACTTTCTGAATAATTGTGATTATAAGATGTAACTTGACATTGTAAAAAATAAATATTTACCTACAGTTAGCTTTTAAGCGTTTTGGACACTTTAAGCTTAAACGTATTTCTAAATGAATAAATAATCTACTGAAAATCGAAGCTCGTGGATTAATTATATGTGCTGTTACTACGGTTGATATTCAGGTTCAGTATCAAGAAGAATTTAACTATGTTACCAAGTGTTAAGCTGGCAGGAATACCTCTCACCACCAACAGGTAGGTAATTCAAATTCACACAAATCAATAGAATAACCTGTAACTTAACCTCCCTTACGCCCTCTGCAAAAGTGAAAGGAAAATACGTATACATTACACCCCTTAAACGTCGCACCACGACCCTTAAGACGTGAGTTATCGATTGAGCAATATTAAAATGTTGTATTGAGTGACACAACGCACAGGAGTAGATAACTCACAGAGACTGAGCTCCATGTCATCCTGTTGAAGCGCTCACTCCCCGGGGTTATTCGCCTGTAATGTAACAATACTGTTAATGTTTGACCATTAGGTACATCAGAGTGCCTAGTGCGAGTTATTTTTACTTTAACGCGATCGAAACGTTAGCACGTTTAGCCCTCTGATTGGTTGGTTAACTTGGAGCAGGTCAATCAGAGCGCCGAACGTCATAAACGTGTCGATCGCGTTAACGTAAAACAAATTCGCACTAGGCACTCTGAGCGTGAGGGGTACCGAGCTTTATAGTGCGTCACCAGTAAAGATACAATTTCTAACAAAATCGAATCTGGAATGTAATTGTTATTACAGGCAACAATGTAAGTTACTCATAGCACAAATGAGTAAATAATAAGAAATTGTTTTACTTAAAGCTTAGTACCTATGTCATTGGAAGCATTACAGTACTACTTAATATTAAAATACTACTTACCTACATAAGCTTGCTAGCATATGTAGGTAGTATTATACCCATCGCAACTCTTGTGTGAAGCTCGGTCTCTGTCAAATATTTACTCCTGTTTCCAGACTAAGGGCGGAACCTTAGCTGAGTGAGCTGACGATATCGATTCCCGTCGTAATAGATATTGATATTGAAGGTGATTCCGCGATTAAAGGCATTATTCACGGTATACGAGTAAAAGGCATTTTGATAAAGATATATGACACGCAACGTAGCGGTATTTACGTTTATTATTATAATAGATTAGATAATCAATATTATATTATTTGGAGTAAAGGGGTATGTCACTTGTGATAGAGGTCTCACAGAATGACTTTATTTTTGACACTAATGACTTTTGTTCATGATAGTTTTGATGTGGAAAATTGTGTCTTTGTTTATTCAGTAAACATGCTTCAATTAATCAATCAAAGTTGAAGTTTACGGTCACAAATTCAGTGAAAAAAAGGATTTGTCAGTTGAAACTGTTTCAACGCACAATCCCTTATAACTGCAATTCATAATCAAAATTATTGCACAAATAGCACGAAATTTCAATTAAAAATTCAATCCAAATAGAACAATATTGCAGGCTCTATTTCCGACGTTACCCACTATCAGGGTGCACTCATTGCACCCTTATATTTGTTTTAGCTATTATATATATAGCCTTAGACTATGGCATAGACATGGTACAGAAATATTTAACCTTTTGAACTTTACACAAAACTATGGTGAAAGAAATGTTGAGCTCATTACAAAAATATGAAAGTCAGAACGATTTGGCATGTGCAGTGTGCCATATTTGTGTGTGTTCTGCCAAAACCTTGGAACTGAGTACCAAAACCGTTGGCTGCATCGCAGCGGCAAATGGAGAAATGCTAATCATGTGACACGAATGCAAAGCTATTGTTTATATTTTTATCACGTGGGGCTGGAAACTAGCTAATTATTGGGTTTAAGTTTATAAAAATACTTCATACATATTCGTAATGTAACATAACATCATGCCTCTAACCTCTAATCCACGAAGGGTCAGGCAGAGGTGTACCCAAATAGGGGTAAGCCTATTGCCAACAAATTCAGACTCCATGGCTGCAACTGAGAAATTCCTGATGAAAAAACACTATCTACACTTTGCCAGACCCGGGAATCATAACCAGGACTACGAGGCCAACGATGCAGTCATCAGACACCAAATCTTCATATCACTTACTTATATCTCTAGTTTTAAATGAATGCTGGTGTGAAAAAAAACTCTTTTCAATATGCTTCCTCGAAAACTAGCTCTTATTGCATTACGATTAGGTTCGAAATGCAACATATTTCGCACGTGTGCCGTAATTTTATTTTTCCGCAACCAAGGGCGGGAAAGAAAATTAAAACACATACCTTATATTATGTCCAAATCGATTAAACCATAGGAAATTAAAAAAAAATCACCACCGACTATAGAGTCGGCAGTGTTTTTTTTTATTTTGTCATTTTGATTTGCGTCTTTACAGCATAACTATTTTTTGAATATTAAATTGTGTTTGTAATAAAGAATACTATAAATAAACATGATTATTTTAAACAATTATTTACTTTTATGAACAAGTATGAAATCAGATTTTAAACTGACATGGTCACTAGCACTATTATTAACATCGCATAAATAAACATTAATATCGGGAACTCGAAACAATCAGTAAACATGGTAAATATCCCGTTTTCAGTATAAATAATAAGTATGAAATCATAAATGAAATCATATGTCTCCTAAAAATTGATGACAAAAATACTTAAGTATCGTTATTAGTTAATTTCTTCGAAAGTGTATTGGAAAACGTCGTTTGATACACGTGGGAATTTGTTATTGCAGTTTTCGACCCCATGAACACCCTCGCCGTACGGCTCGGGTGTTCAATCCGCCTCGAATGCAATACCAAACTTTCCGCACTTGTATCAAAATGTACTATTTGCTAATGAAATAAATTATGTTAGAATAGGTGAAATACATATGGTTAGAATACGGCCAATTAAAGTCAAAATAATTTTCACACTTTAGAGGTTTTCGCAAACACGGAAATAAATGCTATTAAGTTACGCCTATGAGCTAACACTGAAAATGGTAGGTAAGGAAAACAAATCGTAAGGTATAAAAGCTATTCCATTTACGAAGTTAATTAGAAAAGCTAATCAGGGGTGCATTACTAACAGCAATAAAACGATATAATAAACTAACTAATTTATGTATTTACAAACGAAAGTAGGCTGCTCGCTAAAATATTTCATAAATTCAGTAAGCCACGGCCATTATGTTCCGGGCTTTTCTAGTTTATTACTCGAAAAAAAAATATCTTATTGCATAGCTTAAGATTATAATACCAGTAATTTATAAATCTATGGTCTGAATTAAATAATTAAATTACCGAGGCAGTCAACAGCCGACACCGCAACAGCCAGGTAGCTACACATTCTTAAGAGTACTTTTATGCTCTTTGGATATCCAAAGATTTTTGATAACACATTTATATATTTAGAATCTATGTTATATTAAAATCTTAAAAGTTTTTTAAGCATATTTCAAAAGTAGAGACTCTTCCCCATGAATTTTTGGAAAAATGCAATAACCTTAAATTCTTCTTTTAAAGATCTATTTAAAAACGTACGTAAAAATGTGCATATTTTCACAAAATGTTATAAACTCGACTTAGGCTACTTTCCTTATTTGCTTCCTAACAAGCGGGCCGGGACTCTCATAAACTTAATGTTTGGCTTTCGCTGCCAAATTAACATAGTGAGAACAAGGTACAACTTTATAAGACTTAGTAGTAAAACGATGAACTAACTTCCACAGGGAAGTAACTGCGAGCAAAGTTCAGCGCTGGAACTCACTGAACAATATAATTTTATGAGTACAGAGATTAGACTGGTAAAATATGAGTCTTTTTGATGGCAATATGAAAAAGATGAATCATAACTATCTTTAGACAGACAAATAGCATAAAAATCAATTACTTTTGCTACTACTTTTGAATAAACAGTTTTTTAAGCACTATTGTCATCAATCAGGCACAAACCGGTACAGGTCAGTGGCCTGAAAGTCTGGCAATCAATCTATTTGTTACCAAGGGCATCGTATTATCTAGTACTAACTTGATTGTGGAGGCCAGATAGGCAGTCGCTCCATGTAAAATACTGGTATTCAGTTGCATCCGGTTATACTGGCAGTCGACCCCAACGTAGGTGGAAAAAGGCTGGGCAGATGATGATGAGTGCCTAACTTGGTGTTAGAGTTTTTATGCCTCTGACTATCGAGAATTATATCTCAGTTAAAGTCCATTTCACGAAAGAAGTCCCGCGGACAATTGTGGAACTAAATTTAACAGATCGGCCATGTTGTCGTTTGTCGATGTTATCAAGGTGCGTTTGTTGTGGTAGATATTTTGTGAGTTTATTATTGGATTAGTGCGTTATAAGGTTTATTTACGATGCCAAAAGTTGTGAAACAACATTATGTCGCGCGACATACAGCGCTGCGTCTGCGGGACTTCTTTCGTGAAATGGACTTTAGCTAATTGTTTCCTAAGGCGTTTTCTTTCACCGAAGTAACTGATAATTAGACAATACGCACATGAATCCGAAAAATCAGAGGTCGTCGTTCTTCTGCGGGAGAATATTTAATATTTAATTAATTTGAGATACATGACTGAGCAGTCCCACGGTCGCACGACTACGCTAATGACAATATTCAACTAAACATTCTCTGAACATTCTTGTCAATAATGATATTTTGTTTCTTAATTGTTTTATGTAACTAGGTAAGTACATAAATACCGAGTAGCTAAGTACTCAGTGTTTTAAATTAATTTAATTTTAAGTTTGCATGCTGAATTTAGTAAGCGAAATATGTGAAACCTTTTATTTTTAAGAACATATTGTACAATATTTCATGCAAATAAATAATCTTGAATCTAAATCTAATACAATATTACCCAAACCTTATCAGTCAGCAATTACTGAGCTAACTTAACTCCCAGTTAACTAGTGCTACATACAACATCAGATCATTACGAGCCGTCTCCAAAGGAAGCGAACTGCCGAACAACTTCACTACGGCAACTTACCGATTTCGCTAACTTTATATTTAGATAGTGAACTATCTCGGATTCACCTGCTTTACGGGACTCATGTATTTTTGATTCGATTCGAAACTGTGCGGAGTTGAAGGTTTCGTATCAGGAAAATATGCAAAATGATTTTTAAAACATGAGTTTTGTTTGTTCATAAGTTTTGTTTTGATATCGAAGAGAAAATTGCCTGGTAGGTACTAGGTACATATCTTTTATCATTCTCGAGGAGGAGCTCGTGGCTTAATAACAACCGCCACTCGGGTCGATAATTAGGTTAAGCCGCGCTTGCCTAGGTTGTTCTGTAGATGGGTTACCACCCATTACATACCGAGTTTCCTCCATGCCTCGGAAAGCACTTTAAGCTGTTGGTCCCGGCAGTCGTTAGCAGGTGGCCAGTGTCCTGAAAGTCTGACAACCAGCTGTCTTACCAAAGGGTATCGTATAACCCAGTATTGACTGAGTTGTGGAGGTCAGGTAGGCAGTCGCTCCATGTAAAATACTGGAGTTCAGCTGCATCCGGAAAGATGGAAGCCGACTCCAACAAAATTGGGAAGAGGCTAGGCAGATGATGATATCTCATTATAACTACCACACTCTCTACTTACTTCCTTCTTTACCATCGCCATCGCCGGCCATATTCTTTATTTTGCGATTTCTAAGCTTGCCCAAGATGTCCTGTCATCTCCTTTGTAGTCTACCACCACGGTACATCTCACTGTTACAGAGCAGTAATATTGTCAACAAAAAAATGGCAATCACATCACAGGACGCGCGGGAGATGCGAAAAATCTACGCCGCCCCTAAGATGACCCACTGACCACGTTAATATTAAAATCCATAATTAATAAAAAATCTATATTGAATTATCTCTCGAAATCTATCAATCATAATTTGCATACGACCTAACAACATCAGTAATAACTGATGTCAATAGAGTAGCGCTACTTAATAGAGTAGCGTGGAACTTTCGAAAATTGAAGTTATTTAGATCAACAATATTGCTCAAAAATAAACTTTATTATATTGCGAAAAAAATTGTTGATTGTTGGCATGGAGGAAGCATCACACCATGACAGCGCCAATCTTCCGTCATGTAAATGTTTATCCACATATAATTAATGTTTCACATCGAAAGTAAAATGAATTAGTAAATAAATCAACATAATTAGTATTTCGTTACTATTGCAAGTAAACATCTTATCAAGTTAGCCAACTGTTAGATTTAGTTAGGTGGGTATAATAAGTTAATAAAAAAAGATAATTAAATTCCTCTTGGAGGAATCTCTCCGTATTTTTCCGTCTACCGCGTACGTGCAAGACTACGTGCCCTCCGTACTTTCTTCCACAAACAAGTTAGCAGGAGTACCAACCTAACGAAGTTATTAACCTGTACCACAGATAATATAATTCTAGCGTACTTGTTCCAACAACAATGGCGGGAACTATAAATTAGTTTTGTGGCCCTCTTGAACCCTTGTAATAGTTGTAGCTAGGTTTAATGTACGCCCTAGAGGTCTTTAGGTCCTGTTTGATTTATTATAACTGCCTTTTTGGCCATCTGTTTGTTATGATATATCAGTAGTGACGTTTTTATTAGCTACAAGTTATCATATTTTCTGTTTTATTCGTGGAAGTCAAATATGGTGGGTTGTGGAAGGGAATTGTTGTTTATTTGAATTAGTTTCCTACAATATAAGTATACTCTAAACGTATTTATTTATCAGTCTGAGAAGCTTTTTTGTATGTCCAGCTAAACCTGAGTCGTCAACCATTATTACTGACTTATCTACATTTTAACAAAAACATAACACTCTGGCGTTTTCTTCTGAAAGACGTAGTAAAAGTGCAGATTTTCAGCCTATTTGCAATGACTTTCGATTAAATGCAGGAACAAGAAAAGTAGCTTTTCTTCCGCCTCGTTTTAAATAATTCCTTATTCTTTTTAAACAGAAGATATTAATCAAGATTTTTGAGACACGAACCTTACACAAACATAATTCCATCCTGTTCAATTCACTTGCCCTCCGCCCGCTTATCCATCATTCTACCTTTTGTCTTTGTTAGACCTCGGATCTTAATCACCGTCTTTTTAATTAAACACGAGAAAATTCCTTTCTTTATGTCCAATGGAGGGTAGAAATTGGGTAAGAAAAATGGTACGTGAATGTTACAAAGGAAATTTGGCCATACTTGCACGTAGGGCCATTATTCTTTTATTTCTTTAAAACGTTCCATAAAGCTTCGTCTACACTTTGGCACCAACAGCAGAATCAAAATTGCAGGCCGAGAATTCTTTACATTGATATTCCTGTTGAAGATAAGTATATGTAAATAGAATCGAAACTGGCCGAAGTTTCACCTCGTGACCTACATTACTATCCCTGCAAGTCTTAAGAAATACTAATCATCTTAATCATAGTAGCTGGTGGAACGACCTGAACTTAACCAAACACAGTGGCCCTGAATCGAAAGAAGTCATCTGGAAAGCCGTTTGCCCAGCAGTAGAGTTGAGTTGAACTTGATCAGTACTCAATTCTTTATTGCGTGTGCAATGCTCCTACTAACTTTCTTATTTCTTTATTGCATAGGTAATCATACTCGTAGCACTAACTGCATATTAAAATCTTCTTTTATCTTCCTTCCTTACCAAGAAACCTACCAACCAATCACGTCCGCCCACCACCAACAGACCCAAACAAACAATAAGTTGTCATAACGTAACTGTTCTATAAGCATAATCTGAAGTTTCATTAATTACGTCGTCCCAGCAGACGAGAGATTTTAATTAAAAGCAAACATTGCTGGGACAAAAGGACTGTCTCACACAAGATCGCTAACAAAACCAGCAAGGCATTTTTAACGATTCAATTTAATGAGAATTCTCGCAATTATTCGTGTAAGGTCTTGAAGAGATTGTTATAGAGGTTCTGGAATGGGTAATTATTACGTTTTATTTTATGTTTGTGAGGATGTAAACTTCTTTTACTTATCTAATAAAAATATGATTATTGTCAGTAAAAAGGGCCTCCAAATAGCAGCCCTGGGTTTGAACATGTACCTCGAAAACAACAACAGGATCTTTACATAATACGTGAGATTAAAAAATACCTAAATGCATTGATGAAATGTGGGTGTATTATAATAGGCACACCTCTGCCTTATCTTACAGGAAAATACCGGTGTGATGTCATACTGTTGCAAAACCTACAATATTCCAGATTGGTATCATGCATAACTCATATTTCATAAAGATGCGACGCTGGATTTGGAATTTCAAGCATTCTAAGATTGAAAATTTAATTTCAACGTTGTAGTGAAATTCAAATAAACTCGATTTTTGCACTGCACCTGTGACATCCCTGCATTCAGTAAATGTATATAATTATATGGAAAATTTCCTCGAAATGCTCGTGTAGAAGCTGAAAACTACCTCGAATGTACAGTTATTGTCACAAACGAGACAATTTCCCTGCTTTTGAACCTGAAAAAATATAGTTTATTTTTTGTGACTATGCTAGTTCTGGCCATTGTTTGTTCTATCATAATTCCTTTTTTATTTGTAAGAGTATTTCGGAATTAAAAAAGAATTTTATTTTTTTTGTGAATTGACACCATGTTAAACATTCTCTTTTATAAATATCTGCCAAAAAATATCGCTTGAATTTGGAACGCATAATGCACCGAATAAAATAAATAATTGGCAATATTCAGGTAAACTTTGTTACTGGCACAAAAGAGGATGCGGCTTCTTATTCCCTTGGCGTGGTCGCATTATCATCCTGACGGTACTTGTAAAATACCTATGAAGCTGTGCATAAAGAGCTGTATTTCTATGACGCATCACCATAATAATATAAGAACTTACGCCGCCATCTTGCTTTTTCAAATGCCATAGACTATTTTACAGATGTCACTCACACACACACAATAAAAGGGTAAGAAGAACTATGACGTACTAATTGATACCTATCTATATTTCTTAAACGTCTGATAAAAGGATTAAGTAGTTCTACTTCCCAACAAAACCGTATTTATCTTCTAGCCCTAATCAGTCGTCTGACGTTCCATTAATATCATTAATTACTATCAGTTTACCTTCCGAGGTATTTGAACAGAACGGTCAGTTCAAAACAGCGGAGTTATCTCTGGAAACTTGCTAATGCTTGTTTAATTAAACTTGTTCTGCTTGTTTGATACCGTGCCAAATTATTATCGGGACACCGCACCGTGGGGAGAGGTCCAGACAAACCAAACCTCCTCCCTATTTCCATCGTCGGGAGACTGGATGAGGTCGAAACCAACCTTTTTGCTTAAGGCCTCGTTCACGGCCTCAGATGGCGGCGTAAAGCATCATACATACAAGCTCGTTTCTTATTTCCTAGTGTCTACTACCTCTGCAACTTCCAAGTCACAAAGTCACTTAGCGGTGACAACAACCTTTTTTAATCTGTTTTAACTGACTTAAAAAAGGTTATGGTTATGTATTCTACCAAATATGGCCAGTACCATTTTATTTTCTTTTTCCTCCGTATGTCCACATGTGGCATTTTTCTCATGTATTACTCCCTCCCTGATTACAGGACCCATTTCATTTTTTTTCCGCATTCGTCATGGTGTGACGTCTGTTGCCTAAGCATGTTGCGTGGCAAAGTCTTAAGTTCGTCTCTGAATATTTTTACTGCTAAGTACTGGCTGGCTTTTGTCGTGTACAGATGACTTACTACAAAAAGATGCAAAGTGCTTTTGGTTTTGTTATAAGGATGTGAGTTATAAATTGAATTTTATTGGAGATTCGACGGAATGAGAGCATAAAACGGATTATTTACATGTTTCATTGTACATCGATATGTACTGTGTATGTTTTTTTGTTAGAATATTCTGTGCTTGTAGTCGGTTCCCCCACACTCGTATTTTTATTCTCTTGTGCTGTTGGTGTGTTTACAAACATTATTATCGCATACATGGTGAAGGCGACATTGACGCTCAAACGGTTACCACGCATTCCGTAAATAATTTCGAACAAAAAAGTAAACTCTGCTGTTTTAAACATTTTAAACTTTTTCGAAATTACAAACGCAATACTAGCGTCGTCCGTCAAAGTATGTACTACTTGATCAGCCAGAGTGATATGACATGGCTGATTATGCAATAATTTTACTTTAGAGTGGGCCCATATTAACCACGCGAGCGAGTGAGGTTTGGTGGGTGTCACACGTCCTCAAGTCTTTGTTTCTTGATAATTCTAGTTTTCTCTCCATATAGAAAACATTCATCTGTTTTGAGAGTAGTACTGAAATATATGTAGGTATCCTCACTAAATCAATATACTCAAACAGGCCATTAAACTGTTAATCACGGTGCCGTGCAAAGATCCTGACACTTACGACAGCTAATATGTGTGACAGTTACTCGCGTGAACGCGCGTGCATCAAGCAAACAAACACGTCACTCAATATTGTGTACACCCCCTAAGGGTTGCCAGAGTTTCGTCAGTTAATATGGCCTAAGAGTTGTCAGAATGTAACTTGACGACACGACTTTACTCTGTAGATTGACACTGATCGTCCTAAGGACGAGCATCTGACAGGTTTGGCTTGTTTCTTTATTTATTCATCCATGGGAGACGAGGATTTTTCATGGGGCTTTGCGAAATTGCGAAGCTTGTTATTTGTCGGGAGACCTAACCATTTAGTTCGACAAAATGACGAAGCATTAGCAAAATGTAGTGATCGCAGCAAGCGTACGAAAATGGCGTAAGTATGTGTCATTAAAATGAGTAATAGTGAAAAACCCTTTGTGATTCAAAACCCTTTTTACAAAAATTAGGTCAGCACACAACTTTGATCAGTTCTTCCGATAGAGAATCCAAAATTATAATCGTATTTTCAAGGCCAGTAGACCAGTAAACAGACCCCAAACAAACATCAATAAACAATATATCAAAGTAAAAAAACAAAGTGGAAAGTCATTATGACACCCAGCAATATATCACACCCTACATTAACCGGGACAGTGTGGCCTACCCTTATCAAACGGTTAATAATCGCCTCCTACCCGGATCATGTACCATTTATACCGTAAATAATAAAACTTGCCGATAGTAATAATAATAAATGAACAGAGAAAGAAAGGAGAAGTTCTTTGTGTAAATAAACTATTTGTTGCTTTGTTAGTTTCATTCAGAGAAAGTTTTTATTTGTCCGTGGAGACTTTGTCTACAGTGGCGATCAATGGTCAATGGTGAAACTATACGACGTGATGTTTGTTTTTTCCGAAACTTTATTCTTCTTTTCGTATTAGTAAGGTTCACTTTAACCCAAGAATAGACAAGTGAGAAACGTTTTCAAGACGATTCGTATTTCTTAAACGACTTTTAATCCTCGCGTTTCAAAAGTACAGCATATGTACATATTGTACATGAAACAATGGCTTTCTAATTGTATCTATATAAACTAGACATGCGATGGGTTTAACGTACGTTTCTACGATACCATTAATTTATTAAAAGCTTTTATTTTTTACCTTGTTAGTTGGTTAGTTTGTATTGGTCAAATCTTAAAAGTGAATTTTAAATCAGTTGAGTGAAATCGAACGAGCTAAAATTTTGCACGAGAGACATGACATAATCCAGGATAGAGAGATTCTCCTCACGAGAACACTCCTCAACGGTTAATTTTTATTTAGCCTTTAGTGTCCCACTGCTTCAAATTCCTTCCACGAGCTATTATCTTGCTCCATTTCGCACTAGTCCTCACGGTACGCATTTCGGTCGTCTGGCCACCACTTTCATCTACAGGGTGTAAATCAACCCATCACACACCCGTCAACCAAGCATTCTGTACATCAATCTAAGTACCCCTACGCAAAAATTTTTGCTGGGAAATGACTTTTTTTTTGGGGTCAAAAATCACATTTTACGGTAAAAACTCAATGTAGCACTCTTAAAACATTATGCTATTGGATGTTTTGAATAGTAAATCGGTCATGGAGGTAATTTAAGTAAAGTTAAAACCTGAAAAACTAGTATTTACAAAAACAGCTGTGAAAAATTTGGATCTTTAACTCCCAATATCTCCGTGATCAAAATGATCGCAGTGATGGGGAGAACAAGTGCCCTTCGTTTGCGTTAAGGGTACTTTTACACCCTATATTTTCATGATCAAACAAATCATTGTAATATTATATTATGCGTAATATTCCACATAATACGCTGGTGTTCTAAACCACATCAAAGCTAGCACAGAAATTGCTTAACCATTACAACACTCGACTGCATGGAACACGGCCTTTGTTAATGCCGCTGCACTTGCAAGGAACCGAGCAAAAAACGAGAATTTCTTGCTGGCAACTCTGCGGCTTTATTTTAAAATACCTGGCAACTTCCACTAAGGAGGCGGAAGTTTTATTCGATTGTTCTTCAGAGAAGTCTCTAGTATTGAAAATAATTGCAGGTACAAATAAAGGTGAGCTCTTTAATGGGGGTTCTTTTCTTTTTTTTCTTTGAGGTATGGTTTTTCATAGTTGGCAAGAATAAACGAACGGAAGGTTTTTGTTGTGCCTTACCAGGTCGGGTAAATATGTCATTTGGTTTTTCCATTACCTAAGCATTTTTCAGTAGCTGCCACGGAATCTGGATTTGTGCCCGGTTGATGGCAATAGGCTTGCCCCCAATTACTAGGACTTTAACACAGTTGGCGAAATGCGTCTGTATTATTAGGTACACCTCTGCCTATCCCTTCGTGTATAACAGGCGTTATGTTACGTTATGTTTTTCTTTTGAAGCTTTAAGTTTTGCTTAGTTGTCAGCGTGTAATATTCATAAATTAGGTATACCTAGACAACATTGGATATCTAAACGGGTTTGGAATATTAAAATCGCAAAATAAAATGTCGTTCAAACCGTACCGAGTAACATCCTAACATCTGTTCGTGTTCCAGCATCGTGAAAAGACAAACTTAAACAAAGAAAAATAAATATAAACCTTCCTTTTTAAACAACCTCAGCATATTTATAGTTCAACGAAATAAAACCTCGAAGCCAACAACGGTTTTAATTTAAATGAGCAATTGTTCGAGACTTTCGCGTGGCAGTAAAAAAAAATGATGCATTTCCCGACATACAGGCGAACTAAAATGAGAGAAAAAGAGAGCAAGAGCTATCTGCCATCCCTTTCAGTTTAGTCACCTATTTCCGCTACCTCCTTTCATGATGTCCTTTAGCAGGGAAAGCATTTGCAAGTTTAATGGAACGGTCTGGTGGAGAAAAGACTTCACTTATGAACCCCTAAAACGCGGGGCGATAATGTCCCTTTAAAAGTTTGACTTTTCAAAAGGCGATGAAAATAGCTTTCAACGTAGATTATTAAGGTGCTACTTAGGCTTAAATTTATACTGGCTGGTAAATAAAGTTTTCCCATCCATTATAGCCTGTATTTATCGTCTGGTTGCGAACAGTAAACAGAACTGAGAATTAATCAAAGCACGTTCTAGACGTATTCCAATCGTCTGGCTTCGCCCGTCGCCTTTCGCTACAAAAACACTACAGCGCGCTCGTACAAGACGAATTCATCAGAGCTACTTAATGAACGCTAGAAAAACTGTTGAATTGAAAATTTCGCCGAGTCAGTGAGTCGGTATGGTCGCTTGGGGAGGGACGGACGTCTGCCGCGTCGCTTTTTACGCCATAAATTATAAATTTTGCGCCTCTTGCATATTAAATAGGATCATTTTTGTGAATTTTAGGGTACATGATGAATGAGGAAGCGTTGTTATACTCATTGTTTATTCAAATAAGCTAGTCTGTTTCCCTATTTCCTTTATTACCGTGCGCAGAATACCAGAGCACCGCAGTTTCCCATCTCAAGCTGAATTCGATTTGCTACACAGTTGCGGTGGCACACAGCTTGCAATAATGAACAGGCAGTTAGAACAAGCTACGTACTCTACTTCCTTGAACAATTGTTTAATTAAGAAACCTAATGAATGCAGCGATACTATTACAGTGCTCGAATAGCATCAGAAACAACATTAAAATAAACGATTTCAATAACAAAACTCGATGAATTCTTAGAAAACAATAAGAAATCCGATATTAGATAACAAACAACGTCAATTTACGGGAAAATTGAGCCAGACATTTCTTACCTGCTTTTTGGAGTCACTGGGGAGAAAGTCTTTCAGGCATTCGCCGATTACGTATTTACATTCAAACATTTTTGTGTAAAACCATGGAGCGGATGAAAGCGCCTCATCTTGGGACATAAAAGGTGACCTCCCTTTGAGTCCTCACCCCTTCCCTCGGCCTCCTGGCACAATGAGAGACGTTGTTTGAAAGTAGGCTAACGTTAAAAAGTTTCATTCAACTTACGTCACTCGACTCCGGGATTGTAACACGTGACATATGCTGTACTTATTTTCACGTTTCATATTTACGCCACCAGCAGATACTCTTGTTTTTCTTACTTTTTAATGGCGTACGTTGTAATAGACAGTAAAACCCGTGAACCCGTTCAAAGCAAACAGACTTTGCTTCAGAATTGCATTTAGTTTTTACGGAGGGAAAAAGTAATCAAAATAGCGTACGAGCTTTGAATTCTAGCTTTCTGATTGGATTCAACAGATGTATGGAGCTATGTTGGGCTGTTGTTTTTGTTAGTTTGTACCAGAAAGCTGTGCTAACGATATTTTGCAGAAGGCAATAAATATTACAAAGTTTTTCATTCAGGTCAGGATGAAAAATATTGTAGAAAATGTTTGTCTGTTAGAGATAATCCGATTCAGTAAATATCTTGGTGAATATGACTTAAATTTTAAATAATTGTTTGTTTTCTTTTTAGTTTGCTTTTTAGTGATGATAATTACATTTTACTCGAAATTATCTGTACACATAAAATATGTACGACAATAGAAATCTGAATTTTTTAAATTAAGTTTTTTGGTAAATGTATTTTAGTAAAGAAGTTTGCACGCTTTAGTTTTAAGCATAACATGTTTGATCTAATATCTTTTAATAACACTTTGTATACCATGTTTTATGCAAATAAAAAAAATATTTTATCTTGGATTTAGAAATTGAGTTCAAAGTGAGTTTAAATTAATTTATCAAATCCCACAAAGCCCTTACCCCTTATTACAGGCCTATTGTTGTGTTACATTAAAACAATTAAAGTTTTCCTATTTAATTAGGTTGTGTAAGATTTATGGTTGGGTCAACCCTAATGTCAACCAAAATGGCGGGCGCGGTTGTCACTGCACACAACTTTACACCCTCGCCTAAAGTTATGTTTGATCAAGTTTCCCCGTAAATGTGTTAATAATTGTATTTAAAACCAGCTGTGACTGGGTCGACCGAAAACATGTAAAACTTTTGAGCAGAAAATTACATTTTCTGTTGAAGGCAAATACGTAATTTTACGGATGGTTTCGTTCAGATATTTAAATTATTTACAGTAGAGATTTTAAAGGTATTTTATAAAAGAATATTAAAGTACGTTGATGAAATATAATTGCTTCTGGTATTGGAACAGATTACAGAAACGTAGACAACAATAGCATGCAGTCCTGATAGATATCGAAGTTTCCGACAGACACATAATACGAATATCTTAGAACATATATCTTAACATCTTAGATATTATAATATATGTTCTATGAATATTGAATATTCAGACACCAGCACATCAAGCTACTACAATATGTCAAACTAAATAGTTTGTCAACTGTATCTCTAAGGCATTCACTTCAAGGTTAATGAAGATTTTGACATATATTCGATTCGAAAAGCGTCGGGTGATATAACTTATTTTAAACATAATAATATGGAATACCATCAACAAAATATACAAAAACCTTCGCAGACACAAAGTACACAAAGACATGAAAATATCATATCAGAACACACATCGTTATATAATATTTAAATGGTAAAATAAGAACCGTCGCGTCGCAGGTTTAAATCTCGCTGACGGGAGTTTAATTTTCTACAAATCCCTGTTCAGAAAGAGAGAGGGTAAAGTTACTCGTGTAATCTGTACCCCAAACATTAAACATGTGCCATTGCTTTGAGAATTTCTAATACAGCTATATTGCTTTGAGAAATTGTAAAATGTAGATATTAACGTACAGAGTACGTACGTTCGTAAAACCATCGCAACCACTTTTTAATAACCTTTGGGTGTGTACAGTCAGGACCACTAATATGTTTTTTTTGTTCACCCTACACTGTCCCACTGAAAACCTATTTCGTAATAGTATGAGTTCAAAAATGCTAAGTTCGTAACAACATAAATTAACACGTTGGTGAAAATGAATTTTAGAACTGGCTGCGTGTTAACATATTGGAGCTCGTGGCTGTACTCATGAAAGTAATTTTTGTAGTTTTAATAACATCACACTAACTTGTAATCCCCAAGGGTTAGGCCCGGTATCCCCCAAAGCGGAGAGGAGAGGAGATATGCAGAAATCGGCCAATCACATTTGTTAAAATTTACATCTAGTCTTTCGCCCTTCCTGTGATTGGTCGAATTTGGCACATCTCTCCGCTTTGCTCGTCTCCGCTTGGGTGGATACCGGGCCTTAGGCAGATTTGTCCTAATAGTATACCCACATTTGACCAACTATATTTATTATAAAAGTCCCATGAAATCGGGCATAAATCCATACTGAAGCTGCTGAAAAATTCCTGAAACTAAAGAAAATCGGGTAAAAAGTAACGATAGAGATTAACAGTTATTTTCAAGTGGCTGCTACAATTTCATAGAACGTTTTATTGACTCTGGTCACATATAAAAACGATCAGTCTTACTCACATAACAGCGCGTCACTGATACTTGACACGGGGAGACTTGAGAGTCAATGACTAAGCGTTACTTGAAACGCTTTTTTGGCGTTAAAATAACTCTTATGATAGATTGAGTACTTCAGGAGTAGAGCTACAAAAGTATGTGAGTGCATTAGTATATATACTCGGAATCCGTACGAATTTCAAAATCTTTGTGAAAAACTGTCAGTTGTTTCAATTGAGATAGTAAACATTTTGATTATATACCAGAATACCTTACTTCGTCATAGCGCTCTTGTGCAGAGCGGAAGGGAGTGTCAGACTTCTACTGACTAAAAACCACCTATGTTCCTTCCACCTATGTTTCTTTATGTTCCGTCCCTTCATTTCGAGGCCGCGGTATCTCTTGCGAACAACCCGCAGCACATTCTGACTCACGTAATTCGAACTCACAAACTTTCTGTATACCGTACATCGGCATTTCGAACTTCGGAGTAACGTAATACAGTCCCAGTAGTACGATTCTGTGGGAACTGAACTCTACGTGGGCGAAATCGAAATCAAGGGCATAAGTTAGTTTAGCCTTGTTTTTTAGTGTCACATGGTTTTAATAGTGACTATCCACATTTCAGGTACAATGTATCTGGGGTGGTGGCTGATGGTGGCCGCGGTGCTGGCCTCCGCCGCCGCTGACGAGGCTTCCGATCCTGAGGGGCTGCTTGAACCTGTTCCTGGTAAGTGGAATATAGTTGATTATATTTTGTTGTTGCATTTCAAGTGAAAGATACGTTTACGTTTAGAACATATAAGATGTCTGTTCGTGATTTTTTCAATAATTTATTGGATGTACATACAAGTATCAAAAGAGGGAAGTAATTGGGAATTTAAAAAAAATGTCTTTGTCGTAGTCACTGGGGAAATATTGCCACGTTGTATGACTAAGCTGGTCTGCTATTTTTAAAATAAACCAGCCCTCTGGTCTGGTCACGTCGCATAGTGTGAAGAGTCAACCAACCGCCAGGCGATCTCCCTTTATACTTAAACAAAAGCCAGAGGTTTTAAACAAAAAACCATAACAAAATGACTGACTTAAAACGATAGGGGCAAGTCAAAGAAAAACATAACGTTTAATTCTGTAGTACTGAAACATTTATTATTATTATTATATATAAAATTGCCTTAAACGTCGTTAATTCTTAAAAAACTTAACTGCAAAACTGCACCATTAAAAAGATAAGACAACACATCCACAACTAACGGTTAATGAGAAAAGGAACAGCAGAAAATGCTATCCGGAGATTACTTCCTCAATAAACCGGTCTTAATTGCTACGCCGTAGCCTCGTAGCACCCTCTACGACCGCTCGCTGCACGGCGTAGCACATAATTCTCAGAGTACGTAGCCATTACTTTGGTTATTATGTAGCCTGATAACGCAGTTAAGCTGACAGGAGCAACCATATTTAAAAAGACCAGTCCAAGTGCGAGTCGCACTCGCATACAAAGGGTTCCGTAGCACCAAATAATATAATAACAATATTTTTATCGCACATTCGTAGGTCACTTAACCGCAAAATGAAAATTTTCATAGAATGCTAATGAAAAACTAAGCAATTGTTGCAGTTTATCAAATCTTATTTACAATAAATTTCGCTGAAAGTTCTTGTTCTTGTCTTTTACGTTCTACAAACACACATCTATTCAAAACTTTTATGCTCTTCATTTTAAAAATTGTGGAGGCGGACATACGTCCTAGTAGATTTTGTTTTCAACCTTCACTTACATGTATGGAAGGCCACTCAAATTTTTTGAATATTTTTGATATACCTCATTTCTGTGTAGTAACGGGTCATAGGAGGATGGACAGACGAACAGAACAAATCTATAAGGGCACCGTGTTTGCCATTTGGTAACGGAACCCTACAAATGTATAAAGTGAGTAACGAGATAAGGCGTCTAGCTGTCTAATCTTAATGTAAATAACTTTATACCGGTTTACGCGTGTAAGTATAATAAATGTGATGTTCATGATAAAGGGGAATAGGCAGCAGAGTTATTAGCGCATCAACTGGATAGGACATAACAATTTTCCTAAAACCTGAGTGCAGGCCAAGAAAACCAAAAGAATTGATGTCTGCTTTGTATGGCTCTTGATTTAATAATGATATTCGGTGAGATTTGGTAACGATGCACACACTAAACAAATAAGATACAAAAACAGGTGAGATTGGACAAAATAAGGCACTAACCAAGGGATACTAAGAGTAATGTTAGATTTTCAACGCTCGATCTCAACGGCTATAACATTCAAATGACCCACAAGAAAGCGACACAAATGTTCCTAAAAGCAACAACAAATAAAACTACAAATGTACGACCTTTTTTCTATGAATAGCGTAGACGACAAAAAAATCTAATAAGTCCGTCAGATAGATTTCCAAAAAATATCGGATACAATTTTTTTTTCACGTTTACAAAAAATTAAGACGATACAGAGTTTCGAAAACTCGTGTGACGTCACGTTTCCGTACATTTTTTCCTAAAAGTGACGCCACAAGCCGCACTTTGACACGTTTTATCTTCGTCAATTTTTATTAATTTGATAAAACAAAAAACACGTATCCAATATTTTTCGATAATCTAGCTTATGGACTAAACGGAATCATATTTTTTTTAGTCAGTCTACATTACATCCCTATTTATAACTTGTTGTTGTCCTACATGAGTGCCTTTATGGAGTAGTAGTCGCAAGTCCGACTGCTGTGCACGAGGTTCTTGGATCGATTCCTAGGTCGGGCAAAGCGTTACTGGGTTTTTCCACCAGAAATATCTGAGTAGCAGCTACGTAGTTTAGATTTGTGCCCCATTGATGCCAACTAACCCCCTATTACATGGTATTTAAGCAAAACTGGCAAAATGGGGACTGTACTAATGGGTACAGTAGTGAGACAATGTATGTAAGGATCGTAGCAGCTGGCGTTCTTTGTGTCTACCTACCCCCATGGAAAAAAGGCGTGAGTTTATGTATGTACCTAATACTAAAAAACTTTTTGGGTTCTCCATCTTCACTACTACCCATACTTTTCACATCAAACTCATGACAAAAAATCGTACAGTAACTTTCTGCAAAATCCCTAAGTCTCAGCCCCGGACCCCGTCGTCCGGCCGCGATAAAACTATTTTTAATTAACAGACTGTTTTATATTCTCTGTGAAAAACGCTACCCTTCACAGTTTTCTAGAGTAATTCTACGTAAACATTGTTGCTGGGATTTAGATTAATTTTGTTGTGAATTTATTAAAGTTTAAGAGATTTCTTGTTGAGGAGAGAGCGCAGGATAAGCGCTTGAAGTTTTATAGGTTAGGTTGCTTTATAATTTCAGATTTTAGCTTGAAAATACAGGGTAAAGTTAACGTTCGGTATTACGGTACACTGTCTTTTCTTTGTATAAAGTTACTAGCAGACGTCACGCGGTTTCACCCGCGTAGTTCACGTTCCCGTGGGAACACAGGGATAAAAAGTAGTAGGAATTCTTGATACAATAAAAGCAAGTAATAGGAGTACAGTCGGTACCCAGTATTACCTGACCCTTCTTCTCACACCACTTGCCCTCTACTTTTTTATACGAAGGTTCAGGTAATACTGGGCACTGGCTGTACTAAACTCTTATTCTATGATGTCTGCACGTATACTTATAGTTTGGAGCACTTCAATAGCTATCAAAGTATAGATCTTCAAAGTACTTTGCTCTGTAATAGAGACCCACCCGTCTACAATAATAATATCTTTGAACACTTGCCCATTCTATATAGATTTTTATTTTGTTGTAAATCATCAAATGACTCCTCCGGCTCTGGGTGGAGCCGAAAGGAGTGTCAGACTTCATTTGATTAAAAACCACCCATTTTTCCACCCTTTGTGTTCAGGGCCACGGTATCTTTTTCAAACAGCCCGCAGGTCTGTCAGATCTTATATAGCCTAAATAAAACTAGTAGACACAGTCTTACATACGACAAAACACTTACAGGAAAGAAACTCTCAAAGGAAAGAAAGAGGAAAACTATTTGTATTTTATGTAGTTAAATGTAAGGAAACACAAGTGTATTACTTACTATAAAGTATAAACGATTGTAGGTAACTATATGGTAATGTATGCCATTTATAACACGAACCCTTTTTTTCGTTCACTTTCCTTTGCAGTAACTTTATTTCCGTTCTTGTCTTATGCCTTTGTTTCCACTTATAATTCTTAGTTTCATTTCTAATGTAAATACCACACATAAGTAAGATTCAGATCATAAATATGTACTATGGTAATTCGATTTGAATTGACTTGGTAAACTTTGATATTTATTTGAGTTAAGTTTTGAGGATTTATTTTTGCAGTCGTCAGTAATATTTCATTAAACGCTTTCCACCACACAAAACCATCTGATTTTCAGTAAAATGAGAACCGGTGTTATCGAGAATTATTTTTCTGGTTTCCGTTAATGAAAATTGGAAACGAAGCAAAAGGAACTGACATAAATAAATAAACGAAGTAAAATATGCTTTTAAGGAAACCGTCGAGGTACATTAAGTACGTCACATTTGGATACCATTTCATTCATCATTCATTTTCATTTTTTTTTTTCATTCATTTTTTTTTTTTTTTTTTCATTTTTTTTTTTCATTTTTTTCCATTTCATTTTTTTGTTTCATTTTTTCATTTTTTTCATCTTTTATTATTGATTTCTTGTCCTGTGTGAGACCAATAAATACTTTTTCTTTCTTTCTTTCTTTCTATTTCGCATATTTTTCATTCTGAAAACAATATTATTATCTGTAAAAAAATATGTTGTATGCTTTGTGCTAAGTAAAGATACTTTATTTCTTCCCTTATATGTATTGATCAAATCAATTCATAAGCCCAAAATACATATCAATTTATCGCAATGAAAGCCGGAACACCAATAAAAGGAGGTCGATACGCAACATATAGTCTATGGATGTAATACACAAAAGAATCTACACGTAAATTCAATCTTCCCTTGATCCGGGGCATAGAGGCAGAATGCGTACGTTCCCTTGCTTCAGACACGTCATGTTATGTTACGACCTAAATAAAAATAAAATTCTGTCGCTGCGTATTATGTTGGAAGTTTTAGGGATGCGTAATAAAATGTAGTATGCGTTTATCTCTTGGTTCTTAGATAATAATATGTTGCAGCAGTTTTGTCATATAATAAATTATGGGTACTATAAAATTATATTCCATGCAATCCAACTTTGAAGCAAAATAAGCATTCTAAAGAATGATGTCGTAAAAGCAACAATACAATGCATAATTTGAGTTTATGGTGAAAGGATTTAGACTATTTACGTGCTTCTGTCTGGAAAGACAATGAGTTGCATTTTTAGTGGTAAAATTTATACACCTTTTTGTCGTATTTACTTCTAAACACTGGGTGTAAACGAAGAACCTTCACGAAGTCGTCAAGCAACCATCATATACATCAAACTAGGTTATCCTAAGCAAAAATTTGGTGTGAAGAATCACGTATCACCGTAAAAATCAACGAAGCACACTTAAACACGTAGATGCATTAAATAGTAAACAGGTCATGGAGGTAATTATAGTAGTTAAGTTTTAACATAAACCAGTTTTTTTTTAAACTTGTGATTTTTTAAACTTTGACCTCCAATATCTCCGTAACTAGAAAGTATGGGCCAGAACAAAAAAATATAAAGCCAAGTGACGGGAAGAACAAACACCTTTCGGCTGCATTAATGGTATTTTCACACCAGTTGCAGTGGGCATTACCACATACAAAATCGAAGGTTAAAACGTGATGCCAAGTAGAATGGGAGTAGGGCAGGAAGATGAAGATTACCACATCCAAGATCATCCAAGCATCAATCTTCTGCTAAAAGTATGTACAGTACACGGCGATAAATATTGCACATCGACCTTTGGAAAGAGCTGTATTTTATACAAAGAATAAAAAGAATTATCAAAAGAAGCAAATCATAATTGTTTTAACAGCTCCTTATAGATACCGGACTGTTTGTATTTCGTGCGACAGAGATAACGCTCTACGAAGCCGAAATTAGGCGATAGTCTCTTTCCAAAGGTCGATGTGCAATATTTATCGCCGGGTACTGTAATGGAGTTATGTTGGAACTGTCACATACGGGATCAACAGAAATAGGTAGCTTAACATTTCGGAATTTTAATTATTTGATGTACAGGACTTCAGTTATTTTTTTTTTCGTTTCAGAAGATTATTCTTTAAAATATTCCTTACTCTTTAATAACTTGTTAGTAACGAGTAATATCTTACAATTTTTATCAAAAAACCTGCTTTAAAAGTTTGAGTAGTGTTAATCTACTTCTGATGCTGACTGTACGGTTACCAACCAATATCGTACATAACAGCCAACAGGAATACAACTTATGTAATTCCCGTACTATCTATAAACCAACATACTATTTTCCAGTACGTACACACACAAATACAAACAAACACGCGTGCCGCTACATAAACAGTCCGGTAAACAGATCCCGGGCATTACAAACATGCTTACGTATGTAGTTTGGACGCTCCACTGAGTACGTAGGAAATGGAGTAACAATATAGCGGAGACAGCGTAAAAAATGTTAACGAAAATGCGGAGTAATTGAAATGAATAAAGTGTAGCACTGTATTTTCGATAACATTGTTTTATCAAATAAGTTTAACCAACTCCTACCGATCATACTTTGGTACAGCCGGCCAAAACAAGGTGTAATTGTACGTCGGATTTTAGCCCTAAAAGATACATTACCCACATATTGAAAGACAAGTTGTCGACTTTAGACAACTTACTAGCTATAGTTCAAAATCAGCATGAGTACCTAGTGCTGCTCTCTGGCAATATACAGAGTCCTTTTTGTAATAAGTATTTTTCAAGAATGTACTTTTATTTGTAAAAACATACTGTATTTTATTTTATTTCTCCCGTGTTCTCTTTAAATGCCCGCAATTTTATGAGACATCTATTTTTCCGCCTTCAATTTGATTGATTGGAAAAATATGTGTCTATTTTCATTCTTGTGTTGTTTCCGTTTGTATTGTGCCACCCTTCTCTACCTGTTGATGAAAAAAGCGAGTAAATCGCAAAAAAATACAAGTAATGCGACACATTTTCCCATATCGTAACAAAAAATATAGTTCTGAGACTAATCGTTTGGCGAGCATACAATTTCATTAGTTCAATACATGGAACATAAAACTTTCATGTTTTATCAGCAGTTGCAGTCTAAACACACTAAACTAACTACTCCGCGTACTAACTACTCTGTGTTATCCCGTTCGCATATACATAGGTAGTACCCGCAGATGGGTTTAACTTCGTTAAATCAATATTAACACGTTTTCGACGATGCAGGCTGGTATTACAACGAGATATTCCGGAACGTTCACTATTTCATTCCGCTTATTAGTTCACGTTCGGTTTGGGAGCTTATTAGTTTGTTTTGATGTTGTGATGAAAATTTTGAAGAATTATTTTTATATTGAAAGTTTGAAATAAGGTAATTGAGTTTCAACACAAAAATAATAGTATTTATGGCTGTTGTATGGAAGTATCTAAGAGTAGTGTGAGTAGTTCTTCGCATCGCTGGTAAAGCTGGAGGAGGCTGAGCCAGCAACGCGGAGGTAAAAATTAACTTAATAACTATATTTCTAATATTTCTATCCTGTTAGTCTGCGTCATCCCACTGCTGGCCCAAGACCTCTCCCCACGACTTTCGTTTCGATCCATGGCCAATATGAAGCACTGGTCAATTGGTCATTGATATTGTCCAGATCATTCCACCATCTTTTGCCGCGAAGCCTATATAAATCCTATGACATAATATTACCAGAATAAAAAACACAAGCAACATTACTTTCCCTCAACCAAAAACTGGATCACATGTCACAAAAAAGAGACAAAATACGGTCACAGCAAAACCAGGGGTCCGTCGTCCCAGAAAAATATTTTTCCAGGCAACATCTTATCGAAAAAGATTGCACAATCCTTAACAAAAACAGAGTAAAAATATATTTGTATACCCATATTTTGATCCAATATTAATTCCACCTTCAGGAACCCACCCCAAGGCGAAACTGAAGATGATAAAAACGTTAGATGAAAGGCGCGAATTTCCCCAAAGAATATGACTATAAATGTAATATTTTCACAAAATGGCGTCTGTAAAATTGGCGGGAACTTCGATAACTAAACGTGAGTAGTTATTCGCGCGGGATCTCTGACCTAAATAAACGTTGGCGAGTTTTTATTATCTATCTTTACTCATAAATGTACCTACTGGTTTTGTATTGTGGATATCGGGAAAATGTATAGTGAACACTTCTTTCGACTATGGAGTCAAGTCAAGTGGTTGGACATAGAAGCTTATCTGCCTTGGAATAACATCAAACTACGATCATCAATGTATCGCGGCTTAATCAAATAGTTCTTTCATTTTAGTGTATTTCTACCCGACTGCGCCAGAAGGAGGATTATTTCCACTTCTACATGTTGTTGTATGTTACCCCTTGGTTAGGCTGCCTGTCCACTGAAGCGGAGCGAGGCTGCGGAGCAGAGAGACAGAGAAATATTGACCAGTAGGATGGCATAAAACTGCCCTCTGTTATTAAATGAATATTTCTCAGTTTCTCCGCTCCGCAGCTGCACTCCGCTTCAGTGGATAGACTATCTAAGACTGGTTTGTTGAGTTTCGGGCCACTGACTAATGGCTGCAACGGCTGTCATAGATTTACAAATGGCAGCCGAGACCCATCTATACTAATATTATAAAGCTGAAGAGTTTGTTTGTTTGTTTGTTTGTTTGTTTGTTTGAACGCGGTAAACTCTGGGACTACTGGTTGGAATAGAAAAACTCTTTTTGTGTCGGATAGTCCATTTATCGAGGAAGGCTTTAGGCTATATAACATCACGCTACGACCAATAGGAGCGGAGCATAAATGAAAAATGTTGCAAAAACGGGAAAAGATATTCCTTTTTGAGAGCTTCCGTTGCGTGCGCTGCGAAAACGGTTTAAGTTACGCAAATACCATGTATGAAAGAATTGTTCCTCTTTAAAAGTTCTAAAAAAAAGTCCGCGACAGCATATGTCTATCTTTTAAGATTGACTCACTGTAACCATTTTTTACTATTAAAATGTTAGGTTAAAAAGAATGATATTTTGCGAAGCTTATTTAACCCATATGGTATTAATCTATATCTAAATAAATGTGTTTGTTAGCACAGAAATTTAATATAGAATATTTGTGCCCTTTACTCTATACAGTTTAAACAAATATCTTAGAAGATATTGCAATGTAAAAATATCCGCGCGACAAAATAATTAAGCGCGCGGCAGTCATTCGGTCCGGTGCGGTAGGTTAGTGGGGATTCTGGCCTCCGGGGACTCCGGAGAAATTCATATTCAAAATATTTACTGCACCATAATGTTCACAAGGTGTTACTGTATATTTAACAGTAAGAGATACCAATAGTAATTCACACTTTAATTAATCTAAACTAATATTATAAAGAGGAAAGATACGATTTTTTGTTTGTTACGATTTAACTCAATTTATGTTGACATTTTGTTATAAGCTATATTATGTGACGCAGACGAAGTTGCATGGGTCAGCTAGTTCACTATAAAACTAGTATTCCGATTCACTATTTTTCAATACTTCGGAATAAAAGCAAGAACAATATCCATCTGTTACACGTGGCACAATACTACCGCAGAAACCACGTCCACAATACATTGCATTACTTTTATTTGTACATTGCAGCATGTACACTATACATCTAAGAAATGTACGTGTCGCATTGTTAGAACATTTTCAGACATGTTTGTACTGCAAACAAGAAAATGGATCGGATGTACGAGGAGTGGTCTCCAAGTTTGACAGCTGTCAATGTATCAGCTCTTTACAGCGGAAAGAAGAAAGAGAAAATTTAAGAAAATAATTCTAATTACTTGACCCTGTTTAATCGTTTTTTTACTGTCTATCGGGATGAGCGCTCAGATCTAGAATTTGTTTCAGAAGGTTTACGCGTATGGCACACACATACATACACTGAAAAATGTTGTTTAGTACCTAGATTGTACCTATGCAAATCAGGAGCGGGTCGCCATTTTATAACGTAATTTAGCACTCAGCGAAGTACACCTCTCACAAATATCACAATACATGTAATATCAGCCACCATTCTTAATACGTACATACGCGAACGTTTATCAAAGCGCCTGTTCCCGTACGATAAGCCGTTCTGTGTCTAATTATGTCGCACTGTGTCACACTGTGTCGAACACACCCGTGCCCCATATTGTGCCCATAGATATTCACGACCTCTAACGACCTCGCCACTAATTGGAAACAAGGGAGCTAGAATATACTGTTTTGTGAAAGTTTATGTGAGGTTACAATGATAGCAATCGTAACTAATACTCGTTGTTTAAATGTGGAAATTAATAGTAACACTACGTGCATCATCTACCAAACCTTTTTCCAACGATTGCGGTTTCCAGTCTAACTGGAAGCAGACCCATCAGCGTCCCATGTGGCATCTACTGCCCAGTTTCTGGGTAATGCGGTAACCGCTGATTGTCAGTTTATTCGTCTTTTAACTACCTACGTCTTTGAATTCCCGCGTGAAGGTATAATTACTGTCCATTAACCAATTATGACTAACCACACGTAACTGTGTATTCTTTTCAATCACGTTAAAGAAATCAGTGTCTTTTTGTATTTAGTCAAATTACTTTCGATTCACCCGTAACATGCTTCTAGTTGGTATATATCCACATGTTGTATTTTCTCTTCGAGGATTTTTTTAAGACGCTGTTTAGCATTTTTCTTTTTTTTAAAGAGGTTCAAAAATGGTAGTATGACCACGAGGACATGTATGGCCTCGTGGTCATAGTGGTATTACAAAATAGTATAACCACGAGGAAACATCCGTATTTGTTTAATTAATAACTAAGCGGTCATTATTGCGTATTTACTTTATCTTCTTGCAAATAAACTAATATAATTGAACTCGTCATTCTTTAGATAATATTGTACAAACAGGAAAATAAGTTAAAATTGTTATAATTGCTTTAGTCGCGTTTGAATCCGAGTATTGTGCCATCGTCAGTTTTGGAAGACATAATCATCATCAGTTTATTTGAAAGACATCCACTGCTGGATATTGGCCTCCCCCAAGTGAGGCCACATTGACCGGTCCCGTGCGTCTCGCATCCAGCGGATCCCCACAACCTTCACCAGGTCATCGATCCAACTAGTCAGAAAACCTCTTAAATAAATATGATGGCAATGTTTGTTAATGATTCAATAAAACCGATACACCATACTACTTTAAAGTGTGATAAAATAAACTCCTGGGTATCATTAAGAACTTCAATATGGGTATTACAAATGTCGTATGCTCGACAATTGTACGAAACTCTCGAGGTTTCAACATATTACATTGTTTTAGCGTTGACAACCGCTACGTTGGTATACGGAGTGACATCATGGTGCCTCTTCAGGAAATTCCGAAATTACAAAAACTATGTGTGCCTCAACGCAGTTTTAGCAAACTTTTTCATCTCTTCAATGATGCAGTTCACTTATTTCTTCAATAAATGTATGTTATTCAATCCGTTAGAAAGATGTTGGTTTGGCTTTTATACTATATATCTATTTATGTTTTTAGCAACAGCCAAGCACCACTGGTTAATAGTTATATGTCATATGTTTTACATGGACATTGTAAAAGTTTTTAATGTGCATATCCGGTGGAAATATCTAAAGAGTGGCCTCTTTGGCTGGCTCGTGCCAGTAGCAACGCTAATTCATTTTTTTGTTACTTCTGGTTTGTTCATTGAAACTGATGTAAATCCTAGCGATGTAGGATTTATTATTTTTATTTCAACAGTGACAATAAATTGTTTGCTTTACTTTCGAATTGTATACTCTCTTTATCATAGTTCGAATGCGACCGCTAACACGGCTATTAGCAAATGGCGTCGCTTTTACATTGCCACTTTGGTATTTATATTGGGCGACATGTTATTGATGTCTTTTCATGTTGTTTCGTTTGTGACTCATGGAAACTTACAAGATGATGACTTTGATAGATTGATCCCAGAAATAAATAAGGCTAAATCACAAGAAAAAGCGGTTTTTAGTTATGGCATAACAATAAGTGATAACAAAATAATTAATTGGCTACTGATATTTACATATAACTTAAGCCCGTTGTTATTAAACGCTTATCTCGTTGTTGTAAAGAGTAATCGAGAGCTGTGGTATGAATTTTATGTAAATAAATGTAATCGTCGACCGTTACCAGCAAGGGATATAAATCACGATGTCAATTTGGAAGACAGAGCTACTGGTTGCCCTGATGATGTCCAACCGACGGCGGCGGTCAATGATATGTAAAAAATGTAAGTTCTAATAAAAAAACTTCATACAAAGGATCGAGTTATTTTTATTTTTGTCTTTACTTTTTTATCTTTTATTATTTAGAAAACAAACAAGATCTGCACAAAGGACTGTATTTCGTTACTCCGAAGTTCGAAATACCGATGTACGGTATACAGAAAGTTTGTGAGTCCGAATTACGTCAGTCAGAATGTACGCTATGACGAAGTATGGTATTCAGAATGTTCATTACTCCGATGTACGTTACTCCGAAAGCTTGTTACTGCGAAGTACTGTATTCAGAATGTTCGTCACTCCGATGTACGTTACTCCGAAAGTTTGCTACTACGAAGTACTGTATTCAGAATGTTCATTATCGCGAAGTACGGAACTCCGAAAGTTTGCTATGACCAATTACTCAATAACAATTGAGTAAATTCCTCATCGAGATTCTGAGAGAGTATTTCGAATTAGTCGAGTATTATAAATGAACACTGTGAGGATAAAATATCTATAACAGTGTACAAATAAAAATCTAAGTAAAAGCAGGTTAATTAATTCAAAATAATCTTAAAACATGGGGTAATAAAAAACTAAATTAACTTTTCTAAACACTAAAATTTAAAATAAAATAATTTAATTGTAATAATAAAAAAATCAAGTTTTGGAATAAATGATGTATGTATGCCAGACTTCGTAAATATTTCTTTAAAGACACGGTGTCTTTCTTGACCATAATTATGCTCTTTGATCTTGTTTGTGAGCTATTTCTTTTGCGTTTCGAAATGTTTGCCGTTATTCTTTCTATTTCCAAAATCGTATTTTATTGTTCTTCTAATAATTCTACTAATGGTTTGTATATTTATATTCTGCTTTTTAGGGTTCCGTACCTCAAAAGGAAAAAAACGGAACCCTTATAGGATCACTCATGTGTCTGCCTGTATGCTCGACCATCCCCTTATCTCCGAATCTTCTGAGCCTAAAATTTTGAAAAAAATACAGAAATTAGTTCAACGCTTATAAATTACAGGAAAATCAATAAAAAGTCTATGGTGCTAAAATAACATAGAAAATCTCTCAATATCGACTACAATGGAACCCTTCATGTGCAAGTCCGACTTACACTTGGCCAGTTTTTTCTATTGAGCAGACTGTTTCAACGGTTGTGCCAATTGAATTCTGTGTTGTTGGTATATTCGTGTTTACGCAATATAACACAGACCACATCCGAGGAGGGAGGGAATCTAAAAAAATAATAATTTTCTAATTTAAAAAAAAAAATACTTGTAAAACCTATTTGCCCAATAATCATCATTTATAATACTTGACTAATTCGAAATACTCTCTCAGAATTTCTATAAGGAATTTTCTCAATTATTATTGAGTAATTGGTCATAGCAAACTTTCGTAGTTCCGTACTTCGCGATAATGAACATTCTGAATACAGTACTTCGTAGTAGCAAACTTTCGGAGTAACGTACATCGGAGTGACGAACATTCTGAATACAGTACTTCGCAGTAACAAACTTTCGGAGTAACGTACATCGGAGTAATGAACATTCTGAATACCATACTTCGTCATAGCGTACATTCTGACTGACGTAATTCGGACTCACAAACTTTCTGTATACCGTACATCGGCATTTCGAACTTCGGAGTAACGTAATACAGTATGCACAAAGTAACACAGTAATTTCATCTTATTCCAATATGAACTACAAATCATATTGTTTCGAGGGCTGTTCCGCGAAGTTGCCACTATTATTGCGGCTTCACTTCTTATTGTCTGCTAGTCTCCTAGTACAATTGACAGCAATATGGCGGATGGCGAAGTATAAGCCGTCTGAGGACTCAAGTTATAATGGACTGTTCACTCAATATATAGAAGGAACATTTAAGTAATTAGTGTAATCCCTCTGTGAAGGCTTTGGGTATTGAATTGTGTTGAATTTGTAGGTTTTGAATTATCTATTTATGCATAAATAACTTTAATAGTGTTTTTTATAATAATTTCGTGTAAACGAAGAGCATGGGGATCAGTTAGTAAATAATAATAATTAATTACAAAAAAAACATTATTCTGTAAGATACTTAAATATTTCATTGGAATTATTATTTTATTTCAATGAAATATTTAACATAACTTTTACAGTTGGTGAAACTTATTTTCAGCTAACTCCGTTGGTATTCTGTTGTACGGGAGGTTTATTTACAGCTTTATTCGTAAAACCGATAATAGCTTCGTTTCTAATGGCGATATGGAACCCGAATAGAAGAAAATTGAATTTAAATAATATCACTGTTGCCCGCGATCTTTGTCCAGATGACATGATTATAAAAATACTACATCCTTATTTAAATCGGAAATTTAATTTCAAGGATTTACTATTGTGGAATAATCATATTTTTTTCTGAAATAATAGTAGCTTTTAAATAACTCCTTATAACATCAGCTATGCCAAGTAAGAATCCCGTCAGAATCGGTTCAGCCGCTTCAGAGATTGGCCGGATTCAACATAAAGAAACAAAAATAAAAATTTATGTTTTTTTTGTGATACGAATAATGAATAATAATAATAATAATAACCATACGAACTTTTATATGAATTCTGTAAAAGTTGTTATTTTGAAATTGCAAACAATCACTTTCATTCCATTCTTTTTTATAGATTAATACTTGGAACAAATAAACAATGATTTTTGACGTTTAAACCCGTCATGACACAGACAATTTACTTTATGTAGCTACCAAAATTTAGTAATCTTCCCCTCACATACTGTGCTACACAACTATGTTAGGGTCGGCTTCCAGTCTAACCGGATGCAGCTGAATACCAGTATTTTACATGGACCGACTGCCTATCTGACCTTTACAACCCAGTTAATACTAGGTAATACGATACCCTTTTTTTTTTTTTTGGTGGGTGGAAAATCATCGAATAACGGATTCCCGCTCTTGGGCAGAGCGAAAGGGAGTGCCAGACTTCTACTGACTAAAAAACCACCCATGTTCCTTCTTAGCCCTTTATGTCGAGGCCGCGGTATCTCTTGCGAACAACCCGCAGCCCCGACAAAAACAAAAGGCAGTACATTTGCAGATGTCGTGTTGGACGAACTAACTAACGAGCAGGAGCATGAAAAATTAATTAATATTAATAGCTACACTGATATATAGGGTGTAAAAGTACCCTTAACGCAAACGAAGGGCACTTGTTCTCCCCACCACTGTGATCATTTTTTTGTTCTAGACCATACCTGGGAACCTCCTAGTTACGGAGATATTGGGGGTCAAAGTTCAAAATTTTACACAGCTGTTTTTGTAAATACAAATTTTTTTAGGTTTTAACTTTACTTAAATTACCTCCATGACCCGTCTACTATTCAAAGCATCCACTAGCACAGTGTTTTAACAGTGCTACATTGAGTTTTACCGTAAAATGTGATTTTTGACCCAAAAAAAAAAAGTTGTTTCCCAGCAAAAATTTTTGCGTAGAGGTACTTAGTTTGATGTACAGAATGCTTGGTTGACGGCTGTGTGATGGGTTGATTTACACCCTGTATATCTAAGCCCCCTTATCATCAACCTCCTCCTGCCTGATTCTAATTTATTTGGGGTCGACGCAGTACGTCTTTTTCTCCGTAAATTACAGATATTTAAGCTGAAGTGTTGAAAATGGTGGTTTGTTAACAAACCGTTTATTTAAAAATTCCTAACATTTTAACTTTTAAAACATAATATGACTTATCATCGTAAGGCACGTTTTAAAACTTATTTCTTTAATAAGCGTTTTAGCGATCATTAGAACAGATTTTTAAAACTGGCCAAGTGCAAGTCGGACTTGAACATGAAGTGTTCCGTACTATCGTAGAAGGGAAGCCCACTTTAATTTGTATTATTTCCTGTTAAAGCGGCAACAGAAAAACATATTTTGTGATAAGTTTGTTTTTCATAATGTTTGTATGAATGACAAAGTTATATTTGCGGTTTTTTAAATGTGCTATAGCTCAAAAACTATTAACTATATATCGTTCAAACCAATTTTGGTTGAAAGTTTTTGTTGCGATCTATTGAACTTTTTTTTTTCGATTTTTCATTCTTTTAGTTTGAAAGTTAGAGGGGACACACATTTTACCATTTTGGAAGTGTCTATCTTTCAAACGATTGACTTTGAGAAAAAATGGTTTTAGGAACCTACATGTCATTTTTAAAGACCTAACCCCATACGAATAGCTTTGATGAAAAAAGTTTTTTTTAGTTTCAGTTCCATGTATGGGGGGGACCCTCCCCATACATGGAACTGAAACTAAAAAAAACTTTTTCCCCTTAATCTTTTTTTTTATTATTTTTATTTTTGTACTTAAATCGTAAAGCGGTTCACAGAATACATCTACCTACCAAGTTTCTACTGTGTAGTCTTAATAGTTTCCGAATAAAGTAGCTGTGACATACGGAGGGACAGACAGATATGACGAATGTATAAGGGTTCCGTTTTTTGCCATCGGCTACGGAACCCTAAAAACACCATCAAACGAAAATACGTCACGTACTACTAAAAACTAGGTTGAGCGGTTAGACGTCCACTTCCGGTGGAGGTCGTACCGGAAACAGAGGAAATGAAGACGTGCCAGCGACCGCAGCGACACCTACCGTTCATGCCGGATATCGGCTCCGAATGCTGCTGACATTATGGATGAACATGTCACTACCACATACAGGCTTTGGGAAAAAAGAGAGGAATGGTAATATTTTGTGATTTATTTTATATAGTGTTATTATTTATGCTGAAAACGGGATATTTACCATGTTTACTGATTGTTTCGAGTTCCCGATATTTCGGCGCTGTTACAAGCACCATGATCACGGATAAACTGAAGTCATTGCGGGTGGATGTTTATGAGCAGACAAATCGGTGCCCATCCGTCTCCTAGAGAGGAGGCCTGAGTCCCTGCAGTGGGAACATTATAGGCTGATGATGATGAAAACAAATAGACGTTTACCCTACCCTCTGGCAGACGTACCGTCTTACATTGTTAAGGGCTTAAAGTCTCCTTCAATAGTTTGGCTCTCAATACTTTAGTTAACAAGAAATATTTTGATTTATCAAATCTTTAGAAATCCAAATACATTTTACTATCTTTGGAGAGAGACTTCTTTTTGTAGATTTTTAATCTAAGGAAGCTTTATACTCTTATATTGTAGCACTTTCGGTCTCATAAATTAATCGGTTGAGGCTGATTTTGTGGTGTTCGAGTTTGAAAACACCAATACCACAGATAGTGATCCTTACATAAATCACACCCTTTTCCCATGAGGGTAGGCAGAAAGTACAGAACGACACCTGCGACGATCCTTATACAGGGTGTAAATTAACCCTTCAAACAGCCGTCAACCAAGCATTCTGTACATCAAACTAATATGTACCCTTACGCAAAAATTTTCGCAGGGAAACGACTTTTTTTTTGGGGTCAAAAATCACATTTAACGGTAAAACTCAATGTAGCACTCTTAAAACATTGTGCTAGTGGATGTTTTGAATAGTAAACGGGTCATGGAGGTAATTTAAGTAAAGTTATAACCTGAAAAACTAATATTTACAAAAACAGCTGTGAAAAATTTTAAACTTTGACCCACAATATCTCCGTAACTAAGGAGTTCCCAGGTATGGTCTAAAACAAAAAAAATATCGCAGTGGTGGGGAGAACAAGTGCCCTTCGTTTGCGTTAGGGGTACTTTTACTACCTTTTAAATACTTTTTCTCATCTACATGACCAAATCGTCTAAGTATACTCATTTCAAACTTTGTATCTTCTTTTAAACCGCAACGTAATGTAGATAGTCATCGCAAAATAAAGCCAGTAATGGACCAAAAGTTCAAAATATGAAAACGAAAAATTGCAAAAACATTCATTTCTCATTCACCAACAATATTATTGTGTAAACAGCCCCAGATTGAACCAAAATGGCTAAATGATGCGCGAACCGTTGTCAGACAAACAAAACGGTCCTCAATCTGACTGACAGCGGAAAAATCGGTCAGAGCTGAAATTCAGGTCAATTCGCACACGTTGTTCATTTTAACGTCGTTACGTGACGTTGGGCAATCCTGGTAGAACTCGATTTTAAATTAAACGTTTTGTTGTCACTTGACGATTCAATGTTTTTTCGATTTTTCGCTTTCTTCCGAAATTATCTTGAAATAATATTTAATACCTTAATTTTCCTATTTACGAAAGAATTTCGACGACATTGGAGATAATAAGAACCATTTAACGAGGTCATTTTTAATTAATCAAAGTCAAAGAAAGTACCAATGAAATGTGCTACTTCCTAGTCATTCTCCATAAACAATATAGAACCCCAAAGCTATCCACCCCTCATCCGTCATTTTGGTTCGTATTTTTGATCCCATTCTTCATATTTTTACCTGCCGACGGAACAACGGAACAGTTGTTCGCAAGGATGAACGAAAGCCAGCCTGTGTGCGGTTTTATCTATTTTCAGACTTCCGCTTTGCACGAATATTTTGTTGGCAGTATTTCATGGAGCATAGAGGTTTTATTTACTTTTGTAGCCGTAGGTAAAAAGTAACGTAACTGTCTATGGTTTGAATTCTAGTCATGTTTCAAACTTTTGTGTTAAATATTCTCTGCTCTATTACTTTTTTCACTTCTTTTAGCTAAAAATGTTGGTAAAGCAGTAGAGAACGCATGATTTTGGGTAGCTAACATATACATACACGCTTATTGGCTCACATATCTTGAGCCGTCACAAAATAAACTTTTGAAAATGATCTTTATGATAAACATTTTATTTTTATGACTTGACTTGAATTTTTATAAATTTAACTTCTTGTTTTTTATCTAAAAAACAACAAGTTAAATTTATAATAACGCTAGCATCGTGTATCGACGCCTGTATAATCCGCTCAGCCAGTAATCAGATTGGTCCACACCTACACACCCCCGATACACACTCACACACACACACTCACAACACCTGCCAATTCTACTTAGTTTGGCGCTAGCATCCAATGTGACGGGATACGGGCATGTTATCCCAAGCCATTGTTATGGATTAAACGATATTGATGAGGTTTCCAATATACTGGCGGTTCTAAATATCGGGGGTACGGGTATTGGCAGTTTTGTTAGTGTAATTTCGGATACAATAAATCATTTTATCTCTGAAGTGAAGCGTAACGTGCCACGCGCGGTTTTCAAGCTTTGAAGGTTACATCAGCGGCAAATTGTTAAAGTAGGATTAATGTGTTATTCTTTATTATCCATGGTGCAGTTTTGCATCCCTCGTCAAAATTCAGGAGATTGTCATAAAAGACATAACTAATAAAATAAAATTACTGTAGGTACCGTGGTAGGTACCTTGTTAATAATTAAAATATGCTGTTTTTTGTTGTGGTTTAGGGAATTAAAAAATATCGGAAAAACCTTTGCGTTTGTATGGGTGTGTGAGAAGGTACGGTTTTAGGGCGAGAATCAAACAGACTGCGTTTTAATACTGGTGGATCACACTTACCGATTTCCCTCATGTCAGAAAAAAAATACCTTCCCATATCTTATTAGTTTAGTAACCTCCTTGATTATGACGAGGATGCGAAACGACTGCCTGTAAAGGCGTTGAATGTACACACATCAAAAGTGTCTAGGGATCAACATTTATTTTTGCAATAACTTTTCTCCTGATTGATATTAATTAAAATTTTCTTTAAGGATTCATCAAATAAAGTGTTTTCGTTTGTCACAGTAACGATAAACCAAGTCACCTTTGCATTAATAAAGAAATTTGCCATTTTCCTAATAAAGGGATTTTTGACATTTGAACCACTAACATTAAAGTTCGAAAAAAAGACTGAAATAACAGTTTTCTTTAAAATTTTATTGGGTAACTTAAACAATTAATAATCCGTGTTTCTACCGCGAACACTAACAACACAAGAACATCGGTTTGGCATACTCAAAATGAGTTCATCCAAATCACGCTGTGGAATGGCCGCCCATGTTCGTTGCAACAACAAAAAACGGTCTTCTTGCGACTGGATACCCTCCATATTCGGCAGAGCTCTTCTCTGTAGCATATCCCATGCATGCTCAATCGGGTTCAAGTCTGGCGACTGAGCAGGCCAGGGCAGGACTCAAATCTTAACTCGAAGAGCTCCAACAATAACCGCCATGATGTTAGCCGTGAGGCGTCATCACTCTTCAGGGAACTTAATTAGCGACCAAACAGTCAGAAACCGCTTGCATGAAGTGAACCTTCATTCCCGAAGACCGCTACGGGTACCACCTATAGCAATGCACAATCGTAGGATTCGATATCAATGGGCTCTTGAACACAGAAATTGGGCAGAAGAACAATGGCGTTTCGTGTGCTTTTCTGATGAGTCTCGTTTTGGTATGAGACCGGATACAAGAAGTATACGACACTGGAGAACCCCTGGACGCCAACAGCGATTAAAATCCTGCCAGGAAGTCCATCCTTATAGTGGTGGAACCATCATGGTATGGGCGGGTATTTGGATCGGCGGAAGAACTGAGTTGATTTGGATCAGAGGCAACCTCAACGCTCAAATTTATGCTGAGACGATTGTATCAGACGTCATCGTTCCTCTACAAGTGCAAATCGGTCCCTTATTTCAGTTAATGCATGATAATGCACGACCGCACACCGCAAGAGTTGTAAGACAGACTCTCGCCGCAGCTAACATCAATGTCCTGCCCTGGCCTGCTCAGTCGCCAGACTTGAACCCGATTGAGCATGCATGGGATATGCTACAGAGAAGAGCTCTGCCGAATATGGAGGGTATCCAGTCGCAAGAAGACCTTTTTTTGTTGTTGCAACGAACATGGGCGGCCATTCCACAGCGTGATTTGGATCAACTCATTTTGAGTATGCCAAACCGATGTTCTTGTGTTGTTAGTGTTCGCGGTAGAAACACGGATTATTAATTGTTTAAGTTACACAATAAAATTTTAAAGAAAACTGTTATTTCAGTCTTTTTTTCGAACTTTAATGTTAGTGGTTCAAATGTCAAAAATCCCTTTATTAGGAAAATGGCAAATTTCTTTATTAATGCAAAGGTGACTTGGTTTATCGTTACTGTGACAAACGAAAACACTTTATTTGATGAATCCTTAAAGAAAATTTTAATTAATATCAACCAGGAGAAAAGTTATTGCAAAAATATATGTTGATCCCTAGACACTTTTGATGTGTGTATGTATAACAGTCACATGATTTTATAGCCTGTCAATGAAATAAATAATGACATGTTGGCATAAAACATGTTTCAATCATTGTCTTCTACAAACTCAACTATTTAAACTGGTCGTGGAGAGCAGATTTTTATCACGTTTAAAACAGAGGGTTGGAGTCATCGTAATAAGATTTATTTTGACATGTCACTACGCTCAAGAACAAAAGAACAAATTGCTCTCGAACAAAAAAGTCTCCGAGCCGATCGGTGTAAACGGACCCTTAGTTACCCATTATAATATACGATCAACTAGAGAGGACATGTCATAGAAAAAAACTTTTTTACAAAAAATAAAACCGACTTTAACAAGAAATAAAACATAAAAAAGTGAAAAATAAACTTAAGAAGCAAAATCAGCTTCTGAAGTCGGTGACTTTTGTTCATTTGATTTCATGTTTTTGTTTTATTTTTCACTTTTTAGTGGTTCACATGTGCTTACCCCTTCACAGCGTACCGGCGTGATGTTATGTTATGAACTGGTGTAAACAATAGACAGACATGAGATTCCAGCAATCCCAGTCCATTTGCATCATCATTTATTGAGAAGTTCCGTTGCCTATCTCCGAAGTTCTTCATCAGATCTTCACCAAATTGAAGTGGGTGGTCCAATTTTTCTCCGAGAAAGTACTCTTCCAAAAACTACTCAAATCACTTCAAGTGTGCTTATAAAATTTGAAGAGTTCTCGCTATTTCTCCAGGATCCCATCATCAGATCCTGACTTGATGATCATGGGACCACCTGGGAAGTATACCCTTTCAAACAAAACAAAACATATCTAAATCGGTCCAGCCATCTTCGAGTAATCGGGGAACATACATAATAAAAAAAAAAGTTCGCCTACGAATTGGGAACCTCCTCCTTTTTGAACTCGGTTAAAAATGTGAATATAACATCACGCCTGTAATCCCCGAAGTACACCCACATTTCGCCTGTTATGTTTAAGTCCAATGAAAAAGCGAGTGAGCCTATTGCCATGAACCGGGCAGAAATCCAGAATCTGTGGCTGCTACTAATAAATTCCCTATGGAAAAACCGATTACACTTTGCCCGACCCAGGAATTGAACCCAGAAACTCATTCTTCAACACCCACCACTAGACCACCAGGCTGTCAAAAAATCTGAATTTGAAACATATTGGTTCCCAAGTGTTGACCTTACGCTAAAACTAGATGGATCCAGTTGGATCCTATGAGCAGATTACGATACCCGATGTTTTTCTCCCATCTATCGTATTTAAATGCCTTTCTCTATGCCCAATAACAATAACAAACAACGTCACCCATAACATTGTCCCTTGTACCCATAATCATTGGAATAATAATCAGGCCATTTTCTATATCCTGCCGACAGCTACCACTATTAACCCTTTAGCGTTCTTGTCATTATTTTTCACGACCGTTCGATCGTTTTATCTTTGCAACGCATGCGAAAATTTATTTAAACGATACATTATACAAAAGGTAACAAGGAGTTTGCGTAAAATCATGTTACTTTTGTGAAAACTGTAGTTGAAGAAGTTTGTAAGACACAATCATAATCGTCTACCCTGCCTTTTCAGTTTGTATTCATCTACACTAATATTATAAAGAGGAAAGATTTGTTTGTTTGTGTGTTTGTTTATAACGAATAGGCTCCGAAACTACTGAACCGATTTCAAAAATTCTTTCACCGTTGGGAAGCTACACTATCCGCGGTTGACATTGGCTACTATTTATCCCTGTATTCCCACGGGAACGGGAACTACGCGGGTGAAACCGCGTGACGTCCGCTAGTATTTTTATATGCAGATGATTGATGATATTCCGTTGAATGCAGATATACAATAAACTATATTTATTTGTTCAAGACTTAAAGCTATTTACAATTATATTAGACTTTCTAAGTTAGTGGCGAGATAGACAAGACACGTGTAACTGAGCTTAAACTAGGAATCCTATGAAGTAGGAATTTCTATGGTAAGTTTTCTAGATGAATTCTGCACGCCGATTTCCAGGTCATGGAAAGTGTTCTGTTGGTGATTAATAAAATCACCCCTTACTATTTTAACTTCCGTAACACCTATACCTAAACTCTCTCGTTGCCTCTATGAGCCTTCCAATAGCCCACCGGAGATACGAAACGAGCGACGATTTATCTTTTCAATACCTGCTTAACTATTCAGTGTTTGGCAGGAGCAAATGAATTAACAACGTTCGAACCGAGCTGCAAACATGTAGCCACGAACTAAAGTGCATCTTGATCAACAGTGATCTTTACGTGGTTGCAATAGGGTTGCTGATAGATTGAATCTCTGGCAGCACAGATATAATAGGACTGTACAGATTACCTATAGGCTCCTGACGGGGTGATAGGAGAGGATGAAACTGGGGCCCGTCCGGCAGGTTGCCGCGCGTCAGTGGGGACGCTTTTGAGTTGCTCTACGGACGTGCAATCAAAACTATCCCCTTGACAGAGGAAATAATATTACTGTTCTGTGGTAATGCAGGTAGGTATTAACGAGCTCTCTAGTGGTTGTCCATCAAAATCTGCTTTTAAATATAAATTTATGATAATTCAAATAACAAGCTGATTTTTAATTTAAATTGAATACCCCTTTTTCCCAAGGGCGTTTCAAATTCGATTGAAATTGTTATTTAAAGTTCCAAATCACCCATCTGTTTGCACCAAAACACGCCACATTTGTCGATAAACATGATTTATTGTAATGGCTTTGCCCTACATTTAAATAATATGCGATTCACCAATCTGGCATAACATTTTTAATTGTACTCAGTGAACCTAATAAGTACCCTGTATTTGAACTATCATAAACAAAATGAAGATGGTCATTTGATTATTATTTGACTTTCGGCTCAATCTACGTTGAAAACAAAAGAAAAATACTGTTTTAAGTTTAGAATCTTACGAGATTTATTACAAACTGTCTGTGTTTACAATCAGCCAGTGATATGGTTAACGCAAAAATATACCACATTGTCGTGCGACACAAAATATTGCATGTGAAGAAGGTTGCATAATTATGTGTCTCTGAATTAACTAATTATCAACTCGGATTTTCCAGCTTTATGGTCCCACACCACACATCAAAGCGAGCCAGTGCGCTACCGATTAGTAATCTAAATTGCCGTGTGCATTGGTAATCTGAGTTCGTAATTGCTTTTTGACAAGCCTAATGGGGGAACGACCTAAAGCTAGGCGCAAATTAGCGTTGAAAAACCGGGACATACTGGAGGCAAAATAACTTAATTCCGGACACCATGACACCTCTGACAGACTGATGTATCTGTCAGTGTCCGGTGTCCGGCGGTAGTCCGCTATTTGTCTTACCGGTTTGACCAAATCTTAATACGCCAAAGCCACAGTTACGGCACAGACTTTTACAATCGTGATATACTTTCAGTACATTTTAACTTGCCAATAGCAAACCTCTGGTTGTTTTTTTTGGATTTGTCCAAGCTTTAACTTCTCAGCCACGAGCTACAAAGCTCTTGCGACACTTTACTGCAAAAAAAGTAAAATGAAAGATATTGCTTAGAGCATTGCATACTGCGACACGACTTTCGGAGTGACAGTTTGTCATACGAGTAAGCTGCATTGCTCGAGGCTGTGAACGGGGCCTACGAGTCATTATTGCATCAGTTTTCATCCTCATATGCGTACGCTCGTTACTGCACTGTGTGTGTCTCGTCACAGCCAGAAGCCCGTTACTTCCCCACTCCGTAGTTGAGCAAAACACGGCAAATTGGTTCCATTAGCGTGCATTAAGGGGCGCTGCCGACACAACTGGGACCGCGGATGGCCGCCCGTTACGGAAAGTGTTTTGGCTCGAGGAGAGGCCCGTCTGGCGCAAATGTTTACTCGAATACAGCCGTTTGAGACGGGTAATAGACTTAATTGGAAATTGGATGTATTTGAAACTCATCACTTAAAAGCTCTTATTAATTTGTGAACATTTACTACATTAATCACAGTTGTGTAGACAAGTGATATTAAAAGCTTCAACCGTTTGCTGATGTAAAGAAAAATAAGTATTTTATGCAAGACTGAGTTATTTACTTGAGCATGTACCCGATGGCCTTCCAGGTCAGGCTAGGTTAGACTCATACCCAAGTAACTGATACTAAAGTATTATGTGACAGTGTGTTTCATATTTCTAGGTCGACTTTCAACTAAATTAACCCAAGTTTTTCGAAAGCCTAAGTTCTAAACATAGATTTAAGAAAACCTGTAATTAATTATCACGTTGTCAAGGCCTTCTGGAAAATAACATTCTAAAGGGCCCAAAATAATGTTAAATAGAGCTCGTAAATCGAGTCTATAATAATATTTTGCTACAAAACAACAGAGATGGTTTTGTGGTAGTTTCCCGCAGATGCGCTGTTATAAAATTAACCTCGTTACACAAAATGAGGGTGTAGAAAATCCGTTCCACGCAGCGCCACGTAGGTATGAGTTTATGCGCGTGTAAATGTCACTGGGTTCTGATTCTCATTGTGAATCAGTTCGCGCTCGTCTGCGTAGCTGGGAACACATGAGTTATGCTTATTGTGTTGTTCAGCCAGGTGAGTAGTGGCAAGGGATAATGTTATTATTTTGTCGCGTTCTTTCTTTGAAATGGTGATTCGTTTTGTTGTTTACAGTTAACAACTGTGACGCTAAAAGTAGCATACCACTTTCATAATGACAGTCACGAATACAAAAATACATAGTTGGGAAAAGGCTAGGCATATGATGATGATGATTTCAAAAAATCCAAAAGTCCTTTTCATGAGACATAACGGTTTCTACTATGAGATAAGACCTATTTCGTAAAACTATGGCTTCCAAAACGCTGTTCATGAAAATGTTATTAACACAGTAGGAAAAAAACACTTTTCAAAGTATCGTGCATACTGATTGGTGCTCGCAAGGCTAAAAATCACAACTTTTAAACGTCAAAATTACTGAATGTTTTTCTAAACGCCTTTCACCACTGGTGCACACTAGCAGTTCTTGTCCATGAAGTTTCGGAAAAATACTTTCAACGTACAAAATACTTTCTACACGTGTTTTTGCAAATAAATTAATTTGAATTTGAACGTACTATAGGGTCGCCCTGCTTCACTATATATTTTAAACATGTTTATGGAACGAAGTTATTCTTCATGTGATGCGGAGAAATGAGGAAAATGTCGTGTGGGAAGTTTTGAGTATGAATGAATGTGGGTACCCGTATAAGAGTTCAGAGAGACGAAAGAAACTGATGGATGGACTGTGTAAAGGATGAATATGGCAAGAAAGGAGGTGTGTAATAATGAGGCTAATGAGATAAAGAGTAATACAGCAGAAGTATGGTAAAAGTAAACATGAAAATGAATTCGATAAGGGCAAGAGAATAATTATGATGATCAGGTTATTCTTCATACTTTGCGTACTGGAACAAGTCATATAGATATAGTGTCTGATCAAAAGTAACTTGTACCAGTAACAAACCGATAGTTTATCCAATTTCTTTTTTCCAATCTCATATTTCTTATCATAGCAATATTCACAGTATAAGAAACTTCGCAATAAATCTAAAACGAAAATAAATATCAGCAGAATCTTACCAGGAAAGCCGCTCAAGGGAAATATATAAGGATGTTGATCGGGACGATAAGCCGGGAAACTAAGTGTTTGTGCAAGAATCTTACTTTGAACTTTACTCCATAGATCGTTCTAAAAAAACAAACTAACAGTTAGTTCTAAAGTTCGGAGATGGGGACAAAGATATTGTAGGAATTCCATAAGTTTTTTGCAGGAATGAAGAGGAAACTTTACATCGTGTTTTATCCATCACTGAAATGGCTAATTTAAAACTAGATTTCAATACAAATTAGATAGATTTGATCTATTGAAATCTATGTATTCAATTAAAACGAAGTCAAAATAAGGTTCTATTTCCTACACTTCGTCCTATTTCGTCTGCTGAGCATGAGGTCCCCGAGTCGTACAAAATGTTATTGGCTTTTTCCATCAGGAATTGGGTTGATGGCAATAGGCTCTGGGATATGGGACTGGCGAAATGTGGGTGTACTATAAGGTACACCTCTGCCTAACCCTTCGGGGATTACAAGCGTGATGTTATGTTGTGTTCTATACTTTTCGACTTTCGTCCTTTGTTTATTTAAAAGTTCTAACTACTGACGTGTCTTCAACGTACCTAAATAAATTATCCGCGAAAATATCCGAACTTTTTTCTAAAATTCCTTATTCTCTATTAGCGGCAGATTACTGTAATTTCGTGACCTTCAAATAACTGCATTGGTTTGAATAAAGGATAGTAAATAAACCAACTGATCCAAAATACCATCATGCCAATGGAAAATTTCATCACAAAAACGAATTTACTAAATCACGCACGAATACACATTGAACCGGAATCCTGTCACTACAAAATGCAATTTTGAAACAGCTCTGAAATTCCGAGCGACATTTCATCCGAAATAATTGGGAAAATCTCAACTAAACCCGTTCGTTATGTATCGTATGTATCTTCTTTACATAGTATAAAACAAAGTCGCTTCCGCTGTTTGTACGCTTTGATCAGTTGAACTACGCAACGAATTTTAATGCAATTTTTGGCAATCATCATCAGCCTATAATGTTCCCACTGCAGGGACTCAGGCCTCCTCTCTAGGAGAGGGATGGGCTATAATCCGTGCAGGTTAGTAGATGTCAATTGTCTTCGAATTTTTTGGTTCTAGGACATGCTGGTTTTCTCACGATGTTTTCCTTCACCGTTTTGAGAGCAATGGTGATGAAATAAATTACTGCGCCTACCTGGGTTCGAACTCACCACTTACTGTTCGTATGTCAGGACCGCAACCACTGGGCCACCACTGCTTTGGAAATAGATACAGTGATACATGGAGAAGGTTTACACATTCTATATTATGTATATTATATTAGATAACAGCCGAGAAATTCAATCTTTATATTGCACCCGTGAGAAGCCGGGGCGGGTCGCTAGTGTCCTATACTTTGTGATCACGCTGCGATATTCTCGCTTTGTGTAATGTATCCAATACCTACCGTATTACAGGGATGCCAACGTTTGGCAGCTCTGATAACCGCATTGATTTTTGCAGGAAATGGAAGTTGGACGTTTGTACTGCTGAATTGGGGATGCATTTATTTTCATTAGGTACTTCTACATAGGTACTTCATATTTAGTTACAGTTTGTGTACACATTATAGAGTACGTAACGTACATGTTCCGACAGTCGAACAATTAGTAAATATTTCATGGAACATGGAAATGCTTTATTTGGAGAGTCAATTTACTTCACTTCTCTTTATTAAAAACACAGTATACAACGCATAAGCTAAGAAAAAAAGGCTTCATTTGAAACCGAGCTCTCTTTCATAGAACTTTCGTGAATTAATATAGGCTTATATATGAAAGGTACGGCGCGAGACCTGCGGGTTCATCCTATAGGTCAGTTTAAAATAGATTCAGTGAAGACATATAGCTAAAGGTCAACGTAAATATCAACAAGTTATGGAAGACTAACATGAGGTCATGTTTATTGATGTAGCATTTCGTCATTTACCAAGCCAATCGTTTTCCCAACTACGTTGGGGCCGGCTTCCAGAAAAGAATGGAAAAAAACGTGTTGCGCCAACCCCAAATAGAATGGGATAAGGGCGGAAAATGATGTTGATGGCTTCCAATTCTACAGAATACACTTTGTGATATAGTTTTAACGGTTACTTACAATAGCTGGACAAAAAGCATCATTATGTAGTTTAGTAATGTTACGAAATTTCTTCCAAAAAACAAATATTAACAAAAAAATGTCTTTATGGAACAATTTTCTAAAAAAAATCCCAGTTTGTGAAAAATACCGATACCAAAAGCACAAGTTAAAAACCTTTTGTAATATCTTATGTGTCGGTGGTAATCTTAATTTAGTTAGCCAGAATTTAGCGTTCAGTTTCTGTACCGTACAGAAAACAGGACATGCCAAAACACGATAATTATGAATTACTCCATCGATATCTTCAACCGATTTTTATTTTTAATAACTAGTGATGTTACCAAGCAAAAGTTTTTCTCCAGCTTCCGACTATTAAAACTTCAACTTTTATAAACATTTTTTCAGCGAAAATAAATTACAAGTTCGTAATTACAGCTTCTATATATTATATGTTGCAGATACTCGTTGTTGATGAGTTTAATTTAAATTCTGGTTAAAACAAATTGCCTTCATAAATTAAACTTTAAAATGTAGGTTAAATTATGAAGAGCGAAATACTTTTAGTTGGATACATATTTTATAACGAGCTTTCGATTTCGCTCGAATAAAATTCTCTTTAGTGGGTAAAAATATCTGTTTTAATCCTTTTTTTTTGAAGGGTGAGGGTCTTGGGCAAAGCGAAAGGGAGTGTCAGACTTCTACTGACTAAAAACCACCCATGTTCCTTCTTATCCCTTTATGTCGAGGCCGCGGTATCTCTTGCAAACAACCCGCAGCCGATCCTTACGTTGTATTAGGCTTATGGTAGCTATGATGGTAAAAATGTATCTATTTAGTGGTCAATTTTCACATAATATGTTACAAAGATATATAGACAAGAAATCGCATGAAGACCTCTATGTGTCTTCATCGGGTGGTTAGTGTCCAATCTTATTTTTTTTAAAGGTAAATGTTGAAATGGCCCGCCTATCCTGGTGTCAGAGTATTTATGCCCCGCCCCCATGGGTTTATGACTTCGCTCTACATGCTGTTGAGAAATATCTCTCAGGCATGCTGGTTTCCCGCCCGTCGGGGCTGCGGGTTGTTCGCAGATACCGTGGCCTCGACATGAAGGGCTAAGAAGGAACATGGGTGGTTTTTAGTCAGTAGAAGTCTGACACTCCCTTTCGCTCTGCCCAAGAGCGGGAGGGGGCCATTTGATGATTTACCACACACCATAAAAAAAAAAAAGGCATGCTGGTTTCGGGCCTGTGGACGGTGAGTATTGGGCTAGCTCGCCGTCCGTCCGTCTTATGATGACGACAGGCCGTGTCGACGGCGCGTTCGTGTTCCACGCGCGCCTCAAAGAGATGTCAGCCAGACATGCTAGGGCCGACGCCCGTTGGGGCTGCGGGTTGTTCGTAAGAGATATCGCGGCCTCGGCGCAAGGGCTAACAAGGAACATGGGTGGTTTTTAGTCAGTAGAAGTCTGACACTCCCTTCCGCTCTGCCCAAGAGCGGAAGGGGTTATTTGATGATTTCCCAATCCCCCCAAAAAAAAAAGGCATACTGGTTTCCTGAGGAATGGACAACACGGCTGTATAAGCACTGCACGAGCTCGGCATCGCCACGACATGAGCCGTTAGGATTTCTATGCTGTGAAACTCCATGCTCTATGCTTAGCAGGGGAAAATGAACGGTGGAAAATGGCCAGTTAGCATACATAACAATACATCTCGCCTGTGATCCAGGAGCTAGGCAGAGGTGTACCTAATAGGACATTCATATTTTGCCAATTAATTGAGGGCGATCGTATTGCCAAACCAAACAAAAATCGAGACTACGAAGCTGGTAGTAAGAAATTCCTGGTGGAAAAAAATAACTAACTCTTCGAATTTAACCCAGGACTACATACTCAGTAGATATAATAATATTACCCTAAATAAAGCAATTAACCGTGTTAAATAATAAGAAATAACACAGTACCTACAACTAATACCTCAAACTATTATCACAAGATCTAATCAAATAAATTGAGCGAGCAAATGCTAATTATTTTCTTAACTAAATTACAATCAACGAACATTCGTTCTTCAGTTCCAAAAATAGACATTGTAACTTGTAGAGGGGACTTCGGTCGAAAAAGGTCGTACAATATAAGTAGTACAGGGATTTTGAGAAAAATAAATTGAGTAAAACGTTGAGTACGGCAATAAGAGTAGAGAAAGACCATCAAAACGATGGATGGACTGTGTGACGGATTATATGGCTATTTGGGGAAAAGACTTGACTTATGAGATGACGAGGAGTAGAGAACTATATATGGAAGAATATACATATATATCCTAATATCCTGCACGACATTTAAGCACGATGAGGGTCTATCCATGATTTACATTTATGATTAAAAGTTCACAATAAAATTTAGTTTATTGTCATACCTAAGTTTTAATCTATTTTTCTTGCTGACCGTGCCAATGTCTTACAGAAAGTTTTAAATCACTTGAAGAGTTCTTTTTAAAACTGTTTAAAAAGCAGAGGAACAGAACATTAATCTCGTTTCCTGATAAGGCTTTTGTACACGAGCGGTGTTTGAAAAGAATGAATTTCCCGAGCAACTCTGAAGATAATCTCGTTTCGCCATCATTCGACTAAAAGGTTAAGTAGTATGCATAAAGGATCAGTTTCAGGTTAAATAAATTGCTTTGGTTCTGAGACCTGTCTGAGGGTATAGGTAAAAGAGTCTTTCTAAGCAAAGAGATTTTTTTATTCATTTTTCAGATTTTTTTTCATTTTTTTGCTTGAAATCTGTTATGTAATATTATTTATGAATTACTTTGTTGTATTAACTGAATAATACATTAATTAAATCGTGATAGGTAAATTAATAAATTGACACAATAAAATTAACTTTACGGAGCTACGCAGTTGCTACGCCGTAGCCGTAGAATTGCTACGACGTAGCACGACCGTAGAACAGTCTCAGATTTTATGAAAGTAATCACCTTTTAGCTACCAAAACACGAAAAATAAACACAGTGAGAACATAATAACTACTAATTTCCCAAATAACATTCTATCATTAGTCACCTTCATCAGAAATTACGTAATATTTACTTCACTTAAACGAACAAAATTAAGGCCAAACACAAAGAAGTAAATTACATGGCCTGATATAATGTGTACCATTTGGTACGACGTTCGGTCGCGTCGGTTAACTAAATGTGACTTATATGTGTTCAGCGGGCTGAGTTACTGCCCTGTTTCTGACAGCTAAATAATAGGAACCGAAATAAGCTGTATTACAGGATGGAACAACATTACAGAATAAATTGAATACAGTTTTTGTCACGCCGTGCTACGAGTTTTTATCGTGTAATTTATGAGCCTTATTTATCAAAAAGCTTTTTTGTATACCGGTACCTACATGTAAGAATAAGTTATATTTTGGGCAACTTGAGCTTAATCTATGAAGATGAAACTAAGTATCCTACGTGAGTACTCAGCCTGACGTATTAATGTCTTTGGTAGGAAGTATCAACCTTATAAAACTAAAATATAGATTTCAAGCCGCTATATTATTTTTCTTTTATTTTGCGCCCATCAATTTTATTAGTGACCGAGAATTGGTCAGTTCAGCCAACATGGAAGCCAAGTTAAAGTCTATTCTGGAGTCACAAATCTTGATTCCGGGGCTGCCACTGAGACATCCCTGATGGGAAAACCCAATAACACCTTGCCTGACCCGGGAATCGAACCCTTGACCTCATGTTCAGCAGTCGCGCTCACGACCACTAGACCAACGAGATAGTCAAAGAATTCAGACGCGTCTTAGCAACACACAGTTTAATTTACGACTCAAAATAAATATTTTTTCTATGTAACTCACCAGACTGAAAACTTCGCAACGAAATTATTACAATTCTGAGCGAAGCAACAAATTTTCATAATGTGCTGAAGAATTAGGCTCGTCATGGTTTACATATTGAATATATTTGAAGTTATCTGCTGTTTTACCACGAAACCTTCAATAACTATCAATAACATAACAAAGTTAACATTTTTTAACTGCATTACTGCGTATCATAATATTAGCTTCTTGCGCAAATTACAGAAAAGTTAGAATGGAATCCACTATCATGGTATGGGCATGTGATGAGGAGGGATGAATCGCATGTGACTTAAAAAGTGATGAATGTTCAAATTGCAAATACATTGTTTATACTATACACGCGAGCCTAGTCATTTTTTTTCTAGAAATTTCTAATAAAAACGTGACCAGACATCTATGTAGGTGAACAATATTCACCTACATGGATGTCTGCCAATGCTTCTTATACATAACTGGTGGAATTTGGGTGCACCTCTGCCTAACCCTTCGGGGATTACAGGCGTGATGTTATGATATGCTACTTATTATAACCTTTGCCACTAAAAATAAGCTACATATTAAGACTCCGGTCACATTTTATCAGAAAACTCAAAAAAAAAGAAAATGAAGAAATACAAAAACGTACAGCACACATAACTCACGTGTCCACGTACTACAAACTGTCAACTGGTCCTCTCGGAGTCCTCATCAATATGCCAGTCACTCCGGCTGAGTGAAGACCCTCTCGACTGGCATACAAAGCGAACACATTGACTATCTCACTTCGTTATTAACTTCACTTGATAGTGAAGTTAATAACGAATGATATACCTGTCTATGGGTACTGAAATAGGCACTTTGTTGTTTAATGTACAACTACAATAACAAATATTTTCCTATTTGCATTTTGGTCAAATGGATAAACGTGAATGAACCAAAAGGAGTATACAAGGTGTTAACAGACTTTTAAAGAAGCCATCAAGTTAGTATTCTGTACATCAAACTATGCAAGTCTGCGCAAAAAGTATTGATTATAATTATTTAAGGTATAGACTTAATTTCATTCCCGGGAAAAGATATGTACGTTTAACTTTGCGGATTTAAAAAGAAACTTAAACAAGAACTACATATTTCGATGTCAATCTTTGTTGTGTCTGTTTGTAACAAAACAAGCCTGTCTTGCATGAAAGTTACAAATCAAATCGGCACTCTTGCAGCTTCGAATAACAAACAAATAGTTCCGTTCTGTACCATCTGCATTATACAGTTGTTTATCCTTAGAAAACTACGAACATTTCTCAACAAAGAGAGTCGTGTCTTCACAATAGAGAAGAGATAACATCGTTACATGACGGCGCAAATGCGGCCGACTTGACAAAAGCAGTAACACTTACTTGCTTCGCTCTCACTTCGAGTACCCAGCCTCCAAAGTACTTCAATAAAACTCAATCCTTATTATTGTTATGGAAACAATAGATTGTATTTTCGTACCGAAGTATAAGCCGATTTTAATTGCAATTATTTGAAGCTTAAACGGTGTACGGTTTTAACAATCGTTGAAATTGTGTACACTGTTTTCAATTACTAGCTCGATTTGATTTTCAAATTACCTACCAATAATTAATAAAATATTCACATTAATTTGTGCCTAGATTTTATTATATTTAGATTTTTTTTTGGATGAACAAGAGCTACGAGTAACTAATTACTCTCTAAATAATTACGCGCATTCACAAACAGATAATTAACATTCTCATTAAGTAACAATCAAGTTGTATGGTTGCAAATGAATGCGCTAATTGCAATAATCAAATTGTTGAGTAATTGGAAACGATAATCATTAATTATATCAAGTAGCGGATGTTACATCATAGAGAGTATATAATTATGCCTGTAGCTGCATTAACGAGTGATCACACTTTTCGGTTAGAGACTCATCATCATCCTTATCCCAATTTATTTGGGGTTGGGGTAGCAGCTTCTTCTACCTTTACTTCTCTATTACTCTTCATCTCAGCAGTCACCACCTTTCTAGCCATATCATCCATCACACAGTTCATCCATCGTTTTTTGGTCTTACTTTACTCTTATAGCCATCTAAATTCATACTTGAGCATGAATGCCTCACTACATTTTCCTATACCTTCATATCACATGTCCATACCGCGATAACCGATTTCCACACAGCTTTTCAGTCACTGGTGCCACAGACTTCCTCATAAATACTTTTGGGGGGTATGAGGAACAGGATGTAAAGTTCCTCATCCCCCATAGAAAAGGGAGGATCCTCGGACCAGACGGGTGTTGTGTCTGGTGGGCTAAATGGCAACTGCTACAATCGAGGTAATTACTAAAAGCTAGATAATAGTGGCGTATTTCACACACATAACATAACCATGCTATTATTCGAGAAAACGAACGAGAACGGAGATTATTAATGAAGAACACCATAACATTTTTTTCTGAAAACCGAGCGCAAGATCTCATCATCCACAGTAACCAACGAAGCAGCTACATATTTCAAGCACATTATCATTTTGCTTTATCAAACAATCAATATCAATTCACCGAACCCCAAGACCAACTCAGACTTATTGCACAACTCATTGGTCCTGCCCATTCACACGGCATAATCATCTCTCAGATACGTCTAAAGATATTCACACGACATAATCACCCCTCAAATACGTCTGACGATATGTTCGTATGGAAAGCATACTTGTCTACGTGAATATTGATACAGTAACGTGTTTGAAGCGAGGGCTACACGTTCGTAGTTTGTGTTTGCACAAGTTTCTGTTAACTGTCTCTCACGTAGACTTGTGTCTGTGTACTTTAGGTAATTGTACCAGTTATGCATGCACCGAATGTAACTTTGGTTGTTTATTATAAATCTGTAACTTTTTTTTTGACTCGGAAGGATAGTTGTTCACATTCAAAATGCTGGCGTGACGACTTAGAGGCTTTTGTGAAACAAAAACAAAATTTTCACCGAAAGAAGAGTGAAAGGCAATGCTTCCCAATATGCTTTGTCAAGCCTTTGCCGAGCAGTGGGACAATATAGGCTAAATATAAAAACAAAACTATTTTTTTTTTACCTACATTGATTTTTGGTGATCGACCGGAGGACACGGTGGAGCACACCGTGGAGGTATGTCCCGCTTGGGCATAGCCCCGCCGTGTTCTCGTAGCGGCGATAGGCGGCGGCGACCTCTCGCGTCCGGCCCTGGTGCAAGCCATGGTCCGGGGCGAGGAGGAATGGGACGCCGTCACCTCCTTCTGCGAAGCAGTGATGCTAGCGAAGGAGGTGGCGGAACGTGAGAGGGAGAGAACCTCTCGTCCCAGCCACCGCGGGAGGCGCTCCGGGCGTCGGGTGCCACGTGATGGCTTCCGGTCACCGTAGACGCAGGCCTGTGGACGGTGAGTGATGGGCTAGCTCGCCATCCGTCCGTCTTATGACGACGACAGGCCATGTCGACGGCGCGTTCGTGTTCCACGCGCGCCTCAAAGAGATGTCAGCAACTTGGAAGGGGCCCGCAAAGGCCGACGCCCGTCGGGGCTGCAGGTTGTTCATTACATGAGTTTCCTCCGTGCCTCGGGAAACAGATTAAGCCGTTGGTCTCGGCTGTCATTTGTAGATCTTTGGCAGTCGTTACGACTAATTAGAAGCCAAAAGTCTGACATCTGTTCTTTCCAAGGAGCATCGTATTACCCAGTTACTGGGTTGTGAAGGCCAGATACGCGTCTGCTTCAGGTAAAATATACGTGATGATGATGAAAGGAGTACCTTTAACCCCCACTGGACCCGCGTGGTGGATTATAGGCCTTCCCTCTCCTAGAGTGGAGGCCTGAGTCTCTGCAGTGGAAACACTATAGGCTGATAATGAAAGAAACCTTCACAAACATATTTAATTAAACTCCTTCGTTATTTTCTCTTTTCCTACGTTCTTTGCTCTTATGAATCTACCTTAACTAAATAATTAATTATCATTATCCATAGCTACAGCTAAACTGCCGTTAAACTTTTCCTTAACTAAAAATAAAAGACATCGTAAAATAAAAGCTCCACAACGCTTTATGATAAAAGCCGAGCTTTAATATTGCCAGGACGGATAACTTTATTAATTTTCACCACTGATATTACCCGCAGACCACTAATTTTTAATCCGTTGCCATAAGGCGAGCTTTTCACTAGAATAGAATATCAAAATGGTTGATATATACGTCCGTCAGACTGACAAGTATTTTATGATAAACTGACTGTTTCTCGCAACGGTTATTAGTTTGTAATCGTATACACCTCGTTGTTATTCTGAAAATCCTTTATTCCTAGTGATACGCTTCACCACACACACCTGTTTTGAAACCCCTTCATAGTTTAAAATCTCTTTATTCAGTAACTACAGCGTTGTCTGTTAGTCAACCACAGAACTACTCAAAAGAGTTGGCATATATCACAAAAGGAAAAAAATATCAATGAATTACACAAAAATTCCGAAATAGGAGAATTGTGACCGACGGACGCAAAAAAGTTACATACAGAAAATGTATACAAAACTGTTTACAAACCCATTACAAATATCCATTACCCAATTTCAGAAAAATTTACGCCCATAAAGACATGAAATTATATATCAAAAAAGGTTTCTCGTATTTACCGCGGTTCCCTCTGGCTACAGTAATGTGACCAGCTGTTGTACGCTTACCGGAAGTTCCGGCCTGGGCTCCCTTTGTAGTCCGACCTGTTTTAGCATTCAGCCATTTAATGTCTGGCTTTTGAACGGTTTAATACTCCTGTGTCGAATTTAGTGCAAAAAGAGTTCTGGCATTATATAAAGCGGGTGAAATGAATAAAGATTGCGAAAATTTGCTTGCATGTGCAAGTATAAAACTATATTGGGCATACATATTGGACTAAATTGAGCTCTCGTTCCTGTATAACTCCTTTGAATAAATCAAAACATTGCAACATAAAACGTATCTATATTTCCCTAACGAGCGCCGATTAAAAACCAACATTCTAAAGGTTTTTCTTTTCATCTTTAAAAATAAACCATAGTCCCCCTGTTTACAGTCATCCCCACGTATTGGTATCAGCAGACGAGACTACGGGAGCATTTTATCGCTCGCAACGTGGACGCTCGCGCCTGTAAAGCAGCAGATATAACCCCCCTTTCACCCCCCTTTTCAACCCCTGAGGGTATTTCCCTCGCCCCCATATCACCCTGTATAATCGATCGACACTGCCGGATACTGTGTTAAGGAGACGTCGAGTCTGTATTGAAATAAATGTGTTTAACTGGCATGGGAACTAAAGTGTTCTATCAAATGTGATTTGGAAAAAGACTGGTGAATGATCCGTGTGTTAGGTGAATCAAATGGAGACTTGCTAGGAGTTTCAAATACATGACTAGATAGATGTATGCAACAATTAGGTATAACTTACTGACTTTTTAACCTTGTAGTGGTTTTCATTTTGTTTTATTAATGAAGAACTTAAACATTTCCCAAACTTCTGCTCAAAGCCGACGTCCCAGAACAAACTTCATAAGAAAAACCACAAAAATGTGAAATTATGCAAAATGCTTAAATATTTTCTTTAAGTAAAGAAAAGTTTTCTAAACAAATATTTTGGCTACTTTCTTTATTACAAGATGGTAGTACGAATAAATGTTTATTAAACATCTTTCGGGTTGTTCCACTTAACAATTTTACGTTCGCCAGTTTTAATTTGAAACCCTTTTCCTGTCTAGAACATTCTTTACGGATTCGCTGAACTTTTAAGGACTTGCTTAAAGTCCGCCGTTTAATGTCTTAAAGTCTTTGATGTAGATCCTTACCTTAAGTCGGAGCGTGTAACTCAAGTCTCAACTTCGTGTCACGCAGAATCCGATTAAAACGTAGGTATTATATAGATGAACACGTATATAAGGGTGTTGATAGGATAATAATGTTTTGTGTGAGTAAAATTAATGATGTGGGAACTGGAAGTAAACTTTATGGTTTTCAGAAAGATGGGGTATTTATGGAAGGTATAACATGGCGGCTTACTATCTACTAGGATTAAGTAGGCATACATTTTACGTAAGGGGTTTTCGGATCACGGAACGTAGATATACAACGATACACTTATACACAAAAAAGGCGATCGAATTATACATATTAACAAGAATTGTTTATCTTTTCTTTTAAGAGCTTCTTGATAATTGAGACAACATGCTTTTTGCAATTGTGTACTTTATAGAGTGAGGTTAAAGATAAATAATATATTTTATAGACATTTTCTTCTATAAAAATTACAATAATCTAATAATTGGATGATACTGAACGATTAATATTCAGGAGGAACAAATTAGTCTCATCATATTATTATTATAATGAATATTGATGCTCGACTATAGACAAAGTGATTAATGGCTCTCATCAATTCAGAGGGTCGATGAAACCTTCTTGTTTATTGGCAATGTTGCTGATAATTGACAGGATTTGTTGATATTAATGTTGATTTTGATAATTATTTTTCTCGATGTAGCCATATTTTTGGAGTAATACAGGTGTGTTGCAATAAGATAATGTTTTTTTAACCATAAAAAAAACATTCTCTTATTTTGTGGCCTATTGCCATCAAAGGGCACAAAATCTGGATTTGTGCCCGTGGATGGCTATAGGCTAGCTCCTTATTACATGGCATGTAAAACATAACTGGCGAATGTAGGTGTACCTACTAATGGGTACACCTCTGCCTGACCCTATGGGGGGATTACAGGCGTGATGTTAAATGCAAAAATCTACATAACTTTATTATAAAACCTAAAACGGCATTCTTACAGGTGTTCAAATAAAATACCACACACAACAAGATCCAACACTCTAATTTTAAAATACTAGACAAACAATTTCCAACATTGAATTTCTCAAGCAAAACACCACTTAATCAAATAAAACACATCAAGTTTGCTTGCAAGCCATACGAACGTCCAACAACGTTTCCAGATACACTGTTACACCAATCTCATCACATTTCTATTTCCGAACTGGCGACATTTATCGAGACATAAAGGCGTTTCGCGCCAACGTGATCCAGTGACAAGCAGCCATTTTGTATTGCTTGCGAGAAACGTTTGAGTGTAGGTAGTAAACGGACATGTTTGTTATATGGTTTTAAAGTTTTATAAGTCGACACAGGACACAGGTGTAGGCGGAGGTATATCGTTTAAAGGTTTTGTGTTGCAATGTGTTTTGGGCCCAGAATTTAACACTCACTGTTATCGATAGTCAAGTTAAAGTAATTCATCATCTTCATTCTCATCATTTTCTTGTACTTGTTTTATTAAACAAGAATTTGAACGAAGTAAGAACCGTCAAAGAAAGCAAACCTAAGAATACTAACTTTTGACAGTTCTAACTTCAAACAAAACAAAACTACAGATGTTAATTTTCTTTTACTCAAGTTATCACTGTGTCATTTGAGCTTAGAACGTTGCGTTGATTGGTAGGTTGAAGCAACGAGCCACGAATCTCGTCACACCTTTCCGTCCGATATTAAATAAAACACTAACACTTCGCCCGCGACTTCATCCGCTTGTATTTTGAAAATATAATATACGTTATGACACTCACAAAAAATGTGGCTTTCTATTGGTAAAAGATTTTTTTTAAATCGGTTCAGTAGATCCAGAGATTACGTCCTGCAACCTCACAAACTTTACCTCGTTAAATTAAATAATAATAATAAGTATAGACTAGCTGATGCCTGCGGCTTCGCCCACGTGGATGTCAGTCAAATTATATACTAAAACCTACCTCGAAAACAACTCTATCAAATTGGTCAAAACAGCATTCAAATCGGTGCAATAGTTTTTGAGTTTATCGCGAAGAACATACAGACAGACGCGGTAGAGTATTTTGTTTTACAATATGTAGTGATAAAAGTGATACCTACCAACGAGCGTGATCCAAAAGCAATCAGCCATTTTGTATTACTTGGTCAATATCGGACTGTTTGTTTGGTACTAGAAACGTTTGAGGGTAGGTAGTGAAATTGATGAATTCGTATATTTGTTTATTTATACGTAGTAAGTAATATCGGGCCCGTGTTCGCTGTATGTGTGGGTAGAGGTGTGGTAGCTACCTACAACAAACAAATTTCGCCAGTTATGAATACGAATTTTGGTGTAAGCCTTGTACCATAAACTATGAAAATGAAAACCATGAGTAGATATTGATTGCCACGAAGTCTGGATTTATGCCCCGTTGATGGCAATGGACTCGCCCCCTATTACATGGGCCTTAAACATAACTGGCGAAATGTGGGTGTACTAGTGAGTATACCGCTATCTAACTCTTCGGAGATTCTTGATTCTTGCTACGATATCGTCTCAAAAAACTCAACAACACTGCCCGACCTAGGAATATAACCTCGGACTTCCTTGCAAGCCCGACGAAAGTCCAACGACATTTTCCAGCAAGAGCAACCAGTCTTACAATTCTATTTCCGAACTGCCAACACTTATCGAGATGTAAAGGACATTTTGTATTATTTGGTCAAGGCGAACTATACCGTCATCCAGTGTTTGAACGGACTTGTGTTTATATAAGCCTAGTACTATGTAATATAAGAACTGTGTACCCGAAGGTTTGTACTGAGATGCAGTAGTTCAAGTTATCCAGCATGATATGATCTCGCTTTGTATAGGCTTCAGCAAGATAAAAGGTCAGCTTGTACTGGTTATGCACAGTTTGATTGTCCTTACACTCATAAATATATGTTTTATCGAATAATGAACGAATGAGGTGAGTCAATTTAAAGTTTATTTTTCATTGACTCATTCAGTTTTAACTGTGTATTTCATAGCAGTGCTAGTCTATTGATGTGGCCATCGCTCTGCCAAGTCATAGGTGTCCCAGTTTACCCAAGACACACACACACACCTCTGATTTTTCAGATTCATGTTCGTATTGTATAATATCATTTGCCTCGGTGAAGGAAAACTTCATGAGGAAATTAGAATTCCTTGGAAGTACTTCTCGATGGCTGGTATAGGGCTTTTTTATTTGATGGGTGGCATAAAATCTCTGACACCGGGTTAATCACTAACCAGACGATAAAGAAAACTATGTATTTGTAGAGAATTTAAAATAAACTATCTATTTATTTCGATTTTTCTTATCATGACCATGGTGGTCGGCTGAAAAACAAAAACTTAACGTTGCTCAAATGAAAAGATTGACGAGTGATAGTATTATTTTAAAACCAATTTGTATAACGAAAATGGTTTATTATTTTTACTAGATAAATAGTAAATATTTATTCAGCTACCTACTACACTATTCAAATGATTCTAAAGGTCACGGCAGCCATTTAATATCTTAAAAATTGTTTAAAAGAACTAAATATCTGCAAAAGGTCAGGGCTTTGATCTCTCTTTTGTAGTCTCTCCGGCCAGTCTACCCTAAATTGAAAAGAGGTCAACTCACTGACACAAAAGTCTTATCTGCCCACGTTTTATTTACATTATAAAGAGGCGAAAAGACTCGCCCTCTTCTAAGTAATCTGCTTACTGAATAGCTGAAACATCGATTCTAGAAAATTGCTCTCGAAAAAACATCAAGACGAAACCAGCAAATTATGTTAGAAAAAAAAATCAATCATCCATCGCTGGACCCATGCTGTGGATTAAGTCCGGTTTTCTCTGATAGGGTGAGCCTACGGTGTTCTGTAAGAAAAGTATTATAAGCGAGAGAGAACACCGTAGGCTGATAACCTACGATATATTTTGTTTTAGAAAAACATAACCCTTTCCTTCCAGTCGGGTAAAAAGGAGCACTTTCCATCCAACTCTATCTAACACAAACCTGCATACATTTAAATTCTTAAGAGTAAATATAAGCAAAACAAACCCCTATACATAACACGTTTATTTTTTCTCACATTGTAAAATCACAGATACACCAAAAAGAAATTTCCACGACACAGTTCATTTATAATCCCCTCAATTGAAACCCCAGAGGAAAACGACCCAATCTTGCTAATAAGTATTCAAAAATGAATCAAATAAACATGTCCTTAAAGACTTTTTTCAACATCCCACGTACGATCCTCACGAACGTATAATCCTCAAGTAAAAACTCTTCAGTAAGTACCTAACAGTGAGATTTCAAGATGAGATTAATTTCGGAGGAGGTAAATCGTCGGAATTCATTAGCTGGATCTCAATCCCGGATCTGTAGTCAGGTGACGGATCTTCAGCTATCTTGGCAGCGTCGTCGTTAATTTGCTGGGAAATCCGTCAACCTTGGCCTCATTGGATCGAAGACTTAGCTGGCACAAGGACGGAAAGGTCGTGTCGTGTCGAGAGCTCAAGTGGAGATTTAGGAAAATCGTTTCTTGTGAAGACTTACAGAGTTTGCTTTAGTTTACGTAATATTTTTGTACATCTATTATCTGAAAACTGACTTGATCGAATTACAACCTTAAAAATGTGGTCAAGTTAGACTTGATATATAAGATAAAGGGCCGAGTGCAGAGGCGTAGCTTGGATGAGGTCGGGGTTGATTGCAGACTCAAAGATAACGCCAGTAGGCTGTATGTTTAATTACAGGCCCCGTATTCACAAACGTTTCGATTCGATATGTCGTATATTTATCTTTCTCTAGCATTACGAAAGTGATCGAGATAGATATATATATGACTTTCCAAATCGATAGGTGTACCATAGTACACAGTATAATAAAGGACTATGCAGTATACAGCGTACACCTGTAACAACCCTTACAGGAAACACAGTCAATGTGATATACCCTAAAAACAGCGCAAAACAAGAATAGAAATCCGTGGAGCGACATTTGAATAATAAAAGCAGGTCATCAATAATGCCAGTCATCATAAAAGCGCGTATTCCGAGCAAAAGGATCTACTTATCGCACTCTGGATGAAGTAGGCGTCAATTTATATTCATCACGTAGGATTTCGCAGCACTTTTATTTATAGATCCGAAAAGTCATGTTGATCAATATACAGTTCATAGGTATTTCTTGTAACTGTTCTAAAGTAATTGTGATGACCAATTTAAATAATTGTGGTGCCCGAACCTTTATAAAGACGGCTTGCGTAAATTAAAGCACCTTAAAAGTAAAGAAGTGGTGGCACGGTTGGCGCAGTGGCTCAAGCAGTTGACTGCAGCGCTACGTGTCGCGGGTTCGATCCCGCATGGAACAAATATTTGTATGGCCTACAGATAGTTGTTTCGGGACTGGGTGTTTGTGTATGTGAGTTAAAATGTCTGTGAACGCACCCACAATACAGGAGAAATTCCTAGTAAGGGGCAACGTTTATAAAAAAAAAAAATGATAAATGTTGTTAATTTTGCAAATAGGTTTTAACAAATACTTTTACTCGTCATATGTTTTTTAACTAGATGGGCCCGGTTTTTGGTACCTGACTAGTGACTACTCTAAGAAGAAACATACTCGGAGGTAACAGGTCATTTTCAGGTCACACAGGACATAATCTTGTTCTACTCGGTGGTAAAGTATTTCTCCTGTATGAAGATTCAAAATACTAGAAGTATATTCTATCTCGATATCGTTAGAAACCACTATTTTTATTATTATTATTATTTTTTTTTTTAATGTGTGAATATGTGTTTAATTATATGTCATATGAATGGCTACCTATATGGTATCTATTCTTACCATGCGGAAATTGAAATCGAGACACATAGCATAGCATCCTGTATGTTTTAAATTGTCAAATCGCACAGTCACTGCGATCTCCAAACTATCAAAATAGGTTTTCTATTCCATGTTTTACATAACATAAAAAACCTATTACGTAGGATTGGCGAAATTGGGGTCGCGTACTGTATAACCCAATTGGGGTTTACAGGCGTGACGTTATGTATTAAGATCTTTTTACATATTTATGAAACAAGATAACCTTATCTTCTTTCAATGAGAATAAAGGAGTGTTACAACAAAGGCGCGCCAAACAATTGCGTCGTAGATACTATTCCATTCTCTCTGTACATTATTCAAACGATCACACAGATAATAAAGCAAAAATATGGACTAAGAGATAACGTTTATATTATTTACATAGACACAGACTTCAAAGGTATCCTTAGGGATGGTTAGGTGACATACAATAAAGCAGGTGTTTGTAAGAATAGCTTAGATACTATAATATCAGTTCGAATATGTATAATAATTGCAGCAGAGACATATAAGATAATAACTTATGGTAAGATACGATAGTATCACTATGACGTCATCATAGAATCGTTTGATTGTATTTATCATATAGCAATAAGGCTGAAAATAACAAATATGCGCAGTCAGCATACATACAACGAAACGACCTCAAAAGTCCCCCATATTTGATGTCCCTACACAAGCTACAAGAGAAAATATGTACCCGCCATAACACACATTGGAACACGGCCATTACACCACAGGGCACGTTCCTACCCACTACCCAGTGCTGATGTATGCATGAATGTGGCGACACTCTCTGATTTATAGCGTAATCTCCATGGCGACGGGGAACCGTATTTTCCACTTAGAGAGATCCTTGTAACTATTTCTGGATAATTTTTAAGAAATTGTTCAGAGGAAATGGAAGTTTGTGGTGGAATATTGTAGCACTAAAAGAGGAAGTTATTGTTTTATGAGCGCTAAGACGTCTCGTGGTAAAAAAGCTGCTCGTTTTTCTTAGAATATGTGACAGAGCTGTCTAAAAAATAAACCTTATAACGCACTAATCCAATAATAAACTCACAAAATATCTACCACAACAAACGCACCTTGATAACATCGACAAACGACAACATTTCCGATCTGTTAAATTTAGTTCCACAATTGTCCGCGGGACTTCTTTCGTGGAATGGACTTTACATCTCGTTTAATACGAAAAGCTGACGTGACAGTTAATTCCGAAATTGTTGGGTAAAGCCATAAGAAAAAACATGTTATTGGTTTAAGGCTTTTGTCTCACTTTCATCATCGCTATCTGCTTGGCCTATTCCCAACTACATACATGTAGGGGTCGGCTTCCACTCCAACTGGATTCAGCTTTTGTCTCAGTTCATCGCAGCACAAATCTTGCCTTGGACTTGCAATCCAATATCCAACGACCCGTTGCTCTAGGCACTAGGCAGTTCTATGATACACCAGGACAATAATCTCTCCATATTAATCCCATACACATCTCACTAACCTAACCGCAATTAATCCAACGTAAATTACGTTAGATTATATATTATAACTATCAAGCCATCTCGTCAGATGTTAACCGATCCGTTGTTAATATTATTATCACGAACATCAATTTGTGACGTCAATTGACAATAAGGCTTCGATTTAAATGGTGGCTGACACGTGTATCACAAAGCTTTGCCGAGCCAAGGATATTATGTGCCCACATTCACTTAGCACAATTGAAAAAATATATTGACTGTAAACATTTTACCCGCCAGAGTATTTCCAACTCTATTCTAAAAGTCAGTGGGTATGAAATTGTGTTATTGAGTTTGAGGAAAACCCGCAATTGTAGTAAGCGGCTTATTCCTGAAATAAAATGAATCGTTGACGTTAAGGGTTGTTATTTTAAGAGTCTAGAGCCTTTAATGAGTAATGCAACAACAGGAAGCCACAATAATAAAAATACTCGCTTATATTGTCTGTTTTGAAAGATGACATGGGTAGAAAGAGACTCAAGCGTGAATGATGACCACTGATAATTTCGGCCTGCCTGTCTCTTCTTTCTTTGAAAAACAGCATTTTTCCACCACAATTTGAATGTGCCTTTTAACACAAACAAAGAAAGAGTACTGCGTACACCAAAAGACTTGGGTAACCCCTTGAAACCCGCCGTGTACGATTCACCCTGTTCAGTACCTAACCGTGCCAATTCCGTTATTTCCGTCTAAATTTAACCGTTAAATCTGCAGTTTAAGTGTCAAATCCGCCAAATATTACGGGTTTAAAGTAAGTGAATGCATTTAAGTGTTCGTCTCTTGTAGTTCTGAGTCCTACTGCACTGTGTACTTAATTCTAGTCCGTGAGCACGAAAGTACTCATAAAATTCACAATTCCGTTGAAATGACGAATAAATGGTTGATAGAAAAGGATAAAAGTAGTTTAGTTTTTTATATCCTTGATACTGCCGTTAGTTTATTTTATATCCTTATTTTTTATTTATTTAAACTTTATGCACAATAGTGATACATAGGCGGACTTAATGCCAAAAGGCATTCTCTACCAGTTAACCTTAGGGTTAATCAAGACAACATTGTGGTAGGGTACAAAATAACTAAAAAAACAATATCTACATTAATAAAAAAAAGTATATACTTATATTAATCTATACTAATATTATAAAGCTGAAGAGTTTGTTTGTTTGTTTGATTGTTTGTTTGAACGGGGTAAACTCAGGGACTACTGGTTGGAATTGAAAAATTCTTTTAGTGTTGGATAGTCCATTTATCGAGGAAGGCTTTAGGCTATATAACATCACGCCACAATCAATAGGAGCGGAGCATAAATGAAAAATGATGCAAAAACGGGAAAAGATATTCCTTTTTGAGAGCTTCCGTTGCGTGCGCTGCGAAAACGGTTTAAGTTACGTAAATATCATGTATCAAGGAATTGTTCCTCTTTTAAAGTTCTAAAAAAAAGTCTGCGACAGCATATGTTTATCTTTTACGATTTACTCACTGTAACCATTTTTTTATATTAAAATGTTAGGTTAAAAAGAATTATATTTTGCAAAGCTTATTTAACCCATATGGTATTAATCTATATCTAAATAAATGTGTTTGCTAGCACGGAAATTTAATATAGAATATTTGTGCCGTCTACTCTATACAGTTTAAACAAATATCTTAGAAGATATCGCAATGTAAAAATATACGGGCGACAAAATAATTAGCGCGTGGCAGTCATTCGGTCCGGTGCAGTAGGTACGTGGGGATTCTGGCCTCTGGGGGCTCCGGAGAAATTCAAATTCAAAATTATTTACTGCACCATAATGTTTACAAGAACAAGGTGTTACTGTATATTAAACAGTAAGAGATACCTATAGTAATTGTTACTTTAATAATATAATCGAAGTCAATCTAAACTAATAGGTATTTTATAGAGGAAAGGTAAGATTTTTTTTTTGTTACGAGTACGATATAGCTCAATTTAATAAGTTGGATAGTCGATTTATCTAGAAAGGTTATAAGCTATATTATGTGTTGCAGACGAAGTTGCGTGGGTCAGCTAGTACACATATAAAAATAAAATAAACTAATAAACATTTTAACAAATACCAAAATTAAATTAATAAAAAACAAAAAACTTAACAGGCAATTACTATGACTCGACTTATAATAATTGAAAGCTATTTGGTCCGATTTAAATAGTGGCTACGAATTTTCCTTTTAAAAGTGAATTGGCTTTCAGCTTTTTAAATACCAAGGAGTAGCGCGTTCCAGAGTTTTATAGATGAGAGAGCGAAAGAATTTGACAAAAAACAGGTGCGGTGTGAAGGAATTTGGAGAATGAGATTATTGGAAGCTCGAAGACTACGACTATGACAACTGCCCAACACTTTGAAATAAGATTTTAAGTAAACGGGAGCACGTGGATCGTTCATAATCGAGAAGAGCATGCAGAGACATCTGAGGGACCTCCTGAGTCGAATAGGCAGCCATTTAAGCTGAGAACAGAAGGAAGAAATATGATCGTATTTACGAAGGTCACAAACAAAACGAATACATTTGTTGAGAAGTCGATCCAATTTATTTATAAGTTCTTGGGATATATCAGAATAACAAACATCAGCATAGTCAATAATGGGAAGCACAAGGGACTGAAACAAAGTGAGTTTCGTGCTAGATGGAAGAAAATGCTTGAATCTCTATAGATTTAAGCATTTTCAAGCTTCAAGCGGTCTCTCTATCTATAGAGAGACCGCTTGAATAACGTGACTTTCTGACTCACCTGAGCGACGTGTTTGTCCCAACTCAAACTGCTGTCAATGTAAAGACCCAAGTCCTTTACGTGGGGTGAAAGAAAAATGACGGAGTTCTCGTATATCAGTGGCACAGAAATAACGGAGTTCTCGTATATCAGTGGCACAAGTTGGCTAGTGCTCACATTCCTCAAATATTCCGAGCCACCAATGAGGATGGCCTGGTATTTTTCGACGTTAACAGACACCCCAAATTTTGCCAGACCATTCTGCGATAGTACGAAGATCAGCATTGAGTGTTGAAATGCAATTATCAAGATTGGCAATGTCTGATTGAGCGTACAGTTGCAGGTCATCAGCGTACAGATGGTATGAGCATTTGAGAATAGCAGAGAGTTTATAAAAAAGAAAATAAGAGAGGAGAGGGTATACCGCCTTGTGGAGCACCAGTTACCAGGTTGCACCAGTCAAAGCAATTCTGATCAGCAGGCACTGCCTGCTGGCGACCACGAAGATAAGATGAAATCCAATCCCATGACAACGATGGGACCCCAATTTGCGACAGTATTGCCAGAAGAATGCCGTGATCAACGGTATTAAAAGCATTGGATAAGTCTATTAAAACCAAGACCGTTAACCTCGAATTCTCCAGACTATCCCTAATATCTTCAGTGACTTTAAGCAGAGCTGTGGCTGTGCTGTGACCAGGCCGAAACCCGGATTGGAAACTGGACTCCAGGTTATTTTTAAAAACGTAGGAGGATATTTGATTAAGGGCAACTGCTTCTAGGATTTTGGAAAGGAAAGGGAGAACGGAGATTGGCCTGAAATTATTGGCTAAACTAGGATTGGAAATTTTAGGAAGAGGAATACTGTAAGCCTTACGCCAAATTGCAGGAAATACACCAGTCTGTAGAGATGAATTGACGATGTGGATAATAATTGGTTGGTTTTTTTTTATATTTATACCTATCTAAACTACAGCAATGCTATTAGCACATTTTGAGCTGCATTACCAGCCACAATATGTTGACCTGGGCCTATTCAGATTTTTTTGTATATTATTATTTTGGCATGTTCCAAACAAACACATTTTCTTTTATTATTTTTCGTTGTATGGAAAATTATCAGAGGCGGTTCCTGAATGCGGCTTATATGTGCATGATCGCACTCAGTTTATTGGTGAGAATTCTCTTTAATCTTTATCTATTAATACCACAAAAGTGTGGTTGTGTACAATAGTAGTATATTATTGGGCGTTCTACTCCACCTTCCGTTCCATCGGCTCACTCCGTTCGCCTCGTCACTCTCGGTGGAGTAGAACGCCCAATAATATAAATGAAATTCTAAATACTGGTTCAGCGCCTATTCCACCCGATTGTTCTCGTTCCTATTCCCTATTCGCGTTTTAAAACTAGTCATACCTGCCGTTCCTTCGTTCACCTCAGTCAATTTCAGCGTGAACGTTCATACTATTAAATGAGACTAAATATAGGAGGGTACGTTTTGATGACTCTTTTTAAGAAACATGAATAATTGGCGGTCCTGAAAAGAACCTTTTGTGAGCACGTTAGACGCTTGATGTCTGAACGAACAAGGGCAGTCACTTTATGAACCGCTACCCTAAAATGTGGAGAGACATGAGACAATCTGTCCCAAATTTTAGTTTAATGTTTACGGTATCCTAAAGTTCAGATGTCCTTGGTGCCCAATCTGGGGTCATAGAAATAGAATGTACGTGTGCCTGTGGGTGCATGTTATTTCTTGCTTTGTGAAGAGACATGAGACAATCTGTCCTGAATTTTAGGGTAGCGGTTCATAAAGTGACTGCCCTTGTTCGTTCAGACATCAAGCGTCTAACGTGCTCACAAAAGGTTCTTTTCAGGACCGCCAATTATTCATGTTTCTTAAAAAGAGTCGTCAAAACGTACCCTCCTATATTTAGTCTCATTTAATAGTATGAACGTTCACGCTGAAATTGACTGAGGTGAACGAAGGAACGGCAGGTATGACTAGTTTTAAAACGCGAATAGGGAATAGGAACGAGAACAATCGGGTGGAATAGGCGCTGAACCAGTATTTAGAATTTCATTTATATTATTGGGCGTTCTACTCCACCGAGAGTGACGAGGCGAACGGAGTGAGCCGATGGAACGGAAGGTGGAGTAGAACGCCCAATAATATACTACTTACAATATATTTCAATAGATCCTATCACACATTTATGTTTGAGATACATTTTTATTCTGTTTTTTAATTTGACTTTTAAATTAAAAAGATATCCCTCGGTACCGAATTTCAGTGAAGACGCGTATATAACAAATTATGTAACGCGTATTCTAAGAGGAGTACAGATTAAAAATATTGAATAGGCTTCTCCGACAAAAAAGCTTTTTGCTCTATTTATAAGATTTGAGGAAAAATTGAAGAAGCACTCAACAGATTTCCGCATTCGTACGTACGGCATGTTTGTACATTCAAGTGCGGCTATAAAACGGTGCGCCAGCAGAAATAGCCGAAAAAACCCGGAATATAATAGCAGAAAATATCAAGGGTCAGGTCTGAATGTGAGGATAACAAAGGGGAAAATATCGTATTACCGGCCAAGGGTAAAACCGATATTTCATACAAAATAAATATGTCCGGCTTATGACCGAATTTATGGACAAATGAATAAATCATGCCGGATCGTTGGCGGTAAAACACGGCAGAAAGACATTTGTGCTCCAATTCTTTTCGTATGGAGTTATAATGGTAATGTGTACCGTGTGTTGCTGTGTCCTTGTTTAGGTAGGTTAATATATGTAGATTGGTCTAATTTCACCAATTAATTTCTAAACCGCGTCACGGCATCAAGAAATGAGGAAAGAGATACCGCGGCCTCGACACAAAGGGCTAAGAAGGAACATGGGTAGTTTTTAGTCAGTACAAGTCTGCCACTCCCTTCCGCTCTGCCCAGAGCGGGAGGGGTTATTTGATGATTTCACACCCATCAAAAAAAGGTCAATATTTGACGGCAAGTACGGTTGGCGCAGTGGCTCAAGCAACGGACTGCTGCGCTGCGTGTCGCGGGTTCGATCCCCGCACGGAACAATTATTTGTATGGCCTACAGATAATTGTTCCGGGTCTGGGTATTTGTGTATGTGAGTTTAAATGTTTGTGAACGCACCCACGATACAGGAAAAATTCCTAGTGTGGGGCAACGTTTTATTAAAAAAAATATACCACAATGACGGTCAAAACTAAAATCATCATATTTTATTTCACATAGGCCTCAAACGACGACGATGACATCGATAAACGGCACACGGTTCGGGTGTCGTTTCCTATAAAGAAGAACCACCATGAAACTCCGTAGTTACTCTTTTAAAATGATTTGGTTTTACAATATTTTCGGAAATTGAAACTTTGGTTTGGTACTTTTGTATGGGGGACAACATCGTATTGACGAAAGGTCATGTGGTATGATTGGTGAAAGTCATCCTAAGGCAGTAATTACTTAATCAGCTCTTTAAGTACATGTTTATTTTGAAAAAGCTTCAGCCCTGATTTGCGACAGATAGCGACAAACCAAAAATACAACATACACAATCTAAGAAATGTGTATTTTAAGTGTTTCTCATTTGTTTACTTTTTTAATCTTTATTTATTTTTTGTTAATTTGTTTTGTCCTGTGTGAAACCAATTAATACTTTTTCTTTCTTTCTTTATTTTATGTATCTACAAACATAATTCTCCCTATCCCAATTTATTTTGGGTCAGCGCTGGAAATCTTCTTCTTCCATACTGCTCTGTTACTCGTCATCTCAAGAGACACCTCCTTTCTTGCCGTATCATCCTTCGAGCAGTCCATCCATCGTTTTTTTGATCTTCCTAACAATTACCTACAATAATGTCAGTACCTTATCTTAATATACGTGGAGTTAAAATTGTGGTCACCAGCTATTCACAGAATTTTAAATTGAAAATTCATTAATTCAAACCTACCATTATAAATTGGAATATAGTAGCAATCCGAACTAAATTGATTGGTTATTTAGTTATTCGGAATTTCATCCGATATTCGTTCATCGAATCCAATCAAAGGCAAATGAATGCGCGCAAAAATAACTAGCAAACAATACGAGCTTCCGCCATATTGGTTGATTTGATTGGTAACGTATTTTATTGAGTAACGCGAGTATTTTTCTGTTAATTGTTCGTCAACCATTTCGTGCAAAAATGTATGGTACAGCCACGATCATAAATATGTAAACTCGAAGCAATTTTTAAAAGTCATTTTCTCCTACTGTGTTGATAAACATATTACGTTTTTAAGAACAAAGCATTTTGAAAGCCGTACTGTGGCGAAATAGGCCTTATCTTAAAGTTAAAACCTTTATTGCCAAAGAAAATAGCTTTGGAATTTCGCTAAGTGTAGACATATATTTGCACGTGACTGTACAATACTGTACATGCGTAGAGATCTGGAAATTCATACTTTTGTTTTGAATTCGTACATTTTTATTAGGGACTTTTTTTTTGAGTGATTTTAACGCCAACGAGGGATTAACAGAGTGAAAAAGCCTATAAGTGACTGTCATAGACGAAGAAATACCAAACACAACAAAAATATTACACTAAATCCCTTTGAGCAATGAAGCAGAATAGTTACCAAACACACTCGTACTTACGTAGATTTATTTGAAACCTACATCAGAACCAAACTAGCAACGCACCTAATGAAATAAATATGTAAATAACAACCTCTATGCCTAAAAAGGGTTATGTACCTCGTCTGAGAATGAAGCTCGTTTCACACCCGATTTTTCTCTTTCACGTAACGCTGAAAACTAAAATGGCGTCGGCACAATAAATCTGGTGCGTGCCGGGGCCATTTTTTACCTAACTGTGCGAATACAGTCTGCCCCGGTTCTGCTTCACAGCCATCAGGGTTTAATGACCTGTTATCTACGTGTGTGCTATTCTGCGATAGTGTTGAGCGAAATATGGGCCAAGCTTTAGATATTTACTTACCTATACCCTTTATAACTTCTCTACTAAATATCTTTGGTGGGATATGATTTATTTGTCTACGCAGTTCATTACCTTCTTTTTATTTTTCATACGCAATTATTTGGAACTTACACATAACTGCTAAACTGTGGGGACATATAGGGTACACTTCCGCTCCACCAGCGATGATTACAGGCGTGATATTATATTATGCTGTCAGCCTAGTGCTAGTGCCATTGACTTATATTATATTACTGCGTAAGGACTGGGCGAACCGCGCGCCTGCATGAATGGCGCGCGGAGGCGCTGCACCGGGGGGTCACTCCGTTGCCGCGGCTAATTGCTGCGCAGCGGACAGACCTCCGGTGCGATCTCATGGCGGCATGGAAACAGCGACTGTCGCAACCCCGTGCAGGGCACGCCACGATAGTGGCGGTAAGTCCCCTCTTTGAGGAGTGGCTGGAGAGGCGCCACGGCGCCCTCACCTTCCGTCTGACGCAGGTACTCACCGGACACGGTTGTTTCGGGAGGTACCTGCACCGAATCAGGCGGGAGGAAACGCCCGGTTGTCACCATTGTGAGGATCGGCCGGAGGACACGGTGGAGCACACCGTGGAGGTGTGTCCCGCTTGGGCGGAGCCCCGCCGTGTTCTCGTAGCGGCGATCGGCGGCGGCGACCTCTCGCGTCCGGCCCTGGTGCAAGCCATGGTCCGGGGCGAGGAGGAATGGGACGCCGTCGCCTCCTTCTGCGAAGCAGTGATGCTAGCGAAGGAGGTGGCGGAACGTGAGAGGGAGAGAACCTCTCGTCCCAGCCGCCGCGGGAGGCGCTCCGGGCGTCGGGGGCCACGTGATGGCTTCCGGCCACCGTAGACGCGGGCCTGTGGACGGTGAGTGATGGGTAAGCTCGCCGTCCGTCCGTCTTATGACGACGACAGGCCGTGTCGACGGCGCGTTCGTGTTCCACGCGCGCCTCAAAGAGATGTCAGCAACATGGAAGGGGCCCGCAAGGGCCGACGCCTGTCGAAGCTGCGGGTTGTCCGCAAGGGATACCGAGGCCTCGACATGAAGGGCGAAGAAGGAACATGGGTGGTTTTTAGTCAGTAGAAGTCTGACACTCCCTTTCGCTCTGCCCAAGAGCGGGAGGGGTTATTTGATGATTTCCCACCCCCCAAAAAAAAAAAAAAAAAAAGGACTGGGCGGACCGCATGTTAAAATGACGCCTCGAACTTGGTCCCAAAACGGTCTTTCCTAAGCCGAAGTGAACTAGTCCACGATCGGCTCTCTTTGGGTGCGGTCGTAAATTTTATTAAAAGCTTTATTTATGTTCTTTATACCTCGAAAATACCACGCCGATTATACAAGGTTACGTTAACGAGCAGACTACACCGATTCTCTATATGGCGAACGCGTCGAGCAAATGTTCGGACGACCGTATCTTTAGTTTTTATATCAATGGCTAGTGCCTAATAAAATATCATAGTTATTAAAAACCCCGAGAAAATCCAAGAAAATTTAATTATAAAACCAGTGAATCATCAGTTATTTTTTATTATAAACACCAAATGCCGCTCTGGTTAAGTATTTAATCGCTCCACCCGCCAGCGATAAATAAATTATCCTTCATAACGGAAACTTCGTCAAAAAGATTTGCATCATCCCGACTTCAAAGGCGAATTTAAATAATCCTTTAACTAATTTCCGAATATCCGAAATTGGTATATATATAATATCTGGCACAGAGACCACAAAGATAAACAAATTCTGAACTGTCAACAGTTCTTTGTAAATAAATCCTCTTTTGACAGAGGTGACTGACCTCGGCTTGCTTCGTAGCCAGGATTCGGGGTAGTAACCTAACCTAAATTGGAAAACTTTGCTCTAGTAAACGTTCTCTCGCGAGAAATCATAGAGATGCTCCACAAAGTTTTAATGGATTCGCAATATACAGCTAAAGATGGTATAGCATCGGGTTTTTGTGAGCATTGCTATTAAATATATTATGGTGAGAAGAGGAGAAAAAGGTAGGTAAGTAGTACCTATAAATAAGTAGCTGGGGGAGTCGTCTTACCGGGGGGTTGCTCCGACCAACACAATAAGCTATTGAAAAGAACCGAGTTGCTTGGCAACCATCAGTAAGCCTTGTACCTATTTTGTATTCGTTGAATTATGTTAGTGCAAAAAATATCATAAACTACTTTAACAAAATGTTCATCAAGAATAATTACGAGTATTATCATAATTATTAAAAGTTCCATAATTATTTTTTAATAGCTTCTAGAAACAATTTGGGTACCTAAAGAACCCTTTGTTCCCACTAGTACCACCGAACTGTACCACCAGGTGGTGCTAGCGTGAAATTTCGTTCTCTAATGGTACCACCAATAGGGATGTTTACTGACTAAAAAAATGTGATTCTAATTAGTCCGTCTGTTAGATTATCGAAAAATATTGGATACGTATTTTTTGCTTTATCAAATCAATAAAAATTGACGAAGATAAAACGCGTCAAAGATTTGAGTGGGGGGTCGTGACGTCACTCACCGGTAAAAAATATCATACTAATATCTTAGAATATGACGTCACACGAGTTTTCAAAGCACTGTATCGTCTTCATTGTTTGTTTACGTGAAAAAAGAAAAAATACGTGTCCAATATTTTTTGGAAATCTATCTGACGGACTAATTAGATTTTCTTAGTTAACTACCCTATTACACGTGCCTAAAATAATGAACGCGAACTCTCGAATTTTACAGTCGTTATTATTCATATTTTTTAATATTTAAAAAACAAATGGGCCTTATTATCATCATTAAACTCAATACCTTTTTTGAAATAAATCCTTAATTCTCTTCACAAATTATAATAATATCTAATACTGCCAGTTTAACTCAGTGAACTTAAAATAACGAGCTTCCAGTTTCATCCTTATTGGAAAATGAAAGATAATGCCATTTGTTTCCGTTTCCAATTTAATTTAATCCCCTCAGTGATTAGTATAACTTTGGGCAATAATCTTTGTTCTTATTTAAAGCCTGTTGTAGGCCTACAAACATTGTTGAGAAAAACCTTTTTGTTTGATACAATGTCGGTTAAATTAAGTGCCAAAACCTTCCTCGAGAACCACTCTATCCATTGGTGAAAACAGCGTGAAAATCGGTGCAATAGTTTTTGAGTTTATCGGAACAGACAGATAGACAGACAGACGCAGCGGAGGACTTTGTTTTATAATATGAAGTGAAGTCAAAATCATAGATTAAATAGATCACGACATAGCACATGTCACGTAAGTATTTTATGCAAAATCAGCACTAATTGGACACACACACAACCTCACCGCTTCCAAGTACCGCAACAAGCTCCCCTAATAAATAACCCTTTCATAATATTTACTGTCTATCATCATACCAGAATTGCACACGTTGAAAACTGAATGCCCGGCAGGTGTGGAGCCGACGATTGCATTAGCGTCGGTCAGTCTGCGCTCCCGTCGCTCTTACCGCTCCCACCGCTCAGCGGTCCAACCGCTCTCACCGCTTTCCGTATTCCACGCAGCATCGAGGCTCTTATTAGAGGAGGAATGCTGTGCATTCCAAATGTTTCACGAAAATACTTCAGCATTTCAAATAGGTCGTGGTTTTGAAAAGTATACTTCGTTGGTAGACTTTTGATTACAGACGGATTTTTTGGGTCAATGCGTCAAGAAAAGTGATAGTTTGACGAAGGTACTCGATCTCAGTTTGATAGAGGGTGTATATATCGGCCATTTTTTAAAGGTGTCCGAAAATAGACAGACTACGCCTCCTCGCACACTTCTCGGAATGAACCCTTTTTTTGTGACCGGGAGGGACCCAACCTAAATTGTTAGAAGGTTTCAGAAACTTATGTACTTAACCACAAATAAATGGGCAGGTTTTTTCTTTGTTAGTATAGCGTTGACTGTAACTAAACCAAACATTTGTGTTTGTCGCTTCCTTCAAATAATTTCCACATATTATTGTCACACTGCGGAAAACTAGAAGTATTATACCAATATAACGCCTAAAAGCTCCGTAAGATAAGGCAGAAGTGTAGTCAACAGTACATCCACATTTCACAAGTTTTGTTTTAAGTCCCATGTAATATGGGGTGCGCCTATTGCCATCACCCAAGCACACGTTCAGACTCCGTGGCTGGTACTGAGAAATTGCTGATGAAAAAACCCAATAATACATTGCCCGAATCCCATAATCCTGAATCTTCATAGCACGGACTTAATTCCTGTACTTCCTTGCAATATCTACAATTCCACACAAGTACCTACCTTAATTTACGAACAATTGCACGCGCTGACAACGCAGATGTGTCCACTGCACATGTCGCTTCACATTGAATAGCCGTAATCATGCATTACAACTTATGTACCGTAGGTAAGCACACAGCTGTGAACCTAAACAGCATAATGTAAACGTCTCACCGGCATTAAATTAACGGTTCCCGAACCAGATGCTAAGCCGAGGCTTTGCGGGGTCCTAACGTACCCACAGGGCCAGTTGTACCCCAATAATCCCCGTTTGGCCCATTAGGCCTTCAATTGTCTTAATATACATCGGTTCAATGAACTAAGAGGTCGATCTTATCTGTCTTATTGGATCGCCAATGAATATTCGGAATAAGGTTGTAAATCTTAGCCATTGAGTTGAGTTTTGAATGTTATCTTTTGATGGATTTTTGTGTTTTAATTATTTATAACTTAAGTTGTAGAAGTGTCTGTGTCTTCTCGCATTGAAAAGTTGAGCACATGTTGCTATTTCAGAGAAGCTCGTAGTTAACTAGAAGCAGCAGCTCGGGTCGATTTACAGGTCAAGCAGCGCTTGCCTGGGTTGGATGGGTGTGGTCACCCATCCACGGACCAACCTAGGTAACTACGGACGGACTAACCTCATTACATACCAAGTTTCCTGAAAGTCTGACAACCAATCTTAAACTTATTGTATTACTAGGACGGCAATCTGAAAACTCTAGGTATATGAGTCCCTTTTCGAAACAAAACTGAAAAGGTTGAAATATATTTTACAACAGGTAAGTACGGTTGAGAGAGGCCTTTGCCCAGCCGTGGGATAACGCAAGCTAACAGTATTAGTATCAAATAACTTCTCATTCCCAAATGAAAACTAAGCCTCTCCAGATCCAATTTATCAAACTAATTTAAAAATACATTTACCTACAATAAATAAAAAAACAATGAAGAATTCGTTTAGTATCCTTAAAAGCTCCCGTTGTTTTCTTTTGTATAACTCGGGATAAGCGGAGCTTATTTTTAGACATAAAAACAGTGAAATGCGTAAACAAAAGATGAAAAATTAAATGGCCATTTCTGGAACAGGTATAGAAAGAGGGTACTTAATATTTCTGCCGTTCTCGTAGAAAACAACAAAGCCGGAAAGTTTTTCAACAATTGGGACTACACGTGGCCATGACCACAAAATCGGCGCGTGTATTGTCAATTACATACGAAGTTAGAACACGAGTGCTGCTAACTTAATTTATTTGGTGGAATAAATAAAGGGTACACTGTAACTCATGACAGGGTAAAGTTGGACAGAATAGATTACAGTAATCTCAGAAAATACTTAATTCGGAAACTTACGGTACGACAGTTCTCGAATACTAACTTAGATGTTTTCAAATTTTACCGAAACTTACAAAGTAGCCAGCACTCAAAATTAGACAGTAATAAACTTCAAATTCATACAAATAAACAAAAACAGAATCATGTCTTATAATTCCATAAAGAAAAAACTAATATAAATTACTCAAAACTAGACAGTAATGAAACGTCTCATCCAACTTCAAATGAAAAACTACTTTTTAATATTGTACTGCCATAAAAATTCAGCAGAATTTTACACTGAATAAATCAAAAAAGTTAAAACCGTGCCATTAGTAACGGTTCAAAGTCTCTATAACAAACTAAAAATGCACATTTCCTGCACAAAACTTCAATCTCAAAGCTTTTACATGCAAATGGCATCGTGTGGCGATTTTACATAAATTACACACACACACCTAAGTGCAGACAGGGCTGGCCATTTTTGGAATTACTTGTCAGTGTACACATAATAATATTTGAAATACGTATTTGGTATTAGTATGATAAAAGTTCTGGAGAGGCCTCCAACTAGGTGGACCAATGACCTGGTGAAGGTTGTGGGGATCCGCTGGATGCTAGATGCACGGGATCGGTCAATATGACGACACTTGGGGGAGGCTTATGTCAAGCATCTTTCGGCTGAAATGATGATAATGATAATATTTCAATTAGGTACTCAATAAAAAAGTAATTTGTAATTGCGATTTCAAATATCTGTTTTTTTTTTGTGGGGTGGGAAATCATCAAATAACCCCTTCCGCTCTTGAAGACAGAGCGGAAGGAAGTGTCATACTTCTACTGACTAAAAACCACCCATGTTCCTTCTTAGCCCTTGTGCCGAGGCCGCGGTATCTCATTCGAACAACCCGCAGCCCCGACGGGTATTTCAAATACCTGATACGGAGTTACGAGTACTTACTTTGTGATTAGTATTTCACATATTAATTACAACACAGGCTTTAAATACAACGACGATACGATGCGATACGATTTTAAATACATTATCATATAAATACAGTTGTAGATTTTGTCAAACTGTTTTATTTAATTATGCTTTCAAGCGTGTCCTCAAAAGTTCTGAATATATTTTTTCTACATAAATAAAAATGGTAAAAAATATGTATTAAACATTTATATTTCAAATACACGACTTTATAAAAAAAAAATTTCGTATTTTAAAAGTACTTTGTCATTTGTATTTTAATTAAAACAAAGCATAATAATATATAATATTTAGCCCAACCCTAGGTACAGATATATGCGGTGTGCGTGTCAAGCAACAATAGCCCTTGTTAAAATGATCGATATTGTATCGGCTGGCCGCTTTCAGCAAATATGACAGCTTGTTTAAATAGTCTGCTACATTAGCCATCAATGTCCGTCAGTTCACAGTAATGCGGACGTTTTCATGTAGAAATGTTTCTGTTGATTTATTTAACCTGAATTATCATTTTTTTCAACAAATAAAATGACGATGATGGCTATCTGAAAAATGTATTCAATGGGCGGATGATATCGTAAAGGCATGTCAATCTTGTTGAAAGTCATTGCAAATATATGAAACTGTTTTAATGCGATTGCTACTTTTCCAAGCTCAGATATGCGATCTATTTACATCTAGAACTAAGTTCTGATAACAGAATTCAGCATCATCATCATCTATATAAAAGCAGAATTTAACCCGAGCTAGAAACATCTCTCTATAAAAATACTCAACTTTCTAGTTCAGTACAGATACAGGTCCCAGAAAACAGATGTGCCAATCCTGCAAGAAAATCACTATTACTATTACTACATATTATAAAACAAAGTCCTGTCCTGTCTGCGTCTGTCTGTCGGTCTGTCTGTTCACGATAAACTCAAAACTACTGCACCTATTTTCATGTTATTTTCACCAATGGATAGAGTGGTTCTCAACAAAGGTTTTAGTATATAATTTGTCAAGTTTACCGACATCCACGCGGGTCAAGCCGCGGGCATTAGCTAGTTAAATACAAGAAAAACTAAAGTACAAGGTGCATCTATAAATAATTTATTTCATTTTCCAAATAAAATTTAGTTCAAAAATTACACTTGCCTTCATATAAATTCAGCAGTAGTACTATCTTGAAAGTTCACAAACTTTATATTACTTACATAATATAAAGAGCACTGGAAACCAAGTCAGCGTCCCTCAGCGCGACAGAACGTAGAAATTCAACTTATATGCAGACATGTCTCCCAAACGTCCCAGTTTGTATGATAAATATGTAAAATATTGTGTAAAATTTGAAGAAAACATGTTTACCTTGTTCCATTTCTAGATGTCCTTGTTGTTGGAGAACTCTTGCTTTGAGTACGTTTGGTACTAAAGAATATCTTCTTGGAAGCAGGATTGAGGTAAGCAGGATAAACCTTCAACAAGCTACAAAACAGCTCTATTGATGTTGCATAATAAAATAAGGGAACAACAATCTAATTAAGAGGTATCAGGTTTAATTCAATGGAGCCTCTCTCTACTCTCGTCATCTTCGTCTTAGTTGTGATAGTTATTTCACGTATCATGGTCTAAGTTTCAAAGTACAACCGAGTGCAAGACTAAATAAAAATATTACACTTATAACTTTATGAGTATCTAACGGCAAGCCCGAAACGGCTCAATCTACCACTGATAAACCCATATGCCGTTGTAATCGTTCGTAATAAAAAATGCACATAAAGTATTAGATGACCACCATACACGCATAAACCCACGTTTAACCTATGGGGGATAACACAATGCTGAAAGTTATATACCGCAAGATACTGTACTTATCCTAATTCGAGGGTCTTTGGGTCTTCACAGCCGTTTTGATGGCCGGGTGACGTTAATACTTCGGATACTTAAATATGCTCCATTTACCGTCATCATTGAAGACACCTTATTTGATAAGCAGGTTTACATCACGGAGACCATAACGCATGTACCTACGTATAATGACCGTGATCTTATCAGATGGTATACTAGACATATTTTAAGAGTTTTTTTTTTCATAAGATAACTGACAGTTAGGATACAGATAGACGAAAGTTAATGAAAGAAGGCCAATTAAAAGTTTTCACTGAGATTGTAACAAAACAGTAGACGTGCAAGAGAAAGTAAGAAATAAGAATTAAGAAGAGATTGAACAGATTTTAGTGAAATTCAATGAAGGTATTACATAGTTTTTTTTTAGTTTAGGAACACTGATATTATATTAATTATTTTAAAAATAAATTAAAACTATTGTTGAGTAGCCAAGTTGCAAAAGTACTAGAAAGAAGAAAGGACGAAAGAACTTTTGTCTTGGCTAAATAAAGCCAGTCGGGTTGATTTTCAGGTTTGCTTCGTGGCTATGGACATCACCAATTTACAAACAAACACTTTCCTCCGTGTCTCTATACAAGAAGTCCGTAACTCGAAATCGGACAACAATTCGTACCAAGTGGTACCGTATGACCCGGTTAATTGGGTTATTTAGGTCATATAGGCAGTCGCTCCATGTAAAATACTTGTTCTTAGCTGCATCCGGTTAGACCTTCCCTAACATAGTTGGGAAACGGCTAGGCAGATGATGACGAGCACGTGTTATGATGTAATTGTTATTTTACTGATTATAATAGAGTAAAAATAACTTTCACAATCGTAATTATACAAACCCACGTGTTATTCATCAGATTTTAATCACATCATAAGTTCAACACCACCCACCAGTTTCAAGATCAAATTCTCGCAAGCAAATGTGACTTCCACATTCACACACACTGCAGCAATATTCAAAACGTAACTGGTGTAGAAATTACATCACCAGCCTGGATTGAGCGCACCATCTGTATGCAAATGGAGTCTCATGGTGCCGGGGTTCCCTACTCGAAACAAGGGATTATAAGGCATGCTATACACCAGTTCAGGTCGGTATTCATACGTTTTGACTATGTAGATGTTTGTATGGAAAAGACGCTTTGGAATGAGCAACTACAGTACTTTCACAGTTTTTATGTCTTGTAACTGGGACTGTAGGTCTGTTTCATTGGTATTGTCGTCGTTTCGACAATTCAAAATTGCCTTTAACTGGCCTAGTACTAGTACTTGAAATAGATGCTTTGATGTTAATTCCAAATAACTTCGCCCGCGACTTCGTCCGCAAAACATGTCATAGTATGGCTAATATGCATAATATCAATATAACTTATAGCCTATAGCACCCAAGATTAATGTATAAATGTGTGTGTGTGTTGATTGATGTATGTTTGGATCATTAATTCCGAAATTACCTCCTACGTGCGAACCTCTTTATAATATTAGTATGGATGTCTTCGGGTCAACCTAATTATTCAGCCAATACTGCCGAGTGCCGAAACAAGTGTGTACCACGCCTAAGATCCCGCAACAAATTGCAATGTCTCCGGGCTATGTCTGAGACCTAACGAGGATGGAGCGAGGTCTATCAATGTCTGAAAGCCTAGGTACCGATTTGTCAATTTGATCAAAATTAACGATCTCGTCTTGAATTTTTTTTTCGATAGTTTTTGTAAGATTCATGGAATGGTTTTTTTTTTCTTAGAGAATCTATATCTGTATACGTTATTGAACTCCTGCAGTTAAGGATGTTACAGTATCTTATTAATGGAGGAAATAACCGAACTTTTACAAAAATCTTTCCGTGTCTGTCTGGGCGATCGATTTACACAATGGATTTTTTTATTTTTTATTTATACCTTTACTATTCTTTATTTTAAAAACCGTTATAACCCTGCAAAAACGGAGAGAGTTGCTAGTAAAGTGTAATTAACCATATACAATACAGTAATTATAAATAAGTACTTGAAGCCTATAATTACTTTCCAACTGACACAAACGTACTCAAAGCAAACATTTTAAATTACAAACTTAATCAAATATATTGGAAAATGAGTGTTTTCAATCAACGAGCACTTATAATAAATTACGTTATTGATGGGACACCGACGCTCGCATTAATTTGATGAAACCCAAACGGATCCCGACAAATGACTTTACTTGTTAATTTCCTTAGAACCTCGTGGACACTTTTCATGATATATTTTTTGAATTTTCGGTTCTTTATGAAATTAACGTTTATTTTTTTCTATTACGAAATCGTGTTTTCGGAATGATGTGTAATCTATTTTAAATCAAATCAAATCAAATCATAATTTATTTGTTAACATAGGTAAAAAAGTACAGGTCTTATGTTTCATGAACAGAGCGCTATGTTATGCCAGGAAGCGTACAAATATAGTGTGCAAGTCCAGCTAAGGATTACAATTAATTATTAGGTCCTACAAAAACATTTGAAAATCATGCAATATGGTATTAAATTAGAAAATAAATTGCAAAATTAAATATTATTTAGTGCTCCAATGATGTCAGACCTAAATGAAGAATTATTAAAATGTCAAAAAGAAAAAATCTATGTCAGAATAATTAAAATGTCAAAGTTATTTAATGTCATTAATAATATTTGTCTCAATTTATGTCAACCTCAATATTTGTAATTTTAAATTAATTCGTCATTTAAGTATTCGTCAATAGTATAATAACATTTACTAATTAGGAACAGTTTCATTTTCTTCTTAAATTGTGTAAAATTTAATTCTTTTATGGCATCTGGAATCTTATTATAGATGCGTGGAGCCATACCAAAGACACTTTTTGTAACTAAAGCAGTTTTACATTTGCAAGTAGTCAAAGCATTTCTGTACTGTCTACGAATTGGAACATTTCGTGCCATTGTCATTTTTTCAAAAAGGTTGGGATTTGTTCTGACGAAGATACAAATTTCTAATATGTATAACGCCGGTAGCGTAAGTATATTCAACGATTTAAAGTACGGTGCACAGCTGTCATCTGCTTTCAGACCACACATGGCTCTAATGCACCTTTTTTGTGCTTTGAATAATAATCCCTTATCCGGGGAATTACCCCAAAAAATAATTCCGTATCGTAAGAGTGAGGCTACTAGCCCATGATAGGCAACAAGTAACGCGTCCATATTTACTTTTCTAGCCAATTGAAAAAGTGCATAGGCAGATTTATTTATTTTTTTACATAGCTGTTCTATATGAGCTTTCCAGTTAAGGTTATTGTCGATATGAATTCCTAAAAATACACTTACTTTTACTTCTTCTATTTCGTTGCCATTATAATTGACAGACATTTTTGGAGCTTCAATTCTTTGGTGAAAATGCATAACTTTGGTTTTCTTGAGGTTGATTATTAAATTATTTATATTAAGCCAATTAATTATGTCAGTAAGAGTATTATTAATGTCAAATTGATAAGTAATTAAGTCCTTACATTTTACTATGGCAGTGCTATCGTCTGCAAACAAAATCATTTGTTGTTGCGTGACTTTTGGCAAATCATTTATGTAAATGAGAAATAAAGGTGGCCCCAGTACGCTACCTTGAGGCACTCCATATTTTGTACGCCTGAAATTCGACACATACGTTCGTTCCATTTTGGTTTTCGCGCACACTCTTGTTATTTCAGTACATTGTGATCTATTACTTAGATACGATTCAAGTAATTTTAGAATGTTCCCTCTGATGCCATAGCTATGCAATTTGTCTAGAAGGATTTTATGATCAACATAATCAAAGGCTTTAGTCATGTCTGTGTAAATAGCACAGATGGGAGTCTTTTTATCAACAGCAGACATAACATTATTTAATAGGTCGAAAATAGCCATGTTAATTGTTTTATTTCGCCGGAATCCATTTTGTTCCTTGCATAAGATATTATATTTATGAAGATATTGGTACAATGAGTTATAAATAACTTTTTCAAAGATTTTGGAAAAAATGGGAATCTTGGCTATTGGCCGGTAATTATTTATATACGTCTTGTCTTCTTTTTTGTGGAGCGGTTTTACTATGACTTTTTTCAAGCCGTCAGGATAGATGCCCTCAGTAATGCCTATATTAATAATATGTGCTAGGGCAGGTGCTATTAGCTCAATTACATATTTAATTACTTTTGTACATATACCGTCAAAACCAACAGTATTAGTATTTTTAAGCGCCTTTGTGGCTAAAATAATATCAGATTTAAGAGCCGGCTGCATAAACATTGATTGCATTGTCATATTATCTAATTTATTGTTTATTTTTACGTCATTTTTTATATTATTCTCAATGTCATCTATAAAGTAGTCATTAAATGCATTAGCTATGTCATTTGGGTTTGTGTAAGTCAAATCTCCTGTTTTTATTGTCAGTATCTGTTCATTAGGCAGGTTAGCTTTAGGTTTATTGACTATCTGCCATGTGGCTTTAGATTTATTTTGCGAGTTGTTTATAAAGTAGTTATTTTGTGCCTTCTGAGTTAGTCTTACAATTTTTTTGTATTGCGTAGTATATTTTTTTAAGTCACTTTTAGCTTTTTTTGTTGGGTGTACCCTGTAAGCCCACAATAACTGTCTCTGTCTTTTGCTACATGTTTTTATGCCATGAGAAATCCATTTAACCTGTTTGTTAGTATTTATAGTTATTATTTTCTTTGGAAAACAGAGATGGTACAACAATGAAAAAATGTCGAAAAATGTGTTATAGGCTACATTAACATCATTACTTTCGTAAACTTCTTTGAAGGATAAATTTTGTATACATGATTTAAACTTATCAAGATTCTCTTTGGAGTAATTTGTTTTAATCGTTTTCCAAAATTTTAAGCGATATGTTTTGTTGACAGGTATTTTAAGTATTTGTGATGTGTGATCTGATAACATGAGGTCAATAATTTCCGTTTTCCATCCTTTTCTTAAATTATGTGCAAAGTTATCAATGCACGTCTTACTATGAGGCCTAGTAGGTTGGTTCAGAGCTAGAGTCAAGTTATAGTTAAGTAGGAAATGTTCCAAATCGAGAGTAATTTTATTTCTTAACATTACATTAATGTTAAGATCACCACATAACACAATTTTTTTATTCGATAATAAACAAATTCTTTTTAATACAATGTCAAGTTTTTCATAAAATGTCAAGTAATTATATTTTGGAACTCTATACACACACATAACAATAATTGAATAGGATGTCAATTCTATAGCACAAATTTCAAATATGCCTGAAATAGACTGTTTAGCAACATCTGGTAGTTCCCTGTACTGGTGCCCCTGTCTTACAAGAATACAAGTTCCTCCCCTATTTGTGCTTCGTGAAAAAAGAGCAGCTAGATTGAAATTCGGAATGTGCAATAAACTCTCATGCCCAGATGCTATAAAATGCTCTGTTAAACAGAGTACATCTACTGTTGTCCCTTGATTTTCTAAGTTTCCTAATTGTACAGTTAACAAGTCTGATTTGTTTAACAATCCAGCAATGTTTTGATGCATTACATTAATACGATTAAAGAAAAAACTGTCCCGTGTCTTCTGATTCAGTTACAGTCTTCATTTGGTTGTCTGGTTGGTGAAAGTCAGTCTTCGATGATTGTATGTCAATAGCCATTTTGAAAATATCCTTAAAAATCGAATGCATTCCAAATTCATTTATTACACCCGTGCGTTTGTTGAACATAGTATCGTCATACTTAAGGTTCATGTTGCTGTCCAGAAAATATGCGTGTCCATGAGTAATAGTATCTAGGTATAACAAATTGTTAAAAGTTTCCACTCTTGAATTATATAAATAGTTGTTTGTGAAAAATTTGTACGTTGGAGTGCAGATAATTATATTGGTGTTCGAGACTTCTTGCAACATTTGCCTAATCAGTAAAATGCTGTCAAAATACTTATTTGTTATTTTAAAGTCTTCCTCACCTATCAATATAATACAGAAGTCCTGTAGAGTGAACTCTGTCAATTTTGCTTTGATACCTTTCAGAAGGATTTCGATAGTTCCATGAGGCTTGATGTAATGGCACAGTTCATATTTCTCAAAAGCACTTTCTGCAATACGAAGCAATTTATTTTGGTTGTCTGTGCTTAATATGCAGATTTTTTTACGTTTCGACTGGTGTTCGTCAACATTATTTCTGCATTGAGTTATTGGTGGTGTAAGTTTTCCTTCTACTATTATCGGGTTTTTCTTATTTTTGATTACTGGAGTTTCGTTATTGTCTCCAAGCTTTGTTGTTTCTGTTTGTGTGTGTTTATGTTTTTTATTATGTTTGTTTGCCGTTTTAGTGCTAGGTGATTTTATTTTTACTGGACTGTAAGTAACTTTCTTGTATAGCTCATTTTGTTTGCTAAGATTAATATTCATAGTCTTGAGATTATTATTTTCCAAAGTCAAATCTTCAATTTCTAGGTGAGCACTCTGTAGGTCATGTGTGAGGATAGTAATTTGCTCTCGTAGTTTTTTGATTTCATTGTCATCATCGTCAGACATCTCCGGTACACTAGTGACTGTCTCATTTAATGTCGTATGCGTAGCAGTTACTTCACTGTCATTCAACATTGAGTCTGATTTAGTCCTAGTGCGGCGGAAAGTAATGTTTTCTAAGAAATTCATGTCGACTTAATTTGGTTTTTTAATTAAAACATAGAGATAGACAAGCCAATTTCTTGGACTTGGACTCGCACACCTGTTAACGAGTTGTGGTGTATCAGTTGCGGCCCCAAGACCACACGTGTCTTTAATTTGTTCCAATTTCTACCAATTAAGAGTGTTTTTATTACTTGGCAACCCTACTTTCACGAAGTGCTAAAATACTCGTGTTCAAGTTTCTTTACATTGGTTTCTGAACGAAACTTTTTACGTCAAAAATTTAACCAGGTGTTTGTGATTGGTCAATGACCCAAGTGATGAATCAGCTGTTGTTTGTTGTTAAAACGACAAGAAAAGTTTCAAACTCACTACTGGTTTCTAACAGCTAAATTTGTATTTTCACTCTTTGATATGACGTTCTTGTTGATTATAAGTCACTATTTAGTCATTTTCGTCTTCTGGCACACAATTTCACTGTTTATGTAGGTTTATTATTTGATTTTCCGGTCACTTTATTCAAAACACTGTGATCTTCATATCTAGTTTATTGCACAGAATATCCTTTGGAAAACACTCTCACTAGTGCGATATGATACACCGAGTATTATAATCAATATTTTAGTTGCTTTGGAAGAGAATAAACATTAAAATTAAATATAAATTTGCAGACTGATGTTAACAATGGCTAGGTGTTGCCATATCGATCGTTTTAAAAACGATGATGTGGCTTATCTTGAAGGAGATGATCGGATATGAGCTGGACCAAGGGCGGATCCAGGGGGGGCACGGGGGCACGTGCCCCCCAAGAGGGTTATAGAGTTCCCATCACAGTACATACTTACAAATCAAACTTTGTGCCCCCCCCAGAAAAAAATCCTGGATCCGCCCTTGAGCTGGACTCAAAAATGAAAGGGAGGTCTTTATGTAGAGAGGCAACATAGTCATAAAATAATAATGAAATGAATTTAATCTCATGTTATGATTATTATATTAGAGAAGTTCGTGGCTAAAGCTGAGTCGCACTGACTTAGGTAGGTCCGTGGATGGGTGGCCACCAATTACCAATTCCTTTACTTTTGCCTCGGAAAGTACGTTAAGCCGTTAGTTCCAGCTGTCATTTATAGATATTTTACAGTCGCTACAGGTAGTCAGTGGCCTGAAAGTCTAAAAACTAGTGCTACCAACGAGAAATTCGTATTAACTGGGTGGTGGGGTCAGATAGGCAGTTGCTCTATGTAAAATTGTAGGTATTCAACCCCAATATAGTTGAAAAAATGCTTGGCAGATAATGTTATTATTTAAGATTTCTCTTTCTCTTCTTAGTCGATACAGTCTTGTCAGAGTGGTCGTGGTTGCGCTGACGAGGTACACGGCGAAATGTTTGTTGGGTCGTTGACTTCCCCGAGGACTGCTCTTTCAGCGACGTGCTTCCATTTCTGCCGGTTCGAGTACACTGGACCACGGTACACTCAGTAGCCTTTTTGATCAAGTCAGTCCAGCGAGTCGGTGATCGGCCGCGTGATCTTTTACCCTCTACTTGGCCCTGAACTACCTGTCTCTCCATCAAGTTTTCATAACGAGTAATGTGACCAAAAAACTTTAAAATTCGTAGCTGCACAGTAGACGAAAGCCGGTTCTTAATATGAAGCTCTTTGTGGATAGAAACATTGGTGCGAAACGCTGTCCACGGGATCTTTAGGAGGCGTCACCAGCACCACATCTCCAAAGCGTCGACTTTACGGCGATCCTGCACTCGCAGAGACCACGTTTAAGATTAACACATTGATTAATTATTCAATGCTTCAAGTTTTAGTTTGCAAGATATAAAGTTTCTATCAAACAAGGTCCACACAGACATTCTAAACCAAACAAACTTAAAAGTATTAAAGTTAATTTAGAAGATTATTTCAATCCAGCAGAAGCAGAATAACCCCACTGACAATAGAAATTACAATCAGTTAGTAAAGTTGGGAATAATTTAATTTATCACGCTACAACTTTGGTTGTTCAACAAAAAAGTTGCGAACGAGTTATCTAAATAGAATTTATAACTACATAAAGTTAATTATTTACTCGCTGAGACAGGTTTACGAGGAAAAAGTAAATCTACAAAATTGGCTGGTGGTTCTTATCAAATTACGACGATCTAGCTAGATAATTTAAATTTATTATTAGTGTTTAAAAACAGATTTGTGCTTTCGTGTTTTAACTTAGTAAGTTCATAAAAACGCTCAAAAAACATACTGTTATTTCACAACTCAACAAACCAGTGTTACCAACAACAAATTCAGCCTCAATCCTCAATCACATATGTCGGTGTAAAAAATAAAATAAAAAATAACAAGCCTCTGGCAACACAGCCACTCTTGTGTCAATGTAACAACGATAAAGATAACAAGGCTGCATAAATAGATGCTATCGCCCCTCGGGCCACAGAAAATAAATATTGCGAAAAAGTAGGTCACTAAAATGCTTTTGATCATAGCTGTATAGAGAACATACCTGTTTTGTTGGTGGTTGCTATTATGCTGAGGACCATTTGTTCCTCTTTTTATGAAAAGTTCTTTAACTTAATCACAAATTCTTTCTATATATTCTTAGCATAGGGCATCTATTGGGTAAAACTTTAAGGGAGCAAAGAACTCTTTAATAATATAAACAACTATGACAAAAAAAAACTGTGTTCTCTACACTTTTTCGAGTTTGCGACCACAAATGTATCAATATAATCTGGATCGCTACAAATTTCGAGTAAATCGGTTTCTTCAAGGCAAGCGTGTTGCACTCTAGGCCTTTACATCGCATCAGGCGAGTTGCAGCCAACCGCAAACCTATTTAGTAATCCAAAAATTATGGATCATCTGATATTTGTTTGTAAATTTCATGGTTGAACCTGTTAACGAAGTTGTTAATTTTCAAGAGTACTACACGGCATTAAATTACATCCCTCGTCTAAACGATTTCCTTGTATACAACTTATTATTTATAACATTAACTGCGAGCTTGCGAAGCTGGCGTAGCATTGTTGCTACGTATCCGCGTAGCGACGTAGCAGCGTAGCAACGTAGCCGCGTAGCGACATAGCAGCGTAGCAACGATTATTCAATGCAGCAATTTAATTATATCTTCCTTTCTTAACGCATTCTACCAACGAATATTCAAAGTAAATGCATTAAAGGAACACAAGAAGCACTTAAACACAAACCAATTCATATCCCGCTACAAAGTGCGACACGAACCATCCGCTCGAACGCTAAAGCACTGCCATTAAAGGTTAGGGAGCAAACAAATCGCTTTCCCCAGGCTAATTCGATATCGTACACTTAATTAATCAGAGTGAAAACTGCCGCGTCTGGGAACTACTCGCACCCCCTAACACTTTACAGGGAAGACAGAATTGCCACTTAGTCATTTTAGTTGAATAATCTGGGTGTTTTTAAACTAATAATATTATTATGAAGAGGTAACTTTTGAGAAGGCACCAGAAAAAAGCACGAGGAAGGAATTAGGGGAGACCTTTGTGCGGTACTGGGACAGAAAAGGATTTTAAAAATAATATACATAACTAGCGAAATGTGGGTGTACTATTAGGTACTTTGGAGATTCCTGGCGTTTTGTTAAAAGTATGTTATGTAATTAAATTAAAAGGAATAACAACATACACATACCGCAGTTGCCATTTAAAGTGTAAATCCTAATCAAGGGCCACTAAAACTCTGGAAGGGGTCCGCAAGGGCCGACGCCCGTCGGGGCTGGGGGTTGTTCGCAAGAGATACCGCGGCCTCGACATGAAGGGCTAAGAAGGAACATGAGTGGTTTTTAGTCAGTAGAAGTCTGACACTCCCTTTCGCTCTGCCCGAGAGCGGGAGGGGTTATTTGATGATTCTCCACCCGCCCAAAAAAAAAAGAAAAGGGCCACTAAAACTCCAGGGCTGCGGGTTGCTCGAAAGAGATACCGCGCCCTCGGACACTAAGGGTTAAGAAGGAACATGGGTGGTTTTAAGTCAGTAGAAGTCTGACACTCCCTTCCGCTCCGCCGCGAGGAGTCATTTGATGATTTCCCCCACCGTCCAAAAAAAAAGGTCCTTAAAACCGGCTAAAACTGGCTCTAAACACAAATATTGACCTTCTATACCCATATCTGCTTAGCCTCTCTGCCATCTAATCAGATTACAGCGCCATTTTAAAAAGACTCCTCCAACGTCTCCCGTAATTGTATAGGTTTTTCATTAGTCTGTTGTCAGCTAAGAATATTGAGCTCGTTGTCCGTTTTCAGTTTCTTTATGAAGATCTCATTTTCGTGAAAATATGGAGCCTGTAATGTATTCGGCTCAAGTTGGATTAAACGCAGACGTTGTAAGCTCTAAATTAGTTTTATATACACGAAAAATTGCTATAAGCCTGTAGATATATTTTTTCGCTTATTAGAAAATTCTAAAAAAAAATCTGCAAGGCAGCAACAAAGGTTCATAAAGACCAAAAAATCTCTCCTCTAACCAATTTTTTTGTCTAAAAAGCCAAGCGCCTTACAAGTCAGTTCATAAAAAACTGGCCAGCATTTTACTTATAATCTAGAATATTTCCCGCTGTTCCGCGCGTGGTAATAGCGTTACGTTTAGGCTCGTGTATTATGAAGGCAAAGCTTACCACGTCGCTCATGATTAATGTTCTGCAAGTTTCATTATGTACTGAGCTATTACGTCAAGTGGTTTCAGAAACCCAGAGAAATTGAGTGAGACTGGGTAATTTGTCTTGACACTAAGTTTTAGTGGTGCAGTGTAAAATTAGGTTTAGACGCTAAAAATCTACGTTTGGTCAAGCTTTTTAATGAAAATAACTGACCGTGACTGACAATACGTACAAAATGCCGAGGCTGCTAATTTTAAGTGAATTACCACAAAAAAGTCTCGACGCGGAAATGCAAACGAAAAATTGCATTTCATATTTCACAGTTCATGGTCAACAATAAAACTCCTAATAAACACAACTAAAACTCCACAAATTCACTGAACAAAGTCCGTGTGAACAAAATTACACGTCCGTGATGTTGACACACTGTGTGTCAACCTAGCTGGTCCCTACTACCTCGCAAAGCCCGTTCACCAGCTGCCTCACACATTCAATTTCACACTGTTCCATTTAAACTAGCTTCGCCGGTATTAAATTTAAATTTCCGCAAGTGACTTACACTGCACCCAACTATTTTGGCCGGATGTGTATTTACCTTTGAATGCCACTAGATTTTAGTGGAGAGTTTGAATTAATTTACAGGTAATTTGAAATGGAACATTGTATATTTGATTTTTAGCAGTACATGAATCTTTTGGCGCGTGGTTATGATAAGAGTTAACGCCGCCATATTGTATTGTAACACAATATATACCATATTGATAAATTATTATCATTCTAGAATGTCACGAAAAAACCTTCGCAGTTTTTTACCAACAGCGCCTAACTATGCCATTCAGGCCCCAAGAAACATGGTTCTGCACCATACAGGGTGGTGCCGACAATACGACAATAAATGAAACCACTGGTAGTTCTAGTTCATAGGAACATTATTTAACTATCAAAAAAATCTTAACACCATAAAAAAAAATGAAAAAATATCAATAAGTAAGTACTAAGTAGCATAAAACTGTAAACGAAATACATTACAATTTACAAACAAATATTGGTTTACTAACCTTAAGAATAGTTTGCACCCATTAACGTGTGAAAATAAAATGTAACAAACGAATTTGGCAAAGACATTTAGGTAGGTTATTGTCGTATCGTCGGCACCACGACGGTGTAAGGATTTATTTGATAGTTTAAAAATGTTCCTATGAACTATAACTACCAGTGGTTTCATTTATTGTCGTATTGTCGGCACCACCCTGTAAAATCATCATCATTCTTTTAACCTTATTCCAATTCATTTGAGGTCGGCGCAGCGTTTACAGGAAACTGTACAGGGTGCAAGGAAAAGCCCTCCTCAAACTGACAGGGTGTTCAGCTTCTTGTTTTGCATCATATTCCATCTGAATTTTACATCGGAAAGTTTTATTTCTTATCGTTGTGTCAGTTATTATTCCTCTAATAATTTACGTTGAACGTAAATTAACATTCTCTGTACGCAGCACTCCATTTACTCGTATATGAATAATACAGCTTAAATAAGAAAAACCAACAATGTATGATAAAAGACTCTAACGAATGACTTCAGAGCTTCAAAGTTCAACGGACGAACTTGCTTCCTGTTTGCTATGTGCTTTTTTTCACGGTAACGATACATTGCGTATAACGAAATAAAACAAATCGCGTCGAATTTATTTTACGTTCCTGTAATAATTTTTTGAACCGGTCGTCTTAGGATGACATACTGAATTATCTCCATCAGTCTAAGGAGGGCTGTCTCTTACACCCTGTTTATGGGTAGAAAAGGTTCTTGATTAACCAACCTCAATCTCTGAACAATGGGCATAAGTTCTTTCAAATCTTTTATTGAAAAAGGTTACATTGAATTGAAAGGTCAATCGAGAAAATATACTGGCCGGTAATATTGGAAGCCCTTTAAAACAATATACAATTGATTCTTTTGTTTTCTTTTAAATGCTGTTACGTACACGTGATTTTTATAAAAAGCTAATTAATATAATGGTATTGAAATCAATTTAGAACGAAACTTTTCTGTATAGAATTAATATTTAACAAAAACCTACGGACGAAACCTATTACGTAAAAGAATACAACCTGTTTGCGAAAAGACTTTAGTTTTGTAAGACTTTTCTTTGTTTGTTTGATTCGCTTTTTGCCGAAAATATAACCTGTTTGGGTAATAACCCGAACATTTATTATGTTTTAAAGTCATACAAATAAATTTGTTTTGTTTGTTACAGAACCTTCGACAAATGATTCTGAATACTCCATCTACGTGGGCAAATGGACTGAATGCAACCCCCTGGGTGCGGGGGAACACGCGGCACGCACCATAGAGAGGTACCATAGCATGCATTCCCCTTGTAACTTTGACAGCTACATACCAATACCAACCTTATTGCGCCTTCAATAAAGATCACTGTAATTTTGAAAGCGATCCAGGGATGGAAATGAAATAATGTGAAAGAACGCATACATTCCACTTTTAGCTTTGACAACGGCCAGTTTTACCGAATAAAAAACATTTTAAATTTTTGAAGCGCTGAAATTTTTTGTACTTATTATTTTTTTTTAACTGTGTTTGATGGTTTCGTGTCTGGCATTCTGTTGATATTTTTTTTGTGTTTTATGGAAACTTCATGTTTGAAATTAATATTACTTTTCTCATGATATTTGTTTCACGCTGTCGTAGTTTCACGTAATCCTTGTTGCACATTAGAGAAAGAAACACAAAAAAAAATGCAGATAAAATGAGCAACTTCTCAGACGTAGTGCTAATCTGTGCATTTTTATTATTATTATCGAACCCAAGGCCTCATGCTTAGCAGTCACGCTTGTGCCCACTAGACCAACGAGGCAGTCAAATAAACAAATAATCATCAATAAAACGATATTGAGTACAAAATATACACAAAACAGACTCTTATTATTTTATTTTTGTAAAACCCTTTACCATTTTGATAAATTGCCAGTCGATCCATCAACATCGCGCAAGTAAACTCGCTTTAAAAACTCCATTAATATTCGTAGACTAGATTCAATACTTTTTATACTCATCAAAGATGTCTAGATCTAATTAATTATTTATTATACATATACCTTTTATGGTATTTATTTTAGGAAACTTTTATGAAATTTTGCACGAACGTAGATAAATGGGAATATAATAGGATGGAGGGAAATAATAGCCTTTTATACAGGGGGCCAGTTGTTTCTTACAATAGTGCAATAACTAGTTAAAAATGTAAGGAAAAGCAGTTTTTTTTTAATTAACCGATGCACATATTTTTTTTTAGGTACGATATACTGAATACCAAAGATGAAAAACATATTAACTGGGTTGTGGAGGTCAGATAGGCAGTCGCTCCATGTGAAATACTGTTACTCAGCTCCAGTTAGATTTTACTGGTTGGTTAGATTAGAACTCGACCCCAACATAGTTCGGAAAAAGGCTATATAGGCAGATAATGATGGTGTAATGTACTGAATACCTGGAATCCGTTTGTGCGTCGATGTCTCTTCCACCCAGTGTACCCCGACTGTACAAGATTACTGTTTAATCTTGCGAAAAATACCATCGAAAATGCTATAAATAAAGTATTCACAAAACATTTCCAATCTCGCCTTTAATCGAGATTGAAGGAAGTAAAGATAAAAATACTTCTTTTCATATAACATTACAAGTATTTTCGGCCTTCCTTATTCGGACCTTTCTTGTATCTTTTTCGCATTTCTTCCGTTCACAATTTTTCCGCATAGCAAAATTCCTGAGAGAAAAGCATATATGAATGGTTTTGTAATATATATGTTATATTTTTGTGTACATGATTGTTTTTTTCCTACAGGTATATGCGGACGGAGACTGACTCGCTAGTACATACACCCCGACTTGGCCTGCAGCGACGTCATTTGCAGTGTCGCAAGAAGGATGCACAGTTTGTTGAACCCATGTAAGTTTATATATATATTGTTGTGTTATACGGCCTAATCTGTAATGTAAAATATGTGATAACTTTTGGTAAGTTATTCAAAATGTTTAATTTTCCATCAGCCTGAATGTCGAGAAATAGTGTACGGTTCGCCTTGGTCATTTCCTTTGGCGTAGAACTGCCTAGAAACTCCATGGTTACTCGTTAAAATTAATTTAGTTTTACAATATTACTTAACATGCTACCTCATCCGTAGTTATGTATGGGCTGTAGAAATATAAACTCTTTCATAATTTTAAACTACTAGAAGATAAGGAAGTCACACAATATACATAATTATACATACTACCGTAACACTCTACGGCCCATTTTGTTTCACTACTCAAGGAAGATTTCCAAAAAACATTGCCATGAATGTTACGGGATACAAGATAATACAAATTCCTTGACAAGTGTAACAAGTTATTATAAATTCTTGAGTCCCTGTAAAACATGTAAAAATTAAAGTGCCCTACATACTTCACTTACAAAACATGCATTATTCACATGCCGTAAAAGAAATTTCATATCCTGAAAGTTGTCTGATCTTGCGGTTCAAGGCTTGCATTCTCACGACACTTGGGAACTGGGTCAATTCGTTCACTTATTGATCTAATGCCACTTGCGAGCATAAAAACTTTATGTGCCAAGCTATGGAAGGAGAACTGGAACACTTTTCATCTCTCGTCACGTGCCAAGCAAAGAGTTTTACTGATCATTATTCGAGTTTATGCTGACATTATGTCTCACGAATGCTTTCTGGAACGTCGTGAATAAATGATGGTGCGGCGTTTCACAAATGCTGATTTATGTAAGGACGTGTTCATCGAATTCGATGTGGCTTGAGAATAAAGGCTATGTCAGCTATTGGGTTTGGATATTACTGTATCTGCAAAAATGCTTCGCCATGATAATCCGTGATACCGGGTTTTATATGAAGACAAACGCAATTTTGCCATACTTTTAAGATTCATATCGATTGCACTTACTGAGTCCATTTGTACTGCGTTCGTAATATTATTTGAATTCACAAAAACAAAATTCTGTGTCAGGTATTGTGGACCTACACTGGCGCAGATTGGAACTGCTCGTGTGTGCGTGATCCGTGAAGATTGCATACTGGCTGAGTGGTTGCCATGGCGACCGCGGCCAGATGGTGCACTGGTGCGGACGCGGAGACTGAAGCGATTACCGCAAGGTTTGTGCAAAATTGTCCTGCAGAAGTATTAACTTTAAAATGAACAGGAAACATGGTAAATATCTAGTTTTGGTGTTAATGATACTGCTGATAGTACCTTTTTTTTTGGGGGGGGTGGGAAATCATCAAGTAACCCCACCCGCTCTGGGCAGAGCGAAAGGGAGTGTCAGACTTCTACTGACTAAAAACCACCCATGTTCCTTCTTAGCCCTTTGTGTCGAGGCCGCGGTATCTCTTTCGAACAACCCGCAGCCGGAATTAATTGTACCTATGACTTGTTTTATAAAACTTGAAATTAATGTTTTGCTCTCACTTTGTGCCAGAGACTTTGTGTACAGATAAAGATTGGGAAAAAAATTTTGGCAATATTACCTCAACTTTTCGTCTCTCGTATCAAAATGATTAGAAAATAAATACTAGTCAACCAGTTCAGCTGGTCTGAATGGCTATACTGTTCAATAACGCTAGACATTGATTCTCAAAACTATAAATTACCTTTCCCTACTTCTTTAACTTGTCATTACTAAAACTGATATCCTAACATATTTTATTGTTACGTACCCAGGAGGAGGCAGGGAATGCGAAGTGGTGGAAGAAGTAAGGCCTGCAGCCTTGGAAGCGAGCGCACACTGGACTCCGGGACCTTGGGGTCAATGCCGCGTCGCCATCGAGATTGGACACTCTACTGCCTTGCCTGGTCAGTTGTCGTTCAAATAAAATAGTTTTTCTCATCGGATGTTTGTTAAGGTTTATACTGTTTCTGTTATCTTGTGACTACTGGGCTAAGCCCCCTCACCCCGTGACCTCTAAATCTTTCGATCCAGGGCCAATGTGGACCACTGGTCGTTGGGACTGTCCAGCTCATCCCGCCGTCTCTTGCGCGGTCAATGCGTCGCCTTTTGGCTGTGTCAAGGCTGAACAACGTGCCCATGGCCCCGTCACACTTCAGCTTATCGGTTTTTTGAGCATGATATTGATACTGCGCCATGTAAAATCACTACATAGTATAAAACAAAGTCGCTTTCTCTGTCCCTATATCCCTATGTATGCTTAAATCTTTAAAACTACGAAACGGATTTTGAAGCGTTTTTTTAATAGATAGAGTGATTCAACAGGAAGGTTTTAGTGTATAATTTGACCGACATCCACGCGGGCGAAGCCGCAGGCATCAACTAGTTTTTTATAAACCACTTCTCAAGAGTTCATGATGAAATAAGATCTTCTAATTTTACCGACATGTATAGACTATGCACTTAAAGAGAAAGCAGAAAAGAAAACATCACAAACATGTAAGAACTTTTATTTTCTTATCTTCTTTTTACTAACAATTTCTCTCACATCGATGTTTTCACTTAATTGCATTCCTTCTTTGCTAGCTGCAAATAAGCATTCATATTAATTACTCATTGATTAATTTGCTCGCTACGTAATATCTCATTTTCTATAACATCGGCTGTCATTATCGTTCCTTTGTTCTATTAATCGTAATGGCCATAGGTCACTGTCTCGTTGCCAGCGATTTGACGAGAAGCGAGTAGAATTAGCGAGTAAAAATGAATTAGCAAGCAACGAGTGTGCAACGGTGACGGGTGATAACTGGAGTATACTTTTGGTGTACGCACACTCTTTTAGCGAGTATTCTGCTTAAGAGAGTGTCGCTAAGCGACTACACTCTTTGATATAGTGCAGTATCAGTTAGTGACACTATCCGGAAGGTGTCATGACAATATAAACTGTGCCCGACAGGGTCCATGATTGTTTCTTTTGAAAAATGTTTACCACCTAAGCCTACATTGTGGAATGCAATAAAGAATTGAGTATTGAGTATTAATTGTATTGACCCCATTGATATAAAAACTAAAGATACGGTCGTCCGAACATTTGCTCGACGCGTTCGCCATACAGAGAATTGGTGTAGTCTGCTCGTTAACGTAACCTTGTATAAGCGGCGTGGCATTTTCGAGGTATAAAGAACATAAATAAAGCTTTTAATAAAATTTACGACCGCACCCGAAGAGAGCCGATCGTGGACTAGTTCACTTCGGCTTAGGAAAGACCTTATTGGGACCACGTTTGTGGCGTCATTTTAACATGCCGTCCGCCCAGTCCTTACGCAGTAATATATAAGTCAATGATTGACCCAGAACCGATATACTAGTTTAGCGCTTTCGGTAGCATCCAACAGTTTTATAGTCAACAAACAACACGAAACACAGAACACGATATTAAGTGCCCCATCGTTTGTATTGACAAAACAAGATGCTGGCTTAAGTTTAGTTTCGACTATTGCCACATGCAAAGAACCATGCTCTTTTGGTATATGCAACTAACGAGTACTCGCTCTTTTACTTACACGGGACCTTTTATTCGTTTCTTATACGAGAAAATCGTCAATACATAGTCGCTTTTTCGTCGGCTATGGGACAAGTACCTTAGTAAAACGCGAGCAAACGATAATAAGGTTCATTTTGATGAGTAATGGACTAGAGCTGTTACTGACCCATTGTTCCGTGGAGATTAATTGATAAACTGACATGATTTGTAGCGATAATTATGAATTTGTATTCAGGAAGATAGGGGTTGATAACCTGGATGTTGCAAATCATTTGCATAATGTAAGCTCTGCATTTGCAATTCATAGACACAATCATTTCCGATTACTAATAATACCGGTAAGCCGTTGTTACAGGTATTCAGTCGTCCGAAATTCAGACAATCAGTCTTACCAAGGGGTATCGTATTATCCAGTATTAACTGTTTGTGGAGGTCAGATAGGCAGTTGCTCCATGTATAATACTAGTATTCAGCTTCATCAGGTTATTTTTTTTTTAATGGGACAATCCCGCCACACTATTTCCAAACCACTGTAACTCCTGTAAGCCAGAATCAACAGTGGCGACCACAAGAAAAGCGCCGAGACAATGAAGCCCGACGAAGTCCCAGAGAAACGATTAAACTGTCTTGGATCCCGCAACGAAATTAATCAGAAAATAATAGCGGAGGAGTAGGAACAACATAATTTCCACTTCCCTCTATATCAGCAGGAGACAGAACAGAACAAGGCCAATAGGAACACAGGGACGTATACAACTGGGATAAGCCCAGTTGCCTAGCAGGTTAGGCTGGAAGCCGACACCAACATAGTTAGGAATAGGCTAGACAGATGATAATGAATGGCGGGTGAAAAATCATCAAATAACCCCTCCCGCTCTTGGGCAGAGCGAAAGGGAGTGTCAGTCTTCTACTGACTAAAAACCACCCAAGTTCCTTCTTAGCCCTTCATGTCGAGGCCGCAGTTTCTCTTGCGAACAACCCGCAGCCCCGACGGGAGTTTATAACTGTCTTACAGCGCCTTTCTCATACAGAGATGACATGAACTTTAATCACTATGTTTGCTCAAAACGGGTACGCAATTTATAAGTCCAGGTTTTCTCGCAACATGTTTTCTTCACAGATCTACGTATTTCTCATTTCCGGTTGGTCTGATTAGGTAGGACGTTTTGATCTTGTTAAATAACTTTTGGAATATGTTATGTAGTTCACATTTTTTTCTAAGAAAAGATTTATATATATATATATATAGGTTTCGGTCGTCCGTCAATGTAGATTAAGGCTTAGAGTACCTTTAACAGAGAGTGTCAGACATCTACTGACTAAAAACCACCCATGTTCCTTCTTAGCCCTTGTGCCGAGGCCTTCTTTCGAACAACCCGCAGCCCCGACGGGGACTACCCTGGCGCAAACATTATACCCAAGAGTAGAGTAACCTCATAACATCACAAACGATGTATCCAAGAGCATTAATTTTTGATACCGTAAAGTGTGCACTGACGTGATGAATATGACGTTTGGACGCGAGCCATGTTTTAAAACTGCATCGTTCATCACTTAGCTCCCGTTACATATTCATAGAATTTGTATGAGGACTATTATACTCAAGAAGCATCCAGGAAACTTGTAACTTAATTATGTGAAAAGAGGTTTTTAAAGTTAAGTCATGTTTTGCTAGCCTTCATTTATTAGCGATCTTGTTTTTTCGGAGAGGGGTCGACTTAAAATGGAATAAAAACTTGTTTCTTGTGAAGTTTATTTTTCACTTTTTTGTGTTTTTCGTTTTTGTGATTTTCATTTTTTTGTGTTTTTGAAGTCGGTTTTTTTTTTGCAAAAAAGTTTTTTTATTTTATAATTTTTAGTTGTAATATTCCATACAAATATTTACTATACATTTAACATTCAACCAAGAACCCTAACCCTTAACCTTCAAGATTCCCTTATTATTGCTTTCAACTCCTAACCGTTTAGGAGTAGTACTTTCCATAATCAGCTCGCCTAAATAACCTGAAAGAATACAACCATAATTATATACGTCCCCATAATATTTTACTAAAGAATTATGCTCCAACTCCTAACCGTTGAGGAGTTATACCTTTTTTTTTTTTTTTTTGGGGGTGGGAAATCATCAAATAACCCCTCCCGCTCTTGGGCAGAGCGAAAGGGAGTGTCAGACTTCTACTGACTAAAAACCACCCATGTTCTTTCTTCGCCCTTCATGTCGAGGCCTCGGTATCCCTTGCGGACAACCCGCAGCCTCGACAGGCGTCGGCCCTTGCGGGCCCCTTCCATGTTGCTGACATCTCTTTGAGGCGCGCGTGGAACACGAACGCGCCGTCGACACGGCCTGTTGTCGTCATAAGACGGACGGACGGCGAGCTTACCCATCACTCACCGTCCACAGGCCCGCGTCTACGGTGGCCGGAAGCCATCACGTGGCCCCTGACGCCCGGAGCGCCTCCCGCGGCGGGAGGAGTTATACCTTCCATCATCAACTCATCAACATGAAGTGATGACTGCTAGATGCAAATACTTAAAAAACTTTATAAAAAGCACGAAACACGTACCTAATAAGTGCCTATACAATTTGAGGGTTGCCCTCGATTTCTCTGGGATCCTATCATCAGATCCTGATTTGGTGACAATGGAACCACCTCGGAAGTATATCTTTTCGAACACAAAAAGAATTTTGAAAATCGGTTCATTATTGACGGAGATATGCGATAACAAACATACAAAAACAAAACCTACTGACGAATTGAGAACCTCCTCCTTTTTGGAACTCGGTTGAAAAGGGCATCGATTGTAAGTCTTTTTCTTTTTTTTATCGTCAAAACTGGTGTCAGAGTTTTTATGCCGCACATGGTCCTCTGACTTGGCTTTACATGCCGTCGAGACATGTCTCTGAAGCATGATGGTTTCCCCACGATGTTTCCCTTCACCGAAGCTAGTGATAATTATACAAACGCAACTTGTGCAAGTATCACATGTATGTTGTCGGCATCATTGGCGGGACGGGTAGGTTGGTACGGTCAGCAACAGAAGTAGTTTAACATTTAAAAAATTTTATTATTTGATCTACAATACAGCTATTAATTTTAATGTGTCAGAAGAATTTCTTTAAATATTCCTTACTCCTCATTAACTTGTTAGTAATGTGTAACAAGTTTTTATTAAAAAAACTGCTTTGAAATTTTGGATAGTGTTAATCTAATTCTGATGCTGATTGTACGAATGACGCTATAGTCATTTAAATGGAGTGCCATTGATGTCATTCAAACCATGGGTACTTAGCCATAGCAGTCAGCGCGAGCTAAGTGGTGGCTCAGTGCTAGTTAATATTTAAACGTAACGTTGTTGGTGCACCAACAACGTTCATCATAATCATCAACATAACATTAGGTATTGTGTTAATTAAATTAAATTTATAAATGAAGTTTTTTTTTTTCTGAAACTATATCTTAATACCTTGTTCGACCGTACCTCCAATCTATATCTATACTAATATTATAAAGCTGAAGAGTTTGTTTGTTTGTTTGTTTGTTTGTTTGTTTGTTTGTTTGATTGTTTGTTTGAACGCGGTAAACTCAGGGACTACTGGTTGGAATTGAAAAAATCATTTAGTGCTGGATAGTCCATTTATCGAGGAAGGCTTTAGGCTACATAACATCACGCTACGATCAATAGGAGCGGAGCTTAAATGAAAAATGTTGCAAAAACGGGAAAAGATATTCCTTTTTGAGAGCTTCCGTTGCGTGCGCTGCGAAAACGGTTTAAGTTACGTAAATATCATTTACTAGCTGACCCGTGCAACTTCGTCTGCGTCACCGTCACGAATTTTCCCAGTTGTTTTCATTGATGCCCCGCTCTGCTCAGTTGTAGCGTTACCCGTGACTTCCTCCACGTGAATATCAGTTATCGCAGTTGGATAAATAATATTACTATGCTCTTCCTTGAAGTGTAAGCTTACTCTATATTAAATTTCGTCTAAATCGAAACTGTAGTTTGACCGTGAAACATTGCAGATAGACAGACAGGCAGAGTTACTTCAAAAACTGTTATAACATAGCTGTGCAGCGCGATTTCATCCGCGTTTTGTGGAGAAACCCTACAAAAAATGGAACTAAGTATAGTAAAAAATGTCACGGGAACAGGAGTAATACAGGAACGCTGGGCAAAAGTACTGGGGGTCTTATAAAACTGTGGGTATGTAGTAACAAATTAAGGAGATATTTATATTATAATCAATAGTATTTTTGTAGAAGCTATTTTAAAGTACTTCTGAGTAAATTATATTTTTAGTTTTATTTTCTTGTGGTAGAAGAACAAACTGGTTTTCTCCGCAACCTGATCTAGATAATGCCACATATAGTTGTCCATGTGAAAAGCAGTCTTGACGTAAATCTATTCCTACGTATTTAAATGTTTGCCCTTGTGCTTTATTAATTGTTACGGCAAACGATACCTTAACGGGAAATTGAATCCTTTTAAAATTAAAAGGTAAATCATTGGGAATCATTGGTATGCGAGGTATTAGCACTGTTTGACCAACTGCTGGACCAGTTAAAACTATTGCAACGATCACGTTATTGCGCAAAAATTTAATTTGTAGTCTGGTCCCGTTACACAAATTTGGTGGTTTCAGATTTCTAAGTAAAATGATTGGGGCTCCTATTTTTAACTTGAGGAAATATGGGGGAAGGCCACTCGGGTTTAAAGAATTGAGGAACTCCTGTGGGTAATGGACTGCATCTTCTTGATCCATTACATTATCAATAGATGTGTAGTTAACGGTATCTCCTGGAAGTTTAGTTAAAATGAGGTCGTTAATTTCATCAACACTACTGTTTCTCGCCGCCAATATTGCCCTTTGACACATCCATTGATAATTTTTTTTATCTATTTCGACTATATCAGGGTAGACTTTCGATATTAAGTCTTCTATGCTAGTTACTTTTTCACCTAAATCACTATCAATTTCAATTTTGTTTTCAAAATTAGGTACTTTCCCGTCTCCTATTAAAAGTAACTTAGAAGGAAAATGTGTACTGCCTTCACTTAAATGTGCTCTCATATTAGTAGACAGTTTAAGGGTGTGAACATACTTCCATAACGGGGAAGTTTTCAAGCAAGACTTTACAATGTCTGCTCTAGTTCCCCTAACTATCACCGGTAAAGTTTGTCGGAAATCTCCAGCAAACATGACAGTGATGCCACCCATGATTTTATTGCAGCTTCGTATGTCTCTAAGAGTCCTGTCTAAAGCCTCTACATGAGCTCTATGAATCATGGTGCATTCATCCCATATTATCAAACTGACATCTTGCAAAACTTTTCCTAAAGGGCCATTTTTACGGATAGAGCACACACTATCTTTCTGCAAAGAAACAGTTAGAGGCAGTTTAAAAGTTGCATGAGCTGTGCGTCCACCTGCTAATAAAGTTGCAGCGATACCCGACGACGCAACCGCCAAAGCTAGTTTTGCCTGAGACCTAACTTTTGCTAATATCAAATTAGTTATGTAAGTCTTCCCGGTTCCACCTGGAGCATCCAAAAAAAAAATCTTTCCTTCGTTCAAACGAACACTGTTCAACACACAATTGTACGCCGTAAGCTGGTCAATTACTAATTTAGGTTCATTTTCAGTAATATATTCAGTTAATTTATTTAAATCATACGGCTTCCGCAAAGCTTCTTCTAATGGATCCAAATGATTACCTGTATTATTCCTATTTAGTGCTGGAAGCCCAAAATCAGTTAAACATTTATCACACGTCTCATGAATCTTATCTTCAATAATTATAAGTCCTTCATTGTATACAGCATCATTATATTCTAATGTTACATCCTGATTGTCATTACGCATTTTGTTTAATATATCATCACACAAATCATTACGAAATTTACTCCATAACTCTAGGGGGTCCGATGGCTGGCAAAATATGAGGATGATGGTAAATAGTTCTCTTAACTTTGTGGGTGACTCTGATATAACAGCATCTGACATAGTATTTTCCCAATGTTGATCTCCTTCCAGTAAACCTAATCTCTTACAGGCACCTTGATAAGTCTGTAAAATAATACCATTAACGGTCCTAAGATCTTCAAATGACGTTGGACCGCGAAAATGTTGGAGTAACATTCTCAGATAATAGTATTCAGTTTGAGTCGGATGAATATTGTACACACGGCCTAATGCTGTATCTTTTTTAACACCAGGGAATCCATCAACATCTTGTCCACGCTTCCTTCTGGAAAATTTATTTCTTTCCCATGTGTAATATTGAGGTACTTCTTGATACAAAAGAGTTTTTGCAAATTCATCTCTTTTGCACAGATCGAAAAACGCTGTAAGCGTTGTCGAAGTAGGATTGCTAACGCGATCTTGGAGATTTTCATTATTATTAAAATAAATTCTTTGTCCGTTTTCCAAATGAACTGCTAAATGAACTACAGCCGGAAAACGTTCATGAATAGGAAATTGGAAAATTCTCCAGAGTGCTTCTGAGGAACTGATATATCGACCATTTAGATATTTTTCTACTTCATCGTTATTATTTTGCAAAGAAAATGTGGCTTGATCAGAACCTTTATGAATATACTTACATATGTACTTAATAGCTTTGACTGATTGACAAAACTCTACGTTGATGTGCGCATTGAAACTTCGCGAAAGCACTGGACTAAAAGGAACAACCCACCTATTATCTACGCTCATTTCTGTACCTTTGACACGAACAACTACTGTGCTACCACCATTATCTGGAGACCTGCGCCTGTAGGTTGGGTAACCGTCATCACCGGTTTGTGTTTCCGAAATAAAATACTTAGGGTACTTTTTAGAACAAATGTTTTCTTTCACACATGGTGACGCAGGATTGTGAAATCCGCAAGGACCATGTATCATATTTTTTATGACGATATTGTGGAGTATTGGATCGTGTTGTTTGTCAGGTATTTCAGCCGATATTATTTCATCTATAGAATCTGGTTGTACTTTGTTTGCCAACCATAATAAAATATGGGCGTGGGGTAAACCTCTTTTTTGCCATTCTACGCTGTAGACAAAGCCTTGAGTTGGTCCAAAGATAAATTTTTTCGTCAATAGGTCGATCATTTTCTTAAGTTTTAAATGAAATACTCTAGAAACCAAATCATGTCTATCGTAAGAGTTTTGATTGGGTAATAACTCAATTTTTATTTCTGGCCAATCGGAGTTACAGGTGAATGTAATAAACACATCTGGTTTTCCAAACTTCCTGACGTATGTCATGGCATCTTGACTTTTTTCATTCATGTATCTCGGGGATCCTGTAAATGACGACGGCAATATAACATGCTGCCCGATATTAGAAGCGTCTATATTGCCATCATTAGTCACGGCATCTCTTAAATGAATATATTCTTCTGCCCTCAATTTTTTTTTATTTCTTTTGATGAAGTCAAGCCTCTCAGAAATCATTTTTGCAGCCATATCAACACAATATTGGTTGAATAATCCTTTAAAATAATGTATGTAGTTAAAGTCATCTATTCTCAACATGAGTCTGAATGCATAAAACTGCATACACGACACAGTTTTAGATCTAGCAGCACTATTCTGTTGCGAAATATTTATACAGTATCCATCATTTCCAAACGGAAACATTATAGGATATTGAAGGGGGTCATATGATCTGTGAATTTCAGAAACTCGTTGAAGTCGACCATCTCTCGTATTCAACACAATGTCTCGGGGACCTTTGTCCTCGTCTATCAAAAGAACAGCTACTTCGTCTACTATTGGCGCATTATACCGACCTCGATGTTCGTTGGGAGGTTTTACATCAGCATGGATAATAAGTTTTAAATCACTCATTGGTCTATTTTCGAGATTGTATTTAAAACTTTGAATATACGTATTATGATCTTTAAGATATGTTTGTAGAGCGTCGATAAGATCGATTCGCAAGGTTTGGTTTATATTTGAGCGCAAGGATACCTGATCTGCATGTGAAACAAAATATATTTGCAAAAACTCGGGTTGTGCACCTTCAGCTGGTAGTAAATTACCAATCAAATGGTAAATTTGCCCTTGCACTTTAAAAGTGGGCATAAAGTTACCCTCTCGAATTTCTTTGGCACCAAATGAAGTCATCTGAAAAAGTGTATTATATTGTCTTGAGTGATTCAAAAAATGTTTTGAAGATGAATGTGAGCCTGATATCAATTCTTTTAAAACTGATGTTGGTTCCGGAATTTTTGGTATATTTACTTTGCCACCACTACAACACAACCCAGGAGCTTCAGCCTTCCATTTTTTTGCTTGGCATATGCTGCATATTTTATCCATTCTACCAATATCAACATCATTCAGCACAGAATAGTCAAGTTTACAATCATAAACAAAGGCAGAATTTAATAAGTTGTGTTGCCTGCGAGTTCTATTCATTGCTGATCGTGCATTTTGCTGTGCTAATCGGTGGGAACGTTCAGGGCTTGATTCCCGTTCACGGTTTGCCAAAGTTCTGGAATTCTGGGAGGTCAAACGTTGAGAACGTTCAGCGCTTGATTCCCGTTGTCGGTTCGCTGAAGTTCGAGAATTCTGTGAGGTCAAACGTTGCAAACGTTCAGGGCTTGATTGCCGTTCACGGTTCGCTACTGTTCTCGAACTCTGTGAGGTCAAACGTTGAGAACGTTCAGCGCTTGATTCCCGTTCACGGTTCGCTAAAGTTCGAGAATTCTGTGAGGCCAAACGTTGAGAACGTTCAGGGCTTGATTCCCGTTCTCGATTCGCTAAAGTTCTGGAATTCTGTGAGGTCAAACGTTGAGAACGTTCAGGGCTTGATTCCCGTTCACGGTTCGCTAAAGTTCGAGAATTCTGTGAGGCCAAACGTTGAGAACGTTCAGGGCTTGATTCCCGTTCTCGATTCGCTAAAGTTCTGGAATTCTGTGAGGTCAAACGTTGAGAACGTTCAGGGCTTGATTCCCGTTCACGGTTCGCTAAAGTTCGAGAATTCTGTGTGGATAAACGCTGAGAACGTTCAACGCTCGATTCCCTAGCACGGTTTCGTTCAGTGATCACTTGTTGTGTAACCAACCTATGCATATTTTCATCCGTTGTTTCATTGCTGCGCAAAAGCCGCAACCGCTTTGCAGTAACAGACTGCCTAGAAAGCCGAGTTCTTTTTCTAGGCATTTTATAGGCGAGAAAGATAAAAGAAAGAACGTAGGAAATTAAGTACCTACCCACTTAACCTAACCTTATGATTAAGAAAAAAAACTTAAGGTGAATAAATGTAAGTAGATGCCTAATAATTTTGTACCTAGTAATTTGATACGTAATAAGTAGGTACTACGTACGTAATGTTGAATTGTAAGTAAGATATATATTTACATAGATAATAAGTAATTTTATTGTTGAAAAAATATAAATAAGTATGAGAAATGAGAATGATAATTTAAAAAATCCAAACAAATAAACAAAACCAAACTGAAAAACCCAACGGCCAAACAGATAAAGGTTACTTAATTATTTGGTTACTTGAACGTAGGAAATAAGGTAAATTAACCATATAATTAAAAGATAAAAAACATAAGATAAATAATTATGTACCTACTTATTTTAAATCAAAACGAAAAATTTCAAAACCAAAGCAATGGTGCTGAAATATTCGATCGAAATTTCAAACCAGTCGCGGTAAGTCCAGAAAAAACACCAACCTTTAAAATAATTCACAAAACAATACCCAATAGAAAACAACTACAAAATGAAAGTGCATTTTTTGTGCTTTTTTTTTTAGCAAAAACAAATTAAAAAAATAAGTTTACTGAGATGAATTATTGTAAGTAAGAATATATTTACATAGATCGAAAATAAGTAATTTAATTAAAGAAATATATAAGAAACGAAAGGTAATTTAAAAAATCCAAACAAACAAAGAAAATCAAACAGAAAAATCCAACGGCCAAACAGATAAAGGCTACTTAATTATTTGGTTACTTGAACGTAGGAAATTAGGTAAAGTAACCGTACAATTAAGCAAACAAAAACATAAGACAGGTACCAATTATTATGTAGGGGACACCTACTAATAATTATAAATCGAAATCAAAATCTTCAAAACAAAAGCAAAGTTTCTGAAATATTTGATCGAAATTCAACCAGTCACAGAAAAAAAAAACAAAACAACCTTTTAAAGAATTCACAAAACAATACCCAATAGAAAACAACTACAAAATGAAAGTGCAGTTAAAAAGTATTATTTTACGATGAGGTATCGCAAAAACAAATTTGAAAAATTAGTTCGCTGAATTCAACCTTTCCGTAGGGAGCTGACCACGCGTCTAAGCTGCGCGTCATGGTACCTCGCAGAACTACAGGTCGCGCCACTAAAAAGGACGCCAGCAGTCAAGCTGCGCATTAGGCGATTTATCGGTCTATTTGGTGGTATGAGGTAGGCGCGGGGGGGGCGGGGCACGCGATGCATTGTTACCGATGCGCTAGAAGTGTAATAAGCAATATACGAATCCGTAAACGAAAAGCTAGTTCGAAAATAAAACAATAGGCCTAGTACTTTTGTGCGCGAGTATACCCATGCGCGAACACCACGCGCGCGCTTTTCCCTCAGCGTCCTTTTTATAAAATTTGGCGCGAAATAAAGGCGGCGCGCGGCGCCGGCGTCGGCGTCGTCGGCGGTGGCAGGACAGCGCCCCCCGCCCCTCGCCCGCCGCGTGCCTGCCGGCCAGCAGCATCTCGCGTCATGCATGCATGTGCACGTGACCCGGTGAACCCGCGGAGTTATTTTAAAATTCACCTGCGATTTCGTCCGCTTGTATTTTGAAAATGTAATGTAGGCTATTTTACTCGGTAAAGTGAATCTTTATAATATTTGAAGAATTTTATAAAGCCGGTCGAGTAATTATTGAGTTAAATCGTAACAAACAAAACATCTAATCATTCCTCTTTAGAATATTAGTTTAGATAAGCTTAGATTATATTAAAGTGAAAATTACTATAGGTTACTCTTACATTATACAATAAACATTATGGTACAATAAATATTTTGAATTTGAATTTCCCGGAGGCCGGAATCCCCACGTACCTTGCGACGCGAGGACCGGCCGGCCGGACCGAATGACTGCCGCCATGCCGTGCGCGTAATTATTTAGTCGCGCGGATATTTTAACATTGCGATATCTTCTAAGATATTTGTTTAAACTATATAGAGTGAAGGGCACAAATATTCTATATTAAATTTCCGTTCTAACAAATACATTTATTTAGATATAGGTTAATAGTATATGGGTTAAATAAGCGTCGCAAAATTTCATTCTTTTTAACCTAAAATTGAAATAGTAAAAAATGGTTATAGTGAGTCAATCTTAAAAGATAGATATATGCTGCCGCGGACTTTTTTGTAGAACTTTTAAAGAGAAACAATTCCATAGTACATGACATTTGTGTAACTTAAACCGTTTAAGCAGCGCACGCAACGGAAGCTCTCAAAAAGGAATATCTTTTCCCGTTTTTGCAACATTTTTCATTTATGCCCCGCTCCTATTGGTCGTAGCGTGATGTTATATAGCCTAAAGCCTTCCTCGATAAATGGACTATCCAACACATAATAATTTTTTCAATCCCAAACAGTAGTCTCTGAGTTTACCGCGTTCAAACAAACAAACAAACAAACAAACAAACAAACAAACAAACTCTTCAGCTTTATAATTAGTATAGATTAGTATAGATGACGGAATTGTTCCTCTTTAAAAGTTCTAAAAAAAAGTCCGCGATAGCATATGTTTATCTTTTAAGATTGACTCACTGTAACCATTTTTTTATATTAAAATGTTAGGTTTAAAAGAATGATATTTTGCGAAGCTTATTTAACCCATATGGTATTAATCTATATCTAAATAAATGTGTTTGTTAGCACGGAAATTTAATATAGAATATTTGTGCCCTTTACTCTATACAGTTTAAACAAATATCTTAGAAGATATCGCAATGTAAAAATATACGGGCGACAAAATAATTAAGCGCGTGGCAGTCATTCGGTCCGGTGCGTTAGGTACGTGGGGATTCTGGCCTCTGGGGGCTCCGGAGAAATTCAAATTCAAAATATTTACTGCACCATAATGTTTACAAGTACAAGGTGTTACTGTATATTAAACAGTAAGAGATACCTATAGTAATTGTTACTTTAATAATATAATCGAAGCCAATCTAAACTAATAGGTATTATAAAGAGGAAAGGTAAAATTTTTTGTTGTTACGAGTACGATTTAACTCAATTTAATATGTTGGATAGTCGATTTATCGAACCTTTATAAGCTATATTATGTGACGCGGACGAAGTTGCGCGGGTCAGCTAGTATAAGTATAAGTTGGATTAAAACGGCAAGAGTTACGGTGCCGTCATACCGGTACGGTCAAATTAAAATACTAACCCGACTCTTATTGCTTCGACTCTTTTTAGGGTTCCGTAGTCAACTAGGAACCCTTATAGTTTCGCCATGTCTGTCTGTCTGTCTGTCTGTCTGTCCGTCTGTCCGTCCTCGCTTAATCTCTGTGACCGTTAGCACTAGAAAGCTGAAATTTGGGACCAATATGTGTATCAATCACGCCGACAAAGTGCTAAAATAAAAATTTGAAAAAAATGTTTTATTAGGGTAGCCCCCCTATATGTAAAGTGGGAAGTGTTTTTTTTTTAATTTTAACCCTAATGTGTGATATATTGTTGGAAAGGTATTTAAAAATGAATAGGGGTTTACTAAAATCATTTTTTGATAATGTCAATAATTTCGGAAATAATCGCTCCAAAAGTAAAAAACAAAGCGTCCCCCCCCCCTCTAACTTTTGAACCATAAGTTTAGAAAATACGAAAAAAATCTGAAAAGTAGAACTTTATAAGGACTTTCTAGGAAAATTATTTTGAACTTGGATGGAAACAACAGATGGAAACTGCAGTTAACCAATATAATTTGGTCCCTGAATCGTATGAGCGCCTATACAATCCAGAGGTCAAGTTTCATTTGCCCGTATTTTTTTTTTAACGTCGTTTACATAATATTTTATTATCTACGGAACCCTACACTGAGCGTGGCCCGACACGCTCTTGGCCGGTTTTTTCTTAATTAAATAATTAATCAAACCTTAATTTTTTCGACAAGTTATGACTGATCCCTTAAACTTTTATAATTGTCTTTATTCAGTGAACACAGACGACGATGATGATGCGGACGATAATGACGCGATCTACGACGATGATGATGATGATGATGACGGTGAGGACGAGGGGAAGGCGGCGCGGGACGCGGGCTGCGGGGGAGGGGTGCAGCGGAGGGACGCCACCTGTGTACGCGCTGATGGGAGAGCGCTACATCCTGCGCAGTGTGCTCATGCGCCGATGCCGACTCTTGTGCAACCTTGTGAGGTGAGATTCGATATGAAACATTTTGAATCTGTCCACAATCTCAATATTTAGAAGACAATGTAAATTTTTGTTTTACTTTATAAATCGAAATAGTGCAGATTAGGTGAAATAACGTGGGACTAGACATGTGGATTCCAGCAATTGACTAGATCTTTTTGTCAAACTCAGACTAGCTAAATTCTTAAATCAGATCGACCTTCGGGAACAGAGTGTAAATCAATTTTACTCCGCTTATGTGTAAGCTGAAATAAAGATGATATATTGGCACCACTGCAACGCGTGAATAAACAGTGTGACCACAAAAACGCGCAGACAATGAAGGTCGACGAAGTCTTAGTGAAACAATTTAACGGACTTGGATCCCGCAACGAATTCAATCAGAAAAGAATAACGGAGGAGTAGGAAAAATAATTATCAATTAGATAAAGAGACAAATAAAAGACTAGATCAAAAGGGATAAATAAAAGTTGCTTGATAAATTATACATTATTCATTTAAAATTTGAATGAATAATGAGAATGAATAATGTGTCTACATAATTTATATGATGTAATTTTTGGATGAATATTATTACGGTCTACGCACCATCTCTTCCTACCGATTTGTACGCCGCGATATGTGGCTGAACATGTTAGAACTTACTTTCTGTATCTCGTTATTATCCTGCATGCAATGTATCATGTACATCATGTTTAAACAAATAAATATTACTTTACTTTACTTTAAAGTTTTATATCGGAAGTCATAATTCGAGATAGCTGAAAGAAGACATTGACATGATTTAATATGGGTGACTAATATTCTACCCTCACATTAGCTTCTTCTATGATCTGACTCATTTTCAATTTCAGCCCTACTATCATTTAATTCCATGAAAAACCATGACTATTTCAGATGACTCATATTATTAATAATTGTGCTTTACGGCTGTGTTCATCAATAATGTCGGCTGAATCATGCGAGTTTATCGATTTAATACAACAAACGCGTTTTAAAGACGAGCATTTTAGGAGATGTCACTAGGAAACCGAGTGGTGCGGTAATTTTTTTTTATTTTTTTTTGTTTTAAAAAAAAACATTGCCCCACACTAGGAATTTCTCCTGTATCGTGGGTGCGTTTACAAACATTTAAACTCACATACACAAATACACCCAGACCCGAAACAACTATCTGTAGGCCATACAAATATTTGTTCCGTGCGGGGATCGAACCCGCGACACTCAGCGTAGCAGTCCAATTGCTCAGCCACTGCGCCAACCGTGCCGTGTCGTAATTGGCTGCATTCTTTTAAATTGGTTATAAACATAACATAACATGATGTTAATCCCAGAAGGGTTAGGAAGAGGTACACCATAATTACCTACCTAGGAACACCCATATGTCGCCAGTTATATTTAAGTCCCATGTGATAGCGGGCGAGCCTATTGCCATCAACCGAGCACAAATTGGTGAAATTGAAGATAAACTGATATTAACGGTAAACTGGTTTATTTAGCAGTTTACCTTTAATATAATTTACTTTCAATTAGATATCCGACGTTTTATGTATAACATCGGTTCCATTGTGTCCATTTTCGCTCTTTATCCTTTTTCTAAGATTATGTCAAGTATTGATCTTTATCATAGGTTCCCTGTCCTCGTGACTGCGAGGTTGGCGAGTGGGGAGAATGGGGAGCGTGCCAACCTACTGATGGATGCCCGCTCTTCCCCGTGCAACAGCTTACTACTACAGGTAACAACTAACTGCATGTATAACCTCACAGCAAAAAGAACGAGTATTTTTGATCCTTGAAAATCATCTTCAGTATCCCAGAATTCCATTATCCATCGCTTTGCATCAGGAGAGACCGAAGTCAACAGAAGGCACATAATGCAAGAAAAAAGAAATACCAGTACATTATTAGAAGCCCAGTCAACACGTTACGATCCCGACACGACCACGTAATTTTTGAATATCTATAGGAATTCTAGGTTCAGTAACTAACAAAAAGTTATGAATTTCCATGTCATAGAACAAAAGTTTTTCAATATCATGGTCTAAGTCACTACACGAGACGTTGTGCGTTTATTAAGTTACACCTTGTACATCAATATTTCCAACTCCTAAAAAAATACTAAAGATATTTCAATCCTAATCTCATTTTTTTCCAGGCTATAGTGTCCGTCGGCGGCGGGTTATCTCCGCAGCCTCAGGTGGCGGGGCCCCCTGCCCCCCTCTAGAAGAGAAGAGAACGTGCAGCACTCCCCGCTGCGCCTCTTGGAAGGCGCTGCCGTGGGGGGCCTGCGTGCTCAACCAGCCCCACACCACCTGCGGCCCTGGCAAGAGGAACCGCGAATTAAGATGTGTTGGACATGATGGGGTAACAGATTTTTAAAGAGAACACTAACTTTTTATTGGAAAACCAGTCGTTTTGACTCTATTTTTACACGAAGTACACATGAACTCTACATGTGTACTTTGCCCCATAGATGACGCGGCCATCTGCAAATCAAATCAAATCATTTATTGCTTTGCAAACATGGGGTATTAGGTACATAGATATTCTTTTATAATAAAGTTCTCCATATTTTACCGGTAAATGGACATGCAAATAATAAATTGACAATAAAATTAAAATTGTGAATAAGTGGCATGTCATAAGAATTACATAGAATAAAAAAATAGTAATTGAAAATGTCAAGGTGCTTTAAACAGACTTACTAACAACTTTTAACCTGTACAAGCAGCTGGAAAATATTTTTGCTATATAATAATTCGAAAACGGGATGACAAAATCCCATGCATTTTATTTTCAAACAGTCTCGAAAATCAGTTTAGACATGATCTACCAAACAAAAGTCACTCATTGGAAACGAATTTCGCATAATTTCCCTTCGTCAGCTTTTCTCACGATTTCATCATATCCCCACAGAAAGAAGCTCAACGTGCATGGTGCAGTGGAACTGGCGCTCCCCCTCGCAGTGAGAGATGTCGCATCGCCTGCGCTGGCGACTGCGTGGTGTCATCCTGGGCCTCTTGGAACCACTGCTCGGCGCCCTGTGCCGCGGCTGCTCATCCACGACCTTCCAGGACTAGGCGACGTCATATACTGGCCCATTCAGCTCCCAGTAAGTAGACTATTACTTTGTCAAAGATTAACTGCCGAAATTAATTTATCTAGGGCTATCGTTATTTTTTGAGTGCCGATAACACCAGGTTTATTTAAGTCTTCATTTTCAGCAGCAGTAGGTACTATCATACGAGTCTCTTTCCCTAACTCGTCTCTAACTAGATAATAATCTAAATTATACTGCCTTTGGGAACTATCCAATTGCACGAACTTGCCCAAGCCGCTTCATATAAGTCTAAGCTGTTGCATACTCATATTGTCACATAAACTCGTGGATACGTGTCATAAAAAGTTTGAAGCATTCAATCCAAAAAAATCTAATCAAACTTATGACGAATAAACACCCCCTTTCAGACGGCTGGCCCTGCCCATCAGAAGACCAACTGCTCCAGAACGAGACCTGCAACACTCACGCTTGTGCCACCTACTCCTGGCTCGCCACACCCTGGGGACCCTGTGAGAAACGGCGGCAGGACTACATGCCCATCACCAACTATACGGACTTGCTGGTCAGCTGTCACTTTTAACAGTATTAGAAGAAATATTATAATTATCACTTTTTTGGGGCTTTCGGGGCCAAGCACCCAGCATATGAGTCGAACAATAATTTGTTTGTGTGTCCACAACTCGTCTCCGAGTCGTCGCTACACGTAGTTACAGATGACATAGCAATTTCAGGCATACAAAAAAAAATTAAACTTGGCAGATAAAGTGTTAATGCACCCTCTTTAGACGTTTCATGCCCATTTGCCTATGTGTAATAAAATATATAGATTTTTTGAAATGAGTTTTTTTTTTGGTGTTAAATCTATTCCGAACATTGATGGTTTTTACATAAACTACCCACTACCGTCAGCTGGCTACTGGAAAAATCTTCTAGTAGGGCTTTATAGATTCATATTTTACCACTGTTTTCAGGATGGGGAGACATACAACGAGAGTGATGAAGAAGAACCGTGCATTGAAGAAGGTGAAATGGTTCGCGATGTGATGTGCGTCCAGAACAATGCTGATGTAGTTCGTGACGCATTGTAAGTATTTAATAACTGCGATTGTCACTTTAGAGCATTTTGTTAGAAATTCCTTTTCAATATCCTCTTCGATCTCTAGCGACTAATTTCGGCGTAAGTAAATTTTTATATAGTTGACTTTTAAACATGCTGCTGCTGACGCCTTTTTAGCTGTCCTGGTTTTAGACTTGACGGAACCTATGCTCTTACCCATTATACTTCACAAACATTCCAAAGCAAGCAAACAACAATCAGCAATTTTCTGTTTAAATAAATAAATAAAGCAAAATTATAATTTATTGTGGTATTGATTTCTGTCTTCTTAGGTGTGCTCCTCTAAGACGTCCCGCAGCGCGTCGCGCGTGCACAGTACGTTGTCGTCGTGGATGCAGGGTCGAAGCTTGGATGCCCTGGTCGCCCTGCCCTAATACTTGTGGTAAGTGCTTTGTGGGCTCTCTTAAAGGAAACAGAGTCTGTTTGATTTCGAGAAAATTACCTAAAACTTGAAGTCATTATTATTTCTACCTTTCTAGCAAAGACGCCGAGGAAGTGAAGGAGTTTTGGACTAACAAAATTTACTGTCTTGACAGCAAGATGAAAAAAACGGCTCAAAATATGTAAGGTCCCATTAAAATAGATGGACAAATTTTAACACAGCGCAGCGTTCAGTACGTCTAACCAAAAATATATCCAAGCATAAAAACACTGATTAAAGTGATTTTTTTTTTACCTAAAATGTTGGGTAACCAAAATTTTTGGTATATTTTCGTAAGCTGATTTTTGTTCTTGTAGCCGTTCTTCATCTAATGTGTTTTTATTATTATTATGTTTTACCATTGTCCTTATTTTGGTGGTCTGAATGATTTCTAAAAGTTTGTCCATCTATTTGAATAGGGCCTTATAGCTCCTTAACTCAATTTTCCTCTCTCTCTCCCACAGAGCCAGGCAAGCAAGTCCGCGTGCGCGTCGTACACGGCGGTCCTAGCTGCGGCTCGCGCATGGAAACACGCGACTGTCCCGTGTCGCGGTCGTGTCGCGCGCGTGACGCCGCCTGGGTGGCCGGCGACTGGAGCACGTGTCGCCTGCCGCCCCTGCAACGTTGCGGCGTGGGCTACAGAGTCAGGAGTGAGTATCACTTCATAATACAGACCTAGATGGAAGGGTGGAAAATCACCAATTGACTTCTTCCGCTCTGGGTGGAGCGGAAGAGGGTGTCAGTCTTCTACTGACTAAAAACCACCCATGTTTCTTCTTAGCCCTTTGTGTCTGGGGCCGCCGTAAGTATCTCTTTCGAACAACTTGCAGCCCCGACGGGAACTGTGATCACCTTAAGTCAAAAATTTACTCAGCCACAATCATCGTCATCAATCGCAGTTCACTCCCACGTTACTTAATATCTTGTGTCTTCGAAAAAGACAAAACTCAAAATTTGGAAAAACTTTTATCAAGAATGAAAAAAAAAACAATAAATCAATCTGTGTGGTATTTTTATTGCATTTGAATTTTGCACTTTGGCACGGGCGGAGAGTTATGTCTGACTACTACTGACTAAAACCATGCGATGTTCTTCAATAAAACTTGACCAGGGCTCAGGAAGACTTGCTCAGTCAACTGTTGACCAAATGTTGTGCTTTGCCGTATGTATTCGATGTACCCAGCACCAGACAACAAGGAGAAGAACGAGATGGAGGTTTATTAGAATAAGTTCATTTCATCAGCACATACGACCCAGGTAATGATTACCGCTGCTTTCAAAACGGTGAAAGAAAACATCGTGAGGAAACCGGCATGTCTTAGAACCAAAAATTCGAAGACTTGTGATATCTACCAACCCGCACTGTGTTCACGTGGTAGATTATAGCCCATCCCTCTCCTAGAGAGGAGGCCTGAGTCCCTGCAGTGGGAACATTATAGGCTGATGATGAAGATGAATGATTGCTCATCCTCAATTATCTTCCAGGTATCTGGTGTGGTTCTGAGTCGCATCGCGTAGAAGCGGGTGCTTGCGCCGGTCAGCTGATACCTCGGGCCGTCGCCGCCTGCCGCGTCACTTGCGAACACATCACGCCTCTAACCTGTGACGTCATATGCGCAGACCCACTCAAGTAAGTCAACCTACAACCCGTAAAGGTCATAGATAAAATAATTAACAGTAGCTTCCTTGAACAATCAAACAATTAATGTGAATTCTGACTAACAGGTTTATGGAAGAGCTTGTCCGGGACTGAAACTTTTTTGTTTGTAAATTGAGATCCTCATGGGTGCCTAAGTGAGATTATGTCGTACCATAACTGACCAAAATCAACTGCTACTATGAGTTGGGGGGGTCTACTACTACTGCAACACCTATTTAACAGTGTTACTGTGTTGCAGTTTAAAGGGTATTGGTACCAGTCTAATAACTGGTACAAGAGACATTCTTACTGCTTTGTTTACTGTTCAAAATGTCGTCTGTTACCAGTCTTATAGCTGGTCTATCTGCCATACAAAAACTTAACACTTTTCTGTTGTTAGCAGATTCCTAGATGCTTCGGATCCTGATGTTCCAAACTGCGTTTGTAAGAACGTATCCTTGGAGCTGTTACCGACCGACTCGGACTGCATCCTTCCATCCGGGTATGAAGTTATTTCTCTAAATTAGTGCTCTCTTTACCAGGACGTTGTCACTGAGAGGTGGCCACTATGTCCGAATGATATATATTATATTAATTATAGAACCAAACCTGTATTTTCCAAATATATTGTGGTCGGTGTCAACCCGAATGTAACTGGAAATTAAAATTTATTTATTTAATTTGCAGTGGGACAGGGTAGGCTAAAGAAAAAAAAAAAAAAAAAAAAAAAAAAAAATTAACCAAGTCGTTGCATATAACTTCTAGTTAAACTTTCCTAATCTTATGTATGGTATTTATTTTACCCGACTCTTTAGAAAGGTTTTGTTTTAAAGCCCGTCGCCCGTTGCTTTTGGTTGAATAGTTAATAATATGGGGAGTTTAATTTCAGAATGGAGTGCGGTGAAGGCAGGGCTCTTCGCGCCGCCAGATGCATGGTGGGTGGACGAGACGTGCCGATGGACGTGTGCAAGAAATATCACCCGCTTACTGGTACGCCTACATTTTATACGGTTACCTAAATTGCAGATTCTCGTCTGTTAATTATTGCTGGACAGGAAGACTTTATAGCCTCTTTCTTTAAGCATCATGATTGTGTATTATCCACTCATACAATCGTTATAGAAGCCTTTCATTTATTTTCTTGACTGAATTTACGTGGTCTGCAATGATAGATACGTTTTCTTCTAAGAATCTACAATCTCCTTGCCAATCATTCGATCTCATAGTCTTCTGCCAGGTGAAGATCATGTCTTCTGGGTTTATTTTAATAATTGGTCACGGTTTATGTCCCTCGGGTATATTTTCCTTCTATAAGATTGTGATGATTTTTATACTTGTCACGATGATTGTTGTATCCACTCCAGGTCCCAGCCGCGTCCGCGAGGCGTCCACAGACGGCTACTCGTACGACCTCGAGTTCTCCTCGTTACTACGCGGTGCGTGCAGCGTGCGGTGCGCGCGCGACTGTGCGGTCGGCGAGTGGGGGGAGTGGGGGCCGTGTGCTTCCGAGACTGGCTCTAGGGCTGCTTTCCGGTTCAGGACGAGGTGAGTAAAAACTTAGCCAAGTGCTTACATTGCTCGTGACTGTACAAAAAGGGAAAAATGTATCTGGTTGTTTGGGAACGAGCAACTCCTCAAATATGAGAGGGAATTAGCTATTTAGTTATAATCCAATTCGCGGATTCAGTGCAGGTGAGTAGCTGTCACATGTGAGTTCATTTTCACAAACATTGTTGTTGCCCTCTAGGGAGGTGATAGAGGAGGGTTCGGGCGGAGGTCGCGAGTGTGGCGCCACCCTGCAACGCGCCACGTGCGCCGTGTCGGAGCCGCGCTGGGCGCTCGGCGAGTGGACCGTGTGCGCTCCACTGCGCTCTCTGTGCGGCCGTGCCATCATCAACAGAACTGTCACGTGAGTTGAAACTTCTTTTAATAAACAAACACGAAAAGGAATTACTATAATAGAACCACGAGCTGCATGCACAAGCTATACGCGTGTTCCGACAGCCACTGCGGAGAAATGATTTCTTTTCTGACACATTACTTACTGGGTATACGAAACCTATACTGGGTTAGACAGGTACTGAAACTTTCGTACTAAGTGTCATGTTCGTACGACTGATGTATTTATGAAATGGGTGGTCACCCATCCAAACCAACCTAGGTAAGCGTGGCTTAACCTGAAGATCAATCTGAACGGCTGTTATTGAAAGAAGAAAGAAAGAAAAGAATTAAAGTCATATTTGTTACGATTCGAAGCTCCTCCATCCCATAACTTTCTCAAAGTATCAAAGTATTAATGTGTATTTGTGTAATTTCATTTCAGGGAAGCTTTTTTTCTCTCTGTTTAGTTCATCTTTAAATTCCAAGTTAAGTTTGAAGTTCAAAACGTTAAAATCATCGTTCTTCCACAGTTGCGTAGACGCAGAGGGTCAACTGCTGGAGCCAGCGACATGCGAGGCGGCGGGCGCAGGCCCCGCCCCCACACGTGACGCGACGTGCCGCGCGCCTTGCCCCAACGACTGCGTCGTCAGCTCCTGGTCTGAGTGGAGCCCTTGTGAACAGGTACCGTCACTACAACAAGTGCCATTGACAAATAAACCTCTTACAGGTTACCTTACTTCCCGTCGGGGCTACGGGTTTTTCGAAAGAGATACCGCAGCTTCGACACAAATGGCTAAGAAGGAACATGGGTGGTTAAAAACCAACCATGTTCCTTCTTAGCCATTTGTCAGTAGAAGTCTGACATTCCCTACCGCTCTGCCCAGAGCGGGAGGAATTATTTGATGATATCCCAGCCTGCAAAAAAAAAGGTTACCTTACTTTACCTCTGACTTTTAGCTTATCTAGTAGCAACCCAACACCAACCCAATTATGAAAAAACTGCGACTAAAAAATGATACAAATTCAAAGATAAAATTATTGTGAAAGTGTAAAAGTGTCTTAACATCAAAATAAATAATTATTGACCACTTTTTTAACCGACTTCTAAAATAGGATGAGGTTATGTATCGGCCAGCATTCTTGTTTTTCATTTGGTAGAGAAAACTCATACGGTAGTCCCATGAGAAGTCGGTTTTTCGGTAAACAAGTTTCTTTCAGTACCTACTTGGTAAAACTGGAAGCATGAAACTATACAGGCAGAAATCTTTATAATTCTAGTACACTAAAAATATTTACTGCAATTTTTATTTTATAAAGCGTTCGTTTGACATCAGTCCTAAATGTATCTGTATAATCTCAAAAGTAAATGCAAGTTAGCTGGCTGTATACTTATTAGCACATCGTTCAATATCAAATTTGTTCATCAGACTAAGTGGGGTGGTCGTCGTGACCGCACCCGCGTAGTGCTCCGCCCCGCTGACGATGGCGGCTCTCCCTGCCCGCACCTGGTGGGGGCAGAGCCCTGCTCCCCGCACGCCTACTCCTGGCACGTCGCGCCCTGGGATGACTGCCAGCCCCTAGGTATGTAAAAAGCTTGAAATCCCGAAGAGATTTTGCCATCTAGCCGATTCCGGCAATAGCGATGGTGTTCGATGAATTTCTTAAAACTTTGTAGGAGCTGTAGTGAGCAAAAATCAGCTCACTAAAACTCGGAAGTATTTTGTTTCAATAGTGAACTCTCGTGGTAAAGTTAACAGGCTGACCATGGGGTCACACACGTGAGTTTACTTTTTTCATGCATTATTGAAGGATTAAGGCGTTCAATTATTCTGGTAGAATAAAATTTAAAAGATTTTTTTTAAATAACTGGATCAGGTTGGTGTTTAGCTCTGTCTCATTTGGTCTACAATAAACAAATTGTTTGCTTTTAGGAGGATCTCCCTGCGGTGAAGGCACAAAGAAGCGGTCTGTCAGATGCCTTCGAAGTGATGGAATTTTCGTCAACGACTCATACTGCCCTGTAAGTTGAGAACACGTACACAAATGACTGTATCAGGTTCATTTTCAAGTAAGTTTTCAGACGACAGTCGTAAGTCGTTTGCATTAAAAAAATAAAATTAAACAAACACCACACATACATACGACAAACACAAACATTACAAACGACCATCAACCAATTAAACAACCAACCAACGCCAACGCGTTTGCCAACTTTACGTCATTCGTGGTACGTGTAGGTACTAACTCACCATCTTCAGACCTTCGTAAAAGAGGACTTTTCGCCGAAAGATGTCGTATTTCGACGTTTCCGAGGACGGTTTCGCGACACCACGCAGCGAAACACGATATGTGTATAGTTCTAAGCACAATATGATTGTAAAAGTTTATAATTGTATAAGATAGTTGCATGTTTTGTATCTAAGGGTCTCAGCTATCTAAAATTATTGATTACATTTTTTCTTTTATGTCAGAACACTACAGCCACGGAAGCCAAGGAGTCGTGGTGCTACGTGCCGTGCGGTGTGGACTGCGAGCTGAGCGAGTGGGGCGCCTGGGACGCGTCCGCCTGCTCCTGTGGCGACGCCAACACTGCCAGCCACATGCGCCGCACCAGGTATGGAGCGATACTTCTGGCATAGACATAGCATACGGAACAAGGGACTCTCATAATTTCAACAAGTGTTCTGATGTCATGTCGTGGTATGGGCATGTGATGATGATGGATGAATCGCATGTGACTAAAATAGTGATGAATATTAATGTTGATGGATGGAAAAAAATATAGATGACACACTCCATAGTGTGTGAGGAATGATATGAAAGAAAAAGGAGTAAATAATAGATTGACGATTGACAAGGGAGAATGGACACCGGCATGGCATGGGACAGCGGAGGAAGATGATGATGAGATGTCTGATGTTAGAAGAGATCCTCTTGAAACTTGTCAAACCGCGATAAAGCCAGCTATATCTGCAGCTGAAGATCTGAAGTAGAGGTTAAAGTGCTAAACAGTCTGAATTCTCTTTCTTAACTCCAGACAACACCTGACGGCTGCAGTATGGCCAGGCCGGGCGTGCCCCCCCACTGAACAGCGCGCCCCGTGTCCACGTGAGCCGTGCCTGAAGCTCGTCGCCAGACCCTCGCTCGGATGCCACATACAAGTCGTTAATGAGGTAACTACTGTTGTTGTTTGTAAACTGAGTTTGTAAAGTTTACTTTACCCAAATATCAATTAAGTCTTTGTTGGATCCACGAACCTATTGCTGGTATCTGGTAGTGGGAAAACAAACCAAACCACTTCAGCTCCTGAAAGCCAGAATCAACAGTGGTGGCCACCAAAAAAGCCCCGAGACAATGACGCTCGTCGAAATCCGTAGGTAGTGAGAAAATATTATATAATAACACAAAGATTACATCACTCTCCCACTTCTGGGCAAAGGGCTCCTTTTCTTTTTTTATTTTACTGTTGTCGTTACGATACGGTCAAGGTATAGTAAACATATTCATGACAGTAATATTTTGCTTTAATCGTAACGTAAGTCGACCCATTCAGATTCACTCATGAATTTAAAACAGTTTAAAGTTCTCCTGCACCTCCTAACCTAATCTCGTATCTCGGCAGACGTCAACAGGAACTGAAGCAGCCGGTACATGCGGCTGGGGTGTGAAGGTGTCGCACGCGCGCTGCGAGCTGACCAGCGCTGATGACTCCACCGAGCTGTTCCTGCAGCCCTGGCGCTGTGCCTCTGTACTGCCCGGCAGGATCGTCGCACCGCCCATGCACTACCAGGTCTGTTCATACACTATAGTGACTGGATTGTATTCTATTAACCTTCATCACGACGTTGATCCACCTTAGAAATAACCCACGCTGCGGCTACCGCCACACTTTTAGTACGCCGGATTTGTTGCTGAACATTTGATCCGCCACTTCTTTCACTAGAAATTTGCGGAGGGCGAGGGTTTTGGAAGCCTTAAGTTAAATAAAATTACTTAAGATTTAGACTCGAAAACATTTTGGCCATACCAGCTAGCCAACCGTTATTTGAGGATTGTGAAAAATATAATATAATTCAAATGAATAGTTCTCAAGTACATCAACTAAATCCATTTACAGGAGGACGAAGTATGCGAAGTGGAATGTGGATGCAAGCAGACGGAGTCCGGTCAGCCGGGCCCCTGGGGTTCTTGGGGCCCATGCCGCGGTGGGGCCCGATCTCGTACCCGCCAGCTGCTGGTGCCAGCACGTCGGGCTTGCAGCACTCCTTCCAGGTACATCATCATGTTAGTTGGAGCTTGGAGCATGGTCAGCCAGCTTTCGACACTGTAGACTGTTTGTCCGATTGAGTACAAATTCAAAAAACTGGATTTACCTATAATTATATTCATGCTTATAAACACCCTTTTTTTCGGTACAATAAAATCATAAGAGAAAATGTTGACAAGGCAAGATACAATCAATCAAGAAGAGATAAGATCAATCAAGTTACAATAGATTATATCTGACGGTGGCGAAGTACAAATTCTAATAAAGTTTTTGTATGAAATTGGCTGTATTACATTTACCTTAACGCCATCGATCCAAATGCCATACAAAACTCATAACAAGAGACAGTTTGTAATAACTCAATCATTTTGTCCCTCAGATACGTAACGATCGAGTGGGCGAACTGCACCGGCGAGCTGGACGAGATCCCTGACCTGCTGGCTGTGGAGCCGCGCGAGGACAAACCGCGCCGTCACAACCACCACGACATCTACCATGACGGATACATCGGTGAGACTCTACTAACACTTTTATTCACTCTGATATCATTTAAGCTTATAGGTAATCTCAAAGTCACCGGAACGGCAATGGAAACGTATACAGGGTGTAAATCAACCCATCACACAGCCGTCAACCAAGCATTCTGTACATCAAACTAAGTACCCCTACGAAAAAATTTTTGCTGGGAAACGACTTTTTTTTTGGGGTCAAAAATCACATTTTACGGTAAAACTCAATGTAACACTCATAAAACATTGTGCTAGTGGATGCTTTGAATAGTAAATGGGTCATGGAGGTAATTCAAGTAAAGTTATAACCTGAAATTTTTATATTAGTATTTACAAAAAACAGCTGTGAAAAATGTGGAACTTTGATCCCCAATATCTCCGTAACTAGGGGGTTCCCAGGTACGGTCTAGAACAAAAAAAAATATCGCAGTGGTGGGGAGAACAACTGCCTTTCGTTTGCGTTAAGGGTACTTTTATACCCTTTATGTTCGGAGTTTCCTTGTATGATCGAATCAGAAATGAAAACATCCGCAAGAGAACCAAGGTTACCGACGTAGCCCGAAGAATTGCCAAACTTAAGTGGCAGTGGGCAAGGCAAATTGCTCGCAGAACGGATGGCCGATGGGGCCGAAAAGTTCTAGAGTGACGACCGCGAACCGGAAGACATAAGCAATGTCGGGTACTCCAGTTCCTTTCCCATTTCATAACTAACATTTTCGTTTACACAACATGGAGGCCTATGGAGCTAGCTAGCCTTGAGAATAAATTCTTATGTGCGTTTCTATCTCAGTGAAATGTCCATCGCGGGCTCGATTTCAAGTTCAAAATCAACCTATCAGGCGAACACGTTCCCGTCGGGGCTGCGGGTTGTTCACAAGAGATACCGCGGCCTCGACATGAAGGGCTAAGAAGGAACATGGTTGGTTTTTAGTCAGTAGAAGTCTGACACTCCCTCTTGCTCTGCTCAAGAGCGGGAGGGGTTATTTGATGATTTCCCACCCCCCCAAAAAAAAAAACTTGAGAGGTGTCAAGGAACACCCGGATGGAACGAAGTTATTGTTATTATTTTTTATTATGTAAAAAAAAAAAAAAATATCTGGCTTGCTTTCTATAAGAGAGAGAGAGACAGACAGAGAAACATGCGACGCCGCACAGCTTACAATAGCTTACTATAGCAAAAAGTGTCGTGACAACTTTTCGTAAGAATTTTTTCCGTCTAGCCCCCTTTCACAACGCGCGATAAGGAACTTCGTTCCAAAAAAAAAAGGCGAACACGTTCACTGATATACATGGGCGTATGGCATTGACCTATATGTACTGCACCACACACGTCTAGCCAATAAGCCCACGTCCTATTCGGGTCTTTGTAGGCCATTAGCGCTTTAGGACCTCATAATATTAATTAGTTAATGTTCGTTATCACAGAGGGCAGCAGCTCCGTGCTGGCGGTGGTTTGGACTGCGACCATCGTGCTCAGTCTGTACGGAGCCTACATGGTGTACCGCGGCTTGATGAGGTACGTCTTCTCTCCAAATAGGTCATTACGTAATTTGCGCCCGATGTTGACAACGCCTATACGCTTTATAACGCTTTCCCAGTGCTGGGACACCGGACTTTTTTTTTGTGACAGAAAGTGCTGTGTCATCCACTAAAATAAACGGCCAACGAGGAAAATTACAGTCTACTCTCTCACACAGAGAAAACTCTATAGCGCAGCGTTGGGATCGTTTGTGGGCTGGTAACGCTGATAAAATGCACTAATGTATCTTTTTATAATAACCACAAGTATTTTACGAGAATATTTTGTTATTCCAGTTGCCTGAGGAGTAGAAAACTGAAGACCATCACCAAAGTGTAAAGCCGTCGGCCGGTAACATTTGTGACAACTCGCTCGCCGGTGACGTCATCACCGGCTCTTCTCGTTCGCATGGACATCGTTCTGTCTGCGTTGTACCTTCATTACGTTGTTCTACTGTTGTTGAGTTTTACTATCACCTAAGTTGACGTTAAATCATTAATAACATGAGTTTGCTCATTTAATTCGCGTCGATTATTTGCGAATTGTAACGTGTTACCATTATCTTGTACAATAGTATGTATCGACAAGTGTAAGTCTGTAACCACATCCACTACTGTCAGTTTGTACACATTAGTAATATAACAAATGATAGCCAGCAAAGAGTCTGTCCGCAGGAGTGCTTCCATGTTTTTACTACGTATATAAAATAATGCTTTAGACGGTTTTTATAACTCCACGCTAAACGATTAGCTGAAGCGATGGTCAGGCTTTTTGATTGACAATATACTCGTTAGCTGTAATACAAGCTAGCTCGTCCGCCGCCCCCAGCGGTCTCGGTAGACAACGTTGGACGCCTTCTATTGGAGTTATTAAGGAGTAGCCCTTTTTAGGATCCCGTAACATTCCAACCGTCGGAAACTGAGGCGATGTGACTAACACAGAGCCGTCCATTTTGATAAGCGATACTTGAAATGATGCGACATAAGTTGATTAGGACTTTCAAATATATTTAACATTAATCGCAGTTTATATTGACTTGGAAAAAAAATCGCTAATTTCTTTACAATTGCAATTTACGCAAAAAGCAGCAAATCTATTTTCATGACTCTTTCAGTGACTACTATTTTTATAAAACATAACTTTTACAGTAATCTTTTTCGCTCGAATAATAACATAATAATTTTAAGTGGAATTTCAACGCTTAGTTAATTTACAGTACTTTATGATAAGCATTTTAACGATACAGTAAGATTAGTAGATGTCGAGGAGTGTACTGCGTGTAGTTGTACCGAGGGAGGACTTGTGTTGACCAAGTAAGACGTGACACATCATACCACATATCAGTGTTAATCTTAAACAATCGTCGTAATTACTATAAAATATCTTCTGCGTATGAATATTAACAAACCATTCTCCATTCTCAGCAAAAACGTCGCGGATTTACAAGATTTTAACATCTCATGCGCCAATTTGTAACGAATCTAGTCATGTGCGGAAGACTTTTATATAAACGCTTAATATCATCCAAGTAGAGCTTTGGCGCACAAAAAACTACCTAATATGAATAGTGTATAAGTCCTATTATTAACTGATCATACCGTTTTGAGATAATAATCGTGTATAACACTTTTTTGTAGATTTTGCATTTAAGCCCATGTATTGTGTACAAGTATTTATAATGTGAGTGTGTTCTATGTCTCGTTGACTTCTCTGTCCTACTTTTCATTGTTTCCAGCGCCATGTATTTCATTCTGTGAAACTTGTAGACTATCAATAAATTTCAAAATCTACATTTCATGATTTAGCATCTACTAATTATAATTTCTGAATTAAAAACTATTAGATTGTTTGTGTCTTTGTATAATATTGTTAAGTTTTCATGCACGAGTATAATATGATTATTATCCTTGGCTACTTCTTGTTCCTTCATGACAATATTGATAAATGTTATTTATATCGTATTCTATATAACTGTGTCTATCAACAACTTCTCTGTACTTCGATTGTCCTTTACTAATATATTTTGATCTGTCAGTACGTTATCGACCCAATGTATTTGTAACCGTATTATTATGCCATTACGAGATATTGATGTGAAACATGATAGTTAAGGAATCGTGTTAGACAATACAATATTTGATATTTAATAAAATTTGATTGTGTTTTTATAACTTTGTCTTTTATTTCTTACTCATCTCTCTCAGTACTAAGTCCCCCAAATACTCAATCGAACAATGAAGGATTCATATATGACTCTGCCCTGGAGTGTAAATGTGGTGTTGCTCCACAAACGACGGGACATTGACTTATATATTACTGCGTAAGAACTGGGCGGACCGGATGTTACAATGACGCCTCGAACTTGGTCCTAAAACGGTCCTTCCTAAGCCGAAGTGAACTAGCCCAAGATCGGCTCTCTTCGGGTGCGGTCGTAAATTTTATTAAAAGCTTTATTTATGTTCTTTATACCTCGATAATACCACGCCGCTTATACAAGGTTACGTTAATGAGCAGACTACACCGATTCTCTGTATGGCGAAATGTTAGGACGACCGTATCTTTAGTTTTTATATCAATGGGGACACTTGATATCGTGTCCTGCCTGTCCTGTTATTTACACATCACAAGATCTAATGAACGAAAATAACAAACTCGTCGCCTTTTGGGCTTATGGCGCAATTTCATTGGTTGTTAACTCGTTCGGTATACAGCATACGGGGAGTAAATATCATACATAATTATAAACGGTTCCCCGAATGCGGGCTTTTTTGTTCGCATTACCGCACCCCGCATGCGGGCCCTATCGACTAATGAAATTGCGCCATTAGTCAATTTGAACTGCCATCGATACACTTAAAGAAGACTTTCCTTGCCCAGGTCTGCTGGAAGAGCAGGTACGTTTGCGCTCTTCTTTTTTTCGTTATATCCTTTTTTTGTATTGTGTGTACTTACATAAATAAATAAGAATAAATAGTAGGTTTTCACACTATACATAAAAACAGAAACGTTTATCAAATCATTTATTTTTATACCCCAACTTAATATTAGATCTTCAGTCATTCATTCACTCATTGCAACATTTAAACTGGTGAGAGCTTTAGGCTCGTACTTAAGTTCGGCCAGTCCTTTATGCACGATGTCATTGACCCGAGCAGCTCGCAGCTCCTTTCTGCAGTCAGCCACGTCCTTCTCAGCGACCGAAAGGTTCTCTAGATTGTTCAGAAGAACCTAGCATGAAACATGAAGATGGACTAAGTTAAAATTCGTTCAAATATTTGATTATTTTGGTTAATTTTTTTTTTTTTTTTTTTACAACGTTGGACATTGACTTTGACTTTGACTTTGACACTAAATTATAACCTTTTTTTTTTTTGTAAAGTAAATATACAACTAAATATTCTGTGAATATTTCAAGCGTCTATCTGTTGCCGTTATTAATATCAAACAAAAAACAGCAAAGAAATCACATTTGTTGTAAAAAAAAATACTACGAGTGCAATGACGTATTGCACTCGTAGTTTAGTTTTATGAATAAAATTGTTCTTCTGACATTCAAAAGTACCAGTAATGGTTTAATTGAAATAAATGCTTTGACTTTGACTTTTGTGTGTATGTAATAATGATAATAATGATGATAATAAATAGGCCGATCACGTGTTTGTCGACGGTCTATAAACTTCTTACATCCATTTTGAGAGCGAAAATTAATAAACACATTGAGAAAAACTCTATTATGTCTGCCTCTCAGAATGGATGTAGGAACGGGTCCCGCGGTACTAAGGAGCTACTCCTCATCGACATGGCCATTAGTCAACAGGTTCGTCGAGCCCGCAAGGATCTGTCGACATGCTGGATAGACTATAAAAAGGCTTTCGACTCGGTGCCACATACATGGCTCATGAGGGTGTTGGAGTTGTACAAGATAAACGCAACTCTACGTGCCTTCCTTGAGTCGTGTATGGGGCAATGGAAGACTGTCCTTCGATATCCGGGATATCGACAGATTCAGGGGAACGATGAACCTGTATGGATTAAGCGGGGAATATTCCAGGGCGACAGTCTGAGCCCGCTTTGGTTCTGCCTAGCCCTGAATCCTCTTAGCACATTGCTGGAGGATTCAGGTCTAGGCTACCGGTTGAGGAGAGATGGTCAGGTCATATCTCACCTTCTTTACATGGATGATCTGAAACTCTTTGCCCCCAACAAATTGCGACTGATGGAGTTACTAAAACTAACTGATTCTTTTAGTAGCGCCATCAGGATGGAATTTGGTGTGGACAAATGTGCAGTCATGTATGTAAAGAGAGGGGAGATTATGGAATCCGAGGGAATTCAACTCTCGGATTCCATACACCTCAGATCCCTTTCCTCATCCGAAAGCTATAAATATTTGGGTATGTCGGAAGCATTAGGCATTAACGTAGCTGACATGAAACAATCGTTGAGGGAGCGCTTCTTCGGACGCCTGAAGAAGGTTTTAAATAGCCTTCTCTCAGGTGGCAACAAGGTGCGCGCCTTCAACGGTTGGGTCATGCCGGTTTTAATGTACTCTTTCGGCATACTCAAATGGACTCAGACTGAACTCGACGCCTTGGATAGGAGAGTCCGTACATTGCTGACCGCAAATCGGATGCATCACCCACGATCATCGGTGATGAAACTGTACATCCCGCGGAAGTGCGGGGGTCGAGGCTTTTTAAACGCGAAAACCCTCCACAACCGCGAGGTGTGCAGTCTCAGAGAATATTTTTTAAAAGCCGACGTGGGTATGCACCGAGATGTGGTCGCAGTGGACAAGGGACTCACCCCGCTGTCCATGGCTAACGAGAACTGGCGCAAACCTGTGGTGCTTACTGCTGATGACCGCAGGAAAGTATGGCAAAGCAAGGAGCTTCACGGGCGCTTCTATCGGGCACTTCACGGGCCCGATGTAGATTTTCTAGCGTCCGTGTCGTGGCTACGTTTCGGCGACCTCTTTGGGGAAACTGAAGGTTTTGTCTGTGCAATTATGGACGAAGTTATGTTGACGAACAATTACCGGAAATATATTATGAAGGATGGGACGGTTGACGTGTGTCGGGCATGCCACCGTCCGGGTGAGTCCATCAGACATATTATTTCTGGTTGTTCTCGTCTGGCTAACGGCGAGTACTTGCACAGGCACAATCAAGTAGCCAGGATTATTCACCAGCAACTTGCTTTGAAATATAAACTTGTGGAATCTGAGGTACCGTACTACAAGTATGTGCCCGACCCGGTTCTCGAAAAAGGTCATGTTACGTTGTACTGGGATCAGTCTATCATCACTGATAGGACTATTGTTGCCAATAAGCCTGACATAGTGGTGATAGACCGATCAGCGCGCCGCGTAATGATAATCGATGTCACCATTCCGCATGACGAGAACCTCGTGAAAGCTGAAAAAGAAAAACAAATAAAATATTTGGACTTAGCACACGAGGTTGTCGATATGTGGCATGTGGACTCGGCTATCATTGTGCCGATAGTCGTAACGGCCAATGGTCTTATAGCCAAGAGTCTGGACGACCACCTGTCCAAACTCTCGCTTGGCGGTTGGATCAAGAGCCTGATTCAGAAGGCAGTACTCCTCGATACGGCTCGCATTGTGAGGAGGTTCCTGTCTCTGGGGCCCTAACCACCGGTAGCTTGGACCCTGCTCTCGTCACCGGTGGACGACTATTTTTTATATTTTTAAATGTTTTTTTATAAGTTTTGTATGAAATATTTAAAAATGTAAATTATATGTAAGAAAATAAATAAAGGACATAATAATGATAATAACTTGATGCCCTGGATAGGAGGGTCCGCTCACTATTGACCGCAAATCGGATGCATCACCCACGGTCGTCGGTGATGAGACTGTATATCCCGCGGAAGTGTGGGGGTCGTGGTTTCTTAAATACTAAGACCCTACACAACCGTGAGGTATGCAGTCTCAGGGAATACTTCCTAGAAGCCAACGTGGGGATGCACCGAGATGTGGTCTCAGTGGACAAGGGCCTTACCCCGCTCTCCTTGGCTAACGAGAACTGGCGCAAACCTAAAGTATTAGACACTAATGACCGCAGGGAGGTATGGCAGAGCAAGGAGCTGCACGGACGCTTTTACCGGGCCTTACATGGAACCTATGTAGATTTCTTAGCGTCCGTATCCTGGCTGCGTTTTGGTGACCTTTTCGGGGAAACCGAAGGTTTTGTCTGTGCAATAATGGACGAAGTTATGATGACGAACAACTACCGGAAATACATTGTGAAGGATGGCACGGTTGACATATGTCGGGCATGCCACCGTCCTGGAGAATCGATCCGACACATTATTTCTGGATGTTCTCGTCTGGCTAACGGAGAATACTTGCATAGACACAACCTTGTTGCCAGGATTATCCACCAGCAACTTGCTTTGAAATACAACCTTGTGGAAACAGAAGTGCCATACTATAGGTATGCGCCCGACCCAGTTCTCGAAAATGGTAATATTTCATTGTATTGGGATCGACCTATCGTCACTGACAGGACTATTGTTGCCAATAAGCCTGACATTGTGGTGATGGATCGATCGGAGCGTCGCGCAATGATTGTTGATATAACGGTCCCGCATGACGAGAACCTCGTGAAAGCAGAGAAAGATAAACAATTCAAGTATCTAGATCTGGCTCGCGAGGTTGTCGACATGTGGCACGTGAATACAGCAATCATTGTGCCGATAGTCGTGTCTGCCAATGGCTTAATAGCCAAGAGCCTCGACGAACATCTAAGGAGGCTCTCGCTTGGTAGCTGGATCAAGGGCTTGATCCAGAAGGCAGTACTTCTGGACACGGCGCGCATTGTCAGGAGGTTCCTCTCTCAAGAGCCCTGACCACCGGTAGCTCGGACCCTGTTCCCAATGCCGGTGGGCTACTACTTTTTATATTTTTAAATGTTTTTTATATCTTTTTTTTTAAGAAATATTTAAAAATGTATTTAGTAAGGAAAGAAAATGAATAAAGGAAATAATAATAATAACCATTTTATTTCAGGCAACTAAGGCCCATAAGTAAAATACACAAAATAAAATAATACAAAAATAACAAACTAATACATATTAAACATTAAATAAAACTAACTAAACACGTAACGTCGGCGTCATGTTTCGCTACGAGGTGTCGCGTAACCGTCCTCGGAAACGCCGGAAAACGACACCTTTCGGCCAAAAGTCCTCCTTCAAACAGGTCTGGAGATGTTGGGTTGGAACCCGTACCACAAATGACTTAAAGTTTATGTTGTGGCGCGATTCCAACCTTTCGACCCTCAGAGTCCAGTTGGTCTTCACTTTCAGATACTGCACGACTTCCTCAACCGTTGTAGAGTGATGCAGACGTGAAATATACAGCTGCGTCGTAAGCACATCAGGGCGGAGCAGCATGTTAGGACCACTCGGTATGGTACCACAGAGGTTGCGAGAGCAGGGCTTCTTCTTCTTCCTTTCCACTTTAGTGAAACCCTCCTCATCAACCTGGCTCGTTTTTGGCAAGGAGCAACGAACCGCGGGCTGGGCAGGTTGAGCCTGCTTTTCTCCTTTCCTGGTTTGTCGCTTAGACGGCGACGCATCAGATTTGCCGCTGGTGGCAATTTCTGCGTAGGCACGTTTAGGAGTCGACGTACCTACGCGTGACGTTTCCGCGACCGGTGTTGTGGCGCGGGCGACGACGGCGGACGGCGGTTGGTCAGCATTATCGGTAGCTGGTGACGCACTTGTGTTCGCCGATTCAAAACTGCCGATAGATGCATTTTGCGCCGCTCGACGTGTGTTCACCTCTGAGGCCTCTGATGACACAATTACCGAGCCAACGTTGCGCAATAATGCTATTTCCGCACGTAGCTCAGTATTGGACTTTTCTGAATCCTCCATTCTGGACTGCATTTTGATCATCTCCACTTTCAAGGTAGTGATTTCCTTTAGCAGCCGTGTAACGACGACGTGAACGAATGTGACGGGGAGCAACTTACTCACCTGCTTCGCCACGAAGTCTGGCACGTCGTCCGGGTCACTATTCTTCAACATAGCAATGATGTCTTGAAGACTCTTCTCCCCATTTAAATATTTATTTTAATCTGTTTTTAGTATTTGTTGTATAAAAGCAGCAACAGAAATACATCATTTGTGAAAATTTCAACTGCCTTCCTGCTTATCACGGTTCATGATCATGGTGACCGACAGACAGACGGACAGTGCCGTCTTAGTAATTGGGTCCCATTTTTACACTTTGGGTAGGGAACCCTAAAAAGCATTGGGAAGATTTCCAATTTGTTTTTTTTACCTAATACCAAATATATCTACACGTATAATAGTGATTGCAAATTATAATTCATATTTTGGTAAAAAAACGTACATTTTGATATAAGTGGGTAAACTTTGTCATTGCAGCCAAGGCGGAATTCACACCCGAGCCGACATGGTATTATGGAGCTAAAAACTGCAGAGACGTGCATCAAACGACGCGTTTCAATGCCTTACGGTCTACGAAGAAAAAAAACAATAATAGAACGATTTTTTTTAACAATAATATGTAAAGATACATTATTCATGGGCGATATAAATTAAATTTATAACAACATGCATATTAGCTGAACTCTCTTAAATGTTTACGGACGAAGTCGCGGGCGAAGTGTTACGGTACGCGTACACTAAAACCGATTCGTCCGTTTTCGGGCGTCATCGGACGGCGTCGGTAGTAGCGGTACGCGTACACCGAATCCGTCATCGGCCGAAGTATGCTCGGGCGTCATGGGCCGATCAAATAAAACGTAAGTAAATGGAAGAGAGCGCATACACTGCTACTACAGACGCCGTCCGATGACGCCCGAAAACGGACGAATCGGTTTTAGTGTAGGTACGCGTACCGTAGCAGTGTATGCGCTCTCTTCCATTTACTTACGTTTTATTTGATCGGCCCATGACGCCCGAGCATACTTCGGCCGATGACGGATTCGGTGTACGCGTACCGTTACTATTGAATAAACCAGTAACTCGGATCAAGTGAACACAAAGAATTGTTCATCCTTAACAAAACAAAATCTCTATTATAAATGTTGTTTATAAATTTTATTAAAATTGGAGTACACAAGGGTTAAACACAAATGTTAACAAAAAAATAAAAGTACAGTATTAATCATGATAATATAATGAATTTTCAGATTCTACCGCTGCTCTCTGAGCTTTAATCATAGTGGGTGAATTATAAGTGAAGATATCAGAACAATAATAATCTTTAATTTTTTTCATATCTACGCAAAGGGCTTTGCTCCCTGTTGACTTACTGTCTATTAACTCTCCGACCAAAGATTCAAACAGCTTCGGTTGGTACATACCCAAACACGTGAAATTTGGACTAATTTGCGCCATTCGAGTGCAAAGAGAACTGTGATCACTGTAAAATAGACATAGGTGAAGGTATTCTGCTAGAGCACGGAATATTTTCCAGTCGTGTCTAGCTTTGCCCGGAGGAGTGACGGCAGGGAACGCGAACTGCGACCTCCCCTCCATATTCAAGTAGAGTCCGCCTGCCTCTGAGTATGCACTTCCAGGTAAAATCAAAGAAGCGCACTCCGCGCCTCTGTCACCTTGAAAACCTACGTAAATGACATTAGTAGTTTCAGGCGGCTTCCACTCATAGAATATCTCGTCTGCTCCCAGAGAGATGAGTAACTTGGGGGGATTCTCCACCACCGCCTGCTTTCCTCCAGGCCGCCATCCTGCCTCTAAGGCACCCGCAAAACTCGCCTCTCGAGTTACAATGTTTACCATGGCATTTGCTGACTGAAGTCCCTTTATCGTTTTATATACAGCCTTCATTATATCTGGACCCGCATCCCCTTCTAGTGACGCTATTCCAATAAATATGAGGGGATTCTTAGCTGCACGTATAGGCTCATGCATGCCAGCCAAACCACTTAAATCTTCTGATAAATAAGTAACGTGGTAGTTGTAATCACAATTTGGACCAATCACGAATATATCACATTCATTAGTTCTATAAGCTTGTCGAATCCACATGTTCAAAATGGGTGCTTCAAATCGGGGATTAGTGCCAATTAATACAATTACATCAGCTAATGCGATATCTTTTATGGGCGTGGTTAAACAATATGAAGCCCTTATGTCAGCCCCAGAGCTTGTGTACTTCAGCCCTCGTTCCACATAAAACAACTCGCATCCTATCATGTTAAGTACGTCTTTGGCGGCTACCAACGTCTCGACATTAGTGTAAGGGCCAGCCACCGCCATTATACTGGCAGAACCAACAGTTCTAATCATGTCACAAGCCATTTGAAGAGCGCAATCCCATTCAATCGGACAACAACACGAACCTTTTTTTGTCATAGGGGTCACCAGCCTTTGCATCTCGAGCGAATCTATTGCCCATCTGCCCTTATCAGATACATATTCTTGATTTATTTCATCGTGTTCACGTGGCAAAACACGAAGCACTCGGTCAAACCTATAATTTAATAATATATTCGTTCCTACGGCGTCTGTAACATCAATAGAATTGGCTTTCTTTAATTCCCAAGCTCTAGCTTTGTATCTGTAAGGGACGTTAGTTAACGCCCCCACTGGGCATAAATCAACGATATTTCCAGATAATTCAGACAAAAACAGTTTGGGAACAAAAGTTCCAACCAGCATGTCGTGGCCACGACCCGTTGATCCCAAAACGTCCAGCCCACAAACTTGAGAACCGAAGCGAATACATCTGGTACAATGAATGCAGCGATTCATATTCCCGCGAATGAGTGGGCTTAAAAATTTATTTTCCACGGCTCTTTTACCCTCGAAATGTATGTCGGTGAAACGTGAACGATCGTTGCCATACCGCACTGACAGGTCCTGCAGATCACACTCGCCTCCCTGGTCACATATTGGGCAATCCAACGGGTGGTCGACCAGTATGAACTCTAAAACAGATTCTTGTGCTTTACAGACTAATTCTGAGTTGGTGCGTATCCTCATGTCTTTGCCCACGGGCACAGCGCAAGCCACTTGCGGTTTAAACCAGCCCTCCACCTCGATCAGGCACATGCGACAGTTCCCTGCTATCGACAAACGTTCGTGGTAGCAGAATGATGGTATCGTCACATTTTCACTTCTTAGAGCTTGCATAATCGTATAGTAGGAGGGGACTTCTAAGGCCTTGCCATTTATAAATATTTGCACATTGGATTGATATCTTGTTTGCAAGATCTGTCGTAGATTTCGCCATTTTAATAATTTGTTTGGAAGTGGAAACGCTTTTAACATTTTGTCTTCTGATTTCTATTCACAATAAATACAATATGTCACAATAAACTAAGTATAAATTTGATTAATGTCATTTGTGTCAAAGGCTTTTTTTATTACTTCACTGTTTTGCTTTATTCAATATGTTCACAATCTATTGAGGTTTTAATACAGGTACTTTTCGACCATAGTACGACAGAAGCGGCAAAAAAATACTGCTAGGTTCACTTTGAAAACTGTCAAGCCCCGTTTGCGACCATAAGTTATACAGCACACGCCAAGCGACACGAGACTGCGTTACCTGTTTCTTTCGAGTGGGAAATTGAAGATCATCGTGTTACAAGTCTCGTTATTCTCGTCCCGAGAACTCCTAGCTGGAGACTGTCCAATCTCGATCGAGAGCTCTTTTCTGTCTCTACCGAGACGTCTACCTACAAGAACCGACGGAAAACAAGCAAAGCACACCGAACAAAGCTTAAACGTGTGAAAAAAGAGACATAACATTACCTGATGAATTGAATCGATTAACAGCACAAGTGCATCTTTGAACTGGAAAAAGATTTCGGTGGCTCTCTGGTATCTGCAAAGAAACATACGAGTACATGACTCTATCATTCATTGTTAATGTTTCGTTGACACTATTGCTCAGCATACCATGAAATCCTGGGTTCGATTTCCACTTCCCAGGTGCTGTACCTACCGCATAAGAGTCCAAAAAACAACATTTCATCATCTCTTCTCTTAAAACAGTGAAATAAACCCCGTGAGAGAACCGGCATGGCATCTGGACTTGTGTGCTGGATCATCGAGAGGAAGCCTGTGTCCCACTAGAGGGCTAATTACAGACTGATAACGCCAAGAAAGGTTCGCGAGTGGCGACCACTAACCGGAAGACGCAGCGTTGGGTTAGGCCTCCCACCAGGTGGACCGACGACGTCATTAGAGTCGCGGGCAACCGCTGGCTGCAAGCCGTTGGTTACCGTTCGTAATAGCGTTTATGGGGAGGCTTTTTCCCAGCAGTCGACGTTTTCTGGCTGATGAAGATGATGATGAAACCCAAGAAAGAAATAATTCAGCTGTAGTTACTTGTGGTCGTGCACGGCATCAGTGAAGGCGTAGTCGAGCGCGAGGCGGAGGGCTCGAGCGGCGCGCGGCGCGGCTGGCGCGGCTAGCACTCGGCGCGCGCCCCGCTCGGCACAGCGCGCGGCCACCAACAGCGCACACGCGTCAGCTACCGCCGCTGAGCGCTCCCACCCGCTCCTACTAGTGCGGGCAAGGGGTTAGGTTGGACAAGTAATTTCATACAGGTTGAAAAGCTGTCGCCTGAAAATGTGTGTGTTGTTGTGTGCCTGTTTACTGTCCTGTTGTGGCTGTGTGCCTCTGTGTGTGATCGTGCGTCATCGTCCTTCGGGGATCACAGATGTGTGATGTTATGTGAAAAACTGTAATGATGTTCAATCTGAAAATAGTTATCCTTAGCAGGTCCTCCAGTATACGACGGGACTCTATCGCCACTGGTAAAACTAACCATGGGGCTGTTTATTTTGTGTCCTAAGTGTCCAGTTGTCTGCCCGTTAAACGAACTGATGGAAGCTAGATAGCTACTGAAGATATAAGTTTTTATACTGACATGGTCACTAACTTTTGAAGATACCAAACAGGAAGACAAATTCTGTGAAGATTAGAGATAAGGCCCGGTATCCACCAAAGTAGGGGCGAGCACAGCGAAGAGGAACCCAATCACATTGATTGAAATCCACATAAACGTCCTTCACTTCGGTGATTGGTCCACCGGGGCTACGAGACTGTCCGGGGTTGCAGGACTGTTCGAAAGAGATACCGTGGCCCCAGAACACAAAGGACTACGAAGGAACATACGTGGTTTTTAGTCAGTAGAAGTCTGACACTCCCTACCGCTCCGACCAGAGCGAGAGGGTCATTTGATGATTTCCCACCGACCAAAACAAAAAATGAGAATGATCCGAACATGCACGTCTCCTCTCCGCTCTGCTCGCGTCTCTGCATTGGTAGAAACAGGGTGTAACTCCAGTTACAATACTTAGCACTGACTTGCCGACGGTAGTCATCTTCCAGGCCGGCATGGCGTCGTCCAACAGACGCACCGCCGCGTGCGCATACTCGGCGGCCGCGCGGAGTCTCGCGGACACGGCTGCTAATGCGTCACGCAAGCCCAACGCCTTCGTCAGGGAACTCTCTTGGGAACTGCCCGGACGAGCGGTGGGGCCCCAGATGGATTCTGGAGGGAGTTCAAAATAAATACTTAGCAGGTCACCGATAGGAACCAGTTTCAATTGATTCAAACATAGTTAAACTGTATGTACTGTGTTTGAATCAATTGAACTTGGTCCCTATATAGGTGAGCTGCAACCTACTGACTATAAACCTAGCCCCTGGTTATTCCAGCACACTTGTTATTCTAGCTCTATACAGGGTGTAAATCAACCCATCACACAGCCGTCAACCAAGCATTCTGTACATGAAAATAAGTACCCCTACGCAAAATTTTTTGCTGGGAAACGATTTTTTTTTTTTGGGTCAAAATTCACTTTTTACGCTAAAACTCAATGTAGCACTCTTTAAACATTGTGCTAGTGGATGCTTTGAATAGTAAACGAGTCATGGAGCTAATTTAAGTAAAGTTATAAAATGAAAAACTAGTATTTACAAAAACAGCTGTGAAAAATTTCGAACTTTGACCCCCAATATCTCCGTAACTAGGGGGTTCCCAGGTATGGTCTGGAACAAACAAATAATCGCAGTGGTGGGGAGAACAAGTGTCTTTCGTTTGCGTTAAGGGTACTTTTACACCCTATAGATTAGATTCCTTAGATTAGTTTCCTTAGATTAGTTTAGATTCCTGGTTATTCTGACACCGTAGCCTACCAGACAAACTATTCCAAACGTAGGTTACGTTGGTTTTACGTGAGGGTATCTGAAGCGGAAATGGGTATTTAGTGGGATAGGTAACAGATTTTATTTTCACCATTTCATACTTAATTTACTTTGACTAGTAATGCATTACAGAAATTAAACAATTAAGAAAACTTAGTAAGAGCGAGCGAAGAGAGCTAGAGAACATTATCATTCCAGATAGGCTAGATTTTCGTTACCGGTAGTTGTTGAATAGACTTTTTCAGTTATTGTGTGTTTTATTATTTGCCGCCCGTAAAATGCCGACTTCCGCAACAAATCTACAGCTCAGCTCCAGGCGACGTATCTCCTGCAGGTCATGTGATATGGTATAGTTACCCAACAAATGCTGCAGCTGCGCGTACAGTGAGCGCGAGCGCAGGATCTGTGCGTGCAGCACGCGGCGCTCGCGCACCAACTCTGTGTAGCGCGTGCGCAGCCAGCTCAACTCCAGGCGACGCATCTCCTGCAGGCCAAATGACCACTTTATTTGATGAGATCTATTTAAGTCGCGAGTTAATGGAGTAAGGTAGGGTAGCAGGTAGGCAGGGTAGTGGGTAGGGTATTCGGTAGGGTAGTAGTAAGGGTAGTAGGTAGGGAAATAGGTAGGGTAATAGGTAGGGTAGCAGGTAGGGTAGCAGGTAGGGTAGCAGGTAGGGTAGCAGGTAGGGTAGCGGGTAGGGTAGCAGGTAGGGTAGCAGGTAGGGTAACAGGTAGGGTAGCAGGTAGGCTAGCAGGTAGGGTAGCAGGTAGGGTAGCAGGTAGGGTAGCAGGTAGGGTAGCAGGTAGGGTACCAGGTAGAGTACCAGGTAGGGTACCAGGTAGGGTACCAGGTAGAAAATAGCATTGCAACGCACACGGTACAGGTAGTTATTCAATAAATAAGTAAATAGTTATTATTAGCTACCAATAGAAAAACTGTACCTTTCTATTAACATTAGCGACAAAGTCCTCATTTTCCGTTGCTAACATTGGCCGTCTGTAGAGGTCTAAGCTTATAAACAACTAGAAAACAACAAAATACACAATTAGATAAACTACCAGTTCACTATAAAATACAACATGATGTACCTATTTAGGTACTTAATAAAGTACTCACTTGGTGAATGGTTTTGGCATACGTATCTTTCGTTACTGTAGAAGTGATCTCTTCAAATGTCTTGATTTCCTACAAAAAGGAAATGATCAGACAAAATTTCATCGTGACGACGTGATAGGCTGATTTATCAAGTGATTTGACAAACGCCCGGATTTTCTTAACCATTCTGCTCTATAAGATCTACGCTTCGGAATGGGCAACTACTTACAATACTGTCACAAGTTATGCCTTCACTTTCGTTGGGTACGTATTTGAATATCGAAGATTAAAATACCTACGCTTAAAATATCGATGTTCAAAACATCGAAAATTTTAATATCGATTATATCAAAAGGTCGAAAATTGTTAAACCTACGCTTAAAACGTCGAAGATTGAAATGCCGAGTGATAAAAATCTCGAATGATTCAAAATATCGAATGACATTATGCCTACGTTCAAAATATCAACATTTAAAACATCTAAGTTCATAATATCTACGTTCAAAATACCTACTAGTTAAAATACCGAAAAAAAATTATATAGGCAGTATGAGTGTATTATGTAGGTAGATGTGAAATTGTCACACCCTGCAAACCCATTGCTATTAAGTAATCATTAGTCTGTTTACTGCATAAATGTAACGTACGGTTTATAGATTATAATATTATAAGTATTAGAAGTTTTAAAGACTCAAACTGGATTTAAAGTGGTAGTGGTTTTTAAGTGGTTTTGGTGGAGTGGTGGTGGTGGTTTCTGTCACGGCTCCGGCGCTGCAGGGCTCCGGCAGTCCCACACATGCTTAACGTCGCAGATGGTCTAAACGCTCACCGCCGCAGCTGAGGCTGGCCGAAGGTGTTAAAACCACCTGCTCCTCAGCTCGCGGGCTGCCGCGCCCCTCCGCGCCTACGCGATTCTAAATAAAATTACACTCTAGGAGTAGGGCAGACAAGACTACGTGGAGTCGGTTTTGCAGCGATACGTTTCTGTCACTAACTTTAGTAGCACAACATATTGACTTTCAAGAAGATATTTTAATTTAAAGACCTAAATAATACCTTCACAATTAACCTATGCTTGTACACTGGACACTGATTTTCATGGATAAAATAGGTTGAAATTGTTCCAAAACCGAATTAGGGTACCCCGAATTTACGTAGTCTTTTGGCTGTTACCCCTAGAGTGTATATAAAAATCCGGAGGCGCGAAGGGAGGGCAACCCCCGCTCGCTGTAACAAAGCATAGGCACCCGTGGGAGCTGTAGCGGCTGAGGCTGGTCGCCGGAGGCGACCAGCAAGCCGAAGCTGCGGAGGTGAACATGGGTGCCTATCCTTTGTTACGCAAGGGCGATGGGGTTGCACTTCCCGTAGCGCCGGAGACGTTTCAGAAGCAACCTTCTTCCACTCATGCTACTTGCATCAAAATTTGTTCGATATTTTAACTTGTACGTATTTTTAGGGTGAATAAATGTTGAAAATTAACCCATTTTTACACGTAGGTATTAGTAGCTATTAATTTTCGATGTTCAAATAATATATGTACCCATCGATATTTAGGACGTTCGATAGTTTGTACTTCGATATTTAGGACATTCGATAATCTGTATTTCGATATTTGGATCTTTCGATGTAACTTTTGTAGATATTTAGATTTGCCTGTCTAGGCTGCGGGTTGTTCGCAAGGGATACCGCGGCCTCGACATGGAGGGCTAAGAAGGAACATGGGTGGTTTTTAGTCAGTAGAAGTCTGACACTCCCTTTCGCTCTGCCCAAGAGCGAGAGGGGTTATTTGATGATTTCCCACCCGCCAAAAAAAAAAAGGGATCTAAGGCGAGACTCGAGCATATTTTAGCCTCCGAAATATGAATACCTACAAGACTTACTTTACTTTTAGTAGCAATAGCGGCAACTATTAATGTAAATAAACAATCACCTGTTGTATACTCTGCAGCTCAATGGCGACGACTGCTAGCCTGGCGGCTGGATGAGTCCTCTCACTCTTGGCTATCTCATCGTCCAACCTCGTTAGTGCTGACAGTACCGTCTCCGCTTTGATGGACTTCATTGATGATTTAGAAGGTTCGGAATACTGCGTGAAAATTCATTTATTTAGAACTATTTACCAAGTACTAATTTGGTACTAATGGTTGAAATTCGACCGTAATTCATATTGTTTCTGATTTTAGTTTTTATTTTTGTTCATCCTTTCTGTATTTCTCTATTGGACTTCGTGCAGCCCTGTGCTTTAAAGTGTCACAAAAATTGTCATTCTCGTTGTAAATAAAAACTTATTCGAAAAGTATCAAATAAGTAGGCATTTAATTGGTAGGCAAGCCATTTGAATCAAAATTGTTGAATTTTTGAAGTGAAACTTCTTTATAGACGCGTGACAAAAAATCCTAATACGGGGGGTCCCCGTATTAGGATTTTTATGTCACGCGTTACGCGCGTTACGTGCCACGAAAAAGCGTTACGGCCGCTTGGGAGGAGATATCTCAGGAACTACTGGCTGGAATTGTATATTATTGTTGTGTTGGTAGTCCATTTATCGAGGAAGGTTAAAAATTATATTATATCACGCTACGACCAATAGGAGCGGAGTGAAAAATGTTGCAAAAACGAGAACAAATATTCCTTTTTGAGAGCTTCCGTTGCGCACGCTGCGAAAACGGTTTAACAGTTTTTGTAAGATCACTTAACCCTTAATTGGGCATGGGCTTGCTCGTTGAGGGTTGTAGTTCCTATATGTATTGATGGGAATGGGCTAGCTGCACTACCTATTTCATCGATTGATAGCAATAGGCTTACTTTACTTTTTTGTTTGATAAAATAAGTTTGAATAAAAAAATGCATTCATTAAAATGTACCTAACCTAACCAAACCATAATTTGCAGTAAACCTGCGAAAAAATCGAAATGTGTGGTGGGGCTGAGACACATAATAGAAGTGAAACTTCAACTGACAAGTGGAAAAACGAATCGCAAGGGACAAGTGGAAAAACGAATGGCAACTTTAACTTGAAGTGTTTTACGGGCAGATTGCTAATATAGGTACGTACTTGTCAAATTTGAAAACCTGCCCGTAAAACGTCAAGTTAAATTAAAGTTTCACAGCTCGACTTCAACCACATCACAGCTCAGGATAGATATTAGGCTGTCTGTCTTTCCTTGTACAATCTCCACACACACTCGTAGCCGTTTCATATACTTGGTTTTACCTGCGATAGTAATACTTTATGTCGTCGGCCATACCTAACTTTAAATTTGAATTATCAATATAATTTAACAACACTCACAGCAGCCACACTATTCATTTTCTGGGAACTCGCCATGCACCCCATGCCCACTGCCTGCACCATAACTAACCTGACTACTTCGCAAACTTCTTCAACGGTTCTAAATAGCTAACCAAATAATGGGGGTAAACGGGCCAAGGTTACTACGAAATGGCTAATATTATTTAGGGTTGAAAGGATCATTGGCAGACAATAGAGCTTTCGCGGCACGGCACCGAACATGATGAGGGCTTTTTAAATAATTATGTGGATGTGTGAAAAGTGGAGGTGGTACAATAGGTTTTTTTTCTGACACCTCAAATGACTCAGGGCAGAATGGAGAGGAGTGTCAGACTTGTACGGACTAAAACCCACCCATGCTCCTTCTTAGCCCTTTGTGTTCCGGGGCCACGGTAGGTTAGAGATGTAAATTGAAATAAAACTCAATGTTTTTTTTTCGAAATCATGAAAAAGAAGGATCCGTAACTTAACTTCAAAAGTCATATCTTCGATTAATGGAAAGTCAACTGAACGATAGTTCGAATGGAATTTATTGCGAAACAACCTTAGATCGCCATACGCTACTTCGACTGAACGATTCATTGAATATTTACTAATCGACGAACTGCAAAAAACTATTGTCCGGAAACGACTTTTTTTTGGGTGGATAATCACATTTTTAAAATATTGTGCCAGCTTTGAATAGTAAACGGGTCATGGAGGTAATTTAAGTAAAGTGCCTGAGAAACGAGTACCTATTACTGTTTTAATCGTGTTTTCTAATATGGGTTATATTACCTTTAACATTTAAATTAAATGAATTTTATTTTATTTTTATATAATAAACAAATTGAACAGAACAAATTCGGAACTTTGACCCCCAATATCTCCGTGAATATGGGGTTTTAGAGTGGGTCACTCTAGAACAAAACAATGATCGCAGTGACCGGGAGAACAAGTGCGTTTCGGCTTCGTTAAGCACCTATAAATAAAATAGATTTAATACGATTTCGACTCTATTATGCGTTCTAAAAGATCAAAATGTATTCGTAAATAACACCTAGTTTATTACCTACTTAGCAAATTGCTTAGCACATCAACGTAACATAATTAGTCACAATCACGGTATTCACCTCATAACACGAAACTAGCGTGAGTTGCAGCATAAACGGAGGTCTCACACATTGTTGTATATCTAAATAATCTAAATTAGGTACCTACTACGCTACGCAAGGAGTGAGTCATGAAAATTATTAAGTACTTACAATGTTTCGATACGTACTTAGGTTCTTTACGCTTGCTGATTCATATCGTTTAATGATTATCTTTAATAGTCACTTTTCTATTGATTACCTACCTATCTTTATCTATCTTTATAGTAAGATTATTTCTACTTAACATTAGTAAGTAATACCTATGGCACAAAATATGTAGTATTTTTGTTTTTTTTTTTCAAATAAACTTTATTGTGCGGGTATTTCTCTAGAAATCTTAATCTACCGCTGAAGCAAATATGTTAAGGAATAAACTAATATGGGATCTATTTAATAACCACATGTATGCTTAAAAACCCATGAGTTTAGGTGTGTACCAGTGTAAGTAGATTCATTTCACATCGTCACTCCGCCCTTAACCCAATTTATGAGGACTTGGCAAAGTAATCCTAGTGTATAAGTAAGTCTTTTACTAACAAAATTGGATCATATGTTGTCCCAAATAAAACAATTATTATTATTATTAAAGCATAGGTACATGCCTTTTTAGATGTCGCCATGGCACCCATGCTAAGCAAGAGTGGATATGGATCAATTATTTACTAAGGGGGCCCTGACTCGGGGCTGCGGGTTGTTCACAAGAGATACCGCGGCCTCGACATGAAGGGCTAAGAAGGAACATGGGTGGTTTTTAGTCAGTAGAAGTCAGACACTCCCTTTCGCTCTGCCCAAGAGCAGGAGGGGTTATTCGTGTGTGTTAAAAAAAAAGGGGGCCCTGACGCAGACAAACATTAACGTTATGAAATAATTCTAAATTGCAACATAATTATCATGCAAATGATCATCAACGATATGTGTCAAAGAACAATCAACAACATTGTGCAATACGTGGTACATAGTAAACATAACTGACCGTCATGAGCAGTGAGCACGCTAAATAAAAAATTATCAAAAGATTGTGCTAATGTTGTGCAATACTTTAGACAATATTCAAAAATTCCCGCTCTTTCTTTGACACGTAGAATGGGTACTGAGAGGGTTTTGTTAGCATATCGAGAATATCTTCTTGAAAAAGGTTTTAAAGATTGACTTAATTATAATTATTTGATGTGAAAACACTTTTTGTTTTACATTTTTTTGTTTCGTAACGATTTATTTATTTAATCAAACCCCACTTAGATAGGGGGTTTGATTTTAAAATAAATAAAGTAGTTCCGTCTTCCGTTCTGAAAGTTGCAGCGACTTTTGCTACTGCTGTCAAATTGTCAACGTCGACCTTCCCCCTTCACCCTTCTTCCGAATCCGAATCTGTGATCCGAATCATCCTTGTCATATCGCTAGAGTTATTGCAATTTTATAAATTATTAAATTATTTTAGTTTATTTTTCTTTACTATATAGTTATTTTTAACAAAAACGTATCGGTAGACCAAACAAGCAAGTGGTAAGTCAACAATATTTATCGTATATTTAGAAAGTGGCACATGTCGGTTGGTCTCGAATTTGATAACAAATTACCCATTATATTAATTTCAGGTAGAGTTACACGGTTAACTCGAGACCTCAGGCTTCGGCCTGCGGTCATAACATCACCGTAACTACAAAAAAACACGCATAATCCGCAAAACTCTTGACCATACTTCCTCCAGTAAAACACAATATATTTTGTTATCCCGTTATCATGTCTCAGTGGAACAACACATACGCTTACAATAACCAGTACCAAGCCTGGAACGGCGACCCAAATGTCCAATATGTTAACCAAGCCTACTACCCTAACAGACCCGAGCAACCCAACCAGTATGTGAGCTTTAATGAGTTTCTTTCTCAGATGCAAAACAGTGGTGCGCCCAATGCTAACAACTATAGCAATGTGCAATATGAAAACTATCCTGCAAGACAATATAATTACCAGAATGTACCTTCCAGTGCTCAAAACCCCCAGTTAGAGAGTTATGGTTATGCAGCAACCACAGCCAACGTGCCCAGTGGCACAGAAGCATACCCAATGAATGTTCAAAGTCAATACAACCCAGTGGCACCTAATCCTAATGCTTACACCAATGCCATGATACTCAAATCTAATCTCACTCCAACAGCTACTGAATTTGTGCCAAAAGGTTCTATGATGACACCTTCAACTAGCACTCAGAACATTCCTGAATCTAATATGGTACAAGATGATTGTGAATCTAGAAATATTTTTAATAATGTAAATGAACCTAAGAACCAATACAGTATGAATGATTCACGGAACAACTACCTTGGTAAAAGTGAATCACGAAATGCTAGTGGTAGTTCATCAGACTCTAACTGGAGAGAAAGATCGCAGAGCTCACAACAAAACACTGAAACAAACCAGAAAGCTGAATCATACCAACATCCACATGAGCAACTTAGGGGCCAAGAAACTAATGGTCGTCACCGCGATAAAAATTATCGCAATAACGAACCTAATGGGCGAAATGATGATACAAGTAACCGCAATCAAGAACCAAACAATCGTAATCAAGAACCAGATAGTAGACAGGGTGAATCAAGTAGTCGCCAACAGGACTCAAGCAGCCGTAACTATGAAACTAATAACCGAAACTACGATTCAAGTAACAAAAGAGGCCAAGGAAAAGGTAATTACAAGTCAAAGAATAAAGATGATGCTCGTACGTTCTACAACAGCGCAATTAGTAAAGACAGCCAGGATGTAAGGAATGGGAGAGGAGAAGCTTCAGGTCGTGGAAAGAATTGGGTTGGAACACCACGGCTTAGAGCAATGGATCGCAATAGCACCGAAGATGAACAATATGCCAATACTTATTTACAAGGTAGAGAAGAGCGGGATAATAGAGACAAGGAAAGTGATAGAGATAAAGAGAGAGATACCCGTGAAAGGGACAGAGATTACCGAGATGTCCGTGAGACAGAAAGAGACAACCGAGATATTCGTGAGAGAGACAGAGGGAACCGCGACATTCGCGAAAAAGACAGAGATAGCAGAGATTTCCGAGACAGAGGTAGAGATTACCGAGACAGGGACAATAGAGACATCCGTGAAAGGGATAGAGATTACCGTGACATTCGCGAGAGGGACAGGGACAACAGAGATATCCGTGAAACAGATCGAGATTATCGTGATTCCCGTGACACCGATAGAGATAATCGTGATACTCGCGAAAGGGACAGAGGTAACCGAGATATTCGCGAGAGGGACAGAGATACTAGAGAGAGGGAGAGATCAATAAAGTCTGAGAATGTTTCCAGTCCTGCTCGAATCAAAACTAAATATGGCACTGATCAAGGTTTGTACAAAGATTTTATTATTGATGAATAAGTCAGAATCGTTTTACATTATTTCCTATGCTCAGAAAATCTTGAGAAGCATTGTAAACACAGTCAAGGAACTGTTTATATAAGGTCATAACCTGTTGAATGTATTGTGGCTATGCTTATTTTGTAAATCAATCTTTGAATTTTCTACTTCAGACCTTAAATATAGCATCGCACACATCAAGCAAATAATAATGAATGATGTAAGCTAGCTTCAAGATCTTTTAGTTAGAACACAATAATATAAGGATGATCTTTATTTTCCTCTACAGTAGAAACAGTTTTATGTCTCCATAAACTATTATTTATTGTAAACATAAATTACACACATATTGTTACTGTTTTAATTACAGCTTATGTACATAGGCTTAAACCCATAATTGTGTTTTCCAACAACAAATCTCATTGCAAAATAAGTCAAAAGTTTACTAATGGCCGAGATACAGATACTCCCAAATTAAGAGTGTAATTCAATAAATTAAAAAAAAAAACTGATCCTATTTCAGTAAACAAAGAGATGACCCAACGTGAGCGTCTAACGGAACAACTAGACAAGGGTACATTGGAGTGTCTCGTCTGCTGTGACCGAGTCAAACAGTTTGACCAGGTATGGTCCTGCTGCAACTGCTACCATGTCCTACATCTGAAGTGCATCCGAAAGTGGGCTATGAGCAGTATGGTTGGTGAGTACATGGTTTTGTTTGACATCCATCCTTAAACCAGTTTCCCACTATTGTATTGTATTGCATAACATCTTGGTGTTCATGACTCTACGCAATGACTAAACGCATGCAGGTGGGAAGTTTATTCTATCAACCCCAACTCCCCGAGAAAGATCAGACCAGACTCCTAGGGAGTGGTAAAAATGAATGAATCGAATTTTATGATTGAAGATGGTTTTTTCCTTATGTGTGAGATCTTGTTAATCACTAAATATGTTTTTGAAAGTTTAATAAACATGTGCAATCTAGCTGACTCAGACCAATATATTTTGTTTTAGTTTAGATGTAGTACATTTTTTCTTTTTATTTACTTAATATACATATTATGATGAACAGGTAGAAAACTATCGGACTGTATATTCTTACTCTTTACTTTAAATATAACAACAATTCATAAGCAATTAAAGTTTCAACACTCCTGCTAAGCGACAGATAAAACACTTCTGTTTCTTACAATTGAGTTGGATTTCAAAAAGGAGCTTTTATTTTCAAAAATACTTGAACCATTTATGTTATTTTATTTGCTTGGCTCACCAACAGTTGAATACACTAATACAAAGATATCTGTTACATCCAATAGAATTATAGACTAGTGCATCAATTTCTTATAGGTAAGCAAGTCATGTTGGTGGCGCCTTACACCAAATACTTGCGTGGAAATATAAATTTTTGCGTTTATCCCAGACGCAGGGAGCTGGTTGGTTTGATTAGTGGACTGTATTGTTGCGGGGATTGAAAAGTACGTGAATAAGTAGTCTGACCTTGCAAATGCGACACGAGTTAGGACGACGAACTTGTGAGCTTGGATAAAGGAATCTGGCAGGAAACATGCAGCACCACTGACCTGTAAATTCGCCGTCTCCAGGATCTATCCTCCGCGTCGGTCGGCAGTGAGGTCGAGTCCTTGCTGAATTCAGGGCGGCACACGAGGGGGCGCGCACAGAGGCCTTTCACCACATGAACACGCACTTTCCGTTGTGTTTTAGACAATAGTTCGCAATTATGCACTAGCGGCAATTCGCCACCGTAAGTTAAGAATAAATTAATAAGGGAGCATGTTCTTAGCAACGCTACTCTCGTTCAAGTGGCCGAGAGCCTTCACACAGTCACCGTCGGCGGTGACAAGGACAGCGATAGTCCAGGTGTGCATGTGGGAAAAGGATGGGATGAGGTAGGATAGTGAAGCATTTTGCAAGTCATTTTTACTTCTACCCTACAATGAAAATTATGAACGAATACGAAATCCAACATCCCCCCAGCCTTGAAGAAACCCTTCAAAAAAAAAAGGTTTGAAAAGCAAGAAAATCGCTATATTTAGCAACTTCTACTATAACTAATACAACTAGAGCGGATAAATGTAATGAAATTTCTAAGCTAAACTTATCTAACGTAAGCTAATTAATACTTATGAGCGAAAATATGTGTATATAAATATATTGACTATTGAGTCGGAAGCGGGCATAACCGCACTACTGGTCGTTTATAACTACCGGTCTTAGTTTTTACTTCCGCTACGCGAACAACACCATCCTTACCAGGGTATACATTGGTAACAATTCCTAATGGCCACTGCAAGGGTGGAGCGTTATCTACATTTAACAACACTACGGTACCGACTGTGATCGGGTTACACGGAGTATTCCATTTCTCGCGTTGTTGCAAATTATGTAAATATTCCGACTTAAATCGTTTCCAATATGATTGAACTATCGAATCCATTAAGGAGAAACGAGACAACAGATCTGTTCGTTCTTCGGATAAGTCGGCCGCGGGTAAACATTCTAGCGGAGAAGTAGATAGAAAATGCGCGGGAGTAAGTGCTAATGGTTCTGATGGGTCAGAGCTCAAAACATAAAGAGGACGGCTATTTAGCACTGCCTCAATTTGATTAAGAATGGTCGACATCTCCTCAAAGGTGAGGACTTGATTGCCGATTGTACGAAATAAAAGCGACTTGGTGCTCTTAACGTTCGCTTCCCATATCCCTCCGAAGTGACTTGCTGTAGGAGGGTTCATTCGCCACGTGATACGGTTCTTCGCGAGTTCATGACTAAAACTTTGATAGTAATCAGCGGTCTGTAAAAACTCGTGAAGCTCATTAAAATATTTTTTAGAAGCGACAAAATTAGTCCCGTTATCGCTATATAAGAAATTACAAGGACCTCTTCGCGATATGAATCGTTTGAATGCGTCGATAAACGAAGCAGAAGTTAAGTTAGATACTAATTCGATATGCACCGCTTTTGTTACGAGACAAATAAAAATACAAATATAAGCTTTTACACTTCGTACGCCCCGTTTGCGGTAAGGAGTAATATAAAGCGGCCCTGCGTAATCGACGCCCGTATGTAAAAATGCCTTGCATTGCTCTAATCTACATTTAGGCAGATCAGCCATAGGCGGAAACGTAGGCTTAGGATTAACTCGAAAACAATCATTGCATTTATGTATGTACTGTCGAACCACACGTCTAGCGGAAATAATCCAATATTTGGATCTTAATATCGAAATTAATAACTGCGGCCCGGCGTGACAATTGTCGCGGTGATAAAATTCAATTAATAATTTAACAATATGCCCTTGTCCGGGAAGTAAAATCGGATGTTTAGAAGAATATTCTAGTGTCGAATTCGATAAGCGACCTCCGACACGTAAAAGTCCGTTACATAAAAATGGAAACAATTTCCGTAACTTGGCCGAACACGGTTGACCTTTAGAAATATTCTTAATGTCTTCGGAAAAGTATTTAGACTGGATCGCGCGAATTATTTCCAATTCAGCTGTATTTAAATCTTCAGCGGTGATTGTATCGTTTTGCGGCAATTTTTTTATAAATCGAAGCGAAAAAACAGTAGCTTCCAGCAGCTTTTCCCAAGTGGAACACTCTGAAGCTAATTTTAAAAGCGGGGTTTCATTATCTGTGACTTTAGTCACGTGCGAAACGGTTTTTTCTTCCGGTAATGAAGACCGGTTGGGTAAAAATCGCTGAATAGGCCAGTCTTGTCTAGGCAAGGAAAGCCAGGATGGACCCTTAAACCATAGCTCATGTTGAATGAGCTGCGAAGGCGTGAGCCCACGAGATACACAGTCTGCGGGGTTATGTAAGCCAGCGATATGATATAAGTTTTCAGGTGAAATATTTTCCTGAATTTGAGAAATGCGGTTGGCAATATAAGTGTTAAATCTGTGTGGCGAAGCAACAGACCAACAGAGTGCTACTTCCGAGTCCGAGAAAGCATAAATATTTTCGATTTTATGTCGCTTAGATAAAGTGTCATAAACGGTTTTAACAAATCGCGACATTAAAAGTATTCCGTTTAATTCCAAGCGTGCGACAGTGATTTTAGGTTTAGCGGATGCAACACGCGATTTGGAGCACACGAGTGAAGTAATAGGCGATTGATCGCCATTTACGACGTGCAAATAAATTACACAGCCGTATGCGGATTCGCTCGCATCTGAAAATGCGACTAAGGAAACCATAGAACCGATTTCTATACCTAGATGGCGTGGAAATGATAAATTTGATATATGCGGTAATTCTATTAAGTATTGTTGCCATATTTTAACAATGCGAGAAGGGGGTATATCGTCCCAATCGAGATTTAAAAGCCAGAGTTCTTTAATGATTAATTTAGCGAAAAGAATAATAGGGCCGACGAGTCCTAAGACATCGTACAACCGAGCGGTAGCGGATAAAATGGCGCGTTTAGTACAAACAGGTGGGGGACTTGATATTTCGAAAAAAAAGGTATCCTGAGCGGGTAACCAACGCAAACCTAATGTCTTAAATGTATTTCCATCGTCGAAGGAAATGCATTCAGATTGACGGTGCGACTCGGGAATATGTTCGAGCAATTCCAGCGAGTTTGAGGTCCATTTAACTAAATCAAACCCGCCAGTTTTGAAGATCTGGATCAGATCGGTAGCTGTCTTGACTGCTTCCTCGAGAGAAGAAGTAGATGAAGCTACGTCATCCATGTAAATGTCCCTTTCTAATACGGCTGCCGCAGTTGGCCAGTTATGCCGTTCATCGCTAGCGAGTTGACGTAGCGTGCGGAGCGCCAAAAATGGTGAAGATCGAAGCCCAAATGTGACTCGAGTGAACTCAAAAACCTCGAGCGGGTCGGTTTCTGAAAATCTATACAAGATTCGTTGATATTTGCGGTGCGGAGCATTCGTATAGATGCATAAATACATTTGTTTCACATCTGCACAAAAGGCAATGTAATAAACACGAACATTCAAAAGTATTTGAAATATATCAGCCTGTAGGTTGCAACCCGTATATAGGACATCATTTAGTGATAAGCCTGTATCGGTCTTGGCGCTGCCATCCAGCACAGGACGAACCTTGGTTGTCGCCTTGTCGTTGCGAACTACAGGATGGTGCGGTAGATAAAATCCTGGAGCGGCTAATGCCTCAGGTGCGGTGCGAGATAGTATACCTTTATTTAGGTAATCACGAATAACATCGTCATATTTTAATTTTAAACTTGGATCCTTAGAAAATTTCTTTTCTAAAAGTAGAAAGCGTTTTTTAGCCGTAGTATAAGAATTGCCTAGATTATTTGGGTCTTCTTTAAAAGGAAGATCAACTGAATAACTGCCGTCGGAGTTACGAACAGTGGTAGAAGTATAAATATTTTCACACTGCTGATCATCGGGACTTAAAAATGACTGCGAAGGTAATTCTTCGACTGCCCAAAATCTTTCGACAATCTGGTGTAGCGAGTCAGAAGTAAAAGCACACAATGTGCGGGTAGCGGGTTGCGGAGAAATAATAGGAGCGTCACCTAAAATTAGGTAACCTAATGTCGTTTCAAGGGCAGAGGGCATACCATCATGTGAGCTTTTAATTTGATCAGAAAGTAAAATTTCACAATAAAGTTTAACACCTAAAAGTATATCTATAGTTCCCGGTTGCGAAAACTCGTCATCAGCGAGAGGTAAGTTCCGAATAAATTCAATAGACGCGGTATCAACACAGGTGTCCGGCAACTGTGACGTAATCTGTCCTACTACCATCGGCCTTATAGAATATTCGCACTTATTATTAAAGCGAGACGTGAATTTAACTGAAGTAACACCGAGAATTTTTTGTGAAGCTCCTCCAATGCCTTGAACTTCCGAATAGCGGGTTTGAGTATAAATGGGAAGCGATAGTCGCTTACAACAAGATGCGGAAATATAATCACTTTGAGAGCCAGGATCCACTAGACATCTCAAAAAGTGAGTGCGGTTTAAAGAATCAACAAACTTTACTTTTGCGGTCCCTAACAACGTAGTCGTTTGATAACGAGCTGCTCGATCGTACGAAACTGTACAGACCGATGCATTATTTACAATAGCTGTAGGGTCATTAGTAGAAGCGGCGAGCGAATGAGTCATTGCGGACTCTGCATGACTGCTGGCCGGAGTAGGGCGCGGCGCGTCATGAGCGGTAGCGGGAATAGGATTAGCGGTGTTGGACACCACGGAGCCAACGTTACAATTTGTTTTATCATTTTGAGTTGAATTAAAATGTAACAAGGTGTGGTGTCGCTTTGAACAATGAGAACAAGTATGTTTCGAAGTACAAGAAAAAGTCTTGTGTTTTATACTTAAACAATTGTTACAGAAATTATTAAGTTTTATAAAATTATATCTTTCTCGCGGGGTTAATTTAGTAAACGATGAACAAGAATATAAATGTTCATGTTGTTTATCATTGCATAAAGCGCATTTATCGCTTACACTTGGACCACTCCCTATGTCTGTATTCACAAAAGACTTGGACGGTTTAGGGATGTGCTTAGTTTGACGCTGCTGTTTAGACTGAGAATGATTATTATCTATCGACTTACTAAGGTTCGTAGAACGAGACAAAACTTTACTTTGTTCCTTTATGAATTCAATTAAATTATGGTAAGAAGGTATTTTATCTTTACGATAGGTAATTTCAAATAATTTAATTGTGTCAGCGTCCAACTTTTGCAGAGCCAAATGCAAGAAAATAAATTCGGTTAAATCATTAAGCTTTAATTGCTTAAGAGCTGCTACAGATGAATCAAAATTATTTATAAATGAATCTAGCCCATCAGAACTAGCTATGGATAGCGGTTTAAACTGTAACAATTGGTTTAAATAAGCGGATGCGAGTGAGCGAGGATCGTCATACTTTTGCACAAGTGCCTCCCAAATAATAATATAATTTTCTGCGGTTGGAGCCAGCCCTGCGCAGACGCACGACGCCTGCCCAGTTAATTTACCCACTAAGTAAAATACTTTTTCACTATTAGTAAGCGATGCGTTATCGTGTATCATGCTTTTAAATTGTTGATAAAACAATGGCCATTTCTTGACATTACCGTCAAATGACATCAAATCAATGGGCGGAAGGCGAGAATTAGATTTTTGTAATGAAGGCTGATGTTCAGGTTCACGACACACAGGTTTGTTATCGAGTAAAACCTGTTTTATAAAACAAAACATTTCTTCAAACGTTAACCAGGAATCATATTCGACCTCGGAATCGGGGTTCAACTGTAAATTTAATACATTATAGGAATCTAAAACTTGTTGATAATCATCACGCAATGTATCAATATTTGAAGCACTAGAACAAAACGACTTAAAATATTGTCGATCATCATTTGTTTTGTGTGCAAGTTCGAAAATATTTTCTACGCGTTTGTAAATAACATCACGTTTGACTACGTATAATGATAACTGGTTTTTATTAGTACTCGTAGTGTCGAAGAACAGATCTGCATCGCTACTCTTTCTCTTAGGCTTAACCATTGTGAATAACTGTAAATAGTATAGCGGCGATAAGTACGTAACACGAATATGTAAACAAAGTATTTATAAGCGGTTATAACGTAAGAACGATTAATTTTAGTAGCGAAAATAAAATAGAATTACTGCGGGTGCGGGTGAGTGAAAAATATCAAAAGAACTGGTATGCGAACGAGCGCTTACGAAGCGAGCCGAAGTTTACCGAACAATTACGAACAAGTTATCTAAAACACGATCCTATTGGAAACGATATAAAATGGCGGACTACAAAAATGGAATGAATTTGGAAAGAAATAACTTTTACGTTGTGTTGTACTATGCAATGCGGGTGCGGAAATAAAGGGAAATAGTTTGTCGGTGCGGGAAAATACAAAGAATAAACGACAATCTATTTAATTACGTAGTACAGTGACTGTTTAGTTATAACTGACCATGCGGTTTGAATTTAGAGTCCGGTTCGAAGTGACCAAAAATAATGGTGGCGCCTTACACCAAATACTTGCGTGGAAATATAAATTTTTGCGTTTATCCCAGACGCAGGGAGCTGGTTGGTTTGATTAGTGGACTGTATTGTTGCGGGGATTGAAAAGTACGTGAATAAGTAGTCTGACCTTGCAAATGCGACACGAGTTAGGACGACGAACTTGTGAGCTTGGATAAAGGAATCTGGCAGGAAACATGCAGCACCACTGACCTGTAAATTCGCCGTCTCCAGGATCTATCCTCCGCGTCGGTCGGCAGTGAGGTCGAGTCCTTGCTGAATTCAGGGCGGCACACGAGGGGGCGCGCACAGAGGCCTTTCACCACATGAACACGCACTTTCCGTTGTGTTTTAGACAATAGTTCGCAATTATGCACTAGCGGCAATTCGCCACCGTAAGTTAAGAATAAATTAATAAGGGAGCATGTTCTTAGCAACGCTACTCTCGTTCAAGTGGCCGAGAGCCTTCACACAGTCACCGTCGGCGGTGACAAGGACAGCGATAGTCCAGGTGTGCATGTGGGAAAAGGATGGGATGAGGTAGGATAGTGAAGCATTTTGCAAGTCATTTTTACTTCTACCCTACAATGAAAATTATGAACGAATACGAAATCCAACACATGTATTACTTATTTGTGAGTGCCTTAAAATGAAATGTTATTGCTGTCAGACCACAAGATGGACAGGACCGTCAAGCAAAAGAAACATCGGGAGACCCTTTAAAAGATGGGCTGATCATATAGTGCAGACTGCTGGCTTAATCTGGCTGAATCTTGCCAAGGACCGGGAAAGATGGGAAAAGATGGAGGAGGCCTTTACTCTTATGGGACTACACTTACACTACCAAATATGAAAGACTGACATTATTAATAAGAGCTGGTGTTAATAGAGTGTAAAACTACCTTTTTTTTTTTGGCGGGTGGAAAATCACCCGCTTTTGGGCAAAGCGGAAGGGAGTGTCAGACTTCTACTGACTAAAAACCACCCATGTTCCTTCTTAGACCTTGCGCCGAGGCCGCGGTATCTCTTTCGAATAACCCGCAGCCCCGACGGGATGTAAAACTACCTGAGATGAGAAATTAAACGCTTTTTATTTATTTATCAGAGGGCAAATGGCGCTGCCCAGCATGCCAGAACACGAACGAGGCCATCCCCACTGAGTATCGCTGCATGTGCGGAGCGGTGCGTGCGCCGGAGTACCAGCGCGGCTCCACGGGCGCGCACACGTGCGGCCGCGCCTGCCGCCGCCCGCGTGCCTGCCCGCACCCTTGCACGCTCCTGTGCCATCCCGGGCCCTGTCCGCCTTGCCAGGCCACTATTATCAAGTAAGTATAATGGGACGCACAGAACAGAAAAAGAGTGGCAGAAGAATTGGGATACCCAACAGTGGGTGATTCTGGGCTGAAATGATGATGATGATGATGGATCGTGATGTATGATGAAGTATGTTGTCACACCTTACTTAACTAGGTCTTATGCCCAACAAGTAAAATATAATTTATACATTCATTGAAGAAAGGACTATCTTTAATTATTTCTGGATTAAGGCGCGACACTCTGAATACCATTTTTTTTTGGTGCTTGGGAAATCATCAAATTACTCCTCCCGCTTTAGGCGGCGCGGAAGGGATTGTTAGGCCGCAAATTCGGAGAAGCGTTTATACCAGCGTGCAGCGGGGCGTAGAATGGGATTCATTCAACGCCCCGCTGCACGCTGTAAGAAACGCGTCTCCGAATTTGCGACCTCATACTTCTACTGACTAAAAACCACACATGTTCCTTCTTAGCCCTTTGTGTTCCGGGGCCATGGTATCTCTTGGCAGGCGTCGCGTCGGCCCTTGCGGACTTTCAGTGGTGCTGACATCTCTTTACTCTGTATACCCCTTTTTTTTTTGGCGGGTGGAAAATCATCAAATAACCCCTCCCGCTCTTGGGCAGAGCGAAAGGGAGTGTCAGACTTCTACTGACTAAAAACCACCCATGTTCCTTCATGTCGAGGCCGCGGTATCTCTTGCGAACAACCCGCAGCCCCGACGGGACTCTGTATACCCTCACTTACCATTTAACTGCCTAGCAACTTCCTAAACTTATTTTGATTGTAAAGAGTGTCCATGAATTTCTTCCCCATTCTTCTACATAGAGATCTTCGCTTCGGAATGAGCAACTACAGTACATACTTTCACAAGTTATTGTGCCTTGTGACTGTAGTTTTACTTTTTTTCTAACATTCAAACTTTTGAATGTCCGAATTAGAGCATTACAGGCACTTGCCTGTAATGCTCTAATTGAAATAAATCCTTTGGGTTTAACCTCAGTTACCCTACAATAACTAATCACTACATATTATAAAATTAACTTTCGCCAGCGGCTTCGCCAGACACTCGAAAATTATCCCACGGGAAGATATCAGATATCCTATGTGTTAATCCAGGTCAACTACTCAACTTTCGCCTTTATAATATTAGTGTGATAAAGTCCTCCGCCGCGTCTGTCTGTTCGCGATAAACTCAAAAACTACTGCACCCATTTTCATGCTGTTTTCACCAATGGATAGAGTGATTCTGGCGGATGGTCCACGTGGGCGAAGCTGCAGGTATCAGCTAGTATTCAATAAAACCTTTTTTTACAGGCATTGCGGTTGCGGTGCGGAGAAACGCTCTGTGCTGTGCAGTAGCAAGTTGCCGCAAGTGTGCCCTCGCGTCTGTGCACAGATCCTACAGTGTCACGTGCATAACTGTATGAAGGACTGCCACGACGGACCGTGTGACGATTGTACTGGAACTGTTCAACAAGGTACGGAGAGAGATTATTTTTGTAGGAGTTTGATTCGAAATTAAAATGTTGTGTTGTTTATCTTAAGTACCTTCTGTAGTTGTACAAAAAAAATCATCCCCACTTTAATGTGTACTGGAGATACCCTAAAATTTTTTTTTTTTTAATTTTATTTCACCACTTTGTCGGTTTAACTTATTTGTATATTCATGTCAAATTACAGCTTTCTAGTATTATGAGTCTTTGAGATATAGTGAGGACGGATATGGCGAAACTATAAGGGTTTCATGTTGACTACGGAACCCTGAAAATTAGAGACTATTGAAGTTGTTAATTATTTAACAAGATGAACACACAATTGGCTACTTGACTATTGTTAAAAATTCACCAAAATGTTATGTTATTTCAAATAACTAACAGAAATATATAAAGTAATAATATCGATAAAAAAATGGAGTAGTTACATGCTTTAGAAGTTTTTGGTGTGGGCACTTTCTATCCTTGTCGCGCGAAACGGCCATTTGTACTACGTAACTATGGCGCGGTATGAAATATGACGTCACGTTTCTATACCGCTGTCTTTGTCTAACACGTCATTTAAAATCAGTTAAAACTAAGCCGTTTTCAGATCGATTTTATTACTTTTTTCACACATCGTGTTATTTCGGTTAGTTCTTTGCAATAACAACATTTTCGTGATTTTTAAATAGTAGTCAAATAGCCAATACAATGAAAATTTTGGATTTTGACCAGATTTTTGGTATGAGCAGTCAATTAATGAGTTCGTGATGGGTTTTTACCGCGACAAATTCAAAGAAGATTTGTTATTTTAAAAAGACATGTATTTTTTCGTTCATAAATACACAAGTCACTACTACTATTGTGTGGACCGATGACTTGGTGAAGGTTACAGGGATCTGCTGGAATCTAGATGCACGGGACCGATCAATGTGGCCACACTGTGCGGACGCCTATATCCAGTAGTGGACGTTTTTCGACTGAAATGATGAATTACACATAGTCCATTGAAATCTATACTAATATTATAAAGCTAAAGAGTTTGTTTGTTTGTTTGTTTGTTTGTTTGAACGGGGTAAACTCTGAAAAAACTGGTTGGAATTAAAAAAATCTTTTAGTGTTAGATAGTCCATTTATTGGGGAAGGCTTTAGGCTATATAACATCACGCTACGGTCAATAGGAGCGGAGCATAAAAGAAAAATGTTGCAAAAACGGGAAAAGATATTCCTTTTTGAGAGCTTCCGTGGCGTGCACTGCGAAAACGGTTTAAGTTACGTAAATATCATGTATGAGGGAATTGTTCCTCTTTTAGAGTTCTAGAAAAAAGTCCGCGACAGCATAATGTTTATCTTTTAAGATTGACTCACTGTTACCATTTTTTAATATTAAAATGTTAGGTTAAAAATAACGATATTTTGCGAAGCTTATTTAACCCATATGGTATTAATCTATATCTATATAAATGTGTTTGTTAGCACGGAAATTTAATGTAGAATATTTGTTGCTTTTTACTCTATACAGTTTGAACAAATATCTTAGAAGATATCGCAATATAAAAATATACGGGCGACAAAATAATTAAGCGCGCGGCAGTCATTCGGTCCGGTGCGGTAGGTTAGTGGGGATTCTGGCCTCTGTGGGCTCCGGAGAAATTCAAATTCAAAATATTTACTGCACCATAATGTTTACAAGTACAAGGTGTTACTGTATATTAAACAGTAAGAGACACCTATAGTAATTGTTACTTTAATAATATAATCGAAGCCAATATAAACTAATAGGTAAATTATAAAGAGGAAAGGTAAGATTTTTTGTTTGTTACGGGTACGATTTAACTCAATTTAATATGTTGGATAGTCGATTTGTCGAGAAAGGTTATCTATACTAATATTATAAAGCTGAAGAGTTTGTTTGTTTGAACGGAGTAAACTCTGGAACTACTGGTTGGAATTGAAAAATTATTTTAGTGTTGGATAGTCCATTTATCGACGAAGGCTTTAGTCTATACAACATCACGCTACGATTAATAGGAGCGGAGCATAAATGAAAAATGTTGCAAAAACGGGAAAAGATATTCCTTTTTGAGAGCTTCCGTTGCGTGCGCTGCGAAAACGGTTTAAAGCTGCTCTCTCGAAAAAGCTTTAAAACAGTGTGCAGATGAAGCAACTTTTCACCGGCACATACAGAGAAATTACATCTAAGAAAAATTGTTAGTAATCTACATGATATGACACGTAATTTGGTTTAGCCATAATTTTTTTATCGGTATCACATAATAAGAAAAAAAATCCACAAAATCACCTCCAAATCGTTGAATGGAACCATTTTACTCCTGCATTTTTTAACAAAATAATATAAAAAAAATATCTACTGCTTTGAAATACAAAGGAAAATAATTTGGTTTTGTTACTTTTTAAAAATATGTATTATTTTAATTATAATAAATGAAAAATGCGTCCGTTTAAAGTCCGTATCTACGACCGAGAGGGGTAGTTTGTATGCACAAGGTCATTGGCGTGAATACAAGCCTTAAGTTACGTAAATACGTAAGGTATATTATGTGACGCAGACGAAGTTGCGTGGGTCAGCTAGTGTATTTATAAAACCATATATCCAATATCAACCATATATCTTGTATGTAACATCTACTCTACCTATCAGTGTGTAGTGTTTATACATGTTACTTATTTAGAAATAGTAACAAAGAGCGTTGATTATATTACATTGACAAAAATACATTATTTCTGAGTATGAGTATTAATAGTCGAATATGTAATTACGGCTTCCGTTTCACGTTCACAAGGCAACCCACCTTTATTGTTTTCTAGACCGTATGAGAAGACATCCGGTGGAGGCTTCCACCGGATGTCTTCTTTTAGAAGTAGTTCTCCTTTTAGAAATGATTTCACATTATCTCTTTTGCTATTAATTAACGAAATACTTGGAGCGAAAAATATTGAAGTATTATTATCCTGCTGATATAAAAATAATGCATTATTTTAGTTGTTATTGTATCAATGATATTTGAATTCTGGAAAATTGTTTAACCAAAGTCGGACAAAACAATAAATCATTTTGGTATTCGAGTACCGAACAACCGACTAATTGCATGAATACACTGAAATGAAATATTGGCTACCGGTGGATTCAGGCTTTCACAAATGTATTTGGTGTTTTGACGAACTATTATACTACTGTACTGTCCGTATAAAATTGTTATTAAAATATTCCTTTCCTATGCGAATCGGATTTTGTTAACATTTTATTCGGAGAAAAAACGTACCAAAAAATAACGTTTTTTTGTTACAAGAACCGTAAGTACACTTTCTGAATAAGGTATTTTCTTTCAACTCCTAACCGTTGAGGAGTTGTACTATCCATCATCAGCGCAGCCACATGAGATTATGATCATCAGACGCAAATACTTGAACAGCTTCAGAAAATATATGGAAAACGTAATGTGTGCCTATAAAATTTGAGGATTGCCTTCGATTTCTCAAGGTTCATTATCAGATCCTGACTTGGTGACAATGGGAAGTATACCCTTTCAAACAAAAATAATTTTGAAAATCGGTTTACAATTGACGGAGATATGCGCGGACATTCATTATAATCTACTTTTCCCAGAATGAAAATTATTTAATTTTCATGTAGGTAAATGGAAAATGCAGGTTTGAATAATCCCGTTTTAATCATCACATTCACAAGTTACATGGAAAAGAGAAGCTAGAATATTATGGTTTAATTTTGTGAAATTTAATTATGACACATTTTCCTTTTGTTCGGCAGATTGGTGCGTTATAATAATAATAATAATGATTTATTTCTCGCCACAATATAAATACATCAGAGAAGTAAAAAATTCGTAACAGCAATAATTATACTGTGGGAGACTGGTGCCTAAGCTAGACCGTGAGGTCTGTATTTCAGGACACCAGGTCTCCACCCTTTGGGTAATGTTTACATTTTAATGTTATGTACGATATTATATGAATGCGAATGAAAATGAAATGAATGAATTTTTAAGTTGTATACATAAAAAACAACAATAAAGAAATAATAACGAAAGTAATTACAATATTTTGGTGCTTGGCGTTAGTACGTTTAGTACGTATTTGCGTGTGGTGTATGTGTGGGTGTAAGTGTGGGTGTATGTGTGGTAGTAGTGTGTGTTGGGGGAAATGTGTTATGAATTGACGTATTATAGTAAAAAATCTAAAAAAATTAAATGCTGCAGATCTCAATAAAAACTTTGAACCAAAAATTTGTTTGACAAGAACGATATAAATATAGTCAGCAGTTGTTGAGATACAGCACATTTAAAACAAAAGCATATTTTAATATATCGTGACTTATTAGTCGTCTTACAACGGCAGTCCACTTCATGTATTTTCGAGAATTTGCGAAGATAGACAAAAATCTATATATATAAAAGAAAGACGGGTTTGTTAAAACACTTATAACTCGAGATCTGCTGAACCAATTTTCATGGTTATTGATTCGTTGGATTTGTCTCCGCCCCGAATAGCATAATACATCTTAAAAACAATGAAAACTCGATATGTGTAATGAATACTTAATCATTTCAATAAATGCTGATTTGTTCATTAAATGTCAAACATTTGTTGTCCAATCCTGTCAAATACTGTAACAACTATTCATGTGTGCGTTCAGAAATTTATTTTTTATATTAGGATTTATATTAGGATAGTAGACTAGGTAGAGTAGTAGGTAGGGTGGTAGGTAGGTAGGGTAGTAGGTAGGTGGGGTAGTAGGTAGGTAGGTAGGGTAGTAGGTACGTAGGGTAGTAGGTACGTAGGTAGGGTAGTAGGTAGGTAGGTAGGGTAGTAAGAATAAGAATAGAATAAGAATAATTTATTGTTCCAAAAATTACATTCGTAACATTGATTCCTGAAACTCACACTAGGATTCCCTGTGTCGTGAGTTTCAGGCTCCTTCGTTCCGTTGACATTTTGTGACACAAATAATATTCGTTACATTAAAATCTAATAATAATCTATTTCTAAACATTATAATTATACTAGTAATCTAAAAAAAAAGGAATACACAAAGAAAACAGTGTGCTGTGTGTCTGTGTGTTTGTGTGAGTGTTAAGTGTGCGTGTGTGTGGTGTGTTGGGGGGTGAATAAATACCGTCGTGTTGGTGTTGTGAGAGTGTGTCTGAATGTTGTAACCGTTCTTGTTTATGGAAGTCTGTGTTATAAAGTAATAAAAGCAAAGTTGTAAATAAATAAGTGCAAAAGTACCCATCAAAGTGAACTATGTGCCTTTTTTAGGATAGAAGGCTTTCAGTCAGGTCATAGTCCAGTGTAAGAAGCCACTTTGTTAAAGTAATTTTACATTTGGTTTGTGTAAGATGCAGAATTTATGACGACACGGTTGGCGCAGTGGCTGAGCAATTGGACTGCTGTGCTGCGTGTCGCGGGTTCGATCCCCGCACGGAACAAATATTTGTATGATCTACAGATAATTGTTTTGGGTCTGGGTGTTTGGTTGTGTATGTGAGTTTAAATGTTTGTGAACGTACCCACGATACAGGATAAATTCCTAGTGTGGGGCAACGTTTAAAAAAAAAAAAAAAAAAAAAAAAAAAAAAAAAAAAAAAAAAAAAAAAAAATTTCGTGTTGGTCATTGAGTTTCGCATAAAGGTGCGGTCCCATATATCCGTAAGACTTTCTACCGATTGTTTTACGGCATCGAATCCTTTTCCAATGTACCCTTCTACTCGATCGGAGACAAGTGTACAGGGAGGTTTTGTGAAACCTTAAGAGTGATAGACAGAATGTAAAGCTGTCTAACTCTAAGAACTCCCACTTCGGTGTATAGTGTGTTGGTGGGGTACCGGAACGGTCGCCTGTAAGCAACTTTAAGCAGAGCTCGCTGAGCTCTTTCAACCCTCATAAATGCGGTTTTGCCAGCCGCTCCCCATGCTATTATACAGTAGTTTAAGACTGATTGACACAGAGAGTAGTATATCATCTTTAGAACCGATTCATCTGCAATCTTACCCAGTTGCTTAAAGATACGGAGCATCTTTCGTACCCTACTCCTTAAAGCACACAGGTGTGTGGACCATGACAAGCGGTTATCTACAAAGACTCCAAGATATTTAATCGTATCAGTTGTCTCAAAATATGGGCAAGTACAGTTTTCTGGGCTAGAACAAGAGTGTATTTGTAGGCATGCAACACTACAAGGGGACGTACGTTTCGAGATGGCAAAGTTTATAGCCTTCGTTTTCTCTATATTTAACGTCAGGAGATTATGTTGCAGCCAGTTTGCAACAGCTTTCATCCCGGCTTCGACTGAGAACTGAACGTTGTCCCATGTTTTCCCATAAAAAACGATTGCGGTGTCGTCCGCATATGTAAAAACCTTGGCTTGAGGGATTTTCATGGCGCATAATTCGTTAATATAAATAATAAATAAGGTAGGTCCCAGCACGCTTCCCTGCGGCACACCAAAATGCACCTTGGTTGTGTCACTAGCATACTCCCCCGAGATGACTTTCTGGGTTCTATCATTGAGGTATGAGGTGAACCAGTAAGTAGGTAGGTAGAGTAGTAGGTAGGATAGTAGGTATGTAGGGTAGTAGGTAGTAGGTAGGTAACATAGGAGGTAGTAGGTAGGTAGGATAGGAGGTAGTAGGTAGGTAAGTAGTAGGTATGTAGCAGGTAGGTAGACAGGTATTATGTAGGAAAAAAGGCATAGCAACGCATGCGGGTACAGCTAGTCTATACTAATATTATAAAGCTGAAGAGTTTGTTTGTTTGTTTGTTTGTTTGTTTGAACGCGGTAAACTCAGGGACTACTGGTTGAAATAGAAAAAATCTTTTTGTGTTGGATAGTCCATTTATCGAGGAAGGCTTTAGGCTATATAACATCACGCTACAACCAAAAGGAGCGGAGCATAAATGAAAAATGTTGCAAAAACGGGAACACATTTTCCTTTTTGAGAGCTTCCGTTGCGTGCGCTGCGAAAACGGTTTAAGTTACGCAAATATCATGTATTAAAGAATTCTTCCTCTTTAAAAGTTCTAAAAAAAAGTGCACGACAGCATATGTCTATCTTTTAAGATTGACTCACTGTAACCATTTTTACTATCAAAATGTTAGGTTAAAAATAATGATATTTTGCGAAGCTTATTTAACCCATATGGTATTAATCTATATCTAAATAAATGTGTTTGTTAGCACGGAAATTTAATATAGAATATTTATGCCCTTTACTCTATACAGTTTAAACAAATATCTTAGAAGATATCGCAATGTAAAAATATCCGCGCGACAAAATAATTACGCGCGGCTGTCAATCGGTCCGGTTCGGTAGGTTAGTGGGGATTCCGGGATTCTGGCCTCCGGGGGCTCCGGAGAAATTCAAAATATTTACTGCATCATAACGTTTACAAGTACATACAAGGTGTTACCGTATATTTAACAGTAAGAGATAGCTATATAGTAATTGACACTTTAATAATAAAATCGAAGCCAGTCTGAACTAAAAGGTATTATAAAGAGGAAAGGTAAGCTTTTTTGTTTGTTATGAGTACGATTTAACTAAAAATAATATGTTGGATAGTCGATTTATCGAGAAAGGATAGAGCTATATTAAGTGACGCAGATGAAGTTGCGTGGGTCAGCTAGTAATATTATAAAGCTGAAGAGTTTGTTTGTTTGTTTGTTTGAACGGGGTAAACTCTGGAACTACTGGTTAGAATTAAAAAAATATTTTAGTGTTGGATAGTCCATTTATCGAGGAAGGCTTTAGGCTATAAAACATTACGCTACGATCAATAGGAGCGGAGCATAAATGAAAAATGTTGCAAAAACGGGAAAAGATATTCCTTTTTAAGAGCTTCCGTTGCGTGCGCTGCGAAAACGGTTTAAGTTACGTAAATACTATGTATTAAGAAATTGTTCCCCTTTAAAAGTTCTAAAAAAAGTACGCGATAGCATATGTTTATCTTTTAAGATTGACTCACTGTAATCATTTTTTAATAATTAAATGTTAGGTTAAAAATAATGATATTTTGCGAAGCTTATTTAACCCATATGGTATTAATCTGTATCTATATAAATGTGTTTGTTAGCACGGAAATTCAATATAGAATATTTGTGCCTTTTACTCTATACAGTTTAAACAAATATCTTAGAAGATATCGCAATGTAAAAATATACGGGCGACAAAATAATTAAGCGCGTGGCAGTCATTCGGTCCGGTGCGGTAGATACGTTAGGATTCTGGCCTCTGGAGGCTCCAGAGAAATTCAAATTCAAAATATTTACTGCATCATAATGTTTACAAGTACAAGGTGTTACTGTATATTAAACAGTAAGAGATACCTATAGTAAATGTTACTCTTTAACAATATAATCGAAGCCAATCTAAACTAATAGGTATTCTAAAGAGGAAAGGTAAGATTTTTTGTTTGTTACGAGTACGATTTAACTCAATTTAATATGTTGGATAGTCGATTTATCGAGAAAGGTTATATATTATGTGACGCGGACGAAGTTGCGTGGGTCAGCTAGTTATACATATTTTTGGACTTAGCGTGCATTTGTCAGAGGTCGCAATTTTATTTTTAGAAATCAAGGGGTCCGTTTAAAGTTAAATCTAAGTTTTTGGGGTCCAATCCTTGTCCCATGGCCACCATCTTCGAAAAAGGAGTTCAGATGGCTTTTATGGTTTATCTGATGGATAAAAGGCCTGACAAAAAAATTGTTAACATTTTTAGTTGGTAATAAGATTATCTAGAAGTTTTCTCAAGTAAGTTTTTGTTCCATTTCTAGTCTGCCACTGCCCGGCCGCGAAGTCGCGCTCGGTGCCGTGCACGCTGGAGACGGGCACGTGCGCGCACTGGTCGTGCGGCGACACGTGCGGGCGCGTGCTGGCGTGCGGCGCGCACGTGTGCCGCGCTGGCTGCCACGCGCCGCCCTGCCAGCCCTGCCAGCTGCTGCCGCAGTACGTGCACACCTGTCCTTGTGGGAACACGCAGTGAGTACTAACGAATACCTGAAAACATAAATAATGCCCGTATGGTGGCGGACGTAAAAAATAGCACCATCCCATATCTTCCCGTGGGTGTCGTAAGTGCCGGGGCACACGATGCGTTGCGGCGCCGCACCGCAAAGATTTCGACGAATCGGCGGGTACACGACCAGTGAAATGGAAGGCGATTCGTCGAAATCTTTGCGGTGCGGCGCCGCAACGCATCGTGTGCCCCGTCACTAAGAGGCGACTAAGGGACTTACCAGAGAATGGGCAGCAGCGTTCTCTGTGCCTTCATAACAACCACACTGCGATCGCCAAGCGTGGCGATTATAGCAAATCCCCCTTTCTGGGGGAGGCCTATGTCCAGCAGTGGACGTCTTATGGCTGAAATGATGATGATGTGTTGATGATAAACAATAAAATGATAATTAAAAAACTTCGCACTTCCACTTATCATTTTTTATGCAATTAAAATGTAGACAATATCACCCAAGACTATAAATAAAAGGAAAACATTTATTATACAAACAGTTCTGCAAATAAAAACGGTCACAATCTGCCGAACCTTTCTCAAGTATGTAGCGGTCTGCCTCCAGTTTAACCAGATGGAGCTCTACCTGTATTTAGCTTAGGGCGAGTGCCTATCTGACCTACAAAACCTAGTTACTGGTCAGCACGGTGAGCCTTTAACAAGCCAAGCAACTTACCTGTCTAGCATATTTTCAACTGTTGGGGTCGGCTTCCAGTCTAACTGGACGCAGCTGGATATTCTATCTATTTGATCTCTTCAACCCAGTTAGTACTACAACATATATCTTTATGATAATCAAAAATATTTTATTTTCATTTACTTGTGATGATTCATTTAAGTTGGAAAAACCTCTAGAATCATTAAAACCCTTGTTTGTCCTTAGGTTGTCGAAAGATTCGCGCAAGACGTGCACGGACCCGATCCCGTTGTGCGGCAACATTTGCGCCAAACCGCTGCAGTGCGGCCCTGCTGGAGATAAACATTTCTGCAAACTTAATTGTCATGAAGGTAACATTGTGATTGAATATTCAACTTTTTGCGCTAAACTGAACGGAGCTAATCCAACGGCGCGCTCACATTGTTTTGCAGTTTCCTCTGTGGTCATCACAATTTTCTTATCAGAATGGCATGCCACCAATGTTAAATACCATGTTCCATTCATTCTGTTGTAAGTTCGGTATTTTTATTATAAATGTAGCTCAGCTAGTCGGTATTGCTTATCGGCGGTGCGCTGACAAGATCACTGCAAACACCAAAAAACGTATTATTTTATAAATACATGCATCGAATGAAACGCATGCATATGGAATTTGTTCAACTTGTTTCTATTATATTACAAAAAAGGATTTTATCAAAACATCAAGAATGAAACGGAGATTATGTCTAGTGTAGTGCTCATACAGAATCTGGCAGGTGCAGCGACGTTACGTATGCTTAGAAGACCAAATTTACTGAACTGCTGCGTGATGCGGGTTCGATCCCCGCACGGAACAAATATTTGTATAGCCTACAGGTAGTTGTTCCGGGTCTGGGTATTTGTGTATGTTACTTTAAATGTTTGTAAACGCACCCACGATACAGGAGAAATTCCTAGTGTGGGGCAACGTTTAAAAAAAAAAGAAAAAAAACTTATCACAACCTGGCTTTTAGAATCTTATAAATAAGTCATCATCATGTATCATAGCAGGTAATCGTATAAAACTCCAATTTGTCACGTTATCCAGGCCCGTGTCCCGAATGCCCCGATAAGACAGTGCTGCAGTGCCGCTGCGGACACTCCAGCCGCGAGGTACCCTGCGCTGATCTCCCTGAGATGTACAACAATGTGCTGTGCCAAAAGAAGTGTAACAAGGTAACTATATCGTACTATACTGAGTTTTTTGGTACATTTCTTAGCTTAGATGGTCATTAGATGCCAGGTGGAAGGCCCACTAGGTCCCATGATCTCCGGTGTAAGTGTGGCAAGGGGACACTGGGTGGTTTCAGTCAGTTGGAGTCTGACAGACCCCTCCGCTCGCCCCTGGAGGAGTGCATCTATGACGATTTTCCACCCAGGAACAAAAAAACAATGGTGGTCATTAGTTGTAGATGAACATCCAGGCACAGGAACACTGGCGAAGACCTGATTTCAAATAATCGAATGCGAAGACGAGCGCAGCAGTGCGGATACGTACAAGATTCAACAAATTACAGGAGAAACCTCTGATTTGTTGAATCTCTCTCACAACTGCCTCCGTGGTCGAGTGGTTTAGGCGTTTGCCTAGTGACCCGGTGGTCGTGGGTTCGATTCCCACGGGAAGCATACTTTGTAAAGTTGTTTCCAGTTTGGCTAGGACATTGAATTTGAATCACCTGATTGTCTGATGATTCCGTGCTTCGGAAAGCACGTATAAGCCGGTGGTCCCGGCCGCCAAATGGCGGTCGTCAAACCATGTCAGAGGCCTTTGTTGCGGCTTAGAAACTCTGACACTAGGGTGTCGTTAGACCTTACTGCCCACACGATAAGAAGAAGAAGACAGGAGAAACTTGAGTTTCAAGCTGTGGTCGGTCGGTCGATTCTTGAAAATTTTCTCTCCATATCCCTCATCTCTGCTTCATTGGCGGTAGTGGTAGCGGTGGTCTGGGTCGCAATTTTTGTTAGTACTGTACCACTTTTCGCAAAGAGCTCCAATGTAGTTGTATGACTATATTTACATCGTAGTTTATATCTTCCCCAGAAACTGTCGTGCGGGCGCCACCGCTGCCGCACGGTGTGCTGCGCGGCCACGTCGCACCGCTGCGCCGTGGTGTGCGGCCGCACGCTGTCGTGCCAGACGCACCGCTGCGAGGAGTTCTGCCACACCGGCCACTGCGCGCCCTGCCCGCGCGTCAGTGAGTACCATACTACTTGTGGCGACAACGACATCTATCGCAACACATGACAACTAAAATGACAAATCCTACATCTCGCTAAGTTATCCGCGACATTAGCTCATATAGAAAATCCCGACTTATGTATGTCGGGCAGTTAGCCCACCAGACACAACACCCGTCTGGTCGGAGGATCCTCCCTTTTCTATGGGGGATGAGGAACTTTACACCCTGTTCCAAAAACTTGTGTCTTGTTATAGCGACACTAATTAAAGATATAGCTTAGGGTTTGCCATGGAGCTGCGGGTTGTTCGAAAAATATATCGCGGCCCTGGACACAAAGGGCTAAGAAGGAACATGGGTGGTTTTTAGTCAGTAGAAGCCTGACTCTCCCTTCCGCTCCGCCCAGAGCGGAAGGAGTCATTTAAAGATTTCCCAGCCTCCTAAAAAAAAATCCAATGCCATGGAGTCATCGAAGGGAAACAAGGGACGATCGGGCGTGTCTTTTGACGCAAGTCGTAGTAGCATGACCATGAAGATACAACTGTCGTGATTATGCTGACTGATTGTCTTTCAGCAGGTAGACAGTCCGGCAAAAATTTCACCGGGTGAAATGTTTCCTTTCTAAATACTATGTGATAACTGATAGTAATGAGTGTGTATATCTCCAGGTTTCGACGAGCTAACCTGTGAATGCGGTGCGGAAGTGATCCTGCCTCCCGTGCGCTGCGGCGCGCGGCCCCCCGCGTGCCTTGCGGCGTGCACGCGCGCGCGCCCGTGCCGCCACGCGCCGCACCACTCGTGCCACTCCGGGGACTGTCCGCCCTGCGTCGTGCTCACCACTAAGCGTTGCCATGGTGATCACGAGGTGAGTTATCCCATATTATGTCGTCGGACTAATTATCAAAATTCGTATCTCCTGCAACGCCATTTTTCTGCGCCATTTCTTATTCCCTAGCCAATTATTCAAAAAAAATATTAGTTAAATATCAAAATACATCCATCCAAAATGGTTTTTAAGTTAAGAAACTTAAAAACCGTTTTACAAAACGCCACGCCATTTTCAAAACCTCTGGAAACTTGTAGAAAATCAGACTTTTTGTTGCTCTTGTAAAATTTGTTCAAGTGGACTTAAGAATTTTGATAATTAGACCAACGATTTGTGTGATAAGCCTGACTTCACCTATTGTGCAGTACAGGCCTCTCTTTACTTGTGTCAATGTCGACATTCTTATGCCAGGCTCAGATAACTACAATGTCGTCTGCCCACCTGATTGTCGTAATAGCTACCCTATTACGACGGTCAGGTGGGCAGACGACAAAAAAAAATAGTCCGTTAGATAGATTTTCAAAAAATATTGGACACGTATTTTTTCTTTTTTCACGTAAACAAACAATTAGACGATACAGTGCTTTGAAAACTCGTGTGACGTCATATTCTAAGACATTAGTATGACATTTTTTACCGGTGAGTGACGGCACAATCCCCCACTCAAATCTTTGACGCGTTTCATCTTCGTCAATTTTTGTTGATTTGATAAAACAAAAAATACGTATCCAATATTTTTCGATAATCAACAGACGGACTAATTAGAATCATATTTTTTTAGTCAGTTAACAGCCCTATTGAATGATTGATGCCTGTATAAATAACAAATTACACTAGCCCTCGAAAATATAGACCATTGGCCAACAATACTCTACTGCCATCACAGATTAAATCTGTCAGTGTCAAGAGCACGTCACAAATGGTCAATATTGGTCACCAAGACGCAGATCGTTGAAAACTGATTATAGATGGCGCAACCATAGCTAGATCTCAATCTGTCCAATAAGGTCAAGCTAGGAAGGAAATATAAAATAACATACCAGATTTTCAACTAGTGACGATGCTTGGAACCAGCTACGCTAGCGCCATTAGCTTTACAATTGCCATCCGCAGATTTCTTCCAAAGAGATTGCCACTTCTGTGGTACCAGGATCTTTTGACGCTTGACATCGTCAGGAGAGTACTGTTTGTAAAGCAGGACACCGTTTGTACATCAAATCTGTATTCATCATCATTCATCAATCATCACAAACAAAACAGGCTCAATATGTTTAATATAACGATTTGCTTCACGTAGTTGTCACAGATTCGCCGCTTTAATTATAGAGCATCTGATGTGTGAGGGTAGCGGTAGCCCAGCGTTGGCGGCCCCGACTTACGAACAGTAAGCCGTGGGTTCGAACCCAGGCAGGCGCATTACTTTGTGTAATTTATTTCATCACCGCTACTCTCAATACGGTGAGGGAAAACATCGTGAGAAAACCGGCATGTAAAACCAAAAAAATCGAAGACATACATCTACCAACCCGCACTGGGCCCACTTGGTGGATTATAGCCCATCCCTCTCCTAGCGAGGTGTCCTGAGTCCCTACAGTGGACTCGGGCTACACATTATAGGCTGATGATGAACTGGTGTGTGTATCAAAGTGAATCAAACGCGTCATGTAGCAGTGATGTGCTAATAAAATCCTCATTATGATATTCTGTTGCACAGGAGAGGAAAACCATACCGTGTTCTCAAGAAGAGTTCTCATGCGGTCTGCCGTGCGGTAAGCCGTTACCTTGCGGCAAGCATACCTGTATCAAGACCTGTCACAAGGGACCCTGTGACACTGGCAAGTAAGTACCTACTGCCAAAGAGTTTTATATTTAAAACATTTTGGTTTATGTTTTCTTTATTCTAGGCTAGTTGATTGAATTTAAAAAAAATGGTTAAATACCTTTGAATAGATATATGTTTTTAATTGAACTTTAACATAAATGTATTTTACGGTATAAAAATCCAATTTAAATGTGTGATATTTATTACTTCAGCTACAGCCACTTGATTCAACAGCATCTTTAAATCAAGTCGGCTAGGTTGGTCCGTGGGTGGGTACATTACACACCGAGTTTTCTTTGTACCTCGGAAAGCGCGTAAGCAGGCGGACCCGGCTCTCAGGTAGTCAATGGCCTGAAAGTCTGACAACCAGTTTCATCAATATTATCCAGTACTTACTGGGTTGTGGATGTGAAATAGAGAGGCTCCATGTAAGTTACTGGTGTTCAGCTGCATTCAGTTAGACTAGATACAGATCCTCACATCATTGGGGAAAGGTTAGGCAGATAATTGTTGTCGACTTTGTTAAATCCTACTTCCATAGCTATATAATTTATCAAAAGTCTTTAAACATTCCTCATGGAAGCGGGCAAGTTTTGATCTAGCAAAACATAGACTTTTTTTTTTAAAACGTTGCCCCACACTAGGATTTTTTCCTGTATCGTGGGTGCGTTCACAAACATATAAACTCACATACACAAATACCCAGACCCGAAAGAACTATCTGCAGGCCATAAAAATATTTGTTCCGTGCGGTGATCGAAACCGCGACACGCAGCGCAGCAGTCGAATCGCTCAGCCACTGCGCCAACCGTGCCGTCAACTTTTTCGATCACAGAAGAAAACATTGTCAGATAAAAACGATTATTTTTTCCACACGTAACCTTGTCACTCCATCACCCAGGTGCACCCAACCGTGCACAGAGAAGCGTCCGTGGTGCGGGCACCCGTGCGCCGCGCCGTGCCACGCGGGCGCCGCCGGCGCGTGCCCCAGCGCCGCGCCGTGCCGCCGCGCCGTGCGCGCCACGTGCGCGTGCGCCCGCCGGCACGCCGACCGGCCCTGCTGTGATAATGCCAGGGATTATGCCAAGTAAGTGATACTTCAAAGAACGGCCATGGAGTTTCCTTTCTCATTCTTTTCTATATTTTTTTATTTATTTAGTTATGGACAATAAATCCATCTTGTTAGTGAAAAAGTACCTTAAAACAATGGCAACAAAAGTAAATAGTTGTCCGAGGCAGGTTGCTCAGAGAACGATCGAGCAAGAGATCAGCTATCTAGTTGGCCATCTTCTCCACGTAATGCCTCTGAACAGGGGAGTAAGACCTCTCCGCTAGTACTTTCAGGATACTATTGTTACTGACCCGCGTTCACTGCATCAGCAACTTTTTTGCGTATGACTGCATGGAATAGGGATATTTACTAACTAAAAAAAATATGATTTTAATTAGTCCGTCTGTTAGATTATCGAAAAATATTGCATACGTATTTTTTGTTTTATCAAATCAATAAAAATTGACGATGATATAACGCGTCAAAGATTTGAGTGGGGGGTTGTGACGTCACTCACCGGTAAAAAATGTCATACTAATGTCTTAGAATATGACGTCACACGAGTTTTCAAAGCACTGTATCGTCTTCATTGTTTGAATACGTGAAAAAAAAAAAACTTGTCCAATATTTTTAGAAAATTTATCTGACGGACTAATTAGATTTTTTTTGTTAACTACCCTATTAGTCGGGTTTTACGAAAATATCTCTGATACAGAAACGGAGCAGTCCCAAACTTCCAATAGCGTCCTAGAAAACATTATACTAATATTGGACTCGTAAGGCATCTAGCGTTCTTTTGATAGAGATCTACGCTTTGCAATGGGCAACTACAACACCTTTACAAGTTATTATGCCTTGTGACTGTAGCTTCGCTGTTTTTGGTTTTCTGACATTCGAAAGTACCTGTAATGGTCTAATTGAAATAAATGCTTTGAGTTTTTTTGAGTGATGAGGGCTTGGACAAATAAAACTGATGTACCAATACTAATTGTCTTACCAAACAGTGTAGTGTTATGGAGTTACTGGGTTGTGCTATTCAACGGTAATTTCCTGTATAACGTATTTTTGATGTATTGATTTGGAACCAGTTACACTGGAAGCCAAATCTGAAATAGTTGGGAAAAGGCAAGACAGCTGATGTTATTACTCGATAAATAAAATGGGAACTATATCTGAAGTCAATCTTTGCTTTTGTTTTTTTTCTTTCTCCAAAAAAAAAACATCTTTGAAATATACGACTGTTTCCTTATTTTAGTTTTCTTTTTGTGTATTTTATGACCAACAATTTTTTGGTACAACAATATTTTTTTTATTTTGTTTTTTATACAAACAATAAATATATTTTTATGATTTTGGATATGCAAGGGCACAGTAATCCATGAACGTGTAAGTGCTGACTTGAACTTTCTTGTCTCGTATCAGTATTTATAACCGAAATCTTCCTCTACAGGATGATGAGCGCTCTGGCAGCCACGAAGATATCAGAAGGTGGATCAGTGGACTTGTCAGATGTACAACGTCCCGGAAGTATGCTGAAAACGTAAGATTTTTTTCACCTCACTTACTGTTAACTAGCTGTTATTTTTAAATAATACTAGCCTAATTAATGTAAATGTGGATGGATGGAGAGGGAGAGGAAGACCAAAGAAAAGTTGGATGGAGTGTGTGAGGTGTGATATGAAAAAAGGAATAAATGATAACGTGACGACTGACAGGGCAGAATAGAATAAAAAGACGTGTTGCGCCGACCCCAAATGACATGGGATAAGGGCAGGAAGATGATTACTAGCCAGAGGCAAATCAAATGAATTTCCAATTAGTTTTTTTAATTTTTTTATTTGGAATGGGCTTGCTCTTGACCTCAATCTTGCCCTAAGAGCAGAGATGAGGTCGACGATGGAACGAGCTTACCCAGAAGAAGCCTATTTACTCGCGACTTAAATAGATTGTTTATAACAACTTTATAACAATTATCCTGCCATAAAAACAAAATCAATCAGAAGTGACTTAATAGATCAAAATGACTTAATAGTTACTCTGGATCGATTTTAGGACATGGCGTCCAATCTCATCAGAGACCAGCCTTTGAGCCAGGAGATATTATTGTGCACAAGAGTTTGCACACACGTTTGTTTTCTATTCTCTTCACTGCCATAGTCCGAAGGGACGGCAATGTGACAAGACCGGACAAATATTAGACGCAACACCAACGGCTTACGGTGCGCACCGATCCCGTCGGGCCTGCGGGTTGTTCGCAAGAGATACCGCGGCCTCGACATGAAAGGCTAAGAAGGAACATGAGTGGTTTTTAGTCAGTAGAAGTCTAACACTCCCTTCCGCTCTGCCCAAGAGCGGGAGGGGTTATTTGATGATTTTCCACACGCAAAAAAAAAAAGGTGCGCACCGATGCACGGGTGTACCAAACTATCAGTTCACAAACTCCGACCTTTCACACAGTATCCTTCACTAGTATCACACATCTAGGTTCAATATAATAATATATTGTTTAATTTATTTCCCAGTCTCGAATGCGACGACGAATGCCGCGTGGAAGCCCGCACCCGCCAGCTCGCCCTAGCGCTGCAGATACGCAACCCCGACGTGTCCGCCAAGCTGGCGCCGCGCTACAGCGAGCACGTGCGCTCCACGGCCGCGCGCGAGCCCGCGTTCGCGCACCAGATACATGACAAGCTCACTGAGCTCGTGCAGCTCGCTAAGAAGGTAAGGGAAGTGAAATAGAAGGACATACATCCAGAATAGACACAAAAACCTTGACCCACCAAGAACGGGAACCTTATACAGGCTGGTTCCGACGATACGATAATAAATGAAACCACACCTGTGGTTTCAGTTCTAGTTCATAGGAACATTTTTAAACTATCAAATAAATCCTAACACCTTCGTGGTGCCGACGATACGACAACAAACTACCTAAATGTCTTTGCCAAATTCTTTTGTTAAATTTTATTTCCACTCGTTAATCGGTGCAAATTATTCCTAAGGTTAGTAAACCAATATTTGTTTGTAAATTGTAGTGTATTTCGTTAACAGTTTTATGCTACTTAGTTTTATTGTTTTTTTTTTTTAATTTTTTATTTTGGTGTTAAATCTTTTTTGATAGTTTAATAATGTTCCTATGGACTAGAACTACCAGTGGTTTCATTTATTGTCGTATTGTCGGCACCAACCTGTATTCGGAGGTTTGTTATTTTTTTTAAATGCTTCATCTTGAATCTATTTCAGAGAGTCTTCTTTTATTTTCAGTTCATTGATTTGTTTCTTATTGTCTCTTAAGAGGTTTTTAATTTGTTCGCCCTGCTTCTTTGATTCCATTATAGTATCAATCAGTTCCTTATGTTTGGCCTCTTGTTGTTCAGTCCATAATTTAAACATGTTTCTCAATTCCATTTGAAGTTCTGGATAGTCATGAGTCTGCTTGCGTTTCCTCGTCGGTATGATGAAGATTCGGCTGAGATGAACATTTCTCTCCCGAAGGTGAACCCCTCATCTTGAATCTGATTTCCTTACCTTTACTATGCAAAATTTGTGACGTATACGTAAACTTGGTTTGATGTTTTTTCTTACGGACAAAGTAAAATAGTTCCAAATCCGAGGACTTATGGTGTATTTTGTTTATCACTGAATTTTATGAGTAATATTCTTATAATAGTAACTAGCAGCACGTCCGTTCAAAACAGCGACTGACCGCTATTCTATATGTGTTTACGGTTTTGCTAACCGTTTAATTTTTGGGATTCCCCGTCTAATTTCAGACACAAAATACATATAAAAGTATTTACCTCGATACCTACCTAGTATTTACCTTGCGGCATTAAGTCTGCCTATGTACCACTTTTGTACATGTAGTTTAAATAAAAAATACAACAGGGGGTTGGAAGATTTCTCTATAAAGCGTGGCCTGCCTAATTTCCGCCGTTTTATTGTATTATCAAAACACCGGCCATACAGAAAACCCATATAAATTAATAGCAGGTATCAATCTATCAATACAAACAAGTTTTGATTGCGACAAAATCTTCTAAAGCGTAACGTTTACGAGATATACATCCATCAGTAAAACTTTATTTTTAATTAGCCACAGAAACCTATATAAATCAGTAGCAAGCATTATTACAAATAAATGTTGTTTGAGACAAAATCTTCTAAAGCGTCACATTTCTGAAATATAAGCCATTCGGAAACATGACACTTTAGAAGATTTAGTCTCTTTCAATTAGTGATGGGCGGAGGATAAATTCTCGGAGGATAAAAACTCGAGTATTTATCAGAAATGGATAAATACTCGTTATTACTCGTTTTTATCGGATATTTACTTAAAATGATGGATAAATATTATTTTTGCGCATGGGTTGGTTTTTCGTATTGAATGGCTAGTAGATTTCGATGCTAATGGTCTTTGGGGGGGGTGTGAGGAACAGGGTGTAAAGTTCCTCATCCACAATAGAAAAGGGAGGATCCTCCGACCAGACGGGTGTTGTATCTGGTGGGCTAACTGCCCGACAACTGTAAGTCGGGATTTTCTATATAGGCTAATGTCGCGGATAACTTTGATAGCGCGATGCAGGATTTGTCATTTTAGTTCTCATGTGTTGCGATAGATGTGGTTGTCCATCACTCCCCTCCGAGACCGGAGGTCGATAGCAGGTTGAGTCTTGATGCTTGCCAGCCCAGTGGAAGGTTCCAGTGAGTCGGAACTGTCTGCGGTGATGCCCCAGTGAGTCGGGGTGATGCTGCATTATGTTCCAGTGAGTCGGAGTGATGCAGTGCTGCGTAGTGGCTGGCTGCTGCGTCGACCAGGAGAGAAGTGAGTCTCTGCTTGCTGACCGGCCGAAGTGCAGTGTGCTGTGCCAAGGTCGCTGATGTGGCTGAGGGTGATGACCAGGTATGCTCTTCCGCTGCATGCTGGTGGTCAGGATACCCGTTGAAGCCGTGGTTGCTTATATTATTACTTTAGTAATTTTCTTTGTGTATGTGGCGACAGCGACATCTATCGCAACACATGCGAACCAGTTGGCTAATACAACATCGCGCTATCAACTTTATCAGCGACATTAGCGTATATAGAAAAGCCCGACTTATATATGTCGGGTAGTTAGCCCACCAGTCAACACCCGTCTGGTCGGAGGATCCTCCCTTTTCTATGGGGGATGAGGAACTTTACACCCATTTCCTCATACCCCCCAAACTGGTGGCCCCGAGGACGAACGTCAGCGCAGCCTTCGTGCAGCTACTTCAAACGTCATCATCACAAGGGTAACTCCTGGTGGAATGCGGAACTCAGTAAGCTCAGGCAAACCATGCGCAGACAATTCAACAGAGCCAAAAACTCCAGACTACCAGAAGACTGGGACTCATACAAAAAAACACAATACACCTTCAAAAAACAAGTCAGGAATGCCAGCAGGGCAGCCTGGCGGAAATTCTGTGAAGAAATTGAATCGAACAGCGAAGCCGCGCGTGTGAGAAAGATCCTATCTACCGACCAAGACCGCACCCTCGGGTCGCTGAAAACCCCAGACAACACATACACCAAGTCGGACCACGAAACAAGAAAAGTTCTTTTGGAAACCCACTTCCCAGATTGCCATCTCTCCGAGGACAGAACCTGGGCAGACGAGCCAACCCACACAGCAAGTGACCAAGACTGGGCCAGAGCCCGCACCATGGTTACCGCAGAGAGAATAAAATGGGCAATAAATACGTTTAAACCATACAAATCCGCAGGCTTAGACAAGATCCTCCCTGCCCTGCTACAATGGGGAGTAGACGCTCTAACGCCATGGCTGACCGTCATCTACCAAGCCTGCATAGCACAGAAATATATACCACTTGCATGGCGAGAGGTGAAAGTCATTTTCATCCCTAAACCAGGCAAACCAGACTACACACAACCCAAGGCGTACAGACCAATAAGCCTAACATCCTTCCTACTGAAAACCCTCGAGAGACTCTGTGACCGACACATTCGGGACGGACCTCTTCGGGAGCAACCACTTCACAAACAACAACACGCGTACTCCACAGGAAAATCAACAGAAACTGCGCTGCATAGTGTGATCTCCAAGATCGAATGTGCAGTGGACCACAAATGCTCTTCACTAGCAGTCTTCATTGACATAGAAGGCGCTTTTGACAAAACCATCTTCCATAGCATCAACGCAGCCCTCGAGGAATCCGGTGTGGACCCGACCCTGCGAGGATGGATCACAAACATGCTCAGACTGAGAGCCGTACAAGTTACGATAAACGACACCACTAGAGCCATAGTGGCGAAGGGCTGCCCCCAGGGTGGTGTCCTCTCGCCACTTCTATGGAACCTAGTAGTAGACAGCCTCATCAAACGTCTCAATAGCAGAGGCTACTACACGGTGGGTTACGCTGATGATCTGACCATAATAATAAACGGCACACACGAAAACACACTATGCAACCTTATGCGCCAAGCTCTAAGAATAGTAGAAGACTGGTGCAAAGAATACAAACTAGCAGTGAACCCTACCAAAACCGAACTCGTCCTCTTCACAAAGAAAAGGAAGCTGGCAACGTTACAATTGCCAAGCTTCTTTGGGACAACCCTAAGCCTATCAACTGAAACCAAGTACCTGGGCATCTATTTGGATAAACAGCTGAACTGGGCAAAACACACTGATTACATCATCACAAAAGCCAGTATAGCCCTATGGCAATGTAAGAGACTCCTCGGGAGAAATTGGGGCATAAGCCCCAAAATCACCTACTGGCTTTACACCACAGTTATTAGACCAGTCGTTACATACGGCTCTTTAGTCTGGTGGCCCAGGACCAACTTAAGTACAACCCAAAAGGATCTCGAGAAACTACAAAGATTTGCCTGCGTAGCAATCACCGGCAGCATGAGAACTTCCCCCACTGCTGCCTTACAGGTGATGCTGGGGCTACCTCCCCTACACCTCGTCGTAAGAGAGGAGGCGGCCATAGCCACTTTCAGACTCGAAGTATCCGGCACCCTAAGAAATGATTCCAGAATCAAACACACACGCATCAAAGAAGATGCAATCAAAGAACAGCCGATGATGACATCACCCATCGACAGAATCCTGAAGACCCACTGCTTCCAAAAACACTACAACGTAGAGCTCATTGAAGAGTGGTGTGACTACTCAGGTACAAGAGAGCTAAGGATTTACACTGATGGATCAAAAACCAACGATGGGACAGGCGTCGGGGTGTTCTCCGACGACCTAAACATTAAGATATCCAAACCACTTGGAATGCTCAACTCTGTTTACCAAGCAGAATGTGTAGGTATTATCCAAGCGGCACACGCTATAGAGGCCAGGGAGGTTACGGATACTAACATTCGAATACTCTCCGACAGTGCCTCAGTTCTTCAATCCCTAAAAAATAATCAGATCACGTCGAGACTAATACTAGAATGCCACAAGGCCTTAGAACGAATCACGGTACTGAATCACAACACGGTGACACTACAATGGATTAGAGGTCACAGCGGATCACTCGGAAACGATGCGGCTGACGAACTTGCCAGAAGAGGATCCAGCACAAAACCCTACGGACCCGAACCCATTGTGCCCATTCCTTTCAAGCAGCTAAGAAGCTGGCTAAAAGACCACACTCTAATACAAGCGGAGAGGTGGTGGACCTCGACACCAGGGTGTAGGCAATCCAAGGAAGCTATGCCATCCCTGGATATAAAGCTGACCAGGCGCCTTCTGCGCCTGGACAGGGATAGCCTGCGTCTGGTGGCGGGGACCATCACTGGACACTGTTCACTGAATAAGCACCTCCACACCCTAGGAATCACAGACAGTCCCCTGTGCAGAGCATGCATGGAGGCGGAGGAGACGGTGGCGCATGTGCTCCTTGAGTGCACAGGCGTTACCAAGATTCGTGAGGAAACCCTAGGAACACCAAGATCCCTTGTGGATGCCCTGAGGAGACCGGGAAGTCTGATCTGCTTCTGGAGGGAAGTAGGCTGGTTAGAGTGATCGGCCAACATGGCTCACGCACAATGGTCCACTTTAAGGACCAAGTGCGGAAACCCAAACCCCCAATAATAGATAGAATAGACGTCATCATCACTTCCTCAAGCCTTCGAGCAGCGAGTCATACCGCCACCCAGCAACCACGGCTTCATTTGGTATCCTGACCACCAGCTTGTAGCGGAAGCGCATACCTGGTCCTCAGCCTCATCAGCGACCTTGGCACAGCACACCGCACTTCGGCCGGTCAGCAAGCAGCGACGCACTTCTCTCTTGGTCAACGCAGCAGCCAGCCACTACGCAGCACTGCATCACTCCGCGCCCTCTGTACATACTATGCAGCATCACCCCGACACACTGGAGCATCACCGCAGTCAGTTTCGACTCACCGAAAACTATGCGGCATTCGGTTCCAACTCACTAAAACCTCCCACTGGCTTGGCAAGAATCAAGACTCAACCTGCTATCGACCTCCAGTCTTGGAGGGGAGCGATGTGGAGACAGTGACATCTATCGCAACACATGCGAACTAATTGGCTAATCCTACATCACGCTATCAACATAAACCGCGACATTAGCCAATATAGAAAATCCGGACTTACATCCGTTGCATGTCGTCGGGCAGTTAGCCCACCAGACACAACACACGTCTGGTCGGAGGATCCTTCCTTTTCTATGGAGGATGAAGAACTTTACCCCCCGTTCCTCATACCCCCCAAATATATAACAATTATTTAAGTATCTCACAAAATACGTATAGTTTTTTCTGATTTGGATAGTGATTGGCGAACATTTTCATGATTGGGTGAAATCATTGTTAATAAAGGCTTTTCATAATTGTTAAAGTGATTAATAAAGTACGGTACATATCAATTTATCAGGATTTCATTTATTTCAATTCTTTTGTTTGTAAATTGATAAAATTTACGTTACAAAAAATGGAGATAGTATTTATCCGCTGTTTTGGATAAATACTCAAGTAAAAACGGACATTTATGAGTATTTATCCATTTTGAGTATTTATCCGGATACAATCCCAACACTGCTTTCAATACGTGTTTGTATTGATGCCAGCTATCGTTTCATACAAATTTTATCAATGGCCGCTATTTTTTTATAAATAATAGGCGGAAGTCAGACAGGTCAAATACTTCAAAGCCCCTTGACCAACGATATCCTCATAATGTATTTTTGTCCTGCAGTCCAAACAGAAGACCCGCGCGCACTCGTTCCCGTCAATGAACTGGCAGAAGCGCCAGTTTATACATGAGCTGTGTGAGCACTTCGGCTGCGAGAGTGTTGCCTATGACGCTGAGCCGAATAGGAACGTTGTGGCTACTGCTGATAAAGAGAAGGTAATGTTGTTGTAATTATTTGTTACTTTATTTGTGTGTTTGTAGTGTTTGACTGTATCAAACACTAGCGGACGTCACGCGGTTTCACCCGCGTAGTTCCCGTTCCCGTGGGAATACAGGGATAAAAAGTAGCCTATGTCACCCGTGGATAGTGTAGCTTCCCAACGGTGAAGAATTTTTGAAATCTGTCCAGTAGTTTCGAAGCCTATTCGTTACAAACAAACAAACAAATCTTTCCTCTTTATAATATTAGTGTAGATTAGCGAGTGAATGCGCTATTGTCAAACGTACCTGCGGCTCTTACGGCCAAACACGGCTGTCAAATGGTCGTGTTCTTTGTTGCTCAACGTAACATTATACCCTCTCCCGCAGTCGTGGCTGCCAGCCATGAGCGTACTGGAGGTGCTGGCGCGCGAGGCAGGCAAGCGGCGCGTGCCCGGCCCGGTGCTGCGTGCGCCGCCCGGCGCGCCCAGCGCGGCGCCCGTGGGCAGCGGCGCCAACACCAGGTACGTACACACCTACATGTGCTGCAGTGCGGCGCGTGCCCGGCCCGGTGCTGCGTGCGCCGCCCGGCGCGCCCAGCGCGGCGCCCGTGGGCAGCGGCGCCAACACCAGGTACGTACACACCTACATGTGCTGCAGTGCGGCGCGTGCCCGGCCCGGTGCTGCGTGCGCCGCCCGGCGCGCCCAGCGCGGCGCCCGTGGGCAGCGGCGCCAACACCAGGTACGTACACACCTACATGTGCTGCAGTGCGGCGCGTGCCCGGCCCGGTGCTGCGTGCGCCGCCCGGCGCGCCCAGCGCGGCGCCCGTGGGCAGCGGCGCCAACACCAGGTACGTACACACCTACATGTGCTGCAGTGCGGCGCGTGCCCGGCCCGGTGCTGCGTGCGCCGCCCGGCGCGCCCAGCGCGGCGCCCGTGGGCAGCGGCGCCAACACCAGGTACGTACACACCTACATGTGCTGCAGTGCGGCGCGTGCCCGGCCCGGTGCTGCGTGCGCCGCCCGGCGCGCCCAGCGCGGCGCCCGTGGGCAGCGGCGCCAACACCAGGTACGTACACACCTACATGTGCTGCAGTGCGGCGCGTGCCCGGCCCGGTGCTGCGTGCGCCGCCCGGCGCGCCCAGCGCGGCGCCCGTGGGCAGCGGCGCCAACACCAGGTACGTACACACCTACATGTGCTGCAGTGCGGCGCGTGCCCGGCCCGGTGCTGCGTGCGCCGCCCGGCGCGCCCAGCGCGGCGCCCGTGGGCAGCGGCGCCAACACCAGGTACGTACACACCTACATGTGCTGCAGTGCGGCGCGTGCCCGGCCCGGTGCTGCGTGCGCCGCCCGGCGCGCCCAGCGCGGCGCCCGTGGGCAGCGGCGCCAACACCAGGTACGTACACACCTACATGTGCTGCAGTGCGGCGCGTGCCCGGCCCGGTGCTGCGTGCGCCGCCCGGCGCGCCCAGCGCGGCGCCCGTGGGCAGCGGCGCCAACACCAGGTACGTACACACCTACATGTGCTGCAGTGCGGCGCGTGCCCGGCCCGGTGCTGCGTGCGCCGCCCGGCGCGCCCAGCGCGGCGCCCGTGGGCAGCGGCGCCAACACCAGGTACGTACACACCTACATGTGCTGCAGTGCGGCGCGTGCCCGGCCCGGTGCTGCGTGCGCCGCCCGGCGCGCCCAGCGCGGCGCCCGTGGGCAGCGGCGCCAACACCAGGTACGTACACACCTACATGTGCTGCAGTGCGGCGCGTGCCCGGCCCGGTGCTGCGTGCGCCGCCCGGCGCGCCCAGCGCGGCGCCCGTGGGCAGCGGCGCCAACACCAGGTACGTACACACCTACATGTGCTGGAGTGCGGTGCGTGCCTGTTCTCGAGATTCCTTTACTATTAATTTTTTGTTTATTTTATTGCTAATAATAATAATAAAGAGGTTGTCGACATGTGGCACGTGAATAGGGCAGTCATTGTGCCGATAATCGTGTCTGCCAATGGCTTAATAGCCAAGAGCCTCGACGAACATCTAAGGTGGCTCTCGCTTGGTAGCTGGATCGGGCTTGATCCAGAAGGCAGTACTTCTGGACACGACGTGCATTGTCAGGAGGTTCCTCTCTCAAGAGCCCTGACCACCGGTAGGTCGGACCCTGATCCCAATGCCGGTGGGCTACTATTTTTAATATCTTTTCTTTTAATATTTAAAAATGTATTTAGGATGTAAGAAAATGAAAATTTAACATTTAACAACAAAATAAAATTCTAAATAGGCCTACTCTTGACCTCGATCACACCTGATTCTACTCTCCCTTCCATCACAGATCTGGCTGGGCAACACTCACCTCCACGAACGCATGGGCCGCCCGCAGCCAGCCGAAACCTCAGCAGTCTCAGCAACAGTCGCAGCAACCGCAACTGCAACCAGCCGCAGAGAAAATCGACTACTTCGACAACCCGCCCGACAACTAGGCGGCTAGCTCAAATTGTAGCGTAGGAGGGTACACTCAGTGCATATTATATTATGTTATAACCTTTATTTTAAACATTTAAGGCATATTCATCAAAGTTACTTTTTGAAGAGCTACACTATGGTGAAAAATGCTGTCTACTTTGTATATTTTCCGCTAGATGGCGCTGAAGTCAACCCTTTCCAGTTTCTTATTTTGCGGCCACGACCAGCGACCCCTCTATAACGATTATCCTATAAGGGGTGGCTTAACTCTGCAATCTTAACACTTTCGGTGCCAAGTTCAAATTATCCATTTTTATTTGTCTGCCGTGTGAGGACAAGTCATCTATAGCTACGTATATCGACGACTCGAAGGCGGGTTGGGGGTACACAAACGATTTTTATTCGACCCATATCCTGGGTGCTTGGTACCGAAAGAGCTAAAAGACTCTTTGTGAACTATTTAATTGTCCAGTAACCCTTACAAACTTTGCTCTACAACACAAATAACTTTGGTGTGCATGCAACCATAACATTATCGACGTTCCCACTACTGGAATCAGGCCTATCCCAGTGAGAAGGACGATTATTTAAACTTAGGTTAATTTTGGCCTGGCGCCATTTTTATTGGGATTCGTATGCGTAGGGGTGCAGTGGCGGCCCTAGAGTGTCGCAAGCGCACTGGGCACCATCCCGCGAAAACACTTCGTGTGTTTCTCTTCTTCAGCTTATTAAACAAAATGATGGGTAGGATAATTCTCGACTTCAGAAGTATAAGGTTGGATGTACAAAACTCTCTGTTTGTACATCCGACGTTATGCTTCCGAGAATTATATTTCCAAATGTACAGAAGATCGAAGTTTTAGTGAATTGAAACTAATTAAATCACACTTACGCTAGCAAGTTGCTCACAATTATTAATATAAGTACATCATCTGCCTAGCCTTTTCCCAACTATGTTGAGGTCGGCTTCCAGGCTCGGGATGCAGCAGAATTCCAGTATTTTACATGTAAGTGAGTGACTGTCTAGATGACCTCCACAACCCAGTTCGACTGGGTAATAATTGGCTATTTGACTTCTGCTAAAAATTCGCGAAATTGTTATGTTATTTCAAAGAACTAACAGAAATAACACAATGTGAGAAAAAAGTAATAAAATCGATTAAAAAATGGAGTAGTTACATTCTTTAGAAGTTTTTGGTAGGGGCACTTTCTATCATTGTTGCGCGAAAGGGCCATTTGTACTACGTAACTATGGCGTTATGAAATATGACGTCACGTTTCTATAGCGCTGTCTTTGTCTAACACGTCATTTAAAATGAGGTAAAACTAAGCCATTTTTTTGATCGATTTCATTACTTTTTTTTACACATCGTGATATTTTTGTAAGTTCTTTGAAATAATATAACATGTTCGTGAATTTTTAACAGTAGTCTAATAGCCAATTAAGATACTGAATAAATAAAATCTATGTCAGGATCTACTTTGCTGATTGCCATATTCTAAGACCGCCTCTGCACAGGTTTTTCAATTTTATAAATAGGATAATATGAAATTTGCTCGATTCTTGTGGAATAGACGGAGGGTAATGAAAGGAACTTATATTTATTGTTTGAACTAGGAACCTGTATTTGCAAAAGTTCCAAATGAAAAGAGCAGCGAGTATTTTTCGCAACTGTTGTTTATTGGACAGAGTTCTCACCGAAAGTGATTAGCCGCGTACTGACTGAGCGGGCAGCCTCGCGAGGCAAATGTTGCGCGGCAAGCGTCCGAGGCTGCTCGCTCAGTCAGTACGCGGTTAATAGTCAGCGATATATACAGGATGGAAGGTACATCGAGGCACAAACGGTTACCGGTGTTTTTATACATTTTGACAAAGTCGGTATTGAGTAACGGCTGTTTTTTCTATTGGGTCAGAATTATGTATTGACTACGTTGTAACTGTTTGTATGTGTCAATGTCGATATTTCCACCCTGTATGTATCTAATAAGTATACAGGCAGAAATCTTTATAATTCTAGTACACTGAAAAAATTGTTTACAATTTTGTTTTATAAAGTGTTTTGCATTAAGCGACTGATGTCAAACGCTGTATCTATCTATCTATATGGACATCAGCCATTAAATGTTTCTGTATAATCCTAAAAGTAAAAACAAGTTACCTGGGTGTATACTTATTAGCTTGTTTGACTGTACATTTCTTGAGCGAGGAACAGGATGCCTGATGATCAAGAGTGTTTGGTTTGGCAAAAAATGAGGTAAAAAGATTGACTGAGAATTGGTTGGAATGTAGTACATCCAGTGATTTTTGAGAAGATAATTATAGGTACTTTTACATTATATTTTTGGTTTTATCAATTAGTTTGTCCAATCAATTAGATTTTTGCTTTAATAGTCATATAAAATAGCTTCTTTGTTGATCTCCCAGTTATTTATTTCAACAATATAGTTAATGTATTCATGCTTGCGCATTTTATTTTTGTTTATTTGTATTTTTTTTGTGCACTGAGTGTTCATCAACAGACAATAGAGTCAATTTTATAATTGTTTACTACTCTTATTGTAATGTATTTGTACACTAAATCAAAATATCAAATTAAGGGATAGAATTTTCTAATGGGTAGGGCAACTATATTCGGCATATGATTTCATAGCACGACAGAGGAATGTCTGCTTTTTGCATTTTTAAATTTTTTAAATATATGAATAATCTCCAAATATTATAATAGCTCCTATACACGATAGCAAATACCGGCAAAAACATAGCAAGTCTTAATAAAACAATGGATATTCACAGACCAGTAAAGGCCATTGTGTAAAGGAGCGCTCAAAAAAAAATCTAGCACAAATGTGAAGCACCTAATATTATAGCTAGCCCCTTTACCCATCATAATTCATCGCGTTTTATTACATAGATATTTTAGTGAAACATTATCATATATATTTATAGATAAATGTTAAAAAACCAATAACCGTATAGATTTATCTTTAACCCGACTATGGTCAAACTTGTTTTTGTTAATACTTGTTAAAGTTATCTCTAGTTGTTTCCCAGTTATTCACAAAAAAAAAACCACAGTGTTCCTTATTTCTATATCGATAAGGTTGTTCTTGGGTTACTTCTGTCAAAGGTAAAATAACTATATAGCTGAACGTGCTCATGAACTCTCCAACCCTTTCGGCTTTCTTTCGGCCTTTCGGTCGCACCTCCTGGTTAATCTTTAGTCGGGTAGAAGGCCTAATAAATGTCATATGTAATTGCAGTTGTCAAAATATGGATTTGATTAAACAGCCTGCGTAACTTTCGCCATTTTAATATATTTTTTAAATAGTGGATGGATTACCGTTCGGGAAATGTGCCACGCGGACCGTAACATGATTTGGCCGAAGTGACACATGAGATCACTTGAGATCTGATTTGGTTCACAACAAATCAACCGAATTGAAAGCCGGCCGGGGTGCAGTCACGAACATATGTGCGCCCCTAACGAGCAGCCCTTAAATATACTAATCGCACTACGCCACAATATTTGAACTTTAAAGAAAAAACTACAGTATTTCTGTTATTACAGTATAAAATATTTATAAAACACCAATTTACCGTTGAATGATTATAAAAATATTATCCATAATTTTATTGTTATAGCAAGCTTACAATACACATAATTTATAAACAGTTTGATATAGAATTGTTTAGGTCATGTTTTCAATAGATATTCTATCATTTTACCTTCCTTATAAAAAAATTTCAAGCCACATCGCTCTGAGAAGCTCTAAACAAAATGTATACATTTTACAAGCTTATAAGAAAGTTAATTTTATAGTCTTTTCTTAGCGTGTCGATGTCAATATTTAAACTGAGTCAGCCCAAATATTGCGACGAGTTTAGCATAATTTCTGGTTTTTATAAGGAAGGATCAGAAACTAGTGTTACAATTTATTTTTATACCACTTTAGTTAGACGATATTTTTCTACTTATTTTAAAGAATGTTTTCAATATGCTTCTAGTTCGGCTCTGGTTCGGCTCTGGTTTAGTTGAAGTTAAGTATGTAGTTAAAAATTTAAAATTGATTTGATGTGAAAATAATTATCTACCCTAAAATTTAATATATTGTAGTAGGTACCTACTGGCTTGAAGCGTAGAGAGTTACTACAATAAATTGTATTATTTATAAGCGGAAAAGCCAACATAACAAAATAACAAATATAATTTTCAGCAGTCCTCGGATTGGATCATTAGTTGTGTGTTAACTGAATTGAATTTATAAATTTAATATTTATTAGCAACAAAATTCAGTATTTTTGTTTTAGTACCTAATACACATTTTCCGTGAAACTGGCTTGGTTTTTGATACGAATTAAAAGGTGAAGGGGAATGCGTTCTTATGAGACATTTTCGATGTAACTTCTACGTAGAAATCTATAAAAAATATTGTAACTAACTTTTAAAATTCGCTGTTGTACAGGCGACAAGTGTATTAAAGTGTTACATATTTGTTTTACTTGTTTTCTTTTATTTTCTCTTATAGTTATATGGAAACACCCGGCAATATTTCAGAAGCCAACCATTCTACCATTGCGCGGCAACCGAGACGATACGGCTACCCGGAAGTGCGTCAAGACTTTAGGTAGTAAAAAACTCATTTTATTTAAATCTGGAAGGAGCCTAATAAACTTTAATACTACCAATAACAACAAAACGTTTGTATTTATTTTGTTTAATGTGTAACAACAATTTTACATATCAATCTTAGGGTCGTCAATGTCCTGCAATATGCTATCAATGCAGTTAGCTATTTTCAACAACGGATTCAAGGCCCTATTGTGATACTTGCAACGTCGCCGTGTAGAAACCTTTGGCTTTTCTTTCATGAGGTCTGACCTAGTGCCATTTGAGGAAGACCTCGGGCTCAGTTCTTCTCGGTAATGATATATCTCAGCATACCCGCACCATGGTTCACTAGCGCTGTAGGTTTGCGCTTCGGTGTCCGTCCCATTGGCGTGAGATTTCGTAGAAAAAGATTTCCAATTATGCGAGCAGTGTCTACCGGAACATTTTCTATTCGAAAGTCTTGTTTTGGTGTACTTTTTTGACTTGCGTGACAATGGCTGCAAAATATTTACTGTTTATAACCTCTTAATTACATGTCACGTAGGTACTCTCTAATAAAACAATTCAGGCTGTAAACAACCCCTTTACGAAAGCCATAAACCAAGCATTCTGTACATCAAATAGTCTGGTCACCAAGTTCAAAAACGTGTTAATTCTTGATCAAGCTCTTAGAAATATGAGCAGATAGAATGACGTCTAGAAAAATGTATCTCGAGGATATAAAAAACATAAAAAATTACAATTGTTATTAACAAATTAAGATAAACAAAAAATGCCCATTAGTTTTTCGTCAATAACTCATAAAATATTCATATTAGGGTACCGTGTTACTGGACTTTTTTGTTATGTCTATGCATCATCTATCCATACATACTACTTTCATCGTTTTGACGGCACGGTTGGCGCAGTGTATAAGCGATTGGACTGCTGCGCTGCCTGTCGCGGGTTCGATCACCGCACGGAACAAATATTTGTATGGCCTACAGATAGTTGTTTCGGGTCTGGGTGTGTTTGTGTATGTGAACGCACTTACGATACAGGAGAAATTCCTAATGTGGGGCAATGTTTTAAAAAAAAAAATCGTGGGCCGCGATTTGGAAAAAAAAACAAAATGGCGGGCAGGTTGATATGCCACATTGGTTCTATCCCCTTTGGAACTGTGGTTACAATTCCAAATTAATCTAATCATAAGCATTTTACCCAATATCTTCGTAACTAGAAGTTTCTCAGGAATATTCCAGAACAAAAAAAACAATGGTGGGGAGAACAAGTGCCATTCGGCTTCGATAAGGGTAGGCTACTATATACTTATACTTTTACACCCATTATTTTAGTTTAAAAAAATACCTTCATTTCACATATTTTCCTGTATTTTCGTAATTGTACCGATTTTTTCCGTTTAACAGTTAGTTTGGGACTCGCGCTGGACTCGTCTGATTCAGCAAACTCTATTGGAGAGACGTAAGGCTGCAAAATATTACCTAAAATTAAAACTCCTACTAATTATATGTTATTTCTTGTTAGAAAATAAATAAACGGTAGTAATAGGGTAGTTGACAAAAAAAAATAATTAGTCCGTCAGATAGATTTCCAAAAACTATTGGACACATTTTTTCACGTAACCAAAAAAGTATAACGAGACAGTGCTCCGTAAACTCGTATGACCGTCACATTGCAGTACATGTTTGACACAACTTCACAAGCCCACTCATGATTTTTGACCTATCTTCATCATTTTTTATTAATTTGATAAAACAAATACACGTATCCAATTTTTTTCGATAATCTAACTGACGGGCTACACTGACTCATACTTTTTTAGTCAAGAAACATCCTTATTAGACCCACATCCAATTGGCAATTTTCCCCAACAGAATAGTACATTGAATGTGTTACGATCACAATAAGTCATAAATCAGAGCAGCAGCAGAAAACGGCTTATCAAAATTGACCAAAAATAAAACCCTTTTTAATTTTCAAATAAAAAACATTTTATCAGCCGATAGTCATCAATTCAACTAATCGTTTAAACATCATCACCAGCCTATAATGTTCCCACTGCAGGGCTGGCTTCCTCTCTACCGGCCACCGTAAGCGCGGGCCTGTGGACGGTGAGTAATGGGCTTGCTCACCGTCCGTCCTAACTCCTATGACTATGACAGGCCGTTTCGACGGCGCGTTCGTGTTTCAAGCGCGCCTCAAAGTGATGCCAGCAACATTGCGGGTTGTTCGAAAGAGATACCGCGGCCCCGAACACAAGGGGCTAAGAAGGAACATGGGTGGTTTTTAGTCAATAGTAGTCTAACACTCCCTTCCGCTGCGCCCAGAGCGGGAGGAGTCACTTGATGATTTCCCACTCTCCAATAAAAAAGGGTTCCTGGGCTATTTCTATCTGCAGTGTTTAACAGAAAGGGAGTGGTGGCGTCTTAGTTCGCACACTAGACCACGCCAACCCCTTCGAACCTAGTCTGTCAAGGTCGAGGTGATCCTATCACAGAGCTCGTTGTACTCGCTCGCTAGAACGATAATATTACTCACACATTCTATTAACGCCTCGTCGCAATACATCACACGCTAGCACCGCCGTCAGAAACTGCGAGCTGTAGTCACAATAGCAGTTACCTGCAACACAAATAAAGTATTACATGCATTCAACTGTCAGTTTCCGGCAACTCGAAATGTTAGCAAAATGTTCAAAACAATCACCGTGGTTCAATTGCACAAATTGATATGCGAAAGAGACTAGCCGGGACCATATTGCGATTGCATTACATTCCTGATCAGCTTGTTTGCTAACCTGGACATTGTTCAGCTCTCGTACGGTGGCTTTAGTTAAACTCTGGTTTTCAGAAATTTTATCGATGTCTTCAAAAGTAAAGTTTTCTAAACATATTATATGGTCTTGGACAGAGTCGAGCTGCATATCTATCTCTTCTGCTATCGAGTTTTTCATATCGGCGTGTATAGAGTTTATTTCTTCGTCAACAGAATTTTCAACAAATTCTATTTCTTTGGGTGGTACAAATTCGTCCCGTTTTAAATTCTCCACTACGCTGGTAATGCTTCCTACATTACTGCCGTTGTCCTCTTCGTGCTGATCGTGGATGGTCACATAGTTCGCTAAGCAGCACCGGCTCGCGGATAAGCAATCTTGACTAAACGTGTCACCCTCGCGCTCCCCGTTGGCTTCGCCAGTAAACTCATTAGATCCAGTAACTTGCGTCACTCTCTCGTCCTCTTGCAAGAGGTAGAAATTTTCTAAAAAGTCGTTGTCGCTCGTACTCACAGTCGAACGCTGCGCATAGTCGCTGGCGCTTTTATCTGTTTTTAATCTAGATTCGCTTTGGCAAAGTCCAAATTGATCGTATAGCTTGCGCCTAGCTCGCCTCTCTGACAATTCTTGGCGTAAAATTCTTTCCTGATAGGAACGATCTTTCAGTTTCTGAGCAGCATCCAACTGGTTTCTTTCGAGCGATTTATACTGTTCGTATAAATACCAAGACCGAACCCGGTGCGACTTTTTATTGAATGTATCTAGATCTATGGGAAAGTTGCATGAAATTAGAAACTAGGCCTGAATATTTCATTAAAGAGGAAAAAATATGACACTTACCTAGAGAATCCAAAAACTCCATATCCCCATAAAAGCAAAAATCTATTTGAATTTGACGCGTTAAATAAATATAGTTTACATAGTTTAGGCAAATTTGAACAAAATTTTAAGTGAGGGTAAAGTACCTAAACTGTTATTGGTTTTTTAGTAATTTCCTGCCAGACCTGAATTTACCAAATCTTGTTTGTTTTTGACTTACGTAGCACTAGCATTACTTGTAATAATTATAAAAAATCTGCTGCCAGTTACACAAGTCATCACTGTTGACACAAAGCTCTTTTGTGATTTTATTGACGTTCTTAGTTGCTGTTGGTTTTTAAACGCGCAAGTTCTTTCTGACTGCCAGACTTAGTCCAGTCAAATGAGTAGTTTCACTGTTTCACTGTGGTTTTACCTCGGAATTTGAGTTACCCAGGACTTTTTATTTCTTTTCTAATTTTAAGTTTCCATGGAAGTTGGATAGGCCTTTGGTGAGGGATGCAAATTGCGTCCACAGTTCGACACCCTTGCGCCATCCCATCTTCCTAACGGTTGGGCGCGCTCTCCACCCTTTATCTCGAAAACGATTCAATGTTTATATTTTTTTTAAAACGTAGGGAATTTTGTTCTCTACAATATTGATCAAAAATACAAATAGCGAAAACCCCACAGTATACGTGATATTTGCAAAAATCGATTTTTGTGACCTTTGACCTTAGATTTTGATAGACGCGGACATCCCACCATAAGTAGGTTTTGAGAAGACTTTTATGATGCCAAAATACAAGTTTATACGAGTTTGTAACTGGGTCATGGGTGTCTCAAATACCGAGATTCTTACCTGATTTTGGTTAATCTGACTAATTGTGCCAGATGGCTGGCAGCCATAGTTGCGCTGTGTGAATTGTATGATACGGTTTATGGAAGTGTAAGCCGACTGCCGATTAGTGGCGGATAGCCCAAACGCCACAGACTACTTATATTATTTATTAGGCCAAACGTGCAATTGTATTATGTGACATTTATTTAATTTATATTTAAGTAGAAGATTAAGTGACAAAAAATTAAAAGAGTGGGTATGCTGATGTGGTTTGGTTATGTGGAGGGGATGAGTGAAAGTCGATTAAGGGAAAGTATTTACAAGGCGCCCGTCGGGGCTGCGGGTTGTTCGCAAGAGATACCGCGGCCTCGACATGAAGGGCTAAGAAGGAACATGGGTGGTTTTTAGTCAGTAGAAGTCTGACACTCCCTTTCGCTCAGCCCAAGAGCGGGAGGGGTTATTTGCTAATTTCCCACCAACCAAAAAAAAAAAAAAGGGTTCCGTACCATCGTAGTAGGGAAACCCTCGTTAATTTTTATTATTTCTTGTGTTAGCGGCGACAGAAATACTCATTTTGAGATAAGTCTGTTTTTAACCGACTTCCCAAAAAGGAGGAGGTTCTCAATTCGATCGGTATGTTTTTTTTTCTATGTATGTACACCGATTACGCCGAGATTTATGATCCGATTTACGTGATTCTTTTTTCAGTTTGATGCGTAATAGTTGCCATTTGGTCCCATAAAAATTTGACATTGTTTGACCCAGTACTTTTCATTTTATGACCTTTTTTTTTTAATTTATAAACATTTTTCGTTTATGTGTGTCCGCTAATAACTTCGTCGTTTATGAAGCAATTTTGATAATTGTAGCACTACCTTTTTAAATCATTTTTGTGATCTGGCAACACCGTTCACGATTCCTGGCAACCCAGCCCGCGACGCGTGAACTCAAGGACAGTGGAGTACGATTCGCGCGCGCTTTGAACACATCCGCGAAACGCTCGTTTAATTTTACTGTTTAACCCCTGTTTGTTTGTTTTACCTATAGTTCTGTGTTTTACTCTTTTACTTTTATTAATATAACGTACGTGACTCATTGAAATAGCCCAAATATCTAACCCTGAGAGAACTCCTTCTTGCAGTGGCGCCCAACGTGGGGCGTGGGGCTCAGGGTTGGAATATTTGCCCTTTTTTAATGAGTCACGTACGTTATATTAATAAAAGTTTAGGGAAAATTAAACGAGCGTTTCGCGGATGTGTTCAAAGCGCGCGCGAATCGTACTCCACTGTCCTTGAGTTCGCGCGTCGCGGGCTGGGTTGCCAGGAATCGTGAACGGTGTTGCCAGATCACAAAAATAATTTAAAAGGTAGTGCTACATAATTATTTTTTTTATTTTAAAGTAAATATTTCAAGGGTGGCACCATGATATATAAACCGGGACCTGGTGATGGGATCATAGTAAATATTTGTATAGGACTACAACTAAACATGAAAAAATAAAAAAACTTTTTTGCAAAAAAACAACCGACTTCAAAAAGTGAAAAATAAACTTCAGAAGAAAAATCAGCTTCTAAAGTCGGTGGCAAAAAAACGAAATAAAACAAACAAATGTCACCGACTTCAGAAGCTGATTTTTCTTCTGAAGTTTATTTTTCACTTTTTGAACTCGGTTGTTTTTTTTGCAAAAAAGTTTTTTTCAGTGTTTGAATGAAGGATAAAGTTTTTTTTTTTTTAAAAAAAACATTGCCCCACACTAGGAATTTCACCTGTATCGTGGGTGCGTTTACAAACATATAAACTCACATACACAAACACCCAGACCCGAAACAACTATCTATAGGCCATACAAATATTATGTTTATGTTATATTTGCGGTTTTTTAAATGTAGTATAATTATCTCAAAAACTGCTTACTATAACTCGTTCACACCAATTTTGAATTGATTTTGAAAGTTTTTATGTCGATTTACAGCATTTTATTTTTCGCTCTATTAGTTTAAAAGCTAGGGGGGGGAGGGGCACAATTTACCACTATGGTAGTGTCTATCTTTCAAACGATTGACTTTGAGAAGAAATGGTTTCAGGAACCTCAATGTCATTTTTAAAGACCTATCTTATGACGTCCCACACGAATAGGTTTGATTAAAAAAGTTTTTTTTTAGTTTCAGTTCCATGTATGAGCAGCCCCCTCTTAATCTTTTATTTTTTGTATAAAAATCGGGAAGCGGGTCACAAATACATCTACCTAGCAAGTTTTAACTGTGTACTGTCGAGCATTTTCCATGATGAGCAACCAAGCGTCTTCAATGTCCTGTTTCTGTATATGGGCGAATGCAGCACACATGACTAAGTTAGTGTCTCTGCTCTTCAATGTCAATCAATTGTAAGGCATGAGCTTCTTTGATTTAATAACTCGTAATCCGCATTCTTGGTTGCTTGACAATTCTAATGTCTGTGAACGCACCCACGAATCACGATACAGGAGAAATTCCAAGTGTAGGGCAACGTTTAAAAAAAAATCTCCAAAATTGAAATAGTTGCGCTACACGAACGATTACAATAATTATGTCTATTTACAGTTCCAAATAATATATTATTCTTATGGATAAGAAGCAATATTTAAAAAAAAAAAAACGACAAATCACTTCGAACTATTTATTTTTAAATATCAAATAACAAAACCAACACAGTTAAAAACATTATGACAGCGGAATAAGTAATGCAACATTTCTGCCTTTTCGGCTGAAGAATTCTCTTACATTATTTAATAGAAAAGAAAGATTTTAGAAATCATTTTCATTTCGAGCACTAAAAGCCCATAACTTTGTTTGATATCAGTACTTTATGCAAAAATTATGTACCTATGAAGACTTGTGACAAATTTACACATATTTTTTATGCATGTGGCGAATTTACTTTCAATGTATGGATTTTACAAAATGTGACGAATTTACTTTGTGGCGAATGTACAACAACCCGCTTGGGCCAACGTGAAGTGAAGGCAACTTATTTGAAGGTCAAATTGTTTAATCGAAAACAATCTACTTTTTTTTGGGCGGGTGGAAAATCATCAAATGGTCCCGCTCTTGGACAGAGCGGAAGGGAGTGTCAGACTTCTACTGACTAAAAACCACCCATGTTCCTTCTTAGCCCTTCATGTCGAGGCCGCGGTATCTCTTGCGAACAACCCGCAGCCCCGACGGGCGTCGGCCCTTGCATGTTGCCGACATCTCTTTGAGGCGCGCGTGGAACACGAACGCGCCGTCGACACGGCCTGTCGTCGTCATAAGACGGCGAGCTAGCCCATCACTCACCGTCCACAGACCCGCGTCTACGGTGGCCGGAAGCCATCAAGTGGCCCCCGACGCTCGGAGCGCCTCCCGCGGCGGCATGGACGAGAGGATCTCTCCCTCTCACGTTCCGCCACCTCCTTCGCTAGCATCACTGCTTCGCAGAAGGAGGCGACGGCGTCCCATTCCTCCTCACCCCGGACCATGGTTTGCACCAGGGCCGGACGCGAGAGGTCGCCGCTACGAGAACACGGTGAGGCTCCGCCCAAGCGGGACACACCTCCACGGTGTGCTCCACCGTGTCCTCAGGCCGATCCTCACAATGGTGGCATCCGGGCGTTTCCTCCCGCCTGATTCGGTGCAGGTACCTTCCGAAACAACCGTGTTCGGTGAGGACCTGCGTCAGACGGAAGGTGAGGGCACCGTGGCGCCTCTCAAGCCACTCCTCAAAGAGGGGACTTACCGCCACTATCGTGGTGTGCCCTGCACGGGGTTGCGACAGTCGTTCTCTCCATGTCACTATGAGATCGCACTGAAGGCGGAGGTCTGTCCGCTGCGCAGAAAGGAGAAGTTGCAGCTTCCATAGAAAATTACCCCACGTCCGACAGCTGAGAAAAATATCTAAAAAAATAGTTTAAAATGAGTATTGATAAATTGCATACTTCCGATTGTAGTCCTTACTGGCTATCATACTTAAAAATTGCTCCAAATATTCTTTCAGGCGCAGTATTTTTTAGCTTAAAAATATTTTACTTTGAACCTACTACTATACCGATCATAAAAAAGTGAAATAATGATCACTAATATGTTAAACTATTGCTTTCTTGTAACAAAGAAGGTTATTTTTGTTTTGCGAAACTACGATGGTAACCTGAGGCTGGGCCGCAGTAAGCGTTAGGTACTTTAAATAATATTTTTAAATATGTTATTTTTAACCTAGTAGGTATAAAAACTATTTTCAAAAAATCACAATGAGTAATTAATACAGTGTTTAATTGTTTTTCAATCCTATTCTGAAACTAAAATTATAAGTTATATATAATTATAGTATAAATTATAGGCATTCTGCCCCTGAATTAATGTTTAGAGCAATTTTTAGCTAGCCAGTAAGGATGATCACCGGAAGTATATCATTTATTTATACTTCTTTTTAGCTATTTTTTGAGATACTTATCTTTGCAGTCGGAAGTGGGGCATTTTTGCAACTTCTCCTTTGCCGCGGCAACGGAGTGACCCCCCGGTGTAGCACCTTCGCGCGCCATTCATGCAGGCGCGCCAGGGCTATCGCCTCCAGATCCCATGGCGGCAATCCGGCAAGGAGGTTCGCCGCCTCGCGGGAGGGTACCCACAGACTAGCCTCACGGCCATCACCTTTTGGAGCGCGTTCAGGTAGTGGGCGGCCCGCTTTCTCAGACCACACGCCCACACCGGGGCCCCGTAAAGGGCCATGGACCGCACGATCCCCGCATAGAGCCTCCGGCAGGAGGCGTTTGGCCCCCCCAGATTGGGTAAGAGCCACCTGAAGGCAGCCCCGGCCCGCTCCAGTCAGGGAGCCAACGTACCTAACGTAAACTAACGTTTGATTTGTGCAAAGAGATAATATTTGAATGTCTTTGGATTTCTGGAAGCACAGAGATGGATAGGTAGGTAGAATGATTGCAGTGGTCAATCGATACAATACAATCAAAACTTTTGAATTGAACGAACATATTTAATAGACCACAAAACAATAAAAAAACAAACGTATGAAACCACAACAGACTAACATAAAACGTAGTTTTAAAAGTTTAAAAAAAAACGTGTTCTTGTAAAAACTTGAGACATGCATGACTCATTTCTATAGCTACTACCTACAAAATACAATAATAATTTAAAATAATGACGTGGTACAAGGTATAAAGTACAGTAGAAAAGGAGTAAAGTCCATTTCACGAAAGAAGTCCCGCGGACAATTGTGGAACTAAATTTAACAGATCGGCCATGTTGTCGTTTGTCGATGTTATCAAGGTGCGTTTGTTGTGGTAGATATTTTGTGAGTTTATTATTGGATTAGTGCGTTATAAGGTTTATTTACGATGCCAAAAGTTGTGAAACAACATTATGTCGCGCGACATACAGCGCTGCGTCTGCGGGACTTCTTTCGTGAAATGGACTTTAATTTAAATTACCACGGGTCCACTAAACAGTGAACACCTAAGATTATCTTAAATTAATTTAATTACGTATTGAATGAGTTATTATTTAACTCTAATATTTTCTACACCGACTAGGTACCTAGGTACCTACTTAAATAAAATTTACGTGAGGTTACTTTATGATGGTTAACTTGGTTATCGTATTCGTCACACACAGCTATTGTATGAATCGAAACGTAATGAACTGAATTACTGAACTCGACGAGTACATCCACTTGATTTACAAACAATAAAATTAGTTCCGTTTCTATTTCTAGACTTTTTTGCCAAGCTATACTTGTTAATTCTGAGCATAGAGGAAAAAGCTCTAGAGTTGGCAAGGCAACATTTATTCAATTGTCGACAAGGACAAAGACATTTATAATTCGTAGGATACGGTAGGCACAAAGTTATTACAGAAAAATGGTATGATTGACGCCATATCCGCCGCTAGAAGCGACATTTTCAGTTTGACATTAACCGTTATACCTATTAATAGGATTTGTGCAGCTAGAATGAACTAGTTTCCATGCGTATCTTATGTAATTTGGCAGAGCGGTAAGTCCAGCTATGATAACATTAGAGCGTATTACTCTATGGTTCTAAGTAGTTTTAGTTTTCCATCTATACAGGATGGTGCCGACAATACGACAATAAATGAAACCACTGGTAGTTCTAGTTCATAGGAACATTATTAAACTATCAAATAAATCTTAACACAAAATTTTAAAAAAATCAATAAAACTAAGTAGCATAAAACTGTAAACGAAATACATTACAATTTACAAACAAATATTGGTTTAATAGCCTTAGGAATAATTTGCACCGATTAACGTGAGAAAATAAAAGTAACAACAAACGAATTTGGCAAAGACATTTATGTAGGTTATTGTCGTATCGTCGGCACCACGACGGTGTTAGGATTTATTGTATTTGTATATTATTAAATATATTTGTATTTGATAGTTTAAAAAAAATCCTCTCTAGAACTATCAGTGGTTTCATTTATTGTCGTATTGTCGGCACCACTCTGTATAAGATAAAACCATACAGCCGTTACGTATTTGTAGCATGATCCTATTTTCCAGGTTGAAAAATGTATTGGGGAAACATTACTGTTTCACTGGTGTTGCCTATTAATAATAATCATGTATATTGGTGTGTAGGAAACCTCGTTTTTTTTCAATCGTCTGCAAATTTCGTTGAACGAAACTATGCAGAGAAAGACCTTGTAAGACGTAGAAAACTGCACCCGTCGGAAGACCCACTGACCCAGATTTGTAACTAGAGATATCGTGACAACACTAATAGAAGAAAATGGCGCCACCAGCTGGTTGTCTGCTATATCCAGGGTTGGTCTGAGAAGAATGGACTCCAGAGTTCATAAGTTTTACACTGAATGGAGATTTGCGTTCCTTGATTCCACCGCGTTTCATCGGATGTCCCTGAAATATAAATAGGACTTGTTAATAATAATTAATTATACATGATAAATAGAAGTCATATCTAACCGTGGCAGTGCGTGTTTATGGGTGATAGACACTTATTTTGGTGGATGTACTCGTAGAGTAGTCTATATAATGGGAGTATTTCGACCACGAACAAATTGATTCCTTTTTTTTTTGGCGGGTTGAAAATCATCAAATAACCCCTCCCGCTCTTGGGCAGAGCGAAAGGGAGTGTCAGACTTCTACTGACTAAAAACCACCCATGTTCCTTCTTAGCCCTTCATGTCGAGGCCGCGGTATCTCTTGCTAACAACCCGCAGCCCCGACGGGACAAAATGATTCCTCAATTATTCTTTCTAGAGGAACTTACCATGGGTACTTGGAAAGGTGGTTTTTTGTCAAAGGTGTTCCGGAGTCTCCGCCAGGTTTCACAACCAATAGTTTCAGCTTGTAGGTGTAGATCCTCCTTATCCGCGAACGTCTCTGTACTTTGGTTGTAGGCCGTAGCTAGGATTAAATCCAGACTATCTTTTGGTACTCTAAAATGATGAACCAACTAAGGAATTACAAGTTAACACCACAATTCATTTATTATTGTTACGACGGTCATCTGGAATCGTCAAGAAATCTCGATGCCAACTGTGTAAGTACCTACAAGAGTCGAGTACATTCTTGTAGGTACTTACTGGTCAGCGCGGCGGGCGTCGCACAGTGTGGGAATCTCGCAATCTGGAGGGATTTAAAAATCAAAACACAAATTGTCATAAATGATACTATTATTATAACCTATTTATACGTAAGACCCTATTTGTCACAGCATAATAGAAATTATTGTAGATACGATTAAAAAAAAATGTTAAAGTGGGTAGATAAAATCGTTGTACTCTTACAATACGCACAACATTATAGTGTCACCTTTACTTGAGATAACTGATCAAATTAACGTATTAGGCTTGTTTTTTGGTTTTTTATTGTATTGTGTATATCTTTGAGGGTAAGTTAGAGTGTATTTTATTTAAGTAATAGTTAAACATTGATCTAATAACATCATTTGAAAGCACAGTGAAATTAAGCAGTGTTTAGTGAAAATTTGCCAAAGAAAAGGTGTATAAAAAATGAACCGAATGGCCCGGTATTTTGAGTGTTTTAATTTATAGTTTAGTCTTAACTTTTGAGAACAATTGATAAAACTTGCGATTTTGTGCGACCGCCATACATTTTTTTTTCGGTTTTCAGAATTACCACCGAAATTACAAAAAACATTGTTTTGATATTTGGACCTCAAATGCGAAAGAGGAGCGGATTGATGCTAGTTTTGCTTTTATAACATGTACTAGCCTTTTTTTTTTGAGGGTGGGAAATCATCAAATAACCCCTCCCGCTCTTGGGCAGAGCGGAAGGGAGTGTCACACTTCTACTGAATAAAAACCACCCATGTTCCTTCTTAGCCCTTCATGTCGAGGCCGCGGTATCTCTCGCGAACAACTCGCAGCCCTGACGGGAACAGGTACTAGCCCTTTTTTTTTTTTTGGGGGGTGGGAAATCATCAAATAACCCCTCCCGCTCTTGGGCAGAGCGAAAGGGAGTGTCAGACTTCTACTGACTAAAAACCACCCATGTTCCTTCTTCGCCCTTCATGTCAAGGCCTCGGTATCCCTTGCGGACAACCCGCAGCCTCGACAGAACAGGTACTAGCCTTAAGTACATTTTTTGGAAGGGGCTATAAATTAAATTAAGTTCTTTTTATGGAGCATATAACAAATTTGTCGACAAATGGAATAATCAGAAGGCATCGTAAACGCTTTTTAAACAAGAATATAACTTGATTGAATAAATGCATTACATTACCACCCAGATAGGTGTTTTCAATGAAATATCATCTACATCTGGTCATTCACCAGGAAGACCACACATACGAGTAGGTTTGTAGAAAATAAAAATAGCAAAGCTCAGAATCCAATATCGTCTACTAGCCCTGAAGAATTAACGATTGCACATGAATGTAACCTTCGAAAATCAGATTTTAAAGAGAATTAATCAAAATGAATAGTTTCTTGAGAGAAAAAAGTATCAACGAAGAGTAGAGAAAAAAAATTACTACCTTGTATATAATTTTATTTATGGATAGTTAATATTAAATATTGCAAAATTGACTTGCTGCAGAGTATACCTTCCAGCCGGACCACACCCTACGACCAATAACTGTTACTCCTTAACTAGAGGGGTTTATTGGACCATATTTGTCGTATACAAGGTACTCTTTAAGTAGTTTTTTTCGGGATATTGATTTATTAATAGTTCATAGTTTGAGGTGGCGCGGCCAAAGTGCACTGCCTGGCGGCCGGACCACATAAATTGTTAATTAAAAAGATATCTCTTGAGGTACTAAAAAAATATATATATTCCGATGAAAGTAGACTTTAGGTAGGTATTATTTCGAACTATAGCATCTGAGTACTAAACTGTGGTCCGGCCACAGAGGAACACACGATAAAAGGGATTCTGCACCTATCGGAAAAGAACTTTCTATGAGTTCACTAAGAAAGGCTCCGTCATGAAAGTGTACATAAAAGAATGATTAACGAAGAGTTCAAGTGACTGTGTCTGCCGATGAAGCACTAAGTATGATAGCAGATCCTGATTTATCCACACATCATCAACATGAGATAATACGGCAAAGGATAAAATAAAACTTGCTAAAAACTTTTTGCCATCTTTTTTTTTTCTCTAGCCTGTACTGTCCCACTGCTCGGCTCAGGAAAAGAGAATCTGGAAGGAATTGGGGGAGGCCCAATTCCTTCCACGTTCTCTTTTCCTGAGACACCTCGAACCAGCCCTCGTGGTGCGCGTCCAGATCGTCTCGCCACCCCTTTCTGGGGCGGCCTCGGCGGCGCCGTTCGTCTTCCGGTAACCATCGTGTGGAGACTTTTGCCCAGCGGTCATCGTGCATGCGGCTGACGTGACCCGCCCAATCCCATTTTAGCCTAGCAGCCTTCTTCCCAACGTCTACAATGCCCGTTTTGGAGCGCAGCATGGTGTTTCGACTTCTATCTTGTCTTTTGACACCCAAAATGCTGCGTTCCATTGCCCTTTGGCATACTCCAAGGCGGAACTTCAGAGTCTCGGTGAGAGACCATGTTTGAGCACCGTAGGTTAGGACGGGCACAATGCACATGTCAATGAGTTTGCGATTCAGGGAGACCGGAAGATCGTTATCATTAGCGTCTTCATGGACCAGTAGCTTTTCTAGGCATTTTCGTCTCTGCGATCGATTTCTCTTTCTTGTCTGTTTTCGAAAGATACTAACTGGCCCAAGTAGATATACTCATCGACATAATCTATTTCCTGCCCATCTACCTCGATCTTACGCTTAGTGCTGTTGGTCATAAGCTGAGTTTTAGACCGATTCATGGTAAGACCCACCTTAGAGCTGGCCGTACTCGGTTCTTGGAGCATAGTCTATATAGTTCTAAGAGTGCTGGTGAATAACTTCGGAGAGAGCGGGTCACCTTGTTTTACACCCTTCTTTATGCTGAACGAAGGTCCTACAGTATTTAATTTGATATTTGCTGTGATGTTATGGTAGAAGTTTTTTAAAAGATCTATATATTGTTGTTCCAGTTCCTGATTTGATAAAGATTTGAATATTTCGGAGTGTTTGATGCTATCGAAGGCCTTCGCATAGTCTACGATTTCTACGACGGCCAGGTTTAGTGGTTTATTAAATTCGGTATATGTTTCTTAAAGTTGGTTTAAGGTCTGTAAGTGGTCGGTTGTTGAAAAACTAGGCCGAAATCCAGCTTGTTCTGGTGGTTGATGTTTATCCAGTTTCTCATCTATGCGATTGTGATTGGACGGTAATTGCCAATGTCACTTTTGTCGCCTTTTTTATGTAAAAGAACTATGTTTGATTTGCACATTGCTTTTGGGATTTTTCCTGATAGTAATATGGTGTTAAACAGGTTAGCAAGGTGGCGTAGCCATCTTATGATCGAATAAAAGAGGCTAAGAAGAAATGTTATCTTTCCATTAAAACCGTAACAGAATCAACTGCAACGTATGTCTGTTATCATTAGTTGATCACAGTATCGATCGACTTTTTGTATCTTAGATAGAGGTTCTTGACTCAATTGAGGACTTGAACAGTGGAGTAAAGGAACTGTCACTGTTAATAAAGTGGGGTGGTGATACTGGTGATGGAGCACAACAAAAATCATATTAACAAAAATTTGGTTCTGAAAATAAATCTACTGAGAACCTTTTTATTAGCATATCCATGGTGCCTATACAGTTAAGGTTGAATATTGAAAAGAATAATATTATAGCATATCAAAATCCAGCCCCTTCTTCAGCGAAAAACTGTCCTTCAATTAGACTAAAATAACAAAACTTCTTCATATCGCATTTTTTTTTAATAGAACTTTATTTTCTATGAGTATTTAAGTATTTGTATTTATTTGAATACCAATCAATATTATTTTTTTAACTTGTATCTTTATTTAATTCAATTTGGAATTAAATCCGAAGATTGCGATTCCCACAAAGTGCGCGCGTCGGCGGCATAATTGCCATTGTAATTTCGACCGTAGGCGAGGACCTAAAGTAACGTCTTCCATGTTGGTTCTTTTATCTTCAAGTTTATTTTTAAGTTATTTTTCTTTGTGAATACTTTATTCATTTTTAGTTAATAACAGGGAATTTTCTAGAACTTCTGGTATAAAAGACCGACAGACGTCGGAGCGAGTCAATCTACTTTTAAAGCGAGACAACGAATGGTTCGAAGAGATATCTTGTGCGACAAACAATGACTGTATAGCCTTTTGGTGACAAAGTATTCAGTAGTGTTTAAGTGATTGTGTTTAAATGTTTTGTGTTTAATAAAGTTATTTCGTGTGTTTAATTGGTAGTGTTTTTATTTATCCCACACCCAGCTCGTAACATTATGAATCGGTTGAGGTAAGGCCGGTCGTAGAGTAGGTGGATAGACATAGCGAAATAAACTGTAGTATGCTATAAGTAGATAGATAATAATAAATATCTACTTGGGAATCCCAAATAGATATTTAGGCACAGACATAGATATAACTAGATAACGCACAGTACACAGTTCGCATACGTCGCGTGCCTGGCTTAAGTATTTTATACTTAACGAGATCACTGTGTCACGAAGCTAATTTGTTTAAAATAACAACGTAAAACCCACCGTTACAACTCAAGAACTTCAAGCCAGACATTTAAAGATCAAAAACGTAGTCTATTTTTGTATAGTAACTTATATTGTACAGCAACTATAGTGCTTATGACGTCAGTAAGTAGTCAATAAATGGCACGCTTGTTTTTCATACGGATCGTGATACTTGTCTTGCGTTACCTAGGCAAATATATATCTGTGTATTTAGGTGAATAAGAAACCACCTAGATCGCGTTGTCTTAGATTTCATTTTTTGGCCACGCTCTACATAAAGTCCTACCGAACGACATTTTTGTCGAACATCATTCCAATTCTTTCACAACTTCTAATTCGGGAGCTTACCCTGATCAAACTCCAGTAACGTCGCACCCGGAAATTATTGATAATATATAAATAAGTACAAATTTACACCTCAACTATTACGTGTACTTACTTGAAAGGACGATAAAAACTTAGCCGCCTTACACTTGCAAGTGTATGATGCGAGTACAGCCTAAACCCAGTTGACCCCACATGTTTATTTTGAGTTGCAAGGACAATATCTTTGCTAAGTTCGCCCTCTTTCCTTAGATCAGGCAAAAGAGTTTTGTTTCTAACTTGTTTGATCATTTTTATGGAATTGGTGGATAACACTACAAAGTTCAGATAAAATTTAAAACGAATAATTTCTTAAATGTAGGCACTATTGTGTGCAGGACAATGGATTTTTTGATATCAAATAAAGTCACCATAGAAACCGCGCAACAACAATGCGCAAACACTAAAAAGTATTGTTTCACTGTTCTCAACAAATTATTATTTACTTGATTCCACAGTTCCACCATTGTGAGACGAGTCAAGAAAATTCGTAAATAAGAGCATTTAATTAATTTAGTTTTACTTACCAACAAAATACTACCTACGTTTTTATTAATGACGTCTCTAAAAGCTTTTTTCCGTATGACAACATTATAACTACATCCGCTCTTGCGCTCTCGGCTCTGGTTAAAATTCTTTCGTCATCCGGTAGCCATATTTAATTTTACGCTTGCACGCTAAGGTCGCCCGCCCGCGATTCGTTTGCATTTGTGACGCCATTTTAGTTTAATTGTTGTGACCAAACGTTAAAACAGATATCCATTTCATACGGTGTAGTTGTTGAAAATATAATACAAGATGAGTTACGGAAGGCCACCGCCGCGTATCGACGGCATGGTGTCGTTGAAAGTGGACAATCTAACATACCGCACAACGCCTGAAGATTTGCGTCGTGTGTTCGAAAGATGTGGTGAAGTAGGTGATATTTATATACCCAGAGACCGGTATACCAGAGAAAGCAGAGGATTCGCTTTCGTCAGGTAATTTATTTTCCTACTATCTACCTATCTACTTCAGTGACGTCATTATGCCGTTACCGGTAAAATACCACCTGCCCTGCCCTAGGATGGCTATATTTTTATGTCTCATTCGAAACGTAAGCCCTTCTCTCCGTGAGTCTACTTATGCTTGAATTTAAAGAGCAACCATCTTACTATTTCAATGATTCATTTCAAATCACTAATGGGATAACTATTTCCATTATGATAGCAAACTTCATTTTCCTACATACGCAATTCTAGGTTCTACGATCGTCGTGATGCGGAGGAGGCTCTGGACTCGCTGGACGGTCGGATGCTGGATGGCAGGGAGCTTCGAGTGCAGATGGCACGTTACGGGCGTCCTTCGTCGCCGTACCGAAGCCGCTACGACCGCCGACGCAGGTAACATAGATGCATTGTCTTCTTTCGTCGGGACGCATTTCGCTGCGCTAGCTGACCACGCATAAAGCTTCTCATAATTAAGTATCATGATCCCTTACTAAATTTTCTCCTTAGATACAGCTGCTCCAAAACATCTTCAGTAAATAATCAGTCATTGATATTTAATATAAGATTTACATCACCAGAATGCCTTTTTGGTCATGATTTTATTTGATTCCCAAACTTAAACATGGTTTCGATACCTATAAACTTAGTTTTTTTTGTTGTAACTTATTTGTGTATTTCCTATGTTGTGGTCAGCTAGTAAACTAAATTTAACTTACCATTTTGTACTGTTCAGCTCGCACAGACGGAGGTGGTACATGTTACAATTGTGTAGCTCCAAAGTCTCCAGTTGCGTTTAACACATCAGGAAGGGGCGCTTGCGTCACTGGCTTGAGCAGAGGATGTATTCATATGTGTTGTGTGATGGTTATTCTTTTAGCAACTCGCGTTCACGGTCTCGTTCACGTCGTCGATCCAGGTCTCGTTCGCGCAGGCGGTCGCGTTCGTACAGCCGTAGCCGTTCTCGCTCTCGCAGCCGCTCCGACTCCAAGAGCTCCCGGGGTCGCTCCCGCAGCCGTTCTCACTCACGATCACGCTCCAGGCATTGAAGTGCTGAGTAAGTCCACTTCAAATTACTTTATTCATTAGGAATATCTATCTTCCAAACTAACTTAAATCACTAGGAAAACCAATGTTTGTAAGGATGATATTGATGTTTTTAACAAATGTGTTGTCTGCCAAAAAACAAACTTAGCTTGTCTTCTCTAAAATTGTAGTTAATTTCTACATCAAGTCCTTGTACAGTCGAACAACGTAATAAAAAAACAAAAAAATATATAAGTATACAGCCAGCTAACTTGCATTTACTTTTAATTAAGATTATACAAATACATTTAAAGACTGATGTGAAATGATACAGCATTTGACATCAGTCGCTTAATCCGAAACGCTTTTAAAAACAAAGTTGCTATCAATGTCTTCAGTGTACTAGAATTATAAAGATCTCTCTATACTTATTAGCTTGTTCGGCTGTACTACTCGCAAATATGTTTCTAGGGTAGTCAACTAATTATTGTGTTTTCCTCATGCAGGTTGAGAGTACCAGCTGTGAGTTGAAGTGCTGTACTACAATGTCTCTCTGAGCAGCCTTCAGCCAAGGTACTAAAACTCATCAGTTACTCATAAGCCATCCACAGACCTAACTATGATCAACATAGTGGCAAAAACACGCAACGTAACAAATTATATTTTAAGTTCCCTTAATTTTAACATAGGTTAACTGCATAATGTAAGAATTGTATCTCTAGAGATTTTCATACTTTATTTTTTGTTTATATAGAACTTTCATGAAATTCTCAACATATCTTATAATATGAATTACTGAATACAATAAACTGAATTGAGTTTATTTCATTTGTTGAAATACTTTTAGTTTACTTGTATCATTTTTTTTTTTTACTTTGTTTAGGGTTTTTCTAACAGACTATTCAGTCACTTGTATTTGAGTCTTCATGTTCATATTGTACTAGAATAAAATGTATGTAATTAATCAGCATTAGGTGTGTAAGACCTATGTGGTCTTAGATATTATTTCAGGTTTAATATAACAAAATAACTGGAAGATCATGTACCTACCACCACAAGTGATTAATGGGCTAAATTGGGCATTAATGTGGGACATCATCATTCATGATTCTTGGTAAATAACTCGTAAGAATGTGATGCCTGGACTTAGTTTCTTTTAAATATACTTTGATGTATTATGTTTAACATTGTCAATATTATCTTAAGTAGTAGGCCTTTGCTTTTTCCTGAACCTTTTAACCACCAAGACTTGTTCAGTGTTGTGAATTAAAATTCAAAATTAGAATTTGTGTAAACTTACTTGACCATCAAAATTGCATCGTTTGTAGCCTGTTTAGTGATTAAAAGGTAAAAATGGCTTAATTAGAGACATGATTATACAATAGTAGAGCATGCGGCCTATTACTTACGACTTTACTTTAAGTACAGCATTTGTTGCAAATATTATAAATATAACTACCGATTCTGTAATATTAATGGAAATGTTGGTATGCTCAGGGCGTGGAGTACGCGGGGAGCGAGGCTGTATGCGGGGAGGGGGGGTTTGCTGTTTGCTGACAACTGCTGAATTGCTGTTGTTGCCGTACATAAGTTATGAGTAAACTTTTATATTTATTGACAAACCGAGACACGCATTAAGTAGGTAAACATGACGTCTTTCACGCAACACCAAGGTGTTGTGGCAGTAATATAAAAAGGCGGCACGTAGGGCGAGACATCGTGCACATCACTTTACTTAATTTCACAGTCCACAACTTGTGTAGTGCCGTCTTAAAACATCGTTCGTTATAATAATCTCGAGCCTTATCAGTGGTGTCGACGTAGTAGCGTCGTATACCAGCACCAAGTACCACGTAAGCGCGAGTAGTAGGTGGTGGCGGCCCGCAGACCAGCAGACTGCGAACTAATATACTCGTTTGTTTGGCAGGCCGGTGCTGCACGCTGGCCTGTTTGCTGTGGCAGTTTCCTGTGCTGATTTGCAGATTCGGCTAGGTTTATCGGTAAAATGGAACGCCCTCCCTGCCTCTCCGATTAACGAACGATCTAAGTACATGATGCGGCTTAATATTTTTTTATTTTATTTAGCACTAGGATCACTCGTTTCATTTTTAAGGAATGGTTGATTGTACCTAATAACTGGAAGATTGATGAAGATCGTCACAGATGAAGACACCTGGCACTGGATTTTAAGTAGGTTTTGTCGGAAATAAATTAATTAAGAATATATTTTCGTTTTCATTTATCAATCCTTCCCTACTCATGTACAGTAAAATAGGGTGAATCGAGACAGCACTTTGAAAGTGATTTTAACATTGAATGAATACGATATGTTACTAGCAAGTACTCTATTGTATTCACTTAATTTTATTTTATTAAATAGAAACCATTTTTGCCACATACCTATCACATTCATTCAAAAAGTTCTGTCTCGATTCACCCCATTTTACGATATATAATTTTAATTCTACTACATCAAACTAAGTACCCCTACGCAAAAATTTTTAATGGGAATTTTTTTTGGGTCAAAAATCACATTTTACGGTAAAATTCGAACTCTTAAAAAACATTGTGCTAGTGTATGCTTTGAATAGGTGTCCCTGACTCTGGCAGGGCCATCCACCATCATGGATCTTAATTTTAATAACACAAAAATTTTGTCGTTAATTTTGTCCAAATTTGTCGCTCACTGGTTCAAAAGATATATAAAGGTTTATAGGTGGCCCTGCTGGAGGGTCTCCCCAGCAGGGCCAAATTTATATCTCAAAATCTAGGGCATCTAGCGAAGATCTGTTTTCTCCTATATTTAGTCCAAATATCAGAATTTGACGGTCACTGGTTCAAAAGATATAAGGGAGTTTATTTATAGGTGGCCCTGCTGGAGAGAGTCTCCCCAGCAGGGTCACATTTATATCTCAAAAACTAGGGCACCTAGCGAAGATGTGTTTTCTCCTATATTTTTTTTGTCCCCAATTTGTCCAAATTTGACACCAAGTTACAGATTTAGTCGGTCAGTCGGTGTGTAATTAGAAAGAATTAAATTTCCACATACAGTGGTACAAGCAAGTACAAAATACTTTATGTAGTTTCTAGACACTATCTATCTATGACGTCTTATGTAGGAATGTTTGTTTCGAATTAAATAAATATAAACTTATTCTATCATTTGAACCCACCAAAGGAAAGCTGTTTTCATTGCCTATAAACAAATCTACAATAAATATGTGTATAATTATTTATCTAACACAATGTGTGCATTTACCACCAAGTCGGTGGCAGATTGATCGCTGCGCTCCGTTTGATTTAGTAAGAAAGAGATGGACTACGCGCCTTTCGTACAGACGAACTACTTAGAACGAGTTGCCCGTCACGTAAGATAAAGTCAGCCAGTTTAATTAAAGTGGAACTTACTATGAATAGTTACGAACTCGAGTGTTGTTATCTCTAGGTATTCCGCAAATACAAAAATACGGGGAAAAGGGCGAGATAGAAAAAGGGAGTCACCTGCTGCAACTCACCCGGCGCGCGCGGCACAGCGCGCATTCTAATTAGTCGCAGATAACTCTTAGGTTTCTCTTTAGGTTCTTCCGACTACCATTCACAGGATATTGATTCATGGGCAAATTATCATCCAAAAATGCAGTAGTTCCCATAGGTCTTTTGTCAGAAGATTGTTTTAAAAAGACATATTAATACAGGGTGTAAATCAACCCATCACACAGCCGTCAACCAAGCATTCTATACATCAAACTAAGTACCCCTACGTAAAAATTTCAAAAGTCAAAAATTACAATATGTTTTCAAGGTATAAGTACCTATTTTAAACATTAAACTAAGGGAACGATATTTTTTTTTATTATTCTAACGTAAATTAGCTTAACATTGTAAACTGGGAGAGCAGTTGCACGCGACTGTACATCTTGACACCAAAAAGCCCAAGAGCAAGGTTTAATGTTTTCACAGAAGTTTAAGCCACTCTAATCTTGTAATTTAAAACATAAAAACATGTATTTAATTGAAAATTTATCTCTCTGGGACATTTCTAAGGACTTTAGACCGATAAAACTAGAAGTATATTACACATATTAATAGGAATATTTTATCCTTGGCAATTTTTAATGAAATCTTTAATCTAGCTCTTGGACTATACCTTACTAATTGAACTCATTATATCTCCTGAACTAATTGCGGTACTCAGAGATATTTAATGATTACTTAAGCCGTCACTTAGTAAAGATATGACATACTTTTGTATGACAAAACTATCAAAACCTTTATTATGTGATAGCCTAAGTAATCATTAAAGCTCTCTGAGTGTGGTAGTAAGACTCGATTAAATCTGTGACTCGGCGACAAATCGCGTCTTATTGACGACTAAAAATGGGAGAAAACACATCTTCGCTGGGTGCCCTAGTTTTTGAGATATAAATTTGGACCTGCTGGGGAGACACTCTCCAGCAGGGCCACCTATAAACCCTTATATCTTTTGAACCAGTGACCGACAAATTCTGATATTTGAAGACAAATTTGGACAAATTAGCGACAAAATGTTTGTGTTATTAAAATTACACAGCTCGCAATGCAATGGTTCTCGTCCAGGGTGTTTATTTATACATATCGACGGTCCCTACGTATATAAAGACATGTCGAAAATGGCATTTTTTTTTATTGTATCATTGGCTTTAGATTATCTATGCGCACATACTGACATACGATTTATTTTTAAATTTTGTTTATTTACCTTGTTTTACAAATCGTTTATAAGAACAAGTATTATAAATACAACGAATAAGTGTCGTAGATGCGGACATCTATACATATCTTTTTGTACGGTGTTTAAAAATGCGTGCCACTCGGTGCGAACTCCCGTAAATAGCGATAAGTCTGACAAGAGTCAGACTTATCGCCATTCACGGGAGTTCCCCGAACGAGACAGGTCGATGGTTGTTCGTGTGATGAAACAATATTTAATGTTTTGATGCAGTTTAGATTTAGTGGTGTGTTATTTAGTTTTAAGTACTCATATTACCTGAAAGAATACTATAAAACAAAACATGAATAACAGGAGATCAAAGTTATTGGTGGATATTGCAAACTCCAGAAAGAAGAAGAAGAGGGAGGAAAAAGAAGGAACAAGAACTAATTCTAGAGAAGGCGTACAATAATCCTATTCCTATCACTGTTACTGTTAAATATAAAGACTTGATTAGTTTATGTGATACGTTGGTTATTCCAAATAAGTATCATGACTTCTATAGAAACCTTAAGCATAGTGAGGAAGAACAGGGCAATGACGAAGAAGATTGTTAAATTTATCTTTACTTTTTTTATACATTTTTTTTTGTTATTTAACTACTAAGGGAACTTTATTAGTAATATAATGAATCAGTCTGAATAAAGCTGTAATAATTGGTAAATGTTACCAATTAGGTGTTAAAAATGACGTAGTTAATTAAGCTGAGGTACCTACTTAATAAAACTGTGATGATTATTAAATACTGGGTACCAATTGCATTGCAAGACATGATTAGGCTGCGACACATGCTTAAAATTAAAATTGTTAATTACTAATATTAGACAACAGTGATTTTTATGTTTAGTTCCTACTTCAGTGAGTCTATATGAACCTATTATTTAGATGCTAAAAATATTGTTTTTTAATAATAAATAATGTTGAATTTATAAACCTTGTTTAATTAATAAAACACAAACCTGATAATTTTAAAAGACATATTGTCTTTATTTACATCACAAGAACTATAGTCGTACCCTGAATGACTAAAACCACGTATAGTGATATGTCTTCATTGAAGTACTTTTTATATCCATGGGTGACGATTTCAGGATGTTTAACGGATTGATTTAAAAATAGTAACATAATCCTACATTTTCATAAAACATTTTATTTAAATTTTATATCAGACACTGTTTTTTTGTTTCCTGCGTATAAAAAGGTATCATAGACATGACTGACATACTTCTATTTTATTATCGACGTAGAAACGGCCATCTATCAGTTTTTTCAAGAAAACGTAAAAATATAAAATATGCGTAAATGGCATTATAAAGCTCTTTAAACAGTTAAAATATTTTACAAAGAAAATATTTATTATTGGTCATAGAATTATTTCTAGGGCGTGTTGAACACAAATTACGCTCTCCTGTAAACCTCGGTTTTTGACTTGACCTTATGTACGTAGGAACCGTCGATATATTAAAAACAGGTAAGTACAACCAATAGTACATTTCACACTGAATATTAAAAATATACTGTTACGCCATATCCATAAACTGACAATATCGTCGCTGCGCGTACGAAACCGCGTAAGAGCAGTTTGTTAATACCGCGTAACAGCAAAACGCGCAAAATTCAAATATCGTGCTAGCCGATTCTAAACGCCTATTGGCTTATACTAGAATTCATCTGATTTGAATTATCCAATGAGAAACGTCAGTTGTGCCATCGAAACAATACCGCGGAACAGTAAAAGTCCCGAAGTTGGAAGCAAGTGCGCGTATTTACTACGCCCGTGAGAAAAATGTAACCCGATTAGTGTGTGCTCCCGAAAATAACTATTTTGCCGTGATTAACCACCATGTAAGTATGTTTAAATTATTTATTATACTTCGTGTGTAACGTGTTTATGCTAGAATATTGAAATTACATGTAACTCCGTTTTTATTTAATGGTTCTGACTAATATAACCCCTACCAAGTATTTACGCGGTCTTGCCATCGCTTGATTTATTTGTTTTGTTAAGTTACGCGGTATTGCATTTTACTGAAACTAATAATTATTTTTTTCTTGTTTATAGATAAATCCTTGCATTCTCAAGTAACTACCCAAATGATGGAGGACCAAAATAACTTTATTTTAGAAAATGAGAATATTAAAGGAAACGTCGTAACTTTGCGAGAGTTATCTGAAAGGCGAAAAATATTGTTACAGAAGAAGAGAGAAATATTAAATAAATTTTGTTGGAGAGGCAAAAAGCCTTGAGTCTATGCCATAAAATTTTCTGACAGATGTGACAGGTTTGTTGTCTCGCTCTAACACCTCACCTTTCTCTCTCTCTGTTCAATGGCCGTCCCGTCAGGTCAAGACGTATTTTTCAATCCAAATCAATATAAGTGATTAAACTTTACTTGTGAGTGTTTTAGATGCAATTATCAATAAATAGTTGTCAAGGTTGATTTAGCAGTTTAATTTTCTCATCTGCTTCCCCGCACGCTGCGTATTGGTTAGATCACGGCCTAACAAATTTAACTATCAAAATCTAGCAGTAATACAACCAGTGTCGACACCTTTGTCTGAGAACCAAAATTTAACACCAGAGATACTTTTGTCTGAGAATTTAACATCCGAGTTAACTACACTTACGACGATTTTGGACCCTCCAGAATCGATGCAAAATGAAAATGATAATATTCCTACACCCATTGAATCTCATGATCTTTCAGAAAATCACAATAATGACATTGATTTTACGTGTGATGATCACTCTTTTGTCAACTTATCAGACATTACAAACTTAAAGCCATTATCGCCAGAATGTATAGAGTGGTTTCCCGAAAGGGAAATAGAAGAAAATAAAATAAATATAAAAAAAACGCAAAGAGGATAAAAATAATTGGAAGAGAACGAAAAATAAGAGACAGAGAATGATGGGAAAAAAGTACATTGGATTTAAAAAAGAGGGCACAAAATTTGTTCAGAACGATCCTAAGCCAGCAAGAGTAATGGGTAAGGTGCCCCGAGGCAATTGCAACTAGAAAAAATATGGTTCCAACTTTGATTTCGTGCAGTTTCTTTTTTATTGTAAGTTTTCTTTGTTTGATAATTCTACTTGATTAACAATTTCATTAATATCCTAAATAACCTAGTTCTGAAAAGAAAGTCCGTAAGGAATTGAAATAATAAAACGGTTTTCTACTAGAGGTAGCGAAAGTTGCGTTTACCCCCGATAAGGGGCAAATGCAACTAATGACAATCCTAGTGTATCTGTTGGTCTTAAAATTATTATAAATAGAGGTTTTTAACGCAATGTGTTATCATAGGCGAATTTGAAACGTAAGTTCACGTATCTAAGCTGAGTTTGGAGTAATATAAATATTTCTTAACTTCAGGGGCAATTGCAACTATTTCGCTAATAGTTAGTGTAGTGAATTTACTTTTCACATTTGTCGATAATCGAATTTTATTGAATGTTTGTTAAGAGGAAAATACAAATAAAAGCAGGATATATGACACAGTGTTTTAATAAGAAAGAAAAGAAACTTACGAGTTGTCAGTCTTAATGAGAAGTAACATTAAACAATCAGAGTAACAATTAAAAAAAAAACAAACAGGATTATCTTGTTCCTAAGAAAAAAACTTACGAGTTGTCAGTCTATGAAAAGTAATAATTAATAATCACAGTAAAAATGTAAAAAATCAAACAAACATAGGAATTTCTTGTTCCTAAGAAAGAAACTTCAGTCTCTAAGAGAAGAAATATTTAACAAACACAGTAAAAATATAAAAATAATACAAACATAAAAATTTATTTTTCCTAAGAACACAACGACACTACTTACGAGTCAGTCTATAAGAGGAGTAACATTTGTCAATCACAGTAAAAAATCAAACAAATATAGGAATTTATTGTTCTTAAGGGCGTTGGCTCCGTACGGTATTTCATACAAACTTTCAAGTCTTTTTTTATCGTAATGAATGAACCGATTTTAATGAAACTTCATACGCATAAGCAGGATACATAGATCTAAAAACTTCCAATGCTTTTAACAAATTTTCCTTGTAATATTTTATTTCTGTTCTCCGTTTATAATTCCGGACCATCTAAAACAAAAGATTAATTTTATTTATGAAGCGAATGCGCAAAATATTTTATTTTTCTTTATTTTGTTTTTCTTTTTGCAAATCTAAACTAGGTCGTATATTGATCAAAACATTAAAATTATGATTTTTTCTTAGTTGGGGAAAAAGCCAATGTCCCTCAGGGTTCAAGCTATCTTCATGCCAAATTTCACAAGGATCGGTGCAACAAAGTTGTGAAAGCGTACTTTAACATACAGAAAAAAATACACTTTTAAATACTGAAGTCTATATCATATCAATATCTAATCCAGTAATGTACCTACACAATATCAATAAAAAATCACAGAATTAAAACATCGACATGGCACAACACTATTGATTCATGGTTTCATACAAACCGACACGGGGCGAATGCAACTAACCTCAAAATTACAATTACCCCATGTTACGTTATTATCAGGGAAAATGTAACCATACACATATCTTGTTGTAGCTTTAACCAATCCTTAAGCAAAAAATAATTATAGCTACTTACGGTTGTCAACTATGCACTCCACTTGAAACAGCAGCAATAAAACACTTTAAAACATATTTTTTGTAGATTTTTTTCACCACGTGCGTTCGTACAGAATTGCTTAAAAATGGCAGTTTGACAGATCAACCTGTTTTACCATCATTTTTAGCTGCAGTGCTTCCATCTATTTTTTTCATGGAACAATATGTTATGCTCCGTAATTTATAGATGGCGGTGTATTTAAAAATCCTATCATAACGGAGATATTTAATTTAGTTACAATGGCCCCGTAGTTGCTTTAGCCCCGGGGCACCTTATAGTGAATATAAACTCCACTTTTCAGACGATTTTGTCCCATTGCCTAGAAGACCAAGGAAGATTACGTCTTTGATTAACAGTACGCCTTCGCTGTATGAATCCAGGCAACCAATTTCCAAGACAAAGTATGATCACCTACAGGAGCTGAAGAATGTCATACCTAAAGACTGCCATACTTTTTATGATAATTTACCTTTCAAATAATTTTAAGTAACTATTTTGACCTGGGTTCATGGTTAATCAAAGACGGATTCTTCCTTGGTCTTCTAGGCAATGGGACAAAATCGTCTGAAAAGTGGAGTTTATATTCTATGGTACCATTCGGATTATATCTCAGTGCTTTTATTTCAACAACACAATGATCACCCACTCCTCGGCCAGGTCTAAGGGGGATGTGTGGTGTGACGCGAATGGATAAAATAAGGAATGAGTACATAAGAGGAAGTCTGAAAGTGGCGCCGGTAAATGAAAAGTTGTGTGGTAATCGATTGTCGTGGTATGGACATGTGAAGCGAAGGAATGTATGACTGTGTGAAGGATGATATGGCTAGAAAAGAGGTGACTGCTGACATGACGAAAAATAGAGAAGTATGGAAGAAGAAGACATGTTGCGCCGACCCCAAATAAATTGGGATAAGGGCAGGAGAATGATGATGATATTTTGACTGAGAAATGCTGTGATTAACAGAATTTAATTAGAATTCAGAAGCAAGTACCAAACAGATAAGAGTTGTTATGATTATTATTTGTTTATGAAAACTTTTACATACTTACCTGCCTGACACAAGATTTTGTGTTGAAGGTTTTCTGATTATTATGGAAAAACCTAGTAGAAGGTTTATTTTTGTTATTCCAAGTTTTTTTTGTTATAAAAATATTTTTCTTTTCTTCATTAGGTACTGTATGTAACCTAGCATAATGTTTAATAGTTATTATTTTTTAGTTTTAGATGATTATTTTGATCTCTTGAATAAGGAGTCTGAACTCTTTTAAAGTTGTAATAAGATCTCTATTAAAAATGATGAAGAGGTAATATCCTTTTGTAAACTGATTGTGATAATAAATACATAATATTTTTGTTAGATTATATTGTTTTAGATTTGATTTTTTAATAATAAATACAACCCTTTACTAAATCGTTTTATTTCATAACCGCGTACCTTTAATAAAAGTCTACTTATTTTGTAATTAGTTAAAACAAAACCGCGTAAGTGACTACACAAAATCTAAGCTAAGTACGACTAAATTTACATTATTTTCCAATAAAGAACTTTGTAAAGAACTATGTGTTAAGTTCAGTCGGTAATAAGAATTGAAATCGCTGAGATATTAAGTTTTTTCTTGCTCCTGTAAAATCATCAAAAAGCAAATACGCGGTCTTTACAAGTTGCTCTTACGCGGATTCGCACGCGCAGCGACGATATATTTTGTGCTTTTTGGGGGCAGAGACCAACATACTTTTTGCTACCTTCCTTGACTGGTCTGATGATGAAAATAGAGGTAGCGGTCGAATTAGGGTGGGCCTCCGGCGGCAGAAACTCGCGCTACGCTACTGACAGGGGAAAGGGGTTTTAACTTTTTTGCATGGAAGCTGGCATGGACCCACCGCCATTTTGTTTTTTTCTCGAAATCACGGCCCTCGGGTGGTGGGTAGGAGGTGGTGGTGGGGTAGGGGGTGGATAGGGTGGTAGGTAGTATAACAAGAGAATAAAACAACTCTATAAAAATAAAATTGTGTGTTACAATATATTAAGACTTAATAGTAAAATTAACAACTAAAAGTCCATTTTTGGCATCTCCCAACTTGAACCATCTGCCAGCCTTATGTTCTTGACCGACGGCCACATACAACTGTTTACCATCACTCGTAAACTGCATAGAGTTTACAAAACCATTCACTTGTACACTAAACATAGGTAAGACTTTCCTATATTGGTCACAGACTCTCCATAGCCTAATACTACGATCATAGGAACCTGATGCAAAAACATCCGAGTTCAGTAAAGTTGCCAGACTAGTTATCCACCGAGGTACTTCGTTCTCTGAGCCATGGGCTTCTGTTACTACACAAAGAGGCTTCTTTTTTAGCACACTCCATACACATAATGATCCATTGTCGCTGCCGGACACAAAATGCTCTTCGTCTAAAAGTTTGATTTCATCCAGACTTCCCACTGGTCCATTGTATATCAATTGCGATTCTTCTGCAATTTTCCATATTCTAACTGTAGTGTCTCTACCGCCAGCTGTCAGTGCTCTTTCTCTTGTTAAAGCATCAATGGATGTGATAGGTGACTGGTGTCCAAACAAAGTTTCAACATAAGCCATCTCATCTAATGACCATATTTTCACTGATCTGTCTTTACTGGCTGAGTATAAATCATGTGTATTCTTTCTAAAAACTAGCCCTGTTACTACATCTTTATGGCCTTTAAATGTGTGTATGTGCTTGAGTGTGTATGGGTCCCACACTACAATATTTGGTGAGTCGTCGGATGAAACTAAATATTTGCCATCTGTAGATATAGCAAGAGATTTCACATCACCTTTAATATAATTGGAATGAGTTTTGTAAGTTAAAGTACCGAGTTTTCTTTTCTCTTTGATGCCCCATTTGATTATGGATCCACATTTGCTGCCAGTAAATGCGAAGTTGTTATCACTACTGATACACACACATGTTAGTGTAAGACGGTGTTCTTTAGCACGAATAAGTCTGAGGTCTGTTTCATTTGGCTCTACGTATTTTTCAGCGACTTCAATCTTTAATTTACCTTTCTGTTCCAAATAGTCTTTCTTCAAACGATTCTCAACAGCATCATCGACTTCTTTGAGCTCTGCTCGCTTCGCCTCCTCTTTCTCGATTTCGTCTAGATATTTCTTAGCGAGGCGTAACTTCTTCTGCTCAGCCGTTTCATGGTCACTTTCCGACTCCTCCGCGTCAGAAAACTTTCGTAAATCTAGTTCACTATCAGAAGAATCATCACCTTTTTCTAGGTTAGGCGCGTTCGGTTTTTTAGGATTCTTTTTCTTTACTTTTTCACCTTTTCTTTTCTGAACTTGCCTGGATTTTCCTTTTAAGAAGAATGACGAAGACATTCTATGGAATAAAACACTTGATTTATCTCAATAATCTGGTTAAAATCGTAAAATAAGTTCAGAAGAGGCATGTAATGCACGTTGGCCTTTTAATTTGACACTGACACTTGACAGTAACTAATTTGACATTGACTGACAGTATTCTGTACGTTCTGAAATGGAATCCGTACTATTATGGTGGTGTTTACCTATAAGTAATTGTTGCACTGCGTAAAGTATAAACGCATGTCTTATTTCTGCTTGTGAATTAGTGTAAACAATTGTTGGTAGACCTAATAAATAAAATAAAATTATGTATTCTGTGCCGTAACCCTGCCTGGTTCATCGTTTGCTTTACTGTCTCCAAGCCATGTGTGTGATCTTTCCTAATACACTTAGCACTCAGCTTTGTTTCTTCCATGGCTGCCTCATAAATCATAATTACCAGGTGCCATTCTTCTGTTTTTGTCACCTAATCCTTCCTAAACAGCTAGACCGATTTGGGTGTATTTTTCACTGGTTCAACATAATTCTACCCACCCGGGCGCTGTTGTCAGTATGTCACTGATCTCATAAACGACAAAGATGATTTTAATTGATATTTTTTGTTTGAGTGTGTCCTTGCAAGGTTTGAAATAAAAAACCCAGTAGGTAGCTAGTGCTGCAGTCAGTGTGTCACTGATCTTCTTCTAAACAGCAAGGACAATTTTAATGACATTATTTATTGTGGTGCTGCTTTTTCGGGCAGAATGACGTCTGCCAGGACCTATAGAATAGCTATATTTTTCAGGAAAAGTTAGGTAATGTTTAACATTGGCTCTGCCGTCTGCTACAGTCATAAATAAAAACTCACACAGTAGTGACAGTATTTAGTTATGTAGGTATATTTATTTATTTTCCATATTCTTAAATTCTACCTAATTATATTAAATTTTGAACCAGTTGAAATAATAATATGAAGTAAGAAGATAGCTACACTTTATTGTACATCAACCCAAGTTTTGACTAACTTGTACATACAGAGACAAATTAGATTCTTTTCACAGATGAGAAACATAGGTACCAGAAAAACACAAGCAACGATAGTTCAGTCTCATAGCCATAAATTCAGAATGTAGCTAGCTAATATTCTTTTTATTAGACAAGTTTAGAATTCTTAGCTCAAGTCACAATACACCGTCTCGTGGGGAAGTGGTAACAGAGTTTACTAATTATGTAGGTAATCTTTCATCCTACTATTGTGTTAGCCCCTCTCAATTGTAGGTATCCTGCAGTAATGTCCATTGGTAAACTTCTAACAGTTGCAAACTCTTCTGCATTACTGTAAAATAGCTTGGAGTGACGGTCTATGTATGGTGCGGGGAGTCCAGATATATCTGAATATTTCTTGGTTGGCTTAAAAGTTGGCGGAGCATTGATTGAGTAATCTGAAAAAAAAAACATCCGAGGTTATCGTAACATTAACATTGGAGTTTTTTTTAATAAATCTTAGAATTAGTAATAGAATTAATTCTTACATAACACAGCTTCGTTGTGCCATGGTAGTGTTCTTTCAGCCGTTAATATTTGTTTCAGAGATCTCCACATACGCTTTTTACATCCGCTTTTGACGACGAATTTATTTTCATTTTTGAAACAATATGTTTTCTCGGAATCACCAGTCATGACTGTCCTGGTGATGATACCAAGTTCTTCTTTGAAATTTCCACTAATAAATAACTTTATTTGTAACTATTACTATGAGCTATTACAATTAAAGCTACAAAATATGGAAACTCGCTCAATTCAGAATTACAATTAAAAAACCAATCAACAACAACAAGCTCTAGCTCTTTGACAACAAGTCTTCGCGCTGTCAGGTCAGCTGTCACAAAGTGCCAAAGCTATGGAACTATTAGTTTCTGGACCAAACTTCCTGTCACAGTCCTTTTAAAATAATATCCCGTGTAAACGAATATCTATTCCCCTCTTCTCATTTTTAACACATATCAACCCCAATACTAAGTAAAGGCTCCATTTATTCCACGCTACACGGTTGACCCATGGAGACATTTACCGAAAAAATAAACTTTTTTACTTTGAGCATCATCTTCCTGCCCTTATCCCATTCGCGGCGCAACACGTTTTCTTCTTCCTTTCTTCCTTGTTAGATAGACGTCACGGTGGCATTTACTCATTTCTCATTCTTATAATTTTAAAGGTGAAATTTTTACTTTGAGCAATGTGTTAAAATGTGCTTGGTAAATAAACTTAATAATTCCCTGAGATCTACCATTCGCATTCGGCCAAACATGGTCGGTGTTTGTGAAGATAGACACACACTAAAAATTCTGTTCTAAAAAAATCGCGGCCTCGACATAAAGGGCTAAGAAGGAACATGGGTGGTTTTTAGTTAGTAGAAATCTGACACTCACTTTCGCTTTCGCCCCAAGAGCGGGAGGGGTAATTTGATGATTTTCCACCCGCAAAAAAAAAAGGACAAAAGAAAGAAATTAGCTAAGTAAATGTTATTTTTGCGATATTTTAAATAATTCAGAAAAGATCACGCAACTAGACATTCTTATTTAGATAATTTAAAAAAAACACGCGTTTACGAAGACAACCTATGTTGCACGTGGATTGCACCAATGAACGAAATCTAAACGTCATAATAACTTAGAGGTTATACTTGTGTGCAAAGGAATGTGTTAATTTGAAAAAATTAAATAAATATGGATATCGTTAATGAAATTTTAGAAAAAGAACAGAAGAAATCTGAGAAGTATAAATCTATCACAGTAGAAAAGCATTTAGATGTAGATCTCGATATTGGTACTTTACTTGCATCGGATACAAATGACTTGGACACAAAATTATTACAGTAAGTTGATTTTTACTTTAAATTTGATACTGTTTCAGTTGTAATTAAAAATGGAGTTCATTCATATGATTACAAACCCTGTTCTCAAAATGACAACATCGACAAAAGTTTACTGCGTAATACAAACAATCGTAAACTTTATAACCACGTACATGTTATTTTCCAGGGCTAACAAAAACGAATATTTAACGGCCTTAACCCGTGACAACACACAGTTACTCCTCAACAAAATATGGGAGCTTCCCACAGAGCGGCTTGACGAAGCTATTGTTGTAAAGCTACCGGAACCCAAAACAGTGGTCCCAAGGGCCAAGCCCTGTCCCACGGCGAAGGCTCTCACCAAATGGCAAGAGTTTGCTAAAGCTAAAGGCATCACAAAGAAGAAGAAGGATAAAAAGGAATGGGATGAACAATTGCAGAAATGGGTGCCTTTGTATGGGTAAGTTTATTTTCAGTATTCATTTGTAATCAATCAATTGCAAAACATCCCCGTAATAAATTAAAACTTCAGTCATTCAAACATTCTGTTTAAAAAAGGATTGTGTTATGATTTTGATGTGTAAGCCTGTTGTGCCCACATAACTTACAAGTGCCATAGTTGGGACTTACCCTGACCTACTACACAATGCTTGCATTATGTAGGTATCACCATAAAATTTGCATAGCTTCAATTTAATCAAATTCCCCATACATTCTAGTTTCAAGAAAGCAGCTGCAGAGAAAGAGAAGAATTGGTTGATAGAAGTTCCACAGAACTTGGATCCTATGACTGACATGTTTGAGAAGAAAGCCGGTGAGAAGTCCGAGAAAGTTGCCAAGAACGAGCTGCAGAGGCTCAAGAATATTGCCCGGGCCAAGAAGGTCAAGATACCCAGAGTTGGTTTACCAGTCACCTCAGATAAGGCTTCAGCTACACAGGTAAGAAGTAAAATTGTCTCAAATAATTTGAGATTAAATAGTTGTGTAACTATGAATTATTACAAAATCCTTCCATCTTTCCAAGGCAGACCAAGGAAAAGATGGATGGATTGTGTGAAGAATGATATGATATTGTATGAAATATTAATGATATATGATATGAAAGAAGAAGCAGTAAATGATAGTGTGATTGTTGACCTCACCAAGTCACATGGGACTAGGGCAGAAAAATGATAATTATAAATTATTACAACAATTTGTTTTATACTTTTACCAACTTGCTGTTTCAGCCAATATTAAGTTAATGTTTATGAGAGCAAGGCTCTGTTTGATTCACTTATGACTCTCCTACCTCAGACACCTTTCTCTATTTAAGAACTTATGAACAGTCGTGGGTTTGAACCCAGGCAGGCTCATTACTTTGTGTAATTTATTTCATCACCACTACTCTCAAAACGGTGAAGGAAAATATTTTGAGGAAAATATTTGATGTCTATGAATCCGCACTGGGTCCGCATGGTGGATTATAGCCCATCCCTCTTTTCGAGAGGAGGCCGGAGTCTCTGGAATAGACTGATGATGATGAGTTAATGTTGTTGTTAATACTTTGTAAAGTGTCTTCCCTAATACATTTCATGCACATCAACATAACAGTATACTAATTTAATTATTGTATTTATAGTTAGATACTGCTGCAACCATAGCCAAGGCATCAACAGCATCACTTGGCAAGTTTCAAGACAAACTGCCCAAAGAGAAGGAGGCTAGAGGCAAAGGCATTCACGAGCTCATCCCAGGCAAAGAAAGAAAGCGCAAATTGCCTATACCAACACCAGCACAGGAGAGAGAAAACAACTTGAGTATGCTTGATAATATTCTGAACAAGAGACCCAAGATTGATATGGATAAGGCTGTAGCTAAGCAAATACATGATGAGCAAGTCAAGTGAGTGTTGTTTACTATCTTATTGGTCTATTGGTCACAAGTGTGACTGCTGAGCATGAGGTGGAAGGAGTGGCATTCCCTGCCTGCGTCGGTTTTCCCGAGTTCATATAACCCTAATCAGTTCAGAGTAAATAGGCTTTTTCTGGGTAAGCTCGTTCCATCGTCGACCTCATCTCTGCCTTTAGGGCAAAAAAAACCCATTTCAAATAAGAAAAAGGTCATGGGTTTGATTCCCAGGTCGAGCAGTTTTATTTGGTTTTTCCCTCAGATATCTCTCAGTAGCAGCCACGGAGTCTTAGATTTGAGCCCGGTTGATGGAGATTCGTTTGTCCCCTTTTAACATTAACTGGTGAAATGCAGGTGTACTATTAGATACAATTCTGCCTAATGGGCCTACCACTCTTGCTGCTCTTTTGCTGTAATACTGACTTATTTGTATAAATTGGGCCGGCTGGTGTCCCCAACTGTATTTTGCATACGGAACTTTAGTTTTCTTATAGCAACACTAAAGCTTAACTATTTTTTACAGTCGTTCAGAAGAAAAGAAGAACACGAAGCCCATGAAAGGCAAGCGTAACTTTAAAACCAAGGCTAAGGGTAACAACCCCACCAATTTCACAGCTAAGAAACCTAAAGCTGGTAAAGGAGAGAGGAATCCTGGCAAGAAGATGGGTGGCAGGAAGAGAAGATAAGGATACAGACAAACACGAAAAAAAGACTTGTAATCTTTCAATATTTAATATTTTAAGAGGTAGTTTTAAGCTTGGAAGTACATTCTTGTATGTAGTTAATATCAATAAGCATCCGCATCGTCTTTTTCTAGAAAAAGCAATGTTTGGGGTTCATTTTTTGCCATTTTTGTGAAGAGGAGTAACAGTTTCAAGAAAAAGGTCTACTTTGGCATATTTTACAATTAAGTCCTTTGACAAAGTTAGTCATCTTCTATTGTATAAATTCAAAAACCTCTGTTGAAAGCGTACGCTGTATAGCGTAATTCCGCCTTTTCATGTAATATTATTGTAATTAAATATTTTTGAGAACTGTAATGAAAGGGGTGTAATAAAAACAATTGCAAACCTTTTTAAATGATTTTTATTTGTTTCAACAAAATGTTTATCATGGACTAGTATCTTACAATTCCTTCAGAAACCAGAGATAATGTGTTTATAGACAAACAAGTTTATTTTATAAACTACACATGTGAATAAAAAACAGTTCTAAAAACACAACTATTTTCTTAAACATGAAGGTATTAAAAAATAGTTGTGGAGATTTTTATTGAATCTTCATCCTTATTGTGAAAAAATAAGTATGGTTGGACATTTTAGCACAGATAATTTTCTTAATTCTATGGGTAACACTACAATAATATATTATTGTGTCTGATGGTACATTCAATGTTGCAAATAGTATGATCAAACTGTTTACATGTTTTTAAATTATTAAGTGCAGATATTTTAGTTTAGTTAAGTTTTTTCATACAGTTAAATATAAAAGGCTCCCTGAAAAAAATATATTAAAAGAAAGTTGTAAGTTTGACAAAAAAAACATTTATCATTATTTTTTAGAGAATAGTCTAAAAAGTTACAATCTTTCATCTACATGTTAATATTGTTAAGTATAGATATTTCTTTACCCTAAAAATATCTGCACCTACAAAAACACAGAAATCAAAACACTAATACAATCTAGATATCAGCCTAATCTTCAACATGTGCAGTGTTAGTTCCTACATTTCTGTACCAGTGTGCTACGTAATATATTTAAATAGGTATAATGATATTTTCCTTATTCTACGTTAACACAGCTATTAGGCAAAGGAGAAGGTATATCGATTAATACTGTATATTCGAGAAGTCTATACAACACGCTACGCTACGCAAACGTTTACTATATTAAGCTACATGGAAGCTTCTACCGCAGTGTATTCTTACTCCTTATAGTAATTTTGTTATTAAAGTCATCGCATGATACGATATTTATATTAAAGCTCTTACATGTTTTCGACTACATTAAAGATGGACCCCGTTTCGGCCGCCTACGAAACCGGAGTTTCAACCGAAAGTAGTTTCGAAACTCCGGTTTCGTAGGCGGCCGAAGCGATCGTTCCAGTGCTGAACAGGTCTAGTCCTCATCCTTTTTCACAAATAACGATGGTAAAAAAACCGCAAATAAACGTGTCTGTAACTTGCACAAAAATATAAGTCTCTTGCTAGCCGTTGTGTCGTTTACGAAATCATCAGGAAATTATACCATGTCTGATTCCAGTTGCCATGCTGAGGTACGATTGCACTAAGGAGAAGGGCTGAAGATATAGACCTCGTCTAGGTCCAACTCTTTCCCACACTGAAAAAACTAGAAAAGGTAGTAGGAGGTGGTAGTAACCCCCCCCCCCCCCCCCCAAAGTTGTGATCGCGCAATAAGTAGTTTACTTTGCATAAGTTACAGACATATTATGTAAGTAAATACTTGCGGCTTAATACGGCTTCTACCGTTTACCTGAACCCTAACTGCAATAAGGCAGCTCGGCACATTCAAGTTTACCATCAGATTGCAAACCTTGGAGACTGAAGCGAAAACGCTTGTTTCGACCTACTGTAAGGAGTAAGATTAGGCTGCTTCTATTTTTTTTTCTTCTATTATTGACCACGTTGATTTGAAAAGGACATTGTAGGTGTGTCTAAAGTTCACAAGTTGTAGTTTAAGCAAGGCGATATTGGGCTTTTACATCTGTAATTTCTCTATAGCAGTCCCGAAAAAGGATCTCTGACTTGATAAAGGAAATGGGATCGCCCTCAATAACATAGGAGGAATGTGGGTGTATTAAAGGTCTCTGCCGAACCCCTCGGGAATTACAGGCGAGATGTTTTGTTATCTCATACAATATGCATATCTATATAGTGTCAGTGATTGACATGATACATTCATGCACAAACCAGTTTAGCTTTTTATCGCATATAGATAACAGGGACTTGTTTACATTGCATAAATAATTCAGATATTTTCATGGCTGACATTATGTATATTCTTTTCTATGGTTGGAATCGCTAGGTAAGTAGATGCATAATATATTTCTTTGTAGTTTTTGTTTTATCTTTTTAATTCTAATGCTATTCACATCCCATCAAATAGTTGATAGAACCTATGTAGTAGTTTTAAAATTTAGAAGATGGTAGAAATGTAGGTACGGTCAGCAGCAGAAGTAGCTTAACATTTCGGAATTTTAATTATTGGATATACAGGACTCCAGCTATTCTTTTTAATATTTCAGAAGATTATTCTTCAAAATGATTCTAATTCTTCAATAACTTGTTAGTAACGAGTATTATCTAACAAGTTTGTATTAATAAACCTGCTTTGAAACGTTGAGTAGTGTTAATTTACTTCTGACGCTGACTGTACCTATACTTCTATAATATTTTTTACGATCTATGCCAAATCAAATCAACGTGGTATGTACTACCTTACACATTAGTATTGCTATTCATCGCTATCCACTAATCTCTATCTAAACAAGTTAGTAAACGATTGTCACAAAATAGGATTTCTTGATATATAGCACAGTCATTTGGTAGTTTTACCTGGAAAGTTTTTCGGGAGTTTTGAAAACTACATAGTTGTTTTATAGATTTTGATGTGCTCTTTTCGAATTTCAACTTTGCAACCTCGTATCTTTGCAGCTGTCGCCGCCATCAAAGATGATTTCGAAAAGAGTACATCAAAATGTATAAAATTACCAACTTTCAAAACTCCCGGAAAACTTTCCAGGTAACCCACATTTCACAGAACCAAATGACTGAACTAATATTTAATATACTTATATTATACATCGGTCAACAACACAATCTTCAAAAGAGGATTTTCGATTGCAGAAACTTCTTTGACGATTGTGTGTTAGACCATTTTAGTTTTAGCATTAGAATAGGTCAATGGAAAAATATATTTAGCTTAAGGTAAGAATAGGAATGGTAAATAGAGCTGTCTTAATAATAAAGAAGACAGTACTTAGAATAAATTAATAAGAAAATTCGACACAGTACTCTTGACACAACCTTGAGGGCCTTTTCCACATTACGTGTGCAGGTGTAACAGAACCAATAACCTCTTTTTTTTTTGGGGGGGTGGGAAATCATCAAATAACCCGAGCGGAAGGTGTCAGACTTCTACTGACTAAAAACCACGCATGTTCCTTCTTAGCCCTTTATGTCGAGGCCGCGGTATCTCTTGCGAACAACCCGCAGCCCCGACGGGGAAGGATAACCTCTTAGGTAGTGATTTAGACCATGAAACTGGACAACATTCCTAAAGGACCACGGGTCGTAAAATAATTTTGAAGACAAAAATAAACTGTCAAATTTTCCCAATCAACCTTGTATTCTAATTGTAAGTAAGAATACACAGATGTTAATGTTAGCTAATTAAATATGGGTTGCATTTTTGTATGCCTGTGGAAAAGCCCCTCGTTCCATTTCACAAATCCTATCTAAGATTACAATTATATTGAAATCCAAATTATACAACATTCAAGAATGCGAATCAGAAATACAAAATGTTCTAAAAAATTCGTTCGTTGGCACCAAGTGCCGAATCAGTCAATAAATTAACTAAGTCAAATTAATTTGGCTAGTCACGAAGCAACGGTCAATTCTCATATAGCACCATCTGTTGGTAGTTACAGGTATCTTAATTCTAGACCAGTTTGTGCTTAGTTTTGCCAAAATGTACTAACCCACATCAAAATTATTATTATTATCCAAAGGAAAGTCCAAGTTTGGATATTTATCACCAATAATTTTTAAACCGTTGCGTTGGTAGGCCTCCCGCTGACGGCTGAGTGGACCGATGACCTTGTGAAGGTTGTGGGGATCCGTCGAATGCGAGACGAGATTCACGGGATCGGTCAATGTTGAATAAGATATTGTGGGTTGGCACATTCTGGCATAACTAAGCCCATTTGTTCTTCCTAAAGTATGAATGTTTACAAAAGGCCCTTTCGGCCTAGGTATTGATTGACCCCCTTAGGCGCGGGTCAAATACGTACGGAGGTGGCGCGGCGCGGGCGAGGTGAACAGTTAGTAGCCTTACTGTAGTTAACGGCCTAACAGTAGCCAGCCCCGCGCCATACGCTTCTTGTGTTTGACCCGCGCCTAACTCGATATTTATTTAGAAAACTGATCTAGATAACACCTTGCTTTTTCAACTAATTGTGCTGTGCTTTAAATAAATAGGTAAACAGCTTTAGGTATACTTTAAATAGATTAATTAATGTTTTTTTAACTCACATGGATTTATTTTTGGAAAGCAGTTAAACTTGGGAAGATTACATTTTTCTGACCACCTATCACACATTCGTTTCATTCACAGATCGAATTTTGAGTTTTACTTTTCTATGTAAAGTACCTACTTGTTTCATGAGTGTGTAATGAACTTTTATTAATATTGCTACGAACGTGAATAAGAATATGACCATTCATTTTATTCAAATACTGTTCATATTCGAATGCGCTGCTAAGGTACTATTACTTTATTTAGTCAAGACAAGTCTTGCCCATTATGAAAAACAGTAAAATGGTTGTCGAGTAGTGATGGGCGGAGGATAAATTCTCGGAGGATAAAAACTCGAGTATTTATCAGAAATGGATAAATACTCGTTATTACTCGTTTTTATCGGATATTTACTTAAAATGATGGATAAATATTATTTTTGCGCATGGGTTGGTTTTTCGTATTGAATGGCTAGTAGATTTCGATGCTAATGGTCTTTGGGGGGGTGTGAGGAACAGGGTGTAAAGTTCCTCATCCACAATAGAAAAGGGAGGATCCTCCGACCAGACGGGTGTTGTATCTGGTGGGCTAACTGCCCGACAACTGTAAGTCGGGATTTTCTATATAGGCTAATGTCGCGGATAACTTTGATAGCGCGATGCAGGATTTGTCATTTTAGTTCTCATGTGTTGCGATAGATGTGGTTGTCCATCACTCCCCTCCGAGACCGGAGGTCGATAGCAGGTTGAGTCTTGATGCTTGCCAGCCCAGTGGAAGGTTCCAGTGAGTCGGAACCGAATGCCGCATAGTTCACGGTGAGTCGGAACTGTCTGCGGTGATGCCCCAGTGAGTCGGGGTGATGCTGCATTATGTTCCAGTGAGTGATGGAGTGATGCAGTGCTGCGTAGTGGCTGGCTGCTGCGTCGACCAGGAGAGAAGTGAGTCTCTGCTTGCTGACCGGCCGAAGTGCAGTGTGCTGTGCCAAGGTCGCTGATGTGGCTGAGGGTGATGACCAGGTATGCTCTTCCGCTGCATGCTGGTGGTCAGGATACCCGTTGAAGCCGTGGTTGCTTATATTATTACTTTAGTAATTTTCTTTGTGTATGTGGCGACAGCGACATCTATCGCAACACATGCGAACCAGTTGGCTAATACAACATCGCGCTATCAACTTTATCAGCGACATTAGCGTATATAGAAAAGCCCGACTTATATATGTCGGGCAGTTAGCCCACCAGTCAACACCCGTCTGGTCGGAGGATCCTCCGTTTTCTATGGGGGATGAGGAACTTTACACCCATTTCCTCATACCCCCCAAACTGGTGGTCCCGAGCACGAACGTCAGCGCAGCCTTCGTGCAGCTACTTCAAACGTCATCATCACTTCCTCAAGCCTTCGAGCAGCGAGTCATACCGCCACCCAGCAACCACGGCTTCATTTGGTATCCTGACCACCAGCTTGTAGCGGAAGCGCATACCTGGTCCTCAGCCTCATCAGCGACCTTGGCACAGCACACCGCACTTCGGCAGCGACGCACTTCTCTCTTGGTCAACGCAGCAGCCAGCCACTACGCAGCACTGCATCACTCCGCGCCCTCTGTACATACTATGCAGCATCACCCCGACACACTGGAGCATCACCGCAGTCAGTTTCGACTCACCGAAAACTATGCGGCATTCGGTTCCAACTCACTAAAACCTCCCACTGGCTTGGCAAGAATCAAGACTCAACCTGCTATCGACCTCCAGTCTTGGAGGGGAGCGATGTGGAGACAGTGACATCTATCGCAACACATGCGAACTAATTGGCTAATCCTACATCACGCTATCAACATAAACCGCGACATTAGCCAATATAGAAAATCCGGACTTACATATGTCGGGCAGTTAGCCCACCAGACACAACACACGTCTGGTCGGAGGATCCTTCCTTTTCTATGGAGGATGAGGAACTTTACCCCCCGTTCCTCATACCCCCCAAATATATAACAATTATTTAAGTATCTCACAAAATACGTATAGTTTTTTCTGATTTGGATAGTGATTGGCGAACATTTTCATGATTGGGTGAAATCATTGTTAATAAAGGCTTTTCATAATTGTTAAAGTGATTAATAAAGTACGATACATATCAATTTATCAGGATTTCATTTATTTCAATTCTTTTGTTTGTAAATTATTGATAAAATTTACGTTACAAAAAATGGAGATAGTATTTATCCGCTGTTTTGGATAAATACTCAAGTAAAAACGGACATTTATGAGTATTTATCCATTTTGAGTATTTATCCGGATACAATCCCAACACTATTGTCGAGCCAAAATGAAAGTAAAACGGTCATGTGATAGATGCCTTATTTCTTCATTATAAGTTTTGCTAAAGCCAAAGTTTTTATATTACAGCAAATATTATTAATTTAGGTACAGTCCTTCGATGGTTATTTTATATTTGACAGCAGCTAGTCAAGCACAACTTTATTAAGTACGAGATCATTCTGATGTTCTGATGTAGCGGAAAAATAAAGTTGTAAAAAAACGCTAGCAACATCTAAGACGCGCGTGAAAAATGAACATCAAAATCCTGCATCGCGATATTAAGGTGAATGCTCCAACCACCCCGCGAAATTTAAATTTTCTTACGTTTTTTGTAATTTGCAGGTCAGTGTTAGTTTGTATGTTGATTAGAATATTAATTGCGGCTGTAAGACGTATGTAGTTACAGAAATATAATCATCAAAATCATCAATACAAGCCTCCAAGTTCATAAAGGTGCAGGAACTTGAAAAAGTCATTTTTGCACCTTTATGAACTTGGAAGCTTGTATTGATGATTTTGATGATTATAATTCTGTAAGTACATACGTCTTACAGCCGCAATTAATATTCTAATCAACATACAAACTAACACTGACCTGCAAATTACAAAAAACGTAAGAAAATTTAAATTTCGCGGGGTGGTTGGAGCATTCACCTTAAAGCTATTTGCGTTGAGTTATGACTATATCGTGTCACTGACTCTGGCAGAGCCACCATCAGGGATTTTCATTTTGAAAACACAAAAAAATTGTCGCTAATTAGTCGAAATTTGTCGCCAAATATCAGAATTTGTCGGTCACTGGTTCAAAAGATATAAGGGTTTATAGGTGGCCGATCTGGAGAGAGTCTCCCCAGCAGGGCCACATTTATATCTCAAAAACTAGGGCACCTAGCAAATATCTCTTTTCTCCCATAATTTGTCGCCAATTAGTCGGAATCAGTCGCCAAATATCAGAGTTTGTCGGTCACTGGTTCAAAAGATACAAGGGTTTATAGGTGGCCGATCTGGAGAGAGTCTCCCCAGCAGGGCCACATTTATATCTCAAAAACTAGGACACCTAGCGAAGATGTGTTTTCTCCCATATTTTGTCGCCAATTAGTCGCAATTTGTCGCCAAGTCACAGATTTAATCGGATCTTAGTTTAGGAGATATAATGAGTTCAATTAGTAAGGTATAGTCCAAGAGCTAGGTCGAAGAGTTCACGAAAAATACCAAGAAAAAAATATTTCTATTAATATGTGTAATATACTTCTAGTTTTATCGGTCTAAAGTCTTTAGAAATGTCCGAGAGAGATAAATTCTCAATTTAATTCATGTTTTTATGTTTTAAATTACTAGGTTAGAGTGGCTTAAACTTCTTTGAAAACATTAAACCTTGCTCTTGGTCTATTTGGTGAAAGATGTACAGTCGCATGCAACTGTTTTACCACTTTACAATGTTAAGCTCTAATTAACTTTAGAATAATAAATAAATATATATATGGATATCGACGGCTTACTTTAGCAGGTAGCGCCTCGGTATTGGTATCTAAGGACGCACACACAAACACGCTAGTGACGTGAAAAATCAAGGTAACTTACATATTAATCTGCACTCATACGGTGTCCTCTTTTCAAAACACTCTCAAATTGTCCACTAACTTGTTCAATGCACTTAAACACCCGTATTCGTAATTGTTCTTTTAATTTTTCACACAAACAAACCTTCTCGCTGTACTTCCGGTGGATGACTAAAGAAAAAATCCTTTAGAGCAAGTTTGTTTGTTTACCTATTTTTTTTTAAGTAGCTACTTTGAGCGGCGGGCGCGAACGCCGACGCGCCGCACCCGTGACGTACAGCAGGTGACACCCTCGTTATATCTCGCTCGTTTCTCCGTTTTTGTATTTTCGGAATACCTAGAGATAACAACACTCGAGTTCGTAACTATTCATAATAAGTTCCACTTTAATTAAACTGGCTGACTTCAACTTACGTGACGGGCAACTCGTTCGAAGCAGCTCATCTGTACACGCGCATCTATCTCTTTCTTACTTACCGTAAATGAAACGGAGCGCAGCGATCTATCTGCCAGCGACTAAGTGGTAAGTGCACATTGTGTTAGATAAATAATTACATAATTATATGTATTGTAGATTTGTTTATAGGTAATGAATACAGCTTTCCTATGGTGGGTTGAAATTATAGAATAAGTTTACATTTATTTAATTCGAAACAAACATTCCTCCATAAGACGTCATAGATACTGTCTAGAAACTACATAAAGTATTTTGTACTCGCTTGTACCACTGTATGGGGAAATTGAATTCTTTAATATCTTTTTAATTACACACCGACTAAATCTGTAACTTTGCGACAAATTGCGACTAATTGGCGACAAAATATGGGAGAAAACACATCTTCGCTAGGTGTCCTAGTTTTTGAGATATAAATGTGGCCCTGCTGGGGAGACTCTCTCCAGATCGGCCACCTATAAACTCTTGTATCTTTTGAACCAGTGACCGACAAACTCTGATATTTGGCGACTGATTCCGACTAATTGGCGACAAATTATGGGAGAAAAGAGATATTTGCTAGGTGCCCTAGTTTTTGAGATATAAATGTGGCCCTGCTGGGGAGACTCTCTCCAGATCGGCCACCTATAAACCCTTATATCTTTTGAACCAGTGACCGACAAATTCTGATATTTGGCGACAAATTTCGACTAATTAGCGACAATTTTTTTGTGTTTTCAAAATGAAAATCCCTGATGGTGGCTCTGCCAGAGTCAGTGACACGACTATATCTATATAGAAAAACCCGACCATAAACTTCGGGCAGTAGCCCACCATACATAACACCCGTCTGGTCAGAGAATCATTCCTTTTCAATTAGATCTTCATACTACTAATCTGATATTGACAGATGTCTAACAGCATCACAAAAACAACTTTATTTTAGCGGCAACAAAGCTTAATATGATTTGACATTGATGCACAATCAAAGGTAAAATAACCGAAAGAACTATACTTAATTTTATTCGCAACGTGTTCCTGATCTGTTTATTTTTTTTATTTCGTTACACAAAGATATTGTTTATGGCTATCTAACAACCCTGTATCAATAATGAGGTTTTATGTCAAAACGCTGTATTGAACACTATTTTAAATAAATCAAAATACAAGAATAGATACAGCCTTAGAGAAAATATTATTGTTGATACTTACATAAGTACTAGTTTAATATAAAAATAACTGCATTTATTAAATTAAACTGACCAAACTACGGCAATAGATTTTTCTGCATTAATAATTTGCTTCATTGATTCGCCTCACACTAAAGCTTTTGCATTTAAACAAATCCTTATGTACCGTATGTTCAACGTATTAAGTTTATTTTATCTTCGAAGATTTTTTTTCATGAATTGGTTCTTTCCACAAGAAAAATCTATCGCGTAGTTTCAATATCAATTCATTCAAAGTTACATTAGGGTAAATTACTTTAAAAAAAGAAGTAAATAAGTATATTATACAGGAATATAACTCTTATACTATGTCATGAAGGGTTAGGAGATCAATTTAAGGAATAGAAATACCTACAGTGGTAATATTAACAATAAAAAGTCTTAAATTGTTATAAAACGAACAACCACTACATATAAAGACTACATGAATTCTAGTGAACATAGCCGTTTTTTGCTGAATAAAGATCGTAAATAAAAACAAAATAATAGATCGTCAGAATCCCCTTCCGCGACAAAAAACATGTCCATTTTTGATTCAAAACGATAATCGAATAGTATTATTCCTGCTCATACTAAAAATAGTATCTCTACGTGCGACTAAGCACGGTGAGAGCACATCTAACAATTCAAATCTTGGAACAAAAATAATTTATTTGGTTGTACTTAAAGTATAAATTTCATGAAACTTGAGTAAAAAAATATTATATTACACAAAGTGGTCGAAACCAGCTGTTTTCCAAGTCCAAGATAATTTTGCGATATAGATCAATTTCGGTATGCAAAGCAGGCCCGAAGTTTAAACCGGGGAATATTGCGGTGTTGTATAGGAATACAAATGTCCGATGAAAAGTTTAAATTGCTTTTCAGATTTTGATACGGTTTACTGTATAACAAGATCGCTACCGTATAATAAGACGATGAAGTCGTTATAGAACATCCATTATTTGGGTTTCAACAAAAAAAAACTTTCAGTTGAAATATTCTTGATGAATATATTGTCCCTTGACTAGGCAAATGCTGGGTAGTCAGCGCATACAATATCTCATTATAAAGAAAATGATCTTTGGCAATATTAAAAGAAATCGACTTGAAATGATTGCATAAAATATTTAAAAAATAATATTTACAACTTCAAAATACATTCTCTATCGTTAATAAAATATATGACAATTGACAACACAACAAGATTTCATTCAAATACCGCCTATCACAGGTCGTTAAAAATATAGCGCATATAGCAGAAAATATAGCTTATAATATAACGTACTATTTGTATAGAAATATACTTTGTTTGCTAATATATTGCAGTTATGTTTACTTACAAATTCAGTATCCTAGGGAAAAGTTGGTCAGTATGAAAGTAAGATAAGAGCCAAATTATACATATCACGCTTCAATCGCTTATTAGGAAGACAAGGACTTTTCCAAATCATGATGTTCCGAGTCGCGTCATTGGCAGTGACAAGGTTGGCAACACCGATAAAAATACCCTAGAATTCTGAATCTGCACTGAACATGTTTCATTTTTAACAGCTTACTTATACTCAATACTTTGGCCGCCATAACACTTCTTGCACAGTGTATATACGCCCGACTCGGCGTCGTGTTTCCCTTTGTAATGGCACACTATGTGGACCAGCTTTAGATTCTCCCGCGTGAATATTTGCAAGTAATACCTATCAGCTTCGATACCGCCCACCTTCGAATCTTTATCACATAATATACATTTAATATCACCGCTGTACAACCCGTCCATAGCTTGTAAAATCTTCGGGATTATAGACCTTGACAGCTCAATCTTGTGGTCAAGATTCCATGTCTGGAATATGATGCGTTCCTCGCGGCTGCGGTAAGGGTTTATGATGTGTTCACCTTCGTAGAGACACTTGTCGATGCTCCAAAGGCCTCCACATTGGAACAGACCAGTCTCGTCGCAGATGCGAGCGGTTTTATTCGCTTTGCGGTTGAAATACGTCTCGTTGTACTTGTACGATTCAAGTATATTTCGTAGGTCTGTCAAGAACTGATCTATGAGTTTCTTACCTCGCCCGTTCTTTGAGTGTATGTAGACATCGGAGGACTGGAGAGCAGTTTTTGTCTTGTAGTAGTAGCCACGCATCCGATCTTTGACGCGTTTCGACATTGACTGCTCTTTCGTTTTTTCTGATGGTTCTAAACCTGTAAACATTTTATATGATAATGTTACAAGCTCGTGGCTTAATAAGAACTGGCACTCGGGTCGATCTTTAGGTAAAGCTGTGCTTGCCTAGGTCAGTCTGTGGATGGGTGACCGCCCGACATACCGAGTTTCCTCCGTGCCTCGGAAAGCACGTTAAGCTGTTGGTCCCGGCTGCCATATATAGATCTTTGGCAAACGTTACAGGTAGTCAGTGACCTGAAATTCTGACATCCAGTCTTACCAAAGAGTATCGTATTACCTAGTATTAACTGGGTTGTGGAGGTCAGATAGGCAGTCGCTCTATGTAAAATACTGGTATTCAGCTGCATCCGGTTAGACTGGAAGCCGACCCCAACATAGTTGGGAAAAGGCTAGGCAGATGTTGAATGTTACAAGAATATGATTGATGTTAGTTAAACATTTTTTTAAGTTACTCTGCTTCGTGTCCGAGAGGTATAACAAGAATTATACAGGATAGAAGGGACAGCCCTCTGTAAACTGACAAAGTGCATTTAGCTTCTTATTTTGAATCATATTTCACCGGATTTTTTAAACTATACATGTTTTGACAAGTAACTCTCACTTGTGCCTTCAACATACCAAAATCCCCTGAAAAAGTATTCACACTGAGATGAGTTAATTGACACAGATCACACTTGGAACAATAAATCACATACATTTATCAGTTCATTGCAAAGAGACAGACATGCAATCAATTTTTGATGCAGTTGAGCATATCTGACTATTTAAATCTTACGAGTATAACTTGTCTCACCTTCAAACCATGCTGGATCCTGTGTCCTCTCACTGAGCATGGTACTGGCATCGTCAGCAGCTGCAATGTACTTCTGGAACACCTTGAACTTTTCCTTAATGTTGGTGGTAAGGAACTCCTTGGCTGCAGCTCCGGTGTCAATGTAGTCTTTTTTCTGGGACCGGATCAGGCCATAGAAGTAATCAAAGTCTGGGGAAAACAACATTTGTAAGGTTTCAAGCCCATTTTTTTCTTGTTTTCTTTTCTATTCTTTGTGCCCTTATAGTATATGTACTTTATATATTGTGCCTAATAACAAGGGAAAAGGACAGGAAGATGATGAGTGCCTTTAAATATCTACTCTAAATTTGACCCTAAGATGAACCTCTGACCTGACCAGAAGTTTCCCATTACATTCCATTAGTAATCTAATCATTATCAAGTCCACAGCTGGACTATGACATAGGCTCTAAAGAGGATCGTCTAGATTAATTTGAAGCACAAATAGGTACAATCTACCCACATCAAAATATTTCCGATAATATTTTCAACTTTTGTAACAAATCATTACCAGTAACCATTTTCTCTATATTCTTCAACAATATGAAGAGTGTTTGCGAGGGCAGCGTGGCCAGGTACTCGTCGTCCTCGACTTGCGTCCCGTCCTCCGCCACGCAGAGCCGGCACTCTGCGCAGCTGACATTGAACTGGAAATCCCGTGTCGCAGAATTAGGTCAAGGTACACAAATATCGGTCAAGGCTTCACCCTGACCCGTTTCTTGCAAACGATAAACACGGGTTATCATGACTAAAACTAGCCTTAAAATACATCAAAAACACCAATAAACAACATTTTAGACACAATAATTATACAGGAACAAAGTAATTTGTACTTACGCCTAACTTTTTGCATGATTTCTCGATCAACTCTTTCAGATTTTCGGCAGCAACACCTATTTTCTTCTCCCTTTTCACATCCGTCACTTTGTATCCCTTTTTCATGATTAAAATAAAATTATATCACGGTTATGTTACATTTATTTATAAAAATAAAAAAACAAAGAAATTCGACAGCCGAACGCGCAGCGCAGTTTGATTCTAAAGTGACGTTTGATTAGAGTAGCGATGCGCGATGGCGAGAGGTTTTATTCGATTGTTTCGATTGTTCAAACATCTCGATGGTTCTCGATTGTTTCGACTTGGACTCGAGTCCGACTCGGTCTGTTTAAGCTGTTATTGCGACTGGCGCATGGCGCGTTCATTCGAGAGTTATTCCTCGATGGTTTAGTTTCACGAGTTCTTGACTTGCGTTGTGATTGCGAATCTAAACTAATTCTTTCAACAAGAGCAATCGAAAATTATCAATACCGCGACGGAAATAACATGTAAGTAGTTAACTTACGTACGAATAACAAGATAGAAGGAATCGTGAAAATAAATAAAACATCGAGGGTTCTTATTTAATCTGTTTTTTTTTAAATTAGATATTTAAGTAGCATAGTTTTTTAATGTTTTTAGTTATCTACCTATTTAAATTTAAAGGTAAAATCAGTCTGGCGCGGGATAATTAACAATCTTAATGAAATAACAATCACAAATCCGTTTCAGAAAAGTCTTAATTTCTCATATATTAATAATTTTAATTTCTAGTCTTTGTTATTAACAAATTACAGACATTACTTATTTAGGCAACTACTTATCTATACGGTTTTATTCTAATAATAATAAACTTGTTACGAGTATATTATAGGAACTGTATCAGTCGAGATTCTTATAAATATATTACAACATTAATAAAATCAACAAAAATATGTCAACACTAATAAAAATACAGCTGCGCTAATTAAAAGGTACATTCTAAGAGTAATAAGATTATATTTTTATAATCTTACTATTTATATATTTACCTATTTAAATCTAAAGGTCAAATCAGTCAGGTACGGAATAATCAACAATTCAATTAATAATCGTTACAAAAATTAAATCGCTCGACTCGAGTCTGGCACGCTCTCACCTCCAACTAACATGCACCTCGGCTTGATGCATGCAATCGACTGACTCGGTGACCGAGCGAGACTCGGTGACTGATACGAACAGTCGAAAAATAGCGGTCGATTCCATTGACTCGAAACAATCGAAAAACATCTCGATTGTTTTGTAGAACGGCGAGTCGATGTTTGACTCGATGGTTTATTTTAACGACTCCGATTCTTTCGATTGTTAAAACATCTCGGAATCGCCCATCGCTAGATTAGAGGGTTGCTAGTTGTGAGCGTTGAATTTCCAATATTTGTTTCCATTATCGAGAGATATTTTCTGGGTCTCAACCGAATACCTGAGACCAAAAATATTACTTCATATACTGTTTTATCCTGACTTAGAATTTATAAATACTTACCAACTAGTTTTGTTTTTAATTCATTCAGATGATTTGCCAGTTTAACAGGATTTTTTCTGAGATTGGCAACTTTGTTTCAATTTTGTCTCCCCTAGTTCCCCAACCCTCTAGTTGCCACCCCTTTCCTCCCAATTATCCAGATCTTTTCAATGGAATTGGTTTACTTTATTTTAGTGAGCGATGAATAGATTTTGATGCAAATAGGTAGGTCCCTACCTATCATGATTAAGATATAATATTATATCGTAAAAGCGAAGTTGATTTAAACTAAGGTTCCAATTACTGAAAATCCTCTTATTATCATTGTAGGGTTTATTATCATCATCATGTTAACTGGAAAACGAAGCATCTGCTTACTTATCGACCGATCTCACCTGTATTTAGCGAACATCATACAAACAAAATGACCCTGGGCAGGTTTTTAATTGCCTCTTTTTAATTTAAAAATGAGAGGGAACACAATGTTTACGGGTTTATGCGCAGGCAGGCCACATCACCAGTTAGCAAGCAAGCCAGCCAGCTGACAAGCGAAGCGAGTCAAGGGAAACTATATAGGGTGTAAAAGTACCCTTAACGCAAATGAAGGGCACTTGTTCTCCCCACCACTGCGATCATTTTTTTGTTCTAGACCATACCTGGGAACCTCCTAGTTACGGAGAAATTGGGGGTCAAAGTTCCAAATTTTTCACAGCTGTTTTTGTAAATACTAGTATTTCAGGATTTTCACTTTACTTAAATTACCTCCATGACCCATTTACTATTTAAAGCACCCACTAGCACAATGTTTTAAGAGTGCTACTTTGAGTTTTACCGTAAAATGTGATTTTTGACCCCAAAAAAAAAAGTCATTTCCCAGCAAAAATTTTTGCGTAGGGGTACTTAGTTTGATAGGCAGAATGCTTGGTTGACGGATGCGTGAAGGGCTCGTTTACACCCTGTATAAACTAAGTAAAGCGTTCAAAATCAAAAGTCATTTATTCAAACTACGCTGATAATCAGCACTTTCCGAACGTCAAAATTTACTTTACTTTACTTAATTACAAGTGATAGTCCCCCAAAACGCCCACCCTTCGACGTTGACAAGCTAAACTATGTGGTTTCACGTAGACTACAGCCAGATGAGTGAGCGAGCAGTTGCCAAAGCGGGAGCGGGTGGTTGCACCGAGCGAGACGGGTGGGCGGGCGAGCTGAGAGAGTAGTAAAATAGTTTCACCTCTTTCCATACTTTGGTTCACACCCTGAAATGCAGAGCTAAGCTACGAAGTCAACGAATAGTATCTCTGCTCTATTTCATTCACATTGTTTGTAACGCTGACGTAGTTCGGGGTGTGAACCGTAGTATGAAAAGAGGTGAAACGATGCTCGCCCTGCTCGCTAAATAGCGGTGGGGCCTGTGTTCTATAAGTGAATATTAGGAACCATGATATCTTTATCATAAGTTGATATATTTACACTTATTTTTTTCTTTTCATTTTATCGAAGTTTGTTTTTTAAGTTTTTAAACAAATTTTTAAGTTTTGTTTGTCATTTTAAAACTGTTAACGAATTAGAAAATCAGTTAGAAGTTATTCAGTGTAGAACGGCTACTACGGCTACTACTATTACGGGCAAAGAGTATGTAATTTTTACGGGAATATTATGAAAGATCAAATTCCTCTCTATTACCTCCGTCCCACGATAGTGTTGTACTGTTTGTACTGTTACTAACTAGTACTTAGATCCGACTACGCGTGAGATATCTCAATTCGTCCAACTCTATTATTCGGTTATTCCCGCCAAATTATTAATGTTTTGCTGTCAAACCAAGTCACCTGTCTGTACGTTCAATTTTTTTTACCAAATCCGAAATAAATTAATAGTTTGTGTGCATTGTTCGCAATGAGTAAGGAAAAATCGTGATTCGTGTCGTTATTAGTTTGAATTTTAGTTTAGTTTATCAGTTTCATTAAATTCTTGCTGTAATCCTTCCTTCGCGGGAGATAAAACTGCGAGCGACAATAATCAATCAGTCACGGGCTCTGATTTTCATATTATTTTGTTCGTAGGCTGAAAAAAACTGTTAGCTGCTGCGTAATAATTATCTGAAAATGAAACGTGGAGCCCTAATAGTCATTGAGGGGGTCGATAGGACCGGAAAGTCAACACAAGCCAGGACACTTGGTAAGTAAATAAGTACGTGTTTCTACAACTTGTTTACTGCTACAGAAGGTTACTTCAAGTTCGAACGCAGGTAGTAAGTAGTATGCAGCGGTTACAATAGTCACATTTATAAATAAATATCCTTCAAATAACCAAGTATTTTTTAAAAAGCTGTTGCATCCACCCTTTCAAAAGATTTAAGTATATCCTCACACTGAATCAGCTGTGTTTACAGGTACATTAATGTGATTCAATTCTAAAACTTTAGCTAACACATTATCTTCTTGCATCATTAAAATTTTAAAAGCTATCATTCTTATATTTATTTGTTTTCAGTTGAGAATCTAAAGAAGAAGAATATTCAGGCTGAGTACACAAATTTCCCAGCCCGAGATACAGATGTTGGAAAAATCATAAACAGCTATTTACAACTGAAGGTAATTTCACTGCTTTTTATCATTCTTGGTAGTATTTTTCTTATCAAAATTAAATTCATTCCTATCTGTTGTTGTTTTATGCCTATAACAGATAATCTTTCAGATTTCATAATTATAGGCGCATGCAATTATCTAATCTATTTTTTATTTAAGCTGTGATAAAAACAAAATGTAATACTTACTATCATATTTTCTTGTTTATGTGGCAATATTTGGTTCAGCCCTATAACCAGTAGTAATATTTTGGCTGAATAGATAATTATTGAAATTTAAAGCCTTGCATTCAAGAAATTGCCTACTTAAATGAGATAGTTAAAAGAATAGCAACATAAAATTTTGTATAGTTCATTTTAAGTTAGTTGTATTATTAATTAGATCTACATCAGTCCCTGCCCCAGCCTGGATGAATCTCTTTGACATAAAATGTATATTATATGCTTCTCAAAATTAGTGTGAATTTTATCACAATGAAATATATTTTTTTTAGCATGATACCAGTAATTTCTCTGTTAAAAATAATCACATTCAAGAAAGAACTGATTATGTATTTTCAGTACACGTCAGCTCTGCACATAAATATAAGTACTCCAGTAATTTCATAATATTTTGCACACTGCATCTATCTGTATTTTTTTTCCCATTGTGATAAAATTCAAACTCATTTCGACAAGTGCACATTTTGCGTCAAGTGCACATTTTGCGAAGTACACATTCTGCACCAACCCCCTCCAATGATCCATGATTGAAATAATACTCTTGAAACACTTGCACTTACAAATTATGTCTAAAAAGTTGTTCAACAATTTTCAGACCCTTTACTCATACTAATATAAAATTCTACAACTATTCCAGAATGATCTGTCAGATGAAGTGATTCACCTGCTGTTCTCGGCTAACAGGTGGGAGAGAGCTAAAAACATTATAAAGACATTGGAATCAGGCACCACTTTGATTGTAGACCGATATTGCTACTCTGGTGTAGCTTTCTCTGCAGCCAAAGGTGATCTATCTATCTTGTTTATAAAGAAAGAAAGGAAAGTGTGATTATTGTTCTATCTAGCTATAAGTTCTCATAATGTAACTGTTAGTTGTTCCTCTTCTTAAAAATAAAATAAAAAAATTGGCATGAAAATAAAAAAAACACATTTTAAACTAACAAAACAAAAATGAAAAAAACACTCAAAGCAAATTAAAATCTCACATTTATGACATCACGCCTATAATCCCTGAAGGGTTAGGCAGAGGTGTACCTAATTTTACACCTACATTTTGCCAGTAGCCATAAACCATGACCAATACATTGTCATGAACTGGGCACAAATCCAGACTCTGGTTGCTAGCTTTGTTGAGAAATTCATAATGGGAAAAACCCAATAACAACCAACAAACCTTGATCCAGGAATCGAAGCCAGGACCTCATGCTCAGCAGTCGCTGACTGCCTCATTGGTCTAGCAGTCGCAATTGCGACTACTAGACCAATGAGGCAGTCAAATCATTATTATTTTTTTTTTAAAAACCTTGCCCCACACTAGGAATTTCTCCTGTATCGTGGGTGCGTTTACAAACATTTAAACTCACGTACACATGATACACAGAACACCCAGACCCGAAACAACTATCTGTAGGCCATACAAATATTTGTTTCATGCGGGGATCGATTAAAACCTGTCTGTCTTGACTCTACTCATTATAATATTGATGTTTTTCAGGTTTAGATTTAAATTGGTGCAAGTCCCCAGATGTAGGTCTACCCAAACCAGATAAGGTGTTTTTCCTCACAATGCCAGTGGACTCAATCAAACAAAGAAATGGATTTGGCATGGAAAGGTCAGTGGCCAGGTCATCTTATCAAATTAGAACATTTTTTTTTTAAACAATGTGGCTTAGTCACCTCATTGCCATTCTGATTAGCCATTTTCGATGTGCAGAGACACTTAGCAACAAAAAATAACCATGCCAGCTACGATGACGAATAGCTCCAACTCCTTTAATTTAGCAACTTCACATGCGCTGGATGAAATGGCTACACTTGGATAGTTAGCCACCGACAGCTTTGACTACTGCCGACTCACACACACATTTACTGTCACAGCAGAGCAAATAGTCGAAGCTCTTAATGTTGTTCATAGATTTTTGGTAGAATTTGTATTCGTGTTTTCTTTCTTACAGGTATGAAGTACTAAACTTCCAAAAGAAAGTGTCTGAAACATATACCAAGTTAAAAGAGGATGACTGGGAAGTTTTGGATGCTAACAGGTAAATATTTTTTTGGTAAAACTTTCTTTACGGGGCTGCGGGTTGTTCGCAAGAGATACCGCGGCTTCGACATAAAGGGCTAAGAAGGAACAAGGGTGGTTTTTAGTCAGTAGAAGTCTGACACTCCCTTTCGCTATGCCCAAGAGCGGGATAGCAAAATTCTGAAGAAATTAAAAGCACCTGATGTTCCCGACAGTTTACGTGAACACAAACTCTAAAAAAAACCTCAAAGGTTAGGTTATAAATCTCCCTCTGCCACTCTGATGTCTGTTCCGGTATGATACGGGGAGTGTTAATCAGGTCCGTACATGAACGGTTCTCAGCGTTACCAGGTCGAGTCCTGATGCTTTGCCTGTCTTCAAAGAGCGGACTATGTTGATGTTTAGAAGTCGGAATTTTGGGGAATTGACTTGCAGCGTGTCAAGCGCTAAAGTAGCTGACAAACAGAAGACTCCTCAAAGTGCTGACGCCAGCGTAGTAGCTGCCCTTCTGATGTCACAATGTGCTGACCTCTGACCATCTTTATAGTGATGGTTATTTTATTGATGGTCTTTATTGGGTTATTTATGTTCGTATTTTGTTTAGTCCAGTGACAGTGTTATGGTGAAGTGAAAGCGCCAACTTAGCGAGAAATCCTAATTTTCTTACGTTTTTTGCAATTTGCTGTTCAATGTCAGATTGAATGTGGGCGCTTTCACCTAAATACAGAATTCTCTAAGAACAGGCCTAACAGGAACATTATCACTATCACTAAATATTATAAAACAAAGTCCTCAGCCGCGTCTGTCTGTCTGTCTGTCCGCGATTAACTCAAAAACTTCTGCACCTATTTTCATGCTGTTTTCACCAATGGATAGAGTGGTTCTCGAGGAAGGTTTTAGAATATAATTTGCAGGCATCAGCACTAGCACTAGCTGATGCCTGCAAATTATCCTCTAAAATCAAAGTTTTTAAAATCATTTTTATCCTATTTCAGGACAATCGACTCCATCCAAGATGACTTGCTGGAGAGGACGCTGAATGTAGTAAATGACGTTACTGATAACAGTATAGGCAAGCTTTGGACAAAAGAATGACATGATGATGATAGTTGGTATTGTATGTAAGTATGTAGAGTGACAAGCAAAGAGAGTCCTAGCACTGGGTAAAGTCAGGCTTGAGATGATTATGATGTAAAGATAATGTGAATTCTAGAGATATCACTCTGTGATTAATGTTATAATAATATATTATGTACGTAATTAGATGTAAGTCTGACATCTGTCCGACAAGTTGAACATTTACGATATGTTTGTCACCATAAAGGATATTGTGTGAGTGAGTTGGTTTCACATTGCCGGTCGGTAAAGTTTAACTTGGATCCTTTCGTTTTGTGTCGTAGTAAATAGTATAATAGGTTCGGCGATAACCACTTTTATGAAGTGTGCTAACATTCGCCACTTAAGCCGATGTTTATTTTATATTACTGACAACTACTAGTACTGTCAATTACTAGTAACACCTCTTTCTAAGTACTTAATAAATAAATTGACTATGTATTTCTTACATAATTCCAATAATAATATCTATAGGTAATGAAATGGGCAATGGCACAAAGATGATGATGTGGTTACTAAGGGGGAAACTCCAGTTCCGGTCGCGAATTATATTTTAATCAACATACAACAACCTGACACTGATTTGCAAATTGCAAGCAACGTAAGAAAATTTAAATTTAGCGAGCCACCCTGGCGCGTTCCCCTCATTACCATGAATAACGAAACATTTATAAGCATTTTATAAATAAAATATTTTTAAGGTGGCTTAATAGTTTTAATTGGCGGCGAAATGTTTTAGAAACTATTTGCCATGCTTAAATAAGTAGTTCCTATATTCTTTGACATGGCTGCTGGATTTGTCTTAGGCACTTCGTATCTAGCGTAGACCGTGTACGCTGCGTTAACGCAGCTTCTACTCGGCGTAAAAAACACCAGATGCGAACTCGCCCTTGAATATTGTTTTTTTTTGCACAAAATTCTACTGTCCTACGTAGAATTAGTTGTATTTTCTTTCATATTATGTATTACTATATAATACTTAGGAGTCTGACTTCCTTGAAACGGTTAAGAAATAGTATTTTTTGATCTGCTAAAAAATGGACATAATATTATATTTTTTAATAACTTTACTTTAATATTTGTGATCTATTTAATATGTAAATAGAAAATAAATTGTGAAGTTCAAAATAATAAATAAGTCTGACTTGATGCAAATGTTTTTTTTTTATGAAAAAATGTCCCTTAGGATGATATACGAGTAACTATCATGACAAAGTGTAAGGGGTACGCGTATTCTATCAGCACAGATTCACACTTTTCCATACTTCTATTCAGTTCTGACTCTTAGAACCGTCATTTGCTAGAGCGGCAATGCTACCGTATTCTCGCTCGACCAATTGACGGTTCTGCTAAAAGTAAATAAATATCTGTATAGGCTTTTAGTTGTAGCATAATTCTCTCAACGGTCAATACTCTAAAAGACAGATTCTCTGAATGGTAAATATTTTCTATAAACCTAACTCGGCATGCATGGGAAATACTCTAAAACCCTAATTCTCTAAAAGCTTAATTTCCAAATGGTCCATTCTCTAAAAGCCAAATTCGCTGAATGGCTAATACTCTCACTGCCGCACTCGGAGAGCTACTAGCTACTTAGGCCCATCACCTAGTAATGGTTTTGACAGTTTTGTCATACAAAAGTATGTCAAATCTTTACTAAGTGACGGCTTAAGTAATCATTAAATATCTCTGAGTACGGCAGTAAGTGGTCAATACTGTAGAAGCCTAATTTCTTGACAAGTTGGCCTGCTTCGTGTCAAATATACTCCCAAGAGTATGCGTGATGGCAGGTTTTTTTTATTTGGTTGGCGTGTACTGTCCGACTGCTGAGCAAAGGCCTCCCTATATAAGTACCCCGTGGACCTCCCCCAATACCTTCCAAGAGCTTTTGGAATGAAGTACCTTATCGCGCGTTGCGAAAGGGGGCTAGACGGAAAGAATTAAGACCAAAAGTTGTAACGACACTTTTTTTTTCCTGTGTTCGCACAATTTGTGCATTTAGCCAATGTCAAGTTATAGTTACTAGGATTAGGATACAAAGGTAGGGACACTGGGATTTATCAAAATTATTTAGTATTTAAAACGGAATTTGGGATATAGGATCAGTGGGTTTACTAACTATATTAATAATGAATGATGGAATACAATAATTTGGCGAAAAAATATATTACAATCCAATATTATTAATGTTAATGAATACATTTATAAACAGGTAAACTATTTGTACAAAATAAAGAAAGAACTGAAGTAGGAAAAGGAATACGGAGAGACAGTTATAGATCACTGAGAAAGGAAGAACGGTCATTTAAAGGACAGGAGAAAAGAATGTGGTTCAAGTCGCCCACATGGGGCTAGACGGAAAAAATTAAGACCAAAAGTTGTAACGACACTTTTTGCTATAGTTGTAAGCCGTGCGGCGTGCGCGTGTTTCTCTGTCTGTCTCTCTCTCTCATAGAAAGCAAGGCAGTTATTTTCAGAACTTCGTTCCCATCCGGGTGTCCCTTGACACCTCTTAAGTTTTTTTTTCCAGTTCTTTTTCCCTCGAACTAGATGGCAGGTATTATAAAATAAAACACACATGTATTAAAATACATTTATTTTTTCTGAACAGTCTGTAACAAGTGCTTGGCGCCTTCCGAAGTCTGTTGTTTCAAGATATTTACATGAGGCTTAATTTTCTTTTTCAAAGCGTTCGCAACGGCATTTTCGTTGCTTTCAATTAGTTTTAGAAGGAAGAAACACCCTCTGTTGGTTGGCAGCCACAGTTTGATCTGGAAAAAGCAAATAAACAAGCATGAGACAAGTTCAAGTTGTTTTTCGTTGGCATTTTCTATGGTTACAGCAGCACTGCAGTACAGACAGAGGAAATTAAAAGGTATAGTGGAACATGGACCTTTTGGAATGTGGCCAACTGGCCATAACTGGAGCTAACGCAATCTTATTTTTACATGCTATTATTGGATTAGTTCAATTTGAAATTGTCCTGACAACATGACATGAAGGGATTTGTAATGCATTATATTATACCGCAGTTGCCTCATTATTTTCAGAAGCACCCATTGATATGCAGCTGTTATTCAATGAAAGAAAACAAAGACAATGTTCCACTTACAGTCTCATCTTCCAAGTGCTCAGCAATGGCTTCACCCAAAGTGTCGCCATCCTTGTCTTTGTCCAATGTTGCCAGCTTCTTGAGACACATGTGAATGCCAGCATCCTCTACTGCCAGGAGGTCCTTACCATCAACGGTGATGGTCCACTCAGGCTGGCAGATCACCTTAGCTAAGCCTTCTAGGATTTCTTTTGTTGATTCTGTGGAAGACAAAATAGGTTATTGTAAATTACGTTTCTTACCTTAACTGATTAATGATTTTTGCAACTGGTGACTGTAAAACTTAGCTAAGTTAATCTTGACTTTACCTAAAGGAAATTTCGTATCCATAAATCAATCGTAAACTTAGGCACGTGGCAACAACAAAAGCTCATTGTAGGATTGTCAACTTCAGTGCTGAACTTAGCGTCTACGCTCTAAATTCAACCGCCCAAAGTAGAATAAACATGAATTAAGCCAGTTTAAACGATTTTAAACTTTGCCTCATAAAAAGGTACTTTAGCTTTTACACATACCTATTGACAGAACAGCGACAGCCAGCAGCATATTCGTCTTACTACTGAGCCAAGACGCAGGATCTTCTTCCATATCCCCTTTCAAAGCGGGCAGAATTGCCTCCCTTAGTTCGGACACTCGTAGTTCCGCATCTTTCTTGGACGTGCCGCTTTTGGCGCCCTCTTCGAGGAATTTGATGAAACTGGGGTGGAATGCGCCTGAATCTTTGGGTTTTACTAGCCAGTGTAATGTCTGAAAAGTAAGTTGAATGTTTCTGAAAATGATCTAGTTGTTTCTTTTGTAGTGATTTTGGTGGTATAATCCAAAATTTTGGTCCATGCATATAATTAAGGCCAAACTAGGTATCATTTTGTGTTTTCCCAAAGGGTTAGTCAGCGTTAAAGCCTATTGCCATCAATCAGGCATGAATCCAGACACTGGACTGCGGGTTGTTCGAAAGAGATACCGCGGCCTCGACACAAAGGGCTAAGAAGGAACATGGGTGGTTTTTAGCGGGAGGAGTCATTTAATGATTTCTCACCCCCCAAATCACATATTTTATAGAATTTTTATTACTAACAGTAAAAAAAAAAGTTCTAAATAAGCACAATATTGAGAAAATACTACACTATACTTTACTAGATAATGAAATTGAAAACTTACCATGTTACCCCAATGGTCTTTAGCAATGTTCTTCAAATTGGTTGCTAATGTTGAAACAATCGCTTTCTTGACTAAAACCGTGTCGTCAACGGAATCAAAGATGGCGATCAGTAAGCGGTAGCCAGTCTTGTGTTTACTGAGAGCCACTGCATGTTCCTTCACCACTTTCAATATAGTCTGCAAATTAACGAAAGTAAAGTTAATGAACCTTTATTTATTGAACTGCTGGGGGGTTGGTGATTGCTGGTGTCATGTCGTTACAGAATGAAGTTCAATGAACACAAATAACCAGTGCACCAGATTAACCCGAGCCGTTCGTCGGTTGACCAGCACAACGTTTACGTAGGGTCATCGCCACATTCACTCAGCCAACAACCAACATATGGCTGCGGTGTGCCGTAAGCTGGGCAAAGATTAGAAATAAGCGCGACGACAGAACAGTACAGGGTTACTTGAATTGTTTTTTTTTTAAACATTGGCCCTCACTAGGAATTTCTCCTGTACCGTGGGTGCGTTTACAAACATTTAAACTCACATACACTAACACACCCAGACCTGAAACAACTATCTGTAGGCCATACAAATATTTGTCCCGTGCGGGGATCGAACCCGCGACACGCAGCGCAGCAGTCCAATCGCTCATCCACTGCGCCAACCGTGCCGTCATTGATTAGAGTATCAACAGTGGAGAAATGCTGTAAGGAGCATTGGCAGTTGTATTTGAAACATTCAGCACAGCGCCAAAGTTTGAAATACAGTATTTATTTATTTACAGAAATACATTTAAGCTCACAGTTTTTCACCAAAACGCTTAAAAGGGGGGGGTACTGGGTACTCTATCCAGTCCACTTCAACAGTTCATAAACAAAATTTTTTTCATTAGATCTTTATTATTCTCACCTTTTTATCCTTATTAGTGCCCTGCCACACACAGATGGAGGCGGCATTGGCGCCGGGCAGCGAGTTACTGAGCGGTACTATCAGGGGGCTGAGCGTTGAGATCAGCTCGATGCGGTCCTCAGCGCTGCACTCGCGGATGTAGTCGTACAGGATTGAGTGGAATAATCTGGAATTAATGCCAGTTTTAGTACACGCGCGCGTTTGTGTATGGGTGGGAAAATTGAGTATTTGGTATTTTTAGTATTTTATATCGGACTGGCGTCACCAACTACATGTGCATGGACGTTTGCGTATGGGTGGGTAAATAATTGAGTATACGGTCTTTAGTAATCTGTAGTGTAGCAGCAAACAAAAGCAGTATCAAAAGTTGTGCCCAGTTAATGGCAATAATATATACAATTCAGCATTGAGTATCCAAAAATGCCTAAGGAATTCACTTTAGAAAAGCACGTGTGCAATCCTATCTATTATAATTAGTGAGAAATGGCCAACATTTCATAATATTAACAAACACAGGGTGTAAATTAACCCTTTGCACAACCGTCAACCAAGTATTCTGTACATCAAACTAGTACTTAGTTTGATGTACAGAATACCCTAAGCAAAAATTTGTTTCTCTTTTTTTTTTTTGGGGGGGACGGGAACTCTCAAATAACCCCTTCCGCTCTGGGCAGAGCGAAAGGGAATGTTAGACTTCTACTGACTAAAAACCACCCATGTTCCTTCTTAGCCCTTTATGTCGAGGCCGCGGTATCTCTTGCGAACAACCCGCAGCCCCGACGGGCGTCGGCCCTTCCGGGCCCCTTCCGTATTGCTGACATCTCTTTGAGGCGTGCGTGGAACACGAACGCGCCGTCGACCCGGCCTGTCATCGTCATAAGACGGACGGATGGCGAGCTAACAACAAGTGCCCTTCGTTTGTGTCTTTTACACCCTTTAAACTAAAAAAAAAATCGTATGCAAAATACGCGCTTTGGACGTGGAGTTGCGGACACCAGCCCGTTACGTATACAAACTTAAATTCAAAACATTGTTTATGAAATAATATACTTACTCCCCATCATGTAGATTCTTATCCAGAATCTTCTGTAAGTTAGCCTTGCAGGACTGCAGGATAGCAGTCTTCATCACAGGACTGTCTTTGTATGTGTCACTCATTGTCTTCACTTTGTCATCCTTCGTCTGTGATACGGAACATAAAACAATGTTTTTTTTGTTTGAATGTGGGATAAGGGCAAGCAAATGATGTTGAAAAGGTGCCAGTATGAAAAAGGACAGTAGGATACTATTTTAAAAAGGGTAGAGATAGGTGAATGACTACCAATTAATTGTTTCCAGAATCAAAATATTTTACTTATCATATCTACATGGGCAGTATCAAATGTAGAGAATAGGTGCAGTTGTTTCCTAAGGCGATGTACCAGCAAGAAACTCCATGGTTACTCCTTTAGTATCATAACTCTTAATATTATTGCTTAAGATTGATGCAACAAAGTGGCCCTCAACATTTGAATTTTCAAGAAGACAACAAATAGTTCAACAAATAGTCACTCAAGAGACTTATATGAACTGAAACGGTTGTATTGGAGATTGTTAGTGCTGTGAATCTTATTTTATTTGACATACAACCTGACACTGACCAGTAAACCGAAAAAAACATAAGAAAACTCACTTTCGCGGGCTACCTTGTCGCATCAACCTTAAGGAATTCATGAGAACTAATAATAGCTGCCTATCACAGGACATAATAACATGTATCAAAAAAAAAAATGAACTTAGGAAAAGTTCATCAGAGGCTTCATTTAACTATCCAAATCAAGTCAAATCAACTTACATTCTTATAAATATCTCCATAAAACTCCTGCTGCATATAACACTTTTCTTTCTTCGTAGCAAATTCTCCATAAGCATAGTCCAATACTGGCGCACTTATTGCATGAGTAGCTATGGACACAATATGGCCAAAGAACTTCTTGAGCACCTCATGTCTTATAAACTCCGTACCATACTTCAATATGCGTTTGACCGCATGCTGCCCATACTTTGACTGCACCATTTGAACCATCAAGTCTAATAATTCTTCTGTAATCTCATTCTTGATATCGTCTGGACCGTATTTTAGTAAGACTTGAATGACACGGCTGAGATCATGTGTTAAAGCTATAGATTTGTAGTGGCCTTTTAGTAGACAGTGAAGCTCCTTGCAGGAATTCATTCTGAAGTCTTGTTTTACTACTTTTCTGGAAACATTAAGGATTATTAAACATAAGTGTAGGGATGGAACAGAATTTAATATATGCATTCTATTTACAATAAAACCTTACAATATCAGGATTCAATCAAAATAATCCTCTCCTTGAGTAGAAAATGCTTAAAATAAACTTTCAGGTTACCTTTGTATCTGTGCAGCCAACAACTTAGCTTTGTGTGACACCTCAAACACTTCGGCAGTAGCTTTAGCTTTGCGCCTCGTTAACCTCAACTCTTTCTTCTCTTTTTTCATCTCAGACCACTTCGGTTTCTCCCCGTCGGCTTGATCCTTCGAAAAAGTAGGCTTACCCTTCCCATCTTTGCCAAAATTTGGCTTTCCCTTGCCATCTTTACCAAAATTTGGCTTTCCCTTACCAAATTTGTTTTGATCTTTCCCAAAACTTGGCTTTCCCTTCCCATCTTTGTTGAATTTCGGCTTCCCAAACTTATTTGGACCTTTCGCTCCATCCTTCTTAAAATCCTTTTTGAATTTAATGTTTTTGGGATTTTCGCTTTCTACCAGTTTGCCTTCAGCATTATCTGAGCTCACTTTCTTTTTTTTAGGTGAACTAGCATCGTCTTCATTAAATTTTCTTTTAACTTTCTGCATTTTGAACGAGTTACACAAATAACACACGAGGTTATGAAATTCAAAATACTTATCACACTTTTCGAGTAAACGGTTCAAAACGGTGCTCGTTATAAGTAATTTTATGCCTGTAAAGTATAGAAGTTTATAGTTAACTAATATTTCTTAAAACAAAGCCGTGCTCGACGATTGAATAAACCACACGTGCAAATTATTGATTTTTGTATTTGACAATTCTGAATCTGAATTCGTTGCCAGGCTTGACAATACTTGACATTGACGTACGTAGAGCTTGAGTTTTCAGATAGGGCTACAAAGCAGTCTTTTAGAACAGACGAAATTAAATACATGATAATAGTATTTTCTTTCAATAATAATTTAATGGAATAAACTAATAACAATGACATGATACTTTGATATTACATATTGAAATAATTGTCTTAAAACAAAAGTACAGCATACAGAAATCAAGAGTAACTTCGGAAAGCAGGAAATGCCAAATTTAATCGTCAATCAATTCCAAATGTCAAATAAATAAACGTCAAGTCAAACTCAAAATTTCAAGACCAAACTTGTTCAGTGTATTTCTGTTTTCGCGAAAAAAAAAGTGAAAAAGAAAATAATGTTGAAAACATTCAAATTTAAAAAGAAGAAAATTTAAAATTACGTTTGTGTACAATGGTTGATATAAATAAATATTTAGAGAGCCAACTGGCGCTTGCGAAACAGAGAGTTGTAATTAAAAGTAAAAAGGACAATGTTTCTGATAAAAGTAAAGCTGCTGCTGATTTAATATCGAAAAAGCAATCAAAACAGTTTGGAAAACATTCTCCGAAAGAGTTACCCAAGGATACACCAACCACTTCCAGAACGAGAACAACCACAGTTTCTTCAGAGAAAGATTCTGACGATGAGTATTTACCCTCCGACGAGGCTGATGATATTATTAGTATGGCTGATGGACCCTCTACCTCCATTGCCACCGGGACTGCTCGCACAAAACATAACTTAAAGAGAATTGTTGATGATGGTGACACTGCTGGTTACAAAGAAAGAATAGAAACCTGGAAGAAAAATTTAGCAGCAGCAAAAACAAGTAACTATGATGGTGAAACTATGACAGCTGATGTACAGTATGTGCTGGAGGGTAACAAGGACCCAGAGGAACTCCATGAACTGCAGAATGGTTTGGGTGTACCTAACTTTATTTGGAGGCAGCTATACAAGTTCCAAAAAATTGGAGTCAAGTGGTTATGGGAACTACACCAGGTAGAATCTGGAGGATTGTTGGGAGATGAAATGGGATTAGGAAAAACTATCCAGATAATTGCATTTCTGGCAGGTTTGTCTAGAAGTGACTTAGGTGCTTGGGGAGGTCTTGGTCCTACCATTATTGTTGCTCCAGCTACTGTTATTTACCAGTGGGTCTCTCATTTTCACTTCTGGTGCCCGCACTTAAGAGTAGCTGTTCTACACCACACAGGGTCTCATGCTGGAAACCACAACCAACTGATCAGAGACCTCCACACTACACATGGGATCCTGTTGATCACTTATGCTGGTGTTGTGAAGTACACTAAAGATCTAACAGCTCGGAAGTGGCATTACGTTATATTAGATGAGGGACACAAAATTAGGAACCCTGATACCCAGGTCAGTAAGCTTGTGAAGAAGTTTCAAACTCCTCATAAGATCCTCATTACAGGTTCGCCCATGCAGAACAGCTTACAAGAACTTTGGTCATTGTTTGACTTCATGAGACCAGGTCTGTTGGGCACTTATGCCGCATTTATGGACCATTTTGCAATGCCCATTACTCAAGGGGGATATGCTAATGCCACCGAGTATCAAGAAGCAACTGCTTTAGAAATAGCGAAGGCACTGAAATTAATTATCACACCTTACATGTTAAGAAGAACAAAGGCTGAAGTTCAAAGCCATATTAAACTCCCAGAGAAGAATGAGCAAGTGTTATTTTGTGCGCTAAGTCAGGAACAAAAAGATCTGTACATGGGTTATCTCACTGGTAACACTGTAAGAAGTATTTTAGACAAAGATAATAAATATGGGGATCCCATAAGAGCAAGGATATTGGTTGCTCTATGTACTTTGAGGAAGATATGCAATCATCCTGACTTGTACCTCTATGAGGCTCATGAAGATTCTGATGACATAGACCCCGAAAGATTTGGTAGCTACAAAAGATCTGGTAAAATGACTGTTGTTCACTCTTTATTAAAAATTTGGCAAAAACAAGGTCACAGGGCTTTAATATTTTCTCAGTCCAGAGGAATGTTGTGTTTACTAGAGCAATATTTACAAGTCCAGGAATTTAAGTATTTGCGAATGGATGGCTCAGTGAATGTTGGACTGAGACAGAATATGATCAAAACATTTAATGAGAACTCTGAATACTTAGTGTTCCTGGCCACAACTAGAGTTGGAGGACTAGGGGTTAATCTCACAGGTGCTGATAGAGTCATAATATATGATCCTGACTGGAACCCAGCCACAGATGACCAAGCTAAGGAGAGAGCTTGGAGAATAGGTCAGCAAAGAAATGTAACAGTTTACAGACTACTCTCAGCTGGAACTATTGAAGAAAAGATTTATCAGAGACAGATATTCAAGCATTTTCTCAGTAACAAAATATTAATAGACCCCAATCAAAAGAATGTGTTGACCACTAGCACACTACAGGGTCTTTTTACTCTTGAAGAGCTGAACTGCGACGGCGACACTGAAACTGCTTCTCTTTTCAAGCACACCAAAATAAATGTAGATCATAATTCAAAAAGTAGAAAGAATGAAGACAAACATTCCAGTGAAACTACCTCAATTTTAAACAAAAAAATAGAAGCAATGAGAAAGATGGCAAGAGAAATAAGTAAGAAGATTTCTAAGGATAAGAGAGAGGAGGAGAATAAGGAAGAGAAAGATCCCAGAGAAGAGTACAAAAAGAAAAGAGAGCTGCTACTGAACCCACCTAAAGTTGAAGTGCCTGAAATTAATTTAGTTGATGATCAAGTTACTAATATTCCATTTGACAGTATTTTATCTGAATTAGATATAGTAAATATGCATGTAAAAAAGGATTATGAAGAAAATTTATTAAAAAATGTTTTAAAAAGCCAAGAAAATGCAGAAGAAAATGAAAGTGATCATGATGGAGAGGTAAGTCCTGAGAATGAAGCAGAAAAGGCGAATGCACAAGAAAACATAAGTAAAGAAAAGCCAGTAAAACAAAGAACACCTGAAAGAGATAAACCTTTAACTGCTAAAGAAACCAAAAAACCACATAAAAGAAAACATTCTCCAGATCCAGAAACTAAAGTTGAAAATGTAGTTGCAGTGAAAAGAGTTAAAAAGAAAAAGCATAAAAGCGATAGAGAGAAACAAAAAAATGACGATGACTATGTTTTAAGTAAACTTTTTGCTAAAGCTAATGTCAAGAGTGCTTTGCACCATGATGTAGTTGTTGGGTTGGCAGAAAAAGAGAAACAACATAGAATTAAAGAAGAAGCAGTAAAGAAAGCTAAGGATGCTGTAAGAGCTATCAGATTTTCTTCTAAGTGAATCAATCCATCCATGACAATTTTTTTGATTACTCTCATGGTATTTTTTTCTAGGTACTATAAGCTACTTATAAGGAAAAGAAATATATTACATAATATTTTTGTTAAAAATTCGTTTTATTAGAAGCCTATGCGTCATTTTCAAAACATTTTTTAAACAAATCCTTACAGTAATAGACTGTTGGTTGGATAGATCGTTAATTCTGCACCAGTGTTCAATAGCTCGGTGCTTGATCTATTCAAGAAGAATATTTCTTGCTTTGACAACTTTTCTCGATTCAGCCTTTTTTTTTTTTTTGTTTTGGGGGGTGGGAAATCATCAAATAACCCCTCCCGCTCTTGGGCAGAGCGAAAGGGAGTGTCAGACTTCTACTGACTAAAAACCACCCATGTTTCTTCTTCGCCCTTCATGTCGAGGCCGCGGTTTCCCTTGCGGACAGCCCGCAGCCTCGACAGGCGTCGGCCCTAGCGGGCCCCTTCCATGTTGCTGACATCTCTTTGAGGCGCGCGTGGAACACGAACGCGCCGTCGACACGGCCTGTCGTCGTCATAAGACGGACGGACGGCGAGCTTACCCATCACTCACCGTCCACAGGCCCGCGTCTACGGTGGCCGGAAGCCATCACGTGGCCCCCGACGCCCGGAGCGCCTCCCGCGGCGGCTGGGACGAGAGGTTCTCTCCCTCTCACGTTCCGCCACCTCCTTCGCTAGCATCACTGCTTCGCAGAAGGAGGCGACGGCGTCCCATTCCTCCTCGCCCCGGACCATGGCTTGCACCAGGGCCGGACGCGAGAGGTCGCCGCCGCCGATCGCCGCTACGAGAACACGGCGGGGCTCCGCCCAAGCGGGGCACACCTCCACAGTGTGCTCCACCGTGTCCTCCGGCCGATCCTCGCAATGGTGGCATCCGGGCGTTTCCTCCCGCCTGATTCGGTGCAGGTACCTCCCGAAACAACCGTGTCCGGTGAGTACCTGCGTCAGACGGAAGGTGAGGGCGCCGTGGCGCCTCTCCAGCCACTCCTCAAAGAGGGGACTTACCGCCACTATCGTGGCGTGCCCTGCACGGGGTTGCGACAGTCGCTCTCTCCATGCCGCCATGAGATCGCACCGGAGGTCTGTCCGCTGCGCAGCAATTAACCGCGGCAACGGAGTGACCCCCCGGTGCAGCGCCTCCGCGCGCCATTCATGCAGGCGCGCGAGGACTATCGCCTCTAGATCCCACGGCGGCAATCCGGCAAGGAGGTTCGCCGCCTCGCGGGAGATCGTGCGGTACCCACGGACTAGCCTTACGGCCATTACCTTTTGGGGCGCGTTCAGGTAGTGGGCGGCCCGCTTCCTCAAAGCACTCGCCCACACCGGGGCCCCGTAAAGGGCCATGGACCGCACGATCCCCGCATAGAGCCTCCGGCAGGAGGCGTTTGGCCCCCCCAGATTGGGCAGGAGCCACCTGAAGGCAGCCGCCGCCCGCTCCAGTCTGGGAGCCAAACGTCGGAAGTGCTCCACGAAGTTCCACCGGCTGTCGAGGACTAGTCCGAGGTACTTCAAAGTACACTCGACGCCGATGGGAACCCCTCCCACCGTTAGCTGGGATCCCGACGGTAGCACATTCCCACGTCCATGGAAGCCCATGGCCTCCGACTTGTGAAGTGCCACCTCGAGACCCAGCTGCCGGATCCTCTCTACGACTACCGCAACCCCGCGTGTCATGTTGTCGGCCGCCGCCTCGTGCGAACCCCCCTGTGCCAGCACAAGCGTGTCATCAGCGTAGCACACTACGCTGACACCGCTAGGGAGGTCGGCACGCAGCACCCAGTCGTAACCGATGTTCCACAGGGGCGGCCCCAGAACCGATCCCTGTGGAACACCGCACGACATCTCTCGCCGGTTCCATTCTCCGTCTTGACCGGGGTAGATGACAGCCCTGTCTGTCAAGTAGTCCCCGACTACACGACGAAGGTAGGCCGGCACCCGGTGATACCGGAGTGCCTCCCTAATGCAGCTCCAGGGCATAGTGTTGAAGGCGTTGGCGATGTCGAGAGACACCGCCAAGACCACACCGCCCCGAGAGACCGCAACCCCCGTCGTGAGGGCTCTCACGCGCATGATGGCGTCCACCGTCGAGCGCCTCTTGCGGAAACCAAACTGGTGTTCCGCAAGATCCGGACCCATCCCCTCAAGGTGCTCGGCGAGGCGGTTTGCAATTACTCTTTCAAAGAGCTTGCCCACCTCGTCGAGCAGCACAATGGGCCGGTATGCGGACGGCGAGTCCGCAGGGCGCCCCGGCTTCTGGATGATCTCGATTCAGCCTGAGGCCTCATTTACGGACACGCGGGGCGTCCGTTTTTAATTCAAACACATGGCGATGTATGAAAACGTTAACGATTTCAAACATCGATTTTACGAGAAGCGATTTTTCGCTCGTTAGTTTAAAATGCAGCGTCAGTAAATAAATAAGAAAGACGAGACAAGCCTTCTGCACGCGCCGCGCGACGCCCCGCGTCTCCGTAAACGAGCCCTGAGAAGACCTAGTTAGCTCCATGCCCAGTCAACTACCTATTAACTAGGTAGTTGATTGGGAACCGAATTTGTAGCCTGTTCGGACTGAATTAGCTAAAAAGTTGTGTTTCGAATGGTGTCCGTGTAGGTATATCTTATTGCTATTGGTTAGCCAGAAAAACTTACTATCGATGGCCAATTAAGAATCTTGATTACATACATAACATAACATCACGCCTGTAATCCCTGAAGGATTAGGCAGAGGTGTACCTAATAGTACACCCACATTTCGCCAGTTATGTTTTAAGTCCCATGTAATAGGGGGCGAGCCTATTGCCATCGACCGGGTACAAATCCAGACTCCGTGGCTGTTACAGTTAAACTCCTTATGGAAAAACCCAATAACACTTTGCCCGACCCGGGAATCGAACCCAGGACCTCATGCTCAGCAGTCGCGCTTGCGACCACTAGACCAACGAGGCAGTCTTGATTAATAATGATAAGACTACGAATTAGCAAAAGTGGCATGGTCAGCAACAGAAGTAGCATAACATTTCAGAATTTTAATTATTTTATGCAATTTGATAGAATTCCAGCAATTAGGTAGGTACTTTACTTGTTTCAGAAGATTATTTTTAAAATATTCCGTACTCTTCAATAACTTGTTAGTAACGACTAATATCTAACAAGATTTTATTAAAAAATCTGATTCGATTTGAGTAGGTACCTAGCATGTCTGACCAACATAGAAAGAAAGAAACGGGTTTTTTCGACGGAAGTTTCGACAAAATGACAGATTGTAGAAAGATTTCATGTTGAGTTCCAATTGTGTTTATCTTGTCTATTAGTTGCTTCTTATGGCTATTAGAGTTTGTAGAAGATGTCTATAGGTACTTCTAAGCCAATTTTCTCAAGAATACATCTCTGCCTTACCCATGACTTACTCAATGGCGTGATCAGATTGGTTTCTCATTATCATCAAGACTATCGAGAATTTCAGACTTTCGGCTTGGTGTTAAAAGTGAAAGTATGGCAACACAATATTACAAATGTCAAAACCTAGCTGCCTTCCTCAGAGTACATAATTTTTGGAAATAATTGAATAATATTGTATATTTTTCGATAAATTAGTTTAAAGCTTGCGCCTAATATTGCCTTGTGAAATGTTTGTGTGATTTAGTTGCAAACTTTTGTGTTTTAAACCGCTAAGTCAACAGTTTGGCTTGAAGGGTATCGTGGAGGTATTTGGTGAAATTCTGATCGGATTGGTGGTTTTTGGCTCGTATCTTGCTGGGAGGACGTCGACGATATGTCGAGGAGAAAACTGCCGCCGCCGGGGTTCAACTTCAAACCCCCAGAAGAACAGGTCGTGTGAGTGTCAACCAGCACTAATCTGTCTACCTGACATATCCATTACCTACAACTTCTGTTCTCTAATTACATCGATACGAATAAAATTATATTTATGCTAATGAAGAAATTCCTTATACCCAAATTAGGGGATCCCTGTCTATGATAAAACACATGATACCTTTGGTATACAGATTATTCATTTGCATTTCCATAATCATAGTATTATCACCTGGATACTTGTTTTAGATCTGTTATATTTAGTGAGTATTACATGTCAATAAAGGCATATATTACTAAAACTTGCCCAAAAAATGTTATCACACAATTCATTTATTAGGAATAGCTTGCAGAGGGGAAGAAATCTTGAAAGGAAAAAGTGATAAGAATGCCACCATAGGTAGGAGGGTAAACCTAGATAGATAATAGGCTGTCAACGATAATAACGGTTGATAGGTTGCCTATAAAAGATTTCTCACTACTGGGGTCATGGCATTTAGATATTATCAAGCTTGATTTTACTGATAAAAGATAATTTTATGTATGCAGACATTGCATTATTAGTGTTTGTTGTTTTGTAGTTTCTGTCTTACTTATCTCAATTCACAAAAAGATGGATAATTTTTTCATTTCAACAGTATTAACATATTTTTCTATTAACCTATATTGTACCACTGCTGGGCAAAGGCCTTTCACTCTTCTCTCCATGTGACTTTCATATTAACATATTTTTACATTTAAAATTTATAAAGTTTTGTATTGTTCCTCAGAACACCTCCAAGAAACTTGGACAAGCAGACAACAATTACAGTAGATGACAAAACATTCACGGTCCATGCTGATGACCTGATCAAGATTTGTGACCTGGGTCGTGGAGCCTACGGCATCGTGGAGAAGATGAAGCATATTCCTAGCGACACCACTATGGCAGTCAAGGTAGCTATATATTCAATAAGCCAGCCATCAGCTCATCAGTCAGAACCCTAGTTATTGCTTGACAACTATACTTATTATAACTACAATGGAGACGGCCTTCCTGTAAAATTATAATACTCTCCTTTTACCAACACTCTCAATTGGGATGTGTCCTGACTTTAAAAAATGTGATTCTGTTTAGTCCATCAGTTAGATTATCGAAAAATATTGAATAATGTGTTTTTTGTTTTATCAAATTAATAAAAAAATACTAATTCCCGCACTCTGAGAGCTTTAATGATTACTTAGGCCATCACTTAGTAAAGGTTTTGACAGTTTTGTCATACAAAAGTATGTCAAATCTTTACTAAGTGACGGCTTAAGTTATCATTAAAGCTCTCTGAGTGCAGCAGTAAGATAAAATCGTCAAAGATCATGAGTTGGGGCTTGTGACATCTCTCTCCGGTAAAAAATGTACTGCAATGAGACGTTCCACGAGTTTTCGGAGGCACTGTATCCTCTTAATTTTTTGTTTACGTGAAAAAAAAAATACGTGTCAAATTATTTTTGGAAATCTATCTTACGGACTAATTAGATTTTTTTTTGTCAACTACCCTATTATTTCTCTTTAATACCATTCTCAAAGCTGTGGTGATAAGTCTTTTCTTTTTCTGTGCACAGAGAATCACAGCATCTTTCAACACCCAGTCAACAGAGCTGAAACGTCTGCTCATGGATTTAGATGTGTCCATGAGAGCCAGTGCCTGTCCATACACAGTGCACTTCTACGGTGCCATGTTCCGCGAGGGAGACGTTTGGATCTGCATGGAGGTCATGGACATGAGCCTCGACAAGTTCTACATGAAAGTCTACCACAACAAGCGCACCATACCTGAAAACATTCTTGGGAAAATCACATTTTCTGTAGTCAGCGCTTTACACTACTTATATTCTAAGCTCAGAGTAATCCATAGAGATGTAAAACCATCTAATATCCTGATCAACAGGAAAGGAGAGGTGAAGATGTGTGACTTTGGTATATCTGGATACTTAGTTGACTCTGTGGCTAAGACTATTGACGCGGGCTGCAAACCGTACATGGCGCCCGAGAGGATCGACCCGAGCGGCAACCCGGGCCAGTACGACATCCGCAGTGACGTGTGGTCGCTCGGCATCTCCCTGATCGAGCTGGCGACGGGCACGTTCCCTTACAACACGTGGGGCACGCCCTTCGAACAGCTCAAACAAGTAGTCAAGGACGACCCCCCTAGACTGCCCGCCAGCCAGTTCTCTGCACAGTTCGAAGACCTAATCGTGCAATGTCTGCAGAAGGATTACAAACAAAGACCGAACTACGACGCGCTGCTCATTCACCCATTCTGTCTGGATCACAGTCAGGAGATTGACGTCGCGTCCTTCGTTCAACAAATATTAGACTTACCAGATGAATCCTAGTGATAGGAACATTATTTACGTACCTATTAAGTACAAGCGTTTACCGACTAACCTTAATGTAGTTTAATAATTGAAAAGATATAAAATAATGTTATTAACCATAAAAAAAATTAAATTATGTATTCTTTGTAGAGTGGCGGTCGCAATCGGCGTACGCGAAGGTTTTAAATGTTTGAGTTCAGATGATTTACTGTCTACGTGAAGTAATCAAGTTTTGTGTAAGAACATTGTCAATTTAGTAATGTAGTATGTAGTACGAGGGTAGTTTGAAGTAGGAGGAACATGTTGCTAATATGTGTTAATCTACAAGTAGTCTGATAATCTTGACCTCAGGGCGAACAAAGGAATTGGTATAACAAAATAATGACTGGCAACATTTAATAAGCATCACAAAATTATCATAATTTAGTTTTAAATAAAAAATATTTGTTTTCAATTATGTGGTTTCTTTATTTTACCTTACATACCCCTGTTTATTTTTTTGAAATGTGCAACTTGGCGACTTCTGCTGGCTATATAATGAATCGTAAGAAAAGAACACGTTATAGGTGGACCGATGGCCTGGTGACCGTTGCCATCCGCTGGATTCGAGACGCACGGGACCGGTCAATGTGGCGACACTTATAGGAGCCATATCTTCAGCAGTGGACGTGTTTCGGCTGAAATGATGATGATGATAGGTACAAAAAAAACCCACTTTATATTATGAAATTTATTTAAAATCATCAAAACATCATATAAATAAAGTAAGTACAAAATAGTACTAAGTACATGTCATATTTCTCTTACAAAATAAACGCCAGACGGCTCCGATACGATATTATTCACAGTTACTTGTTGAACTAAAGCGTAATTGACTAGATAGACAGATTAGAACGGCGAGTTCATTCCCAGCTTGGTGCCGAAGTCTAGGCGGGCGCGGCGCTGGTTGCGACCGTCAGCCCTGGGGAGGGGAGAAAAGTTGTAAATAAATACATCAATGAATCATATATAGCACTAATTAGGTTTATCACTATGAAATTGGTCATGGAGAAAGAATTTAACCACCCCATCGCAATTCGCATCCCGTGGGTAAGGGACCTTAAGTGCTTATCAAAAAGTATTCTAGGTCGAAATCGTATTCCCAAAGCGGGTTATGTCTGGAAGGCGGCCGAATGAAAAATCCAAGGCACGACCTTCTGCAACTTCATCATCATCATCTGCCTAGCCTTTTCCCAACTATGTTGGGGTCGGCTTCCAGTCTAACCGGATGCAGCTGAATACCAGTATTTTACATGGAGCGACTGCCTATCTGACCTCCACAACCCAGTTAATACTAGGTAATACGATACCCTTTGGTAAGACTGGTTGTCAGACTTTCAGGTCACTGACTACTAGGGATGGCGATTCTTTCCAAAAAAGATCGATTTTTAAATCGATTCGAATCGTAACTTGATGAATCGATTCATAAAAAAATCGAGGTCTAAAAGATCGATTTCTAAAAAATCCATTTTTTTTCAAGTCTGTATTTACAATGTAAATATAAATCCATTTAATGAAAAACACCATATTAGACGATCACTTCGTAGCAAAAATCGGGATTTTTTTAGTTCAGGAAATTTGATAATCACAATTATTTTTATAACCAAAGTACCAAGTAAAAAAGAAGACATAATTTTACTTTTTTATTTATTTATTAAAGCGAGGCGAAGTCAGGAAACTAAGCACACAGCCATCTCGTGTCGAGAATAGAAAAAATCGAGTGTCGATTCTCTAGGGTGAAATATCGATTCACTGAATCGATTCAGTGTTACATATCGATTTAAATAATCGATTATTTGGCTCGAAAAATCGATTCTTCGATTAATCGATCTCGAATCGCCATCCCTACTGACTACCTGTAACGACTGCCAAAGATCTATATATGGCAGCCGGGACCAACAGCTTAACGTGCTTTCCGAGGCACGGAGGAAACTCGGTATGTCGGGCGGTCACCCATCCACAGACCGACCTAGGCAAGCACAGCTTTACCTAAAGATCGACCCGAGTGGCAGTTCTTATTAAGCCACGAGCTCACGACCTTCTGCAACATGAGTGAAAATGCTATGATGAACTGTCTTGGTATGTGATGAGGAGGGACGAATAGACGAAATAAATAAACTAGAGGATGACCAATGAAGCGATGGATGGATTGTGTGAGAAATGATATGAAAGAAAGATAGTGGTAACGCTAGCAACTGCGACCCGTAGTCTTGTGATGGAAGTGCTATCGAGTTGATGAAGTAGAAAATTCTGAATAAGAGTCTAACTTTGTGTCCTTAATTTGCTACCCCTTCGAAATAAACAGGCGTGTTATTATCCTTTTGAACGCCACGGTCGGGTCGGATATGGCAGACAAATGAAAACGTGCGTTTACGCTCTGGCTTTCAAAAGGTTATAAAACTTACTTAATCTCCTGCCACTTGATAAACTCGTTGAGTGCGAACACCAGGAACAGCGAGGCGGCATAGCCCACAGCGAGCGGCCACGGCACGTAGTACTGCAGGTCACACACCCCCCACTTGTCGCAGAATCCGTAGCTACTGCTCAGCATTATGCCGCTGAAGGACAACTGCGCTACGATTCTGGAAGTTAATGTACAAAGGAGACTGAAAATCTCAAAACCATGTTGCACGGGAAGTGAGAAACTAATTTCAGACGGGATTGTTGAGAGGCGCGTTGGTGGATTTGGTACTCCAGCGATTAATTAATTAGAATTATGGCCGGTTACTACTAAAGCGGAGAGAAGACGTGCGGTAATCGACCAATCGCATTTGTTGAAATTCACACATCTCTCTATTCTGATTGGTCGAATCTTGCACGAGTGTCTTGTGTGTGTGTGTTGCGTTTTGGTGGAAACTGGGACTTAATTATCAGGATAGGAATCCTAATCCCGATTGATTTGGTCTTTCTTCACTAATCATTGTCTCCACTCTGCACACCATCTTACTATTAAAGTCCTTTTCAGGTCGTAAAGTATTTTTTGTAGGTTGTAGGTAGGAAAAAGTGCATGGCAACGCATGCAGGGTACACATAGCAGGCTTAAAATAAATGTTAGTAATGAATTAAATATGTATACTTACAAAATGAGTACAGTAACCGACCACACTTTGTTAGCCCAGAAACACTTCTGCCATATAGAAGATTGTCGATGAACGAATGACAATGATATCACAACTGAAAATTAACACAAATTATTTCAAGAGCAGGTAATTTTTAAGAGCAGGTAATTGTGCTGAATTGCTGATAATGATAATTTTATAGTGAATACAAGTATGTGTGATGGACTACCTGTCTAATTCATATGTGATTGACATAGTTTACAAACCAATTTCAAAGGATAAGTGTAACATCATACCTTTAAAAAAGATTCACGGTGTATCATATTATACATCAATACCTTTTTTTTCAAATAAAAGAAAGAAACACTAAAAATTGCAAACCTACTTTAGATTCGTTAGTGCCTTTTGTTTATTTGGTTCACGTTTTTTGTCACCGAGAATCAACGAAATCTAATTTTGAAGTGGTAGCTCTTCACTCTGATCTTCACACTTCAGTAAAGCTATTTGAAGAGTAACAATCTATTCTAATAATTATAATAATTTAATGCAATTGTCATCGACACGCTAAGAAGAATTATCTATTCTAAAATAAATACTCACTTAAATGCAAAGTAATCAACGCCAGAGTAATATGCTGCGCCAAATAGAAGCCATCATAGAAGTCGTCTCCCCAGCCGTGCCAGCTCTTCAAAGTCAGGTCATGCGTTGCGTTGAACTGTCCCGCATTGATCGGGTACACTATCCAGCACGCGGTGGCGTTGGTCGCTTGTGCTAGTTGCTCGCAGAAAGCGCGCAATGTAAACCCGTACAGAACTAGGACCGAGAAGACGGCTGGAAGGAACTTTAGGGCGTAGCACCAGAATACGAAGACTGCCATCTGTTGGGGGAGATATGAAAAGTGTTATTTTTTTTATAAAAACAGTGCCATACTGGTTACAGTTACACCAATAGAGCAAAAATATAGTAATAATATTCTGCTGGTTTGCATTAATCCTGCGCTCGGGGGATGTTCACGGGTTTTTCCAATGGGAGATTTGTGCCCGGTTGATGGCAATAGGCTCGCCCTTTAGACTTAAACATAACCAGCGCTTGTGTGTGGAATCCTCACGAGGTTACCTACATGCTCATGCAGGAAAAGGTGCAAAAAGCTTTTCTTAGGTACCTCTACAAACATGTGTTTGGATACTATCCTTATATGTATCCTACTAAATTCCTTTTGGGATGTTTAAATTTTAATTCTCTTCGAGTTAGGCGGTCTATTGACCAAATAACAACGGCGTATAAAATTATACATAGTCATACCGACGCCTCAGATTTACATGCGGAGCTGTGTCAATTATTTGTTCCAAATAATTATAATCGCTCTAGAAAGCATAAATTGTTTAATGTCCCATTTTGTCGCACTGTAGCTCGGTCCACCTCCCCTATACCGCGTATGCTAACGATGCTCAACGCGCTCGTGGAGACCAACCGTGGATTGGATTTGTTTGCTGATGAATGGAAGACGATACTGTTAGAATGTTTGTGGTTCTGCGAGAAGACCGAGTAAAAGGATTACTTAATTTAGTATAAATGGCTCAAGCTGTACTAAATGTAATAATAAATAAATAAATAACTCTGCCTAACCATTCGGGCATAAAAAGTTAAAGTTATGTTAAATGTGATATGCATGCAATATAAAGAAAATTCTATTCCTGCAGTGAAAAATCTATTCACTGCCCACTATACCGTGTTAATCCATGAAAGTATCAGGAAAAAAAATCTTTGTATTGAAAGTTATGAGACTTTCTTAATCTGTTGGCAGTGTTTCAATGCCGTCCATGGTTCATGGCTTGGCTTAATATGTCGTCAAGAAATATCTCCCAGGCATGATGGTATCACGCTGGTCACGGAAGCAAATATCAGACGTCTTCATAAACTGTTCCGTCGGCACAAGTCGGCCTAATGTCAGCTAGAATATTATACTTAAGTTAAAGAAAAAAACTGGCCAAGTGCAAGGTGCACATGAAAGGTTTCGTGCCATTATAGATCTACTACAAAGATTGGGAGATTTTACAACACAATTGAGTGTTTTCCATATTATTTTAGCACCATAGACTTCTTATAGGTTTTCCTGTAATCTATAAGTGTTGAACTAATTTCTGTATTTTTTTTTAATTTTAGGCTCAGTTGTTTCGGAGATAAGGGGGGGGGGGATGTTCGGATAGACAGACAGCCACATGAGTGATCCTATAAGGGTTCCGTTTTTTTCCTTTTGAGGTACGGAAACCTAACAATAATCTCACCTTAGCATTCATAAGCAGCTGCGGCCGTGTAGCGGCTCGCTGCATGAGCGCGGTGTCGAGCGGCGCGAAGGACAGCGCGGCCGCCAGCGCCGGCACCACGCACGCGCCGCCCCACAGCGCGCCACCCACGCTCAGCGACAGCGGGACGAACGCGCACAGGGAACCCACCTGTGGGACATAACAGATGGACGAATATTATAACTCATAGGTCCTCGAGGAGCTCGTGAATAAATAATAACAGTATATAAGTGACAATCTTCAGGTTAAGACGCACTTGCCTAGGTTGGTCTGTGGATGGGTGACCACATATTACAAACAGAGGTTCCTCGGATAGCACGATAAAACGTCGGTTACACGGTACATCCTTTGCTTTTTGACAGTCGTTACAGTATCGTATTCCCAGTACTACAGTTGCTACTGGGTAATACTATACCCCTTAGTAAGACTGATTGAGCTACTGCCTATGTGGTTTTTACAGCCCAGTGGCAGAAGAGTCAGGCAGAACCTTCATATAACATAGTGGTATTAAGCTGCATCTGGGTAGACTGAACCGACCCTTTTTTTTTATGGTGGCTGGAAAATCATCAAATGACCCCTCCCGCTCTCGGGCAGAGCGAAAGGGAGTGTCAGACTTCTACTGACTAAAAACCACCCATGTTCCTTCTTAGCCCTTCATGTCGAGGCCGCGGTATCTCTTGCGAACACCCGCAGCCCCGACGGGCGACTGGACCGACCCTAACATAGATGAGAAAAGGCTAGTCAGATACTTCAGATAGCTAATGATATATTATTTTTGTACGTACCTGCAACAGTGCGATAAAGCACACGCTACATATCCAGAACTGCGTGCTGTTCCATAGACAAGTCATGTGGTGACGTGACATCGTGATCAAGGCGAAGAGCGACACGTCAGCGTCGCGGGTCATCTGGAGACATCATTGTAAAGTGAGCGTGCTTTCAAAATAACAGCTTTGGAACGAACAAGAAAGACGGTAGACCAGTTTGTCTGTTTATAAACATTATGGCTGTTTATGAGCAGAAAAACCGTAACAAAATCAGTTTATCCGTGACCATGGTCCTTAAAAAAGCGTCGAAATATCGGCAACTTGAAATAAACAGTAAATCTGGTAAATATCCCGTTTTCAGTGGGGTTACCATGACCTCTTAAAGCAGCATTGTTTTATTCGTCTTGTGTGGAAAAGACGTAATAAATAAAATTGTTTATTGTGTCTCATAGGTAACATTTACAAATGTGAATGAAACAGCCCCAGTAAGTAATAAATAACACTTGTGTTGGGGTCGTTTCGCTCCTTCCCCTAATACATAGGTAACAATATTGAGACTCAAAATTAAGGTTTTTTAAATCTTATTTTTGACAAATAAAAACAAATTAAATCTAAGAACTAATTAAAAATAAAGAAATATTAATAAAACAACTCAGAATTAAAAACTAAAAGGCTCAATAAGTAAAGACGTGGCGCTAGAGACCTTGTATAGTTCTGTCACTTTCCGACACTGGAAAAAGAATACTGATTTAAGACGTTATGACGTTAGTATTAAAAGTTTTATATGATAGAGTTTAATTTCTATTATTATTGTAAGAATAGCTGCAAGCTAGATTTTTTAATAGCGCATAGGACTTTCAATGCACTGCTTAGCGCCGAGAGTTCATTATTCAACAACAATGCGCTCAGTTAGATTCATAATACTCAGTTCAATTAAAACAGTTGAAAATCGAGGGCTCGTGGTCTTATAAGGTTTTGAGTAGCTTTTGGCATCCTGAAATCAACCTTAGCCCACCTGTATCAAGGTTATCATTTGTAGATTTTAGGGCGAAAATACTTTAAATACTTAAATACATACCTTTTGGCTACAGTAGTTTGTAAATGGCTGGTCCTGCCATTTATTTTGTAACTAAGCAGCGTGAAAATGTTTAAAATAAGTTATAAAATAGTGTACGTAGGAACAGTCAGTTCAATAGATAAAGTATTCGACCCCTTTTTTTTAACTAGCTTCTCCAGTCTAACTACATAATTTGTAAAAAATCTTAGAAGTTAAATTTGACCCACTTCTCGGTTTCAGACTTAGTTAAGATTTTGCATACATGTTCAGTTTGGATGACAATGCATGGTTAGATATGTGACGACATTCTGAATCCAATATGGCGGACTAGTTATTTTTATGCATTCCCTTGATATGGGTATCAAATGAAAGGATATGCTGAGAAGAATAAGATCAATAAAATGACGTCACATAAAGCGTATGTTTTTAAAAATATATTTAATATATTTTTTAGGGGTTTAGTAATACATAACATTTACTGTGCAAGCCGCCTCTTGAGTAGATTTACAATATTCTGTATGTAGGACAAACATTCCAAAGTGATAAGCCAAGGTAGTAGGTAGGTAAGCAGAACTTACCGAAAGGGAGCAAGGAACAGAGTTGAGAGCTCTCGCTAGGTCGATGGGGCCGATACACGACTCAGGGACCTGGTACGGCGGCATCTTTTGGCACAACACTGGGTACAGGGGCTCTACTGCTATGCTAGAATGGGATTATGACCAGTCAGTGATCTGATAACACAAGAGCTGGTGACCTACCATGACGTCATAAAGCAAGATTGTTTTATTCTTATTCCAGTGCGGGAAAGAGATGGCGTTAGACACCCTGTATAGCTCTGTTGCTTTCCACACTCTAATAAGATTTTAATAATCTTACTTATACTGCCGCACTCAGTGACGTTTAATGATTACTTAAGCCATCACTTAGTAAAGATTTTGACAATTTAGTGAAGGTTTTGTATGTCAAATCTTTACTAAGTGACAGCTTAAGTAATCATTAAATATCTCTAAGTACGGCAGTAAGACGTCGTGGTAACCCCACTGAAATAATGAATGGAAGAATATTTAAGAAATATGTAAACAATCACAAAGACAAGAGATTAGGGATGATTTTGCATAATAGAATTCTCTAATAATAATTAAAATACGGTTAAGTTTCGTGCATAACTACCTAGCATCAGCTTGCATAAATATCTCCATATTCAGACAGTTGGCGGCCGAGCCCATGACGCACACCACCTCGCCGTAGTCCTGCATGATCTGTATCATCTGCTGCACGGAGCGAGCGGAGCAGTCCGTGAACAGGGACACCAGGAGAGGCACGTTGTCGACCTGCTCGATGTGGGGACGGATGTTCTCGATGCCTCGAGGTAGCTTCGCCTGGGGATTAAAGAATTATGGGGAAGTTTTAAGATATAAAATGCTAGTATTCAGCATAGCTGGGCATTAACTCGTTAATCCGTTAATCGTTAATTAACGAAGTTAACATTTTGATTAACAGACACGTTAACTTCCGTTAACATGCAGAAGTCCGTTAATCGTTAATCCAATGCCTAATAGTTACCGCACGGCACCGACTAGTGCCGGGCGGCGCGTGGCAGCGAGTTTGTTTTGTTTTGTTGCCGGCGCGTGCGAGTGAGAAAGAAAACTGGGAAGATATTTGTTTCGTTTGATCATTTCATTACTTAGAGCCGGTGCAGTGTTTTGTTTGTTTGTTGTTTTTATAAATTACTGTCAGTGATCATTTGCGTGTAAGACATTTTATTTTTCCCCCCAACATAGTTGGGAATAGGCTAGGCAGAAAATGATGAGCTTTGAGGGAGTTTCTTTGTTAAATTGGGTAGAAAACGGTCGAGAGAGGGTGTAAAAACGTTGAGCAGCTACACCAGTACACCAACCAATTCTGAAAAGGGGTTTGATTTTTTTTGTATGGAAGCAGGCATATCGACCAACCGCCATTTTGATGTTTTTTGAAATTCCGGCCCACGATGAAATTGATATGTAGGTGTGGGACACTTAAACGAACAAAAAATGTCAAGTGACATTGTACCCCAAAATGGGCCGCGATTTCGGAAAAAAAAACAAAATGGCGGGCAGGTTGATATGCCACATCGGTTCTATCCCCTTTGGCCGGTGATTAAAAACCAACCCTGCATAGTCACTTACTCTGTTGCTCATGTCGAAGTTCAAATCAAATAATTTATTCTTTGCAAATATGGGTAATAGGCACATAGATGTTCGTTTATAATATAGATCTCCACATTTTACCGTCACATGGGCATGCAAATAATTGGTTTACAATTATAAATTTACAATAAGCGGCATGTCAAATAAAATAATAATAAAAAATGTCATTAAAATTACATACAATAAAAGAAAAACAATTTAAATTAAAAATGTCAACGTCTATAAGGACAAAATAAAAATACTATCAATAATGTCAAACAGAATAGAATTATGCCAACTAGAACAACAATAATGTCAATTATAGTAAAGGTAAAGGTATATTATAAATCAGTCAATAACAATACGTGTATAGCGTTGTTGAACGAAGTTGACGGGGTGGTCCGTGAAGTCAGAGAGGCAAGACAGCGAGCGGCACGCTTCGGTCGGGGAGCCACCCTCGTCGTCATACCGTAAGGAGTTCCTCACTAAGCCATATATTTATACTTACTCTGTTGCTCATGTCGAAGTTGACGGGCGCGGAGTGGTCCGTGGAGTCAGTGAGGCAGGACAGCGAGCGGCACGCGTCGGCCGGGGAGCCCCCTTCGTCGTCCTCGTCATCATCCAACAAAGAGTCGGCATCCGCTGACGGGTGGCTCGTTGATATGCTGCTGCGTTGGAACTGGCGAATATGTCACAAACCAATAAAAACACTTTATTTTCAAGGAAAGTTCACGAAATAACCTTTATTTTTTATTTTTTTTGGCGGGTGCAACATCATCAAATAACCCCTCCCGCTCTTGGGCAGAGCGAAAGGGGGTGTCAGACTTCTACTGACTTTTAAGTTACATTTTCATTCGTCGCCCAAAAATACCTTGCCATGCCGTGCCGCCAATAGGACCCTGGCCTTACACATGTATTATTGGGGTTTTCTATAACAAAATCAATCAAAAAGTGTTGTTATAAGAACATTATGTCATGTGTCTCGGCGTTAACATAAAACCACCCCAACCTCAAGTAGAAGTCTCCCAAAAAAAGTTCTTCACCAGAAAAATAAAATGCTAAAGAAATATAAACCCAAAAGACTAAAGCCATAAGAACCATAAGCAGTACCTTCAGATTAGTATGCGTAGTGATAGAATGCCTGGCTTTCTTGATCTCGTTGTCAAACTTGACAGTGCTGTGGTCCAGGTTTATGGCGCCCGGCGCTGACATCGATAGTGCTTTCGAAGTCGCCATGTTGCTACTGTGGCGATTGGTAGATTTGTACAACGGTTATCATTGGGTAAAGTTGGGTTTGTTATAGCAGCAGGCCTACCACCACGACAGACGGAGTTTTCTTTTAACTGTATCCCACACTAGACATTTCTTTTGTGTCCTCCTCCACAAACAAACAGGAGTTGGAGCTATGCAGGATATATAGCGACATCTCTTTCTCACAAGAAAGAGTATTGCTTTATGAAAACTTTTCCTCATGGAAGATGATGAACTGGTGGTAGGCCCCCAGTGTATACCTGCGTCCAGCAAAATGAATACCTTTTACATTATCATATACACTAAAACGGGATATTTACCATGTTTATATCGGGAACTCGAAACAAAATTTAAACATGATAAAAATCCCGTTTTCAATGTGTATGATAGTGTAGTGACCATGTCAGTTTAAAAACGTATGTAGTTTTTACATTATTCAATATAAGTTTTCTGTTGAAAAAGTTATTAATTTTTCTAGAATCGTAAAATACCTACCTATGGTAGACTTACAAGTTACAATTTTGCAGTTAACTGGCGTACCGTACATTTTACAGATTTGCGAGATCCTGTTTGAATGCAGTAGTCGATCACCTATAACGGCATTGTGAAGAAAATTGTCCTACTTATATCTCTAATCGTAACAAAATACGAGTATAACACAGTCAGGTAGATATTACTGATATATGGTGACCGTGATATGCAGATATTAAAAATTAGTGAAACCGTTATGAGCTTGTTGCGGATCTTGCTTATTTAATGAACAAACTGATGTGTGTCATTATGATGAACGGCCAAGTCAGCCGCAAAATCGAACTTGTAGTGGTATCTAGTTTAACGTATCAATATACATTACATTCAGGAAAACTACTGATTTTACGAATTACCTACAAGACATGATGGTTGTTTAATGTCTTATATTCTTTGCTTGAATTGGTTGTATTTAGTTACGGTTACAATATGAAGCAACAATATTATATTTGGATGGAAGCGAATTTCTTATCTTGTAAGGAACTCGGGCCTGTATAATAAACCTATGCAGGTCTTACTATACAGCTATACAGGTGACTACAAGACCTCGTATAATGTACAGTTAGCATCAGAAGTAGATTAACACTACTCAAAGTTACAAACAACGCTTTTTTTAATAAAAAAACTCGTTATATTTTACTTGTTATATTTCTCGGTACTAACAAGTTATTGAAGAGTGAGGAATATTTTATAGAATAATCTTCTGAAACATTAAAAATAAGAACTGGAGTCCTGTACATTAAATAATTAAAAATTCGAAATCATAAGCTACTTCTGTTGCTGACCGTACAGGATTTATGTACATTTGAATAGCGAAGACGCTTAATTTATAGTTTGGAAATAATTTATACCAATGACTAAGTTTATAGTAGAATGCAAATTATGGTAGTCAAATGCTCGTATATACATTTTTACTCATCTAAACTTAAAGTCGTTAGTTACTATTCCTAAATAAGCGTTATTGTATGTTATGAATGCAGTGTATATGTAGTGGTTAAAATAATTAATAACAAAATGAGGATTTAGTGCTGAAGTCAGGTTAGCTCAAGCTTAAGTGCGAAGCGAAACTTAAAATAAATTTTGTACAGTCAGTGCCCAGCATTACTTGACCCTTCTTCTCTCACCAGTTGCCTTCTTCTTCTTTGTGAGAGGGGTCAAGTAACTCTGGACACAGACTGTACTACCACGTTCATGGACGGTCGACCACTTTTGAACCTTATTACTAAGGACATAAGGTCGCGAGCGTCAGTGAACTCGGTAATACATGATTCAGTTCATATTAAAAATTTAACTTTGGCTTTGAAGAAGATACATCTATACCATATTTTATGTCTATTTTTCGTTTAAGGCGTAAATATGAACAAAATCATACATGAAGATTAAATACTAATGCAGCATTGTTATTTCACGCCCAAAATTTAGTTTTGTGATAAAATGTGCTCGTATCATGGCAATGAGAGACTTTCTTGTGCTGTTTTATCATTTCAAAATTTGAAAAGTCAAAACATAAAAATTAGCATTTCAGTCTGGACTTTTTAAAATCTTTTTTTTTTCAGTATTTATTGAACTTTTTTTTTCTGGATCAAATCATCTATGTCGATAAGTCCAGAACAAGCTCTTGTTAATTCATTAACTTTTCATAAAGACCCGTTACAAAGTCACAATTACAACTGTAGACACAGTCGTCTACTGGTCATTTCGAAATGCCATAAGGGCCATTGGGCACATTGGTGGATTTACCACTGTAAGCTGACGGCTGAAAGTTGAAAATACAAAAGCACACTTAATGTCTTTACATCATTTCTAATTTCGAATGTCCTGTCAAAAACGTTCCCCACCTGTCACCTGTCAAAATCGTTCCCCCACCTGTCACTGTCACCTGTCAAAATCGATACAGACGTGAGATAACAAAGCAAGCGCGATAGAGCTGAGGAAACAAACCTATAGTAAAAGCCGAGCGCGGCTGCGTCATAGGCGTCGATGTGCCTATTGAGCCGGGTGGGCGGGCGCTCCTTTGCCTGGCCCAAGGTTTGCGACGACAAGGGCGACGCGCTCTTGCTGTCAACAATGTGTGACGGTAACAGTGACGGACCACAGCCTGCTTAAGGACAAACACGTCGGTTTTGTAGCGTCCGGTCATTTTAGCCGATTTTATTTTGTGGCAACATTTGGATTTTACTTGGGGTCTAGCAACACTATTGTGACGATTGTAAGGAGTTTTTATGTCCTGTGTCTATGGCATTTTTTTTGGCGCCAATATCAGGTCATTTTAGTCGATGGACATCGATTTCTTTCGTTTAGCAAACACAACTGCAGTGGCAGTTGTGTTTATTCTGCAATGGTAACACTTTGAGCCCAAAATTCAGGTCAAATAAAGTCATAGTTTTAGGCTGTAGTCCCTCACATTGAACTATACAAAAAAACACTAACATTTAGAATCAAGACATTAAAATCTATCTTCAGGATTATTTTTCGCTAAAAAAGGGGGGTTTAAAAGGACACAACATCCATTTCTAAAGAGGGTCGGGTAACTTTTACTTTAGAAAAAAATATATTAACTTGTTCTTGTACCCAACCACTCTATATAACATCAATTTAACATCAAACAGTTAAATCAAAGACAGAAGAAAAGTCTACACTTGTGCTGTGTAACGGCTGTAGTGAAAATGATGTGATTGTTATAATAATGCCGAATTAATTGTTATTCATTGCCAATTTAAGCGTCATGTTAAAGTGACACAAAATTTATTGAACACCCTGTTAGTCCCGCCATGTTGTTTTGCGGTTTGAGATCCCCCTGTGCATGGCCGGTCGGCTTATGCATTAGGTGCCTTATGATTTTTATTTTTTAGTGAACGGCTTTTTGTGTATTTACAAAATGATTGGTTATTTTGCAAAATACTCACAGTTTTGTGTTTCGGTGTTAAGACATGGTGAAAAATATTGTTTGTTTAATCATGTTTCCCATATAAGAGATAAATAGTCTATCTTATCTTGGTGTCTTTGCAAGAAAAAGTATTCTACCAAGAAAACGAACAAAATATCATAACAGGGCTAACATACAGCTGATGCAAATATTCGCAATTAAATTTGTTCGTAATCAAAACTTTATATCATTGACATAAAGTTTAAATTACAGTAAACGCGCTCGTGAAATTAATCAACTCTACACGGACCAATCGACATTTTTATACTTGATAGAACACTTTTTCCTTCCATATACACAAAATAATCTAAATATTCAAGAAAAACCTACACATTAAATCCAAAAAACGTTACTAATACTTGTTTTTTCTTTAAGTCTACATTACCTCGCAGTTTCTTCACTAATCAGTGATATGTGGCAGTTCCACCCTGACTCCAGACCCATCTTCTCACTGAAGACCCTGGATCTCAGCTCGTTCTCCTTGCTGAAGTGCACGAAGCGTATGCAGGCGCGTTCGAGACGTTCTATCAGCTCGACCATGTCGCTTTGGGCTTGGTACTGCATTGTTACCATGCCTATGAATACCTGAGGAGTTTGGATGTCATGTTTTTAACAAGGGACGATAAAGGAATGAGTATACTAGAGGAAGTTTAAAATTTACAGAAAAGCTGAAAGGGAATCGGCTGTCGTAGTATGCGCCTCGCATCCAGGGGATCTCCGCAATCATCACCAGGTCATCGGTTCACCTAGTGGGAGGCCTTCCAACTCAGTCTTCCGGTTCGCAGTCGTCACTCTAGAACTTTTCGGCCACATCGGCCATCCGTTCTGCGAGCAATGTGCCTTGTTCACTGCCAATTGCAATAGGGATGTTTACTGACTAAAAAAAATATGATTCTAATTAGTCCGTCTGTTATATTATCGAAAAATATTGGATACGTATTTTTTGTTTTATCAAATCATTAAAAAATGACGAAGATAAAACCCGTCAAGGATTTGAGTGGGGGGTCGTGGCGTCACTCACCGGTAAAGAATGTCATACTAATGTCTTAGAATATGACGTCACACGAGTTTTCAAAGCACTGTATCGTCTTCATTGTTTGTTTACGTGAAAAAAGAAAAAAATACGTGTCCAATATTTTTTGGAAATCTCTCTGACGGACTAATTAGATTTTTTTAGTTAACTACCCTATTGCTGTTTGACAATTTTTCGGGCTACGTCGGTAACCTTGATTCTCTTGTGGATAGCTTACTTAAAAAAGTTCGTAAATATTGCATGAAAAGTGTCGTTTACCTGATTACATTGCATATCAAAGAAACCTTCAGCGTCCTTCACGTCGTCATCAGTAACCTCGTTGAACAACAAAGAGTCTGAAATAAAAGAAGGTTTTCCAAAATTATTGTACAGAAAAGCTACTAGCTGCCTAGTTGAAAAAAAAACCACGTTGGGGTCGGCGAATAACAATTGTATTCAACTATTACTTGTAGTGCAATCTTTATTTTGAATTATCAAAGAATTACATTATAATTTATCTCATACAAAATGAAAACTATCACTGAATACATGGTCGTGTAACGCATACTTGCACATTATCGAATACAAATATAAAAATTTACAAAAAGGTTGGCAAAAGGCTCGCCCCATATTACATGGGATTTAAACGTAACTGACAAAATGTAGGTGTACCTCAGAATACAGGCAAATCAAATTAATTTAAATGAAATAGTAATGTCATGATGGTTATGGTCCACTTACCCGTCGAATGGAAGTGTAGCGCGGGTGCGTCGGCCCAGTGGTTGGAGAGCGGCGCGTACAGCTGGCGACTGTCTGCCGGCAGCTCCAGGTACATCGCTGATAGGGATGATGATATGCCGCGCGTTAGAGGCCTACATAATACACATCAGGTATTAGGCCTTAACATTTCGGATTGTTTTGTGAATCTGTCGACTTTGTAGGCCTTGCATTGTAGATTCCTAGTTGCTTGTTGACTTTTGTTTTTTGTGTTATTATACTCTACAACTTATTGTCGGGCCTACGTTGTCCCCCATACTAATGTCCAGTACTAATGCTGTTACATGAAGAAAATATTGGAAAACCAAATCATTTTAAATAAGTAACCAGGGTGTTTTGTTACCGGTCCATAGGAAACTACCAACCCAAAGCGTGCAACTTTTCTCGAAAAAAATATATTTTGTTTTTGAACAGAACCTGAATTAAGAGGGTGCATTCTGAAAGATGGCAAGGTCGCGTATAGCTTTCAATTAAATTATGAATCCCGTTTGACTGCCTCGTTGGTTTCGTGGCCGCTAGTGCAACTGCAGAGCATGAGGTCTTGGGGTCGAATTCCGTTTCGGGTAGAGTTATTGGGTTTCACAATCAGGAATTTCTTAGTAGAAGCCACGGAGTCTGGAATTGTGACCGCTTGATGGCCATCCTGACTCCTAGACCAACGAGGCAGGTAATGGTGGAATCTTAATCTATTTGTTTTTATATTTGGGGAATTGTAATAAAAAATATTTTATTGTAATGAGTTAAGTTTTTTAATTTAGTGTAAATTTTTCGATACAATGTACTTTGAGTCTTTGACATCGTAACGGTGGAACCTTAATGTATTTAACATATTATAACAGGGTGAATTTGTAAATGTTTAACTTTTAATTACTAACACTTTTTTTTTTTTTGGTAATGTTATAATAATGATTCTATATGTAAATCTATTATTTTATATCTAAGTGTGATATTTCGATACGATGTAAAAATTGTTACTGAAATAAATGAATGAAATGAAACGGACGTGCAAGGAAAAGTGTAAAAAGAACTACAGTGCTACATACTTATAAGCGAAGGCAGTACAATAGGCGGTGAGCGAGTTCCTCTGATAGAAGTCGATGATCTTCTTGCGGTCAGCGGGCGAGATCTGCGTCAGATCCTTGCCGTTCCAGTAGTCCACGCACGAGTCCAGGATTATGTCAGCTGTGCCCTGCAGATGCAAAGCCAAGTGAATAACAACTGTATGCTAGTGTGAATTTAAGTTTGTTTTTACAGTGACTGGTACTGTTTACAAAGTATTTTGACGATCTTTCTGCTTCATTTTCCTGCAGATTATTGATTTTTATTTTTACTCAACGACCTCAACGTCACGGTGAACCCCAAAGAAAGGACATTCGAGTAGGTCGCTTATAGTACTTAACTGCCATACAAAATGTATTGGAACCTTTTAAAAAGAAACGCGTATGTATAAAAAACATTACCCTTTCCTTGCAGTCGGGTAAAAAATAGAATGACGAAACGCTTTTAAGTACAGTTGGACACAGATCTTTGGGCGCTTGTCCAAAATAGCAAACAAGTCTTAAATTTTATCAATAAAATTTCATAAAACACTTTAACAAAAAACATGATACAAGTAGGAAGCACGAGCGAGCGAAGCGAGCTCGAAGTAAACGTTAGGTTTTTTTGTTAATGTGTACCCAGTCACTGTCCTTAAACCGCCAAAACATCCTTGTGTGCTCTAAAAAAGCTTAGAAAGCACCCTTTCGATTTCATACTTACACTAGCGATCATAAGGAGCACAATGACTTGTGCTTCTACCTACCTGTGTGAGCATCTGCAGCTGGTTGGCCTGGTCCTTCACTACAACGGCCAGCATATGAGGCAGAGGAACTTTGACCTTCGTGCTCAGTTGTAGGGAGCGAACGAAGCGGGTTTCACGACGTATTGTGTCCGCTTGCTGTAGACAAATTAAAAATCAGATCATTGGATCCAAATTTGAAATGGTCAGAAGGGACATTAAAATTGCAATTTGATTTTTAACTTAAGGTACCTAGGCGGACGTTGTCATATACATCATACAGATGAAAGATGTGTGGGGTATCAGACAAAAAATTAAAATCGTCTTATTCCAACTAAAGTGCAACTAAATGGTCAGTCATGGTACAGTCTAACCAGATGCAGCCGAATACCAGTATTTTACATGGAGCGACTGCCTTTTCTGACCTGCGCAACCCAGTTGTTTCTGGGTGATAAGTGACCTCTTGGTAAGATTGCTTGTCAGACTTTCAGGCCACTGACTAGCTGTAACGATTGTCAAAGATCTGCCATTGAAAGCCGGGACCAACGGCTTAACGTGCCTTCCGAGGCACGGAGGAAGCTCTACTAGAAGAATAAGAGGAAGTTGGACAAGGATTATTATCAACTAGCTGACCCGCGCAACTTCGTCTGCGTCACATAATATAGCTTATAACCTTCTTCGGTAAATGCACTATCTAACACAAAAATATTTTGTCAATTCCAACCAGTAGTTCCTGAGATTAGCGCGTTCAACCAACAGCAAACAAATAAACTCTTCAGCTTTATAAAATTGGAATAGATACCAAGGAAATAGACTTACCAGTTGTCTAAATATTGCGAGACACTCCTGCACGCGGTAGGACTCGGTGACGGCGTCCGTGAATCCGATCTGCTTGGCTAACTCGCACAGGCATCGTCTGTTCGTCACAGGTACAAGGTCTTCACTGTAATGGAAACAACAACGATGTATGAACTAGATATCGAGTCCTGTTGTTTGTTCACTACAGGAACTGATGAGTGACTGAAAAGTGCCAAACTGTAGCTCAGTTTTGGGCCGACACAATTTAGATTGCCACCGACACGCTAAGATGAGCAACGAGCTGTTATTTATTTATGTATGCTTACATGTACAACACTGGTTAGTGGCATACATTATTTCATTGCACAGTTTTAACATGCACCCTGTATCATCATCATCATCCACAGCCCGAACTCACCCACTGCTGGGTATAGGCCTCTCTTTTCTTGTGCCAATCTCCACGGTCCTGTGCAAGCCTCATCCAGGTTTTGCCCCCGATGGCAACTATGCACCCTGTAAGGGCACTGCAAATTGCTGGATATAAAATTATTAGATTGCAGTCATTATATAATATTAATTCTTATTAATTATTACGTTATTAATTACACTAAACATTTATAAATAATGAAAATTGCGAAATTGATTGTAAATTGAATTGAATGAACAATTTCTTACAATAAATTAAGTCTATTAGTAAAGTCTCTGTAGTAATTTATTAGTAAGTCAGTATTAACAAGTTAAGAAGTACAATAATCTCGTCCCCTAACCATCATCATTTCAGCCGAAAGACGTCCACTGCTGAACATAGGCCTCCTCTAAGTGTCCCCACATTGACCGGTCCCGTGCGTCTCGCATCGAGCGAATCCCTGCCCCCTAATGGATAAACATAACTAGAGAAATGTAGTTCTAGGTACAGATGCTAGAACATACAATCTGTGAAATTTCTTTAATACATTATCAACATGGTCGCTAAAGGATTAGGTTCAATGTTAATTCGGAAAATTTGACAGTTTCTCTTAGTAGTTTTGTTATAAGTAACAATTAATGTTTCCTCTCTCCTAACTTTTCTTATTTTGATGTGCCCGATACATATGATCTAATCATAAGTTTACCACGAAATAATATCTACATGTGGCATCTAATAAAAAGTAAGTATACCTGTACTGCGCCTCACACGTGAGATGCGCGCAGAAGTGCGCATACGTGTGCCTGGGTGCGGGCGCGCACGTGTTAAGCAGCGCGGCCAGACCCAGCGGCTTTAGGCGCGCCAGGTGCTGGCGCCAGCGCTGGTCGTCAAACTCCACGCAGAACGGCGCGTTCTGGTCGTGGGTTAGGTCTAACACCTGATAAATAACGGCGAATTAATAAAAGACTAACATAAGATTTCCAGTTAACAACAATGAAGCAGAAAGGACTGTGTGAAAGATGATGTGGCAAGAAAGGAGGTGACTGTAATAGAGAAGTATGGAAGAAGAAGACATGCTGCGCCGACCCTAAATAAATTGGGATAAGGGCAGGAGAATGATGATGATCAATGAAGGAGGAAATGTCTTGACGAAAGTTTTGTGTATGAATGTGGAGGTGGAGGGGTATAAGAGTAGAGGAAGACCACAGAAACTATAAAGTAGTAAAGGATGATATGGCAAGAAAGTACTTAGGTGTGGATTTATGAGATGACGTGTAATAGGGGATCGGCCTGAGTCAAAAAAATATGATTCTAATTAGTCCGTCAGTTAGATTATCGAAAAATATAGGATACTTGTTTTTTGTTTTATCAAATTACTGAAAATTGACGAAGATAAAACGCGTCAAAGATCATGAGTGGGGGGTTGTGGCGTCATTTGTAGGTAAAAAATGTACTGACATGTGACGTTTTCGAGGACTTCACGAGTTTTCGAAGCTCTGTATTGTCTTCATTTTTTGTTTATGTGAAAAATGTAAAAAATGTGTTCAATATTTTATGTAAATCTATCTGACGGACTAATTAGTTTTTTTTTGTCCGATCCCCTATTGATGAGTATGGAAGAATAAGACATCAAATGAATTGAGATAAAGATAAATGATAAAACGGCCTTGTCAAAAGACCGGTCACGATGACGGGACTAACTACCATAAATTTTGTTTTATGAAACTTGGAAAATAAATCATTATGGGAAGATCTACAATCACAATATCAGTAGTTATTAGTCCTTGGCGACAGTCTAAAAGAAGATCGTTATAAAACGTCATAATAATATTGACAATATTGAAGTCCATAAAGGCGTATTCACACGGTGTATTTGATACAAGCCAACGACGCGCGTTCATGGCGTAAAACCGGATTGTTGGGTTCCAAACAAGCGTACGATGCGATACAAGTGTGAGCGATAAGTTCCTACCCTATAACAATATCCTCTTTTATATTATCGCTCAACTAACCTCAACAATAGTAGAAGGTTCAGCGGTCTTCGTACCCTCGGGCATGTCAATATGTTCATCGCTGTGGTGGCCCATAGAGCCCACCAGGCTGGTCTTACTGGAGTTGTGAGATGATGGACTGGAGTTGCGGAGGAAGAACACCTTCTCTGCCGTGGGGTTCGGCCAGGATAAGATGCCTTTTTTGTCTACGCAGCTAAGAGCCTACGGAAATAGAAATAAAGTTGATAATGTGTTGTCAATTAAACAATGTGTAGACATGAGATACAGGTTTATTACTAGGTAAAACCCAATTATTATTATTATATACAAGGTGGAGGAGACACTGACGCAGACTGAAAGGTGAGGCAGCGTTCGAAAACATTAACTATCCTTTAAAGTTTGTGTTAGTGCCAAAAATAGGAAAGAAAGAGACTTCATTTAACACTATCAAGGGAGTTAAGCCACACATAAAAACTAGCAAATAATGTAGACTTTAGCTCACTCAGCACATATTAACAACTAGCTTATGCCCGCGAATTCGCCCGCGTGAAAATGACGATTTTTCATACAAATTTTTCCCCGCTTTTTTACCCACTTTGGACCTAAATTTTGTAAAATTCTTCCCTAGTGGATGCCTACATCATAAGTATACGTGTGCGAAATTTTAAGGTTCTAGCCTTAAGGGTTTGGCCTGTGCGTTGATCCTCAGTCAGTCTACTTTGCCTTTTAGATAGATAGATTTCCAATAAATCTTTCTGTACATCACGTCTTTTTTTTTGGGGTTGGGAAATCATCAAAATTATTAATGACTCCTCCCGCTCTGGGCAGAGCGGTAGGCAGTGACACAGACTTCTACTGGCTAAAAACCACCCATGTTCCTTCTTAGCCCTTGTGCCGAGGCCGCGGTATCTCTTTCGAACAACGCAGCCCCGACAACAAACCGCAGCCCTGACTCTAAATCACGTCTTCTTTTTCAAACAGGATGTCAAAGTCAGTCTTGCTTTAAAGACTTTAGACTTGAGACTTGGGAGCTATCCGCGGGTAAAAGCTAGTATTACTTATTCAACATAACTTGAGACGCGGTGGAACTTGGAACTACGCTTAAATGTACTAGATTTGGCAAGTGGACAACGTTTTTCTTAGCAAGCAGCGCCACTCCTATGTGTCAAGTTATGTTAGTCAAGTTTGAAGTCACACAAACTCACCGACAAAGAGCCCAGTACATGCACAATGTTAGCAGTTCTGCAGACCATGTCTTCCCTGCCCGTCAGGATGTTGAAGAAGGTTTTGCCTAGAGACTTGAGGCTCTCTGGTTGAAGGTTAGACTCGCTCATCGCTTGGATCAGAGGATCGCTCGCGTCTTCCGATATGGAACACGATTTCGGACGGACGTATTTTTGGCGAGTTTCTGATAAAAGTTTGAATCTGAAAATGAAGTAAATTAAATTAGTGCGTTACTTTCCTTTACACAAAAATCTAGTGAGCGAGTGCAAAATAAAATGATACCCACAACACACTCTAAAAAAAGATCGCGCGACAGGGCTATGTCGACTTCACCTACAATGTAGTGGTTAATAAGCTTGTTTTAGTTAAATCTAATTAGTCCGTCAGATCCATTTCCAAAAAATATTTGCCATATTATTCACGACGGTAGTGATTCGAAAACTCGTGTGACGTCACATTGCAGTATATTTTTGCCCAAAAAGTGACGTCACAAGCCCGTACTCATGATCGTTAATTTGATAAAACTAAACTGGATGCTTCCAGAAATGAGTGCAGCAAACTGCTGCGGGAACGAGATGAAAGTGAAGTTGAAATTGAGTTAATGGTGAACAAAAACACCCAACTCAAGAATGAGCTTGCGGAACTTCACACACAACATATGGACATACTTGATCAGCACAAACACCTATGTCAACTTGTTGAAAACTTCCAGCAATGCAGCGACACCTACGATCAGGCTTTATGTCGCATATCAGAACTGGAACAAGAGCTAAGTAGGGCCCAACACTCAATAATTCACTTAGAATCTCTTAGAGCCCGTGAAGAGTCTGTGAACACCTGCAGTCTCTATGATGAGTTGGTTGGTAGCCGGTCAGGACCTGTATGTGTTGAGCCAATAGTAACCATAGACTTAACCAACGAAACTATCTCTAAAAATAATTTATTTACTAGTCATAATAAGATCAAAAAATACATCAAAATCAATAAACGAATTCAAAATATTAAAAAATCTTTGAAACGCCTAAGAGTTAACAAACAAAACACAAAACTAAGGCAAAAAAATTTAAATTTAATTCAAGAACTAAAGAAGTGTGACAGTGAATTACAATTATGTCGGACATTGTATGATACAGACACTCAGAACCTTCAGGATGAGCTTTTTGTTAGGGAATATGCACTAAAGGATATTTTTAGTAAATATGAGGCTTCTCAACAAGACCTGAGTAAGCGCATGCAGGAGGCCAATGAGCTGGTAGACCTGGTCACGTACAATGCGGAGAGATATGAGTCCCTGACAAATAACCTCTCTTGTAGCTGTGTCTGCACAGGTACACCACAGCCTCAGCACCATTCACCTACACCCTCAGGGGCTCAGCCAGCTGGTAATAATAATAATAATATTGTAGCAAATAGTAGTTACTTGTTTTCCGACAAGTTTGGTCAAGGTTTTGGTACATTATTTAATCAATGTTCACCACACTATGTTATAAATTATTGTTTACCTGGTGCCAGTGTTAGCCAAATAATTAGTAATATTAAATTGACTAAAATAAATCCCAATTCTACTGTTATCTTATTATATGGGAATAGTTTAAATGTAAGTAAAAAGGACATCATTGAATGTGTACATTTGATGTTACATCTCAACAAGACCATTAATTGTAAATTCATTTTCTGTGCTTTGCCTTATTCTCAATATTTGTCTGTTGAGCAAAATAGGTACATTTATGATTTAAACTTGTTAATTTTTAATAGGACATGTCGTCACAGTGACGCTATTTTGTATTTTGACTGTAATCAATTTATCTCTGATTACAGACTCACTAACTTCACAATGTTTTTACCACCTAGTTCTAAGCGACGTATTGCTAACCTTTTAGCATACAATATACACAGCGACACTGGTATGCGTTTACCAACGATTTCTGTTAGTAGTGATACTAATACTGCTTTTGTTACTAACACTTATACAGATACTAACACTTTTATTGATACACCTTGTAGTTTAAACTGTTAGGTGCGACAACAGGTAGGCTGCATATGTTGAATGTTGTTCATCAAAATATGCAGGGATTATCTGGCAAAGAATTAGAGTTAAGTTTGTTTATGGAGAATCAAGTTGTTCAGGTTTTATGCCTAACTGAACATTGGTTGAAGGAACATGAAGTAGCATTTATCAATGATGATTTCTATACCGTACAGAGTGCATTTGTGAGAAAAAATGCTATTCGCGGTGGATCTTTAATTCTTGTATCAAACAAATTAAAATGTAAACAACGTTTAGACTTAGTTAATCTTTCCATTGAGCGCATTATTGAGTTGTCTTGCGTTGAACTCGAGCGATACTTAATAATTTGTGTTTATAGACCCCCTTCTGGGGACTTTACTCGTTTCGAAACTGTAATGGAGGATTCACTTAATAAATTAAAATCAAGTAATAAATCTATAATTTTATGTGGAGATTTTAATGTTAATATTTTAGATGTTACTCCATTAAGTATCAGGTTTCTCAATCTGTTTAGATCGTTTAATTTAGTTAATCTGTTTTTTGAACCAACAAGGATCACGGCTTCTTCATCAACTTGCCTTGATAATATGTTCAGTGATTGTGTTGCCGAGGACAAATTAGTGTTAAGTGACTTATCGTCTGATCACTGTGGCTTAAAAGCTAGCTTCCCTATGCCATTAAAAAAAAAGCCGCGCACAATAGAATGCAGGCCTCATACAGCTAGTCGTTGCAATAAATTTAAAAATAATGTAGCACTTAAAGTAACACCGTCAATAGTAGAACACGAAACTCCTAATGAAATTTATAAAGCCCTTTTTGATGTTGTTCAAAATGAATACCTATCTATTTTTAAGTCGAAAACTGTTAACATTAAGGGACCTTCTGTGGGCTTCAACCAATGGGCCACACCAGGTATTTACAAAAGTCGAACCCGATTATACGAGTTGTATGGTCTTAAACAATACCGGTTTGATACAACTTTTCTAGCCTATGTTAAAAATTATTCTAAATTATTTAAAAAGATTTGTATTATTGCAAAATCTAAATTCTTAAGCGAGACCATAAAAAATTCTAATAATAAAGTTAAAGCCACTTGGAAAATCATTAACAATGAAACGGGTAAATCTGTTAAACAAGATAATCACCTTGAGATCATGGTGGGTAACAAATTAGTTAATAAAGCAGCCGACGTAGCCGAGGCTTTTAATGAGTATTTTGCCAGCATACCTATAGCGACGACTCGTTCCCTAAGTTCGTCGCCGTCTAAAGCCGAAGATCTTTTGCATAGCAGCGTGTCTAAATGTGGTAACGTATTTAGTTTCGAACATGTAACACCTATTGATGTGGTTAACGTTTTTAATTCACTTAAGTCTAAAAACACAGGTGATTTTTGGGGCATTTCTATTAAACTATTAAGTAACATAATCGACATTGTAGCCCCCTGTCTTGCTGTCACTTTCAATAAATGCGTTGATTTGGGGACTTTCCCTGATCTTATGAAAAGCAGTAAAGTCATCCCTCTATTTAAATCTGGCAGCAAACATGATATTGGTAACTTTAGACCAATTTCTATATTACCCGCATTTAGCAAAATTTTTGAAAAATTAATTCTCAAACAGTTGTTAGTACATTTTAATTTAAATAATCTCCTTCACAATGATCAATATGGCTTTACAAAGGGTCGTTCGACTACGGATGCAGGTGTTGCTTTGCTAAAACACATATTTAACGCATGGGAGAACGCACAAAATGCAGTCGGTGTTTTCTGCGACCTCTCTAAAGCTTTTGATTGCGTACATCACGACACGCTTTTACGGAAACTGCGTCATTACGGTGTTCAAAATGAGGCCCTAAATGTGATAGATTCGTATTTACAAAATAGATTCCAATGTGTAGACGTAAATGGCGCCAAATCTTCCGGACTACCGGTTCGGCTTGGTGTACCTCAAGGTTCAATACTGGGTCCGTTTTTATTCTTGGTTTATATTAATGACCTACCATATTATTTAAAAGGTTTTTGTGACGTTGTGCTATTTGCAGATGATACCTCTCTTATCTTTAAAGTAGATAGGAATAGACACGATTTTGACGACGTAAACAGCACGCTGTCAATGGTCACGGATTGGTTCACAACAAACAACCTTGTTCTTAATGCTAAGAAAACTAAAATAATTAAGTTCGCTTTACCCAATGTTAGAAATCTAGGTCCCAATATTATCCTCGCCAATCAAGAGCTGGAAACTGCCGACTCTGCTGTATTTCTGGGCATAACAGTAGATTCAAAATTACAATGGGGTTTACACATATCAAGCCTAGCGGGAAGGCTAAGTTCGGCCGCATACGCCGTCAGAAAAGTAAGACAATTCACTGACGTTGATACAGCACGGTTAGTCTACTTTAGTTATTTTCACAGCGTTATGTCCTACGGTATTCTGCTGTGGGGCAAAGCTGCTGATATTCAAAATATATTTGTTCTGCAGAAGCGAGCGGTTCGTGCAATTTATCAGCTGGGTGCCCGAGTTTCTCTTAGAGATATTTTTAAGGAGATTGGTATTCTCACGGTTGCTTCTCAGTTCATCTTTGCCAACATTTTATATATTAGACAAAATATTCACCTGTACACTAAAAACAGTGATATTCACAATTTTAACACTAGAAATAAGCATAAACTACGCGCTCCTTTTCACCGGCTTCACAAAGTTCATAATTCATTCGTAGGGCTCGGTATAACATTTTATAACAAATTGCCATCTTCTTTTCTAGACTTGCCATTTAATGCATTTAAAGCCAAAGTAAAATCTAATCTTTGTTTAAAAGCTTACTATTCCATTAACGACTACTTAAATGATAGGAATAGTTGGTCGCTGAGTTGAACACAAGACAATGTTTGTTTGTTTGTTATTTATGTTCTTTCTCCAAAATTAGTTTACTGACATGTTATGTCTTTTTTTTTGTTTTTATTATTATATACATTTTTATTTTTGACTTGTGTCTGTAATCAATCGTAATATTAAGTTACACCTTTCTATTGTATCGAGTCTGGTTCTTCTAACCAAACAGACAGATGTGTTGCTGGGGAGTTTGTTCCGCCACTTCTTCTTTCCAGCAAAAAACACTAGGAAGTGTCGAAGGGTGGGCGTTTTGGGGGACTGTCACTTGTAAATGAGTAAAGTAAAGTAAAGTAAATTTTGACGTTCGAAAAGTGCTGATTATCAGCCTAGTTTGAATAAATGACTTTTGATTTTGATTTTGATTTTGATTTTGAAAACAGAATCATATTTTTTCAAGTCAGTAAACATCCCTATATGAAATAATTTTTACTCGTTTAAATATTATCCTAAAATAAGAAGTGATATTAAAACCAAGCAAAATTCACTCACCTAGCCAGCCCATAGCAGTTTAAAGTGACCCAAGCGATAGGGAACACGATCTGCAGTAACGGCAGCGAGGCAGCGATCGTCTGCAGGAAGTAGATCTCCGTCCAATGCGTGACGCCTGGTAGATGGTACACGTGGCGGATGAAACTGGCTATCACCACCAGTGATATCACGAGTGGTAAGACTATGCCTTCCATTATTTTTACTGTGCACTGTAACATTTATAAAATAATTTACTAAATTAAAAATAAGGACGCTTTTTTTTTTTTTGAGGGTGGGAAGTCATCAAATGACCCCTCCCGCTCTTGGGCAGAGCGAAAAGGAGTGTCAGACTTCTACTGACTAAAAACCACCCATGTTCAACAACCCGCAGCCCTGACGGGGATCGTGGGACGCCTCTTTTTTTTTTGGCGGGTGGAAAATCGTTAAATAACCCCTCCCACTCTTGGGCAGAGCGAAAAGGAGTGTCAGACTTCTACTGACTAAAAACCACCCATGTTCCTTCTTAGCCCTTCATATCGAGGCCGCGGTATCTCTTGCGAACAACCCGCAGCCGCGAACAACCCGCAGCCGCGAACAACCCGCAGCCTGGTGGGACGCCTTGGGTGGCTTAATTGGCGAGAAGAGGCACAACACCGAGAAAAGGAACGGGAGGAGGCTTTTTCTGAGGAGAGGGAATAAAATAAAAACCCCCTATTTCACATCTCGTTCATTGATTGTGGTGTTATATGATAGAGAATAGATATAATTTAAAATCAGGAAAATGCTACTTTTTAACTACATACACTTGGGAGCAAATAAATCGAGCCACTTCCTTTTTCACGCATTATGGTAATTATTTTTGGTATTATGGAACGCATCGATTCGAAACATATATCGCCTAAAAGGGTATTTAATAACCTTTACAAAGAGGGTAGTTAGTTGTCAAAATTTCATTTTTTTTTAATTTAAATTAAAGTTTAAAGGGTAGAATAAAATTATCGCATTTAATTTGCTTATGACATTTTTATTGTACTCTGTTAAGAAAAGATTAAATTTGAGGTTTTTGTTAATCATACCCATATTACTTGTTATTGTTGTCTTTATCTGTGTCTGTGTAATCAAAATAACCTGATAAAATGGATACTACACCGACGGAAGCTGCCCAAGTTGTAGCTTTACTTGAGGTTGGACACGGACAACGTGAAGTGGCACGCAGACTTCATTTGAGTCGTTCAAAGGTACAGCGGGTATACCGCAGGTATCTGGAGACTGGTGCTTTTGTTCGGCGACCTGGAACTGGCCGACCACGGGCAACAACAGAACGTGACGACCGCTTTATTGCAACCAATTCGTTGCGCGACCGTGGACTTAATGCTGTTCAGCTACAGCAAGCGTTACGTGACGTTCGAGGAGTCTCAATCAGTAGGTGGACAGTGAGACGAAGACTAAAAGAACGAAATTTAACATCACACAAACCAGCAACTGGCCCAAAATTGACTGTAGCTCATCGCCGATCTCGCTTGGAGTTTGCTCGAGAACACATTAATTGGACGTTAGAAGACTGGAGGTCAGTTTTGTTTTCTGACGAGTCAAGAATCTGTCTTTTTAGCAATGACGGGAGACACCGAGTGTATAGACGTCCTGGTGAAAGATTTGCCCAATGTTGCATTCGAGAAACTGTGAGTTTTGGTGGTGGTTCTTGTATGGTGTGGGGAGGAATTTCTCTAGACGGAAAAACGGAACTTGTCTTCGTCGACCCCGCCAACGATATCAGTGGTAGACGTGGATTAACAGCTGACCGATACATAACTGACATTCTTGAAAACCACGTAATGCCGTATGCTGGTTTTGTCGGAGAAAATTTCTTGTTTATGCATGACAATGCGAGACCTCATACCGCGCAGATCGTTACGGAATACTTGTCTGCGATCGGGATTCAACAAATGGTATGGCCAGCACGAAGTCCCGATTTGAACCCGATCGAACACCTATGGGACGAGCTAAAACGGAGAGTCCGAGCCAGGGTTCCCGCTGTTTCATCCATTCCCGAGCTTAAAGTCGCTGTGCTTGAAGAGTGGGAGAACATACCACAATATGTCATCGTAACGCTGATCAGATCGATGACTAATAGGCTACAAGAATGTATCAGGGCACGGGGGGGTAATACCAGTTATTAAGAATATTTTTTTTGCAATAATTTTGTTTTTTATTGTTTTTATGGACTGTTTTAGCCCTACTAAATTTTCTATCAAAATTACCATTTTTCTTGCAGAGCCAATAATTTATCATTCAATAAGGTTATTATTCAATAATTTACCCTCATTGTAAAGGTTATTAACTAAACTTTTAGGCGATATATAGTTCGAATTGATACGTTCCATATTACCAAAAATATTTACCATTTTACGTGAAAAAAGGTAGTGGCTCGATTTATTTGCTCCCAAGTGTAGTTTATGGTTTTGCTTATTTTCTCAGTTTTTCAGACTGTCATAATTATGTATTTTTGCTTTGGTAGTGAAGTAAAAATGTATTTGCAAAAAGATCCTTACCAGATACCTCTGTTTCTCAAAGATAGTGACAGGTCTGATGGTAGCCTGTTCCAGGGCTAGCTTCAGGTTCTTGAGGTAGGGAGTCTCGCACATTCTATACGCTTTGTTTCGATGTGGTGTTCGAATCCGGGGAGTGTTGAAGTTATCTTTTTGCTGAAAAAAAAATCTAGATAGAAAGAGTTTAATATACTAACGTGCTCTTTGACAGTCGACCACTTTTCAATCTTATTACTTAGGGCATAAGAGTGAACAGTAGCAGACGCTCAGTGAACTAAAAGCATTACCTGACCCCTCGTCTCACACCACTTGCCCACTAGTTCTTTATACGATGGGTCAGGTAATGCTGGGCACTGACTGTACCCACGCCAAAATTGTTAGCATAATAAATGGCGATCCTGCATATTTTATCACATTTTACTTTGTCATTTCGATTTAGTTCAGCTAAGTGTTAACTAAACTTTACCGATGAACTCATCGTGCCATTCTTATTAGTTTAATTATCACCTGTATATAAGAAATACGTTTCTTATATATATACATATTGATGTAAAGAATAAGTTTCTAGACCTTGTAGGTGAATAAAAATAGTAGTTTTATTACGTGTTCAAGTAAACAACACTCATTATCATAAATAAACCCAAAATTACGTAGCTGGAAATAAAAAACTGCGCGATATTTGTAATATAACTTTCATATCATCGATTGAAGGTGGAAATTGCCATGAATTAAGACTCTTATAATGCAAACATTGTAATTACCGGTGTTGTAGGCTGGAAGATTTGTCCGAAGAACTGCTCTGGATCCTCTGGCTGCAGCCCCCGGCAGTGGCCAGGGATCTCCTGACCAGGCCTGAGCACTATCACGTCGCCTTCCACCAACAACGCCCACGGCAGGTTCACTATGGTCGCTGAAATAATACCTCCTTTGTATTGAACGTAATGGAACCGCCACTATTTAGGGAGCGCGAATAAGGTAGTCTGTGCCCAGCATCGCCTGACCCCTCAAACAAAGAAGACGAGGGCAAGTGATATGGGAAGAGGGGTCACTTGCCCCACCACTACCACCACTTGGGCACAGACTGTACTACGGGATACTCTATTTCTCTTAATGTAAGACAAATACTCGTAGTATAGTAAAGTATAACGGGCTGGTGTCCGCAACTACACGTCTAAAGCGCGTATTTTGAGAACAGGGAAAAAAATATAAGCCAAATAGAGTATTCGGTCAGTGGATCGTCTTAGTAGGTTGCTATCGAGTAACAACAGAGGTTTACGAAGTGCTCCTATATCGGACATCAGTCTACGCTACTGCTATGCTACTGTCCTAAAACCAGTGCCAGCAGGGCTATGCGTATCTTTTTAAATGTCAGTGGCTATCATAGTGTCCATCGATTAACTGTCAAGTGGTTAAGGTTTGGTACAAAATGGAACCATTTGACAGTTAATCGATGGACACTATGATAGCCAATGACATTTAAAAAGATACGCAAGAGCCTTGCTGGTATAAGTGTGCGCGTCAATAAGTATGGGGCACTTCCTTCCGTCAGCTATCAAAAGCCAGCACATACCATAACGTAAATTCATACGTAGTTAGTTAGTGGTATAAAGATACAGATTCTAATGTTGAACGCTGCGAAGGGAAATCCTCTTGTCTGCCTTTGGGTCGATCTCTAGACATTACATATAGAATGATAAGATAATAGAACCTGTATCTGTAAGGCCCCTCACCCACGGCGACTTTTTGTAACTCTACTAGCGCGCGTTAGTTTTGTGGGCAAGGGCAAACAGCTAGCGACCGTATCGCGACTGTATCGATGCAAACGCTCAACAGCATCGCTGCAAAAATACGCCCTGGGCGAGCGGCCTTACCACTACCTACGTATGAATGTACGTTGGCTAAAGTTAAAATTCTCTACCCAAGTGCCCAGCCCTCCCCGGTGTTTGCTAGCCATAAATTAGTGAACATTTGATTAAATGTGTAAATATAAGTTTCTTACAATCTCGATAAGTCCATTGCAGGATCACACATGGTGAAAATGGAGCGCATAAGTGTGGATAATGATTCTCTTTCCATTTTGAGCTCTCTACAGCTTCATCCAATGTTTCTGTAATAAACAAAACACATGTAAACAAAGAACAACAAAATTTTGAATTCTGGAACTGCATGAGTCTTATTAAAACCACTTATGTTCCGTGATTAAAATGTATAGGTAGAAATGAGATGGCGCTAGACACTCTGTATAGCTCTGTCGCTTTTTCATGTAGTTATGGCCAGGCACCAGGGCTCATTATCTTTTCCATGAGACATTTAACTGGCCAGATGTTAAGAACACCCATACTATGAATGCCCTTGTCTTACTCTTTAGGGATTAGAGGTGAGATGTTACAAAATAGATTCTAATAGTATTTTCAAAAAAAGAACTCATTAAACGAAATAAATTTTATTTATGAATCTAGTCTTGCACAGACAGACGCCAACAAATCAAGCTACTACAATCTTTTAAATTTCTTCAATAGATAATCAACTTTATCGTTAAAGCATTAGGTTCAAGGTTGATTAGTGACATTTTACAGTTTTGAGTAGCTTGGTGCTGTTGCTGTACATATGAAAGTATAGGGTATTATACCCTTTTTTGAAAACTGGATTGATTGACCTCGTAATGAACCAGTAGAATATGCTTTTTATGTTTGTGAAAAATCAATCCTGAGGTCGTAATGAACCAGTAGAATATGCTTTTTATGTTTGTAAACGCACCCACGATACAGGAGACATTCCTAGTGTGGGGCAACGTTTTTTTTAAAAAAATATATATATAAAATCCCATTTTTTTATTTTACAATTTTCAGTAGTTTGATCATTATGCTGGTGACTGTACCAAAGCAAATCATTATGGTAACTTACTGATATTATAAATAAATAAATACTTAACACTAAAAAAACACTTAAACTTACTTAATGATATTGGTTACTGATAAACATAAAATCTGTTTATCACTATCATAAATTCATAACAGACTTATTTTCTGTCTTGTACGACCTACTAACAAACTTGTTTATAATAATGAGTGCTTTCACCTCTGGAAGAATGCCAATGATTTCAAATTAAACTAAAATATATAGAATGGGTGTGGTTGTCCTATTGAGATTGAAATTGAATGAATAAAGAGAATAATGTTTATCTTTGCAGAGTTAAGTACAGAGTTGTTCATTATCAATAATCTTCTTAAAATATAAAATCAATGTTCGTATCATTGATAAACATGATTTTGTCACACTGATCTCAAAAGTCTAACCTAAGTTATTTGGATGTGTATGATGGCTTTTAGCTTCAAAGATTGGATAGTTTTGGATCGAAGGGTGGCATTGTGGAAACGGGCCAGTAGCTCTCCCAGGCGTTTTCCGTTCATCTTGCAACTTCTTTGTCTTGCCTAGCCTGGTAAGAGACTACTTTGCCCCAGTAAAGGTATTCCTGGACATGTTGTATTGTCTCCCTGTCTACTTTTATTGTTTTTGGTGTTTCATTGCACATGATTTTGGTCTTTGACATATTCATCTTCAGTGAAACCTCTAGGCTTGCAGCGCTTAGATCTTGAAGCAATAGTTGCAGTTCTTTGGCTGAGGATGCAAAGAGAAGAATGTCATTGGCGAAATGTAGATTTGACAGTCTCGTCTCGCCGTCTTTTCCTCCAATCGGCTGCTAGCTTCCTGATGATTTCTTCGAGGGTACTGGTGAACAATTCAGGAGACAACGGGTCAACTTTTCTCTATTCCAAATTTTGTACCTGTGGTTTGTAATTTGATTGCAGCTGTACTATTTTTGTATCATCATCATCTGCCTAGCCTTTTCCCAACTATATTGGGGTCGGCTAAGCAGATGCTACTATTTTTGTATATGTTGTGTAGTAAATGTATGTAGGTGGGATCAATGTTTTAGTTTCTAAAAGCGTTGTAGATGGTTGTGTGTGAAATGCTGTTGAAGGCTTTGGAGTAGTCAACAAAGGCTAGATGAAGTGGAAGTTTGTATTATTGGTGTTTTTCTATTAATTGGTTAACTGTATGCAGATGGTCTGTAGTAGAAAGGCCAGGGTGGAAGCCTGCTTGTTCAGAAGGTTGGTGTCTATCTAATTCAACGGATATACGACTTTCTATTATTTTTATGAAGGTTTTATAAATGTGTGATATTTTTTTTTTTTTTAAAAACACGTTGCCCCACACTAGGAATTTCTCCTGTATCGTGGGTGCGTTTACAAACATTTAAACTCACATACACAAACAAACCCAGACCCGAAACAACTATCTGTAGGCCATACAAATATTTGTTCCGTGCGGGGATCGAACCCCCGACACACAGCACAGCAGTCCAATCTCTTAGCCACTGCGCCAACCGTGCCATCGAGATATGAGACTGACGGGCCTGTAATTATTCATGTCTGACTTATCACCCTTTTTGTGGAGTAGAATTATGTTTGAGTGACAAAAATCTTTAAGGAAAGTACCGGACTGTAAAATGTTGTTAAAGATCTTGGTGATGTATGGGAGGAGGATAGGTTCGCCTATTTTTGAAGACTCTGTGCTGATGCCATCTTCGCCACATGACCTATTGCTTTTCATTCTGGTGAGTGCTACATGGACTTTGTATCCAGTTATGGGTGGTATACTATCAGGGCAGTAATAGTTAGGTATTGAGGATGGTTGAGTGATTTAACCTACTCCAAATTACCAAATCCAAATTACTAGTTTTGTTACAGAATATAAAATGAAATCAACACAGTAGGCAAAAATTTTGTAAGTTTAATATAAATATTATGTTACTAATTGTATACAATTGGTGCTGCTGACTGTACCTGATAAAACACTTGTTTTTGTAAATAAATGCAACTCAACTGCACCATCTGCTAATCACTAATTATACAAATAAAGTTACAGACATAACATCACATCTCTTTTTCCCTAAAAGGGTTAGACAGTGGCCTATTCCTTTAGTACACAACATTACACCAATTATATTTAAGTTCCATAAAATTAGGGAAAAATACAACAAATAATATATTGTACACTTACCTAAAACTTTCCTTACTCTATGAGGTACTTCATTCCTGTATAAATACTCTTCATTGAACGCCACCAAGAAGTTTACTAATAGTATCACAATTAGGAAAAATGCTTCCCACAGTAAATAGGCATGGGCTTGTACAGACTCCCCAAGAAGGTACGTAAGTATCAAGCAGACTACGTACACTAATGTTATTGTGTAAGCGACACCTGACAACAGTACCTTCTCTGATGAAAAGGAAATAATATTCCGTACCAATCCGAATCTGAAATATTTTTACGTGAATTAAAATCTTATGTGTGAAGCGATTTAGGACACACAAATTAAAGATAGATATGTTTGTATTATCTTTGCGAACAAGAGCAATCTATAATGCCTGGAATCATGGAAAACTAATACATTATCATACCCAGTTGGATTTTTCTTCCTGTGCTCTTCTATAACTTTTCGTATATCATCACGGAGTTTAATGAGTGCTGTTTTCGTTGTATATCCCAAGGAGAGTAAGTTACTGTCATCCATTGTATCATATACCATTCACATAATTGATTATTTAAATATTACTCTCAAAACGTATGAAATTAAAAACTAAATTATTTTTATCAACACTGATGAAGGTTGTAGTTCCGTTCTGAAAGTATCGTATTTTATTACATAATTATTGTCAACATAGATTAATGGTGTCAGTATTTGATGCGGTATTAACAGCATTACGTTCGATTTCAATTTTAAATTATTAGTTGATGTTATCGTTATTACTATAACTAAGTTTTGTTTGGCTAAATATACAAACTAAATAAACCGATTTGTTTTTATTCTAAAAATGAGACCATGTAATTTTCGAACGTATAAAATAAAGTTCGGATGGAATGTCATTCATGACACTCATGTCAGATTTGTCAAAGTCACATGTTTGCGTAGTTCGGATTTTTTATATTGTCTGGAAACGTTCAGGTCTAAAGTTTATGATTGTAAACCAGTCTCAATTTTTACAGTTCGTTAGAAATAAAAATAATTAATCACAACACTATTCCAGACCTCGACATATCACACCCAAGATGAACAACTTGAATATGTATTTGCTTTTGTTTGTGCACTTTTCCCAAGTTATACGGAAACATAGTAGTGTGGCAATATTTTCCTGTTTATTAGGATTTGTTTTCAACTGGTAGACAGACAGAGAATAGGTTTCTCTGTCTACGGCATGTTGCTAACTTCAGTTGATGTCAATCGAAATGTTACCAAGAGAAATTCAAGTTCGTTAGTCCATTTGAAATAAATTAATCTGCCAAATCTGAACTAATGAGAAACAAAATGAAAATAGTTTTTGCTACTTTATTCTCGGAAGTCACACGTACTTATTTATACAGAATTTAAACTTAATTACAGACATTTAATTTGTTGTCCAAATGGCTTATTAGGATTCTACGATTGGCTTTGGCCGACGGACGTCCAAATGAATGAACGAGATAAAATAAGTTTTTGCGTAGTTTATTTTTTCCGTTTTATTACTTTTAGTCTATAATCTTCACGTTCCAGTTTTTAAGTATTTTATTTTAGCATAAAAAAGCAATGGGAAATTAGATGTATTTAGCTAGCAACACCGCCGTCAATCATCGCTGCATTGCACGAACTGCACTGAAGTTGGCTTTTCTGAGAATTTCAAAATTCCCTAAGTTTTCTTCTATTTTATGTAAGTACTGTACTGCAGGCGTTATAAAATTTTCAATGCAGAACAATTAGACGAGACTTGGTCCCTCGCTTACAAGTTTTATCGAGTACTCGATCCCGGATAATAGTAGCATTTGATAATAAATGTGGTGCGCGTATAGTGACGGTGCTCAGTCAGTGTGTGTCATCGTGTTGAGAACATCGGTGCGCCATTTAGCTCGCGATATAAAAAAACAAGGAATGTGTCCTTCCCCGCGATCGGTTTAGTTGAAACAACCAGTGCATTAGTTCGTGATGGAGTGACAGATTAACACAGCAGTTATGGAAAATATATGTACAAATACCCGAAGAAAGTGCGAAGGGTTCCGAAAGGGGCCGCAGCTAGGACTATGGATGTGGTGTATATTATTCATATGTTTGATCAGTTTACCGTGCATAACTTCCAAGTGTCAATTAGTTGACATTTCTGTATCTGTGTTCCCTGAAGGTATGATCAATATACTTCATGGGGATCCTTTGGAAATGTTTTGTGTGGCCGAGCATTACTCCGCTGATAACTTGGAGTTTTACCTTGGCGGAAAAATTCAACCCTCGGAAAAAGTAAACGCGACTACGAGGAGGCTGTATGTGCCAAATTTGCCAAGACAGTTATACGCATATACTTGCAAAAACACAGTAACTACAAAGGGGTGCACTTTCAGAGTGCTGGTGGACGTACCTCCATCCAACGTCACTGACTTTGGATGCATTTCCAAGAACCTCGAAGAACTGAAATGTAACTGGACTGTCCCAAACTCCACAGTCTCCTATAGTTTGACAAATTATAATTTAACATTTTTGATAAACGGAAACATGGTGGAGCCCAGTGTAGCAAACAGGACAAACGAAGAAAGATGGGTTACTTATACTGCTACAAGCAAGCCCAGATACAAACAGATGGAAAATCAATACTATTTTCTTTTAACAGCTTCAAATTATTTTGGTACAAATACACAGCATTTTACAATTGATCATTTCTCAATAGTGAAACCTAATCAAGTGGAACAGCTGAAGGTGTTGAGTAAAGATACGCACAGTGTGCTACTTCAATGGAAGATCCCACACAATATGGTTGACTTTCTGTCATGTGCTATTGTGCATAGAATAGAGTACCAAATTGCTAAAATTGATAACACTGCTTACTTTCGTAGTGTTGATGCAACATCTTTGATGTCAAGGGAAAAACGAAATAACAAGACTTATACTTTCTTGCTCTCAAACCTGCCCTATGCGCACATGTCCTATGAGGTCAGGATATACATAAAGTCAGAATTAGCCACTGAAGATAGATTCTGGTCTAACTTCACTTATGTGCTGTTTACAACAGCAAGTGAGAGGCCCCAGCGACCACCAGATACAATTACTGGAGCATTTGACCAATCAATTTATGAAAATAAAAGAGTGATATATGTGTACTGGCAACAACTTGAAGAGTATGAGGAGGCTGGTGATAATTTCACTTACAAAGTAGTTGTACAAGGATCTAAGCACCCACAGACATTGTTTCCAGATAAAAACAAAAGCTTGAGTTATGTTATACTGGATGGAACAACTTTAGATGCTATTGATGTGACTATTTGGTCCACTAATGCAGTTGGTTCATCTGTAAACAGCAGTCACCTTTACATCCCATCAAAAGTAAATACTGAAGCACTAAATGTAAAATCTTTTACTAAACTAGCCTATCAAAATGGCACATACAAGTTATCATGGGTTGGCGTCAAGCACATTGACAACTATACCTTATTCTGGTGCCAACATAATAGTAGTCAAATTTGTACAGGACGCATGAACTTCACCGTTTTGGATCCTAATCTGAACACTCATGTCATTGATTTGCCAAGAGATAGCAGGTATCAGTTTGCTATATCAGCTAATAGTGGGTTCAAAACAAGTGGCATGACGTGGGCAACTTGTGACATTTATAAAGATGGTATTCCAATATTTGGGTTTCCTGTAAAAGTCAACCATGATGCTCCAGGAAAATCATTTGTCAAAATCACTTGGACTTTGTCCTGCACTCTGCCAGAAGGTACTATAAAAGGATATCAAATATCATACTGCCCTGTCTTAGCCACAAGCACTGACTGTGACACTTCTTTTGGAAACAAATCTACCTATAATGTTACTGACCCAAAACAGATGGAAGTAAACATCACTGATCTGAAACCTTACACAACCTATCAGTTTTTCCTGGCACTGGACACTACTAGTGGTCTGAGAACAATTGAAAATGCTTCCACAGGAGTGACAACTATTGAAGATACACCAACACCTCCAAGAAATGTTATGATTTCTGATGTACAGAGTGACTCATTAATTATTTCATGGGATCCACCTCTTCACAAAAATGGCATAATAGGACAATATTTAATTTCAATCAATGAAAATGGTCAAGAAACTAGGCGTGTTGAAAAAGTGGAGAAAGATGAGAAGAGAAAAACAACCACTAGAATGGAGTACAAAGTGACTGACCTTGAGGGGTTTCACAACTATTCATTCACCATAAAGGCTTGTAATAAAGCTATACAAAGTTGTTCAAAACCCAGCCCTGATAGTGCTATATTTGTCAGGACGAGAATTGGCGCTCCTAGTATTTTGAAGGCTCCTACAGTAAAAAATAATCCAGATAAATTGATTTGGGAACGTCCTGATAAGCCCGGGGGAACTGTGGATCTGTACCAAATAAGAAGAGTGAAAGACGAAAGTACTTCAGCTAAAGAAGAAATATTAAATACAACTAATTTGTATTATTCTCTAATACATTGTGAAGATGTTGATGAAAGTGAAACTTATCAAGTCAGAGCAGTAAACTTTGATGAAGATCTTAACTATGGCATATTAGGTGATCCACAAAAAGTAAAGATGCCTTCAGTACAGAACAAAAAGTGGCTTGAGTATCCTGGTACATGGAGTCTACCAAGCTCAGTAGCTTGTAGAAGCAAGGATAGACTAGCTATGATTCTTATCCTTCTTGCCATCTGTGCATTAATAGGCATGATGTACGGTTCCATCAAGTTATACAAGAAGTATAGGAAAATGGAAGACATTAAACCAGTTTTACCAAATGGCTTAGGTATACCTGAGAAAGATATATCTAAATACGCTTTTGGAGGATGGAATCCAACAAACAAGGACGATAAACCATCATCAGACGAGATGTTGTTACTACCGAACAGTAGAACTACTGTGTCTACTCCGGAAACCAAACAGAACACTGAAAACAACTGCGGCTCTAGTGACCACACGGACAGCACCGCGCTGTCGGACACGTCACGCGGAGCCGTCGAGAGGCAACCCTCCACCTCAGACGACGGCTCGGACTCGTCCTTGCACTTAGAAGTAGAACCCGTGAGGGCTGAAGACAATGCAACACAAGATGAGGATTCTGCAAACTCAGAAACTGACAATGACAACTCTACAGAGAATTCTCCTTATTTTAGTGACAAATCGTTCAAGAAAAATCCTAGCGGTTACGTACAACAACCTGTAGTAAATCCGATCAGCGGCTACGTACAATCGGCCCCTGCACCCCATATGGGTCCTATTGCAAAACCAGCAGCACAGCCTACCAGCTCGAGTTACGTCATGGCAGCTTTGGCCCCCCCTATATTCACGACTGGAGTCGCACCGCCCAGCGTCCCAAGTCAACCGCCAGCCTCTTCGGGTTACGTGATGCCTGAAGACGCTCAGGCAAAATCAATGATGAATTTCCCCAAGTTAGGACCGTCGCCCACAAAAATTTTCGGTTCTGAAAGCTTGCCAATTATGCCTACCTTGCCACAGCCAGTGAAAAACGGCACCGACAGCAGCTACATTCAATTGCAGTCTTTGGACGCCTTGCCTAGTCATAAGCAACCAGTACGCAACGCTGTGTCGTTAAAGCCGCCGGCGTCAAGTGGCTACGTCAGCCCCGGAGACGCGGTCATAAACAAGCACCTCAACAACATGCTGTCAGGCGGTCAGCTCGAGGAGTCGGCAATACTGGACCCGACCATGTCGCCCGACGCGTACTGCCGGTTCTCGTGGAGCACTGACCCCACGAACGATAATCTCCATTCATTGCTCACCGACTCGCACACGTTGAACTTATCGAAAAATTGAGCCCAATATAGCATAAATAAGTGACACAGTACTGATAAAATAGACTTAAGTGACTGAGTTGTAAATAATGAACTTTAGGAGCTTTACGAAGTGCTATAAAATTATTGGACATAATATAATTACACACAAGAATGTGGATGTGTTGTCTAGTGATAATTCTTGTGCCTTATTAATTTATTTTAGGTGATTTTTAAGAAGCTTAGTAGGTAAGATTTCATCCGCAGCTTTAATAAAATAGAACCATGAAACTCGTAGAAGAATTTGATTATTCGCATTATTTCAACGTTAAACCTCGACAAGCGTTACAGCACGTGATGTTTGTTACAGAAATTAAATACGCGCGTAAAAGAGGTTAAATATGGAGGGTATCTATAGAATTAATTTAGTACCAAGTGATCTGAGCGTTGAGGAGACGATACTGCAGATTGCGGACACTTTGGATAATCTCAACGGTATCGTAGATGATGTGTTTGCTCGGCTGACGACAAGAATCAAGCAGAACTTGGACAAGACAAACAAACTCAATGACAGGATAGAATTATCTAGATCTAAAGTGGAGAAGCTTACTGGCATGCAGAAGGCGATCAAAGTGTTTTCGAGCGCCAAGTATCCGGCTTCAATAATTCATGAACATTATCAATCAGCTTTTGATGCGGATGGTTACCAACACAAGCCTAAAAAGGTTACTCTGAGTGGAAAGACTCAAGGGCAGTCAAACGAGAAGGAGTTACAGGTAAGTCAATAATTAAGTTGAAGTGTTACACTGTGTCTCGTAAGCCAATTTCGTGTAAACAATGTGTGAACTCGTTATCAGCTACTTGCAACATGCATGGGGAAATAAGCTAAGATAACATCTGAACATTGTTAAGTGTCGACGATGGAGACAACTTGAGACGCAGAGTGCAAAATTGTATGGTTGTTTAACTTGGTTATAATATCGGGACACCGCTACCTAGTTGCATAACGCTTGCGCTCGTTATTAAATTGAAAGCAACTGTCATCTTCCTGCCCTATCCCATTCTATTTGGGGTCGGCGCAACACGTTTTCTTCTTTCACTCCCCTCTGTCAGTCGTCATGTCATCATTTACTCCTTTATCCTTCATATAATTAATTTAAAACAACTGTATGATAGAATAATGACCAAAACAAGTAATTTGGATCGAAGAGGTTCCGTACCCGAAGAGTAACAAACGGAACCCTATTACTAAGCTACCTCTGTCCGTCCGTCCGTCTGTCTGTCATTGGGCTGTATATCATGATCCGTAATAGGTAGACAGTTGAAATTTTCACAGAATATGTATTTCCGTTCCGCTAATATAGCAAAAAATTACAGGGGACTTCCCTACTATGATGGTACGGAACCCTTCAAACGCGAGTCCGACTCGCATATGACAGGTTTTTGTCTCTAAATATAAAGTTTACTTGAAGAGGAGCTCGTGGCTTAATAAGAACTGTCACTCGGGTCGATCTTTAGGTAAAGCTGTGCTTGCCTAGGTCGGTCTGTGGATGGGTGACCGCCCGACAGACCGAGTTTCCTCCGTGCCTCACAAAGCACGTTAAGCTGTTGGACCCGGCTGCGATATATAGATCTTTGGCAGTCGTTACAGATAGTCAGTGACCTGAAATTCTGACATCCAGTCCTACCAAAGACTATCGTACTACCTAGTATTAACTGGGTTGTGGAGGTCAGATAGGCAGTCACTCCATGTAAAATACTGGTATTCAGCTGCATCCGGTTAGACTGGAAGCCGACCCCAACATAGTTGGGAAAAGGCTAGGCAGATGATGAGCTTTTCATGAACGTATATTAAGATCTTGTTAATATTTACGCTTACTACAATAAAATTGTACTCGAACTTTGTCTCACAGTTCACTCTTCAGTCTTCACAAAAGTTGCAAGAGGAGATTGAAAAAACCATTTTTCACAATAAAGCTGCCCAATCTCTATCTCAGCCTTGTATACCAGTATGTCGCATGCACGGCAAAGAGTAATATATTATTATTATATTTTAGGAGAAACTCCACTTCTACCATGTGAAAGTGGCAGCGCCTAAAAGCGGGAAACCCAAACAGGACTTTAATTTGAACACTATGATTGATAACTTATCAAGTGTTGGTGATCTGTTGATCTTTAACACCGATGAGAGTCCTTATCTTGGGACCACACGGCCCGCGACTGCATACGTGCCAGTTATGCCCTCGAAGGTCGAGAGCAAGAGCCTATTGGAAGCGGCGCCTAGCTCCATTCTGAATAGAGATGTTCTGAAACGAGATGCGGATGAATATTTGTATGCACCCGGCATGGGCATGGTACGTATTGATATTAAATGTGAATTTATTTAGAGACTACGCTCTTTTTGAGAGAATTTATAAAGAGTTTACTTTTGACTGTCATTTTCACATGCCTCTGCATGTGAATATATTAGTTCAAGTTTAAAATGTAGAATCTACCAAAAGCAGCTAGATTTAAAAACATAATTCTTGTCATCATTAACAGGTTCCGGAGCTAGAAATGCCGCTAGACCTTCCACACTTGCCAGGCATAGCGGGTGACGTGCAGTTCTCCAACACGACTGACGGGTCTATTGCCCCATCAGTCGTAACATCACCTGTGGCACCAGTCATGGCTGTACCGGAATTAGAACTCCCGGATCTGAAGGAACTGCCCGATGTCAACGTGCTTAAGGAACAAGAAGTGCCCGTGGCGGTGATAGTGCCGGATATACCTGATGCCCCGCCTCCTCCGCCCCCCGCGCAGATGCTGCCGCCCCCGCCCCCGCCACCACCGCCGCCGCCACCCCCAATGGACATAACATCACCCGTCGATAACAAACGGTAAGTGTTTAGTATGTTTATACTTTCTATTTACCGGTTTATTTTAAGAACAGGATGTCGAGCATCAATAGACAATTGATCAGTTGTTGTTCTGTGTATTATTAGCATGTACTGTCCCACTCTGCCCAAAGGCCTCTCTCAATTCGTTTCAAGCTTTGATACTTGTATAAAAATATATCAATGGTTTCAAGAGCTCTTTTCGTGTGACTCCTCGAACCAGCCCTCGGTACGCTTCCAGATAGTTTCGATGTTGATGGTGTTATTTCCTTACTTTTTTAAAAAACGTTGCCCCACATTAATTATCTTCTAATTCTAATTATCTTGATATTTTTTGTTTCGTTTTTTGATGAACTACCCATATGATATGTTTCAGACAGATCCCTGCGGGTTAAACGATTTTCTTGTTAACTTTTTTTCCCCCTTGTTAAATGAGACTTAAAATAACTGGCGGCGAATTATGGGCATGATGATATTATGTAACGTTTGATAAAGTATCGCGTTAAATCCGAAATGTTTCGTACTAAGCAACACTTGCTGATCTAAAAGAATGTTGTATGTTGTTAGACGTAAAGTTTAAAAAACTAATCTTCCATCCACTGACGACATTAATAGATAATAAGTCTGATCGCAGAGTGATTCTAACGTATAACTCACTTACAGATTAAAGATATTTGAGAGCATTGTTTTTCGGGCATAAGCTAGCCATTTGCCGAATTTTTTGCCGCGTTGCTTAGAAATGTTTGAGTCTAAATATGGGGAGATTTGGCACACGGACGGATAACGGATAATATGCAAGAAATATCATCACGTCTATTATTTTTACAAGTCTCAGTTTCACTCCACTTGTTCGTTCCCTTCTGACAACTAATTAGGGGCTGACCAAGCTCAGAAGATGTTTAAACAAACTATCTTTCATCACACGCTCTGCACATGTCATCATTGTGTCAATCTAAGCATTTGTTCATCCATAATTATAGGCTTTTCTTTGCCATCATTCATTTTCTTCCTATTGTTATGTTACGTAATTACCATCGGAAACTTGTTTGTTTTCTACTCCCTCATTATGACTGCATTCTTAGAACATTCGCGAAATAGATTACAACAAAAAACTAGTACCGAATTCCTTAGTTCCAATCCAACACGTGTTATTTTTTACCCATCAACGCCCATATTAGCCTTATCATATATCTTTACCTGATTTTTTGTGTCCCCCCGGGCGCCATATGCGCTGAGAACAGAGATTTTTTTCAACCCTAGATAAATAGCTGTAAAGTTAATATAAATATGAAACTCATTCCAGTGTCGCAAGGTGCCCGTCAAACCCGGTGTATGCATTAAACATTAATGCTAAAACACTGGACGTATCCACTGATTGACTATGGGATTTTGTGTAATTAAACGTTCATAAATGATGCCATTTAAAAAAGTCGTTCGGACTATGCATTATCTCTGCCTCTAATTACTTTAGCTATTTATGACATCAGTTCTATAAGATAGGGATCAATTACTCAATTAATTCATTGATTGCCGGATAATGTTTGTGTGAGCCACCCTTGAGAAGACAGCGGCTAAGAATCGGATAGACAAGTTCTTCGTTGTATTTATCTTTCTATTCGTAAAAACTCGTTTAAAACTAAGAATTGTGTGTATACTATCTGGTATTTTTTCTGCGAAAGCCAAATAGAGAGAAAAAGTCATTTATTAGTGATCGATGGAAAAAGTTGAATAATTAGTACTGCTAACCGAAACAGATAAGAAAATAGTGAGGTGTCTTATAGACACCAGGTTGCAACGGAGTTCCTTTAACAGTATATTTTTTTGTGTTTGTATTAAGTAACGATAAAAAAAAAATACATTTGCATATTCTCAACATTGACAGTTAGCTGAATCGATTGACAAAAGTTCTAGTAGGTATCCTAGGTGATCGGGAAATGCCTCAGAAATCACTGCAAATAGATAATAATAATAATAATAATAATTTATTTGCAATAAAAGATGTACATTTCGACAACATTAGGTTACAAACAAACAGATGGAGACGTTATACACTAATGTTTGGAGACTCTAGCACCCTTGCTAAGTTGACAAGACAACTTGTATTAAAGGTGCTAGGCCCAACCCTTTCATGGGTGCTTTGTAAAGAAAGTTTGTCTAGTTTACGAGAACTTATTTTAATTTTTTGCAGCAGGTAGATGGACAGACAAATAAATCATTTAGTAAAACAAGGAAACAAAAATAAAATAAAAAGTGATAAAAATGATAGATGTAGAGTGTGTGTGTGAGTGAGTGTGTATATGTGTGTGTGTGTGTGTGTGTGTGTGTATGTGAGAGGGTGTGAGTGAGTGTCTGTGTGTGTGTGTGTGTGTATGATAGTGCGCTGCGTAGAATTTACCTAGTTGATTAAGTCGACAATAATACTTCTGTGTTGTTATAGTTGAGAGTCTGGAGCCAAGTAGATAGTTTCTTTTTAAGAGATACACTTGGAAGTGAGTGGAAGTTTAATATTTTATTAATTTTATTATACAAATGGGGGCCTTGAAAACAGGGAAACCTTCTTGTAAAAGAGTAATGCGAACGGTAGGGTTGGCCTATTTTGTCTTTGCGTCTTGTGGTGATTACCTCGTATGGAGTTATATGGTGCTGAAGTAGTACAGTGTTAAGCACAAACAATTGCCTGACTGTAAGGACTTTACAGTTCTTATATAATTCTTCAGTTGGAAAAAGGATAGGTCGAAAGGTGCTGACTTTTAGCACGGCTCTCTGAGCTCTTTCCAACTTTAAGAGGAAGGTTTTGGGAGCACCACCCCAGGCGCATACACAATAATTTAGGAGAGACTGACAGAGAGCGAAGTACGTACATCTCATAATTTGAGGTTCTGCAACGTGACGAAGTGTTTTAGCGACAAAAATAAGTTTTCTGACTCTTTTTGTTAGATTCTCTATATGAGCTGCAAAACTCAGACCGTTGTCAACTGTCACTCCGAGATATTTTGTACTCCTACATCGCTCTAGTTTAGGGCAGGTACAAGGTGCCATACCCGACCGTAGACACGAGTGTGCTGTTAAAGTATGCGTGTCAGAAGGTTGTGTGGAGCTTCGCATAGAGAAGGTAAGTACTTTGGTTTTGTCAGTGTTTAGAGTGAGAGCATGTGTCTTAAGCCACTGCAGAACAATATTGAGTCCTTTTTGTGCTGAGTTAAAGGTGTCGTGCCAAGAATCGCCGGAAAAAGTAAGGACGGTGTCATCGGCGAACGCTATTATATTTCCGTCTCCCAGTTTTATGTTACAGAGCTGGTTAACGTAAATTAGGAACAAGGTTGGCCCAAGCACGCTGCCTTGGGGGACACCAAAAGTGACAGGTGCATCTCTACTGTAGTGCTCCTGTATTTTTACGCACTGAGTTCGATGTTGAAGATAATCCTTCATAAATTCAAGAGGCTTACCCCGGATCCCCAGTTGCTCCAACTTTAAAAGCAAGTTAGAAATCGAAACTGTGTCGAATGCCTTTTTCAGGTCCAAAAATATTGACAATACTTTTTTCTTCTTGTCAATATTTTTGACGACGCAATCGACTAGTTCCGTGACGGCATTGCTGGTTGATTTGCCACGCCTAAATCCGAATTGATTGGGTGAGAGAAGTTTTTTATCTTCCAGATACTTCACTAGCCTTTTATTCACAATACGTTCGAGAATTTTGGAAATGGATGGCAGGACTGCAATAGGGCGGTAATTATTTACACAATGTGTGTCCCCAGTTTTATGTATTGGGTGGATGATGGCTTTCTTGAAGTGCCGTGGGAAGGTGCCAGTATTAAGGGAAATATTAAAAATGTGTGTAAGCAGAGGAACAAGTATTTGTGTGTAGCGTTTTAGAAAGTTAGTCGAAATGTTGTCCCAGCCAGTAGCAGAATCTGTTTTGAGTGATTTGATTATTTCATCCACCTCAGCCTCATCGGTGCTCAACATGACGAAAGATTGTAAGGTCGAAGATGAGGAGGAGGTCATTTCATTAGTAAATTTTTCACAACCTGGAGTAGATGACAAGTTCTGAGCGAGATTCCGACCTACACTAGCAAAGAACTCATTCACTCTATCCACCGAGAGCTGGGGTGAAGTAGAATGAGCTAACAAGTCAGTATTGGGTGTATTTGGCTTTTCAGTATGACTTACTCTCTTTATTATTTTCCAGATCTTCTTACTATCATTAGCGGCTTCTCTCAGTTCTGTCCTGTCATAGTCTCTTTTTAGCTTTTTTAATAATTTGGAGCAAAAATTTCTATACCTTTTGTAGGTAATAGATAAAACACTGTTGTTTGGAGTTTGTTTGAGTTTATAGTGCATGGCGTCTCTATTACGGATACAGCGGAGCATACCGATGGTCATCCACGGTTTGATCAACCGTTGATTGCTTGGGAGCTTGATAATAGATGTGTGGCTATTTACGAGTCTATTAAGGGTAGTAATTAAGTAGTCTGTGGCTTCATTTGCATCAGTAAGTTGGTAAATCGGTTGGAAGTCTGTAGTGTTCATCGCGTGGTCTAGAGTGCTAAAGTTCGTCTTCGAGGCGGTGAGCGAACGCGGTTTGACGCGGTTTTTTAGCTTGAGACATAGGAGTACAGGGTCGTGGTCAGTGACAGAAGAGTGTAGGACTATTGTGAGAGCTGAGAGGTTGGTTTTGAGCATGACGTGATCGAGACAGGCGGTTTCACGAGTGGGGAGACTGTGAGCTGGTAACATGCCATGAGAGGCTATGAGATCTAGATAGTCTGAGGTTTGGTTAGAAGATGGAGAACAGGCAATGTCAATATTAAGGTCCCCTACAATAACTAGGGTTTTATAAGAAGTTAGGTCCGCTAGGAGGGAGTCTAGGGATTGAAGGAATTTACTTATGTCTCTGATGGACGGAGAACGGTAAATGCAGAGTATTGCTTTATCGGTACCAATTCTTAGTATTAGACAACTGGCGTCCTGTAAAGCGGGTTCTTCAACTGTGTAGCTTTTTATGTTTTTAACATAAAGCACCACACCATCATTTTGGTTGAGGAGATTTTTAGTATAATAAGAAGTGTAATCATCAATGGAAGGAATGAGACCATTATAACGATTCAGCCAGCACTCTGTCAGAACGAGTATTTCACAGTCAACATTTGTTCTACAAAGAAGTGTTAAGAATGAGTTAATGTTTGCGTGAATAGAGCGAATGTTCTGAGTAATTATTTTTAGTTGTTGAGACGGGTTTGTGACATAATTTGAGCATTCTTCGGTCATACAGTTTATCGTATCAGAGACTGAGAGATGGTCAATATTGTTAATAATATCGTTTACGTTATCCACTGTTAGAGAGATATTTTTTGATTCTTCTTTTTTTGGGAATCATTATGAGACTAACCACTATAGTCTCCGCCAAGACATAGGTATGACAAAGTGAGCGGGACTCGCTTGGTAAATCGATAATTTTAATTGGCAGGCAAGTATTATAATGAATGAAAATTGAGTTGTGATTGTATGTTTGGTGAGTCTGAATGACAGGTATTAGCGTGTGAGTATAGGTGTTCATAGTTTGTAGTGTATCGTGAGTAGAATGTTTTATTGTAATCTGAGTAGTGTAGTATAATTTTTTTATAATGATACACAAATAGAGCCCAATTAATAGCACCCAAGAAGAATATAGTCATTCTTGCCTTAGCTTTTCCATTTGGGCTTCGTTTTTAATAAGCATCGCTGATTGGCCTTCTATTTTCCGTATGAGGACTTTTCCTTGAGCAATCCAGCAGAACTTGTATTGTTTTTCCTTGCACAGCTCACGTGCCAAATAGAAGAGCTTCCTAGTGCTGCTAGTCAAGTCTTCCCCAATGTAGACGGCGTTGGCGGTGCCGCTTATCCCAAAGTGGGTACTGTTGAGTTTTTGAGATGGATTCGAGTTGTTGTGACGTCTGACAGAGTTAAGGATATTTTGTTTGGTTGCAATAGTGTTGAGTTCCATGATGATTGGTCTGTTTGTTCCTTTCTTTCCGGGAACGCGGTATATATGGCGTATGTCACTTGACTGGAGCTCATAGTTTAGTCCACTTGCTAGGTTGTGCATCATTTGAATTAGTTCAGCAGTTGACTCTTTTTCCTGACAAGGCAGGTTACGAATCTCTAAATTATTTTTCTTAATGTTGAGTTGCAAGTCCTCCAATTTTCCTTCGAGTGATGATATGTGCAAACAGCTATCTTTGCATTGTTGTTCAAGATGTTTTATCTTGTTTTGCATATCTTCATACTGTTGGGAGATGAATTGCAGAGATTTTTCAAAATCATTTGTGGTATTTTGTATTAGCAACAGTGAGCTCTCCATTTTTTTAAGTTTTTTGTCTTGTTCTGTGTTCCAAGAACATAACATTTGCTTGATTTCATTCTTAAAGGCAAGAAAGTCATCCTTAGTTATAGATACATCATCGTGCTTGCGTTTGGGCCTAGAGGTCACGTATGCGGGCTGCGCCGGCGATTCGGGCTTCGACAGGTCAGACTCGGAGGCAGCTTTGTTTGGTGATCGCATCGTTTTACTTTCGTTTATGTATCCGCAATAAGGGTGTGAGCAAATGTCTGCTAAGCAGTTTTGGGTAGGCGCTCCAGCAGCTTCGCTATGTGACGTGTGATGGGCGTGTCAAAACCGGCAAATGGGAAGGGAGCTTACCGGGCGATCGCCGACGGCGCGACACCGCTACGTTTGTTATGCGCTCCTGGTACTTGCGCTGATTTTCGTTCACTGTTTTTTAATTTATTTTAAATGATTTATTTAAAACTTTGCAAAATTATGGGCACAGAAAACACGTCTACTCGCTTTCGCGGTCCGAGGGGAAGGGATGAGATGTCAGTGTTTGGTGTCGTTTTTTTACTGTTACACATTTTTCGGTCTATCCCCTCAGCCCGCAAACAATAAGAACGATAACGTGCGATAAATAAGGGACTCCGTTCCAAAACGGTTCACATATTTGTGTTATATAAGGTGCTATGCATCTTGGCTAACATCAGCACCACCTCACTCCATAGCATATCGTAAATCTTTAATGGCTGTTAACAGAATTAGATGTAGCCACTTATGGTACTTCTCACGATAATAATGTGGGAATATTCAAATTGAAACGTAATTTAGTATAAATCCGGAGTGATTCCCATAGTTCCCGGTAACATCGCCAAGTGTGCCGACACTTCAGGGTTTGCCGCCAGCAGACGATTCCCAGTAGACGCATTGAATTACATGAATCGTAAGCACCTTCGCTACAAAAGAAAGGCGTTATAATAGATACAGTTTCGTAGAAAAATGTAAATCGCTGTGTTTTCCACCTCCGGATTAGAGTTATGGGTCACTTGACCCCTGTTTACTCCATCAATGGAATATTAAATAGCTCTAAAGTTGTATAAATAAGCTCTACTGCGTTTTAAAAACTTCGTAAAATAAATGTTTGTTTTATACGCGACGTGAAGTGAGCTTACATGACAAGTAGAGTAGGTCCGCGTGCATTGTTTTTATCACGTCAATATTTACTCGAAACTGAACCAGATAATGGATCAAAAAACACCTCATCAGCGCCGGTCGGGTTCTCATTTAAAGACCAGACGTCAAGACGTGGCTTGTATGTGATTAAGGAGATATACCCTGTTAATAATAGTACACTACTAATAGTTGTGTTAATTAATTAATGCAAGCTTCAGGGGGTGTCCGTCGCCATCTCCAACGAGATGAAGTGGTATTAGAAGAAGAAGCTTGATCAACACGTACACAAAAACAATCTTACTAAGATTAGGTTTAATGAATGCTCCGAAGTAACAACCTTAGACCACTTTTTCAAGAGAATGCGTGTGGTAAGAAAAACAGAATGATCTGCATTAATCAATAATAGCCCCTGGTATGTATTTAATTAAAGATTTTAATTCTTCATGAAACTATTTAATTAGTCGTCTTAGGTTAAAAAATAATTTCCATGCATAATATATTAAAGTGAAAGAAAAAGTCGGCAGCTGTTAATCAGGCTGGCTAGGTGATACGTATATGGCTATATGGTAATTAGTGGTGTATCGATTACTATTCGAGACTCTTTAGGTGGCAAAGTGTGGTGCTAATCAATATTGATGCGCATCTTGTTTACTTGACACAGGGTGTTTTTAACAACTCGACTTGAAAACAAAATAACTGTTAATTGGTAAAGGAGGTAGCATAAGAAAGACTATCTTGAAGTTAATACGATATTCCGTATAATTTTGTATCAGGTTTTACTGCAGGATGACTACAGGGCATGATATACCTGCATGTATAGTTCATTATTAGCAAGTTTTGTATTATTAAGAGGGCCTTTCCCGGGTCCGTCTTCCCGGTATCGTCAACGCGAGCATGGATGAAAAGCTCCAGGATCCAGCGCAATGTTAGAAAGAAAGGCAAAGCGAAAAGTAAGAGATAGCGCCTGAGCGCTCGGTTGGCATTCGGTAACGTTCGTGAAATGAGAACGCGATAACATTAAGGTGAATTTCGCGAAAATTTGAATTTCGCGGGGTGGTTGGAGCATTCACCTTAAACGAAAAATATTGTACGGAAATTTCATAAAACTTGTTCCAGGAAATACGTGTTTTTCAGTAAGCCTTACAAGTTTTGGAAATAAAAGAGTATCATTCAGAATCTCCATTACATTTGCGAGGTTTCTATCAAAATATTTTTTTTACTTTTATAATTTATGAGAACATTATGAACGGCCAAAGTTCGGGTAATTCTTTTTACAAAAAAGCAGATTTTTGAAGGCTTATACTGAATTTGTTTCTCTAAATTTAGATTTTTTGTTATCATAGAAACCTAAATATAGTGCACAAGATACCTATTAGTTCAAAAGTTTCAAAGAAAGATCTGTAACAACGGCATAATCACGTAGGAGCGTTTGTATGAAAAGTAAGACGGGTTGGCCGCTCTTAATAAAACGCAGAGAAGTTTAAACTCTCGGTGCCAATACAACCTCAAATCAGTCAAGAAAAAGCTAGCATGATTATGGTAATAGCTTGTTCTGCCCCACTTCTGGGCAAGGCTTCCTTCTCCTTTCTCAACACAATATTGTCTTACCTGTACTTACGAATGGTACGAGTTGGTGCCACCATTTTCGCCTTTATGTAGTCTAACTTATGTAACAGGACATGGTATCTCTTTAAACCCGTTTAAATAATAATAACAGACAGATTTGTTGCCGGGGAGTTTGTTCCGCCACTTCTTCCCAGCTAAAACACTAGGAAGTGTCGGAAGGGTGGGCGTTTTGGGGGACTGTCTCTTGTAGAATTTGACGTTCGAAAAGTACTGATTATCAGGCTAATTTGAATAAATGACTTTTGATTTGATTTTCAATAATTAACTAGCTTTTGCTCGCAGCTTCGCCCTCGTTATGTTTGGAAATTAGCCCACGGGAATAATGTTTTAAATATATATTTGGGGATGATTCCTATGACATTTGGGGTTGATGTAGCTTCCCGTTAGTGAAAGATTTTTCGCAATCGGAGTTGTAGTTCCGAAGATAACCCCCTACATACAAACTAACAATTTTTACCTCTTTATGATACAAAAGTATAGATTTATCTTGGCTTTCCACGCTGTCATGCTTCCGACGAATCGTTTCTTTAGTGAAGGACTAGTGAGAATTTCCTATTAAATAGATTAATAGACTGATTCATAGATAAGAAACTAGATCTATAGAACTAGCCACAGAAAATAGTAAATAGTCACGTTCCTATGTACAAATTCGATATGTATAGTTCGTACTACAAACTGTTCATTGATCAATTTATGTATATCTTTACATAGATAATATTTAGGGTTATGTATTCATGTACGTCATTCGATAGCTCATTTGTGGGTTTAAGAAAATCTTATCCTGTTTTTGCAATACAGTTTATGGGATAAACATGAAAACCGATGTAATATAGTAGGCGTACAATACTGTTACAACTCTTTTTACACGACTGCCCCAAAAAAAAGAGTGTTTAATCTTTCTCTTTATCTGTGAAGTGGGAACCCACATAGTTCCTAGTCTTTCTAGTTATTTCTTATGCCATATGTTACCGTTTTTATATATTATCGTTTCTGAACATTCCGTAATATTTATTAGGTTTATTTATTATGTGAATGGTTTCGTAGCAATCTAATGAGCAATTCTGTGAGTACCAAAAAACAACATACAGACATTTTCTCTCTTTCACTTAAAGTTATATATTTATAAACCCCCGAGCTTCGCGTAAACGAAAAAAATAAAAAAATACATTCGGACGAATTGATAACCTCCTCCTTTTCGGAAGTCGGTTAAAAAAGAAAAAACATTTACTTTCAATTAAAATTCTCAAACGCAAATGTCGTCCGTTGAAAGCTAGAATGAGAATTTCGAATATTCTAAAATACGTGGACTATTTACAAACCACAAGGCTTTCCCGGTACCGTGTTCTTAAGTAGAAACAGTAGTTTTGAAAACAAGTGCCGTGTGTTCCGCAGAACGATATATTGTACAATTAGTATTCATGTTGACTTTCATGTGTCTGCGGTCATCGGCGAAAAATAGTAGAGCAGCAGCTTTTTATAAATGTGATCCTCCTTTTTAGAAAACCGTTGATCATTACGTCGCAAAAAGTATCTATGAAGCTGTTCCAAGTTATTACTCTGAACTGCATCGTGGGAAGAATTGGAGAACGCGTGTTCATAAACCATTCTCGACTGTCAGATTAAATTGCCTATATCCATTTCAATTAGACAACTGATCCTGAAACAGGCACTATCCAGCGTTCGTTGTAAATCGGGACAATGTTGACAAACTAGGGCTGACAGTTCCAAAGATATCAGGACGTCAGCACCGATAGGATCCCAATTAAGTGACGGCATTTTGAAACTGAATGAGCCTGAGCTGTGTCAAACCAATTACTGTTGTTACGGACTTGTGATAAATGCTCTTTTATGGGAAAATAAATAGTTTGTTAGTTTTTGCTGTGCCCGAAGCCTATTCAGCCATCAATCTTGAACTAGTTCCGAAGAATATTAATAGGGTTATGGAGTAAAGCCAAATGAGCGCATTCATAGAAAGTTGCAATACGATTCTTTAACCGTAACGAGTCCTGTTCCATTCTGTGTATGCTGTTAGTGTTTATATTGTTCGCTTCGGTTTAATAGGTGTTGTGTAGGCAGTCTAGGGATGTGATTCTTGTTATTCGTTGTTGTGCCCGTATCGAACACGTCTTGTTAAAATTTGTCCGATTTTGCCAGTGTGGAATTTCGAATCGATGACTCAGATTTAATCCGACCAGTACGTAGCAACCTGGACCGCTTTGTCACACAGGCAAGAGGGGAGGTGTGGCATATCCTGTGTTGGGGCTCCACGCGCATTGTATCCGAGATGGGTCGATGCGTGCTCATGATCCAATTTCGCTAAACGGGGCATAATCGACCCATCTCGGATTGTTTTTCTGTATTAAGAGAATTACTCGCTGCATTGTCTTTTAATTAGACCGTTTCAAATTATTATTGCAAGAGAAAATATTTTTTTAAATTGCCTCTGTTTATTTTATACAAATGATCTCTCGAGGGAAGGTCGAAGTATTCTATTTAACTCATTTCCACTTCGTGCCATTTAATTAGCTGTTACCAGAACTCTAGCGAGGCAAGGAGCGCATTAAAGTTATTTTCAGTCGCGATAAAATGCCTGAAAAACATTCCTGGCGGACTGATAAACATCGCTAATGCGACGCTTGTAATATGGTCGACATGGTGTGCCGTGTTTTTTAGCGGTAATAAATCTTGCGTTTAATCGCACCGCGTGTTCCGAGCCTAATACGGCTTAGTTGAAAGCTTTTTCACTAATAGGCATTGCAGTAATGCAGCTATAAAAGCAGCTTATTGACAGCTACGAATTCATTAGACGACTCGAGCTAAATTATCTGCAACTTTCAAATAGCTACCCTGTCAGAAAGATTCACTGACTTGTTTTCTATAGGTAATGATGTTCACATATTAAGCCTCGGAAGCGATCAGCCGCCGTGTCCCGCAGGGTAATATTCACATTAGAAAAACGAAATACTGTACTCAGTAAGCGAGCTTGTTATATCAACATACAGAAAAATAACCAAACAATTTAGCGAGTGGAAACATGAAGGTATCGTTTTCCAAAATACTTCGCAACAAAATCGCAAAATCGCGGCAATTGTTATGTCGGGCTCTGTTTTCAAACGAAAAAGGTTACACCAAAATGTTTGCTGAACAAAACACCTACAGTACTAATAACCAGCATTCGTAGCCGCTAATTATAAATTCTCTTAACATCGCTCTATATAACACATTTCTCAGTAAACCTGAAGGTGCAGTGGAACAATAGAAATTGGCTTCAATTTCGCGTTTATTGTTTTGCAGTAATGGGATTAAAGAGCAAAAAACTTGGCTAAAGTAAAGATTTTGAAATTAGTTTTTAATGGTTTCGTGCACGAGCATTTTTGCTTGATAAAAAGCAAGGTCATTTTTGTGAAAAAATCTTTGGACATTAAAAATAAGAGCACAAGTTGGTCTATGCGGGCATGCAATTACGACACAGGCTTAGATTAGCGCTTTTGTGTGGCCTGCTCCAGCGAAGGTACTAAATATTTATATATTTAGTAGCACTAAACCATGCACGAGTGTATCTACATACATAGTGTAAAAGGACCTGAAACAAAGCTGCCCTATTTTGTACATGAAACTATGTCAAACTGCGTAAAAATGTTTGTTTAACGCTCAATTCAATGTAAAGCTTTTATAACTTTGTGCTGATGGATGAATCGAATAGTGCAGGGGCCATGGAGGTATTTAAAGTTAAAGTAACGTTTTAAACTTGAAACGGAAAGATCAAGAGCTTCTCATCTTCATTAAGAGTCTTTTTAGACCCGTTCTACTAATTCCATGCAATATAACAGGTTTATATCAATTTTATTTCTTAGTAACATTGAGCGGTGCTTAAATAAATGCCTCGAAATCCAGCAAAAACACTAACAGTTCAACACCGAGAACTGACATTCAAACAAACAGTACTATAATTTAGGGGAAACTTTGAATTAGTGAAAACACGCCTGTAGTCTTTCCATCTTGAAATCTTGCAGAACCTAACGACTCAACTTTGTCTCACCCCTAAAATTAGGAATCTCCCAATCAAAATTCGCTCTATAAATCTAACCGCAAAACGACGTATCATTCGCCGAATCGTTTAATAGATTGCCTTCTACCGCCTAACTGAACGGATTTATCCATTGTCGCGCCGGCGAAAGAGAGGGCGACTCGGTTGTCATTTAAAACTAGCTTTAGTCCGCGGCTTCGTTCGCGTAGGGCGTAAATTATCCCAAAGGAGAAGAAGACGTCGAGAAAAGGTACGGGTTCGGGTTGGTCAAACGTATGGAGAACAACCGTCAATTACTCGACAGTGCTAGTACAGGCTTTGGACAAGTACTTAATAGTTCATTCTAAGTGTCTTCTAGAGTAGTTTAGGTGAATACGACGGAGAGACCGAGTTACTTTAACATTTATACCACATTTCCCCGTTTTTGCAACATTTTTCATGAATACTCCGCTCCTGTTGGTCGTGACGTGATGTTATATGGCCTATAACCTTCCTCGATTATTGGGCTATCCAACTTTAAAAGCAGTTTTCAATTCGAACCAATAGTTCTTGAGATTAGCGCGTTCAACCGAACAATCAGACAAACTCTACAGCTTTGTAATAATCAGTACAGATATGGATGGTTGCTATGTATATTCAGTGCCAGTAACAGGCGGCTTCCTTCGCTAAGTGAACACTCATAGAGCTTCAACTAACGTTCACCTCGCAGTTTAAATGAACAAATAAGTTTGAGTGTTATGAAATGAATTGGTTTGTTCACTTAGTGGAAGTTTGTCGGAGACATGTTGAGGGGATTCTTTCGTCCAGACTTTTGACATAATGACAGTAAAGTGGTGAACTGAAAGGAAGAAAGGAGGAGACTGAGCTAGGAATCGAAGCGGTTGCATGCAGCACATAGGCTCAATAAGTATGTAAAATGTATAGTCAATACCGCATAAATGTATGGAGCTAGTGTATTCTACAATAAGATTTTATGAATGCCAATCTGTGTTTCATATAATTTGCAATCTATTTTACCTATCCTCTTGAATATTGTATGCTACGGTATTTTACTAACTAAATTCCTGGGCAAAATCCATTGATCAGTGTTAGTATTACGTCACAATACTGTCATAATGAGGAGTTCAATGAATATTTTACTACAAGATCTAAGGTTATCTCATATTGCGGTAGTTATCATGGACAGACGAGGAAAATGAGCCAAAAAAACATTTGACGCGTTTTATTTCTGCTGTGTTGATTCAACCCACGATTTCACAAACTCACGCTGCCAAAAATCCAACTTTCAAAAGTGTTACTTTTGTTTTATAAAGCGACTAGCTATTGCCTTCGTCCACGTGAAATTATTATTATTAAAATACTAGCTGACCCACACAACTTCGTCTGCGTCACATAATATAGCTTATAACCTTTTTCGATAAATCGACTATCTAACATATTAAATTGAGTTAAATCGTACTCGTAACAAACAAAAAATCTTACCTTTCCTCTTTATAATACCTATTAGTTTAGATTGGCTTCGATTATATTATTAAAGTAACAATTACTATAGGTATCTCTTACTGTTTAATATATAGCAACACTTTGTACTTGTAAACATTTTGTAGTAAATATTTTGAATTTGAATTTCTCCGGAGCCCCCAGAGGCCAGAATCCCCACGTACCTACCTACCGCACCGAACCGAATGACTGCCACGCGCTTAAATATTTTGTCGCCCGTATATTTTTACATTGCGATATCTTCTAAGATATTTGTTTAAACTGTATAAAGTAAAGGGCACAAATATTCTATATTCAATTTCCGTGCTAACAAACACATTTATTTAGATATAGATTAATACCATATGGGTTAAATAAGCTTCGCAAAATATCATTCTTTTAAACCTAACATTTTAATATTAAAAAATGGTTACAGTGAGTCAATCTTAAAAGATAAACATATGCTGTCGCGGACTTTTTTTTAGAACTTTTAAAGAGGAACAATTCCGTCATACATGATATTTACGTAACTTAAACCGTTTTCGCAGCGCACGCAACGGAAGCTCTCAAAAAGGAATATCTTTTCCCGTTTTTGCAACATTTTTTATTTATGCTCCGCTCCTATTGATCGTAGCGTGATGTTATGTAGCCTAAAGCCTTCCTCGATAAATGGACTATCCAGCACTAAAAGATTTTTTCAATTCCAACCAGTAGTCCCAGAGTTTACCGCGTTCAAACAAACAATCAAACAAACAAACAAACAAACAAACTCTTCAGCTTTATAATATTAGTATAGATTATTTACTTATTTTAATCGAATTTTATTAATAATTTCATGGGTTTTAATTTTTTTTATAACAAACCCTAATCCGTTACTAAATTATAGAAAATAGCCCTAGTTTTATAACATTAACTTTCTGACAGTTGTAGTCCCACCAATATCGTTCCAATCGTTTCGGATAATATGCCAGAACGAGAAACCAGAACAAGCGCGCATACATATAAATAAAAGAGTTTTTGTTGTTTTGTTGTAAGCTGTTATTTTGTGAAAGTCCAAAGAAAAACTTTAATTATATTTATTTGAATAGATGTTTAGCCTAAAATTGTTGTTTTCAAGAAACTTACTAGGAAATGTTCAAAAATCCATTTAGTTTCACAACAGACGGTAAAAAAAAAAGCTGATAAATATCAGAATTTCTCAAATTCTAATGTGTTTTTGATTCGTTATCGGTGTTTACGATGTTATCTATCTAGCGCATAGTTACCCGTCGAGTTCACTACTAATCCTATCGATTACCTATTTAAACAACACCTATTTATTTATTTCGATGTAATCGAAACTCTTCCGAGAAATTACCAAAGACCTTTAAATTCTTATCGTTAGCTAATAGGATTCTAATGAAAAGGTACCACTACTATTGTACCTACATGGGTACAGTCGCGGTTAGGCGGTTACCAATATGTTCAGAATCAGCATAATAAAAGTGTTTTACTCTTGTCCTGTGTCACAACCTGAGTGTTGTATGGCCAGATGTACGAACGTGGACGAGAGAAAATGAGTACGTAAGGATCGTAGCAGGTGGCGTTATGTATTTTCTGCCTTCCACCATGTGAAAAAGGCTCGAGTTCATATATATACCTAGCTGTTGCCAGCTGCTTCGCCCGCTACAACTCGCAAATTATCCCACGGGAAGATAAAAACTATCCTGTGTGTTAATCCAGGTTAAATCCGTTCAGTAGTTTTTGCGTGAAAGAGTAACAAACATACACACTCACAAATTTTCGCCTTTCTAATATTAGTGTGATGTTAGTCCTGTACTGGATTAATGACAGTTTCATGTTATTACGAACCTAGTATTTTGGAACTAATGTTATTATGATATAAGTCGTATGATCGTATCCCAAAGCTGTACCTAATCATTATTGTACAAGAAAGTCGCGTTTGAATTTAGATAATTAAGTGTGATGGAAGATATTGGTGCTCCTGACTGTACTTAATACCTGTTTTATCGTAATAACTGATATCTTATTTATCATACCTTTTTCGTTAATGGCAGAGACAAGATCCCAATTAGCCTTAGAATTGTTTATTATTTATTATGTAACGACTGCTTCGTTGGTGTAGTGGTCGCAAACGAGACTGCTGTGCGTTAGGTCCTGAGTTCGATTCCTAGGTCGGGCAAAGTGTTATTGGGTTTTTCCCACAGAAATTTCTCAGTAGCAGCCACGGAGTCGGGATTTCTGCCCAGTCGATAGCAATAGCTGCACCCCCTATTACATGGGACTTCAAATATAAATGCAATATGTGCATAAGTGTACTAAACCTCTGCTTAAACCTTGGGGGATTCTAGGCGTTATGTTATGTAACTAGCGATCCGCCCCTGCGTCGCACAGCGCCACCTATCGGGTCCAAAACCGATCTATCAAACTGGAACCAACCATCGCATTCACAAAACGTCATTGATATCGGTTGTGTGGTTTCGGTGATTAGCATGTACAGTCAGTGCTCAGCATTACCTGACCCCTCTTCTTCTTTATACGAGGGGTCAGATTATGCTGGGTACTGAATGTACGAACATTTTTATATATACTAAAACTTGTTAAGCCGAATATACCACTACAAACCCCATTTACTATGAATCAAAATGTGATATAAAACAGTGTCTGGTTGGTTGGTTACGGAATAGTTTGAATGCACATTATATAGGCCTATAGGGTGTAAAAGTAACCTTTTTTAACGCAAACGAAAGGCACTTGTTCTCCCCACCCCTGCGATCAATTTTTTGTTCTAGACCATACCTAGGAACCTCCTAGTTACGGAGATATTGGGGGGTCAAAGTTCCAAAATTTTCACAGCTGTTTTTGTAAATACTAGATTTTCAGGTTATAACTTTACTTAAATTACCTCCATGACACGTTTACTATTCTAAGCATCCACTAGCACAAAGTTTTAACAGTACTACATTGAGTTTTACTGTAAAATGTGGTTTTTGACCCAAAAAAATAAAGTCGTTTCTCAGCAAAAATTTTTGCGTAGGGGTACTTAGTTTGATGTACAGAATGCTTGGTTGACGGCTGTGTGATGGGTTGATTTACGATTCATTTCTGTTCGCTCCTACCATAATCCTCACTTTTATTCAGTTATCTGAATTAGATTTGGTTACATCTACGATAGGTCGATGGTACACTTTCGGGTCCAGATTTGCATTGTTTAATAAGGTTTTATGTGGAAAAATTAAACAACGTTAACATGGCGGAATTTCGATTTTTGTGTCCAATTAATTTTCTAAGATGATCAATTTACATGAAAGTAAATCTTCGTATTGTATTAAAATCACGAAAGGCCTCGAGAAACCGTTCGAATCCTTTTGATTACGGCCATGTAATAAAGATTTAAATATTGATTTTAACTACGGAAATTATGTTACTTTGCTTGTTTCAACAAAAAGGGACAACGCAATTATAGTTGGCGCTACAAAAGCATTCAAATAAATCCAGTTCAGTAAGTATCAATTCATCTGATATATTTTAATTAAAACGGATATTAATTCCTGAGGTTTTAAATACCACTAAAAAATCAATTGATCCCTGTTAATAAAAGCTCGTAATGAAAACAAGTAATGTTTCGATTTTGTTCTCTCTCTGAAAAGGGCCGTATCTTGACGTCGATCACGCCTGATGGTAAGCGATGAATGAGGTTTATCATGGAACGAGCTTGCCCTGAAAATGCCTGTTCACTCTTGCTTTGAAGGCAGACGGATTGTATGTGGGAGCCTGGGAGGGAACACAGATTCCGGCGTTTTTACATTCACCGACTATTTTTGGCTGCAATTGAAGTTTCAGCCCTTTAAAGTGGTCAAATTCTATTGCTGTATATAGGTCAAAAGGCAGGTAATGAGATCCTTGAGAAAACGTTTAACCTTGAGCACTGTGTCAATGGGTTATTTGCCAAGGTCAAGATCTCAAATTACGGTCCCCTTTTTTACGCGATTTTCGTCTCAGAAATACACGCAATTACCACTCCTTAAGTGATAATTTTGCATGTTCACTACAATACTACGAATTCGTATTTATTACTTATCAGAATATCGTTAATGTGTCTTCTGAGTAGTCTGACAGTCGAAATATCGCCGCCATTTTGGTTGGTATGGTCCGTAAAAGATAAATCATCGTTGGAACTGAAATTGTTTATGCAAACGTCCTTGCTGGACCGCATTGTTTCTCCATATGCTAATGACTTTCCCTATATGGGTGTGCCCATACTGAATGGTTTATGTTACATTATGTATTACTTATGTATGTCTGATGCATTTTAAGTTATGTGTACTTAGGTACAGAAGCACCGTATTAACGCTAATGGGAAGCTTTAGTTTAGAATTGTTTTACAATCGAGAGTTGTTAAACAGGCTTAAGTTAAATTAGCTATAGTAACTCCGCTGTATTAATGATTTTCGAGATATAACGACGATAAAAAATGTTTTTTTTGTCTTTAACCGTAAATGTTCTATAGTTATATACCTTAACTATTTAATTATCATTTTTTTGCTGAAAGGAGTTAAACACCATTTTTAATTATAAATTGAAACTTTGTTTACTCGAAATGAAGACGAATGCGAGTCGTTTTACTCAAAGTCTCATTGTACATTTTAGCCAGAAAAGTTAATTAAGTACCCATTTATCGCGCACTTTGTACCTACATTTTACTTGAAACCTGCAGCTGAAGTTTCTCACTTTTTTTTTAAATTTAATTCCTCGATCAGGTTGTTAAACTTGGGTAAGCACTATTTAATTAATTACTTTTTATTTTATTTTACCAAGTAACTGTAAAAAGCTTTTACGTAAAAAAATCGAATTGGTCTGCCGATATAAGTACGGAATTATTTATCCTGTCTCGGACTGGATTGTCATACAGTATGTTACTTCTTTTTAAATATTTTGTATCTCCCCTTTTCTATAATGTGTGTGTGTTCAGTAATGAGCACCAGCAACGTTTAAAAGATTTTTTTACCTACTGTATTAATTTCATTTTTATGTTACTTAACGTAACTCATATTCTGGAAAGTTGCAATCGTTATTTGGCGAGAAATTCGGAAGCTTTGTCAAGTGTTTAAATATTATTGCTCGTTACTGTACAAAGTACTGCAGTCTATTTATATCTTTCGTATGAACTTGAGAACTTCTTATGGTCGCTTTCTATCGCCACAGGTGGAAAGTGTACTACGAATGACTCGTCTCGTATGTGCGTGCAATATTCAATTAGAATAGACCCTCTGCTCTGTGAATACTCTATGTAATATTGTTTAAATTTTAAAAGCAGTACAGTCAGTTCCCAGCTTTACATGAACCCTCTTCTTACACCATTGGCCCTGTTCTTCTTTATACGAGGGGTCAGATAAAGCTGGGCACGGATTGTACGACGCTGCTTTTTTTTAATCCGAGATTTATTAACAAGCAGACGAGAGAAAGGGATTAGCACTGAATGAAAAATGAAAAATAAAATTCTGTTTCCAGTAAAACGACTGCCGAAGGTCTTAATACAGTGTTTTTCAACGAGTGGGTTGCGATTGCGACACCCTGGGGGGTCGCAAAGCCTCTAAAGGGGAGATGCAAGAGGTCAGGATTAATACTTATAACAATAAATAAATAATAAAGCATACAAATATTGATTAATAATACATAATTATTAATACCAAATAACAAAAAAAAAGAGATACCGCGGCCTCGGCACAAAGGGCTAAGAAGGAACATGGGTGGTTTTTAGTCAATAGAAATCTGACACTCCCTACCGCTCGACTCTGCTCAGAGCGGGAGGAGTCATTAATTTGATGATTACACACCATCCAAAAAAAAAATGTCTGTTTACTGGTTGCTTTACTCTAATTGTTCGTTTGCTACTATCAAACCTAAAACAATTGCAAAAAGAGTATGCCTTTGTCTATGGTGCTTTAGACCACATGTACACGGCTCGTGCCATTCGATTAACGACTGTGTTCGATGATCGATCTATCGAATACTGATTGATGAGCGGTCGACGCTTGCATTATAAAGTGTACTGACGTTGTCTATGACGTGCACTTTCATCGTAATTGGTCATTAATATTGTGGTGGAGTTTCAAGGGTATTTATAAGCGGTATTAATTTCCTACTAATTGTTTGTCTTTACTTTTACGTCATTTTTACTGAATTGGTTTCGAAACATCAATGGACTTTCGGCGGTCTGATTGTCTTATTTTACGAAATTGTTACGTTTACTGGATGTGTGCGTAATGAAAAATATATTCTACGAAATAATTATCCCTTCGGCCATTTTTGTTATGCGGCAGGTCTTGGAAAAGCTTAAGTATATTGCGGGAAGAAGCACAACTTGAAATTGATTTCGCTCGTAAATTATAATTATATAAGATCCATTCCCCCTACATCGAGTCTGAGAGGCTATTGTTCTCGCAAAATGTTGCTATTTTACGCTTGCTATTAGCGTTACGTCGAGTTTGGTTAATAAGTACAGTCAGGACAAAAATTTAAAGCCTTCATGCTCATATGAATAAATAGCATGGAGATTCTGGGTCGGGTGGGACCAATCATCTTCAATTAGTATCATTAGTTGTATTAAATTTAGTACCTATCAAGATTGCTTGTATTTTGGATTAACAGATAGGCTAATTCAAATCGTTTATTACAATAAATAAAACAACTTTAGACGCAATTATGGACCCTGTCGAGCACAGCAAAATTTTGTATAAGTAGAGAGAGGAAGAGCGCTTTGCTACTTTTATTATTAAGTTGGTATTATTTCTATATCAATCTTGTATATCTTACTAGCTGATGCCCGCGGCTTCACCCGCGTGGATATCGGTCAAATTATATACTAAAACCTTCCTCTTGTATCACTCTATCTATTAAAAAAAACCGCTTCAAAATCCATTGCGTAGTTTTAAAGATTTAAGCATACATAGGGATATAGGGACAGAAAAAGCGACTTTGTTTTATACTATGTAGTGATTAACGGGTTGTTCCCAAAGTACTCCATGTTCAAACATCCTGTACAAAGTTCGATTTTTCGGAATTTACGGGGTGTAATTCTGATAATTCTGATAAATCGTACATTGTACCTAAATCAAATAAACTGGTACTATTTCATACAATCCATTGTCCTGTTTCACTTATAAGGCTTTAGCACCGGATCCCTAATCATTATCGCGCACAAATAAAGACTCGCAAGCGCAAATTAAATTATCGCATGCATGCAAATTATGTATTGTTTTAAATAATATGTTTCGGCTACCTCGTTATGATGAAACAGTAGATTTGAGATGCGATAGCTACTTTGTAAGGTTTTATAGACCATTATAAATCAATTGAGCTCGAAATAAGGATCTATTTTATGTATCAGTAAAAAAATAAAAATAAAAAAATGTTTATTGCTTCATCTTAAATAACTTTGGAGAATCGTTTTAAGCAACTAGTATGCTTGTATTAGGATGCTCCGCCGTTCCCCAGGTTTTGTAATTGATTTAAAGTTATAAATGATGAACTTTATACAAATAAAAATCATTGTCTCACTGCGGTATTCAGAGATATTTAATGATTACTTAAGCGGTCACTTAGTAAAGGTTTGACATTCTTTTGTATGACAAAATGTCAAAACCTTTACTAAGTGATGGCCTAAGTAATCATTAAAGCTCTCTGAGTGCAGCAGTTAGACTCTCAATTTTCGTCATCAAAATTGTATGAAAATATTTGCAATGTCCGCTCTAAAAGTATTTTAAATCGCTTTGCATTCTCTTCATATTTCCTATTAAATACATAACAGATTAAATACATACAACATCACACCTTTGGCTACCGCACCTAACACGTGTGACTTCGCCGAACGTACGGCTCTCGATTTTGTTATTCATAGACTAAAGGATTTCGCGAACCTATTATCATCAGCGCCGACCATAAACAAGTACTGGAGGTTAGCCAAAGCATTAGGTTTAAACCACGTGACCAAAGTTGCATAGTAAGAAGTGGGATTCCCTGATTGCGTCATGAGACGGGTCTTCTATCATAAATGGTTTCATCTCATCAGGTCGTTGGCATTTGCGAACAGTTTTGTTTTGACGTTTAACTGACAGTTCTCTCACTTGACATTGACAGTTCCAATGTCATGACCGGTCGATCTACTCGTAAAGATACGCTTGAGCTCCTCTTCTCAGAAGTAGGGCATCATCGTTTAAGTGGTGGTTGTTGTTATTAAAACTTAAATTCTCGTGATACTGAATCATTAACGCATTATTATGCATAATTATGTGTATTAGATAAATATTTGTGTTTACTTATTTGATTACGTCACCCTTAGTATTGAGAAACCATTTGAATTTCGTAATTTTATGTTCGTTTCAAATTATTGTTTTCTTAGCTTGAATTCACGAAAATAGAAACCCATTAATTACTTAGTGCTTCGAAATCTAGAGATAAATGTTTTTTTTTCAAAACGTTAAAGACGATTCCACCCAAACCTTAGTAAAGTATCAATTTTGAACTAGTACGCACGACGACTACCTATCAAGCTATACACCAGTTTATGCGGATCTCTCATTGTACAGCAAAATTAAACAAAGCGAGGCCACGTGATACTGGAAATATATAGCTTTATATTTCTACTGAAGACAAGCAAGATAATAAATTATCGTTTTATAGCCTACACGTGGAGTCCACCGTTCAGCCCCTACGGAACCCTCGAGAAAAGAATAATCAATAACTGACCACACACTTAATACAATATTTATTATTTACGCTGCCGTTTTCTCTGAAAAGTTAATGCGGTGGGCTATTCCCTTTTCACACGAAATAAGTATGATAGCAAAACGTGACGCAAAACCAAGCATCAGACTGTGTATTAATAGAATTAGTGAGCATATTATTCATTTAGCTAGTAGTATTATAGTAGCATCCATTGATATGGACATCGCGTGTTCCCGATAACATGTAATTAGAAGTATAGTGGTTTGCGTGTAATTTGCTCAAGTAGGTCTTACATAAGTCGACTTGTTCGTTTCAGTAGGGTTACCATGACGTCTAGGAGGATTGTTTCCCGGGGCTGCGGGTTGTTCGAAAGAGATACCGCGGCCCCGGGCACAAAGGGCCGCTAAGAAGATACAGGGGTATTATAGTTATTAGTCAGTAGAAGTCCGACATTCCCTTCCACTCCGCCAGGAGTCATTTGATGATTTCCCACCTCCAAAAAAAAGCAAGAAATGTGGGAAAGCGACAGAGCTATACAAGGTATCTAGCGACATCTCTTTTCCGCACTAGAATGAGATTAAAACAAAAACAATCCTGTTTTAAGGCGTCATGGTAAGCCACCAGTACGCAATTTGAACAGATTTATCCATTAGATCCAATCTTGTTGTCAATATATTAGGCTTATTATGACCTGTTTCCATAATATTTACTGTTACACCTTTCACTTGTAGCCTTGAGCTAAAATTACATGATTAATTATAGATAGGGCCCGGATAATGCTGGATCAAATTCATGCATAGGCGATTATTCGTTCCATTGAGTTTGACAGGGTGCAATCATATCATGTGCCGTGTTCTGATATTTACTAGATTGCCGTTTATTATAGTTGGTAGGGCAATTTGTATGTAGGCTTTGCTTTTCTAATATGTCAAAGCCTTGTGCTTTTGATTATGGGTTTACGATATATTTCTCTTTAGTCTATATTCTCGGCCTTTGAAGTAAATGGTGTCCTAAAAATTACGCAAGATTTGAATTAAATAGGAAACACAGTTTCTTTAGTTTATAATTGAATTGATTGAATCATAAAGTAGACAGAATAAAGTTATATTTTATCGTTTTCCATGACCATACTGTATAAAAGTGGCTGAATTTAGTTGATCTCCTTCAATTTAAAAGAAATCTGTTTCAATATCAAGATAATGATCATTTCGAACTGTGGTTCTAATGTAGGTAGCAGATATCTCCGAAATTACAGATCCGATTTCTAAAATTCTTTTATGATGATGTAAAGACACTATTATCGAGTGCCATAAGATATGACACGGACGAAGTCGCGGGCAGAAGCTAGTAAATAATAAATCGATTTTTCACTGAACAGTTCACTCCTGTCTTGAGCAGAAAGTTCTTAATATTATTATAGCGTTCATTCCTTTGTTTGATCATCCATTTCATCTGAAAGTAATTTAGTATGTAAGTAATTGTTCATGCTCAGTAACAAAAGACCTTGACGACGTAATTATGCGGGGTTTGTTCGCATTCATTACATACATAGAACTATGTACAAGATTATATACTCCATGTACTGCGAATTTCTACTTCTGTAGCGATCTGCTCAGTACAAGTTGTGAATTCGGAGTAGAAATGGATAAGTTAAATTTAATTTAGCTAGCGAATTTAGATGAGATGGTAATTTAATAGGATTAAACAATGTAATTCCTAATTTTCATCATAATAACAGAGAATATAATTAGATTATGCCAGAGGCTTCGCCCACATGTAGTTAGTCCCACTAACGTTATAAAAGTAACCTGTATAGTAATAATCCATGTTATAAACTATCTGTGGGGCAAATTTTATCACAATCTGTTCAATAATTTTAGCGTCAAAAAGCATAAAACATCTTTCCTACGCAGTTAATCATCATCATCCACAGCCCGACTTCACCCACTGCTGGACATAGACCTCTCTTTGCTTTTATCAAGCTTCAAGTTCCTATGCCAGTCTCATCCAGGATATTCCCGCGATGGCATCTGCCCATCTGGCCACCAAACGATACAACCCTTCTCTTTCCAGTTCTTGGATACCACTCAGTCACAGTTTTACTCCACCTGCCATCACCGCGTCTTGCTTGCTGTCCTGCCCAACTCCGTTTGAGTTCCATTACTCGATTTCCGATATGGAACACCTTTGTGCGTCTCCGGATTTCGAAGTTTGGAACTCGGGCTAGTAGTTCTATCCCGAACATGGAACGCAGTATAATAGTACAATAAAATTGCCTCTAGTTTTTTACGATTCAGAAAATCCATGAATTTCAATACCTGAAGCGTCCTCCATAATTTATTTATCACCTCATTGTGAATGTTTATCCTCACTAATGCCCGACCAGCGGGAAAACACTCATTTTAAATTCAAACGATAATGGTTATTTAAACAACATGACGAAATAATTGCATCTATCATTTTACCTGTATTAATAGGTATTTTTAAAGAAAATACTCTAGTTTGCACTTTAATTAAATTAACTAGCAGTCAGGGCTGATAGAATATTAATTGCCCTATTTTAAATAGAGCGATCGACATTATGCTATTATAAGTTCAACATTATTTAACGATAAGTAAACATCACTTCCTTTTATCGGACACTAACATGTTATGCATTAATTAAATTGCTATTTTAATTCAATTATTATGTTAAAACCAACATTTAATTCAAGTCACAATAAGAATTCATGAAAATAACTTTATTACACTTTTTGCGAATTTGATCTCATCAAGTTACTTGGAATGATAGCCAGACTGGAATGTCTTGTTTGGTTTCGTCCTCACCGAGGTACTGGCACAAAGATCACGCGAATTTGGCAGTTACGCGATGGCATTAAGCCTTCTAATTGCTCAACTGCAGATAAAAATATGAATATGGAAAGAAACTTAAGAGCTAGGGTAGTAGGATTGAGTGTGAAGCTTTTTAACGTTCCCATTCCGATGTAGCAATGTCATGTATTTGCCTCGGAATGGTAAGCAATTACGCCAAACGTGGAATCATATTTTTCTTCAGACTGTAAATGGGGATAATAAATTGCGTACATGTCTTTGTAAACAAACACTGGGAGCTAGCATGGTTATTTTTTTGCTGTTATTATAAGTGCTTTGAAGTTATGCTGTGAGTATTAGTCGTAAGTACAGAATTTATACCTTGTTAGCTCCAATTATTACACTTGGTCAGATAATTATGTCTTGAGGATTATTCTATGACGGTTTTGAATCCTAGTTTTTGTGTCAGCTGTATAATTCTTAGCGCCTAATCAGTTTTTCCTAAAGCCGAGTATACGAAGGGTTTTAATCGAGCCGAGGACTACTAACATTAGGACTAGTTGTCAACCTGTATTATTTATACAAAATAATGCTGAATTAAATTCCATTGACTGTCTTTATCTAAGCTTCCAATGTGATCGAACAGGCTATTTTTAATAGCGTGGTCAGCTCAGATCCTTGAACAGACGACTTCTTTTTTTCTCTTTCCGAATCTCTAATGAACTGAATTTCTTTAGCCATCTGATCCGTGTTCCTTTCTCCTTTAAAATGGCTGTACACCACTGTACAAGAGACTTCGTTCATACAAAATTAAAAATTTAATATTACTTAACTAAAAAACGAAACAAAAAAAATGTATTAGAAAGTTCAGTGCCTGTTCTCGTAAATCTGACCGCGGCAATTGCAACGATTGAACTGATCCAGGTTCTAAATACTGTAGAATTACTCCCTTAGCTCTTCTCAACGATTGTCTGCTTATCACCAAGCATACAGGCACATCCTTTAACGCGAATTAACAGTACATTGATACAGGCATGAATGTGTAGCGTGGTCATTTTCAAATCACATTGTAAACAGTTAAATTCGTTTCGTCCGGTGCAGGTCAATAACACACCACTTATCACCACAATCATTCGTGAGGTTATCATACTCTGATCAATTGTTTCCGAACGGCTTTACTTGAAGATTTAGTGCACTGGTTGTCAAAATTGCTACTCCCAAACTAATATTATGAACGCGAAAGGAACTTTGACTCTCTGTTACTTTCTCACGATTGAACAGATATCGATGAAATTTGACACACACGTAGACCATGATCTGGGTCAAGCTTAACACACAGGACTTTTTATCTCGGTGGAAATTCGTAATAACCGCGGGCGAAACCTCAGACAATAGCTAGTCATATTATAGACAGCTGGCAGTAGTTATTAACCTTATAATGAAAAAAAAGTCTTGTGTGAGGTCGCGTACTTTTATTTGTTTTTTTGCTAGCCAACCATTATGATCAATTGGTATATCGACCCTCCCAACAATTTGATCTTGTTTGTAGCTTGTTGAGTCATGCTCAGCAATACATTTATTGAATTTGTTTAGTACAATGAGCTCTTAGTGAACGAAAGAGCGGTCTTTGACTTTGCCTTATGCTTTAAAACAGTAAAAACATTACCCTACCTTGCAGTCGGGTAAAAACAAAGACTACTTACTTTGTAAGTAGTTATTGATGAAGGTAAATATGCTCTCTGTTTCTCTCATCTACTCTGTAAACAAGGGTCTAAGTTGGAACTTGATTCACGTTTAATCAAATGAAGCTCGTCATTCGATAAAACATCGACCTTTGTGCTCTGTTCTGTTCCATTATCGGAGAGAGTGTGCAAAATTTGATTAACATCGTGTTGCCGTACATCCAGAGGTATTGTGATGAGGTTTAGGCTGTTATCTGAAAGCTGACTATTAGTGAGAAGCGACTTGAGTTCATCATCGTTTTCTTGTCTTTATCCCAATTTATTTGCGGTCGGCGCAGCATGTCTTCTTCCATACTTCTCTATTACCCGTCATCTCAGCAGTCACCTCCTTTCTAGTCATATCATCCTTCACACAGTCCATACATCGTTTCTTGAGAAGCGACTAGAGGTAGCAACTAAAAACAAATTTGCGAGAGATAGCTCGCTAATATGCAAGAGACTCTCAAGGAGCTTTCTGCCCCCCAATTGGTTGGTGGTTCAGTGATCCCCAAGGATCACACTCTTTGATAACTCTTATCGGTTCGACAAAGGAGTACTTGTCGACGCTCTGAGCAGCTATCATCCATGACCTACAATCTTTTTTACATTTCTTGAGCGAGATAATCGTCAAAAGCTAGTCCTCCAGCAGTAAAACAAGTGACTTAGAGAGCGGGTCCTTTATTTATCAAAGGAATCTAAATACCACTCTGTTTCGTGCTCAATATATTATTCAACATAGTTGTAGCTTTCCCTACAGCTTTTGAACTAGTTCATACTACAAATACTGGTTGCATCACTGAATAACTAAACAGAATTGATCGGTGGCCTTACGAACGGAACAAACTTATCGATTTATTTAATTAATAATACATATAAAGTCTCTACTGCCTCGTAGGTCTACAGTTAGTCTATCTACAGTCTGTAGTGCTCGCAAGCGCGATTGCTGTGCATGAGGTCCTAGGTTTGATACCCAGGTCGGGAAGTGTTATTGGGTTTTTCCATCAGGAATTTCTCAGTAGCACGGAGTCTCGTTTTGTGCTCGGTTGATGGCAATAGGGTCGCCCATAACATAACTGGCGAAATGTGGGTTACTATTAAGTACACCTTTCCCAAACCCTTTGGGGATTACAGGCGTGATGTTTTGGTAAAATGCTCTAGTTGTACTGGTCTATCGAACGCAACTAAGCCAAGCTAATCCGCTTTACATTTTCCGTCCCAGTTTCTTATGAATTCTATGAAAAATCACAGGAAAATACAACAGCTTGGAATGATTTCTATTCCCGAACATATTTTTTTAGACGTCTTTATTCGTGGAAATACGGATAAAAGCTTTTAGTGCCACAGTAGTTTGTTAATGTGCCAATTTCTCTATACTAGTCGAGTATCTGTCTAATAGTTCGTATTATCGTGATGACGCAATGCGGTTGTGATCGTCCTCTATAGAAAAAACGTCCTCGAGTCTGCGTGTACATAAGTTTCCTTGTAATCCTACTCGAAGGACCATACTCCCAAGTTCTTACAAACAATTTGATCCCCGTAGAATGATGCCAGACTTGTAACTAACTATAGAGGACTAGTTATTACCCGCAGCTTCTCCCGCGAAAAAAGTGTCGATTTGCCATAAAAACTTTCATCCCCATTAAACTCCCTTAGGGGATGAATTTAAAAAAATCCTTCCATGTTCCTTGTCTACATTATAAAGGAAACCTCGGTGCAACATTTCAGCTTTCTAGGTCCAAAGGTTTGGGCTGGGCGTTGATGAGTCAGTCAGTCCGTCGATTTTCCTACTCCTCCGCTATTATTTTCGTTGCGGGATCCAAGACATTAAATCGTTTCTCTGGGACTTCGTCGGACTTCATTGTCTCGGCGCTTTTCTTGTGGTCGCCACTGTTGATTCTGGCTTACAGGAGTTACAGTGGTTTGGGAATAGAGTGGCGGGCTTGTCCCAAAAAAAAAATTAAGTTGGTCCGTCGGGACAACTCTTTTTATTTACACACATAGATACATAGATAGATAAAACAAATCTCAAATACGAATATCAAACAGCTTTTAACATCATGTCCCAAAATACACAACAATTTTAATAAAGAATTTCATTTGAAACTTCAAGTGTAGCTCCAATAACCCTTTTGTTCTAAATCGTGTATAATTACTATGACGTAACATCATCAGAGACTAGCCTAGAGTAGTAGAGTCTAGACGAGCTAGGCCGAATCGATACTCTCCTCGGCTAAGGTCACAATTAATTTAATGCAGCTATAAACACTAGAGTTTTCACATGTAGACGTCACACTCACACTTGTTTCTTTTTATAATGTACATATTACACACACACACATCAACTTGTAAGTATTAATGTGCGTTCGTCCTTCATCTAGGACCGTTTCGGGCAAACTTTTGAAGTGTTTCAAGCTGTGACATCAAAGGTCTTCACATGTCACGTCCCAACGTTATATTACCGAGTTGGATATTAAATAAATGGATAGTTTTCGATCCTCTCCGGATATAATCAAAGGAAAAGTTAACATAATATCGTGTTCTTCCCAATATTGGTTTGGCGGTTTTACCAAAGCCAATATCAATTTCGAGGCATCGATCGATCCAGACTTCAAGAAACTTGCTATAAACAAATATTTGGCGAAAGGTGGTATGGCCACGCTTTCTGAACCCTGGGTTGCACAGACGATAAACTTATCTCATTGCCCTTTAATCTCCGATAAAGTCGAATAGAATTTCATTTTGTTTATACTTGAGACTTCGAGACAAGTCTGACTTTCAACCTAGTCTAGTAAGGTGCCCTTTGTATTTGTCATCTCATCTACATAATGGCTACATTTTATTACTCATGTTCTAAGTACCGAGTTATTACCTATGTTACGAGGGTTTTACTGCTCACAAAATGTTACTTGTAATGCTTAGGACACATCTGCCTTTAATTTTACACCGGACGCGATTTTGTTTTGAGATTGGGGAAGAATCATCCAGTCATCATATTATGAGCGCAGGGCCGCAGGTGTGAAACTATCTTTTTATTAATATCGTGATTATGTTTCGATGTTAATGTGGGTATAATAAATTAATTATGATATTATGTTTTACTGAGAAACAGACAAGGATCCAGTAAACAAATTAATAGATCCTATGTTTAATTTAATTATTTATGCGAATCGCGAGGATTTCGCGTAGAAAATCCTTAGTAATGGTAGTGTAGGTAGTAGGTAATCTTTTAATTGTTATTAATGGAGTTTCTCACGGTCTATCATCAGTATCACTGACGGGCTATAGCGAATAAAAAATATAGCGTGAAGACAATTTGTCTTCCGCTGTTATTATGACTCGCGCTTTGGATTTACATTGTATGCAATGCCTGCAACTTGGTTTTATTTCTTCTAGAACATATTTTTCCTTGTTTTGGGAAATTCTTGGTAAGATGTTATCAGTGTGCTGTGCAGTAACTGTGTGTAGTAACTTTTTACCCAAAGACAAAAAGTTCACATTCCTTTTCCGCACCCTCATTTCGCCAAGTTCGCGTTCTTCGCCTTGTTGTGCGCAGGGGGTTCAAATGTGATCCCATTTACTGCGTTTAACTTGGCGATTTATTTAAGCCCGCTGCTTTTCATTACAAAATTAACCTGCTCTTGACCTGGATCCTAATGTAAAACGAAGAATGAAGTCTGTGGTGGAACGAGCGTGCTCTGAAGATGCCTGTTCACTCTTGTTTTGATGGCAGACGGATTAAATGTAGGATGGAGTCAATTGTTAGACTTGTTATAAAACAACCGTTTCTCTTGTCAACAGAGATGTGAAGCCTGCGACGTCGACGTCTGGACCTACACCTGCGCCGGTCGGCGATGCGCACTCCAGCCTCATGGCCGCCATCCGTCAAGCGGGCGGGGCTGGCCGCGCCAAGCTCCGCTCGGCCTCCGAGTCCACACCACAGAAGGTAAGACATATACATACATACATAAACTTCCGCCTTCTTCCCGTGCCAAATAGGCAGTCGCTTTAAGTAAAATAATAAGTCTGGAAGCCGATCCTTATATACTCCGAAGTAAGAGACATTCCAATAAATTCACAGCCATATTTTGTTCGTCATTTGAACGGTTATTATTGCCCGATGAACGTATAAAAGACTTGAATTTCCAAAAATATGCCGCATGTACACGATTCCTTAGAATGGCTCTGGCTATCATGCCACTGAAAATGTTAATTAATAAGATGACAAGACACAAAAAATTCATTGTGTACATTAGGTTTATTTTTGTAATGAGCTGATAACAATACTGAATGATTTTCACTAAAGTATTTAATGAGAATAATAGACATTAAGATTAGCTCAGCAGAAACTAGTGTCAGAGGTTTACTTAAATATTATAAAAAACAATTCATTAAAAAAACCTCAATTCCCTGAATATCATGTTAAAATAACAAGTTTATCTACGTAGTAATCTGCACATTAATTATATAAGTAGGTATTGTATAGAAATGTCCCGGATCTTTCAGATAAGCACTGAAATATTGCATACTAGTAGTAGTTTACATTGCACAGAAGATGAAAAAAAAAACATCAAACCAATGATTTACAAAGGGAATTAAATTAAAATAACATTTATTTATTCTCGAGCAATTTTGACCCATATACATTATGGGCATACATTACAGACTATCATACATGTGTTAAATACGAATTGTATTAATAAATAGAACTCTTAAAGCTAAGCTTGTGTACAACAATGTCACTTCTTCTTTATCGTGTGGATATAGCTTTACTGCCGTCCATGCGCCTCTGACTTGACTTTATATGCAGTCAAGAAATGACTCTGACGAGAGCCTCCTCAGGTATCAGTCGAGGCTCTTGGCAAAGGCATTGGTAGATACGACCATCGATTGCCACAATAATCTCTGAGTTCACACCCCACATGTCGACAACCTCGCGAGCCAAGTCAAGATACGTGATTTGCTTATTTTTCGCGGGTTTCACGAGGTTCTCGGTCTTTTTATTATGCAAATTTAATTTTCAGGCACGTATACGTAATAATATCGAGTTACCCAGATAAAACAAATAACTACTTTACATTGTGTTAATTTCTATAATTTATATCTAGGTTTTATCTCAAAATTGTAAGCGCCATATCACGCGGAATTTGCTTTTAATTTTAGCTGATCATAGAAGTACCAATTTATAAGTTAATTATGCTCGTGACTTTAATTATGCTCGTGACTTTAATTATGCTCGTGACTACACGAGTAAAAGGTAAGAAATAACGTGTAAATCTTACGGTTCGGAGAAATAGTAATGTCAGCCATTGATGATGATGATGATGACCAATTAACATTTTACGATACGCCCCATTGAATCCGTACATGCGTACAATCAACGGAGAATTCTCTGATGATAAATAGGTCGTAATTAAAAGAAAGTTATAATACAGGCATCGCGCGTCGGTGTCACGGCCACTTGTGAACGCCGAACGTGACGTCTCGGGTCCGAAACCCAGGTCGAGAAAAGTGGGTTTCACCATCAGGATTTTTTAATTTACCAGCTCGGAATCAGGAGCTGTGCGTTGATGGTAATTTGGCAATAGGCCCTAGGGTTGTCCGGTTACATGAGACCAAACATGACTCCTTAAATGTCAGTGTATCGTTCTCTCTCCCTTCGGGCTAAAACATGCAGGCTTTTATATATTAATAACTGATTAAGCATCTACGTAGATTAGGTACCTATGTATTGTAGGTATTCAAGATTAGGTACCTAATCTAATATATTTTAATTACCAAAAAGGGTAATATACACACTACAATTTTCTTTATAATTGCCCGCTGGGGTTATTATAAAGAAAATTGTATAATTATTTTAGTATCAAAATCGCCATGAGATTATGAAGCTTATTTTGTCTCGCAAAATAATTTATTCATGAGTCTAAAACGTTTGCCCTTGTTACTTGATAGACCTGTAGAATCTTGTTATTGCCTAAGATTTTATGTAAATACTTAATTCAATGAAAGGAGATAAATTGAACAATGGGGTGCTGAGAGAGTTTTAAAGCTGTCTTGTCTATCTAGACATTTAACTAATTTCTCTAAACTAAATCGTGCTAGCAACACGAATAATATTATGAACGCAGAATTATTTAAATGCGACCCTAATTAATTTATTCACAACACCGTAATACAAATTTTCCATTTGAACAATAAATTCATTACAAGTTCCAATGTTAGGCAGACATAATACAGACTCTTTGCTTCCGCGTTGACAGAAAACATTTGTTGTTTATGTCTGGCACTCTGACCATAGACACTTGGCAGCTAGCTGTAATTCGAACTGGGATTACACATTGACTTTTACGACCAGTTCGTTGTGAGGGTTAATAGATTTTTCTTTTAAATTGAACTTTGAGACAAATTCTAGTCTTCTATAAATCTAATATTCTTATAAATCTGAAAAGTTTGTGAGTTATTTGTATTGTAATGTGTCAGCGTCTATGGTGATTTGGGGAATCCCCTTTATTTTTGAAGCCACCAGCTTTCATAGAAAAATAATTAAGCATAACGGTTTAGGGTAACTTCTATCCATGACGTAACAAACATAGTAGAGCTACTTATCTATGAACATATTATATGTACGGTAGCATAGCCACAGATTACAGAGCTCTCAACGTACCTCGCGCTAAACATGATTCCAAGTAATCTATTGTTTTCTTATCTAAACTATCTATAATAGTTTCAATTTTTGTGAGTAAAACAACGAAACCTTGGTAGTCGGTACACCCACATAATTACGAACAGTCTGACGGTTCACAGAATCAGCGATAATTGTACGCCAGGCTATTTCGCTTCTAAGAAAGGCCATTATAATAGTGCATGATAACGTTACGATAATGGTATCAGCACCCATTGTGAGCGTCTCCACGTGCTTACTGCATTGTTGTTTACTATATTTTTTTTCTTTTTCCTCATATTTAATGACGTTGGCAGATATGTGCATTTTTGTTCCGGAACATTGTTTTGTTGGTCGATTGATCACAAGCGCCATTGCTGCACTGAGCTTGAGGCCCTGGGTATAATATCCAGATCGAGCAAAATAAGGAGTTTGTCAGCCATGTAGTCTGGATGGCATTATGTATAGGACATAAACAAAACCATGAGTGTACTGGTACCTACACGTCTACCTAACCCTTCACGGATTTACGGCGTGAAGTTGATGGTAATAAACCCCTATGTATATGATATTATGACTGGCGAAATATGAGTGAATTTGTTCTTATACGTCTGCCAAACCCTCGGGGTTTACAAGCGTGCTGTTGTTTTAATGACGTCATGTGATTACGCGAATTTATATTCCGGAACCTTGAATACTGAATACGCTTCAGATTCCACTGTTAAAATTAAACGCGAAATAGCACCGGCGCATGTGTAAACACACCACATTGTGAATGAACAGACGGTTTTTTTTGCGAATGTAAACACTGGCGATTTATGATGGCAACATTGACGTATTCCGATTTTACTTGGAGCTGGAACATTTATGTGTATTTACTGGTCAACAAATTGTTTGCTTGGTGCATCCAACACGTGGAAATTGAACTGTCGAGTCGAGTTAACATTTATAGTGAACCAGGAACCAAGGTTACCGACGTAGCCTGCAGAATCGCCAAACTTAAGAGGCAGTGGGCAGGGCACATTGCTCACAGAACGGATCGCTAATAACAAATCGCGAACCGGAAGACGTTACGTTGGAAGGCCTCCCACTAGGTGGACCGATGACCTGGTGAAGGTTGCGAAGATCCGCTGGATGCCAGACGCACGGTGCTGGTCAATGCGGTGATACTTGGGGAAGCTCTATGTCCAGTAGTGGACATCTTTCGGCTGTAATGATGATGATGGTGTGCTGGGTCAAAATAAACCAAACCACACTAACATTTGTCCCATTTTCTGAAGTAACCAGCTCAACTGAACTAAATGAATAGGTTTCCATTATTATGTGAGTTAAATTCAGTACATACATGGTACAATTTCAAACAGATCTCTCCAGGGGCCTGCCCTGTATTTAGTATTCAAACAAATACATAGTTAATTAAGTTTACAAACACTAAATATTCAACACGTTAAATCGAAATTCTCGTGGAAATTCCTAATGTGGAGCTGTAGTTTGTTGCCAAATAATACTCGTATATAATATGAACGTGAGGAACTATTAACAATTTAGAATTTAGAGTTTAGTAAGTTAGTTTGATTAGGAAAAGTAGAACTGTACGGGTTTGTACTTATTTCTAAAGATCGGGGCTGCGGGTTGTTCGCAAGAGATACCGCGACCTCGACATGAAGGGCTAAGAAGGAACATGGGTGGTTTTTAGCCAGTAGAAGTGTGACACTCCCTTTCGCTCTGCCCAAGAGCGGGAGGGTTATTTGATGATTTTCCATCCGCCAAAAAAAAAAGGGGTTAAGAAGGGGGGATAGAAAATATTCTATGTTATGCGAGACAGACTATCAAACATCCATTCATCCAAACGTTTGCATTCATAATAGTAGAAAGATGAATTGACAGGCATAAACTTAATAACTCTTCTAAATAAAGAATATGTCTAAAAGTCATGCATACTAAAATCACATTGTTATTTCAAAGGTGTACCGGCTGTACGGTCTTGCAAAAGAGCTTTGAGTCTCGTAAATGCAGTTATTATCCGTACGAACGAGAAAACATCGTTGTAGCGTGGGTTGTACCGACTATCTAATCTTTGTCGCAGATTGTACAAGATAACGCTTTGATTCATAAAACATTTTTGTTTTGACTCTGACTCATTTGATTCACTGCTTTTTTCGATCGTGACCCGCGTACTTACTTTTTTGGGAGTTTCCAAGTACCCTTTAATCTTACACGGAGATTTATCCACTCCTGAATTACGGGGAATTCGAATGCGTTTTTCCAATGCTAAAAAATCTTGTTAATTGAGTATGTATCAGACGTTTTTTCCTCACTTGTGATAACATCGAGGTGGTCGGACATTAGTTGCTGTTTAAATTGCACTTGTACGTGTGAACTGTGATTAGGTGAATTTATCGTCTTCGCAGATTGCGACAGTCTGTTGTTTAGAAGTGACAGGTTGATAGAGCGAACGACATTACATTGTATTTATCAGGTTATAAATATAATAGTTACTATACCACGGAATTCGTGGTAGGCAAAAGGCTGTTCCATAGAAATAAAGGGTGTAAAATTGTAAATACACCCATATTTTAACCAAGCCGAGAGGCACTTGTTCATTCCTTCATTATGTTTTTTTTTGTTCTGAATCATACCTGGGGGAACCTTCTAGCTACGGAAGGTAAGGAGGTCAAAGTTCCAACTTTTTCATAAGTTTTTTAATACTTTCATGACCCCTTTGTTATTCAATATAACCTACCAGCACAATGTTTTAGTCCGTTACATTGAATCCACCATGAAACGCAATTTTTCACCCAATATAAAAGACGTTACCCAACAATAATTTTTGACGTAGGGTTCCTTAGTTTGATGTACAGAATGCTCGGTTGAAGGTTTCCTGAAGACGGTCCATTTACACCTTGAATACCGTTCCTATTTTTTGTGTAGGTAGGTGAATATCACCTAAAATTAAATTATACGCTATTAAAGCGATGGATACAAAAGCTAAACAAGTAATTAACCTACTTGTTTTGGTAATACTTACTGCGGTACTCAGAGATATTTAATAATTACTTAAGTCGTCACTTAGTAAGATTTAACATACTTTTGTATGACAAAACTGTCAAAACCTTGATGGCCTAAGTAATCATTAAAGATCTCTGAGTGCGGCAGTTAGAGACATTAATTAGGTGAATGTTTATTTTACCTAAAATATAGACTGACACGCAGCAGCTATGGTTTGCAATGGCGGAAATAATCTTTCTAACATGTTCCCTGAAGTTCGGTTCACGCCATCATAGCAACGAACCGCGAGGATACAAAGACAAGACAGCAATAAAATGTCTTCCCAAACATTTATTTAGCGCGCGTCGTGTGGTATCGATCGTCTTGCAGTAGTGATGCGCGACCTAATCTGTTACGTTACAGTTACGACACTCCGATATTTTGGAACAATACAAACAAATACCATAAATACTTGGATAGATACAAAAGTACCGACTTCCGAGTTAATGGATCGTACCGTACACGTTGTCCTAAATTACATGATCAATCAATATATTGCAAAAGGAGGACAGAAAGATTACAAATTAGGTACTTAATTTCTAAAATTTTGTCTTTTGTCTACCGTCAAATGTGTTAAATAAGATCATGGGAGGGAATCGGAATCTTGAACGTAGAATATAAACAATAATTTGTAACCAAACAAGAATTGTTAACATTTTAATTGAAGGACAATTAGGATCTTTTAAGACTATCAATAAAATTGAATTATTGCAAAAATACATTTAAAATTTCGCCCCAATTTCACCTCCACGGTCCTATTTACTCCGTTTTGACTATAAGCCACGATACTGACAGTTGTATCGATCAAAAGTATCGATACGATACATGCAAGTCTTGTACATCCCTATCTCACAGTTTAACGGAATCCGCGCTTCTCATCATTCCACTTTGTTGTGCGTTTCCAGCTAACATTGTGTATGCTTCCAGTTACCGCATGCATGTATGCATCTCTGTGCCTTCACGTGATTTGTCCGTATATTCTAATTGGGTTTAAATCTCTGAACCTACTGTACTCAAGGAGAATGCGGAACAACACCAACCTTCTATGAATTCAATGTTTTTTGTGGCACAACCATTTGATATTCTGTGAATCAGATAATTGTATGTTAGACATTACTTACGCAAAAAAAGCATGGCTTTGTGATAAAAATGTGGCTTTAATGTTGTACTTCCTAAAATGCGTGGGCTTTTATGTTATGAAATTCAGCCTGAATCAGAATTTTACAACACAAGTTTTCCGCGTCTAAAATGTGTGGCGATTAATGTATGTAATATCCTCTAGAATAAAACTCTTCTACGAAATATTAAAATCATGCGCACGTCTGTTTGCCAATACCACACACCTTCACGAGAGTGCCAAATCTATACTAATATTATAAAGCTGAAGAGTTTGTTTGTTTGTTTGTTTGTTTGTTTGTTTGAACGCGGTAAACTCTGGGACTACTGGTTGGAATAGAAAAACTCTTTATGTGTCGGATAGTCCATTTATCGAGGAAGGCTTTAGGCTATATAACATCACGCTACGACCAATAGGAGCGGAGCATAAATGAAAAATGTTGCAAAAACGGGAAAAGATATTCCTTTTTGAGAGCTTCCGTTGCGTGCGCTGCGAAAACGGTTTAAGTTACGCAAATACCATGTATGAAAGAATTGTTCCTCTTTAAAAGTTCTAAAAAAAAGTCCGCGACAGCATATGTCTATCTTTTAAGATTGACTCACTGTAACCATTTTTTACTATTAAAATGTTAGGTTAAAAAGAATGATATTTTGCGAAGCTTATTTAACCCATATGGTATTAATCTATATCTAAATAAATGTGTTTGTTAGCACAGAAATTTAATATAGAATATTTGTGCCCTTTACTCTATACAGTTTAAACAAATATCTTAGAAGATATCGCAATGTAAAAATATCCGCGCGACAAAATAATTAAGCGCGCGGCAGTCATTCGGTCCGGTGCGGTAGGTTAGTGGGGATTCTGGCCTCCGGGGACTCCGGAGAAATTCATATTCAAAATATTTACTGCACCATAATGTTTACAAGGTGTTACTGTATATTTAACAGTAAGAGATACCAATAGTAATTCACACTTTAATATAATCTAAACTAATATTATAAAGAGGAAAGATACGATTTTTTGTTTATTACGATTTAACTCAATTTATGTTGACATTTTGTTATAAGCTATATTATGTGACGCAGACGAAGTTGCATGGGTCAGCTAGTCTGTGATATGTTAGTAACAGCTGTTAAGTAATCAATGACCAACAGCAAACAAGCAAAGATTTCGTAAAATAATGTTTCTTAATATTTGCCTTATACGTAGCAAAACCGAACGCTCCCAAGATCGGTCCTCGGCTTCAGACGACTTATCGTTCCCGAGAGCCATTGTATCCACGTCTTACCGGTAGTTTCCTAAAAACGGACTCACTTATCATCATTCTGTGAGCATACTCGCTCACAATTTATTATTAACGCGTGGGCCTGAATGGACTTTAACATTTACGTGAACACACGGAATAACTGAATGGCCGGTTTGTATTAAATACGCACCCCACGTTCGCTACAATTCCGTTGGGGCCTTAACTTTAGCTGAAGGGTTAACAATGACGTCACACGTTGACATTTAGCACTAAGCCCAGATCGCATGGATGACTAACTCCGCTAATAAAGAGTTTTTGCTAAGCTCCCGTCCGTGCGAGGTACAGTAACGCATATTACATCCATGTCTTACATATGAACAGGTTCCAAGAAGAATTGTTGATTTCCAAGTATAGTTTTTGTGGTCACAATTATGTGTATCGTTCGGGATTTTTTCTTCGACACCGTAATAGGAGCTACGAGCGGTAACCGCGGGATGTGTTAGTTATTATAACAGTGCGAATGGATAACATGAGGAATTGTAACCCGCAGGAACGGAGCTTTTATTGTTGAGTCCAGATATAAGTCGTGTAAAGAGGTTGAGTTTTTTTAGAATAACCTTGCGTAAAAACAGTGGACATAGTTGAAAAAAAAAGAAACCGTACACAGCTTGCACAGCCACATCCAGATACTACAATCTATCAAACTTTAATGGATTTTCAACTTTACAGCTAAATCATTACTACTCAAGCAAGATTGCTTGTGAAAGTTTGACAGTTTCTCGGGTAGCTTGATGTATGGCGTCTGTACATTTTTAACCAGTAAAACTGACTTATTAATACAAAGGACAGTTTGACTACTCGCTCTAATTAAATTAGCTATTGCCAGTTGGCGCCTTATGCTGTGACAAATGTTCATCTATTTAAAGATCCGTACGTTATTATTAGTGACCTAACTAACGTCTAGTGGGCGCCAAAGCTCTTCACAGAGGATGCGATCGGTCAAAGTCCTCACGGATTCTGAGAAAATACTATCGGATCTGTGATTACTACTAATCGCGTATAATTAAACCCACGCTGCAGAGGTGCCAAAACATTGGTTAATTCAGCGTAATCCCCAAGGTACCTGTCAGAATATAAACGTCATTCGTACATTAAATGTCAATACCGGAGGGCCTGAAGTAACGCCTTGACAAAGTGACAGCGGTAACGATGAGAAGGATATTCTCGTCTCTCAAGGGTATATTTATTTGTCAAGTTATCATTTCAAGTTGATGCCAATATTGCTTGAAAGCGATCCGTAACGTAAACACGGTCTACTAACATTTATTCAATCATGAAATACGATTATTCTAGAATGGTTTAAAGGTATAAATCGTCTAAATCCGTTTGGATTGGATCGATCTGTCTAGACTCCAGGCACCGTTTGTTCTGTACGTGTCTAATTTATCAAATTACTAGATTAATATTTGCCTTAGTGAAAGGATAGAAATTGATTAAATAGCACTTTCGCATTAATTTTAGTTTTGACGTTAAATCCGGGCGTTTATCTTTGTTGAAAATCTGTGCTTGCTTGTTCTTCTAATACAGGCTAAACTGGTACCAAATTATACAGCGAATGCTTTATTATAATCGTATTTAACTTGTCGCCATTCCGCAGTGGTCGGGCGGACTGCATTCCGGTCGGCTGGGCCAATTATACGGCACATTTCAGATGTTTGATTTGCCACGGTCCGACCAGGCGCGGAACAAATAGGGATCTACCGCGTATCGTGACGGACTTATAATGCCCTTTATACTTTGCTTATAAGGACTCACAACACACACAATTCTATTATAGTTGGTCCTTATGTTCCGCTTATACAGACTGTGGTTTTAAGAACGTGGGTTTGCACAAATAACATCAAATTGATCTTTATTTCACAGAAATTCAACGTAGGTGGCGCTTACTGATCAGAAATATCTTTTTGAATGTCAATTTTATTTTTTGGTACCACTTTCAAGCATAATTTTGGGCATAAAAGTTGTAGATTTCCTTATAAAATTAAAAACACTTTGTAGAATATAAATTCGATACTGCTAACACATAAATACTAAGTTGCAGGAATTGTAGGCGTCGCATGGCGGGCTTGCGAGTGGGAGCGGGTATAACAATAATTTATACAACACCTTTTTGACCAAAACTTCTCTTGCGGAAATTAATTTGGTTTAACTAAAAGGCAATTGTATTGCTCATATATAACCAATTAGGACCTTTTCAAGCACTGAGGGCAAAAGGCGACAAATCAAAAGCCAACTTTCGGTTGAAATAAAGCCGACACCGACATACGCCAAACTAACAACAATTCTGGGGCATAGAGCAACACACAACGGCAAATTCCTGCAGAACATAAAGGCACACGATGTATATCCTCCTTCTGTCAGACGCAAATGACAATGGCGAGGCACTCCTTCAATTCGGGCGCTAGGTTGGAACTGGGACGTGTCCATTGTCACCAATAATAGCCGATTGGTTGCGGCTTGCCCCCTGCGGCCTTTACTACAAATGGGCTTGTTGAAATTTCCAGGCAGTTTTCGGAATTTTGTTTTTAGAAGTATTTCGTCTATGTTGTTCGATAACGCATACAATTTGAACGCGATTTTGTAAATACGCAACTTGTCACGTTTGCACATTTTTAGTTTTTGGAGCACCGAGTTGTTGTTTGCCTATTTTCCTGCCTGTCCGTAATACATGATAATTATATTTCTTTAGGAAAATTCTAGTTGCATTTCTCATTCGACTGGGGGCGTTTTCTACGAGTTTATGTATATTGTGGTTTGCAATAGGAAAATACAAAGAATAGTAGTGAACAAATGCCAATTTAAATATCATCATCATCGTTTGCCTAGCATATTCAGAGCCGATTTAAATAATAGTTAGTATTTAAATTATTGTTCATGCGGGCAGAAAATTCTTCTGCTAAAAGGGCGTCAATAATAACTCTCTGTACAAGTCTTGTCAACAATTAATTATGTAGCCAATTTACTCTCGCTTGTTCAAAAACCTACTAGACACAATTAGCGCTCAATTTTAATGAACATAATTGTATTCTTGTCGAACGTTTGAAGTTATAGTAAGTATTTAGTCAGTAGTGCTCTCGCTATTATTTGAACACAGTTGCTATGTCTTAATTTGCCAGAATTCCCGGCATCAACAGCACAAATAGCTTCTCGTACATTGTACAGGATACGAAGACGAACATATTGTGTAACTGTGTTGCCAGCAACAAATGTATTCAGCACATTCCAACTCATGAATTTTTTCCTCGTAAAATATCCCGGCAAGGTTGACAATGCTACGAGAAAGGAGATGGTTTCCTCGAAGTGGTCTCCGTTAAGGTAATGAGTGAGATAAGGTCATAATATATCTGTCAGTGGGAGCTGGCTCCGGCTGGCGTAATGGTGCAGATGGACCACTTCCACACTTCGGATCTGTACTTTCTTGCACGTTAGATGGGAGGGCACTTATTTCGAGAGCCTGGGTCTTGTCTGAAAATGAGCAAGTACAGTCGTTGAGTTGGTGATTAATGATGCTGCTAGTTTTGCCGAGTGCTTCTCTTAAGTATTTCATGTAACCCTCAACTGGATGTTGAGATAAATTAATGACTGAACAACAGGATCTGAAATGCGAGAAGAATCTGATGTGTTTGTTTTAGGTAAAATTGCGGAGAGTATACCAGTCGAGTCTCATCAAGGATCGACGATACGGCATTTGTCTGCATTAGAAGTGCCTACAAATTGAGAGTTATTTGAGATTGAGAGGCACTGCAATTCTTACATATTCGTATTTCGGAATTTTACATAAGTCGGCCTTGTTCGGTTTACATAATTTATTTATATCGTACATCTTATTTCTCCGAACAAGACGAGTCGTTGCCATAATAAAACTCCGACAAACAGGCTTTTTATTCAGAAATTCCACGGAAGTTCCAAAAAACGGATTAATTAATATACTTCGTTGGAAAAAATATGCATAAAATATTTGTGAGAATTAATATCTGGCTATTTAGTTTTATGATACAACAAAACTGGAAAGAGCCGCAACAGGGTTATTTCCAATAAACGATTAAATTGATAAATTATAAAGAATATTATGATTTGTCATTTCTAGTAGGACTGTTCTAGATAATTGCGTGCCATTGACCTTTAGTTGTCAGTGTGATAAGTTTGTACAATAGATACGGCTTCTTCGTATAGCAATGATTGCGCGCATGCAGTTCGGAGCTATCATTCGTCGCTTTAATTAATAAATGTTTATCAGCGAGTGACGCCCGCGGCGCTAGCGAGAATACTTGTCGGAAGTGAACCGGTTAGGAGGAACCAAGGTTCATCATTATCTTCTAATAATTATAGTTTTATTATTTATATACATTAGCCAGCTGCCTACCTACCCGTTGGGGCTGCGGGTTGTTCGAAAAAAATACCGCGGCCTCGGCGCAAGGGCTAAGAAGGAACATGGGTGGTTTTTAGTCAGTAGAAGTCTGCCCTTTCGCTCTGCTCAGAGCGGGAGGGGTTAATTGATGATTTCCCACACTCTAAAAAAAAAAGGTGTACCTACCTATCTATCTATTAGATATAATAGCTGCGTAGACATAAATCAAATAATTGCTTGAAAATACCTAATTTAACCTATCTTTACAGTGAGAATAGAAACAGGAAAAATCTTAATTTTTCCTGTTGACCCAACCATTAAGTGCCTTAATTAAGTTCAACTGGATGGATTACACCGAATATAACCGAATGTTGTACCTAATCGTTCGGTTTGCGATAAGACTTATCGCCATTGTTTTTGCTAACGTACGACGTACGTTGGAACATAATATTTACTTACGAATTTGTTATCTACGTCACTAAGTTACCATTTAAGTACAACCGATGAAACTCCGAAATTTATCATTATTTATCATTTATCACTGTTTATGAGTTAAACGGCCAACCAGGGCTTTAGTCCACGATATCGCCAAAATCGCAAACATCTGGAAAAGGGACGCACAGAACCGGGAAATGTGGAAGAAGAAAGGGGAGACATATACCCAACAATAGGTGATTCCAGGCTGATATGATGCTGATGAGAAAGACCTGACAAAGCCTATGTCGATTGCGTGATTAGCGACTAGGTCCCAATCTGACCAATGAGATCAAGCTATTCAGTCACAAAATAGAAATTTTCAACCAATGACGATGTTATCAATGATCCGATGCATGGTGAGGGTGTGAAAGAAAAGATGAATGGATTGTGTTAAGAATTATATTAAAAAGAAAGGAGAGGGTGACGTCTGACAGGGGAGAATAGAAGAAGAAAACGTGTTGCGCCGACCCCAAGGAGAATGGGACAACTGCAGGAAGATGATGACGATGCTTGATGATGAACATGCTATACTAGCGCCATTTGTTTCAGTTCCATCCCCATTGACGTTACATCACAAGTATAAATGAATGCCTGCACTCAATTAAAATTTGTAAAAACAAAAGTTATTAAAGGGTATTTTCCTTCCTTTTGTCTTACGGTCTACGGGAAAGGATTTATTTTAACAAAGGAAAGGGGAGTCACGTTGCTTCCTCACCGGAGAGACTGAGTCGTGACGTACCAACAATAGCTTTAATTTAGACAGAAACAATACGCATCACGTTGCCCGACGAAAACAAGGATGTTTGAAACATGGCGACCAAATAACAAAACATTGGCTGGTTGAGCTTCCGAAATGGGAGTACTTATTGCGTGCTTTGCAATTACGCAGCGGATCGTTTCGTATTTTTTTCTGCTTTCTTTGTTTTATTCGGTGTATGTACTGAAAAATCGTAATATTTAGTGTTAGGTAAAGTACTTTGAGTTGTACATGAGTAAATGATAGCGTGACGGTTGGCAGAGGAGAAGAAGAAAACGTATTGGGCCGACCACAACACAAGTAACATGGGACAAGGTCAGAAAGATGATGATGAAAGAAGTATGTTGTGTTATTTTATGTTAATAAAATTATGCCGCCTATAGGCCTATGCTCTCAAAACGGTGAAGGAAAACATCGTGAGGAAACCGGCATGTCTTAGAACCAAAAAATTCGAAGACATGTGACATCTTCCAACCCGCACTGGGCCCGCGTGGTAGATTATAGCCCATCCCTCTCCTAGAGAGGAGGTCTGAATCTCTGCAGTGGGAGCATTATAGATAAAATGAGCCTATGACCTAACTTTACGTCCCGTCGAGAAATATCTCGTGAGGCATGCTGGTTTCAGGGCTGCGGGCCCCGTCGGGGCGGCGGGTTGTTCGCAATAGATACCGCGGCCTCGACATGAAGGGCTAAGAAGGAACATGGGTGGTTTTTAGTCAGTGGAAGTCTGACACTCCCTTTCGCTCTGCCCAGAGCGGGAGTGGTTATTTGATGATTTGTAACCCCACAAAAAAAAGATAAATTTCACAAAAAATGTTTACCAACAGAGAGAGCAGCGTATCCTTGTAGAGCGAAAGGGAGTCCTTTCGCTCTGCCCAAGAGCGGGAGGGGTTATTTGATGATCCACCCGCCAAAAAAAAGAAGTACATGAATCCGAAAACTCAGAGGTGCCTGTCTGGGGTTCTAAATGAGATCTCCGACTCGGCAGTACGACGGTCACATCACTAGGCCATAACTCCTTTCTACTAAATAATTTCTGATCGATTGACATTATGTCTAGGCCTTCGGAACTTGCCTTTACAATGACAGTCACAAAAATCGATAGTAACAGGAAAATTGGAATTGGTAGAAACGATTTCTACTTTCACTAGTTTTTGTGTCTAGGTTTCTATATTGACGAGGTTTACATATATTATATACGCGGCCAAGTCCACCGTTATCCAATATAATAATATTATAACTGGCACTTAGTAACTTTTTACCCTAAGGTACTTTACTTAAGGTAGTACTTAGGTACTTTTCACTTAATACATCTCCAGCTAAAGGGATTTTAAGAATCGTTTATTTTTATTCCAACAGGATTCTCAAAGTAAATTCTCAAAGTGATTCCGTGAAATCATTGGGATTTGGTTTCCTCAATAAAGTACAATATGCATTCATCATTATACTTATTTGGTTAGCCGATCCTTTTTACAAGAAGTGATAATATTATAATGATTTCGTTGGAATACCTTATTTATAAAGTTTTACCTAACTAGTAATTTATTACCTACGCCTAAACCCACATGGACCGTTTTATAAAAATCTTTGTGTTAGTATACGCCTCCTGCCTCATGCTTTACCTAAGTAAGCTTTCCTGAGATAACAAACATAAACGTATACCTTTTTACCTTATAAGTAGAAACTTGCAACTTGATAGGTAGGTACTGCTACTCCTTTTGCCTTATCTATTCATTCATTCATTTGCCTTTTCCATTCATTCGTTCTTTGTACCTCTTAAAATACAGAATTACAGGTTATCCTAGCTTACGAGGTAGAGTATTATTCTTGTACAGAATTTGCAACATGAACTATAAAATGTATTCCTAAACCAAATATGAAACTGTTATTCAAACTCTGTATGTTTTTTGGATAAATAAAGATTATATTTATTATTCATCAGATACTGAAATGAGTACTCCGCTTCTGAACTTTCTGAAGTTTTTCGAAAAGCTATCAGATTATTCATTACATAACAGTTCTATTCACGAGGATCCCTATTATGTGCACGTTAAGTATTAAAATTGTTCGGGATAGATTATCATCTCATTGTTTGGCAGCCGCCTCTGAAGCCGGGGTTATTGGCACCATCGGCCATCGCCCACTGACAATCGCCACGATGGCCGATTCGATGAACTGTCGACATGTTCTGTCTACCTACAATGTACTCTTAATTAACAACTATAATTTCCTCGTATCATGATATTCATGATACAATTGAAACGTAAATGGGGAATTTAGACTAGGTTTTTTTAAAAATATTTGGTCTAATTCATGCATATAAATTTATTCAAGGCATATACTATGGTCTGTTCTCAGAAGGCAGGTGACGTACCCTCATTGTTAATTGTCGTTGGAACTATTTCGAGCACTTGGCCTAGTTCTCAATAGTAATACATATCTACATACCTTTTAGACGTCGCAAATTAGTAACACAATTTGGATACGATTCCCCGAAGCGATCCGCCTGCTAACGTGTCAAGGTATCAATTAATGATGAGCAAATATTTATGTTAATTTATAAGTAGGTACGCTTTTATATATTCCTTTCGGTGACAAGCTTTTAGCAGCTTGAATGTTTAATGTGGACTAAGTGTTCGAGACAGAATCTTCAGTAGAACTGGGACGTACTGTGCGGAAACGATTTGGAACACTTAGCGTTAAAATGTATCTTATGTTTCACATGAACTTTCGTGATATGAGTTACATCTGGGTACTACGTACTGGTTGTGTAGTCACTTCAGATTTGGCGGCAACTGTGGTCGTTTTGGCAATATTTTGAATAATATTTGCCTAACAGATTTAAAAATGTAAGGATAACCCAACATAGTTGGCAAAGGAAAGTTAGACATAATGATGAATGATGAAAATCATAAGGAAAGGTCTTCAATGATGGTCTTCTTGTCCATAGCAAATGTTTGAGTTGATATTTACCTCCAGCTAGCCAAACTTCAATTCCTTTCTTTTGTCCATAGGGCGGTTCTTCACCAGGCGGCGGTGACCTGATGGCAGACCTCCACGCAAAGCTGTCGATGCGAAGACGCGGCATCTCCGGGGCTGAGCGGTCAGGAGGCACCGTACTCCATACCCTGGCCAGTGTCATACCAGAACCCGACCAGTCTTCACCACGGTCGTCCAGCGAAGACGACTGGGAATAATTTGGACGTGACCAACCTCCTCGGACGTAACAAAGAGAAGATTTCTATTATTACCTTTAACCATGTGTAAGTGGTCATAGGATTGAGAGGTTCTTGCTCTGCAACGGAATAGATGTGTAACGAAACCTAGGAACAATTTCTTCGTCTTAAAAACACACCAGACTATTTTTGTTGAACAAGAATCTCGCATATCTAAAAGCATTAGTACCTACCTATATCAATGTTAACATTTGTGAACTCAGTGTACCTGCAGATTATAAAGAAAACCGGGTAAAACCAAAAGCAAAGGCGAAAGAAAACTGTTAGTGCTATCCTTCTCTCACGATTTGTAGGAAGGGCGCCAGTAAAGTCCGAGTGAGTATTAATTCTTTAAATAAAGTCGTTACAGGAATACACGATCGATATAAACAGCAAGTCCTCTGAGTTCACGGACGAAACTCATCGATATTTCCTCCGGGCAATGCTCGACTGTAATTATACTCATGAAAATGAGTATTTGTTAAGTTTCAAATTATCGAAGAGTATAACTTATTTTTTTAAATTTGAAAGAAAATTGTTAAGTCAAAAGAAATTATGTACATTTTAAACAAAAAAAAAACGTATATTTGTCGTTATTACTGCTTATATTTCGCACATGCGTAGTATTTCTTCCCCGGTCTCCAATTAAGAGGTTCTCTTAAGATAATTTTCTCGGTACGGCCATCTGTATGTTCTAAGTAAAAACACATTAATTTGTTCTCCGAAAACTCGTTATCGATTGTTGGTCGTATAATAGGTGTATTTATGGTCATTCCGCATTAGGTTTTTATGTAACTGTAATCTTCATACCTTCTCGGAAGCGGACTGGGACATACAATTCTGAATCGATTAAATTTGACCTTTAACTCGTCCGTTTTCGAATACTTCGAACATCTAATTTCAGTATAATTCAATGTTTTATAATATGAACAATATTATGAAACAAAAACTATCAGAATATTTACACGAGCTGTGTTTATTTCAAGTAGTGCAGTCGCTTCCTACGATTTTCCTCAATTCTCGGTACGTTCACAAAATATCTTCGTGGTCTCGGAAAGCTATGTAAAATAACAGTTAGAAGATTTACGAAACGTTTTCCTTGTTCTGGGGTATAATAGTTGATGTTGACCTATAATTAAATTTCAATTAGTCTAGTTAGAAATTAAACTGTCGTAGTCGATGTTTGAACATGGGTCTATTATGTGTGGTGTTGCTAAATTACTGGGAAAATGGTAGGATTAAACAGAAATTATATACGTATGTTATGTCTACCGGCGGACTGCGAAAGGCTGAATTGATTGATTGGAATAATGTTATATTGCGATGTTGTGGTGAAGTCACACGAAAATACAACGAACTGAAAGGAAATTCAAGATAAATTTCACGCCCGTTGGAGCTGCGGGTTGTTCGAAAGAGATACCGCGGCCTCGGCACAAGGGCTAAGAAGGAACATGGGTGGCTTTTAATCAGTAGAAGTCTGACACTCCCTTTCGCTCTGCCCAGAGCGGGAGTGGTTATTTGATGATTTGTAACCCCACAAAAAAAAAGATAAATTTCACAAAAAATGTTTACCAACAGAGAGAGCAGCGTATCCTTGTAGAGCTGTATCCTAACTAAGGTAAATAAGTTAGTGTTTCCGGGTTATCGAATAATTAAAAAACATTATATAACGTCACTGTTATTGTAAACAATTCAAGCGTCATGCATGAGTCACGTCGCCGTCATCGTAAGGAAAACGTCACTCGCCAACACATTCTAATAACTGTTAAAGTCGAACTTACGTTGGGATTTACCTAGGTAATTATAGCGAATCTGTTAAAAAATATTCGTAAAATGTAAATTAAATATTTGTGATTGATGAAATTATGACGTAACGTTACGTAAAAACAATGAGATTTGATCGGTTTCACAAAAGCACAATACACGTTTCAAGTGAATTCAACAAGTAAGTAATTAAAGCGAATCATAGGAACAATCCAATTTAACTCGACGGTAGTATTCCGTGAAGTTTTTAATAGTCGAGTTCTATTCACAAACAGAGATTGGAAAAGGGCTCTCGTTCCGGGAGGTTATTACGATAATCGTATTTCTCACTAGCGACTATCTCGCTTTCGTTTCTAAGAAGGTGCTCGGCCACATTAACAGTGTTCCCCGCAAACTATCAACTGGTTCGACTGATTAGCATTTCCAGAATTGAGAAAAAGCTGCCTCGGTAAAACGATCGAGTTCGCCCTGTAATCGAGTTGGGACCATTTCTAATCGATGAGACAAATTCATAGACAATTGGCCTAATAAGTAAGGAAAATAAATTATAAACCCTAGATTTGAATCTGAACAGAGGTGAATGTAAGAATTCATTAATATTCATTGCGAACGTCATTAGTCGTGATGTGTTCTAAAATTAACATCGAACAAGCTGAATAAACAGGATGGAATGTAGGTTGATAGGAGCCTGTGATGATCGTGCCTCAGTGCCACAGGTACTAAATATATAACGACATAGGAAAGAAAGATAAAACTAAAATATTTCGGTGCCCAATCTATAATGTAACTGCATAGCACGAAGTAAATGTAAGGTCAAGCAAGACTGGTTTGTGTATAATAGAGAACTTGTTTGGAGGTACGCAGTCAGCGGTATTTCACGGCAATGTATTGGCAATGAATGATATTACGCATAAATCGTTGCGAATGTTCCCACTTTGCCGGTGAACTGTCTACACCCGTGTGCGTCACTCACTGTACTTACGTAGAATTTCTTTACGCTGTTGAAATTGAAACGTTGTTCAGATTTTATCAATTATTCGTCTAGATTAAATGTTTAAAGTAAATGTTTGAAATTATAATAAATTAAAACTTTAGCTCTGTGTATGGTTCATAGACAACGTGTTTTCGAAAATTTGTCTTAATGTATGCTTGCTCAAAAATCGACGTAGGTACCTGATAACTTCAAAATTATTCGAAAAAGAGACCTACGTAAAGCCTACGTAATCAACTTATTGTCTGCTATAAAAAGTGGCGAAAATTAATTGTTCCTTTCTTAGAATATTGATTCGTCGTTCAAAGTCTGTATGTCAACAGTTTTATTGATTTCACCAGAAATTACGGAAAGTTTTGTATTAATATGAATTTTATAAAAAATGTTTAAATGATCTTCGATCTAGTAAGTCTTAGATGGTATTTAAATAAAGAAAAACGCAGGGTCGTACTAAAAAAACGAATTACAAGCATAAAACGTAGGTAATTTAGGGTGTTAGGCTGTAAGCCTTTTTCTCATTGACGTGCTCATCACATGGACTGTATCGGGGAACGTGATGAGGTTTCAAATGAGAATTAGGTAAAATGGCGGCGAAATGTGTGAGCTTTGTCGTTTTTATTTTGTTTTGGTCATTAGTATGCGCCGGCGACGCGTGCCGACAGTTATTCACGTGAGCTTCGTTACGTTACAACGATTAGGGACAGAAACTGTTTGCTAACTTCTTCGATAAGCTTCTCTTAAGCTGTTAATGTTGGTGTCTTAATGCAATACAAAAAAACTTTTCTATCTGTCTAAGAATAAGGTCCTAATTGACGTAATTTTTAAATATTATTATAAGTGGAATGTTTGTATGAGATTGTCTATTTTAGGCATTTTTTTTTCAATAACTGTTGTTAAGTTTTGTAATTGCTTACATCAATTAATTAGTAATAATCAGTCAACGTTAAACTGACCATTAAAACTGTTGTTTTCCGGTATCACGTGTGCTATAAATAGGTACTACATTAAACCTCAAGTTTTTTCTACATAAGTGTCCTTATACAACGTATTTATATCAGCGACCTTAATACCTTAGCAATAATCCCTCTGTTATTTCAAATTGAAGGCATGCTTCGAATAATTCATGCGTTTATTACATGAATTGCAGTTTGAACCTTACGTGTAACACAATACGGTGTACAGTATCTTCAGAGTGGGATTTAGATGGGTTACGAGTTCCGTTGAAATTAATGTTCCGCTCGAGCCGTTGGAATATGAAAATAATAGAAGTATTGTTTACAAGAAACAACGAAAAGGTCTAAAATCACAAAGTAACAGTGTAGTTTTCGACGTTGAAGCTTTGTTGAGATCACTACTCGCTAGTTTATGAAACATCCGAGTAGTAGATAGGTACCTATGTCTTAGATTTTTTTTTGTCTATTCCGGATAAGAGTTAGTTTACTAAAGATGTCGATCTTTAGGATTATGTACTACGTTGAAAGAACTATTTCTTATCCTGTCTTTAATGTTATCTAAGAAGGTTTGTTGTTATACAAAATTCACGTAGTTTTTCGTGTTCTGCTTGAGTTTTGTCGATATCACATGTCGAGTCAATGTCGTAACATTTCCGCAATAGCTTAGAAGCCGGGTCTTGCCTGTTACACGTCAGACCTCAAAAGCTATCGTTCTGTGCGATTTCCTATAGTTTTAAATTAGCTATGTAAGTTTCAAGCCGGAAATTGCTTTTCCTACTTTGGAGTTGGGTCGATACGAATTGAAACTTTACGAGCGAGCTTTTCAAAGTAGTCGGCACGACACGACACGACATTTCAAAGTCTAGAACGTGCATAGAGAAGCGACGCGGTTTGCTAGTTAAAAGCATATTGCACTTTACTGGAAATCAACCGAATCTGTGTGAAAATTCAGTTCAGTTTGTATCGATTCACTTCCTATCGAAAAGTTCTATAATCTAGGCTGAATTGCACAGTTACAACAGAGATTATGTAAAAAAAATATAACGCAGCTGTCCGTGTGTGGGTGCTTTACATAATGCCATTGTTTTAGCTTAAATATATTAAAAGTTAAGTTTTAAATCGGCCAATTTTATATATTGATAATGAAATCGCTAACGTACAAGTTAAGTGACTTATACTGCACTTGAGGCTACGCCAGTTCAAAACTTTCAAGCAAAAATCACGCAACTTTTATTAGCAAATTTTTTTTTGTAATTATGTAGTTGTAGGGACACGCCTTCGTACGCGTTAGAGTGGCGTGTTTCATGGAATGGGTACATTTGCCTTCGATGTCTAATGTCGTTAGTAACGCCTCGTAACTATGCATCTGGCGAATCATTCACTTAAAATTGTCTGATGAGATAAAAGATTCAACCAAAAGGATAAATAGATAATAATACAGAAATCAACATGTTTTACGTGAATGTTTCTTCAGCAATACCGAAATATTTCGGTGTAACCAACAACTACCACAGAAACCTTATGTTGAAAGGCTTCTTATACATTTTGTTTAATAAAGTAAAAACAGTGTGGTCTTTACAAAACAGGATTTAATTAGCAGCGGCTCCGAAGTTGCTGTTTGGGCTTACCTACTTAATTAGTCTCCTGAATAAGTTTTTCGGAGACATTCTCTGGTGTCTTCAAATCACTGAAACCTGTCATTTTCATGAGCTTTTACGTAACTTTTGCCTAACGACATTAGACGTAGAAGCAAGTGTAGCAAAAGACTGAAATTACAAATATGTATTTCAAAATTAATCTTTATTTTTTTTAACAAATTAAACGTAGTTTAAGTGCATCATAGGGCCAAGTAACTTGTAAACAAGCGCTAAAAGAAATCTGAATAGTTATTAAGTTTGAATGAGCTTCGACTGTTTGTGTAGCTTGTCGGTCGGCGAAAATAAATTAAAACTATGTTGATATTATAATGAATTTAACGAAATTATGTATATAGTATAGGTACGTAGAAAACTTAATATAGATGTTTTTAATTGTATAAAAACTGTTAGAGTATTTTAATTATTATCCGACGTCACTGTCCATTGAGGCGTATTGTTATAGATTCGTCTGTACATATATCGCTGTGTTAAGTCCTAAAGGTGTTTATGAATGTTACGTCTCAGTGCTCATTGATACTTGCCTTCAGTTTTATTTTAAGTTTTGACTGACTGATTTAAATGTTCACGTGTTATAGTTTATAGTGACTTTTTTACACTCCATGCATTTCTTATAAGTCAATGCATTTTTTTTAAACTAGGTACAACAAACAATAGTCAACTACATTTTTTAGATGGATTAGAGTCATTTGTTTATGAAAACAATGTGTAAGTCATTAATTTATTGCAGCTTATATTTACAGTAACGATGCTTGTTACTATAGTAATAATCTCGTTTGTCCTGAATCGAATCCATGTAAAGCACTAATCCGTCTCATAGTTGTAATTTGTAAATATAAAGTCTGTTTATTAACTGTTCACTGGATTGTATCACGTTGTCATTTATACGTACGTTTGTTGTATGATGGATTTTACATGTTACGAATACGATGTAAGTATGGGTATGTTCATTCATTAATTATGTATAATGAAATTTTAAATATCTACAACTATTTACGCAGTTTTATTTCGAATCCCCCAATGATGTGGTTCCCCGGAAAATATAATTGTTGGAGAAGCAGAAAATATGTTTCTCGGTATGAGAAATGATGAGTGTGTAAGAGGGTCACCGACTCCTTTTCACGCATTCTGATTATTTATAACGGCAGGCAGAGCCACCTCGCTAGAAAGCTACGTGTTTCGGGTTTTACACGGCATTGCCCCAGAATAACGCCGTCAAGATTTCCTGGTATCACCACGCCGAGTATTTCGGATCGGAAATAAGGATTCTAAGAAATCGCTGGCCTCAGCCGGCCGCAGCCCGCGCGTGGAGGACGCGCGACGAACTCGCCTGCATGTGTGTGGGTGTGACAAATGGACTTTTGGGTCCGGCCGCTTAAACGACCCCGCATAATTGACTAAGGTCAAGATTTTAATAAATTGCTTTTTGTTGGTTTCCTATACAAGTTTAATGACTTTACGTAATAGGCAGCCAAGCGTGAGGATCGAAAAAAGAAATATAATATGGTTCAATTCCGTACTGAATACAACAAGACGCATCATTGTCAGAATAAAAAAATGTACTAAGCCTTAATTGAATTGTTAAATGTAGGTACACGTATTTGTAACTAAATTGCAGATTAATGTATAATTATATTTTTAATAAATAAAATAAAAAACAACTGCACAGAGGGAGGAGTCTGCTATGGGGGACGCTTTTGCCCAGCTGTGAGACAATAGAGGCTAAGAATATCTTTTTTTTTTGTTGAAGTTATAACTATAAAATTTATAGCTGCCTCTATAAATAAAACACAACTGACAGCTGATGACTGTCAAATAAATGTCAATATTGACTTGACAAGTGCCAATGCCAAATAATCCTAAAAATGTTTTGTTGTCGTGATATAATTTACGTGAAAAACAACAAATAAATACCGAAACGTGGGTAGTGAATTGTGTTTGGACATAGTTAATTGTAACAATGGCGGCGGCGTTCCAACAACAGATCTTCGCGCTTGATGCACGGTTCAATGCTTACAGGGCACCAAACAATCCAAATTTCAGTAAGTAACGCTTATTCTTTGTGTTAAAAGACCAGCTTTTCTTTATAAGTACAGTTATCTCATTGAAATTCGTTATTAGACTAGTCCAACAGCTAGAGAAATTAGTACATATTCGAAGTAGTCTAATGTAAACAAAAAATACAATATACTTACTTCATGGAACAGAGAAGTAAAAACTTAATTGTTTCTTCGTTTGTTTTGTTTAGAAACTCTGTATATACGGCGCCGAAGTCAGCTCCTGAGAGAAAATGCGAAGTTTAAGGTAATGCTGAAAACAATGCTGAAGAAGTATTGGTTACCTTCTACATTTATGTCACTAGCAAACCTAAACATGATTATTATATAATTATTGTAGGATATAGAAACTATAAAGAAGTACATACATGTGAGGAGTCAGTTGCTGCAGCGACGGTATGGAGTACAGGACAACATCTCTATCAGTTCTTCTTCTTCTCGAGCAAGATCAAGCAGCAAGGTAACTTCTATGGATTGGTTTTAAATACAAGAAAAATGACAAGAATAACAATATAACTAGGAAACAGATAATACTGATAGCAAGTTACTACTAAAGTTGATAATAATAGGAAATTGTTATGGTACAAAGAGGAACCATTGAAAATTCATCTACAATTATTTACTAAAATTTATTCTTCTTAATAACTTCGTGAGAGATGGGCAAAGATTGTTACTCACTGGACGCCTGAGAAAAAGGCGAAGGTGTCATGACAATCTGATCATGTTTGCGGGACTAACATGGCCAGAGATCGCACATGATATAGAGGTATGGAAGGAGAAAGGGGAAGCCTTTGCTCAGCAGTGGGACACAATGTCGGCTAGTAAAACTAAATAAATAAAAACTTCGTAAAGCAGTATACTTAGATAAAACAGGGAGAATCAGAGGAAATTGTGTTATTTTTCAAAAGAAAGAGGATTTCCATACACATACACCAAATAAATAAATAAAGAAAAATAAATTTGTGCATGCATTTTATAGGAATTGTGCAATTGAGTCACTGAATAAAATCAATTGTATATGAAAAATAACATAACTTTCTCAGTTTTACCTAGGTTTGATTTATCACTATCACTACATTATAAAACGAAGTCTTCCGTCGCATCTGTCTGTCTGTTCGCCATAAACTCAAAAACTACTGCACCAACTTTCATGCTGTTTTCAACAATGAATAGAGTGATTTTCGAGGAAGGTTTTAGTATATAATTTACACGCTGTAATAATAAAAAAAAGGGTGTGTGAGATGAGAAGAGAGTGAGATGAATGAAATTAAACTGTGTGGTGTGCTCCAAATAAAAATAAGTAAAAGTGAAAATTCGGGCGCCTGGAGGACACACAAAACTATGCCAAGGATAGACTTACCTGCGGGAGCTTGAGACCTTTAATCTTCAAGCGGGAAGGCATCAATAAAAATCAATCATGAAAAGTAAGAACGACTTTATTACCCGAAGGCTGCTGGTTTGAAAATTCCTTTCTAACATTAACAACTCTAATGTGTAAAATTAAGAGAAAATTGTTGTTATTATAAGACCTGTCATTATTGCACTTTTTTAAAATAAATTGAAGTTATGTATCATAAACCATACCAAACTCCGTCGACTAAATTAGGAACCTGATGGATTATCCAAGAGCATCTTGGTGATATTCGCCGAGATTGCCAACGGCGGTCCAAGATATATGCATTTTGGTAGGGGCGTGCGTTCAAAAATTTAAGTAATATGGAAAAAAAAACGCCTTGTGGCGTTTCTTCCAAAAATCAAAATGTGGTCATCAGTAGATGAATGAATCCAAGCAAATAATTATAAAATGAAGATAAGAGATCCTTAAAAAATAAAGGCTATCCAATTAGGATCATGACCAGGGCAATCGGCTACCACATAATTAGGGACTAGATGCCGCCCATCTCAAGTTATATTTTGAGATTTTATTGGAGCGCTCAAAAATCACTCCATTGATTCAGGCTGTAGGTCGAAAAGCAACAGATGTCAAAGTCAATTTGACAGCATCGAAAATAAAACTCAGTGTGACCACTTCACGAATCCAAGTCAACCAAAAAATGAATTTTCATAAGGCAACACCACCATCAGAGCCTACAAATCAAAGCAAATAATTCAATAGTATGTAACAGGCTTAAAAGACTCGTTACATTACATCCCTCCCCGAAAATAAAAGAAAGGAACTTTCTTTTATTAGAAAGAAATCTTCAACACAATAGACCAGTCTTAACAACTTTCTAATTCCCAAAAAAAGAAAAGAATCATAAAAGATTCGAAGTGTAAAATAATGAATTCTGAACATGTCAAACGACAAGGTCTCAAGAATTTAATAAAAGTAAAAACATGGAAATGACAAAAAGTCAAAAATGAAATCTGTGAAAAACAAAAAAAAATATAAGTTATAAAAACTAGTTAAATGAAACGAAGAGAGAAATCTCTTAGCGCTTCTAAACTCCAAAACAGTGCAGTTAGGCACTATAGCCACTGACTACAAATTTCAAACGAATTCGAACAATTTACCAATACAAACTACAATTTTTAGTGCAGTTAGGCACCATCGCCACTGACTAAAAATTTCAAACCACTTGGAACAGTACAACTTTGAGTGCAGTTAGGCACCATCGCCACTGACTACTATGTCAACTGCTTCCAACTCTACCATCTCTATGAGTGCAGTTAGGCTCTATTGCCACTGACTAACTCCGTATCCAACAATCCAAAAAAAAATTTGAAACTCCAAACAAAAGTTTTTAAATAAAGCTGAAAGACCTTATTTAAAATATTGTTACAGGCACAACCTGCAACGAAACAAAGGAAAGCGTACTGTGATCGGCTCATCACCACCGAATTCCCGAGCACAATAGCTGTAAAAGAATGTTGCTGTGACTGGCTCAACACTACCAATCTCCCAAACACAGACAAACACAAAAAAAATCATTGAGATCTCCAATGAGAAATCTCAATAACGAAAAGGCGAAAGCCAAAGTTTCACAATGCGATCGGCACATCACCACCGAACTTCCGAACGCAAAGAAAAAGAATGACGAAAGTCAAAAAAAAAATCCCGCATTGTGATTGGAACAACAATGTCCAACACAATGGAAAAAGGAAAAAATATGGCCGGAGCCGAAATCCCACATCGTGATCGGCACAACACCACCGACTTTCCGAGCACAATGGAAAAAAGAGTCGAAATCAAGGTCAAAAGTTACACCAAGATTCAAAAAATAATAAGGCATTTTGTAACAAAGGTTACAGAATGACCCTATAAAAGGTTACCCTTAAAAAAATAAGATCTTATACAATCCAACAAAAACGAACAAAACATAAAATAAGATCCTTCGGTGTGAAAAACATTTAGTGTGGAAAAAAATTGTATTTAATTAACAAAAATGGCCTAAGTTTTATTTTTAGAATGTTAAGAATTCAAATTCAATAAATTTATAAGAAGTTACCTAACATACATCTTTCAAACTGCTGATAACCTATCATCCATCCCCTCGTACATCACACTGTCAAAAACGACCTTCAAACAGAATTTATCAAAATCAAGACTAACACTTGGAAACCAAATTAAAATTTAATAATATCTTTAACATGATAACGTCCCACTGAACCTTTATTTAAATCTTTCAAAACATAAACGTTATCCGAAACCTTTTCAGTTATTTTACACTTTACAAACTTAGGTGCAAGCTTAGCTGAAAAATATGCTGGAGCATGAGATTGAACAAAACTTCTTCTCCACACCATATCACCCACACCAAAAGAAATGACTTTCCGACCTTTATTATAATAAGCGGCATTTCGCTTATACCCCTTTAACAAGTAAGCTTGAACTTTAACAAAAATATCACTAAGTGAATTAAGAGAAACTGCATAAGCATTCCTATTTGAAATTTCTAGTTGAGATAAGTTATCAACAGAACTACTAAAGTGATGTAATGACGCATCAAGAATAAGCTCCCTACCAAACATCAGAAAGTTAGGAGTAAACTCAGTAGCAAGGTTTACACTATTATTTAAAGCTAATTGAACATTGGGCAAAAAACTTGACCAAGTTCTATGATCATCTTTAACAAAACACGATATGCAGGTTTCGACCGTTTTATTATATCTCTCAACAGGGTTATTTTGAGGTGTATACAAAGTATTATAAAATATTTTGGTTATATTAAAACCTTTCAAAAAATCTACAAAATGTTTTGAAGTAAATTGAGTTCCATTGTCACAAACTACTATTTTTGGACAACCAAATTTGAGAAATATTTCCTTTTCAAAATGTTTACAAATTACTCTAGTGGTAGCATTGATCATTGGAAAGAACCAGCAATATTTAGTAAAAACGTCTACAACCGAAAGTATGTATCTATGACCAGAATAAGTTTTAGGTAGAATTCCTATGATATCAACTGAGAGCATAAGCATCAACAGCAGTACAGGTATCGACATCACCCGAATCCTGAAGCGGCGGAAACTGAACTCCCTTGTCCATGACTAACAAACAGCAAGGCGAATAGCAAACGAAAAGCAAAAACTAAATTTCAAAAAGTTAAAAGTTTGAAAATAAATTCTCAAGTTTGAGGTTAAGTATTGAAGTCAATGTGGTATTCCCATGAAAAATTACTAAGTTAATTTTATCGTTTTAAAAGTGCAATAATCACTTACAAGCAGCTTAAATCTAGATAAATTAAATGTACAATATTGTACTTACAATTAGATTAAATTATTTTCTTTAAAAGTTAAACTTAGTTTTTAAAATAACTTTACTGTTGAGAACAACAAAACACGGTTAATGCTATACATTTCTGTTGGTTTTGCTAAGAAAAAAACATGTTATTAAAACAAACAGGTCAATAAACAAAATTATCAATAAGTAAACACCAAATATTGTTTACAAAGATTCACCAAATTAAGTTAAGTACTACTTATGAGTCAAAAATTAAAATAAACACAAAGTTATTGAAGTAACAATGTAGAACAAACTAATGCAAACAATAGACTCATAAGTTATTTAATAATTGTGCAATAATGACAGTATATAGGTACCAGACAAACCTACTTCAAGTCCCTGTTCGCTGAGCGACAATTGTAATAATAAAAAAAAAGTGTGTGAAATGAGAAGAGAGTGAGATGAATGAAATTAAACTGTGTGGTGTGCTCCAAATAAAAATAAGTAAAAGTGAAAATTCGGGCGCCTGGAGGACACACAAAACTATGCCAAGGATAGACTTACCTGCGGGAGCTTGAGACCTTTAATCTTCAAGCGGGAAGGCATCAATAAAAATCAATCATGAAAAGTAAGAACGACTTTATTACCCGAAGGCTGCTGGTTTGAAAATTCCTTTCTAACATTAACAACTCTAATGTGTAAAATTAAGAGAAAATTGTTGTTATTATAAGACCTGTCATTATTGCACTTTTTTAAAATAAATTGAAGTTATGTATCATAAACCATACCAAACTCCGTCGACTAAATTAGGAACCTGATGGATTATCCAAGAGCATCTTGGTGATATTCGCCGAGATTGCCAACGGCGGTCCAAGATATATGCATTTTGGTAGGGGCGTGCGTTCAAAAATTTAAGTAATATGGAAAAAAAAACGCCTTGTGGCGTTTCTTCCAAAAATCAAAATGTGGTCATCAGTAGATGAATGAATCCAAGCAAATAATTATAAAATGAAGATAAGAGATCCTTAAAAAATAAAGGCTATCCAATTAGGATCATGACCAGGGCAATCGGCTACCACATAATTAGGGACTAGATGCCGCCCATCTCAAGTTATATTTTGAGATTTTATTGGAGCGCTCAAAAATCACTCCATTGATTCAGGCTGTAGGTCGAAAAGCAACAGATGTCAAAGTCAATTTGACAGCATCGAAAATAAAACTCAGTGTGACCACTTCACGAATCCAAGTCAACCAAAAAATGAATTTTCATAAGGCAACACCACCATCAGAGCCTACAAATCAAAGCAAATAATTCAATAGTATGTAACAGGCTTAAAAGACTCGTTACAACGCGGACAAAGTTGCGGGCGAAGTGCTAGTTTTAGCAATAATTTAACCAGATAATACTGTATTTATTAATACAAATTGTGACTCTTTTACAATGAACACTATACTAAGTATTAATATTGTAATATTTTAGGCAAGTATCTTGCTGGATGAGACACCATCAGGTGCAAATTCAAAGAAGAAGAATGATATGACAATATCAGAGAACTATGCATTCTCTGGAGTTCATCACATATTTGATCAGGTAAGCTTTTACTAGTGCCATTATATGTAATTATCAAAATGTTGGCCAACTTTATTTGTTGTTCACAAACTGAGGTCCCTAAGGCAGCTACGAGTTGTTAGAAAGAGATACCGCGGCCTCGACCCAAAGGGCTAAGAAAGAACATGGGTGGTTTTTATTCAGTAGAAGTCTGACACTCCCTACCGCTCTGCCCAGAGCGGGATGAGTCATTTGATGATTTCCCGCCCTCCAAAAACAAAAAGGTCCCTAATGTAAATGTAAGCTGGCCGCTGTTCCAGATAGGCTTGTATAACTGGATCACTAAGTACCCTTTTTTTTTGTGGACGGGAAATCATCAAATGGATGCTCCCGCTCTGGGCGCAGCCAAAGGAAGTGTCAGACTTGACTTCTACTTCTTAGCCCTATGTCGCGGTATCTTTTTTGAACAGCCCCGCAGCCTCGGCCTTTGTGGACCCCTTCAATTTGCTGACAACTCTTTGAGGTGCATGTGAAATTAGAACGCGCCGCGCCGTCGGCATGGCCTGTTGTCATAAGTCGGACGGACGGACGGCGAGCTAGCCCGTAGAAGCCGAAAGAGAGTAGCTTGAATTAAGTTCTTAGAACTACTTTAGGCTAATAATGCCATAACTCTACTACATCCAAACTGAAATCCAACTTAACTCTCCCCAGCACACGGAACAGGTGAGCGTAGTAAAGTTTGCGAACAACGACCGCTCAAAGCTCTGCTGCGGGTCTGACGACGGAACTGTGTCCATCTGTGACGTCACCGCCACGCCGCCGCGCGTCTCCTTCATACTGGACGGACACACCAAGCCTGTCACCGGTATGTGAATATGATTGGTGATCATCATCATCATCATTTCAGCCATAAGACGTCCACTGCTGGACATAGGCCTCCCCCAGAAGGGGGGGATTTGCCATTATCGCCACGCTTGGCAGGCGGGTTGGCGATCGCAGTATGGTTGTTACGAAGGCACAGAGAACGCTGCTGCCTATTAGGCAGCCGGCGGACTTTTGGCTGTCCGTTAGTCCCCTCTATGATTGATGATACGTAAGGTAAAAGCGCGCTTTGAACGTGAAGTGGAAGTCTGTGGAAGAAAGTGGAACTGCTGAGCATGAGGTCATAGGTTCGATTCCCAGGTCGAGCAAAGTGTTAATCGGTTTCCATCAGAGATTTTTCAGAAGCAGCCATCGATTATGGACTTGTACCAGGTTGAAGGCAATGGGCCGTATTACATGACATTTTAACATAACATTACCGGTGAAATGTAGCTGTACTAGATATATTATATCAGCATAACTTTGTTTTTAGTGTTGCATAAAATATGATTTCTCATCCCAAAAACATTCCACATGCATTTTAAGGAATAAAGTTAGGTACTTTTTTTTTATTTTTTTTTTATGGTGGGTGGAAAATCATCAAATGACCCCTCCCGCTCTTGGGCAGAGCGAAAGGGAGTGTCAGACTTCTACTGACTAAAAACCACCCATGTTCCTTCTTAGCCCTGCATGTCGAGGCCACGGTATCTGCGAACAACCCGCAGCTCAGTTTTAAGTATAGAATGCTTGGTTGACGGTTTCGTAACGGGTCCGTTTACACCTAGTATGAGGTTTGACGGGTATGCATGGTATCAGCCCATAATAAAAAAAAAAATATTTCAGGCTATTAACCTTGGCAATGACTCCATTACACAACTATTTTGATAAACAATGTATTGCAACGTGAGTTACTTTACGGGAACTTCCTGTAGTTCTATGAAATTGATAACGGATTTTGATGCTCTAAATGTGTACGATACGATAATATAAGATAGGCCTACCGCCTAGGAAGCATTTGGCGTGGGAAACGGAAGAGCACACAAAAATAAATGTTATGTTTTACAACAAGCTGCTTCGTTGATGTACTCGTAGTGGTCTACAGCAAGACTGGGTTCGTTCTTTAGAAGTAAGAGAACAGACTCTTCAGATAGAAATGTGCCTGTTTTGAGGTAATTTTAACTCGTCTTATCACAAGATACATACATACATAAACAACCACCTTTTTCACTTGGAGGTAGGCAGAAACCACAAAACGTTATATACTCCTTTTGCCTCGTCCACGTTCGTACCTACATCTGGTTACAAAATACAAGAGGGTTAAAATCCTAGTGTTTTTGAGAACGAGTAATATAGAATACCTTGCAAAAGCAGGGATCTGCTGGATGCGAGACGCCCGGAACCGGTCAATGTACACTTGGGGTAGACCTATGTCCAGCAGTGGGCGTCTTTCGCCTGAAATGTGATGATTATATGATAGCGTTTACTTACGTATTAATATAGGATTTTTCCCCCTTCCATCGTCTAGGTTGCGACTGGTCAGCTTCAAACGAGCTGCTCGTCACGTGCGCTCTAGACGGTGCCCTTAGCCTGTGGGAGGTGAACGCGCGGCGGCGCCTGAGAGCGGTGGCTGACCAGATCGGGGCTCCGCTACTGTGCTGTGTGTTCCAGCCAGCTAATAATAATATGGTTATAGTATCCTTTTTACTGAATAGTTGTGGTTGTACTGAAATGGGCAACTTGTTCTTAGTCTATCGATGACAATATTTAAATTGACTCAGCCAGGAAATTGGCGACAAATATGGTATTTTCAGCGTATGGACGCAACTGAAAATACCAAATTCGTCGCCAATTCGTTACCATATTCGTCGGCAATCAGGATAAGCAGAACGAGATATTAAGTGTCCCATCGTTTGTGGGGCATCACCACATTTACACTCCAGGACACAGTTATCTATGAATCTCCACTTGAACAGGTTGTTCCTTGCTTCGGCCAACCTGCGCCGGAGTGTATTTACATGTGATACAGAGGAATGAGGAAAATGTCGTAAAGAAAGATTCTGATGTTAATTTCGATGGGTTTAGAGTACTCATAACTCGTGCATTAATTTGCGTATTTGGTATTGGTGTTCTTTGAATAATATGTGGTTTTTCATTGTGATTTTTCATTGTGGTTTCAAATACCAAGAAACACAGCCTCCATCCAAAGTTAATACAAATATTATCCTTAAAAGTAACCTCAGGCTGGTAACGCAAGAGGTATGGTGGAAGTACTCAACATATCAACTGGAATCTATCCTAGAGGTGAGTCTGACATATTGAAAAAGTTCTCTATGGTTCTTTGGCGCGAAGCCAGAAACAAAACCAACGTCGGCCATCTTGCTTTTTCCACTGTCAATTTCAGAAATGCTTCGTTGATCTAGTGGTCGCAAACGCGACTGCTGAGCGGGTTTTTCCATCAGGAATTTCTCAGTAGCAGCCAAGGAGTCCGAATTTGTGCCCGTTTGAATGGCAATAGACTGGCCCCTATTACATGGGCCTTAAACATAACTGGCGAAATGGGGCGTACTATTAAGTACACCTTTGCCGAAGCCTTTGGGGATTACAAGCGGGATGTTATGTAATCTCAAAAATTTTAACATACAGCGCGGCAGCGGCGTCCTGATACTTTCATTGAACCGCCAAAAGATCCATGTGACACTTTACGATAATGATGTTGATATCAAAGATAAGTTCTTTGATATCAACTTCATTTATCAATAATGTACTCAAACAAAATAAATGAGTCATGAATGAATGTCATGCTTTCGTCAATTGTGGTGCAAATAGTGCGCAAGTAAGGGAAACACGTCAAACAAGCGTTTGTGGTTCTCAATGATGAATAATGACAATAAGTTAGTAGGTAGTTGTTCTACTGTTGCTTGCCTCGAGGACTAAAGGACTTCGGTCACTACGCGGCCTTGACAACGACTAATGGCCGCAGAAGCTTTTGGTCGAATCCAGGACGAAAGTTAGGTCGCATAGCCGCGCTCTGGTCAAGATAACGGCCAGTCGTGCGACAAGTCGTGGTTCTGACTGCGCTATGGGCGTGGACCCTAAGTTATGTTAAAACTTAATTCAAATTCGAGTGGCAGCCTCGGTGGTCTAGTGCTCGCAAACGTTATTACTGAGCACAAGGTTTTGGTTTCTGGTCTCCACCTGCATCCAGTTGATTCCCGCTTGTACCTACGTCACTAGCATTAGCTAGTGACGCGGGAAGCGGGAATCAAGAAAAAAAAAACAAAAAAAAAAAAAAAATTACGAATACAACATAGATATTAATCTATGTTGTATTCGTAATTTTTCTCCCAATAAACGGTTTGATCTGATTTCAGTGTTTTTTTTTGTTCGTATTGGGTCACTTGTATGGTTCTTATTAGCTTGAACAGTTGATGTTCAGAAAATATTGGGACATCACAACACCGTGGTGGTGTGTAGTCAATTAGAGTCTGACAGACCTTTCTGCTTGCCCCAGAGCAGAGGACATCCATAAAGATTTTCCACCCTGAAACAAAAAAAAACTAGTCTTAATAAAAAAAACAATAAAACCCAAGTATTTTTTTCTGTCCAGGTGGCAGCAGCATTCTGGGAGGCCGAGTGCTCTCCATAGCGTGCGAGTCCAGCGGCAGAATGTTCTGGGCAGCCAATGACAAAGTACAGTACCTAACTACGAACACTTTCCGCTAACCACTAATTTTAGACGCACTAAATACCCAGAACTCGTAACACGCTGCATATTTTACCAAGAATAGTTTAGAATTTTGTTTGCGGTATTTATCAGCGGAATCTTATGTTTATTGCAAACATTCCGAAGTATTTGGAACTCAAAATAAAATATAAACAGTGAAACTTGATGATTTATGTACCTACATCTTTGTTTTGGCATTACGAACTATCCACTCGATTTTAGGTTAAAATTGTGCGGAAACTCAAAATGGTCAATCGGATTATCTGTCACAAAATTCGTTTCTAGAAAAAAATCACACGAGGCTTATCTGTTTTTAGCCTCGAATTCTGCTAAACATTATTCTATCCATATCCATCATGGAAACAATGTTGTACAACTGTTTACCATGAATAGATACGAGTTTGTAACGAAGCTAGCAACACTGCAATATTTAATCATTTGTCGGTGACATCAGGAGCTCGTGGTTTAATAATGACTGCCACTCGGTCGATCTTTAGGTTAAGCCGCGGTTGCCTAGGTTGGTCTATGGATGGGTGACCGCCCATTAGATACAGAGTTTCCTCCGTGCCTCGAAAAAAAAAAAAAGCTGTTGGTCCCGGCTGCCATATATAGATCTTTGACAGTCGTTACAGGTACCTAGTCAGTGACCTGAAAGTCTGACATCCAGTCTTACCAAAGGGTCCATGGGTATCGTATTACCCAGTATTAACTGGGTTGTGGAGGTCAGATAGGCAGTCGCTCCATGTAAAGTACTGGTACTCAGCAGCAGCCGGTTAGGCTGGAAGCCGAAACCACAACATAGTTAGGAAAAGGCTAGGTGATGATTTTTTCATTAAAATGAAAGAGAAAGGAGCACAGAGTACATTATAATACTGGTAGAAAGGAGTGAATGATACCGTGTCGTCTGACCGGAGAGAATTGAAGAAGGAAACGTATTACGATGGCCCCAAGTAGAATGGGAACAATGGCAGGACGATGATGATGTCATCTTTTTAATAAAAGTAGGTAAATAATTGTTGCTAAAATAATGTTACGCATCTTTTGTTTCTGTTGAATGTGGCACTTGAACTGTCTTCAAGCATTTGGTAAAAATTTATTCATTGCTTCTTATTTCTAGAAAAATCGTCTGCATGATAACGTAAGGCAATAAATGTTCCTAAAACTTAAAATCATTGGTGACGTGAAACGACGCTAACCAAGCTGTTTGATACAGGGTGTGATAGTAAGCTATCGCATGGACAGCATGGGCGGCGGCCTGAGCAAGCTGCGACGCTGTATAGTGGGCGGCGCCGTCACGTGTCTCAGCTGGAGCCCCTGGCTAGCGCGGCACCCCGCCTTGCTTGTCAGCGCTGCGGATAACTCGCTGTATCTGTTCAGGTGACATCCCCCTTTGTAAATGCTCATTAAAACGCTACTGTCACTAAAGAACTTTTCCAAGTTTCTATTTTCAGCGGTTTAGGCGTATATCTATAATGATCTTTACGGTGCATCTTTTCTTCAATTTTAACCAGTTTTAAAACGAGTGCCTATATACTATCGGAATATCTAATGGCTTGCTCTCAATATGCTTCTTCATCTTAGCGTGTCGATCGCAATATAAATTGTGTCGGCCCAGAAATGAGCTACAAGTTTGGCGCTTTCGGTAGCGTGCATCAGTTACCTGTTACTGTAGTGAACAAACAACAGGGCACGATATTAAGTACTTAGCCCAGTTTGTGTAGCAACACCACATTTACAATATGCTTAAAACCTTTGTACCCTTATAGGATAATCGACCGCGAAGGCAACCTGCAACTGAAGAAGCGTTTCGACGTGTTACACACGCAACACAGCGTCAAGTCAACGTTCTGTCCCATCATGTCGTTCAGACGCGGCGTGTGCGTCGTCAGCGGGAGCGAGGACTCCTGCGTGTACTTCCTCGACATTGAGGGACATGCGGAGCATCCCGTTGTTAATAAACTACAAGGTAAGATCCATTACTGACTATGACATGGTCATCATCATTAGCTTGCCCTTATCCCAAGTCATTTAGGGTTGGCGCAGCATGGCTTCTTCTTGCATACTTCTCTTTTACTCCTCAACTCATCTGACACCTTTCTTGCCACAACAAATATGTTAAGTTATTTTCAAGTAAATGCGTTTCCCACACATTGATTCAAACTTGACAATTCGTGGTCAGAAAATTAGCAGGAGCAAAAGAAAAACGTGCCGACTCGTGCCTATGTTGCTCGACTCAAAATAAATGAATGTTTTCTGATCGTTCTCAGGACACGCATCTCCGGTTATCGGAGTGAGCTTCAGTTACGACGAGAGCCTGCTAGCGACCAGTGACGTCACCGGCCTCGTCATTATATGGAGACGGAGTTGATCTTCCACGCTTCGACTCGGGAATTAGATCTGATATCAGATATCATAAAGTATTGTATAGTGTATGTTTAAGTTTACATTCCGTATGTTATGTATAAATAAAATGCTTATATTGAGTCACAAGTTTTATTTAATTATTATTTTTTTCATAGAAATACTTTTAAAAGACTCGACAAAGTCACAATATGAAAAGACTTCCAATGCGTTCACATTCACTAAATACTGCCGACAACTCATACAAATCAATAACAACTTACGATCAATAAATACCATAATTAAACTGGACACTTTATTCAAATAAATTCCTTATTTTTTATATCATAAGCTTGGAGTAAACTAACTGCTGAGTAAGATTTTCTACAAACCAATAGAAATGTTTGGTTCACTACTCGGAGCTATCGTAACGTTGTCTTGTTCGGCTCACAATCAACAGCGCCCTCTACCTCACCTACGCATCGTAACAAAATGAACATCTATCACTTATTTACATCTGTACATTAACGAAAACATTCTAAAACTGTAAAAAATAATGTTCAGAACAATAAACGTGTAGTACAATTAATACAATCAATAAATTTTCATATTCAAAAAGATTATTTTCTTCAATACGTAATAACATTAAATTATATTTACAGCAGTAACTAAACAACTAAAACGCGATGATATGGAAATGAGAAGAATTGCACATTAGGTTCACAATTGGACGTATTGCAGACTATAGTGATGACGTTAATATATAGTGGCACACACTCCGCGGTACAGTCAGCAACAGCGCAATGTATCGAGACGCCACTACGTTACACTTCAATAATAATAAATAATAACTGGGAATTTAACGAGTTAAGCTAGACATTCTGTTGCTGAGTGTACGTAATACGCAATGTCGATCTATCACCACAACTTGTTACATCTAACACTACACTTATCTAATATAAACTTTTACTTAACTAAGAATTGGCTTTTTAACCTCAATCGTAGACCGAAACGCTTTCATTTAGATATTTTTGAGGTTTCAAAGATGGAAGATGCGTACTCACTTGTGCGTAAAGTAATAGGTCGTCACAAATAACATGTAATTTAGACATTGAGATATCTGTTGCGCTCGGGCACACGCCAGGGACGCCACACAACGCCACAACATACTTGTTCACATATCAAAATAATAAAACGTAATTTTGGTGGGAATCATACAATACTATACATAAAACATATAATTTTAGTGGGCGTGCACCTCGAGCGCAACGGGAGCGTATTCTATCACTACTACATACGAAATAAGAGTAAAAAACGTTACGTATGAAAATTACTAACAAGTACGACGACCGGCTGCCTTCATTGTAGAGCAATGTGATGGCAGGCCTTCTACCATTCATTCATTTCATTACAAATATAAAATTAATAATTAGTATGGATGTAATTCACAGAGAGTTTCTATGGTAGGCTGGAACTACCAACGACTGTGAACTCTGATTAGCCGCGTGCAGAGAAATAACGGCGTGCGTAAGTCCAAATACACTTTGGCGAATTAAAAACATTTAATTTATATTTTTTACAGTTAAATGTATGATTTTGACTGCAATTCAACAATTCTACGTGCCTCAAACAAAATCAACGCACGCGACTAACGAAAAATTTATGTTAAAAACCCGGACGCGACTGATCTCATAAAATTAGGCTGTTCTTGTGTAAAAAGTATCAAAGCCTTAAACTTACGAAAGCGATACACTATAGATTCATTCATGGCGATTTGTACCTTAGTGGGATTGCCGAATCAACTGCGTCCGGTCTTACTTGGACTATAGAAGTCACTCGGCTGAATACTGGTCAAAGCCGAGTTAGGAAACTCAAACGTGTATGTTATTTACATTATATGTTTAATGGCTTTTTGATTTTTATAGAATAAAGTTTCCGCAGTTTTCCAAAGGCAATTTTCGATCTAGGCGAAGCGAAATGTTTGAAAAATTTGTATTTAATCATTGGCAACATTCAAAAGGATGAAAATGAAAGATGTTTGAAACACGAAAAGTTTTTCTAACTCGACAATTCTGCAATGATTGGCTATAAAACATCGATGTCCATACTTCCGATATGTATACCAAGTTTATGTCCAGCATTTAATACTTTTTGCTGATTGTAATACTATTTTATTTAATAATGGCAATAGTTCGTCGACTTGAGTTCGACGGGTTTAAGTGGGGGTCGTTCGACCTCCACGGGGAGAAACGAAATAGTTAGTTTGAATTAGAACCAGTTGCTTAGTACTAAAAGAAGGTACATTCAGAAAATGAGAACTACTAAATAAATTTTACGTTCACACAAACTGAAGGCTAATTCAATCCAAACTACCGTATTTCTTTCTCAAAACGTAGCCTACAACTTTATTCATGTAACAAAGTTTCAGTTACTTCAGATCTATCGTTCAGTACCTATTTATACAAAACTACTGCTACTTTGTTCTAATTACGAGACATTTGTCTTGTTGCGCTCGAGGGTGGCTTTGGAGCTGCTCTCGATGCCGGAGTCTTCATCACCGCTGTCTAGGACGGTCCCCTCGCCTTTCACGGCTTCTACGACCTTGGGACTTTCGTCCTTGACCTCTGTCGAATTTTCTTCGACCTCATCAGTAAGTATGAGCTTCTGTTCAGGTTCAACTTTCGGGGAACTCTTGCCGAAGGTCGAGAATGTGGGTTCTGGAACTGGCAGGTCCTCACAATCCTTGTGTAGTGTGAGTGTTGTGGTCACTATTGGTGTATCGTCAGTCATGACGAGGGGCGTCGAACCAATTTCTTCCCGTCGCTTCGGCTTGTCCAGGACGAAGTTGAAGACTCTGTTGTGTCGAGGTGATGGTATGTGGGGACTGGGTGGAAGGTCGAGCTTTAATTTGTCCCTTGTATGTCGGAGGCCGCCTAGTGCTTCGCCCCCTGGGGAGCTCGGGCTAACGGATTCACTGGAGCTGGCACTATCGACCGGTCTCCAGGTGAGTTCAGTTTCAGGAAGTTTCTTTTTGAAGTCTTCATCAGTTGTGGACCCTGGTGTTATATCCTCGACTCCTGAGTCTGGTGTGGTGAAGTCTAGCGAAGGTGTGCGTGTCTGCATGAGCGTTGTGGTGGGTAGCGGGGAGGGCGGGGGCGGGAAGTCCTCCGTGAGGTCGTCGGAGAGGTCTCGGTCGAGAAGGGACGGCTTCACGTGTTTGCCGGGGAAGAACTGGCTCGTGGTCGACATGATGCCCAGGCTCTCGAAGGGTCGCGCTGATGATGATATGAAGAAGTCTTCGTCGTAATCTGTGGACAGCAGAGTAGTTAGTCCCTAGTCATGATAAGTTAGCGATAGAGTTAAAGGTCGCAGTAGCCGAAGATTGGTTGAGAGATTTGGTAGTGGATACAACCAGCAGTTTGCTCTTTGCTGATGATGGTCTACCTACAAAAGGAAATAATTATTATGTATACGCACCAGCTCCAAACGCGATGCCGGCTCTGAGCGGGTAGAGGTCGAGCGGACTGGGTCCTCCGAACAGTTGTCCGTAACCTAGTTCAGCTTCCTCCACACTTGTCGGGTCCCATTCTACAAGATAACAGAGTAAATGTCAATTAACTTGAATTTTCCTATAATTCTAGAAGACGTTATCAGGCGGTTTGAGTTACATGTGTGTAATAATCGTTCCTATATGGGGTGTAAAAATACCCTTAACGCAAACGAAGGGCACTTGTTCTCCCCACCACTGCGATATTTTTTTTGTTCCAGACCATACCTGGGAACCTCCTAGTTACGGAGATATTGGGGGTCAAAGTTCCAAATTTTTCACAGCTGTTTTTGTAAATACTAGTTTAGGTTATAACTTTACTTAAATTACCTCCATGACCCGTTTAGAAAAAATGAAAGGAAGTCGTTTATCTTGCTATGGTCATGTAATGAGGAGGGATGAAACGCATGTGACCAAAAAAGTGATGGATATAAATATTGATATGGATGGAGAGGGAGAGGAAGGCCAAAGAAAAGATGGATGGATTGTGTGAGGAATGATATGAATGAGAAAGGAATAAATGCCACCTTGACGTGTAACAGGGAAGAATGGAAGATGAAAACGTGTTGCGCCGACCACAAATAGAATGGGATAAGGGCAGGAAGATGATGACCTCCTTGACCCGTTTACTATTCAAAGCATCCACTAGGACAATATTTTAACAGTGCTACATTGAGTTTTACCGTAAAATGAGATTTTTGACCCAATTAAAAAAAAGTCGTCTCCCAGCAAAAAAAATTGTAGGGGTACTTAGTTCGATGTACAGAATGCTTGGTTGACGCCTGTATGATGGGTTGATTTACACCCTGTATAGTGCTGTTTATCAATGAAAATGTCGGCGTGACTTCATAATAATTTGATAAATCAATTATAGAGGTGAAGGTTGCGGGAATCCACTGGATGTGAGATACTTGGGGGAGGTCTACGACCAGCAGCGACTTTCGGCTGAAATGATGATGGTGAATAATTTATGCAAGAGCTGAGAACTGGCAAAATAGCCTCTATTGGTGGCGTCTCCAGGACGCACCCTAGGGTAGGTAACATCTTGCTTTAAATCGGCCATGCAGAATAAGAATCATCTTCATTCTCTTGCCCTTATCCCAATTCATTTGAAGTGTGCACAGCACGTCTTTTTTTTTTGGCGGGTGGAAAATTATCATTATTATCCCGCTCTTGGGTAGAGCGAAAGGGACTGTCAGACTTCTACTGGCTAAAAACCACCCATGTTCCTTCTTAGCCCTTCATGTCGAGGCCGCGGTATCTCTTGCGAACTCGCAGCCCCGACGGGCATGTCTTATTCTTCCATACTTCTCTATTACTCGTCACCTCACCAGACACCTCTTTTCTTGCTATATCATGCAGCATAGGAATAAACCTCTAAAAACCTAAGGATCATCATCATTCTCTTGCCCTTATCCCAATTAATGTGGGGTCAACGCGGCATGTCTTCTTCTTCCATACTTCTCTGTTTCTCGTTATCTCATGAGACACCTCCTTTTTTGCCATATCTTGCTTAAAAACCTAAGGATGAATATGCAAATACCTGAGTAAGTAGAGAAGTCCGGCAGATAAGCGGCGGGTGAATGCGACTCGATGTCGGCTACTTCGCGCGGGTATTCGTACACACAGTGGTACTTCTGGCGTTTGAACACTACTCGCTTCTTGTGGTCCTAGGGAAATAACGTCATGTTATAATACAAGTATATTACACTAGCGGACGTCACGCGGTTTCACCCGTGTAGTTCCCGTTCCTGTGGGAATATAGGGATAAAAAGTAGCCTATGTCACCCGGGGACAGTGTAGCTTTTCAGCGGTGCAAGAATTTTTCAAATCGGTCCAGTAGTTTTTAAACTTTTTCATTACATTCAAAAATAGAAATCTTTCCTCTTTATAATATTAGTACAGATGTAGGGTCTGAAAACTGTCTGGGGAAGTCTTACTGGTGAAACGCCAATATGTATAAATCTCATACAATATGTTCACACCAAAAAAGTCGGTTACCAACAATATTTATTGCGCAGTGTTACTTAGTTTGATGTACAGAATGCTTTGTTGACGGCTTATGTGGGTGTTCTTACACCTTGCATACAAGGTGCAGTTTTGAATCCTCGTCAAAATTTAGGACATTGTTAAAAAAATACATAATAATCTATTTACACTACGGTACCTGGTCAATAAATAATTTACGCAGTTTTTTTAGTTGGTAATAATTGAACAGTATTTCAGAATCAGCTGTGGTTTAGGGAATAAGAAATTATCAAATAAACGTTGTATTTGTGTAAAATCAGACGGGCCGCGTTTTAACACGAGTAGTTCACACTTACCGATTTTTGTATACCGGTAACTGGCTGCAGTTATATTAAAATTTACTTTTTTATTTTTCTTTTGAAGAACGCAATATTTATTATGTAGCAACAAAACAATTGCTATTCTAACGCGCTTTATTCACTTTGAGATCATTTCCAACTTACATCATAATGTATGAGTTTAATATTAGTACATAATTATTCATATATTGTGTTATAAATAATATAAACACAGGCGTTTCCTTCCTTATTTTTGATTGTGCTTTTGTTAGGTTATGAGTAATGCTAGGTGCATTAATCATTAGAGTTTATAAATTGCATGACGTACCGACTGAATGTCTGGTTCGGAAAGTAGCATTCTAGACAAAATAGGCATCATGAGACTAAGGAAAGGGCTCCACCACAGCGGAGACGAACGGAGCGGACATGAGACAGGAAACAGAAGAGGAGGAGCGGAAATCGTCTCTCATTTCTCCTGTGATTGGTCAAATCTTGATAATGCAAAATGTTTTAATCACTTAAGTTCATCATTTTCCTTTTCTTCCGGCGTGCACCGAATGCGGTACACGCCCCTGTCTCTTTCTTCAACTCCACAAGTCCGTGTACCGTATAAGGTGTGATTATGAAAATTAGTTATTTTGTATTGATTTGAAACAGAATAATACAAAAATGTATTAGGACAATTATGGTTATCGAAATATTATGTATGGGAACGGTTAACCTGTTAAGTTACAATACTAAAAATATCAATACATACGGGTGTAGCTGCCTGCTCTAAACTCCTTAGCGAAGACTTCGCGGGTTCTGCGCGGCAGTCCCACGAAGACGGTACGAACTCCACCTCGTCGCCCTCGGAGCCCGAGCCGGAGTCTGCGGACGCGTCCGAAGCCCCCGAGCCCGCTGATCCGCCGGGCGGAGACCCATGGCGGTCCCCTCCGCTGTTGTTGCGGGATTCGCCTGTTCGTTGCTGTGAGTGGAATGTGGCCTTCAAAGTTATTTTTGTATGGCTATTTAGGTAGTTATAATGAATAGTTTATTCGAGCTTAGTACGGCAACTGTCAGTAACAGTTTTTTTTATTATAAAATGGACCTGGTCTTGACCTCGATCATGTTAGATAGACAGCAATGGGTGAGGTCTATGATGAACCAAGCGTGCCAAGACACGCCTGTGATTCAAGTTACAAAGTTAAGATAAAAATAAGTTACTAAGCTCGTATAAACTACTCATAAATGAAAATAGATTTTCAACTGTAATGAGACTTAATGTCGACCCCAATTTGCACAAGACTATGAATCCTATGATGAGTATTACAGTTCATACATAATGATTCAACAAACTGAATGTTACAAATGATTTCTCCTGCGACAATACGACTTGCAAGGCATAACGATAGTTCATGAGTTGACAATGTGTTGTAATGGATACTTTAACTACTAAAGGAACATCTCTAGTTCACACTATACAAAAGTTTCTACTAAACAAAATAACTAAAAGCATTACAGATAACACAGATGCAAACCCAAAATGAAAACTAAAGTATTTTTCACAGGTTTTTTTACCTTCGATTGTGCACTCTATGTAATGTGAAATTGTCACAGTTATCATTATTATATGCTGTCAGAGGTAAAAATTACCGTGAAAAGATAATAAAATGAAATGTAAACAAATAAATGTTTTGAAATGCTGATTAAATGGTCAAATGAAAAAATAATGTTTACACAAGTAGGTATTGAGGTAAAATCATAAAAAATATTCTAAATGAAAAGAAAAAATGATTTGACATCACTAAAACAAACAATTTAACCAGACTTCTATACAGCCGATATCAGAGGCTTCACTTGGGACTTCATTTTTGTTTCATGTTGACGTGAAAAAAATAAAATTACTTACATAGAACTGAACCGTCTGCTACTTTCATTTCGATAATTTAGTACTAAAATTAAATATTGTTGGATTGCTTCATTAATAAATTCATTTCTTTGTGTTCTGTCGGAAAAGGTCGCTGAGTTAAGATAAAAATGATGTATAAATGAAGCGCCTTAAGCAAGCCACAAGGTACCAGGCATACATAAACACATAGGAGATAAAGACTTACGTGGTCGAAGTGCGTGGATGGCACGACCGCGGTCTCGTGGCCGTCGCCGTCCTAGCACACACACAAGTCACGTCACATGCACACCACACCGACACCCATATTTATATACATGTACGACTTGTGTGACGCCGTGAGAGAGTGACCTCAATTTTATTTACATAGAAACCAGTTTCTGATGCTCTAATATCAATTTTACCCAACTGGAATTCGGAAAGAGCCTGCGCTTTACGCTCGAATTTAGGCCCTCAGTCATATACACCATACGATAAGGGTTATTTCCGAGGTATAGAGTACCTCGGAAATCTCGTTAACCTTATGATTCTGACTGTCATATTTATAGATCTTTGACAGTTAATCAGATGCCGAAAGTCTGACCATCAGACTTACCAGGGGTAGCGCATTGGGTTGCGGGTTATTCAAACGAGATAACGCGGCCTCGGACACAAAGGGCTCAAGGAACATGGGTGCTTGCGCCCCGCCCGGAGTGGAAAGAGTAATTTGATAATTTCCCACCCCCAAATAAAAAGGGTATCGTATTACAAATTTTTTTTTGCTCAATGCAATACTTCGTGTATTATTAGAGTATTTTAACACAATTTTATTAGCTGCTCTTATAAGTATGTTAAAAAAAACTGAGATTTTTGACCCACTTTTCGGTTGAGTTGAAATTTTGCATACAAGTCTAGTTAGGTCCTTGACAGTTTGAAGCTTCTGTCTAAGTCTATGGAAAAAAGGTTTTATTTTGTGTGTATTTTCTTATTTCTATAGAAATTGACGTCACTTCTCCCACAAGCTAACACAAGCGACCATATCGGGGCATAGCAATGGCTTCGTGTACATCTGTATAAATACAATTACAGGGAGCTAAACTTTGTTCAGAGAAGCGTAGGACAAATTTATTATAATTGGAATTGCATTATAAGTTCCTTTGTAGTTTAACTTGATAGCTCTGTCGAAAAGAACTTTACAAGAAAAATTGTGCAACAAGGTGTGGCTAAACATCGAGCATTTGTGTGTGAATTGGTGTAAAAAAGCCGTAACGGAGCCGAAAGGCACTTGTTCTCTCCTTCACTGCGATTATTTTGTGTTCAGGACCATACCTGGGAACCTTCTAGTTACGGATATATTGGAGGAAAAAGTTTAAGTATGTATTTATGTTATCACTTTACTTTATAATAACACCATGACCCCTGTACTATTAAATTAATCTAAAATGTTTTGAGTGCGTTACATTGAGTCTTAACGTAAATATGATTTTTGATTTAAAAAAAAAAGCGTTTCCGTGAGCTTTAAAATGCTCTGATCTGTTGCTCAAATATTACAGATGTTAAATGTGCACAAATGCTCGCAGTGGAGTCACATAATATAATATGTACAAGTTGGTCACAAAAAACATATACAAAAGCATTGTCTATTGGTACCATAGCCAACAAGTTTATGCCGAGCTGTCAAGTTAAACATCATCACATATCTAGATATATGGTAGTGTACCAACACAAAGCAGGGAGAAACTACAGAGTATCCACACCATTACATTAATCACATGTTGTATAGCATTGCTTTAGTCACAGTAGCCCGCGAAATCTCACACCGACAGGTTTTAAGATACAATGTTTGGTTGTATATGACTTGGTTATTATGTGAACGAAAGGTATTATTTTGCTTATTTTCTTGAGATCTCAGGTTCAGTGTTTTCTCGTTATCTAATTTAAACTACACCTAACTAGCTTATATTGTCAACAGAGCGCTCTAGAGGTCGCTGCAATTTAAAAAATCCTAGAAGTTTTCTTCATGGATCGCTTTTCTAATGTTTGTACATTAAAGATTTTATGCTAGATGGCCACTTCTGCATAGATAATAATTCAAGCCAAAAAAAATACGATATCATTATCATTCATCAATTAAGAAATCTTACAAAGACCATTTTCAATATCAGGACCAAGTGTTTAAAACTCAGAAGCGAGGTGCATAGTTGAAAGTTCAAGTAAAGCTTAAATTTCAAATAATAATAACACCAACAACATCCACTTAAACCAAGTCACACCCAACCAGATTCACCCCCCCTCAACACACGCCCCGCACTCACCTTCCATATAAACTCCCCACTGGAAGAGTTGCTGGTATGCGAGTCGGAGTCACTGTCCCACTCCTTCATCAGCTCTGCCGCGGTGTCGCGCTTGTCTGCGCTCTCGGGTGATGTCGGCTCCGTGGGAGAGTCTTGCGTGAATGATGTGCTCATTATTTCTGTTGCTGGGCCTGGAGAAGAGAAGATGGCTAGAAAACAGGTGGCGGCTGAGATTACAAGTAACAGAGAAGTATGTAAAGAAACCCCAAATAAATTGGGATAACGGCACGAGAATTATTATGATAGGCCTGGAGAAGACAAATAAACACGTTCGTAAATAGTGTAGTGGAGCTTTGTGTCCAATAGTAGGGTGCGATCCTATTGAAGTTGATACAAGCATAGTAAGGAAAAGAAACATGCAGGAATCATCTGTGATTGGTTTATTCCTGCACATCTCCACTTCAGTTGTGCATCCATACTTAATTTCAAAAGCTTGAATAATTCTATAGTTAATAATTATGTGATGTTTGAGGAGCATATCAAGTGAAAGATTCCAAATAAAACTTACATAGCATACAAGTGAGCAAGTGGTATCAATATCAGTAAATTATTATGCAAAATATATTTAGAAAGGAACTCACCAGTGAATCTGATATCACTCAGCAGCGGAAAATACGAATCTAGCGTACAGAACTTCTTCTCATTCTGCAGAAAATCTTCCGTAACCACTGTCATCCGATCATTCTCTTCTGCGACCCCATTCGTTAGCTCACCAATCTCTTGCAGTTCATCCTTTATACTCTTCGACTCTTTAGGACTTTCTAGAACTTCTATTTCTTCTAGCAGAGGAGTTTCAGGGGTTTTAACCCTCTCTGGGGCGAGGTCTACTCCTTCACTCAGCGGGTCTTCAGACTTCGGGTCTTTTGTATCATCATCCACGTTACTCTCGATCAATTCTTCGAAGGTCTCGTTGAGAAAGTTGACTGTAGCGAATTTCTCGCTACCGCCATTGCAGTTTACTTCGTTCACTTTACGACTTTTCTTGTCGCTCGATTTCGAAGTGTTCGGTGTCGCTCTGTGTATTTCGGTTAGAAATATACTGTTCACTGTTGTGTCCGTTTTCTCTGATACGGTTTCAGCTTTCGGCGATAAATGCTCAGAGTTCAATAGATTCTCTTCTTCGTTAAAATCTAATTCCCCATTGATTTTGTTTTCTAGTAGTTTTTCGAAATCATCGTGCGCTTGAAATCTACTAGTGTGGGGATCGTAGGAATGATTCACATCAAGGATTTTCACGTCCGAGGAGTCGTAACTCCTGTTCGGAGTCTCCTTGAACGCATCCATCGTAGTTTCGGTTATAATAATCGAATGCGGTTGCTCCGTCTCATCGTCAGCATCGAAATTTATTAAAAAATTGGGTTCTCTAAAATTAACTAAACTGTGAGATTCATTTAAATTCGTAACGTTAGGCGGACTCGTTTGAGATTGCGGCTCGATCGAGATTTCTCGGCTTTCTGACTGACTAGTCTGATCGAAGTCTGTGGCCAGTGAGCCCATGGCGAGTTCACTCGACATCCTCTCGCTCTTGAGGAGCAGAGAGCTGGCGTCGATCAACGACGACAGGTCCTGTGGACGACTCCTCACAGAGCTCTCAAACCTCTGAAAATCCTCCGAACTGATCCCGCTCTCCATGCTCTGACTAGACTTATCTTTCGAGTTGACGTCTTGAGGTTTTGATACCGCCGAGTTTTCGAAGTCGGAATACGTCGGCGTGCGTTCGGATACAACCAGGCTATCTCTGTTGCTGTTCCTGCTCAAAGTCTTACTTTCTCCCTCTAGCAACACCTCTGTGTCTTGGCTGGTACATTCTTTGCTAGCGTTGGAGGACAGATCTTGTGGTCTGACCTCAGCAGACTGTAGGAAAGTCAGGAAGTTGACGCTGTCTTCGGGAGATTGCGTGTTAGCTTCGGGCAGTCTCATGGGGATGCCTTCCACGTTGTTAGCGTCGTCGATGAGGTCAGTGAGAGGCGTGCTCGTTACTGACGGATCCATATTCCTGTAATGGTAGTTCGGGCTATCGTTGTGAACTAAAACAATTTGATTTTCAGGTTGTTCTGAACCATTCTGGCTATCTATCAGATTGTCTTGTAGGCAGGATATGTCGACACTTTCCATTTTGTTCAGACAAGGTTCGGATACAAGCTGCGGGCTCGTGATATCGGTCACCTTATCTTCAGCTGGGTTTGGTGGCGTCAGATCCGCATCCCCTGGCATTGGAGATTTTCTAATCATCTCTGGTTGGGCTACCTTCCAATCGTCAAATCCTGACGCGACCTCTGTGGTACAGTTTGAGTATGAGGGCACCCCTGACATAAGTGTACCGTAGGCAAGATCTTTCGTCGTGTTCTTCGTGGAATCGTTCAAGTCTGACTTTGTCAGAGCGGACGGCGTTGTACCAGCGTTATCAGTCTTCACTTTCGTATACGTATAGTTATCGTTGGCGGTTATCGAGTCTGGTGAGAATGTCTCGCAGGCTTCAGACTTGCTGTCGTGTATGATGTAGGTGGAGCAGTGGCTTGCTTCTTTTTCCTCATCGTTGTGGGTTAACGTGTCCGTGCTTTCACTATTACCTTCTTCTCTCTCTGGCTCGAATTCTGCTACGTCCGGATCCATAGCAAGGTCGTCGAAGTTCTCCTCGACGTTGTATAAAGTGTCGTTGGAGCACCACGAGTCAATGCTGGTGGCTTTGGACAGGCACTGTGTCTCGGACGGTTTGGAGTGCTTCGCGTCTGTGGGGAGGGTAGTCTTCGATAAGGTCGATACTCCCGTGGCATTGTCGAGGTCCGTATCTGGGGCGGACGTGTCGGTGGTAGGGCTTAGGAGAAAGGGCGACACTTGCGATATTCGCTCTAAAGATTCTTTATCTTCTTCTTTCGTGTAAGTTTTATCGTCGATCGGCGATTCGGTTTCGGGTATGATCTTCTTAAAAGGGCTGGCGTTCAAGCTGTCTGCGCTCATTGTAATTCTGTAAATGTATAATTTATAGATTAGAGTTTGACGCACCTGTTGTGAAGCTCTGTAGTTTCGAATGACGTGTAGGAGGTAATTGCGGGACTGTTACAGGTATTAAACGGTTTAATTAACGCCGCATAATTTCGCAATCGAGTAGCTTGCGTGTCGGTCTTCAATATGAGTCGATTTAAATATCCTATTAGATAACGACGTTTTTACATTCGCTTTCGATATGTTTTAATTATACATTCCATAGTAAGGTCACTGTATTATTTTATTGAATGTTTAATTGACATCAAAGAAAAAATGATTATCTGTGCTGTAGATTTTTTTGCCAAAATGTCTTAGAAAGTTAAGTACTTGGGCGATGGGATAGACCTTTTTTTGGTGATATTATAGAAATTATAGATAGAACTGATTCATATTACCATCTTTAACAAATTAAACGACCATTACAGTCGAACGTTAAGCCGGGAATGTTCAACGTTATTTACCCAACAACCTTCGTCAATATTTACCAACATCAATTACAGCTTCCTGAATTTCTACAAACAAATATATACTCACTCTCTGCTGCTAACAAGGTCGAGATCCCTGTGCACAGTGTAGGTGTTATCTCTGGATCCCCTCGCCCCATCTTTGGAAGGGTCTCGGGACTGTTCGATGGTGTATGTGGAGTGTTCCTGAGTCCCACTCTGGGCGCCTGTTGGCAACTCTGTGACGTCATCGGTACTGTTGTTGCAGGGTTCAGGGTAGCTCTCGGATGATTCTGTGCGGGTTGATAGGTTCCCTGTGGAAGGAGGTAAGGTTTAGAAGTGGTGTTGTTTGATAAAGAATAGTTTGGAAGTTCTGTTAACATCTGGTATACAGGTAAGAGGGTCCTCTGAAAACTGACAGAGTGCATTCAGCTGTTTATCCTGAATCATATTAGAATGTAATTATTCAGTGTAAACACACGCCCTACAAAGAACCACAAAGAAGAGAAGAGTCTAGGGGGACGCCCTAGAAAGACATACACTGATCTTATTGGTGCCGTTCTTCTGAAAGGACAGGTGCGTAGTACTCGTAACCGGCGTGCTTGTATGACTAGATGTATGAATGTGGACGAGGCAAAAGGAGTATGTAAGGATCGTAGCAAGTGGCGTTCTGTGGTTTCTGCCTACCCCCATGGGAAAAGGGCGTGAGTTTATGTATGTTTGTGTGTATTCAGTGTAAAATTACATTCTAAGTACGCAGCACGGCATTTATGTAAATAATACGACTAAAATAAAAGCAACAAAGGATGTTGAAATATTCTAACGAACGACGTGTGAAATCAGCAGTTCACTTAATGCTTAGCTGCCGAGTTCATCGTAATAAGTACGATAGTCTTTCGCCACGTGCGTTTTCCCACGATAACGACACATTGCGTATGAGGAAATAAAACAAATCAGACTTATCGGATTTCCATAACGTTCCTGAAATAATATTTTGTATCGGTCGTCATAGCTTAGCTGATGCTAGCCATTACACAACTGTATCCAATTGCCACTTACAATTCATATCGTTCTCGTACGCCGACAGTTGCTGGCCGGTCTCCTCAGCGATGGGACTCAGCGCGCCGGGGTAGCTCACGATGAGTTCGGGCGGCGGCGGCAACTCGGCCGTCCATTCTTGTTCCTGCTCGCATGGAGGTTCGATTGCGGCTACCTGTGCGTGACATTAAACATTTTGTTTAAGGCGTGGATATACGTGAATTGGCCTTTCTTAGGATATATTAGAACTTTTTTTTTCCGCAACCATCACCGGATTTTTTTTTCAAAAAAATATATTAATCTACGCAATCTAGAGCATGGCCTTTTCGCTTCAAAAAATTAAATTTAAACATCATAAATAAATATGCTAAGTAACTACCATGTTTCTCCTAAACTATCAATCATAGGATATTTTTATTGCCATCAATATATTATATTAAGTCATGCCGAAAGGACCTTCAGCTTATTTTTGCTAATAACTTTCTTATTTTTTTTTTCTTAAGTATTTTTTACGTAATCGCGACTCCCAAATCGCGTAGCTACTGCCCCTCTGGCGCCAAATAAGTCGGGTGCGGGAGGGTGAATTGCCAGTGGCGTATAACCAGCTCTTAAATAAAACTAAAGAAACGTGTGACGACAGTATGTCGTGCTTTACCATTCCTTAAAAGTATCAAATGATAACAGTTGTGATTTGAATATGCAGTAAGCTGTGCAATGTAAATTAGTAGACAATTGATGATTAATTATTTCCCCTAGTTTTACATTTCTATAATATAATATTATGTGGGTGTCTATCACTATATTAAAACTAAGACGATCATTTTACGTGAGAATTTAAATACTTTTAAGATCCGCTGTTTTCCAATGCCTAAACTGACGTCCGCACCTTTTTAACAAAAATGGAAATACGACGTGTTTTTCTTTACCAATGTATCTTTTTCGTATTATAAAATATGAATCACACTTTCTCAATTCGTATCACACACACTCACTATGGACACACTGTTTGGAAAGTAACTTCGTATTTAAAATAACGACACAATCGGAAAATAAATTACCTGTTTAAAACTTTCCATCAAAAATTCCAAACGCATTTTTTTTAAACGCATGCCAGTTACTTTAATTTCACATTAAAACATATAAATAATCCTTATTCATCAGAAAGGAAGTAATTTGTAGCCACACCAATTCTTTGACACATCTATTTTTAATGATATTGGAAATACACGTTTTTTTTATTAAAAAAAAAAATTGTGTTATTGTTCACAACAAGAAATAATAAGACGTGTAGTTTATCACTGCACAAGGATAAGGCAAGTTAACCATTTCCCGCGATTGATTGCTACCGTACGATACGCTCAAATTCAATGGTTGATAAGTTTTAATCCCAGATAAGGATTTATTTATTCTTGGTTTTTGTGTATTTCTGGGTTTATGCAACATCTATATTTCTACATTAGTCATTTGGGTAATTCCCAGTGTTAACTTATCAGTGAACAGTGCAATTACTTGATAGTATTGTGAATCACCGCACTTACGTTTTAAAAATAATACATGTAAACAAACCTTGATACTGGGATAAAAAATAAATATGCCGTCAGTTCCTACAAGGTTATCTAAATAAAAAATGGTGACATAATAGATATGCTGAAGAAGAAGACTGTAAATATATAATTAAATATAATACTTTATAATTAATTACTGGAAGCCGACCCCAACATGGTTGGGAAAAGGCTAGGTAGTAGATGATGACTTTATAATTAATTATATACAATAATTTCTGTGTACTTTGCAATTGACGTAATGCGTAGAATATTTTTTTATGTTTAATTACTGTCAGCTGTGTAGTAAGAGTAACCTTTTATAAAACAAAGGAATAATAACATCCTTCTTATTTGCTTGTAGAAAGTAATCAATAACGAGTCGGCTCAAAACGTAGAGCAGCTATGAATTTGTTGACAGAACAGAGTTTTATAACGTCAAATAATTTGATTGGTTGTAGTTATTAAATTCAGCCAATCACAGTGGTAAACATGAATTTTGACAGTTTTTCACGTGCTTTTTATGTTACTGCGCCTTTCAGAAACCGGGTTTTAGTGTTTATGCTAAGGTATAATAACTCACCTGAGCCAAAGGCAACTTCAGTTCCAATTCATTCCTCAACGCTTTGACGCACTCCTCATCTAGCGTCAAGTCTTCTCTCAAATCTTCAACCGACCCTCCATTACCCGCCAAATAAGACTCGGGCAACGAATCACTTTCCCTAATCATCACGTTCTCTTCATCAGAAACTATACCTTCAACTGTCAACGGACCAGAGTATTCGATATTCATGTTGTTTTCATTCTCCGCCATTGCTAGTTTTGATGTTATTTGTAACTCTATCTGATTTAATTCTATCTCTTTCTGTAACGACAGATCTGGTTGTAACACAGGTGCTGGTTCAGGAGTTAGATCTATATCGACAACGTATTTTTGCTGTGATGTCGATGCGAGAAATATTCCAGGAGAGTTAGGAGGCGTTAAGGGCGAGATTCGCTTCTCTGTGCCGGAATTCCCGCTGTCTGTCTCAGTCTGAGGGTCTGACTGCTTCTCGCTTAGACTTTGAATATCATCGAACTGTAGATCATCATGCAAAATGTCGGGAACTTCGTTTAGAAAGTTACCGTCTCGTAAGGGAGATGGGGTTTCGAGATTTATCTCACTGAAGTTGGAAGAGAATGCTAGTAGTTCTTCTTTAGGAAAATCAACTAGTTCAGTTTTTACTCCTTTAAAGAGTTCTAAGGTACAGTTCTCGAAAGGGCCTAAAACTACTGAGCTGTTTTCATCATACGTGTCCGTATGGTGACTTTTGGTTGGCGATTCAAAAGGGCTCAAGCTATCAGGAACATATTTCTGTTCCAATTTAGTAAAAGACGTCCCCATTCCATAATCAGCTGGAACTTTAGTTTCTGATAGTATTTGAGTTTCTTCTTTGACTGAATTTTCAATAGTACTGTTAACTTGAGAACTGTCACTTGCTAGAGGGGTACTTGATGCAACATCAGCATTCTGACTATTGAAAACCTTTTCCATGTGTAAGAAGTTATCAACTTCTTTTAGCCCAAAACTGGGTAGATCTAGGTACTCAGTAGATTCGTTCCTGACTATAGAGCATTTTGTGTTGTCTGTGGTAGAACCTTCGAGACAGGATTTGATGACGTTTCTTATGTTACTGTCTAAGGCGTTATCGTTTAGAAGGTCGTTATTTGTCGTTTCGTTAATAAGATCTATGTAAACAGTGTTGTTTGATGGTCCTGCGATTTCGGTTACTACATTATTAGATCTAGAGAAATTATCACCAGCTGATTTCTTATCATTCTCTTCAGAAACAGGGATTTTATGGTCAATAGGTTCACTATTAGGTGTTTCATTGTTATTCGCCGCTTTGACAGAAGTCATAGATTTGATAGGTTCATCTGTTTTGATAGAAACCTCTTCATCAATATCCTCATCAAATTTTACCGCTTCTACTGTAACATTAGCTATAACAGATATTATAGACTCTTCATTTAGGTCTGGTTTAGGGACAGGAAAGTTTTCGTACACTGTTTGTTCAATTTTGGACAAAGATTCTTGTGAAGCATTTTTTGTTTCGTCTTTAGCGGTGTCAGCTTCGCCCATCTCCATTTGGTTAATAGCAATAGTATCAGCATTATTTTTCTCTCCATCAGTAACTAAAAGGACGTCTTCGTGAGCATTTTCTTCAGTTATAGTAAAGGTTTTATTCGTAACTTCAACAACTTCTTCGTTGACAATAGATTCTTCATCAGACAGTGTATTTACAGTGTCTTTTGGTGTATTGTTGGCATTTTCTGTGAAATCAACAGATTCTTCTAGAACATTTTCTTTAGCTTCCGCATTAGAAGGAGCAGCAGTTGTTTCAACTTCAACTAAAGAGACAACCTTACTAAACACATTTGGATCTTCATCAATTTTGGCATCCATGAGTTCTTTTTCTAAAGCAACAATAGTTTCCACTGTTGGTTCTTCGACTAAAACATGACTTTCAGCCTGTTGCACGACATTTTCTTTCTTATTTGATTCATGTATAGAAGATTCCAGATCTTTTTTAGTAATTACGTCAAAATCATTTTCCATTACATCTTCTGTAGGCGAGGTTGTATTTGCTTTCAATGCCTTCTTTATTTCATGCACTGCTGCAATATTTCTTTCTTCCATGATGAAATCTGAAACTTCTTTAGAAATATTTGTTACAGATTTTATGACAACATTCGAATAATTTTTCGTATCTTGTATAGTTTGATTATTAACATAATCAGCTGTTTCATTCAATATGTGTTTTTTAATATTACTTTCTTCGGTTGTAGTGGCAGATTGGTGTTTCTCCTCTTCTATTCTACTGGCAACTGTTTCTTTTTCTTCTTCTTTCATAGCATTTTCAATTTGCTCTTCTACCGTGGCAATTTCTTTATCATTTTCTTCCTTAAAAATATTTTGTACTATTTCAGGTGGCAATTCTGGCGATGGAGATTTCACTTCCTCTATTACAATTGTTGGTATTTCAGTCTCTTTTGTTGCATTCAAGTTAGAACTTTCAAAAATATTCATACTTTGTACTGGCTCAGGTGTCTCTTCGGGAGAGAGGGGATCTGAGGGCTCTAAGTCACTCAGTTCTCCTAAGCTATCCTCTTTCGAGTCTTCAAGGGATTTCGAACTCTCAGTTACTTTTATGAGATCACTAACTAGGACTTCTTCAATATCACTTTCGACATTTGTATCAGATATTACATCTTCAACAGTATTTTCTCCTTGCTTCCCTTCAGACAATTCTTCGCTTGATTGATCTATTTTACTAGTTGACAATCCATGCACCATAATAGGCAAGAATATATCATCTACCATTTGTTCCAGTTCGCTCTTATCTAAAGAATCCTTACGCTCTACTTCATGAGGTGTACCTTCACTCAGTTTCCCTACATCTTCTATTGACTTAGTTTCATTTTTAATATCAGTACTTATTTCTTTTAAGTTACTATCACAAGATGTTTGACAGTCTTTTCTAACGTTCAATTGTTCGTTATCACTAGCACTAGGTATCGACGCTACACATAATTCCTTCAGCTTGGGTATTTCACTATCACTACTCACTATTTTGTTATCATTTGGCAATTCAGTGTGTTGATGTACAGATTCGACTGTATCATCATCAACTATAACATCGGGTGTAACTCTTTCTACTTGGACTTGTATTTCAATTCTCGTGACGACGTCAACGTCTTTGATTGGTGTGTCTGGCGTGAGGTTCTCGAGTGTGTGCTGACTGGCTGTGTCGAGCTCGCTGTGTCGCTCGAACGAGTGGCTCAGAGTGCCGATAGTATCCCTATCGACTTCATCGTCCTCGCCAGTCTCAGCGTCCTCCGATTTAGAACCGAAACCAGTATCTAGAATGCTCTGGAAATTCGTAATTCCGGGCGACTTGACCATACTGGATTGCATTGGGTAATCTTTCTTGCAGTCTAAGCTCAGATTGTCTCTAGAGGGACTGGCTTGATGGCTGGACTCTGAACTTGAAGTCTTTTCTGAGTTCAGTATATTATCGAGATTCTTCATAACGTCGCTGACATCTTTGTAGTAGCTGACGTCGTCAGTGCTGCCAGCGATGATGTCTTTAAGCCAGGGGTCCATGGAGGCGTCAGACCTATCCTGGTCCTTTTCTCTAGCGTCTTCGAGACAAATATTTCCTTGATGGCATTCTAGTGCAGCCGTCTCATTGTGTGTGAGGTAGATGTTCCTGACATCTTCTAGCGAGCCGTGGAGGTTAGTCAAGCTCTCCGATTTTATTTGTATGGACATGTCTTTGTCTGACATGATGCTGCTGGACCGTGAGACGGCGGTATCCATGTCGACGCTGAGGGAGTCTTGTACGTTTGTATTGAGGTCTTGTTCTGAGGTTGTGAAGTGTGAGGCCATGGAGGTAGATGGTGCGTGGACGATGGCTCTGTGCTCGTCGAGTTTAGGGATGCTGTTGGGCTTGAGTCGTTGCCAGCGCTCCTCGAAGTCAGCGCTGCCGTAGCCGTCGTCGCGCGCGCTGTGCGGCTGTGTGCTGGCGCGGTGTGCTGTGTACAAGTGGTTGATGAGCGCGTGCACTTGCGATGACGTCGGACGGGCCTCCGGGTCGTGGTTCCAGCATAGCTGCATTACTTGGTAACTGGAACAATTAATGCGTGTTATGATCTATACTTTTTCTATTATTTGTGTGTAGAAGTACTGATCCGAATATAAATTTCATTTTATTAATAGAAAGTTAAACTATTCTTTACTGTACATACCTACTTGCTGTCTACTATACAAACTGTCCACCTATACATAAGCATGAACACTGTAATATGGCAACATTTTAAAGGGAAAATATTTTTATAACTATGGTGTTTCTTGTCGGCTCTTTTCCAAAAGAAACAAAATTTCCAATAAGAACCATGCACCTAGCTTCTGATGTGTCATGTAAGTTTGGTTTTATTTAGTTTGTATGTGAATACAGATGACAGTAGATGAACGCTGGTGGTTGTGCACTCACAGATGGTTCCGGTAGACGGCGGGCAGGTCGGGCGGCGGCGGCGTTTGCGCGGCGGGCGCGCGGCCCCAGGCGCACACGTGCCACAGCAGCGCGCCCAGCGCCCACGACTCGCTGCGAGCCTGCATTCACAAAAACACATATTCAGTCCTGCAGAATTGCCTATTTGAATACTGTTAAAATTCACAAAAATGTAATGTTATTTCAAAGAACTAACAGAAATAACACCATGTGTAAAAAAAGTAATAAAATCGATCAGAAAATGGCTTAGTTTTAACTGATTTTAAATGACGTGCTAGATAAAGACAACGCCACAGAAATGTGACATCACATTTCATACCGCCATAGTAACGTAGTACCAAAAACTTCTAAAGCATGTAACTACTCCATTTTAATCGATTTAATTACTTTTTTCACATATCGTGTTATATCTGTTAGTTCTTTGAAATAACATAACATATTCGTGAATTTTTAACAGTAGTCAAATAGCCAATTAGTTTTGTTTACTACAACACTAGGTAAAACAAAAGTGTACAGACATTTTATTTAATGAATTTTATATGTATTTTTAAATTGAATTTATATCGTTTTTGAATGTTATGAAAATTATATGTGAATGTAGTTTGTGTTTTTCTCAGCCATATAATAATAAATTATTAAATTTTTATGATGTAATCACTGTTCGACACAAATGTAATTTGTTAAAGAATAAATAAATAAATAAAGACTCAATTTCAGTTAACTGTGTACGCTTCATCCAAACAAATGTCGTAGGACAATAGCCTCACTGAAAATGCAAACAATCATTGCAAAGGCAATGATTGTTTGCATTTTCAGTTATTTGCAATATCGCTGCTTGAAAATGGTATGGATTTTAAAGGAACAATGCAATAAATAAAAGTAACAAATTAGTGACATCAACACGCTGTCATCATTATAACGGCACGGTTAGCGCAGTGGCTCAAGCAGTTAACTGCTGCGCTACGTGTCGCGGGTTCGATCCCCGCAAGGAACAAATATTTGTATGGCCTACAGATAGTTGTTTCGGGTCTGGGTATTTTTGTATGTGACTGTGAGTTTAAATGTCTGTAAACGCACCTACAATATAGAAGAAATTTCTAGTGTGGAGCAACTTTTTTCGTAAAAAAAAATCCCCTCCTTATCCCATTTTTACATTTATTTTGGAACATATTTTTGGACATTTTTAATGTCCTTACTTTCTTCAGCGGGCTTTTGGATAAAGAACTTTCGCACTACGTACCGTATATACAGGAGGATGCGTGCGCGATTCAGGCGCAGACAAGTCGTAGGGCGGCTCAGCAGACACATATCTTCCTAGGACGGCGCGCGCATTCTCTGATGTACCGCGCACTAGTACAGAGCCGCACCATACGTTACTGAAAGGAAAACGCAGTTACATAGCATAGCGCCTGTAATCCTCGGAGGTTTACCTGGAGGTGTACCTACATCAACGTTTCACCAAGTCCCATGTAACAGAGGACGAGCTGATGAAGGAACCTTTTTGGTTGGTCCCATAGTAAAAGTTGTTCATAATGATGACTACAGTGACCCCTTGAAAGATTTAATGTATGAACAGATATACCTTATATTAGTGTAAATGTGTCTATCTGTGCTACTTTGAGTCGGATTTATTATTTTCATAATCCCTCTTTTCTCTCTCGTGTGATTAGGTGAGATTCGGCCCGAAAATTATGATCAGAATAAAGAAAAAGCTAGAGTCGCAAGGTTTGTTAATACATACCCATAGAGATAACCGCGCGAGTGCAGGTGCGCAAGTGCAGCACTAACGTCACACAAGAGCCGCAGCGGCACTCCGCCCTCGTTCAGTATGGCCATCTTAGGGCGGTTCACTACCAAGTATTGTTGGAGGTCCTGGAAGTTTGTTACATGTATGTTACAATTATTTCTTATACCATGTAGTGATGAAATGTTGGACTATGAAAGGGGTTCGTTATTCAAAATGGCATGGCCAATAATGGGCACAGCAATGGGCAGCGGCATCACCATACTTTTCGAAAAACCGAAGGTAGTACTACCAAAATGTGAAAAGAACTCCCCGCGCATGACGGATACTAGATAACGTAACATTTAATAATATTCTTTATTTATGGACAACAGTGATCCAGTGTGTTAGTAAACAATGATATAGCTTATTACAGTAGTTAAAATAAGAAAATAGAAATTCTCAAATTAATGTTGCGTGATTTTCTTTCTCACAAAATTAAGGTTTTATTAATTCCAGACAGAGTAAAAATCATGTCAAAATATTTCAAATGACTGCCAATGATCACGTTTTCTACTACAAATGCAGCAAACTACCCTGAAACAAGAATCCATCTAATAATTTAAACTTCCCAGCTAACGACCATACTTACCATAGAACAAAGTTCAAATATCAATATCCACGGATCCTCCTGCAGGCATTTGGTGACGAACGCCAGAACGTTCTCATGGCTGACATCGCGGTACATCCTGGCTTCGTCCAGGAACCGCGCCTTGTCCTCCAGGCTCGCATTCTGATTGAGTATCTTGACTGCTACAGTGCTCGTGGAGCCATTGTCGTCTACCTCGCCTTCAACCACCTGGCGAAGGAAAATCGGAATAAAATAAATCACAGGTATTGAGGTGGAGTTTTTTTTATCATCGTTATCCTTTTAGCCCAAAGACGTCTACTGCTGGACCCCCCAAGTGTCGCAACATTTTCCGGTCCCGTGCGTCTTGCATCCAGGTCAACGGTCCGCCTCGTGGGAGGCATTCCAACGCAACGTATTCTGTTTCTTTTCATTAGAAATTTTTTTACAGTGACTAGGGTCAAGGGTGTTATCTTGTCGGGGTTGCGGTTCCCGTCAGGGCTTCCGGTCCCGTCGGGGCTCCGGGTCCCGTCGGAGCTGCAGGTTGTTCGCAAGAGATACCGCGGCCTCGACATGAAGGGCTAATAAGGAACATGGGTGGTTTTTAGTCAGTAGAAGTCTGACACTCCCTTTCGCTCTGCCCAAGAGCGGGAGGGGTTATTTGATGATTTTCCACCCGAGAAAAAAGAAAAAAAAAGGGCGTTATCTTCAGGCAAATGATAAGGAAGTTCTTCCCTAACTATGTAGTGACCTAGGGACTTCCTGAAAGACTAATCACTATGCCATTTAGCAAGTCACCCAATTTTTTTTTGCTTAGATTGTCATAGAATACGGTATTGGTAAGGTACAATATTGTTATTTATTATCTGTATGTCTATACAATATGCATATTAGTTTAGTTAGTGCATATGTCCTGAATATAATTACTTCTGATGCAAGCAATCATCTATAACATCGCAAAACGTGATGTTTAATAATCATCACGTTTGTCATAAAGCCATTGATTATGGCATTGATACAACATTTAATTGAACGTACAGTGTAGTTTTATTGCATTTCCAATGAAGTGTCATAAATTATATTTTTATGCTTGGGAAATACAAATCAGATACAAGATCTTCTTCATTATTTATTTTATGTTTAATATTCACATCATCATCTGCCTGGCCTTTTATCAACTATGTTGGAGTCGGTTTTCAATATAACTAGATGCAGCTGAAAACCAGTGTTTTACAAAAATGATGTTTTACCACGTTTTTTCTAAAAATGAATGTTTATTATTCATTGATTTAAAATAGAGTCAAGATTATAGCGTCTCAAGATGGCTAATTTACTAAAGTAACCAACTCTTTAAGGCAAGAGTAAACCACTACGTCGACATTATCATCATAGTCTGGACACCACTAGGCCTCTTTCAAAGATCACCAAAAAGACATGACCTGCGCTGCTATCCAGCACATTCACAAGAACCTTATATAAATCAGTCCACCTTGAGGAGGCTGTGTGTGTGTGTTGTGTTTCAATTGACATGTCTAAGCCTATTACTTACTCTTCCAAACCAGCCTCTACCGATTTCTCTTAGGTACTGCAATCGATTACGCGGGAGATCTTCTTCGCCTGTAACCAAATATGGTAAATTAGGTACATTTAAAATCAATTTGTTGCATGTTTCTTTGTATATGCAAGTTTGTATGGAAACATACTAGTTTGCAGTGGGTGCGGCCGCGATAAAAACACACGTACAATATGACTGTAAAGTTATAAGAAAATGTATAATATTGATTGTCTCAGTATACCTATTAATTAATAGTTTAGTACTATCTGCAAACAAGGACAATAAATCCTAAACCGGCGTGCCTGGGGGTCTACTCGCTTTCTCCGAAACGAAACTTCGCAAACGAACGAAATTTAAACAATGTTTCGTCATTGACCCTACTCTATTTTGTTTTCGGACACGCAGACGAAGTTCGGATCCATAGACAATTTTCGTGAACGATAGAAATGAACAATAATGTGTGGGTCTTTTACGATGTCTTCTTTACAAATTACGGTTTTTACTTTAACATAAAAAGTTATAAACTATTTTGCTGACACTGGTTTATTAAATATTTCTTGTAATATTCAAGCAGAAAATAAAAATTTACGGATCAAAATTCTAATTTCGGCGATATTCACCGAGACACTATAAAACACCCTTTCACGGTCATTGTTAACCGACTAAATTGAAGAGTACTATTTCATGCCAACGTTGGGAAGTAACATAGGACAACCAAAATTATCTGTATATTCACACGCAATCTAATGTCATGTCAACACATGATTGTTTGTTTGGATTCTTTAAAAAGTTTTCTGAAGTTTGTTTCTCAAGTATTGTGTTCATAAATCATGTTTTCAAGTGCTTTTTTACACACTTCGCAATCGCGATGCACATTCCGTCAGAAAGTTTCAAGTTGTACAGTATCGCAGTCTGCATTTTGGGTCTCCGCAAGTTTTGTTTTGGATTTAAAAACTTTGTAAGTAAAAATCATAAATCCATTTGTTTTCTCATTAAAAACATCGCTACTTTTAATATCCATTTACATATACATCTTTTCAGTTTAAAATGGCTCCTCATTCAAGTTCGGCTACTCCCGAGCAAATCAACACCCTTCTCAATTTCTTGGACGAGCATAAGGATCTAGCCCGCGGGAAATTGAGAGGTGCTGAAGGAAATGCTCGGGCAAAGAGGCTGTGGGAAGAATTGTGCAACATGCTCAATTCCATGGGCGGTTGCACGAAAACAATTCAGCAGTGGCAAAAGGTACATGAGTGTTTTTATTAATTAATTAGTGACCCGCTCCGGCTTAATTGACATGAAAATCTCATGCTTGCTTTAATATTTTGCAGGTATGGTTTGATAGAAAACATTTAGCCAAGAAAGCCGCTGCTGATTCTCGGAGTACGGCTTCAGCGACTGGAGGTGGTCCATCGATGGCACCCCCACTCTCTCATTGGCAGTTAAAGATCCTGTCTATAATGGGAGAGGGGTTTGGTGAACGCCAAACTGGAGCCATAACGCCAGCCTTCAGTGAGGTAGTATTTCTTTTAATTCTTTACTTTACTCAATAATCTTAGTTGTATTAATATTTTTTTCAATAATATTTGTTTTTATTATTAAACAGTACTATTGTGTAGTCCATTTTAAATGAAAGTCATCAAATCTAATTTAATTTCAATATATCATGATTCTAATCGGTATTAATTTGTTTTATTTTCAGACCAATGAACCAATTCCATCGACCTCCAGTCACACAAGCCAACCTCCAAGCTTTTCACAGCCTCTTGAATTGCATGAGGAAGTTGTAGTCAGACAGCTTCCAGAACCTGCGATTCAACCAACATCACAAGAATCCCTGACCTCCACACTTTGTAAGTATTTCTTACTGTGGTATTTTCAGTAATGCTATCATAATTTTTTAAGTAACAATAATCTTTGTTAGTTATGTATTATTCAATGCTTAAGTTTAATCTAACATAAGCATTGAATAATACATAACTATACTAATAAATGCAAATATACTAGAAGAAAAAAAAGCTATTATCACCTAGTCTTCACTGTTAATTCTATATTTACTTTACTTTAATACAGTAAAATGTGCCCATTTACTGAACCCATTCAAGTGTCTTAGGCTATTTTTTTTGATTGTAAGTACCCATTTAAATTGTAATATTGTCTTGCAGCCTCACAACCTACACGCCCCAGGAGAAATTCTGCTGCTGGCTCTGATGTCAGAAGCAGACTTTACCAATATGAAGAGGGGCGTGGAGGGAGAGAATTAGTAAGGAACACTGAGCTCGCAGGCATCAGGGCTGAGCTCGCAGGCATCAAGGCTGCCCTGTTACAGCTGTGTGGCCTTCTTGTTGAACGTTTAGACCTTAGTAATTAAGATTTGTATGTTATATGTGTTAGATTAATTATATTGTTGCCTTTCTTTTTAATATTTTGTTTCTAGATTTAAGTAAATAAAACACTATTATAAGTTAAACAATAAATTTTATTCTTTTATTATAGTCAAAAAGAAAAATAAAATATAAATGAATAGATTAGAGGAGTAGGTAGGATAAATAATAATAATAATAATCATTTATTTCAGGAAATTTCCCATAAGTATAAAATTTGATTACAAATACAAATTACAATACATTAGATTAAAATACAATAATACTTAGTTATTAAAATTAAATTCATTAATGTCAAAAAATACAATGTCAAAATTTAGAAAATGTCATGAAAATGAAAATAAAGTTCAACCTTCATCCTATCTATTCCTTTCTAACAGTTGCACTAATACAGCTCTTGCCCTTCGACCTGCTTGCAGAGCTTGAGCTGTTGAAGCTGCTGATTGAGATGAAACCTGCCTGCTTCTTTCAGTCTGGAGTTCATCTTCTGTCAACTCGGGAACATCAATACCACCCCTTATACATAAATTATGTAAAACGGAGCAGGCGATTATAATTTTACCTGCTGTTTCTGGGCAGTAATGCAGTTCCCGAGCTGCTAAAAGACATCTCCATCGACCTTTTAATATTCCAAATGTGCGTTCTATGGTGGAGCGTGCACGCTTTTGGACATTGTTGTACCTTCCTTCAGGAGAGTCTTCAACAGCATTATCTATAGGTGTCATCATATGCTCCCTTTGAGCATAACCAGAATCACCTACAATAAAAATATAAAATATTATAAATGTGACAGTTTGTGAGGAAATGTTTGCTAATCTTTCACTCAAAAACGGCTCAACAGGCTAGAATGAAATTTAGCGCACAGATAGTAATATATATTTTAAAGACAAGCAATAAATTTAAACCTACCTAATAAATAAACTGTTTCATTTTGGAGACCCTCCAAGTGGCTTTTTATGTCAGACTCTCTCCAAATATAAGCATCATGTGTTGCTCCACCAAATGAAGCATCCACATTTGTTATGTAGCAATCACGGTCGCATATCTGGAAAATAATGTCATTCAATGAAACATAATTAAGAAGTAAATTAGGTATAGAGAGATTAATGAGGATCAGCAACAGTAAATGTCACAATAAAATCATTAATATTTAGTTCTCATACTTACAACTTGGGTGTTAAGTGAATGAAAATGTTTTCGATTAAAATATCGTTCCTCGTGCTCAGAAGGTCTAACAATTGCAATATGAGTGCAATCAATGCACCCAATCACACCAGGAAGCCGATATTTCTCATAAAATCTGCAACATTTATTAAATACTAAAAATTTATTCAAAATACAGTAAACTGATATAAATAGGTAATAAAACTTAGGTACATACTGCCGCTTAATAAGATTCCTTTCATTTATATTTTGAGGGAATTTTATGTACTTCCTTAGAATATGGGGTGCATTGAGGGCAGTTGTAACCTCCTGCAAACAACGAGAAACCGTCTGTTGTGCCATGGGCCCGTCCATGTTTTGCCCCACAGACCCTTGGTAACTACCTCGGGCATAAAAATTCAAGGCCGTAAGGATCTGGAAAAAGATGAGGATTGTGAACAGTGAAATGCTTAATTTTATTGAAAATAATGATAATTAAAAATATACACAACCTTAACTGTAGGTTCGATTCCATGACTCCTTGCCTTTGGAGGTAATAAAGGCACTATTTCCTGGCACAACTCCTCGAATAATTGCCGACTGAGTCTATAATTTCCTACAAACTCTAAGTCGGGAATTTCGCTAATATTAAGTTGATTGCGCAGGCGACGCCGGTTCCTTCTACGCTCTAAACGTTCTTCACGTAGAGCAGCCTCGATTAAGAGCATCCTTGTAGCCATTTCAAGCGAATATAAAACAAAATCCACAATAACGAATGACTAACGAAACTCAAAAGGTAACACTTTTGGTTTCGTCAAAAATCCGAACAATCATCTGTCAAATTAGAATTTTCGTTCGTAACATAGATCAATTAGAGTAGGTTTAGAGAATCTAAACGTCAAAAAATGTTCGTTCGAAAGAAGTTTCGTTGAAACTTCGGAACGAATGGAACCGTAGTAGGAAACACGCGAAATTCGATCGAAACTTCGTTTTTCGTTGAATAAGAGTAGACCCCCTGCACCCAAAGCATATTGTTCGTATGTTTTTGTATACAACGCTAAGCAGTGATAGTCATCGGTCATGGGAACTTTGTAATGGTCGAACGATAACAATGGTGCCCGCTATAACTCTCAAAGGTCTTAGGTCAGTCTAACGTGTCAATCGAAAACTAATTCTAATCCTAAACAGCTTAAGGTCGATTTTCTGACATAACGAGGCAAACATTTTAAGTAAGGTTTAGGCACTGATTTACGGATTACGGGACTTGGCCCCCAATATTAAAGGCTTTTTAACTTGCCAATTCATTTCCCTCGAGACGAGGATGGATGACAATTTTTGACGCTTTGTGGATACTTAAAGTGAATTAAATGTCGTTTTATCACAACTTATTTCTTTTAAAGATGAAAATCCTCCACGAAGGGTGGATAAAGCGTGGTCCTTATCTTTTACGAGGTCTTTAGCCACGACTTTTGTGGCATTCCATTTAGTTACAATGATTTACTTTACTGCCTGGGTCGCCCTAAAGCTATCCCGTTCTACCGTTTTACATTTTGGAGGCTGTGAATGTCTAATACATAAGTAACACAATATCGGGCAAAGTCACGACTTTTGGGTGTTCTTTGCTCAATGCAAAATAATGTTTTCATCCATTTATGTGAGATACATAAAGAAGACATCGTCATCTCTTGACTGTCATATAAATACTACACAGGTACCTACTACTTAACGACCGGAAAAACAAGCACAGTTACAGGAAGGAAGTGACGACGAGAACTGGATGAATAAAGATGAAGGTACACAAAAAGGAGTGGGCCAGCATTATCGATATTTCATCACATAACTACGATTTGATTTTGAAGGTTAGAAGCAGATGGTAGGGATAGTTAGTAGTCAAGGTTATGTTCAAGGTTTATCGATATTTGTCCAATTAGCGGTGGATTCTATTCCATTCACACCAGCGAAGGGTGGAATTAGATTGAAATGACAATGTTTACCCAATTACGATCTAGTTTCAGTGGAATACAGTGTTGGATTGAAACACTGCCACAATGCAAATCAAGTAACTATGAAAACTCACCGAACCAATCAGCGCAATGCTCCAACGGATCAGCAACTCTAATCCCAGTCGGCAACGGCTCAAACTCCACCACCGACTCCCTGCTGACTCTGTTCCTCTCCTCGTTCTCGCTCACGATGTACGCAGCCGCGTTGTTGTTGGCAATGTTCTGCATCTCCCGCAGAGATATCGGCCCGTTGTTATTGTCTTCACTGATGTTGTTGTTGACGGGCTCGGCGAAGCCCGAATCAGGCGGATGGGCCCGACGTCCATCGTGAAGGTGGGTCGCGCTTGCAGTGAATAACTGTGGGAGATTTGAAAGAGTTAATTTCTGAAGGTTTGGAGTAATGAGGATGATTGTGTACTAAGGTGTTGCATGGGTGAATACTAAGTTTAGAGTTAGTGAATAGAGTTAGTTAATGCTAAACATAAAAGGATTTGAATTGTGTTTGTAGTCGATCACAATACATTCATTCATGCAAAGGGTAAAAACACAACAGAACATGATGTCAACATAAAACAAAAGTTATGTATGCCTGACAACATGAGACGTATAATTTGCCAGAAAGACAAAGGGTATCTTCAAATAATAAATAACCTCCACCAGAAAATCTATAAAACACACAATTAAAAGCGAAAACTCAACGTTCACAATGGTACAAACACAACTACGTCATCTACTAAGTACCTGATTGTCCGCTCCTTCGTTCGGCTGGCGACAAGAGAAAACAATGCATCAGACATTTGATCTTGTTCATACAGACTTATGTTTGGTATTGTTCGTACAAGGCTCTAAGCACTAAGTGAGGTTACGTGATATTGCGGAGAAGAGGGATGACGCTGGACACTGCTCTAGATTTTAGTGAAGCTGTTTATTCTTTTTCTATTTTGAAGTAAAGAACAAATTCAAATGCTGTTGGGAGTCTGTCCGTTTTCAGTTACACGAGACCTACATAAGCAGTTGGATTTTCAATGCTCGATTCATCATAAAATTAGGGTTTGTCTAGTGTTACTGCGAGAGAACGTATAGGACCCTGGGGGAGGTCTCTAATAAAGGGTTTGGCTAGTGTAACCGAAAGCGACCGTGACAAATGGAGGACCCTAGGAGGCCTATACGCCAAAGGACGCGCTGATTGACGAAGTCGCCGAAGGGCAATAGTTATATTTTGCTTAATTTATACATTATTATAAGTTTTAGTTCATCAGTAAACAAAGGCTTTTTTTTTGGTTAGAGTAATTTTTAGGACCAATGCAGGGTCTGAAAACATGGGTCCTGTGAAAATTAGCATCATAAAGACTTCGTTCTTATTCTTCTAAATATAGGGGCAAACAGATCGATCTATATAACACATAAAGCATTAGACTCGTATGCAACTATGACTGTACAATGACATACTTCTGTCACATCTAATTGGCTAATGCGATCTGCAGGCGTCGCCCCCCGGATTAGCTCATCCAAGCGAGTTACTGGAGCTTGTGTACGATCGCCGTTTCTATTGGTCAGGGTCAACAGTATACTGCGACTAAACTACTGTGTTTTTATCAATTACCCATTATTTTAGTTAGATTCTCAATAAAACATAGCTTCGTATTAGAACGACTTTCATCAATGAAACTTGAACCCGATTAGTACGAGTATAGCCTTTTCTAAATTATGTTGTGGTCGGCTTCTGAGTACTAGTATTATACATGGAACCACTGCCTATCTGACCTCCACAACTCAGTTCGTACTAGGTAATATGACACCCCCTGGTTAAACTGATTGTCAGACTTTCTGACTGCCGAAGATCTACAATGACAGCTGGGACCAACAGCTTAGCGTGCTTTTTGAGGCACGGGGGAAACTCGGTATGGTGGTCTCCCATCCACATACCAACTCTTGAAGTAATAATCCCGTTTGATTTTATTGGCGAAATCCAATCTTTTTTTTGTGTGGGGTGGGAAATCATCAAATGACTCCTCCCGCTCTGGGCAGAGAGTGTCAGTCTTCTACTGACTAAAAACCACCCATGTTTCTTCTTAGCCCTTGTGCCGAGGACGTGGTATCGGTTTCGAACAACCCGCATTCCCGACCGACGGGCGTCGGCCCTTTAGGGGCCCCTTCCATATTGCTGACGCGAAATCCACCCTCATTTGACGCTTCTAACTAAAGCCAAACGGATAATGAGCATGTATCTGAACTACTTCTACATACGAGGTGTTTTAAATGCTTCGCTAGAAAAGCCAGGCAGTTGTAATCCTCGCTTTTACATACAAACATAATTGGTCAATTACTGTCTGTGAATAAGAGAGTTGCAGGAAAACAGCGCTAGTTCGCTTTCACAAAGGATAACTACCAGCGTATAATAATACGTACTAGTTTAGATAACTAGGTCATTAGTAGTGCATGTAAGCCTTAGGAACTACGTGTTCTAGGACTTTTAGGTGAATTTGTGTCGAACTTTTTTTAGTTCATTACCAGGTTTCAGTATATCGAAAACAGACACTTTTTTTTTGTTTTTGGGGGTGGGAATGATAAAATAACCCCTCCCTCTCTTGGGCCGAACGAAAGGGAGTGTCAGACTTCTACTGACTAAAAACCTTTCTTAGTCCTTTATGTCGAGGCCGCGGTATCTCTTGCGAACAACCCGCAGCCCCGACGGAAAACAGACACACTTGACTTCACTTCGCGTCACTTTCAGTTAATTTTTGTTTTTTATTTGCATTATTCACTCTAACTGAAACGTGTCTGGGCGTAAAACGAATCAAAGTAATCTTACAATGAAACAAAAATGAAAATGTATACGACTGAAGCGGCTGTAAACTTTGATATCAGTTAAACAATCTGGTCTTGCATGCTGCATGTAATCTTTTCACCCGATTTACAGATTATTACATGCCATTATAGTCATGAAAATAAATTCTGTCTCGCCACGCCTCTTTCAGGGAAACTAGGTTACGGTTCAATTTTTCAAGCGCAAAAAGCAATATCTGGTGATTACTAGGTCAGCATTTTCCGACCAAATTATACGCCTAGAAAGAATATATATTTCATTTTTATGCCAAAAGCGAAAAAACCTCTAACAATAATTGTACGGCCTTGATTGGCGCTCTATTCATGTACAGCCGTGCCCATTGACTGTGGGATCGTTTGCCACAATGGGGTATTCAGACAGTGCAGTCAATCCGAAGGTTTTATGACAATATGAATGAGGTTAAATTTAGATAAATTGGGATGTTTAACGGCTTTTTAGGCATTATTTGGCGAACTAGAAAATACAAGTGCATGGTGAGCGAAACTTTTAAATATGCATTTCGGGATGTTACTGCAGGTGGCACTGAACTGCGAAAGATTTTATCTCTTCCGGTGGATGTCGTGACAAACGAATTTACAGCAGGTGACAGATGGACAAAACGACTATGTCGCAGCGAGGATCGTGTACGGAATACTTTGCAAGATGTTGTCAAGTCCCATGCCAACGTATTACTTGGCCGTGTTATTTTTTGCAAGGAACATACTAACACGAGATTTGATCAGAAACTTATCCGGTTTTCAGAGAATGGAGTTAAAATCAAACAATCCAACAGTTTGTCTCTTACCCGAGTGGTAGGTACAAAATCTAGTACAAAGATATCGTACATAGCATAAGGATTTATCATTCATTACAAATCACTGAAGCCGGAAGACGTTCATTGTAGAACACGGATCTCCCTCGTCAGTTGATAGGATTGATTCAACCCGCTTGTGCATCTGTCCCCTGAATGTTTATAGGTCGCAGATTCGTTAAGATATTTGGGTCAACATATTTGGAATTCCTATGATCTGTCGGTTAATTTAAATTGTATGATTAGCTGATAATAATACAACACCACGCTTGACATTCCCGAAAAGTTATCCAGAGATGTTACTATAGAACACCCAGATTTCGCCAATTATATTTATGTGTCATGTAACAAAGGGAAAATGTCCCGAATCCGGGCTGCTACAACGAAATTTCAACTAAAATAAAAAATCTGAAAATCCCAGAAAAAAACAGGGAGAGCCTCTCCGATATCAAATTTTGTTAAAACGAACAACGAGTTATTCCGAAATTGATTTTTTGCTAAAAACGAACCACGCAAATGTATTTTTCCGCACAAGAACGCGTCTGACATTGACAGCATAATTGAGTTAACTTGGTCTTCTACACAAATACAGTTGACGTTCTGCCGTCTATAGCTCGTGTTGTGTAGGTACATTCGGGGACAAAATTGCTTGTCCATTACACGATACGCCGATACTTGGAAGGCAAGGTTTTCATTATGGCAATCGTGTTGCATCTCTCGAGGTGTCACACGCAACGAGTCGTGTGAACTGGCACGAATGTTGGGAGTTAGGTTCTTGAAATCTCATCAGGTTGGGTTTAGTTTTTTTATGGTGTGTTGTTTTTATAATCAAATTAGTTTGAATGGTCCTGTTAATGAGCAGTGTAACTGGCGATAAGATTTATTTCATTAGGTCATGACTGGAATTCTTCAATTATATTATTATGCCTTACGCGATTTTGGAAAGTGGAAATCTGGCAGACTTGATCGTCTAAGCGGAAGTAGATAATCTTATTGTAAGCAGAATATTCCCATCTTCTGCTACTTTTTTAATTTTCTTGGGTGGCGGCTCCTCTTTTGGGGCTTATTTGAAACTAAGATCAACTTAACCAAATCAAGTAAACCAGTAGTTGGGATTCCCTTGGAAAGTTTAAATTGCCCGAAAGATTCAAACTCCGAAAGCACTGACCGAATGAAATCATAAGTCCACAACGACACCTGCGTTTAATTACTATAAATGACGTAACACATTGAGACTTACGCGAGTTGTTAACAAGATAATTGTCCGCGTATGTGTGCGTGACCAATGTATTCGACATCGGGACATCGCCACTTCGGCTCGTATTACGATTCATGTTATGCAGTTCAACGCAGGTTACGTCAAGGTTTGCAACGACCGTTTATTTTTAATTCGCACTCACTGTACATCGGCCTATTTCCGGACATTGTTGTCATTATTATAGTGAATGGTTTATTTTTAACTTTGGCCGTAAGTGTACAGACTGCAAAGTGACTGGAGTCAGGATTTATTTTAAAATGCGAAAGTTAGGTTTTATAATTCAAGATAAATGAAGTAACTGACGAGAACTTTCCAATACTTTCAATAGCAATAAAAATTAAACACTTTATTGAGCATAAAATTAAACTTAATTTAAAATTCTTTACAGCCAAAGATCAATCACCTATCAACAAAAACGAACAACCACATTCAAGGAAATACAATTGCGTAATAAGTTACAGAACGTAATATGCATATAAAAAGCATTCCCTGTTTCTGTGGCAACGCTGGCAACACCGGCAATGCTGGCAACAATAGGCGACAATTCATAAGAACACGAGTCCCACACAATGAAGTTATAAAGTTTATAGTCGAGTCCGCAGCTCCACACATTGTTTGATCCGAGTATCTGAGTATCTGAGCCTTGTTAGGGAAAGTGAATGATAACGGTGTCGAAATGTAGGACGACTACTTGACTGTGACAAGTCGGCGTTAGATGGTCGGATCAATCCGTTGCTTCCTTGTCTTGTTGGTAAAAAACAACTTCTGGTCATTGAGTGCCGTTTTTTGTTGCTGAAGGCGAAGTAGCGTTTATCCGGCTAAAGACTGGAGTAATTTTTAATTAAATGATGTTCATCAGATGTCGTTTGTTGGGATTTCTGATAAGGTTTCTTTTAAACTCCGTCAGTGAGAGTTTACTAATTAACTCTCCAATATCAAGCAATAACTCTTTGCTTGAAATCTGATAAATCCTGCAATCAGTACATGTCAATCGTAATTTGCGTCCCACGATTATTTCAGTATTTATGGAAGTCGCTGTTGATCTATTTCTTAGAGCTGTTAAATGAATGTCGATGTATGAGTCACGGTCCGAGCAGAAATGATACCGGTAAATTTTTTAATGCGGAAAATCGAATCATTCACGAATTATTAGGTTAGGTTTCTCAAAGCGAGACTTAGATACATTTTAATCCAACGCCTATTTGTAGACCACAAAATTGGATAAAAGCTTTTAAAAACAATGACAACTTTTTAATACCGATGAACTCGAAAATTAAAAGATATTAGCCGACGGTTACGTAAAGTGGAAAAGTTAATTAATATCCCACCCTCTCTAATTACTTAGGCCGAGCAACTAAGCAAATTGTGGAGGTTTCAGTAAATAGGACAAAGGACTAGCCTGACGTCACTGGTGGTGGTGACTGGAGGGACAGGCGAGCCTTAACGAAGGTCATATTCGTAGAAGAGCCAATTCAATTACCAAATGCAAAAGTCATTACTAAATGTTTGCAAGACAATGCAAGGTCTTTAGAAATGTCCAATTTAGCCAATAGGGGTTGGTCTTTTACGTTTTGGTGCTAAATGGTAATATGTGTGTCAATGTCGCTTCGTATTCGTCTCCAAAGCGCAGAATTTACAGTACATTATTCACTGAATAGCCATTCGCATAATACACTGCACTGAAGCATGATAATTGTGTGAATTGATGACGTGAATTGTTACAACAGTTGCATATGCTTGCAAACAACATATACGCATAACATTATTGTGTAAAATATTTCTCCACAAGATAAATTTTACGAAACTAGATTAAACGTAACACCGATCGGCATCGTAACCGATGTCGCGTGTCCGTATGTTATAAAATCGAAATGTACGATTTTATGGCGGATTAAAAGTATGGACGTACAATCTGAGGAGTGGATGTATGAATTATGTTCCTCAACCTTGTGATTTTGTTTTTTTCGGGCAAGAATGGTGTTCCGCATCTAACACTAACTTACCATACGCCATTATTATTATTATAACACGCCTGTAATCCCCAAAGGGGAATGCAGAGGTCTACTTGATAATACACCATTTTATTGTTAGTTATGCTTAAGTCCCATGTGATAGAGGGCAGTGTTTAATGGAAAAACCCAATAACACTTCGCCAGACCCGGGAATCGAAACCGGGACCTCATGCTCAGTAGTCGCGACCACAGTACCAACGAGCGAGTCGAGGCTTTTTAACCGACTTCCCAAAAATGAGGAGGTTCTCAATTCGATTGGTGTTTTTTTTTTCTTCTCAAGAAAGAAGACATCCAATAATGCCAGAAAATCTCAAGAATAACGAAGACGGAGGTCGGACACCCATCAAGTTTTCTTATAAATCAAGAGCCCAATTTCAAAAGCAATCCATCAAAAAAGGATCAGATACTGCACGTGTTTCAATAAGGAAATCTAAAAGGAACTTTAATCATTTCGATCGAAAACTATCTCAAAGTGAAATATTACGGAACAAAGTCAACATGAGTGAAGACGAGACGAGAGAAGGAAACTGACATATTATTATAAGAATAGTAAGTCAACAAGGTTTTCTGAGTAAAACTGTACGTAGAAATACGCAGACTAATCTAAATGGAATTCTGTTCGGATGGTGGCTGATAAAAGTAATTGCTTTATTGATTGTTTTGTTGGTTTAGCTTAGGGCTTAGGTTTTGTCTTAAAGATGATGATACGGCTGTATTTTATTCAAAATCTAGCACGATATTTTGGTCCTTCAGTCATTATCATCCACAGCCTTTATCCACCCACTGCTGGGTGTAAACCCCTCTTTTCTTGTGTCAATCTCCACGGTTCAGTGTCAGCCTCATCCAGGGTTTTCCTCCGATGGCGACTATGTCGTCTGCCCATCTTCGGTCATGCCAATAACTAATTCAAGTCTTATTGACCGAATGCAGTGCAAATTTTAGGAATAAAATAGCGTGTCCCAGAAATAGCTGCTTTTGCAGAATTACTGTGTACGGACAAGATAAATCTACGTCACCGCAATATTGTGAATTCTCGGCATAACATAAACCCTTTTCTGATAGAAAACGAAATTAGGTACCGGAGTACACAATTTCGGTATGTCTGGAGGCAGTAATACTTGTAATGTGTCTAGCTGTATTTTCTTTATTCCTTGTGAGGCCGTCAAATACAGTCACATCAGTTGCATGCCGTTGGTCTCGGGTGTCAATTGTAGATCTTTGACCGTCGTTACAGGTAGTAGTCAGTGGTCTGAAAGTCTGTAAACCAGTCTTACTAAGGTACTATTGTATCGAGTCTGGATCTTTTAACCTAACTGCCAGATGTGTTGCTGGGGAGTTTGTTCCGCCACTTCTTCTTTCCAGCTAAAACACTAGGAAGTGTCGAAGGGTGGGCGTCTTGGGGGACTGTCTCTTGTAAATAAGTAAAGTAAATTTTGACGTTCGAAAAGTGCTGGTTATCAGCCTAGTTTGAATAAATGACTTTTGATTTTGTTTTTATCTTATTATCCAGTACTTACTGGGTTGTGGAGGTCAGATATTAGATAGCCAGTCGCTCCGTGTAAAATACTGGTATTCAGCTGTGTCCGGACTAGAAAGACGACCCCAACATAGTTGGAAAAAGGCAGATGATGAACGACGTTGTAGTGGAAGCAGTAAGGACGGTTTTCTTTGTACATGTGTTACCAATTACCACTGATGTAAAACCCCACCTCCTGACTCCTACTTGACTGCACGTACTCACTCCTCAGTTAAGTATATTAATTATCGAGCAGTCGTGCGTGTAAGTATCCTTGTTGGTACATAAGTACATTAATTGCTCATTTCCTGAGGCATGCAAGACGCCGCGCCACAGCAAAGAAACTTAATGGCTTGAAGAGAAATGGTTCTTTTTCTTTATTGCCCACTCAATGACTTCCTTCGAATGCTAAATTCAATAATTAATAGAGGAAATCAAACACTTGAATTTAATCAACCGTCTTGATTAATGTCGTCCATTTTTTGCATCACAAAATAAATGCGATTTTACTTTATCTTTTTGACATGAAAGGATGAATAATTTGAAAAAGCTAGTCTTTAATATATTTCCAGCGGAAGATTATATTATTTTTTTGCAAATTAGCACCAAATCTCCCGTCTAATTGCAGCGTTGACTACCTACACAAAAAAATACAGAAAAATTAAATTTTACAAGACCGCATGCATTTCTCATTTGATGTACACATTGTGAATTCCTAACAAAAATAGATTTAAAATGAATGACACCGCGTTGGTGCCAAAATAATTGGAATAGCGGTGTGGGCATTGACATTCTTCGAAATAAAATTACAGAAAAAAGTGCTCTGATAAAAATATAGATTATGTAGTGATCAGACGACTGATATTTAATGGCCGGTAAAATAAATCTATTCTGTCATAAAAGTAGGTGAAATTATAGAAATACAGTGTGAACCTTTCGACATTTTGTTTTATTCATTGCCTTACCGTGGTAAACTTTCGCCAAGTATTTTGGCTAACAAATTATGACACAACAATGCTGAAAGCTTTGATGTTGGCCAAAAGTCTGAAAAGAATAGAAAGTGAAACATAATACGAGTGACAAGACAAACAACATTATTGTCTTCTCGGGGAAGATCATGTTTCCTACACAACCTAACTTTTCCAAAGAACTTTATCAGTTAGACAAGGAGCAGTTTGTTAAAACAGAAGAACATTCATTAAGTCTTAGTTATCAATAAACCGGCCGTGTTCAAGGCGAACACGTGCTCTGTACATTGTAATTAGCGTGCGCATGAGTCACCGCGACGATGCGATGCGCCCGCGCGTTATAAAATACATTCGCTTTTATCTTGCCCGTGTCATCGTCACTTAGTAGACGGATAGAGTTGTTTGGACAAGCATTGTGGGGGATAGACATAACTTTAACAATGACGGAATATAAATAAAAGTATAAAAGACGTCGCGACGTAAATCTGGACAAACGACTGTCAGACGGACTTAAATTTTAATGGGTAGTAAAGAACCTATTACAACTATAACTTATGTTTTTACGCAGTCTTGGGAGTAAGTACTGAGTTACTGACACTTTTATGCGTAGATATCCTAATGATCTATTTCCGACAGCTGAATCACTGCACTGATAAACCACCAACGTCACTACATCTGAATGCACATCACATACATATAATATCAAAGCAGTTTGTATTTTATTTTTAGGAGCAAGCGACCCTTTTAAAAACGACGTAGGTAGACATACTAAAATCTGAAGACTGGATGAGAAGAGATTTGAGCTAGTACTTGAATCATATGAAGGGTAGTTTCAAGGCAAGGCATGTTGTACATAGTTGTATTTGCACCGCACATGGTATAAAATCGCATTGCACTTCACAGTTTTTGTCAAACATTGACCTACTGCTAAACAGTAAAATCAGACCAGTGCAGGCGAGAACCATCATTTACTCATTACAGGAACATCCCAATACACCCAAATAATAGCCACCACTAAACAGTAAAAGAGAAACCGTTCCATTAGCATAAAGAGGCAGAAATCCAAGCCTTTCCGGAAACAATGATAAGCAAGGAGCGTCGAGCGGAGCGGTCGTATTACATTGACACAATTAATTGGCCATTACACTGCATTACAGCGATGCCGCGATGGGCTCTCAGAGGTTCGGCTTTATGTCGGTGGAGCCGCGCATCCGGCTTGCGACCGGCGACCGCAACACGGTAGTGCCCTGTGGTCGCTTAACAGGAAATTTATGGGAACTTCGTTACGCAGAAAATCTAGACATTCTCGGAATCTTTTTAAGTGGAAAGGCAGTCTATCTTAATGGGTAAAACATAAAGTTTTAAAGCTGATAGATAATATCAGCAACTCAGTCCATAAAAATAAATATGAAAAACAACAACATAGAAGCAACAGAAGAGACAACGTAACTATAGACAGCTGTATTGTTTTAAGGTTTCAAAGCCGTAGTAAGGACACGTAGAAAAATGTGAGAACTATTCGCTTAGAGTTTGAAACTAGGGCAGACAAAAGGCCAAAGAGCAAGTGCTGCATGCACTAATCTTATTCCGGAACAGATCTATGTTGGGAAGATGACGTGTACTGCAAATGTAGGCAAGGGTAAACATTTAACTTGTAAATCGTATGCTGATATAAAATATTCATCGGAGCAAGATTATAATTCAAAAGGGTTACACAATGGTGCATGCTGCTGTACGCCGTATTTACGGCCCCAGGCTTGCTAAAGAGCTGTTGACATCTTTGCTAAAAGCATACGACAATTGTACGACTCTATAATATGTATGTGGGAGGCTTTGTTTGCCTGTGTTTTTGTACAAGTATAACCAGGATTTGAACCAGCTAAGAGACATTACGGAACCGGAATGCCGCAGAGACTATAAATTCAGATGGCGGTGTAGGTGTAGCGGTCGATTCCTAAAGCCAACTTCCAATAATATTTATAGCACTTCTTGTAATAGGCTCTCACAAAAGTAATCCCATTATACAGAAACAGTACGTTCAGACTTCAGAGTAATGAGTTGAACTTATACGTAAACAGGCAAACACTAATAAAATATTACGACACCTCGTTCGGTCTGCGTTTTTAAACATTATATTTACATTGCAGGCAAAAACTCCAGCTTACGGAATAATATGTTGTGTCAAACATGAAAAGCAAATTTTGTGAGACCTGCCTCAACGCGCTGATGCGAAGACCCGTGAAGCCTGTTTTGACTTTGATTGACCCGTCAAGGTATTTGCTTGTGAATATAATGGCTGAGTCAGCGTGTGAATTCTGTTTTATAATAGAATAGACGTCCTTTTAGCGAAGGATGTTTGTTATTCAAAGTTAAATGTCTGACGTGACATTTAAACAAATATACTTTCAAAGTCATAAGTTCTGGGAATTTGGACGCAAGGAATTTGAAGATGATGAAGATTGTTGAAATAAATTCTCTTTCCATTGGAAGGTCTTTCCAAGGTGATAATTAGAGAGGATCTTATATTTGATTAAGATGAAGATATTACTGACCAAAAAACAGCCACGTTGGAGAATCGGGAAGACTTACGGGTGTTAGCAGTTCACCAATTGGCATTCTAGAGAGAAAACTCGGTGAACACTTTAAAACTGTGTTTCGGCTAGATGTTGTAGTGGAATTAAGACAGCTCTCGTTTAGCGTTGCCATAAATACAGTTCGGACAGATCTGGTGAAGAGAGCTAAAACAATACCGCTGCTGGCACGTGACGGACGTTACTCAGGTACTCGCATTACTCCGCACATCATCTAAGTCGCGTTCTACTCTCATCACAGTACATTGCCGGTTTTATAGCCGCTTCATATTTTAGTACATGAATCAGAGTAGCGATGGGGGAGTTGTGAAGCGATGACAGCGTGGGAGGGGCACGACTGTGGGGTGTGCCCGCCGCGGGCTCTATGCCAAGTAGAAGCGCCACTGCATCGTCAGATGACTGGCATTATATTGCACTCACTACACCTACTCCCAATCTTAATCTTTCACACATACGGTTCATTTTAAATGTTGATGGATGAAAAATATCCAGATTGTTGTTTCGTCGTGTGAATGTCTCGCGCGTAGTCTAGGGTTTTTATGTGAAGTATCTCAAAGTCCGCCGTGCAAAGAATTCGCGACGGATTGTTTAAGCGTATTGTGAGAAATGTTGCTGTGTATTTTTGGCGCTCCCTTTTGTCTTTTTTCCTTGAGCTTCATAGCATCAAAATACTTTAATAACCAGGAGAAAAGTTACTGCGCGACGAAATAATACATGTTTACACATTGTTAATCATTCAGTCGAAATATGTTTTCCCAAATTATAAAAAGAAAATTATTTTGTTGTAATTTTGGTCTTTGAACTGAGGATAAAACCAACTACTTACACCAGAACGAGCATGCTTAATATCAGTCTCGCCTAAGGCCACGTAAACCCACGCTCTGTTTACGTGGTTTAAATAAATGAAGTACACAAAATAATATATTAGATCTTAGCCAAAATCGTGACAAGAAAAAACGAGACTATATTATCAATGTGATTTAGAACAAACTGCACAAAAAGCATGTCACACATGTTTACGTTAAATGCGTTGTCAGGACAGGTGGGCGACGCGTGCTGAGTGTGCTGACTCACAGATAACGATTATCACATTGTTTTTAGACAATTATAAGCGTGAATAACACTGTTTACAACCGCCAGTGTGTAATCTGGGCCGTTGCAATTGAGGCTTCCTACAAGGTCAACGATGAGTGTACTTAGTGCCCCCAATAACACTACCGAGACGTGGAACGTATCGTAATGCGCTGCTCGAAGTGTACGAGCAAATAGATTCGTTCTCAATACTTGATAGCTCGTCGGAGATAAAAGAAAAGTTGTAATGGAGGAAGACGTGAATGAGTACTCAAAGAAAAGTGAATCATCAACGTTTCATTGTTTCGACTACAGTAAAGATATCAATTGTGTGAACGAAATGTCTTTTGTTATAGTGTTCGTTCAGGAAATAGAGCCGCAGGAAATTCGGGCAACCAAAGGCAATAATTCACAGGAAACTGGGCAGGAATTTGGCACGATTTAGCCTTTATCTCTATCTCAGTTTAGGATTTAAGCCTTCGGAAACTAGCTTGTTACATTTATTTATGAAATACATCTTCGACTCGACTTATTAAAACCTAAAGAGATATCTTTAAAGTTCATTGCTCCGCTGAATTTCAACTAAATGGTTTTTAGAAAAACGCTACAGAATGCGAAATCGAAGACCACGAATTATAGCCTACGTAAAGCATAGTTTATTACAAGTCAATGGTCGTGGGTAGTAAAGAAACAGTATATTTTCTTTAGTGATTCCAATTCCATTTCACTAATTGGCCCATAATGGTCGCAGTCTGGCTGTAGTTTTTAATAAAAAAATTATTTGCTTCTACGAAATATTGGAACTGGGAATTTATGTCCCGAGCGAATAAACCAGTTAGGACCACGAGGACTTTGTTTCGAATTCACGTGAAAAACGGAGAATTCCTGTAATATATTTTTTATAGTATTTTAACCTTTACGCAATTTTTCGACTATGGTCGGCATTGTCGTCATAGTTGTTTACGACCCGTCCCTTCCCTAGAAAAGACAAGTTTACGTCATGCATGCCCTCGCCCAAAAAATATTTACGTCAATATCGTATGTCATACTGCAAATTAAATGTATCTCACTAAGTTAGTAGATCTTCTTGCTCCAGTACATCTTTGACAGAAGAATAAAGATTTCACCAGTTATGCTCTTCTTCTTAGCGTGTCGATGGCAAATTTTCGTTAACAAAATTTGGCCCAAAATTCAGCTATGCGAACTCCGCTCGTTGAAGCAGTCATAAGATCGTCAAGTGTGCAGGTGTCAGGGCATGTGTAAGTACCCATGTAATAGAGTGCGAGTCTTCAACCTTAAACCGGGCAGAAATCCAAGCTCCGGGCTAAACTCAGTTCAAATTTCTCATGAGAAAATCCAAGAACACTTTACCCCACTTTGGAATCGAATATAATTACGAGTACAAGCTGAACCGTAGCAATTGCGTCCAATATACCAACGAGGCAGTTAATAAAGAAATGTCTTAGATCCCAGGTAGCTCCAAAGTTCACAAAATCAATCGAGCTCAGTTCAAGAGCGGCGCCACAACACAACCTCCACTTTGTAACACTTAGTTTAATCACTTAATTACAATGAGTGCTGTGATAAAATTCTATGGGCACTTTCAGCTTGGATACATCGATCCAGATTGATAAATTAGTTTTCGAGGACTAAGGGGCGATTTAATTGCTTGACTATAAATAAAACAGGATCGGTCTGTTGATATTGATATTAATAAGGACTATTAATAAGGGCTCGTAAAGATAAGGAAGACCTCCTTGGTGCGTCAGCGTCAGCCAGACCAGAGTAATACAAAGATCATATTCAAATTAAAGACCGTAGATAAAGAAGGTCTGATGCATTAGTCAGGAGTTCACCCAAACAAAGATATCAAATTAGGCTCTGTCCAAACAAAGACGGAAGTAACTCACTTAGCTCAACATCATGAATTCGTGATACATGTTCAAGGCGACTCCCGGAATGGAATATTAATATACAATTTTGTTTTGGGCAACCGCAATTCCATATTTTTCCCTCGAGTGAATTATAGAAGAGCAACTATTTCCCTTCTAAAAAGGTCGCTTTTTGGGGTACTGCGTTTTTAAAGCTTCCATTGGGAGTTGCCCTCAAATTGATAATCCTAAGGTTAGGAGCCCCTAGAGATACGAAGGCCATAACTTTTAACCTTTGACATGGCAATTTGTTTCTAGTTAAAACGAAAACGGGGAACATACGCAATTATTTATTCCAACCATATTTAGTGAGAAACATGGTTAGCAGATCTGTCTATTGTTAAACCAGGTATATCAACAAGTCATTGGCTTAGCTGGTATGTGTGAAATAAAACAGTCTGGCTAGTTATGAAAACTGAACACGGTTATCCTGTCTGCGGAAAAGTGAGCGAGTTATAATTAGTCATGAAAGAAGCTACATCTGTTACCTCACGAGACAGGTCAATCATTCCTATCGAATGTAAGTTCCTAAATATTTGTTTGGGCTAACGAAAACTGGGTGAATTTTGGCACAGTTAACACTGCAAAGCTTTTACCAGATTGTGTTTTGCAGTATTCATACTACGCTGACATTGCTGACTGACACGAAAGTTTTGGAGCAAATGTATTCTCTAATCTAAGTGGTTGATTTTTTTTAATCTGTTAAAAAGAAGCAAATTCCAGAGACATGATTTGGAGAACAATAATTTAGTCAAAGACTTCGGTTGGAGGTTATAAATTGAGTTGTGTTGCTAATCAACATCCACTAATGGACTCATGATGATACATCTACTAATTGATTGTACGCAATACAATAACTGAGGTCACTTAGCGTGCGTGTTTTAAGTGCCGTCGTAATATCTGCATGGACTCAATCCAAACAGTAACTCACAGACACAATCTCGATAGATACAGACCAGAACATCGCACAAATAGCTATCTCTTGCCCATTAGGGACAAGTCTCACGCAAAAACAATTCAAGATAACAGATGCAGATCAATATCTGCGGTAATACATACCAGAAATAAACGTAGTGAGTGACTAATAACTGTGCACATGCCTGGTTGATGTATGTAGACGAATCATCGCGTGGAATAGAACAATACCGGTGCCAACGGCTGAGTAAGTGTCGGGTAGACCCGTATGCGTCTACTGTTACCGTTTGGCTGACATCTCTAGGCGCAGGCGTTCCCCTATGACTGACAAGCTAATCGATCCTAATCTAACGCGGAACATTTTGTATGTTCTGGCGATTTCTAATGATCTACCACACCAGTGATGCTTGCAGTTGTTGTACCGTAATATAGTTTAGAATCAAGTTCTTCTAACTCAACAGGATAATATTGTTTTCACACCACCTGCTCGAAAATGTCAAATTATATATCAAGCAACCTTCACCTAAAGTGAGTCATTATTGGCCGGGGGCACAGCCGGTCAATAATGTTGTACTGGATTTCATTATGACCCGCTGGTCAATAATGTGATTTGAATTTGGAATCTCACATGCTCAGCTAAATTGGCAGTATAGTACTAACAAACACCCAGAAAGAGGAAAGCTATTCTCGATACCCTTACTACGCGTGGATGATATTCTCGATTTCCTACAAAATCATAACGACTGCTTCTTTATATCGTTGCCATGTTTTCGAAGACATAATATTGTAAGAATAATTAGATAACTACGAACCATTTTTTAAAAGGAATGGAATAACATTAAAACTGGCAATAATAATAACAAATACCGTACCGCGCCGTAATACCGTTATAGTATTTGGCTGTAACATTAGTTAAAAGTTGTTTGTGATAATGTTATCATTAACCCGTTTTTGCATATAACTAACTAGTTCTAAATATGTTATTCTTACAGTTTGTTTATTTGATAAATACTTTGTTTTTCGTACTATGGCTATTATTTTCTCACAGTAGGTGTAAAAAGTAGAGTATCCTCCTCTGGGCTAAAGCTGTCTTTGCCTTGGGCTAGCTTGAATCCCTCGCTGCATTCAGGATTCTTGTATTAACTCCCTCGCTTCGCTCGTGAGTTAAACTCTTAACTCCCTCCCTGCGCTCGGGAGTTAAATCCCGAATCCTTCATTGCGCTCGAGATTCAATATGACGCCCGTGACATAAGACACAACTTTAGCCCCTCGGTGCATAATCTACTATTGTTGCTGGGGAGTTTCTTGTGCCAATTTACCTCCCCTTAAAAAAACACTAGGAAGGTTGATCTTCGGTCTAATTCGAATAAATTGCTATTGATTTTCATGTCACGCTAGAAGTATTTCTGGTATACTCCAGTTTACAATCAGTATATGGCTTTTTCACCAAATATACTAACTTTCTTATTACGGGTCTTCTGCTTGTTACTTGATAGTTGATAGCAATAGCCTACGCCAAGTCTGCGGTGTCGATGTCATAGCCACAGGTCGCAACTCAACGTCGCAAAATATCATAATCACCCTCATCGCTAAAACTGTTTGGCAGTCACATTAAAGACCCCACAGGAGCCACAAATCTGTTTTCCGTATTTCAAGTCCAGATTAAATAAAGCCAAGAGATTGTTTTACGGTCAAATGGCTTTTGAAATGTTGCCTTACGAAATCCTCACTAATCATTTAATACTGTTGTAACTTTAAAAGCTCGTGCGTGTGGTTTGTTGTTATACAAGTATTACGTTGTTCTACTACGCCACTTCTCTGTATTCGTTTTGTGGTTTCCTTTTTTATAAGGATTACCTCATTCTCTCAATAAGAAATATAAATAATAAAATGTACTCAAATGTCCGCAGCTTACCTCATTCAGACAATAAAATCGTACCGAGAACTTATAGCAAAGTGCGCATAATTTTGCCTAAACGGCGTATAGTTATACAGTAATACAAGCAAATTACGTCATGAAAGGGACAGTTAGAAGACTTAGAAGGCCGAGAATAGCGTAACAATGACGTCATTGACGACCCACGCGAAAAATAAACAGTTATCGTCTCCCATTACCCTGAAGGGGCTCTTAACAAAATCTTTGTCCGGCACACGAAAGCGCACTTTTCTCACAATGTTTGCGGATATTTTATCAAATCTGTCGCGACACAATACCCGTACCGTATTCCGGCCACAAAAGCGTAACGAGGGGCAGAGCAGAAGTTTAATTTAGGTAATACGGTACAAAAGTAAGTAATTCATATGCGGTGGAATTCAAGCATACAATGTAGAAGACCTGGTTTCCTTACTTTCTTTGTACTAGATTAACAGCCTTGGTTTTGGCGAAGAACACGCCTATTGGAATTCTCTCGTCTCGGCGTACTACTCCGAATTCTTGGTTCGTTCGTGTGTTTAGCGGCACAGATGTGGATTCTGAGGGCGCACGGGATCTGCACTATTGTCTTGCGCACGTATTGTGTTCGAGGGCGTGCCGAGTGCGTTGACCCCGCCCGTCGGCCACTGATTAGATATACAACTGCAACTTTTATTAGACACTACAAATGGTATAGGAGCGAGATTATGACGCCTCGACACAATGATCTATTATGAATTTGTTATCCATTCTAGTCACCCAGACGAGCATTAAACTTAAGTAGATAAATTCTTAATTTTAAAGTTCGATATAAGGCAATAGAAGTTCTACTCCTCATATTTAAAATGGACGAATAAAGACTAACATATTTATTAAATAAGTAAACTTTAGTAATTGGGGCTGATAGTATTTAATTTAGGCTTATCTTTTAATTGTAAAGTTTGGGGTTGACCTTTAAGTTAGTTAAAATTATAATATTTGTTATAAATTAATGAGTAAATCTTCTAGATTATAACATATTCAAATTATGTTAATACCCTCTTAAATACACAGAAACATTTCTGAACAAAAACAGTCTGCTGAACTAAAAACCAAATTATTGTTTTTGTATACAAATTGATAAAGTTTAATGACCTACATTTTGGTTCATTCTAACATTATCTAAGTTTGCACCGAATGGTTTTATTGGCTCATAAACGGAATTATATAGAAAAGAACGATTTCTTCGACAAAGACTGCCTGAAACTTTCTTATTGCGAATTTTATGAGGTAAATTAAATGGCTGTAAAATGTAAAGTGAGCTGTAAAACACCTGTTTACATGTTAATACTATTGTTTTGCTATAACAGATAATATGGCTAGAAAGACGGTGAATATTGAAGTAGTAACTACATAACATCACGCTTGCAACCCCCGAAGGATTAGGCAGAGGTGTTTCTAATAGTACACCTACGTTTCGCTAGTTATGTTTAAGTCCCATGTAACAGGGGGTTAGCCGGCTGCCATCAACAGGTCACAAAACCAGACTACGTGGCTGCTACCGAGAAATTTCTGGTGAAAAAACGCAATAACACTGCCCGACCCGGGAATCGAACACAGGACCTCATACTCAGCAGTCGCGATTGGGAACACTAGACCATGGTCAATAGAGAAATAACGAAGAACACACTGCGTCGTGTTCTGCCTGACCTGTTACTTGCACATCACAGGATCACAGGAGCTAATGGACGCTACTAAATGCTAAATGCAAAACTAGTCGCCAAATTTTGAGCTAAGTCAATTTGAATAGTCATCGACATGCTACGAAGAAGTGCACCGAGTACGCACAGCTAAATTTTGGGCTAAACTTATTTGAACTTTTTGCGATTGATACGCAAAGAAAAGTATGTGAAGAAGGTCGTGGACTGTTCGGCAGACCTGAAGTCGCTTTAAACTAAACAGTGCGACATTTCGACACAAAACAACACGACTACTGGTTGTTAGATTAAAATGCTGCAACGTCGTGTAAACTGTGACAAGATATTAACCCTAAACCTCCACACAATGGTGACCCTTGGTGACTCCTGCATGGGAAGTGACAGCTGATGCATTCCGTCCCCATTTAGACACGAATTGATAAGGAAAACTCGTGCCTTATGTAACTGGGCATACGAGATATATTTGTGTAGCTACCATGAACTATATGATCACAAATTTTTTGGTGTCACCACTCATTGGCTAAGAATAGGACATTGTTTCTTCCCGTGGGTGTCACGCCATGTATCGTAGCAATAAGTAGATATGTGGGCACCAATATCCATCCTAGTATTGTAAATGCGAGAGTAATTAAAGTAAATTTTTAGTTGCTGTATTGCTGTTTTTGAGTTGTGCTATTGCCGAGCTGCGCATAGTGCTATTGGGTTAGTTAGTCTGGATTTGTACCGGTTGATGGCAATAGGCTCGCTCCCTATAACGCGGAACTTACACATAACTGGTGAAATGTGAGTTTCTATTATGTATATATCTCAGCCTAAGTCTTCGGGGATTATACAGGCGTGATGTATGAAAGTAATTCTGTCTGTCTGTTACCTATTTACACCCTAACGGCTGAATGGATTTTGATATATGGCACACAGGACGACAGGACTAACCCCCCACTTTTACGCGGGCAAAGCACTAAAAAAAAGCTACTAGTGTGGTAAATGATAATATTGGTTGCGGAAATTACACTTCACAGGGAATACGAGGATTAATTAATGAAGTAGTATTTCTAATGGAAGGTCATTTACAAGAGCGTTGATTGTTCCTTTATGCTAGACAAACCTCCGAGGTATGTAGTTCTAAGATGAAAAACCAGCTTAAAGAATTACCATTTTTATTAAAGTTTTATCTGATCTTATTCAACTTGAGAATGTTTAGTGCGAAATTGTTATTTTTTTAATTAATAGAGTAGTTTAATGCAAGTTTCTCTTGCTTGCTTGCCTGTTTATTATCATTACAGGTTAAAGAGATTAATGTGGGAAATTACTATTATTTTACACTTTACTGGTTGTTTCGTTCATATCTTTAATAACAGATTGTAGACATATAATAATAAGTAAGGCTTACAATCTACTATACTGACTTCCTCATGTTGCATACTACATAAAAAAGTAAATAATTACATGATCAACCACATTGTACACAAGGTTTTTTAAACTTACCATAGTACCTTTAGAAACTACAATATGTCTTTTCTCTATCTATTTTTTTTTGGGTGCTAATTAAACCGGCTTCTTTTTAATAGCATTTTTCGCCTCTAAAAATCTACATTGCCTTCTAAATTACTAAGTAAGCCACAATTAACGAGCATCTAAGTATTCCTATCTTAGCCACTAGTTCAGTTCTATCTGAGCCACTCTAAATATAACTCAGCATGGTGGTTATTTTTTACCCGACAACGGCGAAGTGACGCGCGCTCGCTTCGCTCGCATATTAAATAACACTAATATCTTCTGTCCCCGAAGTGCCGGGCCTCCGCCGGCCTCCTTCGTCGGCCTACGGCCCGGTGCCCATGCCGGCCATTAGGGTGCTAATTAACTAATGTTAAAGCTATAAAATGTAAAATGGTTATGAGATATAAATTCCGTGGCTGCGTTAGTAAATTAGGTGTCTATGTAATAAGTACAAGTTACGATAATTGATGATCTATAATTGACGCTTTCTGTAAGATATTTAGTTGGCATTGTAAAAAGACGAATTAGCTTTTTAGAGGCTATCTTATTTTCCCGTGGCTTAGTCATAAAATTAGAAGTTTGATCACGTGGCCATTAAAAAAATCTGTTGCTTGATTTATTATTTCCCTTTTTTTTTTAGACATGAAATATTTTTAGATATCTACATATTTTGGAAACAACTCCTCAAAACATGATCTCTTCTATAACTTACTCACATTGTAATGCATAAGCAGCACATCAGGATACCAAACTAAATACTTCAATAATGTAATTATCTTCTATGTGCATAGTGAGTTAAGAATCAAGTAGGCCGCTAACATTACTGTTTTACACTGTGTTTATGACAAACAATACAGATAATATATTATTACAAACATTGGTAAACTATTACAAATATTTTGGTCTTTGACTAGTGATTATTCTACTAACTTGAAATTACCAAATTAATATTTGTTTCTTATAGATTTCGAGAAAAATCTATGAAAAACATGGGTAAAAAGTGAGACTATTACAGTTTTCAATTTGTGTAAACCTTAATTTGAGAATTGTTAATCATGATTGTTAACTCATCTGTGGAATCTTTTGTGATTCTAGAATCTAGATTTTCGAGTATAAAGAATATTACAACTACAGAGATTCAAACAGGATATATCTTATGTAAAAAGTTTTTACACATTACACTTTAGTGACAAGGCTGCAAAGCATAGACCACTGTTTTCACATTCTCATCAAAGGCAAGCTTCTTATTATTAACTGCTCATGCAGACTCCACTCAGGCATCATCTCAACATCATCATCAGTGACTTACCTTGCAGTCCTTATGCCGGTAGCACCAAGTGCACCCAAGGAGCAGGCCAACAGCGGTGATGAGGAGCGCCAGCGCAGGCACCGCCGCGTACAAACTGCCTTGGGAGCCCCAGCCTTCCAATCGGGACTGAGAACTTGCATCTGTAGGGGAATAGGTGTGTTAACTAGAGGGAAAAATGTATTTTTCAGACTGGTTGCTTTGTCATCTCTACCTCAGTCTGTCAAAATTATCTCTAATTATTCCTGACATTAATTTTTACTAATGTTTTGCTGAGTTGAGATTGTAGATTTTGAATGTTTTTAACTATGGGAATTAGCTTTCTGGAGTCAACTATACAATTAATTATCTACCGATAAGAGGCATATTAGTATGTATTAAAATGCCTTGTGGCATTAAATCCGTTTAAGTTCAAGAATACAAAGCTTAAATAAATTATACTGTGATCCCAAATAATTTTATTCTCCATTTTGTGTTTTATTGGTTGGTCTGACATTGTGTTGCCTGAATGACAATAATTTTTAATTTATCTTGTTATTACTCGGAATAAAAATAAACTGCAGTTTATTTTATAGAATGACCAATGCAATGGAATAGCAACATTTGAGGAGTAAGGTCAAGTTTATAATTTTGTTTATTAAATTGAATTGTGTTTTGGTACTCATATATTTATATGCTGCAGCTTTGCAGTGGGATACCACTATTGGGTAATTAAAGGCAGAGGCCTGGTAAGAAAATCAATACTCATAGAGAGAAACAATTCATGTTTTTTATTCAGGGTTAAAATGTAGGGCTCTATGGCCATTTTTAGTATGTTTTATATGTATTTTATTTCTAATTTGAAAAATAACGCTACCTATTAATTGAGGAAAGATGGCTCTGAATATGAGTAGGTTGGAACAACCTAAAGTTTATAACACAAATATAATACTAGTTTCTAGTTAGAATCTGTTTGTCACCATTTCAGGATTGCAATATGTTTTGTCAAGGCTAAACTTTAGTGATTTGTAAGAAACTGTGAAGAAACAAATTTATTTGAAGAGATAGTGTTTTTAGATTGTTTTGATAAGAATTAATTACAAAATTATAATTTACAGAAGAGACTGTATTTTATGGTACTTACATAGAATAGAAGTTAAGGCACTCATATACATTTTTTAAATTATGCTCTCTCAACTCATCAGTTGGGCAAATGGGACCAGTAACAGTACAGAATATTATAGGAACTTTATGGGACATAACATTATCCATGAGTAAATTAAGCACAGAAAATAGTAATTAAGATATCAATCCTTTTAAATGGAGGCCTACAGGTGTTTCCTTATCATAATGTTATAAAATACTGTTATTATAATACCCAAACAATAATAAGAGCAGTGATAACAATGTTTAGATAACAAAGTTTGAGATAAGCATTGTTTATTTACTTTCACACATTTTTGTACCTTGGCTTGAGGTAAACTATACATTACAGACAAGTTTAGTTACTTTATGTAATTATATTGTGTGAACAATAAAATATTTTATTGTAGAACAATTAAGTTGCTGCTCTAATCTGTTTCATTGAAGGCTGATAGAGTAGCAATCACAGATTTCTCGTCACAGTAGCATTTCGATTGAATACATATGAAAACATACAGATATACATATGGACAAGGACAGGCTTTGACTACCAAACAAAGTGCCAGCAGGAATGAACACTGAATACTTTGAATTTAAACTAATTAGTTTGTGGGTACATTTACAATGATTAGCTCTCATTTGTAACGGAAATCTGTATCACATCCTTTTTAACGCGAACTGATATACTTTTCTAATCTCAACAGATGTTAGCTTTTGTAGACACAATGTAAGTGACAAAAAATTAAAAAGTTGTCCATGTACCTTTCACTATCACTCGCGGGCGACATACAGAGAGATAAATACTTATTTAATTATTGAAAAACATGCATTTTTCGACAAAATGACTCACCATGAGGGTAGGTTTGCGGCGTTGATCGGAGAGGCGAACAGTGTCCCAAGTGTGAGCCGGTCAAGGCCACCAATAACACCACCCATATCATACTCATCATTGTCACATTATTTGCACAGCCGCATTATTTTCCGTTTCATTATTTATCGTTTTCATACATCACAACACAAAAAATACACGGTCCATGACAGGTTTGCACTGAACTAAAAATATTGTTACACTATACGTTTTTTACTAATCAAATTATAAAAAAAGATCATGCCCGCAGTCTGAAGTATTTGTTGCACTTAAAACTTAATTTTCCTAATAAATTTCGTGCACATTTAGATAAAAATTGCGCAACCCGCAGCTGTATAGAACGCCATTTTTCTAAATCAGTGTTGCTGTATTATACATTTATAAAAATTTCTACCATTGTCACTCGCCATGCAACGTGGGCAACATTTTTTTATGGAAACTTTTTGAGAGAATAGCAACCCTTGAATTCAATTGAATTCGATAAATTAAAAGTAATTTTAATGTAAAACATCTTTTACAAATAAATGAGTAAATATTAGTTTACATTTGTTAATTTACACATTCAGTCTATAATCACGAAACAAATACCAGCGAAAAAAAGCCAATGGTAAAATTGCCATACCAAAAAATATGTAATTAATGGAAAACGTCAACTGTCAAAACCGGAAAATTCAGAAAATGCAAAAGGAAAACTTTGTTAGTTTGTTCCAAATCTGAAAAGTTGTCAAGAAAAGTAAATAATTATGAAATGAATCATACCAAAAATAATCTTTTTAATAACACATAAAATCTTGGAGGAATGCTCGTAAACTCTGCCTTGGAATATCAATAACCTCAAAACACATGTACGGTTTAAGTGTATTGTTTAGTTGCCGTGTAGTTAGCAATCGTAGCATACGTTCTTATTCGTCTGATAGTACTAAGAAGCTATTGGAATTTTTAGCCGATATGCCGAAAGCAAATTCGGCAAGAATCGCTGAGGCGCAACGTCAAAGGCAACATATATCGAAGAAAAGTGAGAAGTATGCACCTAGCACTGTGTACTTGCAGGTGCTGGGTTCAGGCGCAAGGGGAGCGCCGAATACGCTGTACCTTTTTACAGACCAGAAACGGTAAGCCGCCCGCTATAACTTTTGAAAATTTAATGGCTCTTATTTCAGAGACTTTGTTTACCTTTTTTTACAATTTAATTTTCTAAATTTTAGTTATTTAATGCTTTTAATATATTTTTTGGCTATAGCTTTAGTACTAAATGAGTAATTATGTTCTATTCTGTTATTGTAAGCACAATTGGTCTTTAATTTTACCCACTGAGGGGTCATAGGCCTCTTGTTCGTGAGAAGAAGTTGGCCACTATGTGACTAAACCAGACAATGCAATTGTACACAAACCTGATGCAACCTACAACAGATTTTTGTACAATTATTTCACAACTATGATTTATTTTTCACCATATTTTCTAAATAAAATTGAAGTGTCAAAATGTGATTCAAAATATAAGCTTATTATTGAATGCATGTGAAAATTTAATAAAACAGTACTTAAAACCAAAAAACATTCTTATGAATGAATGTTGTCTGTTCATTTGGTTAATCTCCGAAATGGCTGGAGTGATTTTAACAGGACTGGCAGCTGACATTTTAAGGAGTAACTTAGTTAGTTTTATTTTAGAATAAAAGATTAAAAGGGTCCATGCAAGGAAATGAAACCCATAAAATTGTTAACAAAATCAAATTCAAATGGGGAAGTAATATTTTTAAAATAATTTCACATAGACTAAGGTTGTGGGTAACATCTAGTCATAAATTAACTAAGTATTATTTTACACCCTTTGACAAATTCATGGAGGTGTACAGAAGTATGAAGAAGAAAAAATGAAATCAATACATTTTTTTCATTTTGTTTCCTGTGTAGTATTAATTTATTGGCATAAACTTTGTGCAAAGAAAATAATTATAAACTTGTCTAAATCATCTTCCAGATATTTATTCAACTGCGGTGAATGCACACAGAGGCTTGCCCATGAACACAAAGTGAAACTTTCGCGGCTTGATCACATATTCATCACAAGTAAAACATGGAGAAATATCGGAGGCCTGCCAGGACTGTCACTCACCTTGCAGGATGTTGGAGTGCCAAAAATAACATTGCATGGACCTGAAGGCTTGGTATGTTGTCTTAGAATCTCTACTGTAGCTTGCTACTCGAAGGGTTTTACACACTAATGTTGGTTAGCACATTAGTTGGGCACTATTAGTGGAACAACATAACCAACCTGTAGTGATTACTACCCATAGTATAGTATAATGGGCTGTTGTCCACAACTCCACGTTTAAAGTGCGGATTTTGCACATGGATGGGAATATTATTCGATACACCCCAGCTCCCCGAGAAAGATTATTACCCATATTCAGCTTTTATTTGGATCATGTTATTGATGATTTATGCTCGGTATTTAATCATGTTTGGGTTAGTATGGCACTACTTGGGGGATGCCATGCAGCTTTTTCCCAAAGATGTACTTTATGTTCATTTTTGCCATCTGGTTGTGCCAACCTGAAGATGTGTGTGGTAACACTGGTAACATTTGTATACCACGCAAACCAAAATCAGACCAACCACTGTGCTTTATGATAAGTATTTGGTTTCCACACTTAGTTATTATCACTTCTCTTTAATCACTGCTGTAGATGATAAATCAACTTTAACTTTTATTTTGTAATATTCTAGGATGAGTTATATGCTGCAACAAAGCGGTTTGTGATAATGAAAGACATGCAAGTATCAATGGCAAAGTGTAGCTCCAGTGAAGACTTTCATGACAATGTTATGAGCGTCAAATATGTATTACTGTGAGTTTGATAATTTTATTCACTACACTACACACATAATTTCACACCTTTTTCTCAAAGGGATAGGAAGAAACTATATAATGCAACTGGCTATGATCCCATTCTACACTAAATTATTGCAATTTTAAATGTTACTCTTTTTAACCTCAATTTCTTGAAGCATTTTAGATCTTGCAAATTGGTGCGAATCTTGCATGGAATACAGGATGAAATTCAAACTGGTGGTCAGACAGGGCGAATAGTCGCATAAAAGAAAAGACACGCGTATTCACATCACAAACAAAATTTTACCCAATTTTAAAAGAACCCAAACCTGAAAAACTATCACGAACCTGACAAAATCTAAAAATCGTTTATCATTTCAGAGGCCCTCACGATAATTTATTAAAGGATAAATCTGGCGGAAAGAAACCAAGAATGGATCACATAGAAAAAGAGTATGAGGAATTTGATCATGACGAGACTGACTATTATAGGCCTGAGCAACGCAATATGGATACATCTGCCAAAGGCAAGAATGGTAAAGATGGACCGAGTAGTACAAAGGTTAAGCCTAAGCCTCATGTGGTAGATAGTAAGTTACCGTTTCTTCTAGATTTTGAATTCCTTAATTTGTTGTGTGATTCCCACGATAACAGAGGGGAAGAATTAAAATTTTCTTGAAAGCTCCCAATGAAGTATTCCAAACTTTATGCTATTCCCAAATCACTGCAACTTCTGTAACCCCGAAATAAACAGTATTGCAAACCTGTTGGCGGTTTAATAATTATTTTCTCATCCCAATTCTAGTAGAATAGGGCCTATGACTGCTGAAAATTAAGCTAGAAGCCTGGCCCCTAGATGTAATAAATAATTATTATTTCACGACTTAATACTATTTTAAATAAATGAAAATTTTGTTACAGATGTATTAAAAAATAAAAAGACGGACAAGGTTCTACAAGAGCTGCAGAAGAAAAGCAATTGTTCTGTTGCCTACATATGTACATTGAAGGTAAGCCTAGAGGATAGAAATCTCTTCATGGTGTAATAAAATAGCGCAATACCCTTTTACTGGTAATTCAGACATTAAATTGGACAACATAACCAAGGAACAGGGGTTCAATAAAAATTGTATTTCCTATACAAAATATCGTAAATTCGAGTAAGAAGTCAAAGTTTTGTTTATTTTTTCTGCTTATGTAAGGGTAAGTTGTCTAGTTTTACAGGCTGAATCGCCACCTAGGTATTGCAAATTTTCTGTTACACCCTGTATATCCAGCTATATTTTCAATTTAAGCCAGTTGATGACTGACTGTTCACACTGCTGGCAAGAACTTTACTAGTCTGTCGCAACGAAGCCCGCTTGGAGGACTGAACGTTCACTATTGGGCCTACCACACGCATGTAATACAGTTTTACCAACCACACGCACTATGTACCGTGTACAAACCGAATTGCGCAGGCAAAACTGTGATGAAGCTTGTGCGTGTGGTAGGCCCATAATGAATCTCTTACTTGGTACATATGCATACCAGCAAGTGACTGTCCAATGACTAAAATTACACATGCTGCTCGCGACCACGATCAAAACATAATTATGTTGAACCCAACTGCCTCAAGGTTATAGTGGTCGCAAGCGTAACTGCTGTGCATGAGGTTCGATTCCCGGGCAAAGAGTTATTGGGTTTTTCCATCTTCATCTCTCAGTAGCAGCCAAAGAGGTCGTGGCTTAATAAGAACAACCACTCGGATCGATCTTTAGGTTAAGCTGCCTTTGCCTAGGTTGGTCTGCGAATGGGTGACTGCCCATTACGTACCGAGTTTCCTACGTACCTCGGAAAGCACGTTAAGTTGTTGGTCCCGGCTTCCCGGCATCTTTGACAGTCGTTAAGGTAGTCAGTGACCTGAAAGTCTGACATCCAGTCTGGGGTATGCTATTACCTAACTGGGTTGTAGACGTCAGATAGCAGTCGCTCCATGTAAAATACTGGTATTCAGCTGCATCAGGTTAGACTGGAAGCCGACCCCAACATAGTTGGGAAAAGGCTAGGCAGATGATGATGATCTCTCAGTAGCAGCCACGGAGTCTGGATCTATGCCCGGTTGGTGGCAATAGACTCGCCCCCTATTAAACACAACTGGCCGAATTTGGGTGTATTTATGGGTCCACCTCTGGCTAACCCTTTGGGGATTACAAGTGTGATGTTATGTTATGTAATGAAGCCCAATTTGTCCATAGAAACGGCTGGGTACCCTTGACCTAGCCAAGTGCGTGGAGAAAGGAGTGAAACCTGGTCCTCTGTTGGGTCAGTTGAAGTGTGGTCTGGATGTGGTGCTGCCTGACGGGACCCTGGTGCTGTCCAAAGAAGTGAAGACACCTGATGACCCTGGGCCTGTGTTTATTGGTGAGACTTTTTTTTTCAGACCCGAAAAAACTATCTGTAGGCCCATACGCAGCGCAGCAGTCCAATTGCTCAGCCACTGCGCTAACCGTGCCGTAAATGTTATAAGAAGATTCTAATAACATTAATGAAGATGTTATGTGTTCTATACAAGTTTTAAATAAATATTGCACCACACTTGTCTTCTGGCAAAAGAGTTACATACAAAATCTCAAGTAAATGTTGCAGTTTATACATTTAATCAGTTGTTCCAAATATTTCTGAGTAAATGTCAACCGGTATGTGGTTAATGTCCTTTCCACCCTGTAGATGTCTGATTAATATAGTTTTTTTTTTGCTAGTATACCAGTACGAGTTTTTCCCATTCTGGTTTGATTCTGCTTTTTTTGAGCAGAGAACCTTTTACAGATACTGATGAAAATAGCCTCATTCATTCATGTTTAAATGAAATTAATTATAACAACGTGATCTCATCTTTCAGTCCTAGACGTGCCGGAGCTGTCATACCTGAAGCCGGCGGAATTCGCCTCACACTTCGACAACGGCACCAATCCTCCGGAGAACATTCCCGCCATCATCGTTCACTTCACACCTCCTGACGTGTTTCATCATCCGACGTAAGTTTGCTCTTTAAATATTTTTTTGTTTATTCTAGGGACCTACAATAACATCACGCCTGTAATACTGTTAGACAGAAGTGTTAGGTTTAAGTACCATGTAATATGGAACGAGCCTATCAACCAGGCAGAAATCCAGACTCCGTGGCTGCTACTGAGAAATTCCTGATGAAAAAACCCAATAACACCTCGCCTCGCAACTTGCCTAGTTGGTCTTGTGGTCGCAAGCGTGACTGCTGAGCTTGAGACCCAGGGTTTGATACCCGGTCGGGCAATGATATTCATACCTCCATGTTTTTTTTAACTATTTAATTAACTTACTTTATACATTTTTTTTATACTTTTATACTATTTGTATTATACCTCCATGAATAAATTCGTAATCCAAGGAGAGAGAATAGAGGAGCTCGTGGCATAATAATAACACCTCGCTTCGCAACTTGCCTCGTTGGTCTTGTGGTCGCAAGCGTGACTGCTGAGCTTGAGACCCAGGGTTTGATACCCGGTCGAGCAATGATATTCATACCTCCTTGTTGTTTTTTAACTATTTAATTTATTTTATACAATTTTTATACTTTTATACTATTTTTATTATACCTCCATGAATAAATACGTAATCCAAGGAGATAGAATAGAGGAGCTCGTGCCATAATAATAACACCTCGCCTCGCAACTTGCCTCGTTGGTCTTGTGGTCGCAAGCATGACTGCTGAGCTTGAGACCCAGGGTTTGATACCCGGTCGGGCAATGATATTCATACCTCCATGTTTTTTTAACTATTTAATTAACTTACTTTATACATTTTTTTATACTATTTGTATTATACCTTCATGAATAAATTCGTAATCCAAGGAGAGAGAATAGAGGAGCTCGTGGCTTAATAAGAACTGCCACTCGGGTTGATCTTTAGGTAAAGCTGTGCTTGCCTAGGTCGGTCGGTGTATGGGTGACCGCCCGACATTCCGAGTTTCCTCCGTGCCTCGGAATGCACATTTAGTCTGTTGGTCCCGGCTGCCATATATAGGTGTTTTGGCAGTCGTTACAGGTAGTCAGTGACCTGAAATTCTGACATCCAGTTTTACCAAAGAGTATTTTATTTTATTTTATTTACTAGCTGACCCATGCAACTTCGTCTGCGTCACATAAATCAAATCATATCAACATAAATTGAGTTAAGGTAGTAAACTATGTGATAGAATTAAAAAAAATTTGTGAGCTAGGGGCACGTGCGATACGTCAAAAGACGCGTCTCCGCGCGGGCTAGCTGAATTTTGAAAAAAGTTTATTAGCGTTCAAAGAAAAATCTGGAATTATCCCCGAAAAACCAGTTTTTGGGGTAAAAATGAAGGTAATCAACCCCCAATCTGGGCTTCGGGCTACGGATCGCAACCTTCAACGCAGGGATGGTAGCTGAATACAACTGAGACTAAATAAATTATTTAAAACAAAAGAAAATTAAAATCTGGATTTATTATGAACGATTTTCCTGCAAAAAATTTGAAAATTTTGCTAAGTGTCGAAGGGTGGAAATTTTTTGGGCGTGCGGTCGTGTCAAATTGGTCAGGGAGTAGGCGGAACACTACTCCAGTCGAAATATGCTGAAAACAGCTCGAAAAACGCGCACTGAAAACTGTAGATATCAATGTTTTCGTCAAAATTCCGTTCCCTAAGGTGGATTCACTGTATTAAATCGTAACAAACAAAAAATCTTATCTTTTATAATATTATAAAGCTGAAGAGTTTGTTTGTTTGTTTGTTTGTTTGTTTGTTTGAACGCGGTAAACTCAGGGACTACTGGTTGGAATTGAAAAATTCTTTTAATGTTGGATAGTCCATTTATCGAGGAAGGTTTTAGGCTATATAACATCACGCTACGATCAATAGGAGCGGAGCATAAATGAAAAATGTTGCAAAAACGGGAAAAGATATTCCTTTTTGAGAGCTTCCGTTGCGTGCGCTGCGAAAACAGTTTAAGTTACGTAAATACCATGTATGAAGGAATTGTTCCCCTTTAAAAGTTCTAAAAAAAAGTCCGCGATAGCATATGTTTATCTTTTAAGATTGACTCACTGTAACCATTTTTTAATAATTAAATGTAAGGTTAAAAATAATGGTATTTTGCGAAGCTTATTTAACCCATATGGTATTAATCTATATCTATATAAATGTGTTTGTTAGCACAGAAAATTGATATAGAATATTTGTGCCTTTTACTCTATACAGTTTAAACAAATATCTTAGAAGATATCGCAATGTAAAAATATAAGGGCGACAAAATAATTAGCGAGTGGCAGTCATTCGGTCCGGTGCGGTAGGTGCGTGGGGATTCTGGCCTCTGGGGGCTCCGGAGAAATTCAAAATATTTACTGCACCATAATGTTTACAAGTACAAGGTGTTACTGTATATTAAACAGTAAGAGATATCTATAGTAAATGTCACTTTAATAATATAATCGAAGCCAATCTAAACTAATAGGTATTATAAAGAGGAAAGGTAAGATTTTTTGTTTGTTACGAGTACGATTTAACTCAATTTAATATGTTGGATAGTTGAATTATCGAGAAAGGTTATAAGCAATATTATGTGACGCAGACGAAGTTGTGTGGGTCAGCTAGTCTTTTATAATATTAGTTTAGATTTTATTAAAGTGTGAATTACTATAGGTATCTCTTACTGTTATATATTATACAGTAACACCTTGTACTTGTAAACATTATGGTGCAGTAAATATTTTGAATTTGAATTTCCCGGAGGCCAGAATCCCCACGTAGGGGCCTACATTGCGATGGAACGTGCGTCAGCCGGCTGCCGTACCGGACCGAACAAATCACTGCCGCGAGAGTAATTATTTTGTTGCGCGGATATTTTTACATTGCGATATCTTCTAAGATATTTGTTTAAACTGTATAAAGTAAAGGGCACAAATATTCTATATTAAATTTCCGTGCTAACAAACACATTTATTTAGATATAGATTAATACCATATGGGTTAAATAAGCTTCGCAAACTATCACTCATTTTAACCTAAAATTATAATAGTAAAAAAAGGTTATAGTGAGTCAATCTTAAAAGATAGACATATGCTGTCGCGGACTTTTTTTTAGAACTTTTAAAGAGGAACAATTCCACCATACACAATATTTGCGTAAATTAAAGCGTTTTCGCAGCGCACGCAACGGAAGCTCTCAAAAACGAAATATTTTTCCCGTTTTTGCAACATTTTTCATTTATGCTCAGCTCCTTTTCGTTGTAGCGTGATGTTAAATACCCTAAAGCCTCCCTCGATAAATGGACTACCCAACACAAAAAGACTTTTTCTATTCCAACCAGTAGTCCCTGAGTTTACCGCGTTCAAACAAACAAACAAACAAACAAACTCTTCAGCTTTATAATATTAGTATAGATTAAGAAAACTTACAGCTAGGATACAGATAGACAACAGTTAGCGAAAGAAGGCCAATTAAAAGTTTTTACTGACATTATAAGGATAGCACAAGGAACAGTAGACATGCAAGAGAAAATAAGAACTAAACACTCATAGAGAATTAAAAAAGATTGAACAGATTTTAGTGAACATAAAAGAAATTTTTACATAATATTTTTTTTAGTTTAGGAACACTGGTGGAGAATAAATCTAAATCATAAGTCTGGCACTTCGAGTTGTATGCCCTGCTAGCTCTTATCATATAGGAGTTTTGTCGATAAATGCACCACACACAGGGAACATACAGAGGTGTATGGTTCCGGTGAAGGATGGAACACGCAACCCAATTTTGCCCATCAGTTCGTAGTATCGTATTACCTAGTATTAACTGGGTTGTGGACGTCAGATAGGCAGTCGCTCCATGTAAAATACTGGTATCCATCTGTATCCGGTTAGACTGGAAGCCGACCTTAACATAGTTGGGAAAAAAGCTAGGCAGATGATGATGATGAATAAATTCGTAATCCATCAACATAATACAGTAACGTTATTCTTCCAGGTACCGCGCTTTCATGTCAATGTTCGGTCCCCTCCCCCGCCACTTAGTGCTCAACTCCCAGAACTCCTGCCTAGGCTCAGAAGCAGTACATCGGACCCAGCACAAGCTCCACCTACTAGACCCTGACATATTCCCCCTGCTACGTGACGTCAGTGTGCCTGCGGTCTGGAACGCACACCCCCCTGTGCCTAAGACAAACAGCCCTGTGAGGTTGAAAGGGTTGGAGGAACTTAAGAACAAGGTATGTAGGGTAGATTTAGTAAAAAAAGGATGCTGGGAGCTTCTATTGCTTTGTTAAGTTTCTTTTCACTAATCCAATACTCAATACTTTATTGCATTCCACATGTAGTACTTAGGTAGTAAACTTAAAATTAGATCACATTGACCCTGTCGGGCACAGCAAAATAAGTGAGTTAGGAGAGAGGAAGCACCAGTAAATTAGGGCACGCCACGATAGTGGCGGTAAGTCCCCTCTTTGAGGAGTGGCTGGAGAGGCGCCACGGCGCCCTCACCTTCCGTCTGACGCAGGTACTCACCGGACACGGTTGTTTCGGGAGGTACCTGCACCGAATCAGGCGGGAGGAAACGCCCGGTTGTCACCATTGTGAGGATCGGCCGGAGGACACGGTGGAGCACACCGTGGAGGTGTGTCCCGCTTGGGCGGAGACCCGCCGTGTTCTCGTAGCGGCGATCGGCGGCGGCGACCTCTCGCGTCCGGCCCTGGTGCAAGCCATGGTCCGGGGCGAGGAGGAATGGGACGCCGTCGCCTCCTTCTGCGAAGCAGTGATGCTAGCGAAGGAGGTGGCGGAACGTGAGAGGGAGAGAACCTCTCGTCCCAGCCGCCGCGGGAGGCGCACCGGGCGTCGGGGGTCACGTGATGGCTTCCGGCCACCGTAGACGCGGGCCTGTGGACGGTGAGTGATGGGTAAGCTCGCCGTCCGTCCGTCTTATGACGACAACAGGCCGTGTCGACGGCGCGTTCGTGTTCCACGCGCGCCTCAAAGAGATGTCAGCAACATGGAAGGGGCCCGCAAGGGCCGACGCCTGTCGAGGCTGCGGGTTGTCCGCAAGGGATACCGAGGCCTCGACATGAAGGGCGAAGAAGGAACATGGGTGGTTTTTAGTCAGTAGAAGTCTGACACTCCCTTTCGCTCTGCCCAAGAGCGGGAGGAGTTATTTGATGATTTCCCACCCCCCAAAAAAAAAAAAAAAAAAGCACCAGTAAATTATAATTAAAACAGAGTTCGTAGGTAATTTCTCAGACAAACTAATAGTATCCTTCGATCAAATAACTAAACTGCCGGTGGTCGAGTGGTTTAGGCGTTTGTCTAATGACCCGGTGGTCGTGGGTTTAATTCCCAAGGGAAGCATACTATGTAAAGTTGTTTCCAGTTTGGCTAGGAGTTTGCAGACTTGAATCGCCTGATTGTCTGATAAAGTGATGATTCAGTGCTTCGGAAGGCACGTATAAGCCTCTAATAAATCAGCCAAAAAACATAAGATATTTTTGGGAAAATGCCACTTGTTTGCTTCTCCTTCTCTTGAGAATCGTGACTTGTTTCAAATTTTGAATGACTGAATAAAATCATAATCCCTGGTGGTGTTAAACCGTTATTGACCAGTTATATTATCAACGCTTCAATATTAGCAATGCTTGTGAACACTAATACACAACTAAACACAACACACACAAAAACACACACACAAAACACACACACAAAACACAACAAACACACAAAGAACACAAACACTTTTGATACGTAGCTTAGCAATGCATGCGGTGAAGGTGCGATCACATACAATAATTTTTAGATTGCGTTGGCGCAGTTCCAGAACATTATAAACTTGGAGGGGTCAGCCAAGGGTGATGATGGGCATCAGCCCGAGATGGATGACAGTGACTCGGTCACTAAGCTCGAGCTATTGGCGGGCAGGACGCTCACGATGTATCATTTGAGGCCAAAGAAACAGTTGGACAGGTTTGTTCTATGTTGTAATTAATTATTATCTAAGGAACCTTTCTTTTTTGATCCGGGGTCGAAAATCCTCATGGATGTCCTCCGCCCTGGGCTGACCGGAGGATCAGATCCTAACTGACTAAAAATCCCCACGGTGTTCCCTTCCCAGACTTGCACCTGGGATCATGAGAACTAGTGCGTCTTCCACGATTATCTAAGGAACTTGTCCCAAACTCAATCATCTCAGTCGCTCCTAGCCCAGAGAATAAACTATAAATAACAACACACTTGCTACTCGTTATCCTGCAACGAGTTGGTAACTATACTCAATTTTACCAAAAGTGGAGTCAAATTATGAGAGAAATAGAATTGAAATTCCACCAAAGGCAGTAACGCCATTTTTGTAGCCGCATCCTCAATTCTTACGCGGCGATGTATTTTAAACAGACAGTATTCCAATTTCTAACATAGTGGACTTCGCCAAGACTTTCGACACTTGTAATCACAAGTTTAAACCTCTATTTCGTCACCCCAGGTCAGCGGAACCGAAGCTGCACATCCAAGACTACATCCAGGAGACGATGGACGTCGACGGCTTCGTGGGTAGCCTGGAGCAGTTCCGTCGCCTCGTGGACAGCATGAGATACGCTAGATGTGACTCTAAGGAGTTCCCCAAGGTTGTGTTCTTGGGCACGGGCTCCTGTATACCTAGCAAGACTAGGAATACTAGCGCTATTGTTCTGCAAATTGAGTGAGTAGTAATGTTGAGACTGTTTTTATTTTTAATAATGTATTTTATTGAGGGAGGCCTTGCCACAATTATATTTAGCGTTTTAATTATATTCGATCTCTAACATAAACTTTAATTTTTACTGAAACCGAATTAACGGCTTTTTTTGTTTTCAATACAAATTAAGGTTGTATGAGGATGTACGATTTGTCAGTCATCGAAACATGCCCTAAGCCCACTAGACGTAATATAATTGGCAATTGTAAATATGTAGTAATAAATACTAAGTTAATATCGTTACATAGATTCCCTTTCTTAGCACAGTCACACATTACAACTTTAGGGTAAAAATATTACAGATTTCTTCAATTATTCTTCCAGTGAAAACCATTCGATGTTATTGGACTGCGGGGAGGGTACTTTTGGTCAGCTGGTGCGTTTCTACGGGCCTAAGAAAGTGAACTCCTTCCTAAGGACACTGAATGCGATATATATCTCTCATCTACACGCTGACCATCATATTGGTAAGTGTGTGCACTATAATGTCTCCTGCGTGCTTGGCACAAAGGTCTCATTTTTTTTTTAAGCGTGGGAAATCATCAAATGACCTCCTCCCGCTCTGGGCAGGGCGGTAGGGAGTTTCAGACTTCTACTGACTAAAAACCACCCATGTTCCTTCTTAGCCCTTCGTGTCGAGGCCGCGGTATCTCTTTCGAACAACCCGCAGCCCCGACGGGACAAGTAACGGACCTTCCGGTGGCTTTTAGCGAGAAGCAACTACAGCTACCAACAACTTGTTTGTTTTGTTTGACAGATTTCTCTCCGGGTGGTGTGAACAGCCCGTTATGAGCTTTTCGCCTACCTACCTGCAGTCTTTTATACGTCTCTGATTGAGAAAATACAAAACAAGTGAATATCAACTTGTACCAAAAATTTGCATAATGATACGCGTGAGATAATTATGATATTCAGCGACAGAGCGATAAATATCGTTTACAATTGGCTACTGTTAAAAAATCAATAAAATGTTATGCTATTTCAAAGAACTAACAGAAATAACACGATGTGTGATAAAAGTAATAATATCGATAAAACAATGGAGTAGTTACATGCTTAGAAGTTTTTGGTGGGGGCACTTTCTATCCTTGTCGCACGAAACGACCATTTGTACTACGTACATTACGAATTATGATCTCACGTTTTGTATAGCGCTGTCTTTGTCTAACACGTCATTTAAAATCTGTTAAAACTGGAAACCATTTTCTGATTAATTTTATTACTTTTTTCACACATCGTGTTATTTCTGTTAGTTCTTTGAAATAACATAACATTTCCGTGAATTTTTAGTAGGAGTGAAGTAGCCAATTGTGAGTTGTTGGTACAAATTGACATTCACTGGTTTTGCCAGCTTAAAACGATTCTACTATAGTCACTTCATGTAGGAAATTATTATTTACCCATCCCCAGGTTTAATCGGCGTGATCCAAGCCCGTCGGGAAGCGATGAAGGAGGTAGCGCCAGGCGACAGCTCCGCCCCGCCGCCACTGTACCTGCTGGCTCCCGGACAGATCGTCACGTGGCTCACGCTGTACCACTCGCAGTTCGAGAGGCTAAGGAACGACTACACTCTCATACCTAACCAGAATCTGGTAAGCGTCAAACTAATAGTTCATTTCAAGGTCGACATCATTTAGATTGCCATCGTCACGCTAAGAAGATCTGGTGAATACTAAATTGTGACATCAGATTTTATTCTTCGATAAAATCATGGGTATTGTTTAGTTTGCCCCTCGACATCTCTAAAGATTTTAACAAGATTTAATTTTAATTATATATAAATAGAAAATTTTAATTCAAAGCTGCTACTTGACCCCAGGCAGAACCGAAATTCTGTATAAAGTTACCTACCATTGGCGTACTATTTGACAACAAGAAAGCAAATGTTCAATATGCTCTCAGAAAAGCCTCGACTAGAGGGAGGAGTAGGAAAAAATTAGGTTTTCTGGATTTTAAAACAAAAAGTTGCCTTTAGCAACCTGGATTCTGGATTTTCATGACAATTTTTGACGTGAAAACGTCTTATGAATCGATGAACGCCGGCTGCACGCACAAAAAAGCATGACTTATTGTCACGTTCCACCTGAGCCGAGCATGCAAGCGAGAGCGCGGAACAAGCGGCACGATCGGCTTTTCAGACGTTATCACGTAAAATTATCGTCCGTAAACGGACTTTACAGACAACCATTTTTTTCATGGCAATAGGCTGGCCCTCTATCATCTATACTAATATTATAAAGCTGAAGAGTTTGTTTGTTTGTTTGTTTGTTTGAACGCGGTAAACTCTGGGACTACTGGTTGGAATAGAAAAACTCTTTTTGTGTCGGATAGTCCATTTATCGAGGAAGGCTTTAGGCTATATAACATCACGCTACGACCAATAGGAGCGGAGCATAAATGAAAAATGTTGTAAAAACGGGAAAAGATATTCCTTTTTGAGAGCTTCCGTTGCGTGCGCTGCGAAAACGGTTTAAGTTACGCAAATACCATGTATGAAAGAATTGTTCCTCTTTAAAAGTTCTAAAAAAAAGTCCGCGACAGCATATATGTCTATCTTTTAAGATTGACTCACTGTAACCATTTTTTACTATTAAAATGTTAGGTTAAAAAGAATGATATTTTGCGAAGCTTATTTAACCCATATGGTATTAATCTATATCTAAATAAATGTGTTTGTTAGCACAGAAATTTAATATAGAATATTTGTGCCCTTTACTCCATACAGTTTAAACAAATATCTTAGAAGATATCGCAATGTAAAAATATCCGCGCGACAAAATAATTAAGCGCGCGGCAGTCATTTGGTCCGGTGCGGTAGGTTAGTGGGGATTCTGGCCTCCAGGGACTCCGGAGAAATTCATATTCAAAATATTTACTGCACCATAATGTTTACAAGGTGTTACTGTATATTAAACAGTAAGAGATACCCATAGTAATTGTTACTTTAATAATATAATCGAAGGCAATCTAAACTACATAACTACATTAAAATAGGTATTATAAAGAGGAAAGGTAGGATTTTTTGTTTGTTACAAGTACGATTTAACTCAATTTAATATGTTGGATAGTCGATTTATCGAGAAAGGTTATAAGCTATATTATGTAACGCGGACGAAGTTGCGTGGGTCAGCTAGTATTATTATAAGACTCGAACAAAATTGGTGGTACCTGGCTGTACCATAGTATAACCATACCCTAACGCTATGTTATATTGTAACAAAACCCCTGTCCGCTCTACTTTCTAAATGCTAACCAATAACATCTTTTTACAGCTCCACGACCACCCACAACGCTCAGAAGTAACATCAGCAGTGCTAGCAGCTATCGGCGTGCAAGCGATGACGACCTGCCTCGTAGCGCACTGTCCCAACGCCTTCGGAGTGTCCCTAGGGGTGGACAGTCGGTACAAGCTCACCTACTCCGGGGATACGCTGCCTTGTGAGGAGCTGGTTACTATTGGTGAGTAGCGCTGGGATTACATGATCAATATGTAAAGTTCACGCTAAAACGCTTCCTCTCTACGGAAGAGTGGCCCAGTGCGGGTTTGTACCGAAGGTGTATTTACAGTATACTGTTCAAAGCACATCTAACGTACAGTCGAACAAGCTAATAAGTATACAGGGTAGAGATGTTTATAATTCTATAACACTGAAAATATTGATTGTAATTTTGTTTTATAAAGTGTTTCGCATTAAGCGACTGATGTCAAACGCTGTATCGTTTGACATCAGTATCTAAATGTATCTGTTTAATCTTAAAAGTAAAGACAAATTAGCTGGCTGTATACTTATTAGCTTGTTCGACTGTACAATCAACTTATCATAACCATTGATAAAACCTTGTCCAAGAATATCATGAGACCGACGACGTCGTCAAAAACGAAGTACAGGATTGCCATATTCATTTTAATGAGCCAAAGCTCAAAAGTGTTTTTGTTCTAAACAGGTTAAAAATGAGGCAAAGATGTACCTAACATTACACCCACAGTCAGTTATGTTTATGTGTATAGGGGGCACGCCTAATTCCATCAACCAGGCACAAACTGACTTCGTGGCTGCTACTGAGAAATTCTTGATGGAAAAACCCAAAAACAGTTTGCCCCACCCAGGAATCGGACCCAAGATCTCATGCTTGTTTTACTAGGTCTCTGGAGACTAGAGACCCAGTAAAACAAACAAACAAAAAGTAATATCAATGTTCAATTAAAAATTTCAGGCCAAGACTCAACCCTCCTAATCCACGAGGCGACAATGGAGGACGAACTAGCAGACGAAGCTCGTACGAAGATGCACTCAACGACATCCCAAGCGATCGACATCGGACAGAGAATGAACGCGCGCTACACAGTGCTGACGCACTTCAGCCAGAGATATGCGCGTCTGCCGCGACTCAACGCGCACATACTGAACGACAACAACAGCGTTGGCATCGCGTTTGACAACATGCAGGTACGTTGTCACCTATATCATTCATTTATAAGGAATTAATGAATGAATGAACGCGCGCTACACAGTGCTGACGCACTTCAGCCAGAGATACGCGCGTCTGCCGCGACTCAACGACAACAACAGCGTCGGCTCGCGTTTGACAAAATGCAGGTACGTTGTCACCTATATCATTCACTCATTCCTAACGAACGAATGAATGAATGAACTCGCTAATCATCAGTGTAACCCTGTCCCAACTATGATGGGGTCAGCTTCCAGTCTTACCGGATGAAGACATACCTCTATAACGGGTAATGTGCCTTGGGTCTTACCAAGGCACATTACCCTTTTCTCATTTCCCAGGCCTTTTGGGCTTCGACTGTCTGAAACGATTATCAACGATCTACAAATGTGTCCTGTATAACTATTCACAAACAATGGAATCGAAACCGAATCGAATATGTCTTATGTTTATCTCACTCGCTCTTGTAACGCCAAAAAAATATAGACATACTGGGTTATATGCCTGACATTTAATGGATGGTCCTCCATCTACGGATCGACTTCGGTATGCAAACTACAAACAACTACTTTTGATGCCAAGAAAAGAACTGCAGCATTTACACTTCCGTAAAGACTTTTGGAAACAAGCACCAATTGTTTTCTTCATAACTTATTTGTAACTCTCCTCCCCAGATCACAATGAGCGACCTAGAGCTCCTACCCCACATGTACGCGCCCCTACAACTGATGTTCGCGGAGCACTGCGTCGAAATGGAGCTAAAGGCAGCCCAGAGACAACGCACCCGCGAACGACGCTCCTCTCCCCCAAGCATAACGCCTGGTAAACGATCACGTAACCATAGTAGCGCCTCTAGCGTCTCCGACGAGGAGCCTAAACGCTCCCGTAACCATGGCAACGACAAGAAAAAAACCAAAAATCTCACCTCTGACGGGAGTAACTTGAACACAAATGAGGATAGTAACTTGCCTGGTATTAGTAAGAGTAAACGGTCCTCGAAAAGTAGTGAGAAAATTTCTCCTGTACATGCACGAAAGTTTAGTACGGAATGTGTGATTACGGATGATAGTAAAAGCAATGATTGTATGGAGCAAGATAATTCTAATACACCTACAGAAGTTAGTACTAGTTAGGAATCGGAACTGAATTTTAGGCGACTTGACAGTTGACACCTGCATAAAACGCTCTGTTATTTTTTAACGCTAAGTCAATCTTTGAGAATCCAACAGCGCGCTTTTATTCAATTACGTGTCGCCTACTGTTAATGAACACTTGGCACTACACTACAGTTAATCTTTTTTTTTTTTTTTTTGCTTTTATTTTCTTTTTTGGCAACGATTTGAGCGTGTGCAGTTTTGGAGTCAGCTGTAGGTAGGTATTTATTTTAAAATTATAATCAATAATAATCTTAAGATCTCCAATTTTAAGATTCTAAGAAGCTTGTGGAAGAATGTTTTGTGTAATAAGTGCTGACTTCAGTAATATAAAACTGGACACGCTCGAATTTTAAGATATAGTTGTTGGATTTATTATAGAATGACGTTTTATTTGTTAACCTTACTCCCTGTTATAAGATTAAATGTTCAAATTCGATTGATTCTCACGTGATCATGAAATGCTACTATTTAAGGCTGCGTCAAAACGTCTTTACCCGGTTCCATCAGGGATCAGGTGGTACCTTACAAGATTGTCTTATTCCAATGTGGAAAAGAGATGGGATTAGACACCCTGTATAGCTCTGTTGCTTTCCCACATTGAAATATGTTTAGAACAATCCGGCTTTATGATGTCATGGTACCCACTGATGCTTGAAACCTAGGTTGAGGGCTCTGTTGGTAATATTCGTGTAAAGTCTGAATGAAACTGTACATATTTAACTATTTGTAATAGATGTGATTCAGAACTTATGGCGCTAGTGTAACTTGTTCTATTATTGGTGGAAAACCTATGAATGTTAATTTATATTTCGAAATAATTCGACCTCATTGGTCAGAAGGAGTCACGCGTACATCTTTAATGAGCTTTGACCGACCTTTTCGCACTGTTTAGAGAAAATTAAAAAAAGGGGCGGGCTAGTTCCAATATCGGCCACAAGCTAAAATATCCTTGTCCAGCTGTAAGAGTAAGAAAGATGTCGCTATCTTACTTATGTCGATTCGAGTTGTTTTGTCGCAGCAAATCTTGGTCCTCAACTAAGTTATCGCAAACGATAGACTGTAACACTGCCGTCGTAGAAAAAAAAGGGCACATCTGAGAAAATGTAATGCTGAAAAATAACCCTTAGTAGATTCACCTTTTAGGCTTATTTTTCTAAACATTATTTCCGCAGTTGTGCCCTTTTGGTTAAGGCGGCAGAATAAGTTCGCATAGAATGCATTAGTTATGTATAAAGTATTTTTAGTAGGTACAGCCGAACAAGGTATTTGGTATGCAGCCTGCTAACTTGAATTTACTTTTAAGATTACACAGACAGATTAAGAGACCGATGTCAAACGCTGATCAGGCTCTTACTGCCGCACTCAGGGAGCTTTAATATTACTTAGGCCATCACTAACTAAAGGTTTTGCCAGTTTTGTCATACAAATGTATGTCAAATCTTTACTAAGGGACGGCTTAAGTAATCATTAAATATCTCTGAGTACCGCAGTAAATGTCAAATGCTTAAAACAAAACTCCAATCAAATCGTCAATGTATTAGAAATATGAATATTACTGTGTGTATACCAAATAGCTTGTTCGCCCGTACGATTAGTTATGTTGTTACAATTATTAGCAATAAATAATGCCGTGTAATCTTGGTTTCATTAATATCACCCCTTGATCCCATATCCTGTAAGAATTGAGTAGATTGCTGCATAGTAAGTAAATATTATTTCTGTTTTCATTACAAGCAGGTGACAACTAAATTAATGCCTAACTAAAAGTTAAAAAACATCAACCGAATTGACCCCCTTTTTTTTAAGTCAGTTAAAATTAAAAATTGTCGAGTGTTGTAATTCCAAGAACATTTTAGCATTTCTTTAGGTGTCACTAACTGCCGCTCAGAGAGCTTTAATGATTACTTAGGCCATCATTTAGTAAAGGTTTTGACATTTTTGTCATACAAAAATATGTCAAACCTTTACTCAGTGACGGCTTAAGTAATCATTAAATATCTCTGAGTACCGCAGTTAGTGTTAATGAAAACTGGCGTAACCTGGCGAGTAGGAAAACCTAACTAGACGGAAAAGAGGAACCCTTACCTACTAGTATGTTTCGGTGTACAGATACAGACATACGGCTTTATAGTTCAACACGAATCTTAGGTAGCTTTTAAAGCAAAATAAATTGAACAACAGTGTTACCAAAGTGTACCAACCCACATCGACATATTTAAAAAAATCACACGAAAACATTTTTGGTAATCGAACTAGAAATTCAAACTATAGCCAGAGTGACAAAATACTCATTATGTGGAATGAAGTTTATAGTGGTCTGATTTTCGTAGGATTTTTTTTTTATTTGAGTTTTTAAAGTTTGTATGAAAGTATATTTCGTTTATTTTTGCTAGCTTTACTTATTATTTTTCTTCATTAGTAAATTGCACCCGTCCGAAGCCGACATGGATTCCTAGTTTATGATAAAATGATATAGGTAATCTGTCAGTTAGATGCTCCGTTATGCCAAAAAGTACTAACCCACATAGGGTTACTTCAAACACGTAAAATACTGCATGGTTCTTTTGAAGCTTAACATTTGATGGAGGTATTTGGTGGTAAACATTTGTAAAATTGTCTGCGGAAATTGTTTTGACAGAAGATAGAAGTGGTAGTTCCGGTTAAGTGCCGGATTCTACCGAAGAGTAGAGAGACGTTTAGACCACCAATAGAATTCCATTAATTACAGTTTTCGTCTACGCTTAGCTTTAGTGGAAAAAATCGTGCGTCGTGCGGCGTGCCGTTGTCCACATTAGCACATCGCCTCTGCTGTTATTTGCACATCTCCGCTCAGCTTCGGTGTTTATACACCCTAACTCTTACGCATCTCTTCTGCGCCGCTTTGGTGGAGTCTGGGCAAGGCCAGGCGCCCAAAATGTCTAAGTACAAGTCAACTACAGATATCATTCAAATTTGACGGATGTAAAATGTATTTTAGAGCCCGCCAAACCGTCGCCGAACCTCAACCGGCGGATACCTCTGAACCGCGGCGCCGCCTCTACCGTACCTGCCAAGCGTATGCGGTACAGGGAAAGCAATGCTTCAAGTAAGTTTACTTTTAAGACGAATATTTTATTGCTATATTGAATAAATATAATTATATGTATGTTGGATATATTGTTAATTCATAGATTAAAAAACTTTTTTTGGATTACAATCAGAGTGAAAAAAACACAAAAAATGTCTAAAATAACTATTTTCGGGAGTTGGTGGCGAAAATTCAAAGTATCAAGCAATGTCACCAATTTTTGAAATTAAAGTTCTTTCAGACTTTTTAGTGTTGGGTCTTTTTTGGAAGTCGGTTTTTCACGTTTTTTGTTATGATGCTGTTTTTACTTTTTTTTTGTTTTGGAGGTTGGGAAATCATCAAATGACTCCTCCCGCTCTGGGCAGAGCGGTAGGGAGTATCAGACTTCTACCGCCAAAAATTTATCCATGTTCCTTCTTAGCCCTTTTGAGTCTAGACTGCGGTATCTCTTTCGAACAATCCGCAGCCTCAATGGCCCTTCAATCGGGTAAACATGGATCATGGCAGACTGACCTTAACTTGGACTTGGGTACTAGCCAAGATATGCCTATGACCAGCTGTGGGTGTAGTCAGATTGGATGATAATGATGACAAGGCAAGGACTAAAATAATTACCGCATATAACACACACAAAAAGTGTTCGTTTGTTCAGGACTACGTCAGGAGATCAAAGGTATGACGATGACGGGCGCGATCAGAAACCCGCGGAGCGTAAGCAGCAGGAGTAACTCTGCTTCCGAGTCCGGCTCGCCGTGCTCTAGGGTGACTACCTCGCGAAACACAACGCCCGGGGGTACAAGCCCAAGAAACATATCTCGTAAGCATATGGTTTAATATTAAAAATGCGAAATTAACCCGGTCTATCCCGGACAATAAGTTAGAAACTAACTATGTTACATCTGGGTTGAAAGTTGCTTTGACAAAACGTTAGCCGATCCGGTCGAATCTCTACAGAATGCCCCTAATATTAATCCCTAATAATTCACAGTCCCAAATATTATGTAATTAACATGGCATCAATACACATACACACGTGCCAATATGTTAATTTTCGGAAAGTTCGTCGCAGTAAGTGCGAGTTAATTTGAATCTTCACTGAACTGATTGAGAGGGTTTTTTCTTTGCTATTTGACATAATTATAAGAAACTAGCTGTTCCCGGCACGCGTTGCAAATGTTGCAATGCCCTTTTTTGTACCTACCTACTACGTTGTAAATTATTATCATTATGATATGACGTATGGTCTGTTTGAAATTGTCACTCAATTGTTTTGCCTTCCCAGAACCTCTCTAGTAACACTTGAGCTTTATGGTACGGTATTAAAGTTCAAATTGACTTTTAAGTATTATTACGAATCGTTTGTATGGTAAAAATAAAAGGGCTGTTTTTAGGGCTTTTCCGGCCATTATTCGATTTTTTCTCGCCGTAAAAACCATCCTTGAACTTAAACGAACATTTTAAAAAAAGAATTGGCCAAATTGGTCCAGGCGTTGTTAAGTTATATGCGCTTACCAACACATTGAGGGATTCATTTTTTTATTAAGATTATAGATAATTTATTTCCAATAGGGCAACCAAGCATTGAACGAAATAAGGTCCACAGTAAAGATCGGCGGCGTATGGATCATTCTCTAAAGGCGAAGAAGGATGTAGATAAACATCCGGAAATAAGCGACATACCACGTAAATATATCGATTTAGTTACAATAATACAGGGTGTAAACGGACCCTTCACGAAACCGTACGCAAAAATTATTGCTAGAAAACGATTTTTTTTTTGGGGTGATAAATCATATTTTACGGTAAAACTCTATGTAGCACTCTTAAAACATTGTGGATATAAACACGTGGATGCTATGAATAGTAAACGGGCCATGGAGGTAATTTAAGTAATGTTATAACTTGAAAAACTTAGAACTTTGACCCCCAATATCTCTGTAACTGGGTGGTTCCCAGGTATGGACTAAAAAAAAATTATCGCAGTGACGGGGAGAACATGTGCCTTTCAACTTCGTTAAGGGTACTTTTACACACTTTATGTTAAAAAAAAATCTTAGCAAATTATGGGATCATGGACCACTAAGTAGAACGGTGAGAGTTTCTGACTTTAACAAAAGGTATTGTTTACAGCATTGTCAGGAAGTGTAAACTCCAGCAAATTGGCTAGTAACACCCCTTCGGGACACGTGTTTATAGACAGTGAGTACACCCTAATTTTTCTTCTTACATTCGATTTTAGAAATTAAAAAGCTTTTTGTCAAAAAACTAAACCGACTTCAAAAACACAAAAAAGTGAAATAGATAAAGAAAAAAACACAATTAAGTGAAAAATTAACTCTTGAAGAAGAATCAGCTTCAGAAGTAGGTGGCATAAAAACGTAATCAAACAAAGAAAAGTGGGTTTTACTTTTTAACAAAAAGATTTTTTATTTTCCCATTTTTAGTTGTAGTATCTTAGACTTACAAGCATTTGCTATGCATTTATTTTACATTGATACCATTACGTGGCTGGTGACATTGTCAAAGTTATTAACCTATAAGAATTCAACTATTGGTCCATTTTCCATCATCAGCTTATCCACATAAGATTATGATAATCAGACGCAAAATACTTGAACAGCTTTAGAAAGTACATGAATAACATAACAAGTGCCTATAAAATTTGAGGGTTACCCTCGATTTCCCTGGGATCACATCATCATAAAAAAAATTCAAATCGATTCATAAATGACCGAGTTATGCTGAAAGAAACATCCCGAAAAAAAACATACAGACGAATCAAGAACCTCCTCCTTTTAAGAAGTCGGTTAAAACGAGCAGTCTAAGCAAAATTAAGGTCTAAAACGAATACAACGATTGTCTTTGTATATATATTATATTTTATGTATAGGTCGATCAAAAACAGTGAACAGTGTGAGGCCAGGGCATCAACCCGCTGCAGACGACGCTTTGAATACCGTGAACCAACCTAAAGTTCGGAGTGAGAACGCTCGTGAGTATTTGTATATCTAGCAGTGACTTGCTGAAAGTTAATGATGATGTTCCAATATAACTTTAGCAATTAGCATTAACTATAACAAAGCGATTGGCAGCCAAATTCTGATTCGCTGAACTCAAAAACTTCTTTTTGCTAGTGCCTACAAGAAATTCTGCTTTCATACTATTTTTCATATGCAGGGCCAGACGTACTTTAAACCAATAATTGGACATTCCGATCAAACAAAGTAGCTTACGCCTACCTATTCTCTAGCAGCTTATAGTGCGAGTAAGAGGAAGGAATTACCGTCCTTTGAATTCCCATGGTCATTCTCTGCGTGACTGTTTTTCCAGGTGCTAGTGCCTGTAAGAACGCCGAAACTAAGGGATACGGCAGGCCGCTGGTAACACCTGTCAACAAAAGGTTGACTATCAGGCGAGACCCGCCGTGGCCGTTTAATAACCCTAGTGAGTCACTCACCTCTATTACATGGGACTTAACATAACTGGCGAAATGTAGGTGAACTGTTAGGTAAATCTAAATCTATAACAGGCGTGATGTTATCTTATGTATATGAGTCACTTGATAGCTAAGTTCAGCCTGTTCTGCGACAACGTATCAACCCACATCTTGGTGGGTACGTTGTATAGAGGAATATTTATTCCTCCATATTTTGAAGTATGTGATATTATAAGCGTAAATATATTTTTGATGTATATAGGACTAATTTACTAGATGATAAGGATAACATACTACATTTGGAATGATAACCGGCTAAGTACGATTCGGACTCGCACATTATTTGGTATCGTTTTGTTTGACTGTAACTGCTGATTTATAAAACCAAAGTAATTTCTTACAATTAAACGTATTTTAGACGGTGCAAAAAAAGTCACAACCCCGAACTGTAGCGGTACGAAATCTCCCAACCGGAAAAATAAAGGTACATCATAGTGATTATTTATGATTTGTATAAGATTCCGTGTCGTGTTATCATGCTAGGACAATTCTCTATTGTTACATGTATGATCCACTGCTTGTAAAATGTACGTGAGTGTATGTTAGGTGGAGGTCAGTTAAGTTTTAATTGCGCGTTGATTTAACTATATCTTCATTTTCCGGAAACACCTGTATGAGTGAGGCATGAAACCGGGAAGTATGGCAAAAAAAAGGTAAGCTTTATTCCGTGCAGTGGGTAATTCCGTGCTGAAATGATGATGACGTATGATGGGTACATTGAGTGTCTTTATTGCTACGTTAAGCGCATCTCAAATTGAGTTATTTCCCATACAGAGCAAACCGCACGGGTACCTATGGAACGCGTACTTAGAATACATTTTTACCGTTGAAATACTGTATAAAGACATTTGACACTACCACGTTTTTCTGTTGATTAATGGAATGTTTTTTCAAGCGGAAAACAGAGAATCTTCCTCCCAAAATGCTTCTCTTCAGCAACGAAAGTTGATCGGCACCAAAATACGTGAGTAACAGCTTTCGTTAAACTTTCACTCGCACTACACTTGGATTATTTTTCAATATTCATGTTCCCAAGGACGTATAAAATGAACGTTGTTCTTATTCGACCATTTGATGAAGTACATTTATCAATACTCAAATAACCTGATTTTTTTGACAAATATGCCATGTCAAATGCCACCATTGTAGCCTTTAAAATTAAATAGGTACCTATCACATAATGCTGCTGATTTTTCACTATTGCTTTTAAGGTGTATGCTTCAGGGTAGCTCCTGGAATTCAGTTTTTTTTACGTGAATTTGCCGATTAGGGTCAGGTCAACAAAAACGAATTTCGCGGGCTACTCAGGGTAGCCCACGAAATTCGTTTTTGCATTCACCATAAGTTACCTTACTATTGCACGTTTTTCAGGCAACTTTCGAACTGCTGTGGAAGTTGACCGAATTTTATTCAATAGTAGCGCGGCAGTTTTTTTAATTAAGACAAGTTCCAAAGTAAATAGTTTAACAGCCAAACTTTCGACGGTTCTATTTCAGTATTAAAGCATCATAAATTTGATGTAGTCACCAGTGTTCTCGGACATTTAATATTTTGGCGGGTGGCTCGCATCACTACCTACATATATCCGCACGGGGGTAGCAGCGGGATTTTGATTGTCACTATATTAGTATTTGCCGTTTTGTTTTGGACAGCCTCGAAGGTCACAGTATCCGAGAACAAGTTACGGGAGTCGATTACTAATCCCAATATCTTTCCGGATACTAAAATTCCCATCCTGAGAACCAACGTCGGCGCAAAATGTGAGTGCGTTTTTCAGATAAACAGAACTTTTGGTAGATATTCATAGAGAAAACAACCTTACTTACCCTGGTTGTCCAACGGGATATTAGTTTCCGGTGCTAGTGAATAACGCTGTACGCTGATGGCCCCAGTTGTATTCTACGCCATTCTTAATTATTCCAATACCTGGTGATTTTCATTATTTGGAATATTTTGTCTGCAAGATAAAGTAGATTAACCTAAGTAGCAGATAAGAAGTTGAGTTTTTCCCATCATGTTTGCATTTTCATCTAAACAGGAGGGCTATCATCACCTCTCATAAAAGTATTGTTTTCATTTTACTTCCGTGTGGCAATAGATTAAGCTATAAGAGTGGTGTGGCTTAGACTTAGGCTGACCCCTCCCCACGTTCAGCTTTTGAAAGTTTTGGAAGCAAAATAATCAAATTTGATAAACAGTGCCACATACAGCGCAGTACGTATAAGTCAAACAGTTACCTGCTCCTCATCATCACGTAGTTCACGTACCTATGTCAATCTCAGACCACTGCTACTGGTCACCACGCAGTGATCTTCACATTACCTAACTTGAGCCCGTTTTACCTTAGGGCGTAGTCACAACGGCGGCGTCTAAATTTTAAATGCACCGGCGGTGTCCGGCAACGCGCGTTTACTACAGCACTGAATTTCTGAACAGGTGCTAAGGTTTACTCGCTGCGACTAAATTTCGTTTGACGCGCTCGCTGAAGGCGCGCGTTTAACGAGTGTCAACTGCGTCAAATAAAATATACACGCTTTTATGATTGTCGATTCTAACTTTGTAAATTAATCATTCTTACAGATTATTCAAACACTTCTACGTACAAAAATAAGCTAGAAAACCGCAATTCACCCGAAATTAAACATTGGACGGCAGGTAATCCAGTGTAGGTACATGTTGAAAAATTGTGAGGTAACTGGAAAGTATTCCGAAATTAATGAATCTTAGAATAGCCTTGTACCCCTAAACAACCTGTTAAAGTTCCATTAACATCGAAATACCAGGTAAAAGTATCTACCTACCTACATAATATATATTATACTGCTCTAATAGGTGAAAGTATTATTATATTTTTTGCAGTAACATACCAACCCACATAAAACTGTAATGTCACCCAATCGAATTGAAAAACAGATAATTGTTTGTAAATCTATTAAGCATACGATTTTATTGTTTTAACCAAATATTGTTTGTGATAATTTACAATTGGTGCCGCTTTGTCGTTTGACATAGATACTAGATTGTGGGTTGGTACATTTTGGTATGAACTGTAAAAACTGTAGGTAAGCATTTCAATATGAGCATTGAATATATTTTCAGACAGGAGTAAACCACCCCCGCGCTCTCCGAATAGAAGTAAATCGCCAATGCAGGATAGAATTGCAGCTGCTGGTAACCATAATTAGAATATTATAATATTGGTAATAGGTATCCCAAATTACGAATGAGTGTAGAGGCACTGCGAATGCCGCCATCATCATGATACCCTATCCCCTAATATCTAAACGAAGCTAGTGCTTTGAAGGGATAAGCCTTAAGCATTCAAACATGCTATTGCATGACAAGGTCATTTACCCAAAGTAGAATGAAATAATTAAGATACGAGCATTTTGAGAACTACTCCACCTGATATTTTTGTCTTTATCAATATCAAGTTACTTACCAAATAAGATAAGAAGAAGGATTTAACAAAAATGTTTTCTCTTTTGGAAGCAAAAAGAAAACCGCCATCATCAAACAAAGAGGAGTCTTCAAATAAAGAAACGTCGCCTCCTCCTCTGACTAGACCATATCGTAAGTATAAACTTAAAACCAAGATTAGATCATAATACTGATACTGTAAGCCTGTATCATCTCACTGCAGGCCAAAGGCCTCTCCCCATGACTTCCAACACTGCGCTCCAAAACACAAATCATAATATCATGTGAATTCACTGATGATTCTAAAAAAAGCAGCTTCTGAAGTCGGTGGCAAAAAAAACGAAATCAAACAAACAAAATGTCACCGACTTCAGAGGCTGCTTTTTCTTGTGAAGTTTATTTTTAACTTTTTTGTGTTTTTCACTTTTTTGTGTTTTGAAGTCGGTTTTTTTTTGGCAAAAAAGTTTTTTATTTCTACATTAGTCTCTGGATACCCGTACACCTACACATAGGTATGGAATTATTCAGAAATCAGAATAAGGTACATAGACCTACCTACGTTCAGTATGATTTTAACGGTACCGTTATTTAGGTAGAATTTTCAAATAAGACCTCCTTTTGTTACCAACAATTGATTTGAATACAACACCAATTTCGCATCTCAAATATTTACTTTTAAACATTGGATAATGGTGAATAGTGTAGTGTGTGTAGCTATTTTTCTTTCTTACAAGTAGGCACAGGTGATTTTATAAAATAATTAAGCATCATATTTTACTTTGTCTACTTTCGCCTCTGAAGACTATTTTCGAATATTGGAATTTATTGAAATGTTTTACAATTTTTCAGCACCTGTCCACAACAATAGAAGTTTCAAACCCCAGTTAGAAGATATAAAGAGCTCTAATTTATTGTTGAACAAAATTTCCCAGGATTGTGTAAAGACAGTTACTAAAGCCGGTATAGAATATCCATTCAATTAAAAATAAATTTCAATAGTTTGATCAATAAATGGGGCTGTCTGTACAAAAGTGGCCCAACCCACATTTGTATGTATTTTCATTTATGGCTAAATTGCACCTTGGATTTATCCATTTCTAGGTAAGGAACATCAGCTTTAGAAAAGTCTATCATATTTTGAATAGCTGGGAAACGGTAATGTATTTAAATGTGGGTTAGTACACTTTTGCTATCCCGAAAATTACCTGATTCTGATTTCTTGAACAATTTCATTTGTAATATATAATCTATTATTTTAGTGATTGGTCTGCATTCCTATTCATTTGCAAGAGTGACTGATTATAGTTAAGGGATGATAATCACGAAAGGAATCCAGTCCAATTTCACACAAGGTAATAGAACTCCATAATATAATTTTATATGATGTGTTTTATACACCTAATCACCTTTCTTTGGTTTTAGATAAAGACGAATACTGGGAATCAAATGAAGTAGTCCAATTAAATGAAGAAAGCAGGAGACAAAAGTTAGTAGAATGTAAAAGGAAATTCCAAAGTACCAAGTTCTTTGAAGATTCAAGTAAGTTTCAAAGACAATTTAAAAATTCATGATATTTAATGACTTTTATTACAGACAAATTTTGAAATATTAACATTACAATGAACATTTTTCCAGGGTTTGAAAAAATCGAAGGTTTGAATTGGATCTCATGGAAATAAACACATTTATAAATTATAAACAATATGTATTTTTTAAATTTATAATGGTTGTAACATATTATGGTGTCTAATGTTAAAGTTTACGAGCAAAATGAATCAATTATAAAAATTGAAAAAGAATTCTGCTTTTACTTAGAGGAACCAGAACCCTTGTTGCTATCCTTGTCTTTGTCTTTTTGTTCCTTATCATCTTTCTCATCCTTATCCTTTTTGATGGTGGACATGGCATTGCGGATAGCTTCGCTCTGAGGATCAACCCCTGGGAGATTTTCCAGTACACTTTGAAGGAATGCTGGATCATTCATGACTTCAGCATACTCCTCTGATACATCCATGTTCTCTTCAGCGGCTGGAGCTTCCTGCTGCATACTCATCTGCATGGCCAAAGCAATCTGCTCTTCCTCAGACAGTTCCATAGCTTCGTGACCCAGAGACATAGCCAGAGCCCGCTCCATGCCAGTGTTCTGAGGTTCCCCAGTTTTGCCAGCTTCTCCTCCTTCAGTAGTTGTTTGTTGGCGGCGAGATTCTTCTTCCTGGCGTTGCCTCTGCTCCTCCATAGACACGCGCAGAGCAAGTGCCAGCTCAGGGTCTTCATTTGGATCAACTCCAAATTCGAATGGAGACAAACCTGAGCCAGATGGGCCTGCTCCATCACCACCAATTAATGGGCTAGTAATCAAAGCTTCAGAGAGTACAACACAGCCACCAGCTGGGACAGATACCAGATGGCTGCCTCCCGTGTTGCTGTCTTTACCATTCAAAGTGTTTACAAATGTAGTCAGCAGAGGATTATTATCTGCATCTTCGCCGAAAGACACCACATCACAATGTACTTTCTCCTTCTTCAACCTCTTGGCTAGTTTAACTAGTTCTTTCTCATCGAGTTCCACTGGAGAGCCGACGAACACCACAATGCGCATCTTGTGGTTCTTTCCCTGACGATGCTTCAGCGCCAAGTGAGCGATTCTGATGCCAGTCAGAAGATTGATATTACCGTTGGGCTGGACGCGGTGTAATTTGGACATTATTCGGCCAACATCACTAGTTAACGTGGCCAACACTTCTACATTAGCTAGCGTCATTAGACCCACATTATTTTCTGGATTTGACCGTGTTTTAGAATGACATACCAGGTTTACGGCATCTTGCTGTGCCTGCAGCCTTGTTGGCAGGAAATCTCCATTTCTCATATAATCACTGTTATCCACACAAATCATAGTACTTTCCAAGACCATTTTGCTTGATTATTCGGAGACTATTTATGAAATAAACAAATTGCGAAAACACCTCACAAAGAATGAAATCTGCTGTATAATCATAGACTACAACTTTTTGAAATATAGAGTAGAAAAGTCCACAGATAACTAACAATATGTCAGCATTTTTTTTTACGTTAGACTTTCCATCATGCATTATTAGTAACTAAATTCTTTTATTTTTAAGAAGAAACTATCGTATTTTCAGTCTCCAATTCATTTAGCTTTATAGTTTACAGATTTCCACAATATTTGTCAGAAAAGAATATCGATCTGCAAAATACTAACGTTAGCTGTGGTTTACAAAATTACAATTTGACAGAACTGAAATGACAGATTGACCGAATACCGAAATCCGAGGTCAGTTTCATTCCATAGAAATTTCGTGAAATCCTGTAATCATGGGTTTCGGTGATTACCCTAAGGAGTACAATCCTGCGACCCACGGGCCCTATGACCCTGCCCGCTTTTATGGCAAGCGTAAGTATGAGTTCAGTCGGTATCTTGTCGCTCTTTAGTTTTTTCCATTTTGATTATGTAATTTTCAATCTCGTTTTCAGCTGATACTCCCTTCGGACAGGTAAAAATCAATGAGCTCGGTGCATGGTTTGCTCGCAGGAATAAGTCGCCCCAGGCCGTCGCTGGTGCTTTCAGCCGAGGTAACTAACAAGTTTTAAGTCGTTTTTTTATTCCATTTAGAAATTTGAGGTTAGAAAAGTATTGAAGATATGTCATTATAGGGTTTCTTATATATCTAACCATAATGCAGCCAATCACACGTTAGATAGGCATACTTCACATAGCAGTATTATTAAACCTTAGCATTATTTATGTAAGTAACAGTTAACTTACTTTTGGCTTAGAATTTCAATCACACCTAAAAGACTATTATGTACACACTACATTTTCTTGTAGCATTACGGATCTAATAAGGTTCAAGTATGAGAAACAAAACAATTAATTATTTAAAGTTCCAAGGTCTTTAGCTACTTCTGTGGCACAATAAAAACAAATAAAATAATATTATGATTACAGCCTGGTGGAGGTGGCAGCACAAGTACATGCAGCCGAAGAAGGTGGGCATTGCCCCATTCTTCCAGTTGCTGGTTGGCAGCATGACTTTCTTCTACGTCATTAACTACGGAAAGATGAGTAAGGAAACACTTTCTTTTAAGTTATTATAATAAAGGATGAGATGGAGAAATGGATAGCCATAAGTGAAACTCTTGAACAGCAGTGACTGACCCACTGCTGGCCAACACCTTAATAAAAATATACTAAGGGAAAATTACTTGAGGGAAAGGAAGAAAAAGTATTAATTACTCTAACACAGGACAAAACAAACTGAACAAAAAGTAAACATAAAAAAAGCTTTAAAAGACAGGCATAATATTAGTTTGTTGTAAAACTAATATTGGTCCTGTATGAAGTCAAAAGGACCCTAACTCAGCAGCTGTAACACTGTACTTGTACAAAAAAGAAAGTCGATAATAAAAAATCATTATATTATCGACTTTCTGGGAATGGGTAGAGATATCCTCCTCTCTGTTTGCAATTTATACAATGATTAAGTAATCAATACTATATAACCTAAATAATAATAATGGCTAATCATAATAGGTAAAGGGAGGGGGATAGAGATGCCGCAGCCGCGACACAAAGAGCTAAGAAGGAACATGGGTGGTTTTTAGTCATTAGAAGGCTGACACTCCCTACCGATCTGCCCAGAGCGGGAGGAGTCACTTGAATAATGTTTTTGACCCAAAGAAACCTAATCTTTTCCATTAAATCTTATTTATGACAGCATTTTAAAAATATGTTTTTCTATTTGCAGAGCACCACAGGAACTACAAGTACCACTAATCGGCATCCCGCATGAGTCTACAAAATGCATGTTATTTATGTATTCAATCATTTATGTGAATCTGTATGTACTAGATCAAGCATACCTGCAATAAAGTTATTAGTGTGAACTAGTTGTTTCTGTTTTATTTGTTTTTTTTTCTAATATTTGTCCTTTGTGTGACCTTAAAGAATTTGATTTCAATTTTCCACTCAACATGGTAAATATTATGACGTAAATGGATGGATTGTGTGAAGAATGATATGAAAGAGAAAGGAGTAAATGCCACCGTGACGTCTAACAAAAGGAAGAATGGAAGAAGAAAACGTGTTGCGCCGACCCCAAATAGAATGCAAGGGTAGGAAGATCCCGTCGGGGCTGCGGGTTGTTCGCAAGAGATACCGCGGCCTCGACATATAGGGCTAAGAAGGAACATGGGTGGATTTTAGTCAGTAGAAGTCTGACACTCCCTTTCGCTGTGCTCAAGAGTGGGGAGTTATTTGATGATTTTCCACCCGCCAAAAAAAAAAATAAAAGGGTAGGAAGATGATGGGGCATGGCGCTCTTTTTTTTTATACATATCTGTGTGTACATGTGCACTTGCGCTATGTAGAGCTGATGTAACACATAACATCACACATGTAATCCCCAAAGGGTTGAGCAGAGGTGAACTGTTACACCCAAATTTCGCCAGTTATGTACAAGCCCCATGTAATAGGGGGGAGTCTTTTGCCATGAATCCAGACTAGCCACTACTGAGAAATTCCCGATGGAAGAACCCATAGGCCCAACCTGGAAATCGAACCAAGGGCACAGCAGTCCCCGTCGGGGCTGCGGATTGTTCGCAAGAGACACCGCGGCCTCGACATGAAGGGCTAAGAAGGAACATGGGTGGTTTTTAGTCAGTAGAAGTCTGACACTCCCTTTCGCTCTGCCCAAGAGCGGGAGGGGTTATTTGATGATTTCCCACCCCCCAAAAAAAAAAAGGTCACAGCAGCCCCGTCTGTCTGGGCTGCTGGTTGTTCGAAAGAGATACCGCGGCCTCGGCGCAAGGGCAAGAAGAAACATGGGTGGGTGGTTTTTAGTCAGTAGAAGTCTGACACTCCCTTTCGCTCTACCCAAGAGCGGGAGGGGTTATTTGATGATTTCCCACCCGCCAAAAAAAAAGAAAGGGCACAACAGTCGTACTTACAATCACAAGACTAATGAGGCAGTCGGGCAATAGCTGAAGACCTGTTATAATTCATACTACTATCTGACAGATCTAAGATACACCTTTATACTACCACAAGTACCTTTATAGTCTGCTATGAGTGCTGGGACAGATGAGTCAATTTACAGGGTTGCTCTGGATCCACTAACAATCGAAAATTTACATTATGGGCCAAAAACCAGATATTTTATTGCAACTAGTTTTAATTAAAGACAGCTGTGCACACAGCTGTTTCTGTAACAACTATGAACAATCAAGCTATGCAAAACCATATTAAGCTCATCTCTCATCAAACGGGAAGCTCATATAACGCAAGGTCAGGTTACACTGGTTCTATATAGCTTCATGTACCGTCATTTGTACAAACTACTTCAGATGTATTTTTAGAACCAAACAATAAATAAAACAATTGACTTCGAAAAAATATTTTAATTACTTAATCGCAATAATAATTTATTCAACACATGCATTCTTCACACACGCTTGCATACAGTTTTCAAAATGCAAAGTCTGTTGATCACTAGGACTGCCTCTTCCACGGCTCACCAGAGTTTCTTGCTGAGATGTGATATCACGTTAGTGTCCCATGAATTAATCTGTAACAAATATAAAAATTATTTATCAAGAGCGATTGTTTTGCCCAGTACTATCTGGGTTGAGGTCAGATAAGCACTCACTCCACGTAATCTGAAAGAAGTTAGGAAAATGATGATAATGAAATAAAGAACAATTAGTAGAGAACAAGAGGCATTGCTAATAAGTCTAACAAAATAGTTTTTGAGCAACAGACACCTGATGGAATGCCACCTGCTGTTAAATTATTTATTTATGTACACACAAATACAAAACAAAAGGATAAATAATAAAAGAGCACAAAGGTACTGGTTTCATAAGAAATTTCTTCCAGCAGACCTGTATAAATTGTGTGTGTATAGATTATCTGATTGCTCCATGTGCAAACATGAAGCATTCAGATTATAACAGGTAGTACACTGTTGTTCCTGCCTACCTCACCCCATACTGAAAAGGTGTGAAGTTATGTAAAATATAGAAATCGAAATATACTAACATGCTATTATTTTGAAATTGAATTAGAAACAGTATGTCAATTTTATTAATTTGTATTGAGACAGTAACTTGGTAATCCCCACCACCTAGCAAAAACTATATTTGAATCCTACAGAGATTTTTGATTGACAGATCAGTTCATTAATTTTTGATAAGACCATGTACTTTTTTACTTATGTATCACAAATAAATGTATTTGAAATTGTTTATTGCCCATAAAATTGAAAAGGCGTTGGCATGTTTTTCTCTATATGGTAGTACACACACTGACACTTTCAATTTTAATAAATTTATGTGCAAGTTTTAAAACAGGATAAATATGTAACATTATTAAATAGAGTTGCTGTTTTTTTTTTTAAATTCGGTACCCAAATGGTGAGAAATATCTGATCAGAATAGGAAACTTAGGAAAGAGTTGGATTCCAATAAGAATTGATTTTAGGAGTTATGATTGGTGAAAGGTTTTTGACCTTATTCTTTGACAAATTGAAGTCATTCAGATTGCACCACAAACTTTTTGATTTTGTAGTTTTCAAGTATGACTCACAGTCGGACATTTACCAGTTTGCCACCATGTTATCATTACCAATTCGATACAGTATGGGCAGATTATGGTTTGACTGATTAAATTTTTGCAATATAAAAAAAAAGCTTGCAGAACATAACCTTACCTAATATTTTAATTGAGCTATTCTACAATTCAGATTTGCCCATATACTTGGGTTTTAGCTCCTCTATTCTCTTGATGAAGTCTGTCTTCTCGATGCAGCCGTCGCAAACCTCATCCCAGTCGTTCAGGATCTTCTTCAGATCTCGCACTTTGAGTTTCTTCAGATCAACGTTGTTTAGGTCGATCTGTTTGTCGAATCTGAGGTCGCAGATCTGTGCGTCCATCTTCTTTAACTTCTCACAGATTTTAGCAGCGGGCATTGACCAGCTCAGAGGTTTTGAAAGTTCACCCAGGATACCGGTCGCAGATTCCTCCAGACCTCCTAAATAGTAACAAAACCTGTTCTCTTTATTCTTGGACCCTTTACAGAACTTCTTGAACTCAGTCTCGATTGATTTAGGGACCTTTTTGACATCGTCTGATAACGTGGCTGCGAATTTCTCTACGGTTTTGATACAAACTTCGCATTCGCCTTCTCTTAGTGCAAGCGAAACCTGCACGATTGTCGCCAAGAACAATAAATGAAACACACTTAATTTGAACATTTTGCACTAATATTTGTTAATGAGCTATGCTAAATTTAACTCCAGCTGCTACGGACAACGCAACTTGTTACAGAATAAATAGAAATAGTACAAAATTAAAGTGATAGAAGAATCTCGTCCATTCAACGAAATGAAAACGTTGACAGCTTTACTTGGCGAGCTATGATTGGTGCACGTTTTGATCAGTCTGTGACGTTGTGGTATGCTGGAGACAGTATTGCTAGCCCTAAAGACTCAACATCAAAAGTCGCTATATTCTAAATACCAGGGGCGAACTCAGAATTTTGTTCTGAGACTGGGCTTCTACCCCTAAATATATAAAATAGAATACTATTGTACAATAATTCATTAAAAATATTACCGTCATTGTAACAATCACATACATTTTTATTACAATCACGATTTGCTAGAAATACTAGAAACAAGCAGTTACATTAAAAAAGAAACGATTACATTATACGACAAACTATTATTTATAATTAAATAAAGTACGATTTTAGCCCGCAAGCGCGATTGCATTTTTCTGTTCCGTGGTTTTCCATATAACTCTCTTGGCACTGAATAATTCTGTACCAAATTAGCAAAAAATATGTCTAAAATGGTTTTGAGAAATTGCCCCCCAAAAGTCTTCATATAAGTCGCTAAACCATTTCTGTCGTCAAATCTTTAATTTTCGACCTGTTGGATCTATTATATTTGAGAAAATTACTACGCTACGTAACGGTGGAAGGGGAAATCTGAGTAAAATAGACGGCTGAAATATTATTTACTATTTAAATAATCTAAAACCTAAGTTGGTTCCTTGCTAAAACCATATAACGGGATGTCAATATCAATCAAACAATGTCATACCTAAGGATATATAAAACTAATGAATTTTATTGGATTTCCCAATAATACGGATTTACATACTGATGAATTGAACTGGATCTACCATCTAAGAAAAATGTTAACTGATGACTAGGTAGCATGGTCTCAGACCTTACTGTTCCGTCAGGATCAGGAACACTAATCTAGTAAAAAAAAAAATCAAACAATGTCACTGTCACTTGGGCCATAAGTAAGCAGCATAGACATTAAATAAGTGGACTAGAAATACCTACAAAAAAAAGGTGCATACCTACAACCTTGAACGGTACTCAAAATGGCTGCCAATGCTAGGGTTGTGTCAATCATGGAACATAGTATTACTGTAACGAGTATCGAAACTGGTACTAGTTAATAGTATTACGAGTATTTGTAGATATCACGGTTGAATTATAATTAACAGTTCGTTGTAACAGAAAACCATGAGTAAATTTACTTTCCTTCTGATACCTGAGAATAAAATTAATTTAAAGTGGTTTTCTGAACAAAATTAAAGAATGCAACGTTTGCGCTTTCGGTTATATCTGCAGGGCTATTTCGTATCTTTTTAAATGTTAGTGGCTATCATTGTGTCCATCGATTAACTGTCAAATGGTTAGTTTAGTATACCAAACCATAACCATTCGACAGCTAATCGATGGACTGTAGGTCTGTAGATTCTGGTAGGTATGCAGATCTTAGTGAAAAACAACTTTTTCTAATAGGAAGACGATTATGTTTCTATTATGATTAACATACTGACTGGTGGAGTAAAATAAAATAAGAATGATTTTTATTAAATCTGTTTATTGGTGTGATAATATCATTATGATGAATGATGTTTATTTTGCAAGAGGAGCTCGTGGCTTAACAAGAACAGAGTGACTGTTCTTGTTAAGCCACGAGCTCCTCTCTCTCTCCTCTCGGATCGATATTTAGGTTAAGCTGCGCTTGCCTAGGTTGGTCTGCGGATGGTTGACCGCCCAGTATTATGCCGAGTTTCCTCCGTGCCTCGGAAAGCACGTTAAGCTGTTGATCCCGGCTGTCATATATAGATCTTTGACAGTCGTTACAGGTAGTCAGTAACCTGAAAATCCTGACATCCAGTCTTACCAAAGGGTATCGTATTACCTAGTGTTAACTGGGTTGTGGAGGTCAGATAGGCAGTCGCTCCATGTAAAATACTGGTATTCAGCTGAATCCGGATAGACTGGAACCCGACCCCAACATAGTTGTGAAAAGGCTAGGTAGATGATGATGATGTTTATTTTGCAAATAGGTTTTTACATACACTTTTACAAGTCACTTTTTATTAAAACTAGATGGGGTCGGTGTTTCGTTTCTGACTACTTTGAGACGAAACTTCCGAAACAAACTCAGCTCTGCCTGTCGAGGCTGCGGGTTGTCCGCAAGGGATACCGAGGCCTCGACATGAAGGGCGAAGAAGGAACATGGGTGGTTTTTAGTCAGTAGAAGTCTGACACTCCCTTTCGCTCTGCCCAAGAGCGGGAGGGGTTATTTGATGATTTCCCACCCCCAAAAAAAAAAAAAAAGGTCATGGTCTCTTTTAAAGTCCAGACATAATCTTGGTATACACACATGAAGACTATGCAGATTAGTGTCTGAGATGGTCATTTGAAGAAAGCACCACACAGATTTTAGTGGACCCGTCCAGTCGGTGCAAGCATGCTGATGTCTTATTTTCAGATCACGTATAACAATCATATAAGTCTGTGGGACGGTAACTCGGTTCTGTGAACCACGGGCCAGAGCACGGTCACTCGAACAGATATCGTTCCAGCGCAGCGAAGGAACTAGTATCGGAAACTATTACGCAACGGTACAACACTATTCATGTTTGTAAACAAACGAATAAAATTAAGAAATAACAAAAAGGTCTCTGGGACGGAAATAAACCCAAACATTAACACTATATCAATAAATTAATGATCGCTTAGCATTTTTTTCATCGAAAGTGTATTACTCCTAGATACTATTGCATGAAAACCGGCTTCTAACCTGTGCACCGACAATTGAGGTTGATTTTTCTGGTTTCTTGCACCACACTTCACAATACAGCACGCAGGCATATTGAATTGCTGTTTTTTTAATAAGTATATGCAGTTTTATAGGTAAACTCTTCGTAATTTTGTCACAAATCTCAATTTATCAAAAAGTAAACAACTATTTGACAGCAGAACTACCACGAAACTCGCCGCATAACATGGCGGAAACGGCACCTACCTACTATTGTGTGACTCGTAACACCAAATGTTGCCATTATGAGCAACAACTGAAATATTGTTGTCTCTTTCATCAAATACGATTACTGTATTAGAAAGAACGAAACAAAACGATATTTCACATTCTGTATCCTATTTCACTCATATTTGTATAAGCAAATGTGTCTATAGAATATCGCGGCGGCTCTATATTTTTCCTTACTCAATGGTAAGCAGTCACAGTCGTCATGGAAACAGATTTTGTTTATTAAGTATTTTTGTTTTGTCGATATTTCTGATTTATTAGTCGTCGAATTAGAGATATCTCAAAAATGAGTGAAGCGAAATCTTCTCTGATGGATAATCCTCGCGCTGCGTTGGAGGCCCATATAACTACGTTACAAAGTGAGTCAAAAATTGCTCGCAAACAAGCCCTGGTGAAGATAAATGAAGAGATATTTGAAAACTCAGTGAACAAGGACTGCGATATGACTGCTGTCTTCCCAGAAGTGTACGCTTACGTCTTGAAGAGCTTCTCAGACGCTTCCGAAGGATGTCGGGAAACCGCTGCTTTGATCATTTCAAATTTTATTGACAAACTTCCATTGAATGATTACTATTTGACTTATATACTGCCGGTAATAGTCCGTCGTATTGGCTGTCCGGAAATCGTGGAAGAATCTGAGGAAATTCGTCTGGTGCTGATTAAGCTAGTCCACAAAATACTGGAGAAGTACAAAGTGTCTTATCTTTTGAGTCCTTTTATCAACGACTTGACTAACATCCTAACTAAAACAGTTGCTGATCCATACTCTAGTGTGAAACTTGAGGCTTGTGAATGTATCATCATGGTGACCAAATCACTTCAGAGGGACTTTCACTTCCAATCGGAGAGTTATGTGAAGCCCATTCTGTCTAATTATGCTCATCAACATTTTAGAGTACGAGTTGCTTCTATCAAAGCTATTGGTAATTATTTTACACATTCTTTTATTTAATATGATCATCACAAGTTTTTATCTGATTACTCAATTTATATCAACATAATTTAAGTTTATTGAACAGCTAAACTTAAAAGTAGCGATTGAGAAAAATAGTAATAATGTGATACTTAAATTGGAATATTACATGGTCAATATTCTTAAAATGCATTTATCTTAAAAGTGCACCAGTTCCTATAGAAATCTATACTACCTATATATAATTAGTGGCTATTTTTTATCCCTGTATTCCCACAAGAACGGGAACTACACTGGTGAAACAGCGTGATGTCTGCTAGTAATTATAAATAAAATAGAAAACTTGATTCAAATAATTTCTTTTGTGTTACAGGAGCAGTAGTTTTAGCAGGTAATGCGAAATGCTTTGAGCTGTCCATCAGCCCGATGGCAGAGAAACTCTTTGACGAGAGCACCCAGGTCCGGATGCAGGTCACACTGGAAGTAGGCAACTGGATGCTCAGTTACAGAGACCGATATTCCTTTTGGCATCGCATGTTACCTTTGCTACTGACAAGGTAGGTAACAGCAGCGGCTGCAGCTGTTCAGGTGTGCTTCTATTATAATAGAAGAACTGGGAACATATGAATCTGTATGCAAATGAAAAAATCGACTTTTAAATATCCCTTAGGGGGTGCTGTATGGATTTTAGTGGCAGGTCACTTACTGCGGTACTCAGAGATATTTAATGATTACTTAAGCCATCACTAAGTAAAGATTTGACATACTTTTGTATGACAAAACTGTCAAAACCTTTAATGTGATGGCCTAAGTAATCATTGAAGCTCTCTGAGTGCGGCAGTTAGCCTATCATAAACCCTTCAAAGGATACGTAATTTGTCGATGTCTGAGAAATAGTTTAGAAGATATGCAGGAATACATACACGGGCGGCTATCATAACTTACCACCATAGTTAGGATAAAAACAGAACTCAATGCAGTCATTGCACCAGAAAAAAATCTTATTTTTTTTTGTTTTAGGTACATAGTGAAGATATTGATAATTTTATGACGTCTGCAGTTTTTCGCTAGCTAATTTTGTTTGGTTCAGTATAATTTTAATAACAATCATATTCTTCTAGTCTAAGTGACGTAATGGAGGAAATAAGAACCACCGCCACATCATTCTGGACCGACATCGGCCTTCAATACATGGAGGAGAATGAGGAAGACTTTAAGAAGAAGACGGACTTTCTCAAAGATGTGCCGACACACTACCCTCCAGATATCACGAGACCTAACTTTGGCTGCAGAATGCTGGTGCAAAGCAATATTGGCAAGATCGTACCAGCTATTTCTAGAGGTAAGTTGTTGTGAGAAATCTTTCCACAGCTTCATTACTATTATAAGCCATTTCTCTGCAAGGCAAAAGCCTCCCTTAACTCTTTCTACTTATCCCTCTCCAGTGCTGTTGAGAATCCCTGGGAAGAATATTGAATTTGTCCCGCCCTCTCCTTCTGGGCATGCCGCGTTGCCGTTATGCCGCCTTTTCGGACCCATTGCGTGGTTAATTTAGCCTATGGGGCTAACTAGTTCAGCCTTGTGGCTGCCAAGGCCAAATGGAACTAGTCTGCTAGTAGTAGTAAACTCAGCTTTTAAATTACACAATTATAAAATACGACCAGGACCCTGAAGTTAACTGCCATAAGTTCACCAGCATGCATTTAGCGAACTCATTTCTTCTCTTTATGCAAATTGAGAAGGAAAGTAATCATCTTCATTTCCTCTCAGAAATGGACGGCTGGCAAGCAGATGCGAGACTCCGTGTATCTCAGCTGCTATGCTGGTTGATCCTCTGTGCGGAAGAGGGCGCCACACAACACTCCCACGCCATCATAAAAGCTATGCTTCGTGGCGCCACTGATGAAGATCCTAGGGTTGTACCTGAGGTGAGGGTACCTGCAGTTGTTGTCTATGAGAGATGAAAAAAAGTGAAAATGTTTGTCTCCCCTGCATCACCCATTATGCAGAAGGGACAAACATTTTTACTTATTTTTGCCTCGAAGGGTTAGAACCCTAAAAATTAATCAAATACGATTATTACTGTAACTTTTGTTTTAATTTACTTTATTTTCTGGACGCGTAACCAAACAGTATGAAGAACATCCTAATTCTTGTCTTATACTTGCTGCATATTAAACCCAAACATGAGGCAAATAAGGACTAGAAGCTTCCTCGACACCTAGTCACTGCGACGCACGAACCTGAAGATCTTTTGATCATGTGTCATCATTCATCAAGTAAGTACAGAAGCCAGCGCCAGCCTATCAAGCTTCTACAATCTGTCAAAGTTCTTTAATGGATTTTCACCTTTATGGCTAACGCAATAGGTTCAAGGTTTATTGCGAAAGTTTGACAGTTTCTGACACATGGGTGATAGACAATACACAAAATTACTATTCTTACGTGCTGTTTTCACTTTGAACCATAGACAGCAACATTTTTAAACTTGTTTTTCAGATAAAACGTGCGGCCGAGTTATTCGGGTACTTCATAGTCCCAACTACCTGGTGGCCACTACTGGAGGCCGAGGTAGACTCGTGGGCAGCTCTCTTGGTGCTAACCAACATCATCAAGGGTTCCCGCTCGGAACTGCTCCAAGAGAAGGTGCTGGAGGAGCTGTGCAAGGAGGCTGCGGATCCTGATAGGTGCAGGACAAGGAAGGTATGGGGTTCAGTTCAATATGCTTGATGAAAACATTAGTTGTTGCTGTGTATGTGGTGTAAAAAAAGTCAAGAGTAGCTCCGCTCTTATAATAACAGATCGTTATGTGTCAGCTAAAATCGCTGGGACTGAAATAATGAAATTTTATATAAGTTGGCCATAAATACTGAAGATACTTCTCGTTTGTTATAGTCAACTTATTTGCAACATTTTAAAACAGAGATATAAAAAAAAACTCCAAAAAATCATCTCCTTTTTGTAGATCATGTTAAATGGGGTAAGAAACTAGTAAGGATATTCGTCACTTTTGCCGATGGGAACTCTTGTCGAAGATATGAGTTTTTGTCGAGTAGTTTCAAGTTCATACTTACTCGTAATTATTGTTTCAAGGGAATGTCTAGTCCCTTAGTCCTAACTCATACCCAAGCACATTTTCAGCCTAAATACCAAAGAAACCTGCTGTACACCTGCGAGGCGCTACTGGACATATGCGGCGAGGCGTGCGCACGAGTGGCCGACGACCTGTTCACTATCAACTTCACCGTCTACGCCATGCCCGTCGACGAGACTATACAGTTCATGGCGCTCTGTGAGTACCATAGTTTTAGACATTTTAATAAATAATAATATTGTTTTATTAGGGACAACATAGGATCCATTTTTGTTAGTAAATGACTTAAACACTAAGATTAGTAACAAATTTTATAGTATACACATTTAGTGACTCATGTACTTACGAGGCATTTTATGAGGACAATGATTCCGCATGAGATGCCTCAGCACAGGAGCTCTCGTGTCCTCAGCCACGACTTTCAGGATGCTGTTGTCACTCCCCTGAATCCTCCTCACAAGCGATGCCACCTTTTTCCTGATGATGGCATGGAAACCATCTGTCCCCGATTGGCCAAACATCCCCGAAGCACTGCAGAAACGAGGGAGTTTCAACATCATCCTGAAAACATTGTTATATTGGACGCGCAAGGCACTTAGTGTCCCCCGAGAACAGCTGAACCACAGACTTCCCGAATACAGGCCTTGACAGTATGCTTTGAACAGTGTCATTTTGACCTGATCTTTTATGCTAATGTGTATCTTTAGGTGTTAGGGATAGGGTATTAAGTTCCTCATCTTTTAAAGAAAAGGGTGTGACAGTTGTGGTTGGGTTCTGTTAGTGCCTATATGTCAGTTTAGTTTGTATGTGGCCTTATAGATGTCGCCACATGCATACGCTGTCTTTACCAACGTCTAGATTTAAACTTATTATTGGGCAGTTTAGTTAAATTATTTTTATTAGGCGCTAACCGGTGAGATTGATTCCTGAAACGAATGGTCTTAATGGCAGATAGTTATCTTGGGTTGAGCTGTTACTTATTACCAAGAAAAAAACCAAAACTAAAAATGTAAAATGTGAAGGCCTGGCACCAAAACGCTGTAATATCTGTCTATGGCAAACGAGCTGATTTAAACGCGTTTTGGTTGGCGAGTAATAGAGAAGTATGTGAGAAGAGAACATGCTGCGCCGACCTCAATTAAATTGGCATAAGGGCAGGATGATCATGATCAAAGACCAACTAAGAATAAGAATTTTTTATTTGTAAACATAGGTAGTTATACGGTGTGTGGGATGTTACAATATGCTTAGTTAGATTCTTCTATGTTTTGCCGTGAAGCGTACAAATATCAACAAACAAATGTATTCATTTAAAAACAATTTATCAGTAAAATGTCCCATGCAATCGTTATTATGGAAGAAGCACTGTCAGGTGCGTGATTTAATGTATTTCCTCAGCTAACCTGGACAAGCTGCGTTACGCAGAGAAGTGCGGCAAGACGCTCACCAGTCTGTACGACAAGCACATCGGCTGCGTGTTAGCTGACATCACCAGCGACGCGCTCACCTGGACGCAGCTGTCTCCTGACAAGTGTCTGCTCGAGTGTGCTATGCTGCATTGTGGTAAGTACTGGACTGCTTGTTGAGCAGTATCTTGTCTGTTAAACGTTTCACTGAGGCTCCACACTGCACCGTCCTGGCAAAATTACTCGCTGGTTACAAACTGCAGTGGCCGACATGGAAATGTTTAAACAGACTGTGTGCACAAGTTGGCCGCTGCCAATCCAATTTTGTTCGTCTCGGATACAATGCGAGTGTGGAGCCCCAACACAGGATAATAAGCCACATCTCCTCTCATGCCCGCCGTGCACAACTAACTGCACCCTCTAAGACTTGAATGAATCAAATGACAGCTGTCCAGGACTCCAGGCTGCTACGTATTGGTCGGACAAAAAGACTGAGGCTCATTTTCGCTCTATGCAAAAAGAAGGACCACGCGCTTCGATTGTTTTAAAGTCACGTGACTTCGCGCATTTAACTTGACTACAATTTTAATATTGAAGTCCGCATTTTTCAACTAGACTCCTTATCCAGGTTCCGCTATCGGTAAGCAGCTGCACCTTATAGCTCCACTCCTGAGGGAATGCCTGGCGACCCCGAAGGTAGACCCGGAGGTGAAGCTGAAGGTGTTCACCACGTTATCCACGATGCTGCTGAAGAGAGACGTCAACTTCACTCGGTGCGACACTGACAAGCTTGAGGCTTTCCTCGCCATCGTCATTGAAGGTATGTTGGACTCCCGTCGGGGCTGCGGGTTGTTCGAAAGAGATACCACGGCCTCGGCGCAAGGGCTAAGAAGGGACATGGGTGGTTTTTAGTCAGTAGAAGTCTGACACTCCTTTTCGCTCTGCCCAAGAGCGGGAGGGGTTATTCGATGATTTTCCACCCGAAAAAAAAAAAAGGTATGTTGAACTGGTATTCACTATAAGATTGGCTTACGGGGCTGAAATTGGTTTCATTGAAATTGCATACAGGTAGCCCATGAACTGCTTTAGGAGGTCGTGATAAGTGATTCGTGGTCGCTGCCGACCGTTGTTCGCTCGATGGTCGACATCTGTCGCCCCTCGCCCCAGGACGAGACCCGCAGATCGAGTCATAATCGTACTTGATCATACGCATCCAGCTGCCCCCCAAAGCAAGTCTGCGGGGGAACTCCAGTGTGGTTTTAATCAGTACGCCTCCACACTCCTCAGGGCGGAGGATATCAATTGAAAATTTCCATATCGAGAAAAAAATGGAATTCGTGGAAAAGAATCCGATCTCCATGTGGGTTAAGGACAAAAACTCTACATATATTAATGAAAGTCCTTGTCTTGGTATTAATATTGTTAGCCAATGTGCAATTTCGTTCTTTTTTGCGACCGATCACAAGGTGTGACCTGAGTAGGTAACCGGACAAACAAAACTTCATAAAAGTGCGGCATGGAACAACTTAGAACCCTTGCCTCTTGGTGGAGCCTTCCAATTGAAAAACACCAAGACTTTCTGGTTCAACCGGACATACTTCTTCCCTTAACCCACAGAAGTAATAATGCCGAACCTGGTGTGGTGTGCGGGTCGCACTGCCGAGGCTATCCGCACGGCCGCCGTGGCCTGTCTGTGCTCCGCGTTGCAGGAGAACCCTTACAACGAGAACCTCGTCACCGAGGTCAAGGGCGGGGATGGCGATACTGGAGATAAGGTAATATTGATGCTCTGAGAAACTTCTTTTAACTGTTTGGGTTATTATTCTATTTTGGGTCCCTGAGGATACAACCAGAGGTCTGGTGGCAAATACTTGTAAAAAAACTCATCTTACTACTATATTAATGCGAGAGTTTAGAATTTTAGATGGATGTTTGTTACTCAATTACGCCACAATGACTGAACGAATCTAGATGAAAGTTGGCACAAGGGGTAGATTATGGTTCATAATAGCACATAACTTACTTTTTTCGCACAAATACACATTTACCACGCGAACAAAATCACGGGGAACAGGTAGTAAGTAAATATCGTAAATTCGTATGATCATTGACAGATTGCTTGGACTCAAAACACGTTTGTTTTTTGCAAAGGAGTTTCATCAACTAAGGACCAAAGGGCTCCTAAGTGTCATACCGCGGTACTCGGAGATATATAATGATTACTTAAGTCGTCACTTAGTAAATATTTTACATACTTTTGTATGACAAAACTGTCAAAACCTTTACTAACTGCCGCACTCAGAGAGCTTTAATGATTACTTAGGCCATCACTTAGTAAAAGTTTTGACAGTTTTGTCATACATTATTAAGTATGTCAAACCTTTACTTAGTAACGGCTTAAGTAATCATTAAATATCTCTGGGTACAACAGTAAGTGATGGCCTAAGTAATCATCAAAGCTCTCTGAGTGCGACAGTAAGTGTATGAAAGTTCAATGGAAGTTCTTCTTCTTCTTCTTTTTTAAAAACGTTGCCCCACACTAGGAATTTCTCCTGTATCGTGGGTGCGTTCACAAACATTTAAACTCACATACACAAATACCCAGACCCGGAACAACTATCTGTAGGCCTTACAAATAGTTGTTCTGTGCGGGGATCGAACCCGCGACACGCAACGCAGCAGTCCATTGCTTGAGCCACTGCGCCAACCGTGCCGTCAAGTTCGTCAGTTTTGCCGATGAGAACACCATCGAGGCCGGCTTGTAAATATAAAGTCGACTTTAGCTTGGGCACTGACCTCCTTGGCACCTCGCTACGCTTGTACGGGGCGATCTCATCTTACTCTTTCTGCTTAAAGTAACCCCAGCCACTTAACTCCTCAGGAAGTCAACCTCTTCCCAACCAAGGAGTCCTTAGAACCGTTTCTGGACAAGATGGTGCCGCTCCTGGTTGGCTTAGCTGACGACAACTCGACACTAACGCGCCAGCACGCGCTGCGAGCTGTGTGCTGTCTCGCTGTGCTGGCGCGGCAGAGGGGCTGCTTCACGGGGGATGTACTGCACAAGCTGTATTTTGGTACGTATACAGAGGTTAGATTTAGGGTTCTTACGATGTCGTGTTCCACGCGCGCAAGGGCCGACACGCCCGTCGGGGCTGCGGGTTGTTCGAAAGAGATACCGCGGCCCCGACACAAAGGGCTAAGAAGGAACATGGGTGGTTTTTAGTCGGTAGAAGTCGACAGGGACTAGCATACCCTTAAGTTTTAAGGCAGTATAGAAAATAAACTTTAACCCTCATGCGTTACAAAAATCACTAACATCCCCTCAATTCTTCCCCCAGTGGTACTCAAACGCCTAGACGACAGTAGCGACAAGGTCCGTTCCTACGCCGTTCAGACCCAAGTCACGCTGTTCACGAACCGACCGGACCCGTACGACACAGTGTTGTATGGCGCGCATATCGACGCCCTCTACAGCGCCATGCTCATACACCTGGATGATGCAGATGAAGCCTTCAGGAAACAGATGCTGGGTAAGTTTAGACTCAGATTGTCTGCAAGAATATTTACTGTCAGTTCCGTAAAGATCCTGATGCAGGCCCTGATGGTGGCACCCACCACCTTAGACACGGTTATGTTGACGGTGAGTAACAGGCTAGCTCGCCATTCGCCGTCAGCCACAGGCCGTGTCGACGGCGTGTTCGTGTTCCACACGGACCTCAAAGAGATGTTAGCAAAATGGAAGGTCTCTGCGAGGGCTTCGAAAGAGATACAGCTGCCCTGAAACACAAAGGACTAAGAAGGAACATGGGTGGGTTTTAGTCAGTATAAATCTGACCCTCCCTTTCACTACGCCCAGAGCGGGAGGAGTCATTTGATGACCCGAAAACAAGGCCCATTGCGGGTGATGGCTGGGGTAAAATCGCCCGATAACAATAATGTATCTCGATGCCTAACCTACTCTGCGCAAAGCTGGTCACTTACTGAACAACAAAAGTCCAAATTCAAGATTTGCTGGGCAAAGGAACGCAGTATAATAGGTGTGAAGTGTACGGATCGGAAAAATAGGCAAGCTAAAGTGGGAGTGGGCTGGCCACGTTGCGCGAACGGACTCAGAAAGGAGGGCAGAAATTGTCAGTTACTGCCCACTGGACGGACTTTTGTAAATGTATTATGTTAAATAATTTTGCATGCCGTAAGGCAAAATGTATCGGGACGCTCCTTAAAACTCCATCTTATTTGTATACCTACATTATGGCAAATAAATGATTCTGATTCTGATTCTGACGCTAGATAGAGGATATCGCCGTCGAAGAAAACCGCGGCGAAGATGGAGTGACAATCTGAACTGCGAACATGGCCGAATATCGCACAGGGTTGAGAGTTTTAGAAGGAGAAAGGGGAGGCTTGCCCATCTGTGGAACATACGATAGGCTAAGACCAAAAAAACTTGATCCCAATCTAACCTTATTAGGTTTACATTTGTTTGTTTCAGATGCGTTGATGAAGCTCAGTGACATCGACCCGCCGCTTCTCTTGAAGAAGGTCAGAGCGAACATACATCTTTACAGAAACAAGACTGCGTATGAAAGATTGTCTAATCACCTCGTGAAAATAATGTCAACTCAAAAAGATACTGACAACACTGTAGATATTCTTTGAAATAATATGTTTACCTTTTAACTAACAAATATTTGAAGATTTGAATCTAAAATGGTCGCGTTTCAGTGATTTGAAAACGACATTTGAGTGTGAAGGTAGCCCAAAGCCTTTTCCCAATTAAGTTATGTTGATCAAACCTGCAGCTGAATGAAGGCAGTCGCTCCATGTAAAATAATGGTATTTAACTGCATCCGGTTAGAGTTTCTAAGCATCATATGCTTTGCTTAGAAACCAACAACAACTGCAACCAACATGCAACCAACAACCAACTAACATGCATACCAACTTTATGGCGAAATATGTCATTGCACTACATACTTTACCATCTTTTGTACCTCATCATCATCTGCTTAGCCTTTTCCCAACTATGTTGGGGTCGGCTTCCAGTCTAACCGGATGCAGCTGAATACCAGTATTTTACATGGAGCGACTGCCTATCTGACCTCCACAACCCAGTTAATACTAGGTAATACGATACTCTTTGGTAAGACTGGATGTCAGAATTTCAGGTCACTGACTACCTGTAACGACTGCCAAAGATCTATATATGGCAGCCGGGACCAACAGCTTAATGTGCTTTCCGAGGCACGAAGGAAACTCGGTATGTCGGGCGGTCACCCATCCACAGACCGACCTAGGCAAGCACAGCTTTACCTAAAGATCGACCCGAGTGGCAGTTCTTATTAAGCTACGAGCTCCCCCCCATCCATCATCTTTTGTACCTCATTTGCTGCAAATAAATAATTTTGACATTTGACTTTCCAGTCTGCCGACCCCAACATAGTTGGGAAAAGGCTAGGCAGATGATGACATTCTATTTAACTTTTATTATTTAAAGTAGGTAGATATCTCCCGTCGGGGCTGCGGGTTGTTCGCAAGAGATACTGCGGCCTCGACATGAAGGGCTAAGAAGGAACATGGGTGGTTTTTAGTCAGTAGAAGTCTGACACTCCCTTTCGCTCTGTCCAAGAGCGGGAGGGGTTATTTGATGATTTTCCACCCGCCAAAAAAAAAAAAGTAGGCAGCTTAGCTTGAGTTATAAGTTGACGTGCTATATGTTATGGTGTGCAGAGGTTTTAAATGGTATGGTTCAGGTGAGCTAGTCCATTCATTTTATCCTGAGCGTACCTACTATTTTTAATTTGATGAAATGTGACTTTATCGTAGTTATATTTTAATTAAATGGAATTCTTAACGAATAATTAGTATTTAATTTAGTTATAGTTTACGAAAGAGTGTTTTGTTGATGCGCACAAGAGAGGTTATTTAAGTTTACGTGCAATAAATATTAAAATAGATCTGATGTAGTTTCAATTTGGTTCTTCTCTGTAATAGTAATAAGGTCGTTAGTCCTATCACAGTAAGTACTTCATTTCTGTGTTAAATCTATGCGATTTGCAATGTGCAAATCGCACAGATTTCCTTGCAATAAGGTGGAAGCAGGATAGCCCGCGATATTCAACCTCTTTCTGAATTCCACTGAGGAAGTCAAGGTAAATGAATACATACATAATTGAAGAAAACGACAGTAATATAAATCATTTCTTTATTTAAAAAATAAATACACTAAAAAATAAATGTAAAAACTACATAGTTATTAGTTAACAATTTATGTGATGTTGCAACATAATAAAACAATACGCCTATAAACATAATCTTATTGTAAGTAGTTTGTTCTTAAAATGACAAGCCAAGGTTACCTAGAAAATGAATACGAAAATATAACTTTTGATACTTTATGACAAGTATCTACATGAGTTGTTAATTTTCGCATAGACACGTTAAAATAAACCAAAGAATACACTGAAAGATTCAGTTGCACGACTATACAGTCGTGCAACAAGTTACCACAAACTGTCAGATTTCTTTAATATATTTTCAACTTTATCGCTGAAACATTAGGTTCAAGATTGATTAGAAGTTATGTGACAGTTTGTGGTAAGTTAGTGTGATAGTGACTGTACAAAAGTACACGGAAATCAATTGTTTAGCACAGCGCCCTTCGGCAATGCCAATTGAGTGCCAAAAGAACTAATGACGTAGTACACGGACAATTTTCAAAACAACTTTTTTCCCTGACTTTACAACATTTAGATTTCAATTACAATGTTTATAGCTCATCTAGGTCAAAACCTCCTTGGTCTTGAAACTCTTTGGTACATATCTAGTCTGAACCGTTAAGGAATCTATTGAAGGTCTCTTTGAACTCGCCCCTGGGGTCTTCCTTCTTGACCAGCTGTTCCCAAATGTCGGGGGTCTTCGACTTGAAGCCCTTGACTACAGTACGAATGAGGTGCTTCTGCTTGGGCGAGCATTTACCGCAGCCGGTTTGCAGGGCATCGGGGATGGTTTCTGTGGATAAAATAAATATTGTTGGTATACTTTATTACATAATATTGCGCGTGTAATCCACCGAGGGTAAGACAGTATATAGGAACCTATAGTACACTCACATTTTGCCAGTTACGTTTAAATAAGTAATTTAATTTTAAAAACTAACAAACGTTATTTATACCGAATATTTTTTTGTTCGTCAATAATTACGTAGTCCCCAAAACGCCCATCCTTCACTTGTTGGCATGAACCGGGCACGATTTCCAGTAACACTGCCCGATACGGGAACCGAACCCAGTAACTCGAAGCATAAGCCCTTGCCACTACTAAACCAACGAGGCAGTCGTATTAACGCTTGCCTAGTGAGTCTAGTAGTACGTAGACGTTATTCTAAATTATGATTATCTAGTTCCAATATTATGTGTACGTATACTTACTGCGTACTCAGAGATATTTAATGATTACTTAAGCCGTCACTTAGTAAAGATTTGACATACTTTTGTTTGTCAAAACCTTTACTTACTGTAGCACTCAGAGAGCTTTAATGATTACTTAGGCCATCACTTAGTAAAGGTTTTGACAGTCTTGTCATACAAAAGTATGTCAAATCTTTACTAAGTTATGGCCTAAGTAAGCATTAAAGCTCTCTGAGTGCGGCAGTCAGTGTCCCTTTTCTTTCAAGTTCAGTTAATTGCAGTTATTGATCGATCACCTGTTCAAATATCAAATCTACTTACTCCTAAAGTCCAACCCCTCAGGGGTGCAAGGTCCAGTACCGAGGAAGCAGTGTCCGTAAGTCTTCAGCAGCCGAACATTCTCCACCAGCGTTTCCACATCAAAGTTATCGTAACGAGTGTCGTATGTCGACTCAGGCCGCGCGCACACCGCCGCGATCAGCAAGCATAGGACTAAAGCAGTCTTCATGGTTGTCTGGAAAAAATGGGAAGATTAATAAAATTATTCAGGGTATGGGTTTCCCGTTGATGGACATTACCCTCCCTTTTGTAAGTCGGTGCGGACTCTAATTTAAGTAGGGCTACGGCCCAATGCGGGTTGATCTATACAAATAAATAACTATTGGGCCAAACTATGTTAAATTTTGATGGGACCAAATGGCAACTATTCCGGATCAAGCTAAAGAAGAATCACGTAAATCGGATCATACCTACATTTTAAAAAAAACAATAGAATTGAGAACCTCCTCCTTTTTGAAGTCGGTTAAAAATAAAAGTGTCTGCTTGTAATCTCAAAATAACTTATAATTGAATACATATTATTATATGAAAGTAAGTACGGCACTTAAACGTAAAACCACATTTAAAAAAAAGTTATTTGTTTTTTTTTTCGTTCCGGCTAATCTCCGAAACGACGGCACTGATTTTTACGGGACTTTTGCAGGCAGATAGCTACATGTTAAGGTCTAACTTAGGCTTCTTTTATTTCCGAAATAGTAGTTAGGGTTGCGTGCAAAAAAAATAAAGCCAAATCCGATTCTAACGGCTATTCAAATCGGTCGGTCGGATAACGTCAGTTATCTGCCAGTAAAGGTCCCGCCAAATTAGTCTTGCCGTTTCGACTTTCAAATTGTTGGTTAAAAAGATCTAGGAGGGCTATGTTAAATAGCACTTCTATAGCAATAATTATAAAATATCTTACGAAATAATATTAAGTAATAAATTAATAATGTACAAGACAAGACTAGTCCACGCTGTTTTAAAGACATTAAAAATCATTTAGATTTCTTTAATCAAGTTAAATATTAGAAAATGTACCTACATAAAAATTGCGGAAAAGGCGCTCAAAATTATGGCGAAAATTGCATCAAAATCAGTTGCGCAGTTTAAAAGAAGATATAAATAATAAATATAAAAATAAATAAATAAAAAAACAACTTACATTAAATAAGTATTTCAAGTTCCTAGTTCCTCACAGCACTGAGCTATTTACTGCACTGAGTCTCTTTATATAACAAGATTTTAAATAAGCAAATCCTAATACCTACCGAATGTAAATATCATCAGTCAGCATACTCAATTATATCATTGCCGCTGACGCTGTAGAATGTGGGCAAACCGCACCGACAACAATACGTGTAAACTTCCATTTTTAGAACATTTTGTCAATACTGTATCACAAGACTGTATCATTCTCGTGAACGTGATAATTAAAATGACTAAGGGCTCGGTCAAATTGAGGGCAATTAGGGTAATCGTTATTTAATAGTTATTAGTATATTAGTGAATAGCTAAACTGCAATTTGGTTTATGAAGTTGGAGCGAAATAGCAATAGCTACTTTATAGCTCATTAATTAGTACCTATCTAACAGTTACAGTGAAATGGCGAAATACTTAGTTATTAGTAAGTACTTAGTTATTGGTTCACATTATGAGCTGTTAAAATTCAGCATTCTATTATTGCGTAACACACTTGCAATCACAATCCCAAAGATTGAAGGAAATTTCTAATTCATTGCTCCTTAAGTACGAAAAATTCATCAGCTCGGTAATTCGATGGCGCAATGAATATTGTTGAACTGTCAAATTACAGCATAAATGTGCAGCATGTCTTAAATTCTTCCTTTACTAAACTTATTAAATAGTATCAACATCTAAGTAGTAAAGAGCTCACCGATCTGAACACGCCCTAACTATTCGCATATCCTTGTTGTTGTTGGAAGTATCAACAGTCGTTTATTATTAATACATAGTTCGGTTTCAATCAATATGATGTCACTTATGGAGGGAGCCAGTAGGTAGGTACATCATGTGATTTGCGATTGTGATTAGATTCAAAACATAATAAGTACCACGGCTGTAATCCAGAATCCTCGGAGGGTATGTCAGTGGTGTAAATATAAAACACCCGCTTATCGCCAGCTATGTTAAAGTCCCATGTAATAGGGGCCGAGTCTCTTCCAGATTCCATGACTGCTAATTACTAAATTACTGATAACAAAACACAGTTACACTGCCCGACCTGCGGACATCGAACCCAGGACCTATGCTCTGAACTTCAGCAGTAGCACTTGCTACTTACGAGACCAACGAGGCGGTCCAAACGAATAGTTGTGGAAGAACCCACAAACAGAAAACATCTGTTCACACTTTCACACGCAGGGAACGGTTGCGGGAAGGGCGCGGGTCGGGTCGGGAGTATGCTGAGTATGACGGGTATCATTTCTTGTATTTATATGGACGACATCACACAGTTCGTTTTAGGAGTTCGCCGACTTAATTTGGATTAATTACTGTGTCGCTGGAAGACCTTCAATGCAGGCTGAAACAACTATTGATGCTTCCTTAAAGTTGACTTAAGAAGACGAAGACCAAGTACCAAAATAAGGACGATGTCAGGCATTCCGGACGCTCGTTTCCAAACATAACAGCTGAGAAGCTGTCTCAGCTGTTATGTTTGGAAACGAGCGTCTGGAGATAGTTGATCATTATGTTTATCTGGGACATGTGCTATCTTTTGACAAGCATTACAACTCGGATGGGCGGCGTTTGGTACTCTGGAACATATTTTTCGATTCAAAAAAATCCTTCAGTGTCTAAGAACACACCGTAGACACTGTCGAACCTGGGCAGGACATCTGATTATTGGACGCGGAGATGGCCGATGGAGCAAGGCTATATTAAAGGCAAAAAGAAAAAAAAAACAAAGTCAAATAAAACCAAACAAAATGATTTAAATCATTATTCTCCTGCCCTAATCCCAATTTATTTGGGGTCGGCGCAACATGTCTTCTTCTTCCATAGGTACTTCTCTATTTCTCGTCATGTCAGCAGTCACCTCCTTTCTAGCCATATCATCCTTCACACAGTCCATCCATCTTTTCTTTGGTCTTCCTCCACTCTTATAGCCATCTACATTCATACTCAACATTTTTCTTACAACATTTTCTTCATTCCTTCGCATCACATGTCCATACCACAACAATCGATTACCACACAACTTTTAATTTACCGGCGCCTCTTTCAGACTTCCTCTTATGTACTCATTCCTTATTTTATCCATTGGCGTCACACCACACATCCCCCTTAGCATTCTCATCTCAGCCACATGCAATTGCCTTTCATTTATCCCTTTTGTGGCCCAACATTCTGATCCATATACGACAGCAGGTCTAACCATGGTTTTATAAATCTTCCCCTTGAGTTTAAGGGGAATGCGGGAGTCTCAAATTGTTCCCGTGACCTGTCGCCATTTCATCCATCCGATTTAAATATAATCATTTTATTTTCAGGCATTTATGGCCACTATACGTAAAATACACAACAAAATTCGATATTGTCAAAGTCGCAGGAAGCACCTGGATATACATAAGACGCACAGAACCGGTAAGGGTGGCAGAAAAAGGTAAAGCTTATACCGAGCAGTTTGTGATTCTGGGCTGATAATGACTGTGTGGATTGTTGGAGAGGCAAAAAGCCTTGAGTCTATGCCATAAAATTTTCTGACAGATGTGACAGGTTTGTTGTCTCGCTCTAACACCTCACCTTTTCTCTCTCTCTCTTCAATGGCCGTCCCGTCAGGTCAAGACGTATTTTTCAATCCAAATCAATATAAGTGATTAAACTTTACTTGTGAGTGTTTTAGATGCAATTATCAATAAATAGTTGTCAAGGTTGATTTAGCAGTTTAATTTTCTCATCTGCTTCCCCGCACGCTGCGTATTGGTTAGATCACGGCCTAACAGGTTAAGCGGCCCAGTGTTAGCAAAGATTGCATAAGTAAAAAGTCACTAATACGTAAAAATAACGTGCGTGGGTATAAAAGCAAATCATGGCAGATGAGCCGGCATCTGGATCGGCACCGATTGGATATGAAATGGCCGGAAATAATGCGGCCACGTCGATGGGGACCGGCATGGCACCATTGCTGCCGCCATCACATTTTGAAAGACTTGAAGGGGCCTCCAACTATTTGAATTGGAAATTTATTACAAAAATGATTCTCACCTTAGAGGGCCAGTGGGGCGTCATCGAAGGCAGCGAGGTTGACGAGGTAAAAGACAAACGTGCCTTTGCTCGTATATGTATATCATTGAAACCTACGCTGCTCCAGTATGTACGAACGTGTAAGTCGGCCAAGGAAGCCTGGGATAGGCTGGCACAAACTTTTGAAGACAAGGGTCTTTTCCGTCGTGTTTCACTACTTAAACAGCTGCATCAAATCCAGTTCAGTAATTTTTCTTCCATGTCCGAATATATAGAGAAAGTTTCAACAATTGTACAGCAGCTTAGTAACATTGGTAAAGTGATTGAAGATGAGGAAGTGACTGAGATACTACTTAGTGGACTGCCTCAAGAGTATGACTCGCTTGTTTCCAATCTCGAGACATTGTGGATGACCAAACAACTAAACAGAGACATAGTTCAAGCAAGATTGTTGCAGGAGGAGCACCGTAAAAATGAGCTAAACGGTGGTACAGCGCTGGTGTCTAAGTCAAAGTCCACCTTCAAGAAAAACAAGTCAAGTAAAACAATAATATGTCACTATTGTCAGAAAAAGGGACATGTACAAGCAAAATGTTATAAGAAGAAAGCGGACGAGGGGAAGAAGAACAACGAGAATGGAAACTTGGCTGCAGCATTTCTGGTTCGAGGCTGCAAGGACTGGATCATCGATAGTGGATGCACTTCTCACATGACTTGGGATAGAGACTGTTTAATTAATGTGAATGAAAATAACCTTAAAGATTATGTCACGGTGGCTAATAATTTAAAATTGAATTGTGAGGCAATTGGTGATACTAAATTAAGATATAAAGAAAATGAGGTAAGGTTATCTAATGTATTATTTGTGCCAGAGCTAGCTGCAAATTTGCTTTCGGTGAGTAGGTTAGTTGAGAGTGGCTATGATGTTAAATTTGACACTAGGGGCTGTCAAATCTTGTGTAAAACCTCTGGCAAGTCTATAGCAAAAGGTTATTGCGAGAATGGTCTGTATAGGTTAAAAGGTTTAACGGGTGGTGACAAATTGCACACTGATGGAGGGTTCTCTCTTCAATCCTTGGATAGTGGATGCCAAGGGACTCAGCAGGGACCCGTGTGTGCTAGTGCTTCTGCTGGGCAGGCTTTGTGGCACAAAAGATTAGGCCACTTGAATTATAAAAGCATGTGTGTTCTGAAGAAATCTAATATTGGTGTATCATTTCAGGATAATGGTGACACTGCGGGAGGCTGCGTGCCCTGCCTTGAGGGGAAGCTTTGTGGAAAGCCATACCCTACAGGAGAGGGCAAGCAAGCCAAGGATCTTTTAGAGCTCGTGCATTCTGATGTCTGTGGCCCGATGGAGACTAGCAGTTTGGGAGGTGCAAGATATATGGTCACCTTTATAGACGACCACTCTAGGAAGGTGTTTGGATATTTAATAAAAGAAAAGTCAGAGGTAATGTCAAAATTTATTGATTTTAAAGTGATGGTGGAGAAGCAAACGGGCAAGGTAGTAAAATGTCTACGTTCCGATAACGGGGGTGAATATGTTAGTAGCCGTTTTGATACTTATTTGAGGAAGGAAGGCATACTGCATCAAACAAGCGTACCGTATTGTCCTCAGCAGAATGGGGTTTCTGAGCGATTAAATAGGACGCTCATTGAAAAGGCACGGTGCTTATTGCAGGGATCTGGACTAGGTAAGGAGTATTGGGGAGAGGCTGTGAGCACGGCAATTTATTTGTACAATAGGTCTCCTAGCTCGGCATTGTGTGGTCAGATTCCTGAGGAGGTGTGGACCGGGAGGACTGTGAGCCTTGGTCACCTCCGTGTGTTTGGATGTGTGGCGTATGCATTGGTACCTTCAGTGAAAAGGCAGAAGTTGGATGCCAAGAGTAAGAAGTATGTTTTTGTGGGCTATTCTGAGACCAGCAAAGGGTATAGACTGATGGACCCCCAGAATCCAAAGAAGGTTGTTATTGCACGGAATGTAGAATTTTTAGAGGAGAGTTTTTATCACAGTGACATAAATAATTATAAATTGAATTTTAATGAATTATCTTATGACCCAGGAGTAATTAATGTGCAGAGTAATGGAATTGATAATTGTAATAATAGGAAGGAATCTGTGATAAATAGTTTAGGTAAAAATAGTGATAGTGATAGCAGCTGTGATATTAGTTATAAGGAAAATAGTAATGAGTGTTCTCGAATTTCAGATGAGTACTGCACAGGCAGCGAAGATGAGTCGAGCTGCGCTGAGCATGAGGTGCGGGCGAGTCCGCACTGTAGTCAGTCCGGGTCAGAGGGCTTGGCAGAGGCTGATGTGTCAGCTGGCGGTCCAGGTGCGGCGGGCGAGTCCTCGCGGCGCTGTGCGGCGGGCGAGGGCCTGCCACAGCGCTCGGCGGGCGATGGCCTGCAACCAGGTTTGGCGGGCGAGGGCCTGCAGCCAGGTTTGGTGAGCGAAGGCTCCTTGTGTGGATCGTATGTGTTACGCAATAGGCGTAATATTGTTAAGCCACAGAAATATAGTGGTTATGATCTGGAATTGAATTTTTTGGCTGATAATCTTGTAGAACCTCAAAGTTATGATGAAGCTATCACAAGTCCAAGCTCTGCAGAATGGCGTGAGGCAATGCAGAGAGAGTATGACTCTCTGATTGCGAATAATGTTTTTAAACTGGTAGACAGACCATCTAATGTAAATGTAGTACAGTGTAAATGGGTCTTTAAATTAAAATACGATTCCTCTGGTAATTTTGAAAAATACAAAGCTAGACTTGTGGCCAGGGGATTTACGCAAAGGTATGGTCTAGATTATAATGATACATTTTCACCAGTTGTTCGCCATTCATCATTAAGAATCATATTTTCATTAGCTGTAGAGTTAAATTTAGAAATTGACCATGTAGATGTAACCACCGCATTTTTAAACGGAAACTTAAATGAGACTATATACATGGAGCAACCTACTGGTTTTAATAATAATGATGGAAAAGTCTGCTTACTATTAAAAAGCATTTATGGCCTTAAACAGGCAAGCAAAATGTGGAACGAAAGAGTTCATTGTTTGTTAATTAGTAATGGTTTCAGGCAAACTCAGTGTGAGCCTTGTGTGTATGTAAAAGGTACTTATAAAAATATCATGATAATAGCACTGTATGTTGATGATTTTTATTTGTTTTATCATAAAGGAAATCTAGATAAAAAGAATCTAATGTCACTATTAGAAAGTCAGTTTAATGTGAAAGACTTAGGTTCAATTAAAAATTGCTTAGGAATGAGAGTAACAAGGGATAGAGTGAAAGGTACTCTGAAACTTGATCAGTCTGAGTATATAAAGAGACTATTACATCGTTTTGGCATGACAGAATGCAAACCTGTTAAAACACCTATATCTTTGAATTGTAAATTAGTAAAACCTGAGAAAGCCACTCTAGATGACAATAGATATAACTATAGACAGTTAATTGGTAGCCTCATGTATTTGGCGGTCTGTACGAGGCCGGATATCGCATTTGCGTGTAGCCAGCTCAGTCAATTTAATAACGGTTTTGATGTGACTCACTGGCAAGCTGCCAAGCGAATCTTGCGTTACTTAGCAGGAACAATAGATTTAGGTTTATTATTTGTGTCAAATAGTAACTTAAATTTTACTTTATCTGCTTTTACCGATGCTGACTGGGCAAACGACGTGACGGATCGAAAGTCTTATACAGGCTTCATAATTAAATTGGGCAGAAATGTCATAGATTGGGAAAGTCGGAAACAGCGTTGCGTAGCTCTCTCATCAACGGAAGCAGAGTATTTAGCTATTTCTGATGTATGTAAAGATATATGTTTCGTTCGAAATCTATTATTAGAAATAATAAGTAAAGATGTAGCTCCTGTTTTGTTATACAATGACAATCAAAGTTCATTACGTTTGTTAGAGGTAAAAGAGTTTTGTCATAAACGAACGAAACATATTGATATTAGGTACCACTACATGAAAGATTTAATTAAAGATAATATCATAAAAGCAAAGTATTTATGTACTGAAAACATGCTTGCCGATGTATTAACTAAACCATTAAGTAGTATAAAACATGAAAAGTTTGTAAAGGGTATGAATATGTGTTAGATATTATGATATAGGTAAATAAGGCTATAGACATTATGTATATTAATTTGATGTGTAAAAATGTTATTTTAGGGTTGCAACATGTATGTGAAATGTATATGTAAAGTTTATGTGACTGGGAAATGTAGAGTCCATGCAGCTTTGACGTGTAGAGTTGTATGGTAGTGTTTTTTCCTGTTTTTTTTTACTTATGATATCTTTGCGATTTTATGGCAAGGGGAAGTGTTGGAGAGGCAAAAAGCCTTGAGTCTATGCCATAAAATTTTCTGACAGATGTGACAGGTTTGTTGTCTCGCTCTAACACCTCACCTTTTCTCTCTCTCTCTTCAATGGCCGTCCCGTCAGGTCAAGACGTATTTTTCAATCCAAATCAATATAAGTGATTAAACTTTACTTGTGAGTGTTTTAGATGCAATTATCAATAAATAGTTGTCAAGGTTGATTTAGCAGTTTAATTTTCTCATCTGCTTCCCCGCACGCTGCGTATTGGTTAGATCACGGCCTAACATGGATAGCTTCAGCACAATGTTCTGCACATAATCTGCTTCGAAACAATGACTGTTGTAGTCAAATCTTACAACATACAAGTGGTACAACATTTTCAATTGGCTCTACCCGTCTCCAGGGACTTTGGTATTTTTCACATATGATTTATCTAGCTATTATCTTTATCTATCTCTATCTAAATATATATAACTCAAAGGTGACTATCACTATCAACGCACAGCCCAAACCACTGGACGGATCGGGCTGAAATTTGGCATGTAGGTAGATGTTATGATGTAGGCCTCCGCTAAGAAAGGATTTTGATCAATTCTACCCCCAAGGGTATAAAATAGGGGATGAAAGTTTGTATGAAACTTTGTCAATTTTAAACCGATCGGGCTGAGACTTTGCATGCATAAAGCTACTATGACGTAGGCATCCCCTAAGAAAGGATTTTGATAAATTCCACCCCTAAGGGGTGTTTTGTAGAATGTTAATGTTATCTATGGTAGATTTTCATAGGTTATCTAGGACAGATGGACTGCCATGATTGTAAGTTGATTTCTTAAAATAAAGTGAAATGTTAATCTATTTTAATCTTTTATTATAAAACATGGCGCAGCCGTAAAAAAGCAAAGATTGTATTCTTCCGGTTTACTGAAGTCTAGCAGTACCTAATTATGGAAAATAACTGTGTGAAAGTTTTGCCAAATTTCGACATGCGGGCGAGTAATGCCGGTGATGAGTGGCCATTATGGAAACAATGTTTTGATGATTATATCATTGGAATTGGTCAAGAAAAAGCCGCAGACCATGTTAAAGTTGCACTTATGAGAAACATGATGGGATTGGAGTCCGCTAGAATTCTTGCAACTCTTCCAGTGTCTAGTGAGAAAGCAGTAAAATACGGGGATCTAATAGACGCGATTGGCAAATATGTTCGACCAAGGGTAAACGAAGTTTTTGAACGTTTTAAATTTAATGAGAGAAAACAACAGCAAGATGAAAAATTTGATAATTTTTTAACTGAGTGTAAAAGATTAATCAGTTCTTGTAATTACAAAAACACAACGGAAACCATTGAGGACCAACTGTTACGAGACAAAATAATACACGGCATTTCTGACAAAACGTTGCAAGAACAATTGCTACGACGAGAAAGTTTGACTTTGAACAAGGCTGCAGACTTATGCAGAAGTGCAGAGCTGAGTAAAGAACAAGTGAAAATTATGAATCCAGTCAGTACAAATAGTTATGAAATCGACCGAGTAAAAACAAAGAGTCAGAATAAAAATGCAAGTCACAAAGAAGAAAAGAAGTTTAATTGCAATCGGTGTCAAACAACACATGGTCCAAGACAATGTCCAGCATATGGGAAAAAATGTAGTCAATGTGGAACTTTAAACCATTTTGCAGTGTCATGCAGAGTCAGAAGAGTGAATGCGATTCAGGAGCATGACAGAGATTCTTCGCCTGAAACATTATTCTGTGGAATGGTCAATAATGGTCAGTGGACCGAGAATATATTAATTGAAAATTCTAATGTAAAGTGTCGTCTTGATACTGGAGCGGATGTTAGTGTTATGCCATGGAAAGTTTTTAAAAATCTTAATACTAAATTGCAGGTAACTCCAGTACAAACTGAATTAGAAGGATTCCAAGGCACTAAAACTAAACCATTGGGTATGGTAAATTTAAGATGTAAGTATAAAAATACTGAATGTTGTGAAAATTTTATGCTTGTTGAAAGCCAAAATATGTTATTAGGGTTACCCGGTTGTATTAAATTGAATTTGTTAAAAAGGGTACAAAAAGTGTCAGTAGTAAGTAATGTTGATGAAAAGAAGTCTAAGTTTGTATCTAAAAATTTTGAAGTGTTCAATGGTCACGGTGGTTTTCCCAATAAATGTAACATTCCTACAATTCCTCATGAACCTATATGTAATCCACCTGTTAAGGTTCCCCTAGCATTGACTGAACCCTTGAAGAGTGAGTTAGACAGGTTAGTCAAGCGAGGTGCTATAAAGAAAGTTGAGGAAATTGATTCGGAAGCCTGTATTAATAGAATTGTAATTATTGAAAAACCAAATAAGAAGTTAAGGTTATGTTTAGACCCGACAGATTTAAATAAGTATGTTATAAGAAAACCAAAACATATGTCTACGGTTGATGAAGTGGCTTCTAGGTTAAGAGATATGGAAGTATTTTCTGTTTTTGATTTGTCAGAAGGATTCCATCATTGCCCACTTACAGAGGAGGCTTCATGGAAATGTTGTTTCGCTACACCGTTTGGAGTGTATAGATATTTGGTTCTTCCCTATGGTGTAACCAATGCACCTGAAGTTTTCCAAGACCAGATGGAATTTTACTTTGGTTCTATACCTAATGTGCTATGTTGGTTTGATGATATAGTGGTCATGGGAAAAAATGAGTTTGAACATGATAAATCCGTCGAAAAATTGTTAAAAAGAGCAAAAGAAATAGGAGCAGTTTTTAACAAAGATAAGTTACAGTACAAGCAAAAAGAAGTTAGGTATATTGGTCAAATATTCAGCAAAGAAGGTATGCGAGTAGATGGAGATAGAGTAGAGTCTTTATTACAGTTAAAGTCACCTAGTTCTAAAGAAGAATTGCAAAGATTAATTGGTTCTTTTAATTATGTTAGAAGATATGTACCTGAGATGGCAGAATTAATGTCACCCTTATGTAAACTCTTAAAAAAAGATGTGGAGTTTCAGTGGCTGCCACATCATGAGAAAATGTTAAGTGAATTAAAGTGTAAAATTTCTCAGGCACCAGCTTTGAGCCCATTTTGTACAGATAAAGAAATAATATTGCAGTGTGATGCTTCAAAAAATGGTGTTGGTTGCTGTATGTTTCAAAAAGATGATAAAAACAATTTAAGATTAGTTGCCTGTGTTTCTAGAACTATGAATAGTGCTGAAATTAATTATAGTCAAACTGAGAAAGAGCTATTAGCCATTTATTATGGTACACAAAAATTTCATAAGTATGTATATGGTTGTAATTCTGTAAGTGTCCAAACTGACCATAAGCCTTTGTTACCAATTATGTCAAAACAGATTAGTAAGATTGGGTCACCTAGATTAAGACGTTTAAGGTTAAAATTATTAAAATACAGTTTAAATCTGGTGTATGTTCCTGGGAAACTGATACATTTTGCTGATATGCTGTCAAGGAATAGTAGAAAATTAATTGAGAAAGATTCTGAGATGATGGAAATGGTACATTCAGTTTCAGTGCATTTACCTATGAGCTCAGAAAGAAAAAATCAATTTAGGCTAGCAACTAGTAAAGACAGAATTTTGACAGAGATTACTAAGTATTACTTTAGTGGATGGCCTGATGAAAATAAGGTTTCCACGGAATGTAAACCATATTATAAACTTAAGGATGATATTTATGTTGAGGCAGGATTAGTGTTTGTGGGTTCTAAAATCATTGTACCAGAATCTTTGAGATCTTATGTTCTAAATTTGATTCACCAAGGACACCCTGGGATTAATAAAAGTATTAATAGAGCTAGACAGCTATTTTATTGGACAGGTATGGCTGAGAATATTAAAAATGTTATTGTTAAGTGTAGAACATGTGAAAAATTTAGACCTAAGAATTATTATGAGCCTATGTTATGCCATAAGATACCTAAGCAGAGATTTAATAAAGTTGGGACAGATATATTAGAGTTGGCAAGTAAATCATATTTAGTGATTGTTGATTATCTATCACATTGGCTTGAAATAATTCCTCTGCAAGATAAGTGTTCTAAATCTATAATTAATGCAATGCAAGAAGTTTTTACTAGATTTGGTTACCCAGAGACTGTAGTTGCTGATAATAATCCGTTTTTATCTTATGAGTGTAAACAGTATTATAAGTCTAAAGATATACAAATTGTCACGAGTAGTCCACATTATCATAGAAGTAATGGGTTAGCAGAGAAGGCTGTACATATTGCTAAGACTTTGTTAAAGAAATCTTACGAAGAGAACAATGATTATAGAGATTCTATTTTACATTATAATAATACGCCTTTAGCTGGCTTACAGATCTCACCATCACAAATTTTACATAGTAGACGCCTAAGAACTAACTTGCCTACTAGCAGTATAGCTCTAGAACCAAAGATAGAGCAGAATGTTGAAATATTGTTGAATATGAGAAAATCTATAACCAAAAAATTTCATGATAGAAAAGCTAGAAGAAAGGAACAAAGTTTTGAGATAGGAGAACAAATAGTGTATAAAACTGATAATGAAAACACTTGGAAAAAGGGAACAGTATTAAATAAAGCTAAAGAACCTAGATCATACATAGTTAGCGGTAATTCTAGACCACTAAGAAGAAATACATATCACATGAGAAAATCTCAAACTAATGTAAGTGATGGTTCCAGAGATATGTTAATAGATCTAAGCGACAATGACTGTCATTCAAATTTACCTAGCTGTTTACAAAGTGTTTCACCTGAGGTAGCAAATAATAACAATTCAAGTTTGCCTCAGACTAGATCTGGCAGAATTATTAAACCTAGACAGATTTTAGATTTGTAATGACTAATGGCCTACCAATGTTGATTAAACTAAAAATATAATTCTGCGTTGATAATAATGCGTAAGGGGGAGGTGTTTTGTAGAATGTTAATGTTATCTATGGTAGATTTTCATAGGTTATCTAGGACAGATGGACTGCCATGATTGTAAGTTGATTTCTTAAAATAAAGTGAAATGTTAATCTATTTTAATCTTTTATTATAAAACAAGGGGATAAAATAGGGGATGAAAGTTTGTATAAATCTTCTTAGATTTTCGACTGATTGAACTGAAATTAAAGATTGGAGTTACTATGATGAAGACGTCCGCTTAAATTAAAAAAAGGATTTTGATAAATTCAATCCCCATGGGGATAAAATAAGGGATGATGGAGGATGTAAATGTATTAGTTTGAACCTATCAGTACCTAATGGAACAAATAAATTAAGACGAACAAAATAATTTTTAGTTCTAAATGTTGACAATAGATGGCGTTAGTAGTATTTTTAAAAAGAAAGAAAAGTATTTATTAGACTCACACAGGACAAAACAAATAACAAAATGGTTGAATTAACAATAAAACAAAAGTATATAAAAAATATATACTTTTGTTTCAACTGCCTCCGTGGTCGAGTGGTTTAGACGTTTGCCTTGTGACCCGGTGGTCGTGGGTTCGATTCCCGCGGGAAGCATACTTTGTATAGTTGTTTCCATTCGGCTAGGACACTGCAGGCTTGAATCACCTGATTGTCTGATAAAAAGATGGTTCCGCTTCCGTGCTTCGGGAGGCACGTATAAGCCGGTGGTCCCGGTCGCCAAATGGCGGTCGTCAAAATAGACCACGTCAGAGGGCCTTGAGGCGGTCTAGAAACTCTGACACTAGGGTGTATGGGGTCGTTAGACCTTACTACCCACACGCTAAGAAGAAGAAGAGCGTGGTGCTGTAACATTTAAAAAAAAAAGTCACTGCGCTGGTATTCTGATAGGACCCAAAGTGATGTCACGGTCAGATACGAATATAAATCGGATTTTGCGACAGGGCCTGAATAAGGAGCTCTCTCTCACATGTCGGGCCTGTGGACGGTGAGTACCTAATGGACGGCGCGTTCGTGTTTCATGCGCGCCTCAAAGATATATCAGCAACATTGCAGGGGCCCGCTAGGGCTGACGCCTGCCGGGGCTTCGTGTTGTTCGAAAGAGATACCGTGGCCCTGGACACAAAGGGCTCATAACGAACATTGGTGGGTTTTAGTTAGTAAAAGTCTGATAATGCCTTCCGTTCCACCTAGAGCGGAAGGAGTCATTTGATGATTTCTCACCATCCAAAAAGTCTTTAGATGATTTCCTTCAAAATAAAGGGCGCTCACATGTTTGTATGAAAGTTCTGATTTTTTTTTGTACTACCGACCTGAAATTTAGTAAGTCTAGAGTTTCTGAGACTACCTGAAAATTGGTAGAGAGAAAGAGTATACATAGTTAAGACATGTCAGGTAGCAAAAGATTTTACGACATGGCTGGTTTAAGGGAATATAATTGCTTCGATTGGCATTTGGCATTCGATTTGACATAGTAGGTACATCCAGAGGCAGTCCCAATACCAGAGAGTCGAAATTTCCACGCGAACGAAGTCGCGGGCAACAGCTAGTTTGAAATATATTTCAAAGAGGGTTATCGTGCTTGAGCTCAACAGATGGCGCCACTGGCGAAAAAGCTGTTCAAAGTATTAATAACTATTTAAAAAGTTTAGTTTAAACATATTATTATTTAAAATATTGCTCCTAAAGTTAGCACGCAAACATTTAATCAGTTGGTCAACGGGTCAACCATGACCAAATTCGCAAATATTAGTAAAAATACGAAATTCTTCTTGTCAACCGTGGTTCGACCTACGTCTACGTAGTTTGACCAATACATTTTTAAAAATCTTAATTTTTGAAGATTAAAAGACTCTATTTTAAATCAATAAAATCGAAAAGAGTGACGACATTTGACGTTTTTTGTTTTGTTTGACACTTAATAATTATTATGTTTGACACAATTTTGACATGTGCATGTAAGCCGTGCTGTTTGCTAATTTGTTTTTATTAGAAAAAATAATACAATTTCCAGACAAATCTATTTCCAAATGATATTACATTAATCGGACGTTTTTATTTTACGTAAATAATGGACGTAGTTCGTAGCAGTAAGTGAAAATCACAAGTTCTTTGGTATACTGTAAGCGCGGCAAATACTCATTGATTTTTAATTATTTTTCAGATTTTAAGGACACATTACCTTTAATAAGTGATTCTATAAAGAAAGCGGACTTTTTTTCTATAGATGCGGAGTTTACAGGGCTTATAAGTGGGCGGGACGTGTCTGTTTTCGATTCGCCTGATGAATATTACGTTCGAATGTTGAATGGCTCTTGTGAGTTTCTATTGATACAGTTTGGCATGAGTGCGTTTTACTGGGATGAGCAAAAAAAGCACTACATGAATGACACATACAATTTCTACTTGTACCCGCGCGGTCGGCCTGGACCGGACAAAATGTTTCTCTGTCAGAGCTCGAGCTTAGAGTTCTTGGCTTCAAATGGATTTAACTTTAACAAGTTAATAAAAGAAGGTGAGTAGTAACTATTTAGCTCTTGAAACAAAGATAAACATGGCATAATAGATTCCCCATCTTACATGGGCCACAAGTCAATCTAAACAATACACTTCAAGAAAACAATATAGTATTCAAATAATTGTAGGGTTTTGTTTAATAAAAATTGCCACTAAATAGGTGTGAAAATCTTGAATTGCATATTTCAGCCAGAATGGTCCCTCGCTATTAAATTAATTACTTCTCAAATAGCACATGTTTTGTTGTTTTAATCACAAACTGAGTGATGAGGCTGGATTCTACAACATACCATCATTATCATATACTTAATTCTGGAAGGGTTAGGCGGAGCTGTACCTAATGTACCCACACATTAACTGATTCTTCATTTTCTTAATTACATTTTGATAATTGCAGGTATCTCGTATATTACTGCCAATAATGAGAAGAGGTTACGGGAATCATTGGCTGAGCGTCAGCAGTCATACAGCAAGGAGAAGGATGTAGTGAAAATACCTGATGAAAACAAACAGCAGATTGAGGATATTTGGTAATATTTTAAAACTGACCTTTATCAATTTTGGGGCACAAAAAAGTACATACTAATAGCTTATACATAGCTAGATAAGCTTCAACATACGTTGGAGTGGATCGAATATTGTTGCCATTGGTACGCAATATACGCGCTTTAGATGTGGAGTTGCGGACACCAGCCTGTTATGCGTTTCACGGCGCGGTTGGTGCAGTGGCTGACCGATTGGACTGCTGCGCTGCATGTCACGGGTTCGATCCCCGCACGGAACAAATATTTGTATGGTCTACAGAGAGTTGTTTCAGGTATTTGTTTATGTGATTTTTAATGTTTGTAAACGCACCCACAATACAGGAAAAATTCCTAGTAGGGCTTTTAAAAAAATATATTTACTATTCTTAGCTTAGATACATAGATACCCTTTTCTTTTTTTGGGGGATGGGAAATCATCAAATAACCCCTCCCGCTCTTGGGCAGAGCGAAAGGGAGTGTCAGACTTCTACTGACTAAAAACCACCCATGTTCCTTCTTCGCCCTTCATGTCGAGGCCGCGGTATCCCTTGCCGACAACCCGCAGCCTCGACAGGGTACATAGATACCCTTATACATATTTTTTAAATCAACAATAATTGAGTATGTTTTATTTCTTGCAAATGGTATATTTTTGACTGTGCCCCTTAGTGCTATCGTTTGGAGGCAAACCAAAAACAAACATTTTACAATTAGAAAGAGCACAATGCTCAATTTATTATTTTCTTTTCCTTTTTTATAAAAATGCCTGGTAAAAAAATACCATCATTGATTTATTCTACAGCGAAAAAGTGAAGAACTTCATTGACAACACTACAGAAGATGAGATGGAAGTTGACAGATGCAACTCTTTTGTAAGGATGCTGCTCTTCCAAGAGCTAAAAGCTAGGTTCAAGGATGACGTTAGAATTGAAACCAAAATCTTGGAAAATAAGAGCAGGTAAGTCTTAAGGATTTCTGTGTTATAATAACATAATTGTCCAAATGTGAATGTTATTTTAGTTACACTTCGGTGTAACCCTTCTGTGTTTACAGGTATGATGTTTCAAAAAGTAGTAACAATGGTTTTTATTGGATTATAAATCTTTAGGCAAAGCATCGAGTCGGTAATGAACAGTTTAATGACTGCCTCGTTGGTCTAGTGGTCGCAAGCGCAACTGCTGAGCATGAGGTCCTGGGTTCGATTCCCGGGTTGGGCAAAGTGTTATTGGCTTTTTCCATCAGGAATTTATCAGTAACAGCTACGGGGTCTGGATTTGTGCCCGGTTGATGGCAATGGGCTTGCTTCCTATTACATGGGACTTAAACATAACTGGCGAAATGTGAGTGTACTATTAGGTACACCTCTGCCCTAACCCTTCGGGGAGTAATCACATCACGCCTGTAAAGGCGTGATGTTATGTTATGTGTATTAGTATACAGACAAAAATGTATCATTCTACTATGCTGCCATCATATATTTTTATTGTATGCATAATAATGCTTCCAGAGTGCTCAAAGTGATACGTAAAAAAGAGGGTATGGAGGATCAAGAGACTATGAGGAAAAAGAAAGAATGGGATGAACTAGAAGAGGCTATAGGCTTCACCAAAGTGGCCAAAATGATCAGCCAGTCGGTAAGTTAATAAATTGTGAGAACAAAATAAAAAAAAAACAACTGAATAGCTAAAAAACAGGCACATTTTAAATTATTTAAAAATTGGAAGCTGGTGGCACCCTTTCTATTTTCATAATTTTATATTAAAACTAGCTATTGCCCGCTGTTTCTTCATGGTCATACTAGTTTGTCATACCTGTATGACAAACAGGTATGACAAAGGGATATAGGGATGTTTCCTAACTAAAAAAAATATGATTCTAATTAGTCCGTCTGTTAGATTATCGAAAAATATTGGATACGTATTTTTTGTTTTATGAAATCGATAAAAATTGACGAAGAAAAAACGCGTCAAAGTGGAGGTTTGTGACGTCACTCACAGGTAAAAAATGTCATACTAATGTTTTAGAATATAACGTCACACGAGTTTTCAAAGCACTGTATCGTCTTCATTGTTTGTTTACGTAAAAAAAGAAAAAATACGTGTCCAATATTTTTTGGTAATCTATCTGACGGACTAATTAGATTTTTTTTGTTAACTACTCTATTGCGCCATACTATAATTTTTGCACCTCCTGTAGAAACTAAAAAAATATTGTGCCTGTAATTAATGAACGGCTTGTTGGCGAATATGAAAATCATGCGTGCGCCCGAGTTGATACCTTCCTTGATAAATGTTAAAATGCTTGCCCATAGAGAAAGCTGGTAGTTGGTCACAACATGTTACTGGACGTCATCCACACACTGGGCCACTTCTTCCAGGACTTGCCCTCTGACTACGCGTCCTTCAAGGAGTTCACACATTGCTTGTTTCCCAAGTAAGATATTTATTGAAATATTCACTTTTTTATTTTGGTAAGCATTGGCTGAACAAGGTAGGTACACACATCAAGTTACTACAATGTCTTTATTTAATAGATTTTCAAGCAGCAAATTTAAGCAGGCCTTAATAATAACAGCCGCTCAGATCAATTTTCCGGTTAAGCCGCGCTTGGTTAGATTGGCCTGTGGATGGGTGATCCTGATCACTCATTTTATACCGAGTTTCCTTTACAAAACCTGACATTCCCGATAGAAAGTGCAAATTTCTATTGCGTAGTGTTGTCTCTCTTTTAAATGATGTTCATAATGTTAATTGTACTCTCATTTCCAGACTGTTAGACACAAAGTACATGTCAAGCTTGCCGCCATTCAAAGACAGGCTCGGATCCAGTGTTCTCACGGAATTGCTGACCACCCTCGCTGAACCACCCTTCTCTATACCTACAGTTGGTGAGTATATTATCTATGGGCGAAACTGATCTGAAAATATATGTTATTCAAAATCAAAATATTTTATTTCACATACTTAGGCGTTTTTCGTTTTGGAGGGTGGAAAATCATCAAATAACTCCTCCCGCTCTGTGCGGAGCGGAAGTGTCAGACTTCTACTGACTAAAAACCAGCCATGTTCCTTCTAAGCCCTTTGTGTCCGCGGCCGCGGTATCTCTTACGAACAACCTGCAGCCCAACAGCCTTAAAACTAGTCCCTATTCTCTCAGGCACCCTCGAAGGCCGCGGCTACTCAATTCTAGATGGCAAGCAGCACGAGGCAGGCTACGACGCGTACATCACGGGGCTGTGCTTCCTAGCCATGCACGCGCATCTGTCGCGCATGCGCGGTGACGAGTCCGAGCGACTGACCCCGGGCTCCGCCACGCTGAAGCCTTTCCTGAACAAGCTGTTCCTGGCTAAGACTGCGAGGCAGGATAGCCCGTATATTAATTTGATTGGCGATGATCGTGAGTTTTTTTGTTTTAATATTCTTACTTAACCTTAAACCTAACCAGGAATTCTGCAGAAGGGATGGGTCTTACGTTTTTTGTTTAGAAAACCAGTTTTTTTTTGTGTCTCTTGATATCGATACTTTAATACCAGTCTAAAAGATCATAATTTTTTAGACTTATATTTTAAGTAACTGGTAATTTACTACTCGGAGGAGCTCGTGGCTTATTTAGAACTGCCACTCGGGTCGATCTTTAGGTAAAGCTGTGCTTGCCTAGGTCCGTCTGTGGATAGGTGATCGCCCGACATATCGAGATTTCTCCGTACCTCGGAAAGCACGTTAAGCTGTTGGTCCCGGCTGCCATATATAGATCTTTGGCGGTCGTTACAGGTAGTCAGTGACCTGACATTCTGACATCCAGTCTTACCAAAGATGTATCGTATTACCTAGTATTAACTGGGTTGTGGAGGTCAGATAGGCAGTCGCTTCATGTAAAATACTGGTATTCAGCTGCACCCGGTTAGACTGGAAGCCGACCCTAACATAGTTGGGAAAAGGCTAGGCAGATGATGATGGTATTTACTACTTGGGGGCTATAAGGAGGAATCGCTAGGATAGGCCAGGTAATTTTAATTTCGTTACATTTCTTGCAATTAACATATCAATATCGGGTTGTACGTTGATTAAAATATGATTCGCGATTAATTATATGTAGATACCGTGGCGTTTTCCCCTTAACCCCCGATATCTATTACTGCGGAATTTCCTAGGACCTAGGAAGGACCCAGTAATATTAACGATAATAATATCCGTGGTGCTAGGCAACTGGGCTTATCCCAGTTGTATACGTCCCTGTGTGCCTATTGGCCTTGTTCTGTTCTGTCTCCTGCTGATATGGAGGGAAGTGGAAATTATGTTTTTCCTACTCCTTCGCTATTCTTTTCTGATTAATTTCGTTGCGGGATCCAAGACAGTTAAATCGTTTCGCTAGGACTTCGTCGGGCTTCATTGTCTCGGCGCTTTTCTTGTGGTCGCCACTGTTGATTCTGGTTTACAGGAGTTACAGTGGTTTGGGAATAGTGTGGCGGGCTTGTCCAATTTTAAAAAAAAAAATACATAACTTGTAAGAACTCGTAGAGACACCCTTTAATGGACATTGTTCGAATTTGTTTCAGCATCTCCGTGCAGGGATCACGTGTTCCACCTGGTCTTTCCCAGGGAGTGGCAAAGGAACGATCTCAACCAGCTGTTCAGTCCATTCGGTAAGATATTTATTGCTTTTATATTTCGTAGTACATTTAGCCTAATGTAGAAGTAGAGGAAAAGTTGAGGACACAATGGATGGACTGTGTAAAAGAATGATATAGCAAGAAAGATATTTATTGCTTTTATATAATCTTAACTTATATTCACTTAATTCATAACAAGATATTATTGTAAATACATTTCCGTTACTTACTTGTTCATATATTAATCCGTGTACAATGGTGTGGGTTATATGTTTACCTATTTGTGCAACGAATCATTTATTGTTAAACTTAACATGTAACTGTTTTTTTGTCCCTAATAAATAAAATAAAATAAAGTATTTCGTAGTAGGTACATTAAGCGTAATGTAGAAGTAGAGGAAGAAGTACCTTACCTGTTGATGTGGTCACCGCTGAGCACCTTTAAGTATAGACCTCTGCTTATGGACTTTGGTCACATTCATCTGAAAGGATGATCACTTTGCAGTATTTTTCACCAGAAACTCAGGTCTTTAGGAGATTTTTTCGATTATGTGATAAATAACGAATATGACAACTGAATAATCCTTTATGGGTTCGATTTCCGGGTTGTGCAATGTTATTGAAATTTTCGCAGTAGCATGCTCGGACTTCGGACGTGGTGGAGGTGCAATATTTTTGCGTAGAGTTACTTTGTTTGACATACAAAACGCTTGGCTGACGGCTTCGGTCCTTTTACAGCTTGCATACTTTAAATACTAACCATCACACCTTCCCACAGGGGGAGTAACAGTACACTTCCTTGATGACACATCTGCCTACATCGGTCTCGACCGTCGTGAACAAGCCACTGACGTCATACGTGCGCTGGCCAAGAACTCGCGCGTCACGCTCACGCCGTTCCACAAGCACAGGAGTGGCAGAGGAGACAGCGAGGTACCTTTGATTTTTTGTTGTCTTAGATCTCATCTGTAGAGTCTGCTATGGCTACTCGTAAGTAGGATATTTTTAAGTTTTCATAAGAAAAACGCATTAGATACTTATAAGAAAAAAAATCCCAACGTTATAGGTCAAAATACAATCACTTATCAGTGTTTTTAGGGTTCCGTATATCAATAGGAAAAAACGGAATCCTTATAGGATCACTCGTGTGTCTGTCTGTCCGATCATTCCCCCCCTTACCTCCGAAACTACAGAGCCTAAAATGTTGAAAAAACAGGAAAACCCATAAGAAGTCTTTGGTGCTAAAATAACATGGAAAATCTCTCAATATCTACTACAATGGTACGGAACCCTTTATGTGCAAGTCCGACTTGCACTTGGCCAGTTTTTTTTTGCTTGGCTATCTTTGGTTAAACGTATTGCGGGTCTAAAATACTTACTTACTTTAGCAGTTCATTATAGAATGATAATATGAATTGCGTTAAAATTCGTTAATGAACCATATTATGATCTGCTAAAGTTTCCATTTTAGACCCCATGAGCGCTGTGATAAAATTTGTCAAAGCATTATAATGTTACAATCTCTTGTCCACAGATGGCATTACGGAGCGAGCGGCCAAAAACGGATACGTATAAACTAATGTTCGTATTTGTGTTCATGTCTTCCATAGCGCTCTTAGTGTTGTTCAATTGCTATAGCTACTTCGTGTCCAAGGTAGTCAGGGATTTTGTGGACGCTGTCACTGAATTCCCTGACGAAAAGGAACTTTAGATGGCTAACTTTAAGGCTCTATTTTGATTGATGCTGTATAAATTTGTGGCACTCTCCGAAGCCGATTGCTTTTTCTAAAACTTGATTATCATTCCGTTGCCCTGATCCCGGATGTTTACTGACTAAAAAAAATATGATTCTAATTAGTCGGTCTGTTAGATTATCGAAAAATTTTGAATACGTATCTTTTGTTTTATCAAATTAATAAAAATTGACGACAATACAACGCGTCAAAGATTTGAGTGGGGGTTTGTGACGTCACTCATCAGTAAAAAATGTCATGCTATTGTCTTAGAATATGACGTCACACGAGTTTTTAAAGCACTGTATCGTCTCCATTGTTTGTTTACGTTTTTTTTTTTCATTAGCCTATTGTGTCCCACTGCTGGGCAAAGGCCTCCCTCATTTCTTTCCAGCTCTCCTGGTGTTGTGCCTTCTCTGGCCAATCAGTCACGAACGAATCCAAATCGTCACGATAACGTTTCTTGGGTCCGCCTCGGTGACGACGACCGTCTTCAGGCAAAAAAAAAAACATACAGACGAATTGAGAACCTCCTCCTTTTTGGAAGTCGGTTAAAAAAGAAAAAATACGTGTCCAATATTTTTTTGGTAATCTATCTGACGGACTAATTAGATTTTTTTTGTTAACTACCCTATTTGGGGTCGGCGCAACATGTCTTCTTCTTCTATACTTCTCTGTTACTCGTTATATTATCAACATAGCATCCTTTACTCATTCCATTCATTGTTTTTTTTTGTTTTGCTTCTACTCTTATACCCCTCATATGCCTAATATGCAATACTAGCTGTTGCCAGCGGTTTCGCCCGCTACAACTCGAAAATTATCCCACGGGAAGATAGAATCGGGATAAAAGCTATCCTATGTGTTAATCCAGGTTATAAACTATCTGTGTACCAAATTTTATCCAAATCCGTTCTGTAGTTTTTGCGTGAAAGAGTAACAAACATACACTCTCACACACAAACTTTCGCCTTTATAATATTAATGTGATTAGTGTGATTTTTGACCAATAGTGTGGTCACACTTTATCAGTGTTTTTGATTAAGAGGGCAACTTTTTAGTTTTGCTAAAGCTACGTTTTTTTTATCTCCACAAAGTGGTTTATCGATATTTTGTATTATAATTAGAAATAGGCACAAAGTCTTATGGCTGACAGTATTAAGTTAGGCTAGGATACTACTTACCCCTGAAGGCCTACCAAGACGTCTTAAAACAGTCCTAACTTATCCTTAATCCAGTGTGGAAAAGAGATAGCGCTAGACACCTTGTATAGTTCTGTCACGTTTCCACACTCGAATAAGATATAGTTAGGACTGTTTTAAGACGTCATAGTACGGCATCTGATAGGAAAAGAGTGCGATTGTTAGTTTTTTTATGTATCCGGAAATGTGTCGGAAAACCCATTATTTTGGAACATTGAATACTTATTGCGTGTGCATGTTTTTATTCGGAGTTTTTTTGAGATATATTTTTTCTGTCAAAGATATCAATCCTCGAATATTTTGTGTCAGTATTGTTTTGACGTTTTTTTCTTTAATTTATAAGTAAGTCGTCTTAGGGGGTCATCCCAAATCATCTTTCCTGCATTCCGTATTATTTGTACGATTAGTGATTTTTTTAAACATTCATATTTGCGGATCGCTCTTAAAATACGGGGTTGAAGAGATATCGACGAATAAGCGCTTACCACGTAATCAGTATACATCACTTCGGAATAATAATTCAATTATTTATTCAAATATCATGACTCATAGTGATATTAAAAATTACCCATATATCTGTGCTAGTAAACTAACTGCTACTACTACGTTTTATAGATTTGCGGCTTTATCGCTAAAGCATTAGGTTCAAGGTTGAATGGGATTTGTCAGTTTCGGGTAGCTTAATGTGCTGGCATCTGTACTGAATACGTTCTAACCGTTTGTGCGTAGATGTCCCTTCGATACCCCTGTGTAGCTAACTGCCGTACTCAGAGATATTTAATTAATGATTACTTAAGCCATCATTTAGTATAGATTGGACATAGAAAAAAAAGATAAGACATACAAAAAATTAACTAAAGTGTCAAAATCTATGGCTTAAGTAATCATTAAAGGTCTCTGAGTGCGGTAGTAAAAGTAAGAACTATGTGGATTGTGGGTTCCACTTTAGTACTATCATTGAATTTAAACGAAAATACTGCGCGATATTTTTTTTGAACCTAACAAACAAAGTACAATTTTCTCTAACCTAGTAATAATTTGCATGTGTTTGAATGTTTTTTTTAAAGGTTTATTGATCATTTGGGTGTTTAGAGGTAGTTCTGTGTTTGTGTTTTGTTTCCAACGTGTCGTTGTCACAGAACATTTAAAATGTGTGGGTAAAGGTCACCGCACAAACGGTCACCACGTGCTCAGTATATCATACCGAACAAATTTTGAATAGGTATTTTAAAAAAGCAAAAGACAATTATGTACAAAAAAATTCCACAAAAAAAACTTATTTTCTACATGAAGACTCCTACACGGTCTAAATTTAGGGAGTATTATTCATAAAACTATTAAATGTACTTTTGATTTGAATTACAACTTAATTTTAGTACAGAGCTAACGTCCATAGGCACATTTAACGTTGACAGAAAAGAGTTTGTTGCCAGTATCAAAAACTAAATGTTACTTATATGATACCCATTAAAACAAAAGACAAAAAATAACAACTCGGTAACCTATTAATAATAACTAGATGTAGTAATAATAATTATGTTGCCATTACAATATCTTATTTTAATACTGAATTACTAAGAAAAACATTACATTGTCAATTATAAACTCAACAGAAGGAAGAGCTGTTTTTTTTCAATTATTGGCGTAAAAGTACTGTGTTAAAATTTTCTAATATTTCTAGTCTAAAATTTCTTCGTTCGGTGGTTCCGAATGATATACTGAATATTTGGTAATCCTCTTGTGTGTCGATGTCCCTTCAACCCTGTGGAGGTGCCTACTGATTCGATCAAAGATTTAAATAGTTAGATTCGTCTAACCGTGTCAATACTTGATCATCATTCTAGTTTGTTTGATACTAATATTAGAAAGAGCTAAAATATTTAAGTGTTTGTAGAGGAACTAACCGGTGTTGAAAATTCTTTCACTAGATTATCCCCAAGTGTCAAAAGAAGTATTTAAAACGTTCCCCCTTTTTTATTTAAACGATGTGTGTGTGTTTCTCCCGCACGTCACAGCGTTTAAAACTTTGTGTATGTTTAAAATTATCATTCGTCATAAAGCATCTTAATTTCTCTACTAGTAGATGTACTGAATGTATGGTTGAAAACCTTATGTGATGATGAATCTACTGGAAAAGTTTGATATAAACCGTGTGGCATATATAGTCATTTCACAATTAGCTTACGTCTGACAGCGTCAAACCAACACCAACTTTATTGTAATGTTAATAAAAAGCTCTTTTATTTATTAGCCTTGTCAGTGGCAGCAGCCAAAAAGCAACCTTATTATAATGAACAGAAAGGTTACTATCATTTCGACAGTGATGCTCAATTAGACGTAATCTTACCGTGAAAGAACAGTAGGTTCCTCTATTTTTTTTAATTAAGTTCTGTGTTCATTTTCTAATATTGCATGTGTCATGCTTTTTTCATTTTATATGCGCTTGTTTTGTTCTTCCTATACGGCAATACTATTAGTATTATAGGTTAAGTACTACTTGTGACTTTTATGTTCTTAGCAGTAGGTAACATAGTTGTCTGTATTAGGTTAGTTTAATAAATTCTTAGTGCACTTTGATTTTGTTTTTTCATCCCGTTATTCCAATTTTGAAGTTTTGCGAAAAATACGCCATTGTCTGTGGTTCGTCAGTTTGGCAAGAGCCGTTTTCTCGGGAACACCTGAAAGTATCTTATTATGAAATTAATGTTAAGTAAGCATTTGGCACGGTCAGTTCTTCGGTCTTAGTAAAATTATTCTAATTGATACACAAAAAGTCTTGTAAAAACCATTATCAATTTTTTTTGGAAACTATTTGAATGTAAAAAAACAACAGATTTATTCAACTTAACAATCGCGCTAGATGGTTTATTAGAACAATAATTTCTATAAGCTTGATTCTTAACTTAGATACAACTTAAGTAAATGGCGAAACATTTAATTCATTTATTATCACCCATGGGAAACTAACAGCTAACAAAACAGATTAAAAATTGTACGTGAGACAGCCAATGACAGGTGTTCAGTTATAAAAAACAATGTAGAAAAAGGCGGTGTAAACAACATAGTCCTGCCCAGAATACAGAAAGAATATTACAACATCAAAGCTTAAACTAAAACACATCTTATCACTAGCAATATAGACACTAGTGCTTAAGTCTATTGAGATATTATTCAACTATATGCTTATATACCTACACATTGTAAAACAAAATTAAAAAGCTATACCTAACTAAATTAAAAAAAAGCTAAGGTTCAGGCACTGTCTGGCCGAGGACACACTTAGTAAGAACTTTTGCACATTAAGGCAGATAGATAGACAACAGACTTCGATACAGTATCTGCTAATGTCCGTTGTCCGCATCGATATCCTGGCCGAATCTTAACACTTAAAAAAAAATGTTAACTTTAACTTGTCATATTCAATGTGACAGGTTAAAGTTAGTAGTAAGTAGAGGAGGGATGAATCGCATGTGAATTAAATAGTGATGAATACCAATGTTCATGGACGGAGAGGGAGAGGAAGACCAAAGAAAAGATGGACGATATGAAGAAAAAATGACTAAATATCGTGACGATTGAGAGGGGAGAATGGAAGAAAAAAACGTGTTGCGCCGACCCCAAATAACATGGGACAAGGGCAGAAAGATGATGATTCAATATGACAGCTTAAAGTTGGCCTTACATTTACAAGAAAACCCGCCTTAGGCCCTAGGACTGCAAGTAACCTATATAAATGGTCCATAAATAATCTTCTAACTGTTCGCCACACATTGTACAAGCTGTGAATCTACTTTATTTTAAGCGGACTGCACCAGCGCTCCACCGCTATTGTACGCCGCGATTTAACGGATCGTGAGAAGATATCGGTAGTGGGGTTAGGAGTTTGTAAGAACGAGGACTGTCCGTAATTAGTAGAAATAGGAGCAGTTTTGCTTAACTAAACAGTTAAATATTAAGTCATCATGCAGTGGGTGTGCTGAACTGCTGAAGGCAAATAATTCTCATATATTGCTTCTATTAGACATGAAATGTAATAGATGTCAGAGGTAGCTTAGGTGCCAAGACTACCCACCGTCAAAATAATTTCATAATCAGGACCTATTTTTTATGCTTCATTAGAACTCACCACCATGGGGATAGCCGGAACTTACAGAATGCCATCAGCAACGTTCCATACATAATCAACTAATAAAATCATCAAATGACAGAATTATCCCATTTTCAACCAAGACCGCACACCATAGTAATTCCATTGAGTGATAACATTTCATTCCGCACCGACACTTACAAATTGGTTGTTACTACTTCGTATATACATAAAATATATCCGTATATATCCCGGTATCATAGTAATTGATGCCGCCCTACTCGGTAGCCTGTACAATGGCGCGTGGCGATACCGCCGACCCCGCGACCTCGCGTGCGCGCTTCCGCCATCTTGCATTTTAATGCGCCCGCGCAGACCCATTTGCATACCTAAGACGTGTGCGATGATATTTTATTCTCATTTAGTTTACTTATGCACTTAAATGGAACTTTCTATGTTTGTTTTGTTTGTAGTAGAATATATGGTTGGATTTAATTGTGTTTAAACGTTTTGTTAGTTTCTGTTGTACGTATCTACGTTTGTGAGGATTACGTATTTGTGAATGTGGTTTGACTGAAATATTTTAAGTATTCTTACTAGCCCTCTATATTTTTTCTAGTTCTTAATTTCGAGCTCTTTTTCTTTTAGGGGGTGACAAGTTTGATAAGATTACATCTTTTATTTATTTTATTTATTTATTTATTTATTAAGGACATAAAACAGTTACATGCTATAGAAAATACAAAAATCCTTAAAAACTAAAGCTCACAAACATGTAACCCACACCAATATCCACGTCTTAAGCTTGATGAAAAAAAAACCTTATTAGAACTGCATCATTTAGGCCAGGACTTAAGCAAGCTTCAGTTAACGAGCTTGGAGCCAAATATGTAGCTAGCTTAAACCACTGTCGATAGATGTTTTCAGATCTCAGATAGATTTCTAATTTATATTTAAAAGAGCTCTTGAAGCTGCTCATCATCGTCCGCCGAGCGTTTTCCCAACATTGTTAGGATCGGCTCCAGTGTGAGCCGGATGCAGCCGAATACCTCAAGCTAATACTGATGTTTTAAATGCAAACATTGCAAAGTTCTTTTCGAAGGTTGCAATTCGTGAACGCGAACCGCTTCTCATATGCAAGTCATATCAGAAGCGGTTCGCTCCTAACCATATAAATAGATATCCATACAACACAGCTCATTCTTTCAACGGCCCCTATCTCAGCATGTCAACTCCTATTAACATTTAGCCACACAGTTCATAAATATTGTCGTACAGCTATTTGCATGCGCCTGAACACCGGAGATTCGGAGATTTCCGCCCACTCGCTTGCTTTATACCTTCTCTGTCTATTTGGCAAATCTTTTGTGTTCTTATAAAGTAATATTGAGCTTCCTTGAATGGTTTGTGCGTGTTTGCCGCCAAAATTGAGCCGACTTTGATGTTTGACTTTGATCTTGTAGTGTGGGATGGTATGCAGATTTTTCTAGTGCAAAATGTGGGTAGTAGTTATGTGCGTTTTTATCGTTCGTAATTGTGTTAGATCGTGTGTTCTCTGTTCAGTAATAGATTGCTCTGGATCTCATCATAGGTAATTTTAAGTGATGAGATATAGGTATACCTATAGCAGCAATGAATAAACGGCCTTTTCGCTTTGATATAAGGTCCCAAGCTCGACAAAATCTGGATTCGCTATACAAAAACAGCTTATTTTTGCACAAAACTCCTTGCTACATATACCATACCACTATCAACTCTTACCAGGATAAATATCAAAACAAAAATCATTACACCACATCAGATGCATACTTCCACCAAACCATTAAGGCTCCAGAGAATCGCTACGAGGAATCCATAGAAACGGACAAGTGCATAGATAAAGAGCCTCAAATGCTGGTTGTATAAAAAGCCCTATGGCCGCAATCTAGCCGGTAGGCTCGTAAACTGCCGCGATGCATCGCTCGTGCCGATCATATCGGGCCCGCTGACTTACGTCGTGAGCCAAAGATTAGCGGACTACGCAGAAACGACGTATCGATCATCTTTATTCATAGGAGCAGGTAAGATGAACAGACAATGGTTTTGTTCGATATTAATAAGGGATATTGCTACTGAAGGTATTATTTTCATACGAAGCGGGGTAACTATTTCGTGAATCTATAGATCCTCGAGAATAATAGCGATGTATGGAAATGGGACGCGATATTACAGTGATACTTACCTCTTCACCCAAGATAAGTACGATCTTCGTCTTGATATGTACGATAGATATACAACTTTTCGAGAATAGAATTCAGCTGTTTTTTTTGTCAAACTGACTCTACTCAATTTCTGCACCAATCGAAATTACAGTTAAGCCAGTTAAAAAAACATATTTTGTCTACTACATTGAGGTAGGCGTCTAGCCAAACCGGATACAGCTGAATACCAGCATTTTACCAATTGCATTCTGAGGCATTGGTAAAGGGGTCAGAATGTAATATATGTTCACCCATCCATCAACCGAGCTCAGCAAGCGTTACTTAATCTTAAAAATTGTCCCGTGCGGCAGTTATTATTTATAAAGCTACTAGCTCCTCTACGACTTTATAATTGGCACGCGTCGCCACAAAAACAGTACCCTCCAATTATAAAATCCAACAACAAAATTTTCGCCAACCAGGTGGTCTATCATTAATCAGTTGATCTATGGTGCGCACGCGCCGAACTGGGTCGTTCGCGCCTCGGCCGCAGATAGCAATGACGGTAGTTGCACATTGTGCCTGATTTAATAGTTCGTGATGTGGCCACATGCTAATGTTGGCGTACAACGGTCGATCACGCGATAATTGTGTGAATTGAATTTATTGTTTGTTTTAAGGTAAGGGACGGCTTGTTCGCGCATAGTTTAGAGGAAAAGTGCTTGGTGGAATTTTAAGTTGTAGAACCATAGCACACCTATATAAGGCGCTGTATCTGGGGTGTTGGATCGACTCCACCTCACTGTTTATACTCTTCTTCTTCTTTGTCATGTGCTTAGTAGGATGATTGCTAATAATTACATCAAGTCTCCTCGTTGGCGTGCTTTTGTGTATAAACTATTACTCTTTTCAAACCTTGAAGCCATTTTTACACCGAAAACATTAACAAATATACCAAGCCTAAGAACCCTGTAGAGCTACACCACTTAGAACCAAACCAAAGACGTCATAAATTAAATGCCCCAACCGCACTCCCGCGCATTTCCATTTCTAAAGCTTAATCTACACTTTGTAAGGAACTAAGGAGTGAAACATACGCAGTCGTTGAGCCGACGGCACTGTTCGCGACAATAAATCGCGGACATCGTCGGGTGGTGCCATTAGTATCACGTCAGCGAATAAAGGGGGATCACACGGGGTGATTATTGTTGGCCCATTGTGTGCTTCTTTTACTGGCTGCTACTGAGATACTTCAGTACATTTTCTGTCAGGTCGTCTTTTATACGGGACTTGCAGTAGACTCTTAGATTTATTATGGTGCAAAGTCACTACTTCTTTCCTTGGTCAATCTCACAAAGTTTCAGGTTTAGGCAATAAATAATTTCGGAAATAAAAAATATCATATTTATAAATTAACCTAAAAAAAAGAAAACACAAACTCAAAATGAGATTTAAGCATTTCCTAAACTTTTCTCATACCGGGGTGGGGGAGGGGGGGATCTGCACTTCCTTCTTGGAGCTACGACAAGTACACACTTGTGTGCAGAAATTGACTTGACTAGTCAAAACTGCAACCAGCAGCAGCAAAATTGCAGCCAGCCTTCATATTATGTACGAACCCATGGTAATAACAGTATTTATTATAACGATATCATATCAAAATGGACTCATAACCGCGTCTGTAACCATTTTACGAATTTCAACGCAATTCATATTATTAAGTGGCCATTTTAGACCTCCATCCATGTCTTGATACCATCGCCCTACTGTATCAGACACTGGCTCCTGTGTCACACTAGACCCTCCCGCTGTGCTGTCTCCAAGACACTCAAGTCTGTTTATCCCAGGCACCGTATTATCAAGCACAAATCACCCCGTGTGCACCGCTCGTACTCGGTTGATACCTGCGCTCGACGCTATTGCCACTATCATTCACCTTTTGTTTCTCTGGCACGTGCGCAGGATTCTGTTCTCTGACTAATATTCTACAGCTTCTTGCCTTAGATTTTATAAGACTCCTGTTTGGAAGCCCGTAGAGTTGTGGACTACGTTCATTTGTTAGCACTGTCTATGCGTGTCGTTGTTTACGTGGAAGAAAATATTTGAATGGTTGGAAGAGGGTGCTGTTTTTGTGTCTATGGTTTCGGATCGAGTTGTTCTGTCAAATCAAAATCTTAGAATTGGTTCTTACTGTGTGTATTATTTTTACTTGAAAACTTTTACTCAGCTAACATACCCAGACATTTTAAATTTAAAAATAAACCCCAGAATAACGGGTAATAACTAGCGTTTTGAAAACACTAAATTAATATTTTATTCTGCAATTACAAACTTATCGTTTTCTAACAAAATATTAGGTTAGAGGATGTTAATGTTAAGACTAATTATATTAGTCGGATAGGGGTTAGGGCTAATTACAACAACTTTCCTCACAACGGAAACAGTGATTCGAAACTAAACAAAGCATAAAATAAATAGTACTAAATCATCAACCTACCTCTAAAGGTCACAGCGACATGTAACCGAGCGTTTCTGCGAAATTAACGCTTCGCTCGAAAGGGCCCGAGTTCACGCGACAGGTCGGCCGAACGTGTACGGATTTCTTTACACGGTTCCATTCTACGCTTTAGATGCACCAGGGATTGTGCCAACAGTTCATTAAGTAAGCACTAATGGAAAACGGACAATGCTTTTATTTAGCGAATTGAGATATTTTGAGTTTGCTAGATTCCACGTTCGTTTGTGACTTAAGTGTTGATTGCAACTACACACATCAACACTGTCTAGGGATATTTTGGATTTACTCAATTTACTCAAAATGTATTAAAAATAGCATACAACATGTATATATTTTTATAAAGCCCATTTATCAGACTACACTCCAGAATAAAAGAAAACAATGTTTTTTTGCGTAAACAAATTTTTATTCAAATAAAAAAAAAACATGAAATAATGGTAAAACTAACAACGAATGTGTTTCTAAAAAAAAAAATACAAATAAGGAAAAAATTATTTGTTTTTAACAGTTCTGTGAAAAATCAGTAGTCAGTAAAACATGACGTTAATAACGGTCCTGCAACGGTTTTTCATGCTTTGGATTAAGTTATCCAAGTCTTGCTGCGGTATATTGTCCCAGGTCCGGCTAAGATGCAAAAAAAGTTGCTCTTCCGTCGCAACGTTTGCAGGGAAATTCCTCAAAGCCCTTCTTTGGAGCATGTCCCACGCGTGTTCTATGGGGTTTAGGTCAGGCGATTGAGCGGGCCAGCCTAAAACCGATACGTCGTGCTCCTGCAACCAGCTCGTCACCACTCTCACTGTGTGCGGACAGGCGTTATTGTGCATGAGCATGAATTCTTGGCCCATTTGTAGACGATGGGGGTAGATTATTGGTACTAGCACCTCGTTACGGTATTTTTCAGCCGTCATGGTGTTTCTGATCCAAACGAGGTCTGTTCTTCCACCAACACGAATTCCCGCCCAAACCATAATTGTCCCGCCGTGGTATGAATGGACTTCCTGGATGTTGCAGACGGCTCTCACGACCAGGAACTCGCCAAACACGCACTCTTCGTGTATCGGGATGGAAACCGAACCGGGACTCATCGGTAAACCACTGGTTTTCTTCCCAGAGCAAATGTTCACGAGCCCACTCTAGTCGTCGTCCACGATTTCCTCGGCGTAGTGCTGGAGTACGAAGCGGTCTGCGAGCATGAAGGTTACCTTCATGCAGCCTTCTCCTCACAGTTTGGTCACTCACAAGCAAACTGGTGCTCTGACTGGAGCCTCTGAACCAACTGCATGGCCGTAACATTTGGTTGTCTTCTCGCGGCAACTTGCAAAAATCGGTCTTGTCGTTGAGTGGTTATCCGCTTCCCGCCTGGGTGTCTTTCAGCCACTTCACCAGTAGCACGATAACGTGACCATAACCTTGATATCACGTTTTGTCTTGTTCCAAACTCCTCAGCAATACTCAGTTGAGTAGCCCCAGCTTGGAGCATGCCTACTGCCCTTAACATTTCTTCTCTAGTTAAATGGCGCCGCTGCATGATGCACACAATGGACGGCACGGTTGGCGCAGTGGCTGAGCGATTGGACTGCTGCGCTGCGTGTCGCGGGTTCGATCCCCGCACGGAACAAATATTTGTATGGCCTGCAGATAGTTGTTTCGGGTCTGGGTGTGTTTGTGTATGTGAGTTTAAGTGTTTGTAAACGCACCCGCGATACAGGAGAAATTCCTAGTGTGGGGCAACGTTTTTTTTAAAAAAAAAAAAAAAAAATAACATTAATTCGGAATTAACCGATAACTTGTTATAAAACTTAAATTGGACACAAAAAAATAGCCACAAACTACTGTAGGTAAATGAAACCTTCGGACTTCGCTACCATTATGCCGCGTAAATCTTTTGTTTTTAATCATTGATATAAAAACTAAAGATACGGTCGTCCGAACATTTGCTCGACGCGTTCGCCATACAGAGAATTGGTGTAGTCTGCTCGTTAACGTAACCTTGTATAAGCGGCGTGGCATTTTCGAAGTATAAAGAACATAAATAAAGCTTTTAATAAAATTTACGACCGCACCCGAAGAGAGCCGATCGTGGACTAGTTCACTTCGGCTTAGGAAAGACCTTATTGGGACCACGTTTGTGGCGTCATTTTAACATGCCGTCCGCCCAGTCCTTACGCAGTAATATATAAGTCAATGTTTTTAATGTATTTTTTCAAATTCAAATTTAGAATCGTTCAAAAAGGCTTACAAAATAAACTTTCTTCAAAAGAATTTAAAAGTGGCCAGTATTTTTTGAGTTTAAGAACTTTATACAAAATATCCCTAGACGGTGTTGATGTGTGTATATTCTGTATTTAGATTTTAGACTGGCATTGCGGTCAAATGCATGTATAGTACCTATCCGAACTTACGAACCAATGGGAGCTGACAATAAATGTGCCACAGATTAAAATCGAAACGAAAGACGTGGACCGTTAGGTACGAAATGTACTTCTGACTGACTTTGATACGATTGAAGACGAGCCGTGGTAATCAGCCGAGAATTATCAACCGTTATTATAATTTACAGCCACCAGTCGGAACGTGACCTCTCATCCTAGCCCTAACAAGGATCTGTTATCAGTGTCCCGATAGGTACATTCGCACATCGTATCTCAGTAAATCCCTCTCGTCTTGTCGCCTGCCCGCTGTCATCGTCAGCCACCTAACGGGGCGCATTCGATATACGCGATATTCGCTTTGCGTCGCCGACCAGATAACTATCTTACAATCTCATTAGCTAATAGCCAATTAAGTTGAGCGACGTGTCCGGGCCGTTTTGTCACTGACATTTCGAGTTTTACCTATTTGGGCTCGCTTTGGGCGCGACAACGCTTGTCAAATGATCGTCAATTACTGGTAGCGAGTCGCGGTCGTGGGGTCGAACGTATGGTTAGCTCTTCGAGTGTGAATGTCGTTTGAATGCGATTTTGTGGATCGTGTCGAGGTTTTTTAAATGTTAAGAGTTATTCTATAACTCGAAAGGACCGGCCAATATAGTTGCTGAAAGTGTTGCTAATGCGGTTAATATAATATTCGACGATAGGACCCCAAAATACTTTAAAACCCAGTTCTTAAGCTTGTCATTTCCAGGATATGTTGAAATACGTTCACATTAAAAAACACCGCAAATTTTCTCACAAAATCTCAATACATCTGCTTTTACCATCAACCAACCACTCTTACATACAAAAAAAGCGCAACGAAGATGCATCTATGTAGCTTGAAACTAAAAAATGCTCACTAACAATGTAAGATTTGTGCGGCGGTGATCGACCGAGCGCACGCGACGTACCGATGTGTCGCTTCGACGCCCGATTAGCGCGCCTTGTTAGTGCACACCCGGCGTACATGACGGCTGTGGTATTTTGTATAATTTAATTCTATATACATTAAAAATTTAAACTACAAAGGCCTATCTGGAAATATCTGCACTTTGGCGGATGGCTGCTGTAAAAATAATTTGGCCAAATAGAATTTCGTCAATCCATGCCAAACACAATGCCACTGTAGGGAAATGGGACTTTTCCTGCAAATGGGGAGCCCATTTGCAGGAAAAGTCCCTCCCGCTCTTGGGCAGAGCGGAAGGGAGTGTCAGGCTTCTACTGACTAAAAACCACCCATGTTCCTTCTTAGCCCTTACGCCGAGGCCGCCGTATCTCTTTCGAACAACCCGCAGCCCCGACGGGCCGGGCGGCCTGACCACCTTTCATATCCACGTGCCGTCGACGTCCAAGACTCAAAGCCAATAATAGACCTGCGTAGTGACACATTGGTCGGTTGTTTTTTTTTTTGCAAAACACTTTTAACCGGTCTGTCCCGGCTGTCACATGTAGATCTTTGACGGTAGTTACGGGAAGGTAGGAGTCAGAAATGATGACAATGACAACCAAGGTTGTGGAGGTCAGATAGGCAGGCGCTTTAAGTAAAATACTCATGCATCCGGTTACACTGAAAGCCGACCCAAAGACAGTTATGTAAAGGCTTGGTAGATGCAGATGATACTGAGGAACTGTAAAGTACCACAGAGTGCGTCAAAACCATCTAAATCCTAGAACATTGGCAGTAAAATGCGCGCTAAGTCGGTAACTATGTGGGATTGGTGCGGCAGTGATCGAATGCGTCCCGGAGACGTACCGATGTGTCGCTCCGACGTGCAATTAGCGCGCCTCGTTAGTGCCTGCTAGACGCATGATGATTGGGAAATGTAGGCTGTTTTGCTTGTTCAGTTTTTGCATTGGTTTTTCCTAGGTGCGTCCAAGACTTCTATAGCAACTGCTTCTTGATTTATAGTAACAGAAAAATAGGGAGTTCCGTGTTTTTGAATTTTGTAAAATCATTTGCAGTTTAGTAAAAAAATCCAGGACCATAAAGCTGCAATTACATTATTGTCAGTTTGGTCTACAGAGTTTTGCGACAAAAACGCTCGTTCGCACGTTAATTTCAGCGCCTCCATTTTCCGCCTCACTGCGACACCCATTAACAACTCCTACCAGTTAAGCAGCATTAACCCCTACCAAAACGGGACCAAAAAACAGTCACCTTACATCGAAACAATCCCTTTTCTTTGTTAAACCATTTATGGGTGGTCACACCAAAAGTGGCTAGGTACCATGTAAACGTGCCCTATGCAGCCTAGCCTAGCGTCTGCAGGTGATTTACCCGAGGTGCGCCCTTGTCCCCTCTCCGGGCGACACGACTAATAAATACGGGTAGCGATTTAAAGACGAGACCTAAACGTTACTCCGGAACAAGAACGTGTAGGGTTACGTTTGATAGCTTTAGGAGCTAGTTTTTGTAGCAGTTTAATGTTAGACTGAAGTGCGGAAATTATTTTGGTCTAGATAAAAGTTGCGAGAAATTTTTGTAGTGTGGTGTTGGAGGCACGGTATGGTAGGCTTAAAATGTTATTACCTTGCTCTAAAAATATGCGTGTTCCGAGAAAGCATTAGTGATAGAATTTGGACCGGATTCAGAGCAATCATTGTTCTAAGTCTCCCTAGGCCCTAGATCTTTAATGGTCTTAGTTTTACCACCTAAGTACACATTGTGGAATGCAAATAAATTTTGAGTATTGAGTATTGTGTTTTAGCGAAAACCGCTTGAAATTTTCTTCACGTCTATAAACATGGATCAAACAGTCCTCCTGGTTAACGAAGTTTATAAACTTAGTAATCAAGTTATCGCCAAAGCATTGCAAATATCATCGATTCTGCAACGGACCATAAGGTTACATTTGGAACAAGACACCTGTACACAAATTCTAGTAACAGATTTACATAGATAAACTGAAATAGTTTCTTGAATCATAAGTTCTTGTTTTCACCTGCCTATTCGAGTAAATGTCAACGGCGTAAAATCTGAGAACATTTCTTGTTGCGTTATTATAATTCAGGGAATCGATAAGGCGCGATCGGACTTGGAGTCAGGATTGGGAAACTCTGTGTTGTTCCTGACTTCATTAGGGGCCTAGCTTTCTGTTTGAAATGGTGCAATGTAATATAAAAAAAAAAATTAAACCACAAGTCATTTTTGTGGGATAATGACAAACGGCTCTGTCTTGGAACTAATGGGAAAAAAGCTAAAGTTGCGTTACGCTCGTGTTGGCAAAGAAAAAATTTTAAACATGTTTCAAATTTTTTCTTTTAACATTTTGTTAAATCCTGAAAAATTAAAAATTGTTTACTTGTTTTTGACGTGACATTTTAAACAGTTTCATCATTTTTCCTTGGTCTTATCATATCTTTTTACATACCTATAGAACTTGTTGTGTTAGTTACAGCCACTCTAAATAGAAATTACTCGTGTCTCTCTGATATGACATTCAATAACAACATTATGCCACTTATCCCAAAAAGTAGGAAGAATTTTAATTCGAAATGTGATACTAATAGGGACCGGACCGGGCTATTGCCATCAACCGCGCACTAGTTTTAACTCGGAGCTGCTTTTGAGAAATTCCTGCCGCGAAATGTCGGATGTCGTTAATAAAACATGTAATACTCACGTAAACCAATCAACAGTAGATCAAGTGTCAATCGCGTATGTCCACATCAATTCCGCGATAACATCTTCAGAACTTTCAAAGCGGCGTTGTTAAGTGTCAGTTACTAGTATTACATGACCAACATATCTTGAGACGCGGTGTAATTTGGAACTACATTTGAAATGTACTGAATTTGACAGGTGGGTGATAGTTTTCTTAGCAAGTAGCGCCATCCTGATGTTTCATGTTCTATTGGTCAAAGAATAAGTGCGGAAAATAGTACAAAATTCCTATAAATGCCGATTAGTCAGTGATCGCGTTAATGGCTCTCAAAACGGCGCCGTAACGCGCGTGCGCGCACGCACCCGGAGTATATCGCGTAGGGTTGCCAGATAAACGAAAATTAGATAGTTTAGTATTCGTTGAATGGCTGTTTTATTTTGATACTGAAAAATTGTTAGGAACTGAACAATTTTTAGGTTAATATTTTTTTATAGAGTTTCGGTCCCGTAAACCTTGTTTTTTTTAATTTAAATATAAGCACATTAAGTTACCACTTCACACAACTTGAACATCATCTACTAGTAAAAGTCCCGTCAAAATCGGTCCAATCGCTTCTTATTAAAAAAGATATCATTTTGTTATCATTCATAAAATGAATGATAACAAAATAATAATATATAATATTATTATATATTATATTATGCATTCAGTGAAAAGCGGTTATTTTGAAATTACAAACAAAGACTTCAATTTCAAATATTTGTATAGATAGTATACGCAGAGCTTTTTTTTTGAAAAAATGGACATTCGGTATACTGCGTTATCTTCTTAGTTCTGGGTGTGGCCTAATTCCTACATAATTTCCTTTACAAGCTATATTTTGAATTATTTACTATTTGCTCGACTCTCATTTTACTTATTGATTTATTGTGTCGCAGCTAGCTGTACCTAGTAACCCAAAAGCCAGTTGTCAGAAACTGTCCAGCACTACAAAGATGTTAATTAAACAAGACATTGCACAACTGATAATCGGCTAAAATATTCAGAACATGAGCGGGCCCTAGCGCCATAGACAACAGGTTAAACCAAAGACAAGTCTCAGCCCTGAGCGGATTGCGCGCCAAATAGTTCCCACTAAAAACGATTACTCTTGGCGATAATCACCTATCGTTGTTCGTTACATTCTATTAACATAAAACTAAGGGAACGCTAAGTTGCCGGGACGGGTCCATCCGGTATAAAAATGTAATCATTTCATAGAAAACTATGAAAATGTTGCCAGTGGACACTTCGTGTAAATATGCTGTTTATGATATAATGAGAGCTTATTATCTATTTAAAACGGTATGCTGCAACACTCGGCATCCATTGCCTTTAAGGCGTCAATTAGAGTAGTAATTGGTAAATGAATAAATGATAAAAATGTATTCGGAATTTGTTGGTGTTCTAAAATTTCGCTGTAGTTCTAATTGGATAACAGCTCAAGGCTGAGAAAGACTGATATAGGTAAATGCAGTATACACTATCCATGCAAAAGCATGATAGCAGAAATAAAAGAAATTATTTTCCGTTCTGCGATAAAAAAAGGAATAGCCATGCCGCAACGCTGTCAACCACAAACCTAACTAGACTACCAATTTTCTAACAGAAATAGTGTAATAGAAGCAATCACGCAACAAACTGAAATGAAATTCTACACTTATTGTCTCGCTATCGAACCGAAACCATTTGATTACCAGATCATTAACACTTGATTTAATCCAACATGATTTTCGCGAAATCTTGCGAAATTGAACAACTATGTCGACGCGAAACCATTTCGTGTGTAATAAATGCGGATTGACCTGTAACACTGGCGTGTAGAATTACTGTGAAAACTAATAATCATAATGTACATTGACAGAAATAATAATTTTGGATAAATTCAGAGAATTCACGTGAAGAAGACGAAAGCGAAGTTGGATTAGAAGGTCCAAACTTATAAACGTTCGAAATTATTTTGCAACCCGTCTCAGAAACCGTCAACGTTAAAAATATCTCAAAAAAGAGTTAAGAATACAAAGGCCCATTTCGTAATAAAAAAGAGTTCTATGACACCATCCTCGTGGGTTTTCGGAGATTGCCGATATTATTTTTCTAATGGGTCTTCGTACTAGACCGATAGATATACTCGTACGAAACGAAAAGATAAACGTTCGGTATTTTTCCTTTAGAGGTACGGAACCTTAAACAGGGATTCACACCATTACCACAATTTTATTTAAAACAATATTCGGGTTAAATTCATTATATTTTAGGAGCTAGCTGCTACAACTTCATTCGTTATAGTTTATTATGCCAGAAAAATGTTACAAAATAACCAAAACCAAGCAATTAAGTCTTTCTAAATCTTTTAACTGACATTACCGCCTTAACACGACCCTCCTGAAACTCGACCCATCCCAACAAGGCAAAACGCGTGAAAGTACATAAATCGCATGTATTTGACGCTCGTTACAACACGGATGCTCAGTGGCCTCCCGTCCAAAGCCTACACTTTGTTTTCAGATGAGACTCCATCATACACGCACTAACAATATGTCCTTAGACTTGTCTATGGTCTGTTCCCGCCTATTCTGCTGTATAAGGCTGTTATTTGCGCTGGAACACGTCGGGCTAGACAGAATCGGATTGTGTGAGCATTTTAAATCATGTGAGCCAAATTGAGGGTTTTGTTCTGCCGATCTGGAATGGGATAGGCTGTATGAGTTGCTTCGGTATTAAGGACGTGTTTAATGGATGAAGATATCGTTGTAGTGAAGGGCAGTTAGGGTCTTGTTCTTGAGATATTAATAACTAAGGCCCTGCGACCTTTGTCCGCCTTTTTGAATCGGATTTTATTAACAATTTCAAGGGTTTTTTTTTGCACGAAACCCTAATTATTTTGCTAAAATAAAAGTAGCTTAAGATTTTCCTTATAACATCAGCTATCTGCCAGTAAAGGTCCCGTTGAAGATTAGCCGGACAACAAACATACATTACATATTATACAGACAGACATTTAAATAAAATAAAGTGACTGAAAAGTTGCGTGGAAATCGGTTGTCGTGGTATGGCCATGTGATGCAATAAAAAACAGACTCAAATGTAATTGTGATGTATAGATGATAAAATATAGTAATATGAAGCATTTTGGAACCCAAGACGACATAATGAAGTGAGAGTCTAAAATCCGTCTCAAAGCTTTGAAATTGTATGTGTTTTTTATGAGGTTTGTGGTGTTATCGAATTAGCAATGAATACAGCTGAGCAATTTTCATTTAATTAACTGCGGCTCTTTTGTGTCTCAAAGAGCCTGCTTCTTTGTTACAAAAAGGCTTTCATAAAATATCTAATACATTAGAAGATAGAGATAAGCGAACTATGATTTATTTATAAAGCCGTTGCTCTAACCAAAGTTCTTGCTTTAGTTCAACTAATTTATTAGATAAACTTTTTCTAATAGGTAGTCTATTTGAAAAATGTGACGACTAATTCAATGGAATTTTCTATTTCATTATCGCCTTACAAAAAATGAAAGGCCTATAGGAACGTGTTTCCAGTTAGAAAAAAACATCTAAGCATCCGTTAACTACGTGCTTCGCCATTTTAATTTATTTACGTTTTTAAATTTAATATCGATTGTGATCGGATTCGCACAGCGGGATAGCGATTCCTAAATCACGCAAATACGAAATACTTAGCTTACGCAAAAAATTGGTGACTGTATATTATAAAAATCGATTGCGAAATGAGGTTTTTCGTATTTATTTCCCAGAGTCACGTTTTTTTACTAGATATCAAAAATGTGTTGAATTTTGTTAGATTTTTTAGATAGTCCATTTTTATAAAATTGCACCTGTATCTGCCTATATTGCTCAGCTTTTGAAAGGTTACACTGTACAGTTTTCAAATGGGATTGTATTTTTACAGAAATGAATAAATCCTACTTGTAGTTTACTTGTATATCAGAGCTGTGGTTGTATTAAGACCACCTGAACCTTATAGCACCTACTATAATCAGCCGTGCAGTTCTTCACGATAAGATGTCAAAGAAAAATGTAATCCCCATTCAGCAGGATACGTTCCTTTCATCCGCGTATCCGAACGCTGCCTTAACGGCGGGAACATAGCTTATTAGCGAGCGTTACAACAAAAAATAAAAAGTTACAAGTCAATCAAACGTTGTCTCTGGTGTGTCATCTGCGCGGCGCGCCGCTCGCCTTATACGGTCAAACGTTTGATAGATGAACCGTCGTCAGCTTTGACTCCCTCACGTCCGCAACTATAACATATAAATAACATTTTTATATAAAAATATCAAAGGCTTCCTCTCTAATACTTCCAATCTAATCACGTAGAAGTTTTTATTGGACTATGTTTTGCCTCATCGTATATAATTGATTGATCTCCAGTACCGAGTATTAGATTTAAAATAAGTCAATTTATATCCAATGCGAGGGATAGATGAAGAAGACTGCGACGTTTTATGTCTGGCCGTATGTTAGTTTGAGATTGAAGAGGTCTCTTAGTAAGGTATAAGGATCGTCTCAGTTTTAAGTAGACTATTCCATAAATCTATATAAAATACGTCCGCTTCATAGTGTGAACGTCTAATACATTTTTATAAGTCAACAATAGATTCTGAGGCCTGTCAAGTCCCCTTATAATTTGACGTTGTGGAAAATAAAAGGGAGTTAACTGAAAACCTTTTATGGAGTAACTACCTTTCCATTAAAATTGTCATCCATCTTACTCTATTTCTTTTATAATAATATAGCATGGTTTATCTGCAAAACTACGATTATTTTAGGTGTCAGACAAATGAGTGAGTAAAACTACAAGTCAGCCTCAAATTGATCATTTATTTCTAAGAAAACAGGACACGGTAGTTTCGAGAATTCCCTGAAAAAATAAAGGCAAAAAAGAACTTTGGTTAGTCGTGACCGCGATCGAGTAATTTGGTTTGCAGGCGGCGTGTTCCCTCGTCGCCGACAGGTGAATGCGCGACGCGGCGCTAGTGTCGCAAGTCCCGGCCGATACTTCACCCACAATTAGCGGATGCGTTCGGATACCAATTAAACGGACACGGCGACAAGTCCTGCGCCTTCGCTCTGGTTAGAAAAAAAAAAGTGCCAGAGACTTAGCGTTCTTGGTTCAAATTAAAACATTGCGGTGGAAATTCGTATTCTATTTCCGAATGGCATTTCGGTATTTTTTTTAGAAAATATTTTTAAGGAATAATGATCAAGGAAGGGAAGAGAAAGGAAGAGTAAATAAAGATTAATAATACCGAAATACTGTCTACTTATCATTCCTAAAAATATTTGCTAAACTCACCTTTTAGTAAAGGTTCATAATATAATTAAACTTCAAACATAATTTTGGCGAATTCGATTCTATTTCATTCAGTTGTTATTTTTTCATGGTTAACCTATTTTTTATTTCGTTGTTTTGAGGTTAGCCTTCCCTTAAAATAGCCATCTGAATAGTTATTTTCAGTAAATGGTTGTGTAACCAACCACATCACATCACCCTATGCCTTTTTTTTTTTTTTTGGCGGGAGGGAAATCATCAAATAACCCCTCCCGCTCTCGGGCAGAGAGGAAGGGAGTGTCAGATTTCTACTGACTAAAAACCACCCATGTTCCTTCTTAGCCCTTTGTGTTCCGAGGCTGCGGTATCTCTTTCAAACAGTCCCGCAGCCCCGACGGGATCACCCTATGCCTAAGTTCTTCATTGTAATGATACCTGCAATTGGTTTGGTGTAGGTATTACCGCGCTCACTGGCGGTCAACCACATCAACTTTATGACTGATTGTATAGGGGTGAAAAGTGGTAGACCGTTAGTGACCTCGCTAGTTCCAACATAATAAAGACTAATTTTTCTATAATACCTATCTAACAGTTTTTTTTTCTTTCAGGGCGAAGACCGATATAACGAAGCCGAGGCCAGGTGCGTTATTTTTAATTTATTTTTTCTTTTTAATAGATTTTTGTCTTATGAATTATGCCTGCTCTGTTGGTTTTTCCAAAAAAGCATTTGATGTTTGGAAGACCAATCAAAGACGCGTTTGCCACATCGATCGACTCAAAACTGGCGTTTATTATTAGACTCAATCTCTGCTAGTGTATAAAACTCAAATGCTGGCTTACCTACATCAATATTTAATTTCGACAAACCCGCCACACTGTTCCAACCACTGCAACTCCTGAAAGTCAGAATCAACAGTGGCGAGCACCAGAAAAGAATCGAGACAATGACGCTCGATGGAACCCAGAGAAACAATCTAACTGTTTTGGATCACGCAACGGAATTAATCAGAAAAGAATAGCAGAGGAGTAGGAAAAAAATATGTATTTTCTCCGCAGGGTTAAACAGACGTGTACCTTATTTTCCCCCGCATTACGCTAGTTATGTTTAAATCCCATGTACCTAATACATGGTGAGCCTATTGCCATCCACCGGAGACGGCGGCGGTCGAAAGGTTGGAATTGCGCCACAACATCAACTTTAAGTCATTTGTGGTACGTATTCCAACCCAACATCTCCAGACCTGTTTGCAGGAAGACTTTTGGCCGAAAGGTGTCGTTTTCCGTCGTTTCCGAGGACGGTTACGCGACACCTCGCAGCGAAACACGACGCCGACATTACGTGTTTAGTTATGGTTAACTGTTTTATATGCATTAGTTTGTTATTATTGTTTTATATTATTGTGTATTTTACCTATGGGCCTTGTTGCCTGAAATAAAATGATTATTATTATTATTATAAATCCAGACTACGTGGAAAATTACTGAAAAATTATATTAAGAATTTAATTTTTATTTACAAAACAGTTAATTCAAGAAACCAAAACAAAACTATCATTTGATATTTGCCCACAGTGTTCAACCAGGCCGACCAAACCAGTCAATGGGCGTTACCCCAATTACCTCAGAAGCCCCAGCTACCTGAGAAAGTGAGCCGAACCCGCTCCAACAGCGTCTCGATGACATCGCCGCCCGTGGCCACCAGGAAGAGGACCTCGTCCGGGATGTTCCAAGTAAGCAACTTATCATAGTCAAAGGTTTTTTTTTTCAGCCCTTCTGTGGTGAAACATCCTCATGGATGTCCTCCGCCTTGGGGCGAGCGGAGGGTTCTGTCAGACTCTAACTGACTAATAACAACCGGTGTCCCCTTCCCACACTTGCACCGGGGATCATAGGAGGAAGTACGTCCTTTGAGTAATTAGCCTCATCACCACTGCTTTCAAAATGGTGGTGGCATGTCCATGTGATGGGTTCCGGCCACCGTAGGCGCGGCCCTGTGGACGGCGAGTGATGGGCTAACTCACCGTCCGTCCGCTTTATGACGACACCGTGTCGAGGACGCGTTCGTGTTCCACGCACAAATCAAAGAGATGTCAGCAAATTGGAAGGGGTCAACGCCTGCCGGGGCGGCGGGACTGTTCCAAAGTGATACCACAAAAGGGCTAACAAGGATCATGGGTGGGTTTTAGTCCGTACATGTCTGACACTCCCGTTTGCTCGGCCCAGAGTGGGATTTGGCGATTTCCCATCCACATAATGAAAAAAAAAAAAAAAAAAAATCGGTCGAGCAGTTCTAATGCAACTAAAAACACCGTGACACGAGATATTTATATATTCGATTATGTATTAGAATAAATACTGTCGTTATGAACTATCACTAACCAACAGACGCGTTCTCTCGCGTCCCGAAGAAACGCCTCAGTGTGGTCTGAGCTTTGTTGAATGATCTCTGCCGTCTTGTATTTCTTATCACAAGAAGAAATTAAAAGTAGGAAACCCAATAATAACATAGCAATTAGTCATAATTGTTTATTGTTACAGGTTTCTAAAATACTGCTGTAGAGCATTTCCAAATATTTAACCAATATATGTTTTTAAACACCTCTCTACCCACCAGGTTGACGATTCGGAACCCCAAGCCAAGAAATCGAGCCCACTTCAGCCATCCCCGAGTCCACCCAACACTCCTCGACCAGGGGCAGACCCCGGTAGAACCAGCGCCGACACTCGAAGACCCAGGGCCGAAACAACGAACGGCCGAAAAAAGACTGACACGGCCGACATTGAGAAAAATCAACCTATTGCTAAGAAAAAAGATGGCACCGAAAAGAAAAAAGAGAAGAATGAGAAGGTGAACGAAAAAGTGGAAGCTAAAAAAGTGGTTGAGGTGTTTGACAGCAAAGCTAAGTCGAAATGTGTGAGTGCGTTCAAGGAGAGCGATAGTTGGGACTGATGGTTTAATCAATAAATAAGCAATGCAATTATAAATAGGTCGATGTTGTATTTTGTTGTTTTATTTATTTATTTTCCTTTAGGATGGTGTTTTCAGGAGAAGCAATCATGGAAGACGACGTTATTTTAAGTGGTTTAGGTTAGGTAAAGGTCATCTATTAGTCTACATTTTTTAATCGACTACTTTCCGAGATACTTCCGAAAAACTCAATAAAAGAACATTTCAAGTTTCATTATTTGTCAAACGTTGTTACGGTTCAGTTTTCAGTTCTCGTCACATAAAGTCAACAATTTTTGCCAAAGGTACCATCTAATGTCAACAGCCAAACAGGCAAAGCCAAGTAGGCAAATAATAATGAGAAATATCTACCGGTCTGCACGCTGCATACATTTTCAACGGACCTAGGAAGAAACTTTATAATATTATAACAAGATATATCATAGGTGAGGACCTGTGATATATCTTGTTATATAAATTTTAAATTTAATTATCTCACACGTGTTAAATAGACTTCCTTGAGACCCTGAAAGCAATGCAAAAAGAGCAACTAAAACCAATAATAAGTTTCTTTATATTTTCAAACATGACCCTAACAATTTGTTCAGCGAAACGTCTTTATCAGATATAGGATAATGCAATCAGTAAATTCCTATGCGCGTATAAACAAACAGAACAGGACATATCCCTTGTTAGACTAATTAAACAATACCAGAATATTCTCAATTCCCACCTAACTTACTCAAGATCGTATTAAATTAACGAAACATTGCAGCATTGTCTTGATATATAATGTTTGAATTGCATGAGAACTAAGCTTGAATTGTAAGCTAAGTCATTAGTAAATTATACATGAACAATAATTTGTATCTGAAATTACATAGTATAAAAAGAAAATTAAAACTAATTTACATAAGGAGAAAAGAAGAAAACACGCTATTACAACAATGCATAAAAAAACCGATAAGAAAATACAACATGTATAGGAATTTCGTTATAGGTCTTCAACAGCATAAAGACACTGATTCAACAGGAACCTTAGGAGCTGATTTTTAAAAGAATTTGAGTAGATAGCGCTTCTTAAATATAGTTTAGGTTAGCTGCCTCGTTAGTCATGTGGTCGCGGCTGCAGCTGCTCAGATCGTGAGAAGAGGCTCCAGGTTTGATTTCCTGGGCAGCCATTGTTATTAATTTTTATTTATTTATGGTGCGAGTTTCTCGTTGCAAGTTGCAAACGTGACAAAGATCGATAGATATAAAAAAGAAAGATACAATTCTCCTTGTTCTGTCATGTACACCATACAAATTGAAGACAACAACCAACCCACGGGTATCGTATTACCCGGTATTAACAGGGATATGGAGTTCTGATAGGCAGTCGCTTCCAGTAAAATGCTCGTGTTCAGCTTCATCCGGTTAGACTGGAAACCGACTCCAACATAGTTGGGAAAACGCTGGGCAGAAAAATTAAATACATATTATTGTGGACACAATAGGATTTAAACTGTCTGCTTGGTTAGGTATGTTTTAAATAAGTAGGTACATAATTTCTAATAATTGCCATTTGCAATAATAACACACATATAAGATACCAACATGAGGTGTCACTATTGTAAAGAGGCATTAGGTAAATTATGTCCAGCACAAGCGAGAACAATAAATCAGGGATGTACCACATGTCTTACATATGACCTTATTAGAATATTTTATCAAATGATAACGTGGAGCTTGTGTACCTATATTCTTTCTTTGTTGACATGAAAAATGTTGCCATTTTTGTAATACTTTTAATTTTATGATGCATTAAATATTTTTATCCACAGATCTGATAATATACTATTGGTCTAAAGTACATAATAATTAGTTTTTTCTTTATTTGCTTAATTTTCAAAAGGGAAGCCGGTAGGAATGGGCTTATAGGCACACCTCAACACTGATTTACATACACCAAATATCTTGGTTTTAAAACAACAAACACAAATCACACATATTAAAACAACAAACACAAATCACACATATTAAAACAACAATCACAAATCACACATATTAAAACAAACAGATCAATAGAATGACGAATCTTCAGTCTTCGATGGGTCGTGGTGGGTAGCCGTCGCCAGCATGTTTGGGATTTCCAAGGGCATTGCATAGCGGGAGGCACATGCCGCTTTGAAACCCCAGCTCTACCGCGACATACTTTGTTATTAACGTTTACATACTTAATAATTAGGTGCCGAGCTGACAATGAACACTTACATCACTATCATCACTACATAGTATAAAACAAAGTCGCTGTCGCTGTCTGTCCGTCCCTAAGTATGCTTAAATCTTTAAAACTACGCAACGCATTTTGAAGCGGTATTTTTTAATAGATAGAATGATTCAAGAGGAAGTTTTTAGTATATAATTTGACAGACATCCACGCGGGTGAAGCCGCAGGCATCAGCTAGTAAATAATAATATATAAGTGATTGTACACTATGAGAGCTACACCTGCCAACAAACTGCTTTACAGTTTTTCAGAAGTAATGTATTTTGTAAAGTTTGAAATTAGAAACTAATAAACGCTTTTTCATGCGGATTTCGCGGTCAACTTACAGCAACAAATTAATGAAAAAACGCGTGGCCAAACTAGGCCAGCATTTTTGCTCGATGAAATAGTCCATCGTCTGCTCAGCACCTCACATACATGGACATATTTTAAGATAGATAAGATAACAAAACAAAAGAAGAAAGCTTGTTTGGAAATAATTGAAGGTGCATCCACTCTGAACTTACTTTTAGTACCTAGCGCAATATTTTGTGTCAATACATTGTGTAAATAAATAAATTTTGCATGAACACTGAGAAGAGCTGAGAAGTTTCTGACAGAAAAAACCCAATAAAAATTTGCCCGAACTGGGAATCGAACCCAGGACCTCAGGCTCACCAGTCGCGATTGCGAACACGGGCCACTAGAACAAGGAGAAAGTCAATCCTTTTTTTTTTTGGGAGTGTGAAATCATCAAATAACCCCTCCCGCTCTTGGGCAGAGCGAAAGGGAGTGTCAGACTTCTACTGACTAAAAACCACCCATGTTCCTTCTTAGCCCTTCATGTCGTGGCCGCGGTATCTCTTGCGAACAACCCGCAGCCCGAGAAAGTCAACCTTACAGTAACTTTTTACTATATGTTGTTACCTGCTAACACTTGCAAACATTGCTCCTCAAAAACTAACTTCAATATGGACGCACCATTACACATAAACATTTCTAACATCAGAACCCAACATCCATTCATTTGATGAACAAGCTCGAGACAGTGTCGTGAACTTGTGATCTACAATACAATGCGAAGGCGGGCCGCATGAAAGTCGCGGCAGCTGAGCTGCTAGCCTGCTGAGCCCTCTTAATTAACAAGCGACATTGTATGGCACAATTAGTGGATAGTGGAATGGTCGCCACAATTGTTAGGTTTTGTTCTAAGCTTGTAATATTGTGGTGGGTATTGGGTCAATTAATGGGTAAGCTTATCCTAAATGGATTGGCTTGGGAATTCGTATAATTGTTTTAGAAAGAGGTTCCAGTGTGTCTCGGGAGCTGATCAAATTATTAATTTAAAACAACAGGGATAAAACATCCGAAAACTATAATTAACTTGGTTTTATTACAAAATGGGGCTGCTTTTGACCTCGATCACGCCTGATGAAAAGCGATGGAGAGGTCTATGATGGAACGAGTGTGCCTAGAAGATGCCTTTTCAGTCTTGCTTTGAAAGCAGACGGCTGAAATGAGGGAGGGAACACATACCGGCAGCGAGTTCCACACTTTGGCTGAGCGCATTATAAACGTGGGGGAGAAGCATTAAGTACTACTCGTCGTGATATCAACGAAGTTTAAGGGATATAATCAATAACAGAATTAAAAACAAAAGTTCTTCTTTTGTAGGTACCTATTATTAATTAAGTTCTCCAAACATAGCTGAGTCTTAAGAATAAGAAACGCAATAGGCCGAAAAACTTATTGTAAAGCAAATAGGAGAAAGCGGGATGAGCTGGACTGCCTTCTCAAAGGATTGGCCTATAAACGCACTAGATCGCGAAAAGTGGAAGGAGGGAAGGGAGGCCTTTGCCCTGCAGTGGGACAAAACAGGCTTATAATAAAGTAAATACACTTAGATATAAATGAAATGAAATTGTAAGAATTGTCATTAAACAATGACAATTCACAGTCATACATACAATTTCCAAACGGAAATTGTATGTATGACTGTAACATGGCAAATCGACGTAGCTTGACAATTTGTTTTAACAGTTAATTTTCCTGGCGGTACAAATTGTAAAAATAAATTGTACAAATTATAACAATGTGCAGATACTATGGTTAAGTACAGGCGCTAACACATCAATTTACTACAATATGTCAAATCTCTTTAATAGAAATTCAACTTTATCGTTAAAGCATAAGGTTCAAGTATGATTGGGGAAATTTGAGTTTCGGGTACCTTGATGTGCTGGCGTGTCTGTACAAGAACTTACAATTTAGACAAGACAACGTAAAACTTAAAAGCAGTGCTTCGTTTCCTTGATGATGACCTTCTAAACGTTGGCAAGGTCCATCATAGCTTGGGACTTAGCAGGCCAGTAAGAATGGCACACCGACCAGACCACCAAGACCCTTGCCGTGATGGACCGTCTTCAGTTTCTGTAGGTCTTCAATCACGTTCATTAAAGGATACTGACCGCCAGTTTCATCGAGACTATACTCACTCAGTTGATCAAACAAGTCCTGTACTGAAATCCGCGTGTCAGAAAGCACCATTTTGGATGGCCAGGTAGATGGCCCGACGACCTTAGAAAGGTCAGATGATGCAGGCCGGGTGTTACAGCATAGTTTGGAGAGGCCATTGTACACCCGTGGACAGCGAGCGGTTGAGTTGATTGCAATAACTTATAGTTGCATCCAGCTTAACCACCGAACCTGAAGGTTGGGCGTGATTGAAAAACCTGTAACCAAAAAAGAAATACTTGATCAGCATTTTTAATTTCAATTATTTTCTTAATTCGACCACACCAGGTTCAAAAACCAAGTGTGGTCGAATTTTGTACTTGATTACTGTTATTTTGCACTTTAAAGCTTAATATTTCACAAACGAATCAAAAAAGTGTTGCAATATTTTTTAAAGACCTATCCAACCACATCCAACACAATGGGCTTCAAAAAAAATCATCTGTACTGGAGATACTCTAAGAAAAATAATTTTCAAAATTTTATTCTACCATTTTGTCGTCGTAATTCATTTGTATACTCATGCCAAATTACAGCTTTCTAGTACAAAGGGTATTTGAGATATAGTGCGGACGGACGGACGGACAGACAGTCGGACATGACGAAACTATAAGGGATCCATATTGACTACAGAACCCTAAAAATGGATAAATTAAACTTAACTGTATGGAGTCTCAACATCATCGATTACTTTACCACCCCCCCGATGCCATTTTTATTAATCAAGCTGGCAACATTGTTAGCATGTAATTTTCTCAACTGACAACCTTTGAAAATCATGCAAATAAAGTTTGAGTATTGAGTATCATTTTCAAACTCACTATTAAATACAATTTACAAATACGTAACAGTTTCTTTTAATCTACTTTTATGAATGTCTTTGCTATTATGTTAAACATAGCCTACAATAAAAAAGAGGAAGTTGCCTCGTTACATGTTTTTATTGCTAATTAAGTGATTGCTGCAGTTTCATAGACGCCATGCAATTGCAAATGGTGGAATGCGCGTCTTATTTAAAACAATTACAGCCTTTGAGTATCCGCAATTGTATAAAATGGTTCGAAAACAATTAATTCGCAGTAATGAGAGATGCGATTACTAATAATTTAATTGTTTTGAATGTGACATTTAGTTATTTCGATTCAAGTATCAATTGAGTGTAACTACTTGATTGCTTAGGACAGCTGATACGAGGAATCAACAAATTCGACATTTAAATGCTTCACAATTATAGAAACTCTAAGTATCACCCTCAGAACCACTGGGTAAGCCCCTGTTATTATCACTGACCTAAGCATAAAGGTTAGGTTATGCCCATTTTCAATAATATAGGGCAACACTAAAAAAATGGCTAAAAATAAACTATCGGATGGCCGATACTCGGCTCAGCCGGAGTGGAAATTCCGATTCAGGGTTTTCTGTGAGAGAAAGCGGACATAATTCGCTAAGTTACACTTTATGCCAATAGTGATGCCTACATTGTGTGAAAAAGCACTCTACGAACCTGTACATCGTTCAGAAACTAGTTAATTTCCGTAAATCGTTCAGAATCTAGCTATTTTTGTGATCTACTAATAGCCGTGATCCAATAACATTCCTACGGTCATAAAACTTAGTAACTCGGATGATAACTACAGAATGGCGTTCATAAAAGAACCAGCTGTTACTAAATTAGCGTTTCAGTGCGCATAGATAGCTTGATTAGTTAGTTCATCATCATTTGCCGGGTTTTCCCCAGCAATGTCGGAGCTTTGTGATGTATAACTTTGTTTGCTGCTTCCAATCAAACGAGGAGTACCTGAATACTTCGATAACACTTGGAAAGGTTGCTTAACTGTCTTCTACAAACCAGTTGCTGGATATTCCGGTACTCCAAAATCAAAATCAAAAGTCATTTATTCAAACTAGGCTGATAATCAGCACTTTTCGAACGTCAAAATTTACTTTACTTTACTCATTTACAAGTGACAGTCCCCCAAAACGCCCACCCTTCGACACTTCCTAGCTCCAGCTTCTAGATCTACAAATGTCATCATCGTCATCATTTTAGCCAAATGACGTCCTCTGCTGGACATAGGCCTTCCCCAGGTGTGGCTACATTGACCAGTCCCGTGCCTCCGCAATAAATTTAAAACGGGAGCAATGACGTGCTTCCCTTTGTAAGGAGGATTTTCGATGTGTAATCCACGGATCGGCCTTGACGTTGCAGATCGAAATGCAGCTATTGAAATCATGCATTACATTCATAAATTGTCAGCCTACAAGTTCATAGCCTCAAGAAAGCAAGAATTAAAATAATACAAACGGTAACTTTTACGCTAGCATTTTGTTGCATATTACATCGTATCTTAGTACTCTCCGTAGGCGTTAGGGTATCTACACACCGGCGATTAATCAAGCTCACATCGTCGGCAGGTGAAGAATGGCTCGCGTGTTGGCCTCAGGCGGCGATTACAGATTGTGCCGCCGCGCCACGTCTAGTCGAACTTGTGCAGGTTACCTTACTACAATCGTAAGATGGTGTTAAACTTTTAAGACTAGCAACTAGGCTTTGTTCTTTTTTGGTCGTTTATTCTGTTTTACTGGGTAGTTGTGAGGCATTCGGGTAAACGGTGGATGTTAAAAGCTTGTTAACATTCTTGAGAGAAAATAGGGTTTAAGATTTTTTTAATTTTTTTTTACTTAAGGTATTTGTATGCACTCTGCAGTATTGGGTTTCAATAGGGATGTTTCCTGACTAAAAAAAATATAATTCTGTTTAGTACGTCAGTTACATTATCGAAAAGTATTGGATACGTGTCTTTTGTTTTCTTAAATAAAAAAAAAAAAATGACGAAGATAAAACGCGTCAAAGATCATGCTTGTGACGTCACTCTCCGGTAAAAAATGTACTGAAATGTGACGTCACATGAGTTGTTGAAGCACTGTATCGTCTACATCTTTTGTTTACGTTAAATAAGAAATAATATGTGTCCAACAATATTTTATAGCGGACTAATTATTTTTTACTGCATGTAATGAAACCTTGTACAGGTCGATGTAGAGCTGTGTAGTAAACTATGCTCTACCTCCTACACCCTGCTCAGTGCCCCAAAATATATATCAACTATCATCGATCATACCAACAAGGTTAAGAGTGAACAAAATGTTAAATTCAGTTTTATCAGCGACATGAAGGAACAGATGCATTTCTCTCTTTGAAAGTTTGACTGGCGTTTGCTAACACTGTTAAACACTTAAGTTTCCGTCATCATTAAAGATAGTTAAAACCATCATCTGCCTAGACTTTTCCTAACTATATTGGGGTCGGCTTCCAGTCTAACCGGATGCAGCTGAATACCAGTATTTTACATGAAGTGACTGTCTAATTGCCTATCTGACCTCCACAACCCAGTTAATACTGGGTAATCCGATACCCCTTGGCAAGACTGGATGTCAGACTTTCAGGTCACTGCCTACCAGTAACGACTGTCAAAGATCTATATATGGCAGCCGGGACCAACAGCTTAACGTGCTTTCCGAGGCACGGAGGAAACTCGGTATGTAATGGGTGATCTGATCACCCATCCACAGACCAACCTACGCAAGCGCGGGTTAATGATCGACCCGAGTGGCAGTTATTATTAAGCCACGAGCTTCTCCATCCAAGAGCTGAAACCATCATCATTTTATCGTAACTTCCTATCAGTATGTAAGTTCTGCTTACATTGCAACATGATTACCATTACATTATACATTTCATTCAGTACCTAGAAATACCAATCTCTAACATACCGATAGGAAATCCTAAAATCTTCCTTAAAAGCCTTATTTAATAAACAAGCAATACAGGAGTCGATACGCAGCGCTATGAAACGCCGCGCACGACTCAAATGTACGATTATTGCTATTGTCGTCGCAATGCCGCCGGCAACGGCGAGTCTGTCTTACGTGTGCAGCCCGCTTTATATGCTTTAGTGGGCCGGATTAATTATTGTTTATGTTATGTATTCAGCTGTAGCGATTTCAAATATGAATACTATTCATTTGCATAATTCATAATGAGTAATTAATATTGTGTTTTCGATTGTGTTGGGCGGTTCTATGGCAGATGAGGTACGATTAGGTTGAAAAATAATCCTTGGACAATTGTGTATTTGGTTCAGCCAATCCGATGTGGACCAGTTGCTAATCAGCTTTTGAAACTAGATACTTCAGTAAAATATCTGTCAGAGTGACTTCTACAATTTGTCCCTTTCGGTTTGAAAGAATCTTAAAAAGCTAAATTCGTAATAATTGATGCGCGTTGATGTCTTTTACTTGAGACACTGAGTCTACAGTAAAGGACATCAACGCGCACGCGCAATTATTCGTTTTTAATTTATTTCAGTACATTATCTGTTCTATTCGTTTTAACTGCACATTTACTGGGAGAATCCTACTCAAGGTTTTTGATTAGATGAGATGAAGCAAAATCAAAAAATCTAAATGAAAATATTTATTTCAAGTAAGCCAGTTACAGGCACATTTGAATAGTCGAACAAATACTAAATAAACTAAGCTACAGCCCCACTCACAAGGCATTCAGGCAAGCTTACTCAAGACAAAGTAAAAGCACCACTGCAGGGACTCAGGCCTCCTCACTAGGAGAGAGATGGGCTATAATCCAGCACGCGGTTCCAGTGCGGTTTGGTATATGTCACATGTCTTCGATTTTTTTGGTTCTATGCCATGCCGGTTTCTTCACGATTACTGATTCCGTTCGAACCCACGACTTACTGTTCGTAAGTCGAGGCCGCCACCACTGGGCCACCGCTGCAACGGGCTTTTACGTTTATTTATTTATTGTGAGCTTGATGAGTCCCGCTGCTGAGCAAAGGCCTCAGTCCCTTCCCGGTTTCCATTTTTCTCGATCTTTGTCTATTTGGGCCCTTTCTTTTTGGAAGAGCCCAGGTCGTCGTGAGATTATAAGTTTGCAGACTTACATTTTGTGGACATAAGTGAGTTTTCTGAACGATCGCATGCCATACTACTATAGCGTTTTATAAGTTACTGAGCTGTGTACATTTTCAATATAACTTATTGAGCTATGTACGTAAAGTCCTAAGTTTTAAAATTGTGTTATCATAGAATTTTGAAAAGGCTTCCGGCTTTGAAAACTCTAATTGCTTAGTTTAACTTACAATAACCAGTATTGCAATTCTAACAATAAAGTATTTGATTGTGTCGATATGGTTTATTTGATTTGGCTATTGTGGGCTGTGAATGTCAAACGAAATTATTTATTTACATAATGCAATTACACAGCTGTCGCTACCACTGATCTTAAAACAATATATTATTGTTACAATAAACCCGCCGGCAGTGCCATTGTCCACCGCAGGAAGCTAATACCACCTTCATTATCCACAAATATAAATCATAAGATTTATATTTCGATGATAAATTCGTCTAAAATAATCCCGTCCGAATCGAATAATGGCTGTCGCATCGTTACTCGCTGCGGGCAAATCGATTCATTCGAATAATAGAAATCGCGAGACGTCGCCCGCGATTCAGTTATCGATAGTTTTGTTATTATACCGAGTGCTGACGGGAAATTGAGTACTGCATCGATTATTCGTTTATAAGTAATGCGACGCTCCGGGCTAAAATAAATAAAGGTGGGTTTTGTTGTTTGTAAATCGATACCGTTTTACCGTATTCGATTATTTATTCATGGAATCGTTATCTGTTATTTCTGGGTTTGTTGATTTAATCGGGAAATAACAGTTTTGTGGCCTCAGGACGATGCAGCGACGGAGGGAAGGTTCGTGTCGATCGTCCCTTTAAGTGATTGCTGCAATTTTCGAAATGGGATGTCTGGACAATGGACAACGACAGATATTAACGGTGTTTGTTGCAAGGTACTACTTTGTGGTGCTTGTCGGGTCACCAGAGGTACACATTTATATTTATTTATAGCTACGGCATAAGGCTTCGTCTACCTGCACCTGCAGAAAATTCTATATATATCTTTTAGTATTACAAAGATTATAGAAAACCTACATTTCCTAAAATCTCCTTCCAGTTATATAGCGGTACTTTCATGAAAATTAAAGTGGGTGAGTAAGATGGGTTTCTAAATAGCAGCCACGGAGTCTGGATTTGTGCCCGCTTGCTGGTAATAGGCTCGCCCCCTATTACATGGGACTTAAATCATGACTGGCGAAATGTGGGTGTACTATTAGGTACTCCTCTGCCTAACCCTTTGAGGATTACAGGCGTGATGTTATGCTATGTGTTTATGAAAGTGATGGGAAATTTGGTTATCGTTCCAATTGTTACCGCCATTTGAAAGTCTATGCTCCTGCTATGTACGCGATTATAATCTATCTATCTTCTATCTATCTATACATATAATAAATCTGTAGAGAAATCGTTTTTGTACATCGAAAATATTTAAAAAAAAAATTGTCAGGGTATTAAAGTATAATCAACAGAACACATTTCCAGCATTTTTGGAATTTTTGTCTGTTTGTCTGTTTCGATGACTAAGCATCACGTCAAATTTACGAAACGAATGTAGGTAACTTTTATACATAAATATTGTGCGTAACTTGGGCTATTACTTAGTCTTTGTTTCATCGTAATCGGTGCTCTCTATCAAAAGATATATGAATTTATAGTTTTCAAGAAGAACTTATCGTTATGGTCAAGAATGAGACAAGCAACGACATCTATTGAACGAATATGGTACTTATTACTAAATGCCTTCACAAGATAACTTTAAAAAAGTTATGATAGCAAAAGGTACGTAGATATAAGTCTAAATGACGCTGCTTTCAAAATCTACATAGCCTAAACCTTATAGTGTTTGATCGCTCTTTTTTAGCAGTTTATCTTCGTCTTCGACAGATGGCGTTATTCATTTGATGTCATTTTCTGAACCGCGATGATAGTAAACATACACACATTATGTTTCGTGAATAGTCAACAAATAAAAATTTACCAATTACACAGTATTAAAATACTATTTTTTTTTTAACTAAATTAAAATTAGATAAAACCCACGACATATTTTTTAATGTACCGTGTGGGAATCGAACCTGCGCAGTGCTACTGTTAATCGTCCAGCCATTGCGCCAACCATGTCGTCATATAGATGTGGTGTGTTGTTAGCCCTATGTGTCGAGGCCGCGGTATCTCTTTCGAACAGCCCGCAGCCCCAACGGGCGTCGGTCCTTGGGGGCCCCTTCAATGTTGCTGACATCTCTTTGAGACGCGCGTGTAACACGAACGCGCCTCCATCGTCATAGGACGGACGAACGATTAACTAGCCCGTTACTCACCGTTCACAGGCCTGCGCCTACGGTGGCCGGAAGCCATCACGTGGCCCTGATGCCCAGAGCGTCTCCCGCGGCGGCTGGGACGAGAGGTTGTCTCCCTCTCACGTTCCGCCACCTCTTTCGCTAGCATTACTGCTTCGCAGAAGGAGGTGGCGGCCATTTCAGATTCGATGTCCCAGATTCGGTACAGGCACCCTTTCGAAACACCCTCTAATCCCCCCTTTTTTTTGTAGTTCGTAAATTATCAAATGACTCATCCCGCTCTGGGCGGAGCAGAAGAAAGTGTCAGACTTCTACTGACTAAAAACCACCCACGTTCCTTATTAGCCCTTTGTGTTTCGGGGCCGTGGTATCTCTTGCGGACAACCCTCAGCCCCGGCAGACGTCCCTTTGGGGCCCCTTAATTGTTGCTGACATATCTTTGAGGCGCGCGTGGAACACGAACGCGCCAACGACAATCTGTCTGCCTGTCGACTATAATGTACCTGTTTCAAATTTCTTCAAGATCCGTTCGGCCGTTCTGACGTGGTTGATTAACAAACACCCATCCATCTAAACTTTAGTATGAGACATAGTCAGTACTTTGCATTACTCTCTTCTTATTTTCTACAGCGTCAGTAAGTTAACGCAGGGCAATGATTAAATGTACTTTTATCTAAGCGACGCGTTTTAGTTTCCGACAAGCACGCGAACGAAGTCGCGGGCACAGCTAGTAAGAAATAATAGTAGTACATCGATAAAATAAGATCCACACTTTACATTTACTGCTTTCTTTATAAGGCATGGGATTGAAATAAGCTGCTAAAAACTAATGAAAATCTTACTGGATGTCGTTAGGAAAATACCAAAGCTGTGAAAGCGGTTACCACCTTGCTTGGAAATAGCTTGGATGAACACGCTTTTATTAGGCTTACCTGTAAATATGTAAAAAAAAATAAAAGTTATATTTGACACACTTCCCTGGGATTCCGATTGAGCTGAAATTTTGTATACTTGTTAAGTTTGGAGGACAATGCGTGGGTAGCACGTGTAATCGTGTATATGTTACACGCATGCAGCTACACGTCATTCTTAATCCAATATAGTGGACTCGCAAAGATCGACTAGTTATTTTTAATGCATTTCCATGATATGGGTATGAAGTGAAAGGGTTTTCTGCGAAGAATACGAGAAATAAAATGACGTCCCTTAAAGCGTTTTAATATGTATTTTATCTGTTTGAAGTTAGAACCGTCAGGCCCTTATTCGTCCTAAGACAAGCTCTTCTGTTTCGCATTGACGCATTAAATTCTATTATCAATGTAATCTAATCCTCAAGATCTTAAAGTAAATGAGCATTTAAAACTAATTGGGTGTTTAGAAACTGTAATCGATTCTGCAGGTTAGTAGTGATTTTTAGTATATTTACCACTCGCTCGTAGAGGCTATTTAAATGCATTTCCTGTACCCAAAATAACACACACCATACACTAATTGGTAAATTCCCGACTAAGGCGAAGCAAAAATAGAAGGTGATGATTTTGATATAGATATCATGTATGTTCATCTGTGTTCAACTTCTAAACTATTTATCATATTTTGACATAAGAGGTATCGTTGAAAGCCTCTTCAGTATCGCTGGTTATAATAATATCACATTCAATTGAATATGGCAGCCTTCTAGAGCACATAAAGACATGAACCAAAAGTATGTTACCTACTGCTTATACGTCTTAAATGATTGAGTTTGTGAACATTATTAGATAAAGCTTTTATCTAAGTGAATACTTGTACTAAAACAGTTAATCCACGAAAGAATTAACAGAACATCACGCCTGTAGTGTAATAGGAGGCGATCCTATTGCAATCAACCGGGCATAAATCCATACTCTGTGGTTGCTACTGAGAAATCCAAAATGGAAAAACCCAATAATACTTTGCCCGATCTAGGAAATCGAACCCAAGCCCTCATGCACAGCAATCGCGCTTACGACCACTACACCACCGAGACAGATCATAAATTCATTCCAACATCTACGAACCAGTTAAACCACACAAACAAAAGCAGATTTCAACGAAAAATCCCCTCTCGCAGCCCAGATACATTGAAACATTAGAAGATTACTCCCCCCTCTGCAGAACCCGTTACATCAGCCATAAATAATGCATCAGATACTACTCGTAATGATAACGAGCATGGCCTTCCAGTTAGCTGATATTATTTAAAACATGGTCGCCATTGTCTGAGTACTAATGGTGTTCTGTTGTGATTGTGGTGGATTGGAGATGCCTGGATGGGTGGGATCTGTATTGATTTGGTAGGGATGGAAAAATTAAAGATTTTCGGCGAGTTTAGAGTGCGTTTTGCTGTGACGATGTAAAATTCTTTATTTTGTAGAATTATCTACAAAATCTTTCACTGGCAGAAAGCTACATTGGTCTTGGGTGCTATAGACTATAAATTATATGTATATCATGCATATATTAGCCGCGCTATCACTATTTTTGCGGACACAGTCGCGGGCGAAGTGCTAGTATGAATATAATGTCTATAATTCTCGGTAGACAATAAATCTTTAAATGAACAGATACCGGACAAGCAGCGGTAAGTCTAATTCTGAAAATTATTTTAATTTAATATTGGGATGGGAGGGGCCTGCAGTGAGGTTAACTTTGTAATCACATTTTTTTCCATCCCCCTTTCTAGAAAGCTTTTGAGGCCTTCTTTTTCCTATTTGAAAATTTTCTATTTCCATGCATAAACATTGTAGCATTATTTACAAAGTTACTCTCAAATCAAACTGTTGTTCAAAAAGCTAGTTATTAATATAAATCAGTTGTTTGCCCGCAGCGACTCGACCTTAGTTCCTGTGTGGTACACCGTCCGCGTCGGCCTAGGAAGCAGGTGTGCTCCGCTCTGTTATCTATGGCCACATCGCAAGAAGAACCGGGGAACGAGCTATTTTATCTATGGTTCCTGCTTTACAGCTAAGGGGTAAATTGATGGATGTAAGATGGTATTTTATATGTTGAAAATTCACTTTAGTTTTACTGATTTTTGATTAAATTAGATTTCTAAGGTAAGGTTTTATAATACAAGCCTATAATACACATATCTTCCAGTGGTAGCGAATCAATAAGCAAATCATGCTTATTTAGAGCAGTACAGTATTTCACAAGTGATTTTGCCTTGTGACTCGGATTATACCTGAATCATTCAAAAGTACCTTTTTTTTTATGGTGGGTGGAAAATCATCAAATAACCCCTCCCGCTCTTGGGCAGAGCGGAAGGGAGTGTCAGACTTCTACTGACTAAAAACCACCCATGTTCCTTCTTAGCCCTTCATACCGAGGCCGCGGTATCTCTTGCGAACAACCCGCAGCCCATTCAAAAGTACCTCAAATGGTCTAATATAAATTAATGCTCTGAGTTTGAGTTTTAAGTTCAGATGTTATAGAAAGAAGACACAATTAGCACATGTATACGAAATATGTGCAGTTGATTTAAACAACGAGATAAGGAGTAAATATACAAGCTATTTAACAGTAAACAATTGTGCTTTTTAATTGTTTATCTTACATTTGTACACTTTTCTTTCATTCATCTACAAACCAATCTCTCATCGTTCTGTCATTGCAAGAAAACAACAACCAAACCATTGTACACATCAACTGACAATGCCAATCCAATCGTGAGCTTAAACAAAAGGGGTCTTAAACAAACAGTAATATGGAGGGGGGAAGGGGGGACTGGACAAAGTAGCACCCACATTCAAAAGCTCAATTGATTCTTGTACAGTGTACAGTCAGCTAGGATTTATTGTCCGGTTTCATTCCGATTTCCGAGCCGTCTTTTGTTCGCGATGGGCTGGTCACGACTCCGGAGGAATTTCTAATACGTCGAACGGCTTGATTTTATTTCTATCTATTAATCTGATAGGTTTTTCCGTGAGTCGTGGATTTGTTGGTGGCTTGCATAATGTGGTGCAGGTGGATTTTGAAATGTGTTTAGGGTTGTATCGTTTTATTAAAGGAATAAAAAGAGGTAATTTAAAAAAAGAAACGTTGGATAGACTGTGTGAAGGATGATAATAATATGACTAGAAAGAAGTGACTGCTGAGATGACGAGTAATAGACAAGTATGTATTTAAAAAAAAGAACTGCATTGGCCACAAATAAATTGAGACAAGGGCAAGAAAATGATGATGAAATAGTGATAGTGTTCGAATTTCAAGCTTCTTGTATCGATGACTTTTCTTATCAGCCAGCAGACTAAATTTGACAGGAATAGTACAGAGCTCTAAGGAACTTTTTAACAAACTTCAAAATGGAGGATGTTCTCAATTCGTCGGAATCTTTTTTTTTTCAGTAAAAGCGTTTGTGATAGTTTCCTGTGTGGAACCATGTAGCTAACTTAGTGTAGACAGCTTGGATATTAAGGGCTTTGCTAAAGTGAATTTGAACTAACCGTTCACGAGCTTAGGTGAGGCACCTGGTGATGCGCCTTGCATCAAAAGTCACTAGTTTCGTTTGCTTGAGTTCTGACATCGCGTGACACATTGCGCGCCTGTGTGTCACGGCATGCGGTTTTTTATTAATGTTTCATTTGTGTCCTCTACAGACACTGTCGGAACACAAGTGTCGCTTTAACACGTACCACTTTGACAAGCGGTTAAAGACAAATAGTTGACTGCTGCGATCCCCACATGGAACAAATATTTGTATAGCCTACAGATAGTTGTTCCGGGTCTGGGTGTTTGTGTATGTAAGTTTAAATGGCTGTGAACGCACCCACGATACAGGAGAAATTACCAGTGTGGGGAAATGTTGTCAAAAACATTTAGTTTTATTTTTATTTATTTTATTTATTTATTTTTAATTAGACCTTATTTCGCGACGTCCGAACATCCGTCTACTGACCGAATATATTTAAAAATGGAACAGATTTTTGTGAAATTACCTGCCAAGTAAATTAACAGAAACTTAATCGTAGGTGGTGAAACAGGCCGCTATACCGTTATAGAACAGACCGGTACTTTTTAATGTCAAAAACAAAACTTAGAAGCTACAGTCTCAACGTGTAGTATTTTAGTTGTCTATTCCAAAGTGTATATCCCTATGGAGAAGAATGGTCAAGAAACTCCACGGACACTAGGAGAGAGTCGTCTTTCCCTAACACTCTCGTTTTGACACATAAATAGTAAAAGAAAACGACCTAAAACAAACAGTCCCTTTAGTGGACCACTGGCATTCATCATGAGCTCAAGACTTCAACGATCTGTAAAATCTATCTATCTGTATATATAAAAGGCAAAGCTGATTGACTGAGGATCAACGCATACGCCAAACCCTTAGGGCTAGAAGCTTAAAATTTCGCACACGTATTCCTCTTATGACGTAGGCATTAATTAAGGAAGAATTTTTCAGAATTCAACCCCCAAGGGGGTGAAAAACCCGTCAGGGCTGCAGGTTGTTCGAAAGAGATACCGCGGCCTCGACACAAAGGGATAAGAAGTAATATGGGTGGTTTTTAGTAAGTTGAAGTCTGACACTCCCTTCCTCTCTGCCGAAGAGCGGGAGGGGTTATTTGATGATTTCGAACGCCCCCACAAAAAAAAAGTGAGTGAAAGAGCAAAGTTTGCATGGGAAATCGTCAAATTTTTGCAGTTTAACCGACATCCACGCGGGTGAAGCCGCGGGCACAAGCTAGTCACTAATAATCGTACACTAGAAGATATTCCAGTACACAATTCAATTCAATTCATTAATTCACTTACAATTTTTACATTGTGTCTGAATTTCTATAACTAAATATACACTAAAAATCATACATGCAATCCGTATTTAAATCAGCACAATTTACCAAATATATATACCAAATTGAATGTCGACTCATATTTAAAGCATCATCATTATCCAAATTAAATTAAAATCAGAAAAATACAAAAAACATATAAAATATAAACGCTCATCCTTCTTCGTTCCCAGGAAATAACGCAGCAAAACACAATACCAATAACAACAGTCACCAACCTCATTTCCTACTTAAATCTCGTGGCTTGTCGGATAAGAACAACATAAATACTCCAAATACGAGAGAACACATCATTGTGTGGCTAAAGATGAGCATGGCTACCATATCCAGTGGGTATCGTGGCGCAGTGCCGTGTTTCCAGCACAATGCGGGCGTTGAGTATTTCATAAGTGCGTTTACATCGCACTAGAATTAAGGTGGGATTTGTAGGGATAGGTAAAGTGGGGTTCATTTTTATTTTTGAGAATTTCCCAGTTCAAACTAGGCGGTTGCCGACTGCTAATCCTGTGGGTACCTGATTGTAAGGCCTCTCGCCAACCCGTCGGGGCTGCGGGTTGTTCGCAAGAGATACCGCGGCCTCGACATGTACGGCTAGAAGGAACATGGGTGGTTTTTAGTCAGTAGAAGTCTGACAATCCCTTTCGCTCTACCCAAGAGCGGGAAAGGTTATTTGAGGATTTTCCACTCGCCAAAAAAAAAAGGCCTCTAGCCAAGTTTCTCTGGTCAGATGAAGTGTTATTGAATTTTTCCATTATGAAGTTCTCGGTAACAGTCCGGGGTTTGTCTGAATTTGTGGCCGGTTGATTTGATGGCAATAGTTTCGCCACTATACACATGGAATTTAAAGTTAACCTAGTGAAATGTGGGTGTACTAGAGTAACATCTATGCCTTCGGGGAAATACTAAGATCTTAATTCTTCCCGTCAGGGCTGCGGGTTGTTCGAAAGAGATACCGCGGCCGCGACACAAAGGGCCAAGAAGGAACATGGGTGGTTTTTAGTCAGTAGAAGTCCGACAATCCCTACCGCTCTGCCTAGAGCGGGAGGAGTCACTTGACGATTTCCCACCCAACAAAAAAAAAGGTCTTAATTCTTAAGCCGTCATTGATTCTTCCATTAATCCTGCGAAAGTTTAGTAATCGTTTTTTCTCTTTCGTCTGTGACTTTGGGGCAGGAGCTTATTCTCATGACATAGGATTGCAGTTCGAACTCACAACTGCATATCCTTTCAATCTAATCATCATCTACTTAGCCTTTTCCCATCTATGTCGGGGTCTGGTTCCAGTTTAACCGGATGCAGCCGTATACCAGTATTTTACATGCAGCGTTTGCCTATCTGACCTCCACAACCCCGATAGTTATCATGGAACTGTGTAGGTAATACGATACCTCTTGGAAGAACTGATTGTCAGTTTCAAACCACTGGCACTGACTACCTGTAACGACTGTCAAAGAACTACAAATGGCAGTCGGGACCAACAACTTTACGTGCTTTCCAAGGCAAGGAAGAAACTCGGTATGTAATGGGTGGTCACCCGTCTACGGACAAATCTAGGCAAGCATGGCTTAACTTAAAGATTGACCCAAGTGGCTATTTATTATTTAGCCATGAGCTCGTCTCAATCCAACCTAATGAAAGTCGTAATTCGCGTCCATGATCTCAGCAATGTATTGTATAATATGCATAATGGCAGCGAGCAGTATTTCATACATGCGGGCAAGACACGCGCTCACATGGTACAGGAATTAAGCTAAAATTCAATTTTCGAGTAGCGACAGAGTGAAAATCTTTCATTGTAATTATAACATTTGAACATATTTGCTCGTTCTTTGGCGTGATTCCAGAGGGTGACTTAGTATATTGTCCACTGTGTAACATGTGCTTCTACCCAGACCCGTTACTCGGGACTGGACTTTTAGCAATTTACGACTACTTTTGTTAGCTTGGGTCTTACTTGTTAGTTTTAACAGGTAAGACCCAAGCTTTTTTTTATTAATTAACACATACAGTAGTTTTACTGTATGTGTTAATTAATAAAAAAAAGCGTTTAATAATTAAACACGCGTAAAGACTCGAATTCAGAGATATGATTCAATTCTTAAAAAAGTAAAAGAAATAAATGTTACACGAGTTTTTTTCATATATTATAATATTTTTTAATGTTCCGCGCAGTCGTCAAATAAACTCTGGATCCCTGTACAGAAGTGGAGTGTTAATCGCAATCAAATCGTAAAATTAATTAGGTTAAAAAAATAAAAATCAGTATCCCTTTAGTCGACCATTGGCAACCACGATGAGCACAACACTTTCGAAAAATGACTAATAATCCTAGTCAGTGTCTATCTTTTCTGCAGCCAGTACGGTCAGCACAAAAGCCTGAGCGCGGGGGCGTCGTGCCCACGCGACACGTCCCTAATTAACCGGCACAATTAACTGCACAGCGCGCTGCGTAATTGTGTTGCTGACTGTACCAGCCCGACACTGTTCGTGGCCGGTATTGTTGTAAGGAAGTAATTGTTTTCGTTTTTGGTTGAGCTTTGGTTAAGAATTTTAGATGGAAGGTGATCTGGTTGTCTCCTGCGAGGGTTGGTTCGAAGAGGCATGGGAATAGAGCGATTGGAAGGAATTGGAGGAGGCCTTTGCCTTGCACTGGGACAGGACAGGCTATTAAAAAAAAGTGATCGATAAAAGATTGATGGAGAAAAGGAAACGCAAGGGTTCGCTTACTTCTCGTCGGGGCTGCGGGTTGTCCCGTCGGGGCTGCGGGTTGTCCCGTCGGGGCTGCGGGTTGTCCCGTCGGGGCTGCGGGTTGTCCCGTCGGGGCTGCAGGTTGTCCCGTCGGGGCTGCGGATTGTCCCGTCGGGGCTGCAGGTTGTCCCGTCGGGGCTGCGGGTTGTTCGTAAGAGATACCGCGGCCTCGACATGAAGGGCTAAGAAGGAACATGGGTGGTTTTTAATTAGTAGAAGGGGTTATTCGATGATTTTCCACCCGCCAAAAATAAAAAAGGTTCGCTTAGTTACTCTTTTCTCAATTATGTTAGGGTTGGATTCAATTTAACAAGATTCAGCTGAATTTGAGTATTTTACGTGGATCTACTCCACAATCCAGTTACTAGGTATTACAATACTCCTAGGTAAGACTGGTTGTAAGACTTTCGGGCCCCAGACATTTCGGAAACTGGGTCGTGGTGTACTAGGGAGTGTCACCCATCTGTGAACCAACCCGGATAAGTGTGGTTTAACGGGGGGTCGGGCTAGGTGCACTTTTCACAAATTTTAACTAAGCTTTCGAAGTTTAGTCCGTCGCAATTATGAACATCCTCAATATACTTTCTTGAATCATATTTTTTAACTTTAGGAATTTGGCCTAAAATTGCCGCTTTAGCATAATACACATCGGTCATCATCTGTCTAGAATTGGATGCAGCTGAGTACCAGTATTTTACATGGAGCGACTGCCTATCTGACCTCCACATCCCAGTTAATACTAGGTAATACGATACTCTTTGGTGAGACTGGATGTCAGAATTTCAGGTCACAGGACTACCTGTAATAATAATTAATATGGCAGCCGGGACCAACAGCTTAACGTGCTTTCCGAGGCACGGAGGAAACTCGGTATGTCGGGCGGTCACCCATCCACAGACCGACCTCGGCAAGCATAGCTTTACCTAAAGGTCGACCCGAGTGGCAGTTCTTATTAAGCCACGAGCTCCTCCACACATCGGTATTATTTTAAATTTATTTATATCAAAGTTGAGTCTGACACTTCATTGCGAAGGGTCGACCAAGCATCCACATCATTCATCATCATCATCATCCACAGCCCGAACTCACCCACTGCTGGGTATAGGCCTCTCTTTTCTTGTGCCAATCTCCACGGTCCTGTGCAATCCTCATCCAGGTTTTGCCCCCGATGGCAACTATGTCGTCTGCCCATCTTGCCGCCGGACGACCCACACTTCTTTTGCCAGTTCTTGGACGCCATTCGGTGACAGCCCTAGTCCACCTGTCATCACTGCGCCTTGCTAGGTGTCCTGCCCAACTCCATTTGAGTTCCGTAACGCGATTCCCAATATCGAAAACTTTTGTGCGTCTTCGGATTTCGACGTTAGGAACTCGATCTATTAGTTTTATGCCGAGCATGGAACGCTCCACATCATTAGTTCCTTTAAATTAGACTAGCTTTAAAATCCATGCCTTGTTTGCACATAGTTAATAGACCTGGCTTCTCCCTGGGGGTGCGAGGAGTACCAATTATAACTAACGAGGACGTGAACTGATGCTGTTGGTTTATATCGACCATTTGTAATAGCTAGGTCGTAATCGATCCCTTATTACAAGCCCGGTTTATGAAGTCAATATTTCTTATGAATTTTGACATATGGATTTAATATTAACAAAAGTCTCGGTTGCTTAAAACTTAGATAATGGCTGATTACCGCATTCACTGACTGACTGCATCGTTGGTCAAGTGGTTGCAAGTGCGACTGCTGAGCATGAGGTTCTGGGTTCGATTCCTCGGTCGGACAATGTGTTATTGGTTGTTTCCTTCAGGAATTTCTCAGTAGCAGTCACGTAGTCTGAATTAGTGCTCGGCTGGTGGCAATAGGCTCCGCCCCGTAATGTGGGACTTAAAAAACATATCTACGAAATGTTGGTGTACTGTTAGGTACACCTCTGTCTAACCCTTCGGGATTACAGGCGTGATGTTATGTTATGTTTCATCTAAAGCTTAATAGCTTTAGATGAAAGCTAGGCAGATCATGATGTGTGTACATGAAAACATTCCGAATCCGTTTAAAATCAGTTGAATCCAAGTTCACCATCAGCAAAATCCCACACCAGTTAGTTCAGGAAGCGCACCCACACCATTTATGGCATCTCCAAAGACAACTAACATCTGGTAAACGTATCATTACAAACACTTAATTGGTTAGCCGACGCGGACGCTCAAATCAATCAATGTGTCACCGTCTGGTGACGTTGACGCGGCTCGTTAGCCCCGCCCACATGCGCACGCGACGCGCCGTCGGCTTCACGTGTTAATATTGTGCCTTTGATTGGAAGGGTGACACTGAGGTGTCAGTGGTATCAAGGGATAATTACTTGCACTTACTGGAAGTGTTTTCTGTCTTGAAATTCAAGTGTTAAAGGTGCGACTAAAATATAGAAACACTTAAAACAAATGAATGCCTTGCACACGGTTTTATTTAGTTTCACCTGGCCAGTTGTGTGAATGTAATCGAATCGTAAATGTTATTAATTTTTTTCCTAAAACTGGTGGTAATATCAAGCCAGGAGCGTATTTAGAAATTTGGCGCCCCAGGCCAATAAGTTTTGCTGCCCCAGAAGTCAAGAAAAAAACGTTTAAAAAAAAAATTGTTTTCGATTTTTTTTTCTAAAGCATACTCTATTATTTGCTACAGACGAGATCAATGAGTCGTAGAGCTTGGAAACTACCTCAACGTCTGTGTCGGTCGACCCCAGTGTTGTGGCGTGCATTTTTGCCGCCGAGTGCCCATCCTAATTTTGCCACCCCCTCTATTTTCACCATTAGCCAAGAAAACTAGCTAAAAGTCAAAACACTTTTTTTATTATTTGAAAATGTTACGTTGAGTTTATTTTGAAAGTCAAAACAATTTTTTGATTGCCTTCTTATTCTTATTCTTAATATAGCTAATAGTTCCGAAAATTAACGAAAACAGCGAACGAGATCAAACAGTTTTAACACGTCGTCGGATAAATTACATTTTGCTTTAACAATTCATTCAGGGTGTAAACGAACCCTACACGAAGTCATCAACCAAGCAGTATGAAAGAGTGCTTCACTGAGTTTTACCTAAAAATGTGATTTTTCACCCCAAAAAAAAGTCGTTTCCCAGCAATAATTTTTGCGAAGGGGTTCGTTTGATGTCTACTCGTACCTACATCAAACGAAAAATCACATTTTTTTCATTCACATTTTTGGGGTGAAAAATCACATTTTTAGGTAAAATTCAGTGAAGCACTCTTAAAACATTGTGCTAGTGGATGTTTTGAATAGGAAACGGGTCATGGAGGTAATTTAAGTAAAGTTATGACTTTATAACTTGAAAAAATAGTATTAAAAAAAACAGCTGTGAAAAATTTGGAATTTGGAAATCCCCAATATCTCCATAAGTAAGGGGTAACAAAAAAATGATCGCAGTGAACAAGAACTGTGAGTGAAGAACAAGTGGCTTTCGGCTTCGTTAAGGGAACTTTAACACCCTTTATAGATAGATAATGTTTTAAGAACTTGTGCATGACTCAGACTTGAGGGCAAATGCAAGAGCGAGCGAAGCGAGCTAAAAAATGTTTTGTTCCCTGCCTCGAAAAAATTAATTGATTATCTTTTTATCATTCAAAAATATATATTTAACTCTATTTAACTACTAACGCATTGAGGGACTGGACAACGAAGAAAACTCGGCGGTAAGAGCGAGCGTAGCGAGCTAGAAAAATTTAGAATTTCAGGTAGGTTAATTTTTTTTTACCGTGAGTAGCAAGCGGTGGGCGGCAGATTAGAAGGAGCGGCATGCGGTAGACCGGAACATACGTAAGGCTAGTTCGAAAAACCGCCCCAGGGTGGCGGCTATAAAAATACGCCTCTGCTTGGTTGTCCTTATTATTACAACGTAGTCGCGGTGACAATAGTAATTATCTGATCTGATAACCATGACCTGTAGTCGACGCCTGGTTTTTAACCGACTTCTTTAATGTTAATTTTGAATTGAGATTGTTAAGAAAATATTATATAAAAAAGGTGAGAAGTTAAAGTGGAATGACGGCCAGAGGCGGCCGGGCGGTTACGCCGCCCCTGGCGTTCGGGCGCCTCGGGCCGTGGTCCGGATGGCCCTAGGGTAAATACGCCCCTGCCCACAGCATTGCTCGGTTAAGAAGACAACCACACTCTAGGCAGACATAAATGAGAGTGGATTATATTATTTTTTTTATTGCCATATTGAATAACGAATAAGTTCCACTCTCGCCGCTATATAAAAACAAATATGTTCTAGGAGGTCTAGAAAGGTGACAACCACTTTTGTAGTTGTTACAGGTAGACAGTGGCCACAATTTGGAAATCTGTATGTCAGATTTCCCTTACAAAGGGATATCGAGTTACCCAGTACTAACTGGGTTTTGGAGGTCAGAGAGGCAGTCACTCCATGTTTTTATTTTGTAAGTTGAATCAAGTTAGAATTAACCTGATTCAACTGATTACTAGAAGTCTCCCCCCACATGGTTGGGAAAAAGGCTAGGCAGATGACTTTGAACAGGGTTGACAAATAAATAAATAAATACATGTTAAAACTAGCTTACTATTGTTAAGGTTTGTTTATTAGCTTCACCTGTAACCAACTGTGTAAAAAACCTTAATAGTTGACCCACTTTCCGATTAAGCTGAAATTTTGCATACATTTGTTGGATGAGTTTGGATGACATTGTATGACTAGCGAGTAACGTCATTCGTAACCAATGTGACAATAATATAATATTTATTATTTATATAACGAAACTATGTATATTTCTTTAATTTGTTCTGCCCATTTCTGCCAGTCAGAAAAGTGCCCATTTTACATGTGTACCCCATAGATGGCACTGTGAGTAATGGCGCCCAACACAGTCGGGAAAATAACTGCAGTTTATGTATGGAGTTTGCAGAATCTGACTGAAATAAATGGTTTAGTTAATAAAATTATATAAAAAGGGAGTATTAATATGAAGAAAAGACTATAAATGCAGTTTCTTTAATTTTCATGTTGATTATGTTCTTATTATAGTTTATTATTGTGTGTAAAACTCAAATAAAATCTAATCGCCATTGCTTATTTTTTAACTTTTCAATTCCTAAGTAAATTGAAGCTGTTGTCTTATATTTGTTTATCTATTAAACATTTTTACGGCTAATGAGAATTAAGCTAAAACGGCAAATTAAATAAAAGCTTGTAAAAAACCATAATAAAATACGTAAAGATGTTCTTGTCTGAAACTGGTCCTGAATTTGAACAAGCTTGTAGAAGTTCCTGTAGTGTAGTGGTTATCACATCTGTCTAACACGCAGAAGGTCTCCGGTTCGATCCCGGGCGGGAACATATATTTTTTTCAACACAATATTTATCTACATTTAATTAATAAGGTATTGTATTAAAGTTAGCTAGATATACTAAACATATCTACAAAATAAATAAACTGACAAGAGCTGGTAACGTGCGCTTCGTATTGCAACACTTAGCCAAGGAAAAAGTCATCCCTTGGGTCACAGGAAGTGTCAACAAGGCGTATTAATCAAAATTTATTATTGACTAGCTTTCGCCCGCGGCTGCGCCCACGTGAAAATGTCGATTTTCCATGCAAGCGTTCATTCCCTATTTAACTTCAATCCTTAGGGGTTAAATTTCGGAAAATTCTTCAGTATTCCTTGTCTACATTATAAAGGGAACCTCTGTGCAAAATTACGGCTTTCTAGGTCCAAGGGCTGGGCGTTCACGACTCAGTCAGTCAGGATTTTTCTCTTTATTTATACAGATTGGCATTTCAGTGTCACTCATGGACTGAGTTACAGTACCCGGCGATAAATATTGCACATCGATCTTTGGAAAGAGACAATCAGTTAATTTCGGCTTCGTAGAGCGTTATCTCTGTCGCACGAAATACAAACAGTCCGGTATATTATATTAAACAATTATTGTTTGCTTCTTTTGATAATTCTTTTTATTCTTTGTATATAATACACCAATTTCAAACAGTCGATGTGCAATATTTATCGCGGGGTACTGTAATGTTATTTAACTCAGTTCATGAGTCCAGGATATATCCTCAACCATTCACCTGCTCTACCAACCTCCTATATATAGCAATTTACCTCTCATGCATTGATTACCGCAGTTCCCTACAGCATAGTTCGTTACGGGCGATATGGCAATCAGACCCTGCTTTGTGGGGTTCCCTTATCTGATACATAGTAAACTTCATAAATATTGTAGGGAATAGATACCTTAATTAAATTAGGAAAGCGTCATAATCATTTGGACGGCAGATGGCGACGGTATTCTGGTTTGATTGCGTTGGACTGTATCTGTTTGGATAGGCGGTATTAATTATCACGTGTTTTTTGATTAAAAGCATGTAATAGGGATGTTTGACTAAAAAAATATTGTTTAGTCCGTCAGGTAGATTATCGAACAATAATTATATTGGATACGTGTTTTTTGTTTTGTCAAACTAATAAAAAATTACGAAGATAAAACGCGTCAAAGATCATGGGGTTTGTGACGTCACTTTCCGGTAAAAAACGTAAAGAAATGTGACGTCACACGTCTTCATTTATTGGTTACGTCAAAAAAGAAAAAAAAATTGCCCAAATTTTTTTGGAAATCTATCTGACGGACTAATTACATTTTTTGTCAACTACCCTATTGGTGGTTAACTGTACTTGTTTGTTTTTAAGATTTTTGAAAAAAAAAATGTTTTATTGAAATATTTTTTTATCATTTTGTTTTGACCTGTGTGATTCTAATAAATACTTTTGCTTTATTTTCGTTTTTAGAGAACTATGTTAAACCTACTTTCTGTCGTCCATTTTATGACCACTGCTATCAAAACGGTGAAGGTCATAATTGTGCAGAAGCTGGGATGATCCAGAATTCTAGAACAAAGTCCTTGAAGCCATTAACTGGATTACTTTTCCATCTACCTGTGCCCTCGGAGTGAAAACATTAAAAGCTGATTATGATATAGTGGCTTTGCCAAAATTGACTACAGCGCCATCTATGACAACAATGAAGAACGATCCTGCGTGCAGTAACAGAAACCTACAATAGCTGACGGGCAGTAGCCCACTAGATATAACACCCGTTTAGTCGGAGGAACCTCCCTTTTCTATCACCGTCAGCGTATAATGTTCCCACTGCAGGGACTCAGGCCTCTCTAGGATAGGGACAGGCTATAATCCACCACGCGAGCCCGTGCGGGTTGGTAGATGTCACATGAGACATGCTGGTTTCCTCACGATGTTTTCCTTCGCCGTTTTGAGAGCAGAGGTGATGAAATATACACAAAGTAATGCGCCTGCCTGGGTTCGAACCCACGACTTACTGTTCGTAAGTCGGGGTCGCCACCACTGGGCCACCGCTGCTCCCTTTTTTATATGGAGATGAAGAACTTTACACCCGGTTTTCCATACCCTATAGATGATATTAATTGAACTCAGTCTAGTTTCGAATGAAAATCAATTGTTCGATGACATAAACGATTGATATGATCAATTTCTATTTTTTTTTTATGACTGCTTCGTTGGTCTAGTGGTCGCAAGCGCGCCTGCTGTGCATGAGGTCCTGGGTTCGATTCCCGGGTCCGGCAAAGTGTTATTGGCTTTATCCATCAGGAATTTATCAGTAACAGCCACGGAGTCTGGATTTGTGCCCCGTTGATGGCAATAGGCTCGCCCCCTATTACATGGGACTTAAACATAACTGGCGAAATGTGGGTGTACTATATTAGGTACAGAGGTAATAATCTATTCTATACATATAATAAATCTGTAGAGAAATCGTTTTTGTACATCGAAAATATTTAAAAAAAAAATTGTCAGGGTATTAAAGTATAACCAACAGAACACATTTCCAGCATTTTTGGAATTTTTGTCTGTTTGTCTGTTTGTCTGTTTCGATGACTAAGCATCACGTCAAATTTACGAAACGAATGTAGGTAACTTTTATACATAAATATTGTGCGTAACTTGGGCTATTACTTAGTCTTTGTTTCATCGTAATCGGTGCTCTCTATCAAAAGATATATGAATTTATAGTTTTCAAGAAGAACTTATCGTTATGGTCAAGAATGAGACAAGCAACGACATCTATTGAACGAATATGGTACTTATTACTAAAAGCCTTCACAAGATAACTTTAAAAAAGTTATGATAGCAAAAGGTACGTAGATATAAGTCTAAATGACGCTGCTTTCAAAATCTACATAGCCTAAACCTTATAGTGTTTGATCGCTCTTTTTTAGCAGTTTATCTTCGTCTTCGACAGATGGCGTTATTCATTTGATGTCATTTTCTGAACCGCGGTGATAGTAAACATACACACTGAATAGTCAACAAATAAAAATTTACTAATTACACAGTATTAAAATACTATTTTTTTTAAACTAAATTAAAATTAGATAAAACCCAAGACATATTTTTGTTTTGTACCGTGTGGGAATCGAACCTGCGACACGCAGTGCTACTGTTAATCGTCCAGCCATTGCGCCAACCATGTCGTCATATAGATGTGGTGTGTTGTTAGCCCTATGTGTCGAGGCCGCGATATCTCTTTCGAACAACCCCCAGCCTCAACGGGCGTCGGTGCTTGGGGGCCCTTAAATGTTGCTGACATCTCTTTGAGACGCGCGTGGAACATGAACGCGCCTCCATCGTCATAGGACGGACGAACGATTAACTAGCCCGTTCCTCACCGTTCACAGGCCCGCGCCTACGGTGGCCGGAAGCCATCACGTGGCCCCTGATGCCCGGAGCGTCTCCCGCGGCGGCTGGGACGAGAGGTTGTCTCCCTCTCACGTTCCGCCACCTCTTTCGCTAGCATTACTGCTTCGCAGAAGGAGGTGGCGGCCATTTCAGATTCGATGTCCCAGATTCGGTACAGGTACCCTCTCGAAACACCCTCTAATCCCCCCTTTATTTTGTGGTTCGTAAATTATCAAATGACTCATCCCGCTCTGGGCGGAGCGGAAGAAAGTGTCAGACTTCTACTGACTAAAAACCACCCACGTTCCTTCTTAGCCCTTTGTGTTTCGGGGCCATGGTATCTCTTGCGGACAACCCTCAGCCCCGGCAGACGTCCCTTTGGGGCCCCTTAATTGTTGCTGACATATCTTTGAGGCGCGCGTGGAACACGAACGCGCCAACGACAATCTGTCTGCCTGTATAATGTACCTGTTTCAAATTTCTTCAAGATCCGTTCGGCCGTTCTGACGTGGTTGATTAACAAACACCCATCCATCTAAACTTTAGTATGAGACATAGTCAGTACTTTGCATTACTCTCTTCTTATTTTCTACAGCGTCAGTAAGTTAACGCAGGGCAATGATTAAATGTACTTTTATCTAAGCGACGCATTTTAGTTTCCGACAAGCACGCGAACGAAGTCGCGGGCACAGCTAGTAATATAATAATATAGTACACCCACATTTCGCCAGCCTAACTCTTCGGGGATTACAGTCGTGATGTTATGTTATGATCAATTTCTTTTAGCTTGTAGTTTAGTACTAAGTTAATAATAGGTAGAAATATTAAGGTAGTGGTCTGTTGCTACTTTAAAAAAATACGCCAGTTGCCCTTGGGATGCTATGCCTCGATATACAACTAACAGTAATAGATTTTAACCATTCCACCGGCCAATTACAGCGGTCTATCAATTCCCCATCTTCAGTAACGGTGTTGCCAATATAAACTGCGGTATTGCTAACAAAATCGAACATTTAATCTAATCCAGTTAAGTGGAAGCTAATGCTGTCGTGACAAGCGCTGTATTTATTTATTTCGCGATGTTAGAGTTATCTTCCCCTTAATGGGCGGCCAGCTAAGAGCTTGATTATCGACGAATGGGGTGACCACTGACTATCACAGCATTATTTTTTTGATCGATCTTCAGGTTAAGCCGCGCTTGCCTAGGTTGCTCTGTGGATGGGCGACCACCCGTTACATACAGAGTTTCCTCCGTGCCTCGGAAAGCACGTCAAGGCTTAGGTGTTGGCTGTCATATAGATCTTTGGCTGTCGTTACAGGTTGTCAATGGCCTGAAAGTCTGACACCCAGTCTATCCTAATGGTTGTAATGTTAAGTTCAAAGGCAAACTTCATCTTTTCACTACTAATTATTTTATGATAAGTATATGTATCACTAGCTGATGCCCGCGGCTTCACCCGCGTGGATGTCGGTCGAATTATATACTTAAACCATCCTCTTGAATCACTTTATCTATTAAAAAAAACCGCTTCAAAATCCTTTGCGTAGTTTTAAAGATTTAAGCATACGAGTACATAGGGACGCACAGACAGCGACAGCGACTTTGTTTTATACTATGTAGTGATGTAGTGATGATTAATACCAATTCATGCCAAGTCCCTACACTTCGTAGTCACAGTATCCGGGCGGATAAATTTAAAGTAGCACCCAGATATCGGTATCTTATTGCCTCCGGTTAAATTTAACTGTCGATTGCAGTAACGTGCGCTTCGGTGATACCAGGCACCGTAGGTCACCGGGATTACTGGGCCCTGATGAGGAAAACGATATTTAACTTATGGTTTTGTAAGCGGGAATATTAATCTGTGGTTATAAGGACGCACCAACGGTAACCTAGAAACTTGGAAAATTGTGCTATTTCCTCGCTTTTATTATTATTTTTTGATGAATTGAAGCCCTTTTTTTCCGGGTGGAAAATCATCAAATAACCCCTCCCGCTCTTGGGCAGAGTGAAAGGGAGTGTCAGACTTCTACTGACTAAAAACCACCCATGTTCCTTCTTAGCACTTCATGTCGAGGCCGCGGTAGCTCTTGCGAACAACCCGCAGCCCCGGCGGGACCCGCAGCCCTGACGGGATGATTTTAAGCCCTTACATTTTATTTGCATGAGCTCGTGGCTTAATAAGAACTGCCACTCGGGTCGATCTTTAGGTAAAGCTGTGCTTGCCTAGGTCGGTCTGTGGATGGGTGACCGCCCGACATACCGAGTTTCCTCCGTGCCTCGGAAAGCACGTTAAGCTGTTGGTCCCGGCTGCCATATATAGATCTTTGGCAGTCGTTACAGTAAGTCAGTGACCTGAAATTCTGACACCCAGCCTTACCAAAGAGTATCGTATTACCTAGTATTAACTGGGTTGTGGAGGTCAGATAGGCAGTCGCTCCATGTAGAATACTGGTATTCAGCTGCATCCGGTTAGACTGGAAGCCGACCCCAACATAGTTGGGAAAAGGCTAGGCAGATGAGATGATGACATTTTATTTGCATGAAAATTACGTTATTAATATTTTTTTAAACCTCTTTACTCATACGTAACATAACATGAAATCAAGTCTGTAATCCCTAAAGGTTTAGGTAGAGGCCTAATAGTACACCGACATTTCACCAGTTATGTTTAAGTACCATGTACTATGTTCCGTATGGTGTCGGATGTAAAGAATAGCACCATCCCATATCTTCCCGTGGGTGTCGTAAGAGGCGACTAAGGGACTTACCAGAGAATGGGCAGCAGCGTTCTCTGTGCCTTTGTTTGTAACAACCGTACTGCGATCGCCAACCGCCTGCCAAGTGTGGCGATTATGGCAAATCCCCCCCTTCTGGGGGAGGGCTATGTCCAGCAGTAGACGTCTTTTGGCTGAGATGATGATGATGATGACCATGTACTATGGGGCGAGCCTATTGCTATCAACTGGACACAGGTACAGACTCAGTGGCCCCTGAAGATAGAGGACATGTCTAATTTAAACAGACTTATGAAGATAGAATAATTTAGGAACAGCCACATTATATCAAAATTGACATATTGTCTTCTAGATCCAAAGAGGCACTAGTTACTATAGCAACTACTCATACAACTAAGTGAACAGAAACAAGTGAACTAACCCGCCCATTCAAGCAGCTCGTACTTCCTAGAGCCAAACATTTGATGTAGTTTGCGTGAAACGGTCCCCCTTAATTATAGGTAAGTTTGTAATGATTAGGCCGATACACACATACCCCTGAGCGTGGCTGTGCGTGATTACTGCTTGCTACCTCCGTGGCTACTTTATCTTATAGCGTGGACTAAGCCTCAGACGGGTAGCGGGTGGATGTGATAAATTTTATTGATAGAAAAAAAAACACGTAAGATTTATTTTGATTTGCATAAATTTGAGAAAAGAGGGATAAAGACGCTTGCTTATGGTGGTACAGAACTACCATAAGCAAGCGTGTTTATCCCAGAGATTTCAGAGTTAGATCTTTTAAACTACCCAACACATTTTTATGTAGTTTTCAGCAATAGATAGAGTGATTCAAGAGGAAGGTTTGAATGCATATTATAATAGAGACATTCAGTATCTACATTGCACCCGTGTGCAGTTTTAACTATAAGTCCAAGATTCCGCCATGTCAGAGATATCCAAGATAAAACCAGAATAACAGGTGAATCAAAACCTGAAATAAGTAAGTACTTGCCCAAATTAAATCCAGAATCTTGCATGGAAACAAATTGAATTTGATTGAAGCAAATTGCTTGCCGACCAGCTTCTCCAAAAATAAACGACTCCTTTTTATGATCGATATTACATCAATAATTCAATTATTAATTAAATACACCATTAAAAACATTGATTAATATGTCCCTAAATGTAGCGATCACCTTATTTAATATCAAAAGTCATCACACATCCCAAAAATTATAATTAAGGCTTGTATTCACGCCAATGACCTTGTGCATACAAACTACCCCTCTCGGTCGTAGATACGGACTTTAAACGGACGCATTTTTCATTTATTATAATTATAATAATACATGTTTTTAAAAAGTAACAAAACCAAATTATTTTCCTTTGTATTTCAAAGCAGTAGATTTTTTTTAATTATTATTTTGTTAAAAAATGAAGGAGTAAAATGGTTCCATTCAACGATTTGGAGGTGATATTGTAGATTTTTATTCTTATTATGTGATACCGTTACAAAAATTATGGCTAAACCAAATTACGTGTCATATCATGTAGATTACTAACAATTTTTCTCAGATGTAATTTCTCTGTAAGTGCCGGTGAAAAACTGCTTCATCTGCACGCTGTTTTTAAGCTTTTTCGAGAGAGGAGCCTTAACACGAACACATGAAATTAATTAATATCTCGAAGCGTTTATGAGTTGGGTCACCCCCATAATGAGAGCCTGGAGCGGTGGTCAGTCAGTTCGGATCTCGGGCGAGGCAGTCTCAGTACAAATAATATTTAAACCAATGGACACTAGATGGTAAGTGGAGATAATTGTGTAATTATAGTAACATAAATTAATCTTAAAGTTCCTTGTTTGATAATGAAAGTGGTTTACTGTGTATATACTGGGAGGTTGGTAGTTTTGAATAAAATGGTCGTATGGGAAATGGCATGCCCATTCCCTCTCAAAGAGAAGAGGCCTGTGACCCAGCTGTGGGAACATTTATAGGCTGATGATGATGATGGCAATGATGTTGGCATTATTAACCTTAGGATACGAATCTTATTTAAACACCGCTTATTACTACAGATCACCACGGGAGGCTTTGATGCTATAAATAATTTGTAATTCAGAACGTTATTACAAATTAATAAACAAAACCGACTTTAGGTGATATTTAGGTACCTATTTATTGCTATATGGTAATATAAATCTACAAAACAATAACCAGAATACATATTATATATAATAGTTTCTAGAAATGTTAATGTGCCAGTTTCACTTTCAGTTCGCTAAACGAAAAATAGGTCTAAATATTTTCGTTGAAAAAAAAAACCACATTGGAACAATATCTTTAGCGAAGCGGAAAACATTTTCAAATTCCGAACAAGTCTACAACACCCTGCTACACGAACAGACAAACCATAAACCAGACTCGTTCGGATACGCGCATCGTGCATCGTATAAAAGCTACTTTATAATGTCAGCGCCTAACATATGTAGCGCGCGACGTTATCGCTTCGAGATCGGCGTCTTATCGACAATCGAATCTCTTCTTAGTTCGAGTTATCGATATCGATACCTCAGGCGAATCGATCTGATAGAATATATTTTAGAACTGTCTGTTTGTCACTGTAAAGTACCAAGTTAGACCGGTAAAGGCATGCGTGTGTCCGATCAGATTAGAATTGCCTGAAAAAACAACCAACGTATGGTCTGGTTGGGAAAGTGACCGGCAAAATCTAGAATAATTTAAATAATTGAACTCTGTGCAGTCGTTTTCAAATCTGCGTATTTGCTTAATGCATTTTCCTAAAATTGTAATTACTTTAACATCTTTACTCCCGACCCACCATTGAACTCATTATAAACCAATAGCGGAACATAATAACCGAATCAAAACTAAACACAAGTTAACATGCCCTGTTCAGAGTTTAATTAATTCGAAACAGCGCACACGTGTTGCGATGTAGCGTTATCGTATCGCATCTACATCGTATCTACATCGCGTGTTATCGCAGCGTATCGTCGCGATTGGTGGGGCATGCAGCTTACAGGAAGGGTCGGGGAATGTGTTACCAATAGCGTGTATCTTGCGAGAAAAAATCTATTGGCCTTTTTTTTTGGGGGTGTGGAAAATCATCAATAACCCCTCCCGCTCTTGGGCAGAGCGAAAGGGAGTGTCAGACTTCTACTGACTAAAAACCACCCATGTTCCTTCTTAGCCTTAGTTTCTTAGCCTTTAGTTCGGCCTCGACATGAAGATGCCTAGGCCGCGGTATCTCTTGCGAACAACCTGCAGCCCCGACGGGCGTCCGCCCCTTCCATGATGCTGACATCTCTTTAAGGCGCGCGTGGGACACGAACGCACCGTCGACACGGCCTGTCGTCGTCATAAGACAGACGGACGGCGAGCTAGCCCATTACTCACCGTCCACAGGTCCGCGTCTACGGTGGCCGGAAGCCATCACGTGGCCCGACGCCCGGAGCGGCAACGGAGTGACTACCCGGTGTAGCACCTCCGCGCGCCATTCATGCAGGCGCGTGAGGACTATCGCCTCCAGATCCCATGGCGGCAATCCGGCAAGGAGGTTCGCCACCTCGTGCGGTACCCCCGGACTAGTCTTACGGCCAAAATCTGTTGACCTATCTTTACATTAATTTAGGTCGAGGAATTGAAGTTTCGAACAGGACAGCAGATTTGTTTTTCGCTATGAGGAGGGGTTTTCCCATGGACAAAACTTGTTGAGTTTGATAGTCAGTAACGCACCCTGAAATATGACAATACTTTTCTGGTATACGCTGTTATGGTACTTTTTTCTGGTTCTGCGTCTCTTGTCAGATTTCAGGGTATTGTCCCGGATTGTCAAACCGCTTGCTGCTTGATTGATGTTTTTATTCATCTTTTTATTTTTATTTGTTTTTATTCGTTTTTTTTTATTCATCTAAAATAATAAAATAAAAACTTGTAAGCGTTGTATCACATAATGACTACCTGGTAAAATGATTGAATAAACAAACCTAACACATTAAACACAAAAATACTTCTTGCCCGGAGCATCACTTGCCATACCATAGACATCGAAGATGATTATCTAAATTAAAACCATAGATTAAGCAACCGCTATCTTGATTACAAGATGTAAGCAAACCCTGCCACTGATTACCTTATTATGTTAAAATCGTATTAAATCAGATACTTAAAATTAAACTTCATGCAAAAACACAAATTCAATTAGAACTTATAATTTTCATCAAACTAAATTGTGTGTTTCGTATCAATGTTGCCAGAGGGAAAAATAAAACAGGTATTTGTCGTTTATGACTAGCAACATAACAAAATGGTTTATACCGTTATTAAATGGATGAAGAATTATGGGTTTTAACCTGATTATTACAGATTATAAGTAACGAGGAATATCCTAAGTACCTAAGTATAATTTTATTTATTGGACTCGATTTGCGGGTAAAAGCTGCTAAGAATTCCTAAGTACTTTTATAGGTTCCAAGATTTTAGCCGAGTTTATGCTTAGGAACATTATTTGTCAAGGGTTCGCAGGGTTCTCGTCTTTAATTGACAAATTTTGAATCCATCTGCAATGGCGGATAGTTCGAGAACCTTTGGATATTTAGAAATCTATCGGAATTCGTCGTAAGTAGTTAAATCAATGCTACTATTGCAAAACAACAGATACCTATGAACAAAACAATTTCCTTAATAAATTCGTTGTTTTCGGACAGATTTAACACCCGTGCCTAATCACCTTTCCCTTCCAAATACAATATACCAAATACGGTGATAACCATTTGTGTTTGAGAAGTTAGCGGATGTAGCGCTTTAAATAAATTGTAACAGCGATGGAAGCGCTGAGCACACGCGATTCTCTAATATCGCGATATTCTAATATCGATAAATAATACGTCAAGATGGTAGCAACTAGCAAGCAGTATGTGGTGCGATTATTTTTACTGCTGTTTGTGACATACGGACATTAAAGGTGTCGAGCAATAAGTATTCAGTTTGAATCATCTGCATTATCCTTTCAGGATCATATTTTTCGGTTTATGAGCAAGACCAAATTATTAACCATTTCAGATATACAGTATAATAACTTAGATTAGGCTATTTCCTCTATGAATGGTGTACCCAAACCGCCACATGAATTTACCAAATATTTTTGAGAACCAGATGAGTATGTAATTCACATCGAAATTGGTGGGTTGACATTGCCAAGTTTTGGAGTTTCGTGGCTCAAAGTTTATTACTAAACGTCAGGTAAATATTTGAAAAAACACATATCAGCACACCTGAAATTCTCCAAAGGGTCTCTTTATTAAAGTCGAGTTAACTAACTATGTACATTAATTAAAAACTAATAAATAAACTAACAAGAAACTATAAAAGCTCATCAAAAAACTGCTCCTTAACGCTGTCAGCCGGCAATGTGCCCAAAAGACTGGTGGCATTGCCACGTTGTATGGCAACACTTAGCCTCTGGCCAAGATAAAAGCCAGCCCTTGGGTCACGAGAAGCGTCAACTAAGCGTTTTGAAATTAAAAGGGTTAGGTTAATTGATTACACAAGTGGCAAAGTTGGGTGTACACCTGTGAGTTAAAAGAAATAGTAAAATACAATCGCAGCCACAATTAAACAATGCAATCACACAACGCCTCCATTTTTAGCAACATTCAATTTGCCATTCATTCCGAACGTACGTGTGTAACAATTAATAGGCTCGTTCTAATTTTAATATTTTATCTGTTGCGTTTCGCGCCATAAACAAATAGTAGCTGTGATAGTAGTAGCCAATTGCCGCTGAACATGCAAATCTATTGTTTTTAATAGGACACTGTTATTAGCTTCTAGACAATTTTCAATAGGCTTTATAGAGTCAGAATTTGTAAGTAAAGACTGGGATAGAAAATACGGGTTTCTATATTTATGAATTAATGCGATGTTTGCAAGAGAACCTCGTTGGCATGAAAAAATGTTATAATTTTAAAATTAGACAAATATTATTTTTGGACAATATCATGACCTCAAGATGAAATTACATAAAACAGCTATTTTCATAGTTTTTACTAAATAGTGATGCTTACCCTTTTATTTTCTGTATGAACTCCAAGTCCATGAGACCCCAAGTCCGTGGCGCATTGAGTTTCATATCGCCTAATTTGACAGCTATCTGCGAAAAAACGAAAAGAAAATGAGTGAAAATTAGACATTCTAAAAAAAAACTTACAAAATTATAGATAGATATGTGCTGGCCAAGTAAGGATGTTCCAAACAACATTACCCGATGTATCAGCCGATATTTTATCGTGTACTGGATGTGGATATCAGAAAATACATAAGTAAGCCGTGTAATCAATACAGTCACTAGTAATACAAAGTTTCAAGAAAAATATGTGAATATCATCAACATTATGATATAAGAGCTGCCAACGTACATAATTATGTTAATTTTATATTAACAATTCTTAATTGAAATCACTTACTAAAGTTATGAAGTACATAAAATTAACTTTGTAGTCATAATAGTCCAGGTTGGTTAGGCTACCGTAACTAAGTCAATAAGAATATGGCAGCCGCGCGTGGGGAGTGTCATTATGGCATGTATTAGTTTAGTTTATGTGAATTCAGTGATGGTATCAGCACTTTAATGTTTTAAACTGCTAATGCTTACATACTTGCTTTCAAAATAACTACGTTTTAACTATTTGATTATTATATACGTATAAGATCATACATATGGATAGGTACGGTATAAGTTATGGTTGCACCTAAACTTTTATCATGTCTACTTTTTTTGCAACAGTGTTGAGAATGGCTTCTCCAGCCTTACCTGATTCGTCTGAATACCACTATTTTACATAGAGTGACTGTCTTATGTGGCCTTTACAACACTCGGATCAAATCCATGTATTTTTCTTTTTAGAGTTTCCTCACCAACCTCATCAGGAAACAAAGGAACCTTATAGGATCACTCGTATGTCTCTCTGTTTGTCCGACCATTCCCCTCCCTTTATCTCTGAAACTACTGGGCCTAAAATTTTGAAAAAAAATACAGAAAGTAGTTCAACACTTAATGTGTAATGTACAGGAAAACCTATAAGAAGTCTATGGTACTAAAATAACATGGAAAATCTCTCAATATCTACTACAATGGCACGGAACCCTTCATGTGCAAGTCCGACTTGCACTTGGCCAGTTTTTTATTTGCGTACTACAAAATTTTACGGACATAGGTTTAATGATAGTTAGTATTTTCTAGAGGGGAAACACCCCTATCCTCGTCAATGTGTATGTTCTATCAAAAAATAAAACAGTTTAATAAAATCTCATCTTCTTGTCAACCCTAAACAAAATTAAAATCAAATTATTAGTTCTTATAGCTGATAACGTTAAGTAATATACAGCAAACGTTTACGGGGAACACGTAATAAGGGCTTAGGCGGAGCATTATGCAAATAATTCCAGAATTACCCCGTCTAACGGTCATCGGTCGAGTACCGGTAGGAGTTACGTACTCGTATGTACCCTAAGTGCCTGTATGATGGAGATTCCTCGCTTAGTACAGTATTTAAGGCACATTGCTGAGGCCTGTATTCATTAAATGCTTTGAATAAGAACGATCGTGTGAAGATACTTGGAAATTGATGATTTTCTCGGGTTCAGAGTTAATCTGAGCTGGTTTTTTATTTAAGATAAGAGCTGGTCTGAACAAACTTTATAATTCTTTTCAAAAGTGGACTGAATTTGGTGCTGTATCTAACATGACAACATCACGCCCTGTAATCCTCAAGCGGTTGGGCAGAGGTTTATCTAAGAATATGGGGCGAGCCTATTGGCATCATTCGGGCACTTATCTAGACTCCGTGGTAACTACTGAGAAACTCCTAATGGAAATCCAATAACACTTTGGCCGAGCCCTTTACTGTATCTTATATTATTATAATCCTAGAAGGTTCCATCAGCTCAGCTTGAGCACCAGTGGACAGCCATTTAACTTAGTACAATGGCCTCTCAAAGAGATGAGACCTGTGTCCCAGCCGTGTTAAAGTTACAGGTTTATGATGCTATACCACAAAGCTATAATACAACGTACTTCAGAAGTGTCTGTAAATACTTGCTCTTTGAAACAATAATTAAAATCTGAAAACCTTTAAACAAACGACCGCAATGTCTTTGTATTCTTTCCCGCAAATGAAAGCTTTGGTCATTACGAGTTGTTGTGTACTTAATGAGGCTGTAGGTTGATCATTGAGACGGTTGAAAATAGAAGAAAAAAACGTATTGCACCAACCCTAAGTAAGGAGTACGAAGCAAGAAGATGATGATGGTACAGTGGGTACATTATTTTACTCATTCTTAGAAAGCTTTCCATCTTTCCGCGGAAGTTAACTCCCCTACAATTCAGGTCATAATAAACATTGCAATAGTCCAATCGTTACCGCTAACTATTAATAACAAAACGATTATGTGCAAGGCAGGGATTTCTTCAGAGCCCAAAGGTCGGCTCAGCTGTGTCATTATACTTGCACTAGCGTAATGAAAACCGCTCCGGGCTACTCTTTGTTATGTCAGTACACCTTGTTAGAATATTTCATTTCCTAGCTTCTATTTTCATATTATAATCGAGATTATATGCGTTAAAATTAGAGGAAGAAGCGGCCATTTTGTGTCTATGGTTTTGGTTTTTTTTAATGATGGCGGGTGATTTTTGAGTAAAGGGATTGCTTTAGCGTTTGAAAATGGTTTTAGTCGATTTTATTATGGATCTGGTTATTACTAGGCATAAAAGAAACAAAAGAAAATAACCGGTTCATATTTTCTATTAAAATTATTGTGGTTTTTGGTTTTTCTTGCATAATGAGTTCATGGTATACTTACCATATAAGAATATTGAAAAACCTGGATTTGGCTTCTAAAGCGGCCATAATTTAAATACAACACTGAATTAGTTTACTAACTTTCATTTAAAATTAAACCTTGTTCCAGATAGATTACAGTGCAAAACTGTGTTGTAGAAAACAACAGTTTTCCCTATTCAGCAGTAATGCAGAAGCCATGTTAAGTTTTTCTAGGATCGATAAACTGGCTTATAAGGCAATTACTATCTGGTAGAAGCTGGATGAAGCTGTTTGTGCAATGAAAAAACCTGTAAGTAATGCTTAAAAGTTGTTGTGCCTTTGCCTTTAAAAAAGTTAAGTGGTCATGGACATTGTAGAGATTCCGAGAATGCTAAACTTGCGAGCTAATCAATTACCGAGTAATTGATTTTATTAACGAACGATTATCCCACCGATTTATTTATCGATTAGTACCGTCGTGTTAGGCCTGCGGTTTCGTAGGAACATTTTGTACGTATGTACTTAATATGCCCATGCATTTATCAAATTGTGTTTCTAATTTTGAAATCAGCTCTTCAATGCCTTTCAGTTTCCTCAAAGAGAATATTATATTCTGCCTATTTTATGGCAGAATGGAATATCGACATATTGTATTTTTGATATTCAGATTCGAATGGTAATAAGACTACGAATAAATCCATGTTATGGGAGTTTAATTCAACAAGTGTTGAAACTATGTCGGATCGATGAATTTCAAATTTGTTCAATTTACTGCTTTGATGCAAATGTCCGGTGCCGGGGCTTGACATTGTAATTTATTCATTGGAAAATCCTATGTCGGCTGATATTCCCAATATGGATTACTATTTCTATATACATGTGAGTTACCCACTGAAAACTTTCGACATCGGAGGTTCGAAGATTTATCGGTTAACTTAGGGTTAGTCCACAGCTTACGGCAAGGTTAAAATTAAGTAAAAACATTGATATAAAAACTAAAGATACGGTCGTCCGAACATTTGCTCGACGCGTTCGCCATACAGAGAATTGGTGTAGTCTGCTCGTTAACGTAACCTTGTATAAGCGGCGTGGCATTTTCGAGGTATAAAGAACATAAATAAAGCTTTTAATAAAATTTACGACCGCACCCGAAGAGAGCCGATCGTGGACTAGTTCACTTCGGCTTAGGAAAGACCTTATTGGGACCACGTTTGTGGCGTCATTTTAACATGCCGTCTGCCCAGTCCTTACGCAGTAATATATAAGTCAATGAGTAAAAAGCATTTTTTTTTACTAGCAATATGCTTTCTTGAGAGCTGACTGTTTATTTTTTGTATTGTTGCTTTCCAGATAGCACAACTTTCTACTAAAACGGCCGTATCCAAGAACTAAGCAGATGCCCCATGCATGCCAGTTATATTCTGGATATGTCGAAAAATTTATTTACTCAAGCTAATAAGAAAAGAAAAATCAGCCAATACCACCTACTTGTCGTCGTAGATTCCAAATTCAAATCGTCGCTCCCTAGAAATAAGTTAGTTACACACGTGCGTCTGCACCGCGTACACACGCCAGCAGTATAATTGCTGCACTTATTCAATCTTCGCGCGTTCCGTATTCGGATGGCGTATCATTTGCGCGTTTTCACGCTAGGAAAATAGTTTGCAGCGGGCTTTATTTATTTGTGAAAAGAAGGTAGTCTTGCTGGGGAATGTGACTAGCGTTTGTATGTTTACCTTTGGCTTATCGATTGTTCATGTGGAGATTCATAGATGACTCCTGCCCGGAGTGAGGCTCCACAACATGGATGGTTTTTAGTCATTAGAAGTCTGGGTTCACAGAATATGAACACTTGCAATAATTTCGTCATTTTTGTCGATGCATCTAACGTATTTCATTATTTTAATCATCTTTATTTATCCTGCTAGTGGAGTAAATAATAGCTAGTCTACAATATAAGTGAAATCTGAAGATTTGAAAGAAAAAAAAAACAACAACCTGAAATAATTGTATTCTCAAAGCCGGCCAGCTTCTCTGCATATAAAATCAAGACGATCCTAAATTACAGTCAATTTGAAAGCCGACAGTAGTTGGCATACGAAATAAAGGGTGACCATTTATAGTATAACAATGTGGGATATTTCCGCGGCAGAGTGTCCCAACAATGAGCCGCCAATGGGACAATTTGGCGCGACCCGTGATCCTGTACCATACTAATAGCGTGTGGTCTAAGCAAAAAGTGGATGTTCTGGAGTATTTAAGATGCACTTAAAAGCTGCTCTACGACCGTAAGAATTATTATAATCATAACATCATCATCATCATCATTTCAGCCGAAAGACGTCCACTGCTGGACATATGCCTCACCTAAGTGTCGCCACATTGACCGGTCCCGTGCGTCTCGCATCCAGCGGATACCCGCAACCTTCAACAGGTCATCGGTCCACTTAGTGGCCTAGTCCTCTCCAGTCCAGAACCTTGAAAACATCCTCCAGTACAGCGGTGAACAGCTTCGGAGATATGACATCTCCCTGTCTCACACCTCGCTGCAGAAGGATAGGTTCCGAAGTCTGGTCCTGAAGTCAGACTGACATGGTGGCGTTTTTGTATAAACACTTCAACACCTCGATGTACCGGTAGTCGATTTGGCACCTTTGGAGAGACTGCAGTACAGCCAAAGTCTCGATCGAATCGATGGCTTTCTCGTAGTCCACAAACGCTAAACCGGGAGGTAGATTATACTCTTCGGTCTTTTGTATAACCTGCCGCAGCGTATGTATAATTTGTGGACTACGGTGCTAAAGGCTTTTCGGAATTCGGCTTGTTCGGGAGGCTGAAAATCGTTCAACCTGCGCGCGAGACGATTCGTAATGACTCTTGAAAACAACTTGTAGACGGGACTCAGAAGAGAGATGGGCCTATAATTCTTCAGCTGGGCATTGTCCCCTTCTTGAAGAAGAGTACCACCACACCTCTGCACCAAGCCTGCGGCGTTTTTGGTGGAAATCATAACGTACATAAACATAATCATCACATATATAAAATCAAGCTCGTAATCTTCGAAGGGTACCAGAGAGGGTCGCAGGGTTATACCAAATAGTGCATTCTCATTCCGCCAGTTATGTTAAAGTCCGCTGTCCAATATAATTGCGGTGAGCCTTCAGCCACCAACCGTGGCTGCAAAATTATTGATGGAAAACATAATAACGCTTTGCCTGACCTTTGAATGGAATATGGAACTGGTTCGTCATACTTCTAAACTGGCACTCTGCTGTTCTTTTCTGATTAATTTAGTGTTGCTAGATCCAATACTGTCGAATCATTTCTCCGAAACTCATCATACCTTTATACAGGGTGGTGCCGACAATACGACAATAAACGAAACCACTGGTAGTTCTAGTTCATAGGAACAATTTTAAACTATCAAATAAATCCTAACACCGACGTGGTGCCGACGATACGACAATAAACTACCTAAATGTCTTTGCCAAATTCGTTTGTTACATTTTATTTCCACGCGTTAATCGGTGCAAAGTATTCCTAAGGTTAGTAAACCAATATTTGTTTGTAAATTGTAATGTATTTCGTTTACAGTGTTATGCTACTTAGTTTTAATTTTTACTTTGGTGTTAAGATTTATTTGATAGTTTAATAATGTTCCTATGAACTAGAACTACCAGTGGTTTCATTTATAGTCGTATTGTCGGCACCACCCTGTATACTTTTCTGGTGCTCACCACTGTTGTTTCGGGCTTTCAGGAGTTCGGGTGTTGGTAAATAGTGTGACGGGATCCCTCTATACCACTATCAGCTTCTAACTTGGGCCACCCAATATTTCTATTACAGTTTACCATTTAAAGCGATGATGCGTCTCATTGTGCGTACGCGGTACACACGCGGTATGGACGCGGCTACCGCGCAGTACCGGCTATACATGCGCAAGCGACGCTAGGAACGCACACGATTTATGCGTTCTGCGTTTTAGAACATTCTGTGCGACACTTCGAGGTCTTAGTTGTATTTACGCTAGTTGCTTTATAGGGTAGGAAGGTGAAACTCTGTCTCAATGGAGATTTTAACTGGATTTTCAGTTCTTTTTGGGGAACGAAAGAAGAAAACGTATTGCGTCGATCCCATGTAAAATAGTGTAAGGTTAAGAAGAATATGGTGACTCCGGTACAACTAGCAATTGCTTTCAAAACGTTCCTTATTTCAAATTTTTTTTTAGGTTAAGTTATAATTAGGCTGACTTGCTTTTGGGGATGAAAGTTCTAAGCTCTCTCGGTAGCTTATATAATTCTTGCACTGAATTCTAATAATTTATCTAAAATAAAAGTACACAAATGATAATTATCATTTTATTCTATTCTTAGTTTCCCACGAAAAACCACCACATACCTCACCTGAATGGCAAACAAAGGTACTATTGTGGTAATTTGTATTGTCGCAATATAATTGGCTAATTGCGTGCTTATCACCACACTACCATACCGCGTAGGTATTCGCTGTGGTATTGGGGCTTGTTATTTTTTTTGTGAATGGCATCTCGCGGTTGTAGACTGCTTAATCGGACTTTCCTGTGGTCGCCTTGAGTGTAAGGTCTCTAGCTATGGGCAAACAAACTTTCAAACAAGCAACTACACGCTAGGGGCCTGTGGGTACGATCCTCGGTTTAGGGCATCGCTGGGAAGGACAGCAAGGAGACAGGCTGTGTTTGAATAGTATTGGCACTTTTTATACACCACTATAAGCTATAATAGGCCACCAGCTACGGACTACAGTGACAAGACTGGGGACAACAAAGGAAAAAAGTCCTTTGGAGCATATGATGCGAGTATGCGACCGTTGTCGCGATTTGCGACTGGACAGAACACGCGTATTTCTTGTCGCAAGATGCATCAACCAAGGCGGCTTGTTAAAGGTAACAATGCTGATTTCCTCATGTTACATCGAAACAAAACAACTGGTATAAACAAAATGGCGAATATAATAACGGAGGTCGACAATAAAAGCGGTTCCAATTACGACTTGGCGCCTATCCTAGTTCCACCCTGGCGCCTGTATTGACCGCACACAATACCAGCATACCAGCCCGAGGGACGAACCATGAAGTATGTTTAACGCTTAACTTTACGACTTTACTATCGGAACTCAAACTAATGATACCAAACTGCATTATTTCAAATCGTACTTTCCAAATTGTTCAAAAACACACCTTAGTCCGTGATTTTAGGGTCGAGTGTTGAATGTTTTGCGTGAACAATGTAATCTCCAATCACAAATCAAAGAAACAATCATACAATAGTCAATGTGTCGCGCAATTGTTTATACTTTAACTTTATAGAGGTATCGCGAATGGCGCGTGTTTGTTCCCGCCTTTGGACACACTCCTCCATCATTGTTGCAACATTATATTACCACGTCTTTTACCGACAAATGTGGCGATTGTAAACCTTATAGCAGAGGCAAAAGAGTTTATACAGACTGTATGTAGTCTTGGTAAAATTTAGGATTCAAGCACGCGTTCTGGGTGGTACTGCCTAATATGGGCATTAAGAAAATTATATGGAAAACGATTGAAATCACACTTGTAATGGATTATCTACACGTTTTGTGCAACAAAGTTGATCTGTTGATAGTCCCCGTTCAAAATACTCTATAATTGGGTTTAATGGACTTCAATGTGAACCCATAGATAAGTTTTATTGCAGTTTTTTATAAGCTTGTAATGTTAAATGTAACAGTGAAATTAACATCAAATGCTCATCGGCACACACACGCTTTGTCATTTCATATTGATTAACATGTAAAGCGGTAACAATTGTAAATATAAAGTACAAAAAAAAAAATATTTACACAACTCTAACAACAGTTACATTTTAATTTCAAAACGATTGTCGATTGTCTATGATAAGCGGCCGCCATGTTTTGCCGCCAAAAGACATTTTTATAATGGCCGGTGACATGACAGAACATGACACGTTAAAAAGTTTAATGAAAATATATGTAGGTTACCAATCATAAGGCAAGTCCCCAAGGGTACTGTTACAATTTATTTTTAGAGTCAATGGACAAGTAAAAATTAACCGCGCTTTTATCTACCATGGATAAATTAATTCTATGATCTGTGTCAAAGTTTCTTTTGTTAAATATTTGCGCATTTATCACTTTAGTTTTAATTAATTGTATGATGTATAATTTTATCATTGTTTTTTTTAAAGGTCGCATATTTCTATGTTTTGAAATTTAGTGCGTCTAGAATGATAGCGATCATTGGCAATTAAGGGCCCCTACCAATGGCAGTATTACCATAGCGAATAATTCAGATCGTGTGTGTCTGAATCCATTACGAAATGGTTTACAGAATACATGAAATATTCAGATTCATTAAGGATTCGAATTTACGGAAAATCCTTTAGTTTAGGTAATATTTTCAAGATTCAAGAAGGTTTTGATTGTGATTTATTTGAAGATCAGATTTAAACCAGATCAGATTCAGAACTACATTTGTTTTTTTGAATGTAACTGATTTAGAAGTTCAAGAGTAGTTTAGTTTATCCTTACTTAACCTCTTGATTGGGCCACATCGTGCGCAAGTTCAAGAGTAAAAAACACATTTAAAAATATGGTAGTAAGTAATAAAAGTTAATTTGACTCATCCGATTAAATCCAATCGAAGCTAGGGTAAAAGTGAACACGAAACTGTCACTCATAGAGGTCTAAAATAGAGACACATACGACAAATAACATTTCAGGTAAAGCTGTTTTGTATTATTGGTAGTTGGTAATTTCTGCTTATCCGGTCCTTGGAACCACAAACACGACTAAACACATCGTGAATCCCCAACTCTCGATACACTTACAATGACAATCATTTTAACAGAGCTTATGGCGCAATTTCATTAGTCGATAGGGCCCGCATGCGGGGTGCGGGAATGCGAACCAAAGGGCCCGTTTATAAATGTATGATATTTACTCCCCGTATGCTGTATACCGAACGAGTTAACGACCAATGAAATTGCGCCATTACAATGGTTTCCGCCGTAAGCATTGTAACCTTGTCATCTATACGTTCCGTTGTACGAAGCACTTGTCTTATTAGCATTGTCTGAGCGGACTAAACGCAACGTTCACTGCGTGATTTAGAACGCCTTTTACGTAGAAATACGACAAGAATTACTTTCGAGCTCAAAAATGTAACTCTCGTTCTAATTTTCTGAGGCATAGAGATGATTCTTGAGTGGTTGGAGTGTAAAGGTAAGTTTGTTGTGCTATAGTAGGCTGTCATGTAATGTATTGCTAGACAAAGGGTATGATTGTGTAGCTTCTCTGTTGGCTTAATTACAAATGTTTACCGTATTGGCCTCATTGTGCTGTCATATATTGTGTTATATAATAAATATTGTGCCAACGAAATAACAGAGCTTTATTCTAGTTTTATTTACGATGGTTCTCGGATTGTATAGAGCGGATTATTATAGTTTTCTGTCAAGTTCATTACTGGTAAAGTATTTCTTCTAACATGGCAGGTTTTGTTGGATGTGTTTGAGGTGATAAAGATGACTCAAGATGAAAACGAATAAATCTGTGTGAGTACTTGTATAGCTTTATTATCATGTCTAAATGAGGTTATTGTACCAGGAGTATTCACACGTGTATCTTATATTATTATGATTCTAAACGAACTTTGGGTTGTTAGCTGCAGGCATTACAATAATATATATTCAGCAAATAATCCATAATACGTATGAGAGTCGCACGCGCTGTCGCATGTCGTAACGAATGCTATCCTCTGAATATCAAGCGAAGATTTGACTGATGTAGTCACGATCGAGACACGCGCTTCCAACGTTTTTCTTGTACATGTGAGACAAGCGACCGAGTCGTTTACATCGGCTTATGGCCGCCCCGCAACCAGCGGACCATTAATTAATCCCATAACGGGCCACCGACTGGTTTCAACGATTTTGAATGACAAAATTGCTGCCCCCAGAGAATTAACTTGACGGATGGTGTAATTGAGGTTTGAAATATTATTTCGCGATCTACCGCTAACGATGTCGCGTGAAATGGAACGTTACAGTAAAAAAACAAACATGGCGCCGCAACGTTTCCCGCGCAAACCGCACTCTTTGATTGTAATCGCGCGCGTGAAGTTCTAATTTCGAATAGATTACTGTGATTGGTCGGGCGCGGCGTGGGAGGGGCGGGGGGTGCGTAGAGGCGCCAGACGTGCCGGGCCGCGTAAATGGTGAGGTGCGTTTTTGCTGAGCAATTGGCGAGTGGAAATCTTGCCGGATCGCGTGAACGCGCGGAATCAATTGCAAACGCGTACGCACGCCACTGTAAAAAAAGTGATATATAGCTTGGGATAATTATAAGTCATGTCTGTGGGTAACGCGCGCCCGATAAGGGAATAAGCAACATTTGTACAGGAATACTGCGATGTAATTGGGATCCCGCCTATAAGTAGCCTCCGCGTGCTTTTATATCAAGTTATGGGTATAATGAGTGCTGATAAGTAGGTTCTTCGTGTATTCATTTATCATTAACGGTCTTCAAAGGCTTCATGTACGGAATACGTTCCTAGTATGAAAAGCCTTGGAAATTGCTCGCCGCAACTACAATGTTGAATTGAAAAATAAAAACCTCAAAGGCTACTACTAAAACGTACTTCAGATAAAAATAAATATTCCCTTGAAAGTTTTTAGTGTTTCGTTCATAAATATAAATAGGTTTCGGGTGCAGTATCTCATAGTGTATAGCTTTTTACGTGTCCAGCTGTGTAACATAAATTGAATTTATGGTCTACGTTGATTGTAGTCGTCGTGAATGGGTGAATTCATCATGGACTTGTATAAAACCTTCTTATTCAATCACAAACTTCGTCATCATTATCAATGGCTGCCCTGTTCCACCCATTGCTGGGTATAGGCTTCCTCTTTTTTGTCTATGCTTTCCTTATCTGTGCGAGTCTCATCCAGTCAATAAAATTAATTATAAGTAAGTATACATACTACAATTTATTCTGAAACATTTTGAGAATGAGCTGTGTCTTGGCAAAATCCAAGTTTTAGCTTACATAACTAAACTCTATTATCGAGAAAATATTTTCAACAGAAGTTTCCGTCTTATTTGTTTCCGTTGCAGAAGTTTAAATTTTATACATTCTACAGAAAACGACAGAAGCTAATGATACAGTTTTTAACTCGAGCACCCACACACCCGTGGGTGTTCAATTCTAATTCTAACAAATTCGCCATTGAACCGACACGAAATAAATCAAGCGGTTTGTATAAAATAATAAATAACATAACGTGAGGCGACAGTAACGCGAATAAATCGCGGCGCGGCTAACGAGTCGCGTCGCCGACCGCGCAAACGCGCGACAACCGTGAACCATTGGGAATGTCATCTACAGTACTTTCACAATTATTTTAACCCGACCCATGTGTAGCTGTCAAAATCGTAATCTATTTGCTCGTAGCATTATGGTTGTTGTTGTAATATTGTACAAATGACTTATCACTGTCAAAGTCAAGTGACAAGTGAGTGTCTGTCAAATATGTTCTTCTTCTATAAAATTAACCCTGTGACAACTATTCTACCAGCGTCATGTTAATAGAAAATTATTTATGGAGATCTTTATTTTCGTGACCATAAAGGTCGTTGTTGAACTACAGTTATCAGGTGGTAAAATAACTGTGTACTGACTGTACGCTCACACTTATTTACATAATTTCGTCAACGCCAACACTTGTAACGGCCCTGTTTGATTTGCGCATTTTGAAAATGGAATGCGTGAAATTGGAGTAAACGCGGTTGGTGAAATGGAATGTATTTGCTGTGTATTTTATTTAATCTGTAGCTCGTACCTATTCAAACTCTGATAATGACCAAGTTCATGACATTGATAACCTGTTTTTTGACAAACTTAAAGGTTTCTGTTGCACGTGTTTTATTAGAAGGTATCGGTGCATAGTTTAATCTTGCTACATAACCACAATTACCGAACTTGATCGAGCTCATTTCGATGAAGCAGAGTCTGCAGTATTTGCGAGAAACTTTGAAACAACTGTTATTTTTCATATGCAACACTGTTTGGTTTAGTTAGTCCATATTGTCCCTCTCCTGGGCAAAGGCCTCCCCATATTCCATTCATGTTCCGAGGAGCAGATAGCAGGACACCTTAGATTGCTTCCTCAAAAATTGGCGAGACGAAGAAATGCAATACTGCAACACTTAAAAAACAAACTAAGTGGCGAAAGAATTAGTTACCTATGAATAGTACACTGTATTTATTTCCATTGGCAACACTAATTCAGTCACAACAAGGCAAATTAAGTCGTGTGTTAACACTACAACATTTTAGCACTACATTTTAATTCAGTAGCATGCTTTTCAACACGTTATTCGCTTTTTAATGCGTAATTTTATCTAAGATCACGCTCGTTCACTTTTATGAGGTGGGCAGAATGGTTGCCGAACTAATTAAAGTGCGACGTTAGCGCCACTTGGTGTGAAGATCATGATTATTTTGTAATTTATGTTTGTAATGAGAAATTTCCAGTGTTTTATACATCCTTTTAATCTAGAACCAGATGGGCAAAGGCAGTTATTGCCCATTAAATATTAGTAATAGCCTTTTTGTTCCGGCGTGAAAGATTCTCACGGATATTCTGCACTCTGGGGCGAGCAGGTAGATCTGTCAGACCTTAAAACCACTCCAAATGTTTCGTTATCACAATTGCACCGGAGATCATGGGAACTAGTGCACCTTCCTCGAACCCCGGTTAAGATCTAAGGGCCTCGTCTATGCCCGTCGGGGCTGCGGGTTGTTCGCAAGAGATACCGCGGTCTCGACATGAAGGGCTAAGAAGGAACATGGGTGGTTTTTAGTCAGTAGAAGTCTGACACTCCCACCCCCCCAAAAAAAAAAAAGGCCCTCGTCTATTTGGCATTCGATTCGGGCATGAAAATAAAAGACAAACAAACAAAAAATCTAAAAGCGTGATTGTTCATTGTTAGAACTATTGTCTTTTATTTTAACCGACTTCCAAAAAGAAGGAGGTTCTCTATCCGCGTGTATGTTTTTTTAGAGTAGATTATTATCAACATATCTTGCTTTTTTTCTTAAAATATATACTGAAATTCAATACAAACATAAAATTATAAATGATCCTCTTAACTGACTCACAATTTGTCGGTGGTTACACGACTCTACGGTGACGTTAATTTGTTTGAAATTCTTGCTCCTAACAAGAATTTCAAGCAAATTAAAAAAAAAAACCTTTTGGTTTATCGTGACTAGTAGTAGCCATTAATTATTTTGAAAAAAAGTCTTACACACAATTCCCAGTAAATCTAATTACATTTCAGATGTCCATTCAGTTTTAAAACTAAATTCTTGTTAATCGACTCACAGATTCATGCCGAATCCAATATGGACATCGGTGTTCATTGTAAAGGAATCGACTAGACCTAATGAATCGATCCATTATAGATCCATTCGATCAATTAAGGACTTCTGAGAATCGATAAATCACGAGCCAGACTTTGAGGAGAGCCTAATAGAGAAATGGTCTGTCGATGGAGGTGGAAACTGTGAGGGTACGGTAAAATTTACTAAAATATAGTAAAATGTCTTTAGTAATATTGACCGAAGCGTCGAAAATATGCGGTCCCAAAATATTATATTTAGGCATTGATTTGAATGCCATTTGATGTTAGTCAACATATTTTGGCTCTTAATCTTCTTTTAGTACAAAAAATGGTTTTGATTTATAATTCATAGTGGAAGTGAATAGTGTGTGCATGTGTATTGTCTGTGTGTGTGTGTTTTTTTTTTTTATTTGGAATGGGCTTGTTCTTGACCTCAATCTTGCCCTAAGGGCAGAGATGAGGTCGACGATGGAACGAGCTTACCCAGAAGAACCCTATTTACTCGCGACTTAAATAGATTGGGGTTATATGAACTCGGGAAAACCGACGCAGGCAGGGAGTTCCACTCCTTGGCTGTGCGCATAATAAAGGACTTAGCAAAGCGCTTCGTTCGAATGTGTGGAACATCGACTAGGTGTGTAGTGTGTGTTTGTTATGTGTGTAGTGTGTTTGAATATTTTGTGGATGTTAAATGCTGCTATTGATATGAAAATGTCTTGTCCGTGAGACGCACTCACTTTTTTGTTTCAGTTTAGTTTTTTAGTTTCTTTTATAATTTTTATTGTTTGTTGTGAGCACTTGTGGCACGTGCTAAACAAATTTGTTTTCTTTCTTTTCTTTCTATGTTAAAAAAGGTGAACCAAATTCAAGTTGCAAAGGTCACTGACGCGACGGTCGACCACTTTTTACTTAGGGCATAAGGATCAAAAATGGTCAATGGCATAACATAGATCTGATATCGACACATAATTATAATTAAATAAATCATAACGAATTCCATCAAGACCATTAACTACTAATATCTTTCCAAAACCGTATGAAAACTACAGCAGCTTTAGGCTGCCTGTCCACAGAAGCGGAGCGAGGCTGCGGAGCGGAGAAACGGTTAAATATTAACCAATAGGATTGCTTACTGGGACCGGAGTGAAGATTTTATGCAGTCTAATTGGTTAATTTTTCTCCGTTTCTCCGCTCCGCAGCCTCGCTCCGCTTCTGTGGACAGGCAGCCTTATTCACAAATCGAATGAAATTAATAACGAATAGACTTCTGTAAATAACTTCTGAGTTTTTAGATGAACTGAGATAGCCTTAAGAGATCAATTGTGATTTGGATTGAGTTTTTGTGGGTGAATTATTGATGAGATTGTATTTAGAGTCGAGTTTAAGTCAATTTGATCTATTTAACGTTGTTTGTTGAGCTCAAAAAGGTTCAAATTTTGGAAATAACGCGTATTAACTAATTGGTTGTCTGCATTTATGTATAGCGAAGGCCACTCGTGAAAACTTATCAGAACGAACCCTTTTTTTTTTGGCGGGTTAAAATCGTCAAAAAATAACCCCTCCCGCTCTTACTATTTAACTATTTTGTTTTAAGTAAGCCACTTTTGAATTCTCGAAACAAATAAATCAATAAAAAGAAACTACAGTGAATTTACCGAAGTTTCTAAAATTCTAAAACGTATGATATAGCTGTATGAAGAAGAACGGGCAAGAAACTCTAGGGACACTCTTAATTATACTACTTAACAATAATCACACGAATCATTTTATTATCCTGTAAATTGACCAAGTTCCATCATTTTCCATATTCAAGTCCCGAAATGAGCAGGTGGTTGTGCATGCTGAGCAAGAACAGGGTAGAACACAGGACATTGCCATGTAATGTGATAATTACTTAATTATACCCAATTTGGCATGATTTTTCTTATACAGCCACTCTTGTAGTTCGTGTCTAGGTAGCAGGTGAACTCAAGGCCATTAACATGAAAGTATTTTGTCACCAATATAATAATATCCATGTTGCATCCACATTAAGTTACAAGGTAGGTTTACCAAGTTCCCTTGCAAAGTATACGAAGAAATATGATCCAATTCACGTTGCGTGTCCAGCACACATTTTGGCGTCGCCTGCGCATAGATTTATAACGCAAGATGTAGCATGTCATTATGTACTATGATGTCTGTAGATCATTGAAGGTCTATGCTCGCGTATCCGCTGAACATTGGCATAATCTAGTTAATTTTAAAGATGGGTAATTTTAGAAATGGGTAATTTTAAAGATGGGTAATTTTAGAGATATGTTTGAACGCTTAACGTGTTAGGTAGTTAGTAGGTTTTTGAGTAATCTAGTTCTTTCCTTTGACGAGTAGATTTTATTACGGCTATGCAGGAAATAAAAATCATCTTTTGATTTTAGTAGCCTAGATTAAGGTACTTATATACCGAACTTGGGTTTACAGTTTCATTTTGTCAAAATGAGAAACTCTATGTTAGTGACATCTATTAGGTTTTTATTAATAAGGTTATATTTGTGGCTTATGCTCAAGAGATTACAATCCAAGACATAGTATTAGATGGCAAGCTCACGTGACTTAAGGTATATCACATAATGGAGAGGCAAATAATAGCAATTATTTTTATTTACAAATGATCTTTATTTCCATATCATTAACACCTTTTTATGAGATACTTTATCATAATTATCTTTGAAAGGCATTTTTATTGCCTATATCTGTAACAAATGATTTACATAAAGCAGTAGTACTTGATCAATTGCATGTTAAAGGCAACTAATTTGCGGAGTTGCCAGCAATAAAATAAATTGTTTTGTAAAAAAGCTGCGCGTGCACATAACGCCTCATTAGAATATACACAATCGTGTTTGTATTTGCATAATTGTGGGAAAATATGCACGAAGTGTTTATGTTCAATTTGTTCATGAGTTTGTTGTGAATAAAAATGTTACGGTCCCTACAAAAAGGTAGCCCTCCATCTGTTCCTGTTATAGATACGATCTAAAGAACTTTTGGTTGGATTTTGGAAATTTTTGGTTTTGTTTACAACCATTTGCCATTTCATTATTTGCTATTGTTTAAAAAATTGTTCTAAAAAAATGCGTTGTTTATAAGATAATTTAATTATAATGAAGTTACGACTTTTAACTTTTTTTTTAATTTTTTTTTTCAAATATTAAAAATGTCAAACGGTTTTTGAGATACTTACTTACTAAAAAAAAAACTAAACCCCAGTTTTTGTTTCAGTTTTTTTTTTAAATCATCTATCTACAAGCTATCCCAAATCGAATGACACTTCTTTCATATTTTTCGGAGTCGGAGTAAAAAGTTTAACCCATAAAGTACTTGTTGCCTAGACTATATTATATGGGCACTCTTTTAAATCAAAATAATGTTGCAAAATCTTGATAGTTTAGTTTCTTTAACAGTTTTACATTAAGGTATATAATTAGTTTACTCTAATAAATCCTTCATTCATGATGAGATTATACATATTATATTTAAGTCAGAATAATGTACAAAAAGCATTCATATTTAAAAAAATATCATCAACAATTTAAAAATGATTATTATTTTATGAATTAAAAAAACCTGCATTCGATTTATCTACTTAATAGAATAAAATGTAGTCCACAACGTTTTATTTTGTTTTCAAAAGATAAATATAATAAATTCTTATCATATCTCCTAAAGAAATTTTATGAACGTATCTTCCGTTACAGAGTAAGTAGCCGGTTGGTATTTAAATAATTTTATTATGATAATGTACTGAAACAAATGTGTTTAAAATGGAAACCGAGTGCCATTGCGCTTAGAATTACTATTACTTTAGTGACCCTCTTAATGTACGAGGGGGCTACATGTATTTTGTGATGGTAACTGGATTATCTTCTGTTCTAGAACTGAATAAAATAGAGAGAAACATGTGTTAGTATTCGGTTTTAAAACTACCATAGTACACTATTATTAATACGGAAAACGGGATGTTTACCATGTTTACTTGTTGTTTTGAGTTCCCGATATTTGTTTATCCATGATCATGCTTATAACATAACACAACAGGAGCTCGTGGCTTAATAAGAACTGCCACTCGGGACGATCTTTAGGTAAAGCTGTGCTTGCCTAAGTCGTTCTATGGATGGGTGACCGCCCGACATACCGAGTTTCCTCCGGTTAGACTGGAAGCCGACCCCAACATAGTTGGGAAAAGGCTAGGCAGATGATGATCATTCTTATAACAGCGCGAAAATATCGGGAACTCAAAACAAATAGTAAAAATGGTAAAGGGGTGGAAAATATTTTGTATGAAGCCTGGCCGTATTACAACCGCCATTTTATTTTCAAAATAGCGGACACGCATAAAACCGAAGCTTCGAAACTCGAAACTTCGTTTCATATTGTTGTCAGAATTATTGTTATTATTAATACTGGTTTAATACGTGGCCGCTGTGTTGATAATATACGAAAATTAATTAGTAAGGTCAAATAGTTCAAAAGCTTTTAGTACAACTCTTGGAAATGAAATCCTTTTTTTTGGAGGCTAATCATCAAATGACTCCTCTCGCTTTGGGCGGTGTGGAAGGGAGTGTCAGACTTCTACTGACTAAAACCTCCCCTCCTTCTTAGTCCTTTCGAACAACCCGCAGCTGGAAATGGAATCCTCCATTTTCATGAGTTATAAAAGTAAACAGCCGATTTACTAAGAGACTTGGCTTTAATATATAGGCCTAGGCAAGTACATACTCCTAAGCATATACGATTACTCTTCGCCTGCAATTATTGTAACGACAAAAATAACATTTTAAGTACAAAAGCGTCGCTTGCATGTTCGCTGTTCCCTGATGACTTCACTACGACAATAATGGAGTTGCCAACACAAATATTATCTCTATTTTTAAACCATTTATGAAATAATTCTCATTAAAGTCCGCAGAGCAAATGGCTCGGTACATGAATATGGCTCGATGCGACATTGCGTAAATGTAGCAATAAATTATATGTTGATTACTTCGTACGGCGACTTACTGCGATTAATAGCGTTTTAAGCGATCGCCGCGTGCTCAGGTTAGTGTTGCGTAGGCTTTAGTAAAGGTCTGATCTTGTCCTGTAATATTTTTTCGTATTCGTTTGTTTAATAAAATGGTTCAGGTTAGAAAGTCCCGCTTAAAACTCAAATGTTGTCGGCCGCAGTATATAAATGCAAACTTAGGAACTCTGACCGGTATAAGATTTTAGATATTCTTTTAATTGAAATTGAAAACAGGTATTTTGCATAATTAGTTTTCCTATTTCTAAGTATTACTTTTCGTAAAGTGATGATAACACTGATAAACAAACCTAAAACACCCCAGAAATAATCTTGAATAGATATAATGACTATTCAGATGTATCTAACCCGCAAGGGTGGTATGTAACGTGTACAAAAATATGGTGCAGCTCTTTGTCAACAGTCTGTCCACACCCTACGGCAGTCAAAGATATTCATACCAACATTTCATTGTGTATTCAGCGCTATGATATTAAACGACACGTAATAGTGCTGTCGCGTTATATCCTATCTTAATGCACGGCCATTTTGAAATGTACGGCGGAATTGAGACACAAAATATTATAAGTAATAATCGAGGCGAGAGTATTTTGATAAAATTGTGACGGTTAAAAGTACTAGTACAATTTAGTTATGGTTTCGAAAATACAGTGTGCAACACTGTATATTCGATACTATTGACGATGTTATTTTTAAAAGGATAGGACGATGGCAGTGGTTTACAAATTATCTCTTGGATTTGCAAAAATGTATTCTTTTTAAAAATAATGTTTTGTTGAAATAGCAACTTATTTATGACGCTTTGAAAGTAATATAAATCTATCTGTAAGGGATTTTTTTATATTAGCTTTTTTTTATATGTGAAATGGGTTATTACCATGAAAACGTGATATTACCATGTTTACACATACTTTGAGTTCTCGATATTTTAGTTTTGATTTTTTTTCTTCACTTCTTCGGTTTTTACACAGTTGAATTAGTGGATTCTAGGCTCTCGACAGTTAAAACTTATTCTCCCGGATAATGGTTTGTATAACGTGTTTTACAATGTTAGTGACCACGTCAGTTTAAAAAATATATACTTATAGGTATGTTGCTGTAGCTAGATTTCTATAGAGGTCTTAAACTCCTCCAAAACATATCTGTGTTGCGCTTGCACTATCTGGGTCCTAGGAACCGAATGTGGTTAACTGTCTATGCCTAATGAACTCCGCAATAAATTAAATTGGATACTAGGTCTAATGTATTAGGTGTGTAATAAGTAATAGCCAATAAGAGTAACGACTTATAAGTTGTATAATATGGAGTGTGACCAACGTAAGGTTCGACAAATTGGAATGACAAATATGGAATAGGATTTGATCATTACAGTATCTAACGGTAACTATGTACTGTCGAAGATGATAATGGCTAGGAAAATATAAGACTATAACAATGTTGGGGCCTGACCGGATGCAACTGAATACCGGTATCTTACATTAATTAAAGAAAGAAAGAATACAGTTTATACAATATCGGTGAGCCACAAACTAAGCGTAGCTTGTATCTTGTGACTCGGGAGTGCGAATTTCACAATGGAACCGGGTTAGTACTGGACACTACTGGGTAATACGATACCTTTTTTTTTTTGGGAGGTGTGAAATCATCAAATAACCCCTCCAAAAAGGGAGTGTCAGACTTCTACTGACTAAAAACCACCCATGTTCCTTCTTAGCCCTTGCGCTTGAGGCCGCGGTATCTCTTGCGAACAACCCGCAGCTCCGACGGGTACTACGATACCCTTCGGTAAGACTGGTTGTCAGACTTTCACACCACTAACTTCTGTAACGACTGTCAATGATCTACTAATGACAGACGGGACTAATGGTTTAACGTGCTGTCTGAGCCACAGAGTAAGCTTAGTATTTAATGAGTGGCTGATGAGTGGTCATTCATCTTCCGACCAACCTTGGCAAGCGCGGTTTAACCTGAAGATTGACCTGAGCAGCTGCCACAAGCTCCTTCCAAGACTTGTTGGAGTTTCTGGCCTTTCTTCTCATGAGACCAACGCTTTGGTATGGGCAACTACAGTACACTCACAGTTATTATGTCTTGTGACTGGGGCTGTAGCTTAGTATATTTAGTATTTGTTCGACTATTCAAAAGTGCCTGTAAACTACCCCTACGCCTGGCCTACTTAAAATAAATGTTTTGATTTTGATTTTGTGTCCCAGCTGTGGGAACATTATAGTAGCTCATTATGCAAGATGATTTATTGCAACCTTAATTGTTCCTATACAGTACCTTCCACCCTGTAAATATTGCATAGGGACACAAAGACTTAGATGATTGATTGAAAAATAACTACTGCGACTAGTTTATATTTCAAGGAAAAGTTCAGTGGAGCCATGAAAGTATCCCATTATTTGCTTTTATCTCTATTGGTTACGATAAAGCAGGTGTCGGGAAGGTGTGACTAACATAAACGATTAATGTTGGTTTAAGCCGGGGTGCACAATCGCACTTTAACACTTAGTGGTTAAAAAACACTTAAAATAGATACCCACACAAAATTGATAACTGGCCACTTAAAGGAAGCAAATAATGAAAAAGTTTGCTAAGGAACCTTTTATTAGGCTTCGCTGTCTGCTGCGGGTTGTTTGAAATAGATACCGTGGCCCCGGAACAGAAAAGGAAGGAAGGAACATGGGCGGTCTTTAGTCAGTAGAAGTCTGACACTCCCTCCACTCCGCCTAGAGCGGGAGGAGTCATTTAATGATTTCACAACAACAAAAAAAATGCTGCCCTGTCTGTGCGTCTGTTTGTCTGTAAAATATATCGTGACCTACGACTAAGTTCCCGTTGACTTACTTAGCAGATAATTTCATACAAATTGTGTCCACTTTGTTTTTAAATATTCGGTAAGTCACTGCTTACCGATGTCCGAATTTCCACTGCTATTCGGACATGCATCGTGACAATTAGAATAATTTCGTGATATATATTGTACGTTTATAATGTAGTCTATTTTTTTATACGTGAAACAAACAAGTCACTCAGCGATTTGCGTGTGAAATTTTATGGAATAATAAAATAAAACTAATCAAACATTATAATTATTTCCTCGGACCTTTCTCTTGCTCTAACATACCACTATAATCTACTCCTATAATTTTATCACCATAATTTTTTCCATCATTTTCAACTTCCTATAATTTTCAAGGAAATGTGCGCGAGTACGCCTGGGTACGTCCGCTCTCATTGGCCAGTTAGTCGGCCAATATTGGCTCGTGTTTGTTGGCCATTATATTATACTTTTCCTCGAATGTTCGTTATGGCTTGGCTACAAGGAAACGCGGAAGAGGCGGTTACGGTGGTGGAGAAATGGTAATGGAGTGATTAGGGGCGGCCCACTGACGTTCGTAACTGGAGTAAAGCTGGGTTCTTCGAAAAGATGTGAATATGGCGCCATGGTAGTTGAACTTGGTAGGCGGCTCGTGGAACCATATTGGCTTTGTAGGTCCTTCTATGGTTTTACTAGTATTACTTAATATGTTTTTTTTAAGGATTGTAAATCATCAAATGACTCTTCCCGCTCTGGGCCGAGGGAATGTCAGACTCTTTCTTACTAAAACCAATCCGTCCTCCTCCTAACGCCCCGTGACTCTTTCTAACAAATTCCGCAACCGTTACGGGCCCGTCTACTATGCTGAAATTTTACGAGCTTATGTTAGTTTAATCGTTAAACTATTTTGGATTTGACACATTGATATTTTGTGGCATTTTACCTCCTATACCTCTCTTGTACCTCCTATCATTAATTGTAATTTTTTTATTTGCATGCGTGTTTAGGTTAAAGTTATGTTATTTTATCTGAACTGTAAGTAAGCGCACGTCGCATTGCTTTGATATTAATTGCTTTTGTAATATAATGTAAAAAAAGGCATTTTACTCAAACTCTGGCTGTAATTCTGTGTAATCCTGGAAGATTGAAAACTGTTTGTTTTTCCTAATAAATGAAGTACCTATAAATGGAAACATGGTGGGATATTTCGGTCTTCCTGGAATTAAACCATTCATACTTTATGAAGAGACTTGCAGGCTAACCTTTGAGGTTTAAATTTCCAGTTGGCACTCATCAAATGTAATATTCCCCTACTAAATGTTTACAGATAATCGTTTAAACTCAAGACACAATTTTTCCCACACTCTTTTATCTTCCACGATATCTTATTTAAAAAAAATATGTTTGGAACTTCATTTCCTCGTGACCGTTGGGAAATGGTCCCACATGCTGTCTCCAGTTCGAACATGTGTCGCAAGGTCATAAACAATATATATGTGATCAGAACTTGTTGTATTGTGTGTGCCGCCGTGGGCTTAGAAGTTCTCACGGCGGGTGAAGCTGGGTGCCCACGTTTGGAAACATACGGAGGGATAAAAGTGGTAGAAACGTCCGTTACAAAAGCTTCAAGCTTAATCTTAAAATAAAGAGTGTTGTGGTAACTCATGATTCACACAAAACGTGTTAGAATTACAGGAATCGACAAAATTATAAACAAAAACCGCATAACGATGTGGTTTTTGTTTAAAATGCTAGTATCTACAAGAGAAGGATACTAAGTAAAACAAAATTTCTGAACCAAGTATAAGAGCTCATACAACATAATTGCATTCGGAGCCACTTATACATCATTTAAGGAGCCAGATGAGTAGGTACCTCACTTCAGATTTCTTTGGTTTCGGCGATTGGGGTCGGCGCGGCATGGTACTAAAATATACTATTACTATATAATATTAGTATTTTTGTATGTAACGAATTTATTTTAAAACCACAGGACCGATTTAAAAAAAAATCTTCACCGTTGGGAAGCTACACTACCCTCGGGTGACATAGGGTAGGACTTACGCGAACTACGGGAACTACGCGAGTGAAGCCGCGTGACGTCTGTCTAGGCGTCACCTCTCGAGGCATGCGCTTTCTGGCCATTGCACTACCTAACTTACGCAACAGTCCCAACTATCATCCCGTATATTCATCCTAGATTCTGCTACGTGATAAGCATAATATAAAAATATGTGGCGGGTCCTGTGCTACAGGTTTAGCCTCATTTTGACGCGAGTTAGTACAGAGAGACTTGTGTCTATACCAATATAATAAAGTTAAAGTGACTGTTTGTTTGAGATTGTGAAAAAATAATAAAAACCGCTTAGGTCGATCTTTAAGTCCAACCGCACTTGCTTAGGTTGGTCCTTCGACAGGTTATTGCTTATTACATGCTGAATTTCCTCCGTGCTTCGGAAATCACGTTAAGCTGTTGGTCCCGGCTGTCAATTGTAGAACTCTTCAGTGGCCTGAAAGTCTGAACAGTCTTGCCAATGGCTATCGTGTACTAACTGGGTTTTGGAGGTCAGATAAGAGTCGCTCCATGTAAAATACTAGTACATATTCAACTGCATCTGGTTAGACTGGAAGTCGTCCCAAACGTAGTTGGGAAAGGGGTTGGTAGATGATTATGATGCTGAGTTTGTTGGTTTGAAAGGTAATCTCTGCCGAGAAAAAAGTGAAACAGCGGGTAAAACCTCAGGGCACAACAAGCTTAGGCACACACCGGTTTTGTTATGTGGGATGTAATGTAGGTAAAGATGTGTTAAATAGCTTCTGTTAATTAATTAAGTCGCTTTAAGTGACTTAATTTGTTTTGATTTATGATTCTTGGGTTATGTACATGTTATGTAAATTAAATGTTAATAATAAGTTATTTCAAATAGATGCACACGATAAGTGAGACTGCCGTCTGTCGTTTAGTTTTATTATAACTCTGAGTTATGATCTCTTAATAAAACATGTATGTTTTCAAACTGATTTTTTTTATACGATGGAATCATGTTTTCAACTACAGCTAACTTAACTTTATTGCTTATTTTCTGTTTAATCATTATATTTTAGAGTGAAAGAAATTAAGAAAAATGAGTTTATTTGGCGTTAAAAATAAAGACACGCTAATAGTTATTGCAGTTTTGTCTTAAATAGGGAATGAAAGTTCGGAAGATCGTATAAATTTTGGCCATGGCTAATATAGGCCATCAGACCATAATTTGGAATTACCAATAGCGAAATATTGCAGGAAAACACAATTCGCTCTGTCAGTCCGTCTTACTGAATCCGGCCTTCAACCGGTTTCTAATATTTAACTGGCAAGCTCCTAGGATTACACGCTAATTTACTATCTTCACTAATTAAAAAAATATTAGCTGATGTACTTGACAACTTGCATTGCATCGCAACATCAAAGTGGTTTAAATGAGATAATTTCAGACACCTCGACTCGACTTTAATAAATACTGGTTCAGATTAGCTTAAATTAGCGTATAGCTTGTTATTGGTATGAAATATGCATAAACTTTTAAGCCTTTTCTTTTCGAGGCGCCAATTACTTATATTCTCTTGGCGTATACCTACTGAATCTTTTTTATAAACATTGGGCGCTTGATAAATACAGGGTGTAAATCAACCCATCACACAGCCGTCAACCAAGCATTCTGTAAATCAAACTAAGCAGCAGATACGTTTTTTTTCTGGGTCAAAAATCACATTTTACGGTAAAACTCAATGTAGCACTGTTAAAACATTGTGCTAGTGGATGCTTTGAATAGTAAACGGGTCATGGAGGTAATTTAAGTAAAGTTATAACCTGAAAAACTATTATTTACAAAAACAGCTGTGAAAAATTTGGAATTTTGACCCCCGATATCTCCGCAACTAGGAGGTCCCCAGGTGTGGTCTAGAACAAAAAAAAAATCGCAGTGGTGGGGAGAACACGTGTCTTTCGTTTTCGTTAAGGGTACTTTTACACCCTGTATAAAACCATAAACCGTCTATTATGCCTGAGTAAACTACGTCATTTTATTAATCCTAAATTTTGTATATGTTACTGTGTTACTTGGACTATTTGAAGTGGTGTCCGTCACTGGACAGTTTTGAAGGTTCCTACCCACTGCCAGGTACTGAACTCTAGTGCAACTTAGACGAAAAGGCAGATATTTTAGCGGTTCCTTAATCACACACCCGATCGCCCAACGAGCTTAGATATTCCCCACGAGGACGATGGGAGTCCTGCTGGCGAGGAGACTCTAATTATTCAGCGATAGGCGCGCAAACATCGGAATACATTAACACACAATGTATTCTGTAGCAGTATTGCCGTACATTCAGACTATAACTAACTGGGTACGCTGCGGAGTTGAGCGTTTTGAGGTCCTCCTTAAAACAACCTATATTTTGTCGTCGGTCAGTTATTTTTTTTTATTGGACTGCCTCGTTGGTCTAGTGGTTGCAAGCGCGACTGCTGTGCTTGAGGTCCTTTTTTTTTATGGTGGGTGGAAAATCATCAAATGACCCCTCCCGCTCTTCGGCAGAGTGAAAGGGAGTGTCAGACTTCTACTGACTAAAAACCACCCATGTTCCTTCTTAGCCCTTCATGTCGAGGCCACGGTATCTGCGAACAACCCGCAGCCCCGACGGGCGTCGGCCCTTGCGGGCCCCTTCCATGTTGCTGACATCTCTTTGAGGCGCGCATGGAATACGAACGCGCCGTCGACACGGCCTGTCGTCGTCATAAGACGGACGGACGGCGAGCTTACCCATAACTCACCGTCCACAGGCCCGCGTCTACGGTGGCCGGAAGCCATCACGTGGCCCCCGACGCCCGGAACGCCTCCCGCGGCGGCTGGGACGAGAGGTTTTCTCCCTTTCACGTTCCGCCACCTCCTTCGCTAGCATGTGCTTGAGGTCCTGGATGCGATTCCCAGGTCGGGCAAATTTTTATTGGGTTTTTTCCATCAGGAATTTCTCAGTAGCAGCGACGGAGTCTGGATTTGTGCCCAGTTGATGGTAATAAGCTCGCCCCCTAATACATGGGAATCATAACTGGTGAAATGTGGGGTTCTATTAGGTACACGTCTGCATGCCTGACCCTTAGAGTATTACAGACGTGACGTTATGTTATTTAAAACTTGTGCAAGTCCACACTTCCCGTGTTTCTCACACCGTAGTCGGAGCTGATGTATTCATAAGATAACATCTAAGATTGTACTGATAACCATCTCTGATATGACACGCGTTCATACTACAGATTACCCGAGTATTTACTCTGTAATTATAATACTTGTTTGTGTTGTAATAAGCCCAACACTATCGGTATTTTATTGAAGAAATATACCTACTTGTACAGTTGTCATTTAAAATGTTGCGGTTGACTGAATTAAAAATAAGTACGAATTATGAATGCTGATACGAACTCTGATAATTTGATTAAACTTTCAGCCGGGCCACGTAAATTAAAAGTTAGTAGAAGAAAAGTTATGGATAAAAACTTTGAGTAATTTATTTCATCATCACTGCTCTCAAAACGGTGGACGAAAAACATTGTGAGGTAACCGGTATTTGTTCGCAAGAGATACCGCGACCTCGACATGAAGGGCTACGAAGGAACATGAGTGGTTTTTAGTCAGTAGAAGTCTGACACTCCCTTTCGCTCTGCCCAAGAGCGGAAGGGGTTTTTTGATGATTTTCTACCCGCCAAAAACCGGCATGTCCTAGAACCAACAATTTAACGACATGTGATCTACGAACCCGCACAGGGCCCGCGTGCTGGACTAAACCTCATTCTCTCGCATAGGGAGGAGGCCTGTGTCTTAGCAGTGATTATGTAATGGGATTATGCTATGCTCCAAAAAGAAAAGGTTTAAATGGCAGAGTTGTAAACTTTTGACGTAACAAACATTAAAAATACTATATCTATGGTAAAAAAAATCTTTGAGACGCAAGAAGGTTGATTAAAATAGTTCAAAACCAGGCAATATTTAAAATGATGGGATCGATTCTTCAAATGCGGTCCCTACAAGGTGTGTCTCCAAGTGTCAAGGTATAACTTAACTGCTACCAAGATAAAATCAGCTACGAAGATACGTTATGATATCGATAAGTCGCAAAAAGCTCCTGTTTGAACTGTGACAGTTTTTGTTCAATGAATTATAACAGTAAGTACTACGGTTGTTTTTTTGTACTCGGGACGGGTGTTAATATTGTATTGTAAGATTTATTGATGGTCTTCTCTACTACAATGTACAGAGGTAAAGTTAAGTAAGCTCCGATTTCAAATGATCTATGACCAATTTATACCTACCGGAAACGGCGGCCAATATTACCGGAAATTAGTCATATGCGCGGGAGATATTATAGTGCACATGCAATTGACAGGTGCGCTATTCGAGAGGGTCATCATAAATATACAATATAATAATAATAATATTATAAAGAGGAAAGATTTGTTTGTTTAGGCTCCGAAACTACTGGACCGATTTCAAAAATTCTTTCACCGTTGGGAAGCTACACTATCCCCGAGTGACATAGGCTACTTTTTATCCCTGTATTCCCACGGGAAAGGGAACTACGCGGGTGAAACCGCGTGATGTCCGCTAGTCAGAAATAAACTTTAGTCTAGTATGTATTTTATAATAGTTTCACACCCACAAACGTCGCGGTGTTTAGCTAGTAAGATAAGTTTATGTTGAAAAAACTAACTGTATAACTGACAGAAGCTACTATTCTACAAAAGCTCACTGCTGGCTTTTCTTGGTACAATAATGTTGCCAGATAATTCTCCACGTAGCAAGAAAAGCGCTCAGTAAACGTGTGAACAGACTTCCTACAGCACCGTTTACCGTCAACTATCCCAGTCAGTCTCCGATGACATGTGTCGCATGTCTGTTACCGCCTGCACTTACATCTCACGATCCTCGTGAAGATATCCAATCGTTGACAAAAACAGGTTCATACAGTTTTTGTTGTATTAAGCCGTGCACAATAAGTGTTAAGCCTGGCTTTTGGAATAAACTGGAGGAAAATAAAGAACTGTTCGATGTGATAGGATCAGTGTTCTTTGTTTGGTATTTTAATCGCTTGTGGATGTTAGAAATTATGGTTCTAAGCTTTGGATCATATTTGGTGTTTATTTTGGCAAGCCCGACAAGCTATTCCCAAACTACTGCAAGTCCTAAGAATTAACAGTGGGGCCACTAGAAAAGGCAATGAAGATCGCCAAAGTCCCGGAGAAACAGTTAACTGTCTTCGAGCCAGCAACGTAATTAATCAGAAAAGAATAACGGAGGAGTTGGAAAACATATATATTTTTTTTCTTTCTTTAAAAAACGTTGCCCCACACTAGGAATTTCTCCTGTATCGTGGGTGCGTTCACAAACATTTAAACTCACATACACAACCAAACACCCAGACCCGAAACAATTAACTGTAGATCATACAAATATTTGTTCCGTGCGGGGATCGAACCCGCGACACCCAGCGCAGCAGTCCAATTGCTCAGCCACTGCGCCAACCGTGTCGTCTATCTAATTTCAACTTATCAACAGAAAACAGAGCAAAACAAGGCGAATAGTCGCAAAGTGACGTATACAACTGGGATAAGTCCAGTTGCCTAGCACCACGGATAAAAGGTTTTAAGTTATTTAAATTTCTTTGGGGCGTTCGGAATGTTGTACTGAATATCCGACCGTTATCCGATGGTAACCGGTGGGACGTCAATGTCACTTCCATCCACCCTGTATTTGGTTATGATTTACCACCTTGTCAGCCAATAGTGAGGAATTGTCCCCAGGACAAGTGCTCGTATTAAAGCATTTCATAAATCTCTCAAAAACCATCAACTGCATAAGGATAATGTTCCCACACAGCTGGGACACAGGCCACCTCTGTATGAGTGAGAGATCTCGATAATTTAGAACCTATATCAGTGATTAAACTGACATGGTGTTTGGTCTGCCAACACTTCAACAATCTCTAGTCAACCATTTATCTTGGAGTTACCTTGCTATTACCCATCTTACTAACTGTCTTGTCCACCATCATTTTCATACTCGATAAATCTATGTTATTTGACGTATCAAACCAAAGTTTAACATTGCATTAATAAAGATACATTTATATCTTAAAAGCCTATTTTCTCCTTCAAATAAACATGTCGAGAATATATGCAATTCCAAGCCGACTTTCAAACTAGGCTGTATGCAAACATGGTATGTAAATGACCAAAGTGTTGCCATTAACAAGATGATAAGAATTCACTAACGAGCATCTATATTAATATCCGATGTTGCCAGCTCTCGGACTTGATTGACAGATGTCAGAATGGCCGTGTTCGTTCAGTTTAGACAACTGAGATGCAATTTTGTATTAAAGTTGACAGGTTAGTGTTGCCATGATAATTAAGGAATTATTATTACTTTGCTCATTGTGTAAATGACAATAGGGTTTCATGTTAATTATGTAAATTCTATATTAATTTAAATGAGTAATTACTAAAATTAGTAACAATTTAACTGGATAATTATGTACATGTTAATTAGATGGTGATGTATGTCGCCTTGGGGTTGTCTGTTCGTCTGTCACACAGTAATGTGGTTCTAATTAATATTCCAGTTAACTGTAACTTGTTAAGGATGCTGAATTACTCATCTTAGGATTACACAGTCGAGTTAGATCAGAAGTTCAACGATATTAAGATGCATTTTTATACTAATATAATCAAGCCAAAAAAGGTTGTTTGTTTGAACGCGCTTATCTCTGAAACTACCCGTTTGACATGAGAGAAAAGGCGGTTAAAACGGTGGTTCAGTTAGTTATTGAATAAAATTAGCTTCAGGCCCGTTAAATTGTTATTATTCGACCACATTCTCTTTTCGGACAAATGATCATTATTTCACGATTTTCCTCATTTCACTTAATATTATAATATCATGTAAGTACCTTCCTAATTTTTTTCTTTGTACCATTATTATGGTGTGTTGAATTCCAGCATTTTCCTCCTTTCACTTATCTAAAAAGGGGCTTATATAAAGCAATCATGTATTATTTTGATGATTGACAGCAGCTGATATCCAATCCAAAAGCATGCATACCAAAAAAAGAAACAACATTTATCACATTTTCGGATGTTTTTTCAACACGCATAGTTCATCATCTGCTATGTGACTGTTCCTAAATTACCCCAGGCTAATAAAATTTTCGTTTTTCCTAAATCATCGTAATATTAGTATTACAGTCGGTTTCTCCCCTTTTCTAACTATGTCGGCTTCCAGTCTTACCGAATTCAGATGAATATTAGTATTTTACATGACACGACTGCTTGTCTGACCTCCACAACCTAGTTAGGGTAATACTGTCACTTTCGGGCCACTGATTGTTACAACTGTCAAAGATCTTGAAATGACAGCCGGGACTAACAGCTTCACGTGCTTTCCGATGCCAAGAGAAAACTCTGTATGTTTTGGGTGGTTCCATTCACGGAATATCCTAGATAACCTGAAACATAAGTTACCGTTTGGCTATGAGCAAAAGTCTTTAGATCTAACCACCTAAAAAAATCAATAAAAATATGAACTATCTAATCATATCATAATCATATAACTCGAATTACAGAAGGAATAAAATGTATTAGGTTTTGTTTCAAACCCCCAGTAACACAAACAATTTTAAACGAACAGCTCCAACATTCGTTCCCAATAAACTTATAATTCCAGTCAGTAACATATTCGAGAGGAAACGAAACTTAGCAGAAATATACACGGAGCAGAGCGGAGGTAACCAGAATACCCCATCAATTCCTGCGGGAATGACCCCGCAATGTCCGGGAAAGCGGCGTTTTGCATAGCGTGGCGCAGTCGGGAACGAACTTAGGGTATGAACATAGTGCCAGCGGCGCGCGGAGCTGAGCGAGTAGGTCAGCATCAGCTGCCTAGCCTTTTCCCGGCTAGTCGGTTACCAGTTTTACTGGGTGCAGCTGAATACCAGTATTTTACATGGAGCGACCAGATACTCGGTATCCCTTTTTTATAAGAAAGACTTACCCCGTGGTAACTCTTTCTTACATAAGACATGAGAAAGAACACGGATGGGTTTTACTTAGTAAGAGTCTGACACTACCTCCTCCTCCGCATAGAGCGGAAGGAGTCATTTGATGATTGCCCATCGCTAGAAACTCCCTTTATGTTACTTTATGTTCTTCTTAGTGCGTCGATGGCAATTCTTCAGTAAATAAATTTGGGACAAAATTTAGCTGTGCGAACTCCAGACGTTGATAATAATGTAGGACTAAGATCGTCAAGCGTACAGGTGTCAGGGTATGCAGCGCAAGATAGAAGGTGGTGTTTAAACGTTCGCGGATTCCGTTCTTCGCACCGCTCCCGCTCTATCCGTACACTTAGCTCTTCCGTCTCATTCTTGATGGCTGACGATACAATGTTTCGACAGCTTTATAGCAAGGATTGTTTTACAATGTTTTAAGTGAGATATTCGTGAGTTTCGCATGAAATCAGAGCGTAAGTAGAATGTCGCTTTTGTGGGATTGTCTATGGTATGCTTTGATGAGCCGATGAGGGTTTGATTGATGGAAATGTCAATTGATGTTTCTTGATTTAAAACCAGTAATTTTTTGAAGTATGTTTTTGAAAAAATCTGAGAAAGTAAAAAAATAAATGATCTACCGTTTTGTTAATATGAAGCCTGCATACTAGGATTAAAATAAAATAACATATAGTTAACCCGATTATAATTTCTTTGCACAGTTTAAACCTAAATGTCATGGACCTTGTGATAGTGAATGAAAATCTGAGGTGGTTTGAAAACCATATGAGGTTGTACAATTAAATTAAATGACGTCTATCGTTCTAGCTTATCACTTTGAACATAGCGCCATTACACCAACGACGCTTACAAGCCGCAAAGGAAGATAAGCTGATATCCACAACTTTTCATGTATCCCTTGAAAGAAACACATGAAAGTAACATAATTCAATAGATAATATTAATCCTTTTAAAATTATCTAGCGGGTATCATAAAGTCAGTGTACCTTTTTCCTTACATATCTATTTTCCCGCTTAAATCACCAAGTGTTGCCATGCGCGAATTAAAAAAATGGACTCATACCGCGCGGCGCAAGCGAACGCACCATTCATCATTTATGATGAATTTACTTCTTCGCAACTGGCAACATCCGCGCACCTGCACACGTCAACACTTCACAGATAAAAAAAAGAATATGGCGTCTATCGTCATACGCCATTCAAGTCAATTGCTTTTAATAAAATTAATGATCAGACATAATTCTGTCTGGTTTATGACAAGTAACATAAATATTTAAGTTGAAATAATAAATAAATGCCTTTTACGATTGATTTCGTGTTTATGCTTCTTGACGTGGTGGAGTGAGGAATGCATTTGGCAAGGAAGAAGAACCAGCTTCTTTCTTAGCCAGTTGAATATGAAATGCTTTACATTTTTTCCTTGGTGGTATGAAAAAACAATCTTTAGAATTATACGGAGCTGAAAGTCGTACCCGGTAGGATTGTAGCATAAATACTTATCATGGATTCATGTTTGTCACTTGAACAGACATAAATTAAATGTAAGATCAAGGACCTTGTTGATTCTTAGATGTCGTGTGTGGAATTGTATTCTTTCGTGCGTTTGGAACATTCTGAAACTGCAACAAAAATAGGTGAACTGTCGCATGTGCATGCAGAGAATGTAATTTATATACGCGTGTTTTACCTGACCTGACACAAGAATGCATCGTAATTATTCATTATCCGATAAAAAAATTTACTCATTATTCTTTTAGCCGCCATAACGAACATTTTTATTCGGCTATCCATTAAATTTTGACCTAATCCATTGTATTTCGTAATAAATAAACTAGGATGATATTATAAACTGAAGCTTGTAATACATATACGTTTGAACGTGAATGTGTGGCTTTACTCAGTGTCCGAAGCCCAGCGTGACGCCAAAGACAAGAAACGACTAAATACACGTTATTTATTGTAACTGGCAACACAAATTTTTCGCGGGTAAAAATATGTAGAGAAATTACTAGTGTCAAGTAACCTTTTACAATGAATTATATTTAAACGTTTGATTGTATAGATTTCGTGCTCCGTTTCTTTTAAAGTGTTATTAATTGTTTTTATCATTGTTGGAGATCTCTAGACCTTGTTTTGTAGGCGGTAGGTCGATATTATATTCTTGATACATGTAAAGATAGTGCGTGATCGATCTTGCTTAGTGAATGAATACGCGACAGCCAAGGGGAATAAATGGCATCTACCTATAAGTGCTCAGTGTCAAATGTTAAGCTTTTTTAATTTGCTATCTAACTGTCAAAAGTTGAATAAATAAGTTATGAAATAAACATTTCAAACTGTACAGAAATCAACTAGTTGGCATGGCCAAATTCCACCTTATTGAAACCTAAAACTAACTGAGAAAAAACATAATTATTTACAATACGACAAAAACATATTTTATCCTCAACTTAAATACTGGATTAAACCATAACACAAGTAAGAGATTTTTATGTAGGTACTCAATACTCGCGGAATGTCGGTCGGTACTGCCAGCAAGAATAAATATTTACACCAAGCACAAGAAAGCTTCGGCCTGATAATGTTATTCATTCACTGGCTGTAAGAAATGAGTGTAAGGCTGTACTTGTAATGTATACCTTTGCTTGCTTTGTGTTCGAAAGATAAGTTTAAAAAGTAAACTTGTCTATGGTAGTGTTGCTTTTTCCTTATACTTTATTTTCGCGCGCTTTTATTTTGACATTTAAAGATTGATGCGAAAGAATAAAGTGTTAATTATTTATTAAAGTAAGTTAACAAGAAACAGATAGTAAATAAAATATTGAATACTACACACATTTCTTTTAAAACGACTCGTAATTCTTATCAAATGAAGTATCAGTATTGTTGTGTATAACGTGAACATCTTTGATCGCAAAACGATACGCAATTAGAAGTACATTTACAACTAATAACAGGTCGGAACGATTTGACAGAGATGTAGTAGGTACACAATAATTATTAATGTAACTACAGCGATCGCTCAATCAAACAGCCACACGACATTATCAAACAAGACTTTTTTTTTCAAAAACTCTTTTCTACAACTTTCTCTGACAATATCTAGGAACACATCTTTATGTTGGCCGGCTGTGTCGAAGTTATCTGTTCCGAGGATCGATACCTTATTGTTGACGTGGTGAATGCTTCGATTGAGCTGTCAGCGTGGTCGCCCAGAGCAAAGCTGTGAGGACCTAATGTACAAGGTATTGAGCTGCACCTTTTAAAATACGTTGAATATTTATTATGGTCGCGTTCAGTTTAGGTGTTGCTGATATTTACGCGATGTTCGGCGAAATGTAAGTTATCGATTGTATTGTGGCTGTTGAATCTGTTGCATGCTAGTTTTTTTTTGATTTACGGGATAGAGTCAAGACCGGACGATGTAACGTTTTTACTACAAATAGGTACTGTGAAAATTTGCTTTTGTTTTTACGATGGATCCTTCGGCACTCTAGGAAAATAGATTCTATTGATTTTTAGTCTGTCAGTAATTCCAGTAATACTATATCTGTGAGTTTTGCTATCGTAAAGAGACTTAACCTTGACGTTAACTTTGCCTTACTTGAACTTAAGGTGAATGCTCCAACCACCTCGCGAAATTCAAATTTTCTTACGTTTTTTGCAATTTGCAGGCCAGTGCTAGTATGTATGTTGTTTAAAATATAAATTGCGGCTGTAAGACGTATGTAGTTACAGAAATATAATCATCAAAATCATCAATATAAGCCTCCAAGTTCATAAAGGTGCAAAAATGACCTGCACCTTTATGAACTTGGAGGCTTTGAATTTCGCGGGCTAGTATTCACCTTAACGTCAGCTAAACTCACAGATACAATTTTGCTGTCGTTACTAAATCTCTTTATTTTGATCCTTTACATCATCATCATCTTCCTGCCCTTGTCCCATTCTACTTAGGGTCGGTGGAACAAGTTTTCTTCTTCCATTCTTCCCTGCAGATGTCATGACATCATTTACTCTCTTCTCTTTCATATCATTCCTCACACAAACCATCCATCATTCTCTTTGGCCTACCTTTCCCCCTGTATCCATCAACTTCAACTTCAATTAATCAATGTGATTTTGACCCTCAACATTATGCACATTTGCTTCTAACATCAAACGACCACAGTTCATAAATACCCCACATTACAGTTACCTCAAAATATGCAGCCCACAGAAGGTATATCAAGTAACTATACCCCATACTTCTACCTGTCCTATCCTTTCGGTATTCAAACGTACCGTATTTCGCGTAATGATTTAAGCAAAGCGTCTACAATCTCGTTCATTAGGAGTCTTCAGCCGAAAATAAATAATCGTGGTACAGACACATCTGTGCCGTGTTCTCCGGGAGTTAAGATCCTGGATTGTCACATTAATCACGATTTGAGCGGGATGCGGCCAGTAGGCAGTGCGCATCACTGGCTTGTACCGTGAGGCTATGAAGTGAGAGGGACGAGTCTGATAGAATTGTGTGAAGTTATGCTTTCCTGGTAGTTCCCACCAAAGGCACTGAGAAACACTGACAATAACTGGAGTTGTGTTCGGTTGATGGCAATACCCCATACCAGACTCCGTGGCTACTTACTGCTGAGAATTCCCTGCTGGCTAAACCCAGTAACGCTTTGCCCAATCGCAAAATCGAAGTAAGGACCAATTTTTTTTTCTATTTTTCAGACGTAGCTACCGTATTTGAATCATTCATACAAACACAAATCCGCTCTTTTCCTAACCACACAGTGTCTCAGAAACTAGTTTGGCAAATGGGCGGCGGCATCAATCATTAGCTCGATATGTATCGGCGTGCGCAAGCGCATCACTTCCAACGTACCGTGATACGGTACTGCTGACCATCTTCTAGTTTTCAGGTGTTACTGGAGGGGAGGGAATGGGGGGTGATTGTTAGGTTAGTTTTAAATAGATTTTTGATCATCGTCATCTGCCTAGCCTCTATGCAACTATGTTGGGGTTGGCTTCCAGCCCACCTGGTTGGAGTTGAATACCAGTATTTTACGTGGAGCAACGGCCTATCTAACCTCGTAAACATACTAGGTAGCACTAGGTGGGTGGTTTCGATTTCCGTTCGATCCTTATAATTAGCACGGATGATTGTCGGGATTTAAAATGTTGAGTATGAATGAAGATGGCTATAAGAGTAGAGGAACACCAAAGAAACGATTTATGGACTGTGTGAAGGATGATATGGCTAGAAAGGAGGTGATTGCTGAGATGACGAGAAATAGGGAAGTATGGAAGAAGAAGACATGTTGCGCCAACACCAAATAAATTGAGATAAGGGCAGGAGAATGATGATGATGATGATGATTGTCGGGATTTAGTTTTTAACACAATAACACGGGGCTCTATGATTTGGGTACCCTTCTAGGACATCTCGACTTCGCTGCGATCAGACACTGAATGTCTTGGCTGCAAGCTTAGAACAGACTCTGTAGAAGCACGTTGTGGTGTGGGTAGACTAGTAAGTAGGTTTCGGGATGTCACAACTGGCACTTGCGATTCATTCTAGGTCCTTACCAATAATCGGATCCAACATTCATATCTTTCTTTCTTCTAAATCTTTTCTTTCTATTTTAATTCTGTGGTTATCTGCACAAACTTATTCCAGTTTATGTTTTAGATTTAGTTCTTCACAGTAAATGCATAGGTACAACACAACATTCATGAGAAATACAACATACTGTGTTTAATGCTGTCCACCTACTAATCTTCAGGATTTATGGGAGGAGGAGATAGCGGGGTGTAGAGTGATAGTGTCTATGAATGATTTAGAGGGTAGTTCAGTATTCAAAGAGGATGGATGGTTTCTTAGTTGGGACGACGGATTGCTAGTTACAGCGATAAGTGGATCTTTAGATTTTTGCTTGTTACTCCTATTTATATGTCCGGTTAGATACAGCTACAGCTTCGTGTTTGGTTTTTGTGCTAGTTAGTAAATTCATTTAGTAAGTAATAAGTACATTAGAATCTGAAATCAATCAGACTGACAATGACCGTCCATCTTGCGGCATGCGACATCCTGACAGCTGCGCATTTGACGATCTGATGACTGCATCAGCAAGCGGATAGCTGAATTTCGGGCCTAATATATTAAATGAAATTTTTCTATCGACACACTAAGGAGGAGAAAATATGAAATCCTAATTAGGTTTTTATTATAGCTACCTTGCCAAAAATGTAACGCACATAATATCTCTTGAATTTTGAGTTAAATAGTTTCCTTATCCTTGTCAACAGGATATTACGTGTGCCTAAAACTTAAATGTCCACTTTCTGAACATATACCAGCTTTGTTAAAGTATATGTGGGAGGACCAAGATCTTGGGTTGTCAGAACACGAGGAACCAACACGTTTCGCGGGCGGATGGGTAGTCACGGTCTCACAGCATGATATTTTCAGTGTACCAGTGTCAAAAGCAAGCTTTAATATCTGATACATTTTGAGAACGTCATGCTCCCTTCAAGATGTTATCTTTTACTCGCTTTAAACAACACCCACGGAGAGGGACTAAAAATTTAATTGTCCAGGTTGTGTGCCAAGATGGAGTTGACAGAATTGACAGTACGTTCTGTTGTAATAGGGTAGTTGACAAAAACAATTTAATTAGTCCGTCAGATAGATTTTCAAGAAATATTGGACACATATTTTTTAATTTTTCACGTAGGTAAACAAAACATGAAGACGATACAGTGCTTCGAAAAGTCGTGTGACGTCACAGTGTGGTACATTTTTTCCCAGGAAGTGACGTCACAAGCTCCTACTCATGATCTTTGACACGTTTTATTTTCGTCAATTTTTATTAAATTGATAAAACAAAAAACACGTACCCAATATTTTTCGACAATCTAGCAGACGGACTAAACATAATCATATGTTCTTTAGCCAGGAATCATCCCTACTATTTTGTTATACCGATGATTGTATTCTGTCCTTGGTGATTGAAGATACGTCTAATCTCGTAAAGTTCAGTCACAGTTCAGACTGCTAATTTGACCGCATTTAATCAAACACAGTATTGTGACCTAAGAATATAATTTTGTATTTGTACACGTAACTAATGTCGCTATATCTTTAACTTATAAGTTTGAGAGAGTATACTTCTAAAAACATATAATAATATGTATCCAGTACGTCTGACGTAATAGTCAGCCCTATTATTTTGCCACGGGGTGAATTATTGCAAGCAGTATGCAACGACAAAATGAAAGTATGTACGTACAAAATAAAAACAATTAAAATAAAATAATTGTGAACCAACCTGTATAAGTGAAGTTTAAGTATGTGCAAGCACGCTTGGTTTCAGACGTTAAGTTACTGACAGAGAACACTTGTTTTTTGTATAAATTGACCACTAATTATAATTGATGCCTGCGTCGCGTGGGAGACAAGGTATTTTGACAGATTTGATCCCTCTACAATATTGACATTTGGCAATAATATGGTTCGATGGCCAAGGTTTCAAGTTGGCTCGACAGATATAGAACACTTGCTGAATGTGAATTACGATGTAGGCCTCGACATGAAGGGCTAAGAAGGAACATGGGTGGTTTTTAGTCAGTAGAAGTCTGACACTCCTTTTCGCTCTGCCCAAGATCGGGAGGGGTTGTTTGGTGATATTCCACCCGCCAAAAAAAAAAAAACGGAGTGCTGGTATAGGTACCTACCTATGTGATGTATACTGAAAAAGATTAGTTGTCGAACAACTTTATAATACGGTATCCAACATTGTAATTGTTTAAGCAAGTTTATTGGCCCATGTCTTATTTAAATAAATGAATAATAACAGTCTTCTTCTAATCGTGTGGGTAGTAAGGTCTAACGACCCCACGCACCCTAGTGTCAGAGTTTCTAAACCGCCTCAAGGACCTCTGACATGGTTTGACGACCACCATTAGACGGCCGGGACCACTGCACCGGCTAATACGTGACTTCCGAAGCACTGAATCATCTTTTTATCCGAAAATCAGGTGACTCAAGCCTGCATTGTCCTAGCCAAACTGGAAACAACTTTACAAAGTATGCTTCCCGTGGGAATCGAACCCACAACCACCGGGTCACAAGGCAAACGCCTAAACCACTCGACCGCGGAGGCAGTTAATAATAACAGTAATTTGCAATGATTCATTATTAAAGCAATATTAACAGTAATTTCCGATATTATTCGTTACAAAACAAGACACGTACAATTCGGATTTTTCAGATTAATGTGCCAGTCGCTTCGGTAAAGGAAGTACTACAAAACATGTTTTTTAATAAAAACTTGTTAGATATTACTCGTTAGGTACTAACAAATTATTTAGGAGTAAGGAATATTTAAAAGAATAATGTTCTGAAACATTAAAAATAACAGCTGGAGTCCAGTACATAAAATAATTACAATTCCGAAATGTTAAGCTACTTCTGATGCTGACCGTACCTACCAGAGGTTACAGAGACCATGGTTGTCCAGTCACTATCAAACATAATAACAAAATCATTAATTTTAACAAACTGTACCACCATTGTGGTCACTTCAGGAGGCCTATTCAGGGTCCAAACAGGTCTTTATGAATATTTCCACAAACTTGAGGGCAAGTACTTACGATTCTGATAGGATAGCGTCCAGGACTTAGCATGAAATATGAGCCCCCTTTGTTGCGAGCTGGACATCATCAGATAACTTTGTATGAGCCCCCCGTAATGTGTAGCAACCAGTTTCCTAGATAGTAGAGGAATTTATTTATCTAAACAGCTTATTGCCTTTAAAGGGCCAGCGAGAAGATTTTTAAGCAAAATGTTATACCTGACTAGCAGTTGCTTTCGTGTTGTTGACACAAATCGTTTTTGAATCACACAAATCGAACTTGCAGATAGACATGCCTTTCTTCTGAATCTGGTCATATACTGACCAGATGTATGAACGTGGACGAGGCATAAGGAGTATGTAAGAATCGTAGCAGGTGGCGTTCTGTGGTTTCTGCATACTCCCATGGGAAAATGGCGTGAGTTTATGGGTGTATGTATAATATGCAACTGGATCCATAATGTCTTCCTAATGAATTTACTATACTCTGTCCTTGACTTCACGTGCTATGAATGCAACCTATTCGGTATTGAACACGGAAAAACGCGTCCATCTTGCTTTGGTCCTAATTTATATTCTCGAGGTTTCTTTCCTTGGATAAAATTTCCAAAAACTACGACTCCAGAGCTCACTTCAAAGATTAGTGCATTAAAAATGTCACTGCTAAATTCTTAGCGGTGACATTTTTAATGCATTAATCTTTAATTTTATACTGTGATCTAAAACTCATTAATCTAATACAACATTCGGGCACAGCTAACAAATTAAACTCTTATCAAAATCACCAAATCAAATCTCAAAACCGTAATCAAATACCCCAAGATCAATTCAAAACAAAACCAAAACATTAATAGAGTAATAATTAGTGGGCAAAATAGTAATCTGGACACAGAATCGATTGTTATCTCCAGACAGGGTCCAAATGGGCGTATCGTTTCTACAATCAGCAATATTTGCATATACTATGCACCGGTACGTGTTCGATCAGACAGATATGCGTTACTAGGGATGCTTATAGTAATGAATGGTCGGACTTATGTACTTGTGTAGGTATGTATGTGTTCAGAACTGGATTTCGTGATTAGAGATGTACGGATTTGTGGAATCTTGCGGTTGTGATCTGTTGCTAGGCAACGTGGCTGAGTTATAGTGTTATGTTTGAGTTCAGTTTTTCTCTAAGATGTAGATAAATGAGATAAGCGTGGTACTGTAGAATTCTTTTTTTTTGTTTTTTTCAAAATGTTGCCCCACACAAGGAATTTCTCCTGTATCGTGGGTGCGTTAACAAACATTTAAACTCACATACTCAAACACCCAGACCTGGAACAACTATCTATAGGCCATACAATTATTTGTTCCTTGCGGGGATCGAACCCGCGACACGCAGCGCAGCAGTCTGATCGCTCAGCAGAAATAACCTAATGTATGTCACAATTCAGGGAAAACTTTGTTAAAACATTTAGACCACTTTAAAGTCTTCATACATATTGACATGCGATCGTAGACCATACTCGCTCAGAGATTAATTTCGTTTAATATCTAAACTTATATCTTCTGTCTGTCGTAACGTATGTCTTCTGAAAAATGAATCGACCATAGTCACGTAGACCGATAGACCTGCCTTTAGCCTGTAATGGGTACATTACAGGCTGACTATGCTGTGGGATCTGAGCCCACCTATCTATAAGATCCCAGTATAATCCAAGTGGATCCAAGGCGGGATGCTGAATAACTTAATAAGATCTAACATTGGCAACAAAAAACTGCAACTGGTATTCTACGATTAGTTTTTATAATAAAACAAAGAAATCACACACATAATAAATATCTAGAATATTACGAATAGATTCACAATCTGCTCTTGTTGGCTTATCTAAATAGTTGATCACTAGCACTTCAATAGCACTTCTTGCACGAGGTAACTACTGGCGCCAGTTAAGGGCCAGTACTTGAACTATATTATGTGAATGACTATGCTTGCCTAATAAGGTTCGTGTTTACAACTTGCGTATTTATTGCCGTTGGGGTCCCGTATGGCGAGAAATATAGAGGGTACGTTTTGGTTCAGTCTCTCAATTTGTTTGATTAAAAAGATTTTCTTGAGTTATTCTTCCTCTTTTATCGTGTGGTTCGGGCTTAACTTAGTGGCAGAGATTTTAAGCCGGCCTGACTTGAAATTATGATCATCATCATCATCAGCCCATAATGTTCCCACTGCCGGGACTCAGGGCAAATTATGATAGTGTACGTTAAAATTCAACACCAAACCCCGCAAATTCATATATTCAAATTCAGCTTAATTTATTTCACAATAAACACTCGGGAAACGCTCGAATGGGCCGTTTTCTATGAAGAAAAACCAGCCAGAACTCCACTCCAGTTTTCTCTAAATGCCCAAATTTTCGTCCAAACTACAAAAAGTGGTCATAGAAATTAATATATCAAACAAACGTTTTGACGTGTGTTTTTTTTTAATCAGTTTTTTTTAATACAGAACCTCTGATACTTGAGGCACACTCATCTTTTTCTGATCCAAATACTTCTTAGATATCTTTATCATTACCGATCATTTATCTCGTTTATTGTTCAAGATGTTAGATTTCAAGTCGATAGAAATTGATAGGACTTGTTCTTTTAATACACTTGACTACATATTTTTCTCCTATTAGGGATTCGTAGTAATTTTCATGGAATTAAGATTATGCCTGAAAAAGGGATAGGTTAATAAAATACTTGTTCCCACACTTGTAAGCAGTTTTTAAGTAAAGGTCCTGCAAAAAAAAACAACAGTTTTAGACAAAAACAAACAAATAATTACGCTTTTGAAACTCTTTTGTTAGGCTTCTTATGAGTTGTACCCCGGAACACAAAGGGCTAAGAAGGAATATGGGTCCAAGTATAAATGAACGAAAATGGCTTCTTATGAGAGTTTGGGTAAATATGGCCCGAGAAGTTATGGACTAAACTTAACAGTAGCAAACGGCATTTTGGCAGGCTCTGGAGATAGGGCGACGAATCAAAGCCGTTCTTGTCTTATTCTTTTCTCGAGAATAAGACAATAACAGCTATGGAAGGAGGGGAAAAAGGCCCTGCAGTGGGACACAAACGGCCTATAAATAAATAGTCCTTCGAAAGAAATTGGGTATTTTCGTAATGTGAAATGAATCGGTTGTAGGGTCCAAACTAGCTTAGCATTAGCAAAACCATATTTTGTATTATAGACGTAGGTATAAATAAAAATACTATGAAATGCATTTTAGTATGTGCATTTAGATAAATAAAATCTTCCATCAAAAGGTTAATCCATCGTATGAACTCAAACTCACAGGATAAAAGAGCGAAGCCGGCCAGAAAAACCGGCACAAACCTATCGAACAGAATAAAATACTAGTTCAGTTGCCGTAATAAGGAGTTTAACCTGCCCCATAAGAATTTATGAATAAGAAAACTGGCCATTTGAAATATAATCGGTAAGTAATAGACAATAATATAGAATTTAATTCGAACAGGAAGCATTAGTGAAGTTTATATCCTATAGTAAATACTTTATGTTCCTTTGCCAAAGACTTTTATGGTTAACGTCTATTGCTTTTTAATAAAATGTTAATATTTATTTGTGTTTTTTGCTTCTTCAGTTTGTGGGTGGCAGTTAAGGAGCCGTTTCGAGAGGATACCTGTTTTCTAAAAGGCTACTACTTTCGGGCGATCTCATGTTGTGTTGGCCGTGTGGCGCGAAACCGAACATGGAGCAAATGCCACCATCTTCTTTTTTCAATACATTGTACAGAACAGTTTTACAAATACCTACGGCATGTGACCGCCAAAAATCCGTGAAGGATTAGATTAAGATTTTGTAGCAGTTCTGAGCTAGCGTTTGTGGTGCGAGTACCGACATGTTATCTGCACCTCGTCTTGGAAGAGGACTTTTGGCCGCAAGGGGTGGTGTTCCGTCGCTTCCGCTGGCAAGTGCCACATGAACGCTCAGTGACATAGTGCACAAGTGAAGTGATACTAATATAGTTTTAAGTTTATATTTACTAACACAAACTGTATTATTAGTATGTATATTTAGGTTAAGGTATTTATCTATGGGTCTTTGTTACCTGAAAATAAATAAATTATATTCTATTCTATAGTTATTTCATAATCGATTTCAGACTCAGCCTGTATAAGAAAACAAAATTGTGACGATATAGTTCAGTCGTATGGCTTATTTCAGTTATTTCCTGGTCTAGTTTCAATCTTTAGAATTCAAACAAAAACAACTGCAATTTCCATATCTCATAATCTGTACTTTTCACACCAAACCAAGCTTGAATGCGTCCAATTGAACCGCGTATAGTCGACGAGTTGACTTATTGCATTAAATTAAACCGCTGTTTACGTACTCTAAACTAAGTTTACATCTGAATGGTTTAACCGAGTTGAGAGAACATTAGTTAGTATTTGTGTCGCTCTGTGAGTTTGTGATGCAGATGGGTGGCAGTAAATTGTGCTATTTGGTATTATTTGCGGTGTTTTCATGGTGGAATCGGGCTTTGAGATTATGTGACAGTGTTTATCGTAATCGGAGCTTTGATGAAAGATCCGGCGTGGAATAAACGTTAGAACGAAAGCCTTTTACTTTGGCTTCATAATGTTAGGATAGGGATGGATCTTAAATCACTGCATTTTGACTATTAGCGCGGGCTTCATTTTGACACTTTCATCCTATCTACGTAAGTAAATAGTTTGATTATGTCCCACAGTACCTACAACCGTAGTTCTTATGATGAAAAGGATGCTTAGCGGTTTAATATGCACAGTGGCGACAACTATACGATGTATCTAATGACGTACCCAGAGTGCAAACAAAAAAAAAGTTGAAAACATCCAGTAGTTTAGTCAAATTCGTTCCTAAAATTACATTTCCAGGTGCGATTAGTACTTTTATTAATTAAAATTAAGGCTTTGTAATATTTTGTTAGTTTAAAAATATTCATATGAACTAGTACACCTTGTATATTTTTAACTGCATATAATGTGTATTTATCATATACGAGTATCTACATCGCGCGATGAAAATGTTTCAACACATTATAATTATTTAAGAAAAGGAGAAGACTACTTCGTTAAGACAACAAATCACATCAAAAAAGTCATCCCGAGTAAAAAAAAAACTAGTAATATCTCACGACGGGACACAACTATTAACTGGTAGTTAAAACATTGAAAAATGCAATAAAACATTGTACAATCGAACAAGCTATTTGGTATACACGCAGAAATATTTATAATTCTAGTACGACTTACAATAATAATTGCAATTTTGTTTAAGGTAAATGCGACAAGGTGGCCCGCGCAATTCGAATTTTCTTACATTTTTTGCAATTTGCCGATCAGTGACAAACGCTGTATCGTTGGACATCGGTCTCTTAATGTATCTGTGTAATTTTAAAAGTAAATGCAAGTTAGCTGGCTGTACACCAAAAACCTTCTTCGACTGTAAAATCAGCAACGTTTTTGCTGTCGGTTCTAATTTACCACCCGCGGTCCTCCAATGATTGGCAATATATTGATTGCAGCTAATAGTCTAAGAGCTGTAATGGAGGATTTATAACAAGTTCTCATACGTTTGACACGTTTTAATCAGTGTTGCTGCTAGTAATGCAGAAATGTGATATTAATTAAGTTGTAATTAATTGTTTTCAAACTCAAATGGAGTTGAGCAGGTCACCTGGCCAGGCGTGGTGATGGCAGGTGGAGTAAGGCTGTGACTGAGTGACGTCCAAGGAATGGAAAGGGAAGTGTTGGCTATCCGGCGGCGAGACTGGCATACGGCATTGTTGCTATTGCGGGAATATACTGAATGTGGCTGGCACAAGAGCGTGGGTCTTGGCACAAGCAAAGAGAGGCCCATTCTGGCCCATACATACAGGCACGGTTGGCGCAGTGGCTGAGCGATTGGACTGCTACGCTGCGTGTCGCGGGTTCGATCCCCGCACGGAACAAATATTTGTATGGCCTACAGATAGTTGTTTCGGGTCTGGGTATTTGTGCATGTGAGTTTAAATGTTTGTGAACGCACCCACGATACAGGAGAAATTCTTAGTGTGGGGCAACATTTAAAAAAAAAAAAAAAATACTAGGAGTGGATCGCGATCTTTTTTATGTCCTACCTAACCTGGGAACTTTCTAGTAATTGGAGGTCAAAGTTTCAAATTTTTCGCATTTTTTTTTTTGAAATATCTGTTTACGTTTACTATCCAAAGCATCTTTTCGCACAAAGTCTTGAGTGTGCTACATTGAGTTTTACCGTCAACCTTGATTTTTCACCCCAAAAAAAAAATTGTTTCCCAGCAATACATTTTGGGTAGCGTTTGATGTACAGAAGGTTCATTGACACCCTGTATAGCATATATCTTTTTACGCTAGCCAAATCTCTAGACCGAAAACTGTAACTTGGTTCTCTTGTTCCTATTTCAAGTAAATAAATAAAGCAGCAGAATTTCACGCGACAATCTAATCTAACAATCTTACCTTATTTCTGACTAATATTTTGTTCAGACACACGACATTTTCCTAACAAACTCCGCAGTTATGTCTACACGTCTGTCCGAGTTGTTAGTGAAGTTACAGCTAGATCTGGTATTCGGGCAAAGGCTGTTTTGACAGGTTTTAGTCAAAACCGTTTTTAAGTTAAAACGCGTTTTATCTGTTTTTCCGAAACAAGTATCTAGACTGCATCGTTGATCGAGTGGTCGCAAGCATGGGGTTCGATACGCAAGACGGCCAGCGTTTGGCGTTTGTCTATCAGTAATTTTTCAGTAGCACCCACGAAGCCTGAATTTGTGCCCGTTCTTAGGGGCTCGGACTCAAACATAACTGGCGATATTGGGGTATGCTATTAGGTACACAGCTGCCAAACTTTTTATTTATCGGATTACTTACAGGCATGATGTTATGTAAAGTGTGTAGAATTCATATTAATAAAAAATAAATAAAAGGGTCACAACATACGTAGTACTAGCCTCATGATTTTAAGGATTATATTATTTTCCGTTATTTATTAGTTTATAGTTTCGACTAATTTTGCAGACAGAATTAGCTTCGACGGATTTCCAGTTTTGCCTGTAACAGCGACACGTAAATTTCTGAGAGCTCATTGTACCTTAAATCGCTCGCGGTGGTATCATTCCGTTATCTTGGGCATTTGTCTCTCATTGCGGATTTGAAGGCGGCGCGCACACTTGCGATTCTGCGATTACAGTTTGTAACTTAATTTGTGTGGGTTTGTGAAATGTAGAGGGAATGGATGTTGAAGGTGTATTCTGGCGCTATTTTAACGGAAAATGTGCTTCGATTTCTGTTGGCGGAGAATCTAATAATTGTCAGTCTAGATTTTGGCTGTTGTATGTACCTTTTTGAGAATTAAAAGTCGAAATGGACTTTGAGGGTAGTAAAATAAAATATAACATAACATCACGCCTGTAATCCCCGTATGGTTAGATAGAGGTGTACCTTGTGTCACTCACATTTCGCTAGTTATGTTTTAGTCCCATATAATAAGGAGCATCGATCCATCCCAAACAAATTGCCCGTGTGGAGCCCCTCTGCAGGATATGCGCCACCTCCTATCCTGCCCATCCTGCACAACCATTTGCACCTTTCAGGATGTACTTTAAACAAATGATAGAGCTGTGCAGGTGGCTACATACTTGTCTAACACAGTTTGAGATCATCGACACGTAAAGAAGGAGCAAGCCGCTATCTACTTCGATGACTGCATTAAGAAAAAAACCATCGTAAATCAGCAACAACGCTTTTATACGCCATCATCATATCACAATGATGTTAACTATTCTTTTCACACAAGTAACAATCAGAAAAAAATATCATTATAAAATTTTAACCATTTTAACTCCTTTTAAATCAAAACCCAGCGATGCGACCAAAAAATCGCGAAGTCATAAAACATTTTAATGGACTATTATAGTCGACACCACTACTACTACCATTTATCATAACGCAACACGCAACACTGTATTAACTGTTACAGTACCTATCAACCAAAGTCCCTAAGTTCTAAGACATAAAGAGTAAAATGCTAACAGAACAAGACATTTGCAATCAAGTCTCTAAATTCTAAGGAATAAAGACTAAAGTCCAACCTCACAGACAGTATGTAAGAAGACACGTCTTGTTATCAAGAACTGTCGACAAAAAAATCGCCAAACAGCGATGTTAAGTAGCAGTTAGGTTTGACTTACGTTGATCTTGCTGGCCTAACTTAACCCAGGGTTCACAGATCTATGTTAAAAATTCCGGAGTATACAGACTTCTTGAGTGTTTGAATTTTGATCTAGGATTTTTTTAGCAAATTTTTGCAAAAAAAATCCTAGATCAAAATTTATTTTTTTATTATTACATTATTTATTACTACGTTGTTGAGACTATTTATAAACGGTTATAAGATTATCTGTTTTATGTTAAGTCACGAAGAATTAAATGTAGAGACTAAGCAAAATTTAGAAGCAATATTCTCGTGAAATAACGGTTTCATCTTTGAGATAAGATCTATATCTTAATAGTGACTGTATTACGTTACTCAGTGTGACTTCTAAAATACCATGTTCGTAAAAAACATAAAACGTTTATCAAAACAGTTGGAGAAAATCACTTTTGATGTTTACTAGATAAGTGTATACATTTCATTGCTCTTGACTGTACCTAACTACCTACTCAAGTGGTAGATCTCTTGAAAAACAATTTTAATATCATAGAATGATTTAATATATTTTTTTTAGGATATTCTGAAAGTTTAAGAACTCAACCCGAATTCCGTAACCGAGCCAAAAATCTCATCCGTAATTCCGGACGTGACAACCCTAGCCTTTTTTTTTTTTTTTTTTTTTTTCCGGGGTGGAAAATCCTCATGGATGTCCCCCACCCTGGGGGGGTGGAGGGGTCTGTCAGACTCTTACTGACTAAAAACCACCCCGGTGTTCCATCTCACACCTACGCCGGGGGGCCGCGGGAACTTAAGATACTACCGCGACCCCCGGCTAGTGCCGGCCCGCCTCTGCGGGCCTCAATCTCAGGTCGGCGGGAGGAGTGAGGTGTTAGACTCCCCCCGCGCGACGTCTGAGAGGGGCGCGCGTGGAACACTTCGCGCCGCCACCTCGGGTCCAGATGTGTGGGGGGCGACGGACGTCCCCAAGTCCGTCGCCCCTGGACCCAATTAGGGGGGCCGGAAGAGGGCGTTATCCGCCCTCCGCCGACGCCCGGTGCGTCTGCTGCGGATCGGGTGTGGGGAAGAAATCTCCCTCTCCCTCTCCGCAGCCTCCTTCTGCGACACGACTGTTTCGCAGAAGGTTACCACCGCGTCCCAGGCCTCCTCGCTGCCGACCATAGACTCGACTACGGCCGGCAGCGACAGGTCACTGCCTACTTCTGAGATGAGGGCACGGCGCGGCTCCTCCCAAGCGGCACACTCTGCCAGCGTATGCCGCACCGTGTCCTCCCGGCAGTCGACGCAGTGGTGACACCGGGCGTCCGGCTCCCTGTTTATGCGACACAGGTACTTCCCGAAGCAACCATGCCCCGAGAGCACCTGCGTCACACGAAACGACAGGGAGCCGTGCCTTCTCCCGAGCCAGGGCTCGAGTACTGGCCGGACCGCCTCGATGGTATCGAGGCCGGCGGTAGGGCGTGAGAGCCTGTCCCGCCATTCCGCCACCAGGGCCTCGCGGAGCTGAGACTGACGCAACTCCATGTGTCGCTGCATCAGCCCTTCGCCCCGCGCCCGCAGTTCCTCGCGCCACTGATGCAGTGACGCGTGGACTTTTGCCTCCAGGTCCCAGGGCGGGGATCCGGCCAGTACGCAAGCCGCCTCGTAGGAGATCGTGCGATATCCCCTGATGACTCTGACGGCCATAGCTCTCTGCGGTTTCCGCAGAACAGCTATGCTACCGGCCGTCAGGTCAGCCGCCCAGATCGGGGCCCCATACAGGGCCATCGATCGCACGATCCCCACGTAGAGCCGCCTACAGGCGGCGCTCGGGCCCCCCAGATTGGGAAGCAGCGTTGCCAGCGCCCCAGCCGCGCCCAACAACTTGGGCGCCAGCCGCCGGAAGTGGGGGCCGAAATCCCACCGGCTGTCGAGCACCAATCCCAGGTACTTCATGGTAGACTCGACAGCAATTCGAGCCCCCCCGACCACGATGTGGGCATCAGGCGGCGGCGCCCGCCGGGGGCCATGAAAGACCATGGCCTCCGACTTGTTGAGGGCCACCTCCAGGCCTAGGCTTCGGATGCGGCTCACCACCTGTGAGACCGCAGCCGTCGCAAGCAACGCTGCCTCCCTGTACGAACTCCCCCGGGCGGTGACCAGCGTATCGTCCGCGTAACACGTCAGGTCTACGCCCGGTGGGAGTTCGCCCCTCAGCACCCAGTCATACCCGATGTTCCACAGGGGCGGGCCCAGGACCGAGCCCTGTGGAACACCGCACGACATGCGGTGCTGGTTTACGACGCCATCACGTCCCACGTAGGTGACACACCTCTCCGAGAAATAAGCCCCGACAATGCGGCGGAGGTAAGGAGGCACTCGATGGTACCGCAGTGCCTCCCGGATACAACTCCAGGGCAGGGTGTTGAAGGCGTTGGAGATGTCCAAGGACACCGCCAACATCACCCCACCCCGGGATACCGCTTCCTCCGCCAGAACTCTCACCTGCGATATCGCGTGGATGGTGGAGCGCCCGTGCCGAAAGCCGAACTGGCTTTCGTCCAGATCCGGCCCCTCTCTGCACAAGTGGCCGAGGAGGCGGGCAGCGATTATCCTTTCGAATAGCTTACCCACCTCCACTAGCAGCACTAAGGGCCGGTACGCGGACGGCGAGTCCGCAGGGCGCCCCACCTTCTTGAGCAGGACCAGACGACCAGATTTCCACAAAGTGGGAAACCGGCCCCGCTCAAGACACGCTGTGTAGAGTTCTCTCAGCCAGGGCTCTAGCTCCTTCAGAGCGAGGGCTAGCACTTGGCCGTGAATTCCGTCGGGCCCCGGAGCCACGTTCTTGGCCCGGAGCCGCATCACGGCCGCCCCCATCTCTGCCTGTGTCACCTCTGGGACGCTGATGGCGTCGTCCTCTGTAGACTCTGCGGCCGTGGGCAAAGCCATCGGCGGTGGGATATGTTCCGCTCTCGCCGGGAAGAGGGCTGCTACTACCTCCTCCAACAGCTCGGGTTGGAGACTCTCCGTAAGTGGAGGCGCGGCGGCTCGAAGTTTCCCTCGAACCGCTCGATAGGGGCGCCCCCACGGATCTCCGTCCAGAGTCTCCAACATCTCCTCCCTGGCGCGCTTCTTTGCCTCGCCGATGGCCAGCCGCAGAGTCTTCTTCGCCGCGCGGTACACCTCATACCGCGCGGCTTCTTCGTCAGGGACCCGACGACGTCTCCTCCGGTATCGGGTGTACTGGCGCCACACCGCTACGCACGCGACGCGCAGCTGTGCGATCTCGGTAGACCACCAGTACACCTGGCGCCTCGCTGACTGTGCGTGGACCCGGGGCATGGACGCGTCGCTGATCTGCGTCATCGCCCCGTGGAACCACAGCGCCTCCTGTTCGACGTCGACGGGTCCGGCTGTTGCCGACTCCCGGATCCAGGCCTGGACAATGGTGGCCTCCTCGAGAAGTTCCCTGTCGATGCGCTTGCGCGCCCAGCGCGGGCCGTCCGCTCGCGGGGCTCGCGATCTGCGGCCGCCGGCGGTCTGGGTGGAGACGTCGAAACGAATGTATCGGTGATCCGATAACGTCTCCACCTCCACGGCGACACGCCAGTCACGAACACGGCTAGCGACAGCAGGGCTAGCGAACGATACGTCCACTATCGAACCACCCCGCTGTCGCACGCACGTGTGGACTGAGCCCCGGTTTAGGACGACCAGGCCAGTGGTGACTGCCCACTCCTCCAGCACCTCACCCCTACCATCGGTTACCGGAGATCCCCACGCCATAGATTTGGCGTTGAGATCCCCTAGCAACAGCACAGGGCGAGGGTGGAGTTGGGCAACGACGGCGCCTAGCTCGACAAGGAAATTCTCGAAGTCGGCGAGACTCTTGTTGGGCGAAAAATACGCGCCAACTACGCCAATGCCGTCCGCGAGGGCGGCTACCCAGCCGTGACCTCGGGACGGGTTGGCAAGAGCCCCGCCAATGATGGCCACCAAACCGTCAAGGTCTCCAACCCAGTTGTCCCTGGGTGGGACGAAATACGGTTCGGCGACCACAGCCACGTGAATCGACCACTCTGCCATGCTCTGGAGCAAGAGGTCCTGAGCTCTGGCAGAGTGGTTGATATTGCCCTGGAGGAAATGGAATAGTTTCTCTATAAACACTCCATTTCCTCCACGGCACCAATCCTAGGCCGGGAGTCGGCCGAAGAGGGTGCAGGTTGAGAGGGGGGTAAAGGGCCCCTTGCAACCCTAGCCCTCCTCTTCCTTCTCTGCTGCGTGGGCGAACCACAGGCCTTGCTGCCCACTCTGTGCCCATCGGGCCTCCCTGCAGCTGTACAGAGGCTGCAGTTTGGCGCCGCGGAGCACTGGGCCGCCTTGTGGCCGGGCTGACCGCAGCGATAACACAACTCGCTGCGATCTGTTTCGGCGGTGCACCGTGCCCGGACATGCCCAATGTCCAGGCACCTGTAGCACCGCAATGCCCTGGGTTGCAGCAGTTTGACCCTCGCTGCAACCCATCCCACCAGCAGTCTGCCGCTGTCGGCGACTTTGTTGGCCGCCGCCACCGGGCACCGCACCCAAATCGCGCCAAGCCCGGCAGGGTCGGCGCGGATCTCGCCCGTCCGCACGTCCTCAGACGGACATCCGCCGGCTCGGGCGATGGCCGCTGCGACCTCAGCCGGAGTGGTCGAGTCATCCAGACCGTCGATCCTCAGCTCCGCGGTCTTCGTCGGTCTGGACACCCGGACGTCCTCCGGGTTGAGGACCTCCCGCAGCTTGGCCGCCAGCATGTCCGCCTTTTCGGCGCTGGAGGCACCCGACACTTCGAGCAGCCGCGCCCCCGTGATCGCCGGCCTCAGCTTGAAGCCGGACGGTGTTCCAAGGTCGGGGAACGCGACTTTGGCTCTCGCCTCTGTGAGGACCGCCTTATAAGAGACGCCCCTTTCGATGGCTCCGGGCTGCAGCGTGATCACTACAGCCGCGGAGCGTGGGGCTCTGACCCTAGGCGGTCCTGCGGCCTTCTTCGGTGCCGCGGGTGCTCCTCCAGTGGGTGCCGGCGGCGGCGCCGTCTTCTTTTTGTTGCGGCGGCGGCCCCTTTTGACCACCGTAGACCAGGCCTCCGTGAGAGGTCCAGGAACGGTGGCCGGGTTCGGAGCCGTCGCCTGGGAAGTGGGCGCGGACCTTTCCTCCGCGGGTTTATTGGGCCCCTCTGCGGGCTTTGTGGCCCCCTTGCCGCCTTTTCTTGGCTCGGCCGCTGTCGCCTCCTTCCTCCGTCTGTCCGCAGCGAGCGGTGGACGGAGGTTTTCGGCAGGCAGCAGCCTGGCCTCTATGGCCTCGAGCCTGGCACCCATCATCGTTCCACACTGCACCATGCAGATGCGTACGATCTTTTCGATCTCCGCATCCGCAAGTGCAGGGGCCGACGATGGGGCCGGAGATTGTGCCGCCGACGGGGTCGGCGATGTGGCCGTGACGGACGGTGCCTGGGCGGCAAACTGCCGCTTGAGGTCCTCCAGCTCGGATCGGAGACGGCTATTCTCCTCCCACAACTTCGCCGTCTCCTCCGTAGTTGTGCGGCCGCTGAGGACCTCAACCGCCTCCTGGATGGATGCCACTGCATCCTTTAGGGCACGCGTAAACGTGCCCTTCAGGTTGCCTGACTTAGTGGCAACCTTCAGGACGACGTCCAGCCCGTCCGACACCTGCCGACTGAGCGCCACTGCCGACGCATCTGCTGTCCTGGCAGAGCGACGTTCTCGGGCCTGTCGGGCCAACTCACCGACTTCGTCAGCAGCGACAGCCTGGCGTTGCTCCCGCTTTTCGGCATTCGCCTCCGCTCTATTAGACCCTAGCAGGGACGTGGTGGAGCCACCACTCTGGTCCGCGCTCATGCGTCCAGGGTCGCTCTGGACACACTCCGCAGAGACGCGCGCATTAGGCCAAGATAAAAAGCGACCACGCCCGTCGCGTTCCGGCAGCCGCGTGGTGGCAACACCCGCCATGACCGCGCGACCTCTTCCTCTCCGCCCCGTAGATATCTTCGGGGTCGATAGGTTCTCCTCACTCGAGGAGAGACCTAGCGATCCCGAGTCTTTATTGCGCGGACGCTTCCTCCGCTGACCTGAGCCTCCTCGGCTCTGGTTGCCGTCAGTGACGGCAAGTGGTGAATCCACATCGCGCAGTCGCTCCAGGTTGATCTGGAGCTCCTTTTCTCGCTCGTGGCGCAGGTCGGCGGTGGTCTGCCGGCCTGCGAGATCAGTGGTGCCCCCCCCAGATACGGTGGGGCTGCCCTCTAAGGGATCCCTAGAGGGGCGGGATTGGCCCTTGCATTGCGCAAGGGTACCCGCCTGGGGATTGGTTTCCAATAATCTTTTTTCCCATTATGTTTTCCTTTTTAAGGGTGCGGTCCCTTTCCCCTTCCCCCCCAGCGCTAGGGACCGGATACAAACCCTCCGGCCATTCATCCCCTCGGCACGCTAGACCTTGGGATTGGGTTTCACCTCCACTCCTCGCCCACTTGACCAACCCTCTGAGAGCAGAGGGGGCAGTAGGCGGTAGATGGCCATCGGCCTCACCCCAGCGACGGACTGGCCGTCCCGTCTCTAGCCCGGTTCCCTTCACAGACCATCAAGGATGATGATCTGTGATTGGAACCGTGACCCTTCCCCGTGTGTTGAAATTAGCCGCCCGCATCCAGCTGCCCACTCTACGCGAGTGGGCGGCTGGAGCGGACGTTGCCCAGGGTGCGCCACGCGGAGGCTTTCAACCTGCCAACAACCCTAGCCTAGCCTAACCACACCCGTACATGGCCGTCACTTCCTAAAGTACTGAAGTAGTAGTGTTAAGCTCGTAGCCATTATTCACGGCGTCGGAACAGAGGTAAATCAAAAGCACCGCGGTGTCACTTCTGCGGCTAAAGCGGCCTATCTGATCATTGACGGAGACTAGTCCGGTTGTTTTCTCTTTGTACTTACATATTTGTTATAATGCGTTTATTAGGGCATTGTGTGGGATGAATTGTTTAGTTCTAAAGGGCATGTTATTGGGGAATCTCTGTTTGGTAGAATTGCTTTACGAAATGGCGTTTAAAATTACTCTAAAAAAGCCTCTGTCATATTTCTTAACGTAACAAAACTTCACGCCCTGTAATCCTCAGAATGTTAGGCAGAGGTGTGCCTATTTCGCCACTGATGTTTAAGTTCCGTATAATCTTCCGAGCCTAAATTGCCACCTATCGGGCACAAATCCAGACTCCGTAGCTGCTATTGAGAAATTTCTGATGGAAGAACCCAGTAACACGCCCGAACCGAGAATCGAACACAGGACCTCATGGTCAGATAGGGAAATCGACTGCAACTTCAGTATCGGTCGATGTAAGATAATGAGCCCACAGAGGCGCCCACTGAAATAATAAGTCAAGCTGTAATAAATCACATCTGGATTCTGAATCAGTTTCATTCATCCATTTCCATTCACTGCATACTACTTCATTCAATAACGAAAGAGTGAATGATAAGTAGTTAATTGAAGTAACTACTTAGCTTCGTGAAAATAGGAATATTTTAACTTTGCTGGGGAACTCCCCAGCAAAGTTAAAGTTAAGTAAGTTCCTGGTTTTTGAAACCAGTTGAATTAATTTATTACTGCAGAGGCCACTCACCAATATGTTTAAAATGATCCAAGGAACGCAATGGACCTGGAAATAAAAAACATGCCATTAATATAAGACCTTGTTGCACATTAACACTTTTATAACATAACCACGCTTGTGGGTATTCCCCGTAGGGCAGAGGCACCTAACAGAACGCCTACAATTCGTCAATTATGTTTAAGTCCAATCTAAAAGGGGACGAGCCTATTGCCATCAACTGGGTAGATTTCAAGACTACTACAGAGATATTCCTGATAGGAAAACCCAATAACACTTTGCCCGACACGGGAATCAAACCCAGTACCCCATGCTCAGCAATCGCGCTTGCAACCATTAGACCAATGAGGCTGCTTTCATAGGCACACTTTTAATAAGTTACTAGCTGATACCCGCGGTTTGGCCCGCGCGGATGTCGGTTATCGCGACAAATTTTAATCTTTTCATTCCCCCCTTTCAACCCCTTTTTTTTTGGCGGGTGGAAAATCATCAAATAACCCCTCCCGCTCTTGGGCAGAGCGAAAGGAAGTGTCAGACTTCTACTGACTAAAAACCACCCATGTTAATTCTTAGCTCTTAATGTCGAGGCCGCGGTATCTCTTGCGAACAACCCGTAGCCCCGACGGGGCCCTTTCAACCCCTTTACAATCTTTTTTCGTATTAAAAAGTAGCCTATGTCCTTTCTCATGCTCTAGACTATCTGTGTACCAAATTTCATTTAAATCGGTTCAGTTGTTTTGGCGTGAAAGCGCGTCAGACAGACAGACAGAGTTACTTTCTCATTTGTAATATTAAATAAATAATATTAGTAAGGATTATTATTGTGGTGATCAACGAAGTACATTAAAATAACGTACCAAATCGCATGGGGATTACCATGACCTCCAAAAGCCATTCCATCGACAACAGAGGTCGTATTATGGCAGCTTATATCAAAAACAATATAGAGGATAATGCCCGAACAATGATAGCTTTCTAGATTTCAATCAGGCGAGTGATCGGATGTGTTCCCGTGTAATGGTGGTTGTTCACTATTGTTGTTAGGTACATTAGGTGATTCAGTTTTTGACGTAAACATGTAGATATTTTTATTAGATTGATCGCTGCAGTTCGGGAAATTATAGTTTAACAGTGTGTGAATGAATAGGTATTTTATTTACATGTTGTTATTTTTAGTGAAATAGTATAGACTGAATGAGAATAGATTTTTTCAAGAAATTTAGCATATTTCAGAGAGGTCAGGTATGTTGCAGCAGGGCTATTGCGTATCTCTAAAATTGTCAGTAGCTATCATAGTGTCCATCGATTAACTGTCAAATGTTAGTTTGGTATACTAAACCATAACCAATTGACAGTTAATCGATGGACACTGTGATAGCCACTGACATTTAAAAAGATACGCAATAGCCCTGCAGGTACTTGCAACCGCATCTATGTACGACCATGTATGGTCGTGGACAAGTAACCCTAAGTGTGTATTATCAACGGTCTTCAATCATAAACCAAAAACTTACTAATTCTTTATTTATACTGCAGAATTAAATTCGCTTACGCTTACGCATCAATGTGTACCGAGCCTAACATTATTTCGGCACGTGGCACTTCACATTTAGTTTGACAGTTCGTGATCGAGTGCTTATTGTTGTCTGTGACTATTCAATAATAAATAAAAAAAACAACTGTATTAATCACTTTCATAAACTTCTGGTCGGTATATCAAATCACCTTTATAACTTTTGAAATAAGGTTGAAAGTCCTATGATATTTTTTTTTAAACTGCTTTATTGCCAGTATAAAATATAGATACTAGCCTACACCTATCTATGTTGTAATGTAGGTGTAAAATGGTCTCCTGTGCTAGGTTTGGTTCAATTTTATAAGATTGGAAAAACATAGTATTTTATAGGTGTAATAAAATTAAAAATAAATACATTATTGGTTCTTTAACGGTGTTATTTCTAGATTTCTATTATAGATAGGTTGACATCTATAGCTGATATAATTTTATTTATGTGATTGAATTTTATTGCAAAATTGATTGCTTATTTTTGATGACCTTATCGTTTTTGCTAATTGATTATATGATTGTAAATGAGTTGTTGCAATGACTCATAGGTATAAATAGGTTATATTTTCTCATAAAAGTTTTCATCATCATCATCAACAAAACTTTTGCAATTCAGTAATTAGCACTTGCAGCAGACTTGTTTAGACTTTCAAAATCGTCTATCTAGAGTTCTAGACCAAGGAACTTATCTTGCCCTAAACACACCCGAGCTTTTTATGCCGAGGCCGCGGTATCTCTTGCGAACAACCCGCAGCCCCGACGAGAAACACATCGAGCTCACGTAACCATCGTTTCCAAAACGTTTCGTATTTTCACTACGAATTTTGACAGGATTGACGTAACTTTTTCGATAGCTTATGTCAATCTATCCTAGTTTTTTTCATCGTCGCAAGCACTATTAACATTTCGCTGGTTAAATAGGCGCTCAGTTAAGAACTGCAACCGCTAATATGCTTTTCGTATTTGTTTGTAACGGTGATTACTTATTTTAATTAACGGGGACATGCATTAGATACCTACCAATGCTAGTAAACACTGCTATGTATTTGGATCAACCTTAGAGGGTTTTAAATTGAATTATTGCAATATGTAAGTAATCACAATCTGTAATCACTTTGGTAAACACTAAGACATTTGTCAATGTCACAGAGACAAAACGTCTTATCTATGGTCAATGAAATGCGTCTTTATTATAGACGTTTGTTTTTGACTAAGTATTAACCGTTAGTTATTGCGGAGTTCTAAATCCTACATCCGTTTGCTGGCAAAAAGGTGAGTTTGATGCAAATGATTTTAAAATGTCACTTACATTTATATGTTCCGTTTATTTAATTACCTTCAAAGAACCTGACTGGTAGATTAAAGGCCAGTCTCACTCTTAGCAGGTCATAGCTTTAGGTTAAGCCGCGCTTACGTAGGTTTGTCTGTGGATGGGTAACCGCCCATTACATACCGAGTTTCTTCAGTGCCTCGGACAGCACGATAATCTGTTGGTCCCGGGTGCCATAATATATCATCCGGTTTGATTGCCTACAGCTAATTTTATCCTCCATATCTATACTAATATTATAAAGCTGAAGAGTTTGTTTGTTTGATTGTTTGTTTGTTTGAACGGGGTAAACTCTGGAACTACTGGTTGGAATTGAAAAATTCTTTTAGTGTTGGATAGTCCATTTATCGAGGAAGGCTTTAGGCTATATAACATAACGCTGCAATTAATAGGAGCGGAGCATAAATGAAAAATGTTGCAAAAACGGGAAAAGATTTTCCTTTTTGAGAGCTTCCGTTGCGTGCGCTGCGAAAACGGTTTAAGTTGCGTAAATATCATGTAGGAAGGAATTGTTTCTCTTTAAAAGTTCTAAAAAAAAGTCCGCGACAGCATATGTTTATCTTTTACGATTGACTCACTGTAACCATTTTTTTATATTAAAATGTTAGGTTAAAAAGAATTATATTTTGCGAAGCTTATTTAAGCCATATGGTATTAATCTATATCTAAATAAATGTGTTTTCTAGCACGGAAATTTAATATAGAATATTTGTGTCGTTTACTCTATACAGTTTAAACAAATATCTTAGAAGATATCGCAATGTAAAAATATACGGGCGACAAAATAATTAGCGCGTGGCAGTCATTCGGTCCGGTGCGGTATGTACGTGGGGATTCTGGCCTCTGGGGCTGGGGGCTCCGGAAAAAATCAAATCCAAAAATTTACTGCACCATAATGTTTACAAGTAAAAGGTGTTACTGTATATTAAACACTAAGAGATAGCTATAGTAATTGTTACTTTAATAATATAATCGAAGTCAATCTAAACTAATAGGTATTTTATAGAGGAAAGGTATGATTTTTTGTTTGTTACGAGTACGATATAGCTCAATTTAATAAGTTGGATAGTCGATTTATCTAGAAAGGTCATAAGCTATATTATGTGTTGCAGACGAAGTTGCGTGGGTCAGCTAGTCTTCTATAAAAGCTCGTAAATTTCATCCTTCTAATCTTCACATACCGATAGCTCATCTCATTTGCAGCATCCAGTGGATATCAGATCGCCGCATAAAAGTAGATGACACGATGTATTTATGTATCGACGGCTGAATTATTTAAATATGCCTACACAGTGCACTTGTTCCGTCAGATGCCTAAGGCTTGGTGTGGGGCTTTGAAATGAGCGGGCATATGAGCTAAGCGGAAAGCGGAAAAGTTAGAGAATTAAGGGGTGGCTCATGTGAGAGAAACTGTTTGTAATATCATTTTGTAGATCTTCACCTTCGTCATTTCAGAGAAAGATGAATGCTGGACGTAGGTCAGACACAAGCACACACACACACACATGAGGAGAGTTTCGTACAGCACTGCAAATATGTGCACAATTCGTTAATTGGCAGTCATATTGTAGCGTTTATATAAAAAAAAAACAATTGCCAAAGGTTGCTATGTGATGGTTGTGCTCAAAACTGTTGGCTTGTATTGTATAACGGGTTGTTGTCTACAAATCTACGTCCAAACGTGTATTTTGCGTACGGGTGGGAATATCATTCGATCCACTTAGCCCCTCGAGAAAGGCCAGCTACGGCAAGCCGTAAGGCGAGCCATCTAGGCGAGATCGTCAGTAACACCTTGGTGTTACTAAAAGGAAAAGGATGGAAAGGTTTTAGGGAAAAGTACTCTAGGCGAGATCGTCAGTAACTAGTGATGGGCGGAGGATAAATTCTCGGAGGATAAAAACTCAAGTATTTATCAGAAATGGATAAATACTCGTTATTACTCGTTTTTATCGGATATTTACTTAAAATGATGGATATATATTATTTTTGCGCATGGGTTGGTTTTTCGTATTGAATGACTAGTAGATTTCGATGCTAATGGTCTTTGGGGGGGTGTGAGGAACAGGGTGTAAAGTTCCTCATCCACAATAGAAAAGGGAGGATCCTCCGACCAGACGGGTGTTGTATCTGGTGGGCTAACTGCCCGACAACTGTAAGTCGGGATTTTCTATATAGGCTAATGTCGCGGATAACTTTGATAGCGCGATGCAGGATTTGTCATTTTAGTTCTCATGTGTTGCGATAGATGTGGTTGTCCATCACTCCCCTCCGAGCCCGGAGGTCGATAGCAGGTTGAGTCTTGATGCTTGCCAGCCCAGTGGAAGGTTCCAGTGAGTCGGAACCGAATGCCGCATAGTTCACGGTGAGTCGGAACTGTCTGCGGTGATGCCCCAGTGAGTCGGGGTGATGCTGCATTATGTTCCAGTGAGTCGGAGTGATGCAGTGCTACGTAGTGGCTGGCTGCTGCGTCGACCAGGAGAGAAGTGAGTCTCTGCTTGCTGACCGGCCGAAGTGCAGTGTGCTGTGCCAAGGTCGCTGATGTGGCTGAGGGTGATGACCAGGTATGCTCTTCCGCTGCATGTTGGTGGTCAGGATACCCGTCGAAGCCGTGGTTGCTTATATTATTACTTTAGTAATTTTCTTTGTGTATGTGGCGACAGCGACATCTATCGCAACACATGCGAACCAGTTGGCTAATACAACATCGCGCTATCAACTTTATCAGCGACATTAGCGTATATAGAAAAGCCCGACTTATATATGTCGGGCAGTTAGCCCACCAGTCAACACCCGTCTGGTCGGAGGATCCTCCCTTTTCTATGGGGGATGAGGAACTTTACACCCATTTCCTCATACCCCCCAAATTGGTGGCCCCGAGCACGAACGTCAGCGCAGCCTTCGTGCAGCTACTTCAAACGTCATCATCACTTCCTCAAGCCTTCGAGCAGCGAGTCATACCGCCACCCAGCAACCACGGCTTCATTTGGTATCCTGACCACCAGCTTGTAGCGGAAGCGCATTCCTGGTCCTCAGCCTCATCAGCGACCTTGGCACAGCACACCGCACTTCGGCCGGTGAGCAAGCAGCGACGTACTTCTCTCCTGGTCAACGCAGCAGCCAGCCACTACGCAGCACTGCATCACTCCGCGCCCTCTGTACATACTATGCAGCATCACCCCGACACACTGGAGCATCACCGCAGTCAGTTTCGACTCACCGAAAACTATGCGGCATTCGGTTCCAACTCACTAAAACCTCCCACTGGCTTGGCAAGAATCAAGACTCAACCTGCTATCGACCTCCAGTCTTGGACGGGAGCGATGTGGAGACAGTGACATCTATCGCAACACATGCGAACTAATTGGCTAATCCTACATCACGCTATCAACATAAACCGCGACATTAGCCAATATAGAAAATCCGGACTTACATATGTCGGGCAGTTAGCCCACCAGACACAACACACGTCTGGTCGGAGGATCCTTCCTTTTCTATGGAGGATGAGGAACTTTACCCCCCGTTCCTCATACCCCCAAATATATAACAATTATTTAAGTATCTCACAAAATACGTATAGTTTTTTCTGATTTGGATAGTGATTGGTGAACATTTTCATGATTGGGTGAAATCATTGTTAATAAAGGCTTTTCATAATTGTTAAAGTGATTAATAAAGTACGATACATATCAATTTATCAGGATTTCATTTATTTCAATTCTTTTGTTTGTAAATTGATAAAATTTACGTTACAAAAAATGGAGATAGTATTTATCCGCTGTTTTGGATAAATACTCAAGTAAAAACGGACATTTATGAGTATTTATCCATTTTGAGTATTTATCCGGATACAATCCCAACACTATCAGTAACACCAAGGTGCTTTCCAAAATAAATAGGGGAATGAAACATTTAACCGCTATCTTAGTGGCCCCACATCAACAATATTAACGGCGACAGCGCCTTTTGATCAACTAATAAAATCAGGTGCGCTAATTTACCTCGTAAAGCACTATTTCTGATATTTGCAAAACATTAATTTTACGACCTGAGCTAATCTTGCAGGTTGAACGGGAAACACTTTATACTCACACGTCCATCTATTCATTTTATTACTGTTTTATTTATAGGTACTCGGAGGTAGAAGGGTAGAAGCACGAGCGTGGTGTAGATCTACACTAATATTACAGGTACAACGGGTCGATATTTAGGCGACTCAAAAAGTTGGCAGCATAGTAAACGGGGCCCATTAGAGCCAGTGCCCGCCAGGGTTGTGGAATTTGTTCAAAAGAGTTACCGCGACCCTGGAATGCAAAGAGTATTAGAACGAACACGGATTGGTTTTAGTCAGTAAGAGTCTGACACTCCGTTCTACTCCACCTAGAGTCATTTTATGATTTCTCAACCATTAAAAGGTTATACGGGAAACGGTTCTAAACACTTTTTACTCGTACATGTACATCCATTTAAGTATATATTTTATTACTGTTTTATTTATAGGAACTCTGACTTGGGAGGGTAGGGGCACGAGTGCGCGGTGCAAATCTATTCTATATTTTTTAAATAATATGCATAAAATTGAGGTCCTGGGTTCGATTCCCGGGTCGGGCAAAGTGTTATTGGCTTTTTCCATCAGGAATTTATCAGTAACAGCTATACGGAGTCTGGATTTGTGCCCGTTTGATGGCAATAGGCTCGCCCCCTATTACATGGGACTTAAACATAACTGGCGAAATGTGGGTGTACTATTAGGTACACCTCTGCCTAACCCTTCGGGGATTACAGCCGTGATGATATTATGTTATGCATTATTGTTTAAATTACTCTTACACCCCGCGAATGGCAGCCATCTTGTTTTTTTAGCCAATTGCTAAAAAATCAAGATGTCTGCCATTCGCGGGGTGTAAGAGTAATTTATAAGCGTGTATTTGTCGATAGAATTGAGTAAATAATATGCCCTTAAAGTATCAGTAACCATTAACTAAACACACTGTACAATAAACATGAAACTAGAGCAAGGAACCATGTTTATTAGTATAATAAGTATATTGAGTGATGTAAAGTGAGATGGCACGTGGAAAACGACCGGATGAGAGTCATATAATGGTACAGCCTCCGGAAATGAGTATATTGATGATAATTGCCTGACTTTACGATTCAGGGGAATTATTGTTGTAAGTACTTTAATGAAGCTTGATTTATTTACTAGATGGCATTCCTTCATTCTGGGATATGGGTTTAAATTATAGCTTATGGTATAAATCATATAGCTTCATACCCTTGCTTCGTCGTCAACCTGGCGAAAGCAAACCGCGGAAGGACAAGGCAAATTACATCATAGTTTCTTAATAATTAATAAAAAATGGCGTTGCATTCGCTACTGCAGTTTTTGTCTCCATGATCCTCGCTTACGGCCCTGTTGTATTATTTACCTCGAATGTAGTAGCAAACTTTCCCCACTTATATCAAATTGATGTTCAGTAGATGTCATTTAAGTACATAATTGTTGATAAATATGGAAGGGAACACTTCCATGTTCCGTCTTATTTTAATTGAAGTCCCTTACCATAAGCCGCTCCGTCTCCGAAACCTATTGACCCTTCCAAAACAACCACTGAATATTACCACAAACAAGAAACCACATAACTATTCCCATCCTCACCGACGAAGAAGTACCCGCATTCCCGTTAATCTCACAGTTTGGTCGCTTCAAACTCGAACGTTTCTCACCCGGCGGCGACTTGCTATAAACCGCTCCAGGCGCTTTATGCAAAATTAATTGATATTACGAAGCCTTCGTAATAAGGAGTTCTCACTAGTAAATTTTGTAAGTACTGCTTTGGTTTCTTTTACAGCCTTCGGCAAGTGCGTGGTGTGATGGACGATAATTGTGGGGAAAATTGAAGAAGATTGAGCAGAAAGGTGGCTTGAACCAACATTGCGGACTGGGGATGAATAACGCTACATATTTTAGAAGATGACTGATTTATTTTCAGCGAGGCTTAAATTATCGGAAGAAAAATTATTGGCGATGAAAATTGTTTGCCCAAGAGCATGGTGAAATTGCTGGTTTGGTATGAGGATGTTTGTTTTTAGTACTAATATTAATGAACTGAACAAAATTGAATTGACTGGAAATCTTCATCTTTATTTATTCAATTTCAAAAAGGTAGGAGGAAGCTTTATGTTGTTGTTTTATGAAGGGAAATATATCATAACTAGCTGTGCCCGGCATTAGTTGTAGGTTAGAATTAGTTGTAGGGGTAGGAGGATGATCGTGGCTGCGCAATATCCGGGAATGGACGGGAGTTCAAAGCACAGCGGAAGATTGTAGACTCGCATAAGACCAAATCAGATATGCAGAGCGGAGCCGTCGCTATAGCAGGCTTTTCTCTTACCAAATCAATATACAAAAAAAAACGGTCGAGCCGTTAAAAGTCGAAAACCTTTATAGAATAATTTTGTTAAAAAAAAAGAAAGACAAATACTTTATCTTCCGTTCCTGTTTTATATAAATAAAGAAGATTGGAATGTTCGCACAACTTTCTGAACCCATTTCAACACTTTGATATGTTTACTGAGTACTTAATCCCAGTGTAAAGTCGACCAGTGTTACAACTACCTAGTACTCTTCGAATCGTTGATGTACAACTACATTTACTAATCACATCTAATTGGTATTCGCGCGACTGCTTTATTTCCATGTTTATCTAAAATGAGAGGGAAATATAGAGCTTTTAGTACCTGTGGCGAACGATAGTGATGGTCTGCTAAGAGGTTTCTAAGGGATAGTGTGGGGCAGATACATATGTATGTCAATGAGGAAATTGAATCAAGGGATTTTTTACATTTACAATACTTTACAATATTTACAAGAATTATAATAAAATATGTACAAGTCTCCAAAGGGAAGAATTACAGGGTGTCAAAAATATGACTGCAATTGACAGCGGTCAACAGGAAAAGTGCCCAGAAGGCTGGCGAGATATGCTACGTTGAATAGAAATGCAGACTCTTTGGGCAAAAAAAATGTATTTTAATTTAAATATTGCTGCAGTTACCTCTCTTTGTACAGTCTCCTTCATTCTCGTGTGTTTGTTGCCCAACCTAGTGTCGAGAGTTTTCGTACCATGCATAGGCGTCTAACTTGGCTTTACATGACGTCGAGAAATATCTTTCAGGCTTCTTCACTAAATTTTCCTATACCGTAGTAAGTGATATACCCACATGTGGCCTATGACTTGCCAATACAACTCGATACCTATGAGATGGCAGTCCGACGGTCACATCACTACTACGAGCTGCTGAATCTTTGAAGGGTAAAAACTGTTTTATTTTTAACTAGCTGATGCCCGCGGCTACGCCCGCAAAAACTTGACAAATTATATACTAAAGCCTTCCTCGAGAACCTATCTATCCATTGGTGAAATCAGAATGGAAATCGGTGTAGTCGTTTTTGAGTTTATTGCGAACAGACGGATGGCTTTTTGTTGAGTGATATTAATTTGAAACGATGAATGTGGCTTTGGGTATTAGAGAACACTTGCCTATAAGAAACCGATTTACTAGAACTTTAAATAGATCAAGATTATAATGATCAGGGAACAGAGAAACTGGCAGAGATTTCCACAGACTGGCGGTTCGCACAATAAATGTGGAAGTTCCACGGACCCGAACAAAGCGCTATCGCTTTGTTCGGGTCCGTGGAACTTCAACCATATAACGGTGACGGTATGCCGTATTTCTGCTCGTTCAATGATAGATTAGGGATGAGGGAATTAATTTAAATATTCTGGTTATATAAATGCAAATATTGTTGTTTTATTTTATGAATTCATGCTTAATTCGTGTTTTAGACGTAGGGTGTAGCAACATTTTTTAAACAGAGCAAAACTTAAAAATAATCAACCTATAATGTTCTCAGCTGAGACACCTCTTCTCTCCACACAATCTGAGCCTCGAAACATACCTGTTAAGTAAGTATATGATGTTTTCACGAGAATTTAAGTATGCTGGACACAAACGATAGCTCTCTACAAGGAGTACTCGTATACCAATATTATCTCACAACACTATTTAAAGGACTCATCATTTTCTTATTACCAATTAAAAAGGCATCCCCAACTGCCATTTCAACTTGCTAATTCTACACCCTTCTAAGGCTGCATCATGAAAACCAACGGTCTTAGACCAAGGAGGTGTCATCTCTCCACAAACGTATACTGAGAGCAAACCAGACTTCGTCAGGCACTTGTAATTAATCCATGAATACTCAACGAGCTACAATTATCGGATTCTCGGCCTTAGGTGTGATACAAAAACACGTCTCACGCATAGAGGGCGTCATATAATTATTCACATTGCAATTAATGCCAGTATTCCATGTACTTTTTATTTCATAAAACCACTGTTGGTATTTTAACAATTTCCTTACTAGTATTGTTTGTGGTGTAAAAAGGTGATGGATTGTCGTTCGGGATACTGTTTCTGATAATTGTTAGGATTTTGTATTGAGTTAGTATTGTGAAAGGTAGCGGGTGTTCTGTAGCAATGTTGTTTGATAAGTAGCTGTTGATTTATTACTGTTGTTTGAGTTTTTAGTGCGGAATAAGGATCGATGACCGGATGAAAGTGGGGTGCAAATATGGTGGGGTAGGAAAAACTTCCGACTTCCAGCTCGTGTAGGTACAACGTTGTATACTTCTTGTAAGTTCGTCTGTGTTTATACTGGGGTAATTCATGCGTAATTATAATTTATGAAGATAAACTACATAGTTCATGGTGAACTGGAACTGTTTTTTTAATGATTAATGTACGTTTTTTACTGTTTGAATAATTTTATTAATATTTTCTTAATTTTTGAATGGTATTTTAATGATTTGTGTATTGTTTTTATTGTTGTGTAATTTTTTTTTGCCGGGTATATATCATAATTTATTTTTAATGTTGGCATCGCTTTGTTAAACAGACTTCAAGACGATTTTCAATTCAATCCTGTTCGCCAAAATTTTGGGCAGTGGTACGAACTTTCCAAAAACACAACATTTAGTTTACATTTGCGTCGCGTGCTTGTCTCTTATAGTGATGTAGCTCGGTAACTATACATCATTGAGAGCAACAGGACCCAGCTAAGTACTACGTGCGAAACTTAAACGAACAACGCTTTTGTAGGGTTCGCAAATAAAGCTAAGACATCAAAAGTGTTGTTGACGTTTTCTCTCAAGAATTTCTCAGTAGAAGCCATGGAGTTTGGATTAGTGCCCGTTTGATGCGAAAAGGCCATCTATTACATGGGACTTAAATATAACTGGCGAAATGTAGGTAATAGTACACCTACAAAGGTACAACTCTGCCTAACTAAGGGATTATAGGGGTCATATTATGTTATCAAAAGGAAATAAAGAAGAGAAGATAAATATCGTGCGATTTGATAGACCGTAGTTTCATTCAATGTAATATTTTGATGAAGGGAAATGTACATAAAACTTGAAGTAAGCTTTAATGTCAAGGAAAAATTTTCAGAAAATCAGAACAAAAGCAAGATCTTCTAGTCTATATTGTCACACTGCTGAGCAAATTTCTTCAAGAACAATACAAGTAGTACAGTAGGATTAAGGAGACATTCAGATACTTAACAAAAAGACGTGTGGCACTCGGAGACTGCCGCGGTAAAGCTATTGCAAAGCATTTTTTATCAACTTATGCAATTATAATGTGAGCGTGTTAATTAATTTTATAAGCGTAAGATAAGTTACTGTTAATAGAAATTATCAATAAATTTCATTATTTGAGCTAACATATTAATAAAAATAAATTAAATTATATAAATCAAATGTAACCTTCATAGCTCTAACCACTAAGAAAAACTATGACACAAAATAAAAGAAAAAGTAAATGACATCTTGACAACTGACGAAATGATAGATTATAAGTAAATATTGAAAAATTATTAGATTTTTTATTTATTTTATTAATGCAGTATTTTTTTTCCTTTGTTTTTTTTTCTTTGATATTAATTCAAGTTACACTTTGAGCGTGGTGACCGATAAAAAAACATTTTTTTTTATTTTATTAAATAAATGAGTGTTAGGTTTTTTTCGTTACGGAATTTCTGGATTCGGTCCCCACGCTCAAGGCCCGCGATAGAAGCTATGCAATAGCTTAAAATAACATTATTTTTGTGACTGATGAAAAGCACTGCCACGCAAAGCAAACAAGTAATAAAAAAAAGTTTTTTTGTTACTTAAAAAACCTGTTTTAATGTTTCAAGAGTTGTTATAATGGCAATATTTCCTTCGTATCTCGAAAGGTTTCGTAAGTAGGGTAGGTCTAGGTTCAGCAGTGAACACGGTGGACATTTAAGGGTGCTATAAGTCAGTCGTGACTTGAGAACGACGGACGCGTTAAGTCTAACTTGCGTGATTTAAACGCACTGCCATCTTGTAGCGTTAGCAACGTCAGGGGAAACGGGAAAAGATTTAGACTGATGAGATTATTTTAATCGATGAAGATGGCTTGTTATGTTTTTTCTATTGTATGTTACTTAATTCTACTTCAATGATTGTCTGAAAACAAAATACACTTCTGATGGTGACCCCACCAGTTAGCTCGTCTTCGCACAGCTCTGCTCGTCTCGAATTTGGTGAAAACCGTGCCTAAAAACTGATTTTACTATCTGAATAATATCGAATGAAGCAATGAATGTTCTTAGATTTAATGTAGGGGAATTATTAGAAAGAAAAACCTTTAAACCATTTTTCCTCTTCTGCACTGCACCGTTTGCGACGCGGTAAGTCCTTACTTAACCATAAACACTGTTCATCAATAAATTACAGTCCATCAAAAGAAAAACGACATTCAAACGCACTTTGAAAGCTAAAGAAAAAATAATAGATAAACACATAGATATGCCTATTTACCTAGCTGAGCTCACGACGAATGCATAACCAAACAGTTTTTTGTGCTGTCTAGTCTTAACATAGAAGTAAGTTAACTTGCGTTGATAAACCCATTTATATGTAGGAGGCTCTATCAGTTGGTACTAAATATGTATATAGGCCGTAATTGAATCAAAAAGCTAAATAATGCGTACATTTTATCTCTATTTATAATAAAGACACTTAGTTATTGTGTGCGAGTTGTGTCTATTTGGGAGATTAGTTGTAAATGTTGTTTTTTTTATTTTGGGATGTTGGTAGTATTGCATTTAGCAAACTTGCCTCTATTTTGAAGTAAGTATTGGGCTTTTTTATGCGTGACTCTTTGTTGGTTTTACTCGAATTTGGTTTAGTCATAAGGGGGTAGTATGTTTCATAACGTAGAAGAGACTGAACATAAAACTATCAATATCCAGAATATTGGATAGATAATGAAACAGCTAAACTACAAAATAAAAGATATTACGGGTTCTTATTTTAAAGTTCATTAAAGTTAAAAAGCTTACACGTCAATAAATATTATGGTTGACCAGACGTTAATCATTATTTGACTTGAGTTACCGTTATAAATAAACTTAATGGGACTTAATTAAATTGTAAATTGAATGCACCCATAAAACTGACTGGAAAATGAAATTAATAGTCATTATAAGTCGAGAAAAAGGGAATTCCATATTTTGACCGTTGATGTCTAAATTAATTATTCCTCAAGTGACAGTAACAAAAGACAATATTATTCCTGAGCACAGCCACGGGCAAAGCTAGTTTCTAATAAAATATTCAGAGATGAGAAACTTTTTATCATTTTTATTGGTTTTCATATCGAGTTGAATAAAGTGATGCTCCTTAATAAGGAAGGTGCGATGATGCCTCGGGCAGTGAAGTTTAAATACTGAATTTATATAGTTACATTATTTAGAACAAGCAATAAATTGTTGAGGTTATAAATTACATGTTTTTCTGCTGTTTTGCTTGTTAGCGCGTACTTATGTTGGTAGTGTTTTTTTAAAGATATTTATTAGGTTTAAGGGCTTGTTTGGTTTTTCTTTGGCAGGGTGTTAAAAAATGTTTATTTTTGTTCTAACTCGTCAAAGCAATGATCTGGATCAAATCTTGGAATAAGATGGCTTACGAATGACGTTCTGAAGCAAAACAAAAACAATTTCTTTGTCAAATCATATTTATTTATTGAGACCCTATGCATCTTCTTTACAATATTGTACATTACAAACTAATAATACTAAATAATAATATACGGTACAATCCGAATATTCTCAAACCTATTTCATAAAAAAACCTGTGCTACTTGTACTAAATTTTTGTTAATTAATTTTCCAAATAAACTGGTATAAGTTCAGGTAATTGGTAAATTGGTAGAATGATGACGATGAAGAATACTTTATATGCCTAAATGTGACATTCTCTACCTTCAATATTTTTAAATAAAAACATTAAAAATATAACCTCCCATCAGGTTTTTGCTATCCCTACCAGCTACAACGACAATGCATTCCACCCCACTTGTAATACATTTCAATTTAACTCGGAATCGTCGCATTACCTCGAGTTATAACTGCTAAGACCTTTATTTAGTGTTAGACCACCTTCACTTCAGGATCTAGAGTCTGCCACTATGTACGGAAACCCTTTTCTATCATTTTGTATTTAGTTTATTAGGATCTACTGATTAAATTGAGTGAACTTAAAGTTTTTTTTTTGTTGATGTTGGCTAATAGTTCTTTCTTGCAAAGGGGTGTCGTATCTTGGCTGTGAAGATCAGCAGGGCTATTGCGTATCTTTTTAAATGTCAGTGGCTATCATAGTGTCCATCGATTAACTGTCAAATGGTTCCATTTTGTCTTTGACAGTTAATAGATATGGACACTATGATAGCCACTGACAGTTAAAAAGATACACAATAGCCCTGCTGGTAGGCAGTTACTCCACGTAAAATAGTTGTAGTAAACTGCATTCGATTATTAAAGCCTACATTTAATATCGGAATTCTATTGAACCAATATAAGTTACGGAATCAGATGTTATCTTGCTATTTTTCGCCCCAAAACATATCGCGTGTAGATGCGAGTTTGTGTTGCATGATAATTATCGCAAATTCTGTTTTAGCTGAGGATTTTTTATTTTTACATCCAAGTGTGGATCAAATATTTACAGAATAATAACTAAATATTCTTATTACCCAGTACTGGGTTGTGGAGGTCAGATAAGAAGTCACTCCTAAAAATACTGGTATTCAGCTGCGTCTGGGTAGACTGGAAGCCGACCCCAACAATTGGGAAAAGGCTAGGCAAATGAATGCATAACTAACTATTCTTGCATAACATAGAAATCTATCCTACCATCTAAAATCCGGATGGTGTCGATAGCAACAGTCGATGGCAACAAGAATGCGTCGCCCACACCGCAAGGTCACCGCGTGGGAGGCTGATTTACATTCAATACCGCACGCTCGTCCGCATTGCGCAGTGCTAAATATTGTGAGGAAAAAGTGGATGAGAAAGTGATTGTTGTTTGTAAGTAAAAGGTATTGATGGTTGTTTGGTGATGGGAAAGAAATACTGATAAATCTGTCCATCCGATGACGCCGACAACATCACGCCGATACACGATTTATTTGCAATAGCAACTTAAATGTTTGCTGTTCTCGTTTAAAGTGTAAAATAGGGTGTGATGTAGAGATTTCATAGAAGCAACCAAATATCATTATCACTACTTAATATAAAACAAAGTCGCTGTCGCTGTCTGTCCGTCCCTATGTATGCTTAAATCTTTAAAACTACGCAACGGATTTTGAAGCGGTTTTTTTTAATAGATATAGTGATTCAAGAGAAGGGTTTTAGTATATAATTTGACCGACAACCACGCGGGCATCAGCTAGTATAAACTAAAATAACTAAACCAAACTAACAACAAACTATAAAAGGGGATCGAAAACCTCCTCCTCAATGCTATCAGCTGGTAATATGCCCAAGAGACTGGCGGCGTTGCCACGTTGTAAGGCAATAGCCTCTGGTAAAGGGAAAAAAAAAATAATAATAAAGAAAAAAAAAAAGACATACAGACGAATTGATAACCTCCTCCTTTAAAAACCAGCCCTGTGTCACATGAAGTATCAACAAGTCATTTCAAAATTTTCTCAAAGTCTGTGGAACCTCGAACCAAATGGCTCAAAAATATAGTTTCCATAAAGGATACTACGTTATATTTACGCCGCATGAGGTTCTCTGCAGCCGCAGTGGCAGCGCCAGTACAACACGACGAGCTTGGAAGATGTGATGGCGCAAGAGCATTGAAACAAGTTGCGTCCCACACTAAGACATACCTATCTTCCAAGGAAACAAACATATCCCGTCCGGTCTTTAGCCATCATCGCGTGCCAAGCTCTTAGACAGCTGGTAACAAAAGCTCGGACGCAGTGGAATTCAATAAACTTACTTTGTCAGGTGAAAGCCGAGACACAGAAAGCCATTCCACAAACAATTCATTCACAGATCGACATCAATTCATTAATCCAGCCGCTACCACAACCATACATCATCCAACTTTCGGTCCTCGAGGCTAGAACCAACCACAGAGAATCCATTGAATCAAACATTTTGCATGAATTATCATACAATTAGCCGTCAGAAGCACCGCGACGTTATAGCCGTCATTGTTAACTGGGGTTTAATCAGTGCGCGAGATTTATGCGCACGCGCATTTGCTTGAGTTAGAGCGTGCCGCTGGCGGTTGTCGTCTGTGATTAAGAGCTGTGGAAGTGGACGCCGAATATGGTTGGCGAGGATTTTTGTGTCGCTAATGGTGGGAGATAAGCCAGGCTTTTCGGTGGTGTTAGAAGTAATGTATGTTACAAGTATGAAACTGACACGTACCTAAGTAAGGAAAGGGGGGGTAGGGGAGGTAAGGAGGTAAGGGGTTGTTCGAAAGAGATACCGCGGCCTCGACACAAAGGGTTAAGAAGGAACATGGGTGGTTTTTAGTCAGTAGAAGTCTGACACTCCCTTCCGTGGGGTTATTTGATGATTTCCCAACGCCCAAAAAAAAAAGGGTTATCATATCACCTAACAAATTGGGTTGTAGAAGTCAGTTAGGCAGTCGCTCCTTGTTCTTCTCCTTGTCGTGTCGACTTTACATCTATTTTGATAGAATGCAGTCACTTCTTGTAAAATACTGATATTTACCTGCAGCCGGTTAGACTTTCAACCGACCCAAACGTAGTTAGGAAAAGACTAAGCAGATGATGATGACTTAACATAAAAATATAGTCACGCTTACGCCAATCACACAACATTTAAACCATCCACGACACAAAATAATCAGACCAAAAATCTAAGGTGCCATCATATATTAACTATCAGCCTATTAGCTTCGTGATCTGCCAGGGGACAGCCTATAACTAATGTAATAATCTAGATTCACTGGGCGTAGTAATTAAATACTGCTATAAACAAGCCGCGTGCCCCCGGCAGAGAGAATCTCACGACTGACCAGTGAGGACATGGCAGGGGAGATGCAGTAGTGAAACTGGGAAGAGTAGCCGTAAAGAGGTTGTATAAAAGGTGAACACGAACCCATCACAAAGCCATCATCCAAGTATTCTGTACATGAAATGAAGTCTTCCAAATTCTGCGTATAAATAATTGCGGGCAAAGACTTCTTTTTGAGGTGAAACTTCAGGTTTTACGGCAGGATTCAACGCATGTAACGCACATAAAACATTGTGCTGATGAATGTACTGACTAGTACGGAGGTAATGGAGGTTTTAAGTAAAGTTACAACATTAAAAACTAGTGTTAGAAAAAAATACTGAAAAAGTTGCAACTTAACCCTGAATATCTCCACAACTAACAGGTTCCCAGGTAAGTTCCAGATCTAACAAAAATGCAATGAAGAGAAGAGCAACAGCTTATCGACTCCACTAAGAGTATTTTTATATCCATTACAACATGATGTTTTCCGGCTAGCTTCTGGTAAATGCTACGACTTTCAGCCAGCCCGCACTTTTTCAGATCTGTAGAAGTCCCTCTCTTTCTATTATTTCTTACGAGTTCCTACATCGTCTTAGACTAACCGCCGCATTAGGACGCACACATCCTTCAGGTAACAATTTCAAGAACACAACCCATTTGCCCTTCTGTTTAACCCGCACTGTGCCTCAGGGCTCGACATACATTACGCCAACAACTAGATATCATGCACCAAGTCCCAAGGGTGTGAGGTGTAGCCATAAATTGTGCCACATAATATCAGAACGAAATGAAATGACACGGAAGTTTCGAGAAATGGGGAGTTCTTGGGTTTATGAAGTAATTAAAACGAAGGGAAAGTAAGATTCATAGCTTTCATCAACGAATGAAACTGGAGCACATCGTGGCACGAGGCAATTTGCAGGCATTTTTTATATCATTTACTAGCTGGATGCTCGCGGCGTCGCCTCAAGAACCACTCTACCCATTGCTGGAAACAGCATGAAAATCGGTGCAGTAGTTTTTGAGTTTATCGCAAACAGACAGATGGACAGACGCGGCGGAGGGCTTTGTTTTATAATATGTTGTAGTGATAGTGATGCGTAGCATCATACCTGTGATCCCACGAAGGTGTAGGCAGAGGTGTACCTCAGCTTGGTGTGGAAATACACCCACATGTCGCCAGTTATGTTTATACCTCATGTTTTCCAGACTATGTGGCTGTCAGTGAGAAACAAATGGAAAAATCCAACTACACTTGGCCCTGCAGTCGCGCTTCGGATCAATTTTTTAATTTTTTTGGTTATTCTTTCGATGGAAGAGCTTTACATCATTTAATTAATTGTATATTAGATATTTACTACTCTCTTAAATGAGGCCAAGACACCGCGAGAGAACTATCAAAATATATTATCAAAAAAAGTAGAATATTTCTGTTCCAATTCCAGAAACCTTTGTCAAGCTTATTATAATTACTGACTGCTACGCCAAACGACAAATTATTGAAAGAAAACAAACAAACGTGCACGAAAACAATTACGAAAAGATCAACCACATTATACACATAAACTTCATTCGAAATAAATTAATTCGTTAAAGCAAGTAGCCTCTTATTAGCCAACAAGGATAATAAAGAACTGTTATGATAATAACAGCCAATTATTTCTGTGTTATTAAACAATTTAACAATTATAAATGCATTACAGAACTGTGTATTAGTGGGTAACAAATTGGTTTTGGTACAATTTTGCCGTCACCGTTCGAAGAGTATTAATTCGTTTGTGTCAATAGTTGTTTTTGCATCAAAATATTACTGTATAATTTTACTTGATTGTAATTGTTAAATGTTTCTATTGCTTGGAGAATATTGTCCTGAAGGTAGATTAAATAGATAATAGATTGATTTTCTGCTGGATTTGTTTAGACTGGATTTTTTAGGACCAGCTTTGAAAGAAAGAAAGAAAGAATAATTTATTTGTCCAACATGCATTTACACAAACTGATTAATCCGACATGCAAGGTTAACTAACTAGGATAACTGTTTAATAGGGGTAAGTGCTTGCTTTGGATTTTACATCTTGATAAATATAAGCAGATCGATTGCCTTAAACAATTTTCTAGCCCCCCCCCCCCAGTCTGTGATAACTTTATTTTAATTCTTAGAAAGAGTCACAACTTCAACATTCGAAATTAGACTCAGAATGCCCAAATTAAATCCAAGCAAATCTCATAATTCTTTACAAGCCAAGTCAAGCCACCCACCAAAGCCTAGCCAGTCTTAACCTCAGAATTTTCTTACCAACCCAATTTTTTACCCCGCTACACACACAACTAGATTAGAAAATATCTCAGCGACAGAAACATCATCATCGTCATCTATTAGTACATTGGTATCTATCTATACTGCCTGAGGGGCTAAAGAAAATATATCTACAGGAATGTATGCTACAGGAATGCAGGATTTATTTAAACATAACATCACGCCTGTAATCGCTGTAATAATTATAATAATTTCGCACGAATTGCTTTATTTATCAGCATAAAAGTACCGTAATTTATGTGGTTAAATACAATATTCATTTATACGTACACAAACATGACAATTTACATAACATAAAAAAATTAACACATCAGAACTATTACAATTATTTTACATTAACAAGTTTATGTCTCAGAAAAATCAACTTGACATTTTTTTTTTGACATTTGACACACACGCACATTCGCACAAGCTCCCTGCGCCGTCTTACGGTTAGGATACGTGACCATCTGACGCGAGTTTATGATTTTTAATCCAACCCAAAAAAGTACACAACGCCGCTAAAGAAGTTTTCACTTCAAAAAACCCAGTAACAATTTTGCCCAACCTGAGAATCGCGCCCAGAAACCTCATACGCCTGCAACCGCTAGACCAACGAGCCAGCTAAGATTAGAAAATATCTCAACGATAGAAACCATCTATTAGTACATAGGCATATCGCCTGAGGGCTACAGGGGCTAAAGTAAACACGGCTAACAACCATTAAACTTAATTATGTACTGGGACATGACTTATTTATTACTTACAGAATATTTTAAGTATTCCAAGCAACCCCGGGGATATGGTGATTTGTAATCGGTGGATTAAAGATTGCTATGTCCTCAGTTATGCTAGAGTGATCGCAATGGCGGTTATGATGTAAAATAGTTCGAGGAGATTTAGAAATGGTGCAGTTGAAGTCAATTTTAAAGGTATTCTGATATACAGTGTGTTAGGTTAAACGAGGGATGTATTGAAGGAACTATTCGATATCGAAATCGAATACTGATATTCGATTCTCTTCCCAAATATGTAAAAAAAACATGGCCCGCATGCTCTTTAGATCTAACTTTATTACACGTTTCTCTTTCGCAACTATCCTACGCCTGTTTTAAAATAAGAAGGGAAAATGGATTATTCGTAAAAGTCATTGACCCGCGCACTATTTATGTGATACGCACAATGGTTGGGAAACCTTTCCGAAATATTTGGTAGGTATAGTTCTGTCTGTTATTTATTCATTGCATGCATGCGCCCTGTTGCGGGTTTCAAAATGTGTGTTACGGGGTAAGCTAGTTGAAGAAGAAAACTTAGGTTAGGGGTTAATTCAGTATTAGCCAAGGTTTCTGATTAAATCCGGGTAATTTTCGATCTCTCTTATCCAAATATAGTGGGCGAGCCTATTGCGATCCACTGGGTACAATTCCAAACTCTGTGGCCGCTACTTAAAAATATATAAATGTATGAAAAGAAAAAAATAAATGATAACGTGACCACTACAGGGAAGAATAGAAGAAAAAAACGTGTTGCGCCGACCCCAAATAACATGGGATAAGAGCAGGAAGATGATGATGATGAACTTTCACAATATATACATAGGATAATATATAGAAAGATATGTAAGGATCATAGCAGGTGGTATTCCGTTCTTTCTGCCTACCCCCAAAAGGCAAACAATTTTTATGTTTACCATGAACACACAATAATATTTAACGACATTTACATTCTATTGTCTAGAATTTTATGCCATACTTAGTAAACACGTGAACATCAACATCTCGCTAAGGCAAGAATATTAATAGTTTTTTGTATATCCCTTTTGTACACTATACAATAGTATTGTTAAATTAGAAGGTCATTAGTCATTACACCCATTAACAAGATCATAAACATTACATGTAATGTATTCTTAGTACTACCCTAATAAATCGAGGTGGTATGTTTAAGTCTAGAAAACAATAAATTAATTTTATTCTAACAGAATTTATATAAATACATCTTTTATTTTTTCGTGTTTAGTTAGTGCCTATCCTGGTGTCAGAGTTTTTATGCCACCCATCAACCTCTGACTTGGCTTAACATGCCATCTAGAAATATCTTTCAGGTATGCTAGTTTCGACATAGTTGCCATCTGGGGCAAAACCTGGATGAAAGCCAGGCTGGCACAGGACCGTGGAGTTTGGCACAAGAAAAGAGAGGCCTATACCCACCAGTGGGGGAGTTCGGGCTGCGGATGATGATGATGATGATGCTAGTTTCCCGACGAACGGGTTGTTCGAAAGAGATATCGCGGCCTCGACACAAAGCGCTAACAAGGAACATGGATGGTTTTTAGTCAGTAGAACTCTGACACTCCCTTCCACTCTACCCGGGAGCGGGGGATATTTGATGGTTTCCCAACCCCAAAAAAAAAGGTATGCAATCTTGGTTTTCTAACGATGATCAATAAAGTGTTGTTTTAGAAGCATCTGCCCGCGACTTCACTTGGCTGGAATTTATAAAGAAGCCCTACACATCATACACAAAGTGTAAACGGACCCTTTACGAAGCCGGCCACCAAGAATTCTGTACATCAAATTAAATAACTTAACACAAAAATGATTGCTGGAAAACGACCGAACGAATATTTTTTCGTGAAAAATTGCATTAATCGTGTCTTACCGCTCACATTTGCAATGGGCTACAAGTATCGATTAAACTACAATTAATAACTAAATAAAATGTACAAGAATTTTCATTAAAAAACTTCTTTGCTAAGAAGTAGTTCGTTTCGTAACAGTCTGATCGCCATATGAGATTGACTGAGCTATGGCTGCCGGGCACCAAGGTATCGGTTTCTATATAATTACAAACTATGCAAAAAAACCTTTACACAATAAAAATGGAATAAGTTCAGATTAAAATATTGCTTCATCCAAGGATATTATGAAATTTTATTAAGTACATATTTCCAGTATTCACGATATATAAAAAAATTGTCTCGATCGACCTTTCGTTTCCAGATATTGGAAAAAATATTAATATTGAACATGGTAAAATAATTGACTTGTTTATTTTATCGAAGTATAAACTGAAGTGAAATTAAAATTCAGAAATAATTATTCACAATCTATTATTATTTCTTGTGCAAATACAACACTATTTTAGTTAAGTAGAAATATTTAATAACTTCGTCCTAACATTACTTTATAAGCTGCAGGGTTTCAAGTTTTTTCTAAACTGTTATTTTTAATTTAGCAAATTCATCGATAACAATCCTTTTTTTTTGCATTACTTAGTTTGTAAGCTGTTATTACATTTTTTACAGCTTTTCTTACTAAAAATAGAAAAGCCGCATGTTTTTTAGTTAAAGCTACAGTTTGGTGTGGTAGAAAATCTTGCATTCAATAAGAAAATAAAAGTGTTGCGTAGAGCCAGTTATTTTGCAAAGAAACATATAATTTGTTAACACACAGAGTCGCAAATTAACACCTTTTGCACTATAATCTACCAAAAATATCGCAAATTGAATGTCTACATAAGATCAGATAAAGAGCATTTCATTGCCAATTTTGCGGTAAAATAGTAACAATAAATGTGTTAAATGAATGAATGTACGAATATTTACTATATTTATGGTAAATATAATATATTTCAAAAGTCAGTGATCCATGTCTCGTGCCCAGACGCAGAAAACCGGGGGCGACTTGGTTGAAGGGATTTACAAACCAATGCGCATGCGAAGAATCTAACGTTAGATATTCGTTTGCCTATGAAACTTGTAGCTATACATAGAATCCATTTTTAATTTGTATTGTGATTAAACTAAATAATCCAAATATTTTGCATTAAGCGATAAATCAGTTCAAATAATATTTTATACAGACATTTATTGTTTTCATGTTCGAATATTGAGTAAAGCCAAATAACTGGCAGTAGTCTACTAAAATTATCGGAGCCTTATTAGAAATAGAAACTGTTCGAAATACAAAAAAAAGGTAGTAACACGTTGTTCTCAAGCCCCCACAGTTTATACGTTGCCAGTATAAAAAATGGCATAACAATGATGAAACTGCGCGTATAAAGCTAACTGTCTCGGGTCACTAGTTAGCTTTATTATAAAACATTTACCCCTTCTTAATATGCTCAGTTCCACGAAATGATACTTATTCAACGGTATTATAGTAGTTTTATTGGCAAAAAGTGTGAAATTTCTGATAAGATGTAGGTAGGATTTGTTTCACGCCAATTTGTACTCATTAGACTGGGTAAAAAATATAAATCGGAGTTCGATTTTTAAAAATGCAGGATTAAGTGAGCTTAAATGATATCTGTATTATCTATAAAGGTTTTTATTAATTTTATATTAGACGGGAATGTCGATAAGCGTGCTGTTATCAATAATGAGTTTCCCTGCGCGTGGGTGAACTTTTTAATGTGGGAATTTGTGTATAGTTACTTTGTTGAGACAATTTGTAAAACAAAGTAACTCCTTGCATTTAAAATTATATAAACGTGATATCTAGTGATTTACATATGCGTTCTATGTGTGATATTTTGTCTCAATCTACAAATTTTGAAGCTGGGTGGGTGTTTTTAGAAGTGGTTTCACTTTATTTGAAAGGCTTTGATAATATGGAAAATATAATTTTTAAATTGACATGGTCACTAACATTTTCGCATTAACGCGATTTCTGTGTTTTAATCATTTAAAAAATATTTAACACAACATAAAAACTGCGGACGAACTTCAATACAATTTGAAACATCGTTCTTATGTTGTAAACAACAATGTAAAAACAACATTGAAAAATTAAATTCGCAATATAAACAACTATAAACAACAACCTATAAAGTACCGTACCACAAATTCTTCATCCAAAAGGAAACCGCAAAAAAACAGATATCACATTTCTCGAACGGCTCTCGAAGTATTTATTAAGTAATTAACATTATCTATATAATTTAAATAACAGCTGACAAACTACTTTATCTTACCGATTGAACTTTGCCGAAAAGATACCTATTTGAGATAAGAACTACATAAATTGCTATTAAAATTAGTTGTGCAAGTCTGATCTGTATCGTTTTACTACTTAAATATAAGTCTTTATAATTCTTAATTATTACATTGGCAACACCGTTGGCGGTAACCTGTGGATCTTGCCACACTAAATGGGCACAGATAATCTAGGCTCGTTTTACAAAACTTTAGTGGCAAAGTAATGATTAAGAAATTAAGATTTAATTCATGGTGGAATGACAAAATTATTCAGGTCGTTTATTAGGCTTAATTAACGTGTTTGCAAGTGTGCCACAGTGTATGTCTTAACAAATTAATTATGCGCTTTTAGAAAGAAAACGACATTCTAAAAGCATATAATATAGACATAATTAGTAAAGCTTTACGATATTCGCGGTATTTTTTGCTCAAAGATTAGAACTCGCCAAAATTGTGCTATAATTCAGCGTGAGATTTTTGACGTTTGAATATTTTTGTCAGGAAAGCGCTGTTTGACAAACAGTTTTAAAATTTATTGTCTGTGTTAAAGAACCATAGAGCACAATTTTTATAAACTATTCAGTGCATAAAAAAACTACTCACTACTATTTGAAAAATAAGAATAAACAAACAATTCATCATCGCAACGATTAATTGCGAAACATCGATTCGATTTCCGATAGACAGGCAAGTATTTTAATTAATAAATGAATACGAACAATTATAAGGTGTAATTGTGTAGCCGCATTGGTTATCTACCCAAGTTATGTTCCTATCGGCTAATTGAATGTCTGAACGCAAGATCGGGGTACGCAGTGCGTGCTTAGTGGTGTGACCAATCGATCGGTTAGATTAGAGGGGTCCTGTAATATATTTTGTCGATACAGTATTCGTGATAAGTTTTGTGTCCGATTGTGTTCCTTTGTGGTTGAGAACATACCGCTCAAGTAAGATTACGTAAAGCGCAGGATTTATTGCTTGAAGTGAGGTAGGAATTTTGGCAGAATGTGTAATTGGAACGAAGTTCCTTATCGCGCGTTGTGAAAGGGGGCTAGACGAAAAAAATTCTTACGAAAAGTTGTCACGACACTTTTATCTATAGTAAGCTATTGTAAGCTGTGCGGCGTCGCATGTTTCTCTGTCTGTCTCTCTCTCTCTTATAGAAAGCAAGCCAGATATTTTCATTTCTACATTTTTTTTTTTTTTGACATAATAAAAAATAATAACAATAACTTCGTTCCATCCGGGTGTTCCTTGACACCTCTCAAGTTTTTTTTTTTTGTTGTAATTTGGGCCTAATAAACGAAAATATTACCTATTTATGTTCGCTGCATGCAGTCCTCCATTCTTCTAAATTATTGCACATAATCAACACAACAATAGCACATGTATGTCATTCATTTCTTTTGACTAAAAGCCGACTCCATAATACTTATTTAGCAAAAGGTTAGGCAGAAAACAATTGAAAACATGTCAATGTTTCACTTTAGTTCTAAGTACTACTACTATCTCAACGCAAGGTTATAATTGCTACTTTTCTACTATTTTTCTGTTTTAATCTTAACCAATAACCGCTAAAGTATCCATGGAGCATTGTATAAGCCAATAAACCTCCTGAATAAATGGTATCCCTACACTAAGATGACATACGACTATTTGAAGTAAACTAATAATCGGCCAGCATCCCACCTTGGCAGGGCATGGCAGGGTAATGAGCAACTATTACAGATTTCATCTCCTTTACATCACCGATGGACCAAGCCAGATAATGCGAACGAGTTAGCTAGTAGCTAGTATTGCGCTTCTTAATGAAAGCTGTATATTTTCTATATTGGCAGGGTAATTACTGCTACAGATTAACAGACTATTAGGTTGGCGTGTTGGTGTGTTGGTGCTTGGAGCCAATGTTTGATGTTGGTTATTGGAAGCACATTTCCCTTTATAGATCTGATATCTGATTCGGAGCGGCCAGAAGACTTGGAGTGTTTGTTTTGTTTCAAACTCAAAATCATATTTTGTTATTGGAAACAATAAGTATTATAGTTTAAAAATAAGTATTTTGTAGAGGTTTCTTATAAGCAACTTATTTTAAATTACCTCTGTCTTTTCAATTACCGTTACAAATAACGTACTTAGCTATTTTGACAATTTGTTTGCTGAGCTTGACAACAATTTTCTGCCAATATCTTACCTACAATGCAGCTATTCCAGGTACACCATAGCACATATTTCTGTAGGCTTCAGACTAAATCCTACTTACAATGCATAACTATTTAGAATTTAGATAAACTCACAAATAAGTTAAAGATCATTTCAATATAGATAATATTCGAGGTGATCCGACGGAGAATCAGAGACATAGCTCACAGAATAAGTAAGCTGAAGTGGCACTGGGTCAGCCATATTAGCTGTAGAACCGATGACCGTCTAGGTATACGTTTTCTTAAGTAAAGATCTTCATCAGAGAGAATTGGCATCCTTTTTTTTTTTTTTTTTTGGGGGGTGGGAAATCATCAAATAACCCCTCCCGCTCTTGGGCAGAGCGAGAGGGAGTGTCAGACTTCTACTGACTAAAAACCACCCATGTTCCTTCTTCGCCCTTCATGTCGAGGCCTCGGTATCCCTTGCGGACATCCCGCAGCCTCGGGAATTGGCATCCTGAAGTCACGTTTGCCTAGGTTCGTTTATCGATGGATGACCCATTGAATTTCCTCCGCGGCTCGGAAATATCCGGGGCTGCGGGTTGTTCGCAAGAGATACCGCGGCCTCGACATAAAGGGTTAAAAAGGAACATGGGTGGTTTTTAGTCAGTAGAAGTCTGACACTCCCTTTCGCTCTGTTCAAGAGCGGGAGGGGTTATTTGATGATTTTCCATCCGCCAAAAAAAAAAGAAAGCCGTTGGTCCCGGTTATCATTTGTAGCTCTTTGACAATAGTTACGGGTAGTGGCCTTTACGTCTGGCAAGCAGTCTTATTAAGGAATTTTGTATTATCCAGTATTGTATTACCCTATTACCCCTTATTGTTGTGGATGTCAGATAGAGCACAGCTTGGAAAGGCATCATCAATCATCATCAACAGCCTATTAATGTTCCCACTGCTGGGACACAGGCCTCCACTCTTTGAGGGAATGGGCTATAATCTACCACGCGGGCCCAGTGCGGGTTGGTAGATGTCACATGTGTCCGAATATTTTGGTTCTAAGACATGCCGGTTTCCTCACGATGTTTTCCTTCACCGTTTTTGGGAGCAGTGGTGATGAAATAAATTACACAAAGTAATGCGCCTGCCTGGGTTCGAACCCACGACTTCCTTTTCGTAAGTCGGGGCCGCCACCACTGGGCCACCACTGCACTCAAAGGAAAGGAAAGGCATAGGTAAAGGCTAACCAAGTGATGATGATGTGTCACCTAGTCTTGGTGAAAACGAGTATGAGTCATCCAACACTGTAGGTGCAGTAGATATCGCAATCAAATCACTTAAATACCCTTAGTTTGCTACGAAATTATCGTAATAAATAAGTGTTTTCATCGAGCGGGATGCAAAATGGCTTCATTTCACAACAGAACTTTAATTATTTAATGACTGGGTTGCCAACGTAATTATGTTGCTCACTGTAAAATCATATAATTTCGTTCGCGATAGCTTCTTGTTTTGGTATTTGTTGAAATCAATAAATATCTTGTGATAATAACTGTGTAATTGCGTGTTGAAGAATTCTATAGCACAAGAAAAAACTATATTTTATTAAGGTAGGAACATACTAATTACTGAATGTTAACATTACATAAAAGTTAGTAAAGAGAGTTGTAATAGGTACATTGTTAATTTTTGTGACTTTTTCGAACTGTAATTTTAGCAAAGAGCGAGCTTTATCATTATAAATTTCATTCAGTGTCTATATAGCATAATATTACATCACAGGTGCATAATATCATGAAGGGTAATGATGACGTGGATTATTATACTACTCCAATATTTTGTAACTTTAGGGTCCACCTGGGTTGGTCTGTGGATGGGTGACCGCCTATTACATACCGAGTTTCCTACGTGCCACGGATACCACGTTAAGGCTCCTCTCTCGAAAAAGCTTAAAAACAGCGTGCAGATGAAGCAGTTTTTCACCGGCACTTACAGAGAAATTACATCTAAGAAAAATTGTTAGTAAACTACATGATATGACACGTAATTTGGTTTAGCCATAATTTTTGTATCGGTATCACATAATAAGAAAAAAAATCCACAAAATCACCTCCAAATCGTTGAATGGAACCATTTTACTCCTTCATTTTTTAACAAAATAATATTAAAAAAAATATCTACTGCTTTGAAATACAAAGGAAAATAATTTGGTTTTGTAAATTTTTAAAAACATGTATTATTTTAATTATAATAAATGAAAAATGCGTTCGTTTAAAGTCCGTATCTACGACCGAGAGGGGTAGTTTGTATGCACAAGGTCATTGGCGTGAATACAAGCCTTAAGCAGTTGGTCCCGGTTGCCATAATATATATCTTTGGCAGTCGGTACAGGTAGTAAGTGACCTGAAAGTCTGACAACCAGTCTTACCAAAGGGTGTCGTATTATCTGGTATTAACTGGGTTTTGGAGGTCAGATAGGCAGTCGCTCCATGTAAAATACTGGCATTCAGCTGCACACGGTTAGGCTGGAAGTCGACTCTAAACATAGTTGAGAAAAGGCTAGGCAGACGATGATATCATATAACTACCAATTCCTAGTTATTACTTTTTTTTACTGTTAAAATACAGGTCCAGGCCTGTTGTGTGTGCCCGTCGAAGCTGCGGGTTGTTCGCATGAGATACCGCGGCCCCGACATGAAGGGCTAAGAAGGAACATGGGTGGTTTTTAGTCAGTAGAAGTCTGACACTACCTTTCGCTCTGCCCAAGAGCGGGAGGGGTTATTTGATGATTTCCCACCCCCCAAAAAAAAAAAAAAAGGCCTGTTGTGTGTGCCCGTCGAAGCTGCGGGTTGTTCGCATGAGATACCGCGGCCTCGACATGAAGCGCTAAGAAGGAACATGGGTGGTTTTTAGTCAGTAGAAGTCTGACACTCCCTTTCGCTCTGCCCAAGAGCAGTAGGGGTTATTTGATGATTTTCCACCCGGCAAAAAAAAAGAAAAAGGCCTGTTGTGTGTTTTAATGTTATTTCCAGACCGTGCTTGTCCGAAAGTATATCCAAACAGCTACAGAAAGTGACAAGTTGCAAGCTCATCGCCCACACCGCATTAGAGTAATCCTTTTCGCCTTAGTTAACTCGTACATTTGCGCTGGCAGACCGTTTGTCATAGACGAGTTGAAATATTGCGGTTTCTCTTTCAATATTCGCTGATGGACAGAGAAATTTGTTGTGTTAATTAATATTACCACTCTTACCCGCGGGCTACTTGCGTTTACATACTCGCGTTCTCAATGTCATTTTGACAGTTCAGCAATATTCCTTTACGTTGTGTCGGAGACGATTTCTTGCAAAGATATGCAACAAAAACTGATTCCCTTTTAAAACTTGTGTAGTGTACTAAAAAGTGTGTTATGCCTGTGCATGTGGTTTTCCTGTAAAAACCATATTAAAAACTATAATTCCATCTGTAGTATCGTCATGTTAGAAAATACGCTAAAAGTTTTATTTTAGTTCACTTTGATTCTGTCTATCAGTTAAAGTACGATGACCATAAACCAAACCCTTCCTTATAGGTACCACAGCCTTATTAAAATTCAACAAAATGAGTAAAACACACACAAAACAGGAGTTGTGTAACATAATCCCTGCAACAACTCTCTGTTGGCAGGTAAACAGTAATAATACAACAACGTCGCGGAATTTGTATGCGTTTAGTTCAGAGGATTAATTATATTCAGCGCGCCGGCGCGCGGCGCTTCACGGCACGCGATGACAACATGGCGACTGTTATTTGTGGGGGATTCCTGGATAATGTTAATGATAGAACATGGATTTTTTTTTGTGAACTTTTGATTGCCTCGTTGGTCTAGTTAGTGGCCGCAAGCACGACTACTGAGCATGAGGTTCGATTACCGGGTAAAGTGTGTTGTTCCATCAAGATTTCTCAGAAAGTCTGTCAGTCTTTAGTCTGTATTTGTGCCCGGTTACATGGGACTTAGACAACATACTTAATGGGTGAAATAAGGGTCTATTAATCGCCTGTACATAATATGTACAAGCCTACAGGCGTGATGTAAGCATGTTCATGTGTATGTGAACTTAATGGAGATAGAAGACTTCTCTATTTTATTTATTTTCGCCATTTGTCATTGGCCTACACACTAACGTCCTAACCAGCCTATCACTAATCTTATAAGACTACAATAAGACAAAAAGGTCAATGGAATTGGACCATTGAAAATGGAATGGTGCAAAAAGATATGAGAGAAAGAAAGAAGAACAAGCTAAGAGCATATTTGTTTCAATTATCTTTAAACGGTTTAACTTTCTATAAAATTTTCATAAATAGTTTTGCTTTTCAGATAATCCTCCTTTCTACGAAACCATGGACATATCCAAACGCATCAGCGGGAGGCAAAGGCCACAAGGCGAACTGCCTACTTTATAGAAAAGCATAAAACGCGTATGTAAATACATAAAGACTTCGTGACTCTTCACAAAGTGCGAACAGACTGTTCTTTGACTGATAAAGATATTAGCAATAGTTATTTATTTGGTATATTAGCAGTCGCTTTGCAATAGTTATTTCGCTTCTATTTTAAATTCAAATGTATTGATGTAATCGTGAAAAAGGTATCAAGACTACGAGTTTTCGTCTTACTTTGTCTGATGAGTATGTAATTCTTATTAATACATAAAAATACAATGAAATATTGTACTATTTATAAGCCGTTAACTTATAAATAGTATAATATTTAGTTGTATTGCTTTAGTACTTCTTATTTGTGGTCTATGGTCAGAATAGTACTTAAATAATGGATGCCATATAAATGACACACTGTGACCTATCTTTAACGTAACATATTCGAAATTCAAAAAAATAAAATCCTGATATTTTCATTTCTCCACAGAGCATCTCTCAGTCAGCTCTAGGCAAAGGCCACAAGCTATTCAGCCAACGTTTACCAACGCTATAACGAGTAAGTATGTAAATAGCGGATCGTGACCGGCTCCCGAAGTAATTAGCTTGAAGAAGTGCGGATGCTGCAGGAAGCAAGCGTGATTGATGTGCGGGAAATTAAATGTTTTCGCTCAGTAATTAAATGTTTAAAAAATAAACCGGTTCCGTTACAAGCGAAGGGTTAAACTCGAGATGTTGGCTCTAAATGTATTGCAGAAAGTATATTTTAATCATAGTACTTTGGCTTGGTAAGAGCATGTTTGCACATTCCTTGGGACTTGCAGTGGTTTAATGAAATGTATCTAACATAAATAGCTCACAACTTTACGAAGTCTTCGGAAGTGCCCGTTTTCGCAGATAAAAACATGAAGCTAAAGTTTGCATCTCGTGGGCATATGTGATGCAGAAAAGCACTATTTAGCTCTCTAGCACCACAATAATATTTTACCGCGTAGGCCAAAAAGTACAAGAACACCAAAAAGACTGGTGATTCATTTGGCTCTTCAATGACACTGTGAGGAGGGCACTGCTGGTAAAAAATACTAAAGTTGCATATGGGAATTGTATTTAAATTCAAGATGACGTCGTTTATTCGAAACATGGACACCCGCCAAGAGAACCATAGACTATTTTTTTCAGATAACTTTCCATCCCGGGCAATTGGAAAGGAATCTATGAAACTAATGGCGTTTGCATGGCTGTTTTCAAATATCGCCACAGGTTGAAAATCTGTAAAATAATGTCATTTTATATTTAAAAATCAAAATAACTTGACCTGATTGAATAGATTAGGACCTAACTATGGTCAAGCCATCTACAGTAAGCTTTGACAGACCTTCGCCAACCTATCCACGTTTAAAAAAACCATAGATAGATAAGAATGAAATCACATTTAACTTAATCATTATAATCTTTCGTATGTTAAATAGTTTAACGTTGACTCGTGACTCGTTCCAAAGCCTGAGCTACACTTAATTAGTCTAAGTAATTAAATGTTAGACCTAAGATAGCGAGTAACAGCGATAAAGGTAATTATTTTGATTTTATGCGCTGTAACTGTTAATGATTGCCTTTATTATATTGTACCTTATGATTTCAAGATGTTGGTATTTGTATGGAGTGTTTGTATGCAGGTTTGGTTTAGTAAGGAGTTAAATATGTTAAAGGATGCCATTTGGTAATGGTTGCTAAAAAAAGCCTTTTTCAATGTTCTTAATGAATGTACAAAGTGGTTGTAACAAGTATGTTATTATATTTAGAAACCTAAGTACCTACTTGATTTTCACAGGAATCTTCATTTATTTTTCACAATTTTTCAATGTTTGTTAACTTTCTCATATTTATGAGACCCATGTATATTCTTTTTGAGAAATATACTTCTTTAATCAGACTTATGTGGTCTGATATTTTGATTATTCGATAGCATTCCATGACCAAAGCACACCCCTACACCTGCTGACAACTCCTTTAATTTTGGGAACCAAATTCCTTTACTGGCACTTTATCATCACATCTCAAATGCCAATCCAAGACAAATAGCCAGCTTAACAGATTAAACCGAAAATCTCGCTCCAGATTTATCAGCCGGCGCTTATAAAGCCTGAGTCACTGGCTCAACAGCCAATTGGCTTGTAAATCAAATCGGCTCAATCTCAACGGAGATATTTGACACAATTACTCACCGTCCAACCATTCGGATTCCCGTAGTGTCGTGATTCATAATTTATAATAATAGATGGTTATTTTATTGATACTATGAATTTGTTATTGCCAATTTGCGATTGAGTTGTTTGAATATTGTTGGTGGTTTGGGATTATTGCAGGGGCTGTATATACTAATTATTTCTAAAAGACATTTGACGCGTCAACGGAAATTAAAATGAGAATGTTGCTGTATAATTAAGTGAATAGGTTAGATAGTGATGGTTCTTAGGTTTGATGAAGAGGCTGATCTGATGGTGTGTCCAATATTTTTTGTTTGTTAACCTGTACTGTCCACTCCTGGGCAAAGGTTTCCTCCCATTGCTTCCACTGTTGTCGGTGTTGCGGCTCTTCTCTCCCATCTTCTCCTTGGTTAGCCGCGAACTGGGTTTTACGTTATACGGACCCTACCTTTGGCGGCAGACATGGCCAAATAGTAAAAAAAAATGTCCAAAAAACGTCCCATTGTTGTGAAAAGGCTCCTTTTCTACCCAAACCAGTCTCTCTTGTGCGATCTCTGACCATCAGTTCGTCACACACACGCCCGCAGAGCTCTACCTCTTCCTCGATTTCTTCTGCTACGTTTCCATTTACATTAAACTGATTTTTTAATTTTGGGCATAGGTCTAGAATTAGAAGAAGGCTTTAGATCTAAAAAGCGATCTAGTGTTTTAGGTAGCTTACGTTTGCAGTACTTCTTTTAAATTTTTGTTCTTTATGAGCTATAAGTAAATTAAAAATATCAATTAGTTTTTTATATAGAGAGTAACTCTAGAAGATAATGCAATCATCATTCCGAACATAACTACTGCAATAATAAAATAATTATGCGTTGTAAGTATTTTCTGCTACATTATAATTTACAGGTAATTGTTGTTTGTGTAGCAATGTGTGGGTCTATCTTTTGCCGATATCTGTCCTAAATTGGTTCCATGCATCTAAACTGCGTACTAAAAGGACATGGCAGGAATTCACATAAAATGTCTATTCAAAAATTATTTTTTTTATGTATTGCAAACTAAGTATCTATTTATTGGTGTGGCGTTGTTTATATGACACGATTTATTACATTTTATTTTTCTTAGCCTATATTGTCCCATAGTCTATTACATTATTTTTTAAAACCTTAGCGACAAAAGGTTAATCTTGGCGGGATATTCGTAAAAGGCGGTTCAAACATGATAGGTGACAGTTAGCGTTTCTATCTGGTGAGCTTTCAGAATTTTTTTACATCTGGCTACTGGAATAATTAAGTATAACTCCCAGGGTTAGGATGACCAATCCGTTTGGTCACAATACAATCAAAAGTTTTGGAACGTAACATACGCCCGGATCCGATGATGAGCACGTACATTCGTTTTGTCTTGCTCTAGCTGCATGTGACCATTCGGCTACTGTGCAATCATGCGCGTTCTAATGGCTACCAGATATTCCTGGCCGTCTAATATGTGGGCTTCACTATACCACAGTTCATCGGAGTGGCTACCGCAGCCAGGTTGCCTAGTGCGCGCGTCCTGGGCTCCGAGTCTGCTATTCAATAGTGTCAGAATGGTCTATCATTGATCTCATAATTGTTGATTTTGACAACACCAAACTTGTCAAAATCAACAATTATGAGATCAATGATAGACCATTCTGACACTATTGAATAGCAGACTCGGGGCCCTGGTCAAAGAGTTTATTAAGTGGCATCTATCATAACTTATCTATGACAACTTTAGATGGATCACAGGAAATATATTTGCAGTGCCAATCGTTCATCAATAGTTTAAACAAGGTAATAGAAAGTGGTTAAAAAGTAAGTTTGATCGATCAATAGTCAACGGTCATCAAAGTTGGTAGAGGGTGATTACCCGGTAATCTCCGCGCCTTATTTAAATAATGACCTGGTGAAGGTTGTTGGGATCCGCATCGCATCGAATACGTCACGTCTGCAACAAAGCAGACCAAAGCAATTGTTTTATAATGTATGCCGACAATTGCTCAATTCCGATGTATAAGCAAACAAGAACTAACTCATTACCATTTACCCGCTATTTAGGACATAATCACTTTGAATAAAAAACTTAATTTTATTACCTACTTAACTACACTTAGATAAATGAACTTTATCCTATAGAGTTAAAGATTAATATTGCCTGGAAGTTGTCTTGTGCTATTAGAATAGCTAACCAATAAAGCCGTCTAATAATTCATTAAAATTACAACTAATTATAATGTAATGGTGTAATTTTATCCATATTACATTGGTATATTTGGTATACCATACTTATTGAGCAATAAACCTACATGGGTCCACAATGTGTCTAAAAACCTATTTCAATTATGCCGTCTTTGTCACAAGTATAGGGAATTGGGATGACAGAAAGGGACAAAAAATAACAAGGTGTTCCTCAAGTGTCATGTTTTTAGTGCCTGTGGAAAGTTATGGGTTATAGAACGTCATGTTTTATGAATGCCATGAAGGTAATTTAGAAGAGCATAAATAACGAACATGACCATAAAGTGATAGATGAAAGTGCCATTGAATATGATAAGACGATCAAGATAGCTTAATTTGGTACTAAGTACTCATAAGAGCGAATTCCACCTATAAGACAACCTTGGTCATTCTTAAACTACTAACTAGAAATATGTTTCTCCAAATATGCTAAAGTATTATAAAAGTAATATAAAAGGGGGCTAGCTGGGCCAAGTTTTGTCAAAAACTAAGAAGGAGTCCGACTATAAAAGAAAAAAAATATTTGAAACTTTGCCTGACCAGGGAATCGAATCAGGGCCTTTATCGCAAGAAAACACAGCTATTTCTGCACAATGAGGCCTACAATTGCCTATCAAAGATCTGGTCAATCTGGTCCATATTAAGTGTAGATTGTGAAAATAACTAAATTAGGTAATATCGATGATCGCTAAGTACAGTCCGCGGGCACTGGTAGCCTTTAGTCTACGTCCATTATCATGGAGGCAAGAATAGAAGTAGATAGGGTACATGAATAGGTAGAAAAAGTAAAAGACACATCGTTTAGCTAAAAAAGTTATAACTGTTGATAAAGACATAGGTACTGCTGTAAAAATTATCAGTCCACGGTTCCCGGCTGTAAAAATTATCAGTTCTACAACTATTACGAGTTCTTGAAAGATTAAATACACATTGCAACCGTAATGCATTTAGTAAAACTTGCATTACATGAACTCATCATGTTGCTGCAAGTTAAACAGTACATTTCCTGGAACAGAAATATTTGGACTTGATAAAAGCTTTATCACAATGAAGTAGATGAAAATGGGTGCGAGAACATGAAACTGTAAAATTGACCACAAGTCAAAAACAGTTTGACTTGTGAATCGACGACCATCAATATATCTAAAACACAATCGCTGCCACCAGAGCCATCAATCTTGACCACTCCATTTTCTAGCTCATTGCATCCACATAAACCAGCCTCTATTAGTGATATAATGGGGCTCAGATAAGGGTTTAAACGCACAGTTTAAGGGGAAAGCGCTCTAAAGCGCTGTAAAGCCCCACAGAAGGCTCAAATGACAGATTTAGTGCTGTTTAATTAAGCGATTCACGATACAGCCCGCTTTAATGTATTTTATCTGATTTTTGAAGTTATTTACAACAACTTATCAGGAGAAACGAGTAGTTTAGATGTTAAATTTCGTGATAACAAAGCGTTTAAGTTGAATTTATGGCGTTAGAGAGAAATGTTGTGAGGTAAGAAGCTGGGTCGTTGTGTAGGCTGCTTGATTAAGCGGTAATCGGTGTTGTGTCGGTCATAAATGCGTTGAGTGACGGGATGCATGTTACGGATGAAGGAAACAAGCATGCAGTATTTGAAATTATGAGGTTGCACTTCCTTACGGAGGCGGTGGGGCTAATTATGAATAAACGAATCGGAAATAAGGCACACTATATTGACCGACAAAGGCATCGTACTGGTAACTAATAATGGTTAGTTTAGCAGAGTTAAAAACCGCATTATAGTGCATCGTGCAATTAGAAAACGTATTAAGACGTCAAAAGATAAGCTGACCAACAATAATTTCAGAAGCTTTTCAAGATTGTTGAGTTCCATAAACCGTTCAAGCATTTTCGATTTGAGTACGAGTTATGCAAGAATTCTTCCAGGCACTTATGAGATCGCCACCTATCCACCTATTTTAGCCAAGACACAAAATCGCCAAAAATGGAGAGATTTAAAAGGAACCTCCACTTAGCATTGGGTGGTCAAAAGAGAAACAAGAATTTATTACTCATGAAAATAGCTACTTGAACTGTCGACAGTCAGAAAAATTGGCAGCAAATAAGCTGGAAGCGTTACCACTGGCGTTACGAAGACTAAACTAAACTAATTAGACCTTGATCACGCCAGATAGACAGACATATTTGGTGTATACAAGAAGAAAACAGAGAGAGGTGTATTTTACATCATTGGAATCACTGATGCATTAAAATCTCTGCTTACCCAACAATGCCACAAAACAGTGTAGCAACGTGCTTGCCCCGCTAATGGTCAGCGCGCACTAAATTATATCCAGCGGCAGGTATTTCTCGTTGTCTGATAAACAAAATTAATTACTGTAGCGATAGTACTTTAGTTTCCGACGTATCTCAAAATGTTTCGTTCATCGGACTGAGTTAAGAGTTGCAGTTCGCTTTGTTGTTGTTTTGCAATGGACACATGAATTTCGTTTTGTGGTATCTGTACAAATAAAAAGGTGTGGTACGTTTTTAAGTAAGCAATGATGGCATCTGTGACAGCAAACGACTTTGAGTTATTTCTCGACTTGCTTTATTTACCACCATTTTATTTTATTTTCAAAATCAAAATAACATCAATTCTTCAAACCAAATCTTGGCAAAACGTACGATAAATTAGCAATGTAAAAATATTCACCATTAATTAAAAATCGAGACCCATTACGTCTGGAGTGTTTAATTAGCTTATTTAATTGTATGCATAACATTAAGAGTTTTTTCCTTCTAATAGTTTGCATAACCTGGATATCAAAAATCTCTACGCATACAAAATTAAGATTAAGTCACATAATACTAAACACAAAAGGTTTCACACCCCTGAAACAACATCACAAAAGCCACAATACTAAGATGGCAAGTCATTTACCTTCTTTATCCTCAAACAAATCTCGACTTAAATGAATAATAATATTAATGGTATAATGGTCGAAATTCCTGAAAAGCCTTTCTTTAATAACAGCCGAGTTATCTGAGAAATAGGAGTCAGACGTTAATTCCGAATAAACTTTAAATGCCAGATGTAGTAACACACAAATGCCAGGGACTACAATGGCCAGATATGTCCAACCTTTAGACCAATTACTATTGAGAGATTGGAGGGTATGATCCATGTGAAGCTACTGGATGTGGTACCGTAAAACGGGGTGAATAGAAACGCAGGGGTGAATCGAATTGAATAGAAACGCAGGGGTAAATCGAAACTGCGGGTTAATCGGATGCTGCGGGTTGTTCGCAAGAGATACCGCGGCCTCGACATGAAGGGCTAATAAGGAACATGGGTGGTTTTTAGTCAGTAGAAGTCTGACACTCCCTTTCGCTCTGTCCAAGAGCGGGAGGGGTTATTTGATGATTTTCCACCCACCAAAAAAAAAGGGGTGAATCGAAGGCTGCGGGTTGGATGAAAAAGATACCGCGGCCTCGACACAAAGGGCTAAGAAGGAACATGGGTAGTTTTTAGTCAATAGAAGTCTGACACTCCTGAGCTCCCGAGGAGTCATTTGATGATTTCCCAGCCTCCAAAAAAAAGGGGTGAATCGAAACAACATTTTGAGATGATTTTTTTTGACGTTGAATTAATATGGTCTCCAAAAACGTATCTAAATTTTAAAGTAAAATTAAGCGTATTAATAAAATGGAGCACTTGTTGATCCATCAAATTATAATTCAATGTTAAAATCCCTTTCAAACTTTTGTCTCTGTTTACCGCTGCGTTTCTATTCACCCCGTTATACCCGGTAAGGTTCTGATGAGGCCAGTTGGGTCTTATCATCGAGATGAAGGATGTTTGAAAGGAGATGTGCTGACCACAAATAAATTTGGACAAGTTCCTGGCAGGATAAATGGTTGTTCTATGAAGAAGTTACGGGTGTACGGTTATGAAGCCTAATTTCACTGATTATTCCTTTTAATACTGAACCACGGGAACTTGGTTACGGACAGGAATTTATAAAACTAAGTAAACTTCGTATTAGTAAATCTATCACTATCCTCTTTATAATATGTATTAGTGTAGAAACACTATGTATATTATAAAGAGGAAAGATTTGTTTGTTTGTTTGTAACGAATAGGCTCTGAAACTACTAGACCGATTTCAAAAATTCTTTCACCGTTGGGAAGCTACACTATTCGCGAGTGACATAGGCTACTTTTTATCCCTGTATTCTTACAGGAACGGGAACTACGCGGGTGAAACCGCGTGACGTCCGCTAGTACAAAATACGTATTTATTTGTCGCTCTTATAGAGAACATTAAAGGTTGCTTTCGGACTGAGGTTAATCGGAACAGAGCGTTCATAAGAGTAATCTAGTGATTTAGGTTTCCCTTATTAAAGTATTTAATAAAACAGTCCTTATTTTATAAACTAAGTAATAAATAACTCATGTATTTCTGGTGAATTTCCACGTTGCCTCCATTTCTGCACCCATTCATTAAAACCAAAGTTATTTCAAACAAAAACCAGGAATGTGCAAGCGCATATTAGTAGGTCTAAAAAATGTTACTAACTTTAAATTATTTTTCTACAACAAGCCTGCGCAACTGGTGGGTCATTCGATGACATTTTTGTATTTCGTACAATGTATTTATTATCAATTAGTTAAAAACTCTAGTTATGGTAAAAATAAATAATTGAGTGCATTGTTTAGTATACAATTTAAACTACAATTAACAAAATTTCAGAAGCTGTTGGAATTCGTATTCCTTCAACAATGCTCCGCTAGTAGAAAAAATCTAAAAAGATTCTCTTCAAGTTCCTCCATGATTCTTTGAATATACTGTACATCTTCTGGTGCATGGCTTAATTAAAAACTGATGCCGCCATTTTGCTTTATCAAAATCAAGAACGTTAAAAAATAACGCCCCTTTGTTAATGTCATCTAAACGTCAAAACACCCTTGTGTGACACTGGAACTGTCCATAGACAACAGTCACAGATTACTAAAGAGTCTTGATACTATTATGTTCAAAATAAGGCACAGAATACACGCGAACAAGCCAGTCCGGCTGACGTAACATCGTTTATGTCATAACAATTAAGAAAACCTCGCCAGACATTACATCTGCCAGTAAAGATGCCATAAAAATATTTCGGAGTTCTCTTTATACCTATTATCGCTCTATACACCGACGGATTCGCATTCCCAAGCTTTAGTAGCGGATTGAAACAGTTTTCGTTATGTCCGTATCCTGTTTTTACACTAATTAAACTAAATGGAAGTACGAGTATAATGTGGCCAGAGTAAACTGGTGAGTCAATGTGGCGCTGCTCGTTGCGGTAAATGTCAGTGTTATGTCAAATTCAGTAGGTTTTTATTTTAGTTCCACGTTTAGCCACCTGTCAAGATACATTGGATTTTTTTTTTAAATATTGAAAGAAGAGATATTTTATTTCATGTTGTTTGTGTTTTTAAATGGTTGGACGTGTGGGCTCTTGGCTCTGTCTGCGTTTCTTTGCGTTCCTATTAAACTACAGTTGCGTGTTTATGTGATGTTATGTAGATAATGAACAAGCTCTTAAGTGAGTATTTACGTACATTCGCAGATCGTAAAAATACCGCATTCTGGCGCTGAGTTTCAGTTTCCGTGATCATTATTTTATTACAGATCTTACACGTGATAAGATATGTTAACATTAGAAGAAGTAACTATGCATAGCATGTTTGAGTTCTCCTAAAATATAGAATGTAAATTTTTCGTATTGCGTAGAGATACTTAGTTTGATGTACAGAAAGCATGGTTAACGGCTTCGTGTAGGCTCCGTTTACACCTTGTATTTCTAAAGACAGTCTTGAAGCCATGTCTGAACCGAACCTAATAAATAGCTGCACCATTTGTCATAAGTTAATACACTTTTTTTTTTAGGTGGTGGGAAATCATCAAATAACCCCTCCCGCTCTTGGACAGAGCGGATGGGAGTGTCAGATTTCTACTAACTAAAAACCACCCATGTTTCTTTTTAGCCCTTGCGCCGAGGCCGCGGTAACTCTTGCGAACAACCCGCAGCCCCGACGGGAAGTTAATACACCTAATTACTACTTGACAACGACTACTTTTGTTAGCTTGGGTCTTACCTGTTAAAACAAATGTGTGTGTTAATGAATAAATAAATAAATAATTCGTAATTATGTGTAGATGTATTGCTTTGTCTGAGCTACAGCTGTGCTTACCCGCAATCTGCCGTCGAAACTCTGACGATGGTCCATCTGGAAGAAAAACAGGACTTTTGATAATTCGTAATAGTTTTTCTATAAAAATAACCGGTAATGCCCGAAGACTGAGGCAGACATGTACCTACTCATTTAACACAAAATGATCACACATTGTGAATGTTCTCGTTGAATTCTTTTCTATGGCCGATCGTCGACTGCTACGCTACAAAATGTACGACATGAGTTGCCTTGAGTAAATCAGTGTTGTCTATACATACACACACCCACAATTCGCCTGTTATGTTGATTTGGAATCTTTTATTAACAATATTTACAAACTACAATTTACAAAACTAAAATTATAATAAAATATATACAGGTATCAAAAAGAGAAGAATTACAGGTCGTCAAAAAACTCGTCCACACCGCTGTCAACAGAAAAAGTGCCCAGAAGGCTGGCAGCATTCCCCTGTTGGTTGGCAATGCTGATTATTTGGCCAAAAAACAGGCCAGCCCTCTGGTCACGTGAAGAGTCGACCAACCGCTTGGCAATTTCCTTAAATATTAGTTCTGTTTCAATTTAATTTAATAGAGGGTAACGGTACGCGTACACCGAATCCGTCATCGGCCGAAGTATGCTCGGGCGTCATGGGCCGATCAAATAAAACGTAAGTAAATGGAAGAGAGCGCATACACTGCTACTACCGACGCCGTCCGATGACGCCCGAAAACGGACGAATCGGTTTTAGTGTACGCGTACCGTAAGTCTACTGCCATCAACCGGGCACTGATCCAGACTCCGTGGCTGCTGCTGAGAAATTCCTGTTAAAAAAACCCGGTAAAAATTCGCCCGACCCAGAAATCGAACCCAGGACCTAATGCTCAGTACTCCCGGTCGCAACCATTGGACCAACGACCAGTCGACACTTTAAAGTTTAAAGTGTCAAGTGACAAGTCAGTTTAAAGTTTAAACTGACTTGGGAATTTGACCTAGGATCTTATGCTGAGCATTTACGAGTACGCTTGCTTTATAATCATAGTTCTTATAATTTAAATTGATAATTAACAAATGGTTGTTAGAAGACCTCGAGAGCGCGAGACGCACGGGACCGATCAATGTGGTATCACTTAAGGAAGGTCTATATCCGTCGAGGCTGCGGGTTGTTCACAAGAGATACCGCGGCCTCGACATAAAGGGCTAAGAAGGAACATGGGTGGTTTTTAGTCAGTAGAAGTCTGACACTCCCTTTCGCTCTACCCAAGAGCGGGAGGGGTTATTTGATGATTTTGAAATAATAATGATGACTAACAAAATTAAATGACCCTAACCACACAAATAGTCACCACTCAAAACCATTCCGATCAATCGATTCCGCCGTAACTCAAGTTCATAAATCGATTGACTCACACAATCGATTTGTACCAGTTACCTCCACCATTAGGTAAGGCGTTTTACCGTCGGTTAACTTACTGCCTGTAAGTTACTGGGACTATTTGCTTTGAGCTCTTTAGCAGCCATTTAACTTTAAAAATATTACGGTAAGTAAATTTTGAGTTATGAGCAGTACTTAACGTGTTTAGCGTTGGTTAATTTATGGTTAAGCTTTAAGTATCCTTAGCATATAGGAATGCAAGAATGCGGCATGTGCATTCTTATATTAATTTAAAACGAAAATGTTTATTTGAGACACATGCAGTACGTGATTTCTTAAAATCAGTGGTATCTAGTTTTTGGTACTTTGGGTCCTTTTTATAATTTTATTAGCTCATCCCTCGCAACTTAGTCCGCAAAAATTGTGATATAAATATAGTTTATAGCATTTTATAACACCACGTATAATGTTGTTTGTTTCGATACAAATTCGAAAATTTCGAACTGAAAATTCGTTTGTTTTGTCTCATTATTGTTATTAATTGAAATAAAAGTAACATACATCCATAAAACATAGTAAACACAGTACAGTTGCTTACTGCTCTTTCGGTGTGTGGTCAAACATGGAACTAATCTTAAAGCTTGTTTTTCAATATGTTCTGCAAAACAATTGCACAAATGTTCACCATAGCGCGCCCAACTGGTACTTGAAGAACTTGCTTATTTCCGGAAACATGGCGATTACATAGTGATTTTTCTCTGTAATATTAGTTCGTCGAGGATCGTGGAAGGGCGCACTAGTTTCCATGATCTCCAGTGCGTGACGGGAATTCCGAGGTAGTTTTCAGTCAGTTAGAGTCTGACGGATCCCAGGGCGGAAGACATTCATGAGAATATTCCAGCCGCAAATAAAGAAAAAGTCTGGTTAGGTTGGTATGGAATTGGTGGCATTGGAATTGTTAAGTTTGGGTCGCTAATCATACCTATTTAAATCTAGAGGCAACCTGACACTGACCTGTTGATTGCTAAAAAAGAAAAATAAATACTTTCGCGGGTTACTCAACGCTTTCCCCTTAAGCACCAGGTGAAATCGCAACCAGTTTATAAGAGAATTTCCCTTATTTTTATGTCATTTCATTCAGGTGTACTAATTTGGAGCATGCAAGCCTTATTTATATGTTCGTGTTAACACTGATATTGTAAATAGTGAGAAGAATATTTTTAATTTGATAACAGGAGTGGTTAGGTGGGCTTTAAATTACTTTTAAAATGATTTTTTTTTTTAAACAGGGTATTAGAATTTGGTGCTTGCCACTTGCCGATTATTTGAGTGTTTTGCTAAGGAAAGTGGAATATTGCATGATTATTGGTAGAAAGGTGGGTCGGGAAGAAAAGGTTATGCGCCTGATAAACCACTCAAAAGTTTAATCGCTTTAAGTGCTAACATAACAATGTACTTTGCAAAAACTTTTGTTTTACTAGCTGGATGCGACCTTCGTGAGCATGAAATGATCATAAAAATATTGCTTTTTAATCGGAATTTGTTATAAGTTCAAGGGTTTTAAGTTTTCTGAACGGAACCCTAATCCTTTTTTAAAAATAAAAGTTACTCGTCACAACATGAGTGATCTCCCAGAAAAATACCGACAAAATCGGTCCAGCGCTTGATGGCAATAGGCAATCGCTTCATATTACATGGCACTTAAATCTAGCTAGCGAAAATTATGGTGTACTAATTGTAAGATACAATTCTGCCTAATCCTTCTAGGAATACAAGGCGTATTATAAAGGCAATCCCATTCTGCGGACACCCTATTAACCATCCATAGCTAAAGAATACCTCCAACAATCTAAGTCCGAGGCCAATCTATCAACGCTCGCTATTTTTAACCGAACACAAATATTTACAATCATCTACTGGCGAAGTACAGTTAGTTCAATTTAGCTGCGCGGGCGCTCTTGTGCCGATATAAAGAGATCTCAATATGATCGGACAACAAATTGAGCGGCGCTGGCGCAGGGTTCGCAAGATTTTGCTTTTATTGTTTATGGGAGAAATAGATTAGTTTTTAGCGGTTGGCTGGGGGCAGGGGCTTCGACGTGGAAAGATTAGTCTTTTCGAATTCTTTTTTATTTTTGACATTTTTGCATCAATACTCATACTGGGTTTCAGCTGCACCCGGCTAGGTTGGAATCCAAACTCAACATGGTTGTGTAAAACCTAGGCATATGATAACTATCCTTAATTAATCTTGTATTTTTGAAAAATTAACGTTTATAGCAAAGATGGATTGTAGCCAAAATGGCTTTTAAGAAGCAAAGGTCATTTGAACTGTTCAAAATTTTTTTTAAGTGATACTAATGGTTTTAATTTATAAACTTAGATGTATGAAATTATAAACTTCCTGTTGGAGGAACTTGAAAACATGTTAAGTAGTTTAAAATAAAGAAACATTGCTGTCACGAGAAAAATTGAGACGTTCCATTATTTCTGGGGTAACTTTGGTTTTCCTCCTATAAAAGCTATTGCTTACGACACAAATCTTCTCCATTCTACGCAAACGCAGCCCTAGCGTGATACCGCGAAATGAAGATGGCGGATAGAGGCGAAATAATTTCATTTGCCCCTCACAGCCGTTAATCCCAAGTATCCTAGTATCGTAGCTCACGAACCAGCCCGTTGTTTGTAACCTGTGCAGATTTTTACACTGATTATTAAAATACAAGCTCTTGTAATTGGCTGTTCTAATTGTAACACTTATTTTAATGGAGCTACGATTGGTTTATTATGGTTTAATGTGGTGGTATAGAATTTGTAACCAAAAGGTAAAACTGAAAAATAGACCCATAGAAGTGGCTTGCTATGGTTTTCTGAAAAACACCCATCAGGGACAGTTTTCTAATCAAATTATTATTTCGGGTTTGGAATTGGTTGAGCCAATTTAACTTGCAAGGCAGTAACCGTTACAAAATTGCCTTTAGGTTTTTATTGCCACAACAGATAATTGTACAGGTAAATATAAACACGTCAAATGTTTAACAACCTATCTAAACATTTTCCTAAAAGATTGACCAATTCTGCACAATTTTATCCTACCAACATTACAAAACTGCAAACAATTTCGCGGGCTCCTGATCGCGAGATTCAAAACAACTATTAATCTAGTGGCGGGAGCACAAAACTAGTATTTATAGCGAACAGTTTACGTACAAAATAACCTATTAATATTGTAAATAGTTACGATTTAATACCAACCTTACGGAGGCTCTTGCTTGGCGTAAGGAATTACAAATCGTTCCGACCTTTTACGCCACTGGTATGAAGATGTTCGGTTGGTACGAAGTGGTTCTTTTTTTAAAACAATTTGTGTGCAGTTTTTTTTAAAGTTCGTTTTTTTAGAGCCTTTTAATTTGTATCTGTTTTGATAAGGATATTTTAAGTTTTATAGTGGTTTGGTCACTACCATAACAGCACAATTTATTTCTTTTTATTTTGATATTATATTAAAATGACTGTACCCCTTTTTCAGTTATCTTTCATTTAGTTCTAGGTAATATGTTTTATTTATCGGACACAGTATCAAATGTATGGACAAATGAAGTTTTCTAATAAAGGACAATCACTAGACAGGTGAACATGTAACGTCAAAGTATGTAACACTATTAATTGATTTCAGATAAAACAAATTAATTTTTAACAATTTATACGTAGTGAAATGTCGAAATACTCATTAAGTTTGATCATTGGTACTTATTTAATGGGAAAGTAATTAGTCCTGCTATCTACATCATCACAACCATGTTAAATGGGGTTTTTTGGTATAAAAATGATCATTATATATATACAGTCACGGGTAGGCACCGTAATGCCGTTTACATTTTGTCTTAACAATTTTGCGCTCGACTGTATCCATTACTTGCTTTAAACAATAAATGTTTCTTAAAGTTTGCATGGGGTCCAGTTGACCAATAAAAATAAATAAAAATAATGATGTGGTCAACTGGAACCGCGGGTCCAGTAGCGAGCGGGTCCAGTTGACCAAAGACTCTTGGCAACGTTTAAACGCACATTTCTCATCATAGTTAGGAGAAGGGAGATAAATAAATGTATTCTTGCATAATTATACGAAAGCTTAGCTGCGAACAAAATCTTTAGTAGAAAATTGTCGCACGGGAAAATACGAGTACTTGCGTGATAAAACGTATGAAACCAATATTGGGGTAAACTTAAGTAGAAATGGGGTGGTGTATAAAATGGCAAACTAGAACTAATTTACTCACCACACAAAACAATAAAACACCAAGAAACATAAAATCTAATAAAACAGCGCAGATGATGTTGATATGATAATCGCAGTAGTCCGGATTTGAACCTTGTCCTTTCACCCGACTACCGGCCACTCCGTGAGCTAGCACGCCCCCGACAAGCCTTGGAAACTATTCGATATTTAGATAAACACGACCATTTCTATTTTATTAAGGCTGGGAAATAGTTATGATTACTATTTTGTTATTTTCAGCGTACAGTTTTCTTTTGACACAGTATGTGATAGTACAGTCGAACAAGCTAATACGTATACAGCCAGTTAACTTGCATTTACTTTTAAGATTAAACAGATACATTCAGAGACTGATGCCAAACGATAAAGTGTTTGGCATCAGTCGCTTAATGCAAAACGCTTTATAAAATAAAATTGCAATCAATATTTTCAGTGTACTAGAATTATAAAAAACTCTACCTGTATACTTATTAGCTTGTTCGACGGTACATTAGATAGCTAAGCATTTAATGTTAAATTATAACTGCTGCACTTACTGCGGTACTCAGAGATATTTAATGATTACTTAGGCCGTCACTTAGAAAAGATTTGACATACTTTTGTATGACAAAACTGTCAAAACCTTTACTAAGTGATGACCTAAGTAATCATTAAAGATCTCTGAGTGCGGCAGTTAAAGATGTTAATTGATTAGTTGATTACTTAAACCGTCACTTAGATTTGACATGCAAAACCTTTACTAAGTGACAGCTTAAGTAATCATTAAACGGCCCTGAGTACGGCAGTAAGTAAAAGATGGTTTAAAAAAATGCGTTACGAAACTCAAATAGACAGATTTTGGGCAGGACACCTAGTAAGGCGCTGCAGTGACAGGTAGACTAAGGCCGTTACCGAAAGGCGTCCAAAAACAATGAAAAGAAATGAGGATCGTCGATAGATATAGACGACACAGTTGCCATCGGGGTTAAAACCAGGCTGTTATTTTCTGAGAAACCTAGAAAGGTAGTAACAACAAAGTCTATACTTTTGAAACTATATGCTGCATTGTATCCTGCAGTACTACACTTGACCACTATAAATCACTCCGCCCCACACCACATACAGCGTTGATATGATAATCACAGCACTGCCTGAACTCTGGTCCTTTGGCCCGTTGTCCCGGACTACCGGTGCACCGACACAGACGCAAGCGTCGTGCGCTTGCACACCCACTGGCCGACCTTACGACTTACAACTACTTTGATATTTAGATAAATGGGATCGGTTTCTGTGTAACGTGAAAGTTGAATTATATTGTGATTAAGTAACGATGTTTTCTGTTATCTGAAATATTGTATCCAGTGTTGTTGGTATGGGAAATATCAAAAAAATTTTGAAAGCATTAATATACATAAATGAAAAAACGTTTAACACGTTTTCATTTAACGATTTACCAAGAACCTGGGCCCCGAGTCTGCTATTCAATAGTGTCAGAATGGTCTATCAGTGATCTCATAATTGTTGATTTTGACAAGTTTGGTGTTGTGTAAATCAACAATTACCCATGGAATTCTTGCAACGAGCTGGGCCCCGAGTCTGCTATTCAATAGTGTCAGAATGGTCTATCAGTGATCTCATAATTGTTGATTTTGACAAGTTTGGTGTTGTCAAAATCAACAATTATGAGATCACTGATAGACCATTCTGACACGATTGAATAGCAGACTCGGGGCCCTGTCCGATAGTTTAGATAATGTTTACATTTTTTTCATAACAATAACTGTTTCTTAGTCCCATATGAACCAATAATAATGTTTATAAAAAGTATATAGAGGTATTTTATGTTGAATTATAAAATGTAATAAAACATTAGAACACATAATCCGGTAATCTCTCGTCTAACAGTACACCCAACTAAGATAATCATAATAAAAATAACCTGCACTGAAATGAAGAAAAATACAAAGAAATCTACTTTGTAACTTCTTACAAAAAAACAACTTAATAAGGGCTTAAGCATGAGCGCCATTACTTTCCTAAAATAAAGCCATTTCTCAGACCCGCATTAATTTTCTGTCAAACATGCTAAAAATACTTTTTCAATTACTTAATTAACTCCTGCTTCTTTTAATGTTTTAATGTAAACATTATACGTAATATCTCTGATGATCGCCAACGGATAAGCCAAGTCGCAAAGCATAACCTTTCCTTTAAATTCCATGCGACACAATTATAAGGAATGATTAACGATAGTTCATTTGTTTAGTTAATTAAAATCATTGTCTCAATGATTCGTGTCCGATTAATCCTGAGATACCATCGAATGAGACGTAAAGAGCAATTATGTTGTTTGCATAATTGTTAACAGGGTTCACTTTTAACGAGTATTATTCGTTTTGTTCATTACAATATATTACAGTCAAGTATGACAAAACCAGATAACTGAGAGAATAGAGAAAAAGAAAGTGCTAAATATACAAAACAGCTCCGGAAAACTGTGCGAATAAATATGGCAAAGCGATCCGACTCATGGATTTTATTGTTCGTAACCAAAACGTCGAAATCCGAAGACGCACAAAAGTTTTCGATATTGGGAATCGCGTTACGGAACTCAAATGGAGTTGGGCAGGACACCTAGCAAGGCGCAGTGATAACAGGTGGACTAGGGCTGTCACCGAATGGCGTCCAAGAACTGGCAAAAGAAGTGTGGGTCGTCCGGCGGCAAGATGGGCAGACGACATAGTTGCAATCGGGGGCAAAACCTGGATGAGGATTGCACAGGACCGTGGAGATTGGCACAAGAAAAGAGAGGCCTATACCCAGCAGTGGGTGAGTTCGGGCTGTGGATGATGATGATGATGAACCAAAACCTTCTTACTCCTAGCGTTGGGTTATATCTTTAAAGTTCAATGTTTTTAGGGCCTTCTTCAAGCTTTTACCAACCTAGGCAAGCGTGGCTTAATCTACAGATCGACCCGAGTGTCAGTAATTATTAAACCACGAATTCGTATACCAAACTAAGAAAGTTGGGTACATTCCACAAATGTAGGCGAGAAACCTTTCGCGCATTAGCCGTTGGGCTACCGTGGCTGCATACTTGGAATAGGGCGTACCCAAAGCATACAGTTTCATTATATTCACACCATACACGTAAAAGTCAATCTATTAGAATTTGAACATTACTAGAACCTTTAAACCTAAGTTAGAATTGGAATGGTCCCACAAGCCCTACATTCCAAAAAGGGTAATAAGCCCATGTTAATAATTTACCGAACGAAGGAAATTCCATGAATTATCAGACATAATTTTGTAAAAGATATTTATCATATTGTTACATCGATAAATATGATTAGCGTCGTGAATTAAATACCTTCCACACCCAGTTTTTCTGCCTAGTTAGCACACCCTTCGCATATTTGCAGCCGTGCCCAAAATGTCCCTATAGTTATGACGAGAACGCTAAAGACTGTTGAGAGGATCATTATTTCAGCCCGGAATCACCCACTGCTGGGTGTACAGCTCCTTTTTCCTATCCTAGGTTTTCCGATTTTGACCATATCGTCGGACCAAGCAGCTTAAAAGGATCGTTTAGATAAAAATCTAAAAGCTGGGATTAGTATCAAGCGAATCCATGTAAAACATTTATAAACTAGCTTTTGGTAGCATTAGTGGCTCAGTTGTAGGTCGTGCATTGGAAGCACTATCATCATCATCAGCATACAGCAATCCACTGCTGGATACAGGCCTCTTAAATTGCACGCCATTCAGCTCTATTATCGGCAACAATATATAGCACTATACTAAGAGTGTAAATAACTTCATCACTCATCATCATCATTTCAGTCATAAGACGTCCACTGCTGGACATAGGCCTCCCCCAGAAGGGGGGGGAATTGCCATAATCACCACGCTTGGCAGGCGGGTTGGCGATCTCAGTATGGTTGTTACGAAGGCACAGAGAACGCTGCTGCCCATTCTCTGGTAAGTCCCTTAGTCGCCTCTTACGACACCCACATGAAGGTATGGGATGGTGCTATTCTTTACGTCCGACACCATACTTCATCACTAGTACTCTCAAATGGCGAAAGAAACTATTGGAAAACCGTCATGTCCTAGAACCAAAAAAACGAAGGCCTCAGACATCATCCAAATCACACACTAGGGCCGCGTTATAGATCACGGCCCATACTCTTTCACCGTGCCAGTGTCCCCATATTGAGACCAAGTCAGCCACACAAATCCCAAACCAACTTCTAGAAGCCAGAATCAACAGTGACGACCACCAGACAAACGCCGAGGCAACGAAGCGCGACGAATTCCCAGATAAACAATTAAACTGTCTTGGATGTCGCAAGGAAATTAATCAGAAAAGAATAGCGGAGGAATAGATAGTATCGAGAGCAGTACAGTCTGTTCACATAATACTACTTCACACTAAGCACATCCTGTTCTAAGACCTCAAAAAATCTAGCTTTATAATCGCCACCCAAGCAGATATCTGTGCCACAAGACGCGTCGGTCGCGAGGCGAATCGCTTGAGATTAGCATGTGTACCGACGATGGCATTAGCATAATTACTTATGGCAGACTTTAATGCCGTCGTGACATGCCATGGCTGCGGCAAATTGGCAAAGAAGTATTAGATAACACCTTCTTAAGTTTTATTTGTAAGCAATGTGTTCAAATTGTTAGATTGAAGGGGTATTAGCGTGTAACTGACACAAACTTAACCAATACAAACTCGATATGTTTAGTTTTTAGAAATGTTCCAATTTTAAAAGTATTTATTTAGTTTTGTACCTACAGACGTCAGCGCATCAACCTACCCGAAACTGTAAAATCTTCTAAATCAACCTTGCTTGAACCCTAATGCTACAGCGATAAAGTTGAAATTTTACAGATTCTAGGCATCTTTACTTGACAGTTCCATAGACAAGCGGATGTTCGTTTTAACTTTAAACTTTCACATGTCTAACGACTGATGTCTTTAAGGAATTTAAGGCAGACGGATGTTATTAATTCTTAATCTTATGACACGAGCAAAGCTATAGACAAACGCAAGATCTAATTTAGTAATTAATTTCAGAGACTGAATACGATTTTTCAGTTTAGGTACAGTTTTAATTACTGTTCTTTTCTTTTGACGTGACAACGTCTTATAAATTGGTTTGCCGGGTGACACTTCAAGAAACTGCGTTACGCTCCGCTCACGTTATGCGCTCACAATGAGAGCGAGTGAGAGGCACGCGTCCAGAGCGAGAGAGAGAGAGTGAGAGAGATAGGCATACACACCGGTTCATGTCTTGCGCTTCTATTTTCGTTGTCACGTAAAACTTTCGCCCGTATACCGACTTTACAGGCAACCAATTTTTTTTTTCTTTATCCTCTGGTTAGTAACCTAGTGTTTGAGTTTTTATGCTGCCCATGGGCTTGTGACTCGGCTTTACATGCTGTAGAGAAACATCTCTCAGGCATGCTGGTTTCCCGTCGCGACTGCGGGTTGTTCGCAAGAGATACCGCGGCCTCGACATGAAGGGCTAAAAAGGAACATGGGTGGTTTTAGTCAGTAGAAGTCTGACACTTGTTTGATGATTCCCCACCCCCCAAAAAAAAGGCATGCCGGTTTCCTCACGTGGTTTTCCTTTACCGAAGCAAGTGATAATTATACAATACGCACATCAATACGAAAAATCAGTGGTGCGTCTTGGGTTTGAACTCGACATCTATGAAATGGCAGTCCGACAATCACACCACGAGACTAGCACTGCTATTTTTAAATCATCTAGTTTGTTCTATTATTGAGATAGTAGAGAGGCTGCGGGTTGTTCGAAAGAGATACCGCGGCCCCGGACACAAATGGCTAAGGAACATGGGTGATGTTTGGTCAGTAAAAGTCTGACACTCCCTTCCATTCCACCCAGAGCGGGAGGAGAAATTTGATGATTTCTCAACTTCCAAAAAAAATGTTAGCAGAGAGTATAATGATGGCTGCGGGTTGTCCGCAAGGGATACCGCGGCCTCGACATGAAGGGCGAAGAAGGAAAATGGGTGGTTTTTAGTCAGTAGAAGTCTGACTCTCCCTTTCGCTCTACCCAAGAGCGGGAGGGGTTATTTGATGATTTCCCAACCCCCAAAAAAAAAAAAAAAAGATTATAATGATGACATTATTAGTCACTTAATTTCAGTATTCTGTCCGTATTCTTCCATCAATAGAACATTAGTGTTATTAATATAGTAGGTAGATATTGTACACATCGTTGAAGTAAATAATACGTCGCAGGTTGTTCTATAACACATTATTACCCAATCGATTGTCACAACAAAGAGGGTGGCCTTTATTCATCACAACACCACATTAATAAATTATGTTAATTATTGATGTAACCTGTTAGCTGTCAACATAAGCTGTCGGATAGTCTTTGAGAAACTGCACGTACAGTCACGAGGCAAAGTTTAATCCCGAATTCCTCGTGAAATAAGGATTGAAACTTTGAGATATGACCAACTCTATACGTCTCTACTCTATATCTCAACTGTAACATGCAAATGAAATTAGTACAGTAGACGAAAATTGTTTCCAAATGCTGCTAAGGGTATACATATTGATGCAGCTGACAGTACCCATATGCTTGCGAGCTGAAGTCTATTTAAACATTTATAATTATATATTTTTATCTATTTAAACATTCATAATTTACATTTAAACAAATTTAAACTTTATTCTAAATTATTTATGACTTTTTCTAATTATTCTAAGTTTCAGAATGATTTGAAAAAGTCATAAAATTATGAAAATTATTTTTCATGTTTTGGTTTACAAGTTATATTAAAACTAAATCGTGAACACAGTACAAATACGTGACAAAATATGGCCTTGTTTATGAATACCTCTACGTCATCAAAATACATCAGTAATAGATCAGTTTGTTGTAAAAATCATTGTAGACAAAAAATTGTCTTGATTATGTAACAAGCTGAATGGGAGACGCACGGGACCGATCAATGTGGTGACACATGGGGGAGGCCTGTCCAACAGTAGACGTCTTTCGGTTGAAATTAATGAAAGAATGAATGCAACAAGCCGTAATAAATAAAACACAGGATCAGTCTTAAAATAAAATATACAGTAACGCAAACAGCTCAATCAATGAACTGCATTTTCAGTACTGAAAAAAACTGGACTAAAAGATCGTGCACTAAAAATCTAAACTACATCATAACACCTTAAATTTATATACCTACATTCAATGCAAATAAATAATTCTATTCTATTCTATTCTATTCACTAAGTTCCGCCTAGAACAAAAACTATGCAGCATACTTCCACGAAATATTCGCAAATGAAAAAAAGAATAAAAGAATGAACGCATTCCGATTTTTCGCTCGCAAATGGTTCACTTAAAAAGTGTTTGAATGTGAACGAACTCGGGTTCTAGGAAAAGCTGATAGCTACGAAATTTCAATCAGTACCCGGTGGACAGTTAGAGCGGATAGGCTTTTTGTGCTCACACGAAAAACATTATAAAATGTACGCTTTTTGTCGATCTATAGATAGGAGAGGTGTGGAGTTGCCTTTGTTGAGAGACTTTTTTGGTGCAAATATGAAATTGCTAACAGTATTTTGTAGTATAGTATTTAATAAGTTGTTTTGGGTCAAAGTGTGTCAATAATTTTTATTCCAACATTTTTTTTTAAGTATTTTTGTTAGGCAAGGTAATTGCATCATTTTTACCTATAAGAGCATATATTTTATATAAGATAGAACTCAAATTATCATTGAACCATCGCGGTTTTATCTACCTAAGCTTTTTACAAAATGAATAAACCAAATATTCGTTACGCCATTTCTGCCGACATACAGCGTTACAATTTATCTCTTCTCATCCATCCATGAAAATAAAAGACAAAAATGCGAGACACGTATAAATTGCGACTCCATGCCACTCCTGTGTTGCGCGTTCATCCGTTTTTGTTCGGTCGAGATGGTTGATACGCGCTGCATTAAATCTTATAATTAAATGCGGATAGGCGTATTATAAGAAGCTTGTTCGACACCACTCACGTATTTTACTAGCATTAGCTGTGGGTTTGCCTTTCGTATGCTGGTCTTTTAGGATTTGAAGGCGAGGTTTTAGACTTGGTCCTTTGATACTGATTGTTGATTTTGTTAAAATATTGAAAATACAAGTGGAGTTGATTGGGTAAAGTACTAGTACATATTGGAAGAGTTATTTCTAGTGAGAATTTTGAAAATAAAATGACGTATGACGGCACGGTTAGCGCAGTGGCTGAGCGATTGGACTGCTGCGCTGCGTGTCGCGGGTTCGATCCCCGCACGAAACAAATATTTGTATGGCCTACAGATAGTTGTTTCGAGTCTGGGTGTTCTGTGTATGTGAGTTTAAATGTTTGTAAACGCACCCACGATACAGGAGAAATTCCTAGTGTGGGGCCAACGTTTTAAAAAAAAAAAAATAATAATATAAATATATTTAATTAAACGCTTCTGTCACAATGAGAATCTTTCTGAGATGGTTCGTGTAAAATAATCCCTGATTCATCATTTACCTACTGATTATAGTGTGTAAATGATTGTGGTCACAAACGTGACTTCTGAGCGTGGGGTCTTAAGTTCGAGTCCCGGGTCGGGCAAAAAATGCTATTGGGTTTTTCCAACTGAAATATGTCAGTAGTAGAACGGAGTTTAAAAGTTGGCTGTATGATACCCCGGTGCCTCGGAAGCACGTTAAACTGTTCATCGCGCTCCTAATCTCTCTCCCGTCGTGTAGGATTATTCTCCCATCGGACTTTGAGAGTATGTCTGCGCACACACTTGTACCGCAATCCCGCAGCGATGGCTTATCTTTATTTTTTTTTTGGAAGGAGGAGGGGAGTGTCAGACTTCTAATGACTAAAAACCACCCATGTTCCTTCTTAGCCCTTTGGGGCCGCGGTATCTCTTTCAAATAACCAGCAGCCCCGACACCGATGACTAATCTACGCTCAGGTTGGTTGCCGTGACCGAAAATGGCCAGAAAGACTATACTTTACACCAAACTTAAAAAATCCTTAAATGCACAGCAGTTCTTTGACTTAAAACCATAAAAAAAGCCAAAATATACAACCGTTTACTTCTGTCGTAGTCTACAAAATATCCCAAACGAACAGACAGACGGTTGCTATCGAGTACCGCGTTCCTACTTATAATGGTCTCATGTAGTGATTATTAAAAGCGGATAGGCGTATTATAAGGAGCTGGTTTGACACTGTTCGGAATATATTTCAAGATTACCCGTTGTAAGACACAGCGAGGAATGTTCTAACAGATATATTTGTTGCGATAAGCTTTCGTATCTCGTTGACGTTACATCATAACGTAATCGAGATTTAGAACTGTATACCAATTGGGTTTGGGAAATATATAGTTACGTTTTAGTTTGATTCCTCAATGTCATAGAGAAATTTCTATATACTCGTGGCTTACTAACTGTTCCCCTTGACTTCGTTCGCGTGAAACATTTTGTGAATCTGTGAAAATGGGCCCTATGTCTTTCCCATGATACAATCATCTCCTTGCCAAATATAACTACGATCCGATTAGTCGTTAGGTCGTGAAAAGGTAACAAACAAAGAGGATTAGTTTCGCGAGTAAGGATTCCTCTTTGCCTAAGTGACAATCGTAAGCTTTTACAATCTTTAAGCACTCCAATAATGTTGACAGGAAGCGCTGTTAGCTTACATCAATAACTGTTTTGTGGAATGTTTAAAAAAAACAATATGGCGACGTTCATTCTAAGGGTGGGTTGCACCATATTACTATAACGATAACCAAACCGTAACAAGCCATAAAAGCATTAAAAAAGTATAATTTGATGTCTTGTTACGGTTTGGTTATCGTTATAGTAATATGGTGCAACCCACCCTAATATTGGCGCCAAAACATCCTGGTACAATTTGCGCAAACTATTGCAAAGACAGAAAAAAATAGGCCTTTCATTCTTAAATTCGTATCAAAGCTTCTCCATAGATCTTAATCACTAATTATCATTCTGAATAGAAAGTCTACATAAATTGGTAAGCGTGTTGCTATGTAGTACCTACCCATGTATATAAAAACACATAATGAATCATTCGTAACAGTAACTGGTCATGATAAATTGTGAACATTCATTCAACAATGAGGGCTAGTTTTTAGTCTGTGGCATGAGATCAGATGGTCCCATTCCTTACGTACCCGGTATGACTTGAAAGTTTTTGTGTTTAAATATTTATTAGTTGGTTAATAAATAGGCATTCCTAAACAGTAATTATAGGACCCTCTTTGTTGGGATAGAATCAAGAGTTTAGTGATATGTTTTGTTAATTAATTATTGAGTTTAGAATTATTCTTAATAAGCTATTTATGTTCTTATTTACACACTAGCGGGTTGCTTTTTTTTAATTGGGACAAGCCCGCCACACTATTTCCAAACCACTGTAACTCCTGTAAGCCAGAAACAACAGTGGCGACCACAAGAAAAGCGCCGAGACAATGAAGCTCGACGAAGTCCCAGAGAAACGATTTAACTGTCTTGGATCCCGCAACGAAATGAATCAGAACAGAATAGCGGAGGAGTAGGAAAAACTTAATTTCCACTTCCCTCCATATCAGCAGGAGACAGAACAGAACAAGGCCAATAGGCATAGCGGGTTGATATTGAAAGTTATTACTCTGGCATTGATAGACATTATTTCTATTCTAGCCTCAAGTGATTTTTTTCGAACTTCAGGTTAATCCTCGCTTACCCAGCTTGATCCAGCCATTACATTGGTTACCACCTATTACATACCGAGTTTCCTCCGTGCCTCGGATACCACGTTAAGCCGTTGAACCCGGCTGTCATTTGTATATCCTTGTCAAATGCTGTGATAGAAATACGACATGCTATGAAAACAACTTGTCCTGGCCCTCTGCTTCCAATTGAAGAATCGGACTAAACTGAAATAAAGATGAAGTAGAGGCTTTGCTTTGTGCTAGAATCACAAGTACTTTTATATGTAAATCAATCAAGCTGTTCTAAATCTAAAGTTAGTCACTACATCCGGTACAAAATCTAGGATCGTTCAGAACTTAGATTAATAATTAAATTTCAAAGCACTTGTATGTGAAACTAGATTACCAATTTATAAAACTAGCAGTTAGAGCAGTTTAGAAATCAAACATTGCATTATTGCACTATAATTGGTCTCAAACAGCGCCTACTAAATGCTTCGTTAGACCCACCCTTGGAAAAAGGCAATAGCGTGATCACATGAAAGTGTTAATCTAAAATCGAATAAAATTCATGTTTTCAATTTGACGTTACTTCCACATAAGCAAATATCAATTTTATAGCTGCTCAAATTATATTGAATGCAGAAAGATACTACGATAAAATGTTTGAAGTTATAGCGCGAAACGAAGTTTGTGTCAAGGTGTTAAAGTTGTTTTTCCAAAACCAAATTTGTTTACGTTTTCGGAAACTAAATTGCGAACGGAGTTTACACTTAATCGTTGATAAATCATAACACGAGCAAACATTTGGTATTCATTGGACGCAGCGGGAAGACTTGCTTAAAATAATAATTAAAATTTATGAACGTATTATACTTAATTATCGGAGCGCCTGTGACCACATAGTCGCACTTGAGAATTTGCTCATGAATATACAGTGACCGGTTCGGGGCGGTTTAGTGGATGCGATGCGGAGATGGCGTGATATCAGATGGCCTAGAGTGGCCTAGACAAACTACAGTTATCAGCAGTAACGAGGAAGTCAAAGTAAAAAAATGCTGAATTAACGTAAGTTACTGAAAAGCTTTAGTCTTTGGACTCCACTGAAGCGGAGGCGTGCGGAGATGTGTGAAATGGAAAGGAGAGGGTGCTGAAGAGGAAGGGATATCCACCGATACTGTGCAAAGATGCGTACTGGCTGGACTGAAGCAGAGACGTGTGCACAAGCTACTCACGCCCATATTAGCGACCGCCGCACGCCGCTTCTTTTTCTTAGCGTATCGATGACAAGGCGATGGGTTTGGCATGTTCACCCTGGCTGGAGGCCTTACACTGAAGGCACCCACAGGATAGTCCGGTTAAGCAGTCGACAATCTCGTAGGTTTAGCTGCAAGAAGTCATTTCCACCAAAAAATGCCACGGTCAGTAGCGTTCCGCCTCAACTCAACTCACCTCTATTCTCGTCTCTGCTGTGCGCTGCTGCCTCCTTGACATCATAGTTCATTCAATTATCATACCAAAAATCGTGACGTACCCGTACCGCAAACCTATAAACGACACAACAAAATTGAGACGTCCCAACTGCAGATCACGTCGAATGGTAATCTAATTAATATGGAGCCGTTTATACCACACGATTAGCTAACGTTTCGGCCGTTTAGATTTCACAATCTAACTCTAGCCGGTAAATTGAACAGTGATTAGTTCAATCCTGTAATCTAGTGATTGTTTATGTGATTGGATCTGATTGTTAATGAGCGGTTTGTGAGATTGAACGGCTTTTGACATCGGTTGGAGGAGTGATTTGGCTAGTTATTTGTTTTGGCTATTGTAGCTTATTTGTGCTGTTTAATTTTGTGGTATTCTGTTCAGTAGGTGCACGTCGTCATAAGAAAAGGATTCATGTAATTCGAGTAATTTTTGTAATTTATTCTTAAAAATCGTGTATCCGATGAGGTTTTCCGTAGGTAACTTCTCTTTATCAGGAGTTAGCAATGACAGGTGAAAGCGAGTTTTTGAATTTTCATAAAAATAACTGGTTATTATGAAATATTTTCAAAAGAAACTCTTTTCGCCAGTAACGCTGACCAATAAAGAGCCGAAACACAAAGATGAATCTTCTGATAGCTTTTCCAGCTCCAAATACAAGCACAACATCCACAAACAACACACCGACAGGGCAACTTAACTTGCTAACTAAGCACAGGCACTTTTTACCTTACCTGATCACAGTAATTTCTCCTGGCTTTCACGGGAGAACCTGCCGTATTATAGGTATAGAACAAAATTAGACCGACTATGGCTGTGTTGGACTTAATTAAACTAAATTACGTAGCCTGGGTGTATAGAAAATTGTTGTAGCGCGTGCCCATGTACCAGCATTACCTGGCCCCTCATTTCACACCACTTCCCCTCTTCTTCTTTATATGAGGGGTCAAGTAATGCTGGGTATGGATTGTACCATGGACAGGTTAAAAAGTAGGGTTATTATGATATGGTAGTATAATAGTCGGGTGAGACTGATGCTTATGTTGTTAGGAAAGGCTGGGATGATGATGAGTTGGTAATCATTTTGGTCTGGTATGCTGGAATGTGTTGGTAGTCTCGTCTTAGTTTTGCGTTGTGTGTAATTTTTAACCGACTTCAAAAAAGGAGGAGGTTCTATGTTCGTGTGTATGTTTTTTTTTTTTTTTTTTTTTTTTATGTATGTTACCTGATTTCTCCTCCATTTGTGAACCGATTCTCAAAATTCTTTTTTTATTTGAAAGAGTATACTCCTGAGGTGGTCCCATTTAAATTTGGTGAAGATCTGATCCTGATCTTCGGAGATATACAATAGAACTCTTCAAAAATAGACGGCAAATCTGTCGTGATTGCTGCAATCGCTTGGATGTTTATTGTTTATACAACATCATGACGTAACATGACGCCTGTATGATCTGAGGGGGTACGCAGATGTGTACACCCAGATTTGGACAGTAAGATATTATGTAATGTTCCATTTATTGGGGATAAATAAAACCTATTATTTGTTTGGGAACAACTAAAAATGGGAAAAATAAAAAACTTTTTGGCAAACAAAAAAACCGACTTCAAAAACACAAAAAAGTGAAAAATAACGTTAGCTTCTGAAGTCGGTGACAAACAAACTGAATAAAACAAACAAAAGTCACCGACTTCAGAAGCTAACGTTATATTATATATATTATTATTATTATTATTATCTGATTTTGAAAAAAAAGACATAGGATTTGAATACCGTCTGTAACGATAACTAAAACTTCAGCAACCATCAACAGCTCAGCTGAAAAATGTCCTACGCCCCAACAACTCATCCCTACTTTCGCAGGATCTGTTGATAAATATTTTAGAACTATTTTGATTCCAAAAGCGAATGATTTGGAGATCGAAAGCAATCTATTACTCTTAATCTTTCATCAACAAGACCATCGATCCACAGTCCATTACAATCTCACCTACGAAAGGTTTGTTACGTTTTTAGGCGATCACACGGCCAACAATCAACCCATAAGATTTTAAATAATTATGAATCATTCAGAAAGACTTTCCTTACAATCTTTTTTCGTCACTTTGTCACTTCTGCATGTCCGTCTTACTCAAATACCACCTACTTACTGCTTCCCCTAGAGTGAAGAAATAATGCCTGTTGAAAAAAAACAATGATTACGAAGCCTGTCATTAATAGCAATCAAACATGACGCCATGATGTGACAAGATAATGATATCAAACTGAACACAAATGTCGTTCATTCACGTCTCATATTTTATTTGACTAAATACCTCTATTTTTTTACAATCCATTTTATATTAGGTAATACAGCTAAGTGCTAACTATAGGTACTCATTCATGCGTGAAATCATGCTAGTAAAAATCATTCGTAGGCACAGTTATGGGCACTATAATATGTATACACGTAGGAACTTTTAAAAGTAATTTTCTCCTACTGTATTGATCTGATTGTAATTGGTTGAGAACAAAGTATTTTGAAGCCTATAATTATTATAATTTATACAAGGTGTAAGCGAATCTTTACGAAGTCATCAACTAAGCATATTGTACATTAAATAATTGCTTTATTTAGTGTACAAAATGCTTGGTTGGCTCCACGCAAAAATGATTGCTGATTTTTTTTTTTTTTTTTTGGAGCGAAAAATCACGTTTTATAGCATTAAAAACATGTAACAGCCCCCATATAGCTCTGTAACTACAAGGTAAGGTTAAATGTATGGTGAAAACAAGTGCCATTCGGTTTCGTGAAGAATACTTTTAAACCCATCTATCATTAAGGTGATTTTCGCGAGCACCGTGTTGTTCCCTTTAAGAGAGTTGTACATTTTGACAGTCTCGAGTCTTAACACCAGGTTCATAAAATAGGCTTGTCTAAGAAAATACGCTTTCTTTTCCTAAGTGTATATATTTATAGCTGTTCGTTTTACTGACTTCACTCAGCTACTGCGTCTGCGGCCGTATGCTATAAACTGATTACATTAGTGAGTAACGCCCAAGTTTAGATGCAGGGGGGGGGACTACCTTCTACTTTAATAAGTGGGAGGTGTCATGATACGCAGCGAAGGTGGGGTGTGCGTGTGCGCACATTTTCATGTATGGCGCAATGAAGATGGGTGTGGTGCCAATCTTGGCAACACAACCGCCTTTTGTACGATTAAATATTATAATGCCTCATTAGATTATTCATTTCGTACGCACGTAAGTCCGTTTTTGTTCAATGTTTGTACGATTTGACGTACCGTTTTGTAATGAGAAAGTTGATTTTGTATTACATTTGTCGGATTAGCATTATGGATTAGGCTTTGATTTGTTTAATTAGTGGAACATCTACATTATTAACTACACGATAGCATTGTATCTGAACTACTAATATATTTTTTGCAATTCGAAAGTTGGCAAATTGCATCGAAGACGTATGAAAGGCGCTGCGTATGGATGGATACATATTTTTTTTCGACTCTTTCATTATTACTGAATTCAATTGCTTTATTAGTCAGGCGTTCGTAGCTAAATAATATTAACCGCTCTGTCATTAATAGATTATTGATAGTCGTTACAGGTGGTCAGTGGCCCGAAAGTCTGCAACTGGTGGAATGGAAGCCGACCCCAAAAAAGTTGGGAAAAGGCTAGAAACATTGTAAAATGCTACATCATACGTCAAATTGCTGAACATCTAATTCTCTCGAAGCACGTGTCTACTGAATCCCACAAAAAATAAATTAAGATCTTAGATTAGTGGAATCTTGGCCACGATTTTAACGAATATATTTACAGTCCATAAGAGTAAAATTTTCTCATAGCTATCGCTGGTTTACTTATAAGGCATTTATTATTTTTTTATTGCAATAGGGATGTTTCCTGACTAAAAAAAATATGATTCTAATTAGTCCGTCTGTTAGATTCTCGAAAAATATTGGATACGTATTTTTTGTTTTATCAAATCAATAAAAATTTACGAAGATAAAACGCGTCAAAGATTTGAGTGGGGGGGTCGTGACGTCACTCACCGGTAAAAAATGTCATACTAATGTCTTAGAATATACACGAGTTTTCAAAGCAGTGTTTCGTCTTCATTGTTTGTTTACGTGAAAAAAGAAAAAATACGTGTCCAATATTTTTTGGAAATCTATCTGACGGACTATAAATTAGATTTTTTTAGTAAACTACCCTATTGGGCCTCCTCTTGACCTCGACCACGACTAATGGTAAGTGATGGAAAAGGCCTATTTGTCGAGATTATGATAACTAGCTCTTACTAGCATTCATCATCTTCATAATCTCAATTAGGTCGTCTCAACATCTCATCTGGTCAACAGGACTGATCGAAAGGCGATCTGATAATACACACACACACAGATTTCATCTTGCTGGATATGCTCGCATTTGAACTCCATCTCACTTGATGTTAAGCGATAATGCAGTCGACGTTGATGTGCAGTCGTCCCGTGTCGTAAGGGCATGGTTCCACAACAGCTTAAGACTAAGCTACACACGTGTAACTTTGCTATGTGTATAAAACGCCACGCTTCGCAGGGATGTGGCAATATCATCATACGTAGCAGGATGGTGGAATGATCCGCGTTAGTCCAGAAATCTGGTGTAGCTAACCTCAAGCGACAGTCACAGACAATGGCCCACTCTCCACCTTGCACCGCATGTCCCATCATCTGCGCACCTAATGATCTAATTAGGAACAGCATCAGTGAGCGAGGCGTTTCCGAAGCTTGTGGTTTATCATAACACATGTGAACTTATAGCCATCGATACGCTAAACAGAAGAACTTTGCATTACGTAACAGTAGACGGAAGACTGATTAGATATGCTTGCCTAGATCACACCATATCTACACACTCGTGACTTGACGAACAGCAGAACCCCATCAAGAACTGCTTACCGCGCATAATTTAAGCGATAAGTGCAAGCGCTTGTCGCTTATACCGCTCGTAATGAACACGATGCAGTAAGCGACGTCGTTTACGCTTGAGATGTAATTTCCGATGCGATCCACTATGTTACGGGTTACGGGTAACTAACAAATGGTATTGGATAACCTGTTTGCGTGGTTAGGGTTAAATGCTGTGGTGGGTTCGGTTGGTGGTGTTAGAAAGGCTTCTGTATTTGACTGTTTTAAACTCTCTGTTAAACTGTTTATTCCCTGATGTCGTACAAGTAACTAAATTATAATTCAAGGAGTAAAAGGGATGCCTCTTTGTAAAAAAGAAAAATAGGACCCAAATAAAAAAAAACTTCATATTTAGTAAGACTCATTTTCACCATTTCCTTTCAGCATAAATGTGTCCCGGTTACAGTAGTAGTAACACCCATAATTGTGTTCGAACTAGACATCTTTCTAAATAACTGTACACACCAAGTGTACACACCAAGTGTACAATCTAGACACAAATGTAGGAATTAACATCAAAATTCCTACTGTTGGGCAACCTCAACACCCGTCCGGTCGGAGGATCCTTCCCTTTCTATGCGAGCTGAATAATTTTACTCTCTGTTCTTTGTGCCCAAATATAGGTAGTGAATTAGGGGATCGGACAAAAAAAACTAATTAGTCCGTCAGATAGATTTCCAAAAAATATTAAACATATTTTTTCTTTTTTCACATAAACAAAAAATTAAGACGATACAGTGCTTCGAAAACTCGTGAACTACACGAAAACGTCACATGTCAGTACATTTTTTACCTACAAATGACGTCACAACGGGGATTCATGATCTTTGAAGCATTTTATCTTTGTCAACATTTTTCGATAATCTAACTGACGGACTAATTAGAATCATATTTTTTTGACTCAGTCCGATCCCCTATTACGCAACATCTTGACAAAACAAGGATTACTGACTGCAATCCTGGCTGCTTGTGGAATATCCATGGATATAATGCACAAAGCTGAGCGCATTCCATGTTGTGCTACACGATATATTACGAATGTGACGAGGGCTGTAGAAGCAGCGGGTGAGCAAGCGATTAAAGATGATCTTTAGAACTTGGAGGTTTTTAAGCAGCGTGCAGCATTTGAAACTCTTAATGCCCTAGCAAGATAATTGAATACAAATCAAAGATAGTTTCAAATCCATTCATATATTGTTACACCTTCTTGCAAATTATTACAAACTTCTATATCTGCGAAGAGTAAATACCTAATATTTTTTTGTTGTGACTAAGCCCCGAATTAGGGTTTCGTTTCTGCTTCTAAAACCGTCCAAGGTAAAGCATGAAGAATGAGAAATATCCGTAGTTATTATGTACAGAAAACTTCGAATAAAACTATGGTGTAGTAACGCCCGTCAATCATAATTATTAAAGACGTGTTTTCAATTGATTCTATACATTTATTTCGACCATCTCGTGGCCCACCATTCGAAAACATGTCTATCGGACGGGACGTATTTTATCGTAAAATAATATTTCTGTTATTAGACACCTCTAAATCTACGTATTGTCCCTATAAATTATATGTGTACGAGAAATGAAGTGATAATATGCAGGACAATACCTCTATTGGTGTTAGGTTTCATAGGGACGTGACCAAGTGACATATTTGTTTGATTGTATCGATAATTTTACTCGTACCAAAAATGTCGACACTGTCCATTTGTCTGTGTCGACATTATTAAAAGGTTTAGAAATAATCTTATATATAGGTATCGTAATGTTATCATGCTACCCTAAATTAAACAAGTAATCAAAGTTCACATTACCAATTAAGAAATTAAGTGTTTCGCAAAAAATATGTCAACATTAATTGAGTGACAATTCAGTCAATTAACAGAAAAAAACAAGTAAGTACCGTACCTTAGGCGTCCTTAGGTAACTATTTCTTAATTGCTCGTAACAAATGTCTAACCTAAAATCTCAATTCACCTGGCAATTTATGATCTTTAGAGCAGTATTTATCGATATCGATATTCTCGAGCAGAATGACGCGTGTCAGCAATTTACGATGCAATAACTCATAAGTGTTGTATAAGACGACAGTAACAGCTCTAACACGAGCCGTTAATGCATGTCGACCGACTTCACTTGATTGATATCAACCCACCGATATTTATGACGTTTCAAACCACTTTTTTGAAGACGATTGAGCAAATGTATGTGTTTTGCTTGTTTTTAATGAGGTTCGCAATTATCTTGGTGTAGGACAAAAAAGCAGATCGTTTTCTTTTGATTGACAAACTTCTTGTTAGTATCGATGACTTTAATTAATGTTCTGGGAGGGTTTTCTAGAAAAAAATATCATAACCCTAATATCAAATATTCGACGTCAATTCCTCATTAAGACCGCGTGTGGATTACGGCTCACATTCTCTCACAGAGAGGCGGTCTTAATCCCAGCAGTGGTAATTATATAATTTTTGTCACTAATACAACAGTTGATTTTGAAAGAAGACTTTAATGACCGTTAGGTTAGCTAGATTTAACTTAATTATGGGTTAGATAAAAAAAGTATTGAATCATCTGCACGTTGGATGCTTCTATATCTTACTATAGCTTTGACCGCGACTTCGTCCTCGTGTATTTTGAAAATATAATATAGCCTGCCTTACTCGGTAAAAGTGTAGCTTTCCAATGGTGAAAGATTTTTTTAAATCGATAGTTATTGAGCTCAACCGTAGCAAACAAATAAATCTTTCTTCTTTCCTCTTTATAATATTATTTTAGATTTCTAAGATTCTTTGAGGTCTGCTACTCTGCTTTCAGTTCATCCGGTTAAGCTCGGCTATTAATATTGTTTGTATTGTTGTATTTTAATTTAATGGCCATGAACATAACAAATAATGATTGTTATTAAGGTATTAAAACTTCTAAGCACCGAAAGCGTTAATTAAAAACAGTAACTGCTTATTATTTTAAAAGGTTGAGATAATTACAGTCTTACTTCATATTTGTTTTGTTTTTAGATGGTAATATTATTTATAGCTACTTATAATAATCGTTTATTTGCTCATTTATTTGAATTACGAAAATTATTGTTATGAACAAGCTAAAGATTTCAGTTTGTTTTTTTCATATGTACAAGTATGGTGTATGTATATTATAAACAGACTACAAATAGAACTGAAATAACAATAAAAAATCAGATCAAAAGTAAGTACCTACCTATAAATACGTATACAACGACGACACTGTTGGTGGTGATTGTAACATATCTTCGATTGTTTGATCTTGAACATGATTTCCTCACTATGTTTTTCTTCATTATTTGGAAACTCAGATTGTTTTTGAGCTACAAATGTAATTTTTATAAATTTGATTTTACATAATTTTACATTAACGAAATCGCGATCAACATTTATGAGAGTGATTCCACCGCAGCTGATGCCACAGAACCTCTCAAACCTCTCCGAAGGCGTGTAACAATAATTTCATTTTTTTTTCATTTTTCATTTCAATAATAAAAGCAGTAAAACAATCGACTATTAGAAAAATATGCTCGTTAGTAAGTAGGGTGGTTAGCTCCTTTTTTTTTAGCAACAGGTATTAAGGCATTTCCCTAAGACTGGTGGTAAAAGCCTTGCTCTCTAGGGATGTACCTACTCATATTACTTTAAAAATATTTCTTTCTCCATAGCCTATTTTGTGGCCCACTGCTGGGCAATTTCTGGCCACGCTTGCCCCACGAACATGACCGGATCGTCACACCACATTCACCACGGTCGACAGCGATGTGGATGTTGAAAATATGTGACAAAAAAAGTCACTTGAATACTGCAAAATATTTTGTCTGATGGTTAACATCGTAGGGAGATGACAGCCAATATTATAACATCGAAGGGAGATGACAGCCAATATTATAAACGGTGTAAGGGTTAGCATACCGTTAACAGAAAGTCAGCATAAATGATACTAGAGTTACACTCTTAATTCCATGAACAAAAGAGTCTGTGACTTTTGTTGGGGGACAAGGTTTTGTGATTGGCGGCAACAAGAAAGATTTGAGAAATATTTTGTCTGTTTTTTTTAATAACCGCCTATTACTTTTAGGTTTTTTTCGATAAAATGCGATTATCTTTCAAAAAGAGTTGCGCATACTTGAAGCAATGATAAGAAGAATGGGCTAGTGTAACAAAAAAAAAATAGGCCTTCTGTCAACATGATTGATAATACGAAAAAAATATTAAAATTAATCGACACCAAAGATTATGCACGGAAATTGTTTCCTAAGTATTCATGACGCTATAAAACTCCATTGCTCGTGTAATGATTATTTTATCGATATCGAATTCCCATCGCTAGTTTATGACGTGTGGCAGGCAGTTTAGAAGGCAATAACTCATCAACACTTACGATATGTCAGTAACAGGCACAACACTAGCTAGACGGTAATACATATTATGTGGTGCAACACTTAAATTGATCGTTATTAATGTTGTTCTTATATTTATGACCGATTCTATTTCGTTTAATCACGTTAAATATTTGCATGAAAATTGTTTGAATGTTGGATTCATTTCAGTTTTAAATTCGAAGTTTGCCTACTTCGAATATTAATACATATTTATTTATTTATCGAAAAATGAGAAATATTGTAGACATTGCACACACTTAACTGACATTTCATCCATGTTACAAAACTTTTCACATAATTATCACAATTGTTAAAATCTTTTCAGAAGTTAGGGTTTATCAGAAACGCACTTCAAGGGAGCTCTAACTATAAAGCTGCAAAAAAAAAAAACAAAAACACACCACATAAGTAACTAAGGATACTTCTTACACTTCGTTGTTGTTCCGAAAGACCGCTAATTCAGCTTGTAAGCCCCAAGTGACACAAATTGCACCTTCTCACATTTTTCCCGTACAATTTTCGCGTCACTTGGCCTCTGAGCCTGCAGCTACCGTTTCGTCTCAGTTACTTACGATAATAGGCGATAAATAATGGACTATGAGTTAAATGATGACGGTTCACAATTGTCGATAGTCGATGATAGTAGATGCGATGCGCAACACTATTTTGTGAAGGGTTGGAAGAATGTAATCTTTGAAGGAGCTATTTTTAGACAAAGGTCACAAAGAAAATTCTTAAAGACTTCAAAGTATCTAGACATCTTTGTTTTTATAGGTTTTGTTATGCTTTTTTAGGTAAAGGAAAAAAATCCAAAGGACCTCAACGTACCTAAATATTGATTGTCTTCATAGATTGGTATTGGTTCATGATTAATGAAAGGTCATGCTAAGTATAAATTGAAAGTGAATGTATCTTAGTTCAATTTGGAAAAATTTGGCGTGGAAAACTTGTAATGAATAGTCTAAAGTTAATAAAAGCCATATTCTTCGTTATCGGGGGTTCTTCGTGTTCGGGTGTTCGTTGTTCTTCGTTCGTCGTTTCTTCGTTAGCCACGGAGTCTGGATTTGTGCCCGGTTGATGGCAATAGGCTCGCCCCCTATTACATGGGACTTAAACATAACTGGCGTACTATTAGGTACACCTCTGCCAAACCCTTCGGGGATTACAGGCATGATGTTGTTGTGTGTGTCTTCATTATTATGATTGTGCCAAATTCTTTTGAAAATTAACAAAATGAAAATTTCTACCATAAAAATTTTACATGAAATTTCTCATATAAATAAATATTACTTCCGCAGATAGGGAGTATTAAGTGCTCCGCTCCGGAGGTCTGACAATAATCTATATTGTATTGTGTCGACATAACTCATCTGACGCTTTATTTATCGATAATACATAAACAATATTATGGTTTGTCCCAGCTTTAGAATTCAATTTAACTTAGTGACAGATCATAAACTACTTATATGGTAGCTTTCGATTTGAATGTGATTTTTGTTTTACACCTCACGAATTATAATGTTTAAATGGATTCCTGTCAAAGATTATGTATGGTGATAACGCTTTTGAGCGGTCAGACGCTTTTATGAGGTATTTTGGTAGTCACACACGCGGTGCAGTGTAAAGGAGATTAGAGAATTACATGATTTTGAACTAGACGCTCATTGTAGAAAAGTTCTCTGTGATCAGACCCTTTCGGGGTGCTGGTTCCATCATAAACCTTTTATTTTTTTGGGTGGGTGGGAAGTCATCAAATAACCCCTCCCGGTCTCGGGCAGAGCGGTAGGGAGTGTCAGACTTCTACTGACTAAAAACCACCCATGTTCCTTCTTAGCCCTTGTGCCGAGGCCGCGGTATCTCTTTCGCACAACCCGCAGCCCCGACGTAGACCTCATCTATTACTTTTCAACAGGCGTTACCAGCCAGTTTGTAGCAAAACTTTGTCGTACCAAAAAACACAGAAATATGTCTGTTTCCACTAAAACTAAGCGACAACTATTATGAATGTCTATTACTCTACTATTATTGCATTCTTAGAATATCAACACATGGTTCAGAATAGTGCGCTTTTATTTATATTAATATTCTTCAATAAATTATCATCATAGGGGCTTGCCTAAAGTTAGCCAAGTATAAATGGGTACAACTCTATCTTTACGAGTATCAAAATGTGTAAGTAAACACCTACTCCCCAAGCCTGTTACCATAAACCTGTGGTCATCTATTTTCGGTCCACAATTTCGGTGTAGACCAGGTACTGCATCTAAGTACAGCGGCTTGAGATAACAATCTCTATTGTCCGGTGTCGTAATAACTCATCTTATGCCTTATTTATAGTCGCATTATCACGTCCTCTCGCGGAAATTTACTGCAAAATGTTTACGTACATGTTTTCGTTATGAATAGATTTCTTGAGGAACTCTAATGGTGTTCGAGATGTGTATTAATTTTAAGATTTGTTGGTTGGGACTTGGAGTAATGAAGATGTTAAAGGTTTATTAGTAGGTTCCCTACAGATCTATAGACCTTTCGTACAATTTCTTCGACGACTCTAACAGAATTGACTTCATGGGTTTTGTTGATGGAATGTCAGTATGTCTAAGGCGTTTGGCAGGCCCGTCGGGGCTACGGGTTGTTCGAAAGAGATTTATTGCGGCCTCGGCGCAAGAGCTAAGAAGGAACATGGGTGGTTTTTAGTCAGTAGAAGTCTGACACTTCCTTCCGCTCTGCCCAAGACCGGGAGGGGTTATTTGATGATTTCTCATCCACAAACAATCCACAAAGTTTTTTTTACCGTAAGCAAGGTTCGATGTAATTAAAATCATCGTTTGTGATCTTAATAATTATAGTTCACCATCATCTGCCTAGTTTTTACCAAATATGTTAGGGTCGACTTCCAGTGTATCAGCATGCAGCTGAATACCAATATTTTAGATGGAGCGACTGCCTATCTGAGGTCCACAACCCAGTTAGTACTAGGTAAGACTGCCCTTGGTAAGACTGGTTGTCAGACTTTCAGGTCACTGAATACCTGTAACGACTGTCAAATATCTACAAAGTACAGCCAAGACGAACGGATTGATTTCCTGCAATTTAATCACGACGTACTTTCCGAGGCACGGATGAAATTCGGTATGTAAAATAAAATCAAAAGATTTATTTCAAGTAGGCCAGTTACAGGCACTTTTGAATAGTCGAACAAATACTAAATAAACTACGCTACAGTCCAAGTCACAAGGCTAATAACTGTGAGTGTACTGTAGTTGCCCATTCCACAACGTTGATCCATGAGAAGAAGGGCAAGAAACTCCATGGACACTCTTTTAAATCATAATATTGTTACAAAACTTGTTGTTGTAATGAATACAGCCTAAACAAGCGCGGCTTAACCTGAAGATTGATCCGAGATTGATAATTATAGGTTAACAGGTAGGTTAAGGTTTGGTTTGGTAACTGGGCCGATCCCAGTTGTATACGTCCCTGTGTGCTAATTGGCCTTGTTCTGTTCTGTCTCCTGCTGATATGGAGGGAAGTGGAAATTATGTTTTTCCTACTCCTCCGCTATTCTTTTCTGATTAATTTCCTTGCGGGATCCAAGACAGTTAAATCGTTTCCCTGGGACTTCGTCGAGCTTCATTGTCTCGGCGCTTTTCTTGTGGCCGCCACTGTTGATTCTGGCTAACAGGAGTTACAGTGGTTTGGGAATAGTGTGGCGGGCTTGTCCCAAAGAAAAAAACTTAACTTATAGAGAGTTGTGTATGCTAATTACTCCCGAAAGCCATAAATCTCTTAAAACGTAAATAAACAAGAAACAAAACAGTCCCATTATTATTTATTCGATATAGTATTCTAAAATAACCCACATTTTCCGTCGTGAACCCCGACACACTATTAGAGGCAGACCGGTGGCTGTTCGGAGTCAGGTTGTAACTCCTGACCCCACACCACTTTATCATATCTTTCACCAACATGCCCGTACAAGCACGAGTATGCAATATCTGTATTTCACTGATATTATACGGATAATGCATGTAGATTTATGTAGATACCTTAGAATTATAGATATATGTTGTTTATGTGGAGCACGTTTAGCTGAGTTATTGGATAAAAGCATGTTTTTGGGTAATGTAGTGGGCAGTTGTCGATAGAGCGTAAATATTTTGTATTTACGCAACATTCAAATGCGATTTTCTCGTTTTTACTCCTATTTATTCCGTTTGTATCTGCATCACCCTAGCCTCCGCCGTGCGTTATCAGCCTAGTTTGAATAAATGACTTTTGATTTTGGTTTTTTTTTTGATTCATCGAAAGGTAGACTGGTAGAAAAATGCAATCAATCAATCAATATCGATCGTATTAAAAGGGAACAGGGGTTGCAATTCTCCATACAAATGTATGAATTTACATTTTTTCTTCCTGATAAATGTCTCTAGAGCTAGAGGGTTTTTCTTCCTAAAACAAAGGTTTACCGTTGGACACAAAAAAAAGTCATGAGGAAGTCTGTATTTGTAATTAATTAAAGACTGAAATCGCCAACCAAATACGGGGATCCCTTTCTGTACGAGAAGAGCCCTTTGCCCAGCAGTGGGACAGTAACACGTTAATATTATTTGTCACTTAAAATTTCCACCGCCGTAGTATAAATTTATATATTTTCACAGCACCACACAAGCCACAGTAAACCTCCAGTAGTCCCACTTAATTAGCTGCCTACACCACGCAGAATATAAAGGCGCTATATCACAGTGATGAGTTATACCGCGGCTGTATACAATAGCGATCGTTATCGTCCTCTGCGCGTGCGCAAGTGCGCATAAAGTCCACTTTCACTCAACCGTGTCGGATGCGAAGGACCACCTAATTTGTGAAGGGAATATATCTGAGGTTTTAGTACATTGTGTTGTTTTGAACAGAGTACCTATTCTTGAGAATACAAGGTTCATTTAAAGTAGGTACATGCTTATCGTTACAAAAAGTAAGACATGTCATGTCATAAGGTTTAGGTATATGAAGGGTCAGTACTAAATCCCCCCGTTCTTATTTCAAACTAGCTGTTCCCGCGACTTCGTTCGCGTGCTTGTCGGAAACTAAAATGCGTCGCTTAGATAAAAGTACATTAAATCATTGCCCTGCGTTAACTGTAGAAAATAAGAAGAGGGTAATGCAAAGTACATTTGTCTAATACTAAAGTTTAGATGGATGGGTGTTTGTTAATCAACCACGTCAGAACGGCCGAACGGATCTTGAATAAATTTGAAACAGGTACATTATAGTCGACAGGCACTGTCGTTGGCCCGTTCGTGTTCCACGCACGCCTCAAAGATATGTCAGCAACAATTAAGGGGTCCCCCTTAATTGTTGTTGCCGTCGTCTGCCGGGGCTAACGGTTGTCCGCAAGAGATACCACGGCCCCGAAACACAAAGGGCTAAGAAGAAACGTGGGTGGTTTTTAGTCAATAGAAGTCTGACACTTTCTTCCGCTCCGCCCAGAGCGGGATGAGTCATTTGAACCACAAAAAAAAGGGGGGATTAGAGGCTGTTTCGAGAGGTACCTGTACCGAATCTGGGACATCGAATCTGAAATGGAACGCCATCACCTCCTTCTGCGAAGCAGTAATGCTAGCGAAAGAGGTGAACGTAAGAGGGACACAACCCCTCTTCCCAGCCGCCGCGGGAGACGCTCCGGTCATCGGGGGCCACGTGATGGCTTCCGGCCACCGTAGGCGCGGGCCTGTGAACGGTGAGTAACGGGCTAGTTAATCGTTCGTCCGTCCTATGACGATGGAGGCGAATTCGTGTTCCACGCGCGTCTCAAAGGGATGTCAGCAACATTGAAGGGGCTCCCAAGGACCGACGCCCGTCGGGGCTGCGGGTTGTTCGAAAGAAATACCGCGGCCTCGACACATAGGGCTAACAACACACCACATCTATATTAAGACATGTTAGGCGCAGTGGCTGGACGATTAACAGTAGCACTGCGTGTCGCAGGTTCGATTCCCACACGGTACAAAAAAAATATGTCGTGGGTTTTATCTAATTTTAATTTAGTTTAAAAAAAATAGTATTTTTATACTGTGTAATTGGTAAATCTTTATTGGTTGACTATTCACGAAACATATGTTTATTTAATAACACCGCCGTTCAGAAAATGACATCAAATGAATAACGCCATCTGTCGAAGACGAAGATAAACTGCTAAAAATGAGCGATCAAACACACTATAGGGTTTAGGCTATGTAGATTTTGAAAGCAGCGTCATTTAGACTAATATACGTACCTTTTACTATCGTAACTTATTTAAAGTTATCTTGTGAAAGAATTTATTATTAAGTACCATATTCGTTCAATAGATGTCGTTGCTTGTCTCATTCTTGACTATAATGAAAAGTTCTTCTTGAAAACTATAAATGCATATATCTTTTGATAGAGAGCACCGATTACGATGAAACAAAGCCTAAGTAATAGCCCAAGTTACGCACAACATTTATGTATAAAAGTTACCTACATTCGTTTCGTAAATTTGACGTGATGCTTAGTCATCGAAACAGACAAACAGACAAACAGACAAACAGACAAAAATTCCAAAAATGCTGGAAATGTGTTCTGTTGGTTATACTTTAATACCCTGACAATTTTTTTTTTAAATATTTTCGATGTACAAAAAAAAAATTTCTACAGATTTATTATATGTATAGATAAAATAAAAAATAAAAAAAAAAAAAAAAAAATCAGTTGCAGTCAAAGAAAAAAGGACAAGAAAGAAGGTTTGATAGATTATTAACAAGAATGATGCAGTGTAAAAATAGGGGTAATAAAGGACGAACTGGGGTAAAAATTAGTGAATTGTGCTTGTAAATTTTAAAATTTTGGGGGCAATCGAGAATTAACGTATGAATGTAGTTCTACAGTATCGTTTATACAACATTCGCGGGTCTGCGGGTTGTTCGCAAGAGATACCGCGGCCTCGACATAAAGGGCTAAGAAGGAACATGGGTGGTTTTTAGTCAGTAGAAGTCTGACACTCCCTTTCGCTCTGCCCAAGAGCGGAAGGGGTTATTCGATGATTTTCCACACGCCAAAAAAAAAAGGGGGGAAAAAGAACGAGGGAAATCAGCACTAACTCTACAGGAAGGTATATTACTGCAAAACATGTTTTAGATGTTAATAAGTACAGATGTTAGATGATAAAAATTCTATATCAACGAACACGAATAAAAAGATTGTATCTGTATGTTCTAATGGTTCGTTTATTTGTATTACAAAGTACTAAATTATGTAACAACACGCGTTAAAGAAAATAGCGAACCCACACAAGAACTGCTACAATTTTAATCTGCGGACTCGAAGGACCAGAAAAATTGCATTACCCAGAAAAATCGTTGGCACGCTTTATCTTACCATCGAACCTGCCAGCTATAAGCGAAGTATTTATCACCCATAACGACATCCACTATAAAAATATTTTCTCACAAAAAACTACATAAAATCATCTTTCATATTATACCCATCAATAAAACTAGTCTTGACTCGGAATTTCATGAAAAAAGGACTCGAATACACGTCGACACTTCCTTGGTGGAGTATTTTCTTTATAAAAAATGATATTGAGAGCAGGCAGTTCCTGGGAGCATCCATATGGATTACATCCTCAATTAATGTTCAATAGCATTTATCCTGATTAGGCGCGCCGGTATGTCGATAGTAGAGGACTAACAGAAAGACAAGTTGGTTTAGGTTTTTAAAAAGGCATGTAAATTTAAAGGTTCTGTAAAACTTGCGGAGCTTTGTACAGTCATTTTCGGTTTTCTTTGTAACCATGTTTATTTTATAAATGAGCGTAAGCATACGCTTGCCTATATTTAGGTTTCCTCCATATTTTTTATATTTGTTGCATAACTTTTGACAGTCACGAATACAAAAAATAGGCTCATTATCTGTAAGGAGTCCATTTTATTCACTTATCCTCCTCGTACCACCAAGAATGAGAGAACAGATCTCTGGTCTCGATCTTGTTTAATATAAATATAAAAAATCAGTTTCATTAGATTAATTTATTCTTCTGTTTGATGTTCAAACATCTACAGACAATGTTTAGAGAATATCAGAGCTTTTCAACAAATAACAGCAAATCTCATAACAATCCTGTTCATAAATCATCATAATTCAGTAGTCTTAACCCAAACACATAACCTTACACTCTATTTACTACATAAAGAATCACTAGAACAGTAATTTTTGCAGTTGATTTACTGCCCTCTGTGCTCTGTAGCCCACACTATTATTACACTGTAGGCCCGCTATCACGGCGCAGCACTAATGGGGAGAGCAGAGAATAATAACAGCATCCAGCCTCCTTATAATTGAAACATCCAACATCCACGGCGCAAGTATTTCGTATGGCTTATTATGTTATTAGAAAAATGGCGGATTTTTAAGTAAAGAGGGTTGTAATAATAGGTCGGAGAGAGCAGATGTGTTTGTGTGTACACTCAAACTACAGTGCATCGAAAACCCGTGTGCCATTAAAAGGGGTTTATACGGTATTTATTTTCTTTTAATTTAATTGCATTTCACCCTTTTAAAGAGGTAAAACAATAAAGGTATAACCTGATTATGTTCTGAATTTGGGGTGGTCCTTCGAGCCGGATACAGCTGGGGTTATTCAAGTCTAGGCGTTTCTTTTTTCATTTTTACTGACCTAATTATAATCGTTACTAAATAACTTTGTTTAATGTCAGCCATTTTGCTTGACAAGGTTTTAGTTAATCGGCCCCAAAAATCAATGTTCATTGTCAATGCATCTGAGAGTCGTTATTAAGGTATTAAGTAGGGGAATTCTAATTAAAAATCTTAACCTACAGGAGGGCGTTTTTCAGTTAAGAACATTCACGAATATCCATTATGAAAACATAGATATCCTTCACAAAACATTATCTGATCATAATATATAACACCACCTGGAGCCACCGAGATTGTATATACTGTAACCCGGGTAGGCAGAGGTTTACCAAAAGTACACCCACATTTCACCAGTTATGTTAAAGTCCCATGTAATAGGGGGCTAGCCTACTGCCATAAATCGGGCCCAAATCCTACTCAGTGGCTGCTACTGAGAAATTCCTGTTGGAAAAACCAATTACACTTTGCCCGACCTGGGAATCGAACCGAGGACCTCATGGTCAGCAGTCGCGCTTGCGACCACTACACCAACGAGACCGTCATTATCAGATCAACTAGTCAATATAATATTTTGATTGACGCGTAACTAAAGTCAGCCACATTCGCGGCAGTTTTTCTCTAAGGAATAGAAACACAATTACGTTACGTTACATTTCTTGCGCGAACAACTCGACGGTGTAAAACTTAAATGTCACATCTAATTGTTTTAAAGTAAAATTTAATGAATGTGCTAATGGTGAGGGGTTGTTTTAATTGGAAAGTGTTGAAGTGATGCGCGGGTGGCCTAATAAAGAGTGTGACCAGAGACCAGTGAGCAGCCCGTCGGGACTGCGGGTTGTTCGAAAGAGATACCGCGGCCTCGACACAAAGCGCTAAAAAGGAACATGGGTGGTTTTTAGTCAGTAAGAGTCATTGATGATACTCTATACTCAAAAAAAAAGTTGTCGAACGTACACAGTAGCATAGCATCAGCAAATACTTGCAAAATGAAATAATGTAAGACTTTTCTTACACTGCCTGATAACAAATGAAAACAAATAACTCCCAGTTATGATTCCATAAATGACGACAAAATGCAAACTAAATCCCCCGTTTGCCAACGTGGGAGGCCCTAGATACACAAAAAAAACCGCATATTTTAATATTCATCAATAAACTCCATACATTTTCATACATCCATGCACGACAGTTATTAAAATCTAAAGGAAACCAACCATATACTCCTTTAGCGTCAAACAAATAGGTTTTTGTGATAAATAAAGTAGAAATGTAACAAATAATTAGCCTTATGTAACGAAGGTAGCATTAAATAATCCTATTTTAGCCACGTCGCGGAATCTGATTGTGTTTTTATTTCTCATTTTATTATTTTATATGGTAACATTGTTAAAAGGCGGAAAGTCGGATGAAAAACAGCTCTACTTAGTTGTATATTAATAATTTTATGGCGTCCAATTGTATGGAGGGTGATTAAAATGGAGCATTCTTTATAAGTATACGATTTTTTGTTCAGTATTTAATCTAGAATATATTCATTTGCAATTTATTCATTAGACAACGGCTCAATCTTACTGTAATTACTAATTAGGTCTTCTCACAATGGTGAGCATCCATAAGATAATGTTAATATATCATTTGTATTAAGGCTTCACACTCGTCAAAGTTATTATTATAATAAAGTTCCACCCCGTGGTTCCATCCATACTATATTGATTAAACATCTTGCCGTTAAAAATATGTTTTACGTGTATACAAGTCAGTTATGCATAACGTGCTAATGACTACTCGGCTACTAAAGTGCCATTTAGGTATAATTCTTATAAATAAAGTCTTTTGAGAAATCGGGGGCCAAAACTGGCCACTTTATCAGAATCAAAATTCTTAAAATGGTCACAGACACAGTTAATATTATAAGTTGTAACTTTTTGAGTAGTTTACGAATTGAAAAGTAATTCATATCATTATCCTACTATGATGATGTGATATAACGGTCAGTTTAGGCCCTTAAGTGTGCAATATTCCCTTTTTCTTTGCTCAAGCATGGATATCGAATCAAACAGCGTATCGTCAAGAACCGCTGCGGCACGGCTCCATCGGAGCCCAACGTGACCATTCGTGCCGCAAAGCCGAACACTCCGGTGTACATCTCCCGTCTACACTACACCACTACGGCGGAGGACATCGTGGAGTCGCGCCGCAACGTCAACTTTAGGGCGTTCGTGGTACGAATACCAACATGTTTTCTGTATCTCGTCTGGGAAAACGACTTTTGGCCGCAGGGTCCGGGTTCCGTCGCTTGCGCGGACAAGTGCCATAAGAACGCGCAGTGACTTAGTGGACTGGTGAAGTGTTACTAACATAGTTTTAAGGCTCTATTAACTAACACAAATTGTATTTTATCATATTTATGTTAGTCTGTAAGGTATTTATCTATGGACCTTGATGCCTGAAAATGAATTGATTATTATTAATAAAACTAACAGATTTTATAACAACATTCTCGTTGGGTGATACTGTTTTAAACAAATAACACCACATTGTGTTTCCAACCAATACCTAACAACGCCCCTGTCACAGTCAGCCAAGGGCTTGATGTTTAATCTACAAAGCTACAGGGCTCATTTCCTGTAGCTTTGTACATAAAACGACATGTAGGTAAGTGTAACCTACCTGTAAAGTCAAAACCGCAATAATGACAAAAAACTGTTACGTCAATCTAGCAACGTTTAACCGTTGAATGCTTATGAAGTTGTTGTACCTACGAGTAATTAACTAATAACCCACCAATGACACGGTTATTAACTGTCACTTAAAAAGTTAAATATCCTAAAACACGCCCATTCTGAAACTGTCGCCGCCATTTATGTTTTTTGAACCTTGAAACCACAACACAGCCCATTCCTAATGACTACTAATGACAATAAATTGGATTAACCAACGTCTTTATATTAGCAGTCTAAAACCACAGGCACGTAGATCAAATTAGTTAATCAAGAGGTAACCCAAGCTACACATTCTCAGAAAATAATTGCAAGAATACAACACCTCGGTGTTAATATTCTTGTCAACAAACGAACCATCAATATAAGTAAACGTTTTTCTATCAACATAAAGATCACAAAAAATTGCATATTTCGATTTGCCCATTTCACACCACGACTGCCTAAGTGTTAACAAATACCGCCCAAGAATAAAAAAAACACATTTTTATAAAAAAAATCTGCCATTTTGTTTTCTTTCGCAATTAAAATTAATTAATATCGCTCTATCTCTGTCTATTTCCTACATAATAGAAGGGAACAGGTTGATTTTTAAGAATTAGTAATTGGTTACAAACCCTGTTTTCTCGAAATATGCTTGGAAAAACTTGAGTGGATATCGGCGAAATTCGTAGTATAGTCGTCCACGCAGCAGGTCCTGGAAACATTATAATTTCTATGGTACAAGCACACAGTAAATGTTCTACGGAAACCGCGGTTTACTAGACCCATGATATTTTTTATGTCTGTATTGAGACTATGAACATTTGCTAGGGATGTGCTATTATTTGAAAAAACACCAAATTTGTGATCAATTTGGAGATATTTCGTATGTATTACTTACCCAAAATGACGATTGTCAGTTTTCGACTTGGACCTTTTTTGTAGAACGTTAATTATGTATTTGGAATTAAGTATACCAAAACTATGTTGAACGTTAATTATGCATAACTTTAACATCAAAATTTCCCTTTTTATCCATCCTCTCTGAATCCACCAAACAAGCTCAGGTGTACATTATTGCTACAGTCAGACTTAGAAACAACTAGCTGAACTTCTTAATTTACATTGTATGTAAGACCTAATGTAAAATATAACCTATAATTACGAACCTATTAATTAAAGCTGTGAGGTCCACATTACAAATGGCCGAACGGTATAACAAAAAACCAAGCAATTGATCCCTCTAAACTGTCAAGTCAAAAAAAACGAAGCGGCGTTGACCAATCAAACAGCTGTCGGCTGGGGCGCTTTCGGAAACCTATCCCCATACTATTCATTACACACTAAAAACAACGACACAAAGGAACAAATTATCGGAACAACACTACCCACAACGATTTAAAACGAAGTATCACAAAATCCACGGAAATATTGTGCTGTTTCCTATTATCAATATCAATATTTCCAAAGAAAATATCGATGAACGCGAAACAACCCTATGATATGAAAAATTCCGTGCGGACATTTCCAAATACTATTTATGCTCGAGATTCTAGTAAAGCGCAGGCCACTGACTGCACCTTTCCCGACGGCGTATTTTTTACCGTCGTTATAGTCCAGACTTGCTAATGTCATAATCTAACGTTTGTGTATTGAGGGAAAAACGTGTATGTGACATTTTGTCATTATTATATAATGTCTACCATTTGTCAGTGTTTAGTATGTGGTTCGTGGTAGGTAGTTCCTTGTGGTTGGCTCGCTGAAGACATTAATCGTAGGCACTTTGTTATAGGTTATCGAGTTCCATGTTAAATACTTTTATGTTTGTAATTAGTCATAAGTCGCGCCGACGATGTAAGTAGTTTTGAGAAATAAGTTATTAGTTGTAAATACATTATTAGTTGTTGGTTCTTGCAATTTGTAGAGTTGCAATCGTGTTAAAAGGGGACAGAATGGGCGTTAATTCAAATAAATGGTTGACTTACAAATAAATCTACCTATGGAGTGTATTACCAAGAATATATGCCAATATGAAACATGTAGTCCGGTGAGGAAGTAACCTAGTACCAAGTAACATACTAAATAGAAATTATTGGAAACATGACTAAATTAGGATTCTCATAATTCGCTTACCTGATAGCACATATTGCTGCCAATATCCACTAGTTGAGCCATCAGGGGTAGATTTACCTGCAAAAATAGAATTCACTTATAATTGACTGGTGACTGATAATAACAACTATAGTATACATCACACAATACACATTAAATTAACGTTTACTTTTTTCTCAATTTGTCAAATTTCCCAATGTTACTTAATATTAATAAAATAGCATTTTGCTAGTGTGGCATTTTACGAAATGGCATATTGTGAATGTATCATTTTGCGTCAATATATCATATTGCGAATGTGGCATTGTGCGCCTAATCCATAAAGAGGCCATAGGTGGTGCCCTCGCACCACCTATGGCCTCTCTGTCGTGTCCCGTGTTTTAGCCCTCGCTAAAACACGGGACACGACAGTAGTGGACTATATTAAATAATATCAATTCACATAACGTCAATTTCATACAATCATGAATAACGTTCTCCTATAAATTCAAAACACAGCGGTACTTCATTTTGTCACATCACAAGCTCAGGCCAATATTCTACCGTCTCAGCCCAATTATTTTCACAAACGGCCTGTATACTAAATATCATTTCTAATACATTTAGGTATTCCTATCTGTTCTAACGAATGCACCAGCCGCGCTATGCAGATCGCAGCAGCTTTGATTTACATCCTACCTTGTTACTAAGCCGTAGGAAAAAACTTACGACGTAGAAGTACACTGCTTACGAACTTACACAAGCCAACTTCGGCAAAATTCGTCGAATTTCGACCGAACTCGTGACCAATTTTCTATTTGAATGTCGATGGATTCTAAATTCGTTTTGTGAATGGATTGGCAGTTCAGATAATTTTGGCAGTTCGTGATGGTTCGAAATTCAAAAGTCAACGACTTAGTTTTTTCTTTTTTTAAGATGCCGTGAAATTCATTGATATGCGATTGGTATTACTGTAAATGCAGTGATCTGTAACGACCTTTATTTTAATGTAAGTTTATTTATAGTATTTTCTGGGTTTGTGTTTATAATTCAAATTCTTCTATTGTTAGGTGTTGCGTTTATTGTTTGCAATAAAGTAAACTGATTGACAACAATGTGTGTTATTCTATTACGAGTACAAGCCGTGGTTAGTAGACCGTCACTAATAACGTGTAGTCGCAACCTTACATTTACCAATAAACACGATAGCACTGAATGTTGTACGAAATGACGAATAAGTAATTCTCTTTATACGATGAAAACGTAAGGATTTTGGACGTTGATAAGACAGCCAGTACCACGAAAATGTAACTTACTCTAAGATTAATTTCACTATTTTACACATAGTAAAATGGCAAATGTATCGCGTTTCCCGTCAGTTTCACAGATACTAAACAAAGTCTAACGCAGGTATCTACAGCCAAGTTACAGTAATTACTTGTCTTTTTTTTTTTTTACATGTATGATCTTAAATGCTATAATAACACCTATGTATACCATGTTTTAAGCAAATAAATAAATTATTATTATTATTATTATTATTTGGTAATTACTTACACTACCATTTTTATGCAATATACAAATATGTATTTTAATAAAGTAAGAATCGTCAAAGAAATCAGTTTTCCGGAGTTACCAACTACTTCCTAATTTGTCCAAACCAGATTGAAGCCTAGCTCTACCGAACAAATTCGACAATTTGAAAATCGTCTATATTAATATTTCTTCCCCGAATTTTGCCGAACAAATCCGAAGCGTCACATACTTTGATCCATTCGTAAGCAGTGTACGCGCACCTTTCCAGGTTCCCCCGGATAGAGTCATACGTATCTTCTGCCGAGAATTATGTGAACCAACTCGCATATTTATAGTTGGCTAATAGATGAGGTTACATTTGTTCATTTTATTCCCAGACAGTGGCCATTTTTCGCTATTGACAAAGATATAAATCTTCTCAGTAACAAATTATCTATAGGGAATGTTTAGTTCGAGTTATTGTTTCCTTGGGTTCTGCGGAATGTTCAGTTAAACTTTGATTTATTGAGAGAATTGTTTGTAGATTTATATTTGTGTGGAAAGTGGGATAGGTTCTATTTGTAGTGGAAGTGTTGTATTGTAAAATATTGATTTTTACCGTTTAATGCTGAGATGAAAACACGTGGTAGAAGCGAAAGGCGTTGTTTTTTACTGCAGTGGACCATTACAGATTGTAAAATTATAATAATTGTTACTGCAGATTGTAATTGTAACCCGTCGGGGCTGCAGGTTGTTCACAAGAGATACCGCGGCCTCGACATAAAGGGTTAAGAAGGAACATGGGTGGTTTTTAGTCAGTAGAAGTCTGACACTCCCTTTCGCTCTGCCCAAGAGCGGGACTTATTTGATGATTTTACACCCGCCAAAAAAAAAAAAGATTGTAATTCTAAGGATTTTAAGTCTAATGTCTTGTCTTTGATTTCGACCCCACATTACATGCCGACTTTCCTCCGCGCATCGGAAAACAAGTTAGGTTTAGTTCCGGCGGTCATTTGTAGATATTAAACAGTCGTTACAGGTAGACCCAAAAATTTGGGAACCAGTCTTACAGGGGTATCGTATTACCCAGTACAGACTGGGTTGTGATTCAAATCAGTCGTCGCTCCATATAAAGTATTGTTATTCAATTGCTACCAGTAAGGCTGCAAGTCGATCACAACATGGTTGGGAAAAGGCTGGGCAGATGATGACTTGTCTTCGATTTTAGGATGACCGTTTTGGTTTAGGCTGTAGTTTTTTCTGTCTAGTGGTTGCGAGCGCTGCTAATCAGCATGATAATGGATTTTCCAGCAGGATTTTTTGTAGTATGCAATGATGACACTAGTACTTCACTATTCTGGCCTCCTGGTAGTTTGTGTATCTTCCTATCCTTGTTTCTCAGCTCCTGCTTGTTCTTGTCTATTTAAATAATACAAATTCAAGTGGTAGTTGCATAAATCAACCACCCATATTAATATGGAACACTTGAATTATAACGCTCGTGGCTTTATAAGAACTGCCACTCAGGCCGATCTTAGGTAAAGCTGTGCTTGCCTAGGTCGGTCTGTGGATGGGTGACCGCCCGACATACCGAGTTTCCTCCGTGCCTCGGAAAGCACGTTAAGCTGTTGGTCCCGGCTGCCATATATAGATCTTTGGCAGTCGTTACAGGTAGTCAGTGACCTGAAATTCTGACATCCAGTCTTACCAAAGAGTATCGTATTACCTAGTATTAATTGGGTTGTGGAGGTCAGATAGGCAGTCGCTCCATGTAAAATACTGGTATTCAGCTGCATCCGGTTAGACTGGAAGCCGACCCCAACATAGTTGGGAAAAGGCTAGGCAGATGATGATGACTTGAATTATAACGTTACCATTCGTAAAATGGTCACAAAGTAACAACGTTGAAGTGACAGAAATAACGTCAGCATTTTAAGAATTTTAACGTGATTCTTGTTATTCATCATCATCAGTCTATAATGTTCCCACTGCAGGGACTCAGGCTTCCTCTCTAGGAGAGGAATGGGCTATAATCCACCTCGCGGGCGCAGTGCGCGTTGGTAGATGTTGACTTTACCGTTTTGAAAGCAGTGGTGATGAATTAAATCACACAAATTGCCTGCCTGGGTTCGAACTCACGACTTGTTGTTCGTAAGTCGGAGCCGCCACCAATGGGCCACCACTGGTCCTGATTCTTATTATTATCCTATAATAATTCTGCTAAAGCGACCATTTTAGACCCCCTGTCTAGATAATTACGCACGTACCGGAGGCAGGTAACGGAATTCTAAACGGTTTCAGAAAACGTCCTTTAAAACTTTATAATTTATTGCGTGTAAAATGGATTTATTTCTATTTAAACACTTTATAATGCAGACCAACTGGATTTCTGATTGCCTGAAGCACTTTTTCAGAGCGCAACAGTAAAATAGCTCACTAATTTGTGTTCACGGCTCGGATCTCTAAGCCTTCGGGAATAAACGAGCTATTTATTGCCTAGGTTGGCAATACTGCGGTAGATACAAGATCTGATACTGGAGAAGTAGATGGTTTCAACTCTCTTATGATTGCTATTAATCGCAAAATGTTTTATTGAGTAAGTAATGTTTTGTCTCATGTGATGACGAGAAACAGATAGGTATGGAAGAGGAAGAATGCTGCGCTGACCCCAAATTAATCTGCAGGGCTATTGCGTATCTTTTTAAATGCCAGTGGCTATCATAGTGTCCATCGATTAATTGTTAAAGTTAAGTTTGGTACAAAATGGAACCATTTGACAGCTATTCGATGGACACTATGATAGCCACTGACATTTAAAAAGATATGCAATAGCCCTACTGGTAAGACTGGAAGCCTATTCACACCTGGAAACCGACCAAACTAGCCAAGAGGGGCTTAACCTGAAGATCGACCCGAGCAATGTATTGTTTGAGATTTTATTTATTTCTAACGGTGTATGGTGTAGGTAAAGTACATTTCACGAAAGAAGTCCCGCGGACAATTGTGGAACTAAATTTAACAGATCGGCCATGTTGTCGTTTGTCGATGTTATCAAGGTGCGTTTGTTGTGGTAGATATTTTGTGAGTTTATTATTGGATTAGTGCGTTATAAGGTTTATTTACGATGCCAAAAGTTATGAAACAACATTATGTCGCGCGACATACAGCGCTGCGTCTGCGGGACTTCTTTCGTGAAATGGACTTTATATGTAAATACGTTTATAGTAGGTAATATACCATAAACCCAGTGTTACTACCTACTGAAGTGATTCAGTTCAGAAATTGTTTTCTGAATGAGTTTAATTTTCTTAAGTAAGGAAATGCAGGAAAATCATAATAAATGAGCAGTAAAATGTTTATTATTAATAATCAATGGGAATGCAAGGAATGTTAAGATTTAATAAGGAAACTAAGAATTACCGTTGTCTCTTTAAAACCTTTGTTTTAAATACTAGACTAGGCTTTACTTGCGAGTTCGTCCGCGAGGACTACGAAACTGGAAGTAGTTATGAAAGAAAGGTTCCAATCCACAAATCACTACAACTGAGATAAAGATCTTATCCCACAGGAAATTGCTATTGGTATAAAAAGTATCCTATAATCACTATCACTACATGTTATAAAACAAGGTCCTCCGCCGCGACTGTCTGTCTGTCTGCTCGCGATAAACTCAAAAACGACTGCACTCATTTTCATGCTGTTTTCACTAATGGATATTGGATAGAGTGGTTCTCGAGAAAGGTTTTAGTGTATTATTTGACCAACATTCACGCGGGCGAAGCCACCGTCATCAGCTAGTGTGTAATAAAGAAGCAGTCAGTTTCGCATTATTTTATAATTTGTGTTAGAATTCAAATACCAATAAATCACGAGTATTCGACGACTTAGTTCAAAAGTAGAGCACGAGAATGGGATGACCTTAGTTACCTACTATTTGAAACTAAAATATTTTATCGGTCATCGTAACCACCAGAGTCACACATAATAATCTATATTGCATGACATTAGGGTAATTTATTTACTTAGGTCGAATGAGGCACAAACTTAACTTGCATATATAAATGTATCGAAGTAATGACAAAATAGTCATTTACAAATAATTAAGTTACACCGGTGACTACCTTTTTCTTTTCAGGGTAATTGTAGTTAATTGTTCTGCTATCCCTCAATTAAACAATTTTCAGAAAGCAATTTTGCATTACCTATTGCGTAGTATGATTCTCTTAGCTACCCTTAAATGGTACCGGAAAAGAGGTTGACATTACAAGTAATTTAATTTCCATTGATAAAATTAAAAAAAAAAACAAGTGACAATTCAGTTTGCTTATGGTAGCAACCGACACAAAACGTCATCACAATATGGCTACCGGAATGTCACTATGTCACATTAAGTATCGTCTATGTAGTCTCATGTCACATCCCACAAAAAGTACCGACAAGATAAAAAAATATTTAATTCCCATGTAATTTGCTTAGAAAAAAAATGTCACCTAAAACGTAAAAGTTCACAATCAATTGAAATTTATTTAATAGATATTAAATGTCTTGGCGATTATTGGGATAAGGCTTGTCTAAATATGGATCGGACACATCAGGAACATTCAATTTTAAATTAATTGTGCGGCATAGTCTCGCATATTGTCGGCTTGTCGATAGATGAATAATTATACGTTAATATCTTGTTGTTTAATGAGTAATATCTTTGAATGTACCGCCGTTTTTATTGTAATTACTTCGGGCTAGGGAACCAGCGTGTATTAACAGGCGCTAGCGAGATGCCTACGTTTTGGAATCTGAAGAAGCTGGGAAAATGGGAAGTTTCTTCGTCTTAATTAAAATATATAAACGTTTCTCGTGTTCAGTTTGACTTGTTAAGAAGTTGTTGCAAATAGTTTAATCAGAATTATCTCTTTATTACTTAGAAAGTGTTTTGGTGATTTGTTCCATTTTTGGGTACAATCCATTTTCAATCTTGTCATCCATAGAAAAAGTTCTATGGATGACAAAATTTAATACCATATTCTGAGGTTGGTTTTTCAATAAATAGGGTAGATCATTAATATAAACCAGAAAAAGGAAAGGGCCCAATATGGAGCCTTGCGGAACCCCCATTTTTATGCATTTTTACATGCTGTTGCCTTTCACTCAAATAAGATTTTACTAAACTAAGTGCAAGTTTACCTAGTCCGTAATAATGTCTTTGTACCTCGTGCACCACGTGACCATGACCATGAATTTTGACCGCTTATGCTTCGGACCAGGCAGGCGGAAAGTTTGGTCGCAGAACCGCGCGTCTTTCTTTTTTTTCTATTTATTTAAAGGGGCTTGTTCAATTTGAAGATGTCGCCCCTGTAATACAAATTACAAAATCCAACAAACATAGAAACGACTCTCAATTAAACAAAGAGGGTCTCTACCCACTGTCGCCATTGTCGTGGCTTGACATTTAACTAAATTATTATTATTTAGTATAAAACCGACTAATGATAATTAATATCATTTGTCGGTTTTACTTAAAAGAATAATTTAAAAATTCAAAAAAGTTTATTATAAATATGAATGCAGCTGTAATTTATAAATAAATAAGTGTTCAATTATACCTTGAGAAAAATCATTAATATTTTTTTGCAATAATTTCTAGAGTCGTTATTTTTCCCCGTAAATTGTCGCGTCTTCCTTTGTTACCGTCATATTAATTAAAGTATTGTATTTTTTTTACAATTAGCATCTCGTTATTATGCTGATAAGGGAATAAAAGAGTTCCGCAGCAGTTGTAATAGACAATTAAAGTTTTTGTCATATTGTCTATGGGCGCGGAGCCGTCAAGGTGTCACTCGTTGTCTATGCCTAGAGTTTTGACCATTGGTCGAGCCGACCATCGATAAAACTGTCACCTGTTGACAAAATGGCGGCACACTTTAACATTTCAGTGATGTCGATGAAATGGCATGTTTATGCTGATTAATTTATATACAGAAGCTATTCTATATTATGCCGGCAACGATAGCACGACGATTAGATTAAATTCGTGCGTGTACCTATATTATTTATTAGATATACCTGCCTATCTATCAGTAATCTGTCAATTACCTCATAATATCCTAATCATTATTAACCAAAATGTGGGTGAACTATTAGGTAGGTACCTACTCTACACCTCTGCCGCACCCTTCGAGAATTACAGGCGTAATGTTAAACAAAAAAAAAATAATGAGACCTTTGCCCTGCAATGGGACAATACAAGCAACAGGCAAACAATAATAATAACAATTGCGTTAATTAATCATTTCAGGTATACAAAACAGGCAGGGTTGCAGAATTTGTTCGAAAGAGTTACCGCGGCCCTGAAACGCAAAGGGCATTAGAAGGAACACGAAAAAAAAAAGGTTTGTATACAAAAAAATATACTTTAGAGAAAGATCAAACGCCGTGTTTTATAAAAACGCTTTGTGTAATTTAGAAACAAGAGCTAACAGAACTTTACCTATGTATTTGTCTACAACGCGAATTGTGTAACCTGATTCATAAATAATCAACTGTAAACACTCGAACTGTTTAAATAACACTTGGAATATGGTTTCAAGTACGTACTTATCAATTAATGCAATTATTTAAAGAAACTGATTAGAAAAATCTCTTCGAAATGACTTAAACCATCGATATCATATTTGTGTTAATAAATATGTCCATTAATTAAGCAAATACTAGTTCAATCATTATAACAACAACGACTACCCAACCGGTATTTCACATAACATAAATAAACCTAGTTTCTCTAATCGATAAGAGATGGCACCGCTGTAGCCAGAAATATTTGTACCGTTATCGCTATCTCGGTCGCTCCTGTTGTTTTGATATATTCCCGTTTCACGTGGCGTACCTAAAAATGCTTATTTCTCCGAGATTATAACATTTTTGTAAAAGATAAAATTCATTTGTGTTTTATCAAGTAAAGTTGCGTCTATTTTGGTAGTAATAAGTGACTAATTCTGCGAAAATTCTAAATCGCGCTATTAAAGTTTTCGTCACCGTTTGCATAGATACAGTCGCGGCGCCATACATTTCGGGGAGTCCGTTTCTACGCAGTGAAGTAGTACTTCGGGGTGGATCTGCTCTAAATCCTCCAACATTCAACACGACCTAGCTGGGGGGTCGTGTACACACGTCTCGCATGACGCATTCGGATACACAGGTCATCAAACATGCCTGTTATCACACTCGTGGCTAGCTCGGTGTCCAGGATCGTACAGGCCCGGCCGACAGCCAATCAAACGCGCGCATTACGCAACAAGCAAGCAACAATCTCTTCATTGAGTTCAATCGAGGTACGCACCTCAACCCCACTGACGTAGAAAATATGACTTCCTTTTGTTGATTTTGGGAAGAATTTTAGTTTTCAGCGAAAAACCTTGTTCTTTACATTACATAGTACAAAACACAGTTACTCCCACTGTTTGTACGCTTGATCTTTTAAACCACGCATCGGATTTTAATGCAGTTTTCAGAATTGGTGCCCTGAAACAGTGACACGGAGTCGCGGCAAACCACGAAGGAGATAGTGGGACGAACTCAATGTCTTAGAATTGGAAAGAAGTTGCACGGTGAAGTGAAAGAAGTTGCATCGTGATCATTTGAGTGAATGGAGTCCAGCAGTGGGACAATATGGGCTAGCTATAATAATATAATTTTAGCAACAGATATAGTAAAAGAGAACGGTATAAATGTATCTATGTAGTACCTACATTGCATCCGCTCGAACCCGAGCCGGGTCGCTAATTCAATGTTGTCTTCAACGTCTTGATTGCTTTCAGTCAGTATTTCTACAACGTCAGTATGGTATTTTTTGTGTTGTTTAGAGAATTGTAAGTTTTATTACCATGTGGTCCCACAAACCCATTCAGGTAAAAACTTTTTATAATGCTTAATATACCAACAATGAAAAAAAAAAGCGGGAGAGCGGAGGGCTCTATCTAAAAGGGCTAACATGCTGGCCCGCAGTTTTGTGCGTTGCTCGGATGGTGTTATTGTAACTTATTTCCGATCATATTGCACGTCTGTCAATGCACTGCAATCTGTGGGTTACGAAACATAAACCTACAACACCCTCCGCGTTCAATTTAACTACGCTTATAGAGCGAATAGGTGCTCCAATGGCTCCAATAGGTACCGTGCTAGGTACTTATGATAGCTTGGACACTGCAGTGACAGAAAAGATACATAACAATAATTATTACATACTTTAATTAGGCTTCGGCCGTCTACGAAACCGTAGTTTCGTAACTGGTTTCGAAGAAGGAATGATTTGTCCTTGTACGTAACTAGTTTCGATGGAGGAATTATTTGTCTTTATACGAAACCACGGTTACGTACAAGGAATTTTTGCAAAAATATGAAATTTCACTAGTTACGAACAAGGAATAATAATTCTTTTATCGAAACTAGCGATTTATGTCATAATTGGTCCAAGATCCCACAGCCGCAAATGTCAATCTGCAAATTTCCCAAAAATTACCTCTTGAGGCCGAGCTACGCAGCCATGCCCCGTTAGTGTGGGACGGTTGTCGATCTACTTCAAAGAAAGCTGTGTGGCTCTGGGTTGTCGGTCAGTGCGCTAGTGCCTCTACATAGAGTTGTGTATTATCTCTCTCTCTCTCTCTCTTTTGTTTTATTTTCCTTGTTGTATTTTGGAACGAAGTTCCTTATCGCGCGTTGTGAAAGGGGGCTAGACGGAAAAAATTCTTACGAAAAGTTGTCACGACACTTTTTGCTATAGTAAGCTATTGTAAGCTGTGCGGCGTCGCATGTTTCTCTGGCTGTCTCTCTCTCTCTTATAGAAAGCAAGCCAGATATTTTCATTTCTAAATTATTTTTTTTTTTTTTTTTTACATAATAAAAAATAATAACAATAACTTCGTTCCATCCGGGTGTTCCTTGACACCTCTCAAGTTTTTGTTTTTGGGGGTGGGAAATCATCAAATAACCCCTCCCGCTCTGAGCTCTGAGCGCTCAGAGCGGGCTATTTAAGGGAGGGAGGGAAGGATGGAGGACACTCCTTTACAATAATGTAAAGGAGTGTCAGACTTCTACTGACTAAAAACCACCCATGTTCGTTCTTAAATAGCCCTTTGTGTCTTAGAATTAGATTTTTTTATTTATTTTAATACAGACTTACGTATTTTTGTTCAATTTGAATTTCTGTTTTAGTTATTAAATACATAACATAATTATGTATTTAAAAAAAATATGAAATTATTTTTTATATATTTTAAAACAGACTCACCTAGTTTCAATATTTACAAGATGAAGGGCGGTTCAGTAGACAGCAGACGCTTCTACTGAACCACCTCAATCACCAAAATAATACCTTTTTTGTTTTTTGGGGGGTAGGAAATCATCAAATAACCCCTCTCCCGCTCTTGGGCAGAGCGAAAGGGAGTATCAGACTTCTACTGACTAAAAACCACCCATGTTCCTTCTTAGCCATTCATGTCGAGGCCGCGGTATCTCTTGCGAACAACCCGCAGCCCCGACGGGACCAAAATAATACCTCAATCGAAACTAGTTACATACAAGGACAAGGACATTCCTTCATCGAAACCATGACAGTAAATTCTTCGTACGTAACCATGGTACATAACCGTGGTTTCGTACAAAGACAAATAATTCCTCCACCGAAACTAGTTACGTACAAAGACAAATCATTCCTTCATCGAAACCAGTTACGAAACTACGGTTTCGTAGACGGCCGAAACCTTTAATTATATACTTTCATAATTATTGATTATGTGTGCCTATTGGCCTTGTTCTGTTCTGTCTCCTGCTGATATGGAGGGAAGTGGAAATTATGTTTTTCCTACTCCTCCGCTATTCTTTTCTGAATAATTTCGTTGCGGGATCCAATACAGTTTTAATCGTTTCTCTGGGACTTCGTCGAGCTTCATTGTCTCGGCGCTTTTCTTGTGGTCGCCACTGTTGATTCTGGCTTACAGGAGTTACAGTGGTTTGGGAATAGTGTGGCGGGCTTGTCCCATTAAAAAAAATTGATTATGAGTGAATATGAATTACCTATTATTATTTTTAGTAACTAATTTGTGTTGATGTTGTTTTTATTTGTGTGTGTTATTTATCTACTATTGCATGATTTTAAGATGTTTCTAATGCTAGTTATGGATACATGTTTTTTGTTTTATCAAATTGACGAAAATAAAACGTATCAAAGATCATAAGTGGGGGCTTGTGACGTCACTTTGTGGGAAAAAAGTATTTAGGTACCTTGTGACGTCACATGACTTGACACGAATTTTCGAAGCACTGTGTCGTCTTCATCTTTTGTTTACGTGAAAAAAGAAAAATATGTGTCCATTATTTTTCGAAAATCTATCTGACGGATTAGTAAGACTTCTTTGTTGAAATACCCTATTGAATTACCTATGACAAAATATCCTACTCAATAAAAATAATATTATTATGACATAATATCTATGCTTAGATTATTAATGCGAATGTTTACACGTATGAATTCAGCAATTTCACCCTAAATTTATTACACGTAAGGTCACCCTTCGTTTCTGATCACCCTCATTTTAATATTTTATATTGCCGTCAGTAAAACTTGTTTCTTAAGACCCCAATTTACCTAATGACCAGTGAAAAGTTTTGTATAAAATATATCTTGACAGATGTCATTTATCTGTCACCAAAGAATAATAATAATTACTGTTTTATTTGTTCCGTGTCACAGTAGCATGACAATCGTACCTATAGATAAAGTTGTTTTGTCAGTTAAAAAATATAATTAATGTTCTATCATTAATCATCAACCAACAATTGGACACAAATTGGCTTTTCAAATATAATTAGTCAATTATACAGGTTGGTTCCGACAATACGACAATAAATGAAACCACTGGTAGTTCTAGTCCATAGGAACATTATTAAACTATCAAAAAAGTTTTAACACCAAAATAAAAAAAATGAAAATAAACAATAAAACTAAGTAGCATAAAACTGTTAACGAAATACATTACAATTTACAAACAAATATTGGTTTACTAACCTTAGGAATAATTTGCACTGATTTGGCAAAGACATTTAGGTAGGTTGTTGTCGTATCATCGGAACCACCCTGTATATTTATTTATCATCATTAGATATATTTTTTACATAACACTACCCATGTTCTCTATTATTACTATCTAATTAATATAATTTTAAGTTATTTTCTACACAATGTATTTTGTTATGAAATAAATGACTATTGACTATTGGCTCTTACAAACCAATTTTGTTTATAATTTTATGACTGTCTCGTGGGTCTATTGATCTCAAACGCGAATGTTGAGCATGAGGTCCTGGGTTCGATTTCCGGGTCGGACTAAGTGTAAAAAACTGCTGTTATCTGAGGTTGAAGAGAGCAATTTTCCCAACTATCTTGCGATTGGTTACTGATCTAACTCTACCCGCATGCAGCAAAGCAAATAATGTTTAACATGGAGGCCCTACTCCTGTCGGGGCTGCGGGTTGTTTGAAAGAGATACGGCGGCCTCGACACAAAGGGCTAAGAAGGAACATGGGTGGTTTTTAGTCAGTAGAAGTCTGACACTTCCTACCGCTCTGCCCAGAGCGAGAGGAGTCATTTGATGATTTTCCACCCCCCCAAAAAAAAGGGCTCTACTTAGACCTCCACAACGTAGATAGAGATCAAAATACATATTTTGTTTCACATAAACCTACAAGGGCGCCAACAGACCCGCAGTACCCGCTGGTAAAACGTAAAGTGTTTTAAGACCTTTAGGCTTTTACTACTCGTAACGTAACGGTAGTAAAAGATAAATTTGAGTCAGAGTTCTCATTGTAAGAACGTCTATTCTGAGAAGTGCTCTACTCAAAATCAACATAAAAGTGAAAGTTTTTGAGGAGGCATGGATGGATGGATGGATTTGTGTTACTCTTACACGCAAAAACTACCAAATGGATGGAACACACAAGAAGACTAGTAGATTAGATACTTTTTATCGAAATGAGTATTTTTTATCTCGGTTTTAATTAGGAGCCCGTAGGACCATTACCCAACACCACGCGGGCGAAGCCGGAAGCTTAACTTAGTTATGTTCTAGAACCATGTGGTTATGTTTCGATAAAGTTAAAATTCGCAGTTATCCCAAGCGCCAATACATCGGAAGATATTCATCTTGTAAGTGGGGAAAAAATATGCAAATAGTGTTTCTTAATCGCTGTAGTTTTTGGTACCTAACAAGAATTTGGTTTCGGTGTACCATCATTTTATGAAATTTCAACAGGACTGTCTTGTTCATGTTTTCATTCATTTTGTTTTTCTTTACCGTTGAATCTGATGGCAGTAACACAATATTCGAAAATATGTATATTAAAAGTGACTGATTACATAATCTAACTGCCTTTTTATCAACTATGTCGGAAACCAACGGATAAATACTTGTATGAATAAATACATTTTATATGGAGCGATTCCCTAGCACTAGACTGATTTATTTATTTTTTCTAAAATGTCATTCCAGTCAACTTAACTGACATTTAGTTCTTAATGATCTTTATTAATAATGTAAATAAATATATTCCCAAGTTAAATACTTAATTCCGTTAATGTCAACAAATGACACTTTTTCACAATCGCTACTAGCCGCGTAACGGACAAAACTGCTCTAATTATTATTCCCTCTTTAGAGAATTTTATAAAAAATAAATAAAATATAAGGAGCAAAAAATCAGTAAAAACGCGCTTGATATTTCAATGCCCCTTGTTCTTGGCAAATCGATGCGGTCATCGAATTGCGTTCTCGACTAAACGCCCGCTCGAATGTAGAATCGATTAAATGTGTTAAATGTCATACGACGGGTGCGACAAATTGCACCGGCGACTGCGGCAAAACGTCGTAAGAAGCGGCAAATATGACGCCTAGTTATTGCTACGTGTTAAGTACAGTCGCTACCGGAGCTGCATGGGGAAACTTGTTTAATTACAAATAAAAATAATATGAACTGTGCTTCATGTCTAGCCAGTTCATAATTTTTTTTTTGATGAATCGATGCTCTTTTTTTTGCCTTCGTGGTGTTCTTAAATCTGGATTTGTTTCAGTGATAGCGTAAGTAATTGTTTTTAAGTTTTGTTCATTTTTATTTTTCTTTACGAGCCTCTACATGAGTCATCGATAAGTCTTCTTTTATTTTGTAACCTAATTGTGCATTTAATCTTTATGAAATTATCTTTAAAATACCAATGCATATCTCACATGGGGCATACATAATAGATCACATAAAGATATAATAATAATAAAGTGTATTGGTTCTTGAAAAAGTTTTACAATATAAAGGATTAACACTGGATCCTGCACTAGGATAGCCTGTGTCGCAGGATCCAGAGAGAAAGAGTAATATATAACATACAAATAAGAAAATGAAAAACTACGAACTTTGAACTACGAAAACGTCCGCCAGTTTGTTATTACTATTTATTTCGATTGGAAAATTAAAACTTTGATCGCTGTTGTTGACTGTTCATTTGTTCCGTTGTCTATGAACTTCCACCTGTGGCCTATGTGAGAGGTATTTTTACATGTAAAAGACAATGACAAAATTGCTGACTTACGCTATTTCACCTCAAAACTAAGAACTCATTATTGGCTAAAAACACTCAGTTTAAGAACATCGCTAATTGAGTTTTCGAAGAAATATTGTATGCATTCACAAGTTTTTATTTGAATGTATCAAAATGAAAGACCATGTAATTGTATTTTTTTTAAGTACTTGAATTTTAATTCAGTTCTTGAAGCTTATAAATACCATTTTACGATCAAGTTTCTAAGAAAAATGGCTGCAGACGACTGCTGACAATATAAAGACGTTTCCTGCAAATGAGCAGCAAACGCCGAGTGCGTGCTTTTAAATTCAAAACAACAGTTACCGAAAAGGTCACAATAAAAATGTCGTTTCTGATAAGCAGCATTAATTGTTGAAATTTTTGAGGATTAATGTCGCCACAATTTTAGCTTTTCCCAATGGATACGCTTGCGCGTTCCATGTGACGTAGTCGTTGGGAATGTGTGCGTGCCAGTAGGACTGTATTCGAAAAATTGCCGTTTATCGATGTGTGGATGATTTTCGAGCGAATGGAAAATTTGTTTTATGTGAACGCCGTTTCAACGTTGGGTGGTGCGCATGTTTACAATACAATCGCGCGCTCTAAATGTTTAAAGGTTTCAACTGATTAGGATTTCATCCTTTTCCATTTTATTATGTATGCACTCAGAATGTGTCAGTGTCGTTTTCGTTAAGGTTTAATCTAAATAATAAAATGTATAATTTATATTTTTAATCGTAATTACATCAAAATGTTGGAGGCCAATTAAATTGATAGTTCTTTTCTGTTGAAGTCGACAAGTTTTAATAAAAATGAAGGCTCTTTTAGCAAATATTGAAGCTGAGCATAATTAAGTGCCATGTCTGATAATAATATCTTAAACAAAATGATCTTATTGATAAACTTGTAAATAATGGATGTCACTTGTTCAGGGTAGTTATGCGAGGATTTCCCCTTTTTTTATTTAATGCAAACTGAACGAGACGACAGATGGTTTTGTCTCCAACCGACCAGTACAGTAGTGTAACATCTGCGGACCCTGCAGATGTGAGCTTCTATAATAACACGACGTTTTCCGTTGGAACTGCTTATCAATAGCAATAATAATTTTCACACTATAAATAATTAGGTAATCATCGTATTAAAGGAACAGGTGATTGAGTGTCCCCAAATGACTATATTCTTAAATGTTTGAGGATGCATGAGAATTTCTGAGACCGTAATTGTCAACAAGAAGTTTTAATTGTGGTACTATTATATAAAACGACGTTTTGCAATTAACCACATAATGGGATAATGTCAATTACATCAATGTGAGGCAATTAATAGTACTTTTCTTTTTTTGGAAAACGTTATGATACGTGCCGCACTTACACTTAATTGTACACTAATAATGGCAAGTGTCGAAGTTGAACATGTCCAATGCTTCAAACCCTTAATTAGTATTATAAATTGGGTTCCTGGCTATTCCTACATCAAATGTAAAAACTTGGTGACCTTATTTCCCAGTGTTTCTGCCCTATAAAACTGTCTTAAAACGTAATGTCAGCAGAACGTTTCATTTATTCAAAAATTGAAGTCATGCCTCTAACTTTCCTCATAATTGTATTTTTTCATCTTCTGCAATTTCGAGTACACTTCACACTGCGAAAGGTTAATTAGCCAAAGATAAAAAACGACCACCTGCCAATTAGCTTTCAATACTAGATGGCGTGTCACAGACACCACACGATGTTTCTTTGTAAACCTAGAAATGGCATCTGAGCCGTTATGATCGAAAACTAGTGTCACTACCTCACTTAAGACCTTTCATAGGGGATGCCTGACCACTATAAAGGTTAATTAAAATTTTTGTTTTGTTGTATCAGTCTCATCATAGAATTTAGTTTTTTTGCTGCCAGCAAAAAGCATCGTAAATTGTTATTGAACCATTTTCATTGAGTAAAGAATAGTAAATTGAAGTCTTTACTTTTTATTGTGTTTATAACGATTTTTTATTGTCCCTAATAAAAGTTAAAAGGAACACATTGAGTTGTTACTCTCAACATGGAACGAATTATCATTTTTGTCACGAGCTGAGCACGCTTCTTTGTATATATTTTTTTAATTTCTGTTGATAATCCACAGTAGTTAGTTGGAGGGTTCGGGGACAACCTATACTACTGGACTTTGTCTCATGTTTGTCCAGACATTTTTAAAAGAGCGCGAAATATATTCCATATTTTTTGCCTTCTAAACGGGAATATTTTCTACAGTTTGTAATGTAACCCTAAAGGAATGCTTGCCTTAGTGAGTGCTTAAACTAGCATGTGTTGTGGCATACAATAAATTGCTGTCAAATGAATACATCTATCATTTTCCTTCATAAAACGCACGCTATTATGTCTTTTAATAATTCAAACTAAGTCACGTAGGCTATTGGCAGACATTGTTTTATACGACAATTAGCAAGGTAAGTTTGTGGGCGTGTGTCGTAGCAAATGGGAAAAAAAAAATTGCACGATAAACTGTAACTTTACTATATTAAAAGCTGTTAATGTAATGTCAATAAGTTTCTTGCGAACGTTGTAGAATTTTATATTAGTGTCGTTTAATAATCTTATTAAGTCAATGACCCAAAAAAACTTCACAATAAAGTATTTTTTATCAAACATGAAGGACGTTTAGAAATAAAAACCACAGAACTTGCAATACGATTTTTTTCATTTAAAACCCTTCATACGCATCGAATGGCGTAGTGACTGGGAAAACTTTGTAAGACAGACGGAGCAAATGGGAATTCGCCCATCGCTTAGCAGTAAATTAAATGTATGCGACCTCGTCGCCATTGAGAACCACGACAAGAACGAGTGTCAATTCTTTACGCGAGGGAAAGAGACACCAACAGACATATGAAAAGAATGAATGCTATTAACGAGCACGCCACTAAGACAAGTATTCATTCTGTTTTTTCTCAGTTTTATTAATAAAAAACAGCATCCAATATGCTGTTGATAAACGATGACAACTGAATCACTTCATTTCACAGTATATAATTGGATTACAATCCAATATTTCGATGCAAACATTGTTCAATATTTGTAAGCGATGCTAAGATGCTTACATTTTGATCCTTGCTCCCATGCGACAAGGATGTCCAAACACATAATATGTAATTAATTACGAATTACATTACGACCCGTATAACTCGGCATTTAAATGGTGATCCCTTATAGGCATCATCAATTTAAATACCTTATTGAATGGCTAATTTGTACCTGTAAGAAAACTTCGTACATGAAAAAAATGCATTCCAGTTTCGTATTTAAAAAACATATTTTCAAAATTATGCGAATATCTTACTACTTATTAGTTATTTTCCAAACATAAATCTTACCTTTTCTGGTCGAAACAGATCAAGTTCCACTTAAACCACTTTTTGCAGCATTTCAAAAAGTCACAGCGAAGTAATTCGGTAATATTTACAACGTCAATGATGCGTCGTGATTGGGAAAAAACGTCGTTACTAGAGTACTTTCCAAATGGGAATAATATTTTAATATTTTCTATTCAATCTATTTAATTAATTACCTGCGTTAAAACTTTACATTACTGAATTAAGAGTACACACGGTTTTTTTATAACAAAAAAGGGGAATATTGCGAATTTTCAAATGGGTTTTGTCTCGAAAAGTAGCAAAGTATGGTCACAGTTATTCTTCGTTCTGGAATTATTAATTATTCCATTTTTTGTCAGGACTAGTTTCCTTTTTCGTCTAGTTATATCTCGAACTAGAACAAGACAGAGTTTTGATAAAAATATAATGTATCTATTATGAAATAAAATTAAAAGTTTACCAACGATTTTTTTTTGCCATTTTGGGTGTGAATGTACTTTTTGGTTTATTTAAAAAAAATAGATTGCTTCTTTAATAATTCGAAGTTAAGGAACAAAACGACCACGAATAACATTAAAGGGGCAAAAACTTAACCATTTTTTGTTTTCGTTACTTTCACTTTTATTTTTGTACTTTCTATTTTATAGAATTATAAGACAAAATTTGTAAAATTCTTAAATATTCTTTTTCATTGAACCACTTAAATAATAATAGTGGTCGTTTTGTTAGAGAATCAATCAATATTTTTTAAAAAAATCCAAAATAGACATACCCAAGAACTTTTAGTATTTACAAGACTGCTACGTTATTCAAGCTTCATGTGACAGGTAAAAATCATCGTTTACAGCTCGCCTGCCTGGCAAGTAACACTCTAAAATGAATACAACTCAATGTAATATGGATTAATGCAGTTTTGCTATTTTTAACTAAGAAAATACGATCAGTCTGTAATTCCGTAACGGTTTAGCAGGATACACATACATATTACACATACACCCATAAATAACCTGGTGAAGGTTGCGGGGACCGGTTAATGTAGCGACACCTAAGGGAGGCCTATGTCCAGCAGTGGACGTCCTTCGGCTGAAATGATGATGATGATGACTTATAGGTATTTCACCAGTTATATTTAGGTGCCTTGTAACGGGGTCCTTTGCAAACTACCTTCTTCTCCTTGAGAACTACGATTTTGGAATGGACAACTACAGTCCATTTGCAGTTATTTTGCCTGTAGCTGGACTGTAGATAGCTAAATTTTGACTATGTCACGGCTCTATTTGAAATAAATGCTTTGAGTTTGAGTTTGAAATGGGTTCACATTTTCTACGCACTCCTGACCTATGCACTTATGGTTTTTTGACCTGCAATATTCCGTAGGGGTCTATTCTATTGTCTATTTTCTATGCCTTTACGCATAGAATATAGACAATATAGACAATTTAGGAAAAACTTGACATTTGATTTTTTCCTAGATATGTAGGTATAGGTATACTGGTCTAGCCTATCTCTTATCTCCTAATTATTGCATTCGTCTCAGACAACCTATAAAATATAAAGAACGTTAATGGTTAAAGTATTAATAAATTACTTTAAATGTGCATGAAAGGCGATTAAAACACACAATGTAAAAGCCATAAATAAGTTTTTTAAGGTTTGCATTGTTGTGTACAGTTTGCAGAAAAGTGAGAGACAGTTGTTTTAACAGTAACTTAGCTGTTTCGAACTAAAGCTTCTTAATTAACTAAAACTAAAAAAAAAAAGTTCATTCAAAAAATTCTACTTATTATTTCAAAAACCACATGTCACTCTTGCAATGTATGTACCTACTAATTGATGGCAGCCGAATCAGTATAGTTGGTATGACCTGTGACTGCTAAGTCTTAAAAGTTCGAACCCAAGACACGCACCTTTGATTTTTTAGATTGTATAATATTATCAATTTCTTCGATAAAGGAAAACGTTGTGAGGAAACCAGCATGTCTTGGAGGTAGGTATTTCTCGACGGCATGTAAACCTAAGTCAGAGGCCCTGGGACGATAAAAAAACTCCGACATCAGATTATGCCCTAACCACACAATGTTTCTATATGGATAAAATATTTCGATGTTGATACGCTATTTTGCGCGAAGTTCCTGCTAGATATTGCTTTGAACATCTTGCATCGGGACGAACCATAAAAATATAAGATAAGAAAGAAACAGGAATCAATTCGAAACTCATTTGTTATCCGTCTGTCTGTCAGCGAGTGTTATCTCATGATCCGTACTTGGTAGGCAGTTGAAATTCTCACAGAATGTTTATTTCTGTGGCCGCTATAACAACAAATATTAAAACAACAAAGGTGGCTCCCTACTAAGATGGTACGGAACCCGAGTCCAACTCAAACTTGACCGATTTTTTAGTGTTATTTGAGATGTTAATTGAACTTGTTAATTACACGCGTGTTTCATAACAATTAACATCTTGTCCAATATGAATATGATATACAAGTGCCTTATTAATTTGATGTTCAGCTGATGCATAATACTTTTACTATGCATTCATATTTGAATACTAAAAGAAGCCATTTTAAACCTGAGGCATATTACACAGGTCTTACAAAATAATTACAAAAATTGCTGTCAATTTTATTATTACGATATAAACCGCCATGAAAAAAGATTGAGATATAATGTAGATAACGTATCTTTTTCTAGCATCAGAATTCCTAAGTGTCGATAGCTTCATTTATTCCATTTTCAGCAAAGCATTTCTTGGTAAATGGTATGTTGTAGGTAATCTTCTTCTACTTTCCTTGTTATTGACATCATTGAAATCCTTCGTAGTCTTACAGTACTTCTCTAGTTCTGTCACTTTTTTCTAGATAGTCAATTTTTTTTTCAAGCAGCTTGATTTTTTTTGGGATTTTGTAATGAGTAGGTTATCTACTATTTGTTTCCCGAAATTCTCACATTTGCAGTTGACTTGTTTTTTAATTCTTATATTTAAAAATTAATTTCAATTTTTTTTTTTTGTAAAGTATACAAACGTTTCTAATTTATGATCCCAAAGACAACAGTCTAACAAATACACAAAGTCTACAGAAGAAGTGAAAGAACAAGTTATTTAATTGTTCATAAAATTCCATTGCCGAATGGCATGTCAACATTACAACTGTCAGAATAATAATAATAATAATAATAATAATATTCCACAACTATCACACAACGCCATCTAGTCCCAAGCTAAGCAGAGCTTGTGTTTTGGGTACTAGACAACTGATAAACATACTTATATATTTCTAAATACATACATATTATAGATAAATTACACCCAGACACAGAACAAATGATCGTGCTCATCACACAAACATTTGTCCTGGGTGGGAATCGAACCCACGACCTCCGGCATAGCAGTTAGGGTCACTAACCACTAGACCAACAGGCCAGTCAGGCCAGAATCATTAACGATCTTCAATAATATAATTAAAATTACTACTTTAGAGTGTCCAGTCTTTGATGTCATGTGAGTACCTAACTACTTACTGAGTACCTGGGTACTTAGTGTGTCAAAAGCCGAGGTATTAAACATTATGATCAAGTGATGATAGTCGGGTGATAGCACTCTGTTATTTTGTCTTGTTACGGTGAAGAGTGATGAAGGCCTACTAAAATAGTTAATGGTGTCTGATTAAACATATTATACTTTGTCACGTAGAAAGTGAGTGGCATATACAGTCGATAGACCGTTTATAAAAGGTAAGTAAGTGGTTTTTTGTATTAAATGGGGTTCTTTTGACCTCAATTTTGACCTGAGGACAAAGATGAGGTCAATTATGGAACGAGTTAACCTAAAGAGCTTAGATTTCAGGAGTTAAAATGGTTTGGGAATAGTGTTCCATAAATAAATTGGTTTTACACATTAACACGTCACAATGTTATGTTTCAAAACTAGATGGACCGGTGCGCGGTGTTTCGTTACCGCACCTTACTGCTTTGAAAAGAAACAGTCGAAAATAATAATAAGTCAATGTCTCTTGCTGCGGATTGTTCGAAAGAGATACCGCGGCCTCGGACACAAAGGGCTAATAAGGAACATGGATGGTTTTTGGTCAGTAGAAGTCTGACCCTTCCTACTGCTCTGCCCCCATCAGGAGAAGTCATTTGATGATTTCCCACACTCTAAAAAAAAAATGACTCTTTCTAAGTCAAGACTAGACCATCTCCACTAAACAGTCTCTAACTTCATAAAATAATGTAAAACAATGCTCCTATATCATACCAATAAACATGACATAACACAAAACACCAGTCGATTGTAGACGCATATGACGCATTGATGGATTATGATCCAGCTTGCGATAAAAAGTCGCACAGTCGCGAGCGGTCGCACGGTCGCGCGTGCGTCCGTAATGCGGCGCCGTCTAGCCTTGCTCTCAGATATACTGGATGCTGTGATATATCTTCATCGACGTTGTTTTTAAGTCACGAGATTAAACTTGGTGATATAACTCTGTATAGAAAACTATTGGAATGTGATTGAATATTTTTTCGTCTTTAGCCACGCGTTAACGTTGGTTCCCAGGAACGCTTATTTGGAGATGGCTGATAATTTTGAACTCTGGATGATAGCTTTGTAATCAAGTACTTCTGGTTATACTTAGCATAACGTCTGTAATCCAAAAGGGCTAGGCAAAAGTGTACTTAATAGTACACCCACATTTCGCCAGTAATGTCCCATGTAATAGGGGGCGAGTCTATTTCTATATACTGGGCACAACACCAAGTTCCGTGGCTGCTGCTGAGATTTTGCTGATGGAAAACCACACCTCACCCAATCACACTTTGCTCGACCTGTGAATCGAATCCAAGGCCTCGGGCTCTTCCCGTCGGGGCTGCGGGTTGTTCGCAAGAGATACCGCGGCCTCGACATGAAGGGCTGAGAAGGAACATGGGTGGTTTTTAGTCAGTAGAAGTCTGACACTCCCTTTCGCTCTGCCCAAGAGCGGAAGGGGTTATTTGATGATTTTCCACACGCCAAAAAAAAAAGCCTAAGGCTCTTCAGTCGTGGTTGTGATCACTAGACCAACTAGGCAGTATTTAATCTATCTAGTCTCCATATTCTTACCAATGAACAAATCGCACCTGACTATAACAAACACACCTCGTAGGCCTTTCTGCGAAACAGGTGCCCAATTGTTATGGTAATCCGCGCCGGCATCTAATAGATCATCTGTTCTACTCCCAACCAGCAGATACCTGACGAAACAATACGATATTACACTCAGATAAACACGTTGCCACACTTCTGCAGTTCGTGTAGAATTTGTTTTATTTTGTGTGGTTGCAATGATTTATTCTTATGCATAATTTTGTTGTCTCTGGATTACTAGTATGATGGTGACCCTTTTGATGTTGGGTACGGTTGGTTTTCCATTATTTGAATAAGTATAAAAAAGTCCTGAACGAACTCATGAGTCCGCTCTCTAATCTCATACTCATGTAGGGAAATATGAAACACAAACTCGACAAAAAGATAAGAGATCGGCGAGCCATAGATTTCGATTTAGGAAAACAACCACCCATCCACGGACTCACCTTAACACCCAGCTTAACTGAGCCGACCTTAGAGATGCTATTTTCGGTCTACCGAGTTCGATACAAGTCCGGCTGCAAAATGGAATACGTATTAAGCCGCCATGCCGTAATCAGGCCGACTAAACATGTATGTAGGACATAGACTAACAACTTCTCCAGACACATAATGAAGTTCTTAACAAACAAAATGGTTTGTAGTGAACTTTATCTATAATCTCAGTACAGATGCTCACCCTACGTCCGTATCAGCTTAAGTTATCGTGGCTAAGTAAACAACGGCCCTACAGATGTTTCGACACTGCCTGCCGGGGCTGCCCGTGCGCAGGTACTTTGCAAATAAATGATCTTGCATCCTGCATTGAGTATCCACGGTTTCATTATAGTTTGGCTCTGTAACAGTCATTGTAATTTTGTAGAAAGTTGTGTTTTGGCCATGACAATAACATCTTATTGATCGTGTCCTGTGGCTGTGGTGTGATATTGGGATCAAGTAAGCACACATTAATATAAGCTTACTCATAAATGTACAGTTTCTCTACCTCAATTTTAGCAAACAGATTAATTATGGTTCCGTGCAAATTGATTCAAACCCTTGAAATTCTTTTTTTTTTTTATAATGGAAGTAATATTGTATAATAATTTCACACGGATAAAAGCCGCGGCCTGCAGGCTACAGCTAGTAGATAGGTTAATATAATCCAACATATTCGGGCTCATCTAGTCAAACTGGCCCAACGTAGAAAACCGAGAAGGAAGATACATTCTACCTTTACTTATATTAAGTTACTGTACTTGTATTCAAAACGTGGGCGAAACAGCTTTTAACAAAAACTGCCGCCAACCTAACAGGTAGGATATTGTAATTTCTTTAAAATCTCATTTGAATGCTACAATGTAGTAGCAGTTTGTGGCAAATAGATTGGTCGAGACACATTCCAGTTATTATTGAGGTTAGATCCTCGTAAAATGGACTTTATCATCATCAGCCTATATGTCTCCACCTATACGACTCCTCTCTAGGAGAGAGATGGGCTATAATCCACCACGCGAGCCCAGTGCGGCTTGATAGACGTTACATGTCTTCAAATTTTTTGATTCTAAGACATGCCGGTTTCCTTACGAGGCTTTCGTTCACCATTTTGAGAGCAGCAGTGATGATATAAATTACACAAAATAATGCGCCTGCCTGGGTTCGAATCCAGAAAAATGGACTTTATGCTTAGTATTTATACTTAAGTCATTTGGAAAAAAAGGATAGCTGCCTCGGTGATCTAGTGGTCGCAAGCACGACTGCTGAACATGGGGTCCTGGGTTTGATTCCCGGGTCGAACAAAGTGTTAATTGGGCTTTTCCATCCGAAATTTCTCAGTAGCAGCCACGGAGTCTAGATTTGTGCCCGATTGATGGTAATTGGCTCGCTCCCTGTTACATGGGATTTAAAATATAATTGTTGTTTGCGGTACCATTAAGTACACCTTCGGGCACCCTTCAGGGGTTTCAAACGTGTTCATGGTGCAGCAGCGCTGAAATATCGGGAACTTGAATCAAACAGAAAATATAGTACATCGCCCTTTTTTAATGACAGGGTCAGGAACCATGTCAGAAGAAAAACATATAATTTATGAAATAAAATGCACCTGTTCAAATGCATCTTAAGAAAATTAACGTGATTCATATCATTAACCAATTATAACAAATCTGCTAAAGCGGCTACTTCAGGCCTCTGTTTATCCAAAGTGGGTAATTTAAAATATATGATGCATACTCTCACTTAATTGATATCTGTTTCGAACACGAATTTCTGATTAATATCATATTAACCTCACCAATTACATTGATCTACTAATAACATATTTGTTCAGTAGATTATGAAGAGTTCTGTTCCCATTAAATTACTATTAGCCAGTGATAATGATAGTAGTCGATATAATTGTACACGTCGGTCATACATTCGATTAAGTATATCAATGGGATTTTATGATAGTTATAGTTTTAGGGCGAGAACACACAAACAGCTTTCGAATTTTCGTCGACAAATGTGTACAGAATCCTTAGATGATTTGTTTTAATACCGATTGCTTTAAGACTCTGTGGTTCACTACAGAGTCTTAAACGTAGACCGTGTTTCAGGAAAATAAACTCATGATTAAGAAACGTGACCTTAAAGCCTGCCCAGTTATAACGACCACAAAAAAACAATTCTACCTTTAACTTTTCCAGTTTATAATTAGAAAATATACTTAAATACTTAGTTTACTTCGATGTTTTGTTGCCTTTTAACTCTTTAATTATTTATTTATAATCCGTATTGTTAGTCAAAAACAAATAAGGATATTAAAATAAATAATTTCTTTGACGAACGAAACGAAAAGTTTTAAATTCTCGTTCATTTGAAAAGTTGGTTTTCAAATGAATGAGGATTTGAAGCTTTTCTTATTTTACGCGTTAGGAATGTATGCATTGTTGTTAAATTAAATTATATATACCTATGAAATCGACTAAAAAGATCGACGAATCCTCTCGTCTACCCAAGCCGAGCTAAGTCTTCAATAAAATATAGCCTAATGATTGATAGATGATTGGCCGATCAGGGCCAATCACGATAATTATTTAATGAAATATACTTCTGTTAAGTGATCAGGGTGGAATGGCATGATGATAAAGTGTATGATACTTAATTGTGATAATCTGGAGGAAAGGATAAATGGCTTGTTCAGCTAAGGTAGGCGGCACGGACATACTTGTGAGTAGTTGTGAGCTAGACCGCTTATAACATAATTATGTATGATTTATAATAATTAGAAAGTAAATAATCATTTTATGTTTTCTATTTATCTTCTGTGGGAATTTGTAAGGTAGTCGGCCATTGGGATTTATTAGATTGATTTTAATTCCTTTATTTATTAGATTTTTAAAATATTTCTAGCTAAACCATAATTATACAATATAAAAACGCCCCAATTGGTCCGAACAAGCAATTAGACAGATCATTATTATGAATGACATAATTATGTTTATAAATAAGATTGAAAATCACGAAACACTTCGCTTTCGCCACTTTACTGCAACAGATAAACTTCTTCTATCGAGGAAGTGGTCAATGCGGTCGTATGTAACATCAAACAGTACTGATTCTTAAAATTAAATGAATAATTTTTTTTTTTTTTTTTTTTTTTTTTTAATAAAGATTACAATGTATTTGTGGGAGACTGGTGCCTAAACTAAGCCGCAACTTGTATTTCAGGACACCAGGGACTCCCCTCTACAGGCAAAAATGTCTTGAAAATGTATTAAATTTGATAAAAAATAAAATTGATTTATAAAAAGAAAACAGTTCATGAAATATAATGTAAAATTACAGTTTTAAGTTACAAAAAAACGGAAAGTTACATTTTTATTAAATAAGTAAAATTATTGAAAGTAAAATTAGATATAATAATAATTCATTAAAATTTATGTAAAATTACATCTTAATATTACAAAAATGAATTTATATTTATTTATTTTTTAATAACAATTAAAGGCTTGTTAATGTTTGTTGAAAACCAGGAAAAAATAATAATAACATCTTAAAGAGCGTGTATAATGAGTGTGTGTTTGTGAGTGTGTGTGTGTGAGTGTGTGTGTGCGTGTGTGTGTGTGAGTGTGTGCATGTGTTTGTGCAGTGTAAAAAGGGTGAGAGGGTATGTGAGTGGGTTCTTAATTAACTAGATGAGAAATATGGCATAGGAAAGGAAGCATTATTTAATTTCCATTATGTTTTTATAACTAGTAGCTCTTCTGTTTTTGTGTAGTTCAATTTTAGTAGCCAGTTTGTCAAAACCAGCTTACATTTAGATATATTGAAAATAAAAATACCCAATTCTTTATTTAATTTATTGTAGAGTTCAGGTCCTCGAAAAGTATGAAATTTTTGGGCAAAACCTGTTTTAGATTGAAAGGTGTTACATATTGCATAGTGCCTCCTAGTTGTTAATTTAGAAGGATCGAAAGAGGCTGGGTCCGAATGCTGCCTCAGAATAGTAAAAAGAATGTAAATTTGTCTAACAGTTAGAACCTTGGCTTCCTGATACAGTGTGGTAGTGGGGAAGAGTCGTGGTTTTGAGAGACCAACTTTCAGAATCAACCTTTTGGGCTCTTTCTATTTCCAACATTTTTGTTTTCCCGGCACCTCCCCAAGTTGTTACACAATATGACAGTATGGATTGGACAAGTGCAAAATATACCATTTTAAGTGTTTCACCATTAGTTACTTGTCTAAGCTGTTTAAAAATATAAGTAAGTTTCCTTACCCTTTTACTTAAGTTGTGAATGTGTTCATCAAAGGACAATCTTCTATCAATGGTTTAAATGGCAAATTATATGGCAATAAAAATCAGTGTCGACCAATTCCCCAATGAAAGCTCTGTCGAATGATGACCATAACCGAAGGGACTCTAAGAAAAGACGCACAGTATTCCAAAGTCGGCACGGTTGGCGCAGTGGCTGAGCGATTGGACTGCTGCGCTGCGTGTCGCGGGTTCGATCCCCGAACGGAACAAATATTTGTATGGCCTACAGATAGTATGTAGTTGCGGGTCTGGGTGTGTTTGTGTATGTGAGTTTAAGTGTTTGTAAACGCACCCACGATACAGGAGAAATTCCTAGTGTGCGGCAACGTTTTAAAAAAAAAAATAAGATGACAATTCTATCCAATTGGATAACCAGTGGCAAACACCACGCAAACACCATTACAATCGTTAACTGCAACTATTCAACTCATCTTGTTCTCGATCCACGGGTTGTTATCAGAGACAAGATCATAAAGATAAGCAATCAAGCAACAAGCATTAGGAAGCTGTGATACTGTGATTTTAACATTAGACATTAGCTTATCTTAATATTTATGTACTTTTACAGTAGCATTGTATGCTAGTGTCAATATACTCAACATGACTTGCCAAGAGAAGAAGGATAAATTGTACAGATATTGTGAGGCATTTATGTTAGAAGATTCCCGGTGTCCAACCCTCGCTTGTCAACCAGAGGTGCATAACGAAACAATATTTAAAAATAATTCTCCCTGTCCATTTAAGTCCTTGTTTATTTAAGTTACCTAATTTTATGACTGTTTTCAGGACATTATGGCTTTACTTTGCATATTATTGCATACTTTGCATAGTATTTGACAAGATGTACCAAAATCTACACACACGTATTATATGACAACAAAAAAAAGCAGAAAAGCTCTTTTAGCATTTTTAGACGATCTCCGGCCGACCACAACATAATGGGGAAAAGATCAAGCAGACGATGATCGAGATCGTATGAGATTTTTGTATTTGTAATAATATTTGACAGTAAACTGAATTGTGGTAGAGGCAAGAGAGTATTTCATATTCATTGGGGCAACAGCACCACTTAAAGATATACTAACGGTTAAATATAGCGCCAGATCGCAAGTTAAAATGTTTTGCATCCCTGTCTACTAAGTTACCTCTCGTATAATATCTAAGTTACGTTTACAAAGCATATAATTTCACTGCGGCAACACTTATATAATATTATAATATCCAGTAATGTAAGCAGTTACAGGTTATAAAGTAAGGTCAGTTGATCTCGTATTGAGAAAATATTGAATAGTGCATTTTTGATTGCAGATTTTTGCATTTCCTAACCGTCTAAGAAAACTATGTCTCTTTTTTTTGGAATTTGTTGTTTATCAGAATATTTGTAAAAGATATTATTATAAATCATCTTAATCGTTGGCTGCTGCGCTGCGTGTCGTGGGTTCGACTTTCGGTTTGTTCCGGTCCTGGCTAAACAGCACAAACGTGTATGTGAGATTAAATGTTTGGAAAATGCACTCACGACAGGAGAAATTCCCTAGTGTTGGGCAGTGTTCTTCTTAAAAAAGAAATCTTTGAGAACAAAGACTGGCCAAGTGCAAGTCGGACTTGCACATGGTTCCGTACCATCGTAGTAGGGAAGCCCTCTTTAATTTGTATTATTTCTTTTTTAAGCGGCGGAATTACTCATTTTGTGATAAGTTTGTTTTTCATAGTGTTTGTATGAATGACAAAGTTATATTTGCGGTTTTTTAAATGTGCTATATCTTAAAAAACTATTTACTATATCCGTTCAAACTAATTTTGGTTGAAAGTTTTTATTGCGACCTACAGCATATTTTTTTTTTGATTTTTCACTCTAGTTTAAAAATTAGATGGACACATTTTACCACTCTGGAAGTTTCTATCTTTCAAACGATTAACTTTGAGAAAAAATGTTTTCAGAAACCTAAATGCCATTTGAAAGTTTTTTTTTTATTTGGAGTTCCATGTATGGAGAGATTCCCTTAATCTTTTTTTTTATTATTTCTGTATAAAAATCGTAGAGCGGTTCACAAAATACGTCTACCTACCAGGTTTCAACTGTGTAGTCTTAATAGTTTTCGAATAAAGCGGCTGTGACATACGGACGGACAGACATGACGAATCTATGTAAGGGTTCCGTTTTTTGCCATTCGCCTACGGACATTTAAAACCCTCGAGAATTAAATAAAAACTGCTGTCCCATAAATTGGGTTGAGTAGGCACCTAGATATTGAGATTATGGTAAGGGACAGCTCAATGTATTTACAGAATAACGACGATGATACAGAAAGTGGTTCAATTTGAAGTTCTTTGTAGCTTTATTTATTATCGTTTTCTTAAGAAATACGGATACAGATCCACATAATTATATGACTCCAGCCTCGTAAAACTGCCTGTAAGACAAAATAAATGTAAAATTATGATAAGATGTGATAATTACTTACTACCCTACCCGTCTGCCCACAATCAGCAATAACATATTATTTAAATAATACACTACTTTCAACTTGTTGGCTAAGAAATAAGCATACGACTACACTCATCCATCTTAAATAACTGTACCATCACTTACAGTTATAAACATATTTATTATGTTTATTTTGTAATTATTAAGGTTGAGACTACCTCGATTCCGTCGGGGCTGCGGGTTGTCCGCGGCCTTGACATAAAGGGCTAAGAAGCAACATAGGTGGTTTTTAATCAGTAGAAGTCTGTTTTTAGTCAGTCAGTCTCCCTTTCGCTCTGCCCAAGAGCGGGAGGGGTTATTCGATGATTTTCCACCCGCAAAAAAAAAAAAAGACTACCTCGATGGTCTAGTGGTCGCTAGCTCTACTGCTGAGCATGAGCTCCTGGGTTCGTTTCCCAGGTCGGGCAAAATGCTATTGAGTTTTTCAATGAGGAATTTAATTTCTCAGTCTTCTTCTTAGCGTGTCGATGACAATTTCAATTGAGTCAGCCCTAAATTTTATGACGGGTTTGGCATTTTCAGTTCCGACCATTAGCTCCTGTGATGTGCAAGTAACGGGACAGGGACGACACGATATCAAGTGTACCGTTTCTCAGTAACAACCACGGAGTCAGGATTTGTGCCCGGTTGGCAATAGGCTCGTGCCCTATCACATAGGACTCACACATAACTGGCGAAATGTTGGTGAACTAATGAGTACAATACTACCTAACACATTATTACAGACGTGATGTTATGTTATGTTAAGGATGGTTTCTTATGTTCCTGTCTAGACCGATACACTGGCAAAGTGAAATTCTTTAAGTAGTAACGAAATCGGTAAACCTACAATAAGTGTTAGGTTGACATAAGCTATTGAAAATGTCATTCGACATAAAATCATCGATAACTTATGACAATCTAGTTGAAAATCGTAGTAATAACATGAACCGTTTTGAAACAGATTGGCAGTTTTGTAGGCCTCAAAACATCTGCTCACTACGAAAGGGAAATAGCTACATGATAAATATTAGCTGTTCATGTCTGTGTGGAGCCGCCGGCGAAATCTTAGGAAAAACATTACTCGCTTTAAAGGCATATAACGCTTGTACACACCATGTGGTATCAAAAACGTGGTTTATTATATATGCACACTGCTGTGGCCTAAGAAACTGGATAGCCAAGGTAGAGCTTTAGACTCATTTAATGCACCTACCTTAAAGTTATTTGATTATATCAAAATAAACAGGGTGTAAATCAACCCATCACACAGCCGTCAACCAAGCATTCTGTACATCAAACTAAGTACCCCTACCCAAAAATTTTTGCTGGGAAACGACTTTTTTGTTTTGGTTCAAAAATCACATTTTACGGGAAAACTCAATGTAGCACTCTTAAGACATTGTGTTATAGGATGCTTTGAATAGTAAACGGGTCATGGAGGTAATTTAAGCAAAGTTATAACCTGAAAAACTAGTATTTACAAAAACAGCTGTGAAAAATTTGGAACTTTGACCCCCAATATTTCCGTAGCTAGAAGGTTCCCAGGTATGGTCTAGAACAAGGTGGGGAGAACAAGTGCCCTTTGTTTGCGTTTAGGGTACTTTTACACCCTATATTAACTGTTTTTCGTATAGATAGATATGTATCCTTAAGCCCACTTGAAACTACTTTTGCTTTCCTTCCAAAAAAAAACCACAGAAAATAAAAATCAATTCCCACATCAACAACACTGTGTACCAACCCTTACATAAAATAGCAGTCTCCGAACGCTTATTTCAATGTCCCTGCATCTCTGTAACTCATAGTAATTGAATTGTCTCGGATCCCTCGCTCTCTGTATTTATGTAGCTCATAATTTATGAGTGGCCAGCCATATTCCAGTATTTAATCGTAGCTCACTCGTGGACAGATGTCAATGGAGGGATTTGATGTAAATTGTTGGGATGTTGGCAGTATTGAAGATGGGACTTGAGTTGTGTGAGACTGGGTAAGGAAATTGGTTGCTGTGTATGGTAATTTGTTTAGGATACACTAATATAAAATGATGTAGGCACTTGTCTATGTCTTTTTTGATACTATCATACGGTTGGACGTTTGAGTGGATAAAAATTATGACTTGTTAACCATATTCCAGTATTTAATCGTAGCTCTCGTGGACCGATTTCAATGGAGGGATTTGTTGTAAATTGTTGGGATGTTGGCAATATTGAAGATGGGACTTGAGTTGTGTAAGGAAATTGGTTGGCGTTTATGGTAGTTTGTTTAGGATTCGATAATATTAAACAATAAGTTATCGTGGCTTGGACATGACTGTGATGCAGAGAAATAAAAAAAATATTGAGCATTAATTATGTAGGTGGCTATAAAAGTGGAGAACGACCAAAGAAGCGATAGATGAACTGTGTGAAGGATGATATTATGGCTAGAAAAGAGGTTTGCTGAGATGACGAGTAATAGAGAAGTATTGAAGAAGACATCCTGCGCCGCCTCCAAATAAATTGATACAAGGGCAGGAGAGTGTAACGACACTAATATTAGACGAAAACGTAGTGTTACTTTAAATTATGACTGGTTAGCCATATTCCAGTATGTAATCGTAGCTCACTCGTGGACAGATGTCAATAATTATGTAGATTATATTATGTAAATTGTTAGTATGTTGGCCGCATTGAGGGTAGGATCTCAAGTGTGTGAGATTGTGGATGTGTATGTTATTTGGGTATAATGTGTCGCTATTTTAAATAAGACACACTAAATGCCTCGGTAAAGACATTTTAAGATAGAAGTTAGGTTCTGTAGTGTCTTCAGAGGAGGAGGAGAGAAGGAGGGGGGAGGGTGGTTGGGGGGGGGGCAGAGGCCTACGCCTTTTTCCCCATGGGAAAAAAGAGTAAGTTTATGCATGTAAGTTAGGTCAACACTTTATTTTTTTTTACAATTTTAATGTAACGTCACTTTCTACGAAGGGCTGGCAGTGTAGTACAACAAATAATCCTCCACCTTTTTTTTGCAGCGTGGGAAATCATCAAATGACTCCTCCCGCTCTGGACAGAGCGGTAGGACTCTACTGACTATAAACTACAATGTTCCTTCTTAGCTCTTTGTGTCGAGGCCGCGGTATCTCTTTCGAACAACCTGCAGCCCCGACGGGACCCTACCCGCCCCTGAATCAGACCAAAGAACTATTCGCTGAGAACGGTTCTATTGGTTACTGGTGCAGATCACTAGTATAGTGGTAGTGGTAGTGTTATTATAGTGGTCTATAATAACATTGAGGTAGTTATTATGGTCTTACAATTTTCAATATCATAAAATCACAGCAAAGCACCTATATACCTATCGGCATAACTAGGTATAGAGTTAACAAGACTGAATTAGTTTCAGCTTTAGTGAAATCTATCAAAACAGGATGAAAAAAACCCGCAGGATGAACATAAGGTAACAATAATTAAACTATGCAAAAGTAGCACAATACGAGTATTTAAATACGCATCAATTAAATAGTAATTGTATGACCTCGGCAGCTACGTAATAATTAAACAAATTGATTGCGCTAATCATGTTCAGGCAACGGACTGGGATGCTAATGTTGGAAACTAACATACTCAGCATACGCTATGTGGTGCGTATTGGTACTGTACTAAATGCGTACACTTAATTATTGCATTAGAGCATCAATAAACTCATTCTATCGCAATTCACTGCTCGACCAGTAGGTTTCCTTTGCCAAAACAGCACGCCTGTCCGACGATTTCGTGAATTGATTTTCTGAATCAGACAGAAGGTTGTTGTTTCCAACCGTCTTGACTCTTGATTTATTGTAAGGTATTTGTTATTCATTAAATTGTATTATGATTGCGAGTTGTTTGCATAGAACAGCTCAAAAATGTATTTAGGATGTTGCTTAAAACAATACAGATATTGATTCTACAATAACTTCTGTTACCCAGGTCTTCTATAAAACATTATTCTATCGACTCCTGCGCCGATAATGAAAACAAAGGGAATTTTATGGGCTATCTCGCGTTTATTACAGGTACCGTGGGCACGGGAAGTGGCTTTACAACGGAAAATGAATTATAGACCAAACGTAATGGATTAAATTCGATAAAAGATAAATAAATATTTTAATGGACAGTTTCGTTTAGGCGTTATGTTTATGTATTTTAAGTAGATTCTGAAACTGTATATTATTGTGCTAATTTAGTAAACATAAATTGAGAACTATCGATTGACAAGAAATAATTGTATTTTTTTTCACACGGGTAAGCTAACTGTTTTTGAGACAAATCATTGACCGCATTAATTATATATACATTTTGAATAGCGATACATTGACATATTCATACATGATTACATCAACACCCAATCCCACCAAATTCAAAATAGAAAGGACGCTAAAACTTGTACCACGTATAGAATACATCATTCTGAACATATAAATCATCGGCAATTTTTTTTATCAGCTGTTCCATAAAATTTTACCGTTTACTTATTTATATAACTGACAATTTTTTTTGATGGGCGTTCATCATTTTAGCGTCTGTATCCCTTCCACCTTCTACACGCAGCCATTTTGACGTAACGTAAGCTAAACATACAATATGCAACATCTCATAAATCAACACTTAGCAATGTTGTGATAGGCACAAAAACTACAGCGTAAAAGTAACATCGCACGCTATGTAGACGAGGAGATGGCCACATATATAATGATAGACTATGTGAAGTGATCAACCTGTGTAATTTATAAGCACAGAGTAGGGTAATGCAGAAGTTCAATACTGTACGCGATGACGTTCTCTTACTTAAGAGCACAGTTCCACTAAAAATAGTGCTTTCATTTTGGTCCTATTTCTTTATTTTTTAATCGATCTAAAGAGGTAAAATAACTTCGTTCGTTTTTACCAGAATCTGAAGTTCATACATCGTAATAAAATATCTTCAGTAGTACCAGTTGGCCACGCCTCTGATGAAGACTTTGGAAACACAGCTGGTAAAAAAATATTTAAATAATGAAAATGTAATGTCTACCTCTTCCTTCACGGTCGATTTTGTTAAAAGAAATGAGAGAGAGTATTACATTGAACACTAACTCTTACTTAATATGCTAAGCTTTGAACCTCATGTTTTGCACAGCGATTTTGAGTATTTTTTTAAGGATATAAAATTGTGTTGTTACTGGAACCAATAATGTGATTGGTCAGTAGGATTTTAGACAATTTAATAAACAGCAGGACCAAAAAAATACAACAAGAATCAAAATAAACTTAGTACTAAGACAACTACAACTACTTACACATTAATAACTGAAAACTTCGTGTTAAAACCTGGGTCAAGTATCATCTATCTCCCGTCGGGGCTGCGGGTTGTTCGAAAGAGATACCGCGGCCTCGACACAAAGGGCTAATAAGGAACATGGGTGCTTTTTAGTGAGTAGGATCCTGACACTCCCTTTCGCTCTGCCCAGCGGCAGGAAGGGGTTATTTGATGATTACCCACCCCACCAAAAAAAAAAAAAAGAAGCATCGTCTATCTGGCCGTTTATGAACTTTGTTGGGATGTTATTTCAGTATAATTATCTGGATACAGTGGCACTAGCCCAACATTGAGCTAATGTAAATCTGAATCCAATGGTCTGAATTGAATTGGTGGGACAGGTCTTACGTTCCAGTTTCAGAAGAGCTTTTCCCTGTTTTTTCTCAAACTGATGGGCCAATTACAGTAAGAAAAGCTAAGAAATTTTCTTACTTCATAAATATGTATGAAGCGATACTATTTTACGATGTGGAACGAAACAATTCATTTTATTCGGTATTATCTGTGGTATTGTTGACAGATCGTTGCCACTTTTTCAGAACATACCTCCATGATATTCATGATAATAGCAAAGGTCAGACCATTCGCGCAGAAAATTACATCGCTATATCCACCAGAACTGTAGCCATTGGCCAGAAATATTGTTTATATCCATGTTTACTAACATCTTTTATATTATATTTGTTATGTACATATGCCAATGTTAAGCCTTAGTATTCTGATCGCATTTTAAATAAAAAAGATCGTAATGTCTGACGATTAGCTACTTCTACAAAGCGGAGAAATTGTTCCTAAGCGTATTAGCAAGTAGCACTGTTGTTATTCATTTTCTTATCCAAAGCATATGGATAAAAAGTCAGCTCTGATGTTAGTTGAGCTAATAACGTAAAGTAAAAAGTGCTTATTAGTAGTTTGTGTACAGAAATGGCTGTTTACTTATTTGTATACATGGTTATAAATATATAATGTACAGAAAACGCATGGGGGGGGGATTCAGAAACTTATTAAGTACTAACTTATGTTTAGGAAGTTTGTGACATACAGTCGTGTAGATTCGCAAGCAATTTGATAATCGCTTATTGAATATGGGAAAACCCGTATTGTGAATTCGGCTAGCTACTATTCACAATACTTAGACTTCATTCTGCTTGTACCTAACAAGCAGAATGAAGTCTAAGTATTGTGAATGTGTGGTACCTAGAGGTCAATTATAAAAAAGTAAGCTTCATAAAACTTTAGAATATAAAAGTCTAAGAAGTGTATCTAAACATAGCCGTTGTTGCCAGAATTTAAAGAATTAAGTTTAGTAAGAGACCCAAGATTGATGACTTAGAGGTTTTTATGTGAGGTTGGCCGAAGAAAACCGCACGCAGAGAAGAGTGGAAGGCTATCGGGGAGAGCTTTGCCCAGCTTAGAGATACAATACAAAATACAAAATAGTTTATTGTGCCAATTAGGTATTACATTACATGTTAATGTGTTATGGAATGGGATGTGGGATGGCTTTGGATATAGGCTAATAAATACTAAGATAAGCCGTCACCTCTACACTACGATCAAGCGCTCCTTAAACCGCAAGAGAAACACAGGCATTCTTTAAAAATGCTCGGCATTCCGTCACCAACACTTAAAAAGCAGTGTGTATCACTAACGGTCATGCGACAAGGCAGTAAAAATGCCCGACAGAGCAGCAGCAGTCGCAGGAATCTCGATTTAATAACTTGTGTTGTTTTTATATCATATTTGATAAAATATGGCGTTAGTCCACTGTAACGTTGTAACAAGCCGTGTTCAGCATTTGATGAGCAAAGGTAGGTAGTAGTTGTTCGTCGGGGCTGGGGGTACTTCGCAAGAGATACCGCGGCCTCGATATGAAGGGCTAAGAAAGAACATGGGTGGTTTTTAGTCAGTAGAAGTCTGACACTCCCTTTCGCTCTGCCCAAGAGCGGGAGGGGTTATTTGATGATTTTCCAACCCCAAAAAAAAAAACAAAAAAAAAAACTAGTAGTTGTTTTTTTTATTATTTAGCCTGTACCGTCCCACTGCTGGGCCAAAGCCTCCCTCAACCCCTCCCAAGATCTCTTTTCCCGTGCTGCCTCAAACCAGCCCTCATGGTACACGTCCAGATTGCCACGCCACCTCCTTCTGGGCTGGCCTGGGCGACGACGTCCGTCTTCCGGCAACCATCGTCTGGAGGCTTTTGCCCAGCGGTCATCGTGTATGCGACTGACGTGACCCACCCAATCCCATTTTAGCCTAGCAGCCTTCTTGCCAAAGTCCACTATGCACGTTTGGGAGCGCTGCGTTGTGTAAGAGTAGTTATTGTGGATAAAATAGAGTAAACTGTGTTTAATGTGAGATTGAGGTCCCATTTCAAATAATAAAAATTAAAAAAAATGATAAATATGAATAATAATCATTTATTTCTCAGACTACAAAGAGGTCCACTGGGTTAGGTTGTGTGATGTGGAGTAAGAGGTAGTATGAAATCAATGTATTATTTAATATGTTTAAAACTGACTCGGTATGTGTCATGAACAACTATATCAATGCATGCATTGATATAGTTGTTCATGACACATACCGAGTCAGTTATAAATGAAGGACGTTGACTTTGGACGAATAATGATTTAAATGTTGAATAAACATGAACCAGCATTAAACTAGTACACACATTTAAGGGTATGTTACCTCAATCCCTTTGTCATAATCAAAAGAACCGATAAATAATAAATTAATTTGAATTTGGCGTCTCTACCTTTCCTTTTTGTTCTAGCAATCATTCGCTGTAGCCCAACAGCTTAGCAAAAAATCCAATATCTTTAATTCAAAGTGAGCCCGATACGCGACGCCTATTCACAACCAATTTACTAAAACTAACAACTCGCAAAGAAATACCATGTTTTCCACACATTTCCATTTAAAACATAACCACAACTTTTATAAAAAAAATAGGCCTTATTAGAAGGTATTTTAATAAAGACTTTTCAGACTGTATAGTGGTACCAATTAGATACAAAAAATCACAGTGTGTCCTCTACTTTATGTTGGGTTTAACTCGACTTTACGAGGTGGGTAAGCTGGAATGCGCAGTTTACGCGTCCATTGCGCACTTTATTTGTAATGTACGGGTTATTTCTTGCTTGGAATGGTAATGGACGGTGCGCGGAAATGAAATCATTTGGATGCCGCCGATGTGCGAAATTGTACAGATGTAAAGGTGTTTTTTTACGATTTTAAAGATGGGTTGTAAAATGTTTAAGACTTTACAGCAATGTTTTGTGAATTCAAATCATGAATGATCTTTTTGCTCACCTGATTGGGGAATAATTACTTTTTTTGCATGATATTATGAAGCAAAAATACTTAGTCTAAGGACTATAGCTAAGGGCAAGAGGATAAAAGAGCCTTTAAATCTATTAGCGAATATGTCATTGACCGGAAATTAGTGCCTTTGAGAACCACAATCAGCGTACATTACATCCTTAACCGTCATACATCGTCAACACCATATTCAATTTATCAAGCTATTAATTCGGGGGACCGTTTACTTATGTATTATTATAATCCTTTGGTAGCCCAACATGACAAAAAGTTAAAAAAGTTTAACAATGTTATTTTTCACCTTGGTCAGGAACAACATAAAACCAACCAACCAAATTTAGCATACGCCACCTACCAAAAAAGCCGTCACCACCGTTACCCCACCTCGCCGCGAGATGGCGCCACACGTAACCAAACAAAGCGCGCCACATTTCCCGTGGGAATAGCTATTTACCACCGTAAGCCCTCGTACGAACTTCATTAATCTGTCGCATTGCTGTGACCAATCCTGACGACGCATATAAGGACTGGGACACATTAGAGAATGTGGAGCATGCCTTACGACATAATCAGATGTTAGACACCCTTTTATAGAGATCGTTATAACGATTTGACGCCTTTTAATTGTGTAGTGATAGTATCGGGGAGAAGTAACTTGGACTGCTGGACTATTATCCAGTTCAAATGAGTGCTTGATAATTATTTAAATTATGCGGGTTTGATATAGATCTTTTTACGGCTAGAAGGAATCAGATTTATATGCAAATTAAAAATACTTGGCACTTTACCAGATGACAGCGATGTGGAGTACTTAGACTCCTAAGCATCCTGTTTACTTAGTTTATGTTATACTAGCTGTTGCCTACGGTTTCGCCCGCAAGGAAATTATATACTAAAACCTTCCTCGAAAATCACTCTATGCATTGGTGAAAACAACCTGAAAATCGGTGCAGTAGTTATTGAGTTTATCGCGAACAGACAGACAGAAAGACGCGGTGGAGGAGTTTGTTGTCGTTTTTTTTGTCGTAAATACTTATTTAGTTTTAATTATTCTATACGTAGCTATAATTCATTGATGTATGTATTCATAAAATTGCTAAAATACTCTGAAGATATTTCGTCACACCAAAAAGTTTATGAATCGTTAATAACGACTTACTTTTGAAATTCAAACATAGAAATAGAATTCGTTCTACACCCGCAAAGGTTATTCCTCAGAGAGAATTTTAAAACTAAAATGGTCACAATCATGGATAGATTGTGGCGTGGCGTAACCTTGGTATATTATTTCTTCTATTTGTATATACTCGAACTAAAGATTGCAATAGAAAGCCTAACAGTGATTTACTACAAGGAATATAACAATAACAACAATCGATTTCAATTCGCCATAGTTCGCTGCTGAACTTGTATAATGGTTCAATAATTGGACTTTCACATACTTCATTATTTCGCATAAGTTAATTTTGATACACAATACTGTGCGTGAAAATCAATTAGATCGGTTGATTACCTATCCGTGAATAAATTGTTTTTGGGATTTTGGGCTTGCAAAGTTGTGGACTTGCGGTATCTTGCAAATGCTATGTTGGAAAACCGAAATTTCATTACATACCTAGGTTATACAATTTTGAATAATTTAGAGAAGTGCTTTTTGACTGCCTTGTTTGTCTGGTGGTTGCAAGTGCGACTGCTGAGAATGTAGTCCTGGGTTCGTTTCCAAGTCAGGTAAAGTGTTATGTGGTTACTCCGTCAGGGATTTCTCGGTAGCAGCCACAAAGTTTGCATTTATGCCCGATTGATAGCACTAGGCTCACTCCCTATGAAATGAGACTTAACATGTCTGGCGAAATGTGGGTGTACTATTAGGTACACCTCTGCCTAACCCTTCGAAGACCACTGGCGTGATGTTATGTTATGTTAAGACCGACTGGCTGGTTTAAATGGACACCACATGTCGCATCTTCCTTCGCCCTATTTGTTCAAAAACCTATTGTTTCAAACTTTACGCTCAGGTGACGTAAGCTAAGTATACCCAACTGGCTGTACCTTCACTGCCAGTACAAACCACAAGTCATGGAAGTATTCGTTCAATCAAACGCTCGTTTATTTGTGGAGCCACGAGCCATGAGCCACTTCCCAGAAGCCAGTTCATTACAGATCAGATTGGAATCAAATTAGATGCTTGTCAATGTTTAGTGTGTTAAACTTAGATGTCTATTGGTAGTAAATGGCTCTTATTGCTGGTCTTATTAATGGCTCGTTTTGTGATTATTTGGTTCTGTGAGAAATTTATTAGTAGTAGCCAGAACTTGTGCCCGGTTAATGGCATTAGGCTCGCTCCTATTAATTCGGACTTGTGGATAAGGGACGAAATGTGGGTTTACTATAAGTACATAGCGCTGCGATTTAATGACATTAGTGATGTTATGTGTATTACGAGTATGAAGAAAAACTTCAGTAAAAAAAAAACCTACTTTTCGTGTATCAGACTAGCGATGGCGTCCCCAAAGCGTTTATTTTTAAAATATATTTTTTATGATTTTCTCTCACAATAACGCATATTTTTGTTCAGACTGTAAATCCTAGAAAAATATGTCCTAAATTAGATTTTCTTATGAACAAAACCTGATCACGAATGTATTTAATGTAGGTACTATTATTATGCTTAAATAATTGCCTACATACATCATATTCCAGGCACACATTACATGTATCAACAAACCAGTACCGTACAACCTGCAACAATGTATTGAACTTATAATTGAACCAATAAAGAACAATTTGACACGTCCAAGTGGAAATTAATTCAGTTAACGAAGCTCTGAACTGGTTTGAACTGAAAACGGTTTTGCGATGTTTGTTTTTGTTAATCTTTGAACTGGTTTCATTTATCAGGAAAGTTTTGACCACCACCGGAATAACGAAAACACATTAAGTTACGCCAAAATAAAATGACAAAACGTAATCATTAAAAAACGAACAATATTTTGTCTGTCTGTTTGTTCTGGCTAATCTCCGAAACGGGTGAATCGATTTCGACGGAACCTTTACCTATAAGGAGTACTAACTATATTAAAAAAGAAACCGGCCAAGAGCGAGTCGGACTCGTGCACGAAGAGTTCCCCTGGGACTCCCCCTTAAATATTTATTTTATTTTATAGTATTTGTTGTTATAGCGGCAACAGAAATACGTAATTTGTGAAAATTTCAACTGTCTAGCTATCGCGGTTCTTGAGATACTGCCTGGTGACAGACAGACGGACGGCGAGACAGCGAAGTCTTAGTAATAGAGTCCCGTTTTTACCCTTTGGGTACAGAACCCTAAAGAGGAAGAAACTTCTTAAATATTAAAACCCATGATATTGTTAGCAAAATCAAATTCAATTATGGAAGTAAATAATAAATAAGATAGGATATAAATATAAAGTACTTAAATGTTGAGTATGACTGTAGATGGCTATAAGAGTAGAGGAAGACCAAAGAAACGATGGATGGACTGTGTGAAGGTTGACATGGCTAGAAAGGAGGTGACTGCTGAGTTGACGAGAAACAGAAGTATGGAAGAAGAAGACATGTTGCGCCGACCCCAAATAAATTGGGATAAGGGCAGGAGAATGATGATGATAAATATAAAGTACTTATAATAATAATCAATTCATGCAGAGGAAGATTTCATACTAACAAACCGTTACTTATTTCAGTTGACAGATAATACAAAATACTTTTCATCCAAACAAACATCCGATTACTGCGGTCTTTTCCCTTGAAATTACAAGAATCTCGGAGAACCACTCAGCTGACACAGTATAAAGGCACAAGTGCGGCCATTTAGCGTGATGTAATGAAACGGTAATTCCTCTTGCATATCTTTTTTTAAGAGTCAAACTGGTTTTAAGAGGACCGGTGCGTGGTGCCGTCATTCAGTGCACTCGTGTTTCTGTTTATTTTTTAAGAGTAAAAGTTATTTTAAGAATGGAAGTGATGAACATTTACATGCTTTAAAGTAATCAGTGGCGAGTTCTGGTTTCTAAAGGAAAAATAAAATTAAGAACTAGAAACCTTAATGATAAATGGAAAAAAAATTGTAACACTTTTATAGTACCTACTGCTCAGTGAAGAAACATCAAAAAACTTTGAGAGGAAAAGTTATATCACAAAAAAACGCTAATAAGTTTTTTTCTAAATAGGAACCTAATTCGTTGATTCCGTCGAAATACAAGCAATCATAAAAAACCTTTTCCTATCAATTTTCCGTTGTTGGTGCAACACTATCTGACCCCAGAATGGCAGAGCGGAGCGGTAATAACCGGAGGATATCTACAGAATTCATAGCCAATAACAGCAATTTATTATTTAATATATTAGTACTGCAGTGGTATATTGGTACAGTTTGACCCTGGTATGATTACCTGTTTTGTACGGAACCGCTATCTACTAAACAATAAAATTTAAATACGGCACAGAGTACTTTAAAGGTACTTTCACATAAAAGTGGAACATATCGCCCGATATACTTAAATCTGAAGTAATTTATAATAATATAAATTACGTTTAAGTTCTTAAAATGGTTACAGATGCAAGTTATAATAATATAATATTATGAATTGGTACTATGTGACCGTTTTACAAAGTGTAACGTACTGATTATGCTATTACATATTATTTTTGTTCTACACGTAACGAACATAATATATGCAATTTGCAAGAGTTGCTTATTGTATATTTAGTAAATTTTGTTTACTGTTATGAAATTAAATTCATGTTTAATAGCATTATAGCATTTAGCAAAACACAGTAACTAATGTGAGAGAGCCTTTAAATTCCATTTACCTTTATTTATAAGGATGATACCGTTTCGGAATGTGCTTGCTACTGTTGCAGAAAATAATATGGATCTGTAGTTTTAGGATCCAGTCTGTGACCTCTGAGTTTGTGTTAGTGTTTCTCGTCGAGAAAAGGAAACACCAACCTTATCCAGTTTAAAACGCATTTAATAAAATAAGATTTTGATATGGTATGATACACCTGTGCGCTTGAACTTTCTCCGGTCGTGTTGGTTTAACGTCCCATCGGATGAGAGTAAAGAAACAAACAATGCACCTGTGTCTGTGCACACACTTGTGCACTATAGCCTCGATGGCTAATCTCCGCTAAGATTGGCCTCCCCAAAAACGGCCAGAAGCAACCCTGATAATTTTGTCGATAAATATTTTGTCGTTCTTTTAATGTGAAATTAAAATAGCCATTTTTATTTATTTCGCATAACGATTGGTAGACAACACACTTAATTAAAATAACTTCAAAGAATCCTTAAAATGCGGTTTGTATTTTAAAATAAAATTGCCTTGTTTTGTCAATTATTGCCCGAACCAACACATGGGTAATACCAATGGGTAAAAGGTATTCCAATTATCAAAAGAATTAGAGCTCTTATCACAGAAAAAACATTGTATTTATTCAATTAATGCTAACTAAACGAAACAAGTTAATTGGAATTGCAGTAATTGGATTTTAGCCACGCTAGTAAGAAAGACATGGGAATAACAATATCCTTTTTAAATAAACATATATTAACTGCGGTACTCAGAGATATTTAATGATTACTTAACTCGTCACTTAGTAAATATTTGACATACTTTTGTATGACAAAACTGTCAAAATCTTTACTATGTGATGGCTTAAGTAATCATTAAAGCTCTCTGAGTACGGCAGTTAGTGTTTTAATTTGAGTTAAGTCATGGTAAACCAGTCTAATTATTAAAAAAAATATATAAAACTTCAGGAGAAAGGAAGTCACAACTTCGACTTGTCCATACTACTATGCTTCGACTTGTCCATAATACTACAGCGGCTTGTCTGTCAAGCAAAAATACATCGATAAGTCCAACTTTGTACATATATTTATTTTAGTTCTGTGTTTTCCCGCCTGAACAGCGCAACTGGTTGGAGTGCAATTAAATCGGGATGACATTTATTTGACTGTCGTGATATGGGCATGTGATGAGGAAGGATGAATCGCATGTGACTAAAACGGTGATGACTATAAATGTAGATGAATGGAGAGGAAGAGGAAGACCAAAGAAAAGATGGATGGACTGTGTGAGGAGTGAATATGAAGGAAAAGGAATAAATGATAGTGTGATGACTCACAGGGAAGTATTGAAGAAAAAACGTGTGGCGCCGACCTCAAATAACAAGAGATAAGGGCAGGAAGATCCCGTCGGGGCTGCGGGCCCGTCGGGGCTGTGGGCCCGTCGGGGCTGCGGGTTGCTCGCAAGAGATACCGCGGCCTCGACATGAAGGGCTAAGAAGGAACATGGGTGGTTTTTAGTCAGTAGAAGTCTGACACTCCCTTTCGCTCTGCCCAAGAGCGGGACCCCGTTATTTGATGATTTTCCACCCGCCAAAAAAAAGGGCAGGAAGATGATGATGATATTATTTATTCGAAAGTCAATTAAATTGTAAACGTTTTAAAGGCCGTCGAAGATATGTTATTGGTTACTTTTCGGCAGAAGTGGTTTAGTTTACCTCAATATAAGATAGTTTTTTTTATGACAAACCTAGACGACAAAATCAAAAAATCTTTAATCCAAGTGTATACCAGATTTAATCAACACACCACAAACAACACACCACACTACAATCAATCACTGCTCTTCAAAGAGCAGTTCTGCTAATCCACGTTTTAATAAAGTTAATTAACAAACCCATAAATGAAAATACGAAGAAATGTACATGGAAATGTATGAAATTCTGCTAAACAAGATGTAAGATATACATTGAAAAGAATTCGTTAAAATAAATCAATTGAAATGGTTCCTTCTAATTGACCGTTTTTTTCTTGTCTATGCTTTGGTCCCGCCATCTTTAATAGGCATAGACTAGTTGACGCTACGACTTAATTAGTTGGCAGTGATCTATGCGTAAAGGGATTTAGGGTTCCGTATGTAATGGTAGTATAGTTAAATAATTTTAATGATTCGTTTCGATTTTCTTAAACATTGCATTGTCAGTTAGCCTTCAAGCATTCTTACATGTACACTGACTTACTATTAAGTGATTTTTATCACGACAACTTTTCAGTAGATTGTATACAGATACCATCTCGAACTCATTATCATTGCCTTTTTGCCTGTAGAATAACATTCAAAGCTATTGAGTGTTAAGAAAAACTACAACTCAAAACATCTTTTGGTTATTATTTGCTTATTATTAAAATTTAACTACCGCAGTCCCATGTTCAAAGCTTCATAAAATAAGTTACAGATCCATCACAACGCACTTACTTGTCCAACACAGCTCATTATGTAAATGGCAACCATAAACAAACTGCATACGGAACACACCATAAACTAACACTCGCACTTGACAACTTTTTTATTTTAGCAAGAGATACAGACTATATACAGCACGTGGCTTTCCGTGCATGCTAATGACGTGTGCCTTATCTTTAGAAAAAAAAACTCGTTAATCTATGCTCTGCATGGAAGTTATGTAGTTAATTTACTGATTGAAGACCTCATATTTCAGAATTCCTTTGCCACTGTATATCTTCAAGATCTTACGCCTTTTTGGGAGCAGTCGGAGAAGCGGTTTTAACATTTTGATGTATCTGTAGCATCTCTGGAACGTGTACGGATTATCAATCAGTTGTTTGTAAAAAGAGATGGGATGCCTTTCGTTAATGAGCTCCATAACACTCCGGTGTTGTGTTGACCATACCTATTGCAAATTAATAAGAAAATAATAGGTGCAAAAATATTCTTAACAAAGCCGAAACTTTCACTGGTGCTTCTCGCATTTTTTTCTGTTCGGGAACATCTCTGAGAACCTTCGGGCTAGGCCGATATTGGGACTCAAAGTTTCAACATATTCCCAATTTAAAGAAAGCAAGTTTTTTTATGATATAAGTTTACTTTACGTGACCACTTTTTTTTTTCATCGTCATTAAGTCATCAAATGACTCTCCCTTCCGCTCTGCCCAGAGTGTCAGACTTCTACTGACTAAAAACCACCCATGTTCCTTCTTAGCTCTTTGTGTCGAGGCCGCGGTATCTCTTTCGAACAACCCGCAGCCCCGACGGGCGTCGGCCCTAGCGGGCCCCTTCCATGTTGCTGACACCTCTTTTATGTGACCCCTGTCCGACGGGCGTCGGCCCTTGCGGGCCCCTTCCATGTTGCTGACACCTCTTTTATGTGACCCCTGCCCGACGGGCGTCGGTCCTTGCGGGCCCCTTCCATGTTGCTGACACCTCTTTTATGTGACCCCTGTAATATTTAATGCTTTAAATTAAATTAATTTTTACTTCAAAAAAAAACAAGCTGTTTCCCCGCAATATTTTTTGCGTAGAGTTACTTTCTCAGATATACAGAGTCTATAGACGGCATCGTGAAGGGTCGGTTTACACCTGAAAAATGGTGTGGTAATCGGTAGTCATATAGATATATTTTTTAATTTGTTTATTTCTTATAATTCGATGCCGAGAAATGAGGAAAATGTCGTGAAAAAACTTTATAAGAATAGGGAAAGTCCAACGAGTAGATGGACCTATGAGGGATGATTAATATGGATAGAAAAGTGGTGACGAGTTGGTAATACAGTAGTATTTAAGAAGAAAACATGATGCTAAATTGGAATCAGTATATCCAATTTTGCAGGTAAAATGCATTAAGTTGAACTATTTACGTGATTCACTATTTATCTGAAACGTGCGTGCATGTTGGAGCAAAATATAATTTTTCCGTACCTACTCCAACGGTACTTTAAATTCGTGACCTATTTTTGCATTCTAAAGTTCGTGATGAACCGAAAGAACTTAACTTGTAAGCCGCAGGCTATACATCTTTTTTATAACCCCTACTGTGACCATTCTATGTAATTTTTTAACTATTCAAGTCGTAAAAATTACGCTTAAACACCGATTAATATGCAAAACATAGCGTGCAAAACGCCTAACACCTGTATATTGCTGCAAAGATACATTAACATGTTATAAAAACTAAATTATTCTCCTAACAAAATACCGAATGCAGTCACAACATACTTTAGCTCATGTCGAAGTCAAAACAGTCATGTTTTAAATTGTAAAAAAAGATAGAATACACTCGTAAATAAAGAGTGAAAACTAAATATGTCGCGGCGCTTTGGTATGAACTCATAATCGTCTATGTTGTGAAAAGTCAATTCTGTGGGGTTTTTTTTAATTGTTGCCTTTTAACAATTTAATTTTGCTAGATCAGTGACGAAAACTCCATTATGACCCTTTAATTTTCAAAAAGAAGAGAGATTCTACAATATTCATTGACAAAATGTCCGCAAATTATTAAGAAAAAATTCCAGTTAAAAAGGATTAAGCAATTTTCACGCGCATTTCAATCTTATTTCATCAGGTAGCAACATTTTCCTAATGATCGCGTACGTGTTAATTATTCTTAATGCACGCGTATTGCTAGTATGGCCACCAAGTAGGGATCCGAAAAAGTATCGATAGATAAGTTCCGTTTAGACGAGATCAATAAACGGTACCTACTTGACCAATGTCTGTGGTTTTTGTGTGGAACATGGTTGAACAATCGCCCCGACTAAAGGATTAAAATAATTCAACTGTCACAATGGAGGTGCCTATTTTTTATTTCCCTGACAATCAAATTAAAAGTTATTACATGCAATTAAAAATGTGCAATACAATGTGCATAACAGTTTTGGTTTACTCGTGAAGGCTATTTTAATGCACCCTAACCTGATGCGACTTCTGAGGTATCGGTAATTTTGTAACGATCGAGAACGGTATCGATACTTTATGTGTCCCACACCACATCCCTACCACTCTAAACGTACCTATTAACGCCTAATACCGAGGCCTTATTGGGCAGCACTGATTCCCAATTAAGTGTTAATATGGCCGCTTAGTAATTTATTTAGATTCTTATAGCTACGATTGAGACGTTAGTAAATTTTAGGTATGTAGGTTTTATTGAAATAGGGCAAATTGAATGATTGATTGTGCAGCCAATTTTAGTAGGTGCATATTGATTAAAACCGATAAAAACCGTATTTAAGAAAAGTTCGTATTCTAAACTCGGGATCAATCCGTCGAAAATATGATTAAAATGACGCTACGATGACATGACAACTAAATGGTATTTGACTTTACGGGTCATTAGGCTACCTTTCTCTTCATCTTATCTTTTGGTAAAAACCGTTGAATCCTTAAATGCTTATCACTATTTTATTTAAAAATCACACTCATCGCCAAAAACACTTATATGTCGAGATGTCATAAAACACGAATCAAGTTTATAACAAAACAGTTATGTCAAAATCCATTAGTTTCGCACAAAACTATAAAAACACAAACGAGCCAATAACGCCAAAAAAGTGCAAACCTTATTATTTTTATTTATTTGTTTAACGTTAAAATGTCATAAAAACGCACTAAAAGTCCGTCAAAATCAGAAAACAATAAAATATTTGATTTATTATAGATATCGATATCGCGAATCGAAGATTTTTTGACACATAAATGTTATGTATGTGGAGTTAGATATATATCTACGCGCCGCTGCGCCGGCGCGCGTTTAAAGTTAATAAAGTGTCAGTGTGCAACTAGCTACCGTGTTGTCAATTCGTGCGCCCATCCTTACGTCTCCCTACCAAATATAACACGTGGCGACGACGAACTCTCGCGAATAATGTCTGCGGCCGTATCTTTCGGACTTTTTTCGGGTTTTGACCACTCAACACAAGAGTGGAATAGTTATAAATCCCGTTTGAACCAGTGGTTCATCGCAAATGACGTGGACGACGTTAAGGACAAGAGCAAGGTCAAGCGAAGGGCAATACTGCTCAGCGCGTTTTCGGAAGCGACGTACAAGTTGGCTAGTAACCTGGTATTACCAAAGGAATTAGAAGAAGTGGAATTCGACGATATCATCCAAATATTAGATGAGCATTTCACCCCTAAAAAGTGCGGGTTTGCGGAGAGGTTCCATTTTTATTCAGCGGTACAAAGGCCAGGTGAGAATCACTCAATGTGGGCGGCCAGAGTCAAAGGTTTGGCAGCACACTGCAGTTTTAAAAGTCTCGAGGAGGCCGTACTAGACAGGTTTGTCATGGGTATGGTAGCGGGCCACGAGAAGGACAAGCTATTCGCACAAAGCCTGAAGGATTTAACCCTCAGCCGCGCGGTGGAGCTGGCGGAGAGCGTGCGGTGCGCGCGCGAGGCGGCGGCAGCGGCTACGCTGGGCAGCACCCGCCCCGCGCCAGCGGCAGCGGACGTCGCAGGCGGCGCGCCAGCGCCAGTATTCAGCATCACCAACGGCGAAAAGTGCAGTGTGTGCGGTTATAACAATCATAAAGCCGACAAGTGTCGTTTTAAAAGTTACAAGTGCAAAAAGTGCGGCAAAAAGGGTCATTTGCGTCGTATGTGCACGTCCAATAAAGTACAGTACGTAGATGAGAAGTCTGTGGATGAAGGAGATGACGGTGAGTCGTTTTTCAACATTCGTTGTGCGAGGGGTAGGCCGATGACAGCGCGGGTATTGGTTAACGGTCAGTTTTTGGAATTCGAAATAGATAGCGGCGCGGCTGTTAGTGTGATTTCGAGCAAAACTTACGACGCGTATTTCAGTAATGTACCATTATCAGCGACGAACAGGCAGCTTATTAATTACACGGGTGGCAAAATAGCCAGCCGCGGGCTGGCGCGACTGAGTGTGACGTACGAAGGTCGTGCGCGCCCGCTGGACGTATTCGTGGTGGCGGGCGGCGGGCCGCCACTGCTGGGCCGCGACTTCATTCACGAGTTCGGCCTCGAGCTCGCGCCTGCAATTCAGTACCTTTCCACCGAGACAGACGACTCATTTAAGCAAAGTTTGTTTTACAAATTTCCTAAGTTGTTTTCTGGCAAATTAGGCTGTTTCAATAAATACGCGATTAAACTTCATCTCAAACCTGGTTCAAAGCCAGTATTTTTCAAGCCCCGCCCGGTTGCATTTGCCTTGAAAGATAAGATACATAAAGAGATTGATCGTCTGTTAGACCTGGGAGTGATAAAACCGGTGGAACACTCAGAATACGCTTCACCTGTGGTTCCAGTGCTAAAAAAAGATGGCGGAGTTAGGCTTTGTGTCGATTACTCAGTATCAATAAACAAACAGCTGATTGTTGATAAATACCCCTTGCCAACAGTGCAGGAGTTGTTCGCCACACTGCACGGCGGGGAGCAGTTTACTAAGCTCGATCTCTCGATGGCTTACGGACAATTTGTTTTATCAGAGGACGCGCAAGACCTAACTTGCATAAATACGCACCGCGGCTTGTTTAAATATACCAGATTAGTGTTCGGGTTAGCCAGCGCACCAGCTATCTTTCAGCGGGCCATGGAATGCATCTTGGCAGGCATAGAGGGCACAGTCTGTTTCCTAGACGATATTCTGATAGGGGGTACCAGGGCTCAGCATAGAGAAAGATTAATTGCTGTATTAGACAGGTTAGAATCAGCTGGGTTGACAGTAAAAGCAAGTAAGTGCGATTTTTTTAAAGATGAGATTCAATACCTAGGTCATGTAATAGACAAAAATGGAATAAGGAAATGCCCTGAAAAAGTCAAAGCAATATTAGAAGCTCAAATACCAACGAATGTATTACAATTACAATCATTTCTGGGTCTTATTAACTATTATCGTAATTTTGTTCCCGACGCTTCTTCCATTTTAAGTCCATTATACGTATTATTACAGAAAAAATGGAAATGGGAATGGACATCGGAACATCAACAAGCTTTCACTAAAATAAAGAATATTTTAGCTACTGATCAGGTACTCACACACTTCGACCCAGATGCAAGGATAATTTTAACGGTAGACGCGTCCCCCACGGGCTTGGGGGCAGTACTATCTCAGATTAGTGATGACAGTGTGGAGAGGCCTATATCGTACGCATCAAGAACGTTAACTTCAGCAGAAAAAAACTATTCACAGATTCAGAAGGAGGCTACTGCCATTATTTTTGGCGTGAGGCGTTTCCACCAATACTTGTACGGCAGAGCCGATCCATTTATTTTGAAAACTGATCACAAACCCTTGTTGGCAATATTTAACCCTAGCCGTGGCATTCCAGAGGTATCAGCGAACCGGTTACAGCGGTACGCAATGCTTTTGTCAGCTTATAATTACATAATAGAATATGTGCGTAGTGCTGACAATGTCGCTGATTATTTTTCGCGCGCACCGGTAAGCGAAAACGATAGCCGCACGAGCACGGGGGAATGCGATTACGATGAACGAGCGGCATACGTCAACTTCGTGGTGGAGGGCAGCCTACCCGTCACTCTTTCTCAGCTGCGCGACGAGACTACGAAGGATCCGCTCTTATGTAAAGTAACCCATTACGTAATGACGGGCTGGCCGCGGAGCGTAAAAGATATTCAAATAAAAGCATATTTTTTGTGTCGGTCAGACTTGTCAGTCGAAAATGGGTGTCTAATGCGTGGACATAAGGTAGTAATTCCATCGTCGCTACGAGAACAAGTTTGTATTGATTTACATAGCTCACACTTCGGAATAGTCAAAATGAAAGCGGAGGCTCGTCAACGTATATGGTTCCCAGGTATAGATAGGTACTTAGAGCGGCTCGCGGCAGACTGCGTCGCGTGCGCACAGCTGCGCCCTTCCCCGCCGCACGCCCCGCTCGCACCGTGGCCTTACCCGCCGCATCCTTTCTATAGGATTCACTTAGATTTTCTGGGACCATTTAATAATCAAATGTACTTAATTATTGTTGATGCATATTCCAAATGGGTAGAATGTTACAACGTGAGTTCGTCTTACGGGTCTAAAACGGTTATTGAAAAACTGATAGATGTAATGTCTAGGTTTGGGGTTCCGCATACTGTGGTCACTGATAATGGTACATCGTTTACGTCCCAAGAATTCTCGACCTTTTGTAAATTAAATGGCATTACGCAAGCGTTTTCACCAGTCTACCACCCTTCTAGTAATGGCCAGGCTGAAAGTTTTGTTAAAATCATTAAAAAAGGGTTGCGAGGAATATTAATAAGCACTACAGTTAGCAAAATAGGTCAAGAAAAGATTTCAAAATTTTTGTTCGACTACCGTAATTCTAAAAACAGCACGACAGGTAAATCACCGGCTGAGCTGTTATTCGGCCGATCCCTACGAACTAGATTAGACCTGTTGAATCCCACTCGAGTCACTCCGCCATCCACAGACCTCATTGACCATGTGGCGCGCAATCAGTGTTCACAGGTTAAACATTACCGTGGGAAGTCTAGACCTAATTTTGAAGCACAAGATTGTGTGTGGATAAAGAAGTATTTAACCAACCAGAAATTTATCTGGACGCAAGGCGTTATTGTAAAAAAAAATGGAGCCGTTATGTATACAGTATACCTACCAGAGTATAATTTAGAGGTGAATAGGCACATAGACCAACTATGGCCTCGCAGCGGGAAGGATGTACCAAATTCAGAATCCCAAGGACATATATGGGAACCAGATATAGTACCAGATATAGACAGCGTTTCGTCAACACAGCCGACACCACCGGTCTCCGCAGGCGTTGATTCGGAGCCAGAAGACGACATGACGTCATCAAATGATTACGTTGACATCGGAGAGGGGACGAGTGGGTTCGAGAACCCTTTGGAGACACCAACTGACGCTGGTGCACATTCACAAATGAACGACGCTTCTGAGCAGAGTAAATGCGATCACACGTCGATCCATCAGAACACTAGGTCTAGGCGTGAACGCGTCAGAGTTAATTATAAGCCTTATTTTTAATCAATCTTTTTATTATTGTCATAAATATATGGGGGAGGGATTGTTATGTATGTGGAGTTAGATATATATCTACGCGCCGCTGCGCCGGCGCGCGTTTAAAGTTAATAAAGTGTCAGTGTGCAACTAGCTACCGTGTTGTCAATTCGTGCGCCCATCCTTACGTCTCCCTACCAAATATAACAATAAATAAACATAATTTAAATAAAAAATACGAATCAATTTTTATAGCAAATAATAGCTGGCACATAAAAATACAAAGATAAATGAACAGATTTATGATCTTGAAAGAGTGAAACTAAGAATGATCGCCCCCTATTGCATGGATGATGAAACTTTAACATAGCTGGCAAGCTGTGGGTGTACATCAGGTACATCATCATCCACAGCCTGAATTTACCCACTGCTGGGTATAGGCCTCTCTTTTCTGGTTCCATTCTCCACGGTTCATTGCCAGCCTCATCCAGGTTTTTTTCCCCGATGGTAACTATGTCGTCCGCCCAGCTGACCACCCAGACTTCTTTTTCCAGTTTTTGGACGCCTTTCCATAAGTTAGTCCACCTGTCATCACTGCGCATTGCTAGGTGTCCTGCCCATCCATTTGAGTTCCGTAACGCCATTTTTAATATCAGAAACCTTCTTATGCCTCGGCGCAAGGGCTAAGAAGGAACATGGGTGGTTTTTACTCAGTAGAAGTCTGACACTCCCTTCCGCTCTGCCCATTCATTGTCTCAGCGCTTTTCTTGTGGTCGCCACTGTTGTCTGGTTAACAGGAGTTACAGTGATTTGGGAATAGTGTGGCGGGCTTGTCCCATTTTTTGTTTCTGCCCAAGAGCGGGAGGAGGGTTATTTGATGATTTTCCCGAAATTTAAATGAGAATGATCCTATTAATAAATGATTAAGCTTCAGTGACATAAACTATAGTAATCCACATGAAACACTTGTCAGTCAAAATCAAATTCAACAAAAAGCACGTGTAGGAATATTAAGGAGGTTACAATAAAAATTGCAACACAAAACGTACGCGTAAAAATCCCGTTGGTTTTAATATCGTCCGTCTCGATTCTTGTCTGACCTTATCGATTTTGCAAAAAAGTTTTTGAGGACAGTGACACGAGTATTTTATTGTAGGCCTAGCCTTTTAAGAATTTATTATGAAGACAAATATCATTACATACTAGACAAATATCATTATATAATACCTGTTATCCCCGGAGGGTTAAACAGAACCCGTCGGGGCTGCAGGTTGTTCGAAAGAGATACCGCGACCTCGACACAAAGGGCTAAGAAGGTGGTTTTTAGTCAGTAGAAGTTTATTATGAAGAACACTTGGAAATTATTTACCTATTAATTAACGGTAAACGATGTCATAATGACATTGTTTGATCAACCCTGACCTCACTGAGGTAATACACGCCCGAAATGATTCCCTACAAAAAATAAACATAACATAACATCACGCCTGTAATCCCCGAAGGGTTAGGCAGAGGTGTACCTAATAGTACACCCACATTTCGCCAGTTATGTTTAAGTCCCATGTAATAGGGGGCGAGCCTATTGCCATCAAGCGGGCACAAAACCAGACTCCGTAGCTGTTACTGATAAATTCCTGATGGAAAAAGCCAATAACACTTTGCCCGACCCGGGAATCGAACCCAGGACCTCATGCTCAGCAGTCGCGCTTGCGACCACTATACCAACGAGGCAGTCAAAAAATAAACAAAAAAATAAAGTCACACTCAAATACTTCAGCTTTGAAATAAGCGCCTTAGGGCTGCGTCACCTAGTTAATATTGGTGAAATAAATCCTTCGAAAATGGTTAAGTTCGCATGAAGTGTTTTGGGGCTCCACCAAAAGGCAGAAATGAAGGTCGTACATAAGAGTAAATTTAATAAGTACAGCAGATACATTAATATTGTGACGTTGGAAATCATTAAACCTTTGTGTGCTGGCACCATCACCTATAAACTCATAATTTATAGAAATTAACAATTTTGAATAACTTCCAGAAACATTAATACAGGCGTGTTAGGCCTAAATTAATTACGCATATTTATTAATTAATATTATTTCATAGATACATTTACACATTACATATTTACACCTATGAACACTGCAATCAGCAGTAAAATGTTATTTACAACCATAATAACAGGGTTCCCAGATTTAATTCAAAATACCATTATACAGAATTTAAATAATAAAGCCGTAGGTACAGACTCCAGCACTTCAAGATATACGAAACTGTAAAACTCAATTAATCTTGAACCTCATGGTTTAGCGATAAAGTAGATTATATATTTAAAAAAATATATTTTCTTATAGAATGAAAATAGTTCGGCTGGTGCTAGCGTCGGTCAGTACCTCATCATCAGCCTATTGCAATCCACTGCTGCTTGCGCAACTCAGCTCGATTTTCGGCAACTCTCATCCAGTTATTACCAGCCACTCTGCAAAGATCATCACTCCACCGAACCTGAGGGCGTCCCACCTTACGCTTGCCGATTTGCGGTCTCCACTCAAGAACACGACTACTCCAACGGTCATCGGTTTTGCGGCTAATATAGCCGGCCCACTGTCAGTTCAGCTTACTTATTCTGTGAACTATGTCTATAACTTTGGCCCTCTGTCGGATCACCTCATTTCGGACGCGATCCCTGAGAGAGATTCCTAGAATAGCTCGCTCCTTAGCTCGTTGAACGACCTTAAATTAATGGACTAACCGTACCGTGAGTGTCCACGTTTCAGCCCCGTATTTCATAACAAACAGAACGCACTGGTTAAAGGCTCTGCGGAATGCAGCTGCGGTCAGTACCTAATAAATATATAAACCCAAACAACCAAATTGCCATAATTTAAAGGTTTATTTTATGCCAATGCATATCCTCACTTTCAATAACGCAAGTGTGGCGACATCTATACCGCCACACACGAATTAAACTGACATTGTTCTACATTTCGATATTAAAATTATTTCACGATTAACATAAGTAAATGCAGAAACTCGAACATTCCCTTTATTAAATGTGAAAGATTAGAAACTTTACGTCCAAATTCACCCAATAGACAATGAAAATGTAATTTTACCATGTTGACTATTTGTTTTGAGTACCCGATATTTCGGGCTCGGCAGTGTTGCAAGCACTATCATCACGGCTAAACGAAAAAAAAAAGTTGCTTAAAGTTTTTAAAAGGTAGGTGTTTACGCGCAAACGAAGCATCCATTTTCAGAGTTAAAAATAAAATTATAATGTTAGTGACCATGTAAAATCTTAAGATTGGAATCATAAAATAAATAAAATTCTTCTTTCGCCAGTGACAGCCCTACCGATGATCTTGTTTTGCAGGCAATTGATATAATTTAATTAAGTGCCGTTAGTCCTTTTTTGATAATATTAATAAAATGTCGTCTTTATTGATTCTAATAAAAGTGTCATAAAAGATTTCTTTTACTTTTACGGCCTTTTGATGACTTTATTGAAATGTTACAATTTTTTTGAGTTGTTTTACCACAGGTTTTACTCAAAACTTTAGAAGATGTTATGGAAAATCAGGTATGGTTTAAAAGATAATGATTAGGGCTAACTGAGATACTGATATTTTCAAATCTTTCACTTTGATTGATTAGTAAATTAATCAAACCGATCCTCCGAGCCAATCGCAGTGTTAAGACTTCTCATGAAATAAAGTTATTTACTTGCTCATTAGGTAATATGTCATCGGCATCATTTTCCTGATCTTATCTCAATATATTTGGGGTTGTCACAGCATGTCTGTCTTCTTCATTAATTAGTCGCTCATCAATATGTATTTAAATTAATTAAACATGTATGTTCCCTGCGCCACGGGATAAGAACACATGCAAGTAATTGGGTATTTGCCCAGCATTGAAACAGTACAGGCCATTCAAAAAAATAACATTTAATTAACTTTTTTAATGAACAACACACGTGCGTGAAATTGCAATAATATATTCTATATTATTAAAATAAATATAAAACTTTTTTAGAATAAAACTAAGCATTCTATTTTACAATTGAAGTCCATCACCTCGCTTGTCTATGTGTCGATACAAAAAAGAGATCTGTCGAAGATCCGAAAATCCGAAATCCGAGAATTAAGTCCGCCTATGTACCACGTTTGTGCATGTTTAAAGAAATAAAATAATATTTTGCCAAATAAATATTTACATTGCCTACAAGAGGTCCAGATAGCACCATTTAGCTTGCGTTAATTAATATTAAAAGACGTGACCAGAGTTCGTTATTTTAAAATGTGTGTTGAGGAGGTTACACACTTGATGACGAATCAGTGGAATTAAAAAAAAACAATTTTTATTATTTGCTTTTGCAACAAAAACCGAAAACGTATTGATAAGAGATTTTTTATTCAAAATTATTTCGATATTCAACGTTTAATAAATAAATCTTTTCTTTCTGTCTTTTCATAATTTGCTGATGATTTTTTTAAACCCGCCTATCCGCACCACAACTGAACAGTGATGGCTACCATGACTCCATCAGAAGAAAGTGGACCTATGAATAAACAATCATCATTTAGAGCGTTCCCAAAAGCAGTTCATCTTGTTTTTTCACTACAATTTTACAAATTAATCTAAACGAACAACAAACAGTTGTCAAAACTTTAGGACCATTACACACTCACTTGGGTCACGGTCGGTTTTTAACCGGTCTACTGCGAGGTAATTTTTCATCGGCTTCAGAGGTACTCGTAAGTATAAATTCCGCACAAGTGTGTACGGCCTTTAGCTCCTGCGTTAATAACTTGGGTCTTGTCAATACTCCCTACATGGCATATCTGAACCAATTAATGTTATTTTCCATAAATCTACTCGTTTTTAGAGATCGCTGGGGTAATCAGAGTAACCCTTTTATAAAACTTTTTTTAACTAAATGGCAATTCCGACTAATGGGAAAGATAAAGTTTAAGAAAGTAACTTTAAGTGAAGTTATAAGTGAGTCTGATTTCATTAACTCAATACTTTTAATTGAATCAAATAAAATGACTCCGTATTTAGATACAAATAATATCTATTATCATAAATTTTGCGTCTTGTTTAAATTTTAATTTGACAAGTTTTTTTGTTTGAGTTTTATTTATTTCTTCGACTTATTTATTATCCTAATGTGTTGAAGCCAATTTAAATCCGTTTGAATTATTATTTAACGACCAGACCAACGAGCTTGAATAAATAAATTAAATTACTACTTTTACAATGATTTGTTTTACGGACTGAATTTTATTGCAATCATTTTAACCTGTTATTGGAAAATTATATTGATAAAACTACGCACTGCTGCAAAACTATATCTGAGTCTATACATGTCGCGATGACGAGTAGAACCAGTAAAATTTTTATTTCATCGAAAATCATCGAATAACCCCTCCCGCTCTTGGGCAAAGCGAAAGGGAGTGTCAGACTTCTACTGACTAAAAACCACCCATGTGCTTCTTAGCCCTTTATGTCGAGGCCGCGGTATCTTTTGCGAACAACTCGCAGCCCCGACGGGCGTCGGCCCTTGCGGACCCCTTCCATGTTGCTGACATCTCTTCGAGGCGCGCGTGGAACACGAACGCGCCGTCGACACGGCCTGCCTTCGTCATCAGACGGACGGACGGCGAGCTAGCCCATTACTCACCGTCCACAGGCCCGCGTCTACGGTGGCCGAAAGCCGTCACGTGGCCCCCGACGCCCGGAGCGTCTCCCGCGGCGGCTGGGAGGAGAGGTTCTCTCCCTCTCACGTTCCGCCACCTCCTTCGCTAGCATCACTGCTTCGCAGAAGGAGGCGACGGCGTCCCATTTCTCCTCGCCCCGGACCATGGCTTGCACCAGGGCCGGACGCGAGAGCGGGGCTCCGCCCAAGCAGGGCAGACCTCCACGGTGTCCTCCGGCCGATCCTCACAATGGTGACATCGGGGCGTTTGCTCCCGCCCGATTCGTTGCAGGTACCTCCCGAAACAACCATGTCCTGTGAGGACCTGCGTCAGACGGAAGGTAAGGGCGCCGTGGCACCTCTCAAGCCACTCCTCAAAGAGGGGACTTACCGCCACTATCGTGGCGTGCCCATTTATTATCGCCTTTCAGAAAGTAACATAAAATTATTATAAAGTCCGTTTGTGGTTGTTAATTGTTATTTCTTCAGCTTTAACAAAACGGTTAGTCTTGACTCTATGCAAATGCAGGAAGGTGTTATTTTTGAAGTCATCAATTTAAACCTTTTGAAACTCACTGTCTGAAAAATGTTACTTTATGAATAGTTATGAAACAACAGTCTACGAAAATAAAAATGAATTCACACATAACATTCTTATTTCTTTTACATGTAATTCTCCACAATCAGGTTCCAAACAATCACAACGATTTTCATTATCTTACGTATTTGCTAAGAATAATTATGTCACTTTTTGAATTAAAGTCTTAATAATCACTGCGATTGAATAAAAATGAAAATTTTGTCCCGGAAGCAGCAGTTCAGATCAATTTTTCTATGAAACAAATCACTTTTTGAACAAAATCTTGGGAATTACAGATAGAATTTAACATTTTGAGCCCATTAAAACAAAACCGAATGGAGCAAAATACGTAAATATCACTTTTTGTTCCTATATTATTATAACCTGCTCAAATAACGGTGCACGCAGCTTTAGCGTTCGCTTCTTTTAAATTAGTTTTGTTACCTATAATATTGTGTGGTGAACCACGTCTATTATTGAAATTAATATTATTGACATTTTTGATTATTACTTTTTTATGGTTATTTTGACATTTATACAATAATACAATTTTAATGGAATTATCTGCTTAATGACTGCATGATTATGATCTTCAATTAATTTAAATACAATAAAAATGTGTTACTTTTACATTTGCACACCGAAATTAAAGGCAGAATAAGAGAGCAATTTTATATATTTTACCAACCTTCTGTATCTTATTTACGCAAATAAATGATTTTTGTTTTTTTTTCTCTTTTTGCTTTGCTCCAAAGGTCGCAGCGTGATGTTTAATAGCTTAAGGGTGCTTTCCTCAAAAACTGGGCTATCGTTAGGCGATAATTCCATAGATACACGCTTTCAATCTTTGTTGTAGACATAATATGTTTTTTTTCAACACACTTGCTCATAAAGTGGCTCTAATTTCACCGCAATTAGGCATATAATGACACCTGTAATCAAACTGTGAATTTTTCATTACCATTATTCACAAGTGAGTTATAGGTTTTTTTTTTAATTTTTTGGTTGAGTTGCTCTGTTCTTAAAAAAGTTTCGATACTAAAAAGATTGTGTTCAATACTACAAATAAATTAATGTACCTATTCCTTGCTCATTTCATGCAACTTCGAATTTAAATAGATAATTTCAACTTATACATACGTTTTTAATAAATAAAACTTTTGTTTTCTCTGTTATAAAAAAAACTTTGAATTCCCCATTTTGTACGTGACTGCAACACTATCCGCGGAAAGCCAAAAAAAAAAAACTTAATCTTTTAGTCTATAGCCGATCGCCATTTTTAGATGCGCGCTCAGGATAATTTATTAATTTAAATAGATAATTTCAACTTGTGTATACGTTTTCAATAAATAAAACTTTTATTTTCTCTGTATTAAAAAAACTTTGAAATCCTCATTTTTTACGTGGCTAAAACACTATCCGCAAAAAGCAAAAAAAAGAAACCTCATCCTTTTAGTCTATGGCCGATCGCCATTGTTAGATGCGTCATTTTAACTGTTGAAAACATGTTAAAAATGATTTTTTTGTGTTATTTTCTTCACAAGTGTGTTGAAAAACGTCGTATGATACACGTGTGTATTGATGATTACCGTCCTCGGCTCTCTTAAGACCCTCACCTAACGGCTCGGGTCTCAAAGGCGCCTCAGCGGTAATCACCAACGTTACACACTTATACCATAATGTACTATTATCAGATCCTTTTCTCTCCTTCTTCCATAGGCGTAGACAGAAACCACAGAACACACCCTGCTACAATCCTAACATACTCCTTTTGCCTCTTCCACAATAGGGTAGTTGACAAACTAAAATCTAATTAGGCCGTCAGATAGATTTCCAAAAAATATTGAACACACTATTTTTCTTTTCTCACGTAAACAAAATTAAGACGATACACAGTGCTTCGAAAAGTCGTGTATCGTTTTATTTTTGTCAATATTTATAAATTTGGTATTTAAAATATTTTTTTGGATAATCTAATAGACGGACTAAACATAATCATATTTGTTTTAGTCGGGAAACATCCCTATTCATACATCTGGTCATACACACACGTCGGAAAATATACCACGCACGAAACACGCACGTACGAAACGAATACCGAAACGAATTAATTGTGCATTTATAAATAAAGTTTTCTCAGAAATAATACTTCATTCGATGTTACAATTGAACTTAGAACTATTACCAGTTTTTATTAAAGTAAAAAACAGTATAGCTGAAAAGAAACCGCACGAATCGGTTGAACAATTTCAAAAGTACGTGCAAAACTGCTCATGTCAACATTATTAATAATTGTAGGTACTAGCTAAGTAACAAAATCTTTTACAAGATCTATGATTTTGACACACAGTAATTATTTAATGAGCGATCACTAAAAGAAAAGTCGATGTCTAAAGAATTTATTGTAGATTTTCTTGTAGAATGAGTAGCCTGTTTTTAACCGACAGTCACACGTCGTGTTTGGCGTTGGCGTATGTGTTGGCGCACCAACATGCGCCTACGCAACACATTATGTAAGTAATACGACTGTTTTATACGAAAATTACAGAATTTGGAAGACATTTTTCATTTACGTGCATTATTTGCTGCGCGCCCATTCACGCGTAAAAAATAATGACGTAGTTACAGCCTGACAGATTGTAAAAAAAATATTTGATCAAAAAACTCTAAATTCTAAATAATTAAAAAAATAATAGTCTTAGCTATCATCTCGTTTGACAAACCAATAGCTATAGATGATAGCTATCGGTTTTTAACCCTGGCAGGGTTGTGGTATTTTATAAATAGAGTCACTGCGGCCCTGAAACGCAAAGGGCATTAGAAGGAACACGGATGGGTTACACTCAATAAGAGTTTCGACACTCCCTTCTGCTCCGCCATTTGATGATTTACCATCCTTAAAAAATAGGACACAAACAACACAAACTGGCTTAAAACAAATTCCTCACCTTTTTGTTATGACACTAAACACTAATAACATAAGAAACGAACATTTGACATTTCGATTATTTTCTCAAGGCCAAGCAAAACCCCTTGGGACCCAAAAGATAAAATTCACTGGACATTGGCACAATAGTCGACATCGGCTTTAAATTGCCATTAAACAAAAATGGAATAGACAAATTCTTGACAGTTATGTCATGGTTATGTCTATTACAACAAAAAAAAAAAAAAAATATACAACACAAGTATCATAGTTAGTATGTATTGCCGGCAATCGTAATTATAAATGCAAATGACATACGTAACCAATAGCTTGAAAATAGGCCATTGAGTTAGTCAGGAATCGACACAAAATTGGCAGCAGACGGTGGACCAAAACGTAAATGAAGTGTAAATACTGTTTCTCGCGTCATTAATTATTACCTTATATTTAAGCCTTTTTTCATATTCGTACCTGTCGCAAAAGTTTTAACCAAAATGCTATAATTACAAACAGTGTTTTCGATTTTAAAATCGCTCCAATTCACGTTAAGTTTACATCGCGCGTTCGTGCTAGCATTCTACAAAACCGCCAAATCATAAAGACAGCCATCATTCTTCAACCGACTTTCTCACTAAACCAACCCTAAAGCCATCCCTCCTTTTCCTTTCACTCCAACACTTCTGCCCACCTCTCTACACGGAAACACGCCGTTGTAGAAATAATTAAAACAGTCCATTTTAATACGTAGGACACTAGGCCCCTCCACGCGAAAGCCGGTGTAGTAGGAGTGGGTTCCGCCTGAGCGCGCGTCTTTGAGACCGCCCAATAACCGGCGGATTGCTGCGTTTTTATGTACACACCCCACCCAAGACGCGGGAATGTTGGGAAAGTGAATGTTAGGAAGCGATCGCCTATGTATTTGATGCTGAACATATTGCTAAGAACGGCCTACGTGTTACGTAGTAGCATAGTAGCCGGTTTATGTTAGAGTAGTGAGTGACGCCTTCTACGCGAATAGATGCTCATTTATTTTGTGCGTAGGTAGGTAGGTACACATTATTGATAGATCCAATGTAGGTACTTTTAAGTTCAGTAATGCAGTAGTAAGGTTTTAACGTATCTATCTTTATATAATTATATCATTCTACTCTATGTGTGTTTGTCACTGAACTCCTCCTAAACTTCTGGACCGATTTTGATGAAAATTGTTGTGTGTGTTCAAGTGGATTCGAGAATGGTTTGGATTTACAATTGGACCCGGTAGGTGTCACTGCTGTCCGGGCAGGACGACGTCTGCCAGGTCCGCTGGTATACTATAATTTACATTTGCCGCTATGCTATAATTATGTTTGTAAGGCATAGATGCCAAATGGCTTTGATATAAATGTGCGGTAATACCAGTATACAGTAGAACCAATGTAGGTGTAATAAAAGTGATGTCGTAGTGTGCTTTGCATTGTATAATGAGACAGTAGAACTTGTGTTGTCTGTGTCGTTCGTGAATGCAGTTTGTTATACCTACACTATACTATTTTTTCGGTTTAAAATTGTACCTTTAGACTCAAGAAAACCGTTAATAGTAGTATCAACAATGGAATCCGTCGGCACGGTTGGCCGCAGTGGCAGAGCAATTGACTGCTACGTTAAGTGTCGCGGGTGCGATCCTCACACGGAACAAATATTTGTATGGCCTACATATTATAGTTTTCCCTAGTCAGTCTGCTTGTCACGATACAGGAGAAATGGCTATAGAGGGGCAACGTTTTAAATAATTGCTTCATATTTACTTACAAGAACTTACAACTATATTTATAGACCAAACAACCCACTATAAAATACGGACCTACCATAATATCATGACACGTTGAGTGCGAAGTTATACTTAAACCTATAAAACATAACACTTCGTAGAAATATGCCAGTCTCTTCGACACATACAATATAATTTTTTTTCTACCCAAATGACGGATCTAGAAGTATCAGGCTGTTAAAATGAGTTATATTTTTAGTCCATCAAATTCATAGAACTCACCACGATTGATATAAAAAGCAGAAAACGCTACAATTTTGTCAAGCTAACGTGTTATGAGTGTGGGTTCCGTGGACATTCATTTTCTTTTAGGCCGCATTATCATATTGCTTACTCGTCAATAACAAAGATTGCCTGTGCAAGAGCATAAACAACGTCATCTGAGCCAGATACTCAAGTAAAATTATCACCCACATCACTAATTTTTTTTTTCATCGCGGAGCGCTTCTTTTCGACCTTTCTGTAGTAACATCGCTTAAAAACTTGAATCAAACCATAAGTTTAAAGAAATTCAGTATCTTTTGCATAGTCAGTCTATAATGTATCGACTACTGGAAATACAAGTCGTCTTTGTAATAAAATTGTGTACCATTATCTAGCATTCGGACCCACACGTGATGGTAAATGACACCATGTCTTCGAAGCCTGGAGTCTATAACATATGCACTCACGATGTTTTCACATACCCATTAGATCTCTTGGACTGACAAATCAATATCTCAATTTCCAAATTCTAAATCCGCGACAGAACCCTAAATAGTCTGATATCAGACAAAAAAACGGCGCAGTGTCACGCACGATCGATCGGCGTCAGATCTCCAGTGTCTTTGACATCGAGAAGTGAATCATCCTCGCTTGTGTCACTACTGACGACTAGCAAATTATATCCATAGAAGAAGATAGATGAAATTGTGTGGTTGAAAGAAATTAACTGGAAGTTCATTAGGGTGGCAGTTTCATTTTCGTAAAATTTTAGGTTTCGGGTGTTAAATAACCCGTAAAAAAAACAGTTTTTTTCCCCCCCACATTTTGAGCGTGTTAGTATTGTGTCTTCTTGTATGAATAAGCTGATTTTTTAACAGGTAAAAAATCTCAACACTTCAGCAGGGCTATTTCGTATCTTTTTAAATGTCAGTGGCTATCATAGTATCCATCGATTAACTGTCAAGTAGTTATGGTTTGGTACAAAATGGAACCATTTGACAGTGAATCGATGGACACTATGATAGCCACTGACATTTAAAAAGATATACGCAATAGCCCTGCTGGTTTAGAAATAAGTATGTTGAATTCGTAACAGTTTGCACGGCGATTTATACTTCTCACTTACCGAGTATCGAGTAAAACTATAGCCTAAATAACGTTAAAGGATTTCAGTTTACGAAAGAACAAAACAAATCTTTATAAAACATCTTTTTAAAAATTCTGAATATCACGTCGACCTAGAATTGTCAAGCTCAATTCCGTCAGAAGACTGACAATGGGCGACATCCATCATTATAATATTAAATCACAAGCCGACTTAAGGCTTGTATTCACGCCAATGACCTTGTGCATACAAACTACCCCTCTCGGTCGTAGATACGGACTTTAAACGGACGCATTTTTCATTTATTATAATTAAAATAATACATGTTTTTAAAAAGTAACAAAACCAAATTATTTTCCTTTGTATTTCAAAGCAGTAGATATTTTTTTTATATTATTTTGTTAAAAAATGAAGGAGTAAAATGGTTCCATTCAACGATTTGGAGGTGATTTTGTGGATTTTTTTTCTTATTATGTGATACCGATACAAAAATTATGGCTAAACCAAATTACGTGTCATATCATGTAGATTACTAACAATTTTTCTCAGATGTAATTTCTCTGTAAGTGCCGGTGAAAAACTGCTTCATCTGCACGCTGTTTTTAAGCTTTTTCGAGAGAGGAGCCTTAAACTATTCTCAGTCGTGAAGATCTCCGCCTCGAAATACTGCGGCCACAGTTTTTATGCGGCGCTGTGCATTTCGTATTCATAGAGTATGATGCGCGACTAATTGCTCGAAAACTGGTAAAAACAAAATGTGTTCAAATAAGGAACAAAATGTTTGGAAATGACTGGACAGATGAATGAATAGTATTTATATAACGAATATTTTTTATTGGAGTACAATGAAGTATAGTAAGGTTTCCCAGGTATAGATAGAAAGTCATGTAAACGTAGGGTACCTTTTTGAGCGTATGTAGGTATATTTATGTAGCTGTTGCTATTAGCATCTACTTATTTAAATCCTTAAATTCACTGACTGGCAATGCATACCATGTTGTATCTGGAAGCATAAAATTAATCCTCCATAGGATAAAGTTATAAAAGTTTGCCATAATCCTACCGGGTGCATGTGTCGTACAAACTTTATTTTGACCACAAGAGTATGTTAAAAAATAATCGTTATTTACTCACATGATGCCGATCAAACGTTTCTTTCATCACAATTTATTACTTTTATACGAATTTAAAAATCAGCCATCTCCACAACAGCCCAAGCCACATTAACATATATGTAAGATACACCGTAACAAAGAACAAAATCCATAATGTAACGTTACAGAGCAATTTATCAACTACCGGTGACATTAACAATTGCCTACACCCCCGCGCCCCGTCGCGAGCGCATAATGCTCTGCCTTGTATCTCTATTTGCGAGGTCCTCCATATTCTGAACTGCTCGTCTAAAGGTCCCTTCACATGGGCAATTTACTATAAAGCGGCTTTGCTGCGAAAAAGCTGAATTTCTCGGCAGCAGCAGAAGTACCTTTGGATTTCAGGCGTGCTGGTATGAGTATGATGAATTTGCTTTCATGCATTAGTATAAAATTAGAACTTTGCCTTCATTATCTATTAGAAATGTAGATTAAACCGGAATATGACATTTGTGAGTAGACGCTAAAAGTCAAACTCCTTACTAATGAACGAAAAGTATAGTTAGAACCAACAAACATAATTCCGCGTCAGTAAGTGAAGAGACCGCAGAAGGGTACGGAGACCACATCCAGATAAGAAGCTGATTTATTTACGGTCGCGGGATAGATCACTTGATCCAAAAAGTTTTTCGCCGTCAAAAATAAATGCCAAACAAGCATAGATCAAAAGGTTAATGATTGATTTGATGACGTTGATAAACTACAAATGTATTAGTTCTTATCAGTAAAAATAACGCATAGCTAATTTATCAACGATTTCAAAAAAGGAGAAGGTTCAATTCGGTTGTATTTTTTTTTGTGCTTATTGCCTCTATCTCCGTCATTTATGAACAGATTCAAAATAAATGTGAGATGATAGTCTCCGATTGGTCTCATTTATTTATTTATTTATTAAGGACATAATTCATCAACATCGGTTCAGTAGCTTAGTTCATGATGGTCCTTAAAAACTTTAACTTACCATGTAAAATCATCAACCGACTTCCAAAAAAACACAGAAAAAGTCTTAAATAACTTTGTTTTTCAGTTGTTCTTTTGGCTAAAGAAAGCAATGCACATACCATTTTCTATTTTTTACAAAATAATGATGTAAACATAGTTTTAATAAAGATTTTCCGAAGTACGAAGTAGAAATAAGTTGAAAGTGAAATCTCCGATTGTATCTTCCAGTCATTATCTCACGAACATGTTTCGAATCGACCAAGAGATGGGAAGTAAGATGGTGTAATATAGTTTTAATTGTTTGTTACGGTTAGTATCTGTTGCAAAAAATATGTGAATTTGTTGGTCTTTTTCACTATTTCCGACAACATTGCCTTTTATTGAAATGTTTATTTTTGAATAGCAGTGTATTATTAATACATCACGGCTATAATCCACGAGTTTCAGAAGTTCGCCAGTTATGGTTCAACCTCATGTAATAGAGGGCGTCTATTGCCATCAACTTAACACAAATCCAGAATCCGTGACTGCTACTGAGAGATTCCTAATGAAAACTCCAATAATACTTTGCGCACACCACCACCCCCCGCTTTCTACACCCACTTTGATTTGCTTCTTTTTTTTATATAAGATGATCATCTAGTAGCATCTGCCATAGTAATATTCCAAGTTATACGCTCTCTATTAAAGAATATCGGAGAAAATTATTCGAATGATATTGGTCGAGTATCCATTCAACTTAAATAAGTATCGAGTATCGTTGCGCCATCTAGTGCCACCTCGAGGCATCATATATTTTTGTACTATTATATGTAAAAGCCAATAGATTGGATCATTCTCAGTAGATTAATTTTGTTAATGCTTTTTTTTAATAGATCTAATGAGAAAACAAATTCTTACTAGATCCATCTATTTATCGCGGATCTGGGCAATGTATCTGCTGAGAAAAAATGTTCTCAGTAGATCCACATAATTCGATGATGGATCTAATGAGAAAAAATTTCCCACAAGATCCATCATGAATCTAACCAATGGATCTACTGAGAATGATCCAATAAATTACGCAGGGATACTGTATAGCTAAATTGACGACAGTCAAATATAATTGAGGAATTGAATAAAGGGCACAAATAAAACAAGACATTTACGATAATAAACTAATTCATGAAACATTAGGTACGCTAATTAAAATAACAGGACAGATTTTACTGTGTTTAATGTAGGTAATATTTTCTGAAAGTTTAGCTCTGTAATGTCACCTCTTCGTTACCTACTCATCATCATCACCAAATTAGACTAAGAAAATCCGCGGCAGGTTACCGTTTGCTGCGCTGTTTCTAGCCATCTTAGTTTAGATCAACCAAACTCTGAAGGAAATGCTGATGTGGCAAAATCAGTTCACACAATTGATTGGCAATTTTGTTAACTCATATTCATCACAGACCCACAGAAGAATGAACGTTGCACTCGTCATAGATCCGAATAATTTTAGCTACTTACTGCGGTACTCAGAGATATTTAATGATTACTTAAGCCGTCATTTAGTAAGGATTTCACATACTTTCGTATGACAAAACTGTCAAAACCTTTACTAAATGAAAGCCTAAGTAATCATTAAAGCTCTCTGAGTGCGGCAGTTATTGTAAGAGTAGATTATCTAAAGAAAACGATGATGACTGGATTTGGAAGTCAGTTTGGCAGTCGCTTCATGTTACATAATTATATCACCCGGTTAGACTGGACGCATACCCCAACATGTTTGGGAAAAGGATAGGCAGACGATGATGGTGGTTTAAAGAAAGTGTGCGTCTTTTTCTGCAGAGTGAACCATTTTTCTTCAATTTAGAGTAAACTTCAACAACGCCATCATTTGAGCATGATTCGAGGATCTCAAAGAAACAAAATACTATATGCATGTTCAATGGAAATTGTAAGAAATTAATCTCCTTTTATTTATTTTTTGGGGGGTGGAAAATCATCAAATAACCCCTCTCCCTCTTGGGCAGAGCGGAAGGGAGTGTCAAACTTCTACTGACTAAAAACCTGTCGTGTTGTGGCCGTTGTGTCGAGGCCGCGGTATCTCTTTCGAACAACCCGAAGCCCCGACGGAAATTACTCTCCTTAGGTTAATAGTGAATTGATTATGACGTGATGGTTTAACTGGATTACCTTAGTTTTATATCCCGTATCTGTACGGGCAATCCAATTAAAATCCGAGGGATTAAAAGTTTATGCACAACATTTATTGGTAATTCTGGAGTGCGACGTAATATAAGATTGAAAGACCACCGAAGCGTTTTAGATCATTATCAGTCTCTTGCCCTTATCTCTAGGTGCATAAGTATAAGTCAAAGTTAGGCTAAACTGGCAAAAGTGATATAGGATTCCGAACAACAGAGCCTGGAAGAAGAAGATGGCGTGACGAGTTGGACACCTACCTAAAAGTATTGCGCCCAAATAGTGAAAGACAACCAAAAGCTGGAAAAAGGGAAGGGAACCGCTTGCCCTGCAGCAGGACACAACAGGCTCATCATCATCTGCCTAGACTTTTCCCAACTATGTTAGGGTCGGCTTCCAGTCTAACCAGATGCAGCTGAATACCAGTATTTTACATGGAGCGATGCCTATCTGACCTCCACAACCCAGTTAATACTGGGTAATACGATACCCTTTGGTAAGGCTGGTTGTCAGATTTTCAGGTCACTGACTACCTGTAACGACTGCCAAAGATCTATATATGGCAGCCGGGACCAACAGCTTAACGTGCTTTCCGAGGCACGGAGGAAACTCGGTATGTCGGGCGGTCACTCATACACAGACCGACCTAGTCAAGTACAGCTTTACATAAAAATCGACCCGAGTGGAAGTTCTTATTAAGCCACGAGCTGACACAACAGGCTCATAATAAATAATAATAAAAAGGTGTTTTTTTTCCGCGGTTGCTCCATGAATTCTAAAATCCAACCGCCATCATTTTTAGGTCAGAAAGAGAATCACGATCTATCCAGGTCTATTGCTCAAAATCAGAGCTGCTCGAGATGCTGAACGACGCGTTTGCGAGGATGTGTAGCATATCTTTTCCCCCAGCTTTTTCTAGTATGCATAATATGCTTTACTGTTTTACCTATGCGCCAGGCTTAGTGCAAATAACTGTAGTTTCATTCTTTCTTCTAGTGGTTGATCAGTTGTGAGGTCAACGTCATTTCATTCGAGATCGGCGCCGGCGCAAGATTTCAAGCGCCGTCGTCTACTTTACGCCTGCAGTATAAAGCAACAATAACAATTTAAATTAGATTGTGACTCGGCATTTATTTTAGACTACATGTTTCCCGAGACTTCGTTTGGATGAAATGTTTCAACTTTTGGATGGAAAATATAATAATCTTTTGATACATTAATGTTGTCTCGTTATCGCTATTTTATCTATTCCCGATTCATAGGTATGTTTGGAGAGATTTCGTAAAATAAGTATCATCCTATTCCTTTTTTCTATTCTTTATTTCTTGTCTGTTTATATGTTTCTTCACAAACTGTTAAATAAAATAAATTGATTAATAGTGTAAAAGTTGTTAAATCACCCATTTTAGACTCTTGTGGGACCGAAGCATTCAAACACAATACTCTAAAGAATTTGTTGTTACAGACACCAAAGTATCACAGCTTATCCTGGGTGGTAGTCATGGTTACATCATAATGGAGTTATGTCCATTGATCTTCACTCTCAATCGATTGAAGTATTCCAACTAATATCAAGTTGTGGACGATTGCCCTTAGTAACTCCAAATGTTTCCATAAAAATCTGGAGATCCAAGTCTGAAAATACTTTTTAGTAAATCTTAGCAAGATTGCGGGGAACGGATGGATGAGGGACGCAAAGCACTGCGAAAAGTAGCAGAAGACAGGGAAGGCCTATACCTAACATTGGATTGCGGGCTGAAATGATAATGTTGATGAAATCTTCAGCGGCTTAAGATTATCATACCAGCATAGTAACGACGTCATCCAAATATAACCCCCAAACTTTAGCAAAGAACAACTTGTAGAAAATTACTGCGTAAGTCATCGTCTCTATTTGCCGTATAACATTTATATGAAAACTTTATAATAGTATTTACTAGACCAACATAGTTAGTAAAAGAAATTGGCCTAGACATCCCATATTTATCTATCCAATCAGACGAGCCTTCACAGCCTGAAATTATGTCTTCACAATTATTCCGAACTTATCTTTTGAATCATCGTTTAATCCTACAACAATAAAATAGGTGAATGTTAAACACCACCCTAAGGGTGTAAGATTATTGCTCTCATCACAAACATTGCTAAAGGTTAGGTTAGATCTAGATATTAGACCTGTGCCTAGATCCCTTTAGGCTAAAACCGATCGGTTCTGACAGGTCACCCCACGGGCCCACTTGTCTTGTTAAAACGTAGTTAAGTTAACTGTGGTTATTATCGTAAGGGTTCAGATGAGGACGTTTTGTAATTATTGGTTAGTTACAGCGTAGAGGTTCGTTAGATATAATTAGGGTAATTAGTGTTTTCACAGTTTATTTTAACATCCTTAATTTTGGCTCAGACAGAAGAATGATTAGAATATCGTATCTAGAATGAGTAGAGCAAAGCTAAAATTATGGACGCCTTTTTAAACACTAACTACTTAAAAATACTTAAGCGATTAACTTACGAAAGCCTTTACGACTCAATCAACTTCATAAAAAAAATATTACAATACCTCTAAGCCCTACTTACAACACTTAAATAATTAATGACGACCTATATTAAGCCGCAGAAAAAACGCCAAAAGTCATTAAGCAAGTGTTAACAAATGGGCAACGTGAAACCGCCTATTAAAGCATAATTTACGAACTAAAAACTTACCTCTGCTACTTCTTGTCACTGTACATCACTGGCACTAAACACTTCACTGAAAAAAAAAACATTCGCGCACTTGCACTGATTATTGCACTTACTACGGTTGAAACATTCGGGCACTCAACTTTTTAGTTCGCAATGCCGCGTCGGGATTTCAATCGTCAGCTGTTCGCGCCATCGCAAGGACGTTCGCTTTAAAAAAATGACAGCAGTATGATATAACCTGAGGTCGTTGCACCCAAAAAGCTCCCAGCCGGCGAACCGTGAATGAACTGGTATATCGTATTTTTGTTTTTTATTTTTTTACTATAGGCCGAACGCGCGCGCTCTGCCCGCGGTCTCCGCAGCGAATGAGGAGCCGAAGAACTATTTCAAACATCTTTTCTCTAATCCTTTTCTGCGCGTGCACAAGTGTGCGGTCTGAGGCAAGTGCCGTAGTGTGTCTAACAACGGAAGTGGGGCTGTCGTGTTTAACACAAGATTTATATTTATTTAATTAATTCACTAACTCCTAACACATCTGTGATGGCGCGACCATCAATTTTATGTCTGACACTGTTAGATCAAAATGTTTATTAGTAATTTATTCGCTCGTAGCACCGTTTCCTGCGCTATTTTTTTGTTTTTATCTGGTATTTGCATTGAAGTTTGAATCATTTTAGCTTTTTTGTTTATCAAATAATATGAAAGAGTTATAATTTAATAGCCATTTTGAGTTATTCACAATTTGATAGTCAATATTTTAAATAGAAGTTAAAAAGAAAATGAGCACTTTCAGTACGCACTCGTTGATGTCTTTTCTATGTAGCAGATCGCGACTTCAAAAATTTTACATTTAGGATGAAACTACAACAATTATATTGTATCTGATGTATGTAGAGAAATAAAATGTAAAGTAGATTTATTTCATGTTGTTTTTTTTTTCATTTTTGATTAATTATGTAAAAAAGTTTTCGATATTTGTGAATTAAGTAACAGATGTGTGATTTCTACAAAATGCTTCGTTTGTATTCGTCATCATCATGTCATCACTCTAAAATGTTCCTACTGCAGGGACTCAGGCCTCCTCTCTAGGCGACCTATCCTAAAAACTGGTATAGTTTATCTTATGTACCTACATAAGATAAATTATTCCAGTTTTTTTTTTACTATTGCAAGTTTCAAGTCAAAAGTGCAATGTGACATTATTACGCTAATATGATTGTACCACGATATTAATTGTTTAGTTATGTACCTATGTCTTTAATTACATTTTTTCGTCTTGATACTGATTTGTAGGACGTTGAAAAACCTGATCATGTGTTTTATTTTTTCAGGAACAAAAATATTATTTTATGTAATAAGCTCAAATTCCTATATCATGCATGATAAAGGTACCAGTTTCTATAACAATTAAGTAGCTATTACAGTTCGTGCTAAACGCAACAGATGGCGCCACGGTTCGTCTTTCAGGGCGTTATTAACTGCCGATGTAAAGCGTCGGCGCGTGCGCATGGTGTAGGTACAACTGTGTACGTTAAAGTATATTGTTGTTTGGAGATCATTGACATTCCTCAGATGGAAGCCATCTTCATCTCAAGAAATCTATACCTACTTACTAATATTATAAAGCTGAAGTTGCTTGTTTGGTTGGTTGAACGCTGAAATCTCAGGAACAACTTGTTCGAATTGAAATAAAAAATACGGTTTGCCCATAACCCATTTATTGAGGACGGTTAACGGCTATATAACATCAGGCTACCACCTATTGGTTGGAGCAGAGCATCAATGAAAAATGTTGCAATAATGGGGAAAATATATTTCATTTGTTTTTATTTATTCATTAAAAAATCACAAATATAACAACACAAAACTCTACCCAGCGTTTAGCTAGCGTTTGTATGACGTAATTGTCCCTCTTAAAAAGTATAAAAAAAATTGTGTAACACACCCACTGGACGGTAAGTAATGGGCTAGCTCGCCGTCCGTCCGTGTTATGACGACGACATGCCGTGTCGACGCGACGGCGCGTTCGTATTCCACGCGCGCCTCAAAGAGATGTCAGCAACATTGCAGGGGCCCGCAAAGGCCGACGCCTGCCGGAGCAGCGGGTTGTTCGAAAGGGATACCGTGGCCCTGGACGCAAAGGAACATGGGTGGTTTTTAGTCAGTAGAAGTCTGACACTCGCTTCCGCTTCGTCCAGACCGCAGTTATCTTTAAATCCCATATAATAGGGGGTGAGCTTATTCCCATTAACGGGACAGAAATCCGGGCGGCTACTGAGAAATTTCTGATGCAATAATCAAATATCACTGCCTGACCCGGGTATCGAACCCAGAACCTTGTCCTCAGCAGTCGTGCTTGCGACCACACCAACGAGGCAGTCACTTAATATTAGTGGCTTTTTGGGTAGCGTTCGTTAAAATAATTTTAAATATATTTGACCCAGGATTTAAACATAATCTTTAAAACGACTTCCTATTTCAATTCCACGTTTTGTTTTAAATTGTTCATTCTTTTTTTATCATAATCCAGATAAAATCTGATAAAACATCTACATAATTTAAAAATAAATCTAGAGGTAAACGACCACCGTGTACCGGGCCATTGGCCACTACTCTCAACTGTAGGCCATCACCAGTGTCACTTAAACCAATGAATATTCATCACCATCGTAACGGCACTGCCAGTCCTGCCTACCACGACGCAAACACGTTTCAATCATATCTTGATTGATCAATCGATTGATTGAATCTAAAATTAAAAGTTAGTGGGATTTTGATATGCAAATTGTTTCTTTTAATTTGGTTGTTTGATTTGGTGTTACTTTTATGTCTTTTGTGAATTGTATAGATAGATCTAGTTTGATGATGTGTACAGAACATCACGCCTGTATTCAACAAACGGCTGGGTAGAAAGAAGGGTACACATCAACCCCGTCGGGGCTGCGGGTGTTCGCAAGAGATACCGCAGCCTCGACATGAAGGGCTAAGAAGGAACATGGGTGGTTTTTAGTCAGTAGAAGTCTGACACTCCCTTACGCTCTGCCCAAGAGCGGGAGGGGTCATTTGATAGTTTTCCACCCACCATAAAAAAAAGGGTTCACATCAAACTAAACATATCCAGCATAACTTAGCCTTTTTATTTTTTTGTTTAAAGGGGGGGAAATCATCAAATGACTCCTCCCTCCCGCTCTGGGCCGAGCGGAAGGGAGAGTTCTACTGACTAAAAACCACCCATGTTCCTTCTTACGAACCGTAAGCAGCCGTGATGTTACATTCAATACACCATTTATTCTTTTTGAATTTGGGAAATCATCAAATGACTCCTGCCGCTCTGGGCGGAGTGTCAGACTTCTACTGACTAAAAATCAACCATGTTCCTTCTTAGCCCTTTGTGTCCGGGGCCGCGGTATCTCTTTCGAACAACCCGCAGCCCCGGACATTCAATACACCAGTACCTCGATTAACTATGTTTCTATCGACACGGGATAGATGGCGTTACAGCACGATATACAGCACATAATAAATAATTAATGAATGACCGTAAACTTACGTATTACTTGCCATAAACACCATGTTACCTACATTATATGTTTAAAGCTTATTATGAGTTTATCTTGTACGACCTATTGCTTGGAGATCGGGAATAAGCCAGATCATGGTTGACCTTTTTTTTTTTTTTGGCCGGTGGAAAATCATCAAATAGTCCCGCTCTTGGGCAGAGCGAAAGGGAGTGTCAGACTTCTACTGACTAAAAACCACCCATGTTCCTTCTTAACCCTTCATGTCGAGGCCGCGGTATCTCTTGCGAACAACCCGCAGCCCCGACGGATCGTGGTTTACCTTACCTGGTGAAAATGCAACAGACCGATAGATAGACTATTAGATCCTAGATAGAGATTTTTTCAAGTGTTACAGGTTGGTGTTATAATAGGGATATCGACTAACTAAAAAAAAAATATATTCTGTTTAGTCCGTCAGTTAAATTATCGATAAATATTGGATACGTTTTTTTTGTTTTATCAAATTAATACAAATCTAAAACGAGTCTAAGATCATTAGTGACTTTCGACGTCACTTTATGGTAAAAATCTACTGAAATGTGACGTCTAACGAGTTTTCGAAGCACTGTATCGTCTTAATGTTTTGTTTACGCAAACGTTTGTGAAAAAAGAAAAATTATGTATCCAATATCTTTTGTTAATCTATCTGGTGGACTAATTAGATTTTTTGTCGTCTCGCCTATTGTTTATCCGGTGTAGGACCAACGTAGACTCAGTTTTAACGTGCTTTCCGAGGCACGGGGGTCTCATACCCCAGCTTCCAAACTCGGAGCTACAGCTAAATAAAACAATGAAAACACTCGGCACGGTCCGGTCCGGTCCGGTCCGGTAGCTCTCTCTCAGGTCGTTTCAGATTGTAGTTCTATCGGACTACAAGTGTAAAGGATCAGAGAGTGCAACTGTGCCAGTGCTCACACTTGTGCAGTGTAATATCTCCCCCACCGATGGCTAATCTCCGCTATAATTGGCCTCCATGACCGAAGACGGTCAGTAGGACTAGGATACATAATATATAACTAGCTTTAGCCCGCGGCTTCGCCCGCGTGGATGTCGAATAATATCCCAACAAACTTTCATTCCTTATTTAGAAAAATTATTGAATTTAGAAAAAATATATATACTAAAACCTTCATCGAGAACCACTCTATCCATTGGTGATAACAGCATGAAAATCGGTGCAGCAGTTTTTGAATTTATCGCAAACAGACAGACAGACAGACGTAACGGAGGGCTTTGTTTTAAAATAAGTACTTATGTAGTGATTGTTGATGAACTCACCAAACAAAACTCGCAAAATTCTAAACATGTTCTTCATTGTTAATTGACCCGAGCTATTTTAAAACAGTTCATGTCATGCCATAGATATTAGCGAACCACTCAGCAAGGTGGCACTAAAGCTACATAGGAAGTGCCAGACATACATTTAAGCTCATCACCGCTACTCGGCGAGGTTATTTTAATTCACCCCATTATGAAGTACACCCTCCCCTTAACGTGCGTGCTGTTTGCCTTGTGAATGAAGTAATAAAAATACTAAGTGTTTGCAAATACAACCACCAGTGTAATACAAATACGTATAATAATAATACAAATCTTAAACCTGGCACCAAGGTTCCTAAAATGGCCACTTGAGCAGAATATGAACTACATAATAAAAATATAAATAACATTAAAATTAAAATTGACGACACGGTTGGCGCAGTGGCTGAGCGATTGGACTGCTGCGCTGCGTGTCGCGGGTTCGATTCCCGCACGGAACAAATATTTGTATGACCTACAGATAGTTGTTTCGGGTCTGGGTATTTGTGTGTGAGTTTAAATGTTTGTTTGTTTGTTTGTTTGTTTGTTTTATTAAAAGGTTGTAGATATATATGTATATGTATTAATATCCACCAATTAATTAACTTTAAGTGTCAAGATGATTGCTCGTTATTTGTTGTGTTTGAAAGTATCTATAGGCAGTTGTGTAGGGAACAGGGTTTTTATAAAGTAAAAGCACAAAAGACAAGACTATTCATTTTATTTCTTTTGGTCTTGTCAACAAATCAACTCGATTCCATTCACTAGGCCCTAGGTCTTCGTGGAGAAGAATGGACAAGAAACTCCACGGGAACATCTTTTAAAGTATTATGCAAGGACAACCTGACATTGTCCTGGACTGTCTCTCAAGTTATAGCAATTTATCAGTGTACATAAACAACAAGCAATATAAACCATATCATAGTACATATTTCTAACACATAGTAATCAGTAATAATCGTAGCATAATATCAATAGGTTTCAGCTTTTAAACATTTGATAAATATCTTCACAACTAGGTTACATGTAAACTTAATTCTTTCTATCTTTCTATACACAATAATACACAAATGGAATACACAATATACTACTCTGGGTCTGTCCTAATCCTATAACAGTTGCAGCGTAACTGACTCTGAATTGGCGGTACTTCTACTTTTATAACCGTCAAATCTTATGAAGTAAATCAACGATTGCCGCCATAATAAACCAATGGCAAATGGACATACATTATTGCTAAATAACTAATAACACAACCATTTTAAAACTTCATTAGATAATTTAGCAATCCAGTATGTATTTATTTGTAATCTCTACGTTTAATCGGATAAAATATGAACATCAATAGATAGTTTCGGTATTGATAGAAACAACTTAATACATTGAAATTGCAAGATAAAATCTAGGAAACATTATAAGTATCATTTAATAATTACTAATTAATTTACTGGCAATTTATATTAAACAAACATTTAACTTGACTTAACTATTTAAATAGCACAATTACCATCTTTGGTTCGGAAACCAAGTCTTTTAAGCCACAATAAAAGCTACTTCTATAAAATACGACAAGCTATAACATATCATTAGAATAATGTAAATTAGGTTTATTCGAATTATGAACCTTTGTTTCCAAGATATTTACAATGATTATTTAATCAACAATATACTTGACGCAACATCGCCATACGTCAATGTTATTTGACATCTGGCAGCTGACGTTGCTACGTCAGTTAAAACTTATGTTACAAACGTATTTTGTAATAGTATCTAAAAGAGGTTTTCTTTGTGCCTAATTAACTGGAATAATCTATCACACCCACGATACAGGAGAAATTCCTAGTGTGGGGCAACGTTTTTAAAAAAAAAAAAAAAAAAAAAACATAAAAATATATAAATCATTAAAATTCGTAAAAAATGGTCACAAAGTGACAATTAACAATTCATAATATTAACTGCGCCTGTGATCGTTTTCAAAATTTTAAAGCAATTCATATTAAATTATTATCCTATTATGATCCTGCTAAAACAGCCATTTTACATCCCCAGATTAGGTGACACGATTAAAAAAAAAGAAGTACAAATATTAACTATGAAACATATTGCCCATATTTCATTCAAACAAATCGTTTAAGAATCGTTACCGCGGTCTAAATGGGTCTAACTATAATATTCAATTTAAGTGTTCCCTTATATGTATGTAAAGACCCATAAAGTGTTCTAATTGGTCGATTAGAAAGCACGACGCCTTCCCATTGGTTAGTTTATTGGTGGAATATCATTATTTATTTATTAATTTGGTACACCAACAGTAGTACATACTAAGAACTAATAGGACACAATAAAACAATAATAACAGGTTTAATAAGTATAGCGACAACAACATGAAGTTCTCAAATTAGTAATGATATCTATTTATTATAAAAATGATACTCGACCAATCCATAGCCGCTTTAGGAGTATTGTACACTGAATGCGCAAATATTGTATTGCGGATTTTATATACTTACTTACATTTGGCAGAACCGGTAGATACCTGACTAAGTTGCGGAATTTGTTCTAAAGAGTTTCCGTGGTCCTGGAACGCAAAGGGAATAAGAAGGAACACGGATAGGTTTTCCTTACCTGGCACCGGTTATCTTTAACCATATTCCTAATTCTATAAAAGAGGAACCACTAACAATTTTCAAAAAGAAGCTAACTGACTTACTTTTGAATAAATGTTATTACTCCATCTCGGATTTTCTAGCCGATAAGTTGTAGCTATTTCATGGCTAATGATGAACAGCATCAATATTTGCATGCCAAAATGGTAGAATGTACAAGGATTCTTTAATATGATGTAACCACCTTATTGTAAATACCTATATTCTAAGCAAATAAACGAATATTCTATTCTATTATATTCTATTCTATTCTATTCTCAGTAAGAGTAACACTCCCATCTGCTCTACCCAAAGCGGGGAGGGGGGGTCATTTTGATGAAAATGAACACGACAACTTTACAGCTTAGGGCCTTCGGAGCACTTAAGTCTATCAATGAATCAGTTCCTTGTCATGTCTCATGTAATGAGTATTGCAATGGGAAGCAACGATGCCATCAAATTGACGGGTCTCACACTTGCAGCTTTAGAGTAACGATGTGATAACGGTGTGATACTGCGGCCCCAGACACAAAGGGGTAAGAAGGAACCACCCAGAGTGGGAGGAGTCATTTGATGAATTGTCACACCAAAAAAAAAATTGGACCTGCAATTAAGATCGTTTTCAAGGTGTTTCTTTCAGCGAAAACAGGCGTGCTATTATGTTATAATGAATCAGATTTAGTAAGAACTGCCACTCGGGTCGATCTTTAGGTAAAGCTGTGCTTGCCTAGGTCGGTCTGTGTATGGGTGACCGCCCGACATACCGAGTTTCCTCCGTGCCTCGGAAAGCACGTAAAGCTGTTGGTCCCGGCTGCCATATATAGATCTTTGGCAGTCGCTACAGGTAGTCAGTGACCTGAAATTCTGACATTCCAGTCTTACCAAAGAGTATCGTATTACCTAGTATTAACTGGGTTGTGGAGGTCAGATAGGCAGTCGCTCCATGTAAAATACTGGTATTCAGCTGCATCCGGTTAGACTGGAAGCCGACCCCAACATAGTTGGGAAAAGGCTAGGTAGATGATGATGAATCAGATTTCTAGAACGCCACTTGTATTAATTATATATTGCTTTAGTCATTTTTATCTTAAAGTAATCTAATCTTGTATTCATCATGAAAAGGTCTATTTAAACGATTATGCGGGTAAAGTCACGCGGCTGTGCTGGTCATTAATATAGTCCTGGGACTGTAGCAGCTCTGATTTACCTGTAGTGCGCACGCGACATTCTTAATCGTTCGGTTCATACCGAGACTATGCGTCAGACTTACCCTAAGCGATCAAAATCAGAATGGGACCGCACTGAAAACTTCGAGTGTTGGAGGCTCAGTTTTAACGGGGCTTACGACTCGCAGGCTGTGGGTTCGAACACAGGCAGGAACTCAACTATGCGTAATTTGTTTTCTCGCCATAGCTCTCAAGATTGTGCTGGAAAAGCTTGTTAGGAACCCATCTAGTTCAAGAACCGATGAATCGGGAAAATTTTGTCACCCATCAGCCCGCAATCGTGGATAATGGCATCCTCCCATTCACAGAAAGAAGACTTGTGTCATAACAGTAGCAACTTTATGGAATAATGTTGCAAACCTGAACGAAATAAATATTCAAACGTGTTTCTTGAAAATTCTTCGATTGTCATAAAACTTTTTTAGTTCCATAAATCGGTTTAATGTTATAAATGTAAAGTCCATTTCACGAAAGAAGTCCCGCGGACAATTGTGGAACTAAATTTAACAGATCGGCCATGTTGTCGTTTGTCGATGTTATCAAGGTGCGTTTGTTGTGGTAGATATTTTGTGAGTTTATTATTGGATTAGTGCGTTATAAGGTTTATTTACGATGCCAAAAGTTGTGAAACAACATTATGTCGCGCGACATACAGCGCTGCGTCTGCGGGACTTCTTTCGTGAAATTGACTTTATGGCTAAACACAAAATATATAAATGAATATAAGTAGGTATGCTAGAAATTTTTTTTTAGACGTGTCAACCAGTTAGACTGTATTAAAATATTACCCTAATGAGCACAAAACTATAGGGAACTGGATAATAATATATTATGAATTCCTTTGGCAACATTGTATAACGCGTGGAATCACCCCACAACGGATGCAGGTGACTAGACAAACAACCTGTATAATGAGGTTTTTATTTAAATTTCTGGAATCGGTCTTGTTTACCTAATAGGATAGATAGACCAACGAGGAAGAGACGGTTTTTTTTATTGGCCTATATTGTTCCACTGCTGGGCAAAGGCCTCCTCTCGTCTTCCACTCTTCTCTCCGGCCAATCTCGCACAAAAGCCTCTAAGTTATGTCGCCAGTGCTTTCTAGGCCTCCCTCGGTGACGACGCCGACGCACATTGGGGATAGAGCCAAATTTTTGTTCAAAACCACCTAGAGATCGCAAAAAAAAACCAAATGAGACAATTTTTGGACAGAAATGTTTGTAATTAAATAATAAAGAGACTGACGAAGCCGGATTTCTAATATTCCTTAAATCTAAAACTTCGTAACCCACTAAACCCTAGGTAAAGCGAGTTTTACCCAGTTCTTTAACCGAAAGGGTTAAGGGTTTAGTCACGCATTTCAACTAGCTTTTGTATGGAAGTGCAAATATACGCTTCCGATATACAAATATACGCTTTCGTCGCTGAAAACAAATCAGTCATAATATATATATTTTTTTTTTATATTCAATTCATATGCATTTTTTATAAAAAAAAAAATTGCAACCTAATTTCGCAAATCGGGTCTCGTAAGTGTCTTTGGAATTTAATTTCAAACATTTCTGTGCAAAAATGGTTTAATTTGGTTAATATTTGAGGTCTCTAGGCGGTTTTGTACATTCTGTCCCCAATGTGCGACGCCCGTCCTCTGGCACCCACTGCGTGATGACCCAACCCCAAGAGGCGGATAGAAGACAAAAATGCTAGAACTTTACCCACATCATAATCATCGTCCTGGCCTTATCTCATGTCATTTGGTGTCGGCGCAACACTTTTTTTTCTTTCATTCTCCCCCTGTTATCGTCACGTCACGCTATCATTTATTCCTTCATAAAATTATTCACACACTCCATCCATCTTTTCTTTGGTCTTCCTCTCCCTTTCCATCCTCTTTCTGGCTGCGTTTTGCTGTATGAGCGTAATGTCCTAAGACCTCTCGTGGATATTCAGGTAATTAAGTGAAGAAAAAAAGGGTTAAATACTTCACATATTTTTTACCATAAACTAAAAGCTAGAACTTTCCAATATTTCACATAATTATTTTTGTTCTGATTGCTCTAAATTACAAACTCCAAATAAAAAAGAAGCTTCATTACAACTGCGTTTCCTCGTAATCATTATCTACTAATCACGAAATTACTTGGTTTAACAGGAACCTCGGAAACTCGGAATATTTTGTGATTACTGACTCGGATCATAGATGGCGCCTCTGTCATACACATGCTAAATTACTATCAGGATTGCATTATTAGTTAACAAAAACAAACACGAACGTTGCAAAAACGATCGCTCTTAACAGCACGAGAAGTTTGCATTAACAAATAATTATCGTGATAGGCAATCACGATAATAAGTTATTTGTTAATGCAAACTTCTATCGGTTATCTATATCTATACTTATCCAAATATTATAAAAAGTTAATATTTCTTTGTTAATTTGTAGAGGGTAATCTTCCCCGGGTTGACGGCGATGATGGCGCATTGTTTTCCACGCGCGCAAAGAGTTGTCGGCAAAGTAGACGGGGCCCACTAGGGCCAGTGCCTGCCGGGGTTGCGGCATTTGTTCGACATAGAATCCGCGAACACAAAAGTCTGACGAAGAAGGAACACGAATGGGTTTTAGTCAATAAGGGACTGACACTTCTTTCTGCTCCGCCCAGAGCACGAGGAGTCATTTGATGATTTCCAATAAATTAAAAAGAAAATGTGGTAATCTCCGGGTCAGTCCGGGGGCACATGATCCATTGATTCAGGGTGCAATTAGTTGTGCGCGAAGAGAGGTTTCAGAATATACTGTGATACTAACCAAGAAACGCTGACATGACGTTCCTGGTTGATTGACCAGCAATGGGACAAAACCGTGGTACCAGACTCCGTAGCTGCTACCAAGAAGTTCCTGATAGTAAAACCCAATAACATCTTTCCCGACCCAGAAATTGAACCTAGGATGATGCTCAGTAGTCGCGCTTTCGGCCACAAAACCAACTAGGTCGTCATCACACTTATCTATAAATTGATTATAATGATAGTACCACCATTTTGTAATCCGATGGCGGAACCAGCTGTCTTCAACACCTTCTAAACATGTTTAAACGACTCTCAATTTCTAGTTACTTAGTAACCCTATTATGTCCAGGAAAACCATAATTGTTTGTACAATGAACTAAGCCTGTTAGAAAAAAATATTAAAAAAATTAAAATGTGAGTATAGCTGAACATTTTAGTTTTAATTGGACACAAAGTGGTGTAATTATGCAAGCATGACGGTTGTAACTGATGACAAGGAAGGGTTGAGAATTAAGAGGGAACAGGGCCTGTGAGGTTGGCATTTGTAAAAACTATTGCCGATAACTATTGTTGAAGCTCAAAACGATCATAATTAACAAAAAATTGACGAGATCGACGTTTTTGTCCTCGAATCCTGACCCGATTCTTTTTTTCATATTATTTTTTTTTCTGAAAAGGAGTATGTCTAGGTTTCCATTATTAACAAAACCTTTTCGAATTTGTCTGGTAGTCCTCTAATCACGGCCGTAAAATTGGAGCCAAATTTTTGTTTTCATTTTATTTTCTTTACTAAAATGTTACTGGAAAAAGAAAATAACGGAGACGTGTCTTCAGCAAACCTTTATTTAATGGAATAAAAAAGACTGTTCTAGAGGCATCACTCAGGACTATAAAGAGGGATATATTTGTATGGAGAATCGCAGCCCCTATACCCTCTTAATAATATAAATACTTATTTCGAAGGCTACCTAGCCCGTTCGTCTTGTGCAGCGGACGTGGACTACCCAGGATGCGGCCAATCAATGGAGGTCTGGATCCCTCGGTAATATTGGGTCTAGATAAAAATATGAATGTTTTAGCGAGACATAATTTAAATCGGCCTTCTTAACAACTGGTGCAAATTTATATTTTTTTATAAATCTGTTTCATTATTCTAAACAGATTTTTCTTTTTAATTGTAAATTATTGTGGTGTACGCGCTCGTGGAGACCAACCGTGATTTGTTTGCTGATGAAAGAAGATGATACTGTTAGAATGTTTGTAGTTCTGCGAGAGGACCGAGTAAAAGGATTACTTAATTTAGTGTAAATGGCTTAAACTGTACTAAATGTAATAATAAATAAATTGTTCTACATAACCTTAAACCTTTTGTTTCAAACAAAATATGAGTTGTTGTGTTCCCCGACATAGTTTGACAGCCGTTCGTCTAGTGGACCACCTTATCGTAGGGTGTCGCATTCCGTACCTAGGTTAAACAGAGTAATATCAATTACTTCTTCATCATCATAAAATTCTCGGTAGCACCCTGGCTAGTCTTGATTTATTCTAGTTTTACGATAATAATCTTGCCGGCTGTTATATGACACTTAAAAATAATTGTAAATATTATTACTAAGAATTTACATTATAAATCAAATTCAAAAACAAAATCAAATAAAGAGGAATCTGGTTACCAGCGCCATCTATCACAATTAAGTAGAACTACGCGCTTATTTTATACAGCAAGTAGCAACTTTTAATGTTGTACTTATATTTATTTCGGTACATAAGAATTCATGGTAGGTCGCTATTAGTTTAGTTATTAAATTAAATTAATGATAAAACATAAGATCACGCCTGTTAACCCAGAAAGGTTAGCTAGACTTGTACCTATTAGTAGACCCACATTTCGCCAGTTATGATTATGTCCCATGTAACAGGGGGCGAGCCTATTCGCATCTACCGGGCACAAATCCAGACTCCGTGGCTACTTCTGAAAAATTCTTGATGTAAAAACCAAATAACACTTTGCCCGACCGGAAAATCGAACCTAGGACCTCATGCACAGCAGTCGCATTTGCTACCACTAGATTAACGGGTTTTTTTTTGGGTTGGGAAATCATCAAATGACTCCTCCCGCTCTGGGCAGAGCAGGAGGGAGTGTCACACTTCTACTCACTAAAAACCACCCATGTTCCTTCTTAGCCCTTTGTGTCGAGGCCGCGGTATTTCTTTGGAACAACCCGCAGCCCCGACGGGACTAATATTATGCTATAGTACTGATTGTATTGAACAGTTCACTGAATCACGACGTATTATTTATTAAGAGGTAGGTACTGGTATATAGATCTTTGGCAGTCGTTAAAGGTAGTCAGTGACCTGAAAGTCTGACACCCAGTCTTACCAAAGGGTATCGTATTACCCAGTATTTACTGGCTTGTGGAGGTCCGACTAAGATTGACTGCGGTACTCAGAGATATTTAATGATTACTTAAGCCGTCACTTCTTATTGAGAATTTTTCCATAACTATAAGACATATGAAAATGAATGACTAACTGCCGCACTCAGAGAGCTTAGGCCATCACTTTGTAAAGGTTTTGACAGTTTTGTCATACAAAAGTATGTCAAATCTTTACTAAGTTTCTCTGAGTATCGCAGTTACTGCCGCACTCAGAGAGCTTTAATGATTACTTAGGCCATCCCTTAGTAAAGGTTTTGACAGTTTTGTCAAGTATGTATGTCAAATCTTTACTAAGTGACGGCTTAAGTAATCATTAAATATCTCTGAGTACCGCAGTTAGTGTATTTTCGTTAGCTGATTTGTTTTCATGTAAGTCTCTAATGCGTTTTTCTTATTTATTTTTTATACCATTGTCCTCAGTGTCTTGGTGGTCTGGATGATTACTAAAAGTTTGTCAAACTATTATGTTTTAATAGGACCTCATAATTTATACGTTTTGATAGATCATTATAACAGCATGCATTTTTAACAGCAGTCAAGTAGCCAATTATGGGCTATTAAAATCTAGTCTCAGTTGACTTACCGTTGACATTTAAGAAAACTCATAAATTACTCGAAACAACATGTTATACATACATTCGTAATGTTTTTGTTTTCGTTTAACTCACGAAATGGTTTAAATTCTTTTTTAATAAAGGGTATCCTTACGGTGATCGCTTTGATGTTTGAAATCCAATGGAATGTGTTATGAACTTTCTGTAAAATATTAGGAGTTGTTCATAGAAAATAATGATAAATTGATACGCTATCATACGGTCCTATAATGGCCACTTTAGCAGAAACAAAAAAAAACTGGTTTAACCGGCAAAAAATTACCAGGCTGCTTTAAGAAGCAGCCTGGTGATTTTTTGTCGGTCAAACCGGTTTTTTTTTGTTGTGAATGTCCTATAATGGCCACTTTAGCAGAAACAAAAAAAAACCGGTTTGACCGACAAAAAATTACCAGGCTGCTTTAAGAAGCAGCCTGGTGATTTTTTTTATGGTTGCTGGTATAACCAAAATATGTTTTCAGTTATTTTAAATGTCACCTACTTACAACTTAATAAATACATAGTTTGATGATTTTTGACAACTTTAAAATGTAGTCAGGGATGATGTTACTCAAATATTCAGAAAATTCTATTTTCAGAATTGATCTGCGTCACATTTGGTTTTGGTCGTTAAACGATGAGTCAAAAAATTTGGTCATGGGCTCTCGAAGTATTAAGTTTACACCCATCTCGTTGCAGATACATGAAATACCTGGTAAATCGGGGAGACACACCTCTGCCTCATCCTCAGCCTATAATGTTCCCACTGCAGAGACTGAGACCTCCTCTCTAGGAGAGGGATGGGCTATAATCCACCACACGGGCACAGTGCGGGTTGGTAGATACATATATCATTTGTCTTTGAATTTTTGGTTCTAAGACGTATGATACATTCCTCACTATGTTTTTCTCTGTCTCGCAATGCGTCTGGCTTCTTGTAATGTTATTAACAGTCAGCAGCACCAATATGTTTACACTTAGCAATTTATAGAAGCAATTTTCACCTACTGTAGTGATTTCATTTTCATGTTACGTACGTTTTGGAACCCATAGTATTATCATAAAGTAGGTCATATCTCAAAGTCCCAATCGTTATTTACGCCAAATGCGCGTTAAAACTTTGCCAAGCGTATCCACATTATTGCTCGTGTACCTACTTACGTACATCTATGTTTGAGACAGCAGCGTTGTCTAACCCCTCACATCTCTAAACCGATTAGCCACTGCCTCCGATAATATCGATCGCATAATAAGTTTATATTAGTTGCTCAAATCGCGTGCCAACTGACACTAAATCATCGGTTCCTGCCGCTCTATACTCCGAGTGGTATTACTGATAACCGTATATATCTCTGTCTTCTTCCGTCACTCAAATTTGAAATCAATCGGTCTGTCTGATATCGTTCTGATAGAATTCATTTATTTAATGGTATAATAATTAGCGATCGATTGTGCTTTATTGACGGAGTTTAGGTGATAAGTTGAAAACCTACTATGACATCAACAGGACTACTAAATTGCTATATTATAAACAAGCATCAATACAAAAAAGACTATGTTTTTGAAGTGAAACTTCTTTATAGACGGGCTATTTGGATATTTTGTCACGAAAAGCGTTACGGGCGTGTTAAGCAAAAGCGTTACGGCCGCTTGGGGGAGAGATATCTGAAGAACTCCTAGTTGGAATTGAATATATCGTCTTCGAGGAATCGAGAAAGGCTATAAGGCTATATAACATCACGCTACATCATAAGTGAAAAATGTTGCAAAAATGGGAAAAAATATTACTTTTTTCGACATCTCGTTGAGGGTTGTAGTTCTATATGTATTGATATGGGCTTGCTCCCAATTACAACGGTTGATGGCAATAGGCTTGCTTTACTTTTCGTTTGTGTTTCTGAATACCAGCGAGATTTGTGAAAATCATGATGATCTTGAAAAGAAACATTACGGATAGTGCTGTCACACTCGCACATTATTACAATGTTCAATAATTTTAGTAATTGAGTAAAGTCCATTTCACGAAAGAAGTCCCGCGGACAATTGTGGAACTAAATTTAACAGATCGGCCATGTTGTCGTTTGTCGATGTTATCAAGGTGCGTTTGTTGTGGTAGATGTTTTGTGAGTTTATTATTGGATTAGTGCGTTATAAGGTTTATTTACGATGCCAAAAGTTGTGAAACAACATTATGTCGCGCGACATACAGCGCTGCGTCTGCGGGACTTCTTTCGTGAAATGGACTATAGGTTTCACAGTAATCTGGGGACACTAAAAATTTCGAAATCATTTATTTGCCCCTGTCAAATAAAATAGTATCCCCACTAATAGTATAAATACGAAAATAAGTCCTTGATACCTTTTCAGGCCTAAACCACTGAACCGCTGATCCTGAAATTTTGCAAATAGGTACCTACGTCGCGCGCGTCGTCAGGTGTACAGAAACGGCAAACAACAATGACATTCTTATGACATCAATGACGCCACGTGTCTTTCGAATCATGATTGAATTTTATTATATTATTTTAGAAACTTTAAACTGTCACTTTATTGTTAGCATTTCCCGCGGATGAATGTCACGAGGTTCAAGGGGTCTAAAATGGTCACTATAGCAAATGATAACAGGATGAACATGAATTTCGTTAAAATTCGTAAAATGTGGACCATTTATAGTTGTATGAATGGTCCACATTTTACGAATTTTAACGCAATTCATAATATGATCTGCGAAAGAGGCCAGTTTAGACCCCCAGTTCGTCAGAAATAAAATATTTGTCTACATACAATAATAACCCGATAAAAGTAATAAAAATGTAGTTTGGGGGCAACACTGAAAGAAATTGCTGCAGTCTGCATTCAGTCCGGGATCTTCTTCGTAGATAACATTTAATGAAATTCAGTATGATTGAGTAAGACACGCGGGCTTAGTGCCCGACAAACAATTTGTTAAATTAAGTTCGTTTTGGCGAACGGTGGTGGCGGCGCGGCGGCGCGCGTAAACTCCGGAAAACGAACTAGGCCCGTCACGGCCCGTGTGTGCGTGATTTATTTTTACGGTAACCCTACCTACTAGGAATAATGATTGTATTGCTCGCCAGAAAGTCACACTAACTGTGTGTCTCATTGTTCGAATGGTTCTGTCTCTTTTTGCTCGATGGTTGAGATGAATCAAACTTGTATTATGCTTGCGTGTCTTCGGCCAATATCGAGGCTGTTAGATAGTACCCACTATAAAAACATAACTTTTATTATAATTGCTTTAGCAATATATCATTCTTCTCAACAAATAATCATTAATCGTGACAATCATTCACCCATAAAAGCAGCATCTCACGATCAACAACAATGGCACAAAAACTCAGACGCTTTTCTTCAAGGAAAGTAATATCTCAGCAGTTTCTTGATTGCCACAACACAATGCCAAATAGTAATACAATCGACGAACCGATCGATCGATCGTTTGGGGGGTATGAGGGACAGGGTGTAAAGTTCCTCATCCCCCATATAAAAGGGAGAATCTTTCGACCAGACCGGTGTTGTGTCTGGTGGGCTAACTGCCCGACATAATTTTGTAAGTCGGGATTTTCTATATAAGCTAATGTCGCGGATAAAGTTGATAGCGCGATGTAGGATTAGCAAATTAGTTCGCATGTGTTGCGAATTGCGATAGATGTCGCTGTCGCCACACTTGCATAAAATTTTCGCACGCAATTTATGTGTGATAGTATTTTTCGGTTAAGAATTTCTATCCAATTTATATCTAAACTAGCTGACCCATGCAACTTCGTCTGCGTCACATAATATAGCTTATAACAAATAATGTCAACATAAATTGAGTTAAATCGTAACAAACAAAAAATCGAATCTTTCCCCTTTATAATATTAGTTTAGATTATAATTAAAGTATGAATTACTATAGGTATCTCATACTGTTAAACATACAGTAACACCTTGTACCTTGTAAGCAGTATATATTTTGAATTTGCATTTCTCCGGAGTCCCCGGAGGCCAGAATCCCTACTAACCACCGCACCGGACCGAATGACTGCCGCACGCGTAATTATTTAGTCGCGCGGATATTTTTACATTGCGATATCTTCTAAGATATTTGTTTAAACTGTATAGAATAAAGGGCACAAATATTCTATACTAAATTTCTGTGCTAATAAACACATCTATTTAGATATAGATTAATACCATATGGGTTAAATAAGCTTCGCAAAATATCATTATTTTTAACCTAACATTTTAATAGTAAAAAGTGGTTACAGTGAGTCAATCTTAAAAGATAGACATATGCTGTCGCGGACTTTTTTTTAGAACTTTTAAAGAGGAACAATTCCTTCATACATAATATTTGCGTAACTTAAACCGTTTTCGCAGCGCACGCAACGGAAGCTCTCAAAAAGGAATATCTTTTCCCGTTTTTGCAACATTTTTCATTTATGCTCCACTCCTATTGATCGTAGCGTGATGTTATATAGCCTAAAGCCTTCCTCGATAAATGGACTATCTAACACTAAAAGAATTTTTCAATTCCAACCAGTCGTTCCAGAGTTTACCCCGTTCAAACAAACAAACAAACAAACTCTTCAGCTTTATAATATTATAGTATAGATAAAAAATAAGTTTAAAAAACTAAAACCCGACTACGAATAAAATCGCAGACTAATAAAACCGCGGTCTTAAAAGTAGAAAACAAGAAAATAATTCTTGTCTGATATTCTTATCTATCATATAATATACGTAAAATTAATATAGAGGACAGCCGTTACCGTAGTCGCATGCCACTGATACCTGATGCTACTTCATGGCTTTCTCATTGATACAGAAGTCAGCTGCTAGTTACCATTAGCAAGGTGGCATGCGACTACGACTGTCCTCTTTCTTTTTTTAATAAATTATTAATATATTCAATTTGTTTGGGAAGTACTTTGGACTACCCATACAAAATATCGTACCGGCTGAGTAGTTGAGTATTCATTTTATAAAGAGTACGATTTCAATCGATCTTGAATTAATTAATATTGATTACATTTAAGGTAAGCATACCCAACCCAAAAGCCTTATAAAGGAACTAATTTTTTTTGACATTATTAATACCAAACAAAAACGCCATTATTTTTCTTGACATCTAAACCGTTAGGCGGCAAAAACGGCAGACGATTTATGTGCCATCAGGGAAAATACCAGGACGAGGCTGGCACAGGAACGTGATGAATTCAAGCTGTGGATGATGTTCTAAGCTGATGAAAAGCAGTTCAGCACTTCTTGAAAATTGAAGTAATTGCCGCCATTTTTGATTCGTGCACTGAGTACTATCTGTGAACTGTCAATTTTACATTTTTTTTCGCACAACTGCTACTTTGCAATGTTAGCAGTCTAGGTTATAATAATTGATTGACTGCTTTTGCTGACCAACTTCAAATTATATTATTTTAGGAAAGTCTCAAATCTTCTTCATATCGTGTGGGCAGTAAGGTCTAACTTTCCTACACATCCTAGTGTCATAGTTTCTAAACCGCCTAAAGGGGCTGCGGACGGTGAGTGATGGGCTAGCTCGCCGTCTGTCCGTCTTATGACGACGACAGGCCGTGTCGACGGCGCGTTCGTGTTCCACGCGCGCCTCTAAGAGATGTCAGCAACATGGAAGGGGCAAGGGCCGACGCCCGTCGGGGCTGCTAGTTGTTCGCAAGAGATACCGCGGCCTCGACATGAAGGGCTAAGAAGGAACATGGGTGGTTTTTAGTCAGTAGAAGTCTGACACTCCCTTTCGCTCTGCCCAAGAGCGGGAGGGGTTATTTGATGATTTTCCAACCCCAAAAAAAGAAAAAAAAGGGCCTCGGACATGGTTTGATAACCGCCATTCGGCGGCCGGGACTTGCTTCGGAAGGTACGTAAGCCGGTGGGCTTATACGTTCCTTGTGAAGCACGAAATCATCTTTTTATCAGACAATCAGGTGATACAACCCTGCAATGCCCTATAATGGAACCAACTATACAAAGCACATACAAAGTATGCAAGAAGAAGAAGGAAAGTAATGAAGTCAGTTGAAAAAGCGAAATACTTGGCCTTGTTTTTATGTAGTATATTCTGCTTTTTTCGTAACGTGTGTAGTTATAGTTACAACTTTTTTAATAATATGTATTGGTTTGTTGTTGTTGTTAAAATATATTATCATGTTTATTTTACCTATGGGCATTAGATGCCTAAAAATTAAATGATAATTATAATTTGAAAAATTCACAGCTGTCCCGTCTAATTTATTTAAGTATTCTACCTTCTGTAGAGAAGGCTAACTAAGCAACATAACATAATATGGATGTTTCCAGGAAATTGAAAAATTCTCAACCGAATTCCGTTGCCCATATATTTGTAGGTATGCGTTAATTTCCACCCATTAATCACTGAGGAATAAAAGGTTAATTGACTCGTTAATGATTGAACTTGTCACAATTCTTCATATCAGGTTGCACTACTGCCCTCCCCCCTTCGTATCTTTGAGATCCCCTCATCTTGCTGTACGCCAACAAGACGAGTCTTGGTAACGTGGAATGCAGAGAAAAAGAAACCTAACTTGCGTTAGTAGTTATTAAGAAATTGTATTGTTAAAAATATTTTTCGTGTAGTAAACTGTGCAAGGGTCACATTGACAAAAAAAAGTTTAAAACGATATTTAAAAGATATAATTATATCATTTATTTTTTGTGTAAGTAAATAATGATTAAGGTGTCTGATGTGATGACGAGTAACAGAAAAGTATGGAAGATGAAGACATGCTGCGGCGCAAATTAATTATGTTAGGAGCAAAAGATTGATTATATTTCATATATAATTTGAATTATATGTCATTTTATTTTATGTAAATGAAGATTTTGTCAGTCCTGGGATGAAAAGAAAAATCCGTAATATCCTATTAAATTAAATCGTAGTTCAGGAAATAATCTTATGACTGACCTGTCCCGAAATGTAAGTACTTAATTGTACAATTTTGTCATTTCCATAAAAGTAGTAGCAACTAAATAAAAACAAACATCACTTACAGAGTAATCGCGATAAATGTTTAGTAATAACGATAAGTGGACACTATTAATGATAATTATAATGATTGTTCAATCAATGAGCTAATTATTAGCAGTTTATGACCAAGCACTGGGATCATGTTGAACATTAGGAAAAAGATCGCGTTTATCATGATTGACGCCGTTGCTGTCAATCATGGTGAAACGCGATCTTTTTGTACAACTTAATAATAAGGAGAATACGAGGTTCTCGTTAGGCAGCTGGATCAGGGGCTTGATTCAAAAAGTGGTACTTGTGGACACGGCTTATATTGTTACGAGGTTCCTCTGTCTGGACCCCTGAAGCCGATAGCTTGAACCCTGTTCCCGATACCGGTAAGCTAAATTTTTTTTTTAAGTTTTTCTTTTTCCTATGTTTTTTTGTAAAAAGTATTATTTATAGAATTTGAAGAGAGGAGAATGCTAATATAAATGTCACTGCTACATGAAGACGTAGATTTCTTAACAAATAAGTATAAATCAGTAATAAATATCGGAGAAGCGGTGGACCATTGGTGGTGGCCCCGACTTATGAACTGTAAGTCGTGGGTCAAAGTAATGCGTACTTTGTGGAAATTATTTCATCACCGCTGCTCTCAAAACAGTGAAGGAAAACATCGTGAGGAAACCGGCATGTCTTAGAACCAAAAAAATCGAAGACCCTTATAGCTAGGCTAGGAAAGGCATGGGCCTTTCCTAGAGAGGAGGCCTGAGTCCCTGCAGTGGGAACATTAGGCAAACGACTTGATACAGAGCTGCAATTTGAAAACTACAAAAAAAAGAAACTTCGCGAGCTATTTTAGCGCATTCGCCTTAATAAATGAATTATTAATGTACCTCAATGAGAGCGCAGGAAACCTTGACATTGAAAATGATCGCACAAAAAGTAAGTAAACAGAATAGACAGTCAAACTGGATATAAATGATGAGTGAAATCAACAACACGATTACATAACTATAATATTTATTATCAAATAAATAAATTCATAAAAACACTCTGCAATAATTCAATAGATAAACAAAAAAAATACATAATATACGAAAACCTATCGAAAGGAGACACCATTGGTAACTTTGTCCAAAAAGACGGGTATTGCGGAGAATCGCTTGCAAGACTGCTTCCTTTTTCTCTTATCTTCTGGTAGAAAGTTCCAGATGATCAAGTCTTCGTCCGCTGTCGCCGTTGCTAGAAATCACAGAATATTTAACGTAAACTAAAGATGGTCTGAACGATGACAACGAGAATAAAATACTGCGATAAAAACCTTAAGTTATTCGCACTTAAATTATACGACACTAATTACCATTAGGAGTAACTATTTATTCATGTCACAGTTTTGCAAATTCAAATAAGACACATGATTAAGCCAAAGGCCGATTAAAATATTTATTCATAAATTATCTGATAACATAAACAAATTACCAAGTTTAGTCCCGTCCGGACTGAACACCATTGTCCGCACGCGGTCCAGTCCTGATCGGCCCTCTCCCCATTGGTCCACAACGGTGTCCGGGTCACTCATCACCACCAGTTGAGAAGATGTCTTCGGGGTCGTTGACTCCCTGTCTATTAAAAAATGAGTAAACTTTCACGCTTCAAAGTAACGATCTAAGAAATGATGTAAATAGATAATAATTTTCCTGATTGAAAATCGTTGCAGCCGACACTAACAGGGACACATCTGAAAAATGGAATTGGGAAAATGAATCTTACTAGATTGATTTTTGCCTGCCTTTTCTTCTTTTTCTTCATTTTTTCCCGCATTTTTCTGTTTTTGCTTGTGTCGAATTCCTTCAATAAGGATCCAAAAAAAAAAATGTTATATCGAGAGTTTTTAACTTTTGCAAGTGAGACCTAGATTGTATTTACACATACAAGCTTTATAAGCATTTCCAAAAGCAAAATCTATTATAACGACCGACGTCATTTTACCTGTATTCCATAGGCTGAGTACCAGCTCGCCGGTCCTCCTGCTGAACAGCATCGCGTCGAGGCTGTAGTGGTACCGCCCAAGGTTCTGCTTGCGCACCTTGCCGGTTGGTGCGTCCCAGAGTGCCACGCGTGCGTGCATGTTCGATGTTACAGCACCAATGCCGAGGAGGGCACTGCGCCATGGGTGCCACGTTAGAGCCTACAATGACACACAACCACGCAGTTTGATCAAGAACCGAATGGAATATTCGTTTATTTGTAAAGAATGAAGGTATTTACAAAAAGGTGGTTTAAAATCATATTTATTAAATCCTTGTACATTCTACCATTTTGGCAGCTGAGCCGATGAACAAATCAGCTCGGCTCTCAGCGCTCAGCTTCAAAATCTCATACGACCATGAATTCATAATTCACATGCTTGAAAATATTGAAATTGCAGTGCCAATAGCAATCAGTTCTCTGATACATTTCATCCTTGCGATCAACCGGACAGACCTTTTTTTTTTTTTTGGGGGGTGGGAAATCATTAAATAACCCCTCCCGCTCTTGGGCAGAGCGAAAGGGAGTGTCAGACTTCTACTGACTAAAAACCACCCATGTTCCTTCTTAGCCCTTTATGTCGGGGCCGCGGTATCTCTTGCGAACAACCCACAGCCCCGACGGGACCCGCAGCCCCGACGGGGACCGGACAGACCTGCGTGCAAGCAGCCACATAGTGCGAACATACCAAACGAAGAAATGTCAACTCTTCATACACAAATCAGCCCAGTGAGTGAATCCGATTTCCATAAGAATAGTCTAAAAAATCTAATTTGCCAAAGGTGCTTTAATGTTCGAGCTCGCTTCGCTCGCTCTCGCATGTTAGATTCTTTGATGAAGTGATACCTTAATAGTCCAATCCGATTTCAGGCTAGAAAACAGCTGGAGATTGGGCCAGGTGAAGACCCATACATCGTCATCATTGACGGCACTTGCCGCGACGTACCGCGCGTCCGGAGACACCCTGACTATGAGGATTGCGTTCCGTTTGGCCTGACGCCAGCTGATTGGTGACGCGTTACGACTGAAAGTGCTCAACATTCCTCGGGAACAGCCTCTGGTGAAGAATATAAAGACATTTGAAAAAATACTTAGTAAGCAAAAATCCGTGATGGCCTAAGGTTACATACGATTATGTTATTTTCTAAATTATATTTCCAATGCGTAAAATATTCTGAAAGATTCATGATACACAACTAGCTTTTGCCAAAATGTTCTATTAGACAATATGTTTAAAAAACCTTGTCTTGTTCATGGTCTACATGTGTCAACTTTCATCTTAATCCGTTTGGGCGTTTAAAGGCCACAGACAGACAGAGTTTCTCTTGCATTTTTAATATTAAGTAAGTATACATATTACGTGATAAACGAGTTCCCAGTGGGACTCCAGTCCATGGCAGTGATGGCGCAGAATTCCTCAGTGTTGGCCTTCTCATGGCACGGGCAGCTGTTCTTCTCGATACACTTGCTCCGCGCATTGTCATGAACCTCTACCCTTTTGAGTTTAGTGCCTACCTGTGTGAAAAGGAGCAAATTCAACGAAATATTTTGATATTAAGCTGAGAAACTGGGCAATCCTTCAATATAAATACACAATCGTAAAGTTTTTATTTTAGTTTTGCTTTTAACTCGAATTTTTGGTGGTAAATGACTGTGACACAGTTTTGATACTAAAGCATTTGTTATCGAACATCTAATTGTAGTAAATTGAGCTGTTCCTTTCCCATACAAAGGTCACATAGCACGATCATCATACCCCATACACCTTGCCTTATCTCAATTTATTTGGGTTCGGCGCAGCATGTCTCCTTCTTTCATAATTCTCTATTATTATCATCTCAGATGATAATAATACTATATTTGTATTTTAAATTCTCATTTTATCTCTATATGGCATTACGGCATTCTGATAATATTATTACATCGAAATACACACATCAACACTGTCTAGGGATATTTTGGATTTACTCAATTTACTTAAAATGTATTAAAAATAGCATACAACATGTATATATTTTTATAAAGCCCATTTATCAGACTACACTCCAGAATAAAAGAAAACAATGTTTTTTTGCGTAAACAAATTTTTATTCAAATAAAGAAAAAACATGAAATAATGGTAAAACTAACAACGAATGTGTTTCTCAAGAAAAATTTACAAATAAGGAAAAAATAATTTGTTTTTAACAGTTCTGTGAAAAATCAGTTGTCAGTAAAACCACCCATGACGTTAATAACGGTCCTGCAACGGTTTTTCATGCTTTGGATTAAGTTACCCAAGTCTTGCTGCGGTATATTATCCCAGGTCCGACTAAGATGCAAAAAAAGTTGCTCTTCCGTCGCAACGTTTGCAGGGAAATTCCTCAAAGCCCTTCTTTGGAGCATGTCCCACGCGTGTTCTATGGGGTTTAGGTCAGGCGATTGAGCGGGCCAGCCTAAGACCGAAACGTCGTGCTCCTGCAACCAGCTCGTCACCACTCTCGCTGTGTGCGGACGGGCGTTATCGTGCATGAGCGTGAATTCTTGGCCCATTTGTAGTCGATGGGGGTAGATTATTGGTACTAGCACCTCGTTACGGTATTTTTCAGCCATCATGGTGTTTCTGATCCAAACGAGGTCTGTTCTTCCACCAACACGAATTCCCGCCCAAACTATATTTGTCCCGCCGTGGTATGAATGGACTTCCTGAGGATGTTGCAGACGGCTCTCACGACCAGGAACTCGCCAAACACGCACTCTACGTGTATCGGGATGGAAACCGAACCGGGACTCATCGGTAAACAGCACTACAGACCACTGGTTTTCTTCCCAGAGCAAATGTTCACGAGCCCACTCTAGTCGTCGTCCACGATTTCCTCGGCGTAGTGCTGGAGTACGAAGCGGTCTGCGAGCATGAAGGTTAGCTTCATGCAGCCTTCTCCTCACAGTTTGGTCACTCACAAGCAACTGGTGCTCTGACTGGAGCCTCTGAACCAACTGCATGGCCGTAACATTTGGTTGTCTTCTCGCGGCAACTTGCACAAATCGGTCTTGTCGTTGAGTGCTTATGCGCTTCCCGCCTGGGTGTCTTTCAGGCACTTCACCAGTAGCACGATAACGTGACCATAACCTTGATATCACGTTTTGTCTTGTTCCAAACTCCTCAGCAATACTCCGTTGAGTAGCCCCAGCTTGGAGCATGCCTACTGCCCTTAACATTTCTTCTCTAGTTAAATGGCGCCGCTGCATGATGCACACAATAACATTAATTCGGAATTAACCGATAACTTGTTATAAAACTTAAATTGGACACAAAAAAATAGCCACAAACTACTGTAGGTAAATGAAACCTTCGGACTTCGCTACCATTTTGCCGCGTAAATCTTTTGTATTTAATGTATTTTTTCAAATTCAAATTTAGAATCGTTCAAAAAGGCTTACAAAATAAACTTTCTTCAAAAGAATTTAAAAGTGGCCAGTATTTTTTGAGTTTAAGAACTTTATACAAAATATCCCTAGACGGGAGAACAGATAAGAGGAAGTTTGGAAATGTTGCCGGTGAGAGAAAAGTTGTGTGTGTTATGTGGACATCGGCTGTCGTGGTATGGGCATGTGATGCAGAGGAATGAGGAAAATGTCGTGAGGAAGGGTTTGTATTGTCATACCGACGGAGGTCGTGTGTGTGATGATAATCTATTAAAAATATCTTCTGTAAAATCAAAATTATTGCAAAATTCATCATCATCAGCCTATAATGTTCCCACTGCAGGGATTGAGGCCTCCTGTCTAGGAGAGGCATGTGCTATAATCCACAACGCGTGCCCAGTGCGGGTTGGTAGATGTCACATGTCTTCGAACTTTTTGGTTCTAAGACATGCCGGTTTCATCACGATGTTTTCCTTCACCGTTTTGAAGATTGCAAAATTATAATATGAAAATTCAAATGCTAACAATAAGCAGCTTCCCTTGAGGGTCAAACTTGCAGCAGTGTATCTCAAAATCCGTGAATCCCTGGCTGATGAGGCTCTGCGATCTCCAGGACCACTTGTGGTAGTTCCTGCCCAACGCTGCTACCAGGATGTTGTCGTTCGACCAGTCGAGTAACTCAGGAACTAAGGAAAGAAACAGGAAGAGGTTATTAACTAGTAAACAGTGGCACATTTTATATTTAGTTAGAGCATTGTGATTGTTTGAGACTTTTGGACTCACGGAGTTCTTAGAACGTTTCAGAATTTTTGATAAAAATGCATTAGTGTAACTTTAATATTAAAGGTCGAAAGAAAACCTAACCTACCCTTTTTTGCAGATGGGAAATCATCAAATGATCATCAAAGAAAAGGGGAGAGTCCGACTTGAACTGACTAAAGCCCATGCATGTTCCTTGTTAGCCCTTTGTGTTCTAGGGCTGCGGTATCTCTTTCGAACAATGCCGCAGCCCCGGCAGCCCCTTCCATTTTGCTGATATCTCTATGATGTGCGCGTGGAACACAAACGCGACGAACCTAATCTACACTACGTTGGCAAAGCAGCTCCTTGTTGAATTCATAAACGAAAACGTATAGATGTCAACCCACGTTGTTAGTGATAATAGTAGATACTACCTAGGTAGTTAAAAACTGTAAAAATTTCAACCAGTATTTAATACTGACCACTTAAAAGATAAACCAAAGATTATGTAATTACCAATAACAACTTTGTATTCCGAATTTGAATAACGATAATCATTGGCGATTAAATCATTAGCGAGCGGAATGATAGCAGTTTGACCTTATTCATTGTTTTTTCAGGCCTCCCGGTCCAACAACATGAAACGTACAAAAAGCTGGTAACCAGAGATCATCGTTTTTTTCTCGCAATTATAATGCTGGTCTTATGGAGAGAATTATTCAGTTCACACCTTTCTGGTACAGTAGGCAGCAATATTGATACACTCACTGCCGCACTCAGAGAACTTGAATGATTACTTAGGCCATTACTTAATAAAGATTTTGACAGTTTAGTCATACAAAAGTATGTCAAATCTTTACTAACTGACGGTTTAAGTGATCATTAAATATCTCTGAGTACCGCAGTTAGCAACGTTTATAAGTAATTTTCGCCTATTCAAGTCAAATCAAAAACATTAATTTCTAGTAGGCCAGTTACATGCACTTTTGGATGGTTGTCGAACAAATCCAAAATAAAAGCAGTCGTGTAAGAAGCTACAGTCTCAGTCACAAGGCATAACAACTGTGAGTGTACTGAAGTTGCCCATTGCCTAGCGTAGATCTCTATTTATACTGTGCTATGAAGAAGAACGGGCAAGAAACTGCAAGGACACTCTTTTAAATCAGAATATTGTTACAAAAACTTGGTTACATCATTCATGTTGAGATGGTATATTATGATTCATTTTCATGTTATGTAACAAAATCAATATTTTAGAACCCATATTTTCATAACGCAGATCATTAACTCAGAATTGCAATCGTTATTTCACGAGAAATTCTCGTTGGAACTTTTCCAAGTAGGTACATACATACACACATCAAAAGTGTCTAGGGATCAACATATATTTTTGCAATAACTTTTCTTCTGATTGATATTAATTAAAATTTTCTTTAATGAGCATGCATGGGATATGCTACAGAGAAGAGCTCTGCCGAATATGGAGACTAAGAAGACCTTTTTTTGTTGTTGCAACGAACATGGGCGGCCATTCCACAGCGTGATTTGGATGAACTCATTTTGAGTATGCCAAACCGATGTTCTTGTGTTGTTAGTGTTCGCGGTAGAAACACGGATTATTAATTGTTTAAGTTACCCAATAAAATTTTAAAGAAAACTGTTATTTCAGTCTTTTTTTCGAACTTTAATGTTAGTGGTTCAAATGTCAAAAATCCCTTTATTAGGAAAATGGCAAATTTCTTTATTAATGCAAAGGTGACTTGGTTTATCGTTACTGTGACAAACGAAAACACTTTATTTGACGAATCCTTAAAGAAAATTTTAATTAATATCAATCAGGAGAAAAGTTATTGCAAAAATATATGTTGATCCCTAGACACTTTTGATGTGTGTATTATTGCACGTGACGGAACAAGCTGTATTTAATGAATGGAAAACATACATGCAGCGTAGCTATAAGTGGGCAGATCCAGGATGCTGTCGGCGGAAGACAGGTAGCTTCTCTTCCTAGGGACACAGGGCCACAGCTGCACAGGATCCTCGTCTCCATTCTGTGATGGTTCAGACTTCACCGGCTCCAAGCCGAAAGCCTCGTCTAAGTAGCTCGCGTATCTTTTCTGTTGTAGGTATTTTGTATACTGTAGGAAGCAAAACATACAGATAAATATATACAAGTACAAAGAGGTCAATAATTAGTGAGTGGTAGAGTGAAGGGAATAGGTTATTCTTAAGTGCCTTTCTACTGAATCTTAATGGATGTGTGCCCTATAATAGGATAAAGGTCCTTCATTGTCGTGGATTAACACAGCAAAAAGCTGTTGAGAAGTGATGGTGAGCTTTTTCGTTAGCCTAATTGTTTGTCCCACTGCTGGGCACAGGTCTCCTACCAAACCTCTCTGTGCGGTGCAATATCTGGCCATATTCGCCCTGCAAACAATGTCACATCGTCACATGACACTCCCTTCCAGGAGTGTCAGACTCGTTAGCCAGAGTGGGAGGATTTGATGATTTCCCAAAGTTCAAAAACAATTTTTTTTTTTATTAAGTACTTACCGAACTAAGGGTAATTTCCCACAATTTGAATAAACTGCAAAATTACTTTATTTTTAAAAAATATTGAGGTACGTTGTTAATCTAAACAAAGGATTTTTATTAAACAAATTATGTGAAATATTTATTTGATTTTTTATCGCAAACACTTACTTTACTTAACTTGATGAGTGTAATTTTGTATAAGATAATATTTTTCTAAGTAATATTTTTATAATTTATTATTTATTATTAATTTATAATTTCACACAGACGAAGGTGGCGGGCAACAGCTAGTAAATCATAATTTAAGCCAAAAGGCATCTACTTCTGGACATGGGGCTCCCCAAACCACAATTAAAGCGTCAGACCCGTGCTTCTCACATACAGCGGTCTTCCCTAAATAATTGGTTAAAAAAGTAGTGTTACAGTTTAACTTTCTAGACTAAAACAGTAAGGTGCTAATGGTTTCCGTTCCATTTAACCTACAAAAAGCACTGTGCATATTTGCATTGTTTTCTTACGACAAATATATCAAAGAATGTTTGTACGTCATGTTTGTTTAATAATATAATGTAATGTTGAAACTAAAAAGAAATTGGAACATTCCACTGTAAAATTTATTTTTATTTAATTAAAACTACCATTTTTCAAAAGTGGCACACTCTCTGCTTCAATTGACTAATTTGGACTCCGCATAATGTCATAACGACGACAGTTTTACTTAGTCATTATTTTTTTTAAACTCTCTAAGCATCTTCTGAAAATTATACTATATCATACATCATGATGTCAAAATACAGAAAAAAATATGAATTCTGATCCTCAAGATTGTCTTCCGGAGTATTTCCATACAATTTGAGTTAGCAGGACTCACCCACACGTCATCAGCACTTTTCTCCCTGGCGGCCCACTTCATCTTCCTGCACAATTCCGGAAACTGCTCCCGTGGAGCTATGAACCTATCCACCCGGGGTCGCTGTCCATTCAGCTGTAAACAAAAAGTTTTTATACCAAACACCACAAGAGCGCTACTGCGAAACATAACTAGTATTCTAGTAACATTACTCGAAATACTCAGAATTGTAGTAAAACATACAAGGAATAGATAATGCGCTTTCCGCGGACGATCGCCCGTTTTCTGGGAATGTGCGCACTGGCTTAGCGAACTTCTCAGAAAATGACCACTGGAGTGCGCAACGTTGGCTAAACCGAGGTACGCTATTCCATCATTATTTATGAATTTCTGTTTTGTGTGTAAACGATTAGGTCAAGATCGAAGCTGTATGGATATGGGGGTTCAGTACCTAGATTATATTTTATAATTTGCAAAAAAAAAAAAAAAACTGTCAAAATATGAAGATTTTTTTTTTTTTCTTTAAGCGGCAATCTATTATACCTATAGATATGCGCAGAATATATATTTTTTTTATTTTAAATGGTGAGATATTATTATGTTTTAATTATGCAAATGAGACTACTTGCTCAACTAGAACCGTGACACCGAGTCAGACAACGTAAAAATAAAGTAAGTAAAAAAAAACTTAACCGTTCTATGCCCCAGATTTTTACTCATTAACTAACAAACCACGTATTTAACAACAAAATTGTAAATATTCGACAACTTAAATTCAGGTGTTGCACATTTGTCATAACTAATTTAAAACAAAAATAACTTTCTTTGTTGACTGTGTTGATTTTAAAACATTTTAGGAGCCTTTTTGGCCTCGCACAGGTCTTTTTTTTATTATTTAGTTTTAGATTCTTTTTTTATTATTTTTGTAGTTCCTGTGCTTGTCCCAAAAAAATATTTTTTCTTTCTTTTTTTCTTTCTTTCTTTCTTTCTTTAGCATTTTATAAATTTTGAAGGAAAAGTACTGGACTGAGTTTTTTTTATTTTACCCGAAATAGTAGGCTACCCAGTAACCAATGCCAATCACCCAAGAAGCAGTTTTATGTGGCCGCTACTGTCTAACTCTTTCTAATGGAAATAACTAACCTTCCTACTGAAAGGCACGACTGTCAACACAAAGCTAAAAGCGTACACATAAACCTGGAAAGTTAGTATTATTTTCCTATGAAAAACAAATTATGTAGCTTTTGGTACACTTCAACAAGGATTATTAGACACAAGGTCTAGGAATCGTAATTTCTATTTTGGTCTTATGAAAAGCTATGTAGAAACACAAAACGAATGAGCAGAAAATATCCATGTTACAAATAATATATCATCGCATCAAACCACATTTTGTTTGATATTCGTTTTATTTAGGCAGCATTTCAAGCTACCACTATTAGTATATTTTTTTTTAATATTTTCAACTTTTTCTTTAAAGTTTTAGGGACAAGTTTGATTAGGAAAATTTGACAGTATACGGCAAAGAAAATCACGTGCAAATGATATCTTCATCTTAATTCAATCTTTTTCGTTTATATACAGTATAGCCGAGTTTCCTTAAAATTTGCCTGAAATTGCGTTTCCATTTCTAAAGTTTTATGTAATTCAAACAAAAACAAATAAAAACTAGTTGTAAAGGTTAGAACACAACACCTCTCATAATAAAATACACTTTTTCACACATCTTTAGAATTTATTTTAAAAGAAGTATATTACATCCAGCGATGATCATTATTACTGAGAAATCAACGTAAATTAAGGCATGCAACGAAACTTTGAAAAATTTATTATATAACAGGAATTGTGCTGTTTTTTTTTTGTCTTGGCCAATATTGTCCCACTGCTGGACAAAGGCCTAAATTGTGCTATATCATAACAAAACCAAACCGAATTTATACCAACTCGAAAGAATTACAACGACAATGTTTTGATAGAAACCTGTGTGTCGTCAATTAAGTGTTTGAGTACTTACATTTCCAAAAACAAAAGACAACTTTAAACAAATCTGATGATGTTCGATGTGAAGGTTAGAAAGTAGGTGTCTGATGAGATGATGATCAGTAATAGAGAAGAATGGAAGAAGAAGGAATGGAGCGCTGACCCCAAATAAATTGGGATTAGGGCAGGAGAATCATGACGATGATGATTCGAAAGTTTCGAGTTACATGTTTCCTAATAAATATTATTTTTTAAAATGACAATACACCTTATACCAGAGGTGAACAGGGATTGCCCCGTAAGGATCTCTAAGGTCTTAAATTTATACTTTTTCACACAACACTAATGCCAATCATTTACCGCAGACCTATTAGGGTACACCTAATAGGGCCAGTTTATTACATACAATGGGCACCGATTAAATGCTCGTCTCATTTATATCCATGTGGGTTTTGTAGTGAAAATATTTAACATATTAATACCCCGTGAAGGCGCAAAAAGAAAGCTTTCGAAGAAAAATAGAAAAAATCTTCAGAAAGGAATTCGTAGGAACTAATGATCCATGTTTTGTTATTAGGTTTAATTAGGATTTATTAGCACCTTTTTTTATTGTTTTTTTATGGCTTCTAAATAGAACTCAAAGGTTTTCTTTGTTTCTTTTTTAATTCGACATCTCAATTCGCTACTATGGGAAAATAAAATTATGGAACGTTTGGTTTTTAGGAATATATGAATTTGCTTGTTATTAGTTAGTTGTAGATTAAAAGAACTTTCAAATTGTTTTTAGTGTCTTTACATAATATTGAATCGACTAAAGGATGTTTTTGACATTAAATAAACTAGTTAGTTTGAAAAATAATGCATTAAAATGTATGTTAATTGCTTTGGGTGTACAAATGTATGCATAATGTGTACTTACATTTCACGCAACCCCAAAAATCAAATTAGCATCAGGAAAATAAGTACGCATTTTTTTGTTCGTGTCGATTGCTCGCGAAAGAGAACATACTTGTTTAAAAGATATCACGTAGAATGATAGTTACCCGGTTAGAGTTTCTCCAAATTATATTAATGTTATATGCAAACCCTAACTATTTCACGACTACACCAATCATGTTTGAAAAAATGTGTTTACTTACAGATTTTTTACCAAAAGTTGATCTGTTCATCATAATTTTCTGTCTTTTAAAGAACACTTTACACTTTATTGTTTTGTTTTAACAACTAAATGACTGTTTTTACAGACATTTGTACGTTTAGAATAAATATTTTGTGATAACTGCAAAATCAATCAAAATATTTTTAGTTGTACCCTCAATATTATATTTAGTGAAATAAAATTATGTTGGCCAAGGTAGTACGCTATTCAGCCTAGTTACAAACTATTTCGTTCTCAATAGTTTATTAGTCTGTTTTTTTTTGTAACCGTTTACAAAATGTTGAAACAATTGAAGATTATATTTGTTGAAACTGGCAACCAACGTCATTCTTTGTTTATCCACAGTGCGACACTTAAATGACATTGTATTGTATGTCCATATAAAACGGAGGTGTTAGTTTCCTTATGGTTTTGATTATGGTTACGCGCCGAAAAAACCATGACGTTCACAATATAATAAGAAAAAAAAGGCAAAATTATAAAAAAATATTTTTAACCGACTTCAAAAAGAAGGATTCTTTATATATAGGGTGTAAAAGTACCCTTAACGCAAACGAAGGGCACTTGTTCTCCCCACCACTGCGATCATTTTTTTGTTCTAGACCATACCTGGGAACCTCCTAGTTACGGAGATATTGGGGGTCAAAGTTCCAAATTTTTCACAGCTGTTTTTGTAAATACTGGTTTTTCAGGTTATAACTTTACTTAAATAACCTACATGACCCGTTTACTATTTAAAGCATCCACTAGCACAATGTTTTAACAGTGCTACATTGAGTTTTACCGTAAAATATGATTCTTGACCCAAAAAAAAAATCGTTTCCCAGCAAAAATTTTTGCGTAGGGGTACTTAGTTTGATGTACAGAATGCTTGGTTGACGGCTGTGTGATGGGTTGATTTACACCCTGTATGTTCCCCGATTACTTGAAAATTGCTGGACCGACCCATTCACCGATTACAAATCGGTGAATGACCATCAAGTCAGGATCTGATGATGGGATCCTGAAGTAATAGAGAGATCTCTTCAAATTTTATAGGCACTCTTGAAGCTGTTTGGGTAGTTTTTAGAAGAGTACTTTCGCGGAGTGATCCCATTTCCATTTGGTGAAGATCTGATGAAGAACTTCGGAGATAGGCAACGGAACTCCTCAATAATTATTTATTGTCTTTATTTTATTTGTGGAAGAGAAATAAAATAAAATTGAGGAGTTCCGTTAGACATACATCAAATTTCAGCAATCCCAGTCCATTTGCTATCATTAGCACATGGACTGGGATTGCTGAAATCTCATGTATGTCTATTGTTTACACCAGTTCATAACATAACATCACGCCAACAGCCTCCGTGGTCGAGTGGTTTAGGCGTTTGCCTAGTGACCCGGTCCGGGTCGTGGGTTCGATTCCCACGGGAAGCATACTTTGTAAAGTTGTTTCCAGTTTGACTAGGACATTGCAGGCTTGAATCACCTGATTGTCTGATAAAAAGATGATTCCGTTCTTCAGAAGGCACATTTAAGCCGGTTGTCCCGGCCGCCAAACGGCGGTCGTCAAACCATGTCAGAGGCCTTTTTTTTTTGGCGGGTGGGAAATCATCAAATTGGGCGGAGCGAAAGGGAGTGTCAGACTTCTACTGACTAAAAACCACCCATGTTCCTTCTTAGCCCTTGTGCTGAGGCTGCGGTATCTCTTTCGAACAACCCGCAGCCCCGACGGGCGTTGGCTCTTGCGCCCCTTCCATGTTGCTGACATCGCTTCGAGGCGTGCGTGGAACATGAACGCGCCGTCGACACGGCCTGTCGTCGTCATAAGACGGACGGACGGCGAGCCAGCCCAATACTCACCGTCCACAAGCCCGCGTCTACGGTGGCCGGAAGCCATCTCGTAGCGCCCGACGCCCGGAGCGTCTCCCGCGGCGGCTGGGACGAGAGGTTCTCTCTTTCAGAGGTTTTCTCTTTACTCAGACACCTGATGTAAAAAAAATGTATAGTTCTCATGAGTGTAGTAAATATTGGTGAAATGCTTACACTGACTCGACAGGTTCACTCTAATTTGTGTGGTCCTCTCATCAAAAGACCATTTCAGACACTAATCCTCCTCATATGACTTTAAAAGAGACAGTGACCTGTTTGTTTCGGCTGTTTCTTAGAGAAACACCGACACAGATTAAGAAAGTGACTTGTAAAAGTGTCTAAAACAACTATTTCCAAAATAAACATCATTTATCATTGGCAGTGACCTAGAGTGAAGTGCAAATGAAATTGCAGATAAAATAAAACGTATTTCAAATTTACGGATACAGACCGGCCAAACATAGTCACTTCAACGCACTGTATGCGATTAGACAGCTAATCTTCATCCGTGTTAAATCGAACATACACATAACATAACAAAAATATAACATCATGCCTGAAGTCCCAAAGAAAGGTTAGGCAGAGATGTACCCACATTTCCTCAGTTTGGGGTGAGCCCATTGCCAACATCCAGGCACAAATCCAGACTCCATCGCTGGTACTAAGAAATTTCTGATGGAAAAACCCAATAACACTTCACCCTACCTGGGAATGGAACCCAATACCCGTAAGCAGCAGTCAAGCATTCTGATCACTAGACAAAGGAGACAGTTCAAATCGTGAAAAATCATCATCATTTTCCTGGCCTTATACCATGTTATTTGGGGTCGGCGCAAAACGTTTTTTTCTTCCATTCTGCCCTGCCAGTCGTCACACTATCATTTATTCCTTTTTCCTTCATATCACTCCTCACACACTCCATCTTTTCTTTGATCTTCCTCTCCATCCACATTTATATTGTAAAAAATATCATCATCATCATCATTATTATCAGCCTATAATGTTCCCACTACAGGGACTCAGGCCTCCTCTCTAGGAGAGGGATGGGCTATAATCCACCACGCGGGCCCAGTGCGGATTGGCAGATGTCACATGTCTTCGAATTTTTTGGTTGTAAGACATGCCGGTTTCCTCACGATGTTTTCCTCCGCCGTTTTGAGAGCAGTGGTGATGAAATAAATTACACAAAGTAATATATGGGTTTGAACCCACGACTCACTGCTTTTAAAAAATATATTAAGTAATAAACAAAAATCTGCAATTTTCTCTGCATTTCTTGCCACTTTGGTTTCCACAACTCCCACGCCGATGACAATCGCAAACATTTGATGTCTGAGACAGGGGCAAGTAGTATAAAGCCACATAAATAAATATGGACGTTTATTAAACTATAAACTACGGCGTTTAAGGTGCCACACGCCTATTTTATGGTACTGATGCACATAAATTGTCATACGACCGCCTCACCTGATGGTGGACCGTGTGTGTCAGGCAATAATAGACTTTGAACGTGTAGAAACACGGTTCAATTTCATTTGAAAGTTAAGGATCTGTGTTTCACAGGGTTAAAAATATACATGTTATAAATTAAATTAAATTGAACTTTATTTCAGACTACTGTCCATAGCGTTGTTGTTATTCTAGTGTTATTAACTATGGTGCTTTAGTAGTTTAAGGTTTACCATTTAATTATTAATTCAGACCCGTGACTGTGAGACCCGGTGTCTCTGAACGGGGCAGTCCGGTCGGGCAGCAATAATCTCCAAAATGCTATTGTTACTACCATGCAGGCACTGCAAGAAGTAAGAAGAACGGTTTCTTTCGCATGATGGCGTCGAAGCCATCTGTGCGAGCCTCTTTGAACGTTCACGACGCACTACAGCACCATGGCAGTCCCAACAGCATCCTTTTGTTGGAGTGTGGAAAATCATCAAATGACTCCTCCCGCCCTGGGCGGAGCTGAAGGGAGTGTCAGACTTCTACTGACTAAAAACCACCCATGTCCCTTCTTATCCTTTTGTGTCCGGGGCCGCGATATATCTTTCGAACAACCCGCAGCCCCCTAACGGAATCCTGTAGGCGTTATCAAATTTAACGATCAAAGAAAAATGAAACCTTGTTGTGTGTATAACACCCGCAGGCCGCTTGAGTACCCGTCGGGGCTGCGGGTTGTTCGCAAGAGATACCGCGGCCTCGACATAAAGGGCTAAGAAGGAACATGACTGTGTGGTTTTTAGTTAGTAGAAGTCTGACACTCCCTTTCGCTCTGCCCAAGAGCGGGAGGGGTTATTTGATGATTTTCCACCCGCCAAAAAAAAAAAGGCCGTTTGAGTACAAACTATTGACAAAACGCCTTAAAGAGGGTCACTTTGACGTTTGTAGTACCTATAACGATCGAACCTGTGAGCAAGCATATTGTTCCTCCAGACAACGCGCTGCAATCCGTTCCAATATCTCCGTCTTTCCTTAGGTCACTCGTGACATGGCGGCCGAGTTACTGAAGATGGAACAGGGCCTGCGAGGAATTTGAAAGGTTCTTGGGGCAATTTTCAGGAAGAAGAAAGGGAAACACATTTGTATGAAAAATTTGCACCCCATGTTCCCTCTTAAAGGAAACGCCCAAAATTGCACGATGAGCCAATTTTAAATGAAACATGCAATATCCTCAAAAAACATATAATCGGGTCTCTATTCTGACGGGAGAAGAATACTGAGAATCAAGGACTATCTGCAGGGCTATTGCTTATCTTTTTAAATGTCAGTGGCTATCATAGTGTCCATCGATTAACTGTCAAATGGTTCCATTTTGTACCAAACTGACAGTTAATCGATGGACACTATGATAGCCACTGACATTTAAAAAGATACGCAATAGCCCTGCTGATTGGTCCCACAGAAATTTCATCAAAATCGGTCCAGTAGCTTGGTTCATGATGGTCCTTAATAACTTATTACAGTCTAGTTATAATTGATTCATGGCAAGAGTTAGTGTGGTATACCTACTACAACTAAATTTATGCAAGAAAACAACCGACTTCTAAATAAAAAACACTAAATGTCTAAAATAACTTTACTTTCGGAAGTCGATGGGAAACAATCAAAGTCACCGACTTCCGAAAGTAAAGAAATTTTTAACTTTTTTGTGTTTTTTAAGAAAAACGTCTTTTTTTATTTATTTTTTCTTTAGGAACTTTTTTACTATGCTTTGAAGTAGTTTCACTGATACACTAACAATATCTACAAACAGATAGAATTATTTTCCAACTATCAGACGTTTATCTAAAAGAAGTTTTCTGCACCATTGCTCTTCAAACGTTTATCGTTTTAAATTATGAATGTGGGACAAAACGGTAACTTTGCTCTCGCGCGGCGCCGCTGTCTGATTGCCGCCGTTTTACATAAAATACATACGTATTCATTTTTTGGTTGTATTGTTAGGGGTTAGTGGTAATGTAGAAAAACCTTTTTTCCACACTACCTACCGCTCTTGGCGAAGCAGAAAGGAGTGTTAGAGTTGCACTGACTAAAATCTTAAACTTTTGAAAATTTGCGGTTAAAATAGTTTTGGCTAGGGGTGACTATTTTATTGGCCATACCGAGATAATTATGTTTGTTGTTAAAAGTTTTCATACGCTATTCGACAATTTGATATGTTTCCATTGGCTGGTTATCTTAAACAAAAACATAATCACCCTCCAATGTTCCCATATATTGTGACACAGGCCTCCTCTATGTAGTATGGAGTGGGTTATATAATAAGCCACCACGCGGGCCCAGTGCGAGTTGGTAGAATTCACACGTCGAATTTTGAGGTCCCGAATATTTCTTACGACGATGTTACAATATCACTAAAGAGTTAAAACCACCATTTGAGAAATGAGTCTGTCTGTTTAATCAAAACTGCACTTAACTCCTATTTTCAACAGGATTGCACCAGCTCTTCGGTAGCATCTGTCAACCAATATCGTCTGCGAAACGGAGGTTGCACAGATGGTTTTATGATGTCCTAGCTCTAGGGAAACTTATAAAAAGGCTGAAAAAGTTTTGGTGATATAGAGTCTCCTTGTTTAACTCCCCGGCGAATTATAATTTCAGACCCAGTTCGATCTACCTTGTCTCGGTTTTGCTTTGTTCGTAGACATTTTTCAACATTCCGACAAATGACTGTTAAACTTGTTGATGATTGAGAGCGTTCCATATACTATCATGTGCTATTGAGTCAAAAGCTTATGCGTAGTCCATACCTATATCCGACATAGAGGGGATTTTTTAGTCTGTGTATTTTTCAAAAATCTGGTCTAATTTAAAGATATGGTTTATTTATTCAGCATAAAAGCTTCTGCGATGTAATTGAATAGGAAGGTAATAAAGAACTTTCGCGATGCCCAACAGAGAGAAAATCATAGTAAAATCAGCCCAGATTTCACCTATTCTACAAACAAAGACATATAATATAGTATACATCTATTATACCAGCCTGATGAAGTTACAACCGGCAAAATATTCTAGAATAACGGCCACTGTCACACCGTACATTGTACATACAATGGCACGCGTGCAACCCACTGATTTACAGTCCGATTGAATACTTATACGGTGTGAACACCGCCCAACCTTGCCGGAAATTTATGAGGATCGAACACCTCAAGTTATGTGTAAATAAAGTACCTTTGTAGCTATGTAATTGGTATTCTAAAATAACTGATTTGTCTGTCAGAATTCTTCGTATAAAGGAACGCAAAGACTGCGGCGCGGTTCCCTAAATGGAGGTGTTGACAACTCTGCTTACCATTGGAATGAGTAGGAAGATTCAGGTTAGAGGGCAAGCTTCACACGGTACCTAACACCTGGGCTGATTCATAGAATGAATCTTTCAAACTCAATTGACGAAGGGAATGAAATAGTTAGATTTCTCTCTTGAGGTAGCAGTTTCGCAAAGAGTTTATCACATAAAGCCTGCAAAGAGGTTGAAAGTATGTTAAAAAACCCCTTACCTATTCGGTTTTTGAGGAGAATAAAATATCTGTTTCCACATAAATACCCGTTAATCCTTTCTGTAGTGATTCAGAAAATAAGTTAATAAGTTTCTACATTAGAAGAAGCAGTTATGCCAGTTTTACGTCGGCTTACCAGTTGATAATGATAATAAACTAATACAAAGATGTGAATTGGAAGCAAACTGCATATTAGTATTTAGATCTCAGACAGCCATGGATAGGTACATAAAACGGTAATCAGAATATCAAAACTTCCTCAATCTCGTTCTAAAACTTATATAAAATGCTTAATTTACATTCCTTAGCTGTTAATGCACACGTACAGCTAGTTAATAAATTCTAAGCAAGCTATTCCAAGGCGTCAAATATAACGCATAGACAATTAAATGCATAAAATATATATTTACACTGACTTTACTATCACATGAATAAAGTTATCTTCAATTTACGAGAATGCACACACCTCAGAGTATATAGTGGGCTTGCTATGGAGTGGCAGATGTGGCTTATTTGGACATCGCAAACCCATTTTTAGGACATAAATATCGTTAACATATTATTTGTTTAAATTAAATATCAATAACGCTCTGAAATATCATAAGTTCATAACAATATTTAAACGTCGTTGGTCAACCAGAAAGCATATTGTCACATTATGACAAAGTGGCCAGCTAGTAAAACAACAGCATCATCATCATTCTCCTGCGTTTATCTCAACATATCATCCTTCGCACAGTCCATCCTCTACTCCTATAGCCATCTATAATTCACAGTCAAAACTTATTACTTAACAACTCCGGTCAAACTTCAGACTTCCTATTCATTAAAAAGTAAAGCAAAAGCCATCCTACACTGTGGTTACGTTTAATGATATCCAAAATTTTGACCAGAATCCTTAATTCCCATTTACGCCAATCCCCTCTGCCTAAACTACATCATTCCTTGCCACACCAACAAGTGACGTAGGTGGCGGACAATCGCGTATAAAGGGAAGTGTCCGTGGATTTATTGACGGCCCCCTGAACCCTGATTATGGACCTTATTTAGCAGCCGACTGTACGTAGAAGACAGCTTGACCTGACTGACGAAACTTTTAAGATATTGATGCAGGATTTGAAGTTGGAATGGGAATTGGGGACCCAGACAACGTCACATTCTATGGTAGTACATGGGTCTTCTGACATACAAATGACGCTGATAGATGGAAGCCGTAACGAAAAAACAAGATGGCGGCATTAATTACCATTTTTGCCGCGTGCGCGAAAATGTAAATGTCGAAAATGTATTAGATTGAAGTATGTCAGCGAATTTTTCGATCTTGTTGAAATTCATTGTTGTAGGTAACAGGAAATGCTTTGAATTGCTTCTTGTCTATGTGTCCTTAGCACTATGGTGCGGGATTAAATTAACATGGGTGATTAATGACGAATTAATCAAACTAGTTTTCAACACATATAGTGATAGTAATTATGCGCATAAAACAATCATGTCAGATGAATGTGTCGTTGTTGTTGTTATTGAAATTCAAATAAGTGATTTCACTCATTTGTAAATTAAGTATAGCAATAATATGGCCTGCACCTAACATGAACCTGAGTAAAACAAAACAATAATAAATGCAATTAAGTTCCTATACATTTTTAATTTTCTTCCTTTCGAGTGGAAGGTAAAACAATATGCAGACGCCTGTACTGTACCATCACATCAAGCTACTACATTCAGCCAACCGTAAATAGATTTTCAACTTTATAGCATTAGGTTCAAGGTCGATTGGCAAAATTTGACAGTTTCGGGTAGGATGATAATGCTGGTGTCTGTATCTACGTAATATTTCTATAAATGTAGTTTTTTCGCTTACATTAAAAAAATTGCGTAAACATAATACATTCCGAATCTTAGTTTTAAACAAGATAAGTTACAAAAAGCCTTAATTTATTAAAAACTGAAATACCCGAGTAAAATCCTATCTTTTAGCACAACTAAGTAAATACAAGTATTTCACTACGAATTCTCGGTCGTATATCATTGGAGTCATTGAGTCGTCTGCGTCAGGCGGACATCGCAATAACCTCGTGGCTAATTTATTCGCTCATTGTGCTACTGTTCAGGTAAGCGCCCGCGCACCTACCTGTGGCTAGGGAAGCTGTGGCTGGACTTTAAGATCACACGGTGTTAGGGTGTGATTCAGTGATGAATGGTAGGCATACTTGTTTTGGATTTGGCTGGATAGAAGTTTTTAAACAGACATAGTCACTAACACTATTATTAACTTGTAACGGGATGTTCGTTCCCCACACAGAACAAATATAGGTCTTTACATATGAAATTAGCGTTTTGTCGTACTGACAACTTGGATCTAAAATATCTCCTCTTTAGTTAAGAATTCCAAATGTATAAATTCATTTAGCTGGTACATTTGAGCTTTGAAAACAGTCATTCATTTGTTGTTTCCTAATTATTTTTTCTTTGGCGCCGCTTATTACCGCACAATGGAAAACATGAAATATCGGTATATTTACGAGTACGAGTTCTACCGTGGCACCAGTGTTGCAGAAACAGCTCGAAGGATTAATTATGTGTACGGCGCTGGTGTCGCAAAAGAAAGCACGGTACGGTTTTGGTTTCAACGTTTTCGTTCTGGAAATTTCGACCTTCAGAACCAACCCCGTGGACGGCCGGAGACCAAAGTGGAAAATGAAGAATTAAAGGCTATTGTGGAAGCGGATCCATCGCAAAGCACTTCAGAGATAGCTGCAGGCTTCGGGGTAAGTGATAAAACTGTATTAATCCACTTAAAGCAAATCGGGAAAATATAAAAAAAACTTTAACGATGGGCGACTTACCTCATGAATTGAGTGAATCGAACTTGCAAACTGCTGTATTACTTTGCTTAACCGACACAATAATGAAGGGATTTGAAATCGAATCATTACTTTTAATGAAAAGTGGATACTGTACAAAATCAGAAGCGCTCGTCGCAATGGCTGAACCCTGGAGACCCAGCCAAATCCTGCCCTAAACGTAAATTGACTCAGAAAAAGTTACTTGTGAGTGTTTGGTGGACTAGCGCCGGTGTCGTTCACTACAGCTTTCGAAATTCTTAGTGTGGGGCAAAGCTTCATAAAAAAAAAAACTTTATTTACTATTTCTTTTGAGTTTACCGTTTGTCAGTTGACCAGTTTATCCATGATCATGATGTTTGCAACAGTGCCGAAATATCGGAAACCCAAAACAAATAGTACTTAAATATGTTAAATATCCCGTTACAAGTGCTAAAAATAAGCTGGATAGATTCTTTACGTTGCGAAAAGAAGATCTTTATTAATCACCGTTAGTCAAAAATAACTGATACATTATTTAGTATGCAACTTTAGAAAACTATGGCGTGTTCCACGTTAACCAGTTTTCAAATCATAGGTACTGTTAACTTAAGGTTAAGTAGTTAACACAATGTAATTCTTTACTTTTATACTTTTTGCTGTGACCTACAGGGTTCGTAATTGTTTGTACCTTAGCTATAAGCCCATTCTAAGATAAACATTATGGAATGTTAATAAAGATATGAATATGAATGAATACATATTTTTTATTTTAGTTAATAATCTACATTCACTCAAATCAAAGTAGGTACAAATCAAAAGTATTTCAGTAGAATATAATGCTTAGCTTAGAAAACACATTATAGATTCTTTTTTATTTCTTAATATTATTGAAAAATTGTGAGTGCCTCATAAACTAACAAAAGTTTAAAATACCAAACATAAAGTGCAGGGAAGAAGCTATATAGTTTGAAATATACTGCAGTATTTACCATGGCAACACAAATAGGTAGGTACAATGAATGCTGTGTGAAGCAGGCTTTATACTAGTCTTGTGGGTTACAGGAAGATATTTAAACCGAAACAAGCCTGAACTTAGCGAGCTGGAATGGGAAATTGTTAAATAGTAACATCTGATTTTTAACTTACAACTTTCACTCGATCTCTCGGCGCGGGATAATACATTCGATATCTACATTTCAATCTCAACTGAAAGCCACAACTGAAAGCGACCACCAAAAAAGCGCAGAGACAATGAAACTCGACGAAGCTCGACGAAGTTCCAGAAAAACATTTAACTTTCCTGGGTCCGAAATGAACCAGAAAAAAATTGCGGAGGAGTAGAAAGAGAAATAGTATGCAAACAGAATAAATTTCATGATGGTAAGGAACAACGCGAGACAAACAAAACCTAACTGGTCTAGAAAATCTAATCAAAATCTGCACCACTAATATTATACCGATATTTACCGATATAATTCTCTACATTCTGCAAATATCTTCTTTGTTCCAATTGTGTGGTTAGATCATAACCTTGTGGTTTATGTCCACAAATTATTGGTTACAGGACTGAAGGCGGCGCACAATCGCCTCGGACGATTATCAACGATTTTGGGTGTGGTGCAAGTTGCATAGGAGAAGCTGGTTACTTGACTATTTTTTACAGGAATTCAGATTTTTTTAAAGTACTAGGAAATAACACGTAAACTGGATAGCGAACTGATCTATGTCCAGAAACATAGCTAACGTATTTTTTCAGAGTGTCCATGAAGGTTCTTGCACATTCTTCTCCATGGAGATCTACGCTTTGGGATTACAGTAATTTCACAAGTTATTATACCATATGACTGTGATTGTAGTTTCACTTTCTTTGTGTTTCTGATATTCAAGTGCCTGTAATGGTCTAATTGAAATCAGTGCGTTTAGTTTGAGTTTTTGTAAGGCAATCGCAATACAGTCTTTTCAGAGCCCACACAAGGACCCTGCTGCTCTAACTTTCAGCGGTCCTTGCTAAAGTACACTGATTTACTAAGATAGGTAGGCTACGATACTCAGCAATGAAGACCAACCCCACTGTGTCTTAAGAAGTTGTGAGGATTTTCAGAAGGGTCAGGTGCGTAGTACTTGCAGCCGTTCTTTTAATCTGACCAGATATATGAATTTGGACATGACGAAAAGATGTATGCAGTAAGGATTGCAGTAGGTGACGTTCTGTGGTGTCTGCCTGCAGGTAGTTTATGTATGTAAGTTTTACCCCGATCCTATTCGGTATCCTCCCTATTTGTCAATGTCACACTAAAAAACGTCATTCTCTTTAGAATTAAGGCAATTCATTGCAGTTGTGTTCTTTAATAACTGTTTTGTGTTTACGCTACGTTTATTATTAAATTAAGTTATGTTTACCTAGTTTTGAAAGTGATCCACTGAACAAATAAATACTTTTAATGATTGTTTAGCGTTTAGGTACAGTTGCTCGTTTATATTTATAGCCGTAGTAAGTTAAAAATTAAAGCAATTTATGGCAAGAATTCAATTTAAACTTTCTCAAATCATTAGTAATATGGACATAATAGTTTGAATCCGTCAACTCACAGTGAGGGGAACTTATGAAAATACTAACACCCGTATCTATAAACAAATCAAAGTGATTATTTAAATAAAAAAAATATATACTTTTTAGCATTTTTAGTCTGTAGTTTAACAATTTATTGAAGTTAGAACTGTCAAAAGTTAGAATTCATAGCTTTGTTTCTTTTCTTGCAAAATGATTGCATTTGTAATTACTGTAATTTGACTAAATATCTTGAAAATCTAAATTGTTATAAATAAGCAACCAAAAACGTTAATAAGTATATAAATCCTGTTAAAAGTTTTCGCAGAAAATATACGTAACTGTTTGCTAACGACTACCACTTTTCAGTGCCTTCTTGTCCTTTTATTAAGACAGGGACATTTTTATTTGATGTTATTTCAAAGGTAAATAACATAATTTCACTAGCATTTTTAAAATTCATAATAATTATAATATATTATCAGCATGACATTCAAACTTTTAATTGGTACAGTCAACAAGACAGCTGGGTCAACAGCTGCCAACATTTCATAGGACTTTCACTCGTAAAGCAAACCAAATAAATGTTAGTATACCGTGACGGTATATAATTTACCTTACTTACGTGGACCATGTAATAGCAGTGTCATTTGACGATAAGTCTGAGTTTAATTTTGTTTGAAGATACATTTTAATATGATAAGTGTGCTACCGGACTAATTTTTACATAGATGTATACGTAAGTAAGAATAAAGTCCTATGGATAAGACGAAGTGTACCATGATGATGTAGATGAGTGATGGGACTCAGATCCATAAATCTCCTATGCTTAGCTGTACCGGCTGTACGTCACACATACTGGATAGTCAGTGTTGCTTCCACTTTTCACACAGCCCTATGGCTGCTTTGTAAGATATTGGGCCTAAAATATTAGCCAGAATCATTACAATATAGTAACATAACCAGCCATAACATCACACACACAATCGTGAGGAAACCAAGCATGCCTTTTTTTTGGAGGGTGGGAAATCCACCCATGTTCCTTGTTAGCCCATTATGTCCGAGGACGCGGTATCTCATTCAAACAACCCGCGGCCCCGACGGGCGTCAGCGCTTGCAGGCCCCTGCAGTGTGCTGCTGACATCTCTTTGAGGCGCGCGTGGAACACGAACGCGCCGTCGCGTCGACACGTCCTGTCATCGTCATAAGACGGACGGACGGTGAGCTAAACCAAGCATGCCTGAGATATATTTCTCGCTGAAGCAGTTACTAATTCGAATTGTCACATTGTGACAGTTTTACGAACTATAACGTAATTCATAGTATTTTCCTATTATGATTCTGAGCAAGTGGCAATTTTAGAACGATTTCATTTTGAATTCAGGGGGAATTCGATTCTTAAATTGGATAAAGTGGTGAGGGATTTCACCACCACTCCTAGAGAGGAGGCCTGAGTCCCTGCAGTGGGAATATTATAGACTGATGATGATGATGATGATACATATTGCCCATGCTCTTGTCCCATGTTGTTTGGGTTCAGCGCAAATGTTTTCTGTTATGTTTGTCTGTCATATTTTCGTCTTCCATCCTCTCCTTTTTTCTTCGGTCTTTCTCTTTAATTAAAACCTGAGATACCACCTCCAAAGTTCCTGATTCTTGAACTACAATAAAATATAATTTATGTGAGTAAGTTGAACGGTAGCCCGCGTTAAGTTCAGTAGCCATTACATAATTATTCTCCTACAACTGCCGATCAATACAACTCATTTTCTGTTCTCTTGTTAAAGTAAAGGACGATATTTCAATAATGACTAAAGATGACAGCACATTTCGTGATGACAGCACAGAAAGCGTAAGACAGCCTATTGGCATACATACAAATAAATAAACGTGGGTGTATGATTTTCGACCGCCTAAAACGCGACTAGTAAGTGTAGTGTCAATTCCCGAATCAGGTAGTGTTCTTAGTTTTTCCATTAGTAATTCCTCAGTAACTGTACTCAAATTCAAAAGCATAAAAAAACAAAATCGATCAAATCATTTATTTCAATAAGACTATTTTAGGGACTCTTGAAGGTCATAAACAATAGGATAAGGCCAAAGTCCCTTAGTACAGGAGAAGAAAGGGCGAGAAACTTCATGGACACTCTTTCAATTATAATCAAAATATTTTTACAAGATCTCAGCTAACATCATTCATGTTAAGATTCTTGGAATACTCTGTGTTCAGATGGTGGGTTGGTGGTGATACCGTGCCTCGAAACGCTAGTTAAGCTGTTAGTCCTACACCTGATTACAGGGGGTTTAAAATGGCCACTTTAGCTGATCATAATAGGATCATAACTTATTCGTAAAATGGACTATTCATAATTTTAACGCAATTCATAATTATTATGAACTGCGGCCATTTTAGAACCCCTGGTCGTTTTTGCAGTGCGGTAGCGAAAATTGATTATGTTGACTACATAGTGAAGCTTGTAATTACATTATGTATGATGTTGTTAGTAATGAACCTTCTGTAATCTCTCTTTAGATGATTATTGGTATCTTTTTGGATCAACACTTATGATATGGTAACAAGTAGCCTCCGGTTGGAACACGACACGTGTTGTTCGAAGTAGTGATAACAAGAAAACTATTAAACCCAAATCAAACATGTATATGTCGTAGGATAATTTGATACTTCGAATCTTCGCGGAAATCCTAGGAAATCCTAGGGGTTTTGCGAAAACGCGGATAATTAGACATAGGTGAAAAATTTTTTTAGGGGCGGCATGGGCACCAGGCCGTAGGCCGACGAAGGAGGCCGTAGGCCGACGAAGGAGGCCGGCGGAGGCCCGGCACTTCGGGGACAGAAGATATTAGTGTTATTTAATATGCGAGCGAAGCGAGCGCGCGTTGAAAAAGCTTTTGCTTTCGACGTATTTGGTGACCATTAATCCATTTTGGTAATTATGTCTAATTATCCGCGTTTTCGCAAAACCCCTAGGATTTCCGCGAAGATTCGAAGTATCAAATTATCCTACGACATATATACATCATCATCATGAGCCTATAATGTTCCCACTGCAGGGACTCAGATCTACATAACAACCAACACCATATCAACTTTAAGTCGTTCGTGGTACGAGTTCCAACCCAGCATTTACAGACCTGCATGAAAGAGGAATTTTGGTCGAAAGGTGTCTTATATCGACGTTTCCGAGGACGATTACGTGACACCTCGCAGCGAAACACGACGCCGACAACGTTACGTGTGTAGTTATAGTTTATAAGGTTTTTTTTAATATATATTAGTTTGTTATTATTATTTTATGTTATTTGTGTATTTTACCTATGGGCCTTAGATGCCTGCAATAAAACGATTATTATTATTATTTATTATAAAAGTATACATACAAATCGCAATAATATTGCTAAATGTATAACGGCGAGCTTAACCCATAATTGGTTTCTTACAGCAAACCTAATTTCAAATACGACTTCACTCATTTTTCCTGCTGCGTTATATCTAAATAGTCACCTCACCATCCTACACCTCAGATTCAGAAACGCAGAAATCCCTATCGCGTCTTCAAAGCGATCGAACAACAATACGATCAATAATTCTCCAACTACCCACGTTCAGTTAACAGATCGATATCCTTCAGGTATTTAAGATATCCCACGTTAAAAGCAAACGGCAATTAGGTGCAACCCGACCCCAACACAAAGCATTGTTAGTACTTGTATACCCGTTATAACAATAAAATTTTATAACATTATGGTCACTCTGCATCGCCTCGAGATATTAGAGCGAGGGCCTGTAATGGCGTGAAGAAAAGTATTACAGAAACACCGTTAGCCCTCTTTTTTTAAAGATGGGAAATCATCAAATGACTCCTCCCGCTCTAGGCGGAGCAGAAGGGAGTGTTCGACTCTGTGGGCTTCATTGCCACTCTATGACATTAAAAAAACTGGTCAAGTGCAAGTCGGACTTGCACGTGAAGGGTTCCGTACCATTGTAGTAGATATAGAGATTTTTTTTCCATATTGTTGAACTAATTTCTGTATTTCTTTCAGAATTTTAGGCTCTGTAGTTTCGGAGATAAGGGGGGGGGGTCGGACAGACAGACTGATACACGAGTGATCCTATAAAGTTCCGTTTTTTCCTTTTGAGGTACGAAACCCTAAGAACTAGTTTTGTCTACAAACACTTTCATTTCAGCCAGTTGCGTGCGAAAATCTATAAATAGGTATATCAGCGAAACCCGAACACATAAATGTCGAACCCATAAATTATATCTTCAAAGTAATATAGATACTAAACTAATTAACTAAAGATGATAATATTACTCTTAGTTCTTCTAATTAAGCACGCCTATATCACAAATCAGAAGTTTATCTTACCAACATGTAACATACCGCCATCTCAGCTAAGTCGCGTCAATAATCCTGCTTCGGTCACTCTTAGGGCTTATCAGAAGATATTACATACTTAGTCCTGTCTTATCATGTACTGGAGTTATTAATATTACTTGTAATTGGATGGGTACCTGTTTGGATATGAGTATTGGGTGTACCGGAGTTGGCTGATAGGCCGTCAAAGACGCCGAGCATAAGTTATGTAGACTATTAAGCTTAAGACAAGCATCTTTATGGGAGGGAGTAAGCTATAACTGTAACCCACACTCGCATTTTTTATTCTAGTTCATGGTGAGACTTTAGCACGAGCACATAATGTAAACGTGACGTAAATACACCGTTTTTTAAACGAAAATACAATTATCCAATGGCATTTTTATTAGTTGTTTGCAACACGCATCATCCTTAGATATAAATATTGTGTCAATATAATTATGCATTTAAAAAAACCTTTCTTGGTTCTCATATAATATATTGATCCCATGTCACCGCTGGCAACGACTGTACAACGCGTTTAAATACTGACAAGAGCTCGTCTACAAATGGTATTGTAAGTTTCCTATTGTGCCATGCCAATCAGTTTTTCGACGTTTTGCCTCTTGTTCGCTGAAAATCTAATGAAGACATAAAATACGGTATTCTCATTGTCATGTGTGACCTGTGTCCATCACCACAGAGTATAGTGTGAGTTCTTTAGCTGTTCACTCGCATTAACGAAATATTCAGTTAAAACTGATCTTCGTAGCGTGTCGATGACAACTAAAATTGAATCAGCCCTGGCGAAGAGTTTGGCACTTTGGCTGTCTGTTAAAAAAAATAAGAGACACAATAATTCCAAACAAATCATCGTTTCTTTTACACGACCTAGTAGCCATTGTCAGTGAAAAAACTCGCACTAAAACCATTGAACTCCGACGTTTCCCCACTTCCATTCAGTTCGTCTCACACACGATGTGTGTAATGTACGCGTCTATGTGCGCACACGCATATGGGCGGCGCCGACCTTTGACTCGCCTCGCTACGTCTCCGACACGGATTGGTTTAGAAAATGGCTACCAATTCCGGTAGTAGTGGGATCTGATTATATCAAATCTTGACAAGTCGCAGCGAGTTTTCCAACTTTTCTTTTTATTATGGATCTTGATTTAGATGACCGTTAAGAAATTTAGTACTTCAGTATAGACGGAAGCGTTTTTCTTATAGAACCATAGTTAGATTACGAGTCGTGGACGCCTCTATCAATAACTCTTGTCCCAAAACAAGTTCCAAGTCATAATTGCTTTTTGTTAATTTTCTAAAACAGATTTGCCGAAACTTAAATTTACCTGAAGAAAGTTTGAGAATAATTTCGGGATACTTAAAAACGGTGAGTTTGCACGCCGTGTTTGCCCCAGTATACATGCACCCGTATAGTTGTACATAACAACGACCTACGAGAGATATATTATTGCTTTTTTATCAGCCTACGTTGTCCCACGGCTGAGCAAAGGCCTCCCTTCATTAATTTCCCTTCTTACTTGCTGCCGTGGCCCAATATCATACATATATATTTCCTGAAATAAAAAAAAATTTAAAAAGAATTCCAAATCAAGCTAACAAGACCAAGACCATAACCAAACACGGAAAACATTACAAACTTTATGATATGTCCATCAAATCGGCAACGAATCCGATCGCAGGCTACGTTCGGTGAATACTCGCCGGGTCTCCACTGACTCGCTGACTCGCTGAGCATTCCGGTCGCCATGTTACATGCGCGGCGAAGACGCGACTCACGATCAGTCCTGGCTATAACTCCGGTAATTGACGTCAGCCACCCAGCCGGCGGGGAGCTAGCCGCAAGGAGGTAAGTCGGGAATTTAGAAATTTGTAGGGCTTGGTTACAGGTCAATCAGAATGGGCTTCTGTGATGCGGGAGTTATACGAGTAGGTGTCAAAAAATGCAAGTGAAACAATCGTCTTAAACTTACTGCTATCATTTGCTGTAATATTAATTGTTAACACATTTGAGCTTTGTGTTGTCTACCATCGCGATGCCGATACTTGTTTTGTGATTCAAATTCGGTTTCTGAAAGACTTAAGTCATATTTAGGAAATATATTTTCTGGATATGTTATTTTTTAATTTAAAGTGTGACACTAGAAGCAAGCATGGGGTTCTAATGAACAATCAACTAGACTGTCGACATGATGATACCATATATAATACAATGCACTTAATATATTACTTAGTGGACACTAAGTAATCTCACAATTCACATCGCAAAAACAAACCAGCCAGCCAAACCCACGATAACAACATCTCACCCGGTTTTTGTCGGATCATTCCCACTAGTTCTACTGCACAGTCCTACGATAGAACTAGTGGGACTTTTTACCCACTATAGTTCTACGATTCAAGGTGGTACGAAATCGTAGAACTAGTGGGAATAAAAATTCCCACTAGTTCTATCGTAGGACTGTGCAGTAGAACTAGTGGGAATGATCCTTTTCGTCAGTGCCAAAGAAAACCCTTTTCCTCAAATCTTCAGTTGTGCCACTTCGCCGCAGTACTGTCGGCATCCACTCGTCCCTATAACTCTCGGGTCGCGTGCGGTGACTTCCCTATGATAATTTAATTGTTGTGCGTGCGCTACAAAATATATTTATAGCTGGCAACCCACGAGCTAGGGCTAGATAGAGACGGCTTGATAACAGGTGGGACCGCTGGAGGGTTAGTTTGATAAATATGTTTGTCCAGGAGTTTAATAACTGTAGTAAACAAGTTAACACTGTCGATGTACGACCCCCTTTGAATATGTACTTAATGAGTTGTGGTTTTCCTTTAGCAAATGTGAGAACTTTATTAATTCAATCCTCTCCGCCATCTCTTCTCAGTGATGCAGGATAGGGCTCTGGTAAACTCTTCTTAATCTATATCACTCTTTATTGAAGAATTCAACTCAAGTAAGGTTCTTATAATAGGATTGCTTGGAACAGCTATCGTTGGTTAAAGCTTTCTAGCGGTGTGCCCAGCTGATGTCAATGGGCTCACTCCCACCTCGCTAAATATTACATAGTATGTAGTCTATATATACGTAGTCTTAATTCTTCATACAATATAATTAGCTTAAAATCCGGAAAATTACTCATCCTTGTCTATCTGGCTAATTTGAGAAGCTGTTATTATTATGTATTCAATATCTGAAGAAGGAGAAGGAGATGGCGTGGCGAGCTAGACTCAAACCAAAAGGACCGGACCAAACGGGTAAAGACAGAGATAAATGGAAAGAGGGAAGGTAGGACTTTACCCTGCAGTGGGACATCCAAAAAATATCCAGGCCGCGTCCAGTTCCCTCTAGGGTCTATGGCACTACAAAACAAAGCTCGTCCCGTATCGTATGCACTTGGAATTAGGGCTGACACCGCGAGAATTTAATGCAATAAAGCCGCTTCAATCAAGCTGCTATTTTGTGCTTCACTTCGTTAGGGATTCACGTTACAGTGACTGCTTTCATTGGAGCTGGTATTTTAATGTTAGGCTTGACGATTTTGATAATTTTGAATTTATTCAAAAATTGTGGGAATGGGAACTCTTTCGTCAACGTTAATAATTTATTTTGACGTATTGATCGAAGCCCTAATTATAATAATTTATTCGCTTTTTGCAAAAAATATATAAATCGTAGTAAGATTCTAACAAAACCAGTGTTGGTAAAACGATGGTCGAAGTTGTGGCTTCTGATCTTAAATGTTTTGACCTTATGACCCTACGACTCCAAATCGAACTGACTAAACTATTTCTCCCTTGTAAATTCACTGAACTTTTAAGCAGCTGATTACATATCTAAATCATCCTTGTTCCCATGAAGATAGGCATATAAACTACTAAACGCCAGCTGCTACAATATTTGCAGATCCCTTTTCTTCATCCATGGTCTTACACGCATTTACTTGGCAGCTGATTGAAATAAGCCAATTCATAGGCACAAGAACGTGGACCCTGACACAAGCAAAGAGAGGCCAGCGGTGGGTAAAGTCGGGCTGTGAATGACGATGATGATGAATTTAAAGTTTAGGTAATTAGGTCCCATTTAGGTCCCCTTTTTATTTTTGGGGGGGGTTGGGAAATCATCAAATAACCCCTCCCGCTCTTGGGCATAGCGAAAGGGAGTGTCAGACTTCTACTGACTAAAAACCACCCATGTTCCTTCTTAGCCCTTCATGTCCAGGCCGCGGTATCTCTTGCGAACAGCCCGCAGCCCCGACGGGTCATGTGAAGTCGGGCTGTGGATGAAGATGATGATGAATTTAAAGTTTTCTCATTTAGGACTCCTCAGGATATGTTGGCCACCCCTAACCCCGCGGCACCACAAAGCGTGTAGATCGCGAGCTCGCAATATCTCGTTCGAGCCCGTCCGTAGCTATCCGCGTCCTCTATAACATTATATTATTTATTGTATTAGTACCGTTGTACTAACACGACTAATGACGTTTGTGCGACATTCATTATCCGCAGTAATTGTTGTTTATTGTGTTATACGTCCCCGATTAGGTGCTAAAGTGTGGCAATGGGCAGAGAATCGAATGATCGCCGATGTAGCACACGTAATGGGTATTAATGTTATTGTAATTCTTCTAGTGCATCGTTAATTTTATAACGATAAAATTAACGACGAAACTATGGCTTAGGGTCGCAACTTGCGACTAATTCTTCACGCATAAAGTCGCATTTGCCTTTGTTAATGACAATACATAAGACTGATATGTACTAACTTTTTATTGCAAATAAAATGATTATGAATGTACCGCCGAGTTCACTGGTGGTCTGCCACTTGTCACCTTTAACCCTAAGTAATAAGGTTGAAAATGGTTAACCGTCAGTGAATTCAGTAGTACGTTACATAACAAAAACGCCAGACCAGAGAAAGAATTATGCAAAATTCAACATCTCTAAAACGAACGTTAACAATATTCATAAAAATCTTCTTCATCTGTCACCACGAGGTCAACTCTTTGTAAAATGAAAACATCTCAAGGTTTAGTCAGTCAGAAATTTGATCATATCAGACCAAACACGATCCTATCAATTTAGTACAAGGAGAAAAATCATGATTCATGAACCAAAACCGAAGCTTGCAATAAACCTTTTCAACTTACTGATACTCCGACAACTCCGATTGAACGTTTAAAAATCTTCTAACGCCACGTACCATCAAAGCTCAACGTTAATTTATATAAAACAATAACAAAACCTTGCCCTGGGAACGATTCGCAATGCGTAAAATCACCGGCTTGCCCGGGGCGACCGACGCAAGATGCATTACTTTGCAAATAAATTATTTTGTTCTCTATTAAGTACGAATTTCATATCGTTCAGCCTATGTTGCCGTGTCTTCGTGGATGGATCTTTGGTGACTGGGATTGAGAGAAATGAGAAATCGGTTAATTAGAGGAAAATCCGAGGCTTTAATTTCCTGTTGGTTAGGTTAGCAAACCAAAAGACCAAAGAGTAAAACAATAAATTATGTAAATTTATTGTTTTACTCTTTGGTCTTGGTATTCAGCTGCATACGGTTAGACTGGAAGCTGACCCCAACATAGTTGGGAAAAAGGCTAGGCAGATGATGATGACTCTATGGTCTTGGGTTCGATTCTCGGGGCGGGGAAAGTGTTATTGGGTTTTTCAAGAAATTCCTCAGTATCAGCCATGAAGTCAGAATTGTGATATGTAGACTTAAATAATGTTAAAGTCCTGGCGAAATGTTTGTGTACTATTAGGTTACCTCTGTCTAACCCTCAGGCCAGGGTCTGCCTAACCACAGTTTACTTTAAGCCTCTTCATCATCATCTACCTAACGTTTTTCCAAATTCATTGGCGTTGGCTTCCTGTCTTATCTGATGCAGCTGAATACCAGTATTTTACACGGAACGCCTGCCTATCTGACCTCCACTAGCCAGTTAGTACTACGGTCATATGGTACCCCTGGTAAGGCTAGTTGCAGACTTTTGGGTCACCGGTTAAAGATATACAAAGGACAACCGAGACCAACTGCTTAACGTACTTTCCGAGGCACGAAGTAAACTCGGTACGTTCTGATGGTCACCTATCCACAGACCCACCTTGGGAAGCGCGGCTTACCTTGAAGATCAACCCGTGTGTCAGCTATTATGTAGCCACGAGCCCCACGAGGTGCAGTATACTTACCTCTTATAAATTAAAGCCAAGCCAACCGCTTCTCTCTCCACTAATACCGAGGCTACACGTAAGGTCAGGCCATCGGAACATGTAATAGGTAAACGTAGCAAATTGTAACATGTTTACATCGCGCTCAGATTATGGTCAGGCGGCCGTTTTGTGGCCCTTGCCTCTATGTGGCTGAGGCATCTGTCTTATTACCGGCGATTAGCGGGTTCTTTTAGACTTACTCAGTAAAGATTTGACATACAAAACCTTTATTAAGTAACGGCTTAAGTAATCATTAAACATCTCTGAGTGCGGCAGTTAGGGCCTGTTTGGTGAAACAGGCCCTGGGTCGTGTGTGTCGTGTGTTGTGTGGTCGTGCCGTGTCAGGTTCGGTTACAGGGTCTACTAATTATAGGACCTAGACTAGACCTAGACCTATAATTAAGTTTTCGTTAACTTATCTACTTGACAGGTAATTTCCTAAAAATGTTCCCTTTTTGTATCTATGCGCTTATATGACAGTGTCAGGCTCTCGGTAAAAGATTGTGAAATTGTTGGAGAAATTGTCGAAACAATTTCTCCAACAACAAAAAACAAGATGATGGCAGTCATTCCTACTGACAACGCGCCAAAGGAGACATGCAGTATTAATCTAAATGCGTTGTTTCTTATTACAATTTTAGGTGTTTTCAGTCAGTGATTGACTGACTAAGTATACGTGTATCTCTTATACTTACACGAGATCTTCAAATCTTTTGTACGTCTCTTGAGCGACAAAATATTTAATTTTAGCTAGACGCTTCCTCGTACGGTGGGACAGGAGCCTTACCCAGTGGCTTTGCAAACCTTTGTTGGGATGTCAAGTACCTTATTGTACATATGAGATCGGGCAGCTGCTGCAGTATTTAGAAACTGAAGTATTTCGGACACTCCTATATTTCGGACAAAGCATTACACAATCAAGCTCTTTGTCCCAAAGCCGACTGTAGTGCAAATATGGGATTTACGAAACAAAAGCATAAAATAAGTGACTCCCTCTACATAGGAAACCCTCGGCTCAGACATAGTGATATTTATTCCTAGAACAGTGATAACTGTGAAAGAAAAGTCTAAAACGTATTGGATGACATATAAAACTACCGAAAACTTTAGGTCAATCTTGTTGATGGTTGTTGTAAAATGACTAAACTATTGAAAGAGATTGCTGCTGTATAATGCCTCAGAGTACAGTTTTTTTGTAAATCCGTAGATAGCTTCAAAGAACAGAAATATCAGGAAAAAACGGTACCTACAAGTCTTTTCAATCAGATAAAAAAAAAAACAGAAAATCAATTTATTTTCTTTCCAAACATTCTTTCAACATGGCAACTCTACGAAAACCACATAGACCACATTTGACTTTCGAACACCCATTTCTTTTTCCTATTTTAGCTGCGAAACAAACCAGCCAGTAGCAACTCCTAAACTTCACTTTTACATCGGAATTCAATATAATACGAACTTTTTTAGATAAGAAACAAATGCCGGACAAAGGTGCCTGGATAGCAGTGAATGAGCCAGTGCGTTTAACACAGCAATGCTTTGTATCCTTGAATTATGCAGCGTTATTGCTCGCCTTACATGACTTAGCACCCAGCCGGACAGACTAACGCTTCGTATCGGCTCTAAATTGCTGTTGGTTTGCGACGGCGCAAGTGGGAAGGAATTGCGGGGAGGGAATATTCGAGAGACTTACCATATTATTTAAAAAAAACAGTGTAGTGTTCACTTTCTCTTCTTAGCGGTGACAATGCAATTGCTCACAAAAAAGTACAAAACATGCTTTTACAGTTAAATTTTATATGTACAACGGACCGCTCCTCTATAACAGACTGAATCAAAAAAGTAACATCTTGTCCTTAAATTATACTGATTGTAAAAAAAACCCTAAAAGAAGTTCTCCAAGCTATGTCGTATGAAGATACAGAGAAGTTATTACTTGTTTTAAAATAATTATTGTTCGTATTAGTGTTTTTTTTTAATTAGTTAACTAAGTTAGGATTAGTTTAACATTAATTTTATACACCTGTTTGCATTATACCTACCTAATTATAAGATTAATATAATTATGTGATTATTAGTTAGATTAATGTTACCTACAATCGCCTGAAACACAGGATCACCTAGTTCAGGCACAAATTATGGGTGAACTTTATATAGATTTAAGGAAAATTGTATAAACGTTATACCCTATAATTATGAATAAAAATTTACCTATTTATTATTATAATGTTCAAATTGAATCCAAAATTTTGCGACTATTTTGACATTTTCAGTTCCATGGCCATCAGCTCCTGTGATGTGCAAATAACAGGACAGACAGGATGCGATATCAAGTGTGTATGTGTGTATCTTCTAGTGTACTAGTAATACTCCAAATTATCATCAGTAAGTAGATAGTACTACTTTAAGGGCTACTGCCCGGGATAAGTGAGGACCTAGTTGACACGGAACCTTAAAGCTCACGCTACGTTTATTAGTATACCCATTGATATAAAAACTAAAGATACGGTCGTCCGAACATTTGCTCGACGCGTTCGCCATACAGAGAATCGGTGTAGTCTGCTCGTTAACGTAACCTTGTATAAACGGTGTGGTATTTTCGGGGTATAAAAAACATAAATAAAGCTTTTAATAAAATTTACGACCGCACCCTAAGAGAGCCGATCGTGGACTAGTTCACTTCGGCTTAGGAAATACCGTTTTAGGACCAAGTTCGAGGCGTCATTATAACATGCGGTCCGCCCAGTCCGACGCAGTAATATATAAGTCAATGAGTATACCACTCTTGTTGGTACATTACTTTCACATTGCGACCTCACGGTTAAAAACATCGATAGAAATTCGATGCTCATTTGTCACAAAAGTGTTTTAATGTGTAGGAACGCTAAAATCGTCGTTTTGGTGAATACCTAACAACAAGGTACGGTCAGCATCAGAAGTAGCTAAACATTTCGGAATTTTAATTATTTGATGTACAGGATGACTCTTCAATAATTTGTTAGTAACGACAACGTACGACGTAGTTTGGTAGTGTTTGGTGTTGTCGATATATGACAAGTTTTTATTAAAAAACCTGCTTTGTAACTTTAACTAGTATTAAGCTACTTCTGCTGCTGACCGTACCTACTAGGCTTGCATGAAATCAAGGTGGTATTTTTTAATATTCTGACACTAGCTGATAGCCGCGACTTCGTCCGCGTGGATGTCTGTTATCGTGACCAACAGCCTAGCTAGCCTATATCCTTTCTCAGACCATAGACTATCTGTGTACCAAATTTCATTTCAATCGGTTAAGTAGTTTTAGCGTGAAAGCGCGACAGACAGACAGAGTTACTTTCGCATTTATAATATTAGTAAGGAAGTAAGGATAACATAACGACTGTACTTTACGAAGGTTTAGCCAGAGGTATTCATAGTAAATTATACGTTACAGTTATGTTTAAGTCCCATGAAAATGGGGACGAGCATATTGCTCATAATATTCTTGTTAACTGAAACCATAAAATAAGTTGATAATTTACGGGTGCTTTATATTATTATTTTCTTCCTAATGGTGGTTATTAGAAAACTCTTGGCCTACCATCGTCGTCATTTGTTGAGTATTAGTAAAACGATATATGTGAACACTAAACAGTCAGCTTACTAACACTTGAAATTCCTTAGCCGTACTATATTTACATAAAACTAGCTTTTGCTCGCGGCTTCGCCCTCGTGGATGTCAAAAAATATCACAACAAGCTTCAAGCGGGTTCGCCGACTACAACTCGAAAATTATCCCACGGGAAGATAAAATCGGGATAAAAACTGTCCTATGTGTTAATCCAGGCTATAAACTATCTCTGTACCAAATTTTATCCAAATCCGTTCAGTAGTTTTTGCGTGAAAGAGTTACAAACATACACACTCATAAACTTTCGCCTTTATAATATTAGTGTGATGTGATAAATATACTAAAATCATCCTCGAGAACCACTCTATCCATTGGTGAAACAGCATGAAAATCGGTGCAGTAGTCTTTGAGTCTATCGCGAACAGACAAACAGACAGACGTAGCGGAGGACTTTGTTAGTGATAACACTCATCAATCATCTCTCTCTTTAACTGTTCTGCTGTAATTTTATTGCAGAATGATTATATCTTACTAACAAGTTACCGCTGCAAACATAATCGGGCAAAGTGGGTTATTATTGGTTCCTCCAACTCCGAGTGCGAGTGCGGCGCTCCGGATCAAACAAAGCCCCACCAGCTGGAGTGTCCCAAATGTCCATAAACATGCATCCTTGACGCCCGGCATAGTGCATCTACTGCCGCAATAAACGTGGCCACGTACTGGGTCCAAAACCATGTAATATGGAAGTAGCATCGATACGAAAAGACAAAGACTTACAAATGTTGCAAAGAACATTCCACAATTCAGTTTAAAGAGCCTGACCTGGTCCACTACCATAATATTATTCCTCCCGTACAAAACGCTAATTTCTTATGTAAGAACCTAATAGTTATGCCGATATTTATTAAAATAATAATAGTTCTTGATTTAATAAATATCGGCTGATCTCCACCAACCAGCGCTGGGCCTGTCTGCTGGATTATGGCCCTGACTGCCGCACTCAGAGAGCTTTAATGATTACTTAGGCCATCACTTGGTAAAGGTTTTGACAGCTTTGTCATACAAAAGTATGTCAAATCTTTACTAAGTGACAGCTTAAGTAATCATTAAATATCTTTGAGTACCGCAGTTAGACTTATAGGCTAATTATGGGGTGCCTCTCCTAACTTACATTTATATCCAACAGTGTCGTCACGACCATAAACACCACTTACATAATATCGCAACATTCAAAAGAGATTTACCCAAACTTTGCCACGACTCCTTTCTTGACTTTGCTCCAAACTCCAGGAAATTCCTAGCATCTTATCTGCCCTCTAGTGTATCAAAGAAACCTGTTTGGTTCCGACTCGCGATAACGACAGGTCATGTCATGGTCAAGGCGTAAGTGGCATACCAACTGAAGTAGCTTTCGTAGAGTTGATGCGATTTTTGGGTGAGATATTAGAACATCGAGATCACAGACAGCTTCTGAAATATCTTAATTAGATGAAAGAAAAAATACAAATAGTCGAATAAGTTATTTATTATTATTAAAAGCTTCATAAGTGCGACACTTAAATTCCCGTAATACAACTCGTAGACCTGAATACGTTATTTTCTTCAGAAATTCTAAACAATCATTAAGAACTAAAATCAAAATTCAAATCGCAACATCAAAATCATATATTACAGAACATACGAGCGAACGTGATCGCATTTGTTTGCCATTGTCATCGCTGCCGATACGGGCCGAATAAAGCCGAATACACCCGATACGCATCTCGGCCGCTCGGGCGCATGACACAGATAATCTAAGCATTCAGCCACCCGCCGAGTTACCAGCGATTTTATACAGCCAACTTAATAAATGCCCATTAAAATAAATTGTTTGGCATTGTCATAGCTTCCGATCCGTGCACGTTGCCTGATCCTCGTTTACATTAGCCATTCTGAGATAATATATGGGCTGTAATTTATACCTTTAACTATGTCTATAAAGAATAGTAATGGCCCAAGATTGCCTCTATTGGAAATGGATATTGAAGAGTTAATAAAGTTTTGCGTGATTGCGGATTGTACGTGCAGAGAATATAAGCGTGGTTAGACAGGATTTGTTTGTGTTTTGTAATTTATGGGCACTTCTTGTTCTGTTCGATGTGCTTTGTACTCGTATAGCATGCAATCGATTTGTGAATTTGATAGGTATTCAGATTTTAGATGAATTTCATGATCTTGTGAGGTAATTGAAAATCTGAATGCTTTCACACACGCTGCCTACTGATAAGGCAAACAGGACAGATAGGATTGTAAGGAACGTCAAGATCAGGAAAAAAAAAGTAAAAGTAATAAAGTAACAAGTAGTTTAAGGAGTCTTATTACCTTATATTCCATAGGTTCGCAATGGCCTCTCGAATCTTCTCATACTGCTCACACTTCGGCGACTTCATACGAAAAAAAAAACAAAATCAGTTCGAATATATCCACCATTTTCATATAAAGACGTTAAAAAATATGAAGCAAACAAACCATTACATTAATGACTTCGTCCAGTTTGTTATTACAATGGCATTACAAAAACATATTGCTTGTTTTTTGCTGATAGTTACATCCTATAGTCAAATAGTGTCAATGGCCCTAAGTAAACTATATTTTTAGGGTTCCGCTGTAAAAACAGACAATGTAGCAGGTAGTTCACAGATTAGACTCGGTAAAGATATTTTCAGAATAGTCTGAAGCAATGGGGAGGGTCTGTGTAAAGACAATACGTAGCTGGTAAGGAGCCAACCCCCTTTTCATTACCGGACCGATTTTAGAGAAGTATCAAAGAAGACACTACTCACAGCCCAAATAAATTGTGTAATAACGATTTTTAGCTAGCTTCTTAGTCCTAGAATATATGGCCAAATGAATGTATTGGTCCTTGGGTTATCAGTTGAGCTACACGACCAATGACAAATGCTTGCACTGAATGGACACTACTGGACAGGTCCACTCATATCTGTGTGGTTCTTTCATCAGAAGACCACCTCAGACAAAAATTTGCATGGTCCTCATTATGACTTTATGTGTATGACCATTGTCTGGACTTGGAAAGAGACAGAGACCTAAGATGTGTAGATAATGTTTTCAGAGTTTACACCATTTAAATAAGAGCAGAAGTGAAAAACATACCATTCGAAAATCAAACTGTTTTGTAACGGCAGAACCTAACTCAAAACATAATGTAGGCATTTGACAGAACCCGTGTTTTTAAATCCTGCTTGCATTTTTTGTAAATATTTCTTTATAAATATGGCACACGCCAGATTGCAATCGCACGTCGCAAGTGTAACAAAATGGCGGGCTGTCAATTTGACATGACGACGCCATTTTGATTTTTTTTTATATAATTAATCGAAGCGGTATTTTAATTCATTTCGCGTTCATTCATATTTATTCGTAGTCATTGTTTTGATATTTAAACATCCATGCATGAAATTGATTGGAGCCGTATTGTATAATCTGATATTTCATTGAACTTTTTCTTACTATTTATTTTAAAGGTACCGTAATGTAGAGCATATCCTACTTAATATTATTAATGTGTTGAGTGTTTGTTACTCAATCACGTATTATAACGGCGGAAAGGAATTAGATGATTTGGCACACATAGTTTATAATGATGGATTTGGATTCACACATAGGATACTTTTTATCCTGGTAATAATGAGCCTTGGTCATGAAGCCATGAATCCATGATACAACAAAGTTGAATTCAATAGGAAAACAGTATTACTTAGTCACAATGTTAACAACTTCATAAATGACAACTCTCTTACTTTTACTTAACTTACTTTAGCTACTTATTACGCGATATATCTTACAACTTAGCAAACAGTCCAGAAATAATCACTTTTGACATAAACACGATGAAACATAAAATACTGAATGAAGATCTTTTTATCACCAGCCTTTCGAAATGGTGCCTGACAGGTAACAAGCAAAGAACCTTTCTATTAATTTCAGCATACCAATTAATAGTTTTTACGAGTATATTGTCTGACAGTAGCCAACGTTAGTTCTAGCATTTTGCTCTAGATAATGATCGTGACACATGGATGGACAGCGCGACACACACTTTTGTTACCGTTCAACATTTGTAAACGATATTCTTTCTTTTCACATAAACCGATAGATACCTATCTAGTGTTAGGTATGCCGCCTTAAAGATCTAGACACCTAGATAAGTTGCTGACGCCAATTTCTTTATCATTTCACAAAATGTCTGCTTTTTAAAAGTATTTAAGTACCTACTTCGTATAATTCCTCAATCATCGGTTGTCACGATACCGTAGCATCCTTGAAATTGTATCTGTAAGTTCAGTAAGGAAAGTTTTGAGTTTAAATAAGGATGACTGTAAGAGTACGAAAAGATGAAAGAAAAAGATAATATGGCTAGGAAGGGGTGACTGCTGGGAAAGTGACTAACAGATAAATATGGAGGGAAAAGATTACGCTGCACCGACCTTAAATAAATTGGAATAAGGGCAGGAGAGTAATAATGACGTCTTTAATGTGGTTGATTTTTTTCTTGGATAGGTGAAGACCGATTGTTGTAAGGTCACCTATCATTTGAACAGTTTGTCACAGATAAGATGGAACAAAGACCATGCGAAGGAATGAAGAAAATGTTGTGAGGAAAATGTTGAGTATGAATATAATGTAACAATAGAGGAAGACCAACGAATCGAAGGATGGACTGTGTGAAGGATGATATGGCTAGAAAGGAGGTGACTGCTCAGATGACGAGAAATAGGGAAGTATGGAAGAAGAAGACGTGTTGCGCAAACCCCAAATAAACTGGGATAAGGGCAGGAGAATGATGATGGAGCTGGAACAAAGACCGTCAGTAGAGGTGAAAGCCTATACGAGGAGAAGAACTTTGAACATACTAAAATTCAGAACTACTGCAACGTTTCGCAAAGACTAATTTGGCAATCAAATCCGGCATTTTGTTAGTTCCACTCCATTACCTACTGACTCATGATATCAATGATAGAGGCTCAAATCTCTGATGCTAGGACATGATAAAGCACAGCTGATTGCGATGGTTATAAGTAAGAGGCGTGTGTTAGGGGGCGCTCGTGTAAATGTGCTCGTGGAGCGTTGGACCACCGGCGTGAATGTTCTGTGTCCTTAGGGCTGCTGCCAGTAGGAAACTAATTGCATGTCTAATGTCATCTCTGAATAAAGACAGCTGTCAAGTTATAAAGATAGACTTGTTGTTGAGTTTTGCAATCGCATTTTAGTTGATTTAGACTAGTTACTTAATTTAGAGTTAGACCACCACCACCACAGAATTAAATTTCATTTCCACAGCATTACATGGCATCACGACTGCTGTGCATGTAGTCCTGGGTTTGATTTCCAGGTCGTGCAAAGTGTTATTTGGGTTTACGATCAGGAATTTCTCAGTAGCAGCCATGGAGACAGGATTTGTGCCCGGTTTATGGCAATAGGCTCGTCCCTATTACATGGGACTTAAAAAATAACTGGCGAAATGTAGGTTTACACCTCTGCCTAACCCGTCGGGGATTGCAGGCGTGTTGTTATGTGTTTTGTATTGGTACATTCGATTTCATAAAGTTTTTGGGCCGCAACTGGAGTCACACGGCTTGGTTTTCGAAAATAAAGCTTTACAAATTGATAGATAAGCAAAGGTGCATCGAATAGATAACTGACATTTTCACGGTTTGCAATGTTTCTTGTTCAGATAGATATTTTCAAAGAAATCAAACCATTTATTTTTATTCAAGTTCAAAGTACCAACCCTACTTAATAGTCTGTTTTACATGTAAATGGCTTGTAAGTTGCTTACATATGCAATACACTAAGATGTAATGTTTTGATAAACATGAAAACTGAAATAATGGCTGACATAATTAAAACGATTGAGAAGAAAAACAAAGCTAATAGAGGATGCATAGAATATAGGTAATCGTCACGTTTTGTTCAGAACCAAAATTGGCAAAGAAAGGGTTTAACCTCGATCGATAACCTTAACTGTTTTTGTAAGGTTTGGAAGGTTTGGTTTTATAATTGTTTTTTTTTTACAAATTAGGGGTGCGGTTTGTGTTCATGTGTTCCGACCTGAGGATCATTTGCCATTCTAAATTAAGAACACAAAAAATGGAAAACAAGGAAATATAATTATATAAGTGTTTATTACGTTGCTACAAAATATTCTGGCTTTAAACAACTACTATAACATTTGATTATATATTATTTTAGACTAGAGCTATTCTCTACGAGTACAATCGATCAAGCTCGTTTTAAAATCGGTCGCCCGCCATTTTTCCACAGACAATTACAAAAAAATCATTCTTTTTGGAGTTGCCAACACATTTATTTGATTGCAATAAATTATAGTCACAAAAATAAATTAAATTAAATCTTATTCGCAATAAATTGCTTGTGCTAGTTATTATTTAACATCGAAACCCTTCGGAATCACATGACATCGCCATACAAAAGGGTACAGTTTTAGGCAACAGTATAAGTAGTGTATAATCAATCTAGTAACCAGTTAATCACCCTAACCTAATACAACTAGAAACGCCACTGAGGCCACTTCAAAACCTATAGTTATATTGCCCAGTTCTACCCAATCTTTTCAAAGTTATGTCTTGAAATTACCCACTGCGGTAGGTGTGAAAATTGTGGAAATAACAGGTTGCCTCCCAGACCAGCCTTAAGTGATCAACAGCTGGTCAATTTTGATGGAATCCTGATTAAATATCAAACGGTGATAAAGTAAATCATACCCTTCAAGAAAGTAAACGCAATGTTGCTTGCGTTCGACGTAAACGGTTTAGTTGTAAATAGGATCGCGTTGAAGTGGGTTTTAATCATTTATTTACTGACTTCTAAAGCTATTAGTTAAAGAACACTTTTCCAAAGTGGTAGTAAAATATAAACTGCCCTAATAGGCTGCGACTGTGTCAAAGAATTTAAGAATAAGCAAAACCTTTAGCAATTTTAAGAAATAAATAAAACGTTTCAAACGAAAACTAGATTTAGAGAGTAGGTAGAGGTTAGATATGATTTTTTTTTTATTTTCAAAATAGTAATGTTGTGTCTGGCCGTTTGTTATTGAAAAACACTCGGATGCCATTAGTTTTCTTTTTTATATTTTTTTAATAATTTGCAAATGGCTAGTGCATTATTTTCTACAAAAATAGCCATTATTTTTGTCGTTATTTTAGCAAAACTTTTTTGTAGAATACAATTCTGTTTTCAGATATTATGCAGTGTCAGAAACTTTATGCGCTCTTAAAACAGTGCGCTGTTGTAAAACTATTATAAATCTGTATTGAGAAATGTATTGAAAACCAAAATGGTTGCGTTAGTTCCGTTTTAGGCCACGTACCAAAATATTTTTTTACAATTCTATTTAGTTCTAGATAGATTTGTGATGAACCTAAGTCTGGCACGCAAACAGATAGAAATCTTTATCGATAACATACTTCATCTGAACATGATTTATAATCACTGAATAGAGCTGCAGCATCTTTAATGACGTTATCAGAACTACATTTTATACTATCAATACGTTATTGATAGAAGACGATACCAATAATGTGGACTAAGTTAAAAACAGAGAGCGTTTTCAAACTAGAAACAAGAAGTAGTTCTACATTTCTAGAGAATTCGAGAAAGATAGTCGGCTTGAGCCGGTTCGAAAAAGCTTCATGTCTTTGCAAAAAAAAGCAAAATTCTTTTAAGACTTAACACGACTGGACACCTTGTTTAATAAAATTGCAGTAAAAGTTGTGAAACATGATTGACTCAAGCCAATTCTGTGTGGATTTAAGTATGATCTATAATGATCATATCTTTAGATAACATCCTTGTAACGTTAGATCTCTGAAAACGAAGAATGGCTTTAAATACTGTCCTAACCTAACCATATTTTCTACAAAAAGGTTTCGCTACAACAACGTCAAAAATAATGGCTGAAAAATCAGCCATTATTTTAGTTAACCTGTTGGTTTGATATCGAAAGAGGTTTTATTTTCAGATAAGCCGCAGCTGGCTAGTGGCTGGCCAGTGCAATAATTTTCCAACAAAAGTTGGAAAATTATTGCACTGGCCATTTGCCAGTTATAAAAAAAATAATTTAAAATACTTAAATGGCATCCGAGGGCTTTTCTTTGTCGAACAGCCAGCTGCGGCTTATCTGAAAATAAAACCTCTTTCGATATCAAACCAACAGGTTAACTTACGAAGTTTTCTTATTTCTAATAGATTATTATTAGAATTTTAGCGATAATTATATTCCTTTACGCGTTGGAGGCCCTTGCTACTAGGGGTCCTGTAAACTTCTAAAAACAACTGTCTCAACATAAAACGCTTCCCAAACCTTCCTTAGCCCACAATCTCCATCAACCGAACGCTCCTACCTTACAATGATGGATGATCAGCGCAACGCCCCCTTTAAGGGTTTGTCTTAGCAAATTAAGCGGTACTTATAAACTGTCAGACCACAGATTAAGTCAGGCGAAGAGGCTGTTCGCTATAATTTCCTTTGCCGGGCCTCGACTTTGACAGATGAAATGGCGGGAATAGAAATATTGGGGTCTCAAAAGGTCTCGTGGTAATGTAATGAACGTCCGTGTCCTGGTTTGAATTAGATGCCATTTTTTATGGTAGTGCGTTAGTAATATTATATCGCTTTCACTATTTAATTCCTTTGCTGATATCAAATGACATCTGGTTAGAAAATACCTAATCAGACTTTATTGAGGAAATGCCAGGTAATGTGGATGGTATTTCATAAATATTTGCAAGTGCAGTTAATTTTATCTAATCAAATGTTGTTCCTAAGTTTGCCTCGTCATATTATTATGCGTAGTCTTTAAACTTATAATATTGAGGATGGCTTGGAAGCCAGATGGCTTATACTGTGGTCGCCTTCCTCAGCTCAATAATAGGGATGTTTACTGACTAAAAAAATTTACGAAGATAAAACGCGTCAAAGATTTGAGTGGGGGGTTGTGACGTCACTTACCGGTAAAAAATGTCATACTTATGTCTTAGAATATGACGTCACACGAGTTTTCAAAGCACTGTCTCGTCTTCATTGTTTGTTTACGTGAAAAAAGAAAAAATACGTTTCCAATATTTTTTGGAAATCTATCTGACGGACGAATTAGATTTTTTTAGTTAATAAAATTACCCTATTGGGCAACACAATATCCTTTGTCCAGACTGAAGCAGACTCTCCATTCAGACTACCCGGAAAGGCTGTCAAATAATAACGAATGACAGCTCCCAACGCCGACTCTATACCAAACTAAATAGCGAGCTTTTAAGTTCACAATAACCCTAAGACCAAGCTTGAATAAGCTATGGTACGTAATAACTTAGCAGTAAGGACATACTGACATCAATCGTTCCACAATAACCATTGTTGGCTCTGTATCATTCAAATGTTACATACAAGTGTTAGTGCTCCAAGGTCTGCTTTAGTTTGTTATTTAGTTTAATTCCACATCTCGATGTTGAATGAAGAAAATTTTTTGTAAATTAAATACCTTTCTCATGACAAAGGATTAACCATTTTGTTCTTCCCTTCATTTATTACAAGATGACATTCGTAGTGAATCTTGAAACATACAAAACACGTAAACCAAAATCAATTCGAATCTTTAACTGGAAGTTAAATGCTAGAAGATAAAATTAAATCGAAGTGAAAAAATAACTCATAAGTGAACCAATTGAACGATGTTTTATTTTGACCATCGACAGTGTGAGCAAAAGACGCTCGCACATCTACCTTTTATCGTTCATGTAAGTATCTAAATGTACACAATCGGTCAAATTTCTTTCATAGATTTTTCAACTTTATTGCTTAATCATTAGGTTCGGGAAAATGTTACAGTTTCGTGTAGCTTATGTGCTAGTCTCTGTAAAATTTGTCAATGTCGTATGAACATGGAATAAAACAAAATTGAATATAGATGTAATTGATGCGTAGCGTCTTAATAAGCCAAACTCTGTAACACTCAAAACTCTGTAACCAAACAAAATCTGTAACAACATCTACAACAAAACAGTTAGTCCCCGACATCGCCCACAGATTCTATTCCACAGCCATTTAATTCGTAGATAAACACAAACACACACGATTTTCCGTATTAGTAGATATCATATAAAGTTCAGTTGATCGCGATAAGTATTCTTTACAGCCGAACGAATACAATTAAACAATACTATTAAAGCTGCGCCCGCGCTTCGCTAGATCCGGACTAGATAAGGTTAAATACTAGGAATAATTCCACGTACAAAGGTTATATTTGAATCGGTGAATTAACAAGGAAATAGCTGTTAACTAATGTTAATTTGTTGTCATGAAATAGTCACTGAATGGAATTAAATGAAGTTGGAGGGTTGTGTTAAAGGTTTTAATGATTACAATTCTGTAAATTCATACGTCGTCAATAATATTTTAATTGACATATATATTCCGGCGCGCGGCGTTTGCCTTGTGACCCGTTGGTCGTGGGTTCGATTCCCACGGGAAACATACTTTGAAAAAATTGTTTCCAGTTTGGCTAGGACATTGCCGGCTTCAATCACTTGATTGTCTGATTCTTCTTCATGTCTGATAAAAAGATGATTCCGTACTTCGGAAGGCACGCTAGTGGTCCCGGCCGCCAAATGGCAGTCGTCAAACCATGTCAGAGGCCTTTTTATTTTTGGAGTTTGGGAAATCATCAAATGACTCCTCCTGCTCTGGGTGGACCGGAAGGGAGTGTCAGACTTCTATTGACTAAAAACCACCTATGCTCGCGTTCTTACCCCTTTGTGTCCGGTGTCTCTTTCGAACAACCCGCACCCTCGAAGTCAGAGGCCCTTTTTTTTTGGGAGGGGTGGGAAATCATCAAATAAAGGAAGGTGTTTTGATTGGTTGTCAAAAAACCATCTTGCAATGCACCATATTTAATAAACTACAGTGGCCGGAAGCCATCTCGTGGCCCCCGACGCCCGGAGCGTCTCTCGCGGTGACTGGGACGAGAGGATGTCTCCCTCTCACGCTCCGCCGCCTTCTTCGCTAGTATCACTGCTTCACAGAAGGAGGCGACGGCATACCATTCCCTCTCGCCCCGAATCATGGCTTACGCCAGGGCCGGTCGCGAGAGGTCGCCGCCGCCAATCGCTGCTACGAGAACACGGCGGGGTTCCGGCCAAGCGGGGCAGACCTCCACGGTGTGGTCCACCGTGTCCTCCGGCCGATCCTCGCAATGATGGCATCCGGGCGTTTCCTCTCGCCTGATTCGGTGCTGGTACCTCCCGAAACATCCGTGTCCGGTGAGGACTTGCGTCAGACGGAACGCGAGGGCGCCGTGGCGCCTCTTCAGCCACTCCTCAAAGAGGGGACTTACCGCCACTACCGTGGCGTGCCCTGCACGGGGTTGCGACAGTCGCTTTCTCCATGTCGCCTTAAGAATGTCAGAGGCCCTATAAGCGGCTTAAAAACTCTGACACTAGGGTGTGTGGGGTCGTTAGACCTTACTGCCCACACGATAAGAAAGAAAGACCTGACAACCTGCAAATTGCAAAAAAAAAACAACAATTTCGCGGTCTACCGTGCCGCTTTCACCTTAAGGTCAACTTCACAAATAACAATGAACATGTTAAGTACCTCTTAACCGCGTTTAACAGCTGTCAGTACATTCCATAGCAAATAAATGAGTCTGACAGTTCTTGGTGGCATTCGCACTAAATTATCTGACAATAGCAATCTGCCGTTTGCTATTTTACTTTAGTCGATTACTTTTGAAGATGAAGATTACAGGCATTTTGTAGGTTTTCTTTTCTATTGAACCTGATGCCTATCACAAACAAGTCCTTTTAGAACGATTAAAAATTGAATTGAAACTGAGCCACATCACTTACTTAACAGATAACTGTCCTCACACAATGCGACAGTTAAAGGCGCCTGTCGTAATACTATAATTCCTTTAATTACTGATTAATTGGTCTGATAAAAATATAAAAACACCTTTATTTAATTTCAAGATCCCGTCACAAAAGGCGCTTTGAATGTGACATTCGACATGCGATTGACATTTAATACAGTGACGTGACATATGTACGTGACATACAGTCAAAGATTGTTGGCACGTCCTCTGATACGTTGGTCGACAAAATAATAATCTTATAAACGTCTACACGTGTCTTATGTACACACAATATATTTGACTTCTGTTAATATCAATGATTGTGTCAGTAACTCGATCGAGATTTGCGATATAGATAAAATCATAAGGGAACTGGAAACATGAAGTACCAGTGTTACTATAAAAGAAAATGTAAATGGGTACCGAATCAGGGTTAATGAGTATTCTAATTTTTGGTTCTAAGCCATGCCGGTATCCTGATCCGGACTCTTGTCTTATTGCGTTGACTTCCATTTTAACAATTTACCACCTAAACTATACTGTAACACCATTCATTTAAAAAGTTTCGCGATGAATATTTTATCTCCGCGTAACTTTTAAATCGCCATGTTATATGTGATATGCAAAGTGGCTGCTTTATTCGGGCGACACACCACACTCCCACACAAGTCTATTGTGAATATAATTGAAGATTTCTCTGTTTCACCCAATATGGCTATGTAATTGAGTATTCATAGCCCAAAGGTAACTAATTGACAGAGAATGGACGAAGTGACGTTGTAGCGAGGTGTGAAGTGTCAACGCTAGGGCTGCTAACTGAAATACGCCCATCCAAAGTTCCGGCATAATTACACTTTTATGAAGCTGTCAGTTTTATTGATATATGTAAGTAGCATGGTTTTCCTAGTGGTCGTAAGTGCGACTGCTAAGCGTGAGGACCTGGGTTTAATTTCCAGGTTGCACAAAGTATCATTGGAGTTTTACCATCAGGCATTTGTCGGTAGCAGCCACAAAGTCTGTATTTGTGCCCGGTTGATGGCAATAGGTTGATCCCTATTACGTGGGACTTAACATTACTAAGCAACCTCTGCCTAACCCTTCGGCAGGCGTAATGTTGTGTTTGTCATACAAATTAAAGTGTGGGAAGGAAGGTGTTTTTTTTGTTGTCAAAAAACCATGTTGCAATGCAACCATATTTAATAAACTACGATTCCGCGAAACTGCTATTACATTTGCATTAAGTTATTTAAAAAGAATACATCCTTTTTTTTGGGTAGTGGGAAATCATCAAATAACCCCCTCCCGCTCTTGGGCAGAGCGGAAGGGAGTGTCAGACTTCTACTGACTAAAAACCATCCATGTTCCTTCTTAGCCCTTGTGCCGAGGCCGCGGTATCTCTTTCGAAGAACCCGCAGCCCCGACGGGAAAGAATACCTCCTTAAAGACATATTATAAAGATGTCCCTCAAATAGTTTCTTGCAATAGCTAACTTGTAATAAATACAAAATATTTTGGTGACCCTACGCCGTAGGGTTACCGTAGGGCCTACGGTAACCTAGTATGGGTTCCAGTCGCATCGCAAACGACAATAAAGGCTCGACTCGGAAAGCGCGTTATAATTTAAAATGCACCCCGTAATAAGGTTGAATCAGTCAGAATTCTTATTTGTTTATGCAACTTGCTCCTGTATAGTTCAGTAAAGTTCAGTTTTCAAAATAAAGGGAATATTCAGAAGAATCCAAAGATTTAAAAAAAAAAAATAATACAATAGTTACAGACACACTAGTATAAAACGTGACACTTAAAAACCTTAACGTTTGCCTCGCAATTTAAACTTTTAAAACGAACCTTTTGGCACGTGGCTATAATCGGAGCCATAGATACCTCACTTATTTTTTTAAATAAAATTGTGAATGTCTTTCAAGTGTCAAAATATCCTTAGAGCACTGTAGAAAGGCAATTTGACATGACAGTACATAAAAAAAACAGTAAGTCTTGTACTTACACAAACATTTTATGCAAAATACTAACCACAAGCTACATGGAAATTTTCATTAATATTATTATGCCCAACTCCTGCGCCCGTCTGTAATTAAGACGCATACATTTTAATTTGTTTTGACAGTGTTAGATGTAAGCATAAATTATGGTGAACGTTACATTTGCACTGAGCAGGTGAAAACATCCCATTAACTTCAAATGAAACAAGCGTATTAACTATTATTTTTATGGAACACCTAACAAGGCAAATACAATTTCGAATTATATATTAAATGCTTATTATCGTTCTGGTAGACACCGATTAAGGTGGATGCTCCGGGGTACACAGCGAAATTCGAACTTTCTTACGTTTTTTTTTAATTTTCAAACCTGACACTGAGTCAGGTTTTATGGTGATTAAAATATGATTCGAGCAAGTAATGCGTATCTATGTAAAGAGTTATTATCATTAAAAACATGAATATAATCCTATTGAGTTGATTTAATTCCAATAAGTGACTTTTTGATGAAAAAGGCATTCAAGGAAGTTAAAAGAACTGAGTGAGTTGTATGGATGATTTTAATCATTATTACTGAGTAAAGTCACATTTTTACGGTGGCGAATCCTATTTTATTTAAAACACAACCTGACACTTACCGGCAAACTGCAAAATAACGTAAGTAAATTCAAATTTCGCGGGTTACCCTGGAGCATATACCTTAACGTACAATGAAAGTTGTAAGTTATACAAGGTGTAAACTAAACGGACACGAAGCCTCAACCAAGTATTCTGTACATCAAGCTAAATAACTCTGCGCCAACATTATAATTTCTGGAAAACGACTTTTTCTAGAACATTAATTTAACACGTATTAACTGTCTTATACAACATGTAAACGGACCCTTTACAAAGTTAAAATTATTTATTTGCAACAAATAAAGCCTCCCATGAAGCATTTTTTCTATAATTCAAATTATGTAACTTTTTCAAACTAAGTATTTTTTTTTAGTTGTGTTATTTTTGTTCAATTTTGTTTTATGTAACAAGGTAACACATAAATTACGAGTACCTACTAGGTGTTTTAATTTAATTTTAAGTTTACATGCTAAATTAAATGTAGTAAGCGAAATATGTGTTTTTATGACCATATTTCACGTAAATAAATAATCTTGAATTTTTTTTTTTGGTGAAAAATCGCGGTCTACCATAATAGAACTCAATGTTGTTACGTACACCCAAAACATTTTGCTAATGTGAATAGTACAGGGGTTATGGAGGAAGGATTTAAAATAAGGAATGGAATGGAATTTTGACCTTAAATATACTGCGTTGTGCTGCCTAAGAGTCCTGGGTTCAATTAGTTAGTATTGTCAGTAGCAGCTACGGAGTCTGGATTTGTACCCGGCTGATGATAATAGGTTCGCCCCCTATTTCATGGAATTTAAACATAACTGGCTAAATGTGGGTGTACTATTAGGTACACCTCTGCCTTTACCTACCCTTTTTTGGGGGCGTAATGTACTGTCACGAAGGTGGGGGCTCTTACCTACCCTATCTTCGTGATAGTACATTACGTACGTACTACTAATAATCATACAACCAAAGCAACTACACCATTATTTATTTCAAATACTAAAATTAAACAGTCGCTAAATTACATTACATTACATTACCCTTTTCCATCAACAACTACCATTAAAACTCCTCACACAACTCCCTACAAAGATTTACTAGCGAAACGAATAATTATGATAGATGCAGATCAACAACAGGTTGATTCTAATTCATAGCCTCCCGATGATTAACCGACCGCGAATAATCGACGTCGTGTTCTCAATAAATTGCTTATACCACTCGTAAACTAGCGAGTGTGATGCCGACTGTTTATATTCGGCCGGGTTATTCTTAATTGGGCGACTTGGTAATGCATTGCATATTTTTTGATACAGAGTCGTTTTGGTTGGTTTTTGCCTTTAGGGATTTGCTATCCTAATGCGTCCGTATGTTAACTCGTTGTTCTAGCTGTATAAGTCTGTATACTGAACAGGTTATGTCAATGTTCACTCTTTTTTGTCTTGATCAACTTTAAACCATTGTAGTGACCAGATCAGATCAGATCAGTGTCATTTCTATAGGTAGTATTTGGGGCAACTCTTGAAAGTCAGAATCAATAGTGACGACCACTAGAAAGGCGTCGAGGTATTGTAGTTTGACGTATCCCGTATAGAGGCGAAATTAATTAGGAAACAGACTGTACAGACAAAAGAGTAAAAAAAACCGGCCAAGTGCGAGTCAGACTCGCGCACCGAGGGTTCCGTACAAAAAGTTTAAAATTATTAAAAATATTTTTATTATATGATATAACTAAAAATGTATACTTTTCGCAATTTTTCCTATATCTCTGCTATAAGACGTTGCTTCATACCAAATTTCAAGATTCTGAGTTCACGGGAAGTACCCTGTAGGTTTTGATTCCCTTGCGAGTGTCGAAAATTTGCGGCATAAACGGGAGTATCTTTTGATCGCGTTGACTTAGAAGTTTGATTTTTTCACAGCTCCAAGAGACCATAGACTTGAGTATTTGATATGAATTTCAGCTTGATACCTCCACGCGTTCCTGAGAAAAAAGGTCTGGACAGACAGACAGACAGACAGACAGACGGACAACAAAGTGATCCTATAAGGGTTCCGTTTTTACCTTTTGAGGTACGGAACCCTAAAAATCATTACATTTCCCTCTATATCAAGCAGGAACACAAACATTGCCCTTACAATAGGCAACACCAGTTTTGTAATAAACCATTACCTACCTACCATTTAGGGTTTCATGATTTCTCAACTACAATAAAAAAACCCTGCTTGCTCGATTTACCTTCGGGGACTCACCCTTGACCAGAAAAGTCAATAAACCTTTAGTTTTATTAACAAAAGTGAATGCCAGGCAATCTCTGCGCAATTAGATTAACTAAGTTAATAAATAGCATCTTAAGTGCACAATTCTGCACATTGTCTAATTAAGAACTTTATGGCGTCATTAATTGGCGTGGATATGTCCTCTCCAATGGTCATAATGGGTTTGGGATGTTTATGGAATTATTTATGGAACGTTTGCCAAAGAAAGTGAATGTGATTTACACATGGCGACATGTGGGTAAAATAATATTTGATAATCTTTTGCTTAAATTTAAATTCTCCCGTGACGTGAGGCACACGGTGTTACTTTTTTGTTCGGTTCTAATTTTTTTTTGTATTTAAATAATTATCCTGATATTTCACCAATCAACTGACGCGTTCAGGTTATTGGTGAAATTCGCTGTTATTCTGTTGTGGGGGTCAATATTTAATTGACTGACCGATGCCGCCTCAATAGTATTATGTACTTGTGCAATTGGACTATGGCTGATAACATTCTGAGTATTCAACCATAACTCGCAATGTAAAAGACATACCAGAAACAAAACACTCAACGTATCGCACTTGACTTGCAATCATTACTTATAATTACTTGTATGAAAAACTAGTTCAACACACAAGGACGTACCTACCGTTCCGATCAATCATGAAAGTGTTAAAGTTATACGTGGTTCTACTAAGTTTGTTCGTTGCTGCTCTGGCATGTGACCTGCGCCTGACACAAACAGATGCTGAAACAGCTGCCAAGGCTGCCGTGGAGTCATACATAACCACCACTAAACCAAACATCAAAAGTACGTACAGATTGCTTTATCATATAGCTCCCCCAGTTGGCTGGATGAACGATCCCAATGGATTTTCTTACTTCCATGAGGTATATAATGTGTTCTATCAGTTCTACCCTCACGACACTAAGTGGGGTCCACCCCACTGGGGACATGCGTCAAGCGAAGATCTAGTAAACTGGTGGACAGATCCAGTAGCATTACTACCGGAGACAGAACAGTGTTTCTCAGGCAGCGCGATTGAACTAGACATTACAGGCACAGGCACAGCCACATTATTAGTTCTAATGTACACTGCTCACAAACAAATCAATGCAACGTTTACCAACGAAACGCAGTACTTAGCGTTCAGCAATGACGGTGTAGTGTTCAACAAGTACAAAAAGAAAAATCCAGTAATAACGTTTTCGCCTGATAACGCTCAATATTTCCGGAACCCAAAAGTGTGGGAACATGAAAACTACTTTTACGCCATTATCGGTAGCCAGACATCGGCACAGTTGGGCAGAGTGCTGCTGTACAGGTCAGCGGACATGGGGTACTGGGAGTATCTGAGTGAAGTGGCTAGATCTACTGGTGATCTGGGCTACATGTGGGAGTGCCCGGACTTCTTCGAGTTAGACGGGCGTTTCGTCCTCCTTATATCTTCTCTAGGTATGGTTGCAGCAGGTGATAGATACCAAAATAAATATCAGACGGGATATATCATTGGAACCTTCAATTACACAACAGGCAGATTTGTTAAAACTGTTCCTTTCCAAGAAATTGACTATGGCCATGATTTTTACGCAACACAGACAATGGAGAGAAATGGCAAGAGATATTTAATTGCATGGATGGGATCTTGGGATGGTGCATTTAAGGAAAGAGCTGACGGATGGGCAGGAGCCATGACCATTGTTAGAGAGTTGACATTAAGTGGAAACCGCATCTTGATGAAACCTGTTGATGCAATCACAAGTCTTAGGGGAGCTGCACCTGTGTTTAACGGAGCCTTGGCAGCATCTGAAACAATTATAACACTTGACAAAACGGGTGAACTACTTGTTACTTTTGATTTAACCCAAGATCTTACGTTGGACATCAAAGGTGAAAGTGATACTCAGTTGGTCACTTTGAAATGGGCTGTTTCTACCCAGAAAATTTCTTTAGACAGGGGTACTGCAACTGCTCCAGATATTCGACAAGGACAATGGACTCGGGTATCTTCGTCATTGCTGAGAATCTTCTTAGATGCTAGCTCGATTGAAGTGTTCTGCGGGGAAGGTGAAATGGTGTTCAGTTCTAGAGTGTATCCTAATGGTGTTTGGCGGGTAACCAATGCAGGCTCCCAAAGTGCAAATGTTGTAGCATACGTGTTATCGCAAAGTGTCCCTGTTTAAATTGCTGTTTCTGTCTTACTATTCTTTTAAATGCTAATGATTACAGTTTTTTTTAGATATTTATTTATTATTATGTTTAGACCTAACCTAACATCTAACCCATATGATTTACTAACCATAAAGGGGATCTCGATATTCATGACATTCGATACTGTCTACTTTGATATTTAAGTCTTTCAAAGTCACTTTTGTAGATAATTACGTTCTAGACATATTGGACGTAGCTGATCTAACCATTGTACGTAATTTTAATTTTCGGTTTTATGGTCGTTCGTTTTCGTTGTTGTGAACATTGACATTTTACCCGTAGGTATTTCAATGTTTGACATTTAAATATGTATCCTTAATGACATTGGAGGAGCTCGTGGCTTAATAAGAACTTTAGGTAAAGCTGCGCTTGCCTAGGTCGGTCTGTGGATGGGTGACCGCCCGACATACCGAGTTTCCTCCGTGCTTCGGAAAGCACGTTAAGCTGTTGGTCACGGCTGCCATATTTAGATCTTTGGCAGTCGTTACAGGAAGTCAGTGACCTAGTATTAACTGGGTTGTGGATGTCAGACAGGTAGTCGTTCCATGTAAAATACTGGTACTCAGCAGCACCCGGTTAGACTGGAAGCCGACCCTAATATAGTTGGGAAAAGGCTAGGCAGATGATGATCCTTAATGACATTATTTTTTGTACTTTTGTAAACGTTTCTAAATTATATTAAATGTTGCTTATATTGAGTATCTATTATGTAATCTGTTACTTACATAAACTAATGGTTAGTGATAGTAAGAGATATGAACTATGACTATAACTATGTCAAAGTCAAATAAATGTTTGACTTTGACTTTGACAAGCGTTATTAGTATAAATGATAATAGTGCAAGTAAATATTAAGAGGGGGACGATAATGGAAAACAATAAATAATTGTACAAAATAAATTATATTATGGAAAACAAGATTTTGATGATGAAATAAAATCATCGTTTCCTTAATCTTCCTCTCCCTCTCCCTCCGTCAACATGTCTATTCATCAGTATTTTAGTCACATGCGATTCGTCCCTCCTCGTAACATTTTGTCGATTCCGATTGAACTTTTCTGTAACTTTCGCAACTTTTAATCTACCAAGTTTGACATAATCTTAATGACAAACCTTGGCCACTGCACTATTAAAGTGGCCATACTATACAAAGCCGATGCACTTAAAATATGTTGTGTTATACAGAAGTCACATCAATTTCGCAAACATTGAGTTGGAATTAAATATTTGTCCTAAAGTCCAACGACGTGCCTTCTCACGTGATTCGCGATCTAATTGACACAATGATTGTTGCCATCATTTTAAACAAAATGATCAGCATCCGCCCCTGTTCTTACAGTTTACTTTGTAAGTACCAAAGTATTTATGAAAACATACATTAAAGTTCATAGTTATGGATACATTTGTATGTAGGTATGTATAAAAGTTCGTGTGAGAAAGTAGTTAGTATTTAACTTCCACGGGACAGACATATAAAACGTTTATCTAATCTACAATATCGTGGGATGGATCTCGGGGAGAAATCAATTAGATTTAACTGAAATAATCTTAAATTCAAGTAATTCTAAGTGGACTACAATTTGTGCTTTGGTGATACGTACCTGACTTTTTTATACCTACGAGACATTATGTCCTAATGAAAATAAAAATAATCCGTAAATCATCTTAAAATACACAACGTGTCAAACAACAAGAGCACGGTAGAGAAGAGAACATGTGTGTAAGCTAAAGCACGTGCTAAGTACCTTTTATGGATCTCGACTTAGGACTGGTAGACCACAATGGACCGAGATCAGCGTAGCCATCTTGAAACATTAGGTCACAAGGGACGGTAAAGATCTTTAAAGAATAATATCGAGGGGTGAAAGGCAATAGTACATTATGGTATAAGTGTGTAACGTTGGTGATTACCGCTGAGGCGCCATTGAGACCCGAGCCGTCAGGTGAGGGTCTTAAGAGAGCCGAGGACGGTAATCATCAATACACACGTGTATCATACGACGTTTTTCAACACACTTGTGAAGAAAATAATACAAAAAAATCATTTTCAACAGTTAAAACGAGTTGTGAAAAAAATTTCGCCATGGCGGGAAAAATTAAAAAGTTTTCCTGCACGCGCATCTAACAATGGTGATCGGCCATAGACTAAAAGAATGAGGTTTCTTTTTTTAGCTTTTTGAGAAATGAGGAATTCAAAGTTTTTTTTTATTATAGAGAAAACAAAAGTTTTATTTATTAAAAACGTAAACAAGTTGAACTTATCTATTTCAATTAATAAGTTTTCCTGCGCGCGCATATAACAATGGCGATCGTCTATAGACAAAAAGATTAAGTTTTTTTTTGGCTATTCGCGGATAGCGTTGCAGCCACGTACAAATGGGGTATTCAAAGTTTTTTTTATTACTGAGAAAACAAAAGTTTTATTTATTAAAAACGTATATACAAGTTCAAAATTATCTATTTAAATTCGAAGTTGCATGAAATGAGCAAGCAATGGGTACATTAATTTATTTGTAGTATTGAACACAATCTTTTTAGTATTAGTATCGAAACTTTTTTAAGAACAAAGCAACTCAACCAATAAAATTTAAAAAAAAAACCTATAACTCACTAGTGGCCTTTTGGCCTCGTACGGGACTTATTTTTAATTAATACTGTTTTATTTTTTAAGTGTTCCTCTTGTTTTTTTTTTTTTGTTAATCTTTTATTATTGATTTCTTGTCCTGTGTGAGACCAATAAATACTTTTTCTTTCTTTCTTTCTTTAGTGAATAATGGTAATGAAAAATTCACAGTTTGATTACAGGTGTCATTATGTGCCTAATTGCGGTGAAATTAGAGCCACTTTATGAGCAAGTGTGTTGAAAAAAACATTATTAACATAACATCATAAATCCCCGAAGGGTTAGGCATTAAGTCCATTATGTTTAAGTCCCATGTTATAGGAGGTGAGCCTATTGCCATCAATATGGCATAAATGTAGACTCTAGTGGATGACACAGAGAAGCTCTGATAGAAAAGTCGAATGCCGACCTGAGAATCAAATTCAAGACCTCATGCTAAGCAGCCGCGTTAAAAAAACAAATATAATAGTACATTATGGTATAAGTGTGTAACGTTGGTGATTACCGCTGAGGCGCCTTTGAGACCCGAGCCGTTAGGTGAGGGTCTTAAGAGAGCCGAAGACGGTAATCATCAATACACACGTGTATCATACGACGTTTTTCAACACACTTGTGAAGAAAATAACACAAAAAAATCATTTTTAACATGTTTTCAACAGTTAAAATGACACATCTAACAATGGCGATCGGCCATAGACTAAAAGGTGAGGTTTCTTTTTTTTGCTTTTTGCGGATAGTGTTTTAGCCACGTAAAAAATGAGGATTTCAAAGTTTTTTTAATACAGAGAAAACAAAAGTTTTATTTATTGAAAACGTATACACAAGTTGAAATTATCTATTTAAATTAATAAATTATCCTGAGCGCGCATCTAACAATGGCGATCGGCTATAGACTAAAAGATTTTTTTTTTTTTGCTTTCCGCGGATAGTGTTGCAGTCACGTACAAAATGGGGAATTCAAAGTTTTTTTTATTACAGAGAAAACAAAAGTTTTATTTATTAAAAACGTATGTATAAGTTGAAATTATCTATTTAAATTCGAAGTTGCATGAAATGAGCAAGGAATAGGTACATTAATTTATTTGTAGTATTGAACACAATCTTTTTAGTATCGAAACTTTTTTAAGAACAGAGCAACTCAACCAAAAAATTAAAAAAAAACCTATAACTCACTTGTGAATAATGGTAATGAAAAATTCACAGTTTGATTACAGGTGTCATTATATGCCTAATTGCGGTGAAATTAGAGCCACTTTATGAGCAAGTGTGTTGAAAAAAGGTTTAAGCGATATTTTGGCCGATTTTGAGTTATATATAATATGTATGGTCTAGAAACTTAAAACAGTGCTACTATTATGACAATGACAAATGGGCTATGTTGTGAACGTTTGGAAACGTATAGGATAAAAAAAATTGCCCCCGCGCGAAAAGATCCTTGCGATAACGTATTATTCTATCTGTTCATCTCAGGTCTAAACCAGACGACCGGCTATGAACATTTTATGTAGCACAGATTACATTGAGGCCCTCATTTTCACATCAACTATTCGACAATAGCTTTGCATGCAAAATTTTCTACTTATACGAACAAGAATCAAGATGTTTCCACGGCCTAGAATAACCACAACTGCCTTTTATTTGAGTCCAGACCTCGTTTGTTTGATAAACAAATGAGATACGGCGTAAACAACAATTTGTATGCGAGATTAGGCGACATAACGACAGACGTAATTTTTGTCTCAAACAACTTAGAAGTTTTTCGCTGAATTGCAAAAATAAGTAGTGGAGCCGCTTCTGAATAGTTTTAGGAAGAAAACTATAACAGTAATGTTGGTGATATTTCTATTTGTTATGCCGTGAGGCTCCCTGAACACCATCACTCTCCCTTGTGCTTCCTTGTGTGTTTAAAAAAAAACAAAATTAAAATCCAAGATGGCGCTAGCGAAAATGTTTTAAACGAACATTCCCTAGCTAAATAGCTAAACAGCTAAGTAGAATCCAGAGTATACTGCATTGGTCTCTAGTTCACTATTTACAAAATAGATTCTCTTTGCCAAGCGTGAAGAGCTAGATTATCATGTTTACCTAGACCAGATCCAGGTCATCTTTTATAAATGGCTATACAAGGTGTAATATAATAAACGCAAGACCTCCGACTACTACTCATCTAGTTCGTAAAGTTCGAAAATGAAATTAACTTTCTGTAAGAAAAGGGTAGTTAAGTAACTAAAAAAATCTAATAAGTCCGTCAGATAGATTTCCAAATAATATTGGACACGTATTTTTTCTTTTTTCACGTAAACAAACAATGAAGACAATACAGTGCTTTGAAAACTCGTGTGACGTCATATTCTAAGACATTAGTATGACATTTTTTACCGGTGAGTGACGTCACAACCCCCCACTCAAATCTTTGACGCGTTTTATCTTCGTCAATTTTTATTGATTTGATAAAACAAAAAATATGTATCCGATATTTTTCGATAATCTAACAGACGGACTAATTAGAATCATATTTTTTTTTAGTCGGTAAACATCCCTATTGACAAAAATAAAAACAAAGTTATGAATTACCAAAAGTCGTAGAGCAAACTGTTTCAGTTCTTGATCTGAGTCTATGTGTACTTCAAAATACTTGTTCGTCTTCTTATTGTAGGTAAATAAATTCCAGTGTAAATATATTTCCTTAACATTTCTCAACACCGTCTGATTTCATCTGCGCACAAACGGTACTCTATATCAAATAATTGCAGCCTCACCACTCCACAGATTTTTGTCCTTGATGTCATCGGTGGCGTGAAGCCAGTCCATTACAGAGCTATCACGTTCGTTAGTAAGACACATTCTAACTGCTCGTTACTTTAAGGATCAATATCACTTGCACACTCCACCATCCGCCTTGGAAACAGCAATGCGGCACTTAATCTTCAAACGAATACAGACTTTATTGCTGGAGGAATTCTTCAATTGTTTGACATGTCGAATAGTCATTGTGGGCCAATATCTATTCTGTGTGCAAAGTTGGATTTACATTTACATTACCGTCGTTGTAGCGGAATTTCAGCCTTATTTCTTTTGAAATAAGGCAGTGTAATAATTTTCTTGTTATCAGAAGTAATGTTGGTATTATATGCCACCCGCATTTGGATTGCGTTTGATAAGAATTGTCGGTAATGGGATGCTGTGGTCTGGGTCTGGCGAAGACTCGGCTATCTCTATTATTTAGGTACAAAAATGTCCTATTAAGTATCAAGTAAAAAGGTAAAAGTTTATATGTATCTCCAGAAATGGGCCAGTCTGGATAAGATGCAGGGTATATTACACCGATATTGTCCTCGTTCCACAGTTCCTCCCTAGAATTGACTTAGTGTCAAATGAAACACCGTATCATCAGATGTAGTTACTAACTTATCTACTCGCTGAACTTAACAAAAGTTTTTTTTTAATAAACTTTGCCCCACACTAGTTAGTTAACTACATGTAGGCTATAAAATATTTGTTCATCATTCTCTTGCCCTTATCTCATTTCATTTAGGGCCGGCGCAGCATGTCTTCTTCTTCCATACTTCTCTATTACTCGTCATCTCAGCAGTCCATCCATCGTTTCTGTGGTCCTCCTCTACTCCGTCACAATCATACTCAAAACTTTATTCACGACATTTACCACGTGGGCCCAGTGCGGTTTGATAGATGTCACATGACATACAATGTCTGTACTTCTAGGACAAGCCGGTTTATTTTTATTGGGACAAGCCCGCCACACTATTCCCAAACCACTGTAACTCCTGTTAGCCAGAATCAACAGTGGCGACCACAAGAAAAGCGCCGAGACAATGAAGCTCGACGAAGTCCCAGGGAAACGATTTAACTGTCAAGCCGGACAAGCCGGTTTCTCACGATGTTTTTTATCCCCTTTATACCTACAGGGCTCTCTGTTACCAGTACTTAGCCGTAACTAAGTGACCCCATGGTGAGACCCCACCGTAATTACGACATCGGCAACGCACGCGCGCTTATTGAAACTCACACACTGCGGATTATTCGTAAATAAGACATTATCAGGGAACATACGGGTGTGTATTATGGGCGGAAACTGAGCTGCTTACATTTTATGTTAAACAGAACTGAACTTGGGAAGAAGGAAGGCCTTTGGCCAGCTGTGGGACAGCGGAAACAAAAAAAAGTTTCAGGAAAGTGTTAAGAAAATGTTAGAAAAGAGTCTTTGTTCACCATCTACCTAGCCTTTTCCCAACTATGTTGGGGTCGGCTTCCAGTCTAACCGGATGCAGCTGAATACCAGTATTTTATTTTATTTTTATTTGAAGACCATCACCAGACTTTCGGTAGTGAACAGCTCTGCAGCACCTAAGCTTTAAACCAGAACACAGGTACAGAGTGGTGGTGGTACTTCCCCGGAGAATTATCTGGTCCTGAAAAGAGTCTATATTCAGATTCAAAGTCACGACTTACCGTTACATGGTCTTTTCACTTACGCCGGCTCCCTCGATAGAAAATCAACAAAAATCAATCTAACAAATAAACTGTGATTTCGACGCTTTTATGATTTTGTGTTTTGTTAGATGACAAACCTAACAACATAAAGGCAGTCCCGTACACTATAATAACCCGTATGTTTTCCATCAGTGACGTTAGGCAGTTGTTACAGATTAGTTCCGAGACACATACAGCCGTCGCTGGAAGCTCCTACGTTTATAACTACACTGCTTACTGAGGAAACCAGAACAATGCAGATTGTGCGTAGCCTCCTTATTCTACGGAAGCGATTAGGAGGTACATTACTTGAAGCTTGAGATTATTGTATGGGATTATATGTATAATCATAATTTATTTTTAATGGAGTAAGGAATGCAAAGTTTTCCGATAGATGAGGAGATGACAAGGAAGGAGGTGACTACTGATATGACGAGTATTAGAGAAGTATAGAAGAAGAAGCCTCCTCCGACCCCGAATGGGCAGGAGAACGATGATGATGACTTCCACTAGACAAATAGGTAGAATGTAATTTTTTGAACACCAATTGTACACAGTTCTTTTACAATATTGCTAACTCCACTAGCATTATTGCTAGTTTCGTACTAGTTCAATTTAACAATTCTTCTGACTACCTACAGTTATCGCAGTTCTTCTATCTCGATCACTTAATTCATAATTCATTTATTTATTGTTTGTTACAGGTAAACATACGAGTAAGATCTTACAAATAGTGTTGTTTGTATCACTGTAACACACCCATGGGGTATATAATATTTATAATATAATACAGTATGTCAATATTATTGGTTAAGTTAAAATTTATATTACATTACACATTCATTCTTATACAATTAATTGAGGATTTATAAAGACATACACGTTTAATAAGTAAGTAAAAAAAAAACACATGTCAAGTTTTAGTGAAAACAATATTCTAGAGTTAACAACAGTTAACTTGTTTTATTTGATACTTACCTACAAAACATAACGTCACGCCTGTAATCCCAAAAGGGTTAGGCAGAGGTGTTCCCACTAGTACACCCAGATTTTGTCATTTATGTTTTTAAGTCCCTTGTAATAGAGGGCGAGGTTATTGCCATCAACCGGGCAACAACCGGTTACTAACGAGAAGTTACTGATGGAAAAACCCAATAACACTTTGCCTCAAACAGGATCTCATGCTCAACAATCGCGCTTGCACCAGCTCGACTAACGAGGCAATCCAAATGTTACATACCCCTTTTTTTATGGCGGGTGGAAAATCATCAAATAACCCCTCCCGCTCTTGGGCAGACCGAAAGGGAGTGTCAGACTTCTACTGACTAAAAACCACCCATGTTCCTTCTTAGCCCTTCACGTCGAAGCCGCGGTATCTCTTGCGAAAAACCCGCAGCTTACCCCTAGTTCTGGATTATGATAGGAAGCATGTTGTTCGGTTCAAATAGAATTCAAGCAATAAATATTAAGTTTAAGGGCTCAATAAACCGCGTGTTTTGATCGCGTTCCTAACAGCAGTCCTAATGATACGACCTCGTAAATGTACACCTTATTAAAATCTCTTGTATTATATTTATTGCTTGGTAACTGTTTACTGTGAGAGAACAGCAGTGGTCCCGTGGTGGTGGCCCCGACTTACGAGCTGTAAGTCGTGGGTTCGAAGTTTCGAGTCCAGGCAGGCGTATTACTATGTGTCATTAATTTCATCACCGCTGCTCTCAAAACGGTGAAGGAAAACATCATGAGGAAACCCGTGTAAGAAGAATGTGCTGGAATCAAAAAATTCGAAGATGTTTTCGAATTTTTTCATCATCATTCTGACAGTTACCAGCCCAGACTGGTCACGCGTGGTGGATTATAGCCCATCCCTCTCCTATAGAAAAGGCTTGAGATCCGGCAGTGGGAACACTATGAACTGATCACTGCTTGTGCTAACTGTGTACTGGGGCTATTGCCCACATTTATTGGGCCTTGTTTTATTTTATCTTTTGGTCGGAGCGCGATGACTAAAACCCTGGTTTCCCACAGGAAGATCAGATTGATTGAGCTCTTCCATTACGAACCGAACGGCAGTAATAGGTATCCATTAGTAATTTCAGCCAAAAGATATCGTCTGCTGGACATAGGCCTTTATAGTGTATGCATTAGGCTCTCATAGTTTAGATTCATACCCATTTAATGGCCTAAAATGGTGTACCTTTCACCCTCTAAGTTTCACATCACATCGACGCACAATTGATTACTATCTTCAGTAATCAATATAATATATAGGGTGTAAAAGTACCCTTAACGCAAACGAAGAGCACTTGTTCTTCCCACCACTGCGATCATTTTTTTTGTTCTAGACCATACCAGGGAACCCCTAGTTACGGAGATATTGGGGGTTAAAGTTCCAAATTTTTCACAGCTGTTTTTGTAAAGACCTGTTTATTATTCAAAGCATCCACTAGCACAATGTTTTAAGAGTGCTACTTTGAGTTTTACCTTAAAATGTAATTTTTGACCCAAAAAAAAAATCATTTCCCAGCAAAATTTTTTGCGTAGGGGTATTTAGTTTGATGTACAGAATGCCTGTTTGACGGCTGTGTGATGGGTTGATTTACACTCTGTATACCGGGATTCATTATTCACGCCATATAGTGTGATGATGCGTCAAGTGTTTCAAGTGTACATATTACACTTAAAATGATACTGTCAACTATCTTATCAAAAGCAGTTATTTATAAATTTCTGATGGAAAAACCCATTGACACTTTGCCCGACCGGCAGTCAACCAAGGGCCTCATGCTCAGTAACCGTACTTGCGTCCACTAAGGGATTTTGTCTAGGGCCAGGCCATGCTGTTGAATTTCAATATTACTTCGGAATAGTAAATTCACCAGTTCGTTTGTAATGAAATATCTTCGCCAGCCAACTATCGAAGCTTCCTCAATGAACACTTAGCAAAAATTTCACTTAAAAATAACAGTTTCCATGGTCCTATTTTACTTTAATATCGAAAATCAGTGGTAAGACAACGATACCGATATCTAGCCACGAGCCTTTAATCTGATATCAGCTGTTTACATTCAGCCCCTGGGATATTTAAATGTACCGATGTTGTCTCGGTTCAACCTGCCGCTGACCCGAAGATCGCCGATAGTGGCCGAGGATTCCCGATTACGAAGTAGGATTGAGAGATTTGGATATCGTTCTTTTTTTTTACTATTGTTTTGTGATGAATGTTGTACGGTAGTGGAGTAACTGGTATTTTATTACGTTTGACATGACGACTAAGGGACTTACCAGAGAATAGGCAGCAGCGTTCTCTGTGCCTTCGTAACAACCATACTGCGATCGCCAACCCGCCTGCCAAGCGTGGCGATTATGGCAAATCCCCCCTTCTGGGAGAGGCCTATGTCCAGCAGTGGATGTTTTATGGCTGAAATGATGATGATGATGATGACATAACGAAACTTGAACACACTCAATGGTAAGATAATGAACCAATCGTTTCTTTAATAAAAAAGAAAAAAACAACCCTCACGAAGTTGTAATCCAAACATTCTGTAAATCAAGCCAAGTAACTCTACACTACAATTATTGCTGGGAAACGACTTTTAAATATGGGTGCTTTGAATAGTGAACGGGTCACGTAGGTGTATAAAGAAAAGTTATAACTTTAAAAACTTGTATTTGAAAAAATACTTGTGTAAAAGTTGCAAATTTGACCCTCAATAACTCGGTAACTAGAAAGTTCCCAGATAATTATGGTCCGGTACAAAAATCTGATCGCAATGACGGGGAGACCAAGTGTATCTTGGCTTCGTTAAGGGTTTATATGGGCTCGCTATAGTAATAATAATAAAAGTGCGTTTTACAACGAATTTACACAAAGATAGAAAAAAAAACAGAAACAATTTTTTTACCAAAGTTAGCAAAATTTTTTTTTTTTTTTTTTTTTTCACACAATTCAACAGTCACATTACATAATATACAAAGTTAAATTCAATACAATAAAAAAAAAGCTTGTCCAAGCTAACCCTTAGACAAACCAAGTCAAACAATAATCGAAGAAACAAAGGTCAGTTCCGTACCTCCATACATCTTAACTACCATCTGTACCGACGCAGAACATTGCTGTTTACAATCTGATCAGCCGATATGGATCATTATGATCGCCTGATCAGGAATGGACACAAATGGACAAGATGGACAGGGGCCTGATAAACTTCTTGTTCTGCAAGGACCTACACAGTTAATGTCCTATTTTGGGTAGGTACTGTAGGTTAATAAGGGCTAATTTCACCAATGGAACTCAACACGATCCGTAGGTATATCGAAACCGAGTTCAATAGCTGTCAGAATTTCAACAATTTGACACTGACAGCTCTGAAACACGGTTTAAACGTGCTGATCCCCTTTGGCGGGATAATTTTCTCCCTTATGCATTCATCTCCCTATCTCTATTACTCGTCATCTCAGCAGTCACCATCTTTCTAGCCATATCATCCTCCACACAGTCCATCCGTCGTTTCCTTGGTCTTCCTCTACTCTTGTCCCTGAAGTATTTTCCGAAAAAAATTTAGCTCCCTCGTTTCAAACGGATGAAAAAGAATAATCATATCCACCATATTTCTAAACTAAGTTCAGACCCCATTAACCACTTCACCAGTGATACATATTTCAACTAAACCCAACTACCGCTTTATTGCGTTCAAGATAAAAGATAAATAAAACACCGCAGGTAGCGATCACGAAGTTAAACTTTAGGCTGGTATCGCAATCAGTGTTCTTACGAATGAGCTCCTAATATTAAAAGGAAAAGCTAAGTTATTGAAAGCATTAAGAGTTGGGGAGTCGTTGCATCAGAACACCCAGATGTTAGGTATTATGGTTTGGATCTGGTGAGTGGTGGAAGAGATGAGATGGAGCGTTTGTGAAACTTCATACCTTTCCGAGATGTCATACTTTGAAATAGTAAATAATTTTCGTCTTTTTTTTTTGGTGTATCAATTCTCGGAATAAAAAGTATCTTATGGCGCAGATCCTGGTCTTTTAATGAGCCAAACTTTTCCTAGTCTTCGTGAAAATGTAACAGATACAGCGTGAATTAATAATATTAGTATGGATAAATTGAGCTTTGCAGTGAAGCCTCTTCGATCACTTACATATCACTTATCTCTCATAGAGTATCAAAAGATTAATCTTTAAATAGTTATCAAGCGTTAATTCTTTAAATTATGTTGCAAGTGGATCTGACAGTTATAATAAAGACTCTCAAAACCGCCACATCTGCTAACTCGCCCACTACCTCACATGGAGCACGAACGTAAAATATCTGGAGTGTTTACGCGCGTGCGCACCATTTATACACGCCACGCGGCGGACGCCCCCGATACTACTGCGTAGATCGACAGCCGATAACAGGGGCTGAGATACATGTACTTAACGTACAGCAGGGTGGACTGGTATCTATGAATGATCTGCTTTGCTGAAGTTCAAACTGTGAGATGAACGAGAGGAATCTACGGCATTCTGGCAGCCACGGTCAGTATGAGGCGTTAGTTTGTCATCCAGCCTTACTAACGAGTATCGGATTGATTCCTTTACCTGGGACGTAAACAAATCTTGCAAAATGTCGGTGTACCGGTCAGGTACATCTCTGCTCATCCGAGGATTACAAGGTGTGATGTTATGTAATGTTTTTTAAACAAATCAGGTAAGAGATTATTATCTGATACTCTATGGGAAGAACCCCGAAATAAATTAAAAAAAAAAAATGCAGAGGTTACAATCACTGTTATGAATATTAATTGGCATGATGACAGAAATCAATGTAGTCTGACAGTACTTGTTACGAAAGGGTTCGCTCTTGCGTAGGGTGCGTAAAAGACAGTGTCAATGGGGCATTTTTGGTCAGATTATCCAAAAGACTTGTAGAATTTACTTTTGCTGATAATAATGCTATGTTCTAGACGGATTTGAAGGTACAGAAAGGGAATAACTAATAATTATGAGATCAGAATATGATCCAGGCTAACAACCAAAGATATCACACTAATTGGACACTAATGAACTTGAATGAAGCAAACGAGTGAACTGACCAGGTTGTTACGTACTGGTCAGATAAAATTTGAATAATCGATTTGAGAAAAAGCACACTGATTACGAAAAGCGTGTCGACTAAAACCGTCCAAAACTGAAAACCATGTAGATCTAGCTATAATGTAACATAGCTACACAACTACAAAGGCCCATTCAACCACAAGCCGCCAGGCCCACCTTTAAACTCGCAACCAAAAGGTCTGAAACAATAACAAATCGTTGGAAACAATCGTTACTGATTACATCGCTACATAATACTAATTAATTTGGGCCCACTGTTCAATACACGGTATTGATTGTCCATAAAGGCAACACAAAGAGTTAGGGCGCAATGTCGAGTAAACAATGCACTTGTACAACACGAGTCGCTTTGCTGTGCCGAATGTTAGGAACTACGAAAGAAGGGATTTGTTGATTTGAAATCTCACACACAAAATCCTGGTTGGCAGGATGAATTCCTCCTACAAAATAGTGTAGAGGGCGACTAAAGAAACGATGGATGGACTGTGTGAAGGATGATTTATGGCTAGAAAGGAGGTGACTGCCGAGTTGACAAGTAAAAGAGAAGTATGAAATAAAAAGACATGCTGTGCCGACCCCAAATTAATGGGATAATGATCAAAATAGTCTACCAAAAGGTTCCTCCTGTAAAACTTTACATGAGCATTTAGAGGAACGGTATATTTACTTTAAATCAATTCATAATAAATAAATTAAAACAACTGAAACTATAAACAGCGTGAAAACACTCGTCCTCAACGCTGTCAACAGGTAATGTCCCCAAGAGACTGGCGGCGGTGGCGTTGCCATTAGTATGGTAACGCTATGCGTCTGGTCAAGGTAATGCAATTGGGTAAACCCTCGTTGGTGTAATGACTGATAAATGTATGAATATTTTCCATTTTTCTTTATTTATTTTATTTACTTATAAACTCTAGAGCCCTCCAGTAAAATCAGTTTTGAAAGACCAATTCGTAAGAGTTATATTAGTTGGTAGAATAACGACCCTTTTATTTACTTTCTAAGTTATAACTGTATGTAAACTTGATTTATAAGTCTGTTAAGCACCTTTAGGTGATCAGGAAACAATTTTATAAAATTAATATTTTGCCCTTTATTGGCTATAAATCATATTATTTATGGGCTTCGGTTACGACGACCTAATGGCGTAGTACGTAGCCCACTGATTCATTGAATAGATTCGTAGTACACATTGTAAACTGTAAAATAATAAGAAATAAGAAGGCTGCTGCATGATATTTCTTAAATAATGTATAAATCGTCTATCGTATCTATGCTAATAATATTCTTCTAACCTAACAGACAGATGTGTTACTGGGGAGTTTGTTAAGAGTCGAAGGGTGGGCATTTTGGGGGAGTGTCTCTTGTAAATAAGTAAAGTAAATTTAGACGTTCGAAAAGTGCTCATTATCAGCCTAGTTTGAATAAATGACTATTGATTTTGATTATGGCGTCATTTTCTTCAAATTGGAAACTTAGATTTTGTAGACACACTGGAAAAGCGATAAAATAAACTTGACATGTCATCTCCACTCAATTATAAAATCGAATTCTCTCAAAACAAAATCGAAAAGAACAATTCCACATTTAAATTTGAACTTCGTGCATCTCCGGCAATCTACGGCGCTCGTGCGGCTAGGATTGGTGGAAACAATGCTGTTATAAGATGGCTGCTAATGGCAACAATAGGCGAGATAACCGTCTACCTCCATTATTCCGCACGGATTCTGAATAATGTACTAGTTTTGAAAGCATTTAGATTGTTATTATTCAACCAGAGATTTATTATTAGTCTAGTTAGTTTTAGTATTGTGGAATCGAGCCGCTTCAGCTTTGATAAACCGTTAAATACGAATTATGGGTGTTACAAAACTGTAATGCGGTTGTAATCTATTGTAGGTCGTTGTTTTGCTTGTTTCTGCTTGATTTACTTGACTGCACTGTATATCACTCACACTACTTAAGCAGGTCCTTACAAAAGCGAATCTTTCATGGTGTCTAAGAACCGTGGACCGCTCCTAAGTACGTAAATAGGAAGTGCAGTGATTTATCAATTTTCATGAAAACATTTTATAAATCCTCTTGTAATTTACTGGCTAAACAGGAAAGAACGTCTCAAAGAATTGTGTAAATTAAAATGTTCAGTCTAGAAGTTCCGAAACATATCATCATAAAATTCAACGCGCGTTTAGCGCATCTAAAGCACGTTCAAGAAAGTATCAGTGTCAAAATGTGCTTAACGCGTTCAGTATTATTAAAGAAATTCAACTCAAAAAACAATAATTGACGAGCCTGAAAGGAAAACTCTATACTCTACCGGAAGAAATTATTGTAAGGAGTTTAGGTGTGCAAATATCTACGATGCTGGTGCCAAAGATTTAATATTGTATTTTTTAAATAATTTAACTCTTCTCTTCTTTAATTTAGATTTTTTAAGTCCTTCGGCTGTCACTTCATTATATTGATACGTAGTTGTTACAATTTTAATTAAACCAACGTCTTCAACTCTAATTGGACTAGCATTTTGAAAAGAAAAAGAAATACTAGAATGGTTTTGAATCAAAATACCTATTATATTCTGGTGGTCGGTTAAATACAAGTCATCAGAAATGCACCAATACCTGTTAACATGTCATAATTCACGGTACATAGGGTGGAGGCAACTATTGTAAGACGCAGGTTCCTAATAAACTGTAGCCTTATTTTCCACACCATAACGTACAAAGAAGCACCTGTTACAAAATTTTAATTATTTGTTCCTTTTTTTCACGCTCATTCATCTGGCCAAGCACGCACACCAGTTGCGAGTACTACGCACCTGACCTTTTTACCTACCTGCCTACAATAGTATTCCTAAATAGTGACTTTAACATAGACAAACTTTAAGACAAGGAAAAATACCGTTGACCTATATTTTAGTCAGGCAGTAGTTACTTTATGCAGCTGCTTTGAGTGATAGCGGATGATGTCTTACAACCGCAAATATAGTGGACGAAGTACCTACATGTACATTTACCGATAAAATAAATGTCAAGGTTTAATTGAGTTTCCTGTAAACTGATTTATATTTCAATGAAATCATGAGTAGTCATAAGAATCTATTTTGATTGAATTCTAAAATAATCATAATAATTTAAACGATCGATTTGATTAATCGAACGAATCATATTCGCTAGCCGAGAATCGGTGCCATCACCCTAATATTATCCGCCAATAAAATCGTTTTATCGACTTGACCACCCCGCATAGATGTTACAATTACAATGATAAATTTGCCATCACATAGCACAGTTACAACCCTATAAACGAAGGTTATAAGATTTATATTCGTGCGGTGTAGCAGCAATGTTAAGTTTGTCGATAATTCACATTTACTACATGGTTAATAGGTATCAGGGGTATAAATTCCTTAGTACCTACAACTGCAGACTGTCAGGCTGTCCATCATATATCTTCGAGAGACACCCACTAGGATACCTGTATTGAAATTGGTTCACAATCCCATAATTGTATGGCGTGTCACCAGCAATTACTGATAAAACTAGTTTATTCCTTCGGGTTTTCTTGGAGAACAAGATATCAACGCTTATAGAAACTGAATTATTTATTGATATTGGAAAGCCATTTTTGCTTTCTTTTTTAAATTGAATTTCTGTGCAGCAACTTCTACTGTGGTCAACGACACTTCTTTGGTGCCTTTCCTTACCTACAACAATATTGGTTCCTTTAATCGTCTTACGTTGTCTTCTTTAGTTCACCAGACTATCTACAAGTAATTTTGTACTGCTTTCCTTAGTCCAGAACCCGCAAAGAAATACGATATATACCGATACATACCTATAATTGTAACATTTGGTCATTTAACCATCATCATAATATTGAGCTGCCTATTATAGGAGTCTCCAAACCGGGACCCCACACTTTTCCCTCCATACTAAAGAGGCACAAACCAACAAGTTTTGAAATATAACCAAACGCGTAAACCATAGAGTTCCGCGCCAATATATCACGGAGACCATAGACAATGGGTACAATCGTCTAATTATATTGTGGCGGCGCCGCTGTATCGAGCACAGATAAACTTGATGCATTATTTTGTTAGACAATTAGTGCGTCTGTTACGAACGCAATTTGTTGGAAACCTATCGGTGGTTGTATTTGTTAGGAGAAATACATTGCTGGGTTAAGGAAGCTAAAAGATAAAAACAATAATAAACAGGATCCGAACCTAGCTGTTTATTATTGTTCTTATTGTTTAGAATCAGTAAGTACTGTAGCCTCGTTGGTGTAGAAGCAAGCACGAGTAATAGGCTCCTTAACTCATACAATAAACCCCAAAAAATAATTAATGAGGAACTGTTGTATAGGTAGGTACAGCTCTGACTGGGTCCCTGAAATAGTATGTTGTGATAACAGCAATATTACTTATTTAAAAACCAATCTCGTGAAGCTCTAAGATCAGCTAGCAGGATATTGTTCGAACACTCAAGCTTAGCTTATTATGTTACCGCATCATTTAATCATTGAAATGATTTTCAAAGAAAAAAACACAAACAATTATGGGTTAAGTTTTATGATTTACGTAAGCCACTGAACTCTCAATTCCTTAGTTCTGTTTCTAACTACAGAAGTGTATAGAAAAGTGTAACGTCGGCAAACGATCGAACATTGCAAGAGGCATACAATATTATAGACGATGGACAGCGGCGATAGCACGCGTGCCATACTGTCCTTACTTGGTGCTAACACAGAGCTATGTCTCATAGACCTACATACAGACATATTTAATCATTTCCCTAGCCTTTTTCCAACTATGTTGGGGTTTTTACATGGAGCGACTGCCTATCTGACCGCCACAACCCAATTAGTACCGGGTAATACGAAACCTCGCGGTAAGGCTGGTTGTCAGACTTTCGGCCCACTGACTACCTGTAACGAGTGACAGCCTGGACCATCGGTTTAACGCGCATTCCGAGGCATGGAGGAAACTGACTGTAATAGTGAACTCCGAAGTTTGAACTCGGTATGTATTGAGTGGTCATCCATCCGCAACCAGACCAACCTAGGCAAGAGCGGCTTTACCTGAAGATTGATCCGAGTGTTTGTCACACAGACATAATATTTAAGATATTAAGAGACTACCATAAGAAACGTCAGAAAAATGTGAATCCTTGTGTCTCAGTCAGTGACACTTTAATAAAAAAAAAAAAACATAGAAACGAATTGAGAACCTCCTCCTTTTTGGAAGTCGGTTGAAAATCAGACGCAGGAACAACGACGACCACGAATCTCTTCAACGTAGTTTCAGTATAAATAGTCATGTCTACGCGTTGTAGCGCACCGGAAGTTTATTTTGACGTCAATACCAACGCGGCAACGTGGACAAGTGGGATACGGTCATTGCATTAGCCAGTAAACACAATTAATTGAAAAAAAAGTATGAACTCTCCAACTCTCTCCAAATATGAAACAAATCGAAACTCTTTATCATAATCATCATTTCCGCCGTAACACGTCCACTGCTGGACATAAACCTTTTCCAAGTGTCGCCACATTGACCAGTGACGTCACTTTCTGGCAAAAAATGTCATGCAATATGACATCACACGAGTTTCCAAAGCACTGCAGACGATACAGTTATCGTCTTCATTACTTGTTTACGTGAAAAAAAAAATGTGGTTAATATTTTTTGGAAATCTATCTGACGGACTAATTACATTTTTTTTGTCAACTACCCTATTATTATATTAAAAACCCCTCTACGAGACTCCTAACTCCACAAATTAGTTCATGCCACCTTAAATGGAGTCTAGATTACAGTGAAGCGTGAAATGCTGGTATAATTCGGTGCTATCAGCTGTCAGGAGGGAAAGGGAGGGAGGGCAATTAACTCCCGACCAGCGCACGATTGTGTAAGCTATTGTTAATTGTTTCTGGTCTCACCTCTTTCGTAGCCATGTTTGTTTGTGGTACCCGTGTTTTGGCGAGAATACAAGATAATAAAAGAATGGGCCGCATTTTGAACTTGGAATGCTTAATTATGAATCGGAAGGGTTATCTTAGTGGCCGAGTAGAAGAATGGTTTATTTGTTGTTTTAAGAACTTAAAAAATACTGGATGAATTCGATAATAAAATTGGAGGGATTCTGGGCTATACTGTTCGTTGTGTTGTTTTATTTATTTTCCTGTTGAAACTTTTGCGTCTATCCAACCTATTATCATGAATTCCAATATATTTTCCAATTAGTTTTCTAATCTTCGGTGGCCAATTTGCTAGTCGTTAGTATAAATTGGCCCATGAAATCTTTGGTTGATTGGCTATTGGTGGTTTAGGGCGCTTAAGTGCTCAGTTTGGTAACCCAAGAAGATGAGGAGTCTCGTGTTGGCCACCGTTCTAACATGTTTGGCCAACCATGTTGGCGAGTTGGACGGGTATGTGGTAGGCGCTGGATGTGAGTGCAGATTCTTTTGTCATAACTAGAATTCTTGGGTAAACGATATTGTCAAGGAGGTGGGACACCTGGCTGAGGGATGCACGTAGCTGAGAAGTATGGCTGAAGATAGCCAGCAAGAGACTTATACCCAGCAGTGGGTGATTCCAGGCTTGAAATGATGATAATGAGGTGCAGAATGTGTCTTTGGTTTAAAAAAATTTGATTCGCCAGTCAGTCATACATAAGTCCCATTAGATCAGTTTTTTGTATGATGTGCTGCTTATCACGTGTGGTAGCTCACGTTACCATAGATTCCCGTTCGCTGTTTGTCGCAAATCGAGGTTTGGACTGTCTATGGGTTTTTTTTCTATTTTTGAGCACATATGGAGTTGCCATCTAATCGATGCGGAATCGGCTTGCGACAGCCAGAAAATGCTTTATTATATACTTTATATATAAGGTTAATAGACCTCATTTACCTAGTTTCGATTCTATTCATTTTTATTGCAAGAGACATCGACGGCTCAAGCCGCATCCTTGCAATAACAGCGGTTACTCAAAAAAGCTCCCATTTTCGTCCCCAGTAAACGTCCGCTTCGGCCAAATGCTGTTCACGGACAGTAAGTACCAAACGCTGAGAGAAGAGATGATCAAGGCCAACACCAGGAACCTGGTCTACCACTGCAGAGCTGACAAGAGTGACTGCGATGCTGCTCTCGCCAAGATGCGGTATAAGGCCAGCAAGCACTTCTATGCGCTGTCGAAGGCCGTCGTTGATTATGTGAAGAATAAACGCCAGGCTAGACCTACGGGATACGTTGGTAAGGGATGTTGTGTATTTTTTTCGGAGCTGCGGGCTGTTCGAAAGAGATACAGCGGCCTCGACACAAAGGGCTAAGAAGGAACATGGGGGGGTTTTAGTCAGTAGAAGTCTGACACTCCCTACCGCTCTGCCCGGAGCCAGAGCGGGAGGAGTCATTTGATGATTTTCCAACCTCGAATAAAAAAATGGAATGTTCCAATCAAGTGCCCGTAGACTTGGTTCATTTGAATACAGCCACTCGTATCAGATCAGTTCAGGCTGCATTTAAATTACTACGTTGTTGAGTAAAATATGTCCAATTGTATTGAATTTGAATTTGGCAACACGACAAACTTCTATGTACAGACACCAGCATATTATACAGCTACAATAATCTGTAATTTTTTTTAATAGATTTTCAAATTTATCGCTGAAGCATAAGGTTCAAGTTTGATTGGATAGTTTTGACAGTTTCGGTTAGCTTGATGTGCTGGCGTGTGTACAGCCCTTTCACAATTATTTTACCTGTGAGAGCAGAAACCGAACTGCAGCCTTATTGTATTGACTATAAAGATCACTGTGGTTTTGTCAGTAATGCAAGAAAAGAGGTAAAATTCAAGTTAATGTGAAAGGATCGACAGATATAGGTTTGCAAATTCCTGTCATAAAGCAAAGAGTTCGTTTGAATGTAATGTTTTCCTCCAGGAACTGCCACGTTCTGCCAAGATAACGTCTGTGTTCCGGACACGGACCCACCCATCGTGTTCGGAGGCTGCTTCACCCTAGTTTCCTGCGGCGGCAACCAGAGCTGGCAGTTGGACCCCGTCACCTACAAGAAGAAGAAGGGACGATACTTATAGTTTTACGTTCAATAAATGTACGATATTTCAGCCTTTTGTTTTTACTAAACTTTTCTGGTTTTCGAGACTTATAAAGGTTATCGCAAGATAACTGGATAAATAGTGTAAATCCCAGGATTTTGGCAATAAAAACCTACAAAGATTTGGAAAATGCTGGTTGACAAATATACCTAATCATAATATAGTAACTCCAAGATTTATCAGCCATAACCATACAAGGTTCCAAAAATCCAATCTGATTTTTTCCAAAAATCCTAGAGTTTTCGGGAAAAAAAGTAATCCAGAGACATATTGCATAAAAACATTAAATACTTACTAATTCCGCTGCATTCGTTTAGACTGGAAACCATTACAAAAATAGTTACGGAAAGACTAGGCCGATGATGATTCATTTTTACGTCACTCGCCCACCTCCCACAAACGCATCAAAGATATAACAAGGGCTTTACAAAATCATTTATTTATTAGAAACATAACTTTAACACAGACACTAACTACAGTAACAAACCATCTACAATCACTCGAACAGTTAAGCAAATTCCAGACTATTACATTTTGCAGTGACTGTTTTCTTACGCAAACCAAACGCCAATATCACACCTTATCCTACAAAATACAAGAAGTAGAAAATCTACAAGATTCTACGAACATCTGGACATAACATCAACACCGTTTTACCCAATAAGGTTCACTGATATAACATGAACAATTTCCGAGTCAATATGCAAAGAAAATTAAACCAAAAAGTATCGTTAACCACCTGTTGCATTGTGCAGAAAACAATAAGAATTTCATTCATTGTTACACATCTGAAAGGATGGTTTAAAAGACCTTTACATGTTCAATCGAAATGTTAAAATGCTATAGTGGCCATCAAACAACGCAATGGAGTTTATATATTTTGCAGTTTTATTGCACGTTTATTATGTGGCGGCTGAAATCAGATCTAGTGCAATGGTGAACAAGTGAGTACAATAATATTATTTAAACAATAGCTACACAAGGATCTTCTGATGCGTGGCCAAAGTTGGAACTAACGACGCCATCTTATTTGTTTTTAACAATCACACCATTTTTAACCGACTTCCAAAAGGAAGTACCAAAGATCTTGTAACACTAAACCTAGTATTTACTGTTGTGTTAAACGTCTGGGGATGTAAAAAGACACGTAGTACCCCTAATTGAAATTGGTTCTTTAACTTAAACTCTAACATCGGTTTCAATCAATGTTATAAATCGATAAACTGTAAAAATACGACTCCCTTGTCAAAGCTAAACTCCAAACCCTTGACCAGCCAGCCTGTATTATTAGTAGATAACAATTGTACCCTTGATTTACCAAATAATAATCCACAGAATACTTAACCCAAAACTCGCAAAAGTGCAACCGGTTGGCGAACAAGTCGCAAAGAGCTTTGTGCCCCTCACAGAAATACCCCCACCAAAGGGGAGTATGCACACCCCCCATGGCCCACCGGGTCACATATCAGGTAGAAGACATTTCCAAGACGACTGCAAAGGAAAGCCTGCTGGAAAGGAAGCGCTTCATGGTCCTGGAGTAGACATGATCTTGGACTATTACGATGACGAAGTTGCGAAGACGGTAGCTACTGTCATATTTCCCGACCATATTGACAGTAAGTTTCAATTGATTATTTGCATATTTAGATAAGAATGATTGGCATTCTAAATAGTGCTTCCAAGAACCTACAACTGTAGTAGAGGTAGAAGCTATTTTCGTTTAACTTAAACTAAAATATCGGTATTCAGAAGTTTCATCAAAAAATTGTTTTAAAATTCATTGTTTTCATCTGACTGACATTACATAGATTTCCATTAAAATTTTCAGGCAAACACTTTCAAGTGACCACTCCAATACCTTACCTGACTGTGGGCACCATAGAAGGTATAGGATATCACCCCAGCACAATGAAAAGCGAGCACCCGAGCGAATGCGAGAAGATTTACCAGGATCATCTAGACGACCAATACTCTGAAGAGTCTACGGACACTTCTGGAGAGTCCCTGGAAATGGCTCGACTGCCTCTGTTCCCCTCAGAAGTCCCGCACTCCATAGAGGCACGATTAGAAAATATGTACACTGATTTAGATGTCTAGTGGTTTTTACTCTTTTATTTTTATACCCATTGCGTTGATTAAATGTTTTTTTTAGTAAAAACGACTTTTTTTTTGGTGTTCGAGATTCCTGAATCATGTTGATACGACTGCATTTTTATTATTAGGAACTTCGTTTGATAAGTACTTATACGTACAACTTTGCTTGACTAATTGCACAGAGCATAATGACGATTTGTGCTCTCTAACAACTTGACAACGATGTAAATTAGAAAAGCCACGACAAATGTAATCTGCACTGGATTTAGAATCATGTTTTTAAACTTACAGAAACACAGTTTATCCCTCGTTATACCCTGCACCTTGGATTCCTTGAAACTCATGAACATCCAATAAATAATCTTTGAAGGTGCAATCAAAAATATTGGAAAGTCAATCAATTTCTCTATAAATATGTAGTACTTAAGTTTCTGTTTACATAAAAAATTGAAAAACTATGAACAAAAACTAAAAAAATTCACGGAGCGCTACCAAAGCTACCATTATACTTATCCAACATATTATTGCTATGTAACCTTAAAATGTGCGAAAGCGCCTTTCATTAGTTTCTCTCGATGTTGCACTTACAGAAAAAGCAAAGTTTTAGCAGGAAATAAAAAGCAACATTCTTAGACGACTAGTATAATGCATTTATTTCTTACAAATAACCTTAATGCTAGTACTAAAGTTAAGTTTTTATTGAGTTTTTATACAGGGCCAGCTTGTAAGTTAAACTTGTTGGGCAGTTTAACATCCTTGTCCTTTTCGTCTAGAATTTCATCAGTATCGTCGTCGTCAAAATCTTCCATTTCCAGAGGGTTCCTTGAAAAATTTAAAAGCCTCAAATATAATTCAGCTGTCTGTTCACAAGACTATTACTGAAAGGTGCCAATATGGGAACAGTTAAAAATAATACTTGTACCTGAGGTAAGGAAGTTGGTTTGAAATAAATATAGGTACCTACAGAAAAGTTTTGTTTAACCTAAATCTCTTAGGCTTTCCTAAGCCTCATTACCTTGTTGTTTCATTCATTATGATCAACTTTAACTTTGTAACGACTCCTGAAATAAGAAATAGCAACTGCTGTTCCCTTTTTTTTTTTTGGTGGGAGGAAAATCATCAATTAAACCCCTCCCGCTCTTGGGCAGAGTGAAAGGGAGTGTCAGACTTCTACTGACTAAAAACCACCCATGTTCCTTCTTAGACCTTGCGCCGAGGCCGCGGTATCTCTTTCGAATAACCCTCAGACCGTTCCCTCCATTATGTCGATTTGGGACAACTGTTATTATTCCCCGATTTCAGAATGATCTCTTAGTAAAAGTTGTTTAAAATGCCTTTGAGAAGTTTAGGATGTATAAAAACTACGCGTGTCTTTTGCTAATTAGTTCAATTTTTATCGAAATTATTTGTATATACTTACTTATTCCAAGCGATTCTGTGTCGTTTTCTGAAATAATTAAAAAAAAAAATTAAAAATAAAAATTAAGCACAATATTTGTTATTAAAGAAAAAAAACTCTCTTACCTATTCGTGGCAATATAATCTTGGTCCATATATTCTTCTGAAACCTCCACGGATAACGGCTGTCCTCTGTGGTCTTGGAGAATACCGAAATACCTTGGTGCTCGTGTCACCGTAAATAATAAGGCTGAAATGTAAAAATATGACAAAATCTATAATACTTAATGCCTATCAAGCAACGGATAATCCCTATAAGTTTTTTTAAAGGATGTTGAAATGCCATGAAAATAATCCACAATAATGAACTAAAGGTCAGATCATAGAATTACCAAGTCGCAAAAAATGCAGTTTCGAAACACAAGTGTACTTACAATCATCAACAGCGTGAAACCCTTCTAACGCTACACATAAAACTATTAACACTACTTGTAACTTTAATTTTGATTCACTCATTTTTATTAGATTGATGAATAAAGTCTTTTTGAAATGGAACTATGCAATAACTGGCCACCAATTAAATTCTCTATTTAGTTCTCTTTTTCTAGCAGGCCAGTTTGAAAACCATACTAAAAAGAAAACTAAATTTCAATCTCTGCAAACAGGTTGTTCAGTAATAAGTTTCGATCTGAATTTGAATCGATTTCGGTTTGTAGATTTCAACTTCCGTTGGTGCGAAAGTTTGGAAAACATGTGGTGTGTTTATTAAATTGTTGTTGGTGTTTTAGCGGTTCTTTCGTAGACATTATGAACAATGGATTGCGTAACTGAGTTTCCTGAACGTGACTTTGACTGGTCTCGTGGTGGAAGTTCCTGTTATTGATATTTGTAAAAAAAAAACTAGCCTTTTTCCGGGTCGCCTTGTAAGATTTGTTGATTCAAAAGATTTGTACTACCAGGAATAAATTGGTGACGTAAGCCACATGTACGATGACAACTGGGTAAAAATGTCCTCACACTGGGTGCCGGGACATAGACTGCGCCGAGACAGGCCCAGAAAGAGGTGACAAAACGACGGACGCAAATCTTAAGAGCTGGGTCGAGGAGCTTTTAGAAAGACTTGGATCGCCTCCCTCAAGTCTCTGCCCAGCGGTGGGATAGTATGGGCAACAAAAATAAATGAAATTTCTAGCTATAGATATTTTGTAAAATGTGACGATAATACATAATTGCGGGATTGTCGTAACTACATCATCATCCAGCCTATGTCCCAACTTTTTGGGACATAGGCTTTGACAGTCATATTTAAGTCTACCATCTTTCCCTATTTCTCATACCTTTACCATTATGATACCTAAGGATCGCTTGCACCACAAATAACAGAAAAAGAACTTCATTCGTTCTGTTTCTGTCCATCGTGAAAAACAATGGAAGGCAGTTCGGCGCGCGCGCTTGTATCGTTCGCACGTCTAATCTATAATCCCTACCCACTTATTTCGCATCGCCACTAGTGATGGGAATACACTCGATAAAGAGTTGTCGAAATGGATCGTTTTCTGACACGCTCCAACTCTGTTGGCAAACGCCCCCTCGAAGGCCCTATCAAAACCAGTGAATGGAAGATTCCCAAAAGAACTGCGCGGCAAGCTGAACTAAGCCCATCGGAGCCAATCAAGACTAGCAACACATTTAGCAACCTGCCCGGCAACCAGTCATCGGCTGCTGACACTAGTGCAAGATTTCATGATGCTGTTACAAAAAAGGCCACTCGCATTCCTCCTATTGTCTTGGACATAGAACCCACTTGGACGCACGAGTTCATCAGAACCACAATCTCGACTCACTCGAAACATTTTCACCTACAGTACCGACGTAACAATCGAGTAGCTGTCAACTGCCACACATCTGAGAGTCATCAAGCCATCAAAGACGGTCTCCGCACTCAGGACATAGCCTTTCACACCTACTCGCGGAAGGATGAAAAATTGTACAAAGCAGTTATCTTCGGTCTTCCTGATTACGTCGAGGATGGACTATCAGCCGAAATTGCTTCACTTGGATTCGAGAACGTGATGGTTCGTAAAATGAAAGTACCGGCAGAAAAATCTTCTTACTGCCCTCCGTTCCTGGTTCAGCTGCCACCTGGTGCTGACTTTCAGAAATTTCGACAGATCAGGCTCCTCTGTAATACAGTAGTCCAAATCCGAAAATACCGAAGCAACAATCGCTATGGAACTCAGTGTTACAGATGCCAAGGATTCGGCCATTCTTCTACCAACTGCAACTTACCACCTCGCTGTGTTAAATGTACCGACTCCCACCAGACCGAGGAATGCCCCAAAAAGACCCGGGATCAACCAGCTAAGTGCTGTAACTGTGGCGGAAATCATCCTGCGAACTTTCGGCAATGCAAAGAGAGGGAAAATTATCTAAAAATCTTGCGAGAACGGCAAGATCAACTCAAAGCCGCTAGGACTATCAAGCCCCAACTGAAAACAAACGTTGTCGACGGGCGACCCTGGAACTTCGTCGCTGCTCCCAAGACACAAATGGTCACCGTTTCAGATAGCGCTCAAGATCCAGCCACAGCTGACATGCTAGCCATATTGATGACTATTAAAACCATCAAGAGCCAATTTGTAGGATGTACAAATATGATGGATAAAGTCATACTAATTTTAACTCATCTTGGTCAATATGTGTGAAACACAATATGTGCGAGTCCTATATTGGAATGCTGATGGCATTCGCTCTAAACTCACGGAACTGTTGGATCTGGTAAGCGAGCTTTCTATTGATATCATAGCTTTGTCAGAGACTAGGATATCCCCCAATACCAAACTACACACTCCAGGCTTCACCTGTTATCGTTGCGACAAGAAACCTGATGGACTAGGTCAGGGTGTTGCCATCTTAGTCAAGTCCGACATTGAACATGCCCCGCTAAATTTACCGATTACTCAAACCCTTGAATGTGTTGGAATACAAGTTGCTGTATCGAATCAGATAATAGCTTTTATCTCAGCTTATCAATCGCCTAACCTAGCCCTACTACCTACAGACCTAGACAAAATTATTAATGTTCATTCAAAAGCCCTAATAATGGGTGATTTGAACACCAAACACCCTTATTGGCACTGCTCTCGCTCAAACATCCACGGAGAGATACTTTTCGATCATATGATAAGAAACGAATACGACATCCTTGCTCCCTCTTCTCCTACTCTAGTCCACTACCATAGTACGCACACACCATCTACACCCGATATAATTCTAGCTAACTCTGTATATCACCTATCAGAGCCTCAAGTAACCACTCGCCTTTCGTCGAACCACTTACCTGTTTGCTTCACTGTAACTGGTAAAGTCAACAGACAAAGGCGAATCATATTTAATTACACAAAAGCGGACTGGAAAGCTTATAGATCTCACTTAAATGAGTCTATAACATTGAACCAGTCTACTTTTAACACTCCTACGGAAATTGACCTTGCTATTAAACACTTAACCACAAGTGTTTTAACCGCAAGAGATAAAACTGTTCCTAAATTACCCAGTGATGGGGTTTACAAACTCCCACGTCGAATCAAATCACAAATTAAAGTCAAAAATCATTTTCGACGACTGGCCTTGGATGAGTACAATCCAATCAAACGACGCCAGCTATTCTCCCAAGTGAGCAACATGCAGAAATGTATTAAGTCTAAACTCCAAACCCTGAACGACAATGCCTGGAACAACAAATTGGCGAAAGTAACCGATCCCACCACAGATTTATGGAGAGTGGTCAAAGCATTGAACCATCAACCTATCTCAATTCCCCCTCTAAAGTTGTCAAACAACACCACTACCTCTTCGGTACTTGAACAATGTGAGACTCTTTCTAATTCCTTTCTTGAGAACATGAATCTAACCAAACATTGGGTCAGTGATCCTAGTGTTGAGGAGGAAGTCAAGGAATCGATCAGGCTGCTCGACTGCTACCAGACGGGTGAATGTCCAACACTTGTTAGGCCGAATGAAATCAGAAAACTACTGGGTAAACTAAAATCGAACAAAGCGCCTGGTTTTGATGACCTGGGAAACGGCTTATTGAAAAACCTCCCTCAAAAAGCTGTTGTCTATTTGACCAAAGTATTTAATGGTTGTTTACGCATTGCACACTTCCCAACTACATTAAAACACGCTAAAATTATCGCTATTAAAAAACCTGGGAAAGATCAGTTGATACCATCTAGCTATCGACCAATTAGTTTACTACCAAGCATAGGGAAACTCCTAGAAGCCATTATTTTGTCCCGCCTCACAAAAGTAACTGCTCATAATTTGATCCCCGAACAGTTTGGATTCCGAAGTTCTCACTCAACTACACAACAGCTAGCCAGAGTAGCTGAGCATATCGCGCACGGGCTAAACGGCGGTCTCTCTACCGGCATGATTTTATTGGACATAGAAAAAGCTTTTGATTCTGTTTGGCATAATGGCCTGTTACACAAATTGATAAAGCTAGGGGTTCCTCTCTGTCTAGTAAAACTCATCCAAAACTACTTACGAGATCGTTCTTTCTCCGTTTATATAGGCAAAGATCATTCTGATCCTAAGACAATCCCAGCCGGTGTACCGCAAGGCTCACTACTGGGCCCTTACGGCTTCATATTGTACCTGAATGACATTCCCAAACAGGCTCACACACAACTCGCCATCTACGCTGACGATACAGCAACATTCGCGACACACAAAGATGTTGATGTAGTAACTGGACGACTACAATATTCACTGGAACTACTCAGTAAATATTTTAAAACCTGGAAACTTAAAGTAAACTCGACGAAAACTGAAGGCATACTGTTTACCAGGAAACGCGCACTTCCCACAAGGGTTGTAAAAATTGACGACTTCCAGATTACATGGCGTGCTTCGGTTAAATATTTAGGTATTATATTAGACAAGACACTCAATTGGAATAAAAACACTGAATCTATTATAAGCAAAGGCGCAAAGGCCCTAAATTCATTAAAACCAATTCTGAATCGCAAGTCTGTTCTTAGTTCCTCAACCAAATTGCGTATTTATTCCACACTTGTTAGACCCTGTCTTACTTACGCAGCACCTGTGTGGTCCAGTCTAACGGAAACAAAATATAATAAACTCCAAATTATACAAAATAAAGCCCTAAAACTATCATATAACACATCTTTTCGAACCAACCTTAGAAAATTACACAGCCGTTTAAACTATCCATTAATAAAAGATTTTATTTTAAAAATTTCGCGTAAATTTTATTTGTTTAAAAACCCAACCCATAGTAACTTCCTAATATCGTCAATTGGTAAAAGTAGACTCGGTACATTACCGTACGCCCGAACGTACTGTCGATACCGACTGCCCCATCACTATTTCCTCCGTGACGTATCATGACGACAGCTCGCTTACTAGCCGACGCCGCTTGTACGGCCGGAGAATGCCTGATCTTTTTGCGGACTACCCGCTACTTACCTTATATTACCTAGTATAATAACATATTATAATAAAAGCGTACATTTTGTACTGTGAAACATTTTAAACTTATGTGGGTCAATACTAAGACTTACACATACCCCGTAGTTTAACATTTTGTAAATAAGTAACTTATATCATTGTAAACTAATATTAAGTAATAACATGTTTTAATGTTTGTAAAGGCGAGAACTGCCTGTGTAACGTTATAAATTGTGATTTGTGTACAAATAGAATAAGATCGTTTGTAAACTGTACTGTGAACATTATGTATTAATAAAGACCTTGAAAAATGAAAATGAAAAAAAAAATGGAAGGCAACTTACTTTCCCGTCGGGACTGGGGGTTGTTCGAAGGAGATACCGCGGCCTCGGCGCAAGGGCTAAGAAGGAACATGAGTGGTTTTTAGTCAGTAGAAGTCTGACACTCCCTTTCGCTCTGCCCAAGAGCGGGAGAGGTTATTTGATGATTTTACACCCGCCAAAAAAGAAGGCAACTTACTTTAAGTAGGTAAGTTTAGCGCAAAACGCATTAAGTGATTTTTACTTTATGATACAAACAGACTTAGGTACTTCAACTAAACGTTTCAATTCAACTCTCCAATAAAATTCAAAAGATACGTCCAATGACATGGGATTCTATGCAAATATGAACTCCTAGTGGAATAAAATGTCCAAAATTCATTATAAATCGGTTTATTATTATACAATTAAACTTTATTTCTTATAGAATAGGTTGCCCTCCCCTCCCCAAAGTCTTCTTCCACCATAGCCGATCAAGTCTTGCCGGAGAGAATTGTATTTCTTAAAGAAAAGTTTCTTGAGGATCCGTTTCCGGCGTTTGTCTTCTTTAAGACACGACTCGAGCTTGTCCATGCACACTTCCTCCCTGAAACACAAACAAATTGTTATAGCGTGCCTTATTTGAGTACATACATTGTTATGAAGCTTCGCAAATCTTGGGCTGACTATGAGCGAAGTCAGGTTTGGAAAAATAACGTAGGTTAGGAATAGGAACGTTCTTGTAATTGAGACGTAGGTACTCGTATCATGTAATGCTCCAGGCACCATTTCTGTCCATCCTACTAATGATTTTTAAACTAAGTTTTATAATATCATTCCCTATAAATCAATCATCATCATCATCAGTCCAAAGACGTCTACTTGGCCTCGACGGCCCCTGTTGGCCTCCCCCAGAATTCCTCAAAACGACCGGTTCTGCGCTGCTCTCTTCCTACAGATCCCCGCAACCTACACCAAGTCGTCCTACAAGTTGTCAATGTTGTAGTTGGGCAACCAGCCCTGTCTTCCGGTACGCAGTCACCACTCTAGATCTCTTTAGCCCATAAATAAATGGTGAAGTAATAAACCAAAAACCCGCTCACTTATAATTCTGATCCAGCATCAGTTTGATGGGCTCCGTCTTCGTGAATTTGTCGGGGAGACGGGAGCCTGGTGGCATCTTCGTCAGATCCTTCATGATTCCCATTATCGTGTTCTCCAGCTGCGCCAGTTTTGGTACCATCAGCCTCTTGATTACCTGGATAAAATATAAGGTTAGGATCGGTTAAATTAATATCTAATTATGATAATGTTTTATGGACCAAATAAACATATCCTAAAAGTTCCGGTTGTGCAGTCGTCGGGCTGTTTAAAACGATATTGAAAACAAAAGCCAAAAGATCCTTTTGCACAAGTAATGGATGAAACAGAAACTGTGTCCATGTCCCAAAGACAAGTTTTTATAAGACTCACACGGGATGATTCAATCAAGGGCACAGGACAACTAAAATTAGCACCGGTGCGACTGAACAGAAAATAAAGGCATTCAAATTAATACCTTATAGAGGATATAACACATACCTTTCCACATCGATTACCAGTCTTGCAAGGTGTCTTGAACTTTCTGCCGAGTTCCATAGTCGGCAAGTTCTGTATCTGACTAATTACATTTGAGAATGTGTCGGTTGCCGTTTTCTGCACTAAAAAGTAAAAAAAGTCGTCAGGTTTCTTGTTAAAATACAGTAAAAACAACCACACACACATGCACGAAAACAAAATACCTATATATGTGTAAGATTTAGTGAAAAGCAATTCCACATTACGCAACATAAGATTATGTCCTTATTATGGTTTTAACAAAATGTTGCAGAATTGCGTGGCATTGGGGTAGATCTGTGCACAATTAGCAGTCTGATGCAGGGACGTCGTAGGCGTTCAATGTGAAATTAATAAAGTACATATTTTTCGTTTTATTAACGACATTCAGCGCTATTTTTATGCTGCAAGGGCTAAAAACATTTTCAATTTTCAGAAATCTAAAAATTGATTTATTTTGATGCCGAATTCACACGTTATGCCAGTCGAGAACTGAAAACTGAAACGACCTTTTTCAATACGCCGTTCCGCCCTAAGATGTAACTCTTGCGTAGGATGCAGAGGTAAGCGTAGCAACCTCAAAAATTATAGCACCCTGCCTGGATGTGTTTGGTATTCTTTGGAACATCCTTATAGAGCTGCAAGTAGATATCTTTACCCACTATATTGAAAGTTTAACAAAACTTTGTGGTCCTCCGTCTTAGGTTATTTGGGTTATCTTTTGAAGGTTCCTAACTACGGGGCTGGGCAGGAAAAAATCCCCAAATATCGTGAGATCCTGGGCAGTGGCCTTCGGAAGAAGGCTCTAATCCAACAATTTCAAAGGCATTGTCTTGTGAATAAAGTAGCAGACACACAGTTAGTTACTTACTCATCTGAGCTTTTCTCGTTTTCCCATGCCGACCAATTTCTGGCTTATTCTGGTTATTATATTCATCTGAATTTTTACCACTGTGAACTAATGTAATAAATAGCAATGCAAAAAACACTTTAACTATTAAATACTTTTTTGAAATCATTCTGTGTTCTAAACGCGACTACTTGCTTCTACGATTTTCGTAACGGAAGTTAAAAGATGATAATTTTCACTTAAGAGGTATTTACAAAACATTACCCCCGTGGGGGAAATTTTACACTTTCAGGCCTCGCATAAGCAACAATATAAATTGTTGCATCAAGCCGTGTTTGTAAATTACGAAAAACATACTCAGCATAAATACCATTGTGTTACCTAGTAAACCGTTTACCTATAGGTACATAGTGGTAATAGCCACATTTTTTTAAGTTCTCGAACTGATAAACGATCCCTGACGGTCAGGACACTCAGGACTTCACAAAATTTTGAAAAATTTATGACAAGACTTTCAAAATTCTGTGAATCTTAGAAACACCTGTATAGGTACCTAGATAATACGGTTTTATCAATCGAAATACAGATTATTTGAGTGATAATCGTCACTCATATTATTCATTAATATTTTGTCAAAATAAGCTACCGGTATGATCATTATTGTTAAGACGGAAAAAATCTTTAGTTCTCTCCTGCAAGTTTCCGTAGCGTGTGCAGCGAAAATAGTTACATGTACACGATAATAATGTACAAGAAAACTGCACCTCTTATAACGTCCAAAATAAAAGTCCGCACTAGCTTTATACTTATGTCCATCTTTAATTTATGATTGACTCATAATAACCATTATAAAAGTTTAAATATTTTATTTGCGAAGGTGTTTTACCGACTTAATACCAATTAATCGTTTTATCCAAATAATTAATGGGAAATAATAAATCGAGCCACAGATTTTTTTAATGGCCACGTGATCAAACTTCCAATTTTATAACTAAGCCACGCAAAAATTAGGAACGTGGAAATGAAAGTCTTTTTTACAATGCCATCACAATATCTTAAAGAGAGCGTCAAGTAAAGACCATCAATTATCAAAACTTGTCCTTCTTATTTATACATAGCCACCTAATTTACTAACTCAGCCACGGAATTTATATCTCATCACCATTTTACGTTTTATAGCTTCAACATTATGTCCTTCAAAAAATACAATTCAAGCGACCATAGACAGTATCATTTATTATAACTTAGCATCAAAAATAATACATCATATTCTTTTATTATGAAAATAGCAACGAGAAGACTTGGCGCGAGCGGGCGAGAAGACGACCAGTAATTTGCACCAATTAGAGAGCGTCATTCGATTAATTTATCTACTGACGAGTTAATAATAATAAATAATAAACCCATTTATTTCCAACAACCTTAAATAACAATTTTACTTAAAATATAGATAGTTTTTATATAAATGAAATGCAAATTATTTAAATATTAATTTGAGTTGTTTGATGTTGGAACCCCAAACTGGGTATAGATAGGCCTGCTCCAGTTTACTCCATTTCTCTCTGTCTCTTGCTTTTGTTTGCCATTCTTTTCCAGCCGTGGCGATTATTTCGTTAATCCATCTGTTCTTTGGACGTCCCCTGCTCCTTTTACCAATTGGTCCTTTCCATACCGTTGATTCTAATGTCCATCTTTTGTCCTTTTATCTTGCTAGGTGCCCTGCCCATCGCCACTTTAGTGCTAAAGCGTATTGCAGAGCATCTATGAGCTTTGTTTTACTTCTTATGTACTCGCTTCTTATTCTGTGTATTCTCCTTATTTTCAATAGACTTCTTTCCATCGATCTCTGACACGTCACGAGCTTAGTTTTTATTTTGGTGTTGTATGTCCAAGTTTGACAGCCGTATGTGAGCGTTGGTAAAATGCAGGTGTCCATTACGGTCTTTTTGAGGTGAAGAGGAAAGGCGCCTTTTAGAATTTCTTTTAGGGACCAAAACTTTTTCCAGCTCATGTTCATTCTGCGTTCTGTCTCTTCTTCATCATTATTGTCTCCAAATGTTATTTGTTTCCCTAAGTATGTGTATTTGTTTGTGTATTCTTGCGGCTTGCTAGTATTGCTGTTTGTCATTACTTTCGTCTTGTCTTCGTTCATTTTGAGACCCACTTTTTCACTTTCTTCACTTAGTGAGCATATCATTTTTACTAGTTTCTTGCTTGTTTCGGCGAAGAGGACGATGTCATCAGCGAATCTCAGGTGTGGTGACTGACGAGTTAGTCACGTGTATTTATTTTTATATTTATTTGCAATTGTTTCGTGTACATATTTGAATGTCAAGCATGAAAATACGTAAAATTGTTATCCCCAAGTTTAAAATGTCAACTTTTAACAAACTTTTATTTACTTTTATTATTATTACATTTACGTTAAAAAACATACTAGTTACAGAAATGTTTTTATCGTTGACTAGTCACAGGCAGATTGTATGATTCGTCATTGTAAACTGAGGGAAATAGGTTAGGTTAAAACTGTGACCAAACGCGCGCGAGCCGAGTGAGCGAAGCGAGCGTTGCCGCGGCAGCGGCCGGCGAGCGCTACTTCCGAGTTGCTCGCAGAAATGTTTTCACCGGTAAAAATAACTTTTGTACCATGACGTGTAAATAAATATTTATGACATTCGATACTCTGAACTTCGATATTCGGGTCATTAGATACTCTGAACTTCGATATTCAAGTCTTTCGATCTCACGATAGTAGTTGCTAAGTACTATTAGTGACCATTATTTACTATTTGAGGACAATTTTTAAAAAAAAATTGACGATGAATTAACAGAGGATGAGTTACATTTTAAACATACTGAGTTAAAAAATTAGAAGCTATAGAATATCTTTTCTGATGCCAAATGTGAATATTTTAGAAGTTTAGTGTTTGAATCCATGTTACAAAAGATGCTAAAAAATTAACCACCATGGTGAGATATATTTAAAGTGGCTCACATAGAAGATAACTAGTGGCTAAGATAGTAATATTTAGACGCTCGTTAATTGTGGCTGACTTAGTAATTTAGAAGACAACGTAGATTTTTAGACACGAATAATGCCATTAAAAAGAAGCCGTCTTCGTCTCATGACTGTCCTTATCTATCTACCAGACATCACGAACGCATCTATATTAACATCAAACTGGCCAAGTGCAAGTCAGACTCGCACATGAAGGGTTCCATACCATCGTGATACTGAAGCCCCCTTTAATCTGGGGGCACGGCAGTGCCCCCGCCAAGTCGAGCAATAAAGCGGTACGGCCGTACCAGCCTTTCCTCGAAACCGTTAAGGCCATTTTCGACCCCCTATAATTTCGTTGTGGATAAAACTAGAAACCAGAATTTTCAAGAACCAATCAAGCATTGTATAAACATATTTCAAATTTCATTCAATTTGAACCAGTAGTTTAAGAATATTATAACTAGTCAGTGTCTTCATTTTGTCAGTTACTGACTGGCTGACTGACCGATCATCAAAACTCTAGGGTAGGTACTTCTAGCATACATAGAAGCTTCATCATCATCATCTTCCTGCCCTTATCCCATTCTATTTAGGGTCGGCGCAACACATTTTCTTCTTCCATTCTTCCCTGTTACACGTCAAGGTGGCATTTACTCTTTTCTCATTCATATTATTAATCACACAATCCATCCATCTTTTCTTTGGCCTTCCTCTCCCTCTTCATCCATCAATATTTATATCCATCACTTTTTTAGTCACATGCGTTTCATCCCTCCTGATTACATGACCATACCAAGATAAACGACTTCCTTTCAATTTTTCTGTAACAGGTGCCACTTTCAAACTCCTTCTAATATACTCATTCCTTACTTTATCCATTCTTGTCACTCCGCACATCCATCTCAACATTCTCATGGTAACTTGTAAAATGGTCAACGGATTATAGAGTAAGAAAAAAAACTTTAAAAATCTAAAAAATCCTTTGTTGGTATTCAAGAAGTAGAAGGTACCGGAAAAGAAAAAAGTAGGACTATTTACAAAAAGAAATGAGATCCCCACTAAAAACATAACTTGTAAAAACTGGCCTGGACATGAAGGGTTCCGTACCATTGTAGTAGGAAAGCCCCCTTTAATTTGTATTATTTCTGGTTTTAGTTTAAATACTAATTTTGTGTTAAGTTTGTTTTTCATAGTGTTTGTATGAATGACAAACTTATATTTGCGGTTTGTTAAATGTGCTATATCTCAAAAACTGTTTACTATATCGTTTAAACCAATTTTGGTTGAAGTTTTCATTGCGATCTACAGCATAATTATATGTTTTTAAGTTTTTCACTCTGTTAGGTTAAAAGTTAGAGAGGACACACACTTATTTTACCACTTTGAAAGTGTCTATCTTTCAAACGATTGACTTTAAGAAAAAATAGTTTTAGGAACCTCAATGTCATTTTAAAAAAATAAGTCTATAAACACACAAAGTTTATTTTTAGTTTCAGTTTCATGTTATTACCTCCCATAATTGTTTATTTTTATTTTTGTATAAAAATCGTAAAGCGGTTCACAGAATACATCTGCCTAACAAGTTGGAACTGTGTAGTCATAATAGTTTCCGAATATAATGGCTGTGACACACGGACGGACAGACGGATGGACAGACGGACACAGTATATTTATCTATGGGATGGACAGACAGACATGACGAATCTATAAGGGTTCCGTTTTTTGCCATTCGGCTACGGAACCCGAAAAACACATTTTACACAAGCCTTTTTAGTAGACCGAAAATCCTTGGAACCACATAAGAGATCAAGTTTTTTTTTGCGATACTGTCAGTGTCAATTTGACAGTGACACTGAAAGTTTGATTTGAGTTCTATGACTTTTGTTGTTGCCTGTTGGTCGCCGCGCGTCGTTCACCCCGTTGTTGGCTGCTTTGCTACTGAAGTTATTTTTTATACATTTGGAGAGGTTAGAAGACTTAATTAATTTCCATTAATAACTATCTTGTACATAGTTACTGAGATACAAAAAAAAAATATAACTACATATATAATAACTTTATAACAGGGCAAATGGATGGAAACGAGGAAAAGATAAATGACAAAAATGGCATAAAAAACGGTTTTGCCAAATATATTGACACAAAAGTGGTCGAGTATGTGACTAATATTACCGACCTGGACTTGAGTGATGGGAAATTATCAAGTTTCGATCAGAACCTTGAGCTACCACCGAACACAGTCCATCTAAAGTTATTCAACAACAAGTTGACTGAAGTACCCCCTAAAGTATTGAAACTTAACAATTTAAAAACACTGGACTTATCTTTTAACTTAATTGAATTTTTCGACGATATACCTAGTTTTTGCCATTCTGTGGAATGGCTTAATTTATCAAATAATCTCTTAAAGGGACCACCACCCTGGATTTGGGCAGAAAAACCTAACAAATTGGCATATTTGAATTTAAGTAACAACGAGGATATATGCCAGTCTTTTACTGATGGTTATTTGGAAGAACTAGTACATCATAAAACTCTAGTCAAAGAAATAGATGTACATAAGTGTCAGCTAGGTAACTATGTAAAGTTTATGGCCACATTCTGTCATGCAAAAGTTTTGAACTTCGGATCTGAAGATTTTGAAGGCTTTAGGAAGCTGAATTTTTTAGAACAGTTACCATGTGCTGGGCTTGAAGAATGCCGTGAGGTGGAGAAAATGAATTTAAGTAACACACGACTATACCACATCAATTCTAATATAGATATATATACAAATTTAAAAGAAATTAATTTGTCACAGAACAATATTTACTGTTTGCCTAATGAATTCTGTAATTTGAAGAACTTAGAGAACTGTAAACTGTCATACAATGTGATTCAGTCCCTGCCTGACAATATGGGTAAAATGACCAAATTGGTGCAACTATATTTAAATGATAATAAGCTATGCATGCTTCCACAAACATTGCATGAAATAACTAGTCTAAAAATCCTGGATCTGCACAACAATGAGTTATATGAAGCCTTAGATAAGATAGATTACTTGGAAGAAGTGGATTTTTCTCAAAACTACTTTGATGAACCTAATGATGAAGATTATTTGGTGAAGAAAGAAAAGATAAGAGTAAATTGCCTTCAGAGAAATGATGGAAGGTATGTGTAAAAATCTTACTATATAACATCTGTACATTACTTTATTCAATTATACATATAAATAAAATGAAGACCTCTGTTTGTAATTTTAAAAAACATATTTTTACTGGTTGGATATGAAAGTACATAACAAATGGTACGTATAATAAAAAAACTTTATTTTTGTCTGGCTATCTGTTTGAACATTTACGATAGCTGATGATAAAAAGAGTAACTTAAACCGTAACTTTTATTTTAGGAAATGGATTAGGGTTCCTTCTAAAAGAAAACTAACCCATGAAATTGTTAAGAAAATCGAATCCAAAAAGAAAGTAATATTTTTGATTGTATGCACATTACAGCCGGGGACTACAGCAACATTATGCACATAACTTTTGATGGCACACAGTCCTAAAAAGACTTAAAACTTACTTAACTTAATCAACTCATAAAAATCGAATTTCAGAAAGACTGAGCCGGACGATAACAGAGATAATAGAGATAATAGTTTAACCACTGATGATGAAGAATTTTATGATGAAAACGAGTGTGCGAAGTTACAAAGCCATGGTGAGTTTTAATTTAACAGATATTAATATATTGAGTCAAACAAAACTAATGTACCTAAACTGTATCTCAATCTGATACAGCATTTCTAACTGATGTTAGAACATCACACCTGTAATCGCCAAAGGGGACTGCACATCAAGCTACTAAAATACTATCTGTAAAATTTCTTCACTGGATTTTCAACTTTATCGCATTCAGTTCAAGGTTTTTTGAGAAAATTGTCAGTTTCGGGTAACTTGACGTGCTGGTGTCTGTTTTATACACGTACACTTACATTACTACTGTAGTGACATGGCAATTTTAACTATCACACCCGGTCCATTGTTATTATTGCAATTCTTATTAAATATTTCAGCACAATACTGACCCACATTTCACAATTTCATTGAGTATTATTAAATACATACATAAACTCACGCCCTTTTCCCATAGAGGTAGGCAGAAACCACAGAAAATCTAAAATCTGCAACTTCTATTGAAGTCTGTAGCTGTCATATACCATTAAAATAAAATAGCTCATGGAAAAGTATGATATTTTTCAGATGTACCAGATACCAGGTGCAGCACTCCTGAAGATTGGGACTCTGATGATTACTGGGTTCCTGGACAATGCTACTACACGCAGGTGTCACCGCCTAGGTCTCGTTGGCTCGAATTCGTCAAGAAGAAAATGGAAGAAGGCTGTTTTTGTCCGATGGACATGCATGTGGTTTCTATAGCAGAACAAGTGAAATACGAACTATTATGTAATCCTCGAGTTGTAGTCGAGGTTGAAGGACAATTTGACGATTATTCTGATGATGAAAGCTGATTAACAATTTCTCAGGGCGTCTAAAATGCCCACTTTAGCAGATTATAATATAAATTGCGTCAAAAAGCGTAAAATGTACCTTTAATAATAGTAACTGCGTGTGTGACCATTTAGGAATATAGATCATAATAGGAAAGTAATATGCATTGCGTTAAAATTCGTAAAATGGTCACTGACGACCAGCATTAGCTATTTGAGTTATGGAGCGCAGTTATGTTTTATTTATTTATAATTTTAAAAAAATTTAAAAAATATTTTGGATGGGATTACAAGATTCACAAGATTTTTATATGAAGCGTAACTTAGCTTCCATCAATTCCATCAAACTATGCAAAAGTTATAGCATTGTTTACTAAGTTCCTAATATAGTAAAGCTTGGAAAAGGCTAAGCAGAAGATGACAAGATAAAACATTTGTTTAAAACACATTTTACGAATTTTAACGAAATTTATATTAATTTCCTATTATGATCTATTTTCCTAAATGGTCACAGGCGCAATTACTATTATGAAGAAAATTTTACGCTTTTTAACGTAATTCATATTATGATCTGCTAATGTGGCCAATTTAATACCCCTGGTCTGGAATTCTGGATGGGTTTTCGTGGACTTATTTGATTTGGTTATGTCAAACTTTTTTTTTGTTTTGAAGACAATTTTCTTTACTTGTTAATATTTCCTCTTTATTCCTCTTTGTTCTCCTGCGCGAGATTGAATAGTTTATTTAAAGTATTCACTTAGAGCAATGGTGTGGTTCCTTCTGTTTCATGTTACCTATTCATAGTATTTTTATTTGTTTTTGCTGCATATATTAAGGTGCCCAAAAAGCCCTTTTAGAAATATTTTTTTCTTATGCTGTTTTATTGTAGTATGTAAGTCTAGAGTCTGAATCAATTTGACTAACAAGATCAGAATCTAACAAAGAACTATTTATATTTAAATGCATGAAACTAATATACATATACATGCAACTGGAATGCTTACTTGCACCACAAATTCGGTACTGAAAGAGAGGTTCAGAGATGGTAACTCAAACTCTTTTTGATAAGGTTACAAACATACATTTTACGCAATAATAGGATATGATGTAAAAGCTAAGTATATTAATATTATTATTTTTTACTAGCCTATATTGTGTCCCACTACTGGACAAACGCCTCCCCTTTCTCCTTCCATACCTCTCTATCCTGTATGCCACCTTCGCTGCGGTCGACCTCGATGGTGTTGTCCTTCCTCAGGCGTCCAGTGTGTAACGATCTTTGCCCATCTCTCCGGGTTCATCCGTGCCACGTGGCCTGCCAACTCCCACTTCAGCATGGCTGTTTATTCTCCAACATCAGCTTTTTGAGTTATGGAGCGCAGCTATGTTTTATTTATTTATATTAATATAAATAAATTGAAAATAAACTTATTGCGCCGACCCCAAATAGAAAATATTTTGAATGGTATTACAAGATTTACAAGATTTTTATATGAAGCGTGACTTAGCTTCCATCAATTTCATCAAACTTTGCAAAACTTATAGCATTGTTTACTAAGTTCGCATTATATCAAATCTTGAAAAAGGCTAAGCAAATGCTCTGAAAATGTATGTGAATGAACCACACACACATTGTGCGAGAAGGACAAGTGTACCATCCAAGTCCCTTTCAGTACCATTTTTTGCATAAATGTATGTATTAGTATAGAACTCATTGCAATTTTTTTTTAAATTTCCAATTAAAAATACAGTAAGTAAGCAGTTTAGGTGTATATAAGTTCCTTTGATTAAATGTTAACTAACTTGTGTATGATACACTCTAGCCATCGTTAGGAAAACAAACATTATTATGTTATCACCAAAGTTTCACACATAGGTGCCGTCCATTATTCACGTGATTTTTTTTTACATTAATCCCCACTCCCTTGGTGAAACATGGTGAGGTTTAATACTACCCCAGAAAATCACGTTAATGTTTTAGTACCTACTAGATTTTTTTTAGAATACATACCTATTATCCTTAAATACAGGTAAAAAGGATTACTTATCTTATTTTATTCTGAAATTAAGTAGGTAGTTACCATGATTAAAATGTAGACTTCGTCTGCACGCCGTTTTTCAGTGTACAAATCACGCGTTTGAAAAAACAAATACACATGATAGCTTACTACAGCCCCCTCCCCCTTGTGTTATTTCGTGATTTTTGCCAAACCCCCTCCCGCTCTTGGCCAGAGCGGAAGGCAGTGTCAGACTTCTACTGACTAAAAACCACCCGGCGTCGGCTCTTGCGGGCCCCTTCCATGTTGCTGACATCTCTTTGAGGCGCGCGTGGAACACGAACGCGCCGTCGACACGGCCTGTCGTCGTCATAAGACGGACGGACGGCGAGCTAGCCCCCCCCTTTCAAGCCTCACGTGATGAATGGACGGCCCCATAGGACATAAAATTGTTTATTAATTTTAGCCATAGTTTTAGTTATTATTGCAAAACTAACTTTTTCCCGCGGCTTTGCTCGCGTCGTAATTAGTTTTTTTTTAAATTCTGTTAAATATAGCTACTCGGGGATAGCGTCGTAGCTTCCCATTATTATAATATGGCCATACTAAACTTAACTTCTTTGTATTATTGCTTAGGTTAATAAATGTTGATTGTTTTATTTTTACGTTGTGGGTACTAGGTACTTCAAATTTTGATGTTAGGTAGTCAGTGCCCAGCATTACCTTACCCCTCGTATAGAGAAGAAGAGGGCAAGTGGTGTTAGAAGAGGGGTCAGGTAATGCGGGGTACTGACTGTACCAGACAAACCTGTGCCATTTCGACTCAATTACGGGTGGTCCCATGCACTGCAATCATGCGAGACTGTTTAGTTTTAAATATCTACTTGATGTAGTTAGCAAGCTTCGTAGAAGTCTAGATCTTATCTTCATAATCCCACGCGCCTTTTTTTTTTACCGCGCACTAGTTTTCCAGCTCTGAACGCTGAGAAGCAAACAGTGCGTTGCCTCACTATATCTCCCCTAAATAACAAAACTAACGATTACACAAAGATTTTAGTAACTATTAAAGTTCTTTTTGATTGACTTTTTTTTGTAAACAAATAGGTATACTTACTATAACATAAGATAAAAGGACATTTTGAAAAGGTACTTTCTGGTCCGTTGTTCCGTATGATGTCGGACGTAAAGAATAGCACCATCCCATATCTTCCCGTGGGTGTCGTAAGAGGCGACTAAGGGGTTTACCAGAGAATGGGCAGCAGCGTTTTCTGTGCCTTTGTAACAACCATACTGCGATCGCCAACCCGCCTGCCAAGCGTGGCGATTATGTCAAATCCCCCCCTTCTGGGGGTCCTATGTCCAGCAGTGGACGTCTTTTGGCTGAAAAATGATGACTTTCTGGTCACTACTATTAGTCATTATGCCTGTGTATAACAGCTTATGGATGCGCTATTTTTGATTGTCAACGCCGCGTCGACCATTCGTACGAATCTATAGGTACGTAATAAATCTTGTAAATTCTTGTATTTCCTTTAAAAGCCGCTAATGCTGTGTTTAGCAGTATCTTATAAAATCTGGTAGCTACCATGGCACAAACAAATTATAATAAAACAAAAATATTTTCATGATTGTTGGTGCCTATAATATTATATTAATAAATAATATTCATGTTGTAAAGTTTAATGCTGTATTTATTTCCTTCAATATTTCTTCATGGATGTTGTTTCTATTCTCTCTGGTTACCTGAAAATTAAAAATGGATGTTTTGAAACAATGCACAAATGTTAAGCTGCGTCTACGCTAGGCGAGCCCATCACGAGCCGAGCACTAGCCGAACACAATTCGTCTAGTGTGGACCGACTTACCAGCCTCGAACGAGCGCGCTGCGAGCATTTAGTTCGTACTCGGCTGTGCTCCGCCAATTGTCGGTTTTTTGGCGAACACAAAGGGATTTAACTACGTTCGAGGTCAGTGACCGTTGTAGGTTCGTTGGACGTCCACACTTTCGCCGAGAACGGGTCCGCTCGTGCTCGGCTCATGCTCGGCTCGCCTAGCGTAGACGCAGCTTTACAGTTCACAAATTCGGGTTGATCATTGTATTGATCGTCGTGCATTCTGGGACTGCACAATAAAAATCTAAAGTTCTTGTCCCCATCAACTGTCTAACCTTTTCCCAACTATGTTGGGGTTGGCTTCCAGTCTAATCAGTATTTTACATGAAGTGACTGCCTATCTAACCTGATACCCCTTGGTAAGACTGGTTGGCAGACTTTCGGGCCACTGGCTATTTGACAACTCTCATAGATTACAATTGATAGCCGGGCCCAACGGCTTAACATGCTTTTTGAGATACGGTAGAGAAGAGTCTCTACTGACTAGAGCTGTGGATGGGTAGTCAGACCAGGTATGTAATGGGTGGTCTGGTCACCCATCCACTCACAGACCATCCTAGCTAGGTAAGCGTGGTTTACCTTTACCTGGAGATCGCCTTGAAGCTGCTGTTATATATAATAGACCAATGGTGTTTTACATAGAATAAGATCAAAATATTGGTTGTAATAATAAAAAAAAAGTGTGTGATGAGAAGAGAGTGAGATGAATGAAATTAAACTGTGTGGTGTGCTCCAAATAAAAATAAGTAAAAGTGAAAATTCGGGCGCCTGGAGTACACACAAAACTATGCCAAGGATAGACTTACCTGCGGGAGCTTGAGACTTTTAATCTTCAAGCGGGAAGGTATCAATAAAAATCGATCATGAAAAGTAAGAACGACTTTATTACCCGAAGGCTGCTGGTTTGAAAATTCCTTTCTAATTCTAAAGCTAACAGCTCTAATGTGTAAAATTAAGATGACATCGCTGTTATTCTAAGACCTGTCATTATTGCACTTTTTAAAATAAATTGAAGTTATGTTTATAAACCATACCAAACTCCGTCGACTAAATTAGGAACCTGATGGATTATCCAAGAGCATCTTGGTGATATTCGCCGAGATTGCCAACGGCGGTCCAAGATTTTGCATTTTGGTAGGGGCGTGCGTTCAAAAATTTAAGTAATATGGAAAAAAAACGCCTTGTGGCGTTTCTTCCAAAAATCAAAATGTGGTCATCAGTAGATGAATGAATCCAAGCAAATAATTATAAAATGAAGTTAAAAGATCCTTAAAAAATAAAGGCTATCCAATTAGGATCATGACAAGGGCAATCGGCTACCACATAATTAGGGACTAGATGCCGCCCATCTCAAGTTATATTTTGAGATTTTATTGGAGCGCTCAAAAATCACTCCATTGATTCAAGGCTGTAGGTCGAAAAGCAAGAAATGTCAAAGTCAATTTGACAGCATCGAAAATAAAAATCAGTGTGACCACTTCACGAATCCAAGTCAACAAAAAATGAATTTTCATAAGGCAACACCAACCAGAGCCTACAAATCAAAGCAAAGAATTCAATAGTATGTAACAGGCTTAAAAGACTCGTTACATTACATCCCTCCCCGAAAATAAAAGAAAGGAACTTTCTTTTATTAGAAAGAAATCTTCAACACAATAGACCAGTCTTAACAACTTTCTAAATCCAAAAAAAGAAAAGAATCATAAAAGATTCGAAGTGTAAATGAATTCTGAACATGTCAAACGACAAGGTCTCAAGAATTTAATAAAAGTAAAAACATGCAAATGGCAAAAAGTCAAAAATGAAATCTGTGAAAAACAGAAAAAAATATAAGTTATAAAAACTAGTTAAATGAAACGAAGAGAGAAATCTCTTAGCGCTTCTAAACTCCAAAACAGTGCAGTTAGGCACTATAGCCACTGACTACAAATTTCAAACGAATTCGAACAATTTACCAATACAAACTACAATTTTTAGTGCAGTTAGGCACCATCGCCACTGACTAAAAATTTCAAACCACTTGGAACAGTACAACTTTGAGTGCAGTTAGGCACTATCGCCACTGACTACTATGTCAACTGCTTCCAACTCTACCATCTCTATGAGTGCAGTTAGGCTCTATTGCCACTGACTAACTCCGTATCCAACAATCCAAAAAAATTTTAAACACCAAACAAGTTTTTTAAATAAAGCTGAAAGACCTTATTTAAAATATTGTTACAGGCACAACCTGCAACGAAACAAAGAAAAGCGTACTGTGATCGGCTCATCACCACCGAATTCCCGAGCACAATAGCTGTAAAAGAATGTTGCTGTGACTGGCTCAACACTACCAATCTCCCAAACACAGACAAACACAAAAAATCATTGAGATCTCCAATGAGAAATCTCAATAACGAAAAGGCGAAAGCCAAAGTTTCACAATGCGATCGGCACATCACCACCGAACTTCCGAACGCAAAGAAAAAAGAATGACGAAAGTCAAAAAAAAATCCCGCATTGTGATTGGAACAACAATGTCCAACACAATGGAAAAAGGAAAAAATATGGCCGGGGCCGAAATCCCACATTGTGATCGGCACAACACCACCGACTTTCCGAGCACAATGGAAAAAAGAGTCGAAATCAAGGTCAAAAGTTACACCAAGATTCAAAAAATAATAAGGCATTTTGTAACAAAGGTTACAGAATGACCCTATAAAAGGTTACCCTTAAAAAAATAAGATCTTATACAATCCAACAAAAACGAACAAAACATAAAATAAGATCCTTCGGTGTGAAAAACATTTAGTGTGGAAAAAAAATTGTATTTAATTAACAAAAATGGCCTAAGTTTTATTTTTAGAATGTTAAGAATTCAAATTCAATAAATTTATAAGAAGTTACCTAACATACATCTTTCAAACTGCTGATAACCTATCATCCATCCCCTCGTACATCACACTATCAAAAGCAGCCTTCAAACAGAATTTATCAAAAATCAAGACTAACACTTGGAAACCAAATTAAAATTTAATAATATCTTTAACATGATAACGTCCCACTGAACCTTTATTTAAATCTTTCAAAACATAAACGTTATCCGAAACCTTTTCAGTTATTTTACACTTTACAAACTTAGGTGCAAGCTTAGCTGAAAAATACGCAGGAGCATGAGATTGAACAAAACTTCTTCTCCACACCATATCACCCACACCAAAAGAAATGACTTTCCGACCCTTATTATAATAAGCGGCATTTCGCTTATACCCCTTTAACAAGTAAGCTTGAACTTTAACAAAAATATCACTAAGTGAATTAAGAGAAACTGCATAAGCATTCCTATTTGAAATTTCTAGTTGAGATAAGTTATCAACAGAACTACTAAAGTGATGTAATGACGCATCAAGAATAAGCTCCCTACCAAACATCAGAAAGTTAGGAGTAAACTCAGTAGCAAGGTTTACACTATTATTTAAAGCTAATTGAACATTGGGCAAAAAACTTGACCAAGTTCTATGATCATCTTTAACAAAACACGATATGCAGGTTTCGACCGTTTTATTATATCTCTCAACAGGGTTATTTTGAGGTGTATACAAAGTATTATAAAATATTTTGGTTATATTAAAACCTTTCAAAAAATCTACAAAATGTTTTGAAGTAAATTGAGTTCCATTGTCACAAACTACTATTTTTGGACAACCAAATTTGAGAAATATTTCTTTTTCAAAATGTTTACAAATTACTCTAGTGGTAGCATTGATCATTGGAAAGAACCAGCAATATTTAGTAAAAACGTCTACAACCGAAAGTATGTATCTATGACCAGAATAAGTTTTAGGTAGAATTCCTATGATATCAACTGAGAGCATAAGCATGGGACGATCAACTTTTTTAGGATTAATCATAATACCAAAAGGTGGAGATGTAGTATGTTTATAAGCTTTACAGATATCGCAAGACAAAATGTATTGATGAATATCATTAAACATTCCCTTCCAAAAATAATGCTGTTTTAATTTCTTTAAAGTTTTATGTATTCCTAAGTGTCCAGAATTCACATCATCGTGATTTGATCTAATAGTATCTAAAATATGCTCTTTGGGTATAACAATCTTCCAGTCTAAAAGACTGTGAGGATTATATTTATTTCTACAAAATTTATATAAAGTATTATTTTCAACTCTAAAATTCTTATACTTTCTAGGAGATTTTTGACATTGGGTAAATATTTTTCTATACCAAGGGTCAGTAATTTCATCGTCAGGTAAGACTAAACTGTCCTGAGCGTTTATAGCGGCGACTTCTATGCGAGATAAAGCATCTGGAACTAAATGTAATGAACCTTTTTTATGAATAATATCGAATGTAAATTGAGAAATTCTAGCAGCCCAACGAGCCAAACGTCCACTAGGATTACTGAGACCTAAAAGCCATTTCAAACAAGCGTATTCAAGGAGTTAAATGAAGGCAACGCTTGAGCTGTAAGAGCCGAAGAAGAGTGAGCGATTCTTGAGTCAAAGGGATTGTTAACATCTGTGGCATTAACCATCTCATGGACTTTCTCAATAGCATCAGCATCAACAGCAGTACAGGTATCGACATCACCCGAATCCTGAAGCGGCGGAAACTGAACTCCCTTGTCCATGACTAACAAACAGCAAGGCGAATAGCAAACGAAAAGCAAAAACTAAATTTCAAAAAGTTAAAAGTTTGAAAATAAATTCTCAAGTTTGAGGTTAAGTATTGAAGTCAATGTGGTATTCCCATGAAAAATTACTAAGTTATTTTTATCGTTTTAAAAGTGCAATAATCACTTACAAGCAGCTTAAATCTAGATAAATTAAATGTACAATATTGTACTTACAATTAGATTAAATTATTTTCTTTAAAAGTTAAACTTAGTTTTTAAAATAACTTTACTGTTGAGAACAACAAAACACGGTCAATGCTATACATTTCTGTTGGTTTTGCTAAGAAAAAAACATGTTATTAAAACAAACAGGTCAATAAACAAAATTATCAATAAGTAAACACCAAACATTGTTTACAAAGATTCACCAAATTAGGTTAAGTACTACTTATGAGTCAAAAATTAAAATAAATACAAAGTTATTGAAGTAACAATGTAGAACAAACTAATGCAAACAATAGACTCATAAGTTAATTAATAATTGTGCAATAATGACAGTATATAGGTACCAGACAAACCTACTTCAAGTCCCTGTTCGCTGAGCGACAATTGTAATAATAAAAAAAAAGTGTGTGATGAGAAGAGAGTGAGATGAATGAAATTAAACTGTGTGGTGTGCTCCAAATAAAAATAAGTAAAAGTGAAAATTCGGGCGCCTGGAGTACACACAAAACTATGCCAAGGATAGACTTACCTGCGGGAGCTTGAGACTTTTAATCTTCAAGCGGGAAGGTATCAATATGGGTATTTGTGTATGTGACTTTATATGTTTGTGAACGCACCCACGATACAGGAGAAATTCCTAGTGTGGGGCAACGTTTTTAAGAAAAAAAAAAAAAAAAAAAAAAAAAAAAAAAAAAAAAAAAAAAAAAAAAAATAAAAATCGATCATGAAAAGTAAGAACGACTTTATTACCCGAAGGCTGCTGGTTTGAAAATTCCTTTCTAATTCTAAAGCTAACAGCTCTAATGTGTAAAATTAAGATGACATCGCTGTTATTCTAAGACCTGTCATTATTGCACTTTTTAAAATAAATTGAAGTTATGTTTATAAACCATACCAAACTCCGTCGACTAAATTAGGAACCTGATGGATTATCCAAGAGCATCTTGGTGATATTCGCCGAGATTGCCAACGGCGGTCCAAGATTTTGCATTTTGGTAGGGGCGTGCGTTCAAAAATTTAAGTAATATGGAAAAAAAACGCCTTGTGGCGTTTCTTCCAAAAATCAAAATGTGGTCATCAGTAGATGAATGAATCCAAGCAAATAATTATAAAATGAAGTTAAAAGATCCTTAAAAAATAAAGGCTATCCAATTAGGATCATGACAAGGGCAATCGGCTACCACATAATTAGGGACTAGATGCCGCCCATCTCAAGTTATATTTTGAGATTTTATTGGAGCGCTCAAAAATCACTCCATTGATTCAAGGCTGTAGGTCGAAAAGCAAGAAATGTCAAAGTCAATTTGACAGCATCGAAAATAAAAATCAGTGTGACCACTTCACGAATCCAAGTCAACAAAAAATGAATTTTCATAAGGCAACACCAACCAGAGCCTACAAATCAAAGCAAAGAATTCAATAGTATGTAACAGGCTTAAAAGACTCGTTACATGGTATACTAGATTTAGTGGACTTACTAGTTGTGAGTACTAAACCAGTTAGATGCTTTAGTTTGCAATATATTACTCAAGGAGCACATGAGACGGTGGCGCATGTGCTCCTTGAGTGCACAGGCGTTACCAAGATTCGTGAGGAAACCCTAGGAACACCAAGATCCCTTGTGGATGCCCTGAGGAGACCGGGAAGTCTGATCTGCTTCTGGAGGGAAGTAGGCTGGTTAGAGTGATCGGCCAACATGGCTCACGCACAATGGTCCACTTTAAGGACCAAGTGCGGAAACCCAAACCCCCAATAATTGCAATATATTCCATCGCCCCTGCTCTCAACATAAGTAGTCAATGAAAACAATGAGAGGAACATGTGACAGCCACTAACCCACACTAAGCCCTGGGGGATACCGGATAGTACACTCTCTCACACAGAATAGGTTCATATACTAACAGCGGAAACATTATAGTTTACTTAGCATTAGACTATAACCAACTCACCGTCCAAACTTTGGCCTGGCTATTATTTCTTATTGACTCAATCAACTGATCACCTCTCCTCACAGGAATGGTGGCAAGCACGGTACAGTTTGATGTAGGATTGAAGATTGTTCTTATAGCGCTCTTGAAAGTTTCGCTGAAGAACTCCATTTTACCTATTTCATCTATGACTAGTAAATGCACATGTGTGTTTTCTGGCTAGAATATGGAAAAAAAAGCAAATTAGTTATTTGCTGGCTCTCTGAGGTGCATCAAAAGCTGTCGGTTCCTATCCTTTATATATTTGTGTCTAAATAAAATACAGGTTAATTTAAAAGATAAAAACTTTGTCACCATAACTAAAGAGGGTAATGCTACATTCTCAAACTCTTGTAATAAAACGCCATATTTTCCAACTTTATATTTCACTGGGCCGCTCAAGAGGCTTTGATCTCTTGCTAGACGGCCTCTGATTCCATCCAGAGTTACTACATCGAATCCCTCTCTTGTTCGATTTTTTCTAACTTCTTCAGTATAAAATCCTGTAGTCTTAACACCCTTGTCTGAGATTACTGATGATATTTTCTTTGTCAGGGTAGTCTTACCAACTCCTGAAAAACATATTGGTTTTTTAACACGATCTAATGTTTATTTTTTATTGTGTTCATTTCAAATATTTGGTACCTAACCAGGTTCGCCGGTTAGAATGAAAAATTTGTATTTTTTAGTCGCCATTGTGGTCATTGGGTCGTCATAGGGGTGTCAATGATCATTTACTAGTTAGAATTAATTAACAATAGAATTTCAATTATCAAGAAAACTGACTGACTGATTGAGGTTATGTGTTTATTTATTTTTGCAAATGTCATAATGTCATTGACAACAAATATTTGTTACGTTTAGATCCTACATCGGAATAACCACGTTGTTTAAAAATATATTTTTTGGATACTTAGAAGAAATCAATTACTTTGAAATTATTATAAAACTGAATGCTTTAAATTAAATAGTCATCATAGGGGATCACTCCATTTACCAGACCACGAAAAAAAAGATTCGCAAATCCCAACGTGAGACTGTGAGACCCAATTAAACGACTTTGACAATTCAATTCAACCCATTGGATGAAATTAAGCAGTCCACAAAATTGTAATGTTTTATGTTTCACAGTGTTTGCACATAAAATGTAGTCATCTTTATATAGTCGTGCTAAGCAACTCGAAAGAATGTAAATAATTTACTTCTCTTTCACACATTAGAGCAAGGTATATCTGTTTCTTTCTCGATCCTCATTTATTATTCTTATCAATTATTATCACAGTACCAAAGTTCATTCTTCCGAAGTTATTTTCGCCGGCGTTATTCTTTTATCGGGTGTAATATCGCTCAATATTGTTTAAGAAAGGCGACGTTATAGTCGTTAATAATACTAATCACAGAAAATGGCCTCAGTCGGTGTAGTAACCCGTGTTTTGTTGGGAAAGAATGTGGTGAACAGAGTAGCTGCCACCAATACCGGTTTAGTTAAATTCTACAGCACTGGTAAGCAAAACTTTTTTGACAAGCTCAAAAAACGTGTCTTATTGGACTTAGATGGTGTGATGAAGCGATAGCAAGTTAAAGAGACTGTTATCTATAATCTCAATGTGTATGGAATTGAAGTGAATTTAGAAACTCAGGCTTTCATAGTTATCTTCTGTCAGTGAATACAGATCACTTATTGTTTTATACATTTATCTTTATAAAGAATTTACCTTCATGTAGCATATTATTAGGTAGGTACCCACCTGAGACCAATGTACCCACATGCATGAGCTGTTATCTTGTCTGGAGATTGTTCTATTACACCTGTGTTTTGTTCCAATCCTGAAATAAGATTTTGCTAAGCTGTGCTAATATTAAACAGAACATACAGCTAAGCCATTTTATGATTTCGGCTAGTTGACTCTTGAGATTCCTCAAATAAATCACTGTTAAGCCTATCAAATGATATCATCATCAGCCTTTAATGTTCCCACTGCAGGGACTCAGGCCTCCGCTCTATGAGAGGGAAAGGCTATATTCCACCATGCGGGCCCAGTGCGGGTTGGTCGGATCGGAGAATAATAAATATTAATTTTGTTACTGTGCAAGTAAGATAGATGTTACATTATAATGGCCTTGACAATAAAGTGATATCTTATCACATGAGATAGTTTTGGAAGAAGATTAATTTTGTTATTTAATACTATGATGATTTGCTATATCTCGGATGACATACTTTAAAATTTTTAGTCAGCAAAAACCATTTTATCAATTTTGGAGTCACAATGCCATAGACAGGTACACTGTATACATGTTAAACTAACAACGTCACTCTTGTTTCAACATGGGTTAAAAACAGGTGTTCATTGAGAAATTACAGAAACCGCTATGACAAGATGAAGTAACTTGAATAAAATCGGCTCATAAAACTTGAGTTAAAAAGTAATTGCACCTAGCAAACTGGCTACCTGCTTCCAGTACTTCTAACATTACACTACCTCTGATAGTGTATTCCATTAATAACCTTATTTTAGTATGAATAAAGATCATTATTCTTGACTGGCTTGTCAATGTCAAACCCAAAAGCATCATTATTATTATGCCAATAAAGTTCACTATGATTTTGACAGTGACTTAAAGTCAGAGGTATGTATTTTACCAGTGACAGGCCTGTACTTCGGACTGTCTTTTGCCAATGGTACTTACTATGTGAATCTTTTGTTTATTCCACAGGCCCAGCCTATGAAAACATCAAAATAGATGTTGTTGGCTCCAAGAAGAATGTAGGAGTCATCCAGTTGAACAGGCCTAAGGCCTTGAATGCTCTGTGTGGGCCCCTGTTTGTTGAGCTCGGCCAGGCTGTCAGAGATTTTGATGCTGACTCAAAGATTGCTGCCATTATCATCACTGGTAAGTGCAAAAGTAAAAGGAGTATGTAAAGTTGTAGCTGGTGGCGGCCTGTAGTTGGTAATTAGCCATATGAGAGAAGAAGTAAGTTCATTTAAAAGTGACAAAGCAGTGTGAATGTATGGTTTGAAATTATTAGAGTACTCAATTCAAACCTGTACCACATTTGTCTAGTGGTTGCAAGGGCGACTGACCCACGAAATCCTTGGTTTAATTCAGAGTTCAGGTAACGTTTTATAATGCGTTCCTTTCAGAAATATTTTAGTAACAGCCACAGAGTCTGGATTTGTGCCTAGTTGATGGCAATAGGCTCGTCTTCTTCCGTCTTTCACTCCCTGCTTCACAGAAAGGGAAATTTCTGAACTGACTGCTAAGTTTAGCTGAAACACCACCTCATGCAAGCAACCGCAAAGTCAGGTGTATAGAACTCGCAACCGTCATGTGTGTACAACCAGATGTATGACTGTGGACGAGGCGATAAGGATTGTTCTAGGTGGCATACGTTGTTTCTGCCTACCCCAATATACCAATAAGATTAGGGATACGATAAGTAGATGAACTTTGTTAAATAATTCCGGTTTGATAAAACATTAAGTATCCACTTTATACGCACTTTTCTTACTGAAAAATTGCTTCGTAATATTAAATATCTATGTCATTCCCGTTATCTTCGTATTACGTAAAAAAACACACACCCAGTTTGGCTGAACTGTGCAAATATCATTATCAATAAAAAGTATTAATGTATCAACAGATAACTATACGATACGATAGTATTTTTCAATCGGTAGGTATCTTACCTACATACTCGTAAAATATATTGAGTTACCTACCACTCTAGGATATCTACACTAATTAATGGATTTAGTAAAAAAAAATGAAGTAGGTAGTTGGTAAAAAACGTAGTCCATGATGCCTCGATTACAAGTGCTAACTACAATGATTGACGACACGTTTGGCGCAGTGGCGGAGCGATTCGACTGCTGCACTGCGTGTCGCAGGTTCGATCCCCGCACGGAACAAATATTTGTATGGCCTACAGATAGTTGTTTCGGGTCTGGGTGTTTATGTATGTGAGTTTAAATGTTTGTAAACGCACCCACGACACTGGAGAAATTCCTAGTGTGGGGCAACGTTTAAAAAAAAAAGAAAAAAGAAATGATGGTGGTCACTGATCTCGTGGTCGCAAGCGCGACTTCTGAGCGTGGAGGCCAGGGTTCAATTTCCGGGTTAGGCAAAGTGTTATTGGGTTTGTCATTAGGAATTTCTCAGTAGCCTGGAGTTTGAATCATCATCATCTTCCTCCCCTAGACCCATGTAACTTAGCTCGGCGCAACTTTGTTTTATTTTTGGAGGTTAGATGTTACTGGTGCCTCAGAAATGCTCGTTAAGCTGTTGGTTCTGCGCCTGTTCTCTCTCTGGTCGTATCACATTACTGTTCCATTTCCATCAGACTATAATAATGAGGGGAGAGAAAGAGTGCCTGTGTCTGCGCACACACTTGTCACTACATCACTTCACTACATCACTTCACTACATCACTTCACTACATCACTTCACTACATCACTTCACTACATCACTATCACTACATAGTATAAAACAAAGTCGCTGTCGCAGTCTGTCCGTCCCTATGTATGCTTAAATCTTTAAAACGACGCAACGGATTTTGAAGCGGTTTTGTTTAATAGATAGAGTGATTCAAGAGGAAGGTTTTAGTATATAATTTGACCAACATCCACGCGGGTGAAGCCGCGGGCACCAGCTAGTGCACTATAAAATTGTCCGTGCCGATAGCTATTATAAGATTGGCCTCCGTGACCGAAATCTGCCAGGAATGATGACTATACACAAAGGCAACTCACTGCTAAGATAGACACCCATTGCTTGGGACTTGGGAGATGTATTCGGTCTTGTGCACTGTTTCGGCTTCGTCTGCTGTATTTGATACACGTAATCAGAGCATTACAGTAGGCTAAATATTTCTTTATACAGTCAACAAGAATGGCTGGAAGTATTCACATTACTGATTATCATTGTCATAAGCAGCCTTGTTCATCCACTCCCTAAAATGGTCAGAAAATATATTGTTTAACTTAACTTATATTATCGTCCTTGTGGATAAACTAATCCTGCCGTGGCTGCGGGTTGTTCGAAAGAGATACCGCGGCCCTGGACACAAAGGGCTAAGAAGGAACATGGGTGGTTTTTAATCAGTAGAAGTCGTACACCCTTCCGCTCCGCTCCCAGCGGGAGGAGTCATTTATTGATTTCCCACCCTCCAAGAACAAATATAGGCTATTTCTCCCGTAGGTAACGAGAAGGCGTTCGCAGCTGGTGCTGACATTAAGGAGATGCAGAACAACACGTACAGTGAGAACATAAAGAAAGGCTTCCTCAAGGACTGGGAAGATGTCTCCAGCTGCGGCAAACCTCTCATCGCTGCTGTCAACGGATTTGCTGTGAGTACAATATATTTAAACAGGTTTTTAAGCTGGTGGCCTTTCACTATCTCCTATAGAAGTAATGTGACCCTGATGAGCTACAGACGAAATTCTTACCCGAAACAGAGTCAAAATGCACTAAAAAAACATTTAATCTGTTACATAAACTTTTAAGCACTACCAATAAATTAAGTAGCCACCATGTACCAAAATGGTTTTGATAAAATAGAGCTATAGTTTCGTAAGAACATTTCTCGATATCTCATAAGGATTTGAATTTCTTCTAGTCGTCGTTTCAGTTAGAGTAAAAAATACTGCTATGTTCTTATAATTATTATGATGGTACTTGCTTGTTAGAAATCGCAAGACATTTGGTGGCATTTGGCCTTGGTGTCTTAATTGACAGCAATCTTTGTTGGCGAGCTCAAGTGAATGAGGTTAGTCGGAAGGTGCACTTTTCTTTTCACTCGCTTAAATCCTTACAGAGCTTCTTACCTCTTAGAACCAAAATTTACTTGGCTCAAACTCTGATCCAGCCGATCATTGATTACGCTGATGCCTGCTACTTGGATGCCACCGAGGAGCTGTTAAATAAACTTGAGCGCCTGCAAAATCTTTGTATCCGGTTTGTGTTTGGTCTGAGGAAATATGACCATGTTTCTCACTTCCGCAAGGAACTCAAGTGGCTCCCTATCCGTCTTCGCCGGAACACTCGGATATTATGTCTTCTTTACAACATCCTTTACAACCCTGCATATCCCAGCTACCTACGCGATCGTTTTTCCTTTACCCGTCCCTCCGATGCTCTGTGTAGATCCCACCTTAGGCATCATCTTAATTTCCCATCCCATAAAACTGAATCCTTTTCTTACTCCTTCTCTGTTCACGCAGTACGTTTGTGGAACTCACTTCCGCCTAAAATTCTAGACTCCAAATCTTTGTTTATTTTCAAAAAACAAGTCAGAGAACATTACCTCTCCTCTATACTGTAATATTCTGTATATGTATATGTGTATTGTGTATATATATGTTTATACATTATAGGTATATATTCATAATACTAGTATTTATTTTTATATTTTGTTCTAAATTCAGATTAAATTTTTCCTGTTAGTCTTTTCTACACACTGTGTCTATATTTCTTATCCAACTTTCCTCTCGCAGGTCTGCTGGAAGAAATTTCTTATGAAATAAGCAGTACCTTTGTGCTCTACTATTTTTTTTTTGTTTTTTTCCTTTTTTTTTGTATTTTGTGTGTACATAAATAGATAAATAAATAAATAAATAAATAGACATTTAAAAATTGCCAAAGAAAACTGCCTAATAGTCATCAAACTCTGCATTCCTATTTACAAAACTGCATTTTCTTGTCTCACCAGCTTGGCGGGGGCTGCGAGCTAGCTATGCTCTGCGACATCATATACGCGGGCGAGAAGGCTAAGTTCGGCCAGCCAGAGATCAACATCGGAACCATTCCCGGAGCCGGCGGCACCCAGCGCTTGCCCAGATACGTCGGCAAGTCTAAGGCCATGGAAATCGTCTTGACCGGCAACTTCATTGATGCTGCTGAAGCTGAGAAGATGGGTAAGTCGAATATTCAAGGCAGCACAAAGCCTGATTTTGAATTTTTAGTACTATTAAAATCAGAGGCCTAGCAAGTGGCTGCACCAATAGCAATGTCATCATCCTCAGCCCGACTTCCCTCACATTTGGGTATAATAGGCCTCTCTTACACCAAGTTACTGGATTCCTGTTACCTTTTTTTTGCCGATGGGAAATCATCAATTTAGTGACCCGTCCCGCTCTGGGGGAGCAGTCTTGCAGTGATGATTAAAACTCACCCATGTTCATTCTTAGCCCTTTGTATTCCGGGGTTGCGGTATCTCTTTCTCCTACTGCTGGGCAAAGAACCTCATGGCTTTCAATTATTTCCAGGGTCAATCTAGAGTCACTGGTCGTTAGTTTTGTCGAGTCATCACACAATCTCCTACGAAGTCTGTTGCGTTGCGACGCATTTTGGTCCAAAAATCATCATCATTATTTCAACCGTAAGACGTCTACTGCTGGACTTATGGCCTCCAAAAATACTTAAATATAATCCTTCTTCCCTAGGTCTGGTGAGCCGTGTGTTCCCGGTGGACAAACTGCTGGAAGAGACCATCAAGCTTGCCGAGAGGATCGGCACCCACTCCCCCCTCATCGTGAAGATGGCCAAGGCAGCTGTCAACCAGGCTTACGAGACCACCCTGAAGTCAGGACTGCTCTTCGAAAAGGCTTACTTCTATGGAACTTTCGCTACTGTGAGTAATATTAACTACTATTTACGTTCTTTTACTAGAGAAAACAGCGAAAAATTTAATCACACTTATCTAATCTCATTACAACTGTAGAATAATACGCCTTACAAACAGTAGAGCAGTATTTTTAATGTGCCTGGAGAAAGTCTTTCTTTTTTAACCGACTTAAAAAAAAGGAGGAGGTTCTCAATTCGGTTATTTTTTTTTTTAATGTTTGTTACCTCAAAACTCTGTCATTTTTTCTATGTTTTTGTACTGGTTATGTGTCGTTCAGTCATTCTGATATTTTTTATCAAAACAAGATAAGAACGTGATGTTTACGAAAGTACGTGTATTGATATAATACGGTAATATTCATTTTAACCGACTGCTAAAAATGGAAGGAGGTTCTAAGTTCGCTTGTAGGTACCTATGTATGTTTTTTATAAATGTTTATTGATATTTTTATGTTTCTATTCTGTTACAGGAGGACCGCAAAGAGGGCATGACAGCTTTCGTTGAGAAGAGGCCACCGAACTTCAAGAATGAATAATTTTGATATGATTGTTTTGAAACTGTATCAACTAAATCATGTTTCCCGTATATTGTAAGAGAAGGTGCTATATACACAGTAGATCCAGAATGTCTGTTATCCAGTTTGTATTTTGTTTATAATAAATGAATTTATTTTTGGACCTTTATAATATTATTTTGTCTTTAATATGCGTGCATCGTGTGCTCGCAATATCAACCCCAGATGAGGATATTGATGTCCCTTATCAGTATTATACAACCTTAGTGTATTCTTACCGGCGAAAAATCTCATAAATAATAAAATATGTTGAAAATGTGCTATCACATCAGACAACATTATTGGTATGCGAGTTTTTCAGCAATCTAAACACAGTTCTGCGGTACAACTAGACTGCACCCCACATTGACAGTGGAAACTAATATCCTCGTCTTGTATCATTCGTTTGTTATATTGAGCAATTCGACTTTCAAGAATGGCTATGGTAAGAAACTAGTATATTAGAGGAAGCCTAAACTTGCGCAGGCTGCAGAAAAGTTGCTGGACGCTTGGTAGGGGCTTGTGAGGCTCCGTCGCGGAATGTGCACTTCGCACGGTATGCACCAGGCAAAAAAACGTTAGCGTCAAGATGAAGGGACCAAGGCTCCAATGTCTGTCATACATATAAAAAAAGAATACCTTTAATCTACTATTTCCTACCTTTACTACTATAATTTTAACAAAATGCTTGGTCCCAGTAAGTATTAATTTGGAACTTGGTGGGTGTTTGGTTGTGTATGTGAGTTTAAATGTTTGTGAATGCACCCACGATACAGGAGAAATTCCTAGTGTGGGGCAACGTTTTTTTAAAAAAAAAATAAAAAAAAAAAAAAAAAAATAATTTGACCCCCTAGAACAAAAAAATGATCGTAGTGGTGGGGAGAACAAGTGCCCTTTTTTTTTTTTTTGGGGGGGTTGTCGCGAGGGCGCGTGGATTCTCTCTTCATATTATATTCTGGTTATCTCTAGGTTTATAGTGTGATTGATTTTATAATAATAATATAGGATTGTACTGCTTCGCTTTGATGTGAAGAGAAATCCCCGCCTCACGATATGTTTGAGACACTCACCGATACGGATCCCCCTCCGACTTGCAAGCGTCTCCCAATCCAGTCTCTTATCTTCGGTCCGCAAGGGCACCGAAGTGTTAACACTATGCCGACCATCAATCCATCCAACTTCTCAGGTGTAACTAGGATATCTGTAAGTTTAATTACCCATGAATCTTTGGGTTAAGTACTACCTATCTGTTTCCATCAATAAAGCTATCTAAAACAGTTATTCAATTGCAATATGTATGATGAAATTTACTTCAAGTTCTCATCAACAGTCTTTGTGACACCTATGTGCTAATCAGATACTAGGATTCTTTCCACGTCTGCAGAAGCACGCATTCCTGTTCAACTTCGGCCCATCGCCTCCGTCTAGAATGCTCCCCCTTTATATTACCTATATATATATGATATAGTGTAATTTTCCATACGTTCGTCAACGTTTGTGCCCGTCGGCACATTCACTAAGGCCATGGGGGACCAAGAAGATTTATAAGAGAGGTTGGCCCACGACCCTTCCTATAAACTCCCAAGAGCTTTTATGTCCGGACAAGTAGCTCGCGTGCGGTCGCTGTTATGCCCCCAGCCCAACGCTGAAGGCACGACCAACACATTTAAGTTTAGGTGACTCAAACAATTCCGAGTAGGTAAAAGTACCTCCGTATATTTAATTACTAGAACAACAGATAAATAGTACTTAGCTTTCCAGGTGGCGCGTATCACGGGTGACAAGAATCTACTTATGATCTTCTTGCACTGAATTTACTTTACAATAAACTTCATTAATTAGTCAGACTGAATATGCTTTATTGACCATTCAAACAGAGGCGTCGTTTGGTGCGTCAAGTTGTCAATACTGATTTAGTGTTGCTATTACATTAGTTCTGTGCAATTATATATTTACATTTTAAGTTTGGAACATCGCGATTTCATCTTTCGCGACACTCCCGACGACGACAGAAGTTACATGTGTTCCATCAAGTCTCGCGTCGACTCTCGGATCTTCTCTCGAGCCTTCAAGGACGCATCTCTCACATCTCTCACTTCAGGGGTTTGTGTTATCTCAATTGTATCAGTGCTTTTAGGTATGCTATCATTAAGGTGTTTTTCATCAAGAATTGTTGGTTCATCATTTCCTGAGGTAAGTGTTCTCTGAGTTATATTCTTTTCTATTTCTTCTCTATTTATGTGTTTTTCTGTTTCAGGTTTGTCAACGGGTTCTGCGGTTTGTGGAGTTGTGGATATTTCTTCGGTAATAATAGTTGAGTCGAGTTCTTCTAGCAGAGGTGAGTCATCCAATGTTGGTGTAACATCTCCTCTTTCAAACTCAAATATAACCCTTTCTTTTCCAGATATATCTTCTTCAACTTCCAACGGATAAAGATGTGCGATGGAACGAGTGAATTCCGTATCATTCACCTTTACTCGTGCCACTCTGCATTGACCGTCGGCTCCTTTCAACAAAGATATAATTTTTCCAACCTTCCAGTTCTCTCGGTTCTTCGTATCTCCTTTAATCTGGACGATATCTCCTAGTTTTGGAATTTCTAATTTTGTTATCCTTGGTTCTTTAAGAGAGTGTCGGTATCTCTCCCTTAGACTTGGTAGGTACTGGTCGACGAACATTCTCTTAAACTCTTTCAGCATGTTCTGTCCACGTTTCCAACCTTCCACTAGATTCTGTTTTGTTACTGTGCCTTCTTGTGGAAATTCTGCATCTGAAGGTGTTGTGACGATGCATTTATTCAAGGTTAGAAAATCTGAGGGTTTGAGAATATCCTCTAGATCAGAACCTACACACGTCAATGGGCGTGTGTTTAATATTGCCTCTATCTCTTTTATGATTGTACTTAGTTGATTATCTGACAGTAAACTTTTCGTCAGAGTTCTCTTGAGACAGTGTTTAACTAGTCCAACAAGTCTCTCATAGAATCCTCCATGCCACGGTGCTAATTGTGGAATGAATTTCCATTCTATGTTATTAGTGATGCAATAGTTGCTTGACAGTATTTCTGCAGTTAATTTAAATTGTAGTGCGTTATCTGAAACTATTCGTGTTGGTATTCCTCTGCAAGATATAAATCTTCGTAGTGCTAATAGACATTCCTCAGCCGTAAGATCCTTAACGACTTCCAAGTGTATAGCACGTACTGCTAGACATGTATACAGACATATCCATCTTTTTTCTGATTTATTACTTGTCTTTACTTGAAGAGGACCCAGATAATCTATTCCGGTATATGTAAAAGGTGAACTATAGTTTACTCTTTCCTTAGGAAGCGCTGGAGTAGTTGGTAATTTGAATGGACCTCCTCCATGTTTGACACAATTTATGCATTTTCCTAATATTTTCTTTACTTGGCTTCTTCCTTGGGGAATCCAGTACGTTAATCTGATCAAACTTAAGGTGTGGTTGACCCCTACATGATAGTTTTCCTTATGTGTTTTTAGGATCAATTTGTTAGTGAAATCACAATCCTTTGGGATTAATATTGGATATCTTTTATCGTAAGACCAATCAGCGTTTTGTAATCTTCCTTTGCAACGTAGGATACCGTCTATGTCGGTAAATACTCCTAAGTTTCGTTGTAAGTTAGTATCTTTACCCTCTACTTCCTCAGGGAAATGTTCCTTTTGGATCCTTTTGATCTTTTGTGTATGTGATAGTGTATCGTCTTCACAGTGTTCTGTGGTGTTGTTTCGTGATTCCTCATCTAATTGATTTCTCCGTTCCTGCTCTTTTGAGATATTTTCTCCACTCGTGAGATCCTCCCCAACAGGAAACGAAAAGTCATGTTCCACAGAAGAACATGTGGGATTTACTGCGACTTCGGTTTCATTAAGTAAAGAAATTTCGGCTCTACAACCTTTCGGCCAAGTTCTGGAGTGTTTCAGTAGAAAACTTGGTCCGGATAGCCATTTCTGCTTATCTTCCATAGAACTCGTGGGTCTAGTAGCCACGTCTGCTGGATTCAATCCTGTTGGAACATATCGTACTGTTACTGGTGTATTTCCCTTTATCTCTTCTATCCTCCTTGCAACGAATGGTGGTAGTAGTTTGTTGCCGTAGTACCAATCAATCACTATTTGACTATCTGTCCATATAGTGTTTTCTGTAAATTCCAAGTCCAGGAACTTGGTTACGTACTTCAGCAACCGGCTACCTATTAGAACACCTAATAGTTCAAGTCTTGGGATTTTCAAATTGTCCTGATCCTTGATGGGCACCACTCGTGATTTTCCTATTACAAAACTTAATTCTTTTCCATTAGAAATATATACAACTGCAGCATAAGCTTTGGTTGATGCATCCGTGAAAACGTGCAGTCGAATATTGTCATCGCCAGCTTGTTTGAAGTATTTCCTTGGTAAGACAATATTTTTTGTGTCTTCCAGTTGTTCTCTAATAATTTGCCATTCATTGGTCAATTCTTCTGGTAATGGGGCATCCCATTTGAATTTATGTATCCACAGATTTTGTAGTAAAAGTTTTGCTGGTAACAAATCGGGTGCAGCATATCCGCATGGATCGTAAATTGACGCTATGTTTTTTAGTATTTCTCTCTTGGTAGTGGCTTCTGTAGTCTTTCTTGGTCTCAATCTGATCGTATCTTCTCCTGTGTTCCAATTCAGTCCTAATACTTTAACTTCTACGTCTCTGCAGGCATCTGATGAAGAAATGCTTTCTGAGAATCGTTTGGAATTTGAACTCCATTCTCGAAGATTCATTGAAATTTCTTCAAATGTGATCTTACACGACTCATACATCTCTGTTGCTTCTTGTACAGATTCTACTCCTGTGACAAGGTTATCGACGTAGATGTCATTCACTATGCGTTTTAGACTTTCCTTATTGGAACGCAGTAGATGATGTTTCAAAGTAGCATTTAGAAGAAATGGACTTGATATCACTCCAAATGGTACGCGACAAAATCGTAAGTGTAGGATGTTATCCTTCGTGGCCGCCTTTTTTATGTCTTTCAACCATAAGAATCGAGTTACGTCTTTGTCCTTTTCGTGTAATGCTATCTGTAGAAAAGCCTTTTCTACGTCTGCTGTTATTCCTATTTGATGCGACCTAAACCTTAACAACATTCCGGTCAAGTCTTCTAGCATAAGTGGTCCGCAATGTAAACATTCATTTAAACTTTTGCTATGCTTGGTCTTTGCCGAAGCGTCGTAGACTATGCGAGTTGGCTTACCCGGATGACTAACACCGTGATGCGGCAGGTAGTGTATAGGATGATCTACATCTTCGACTCTTCTTTCATTGTCTGGTACTTTTTCAATTATTTCTTTTGCTAATTGTTCCTTTAATGTAGTATCGTACGCTGTTAGTGAATCGGAATCTAATCGTTTGAGTAGGTTGACTAGTCTGCCTATGGCTAGGCCAAAATTAGCTTCTAAATTAGGTGGGTAATCTATCCATGGCCAACTAACAGTGTACCTATCATTTACTAGTTTTATGGTATCATTGAATTGGTTGATTACTTCTTCGTCCCTAGTCAATTTTGGTGAGTCTTGACCTCCTCGGTTTTATTTATGCAATTCTTATAACAAAGTGCTCTGTTATGATGGCCAGATTTGTTACAGTGTACACATTTAATTAACCTTTTACAATCTTTTACTTGATGCTCTTTGCTTAGGCAGGCAAAGCAGCGATCCTTTATTTTCTCTTTCCTATCTTCCACAGTTTTAACAACCTCGCATTGATCATTGAAGTGCGATCCTTGGCAAAAAATACATTGCAGTTTCCTTTATTGATAGACTACTGTTTAACTCAGTTCCGAACCTTTTCACCTTACCTCAAGCTTACCTAGCACTATTTCTAAATTTTCAGAATTTTCTTTATTAACGTTATCTTTATAGGTGAGAGCTTCTTCAGTTAGTTTAGAGATAGCATTTGAAATAGACTCCAGTCGTCTTATAAGAATTTGTTCCATTTTGAAATTCTGAAATAATATTTTACAATTTGATACCCTGTATCCTAAGTTAAGGATTTACATCGTGTATATCGTTAAATTTCCAAATTGCGTGGTGTTCGCAATATAATAAAAACGAAAAAAAATAAAAATTTGGTTAACACTCTGTATGACCAAAAGTTTATCTAAAACTTCTTATGAACAAAGAATCATACCAACACCTGACATATAATGGAATGATATTTTATTAATGCCCTGTATATATAACAGAAAGTTTTAATTGACATCCTGTACAGAACAGAAAAGTTTTTATTGACACCCTGTATAAAACAGAAAAGTTTCTATTGACATCTTGTGTAAAACAGAAAAGTTTTCCAAGTTAAAAGCAAGGAATATTTCACTATCTATAGGATACTACATTTTCCGTAATAAACTCAGCCATTGAATTATATGTGTAAGGAAAATTCCCTTGTACCTATGAAGTTTCAGTATTAACTCAGAATATATTCATGCTGTTCGACGGGTAAAACTGGTTAGTTTCATTATTTTAAATTTTCCTGAATTTATTTAAAATTTCTATGTCATCCAATTATCCCCTCCTGACCTTTTCTTCCATTCTCCCCTGTTAACCACCACACAATTATTTACACTTTTCCTTCATACCATTTCTCCCACAATCCATTCATCGTTTCTTTGGTTTTCATCTCACTCTTCATCCATCAACATTTATATGGTTGATGTTCTATAAGTTGTTTCATTACTTATTCATAAACATATTAGGTACCAACATCATTTATGTATGCATCCATAAATGATATTAGAGTTTACCTACATCAACTTAGTATCTAGTTACTTGGTACACTTCAGTAGCCAACATGAAACGATGCAGTCAGTCAGGGACGATGTGTACAACATGACAGAAGTTCAGACACAAGTTATAATTATACAATCCAGTTTCCTCCGCCAGCATATTTTATTAGTTTTATGAGAACATATCTATTTTATGCTTAGTTCTTCAAAGTAACTGGTAAAATAAACTTACAATGAGTGTTGATGTACTTTTCTTTATATAGTAGCATCTATACATGAGATGGGAGGTGTGTAGAATCAGTGTCATACATCTGCCTTCATTTGCCCATCTGTATGGAGAGTATTAGGTATAAATAAACAGTTTTATGCAAACTCATACATAACAATGCTGTCTTTAGGTAAATTTTAACACATTACAGCTTACAAAAGTTACTCTTCAGCTACATAATTAGCAGACACAATAGTAAACAATGACATCCGTGTCGAATTTGGCACGGGTGTACTTGAGCGCTTAGGGAGGTACTTTTGACAAGGCATACATTAGGTAATTTCCTCTCGGGTGACTAAAGTCCCCTTGCGTTTTGACCCCGCGAGCGTTCCTGGGTGACATATCGCACACCTAGATCTAAAGAGGTATTAACTCAAAAAAGCACTTTTTTCAGAAAAGACGAAAAACTGATTACTCTGTCCCTGTGCACTACAGGAGTGTTTTGTATGAAGTTATGCTTTTTATACGCAACTAGAAAAGATATATTGTAGGATTTTCGTATTTGAATCCTGTTTTGGGGCTAAAAATTGGATTTTTGGCGTTATTTCCCTATTGCTTATCAATGTATGTATATTTGTTTTATTATTTTGAGTTGAGCCTGTGTTGGTGAACTTAGTTTTTAGTTGACTCTCTTTTGAACAAGCACCATGCATTTAAAAGGCAAAAGCATTTTGTGTTATTTTAATTAGTTCAATTGGTCGAGTGAGCTGTGATCAGCAGTAGGAGTTTATTGGATGATGATTTAGCAAGAAAACACTAGTAGTACTGAAATGGTACTGAAATAAATCAATATTATTTATTAATAATACTACAAAATAACTAATGACAGTCTCTTATGTCCCTTTTAATTATAAAACATATACAATTTTTTTTAACAAAACAGAAATAAATTCTATAGTAGTCCTGTCCTAATCCTAGGAACAGAATTTATAAAATCTTTAACGCTCTGTTTAATTTGTGGGTCAATTGTTGTATTTTCCTCTTAAATCGGCTTGAATAACCCCTGATTCTGTTTTCTAGGACAGACCTGTTTTTGTCCCTTTATAGCTCAAGTCATGAGTGAATTTGAAAAATGGCTTGCATTCTTTTATTTAGATACATTAACTTCAAAATAAAAGGCAGTGTTAAGGGCTTTCAAATCTTGTGTGCTTAAGTACCGATATTTTGGCTTTATTTGTTGCGAATGCCGTACTACAAATTATATTAGCCTTTCAAAATTGCCAAGTTCCCAATATGCATCAAAGACCTGTTGCCTTGACATTTCGTCCATCTTGTCTTTGCATTTCAGTCGAAATTTTTCTCTACAGGGTAGTTCAACGTTTCACCCTGGTACTTGTTTCTTCGATTTTGACAAACACTGGTAGGCTTTGAAAGAATTCCTCAGCTGTTTTGCGACTTTCGACTGCCACTTTGCTGGTTTGCGTACTCTCTTTTTATCGATCTCGGGATTTTCGGTACTAGTTTCAGGAACCGTCGCATTTTCAGGGTTTAATTTCTCACTATCATCTTCGATATCCAATGAACTACTAGATTTCGACGAACTCTAACTACTACTGCTGGTGCTGGATGAAGTTGACGATGAGGATACGACCTATTATTTTTTTTGGGGAAATCAACAAATGACTCCTCCCGCCCTGGGCAGATCAGTAGGGAGTGCCAGACTTCTACTGACTAAAATCACCTATGTTCCTTCTTAGCCCTTTTGCCGAGGTCGCGGTATCTCTTTGGAACAACCCGCAGTCCCGACGGGATGGAGATAATAGGTGGGCTTTTACTTGGTCAATATCACTTTCCTCGCTCTGAATTGGCAAAAGATACTACATAGTTCAGAGCACCAGAATTTTGTTGTATAGACGTGCTGGGTATAGATGTATCAACCACTGACAAGGCGGCACGAGTTTCCTTAGATGAGACTTCGTCACTTGATGGCTTCTTAAACTCATCTTCCAGGGTTGCATGTTGTGGAAAAATTATAGGAGGAGTGACAAATGTTTTCTTTATCCCTTTCTTCAACCATATTTACTAAAAACCTTCCACGTTTCATTGTTTGGCTGAAATAGATAATGTTTATATTACTTATTTATAGGGCCATGTGCACCAAATCGATTTAAAAGACCATCAAGATAACATTTTTGATCTCCGTAGCGATTTTGTAAAATTAAATTTGGCGGAATCCATCTAAAGAGATCTAACTCAAAAACTTAACAGTTAAAAGGGAACAAACTCCATAAATTAAAGTATTAAAATAAAATTATACTAAGATGAAATGATTCCAATGGCCAATAGCAAAAGAGTTCAATTTAAATTGGTTTTTAAAGAAATATAAGAGTTTAAAATATGACTCAACAAAACAGACTCAACTACAAATTCAAAAATGTTTCAACAATATGGTAACAACTCAAAATAAAAATAAAAACTTTACTCACCCTGCCAGCAATACGAGTTCAACTCAAAATGTTGTATTGATTCACTCAACAAAAACCATCTAGAAGTCAACAACTCAAAATAATACTGCTTAAAATTTCACTAATACGGGTACAACTCAAAATAACTCCAATTTGTTGAAGACGGGTACGTGGACTCCACTTGTAATTCTGATTGCAACTAGCAATGTCCCTGTTTAGGTGGGAGGGGATCGGGGGTCACTCGTTTAACAAAAGGGACACTCGGCGCCATCTCGCGTCGAATAGTAGACTTATTTTTAAATCTGTTTTATTGGTGGATAGGTATTCAGATAATGAATTCGATGGTGAGCATAACTCAAAATGTTAGATTTTTGACTTAGCTCCCTTTAGATCTAGGTGTGCGATATGTGTATGTTATAGCTTGTAAATCATAAAATAGTTTACCTGATAATCTTCTTAATTATTCCTAAGTTATGTTAAGCTTTCTTTCATTCACTTTATAACTTTCTTGGAATTATTTCGCCCAAACAAATTGTGAGCTTCCTGGTTATGATAGGAGCACTTTTTCACAGTTGAACGAATTACGTGTAGGTACTATTCACACAATACGTACAGGTTTCTAATAATTTTATTCTTGTAAAAGAATGTAACGAACTAAGTTTTAGTTTTTTCGATATTCAGTCTGACACACGAGACGCTACGCTTTTGCCGCCTTTTGGTTTATCATCGCGGCCATTCGCGGCATCGCCATTTTGAAAGCAGGGAAAATTTTCACAGTCGAATTTCGTAATTCGTGAATATTGGAATTTTGTAAATTGTTTAGTGTAAAATGCTTAATATATTATTCAGTAAATTACTTTTGAATTTTACTTGAACTGTATATAAGATTCATAAGTTCTAACTCGTTAAAAGTAGGATAATCGTATGTTTATTTGAGCTCAACGCATATTACTTCCTGCTTCCGGTCAAAGAGAGCATCAGTCATTCTGCCAAACTTGTGGCAAGTTTTCAATATTATCAAATCCGCGCCAAATTCAAATTAGAATGTTTACTTGGCTCATAACGTTGCACATTATACGTACACACGCTACATACCCATTCAATTTGCAGTAACTTCGAGAATCTTTCATCTCGGCCTGCCGTTCATCTCATTATACTTAGATAAATGAACGTTTACTCATCATCACCTTGACGTTCGAATTTTGGCGCCAAAAGGTGAATTTTTATGTACATTCGTTTATTGAACGTTAGTTCCAATCGGATTATATAGATGTCGCTGACAACCTGATTTTTACACAATATCTCCAATTTTAACAATAAGAGTCTGGATTGGTTTTATGTCTTGGGATTCGTTTTTGGAATGCTTTAAATGCTAGCTTCTTTGCTATCCCAGCATCTCCACCATGTCGCGAGGGCGCGTGGATTCTCTCTTCATATTATATTCTGGTTATCTCTAGGTTTATAGTGTGATTGATTTTATAATAATAATATAGGATTGTACTGCTTCGCTTTGATGTGAAGAGAAATCCCCGCCTCACGATATGTTTGAGACACTCACCGATACGGATCCCCCTCCGACTTGCAAGCGTCTCCCAATCCAGTCTCTTATCTTCGGTCCGCAAGGGCACCGAAGTGTTAACACTATGCCGACCATCAATCCATCCAACTTCTCAGGTGTAACTAGGATATCTGTAAGTTTAATTACCCATGAATCTTTGGGTTAAGTACTACCTATCTGTTTCCATCAATAAAGCTATCTAAAACAGTTATTCAATTGCAATATGTATGATGAAATTTACTTCAAGTTCTCATCAACAGTCTTTGTGACACCTATGTGCTAATCAGATACTAGGATTCTTTCCACGTCTGCAGAAGCACGCATTCCTGTTCAACTTCGGCCCATCGCCTCCGTCTAGAATGCTCCCCCTTTATATTACCTATATATATATGATATAGTGTAATTTTCCATACGTTCGTCAACGTTTGTGCCCGTCGGCACATTCACTAAGGCCATGGGGGACCAAGAAGATTTATAAGAGAGGTTGGCCCACGACCCTTCCTATAAACTCCCAAGAGCTTTTATGTCCGGACAAGTAGCTCGCGTGCGGTCGCTGTTATGCCCCCAGCCCAACGCTGAAGGCACGACCAACACATTTAAGTTTAGGTGACTCAAACAATTCCGAGTAGGTAAAAGTACCTCCGTATATTTAATTACTAGAACAACAGATAAATAGTACTTAGCTTTCCAGGTGGCGCGTATCACGGGTGACAAGAATCTACTTATGATCTTCTTGCACTGAATTTACTTTACAATAAACTTCATTAATTAGTCAGACTGAATATGCTTTATTGACCATTCAAACAGAGGCGTCGTTTGGTGCGTCAAGTTGTCAATACTGATTTAGTGTTGCTATTACATTAGTTCTGTGCAATTATATATTTACATTTTAAGTTTGGAACATCGCGATTTCATCTTTCGCGACAGGGGTGGGAAATCATCAAATAACCCCTCCCGCTCTTGGGCAGAGCGAAAGGGAGTATCAGACTTCTACTGTCTAAAAACCACCCATGTTCCTTCTTCGCCCTTCATGTCGAGGCCGCGGTATCCCTTGCGAACAACCCGCAGCCTCGACAGGCGTTGGCCCTTGCGGGCCCCTTCCATGTTGCTTACATCTCTTTGAGGCGCGCGTGGAACACGAACGCGCCGTCGACACGGCCTGTCGTCGTCGTCATAAGACGGACGGACGGCGAGCTTACCCATCACTCACCGTCCACAGGCCCGCGTCTAAGAACAAGTGCCCTTTTTTTTTTTTTTTTTTGGGGGTTGGGAAATCATTAAATAACCCCTCTCGCTCTTGGGCAGAGTGAAAGGGAGTGTCAGACTTCTACTGACTAAAAACCACCCATGTTCCTTCTTCGCCCTTCATGTCGAGGCCGCGGTATCCCTTGCGAACAACCCGCAGCCTCGACAAGAACAAGTGCCTTTGAGGAGACGGCACGTCGTCGTGGCACGGCACAGAGCCTTGTACATACCTGTGCTTGTACGTTGAACTGCGGGCTCAAGGCTACAACCATCGTTCTGTTTTTGTCTTGATATGAAACGCGAAAGACTTAAAATACTGCTCCTGTTAGTCATCGAAAGATGTAAAAATATTTCGACAGACATCTTTGAATTCTTCTGTTTTCAAATTTTTACTTTTATAATTGACTAGCTGTACCCGCATGCGTTGCTATGCCCTTTTTCCTACATAATATTATAATTCCTATATACATAACCTGCCTACCTACCTCCTACATACCTACTACTTACCTACCTACATGCTACATACCTACTACTTACCTACCTACTACCTCCTATCCTACCTACCTACTACCTCCTATCCTACCTACCTACTACCCTACCTACCTACTATACTACCTACTACCCTACCTACCTACTATCCTACCTACTACCCTACTCACCTACTTACTACCCTACCTACCTACTTACTACCCTACCTACCTACCTACTACCGTACCTACCCACCTACTACCCTACCTACCTACCTACGTACCTACTACCCTACGCACCTACTACCCTACCTACCTACCTACTACCCTACCTACCTACCACCCTACCTACTACTCTACCTAGTCTACTATCCTACGTACTGAGTTGTGTTTTGTTATTCTGTCAGTTGCGTTTTGTTATACCACGTTTTATGTCACGTCCCACGGGAACGACGGGAACGGGATAAAAAGTATCCTAGCTACCTTCTAGCTTCTCCTGGTTCTTAGCTACCTCCCTACCAATTTTCAGCCAAATCGGTTCAGCAGATCTCGAGTTATAAGTGTTGTAACAAACCCGTCTTTGTTTTATATATATAGAAGAAGAAGAAGATAGAAGATAGATAGATTCTCCTTTCAGTCTAATCAACAACCTGATGATTTTTCTGATAATGACAATGCCTACCATCAGCAGATCAGGGCGTGGGCGGCTGTTCCACCTGAATCACCAGCGTCAGACCTTCCATCCATTGACGAATTCATTAAAGTTGTCAGGAAACTTCCACTTAACAAATCGTCAGGTGAAGATAAAATATCTAATCGGATGATAATAGAAGCATGTAAAACAGCGGCCGACGCAATTTTAAGTGTTTACAACCGTTGTATTGCAGAAGGCGTTTTTCCTCGTATATGGCGACGCGGCTTTATACGAATAATTCCGAAAAGTGGCGACAAGCCACCGGACGACCCTAAGTCTTACCGCCACCATCTTTGGGCTTTTCATTCTCCTGGAGCGTCTTATCGTTCCACGTTTACTACCAGACGGACCGAAATTTCATAACAACCAATTCGGTTTTACCGTGGGAAAATCTACCGTAGATGCAGCACTTTCTGTCAGGAAAATTGTCAATTCATCCGAACATAAGTATGTAGTTGGGATATTTCTAGATATTTCTGGGGCTTTTGATAACGCATGGTGGCCGATGCTACTCCTTAAACTGAAAATTCGTGGTTGCCCTAAAAACATATACAATCTTGTTTATTCGTACTTTATGGTTCCGCGAAACTAAAACTCGGATATCATTCTATGTCAAAGTCCCTTACCATGGGATGTCCTCAGGGTTCGGTTATGGGTCCGTATGTATGGAACGTAGGCTTCGATGACTTCCTCGCGATTCCACTTCCATGCGGGTGTTCATTAACCGGTTACACGGACGACGGCCTGCTCATTCAGTCAAGTACTCGGGCTGGACTCGAAAATTTGGCAGATACTTGCTTAAAATTAATATCCCAGTGGGGCGATCGTAACCGTCTGACCTTTGCACCACACAAAACTTATCAACTTCTTTTAAAAGGTAATCTTAAATCATGGCCTAGTATTAAATTTAATAACGTCCCCGTGAAAAAGAAGGAGTCCGTGTGCTACCTTGGGTTTGTCTTAGAGAGAAATTTTTCATTTATTGAACACATAAAAACCGTCGGTGAAAAAGCTAAAAAAAACTTTTATGCCTTAACGAGAATATCCAAATCTACGTGGGGTTTGTCATTTTTAACTCTAAAGACGATCTATGGGGCTAATTACTTGGGGTGTATGTGCTACGGGGCACCAGTTTGGGCCGATAGGGCCTCCATAGGAGCGGTACGACGTAAATTGCTTCAAAGCCAGCGGTTGGCCTTAATTTTCTTGTGTAAAGCGTATAGGACGGTTAGTACTGAAGCCTTACCGGTACTGGCAGGGGTACTTCCAGTCGATCTTGAAGTGCAGCGTCGTGCTTCAATGTACTACTGCGCACGAGAGACCACAGACGCAGACTTTTTAACGCAACGCGACCGTGCTAAAATAGCTAGATTACTTAAGCCACAGGCTGACGTCTGGGAGGAACTTTTGTCCGAATGGCAATGTAGGTGGGATAATTCCATCAAAGGCCGACACCTCCATCAGTTCTTTCCATCCGTTCGTGAGCGGCTGGCCAGGACATGGCTGGAGGTGGATCACTGTGTTGCCCAATTTCTCACAGGTCATGGTACTTTAAGAGTAAATTATTTTCCTTCAAGCTTGTTGACTCGCCTTTTTGTCAATGTTCTACATCTGACTGCGAATTTGAACAATCTGCACATCACATTTTATGGGAGTGTAGTCTTTGGCAGAATGAACGTAATATTATGTTAATTAGTGTACGGGTTACATCCGGAGTTATTTACTATACGGACCTTGTAGAAACTAGAACAAATTTCCGTGCGTTCAAGCATTTTTGTCATACCTATTATTGAAATCAAATATAACAGCTCACAACTTAGGACCCAGTAATATTAATGACAATAATATCCGTGGTGCTAGGCAACCGGGCCTATCCCAGTTGTATACGTCCCTGTATGCCTATTGGCCTTGTTCTGTTCTGTCTCCTGCTGATATGGAGGGAAGTGGAAATTATGTTTTTCCTACTCCTCCGCTATTCTTTTCTGATTAATTTCGTTGCGGGATCCAAGACAGTTAAATCGTTTCCCTGGGACTTCGTCGAGCTTCATTGTCTCGGCGCTTTTCTTGTGGTCGCCACTGTTGATTCTGGCTAACTGGTTTGGGAATAGTGTGGCGGGCTTGTCCCATTAAAAAAAAAAAAGAAAAAAAAGTCTAATCAACAAGTGCTTGCAACTTGACTATATTCTTTATTTTTTTATGGCTCGTAAAAATGAACTTCAAGCCAAGAAATGGTTTGGATTTGAAGGTATTGATGATGATGTTTTTTTTATTTTTTTAAAACAGTGCCCCACACTAGGAATTTCTCCTGTATCGTGGGTGTGTTTACAAACATTTAAACTCACATACACAGACACCCAGACCCGAAACAACTATCTGTAGGCCATACAAATATTTGTTCCGTGCGGGGATCGAACCCTTGACACGCTACGCAGTAGGTAGTTCAATCGCTTGGCCACTGCGCCAACCGTGTCGTCAATGTAGTGTATTAGGACACTAGTACGTGGAACATTCCAGGGAGTAGGTACTCCATCAGTTTGGTAAAGCATTCTATTAAAATATAATGTATATGATGAGGTAGGTAGCTAAAATTATAGTAAAGGTAGGAAATAGTAGATTAATGGTATTATTTTTTAATATTTATGTATGACAGACATTGGAGACTTGGCCCCAACGACCATACAGCTGTATGGTCGTTGCTTGGTCCCTTCATCTTGACGCTAACAAAAACCACTTCTCTCATAATGGACAATAAAGAGGACAAAGACATCATGTTCATGTTATTTTATTTATCAAATATAGGTAGGTACCTACTGTTTTAACCGATAGGTAGGTAGTAATTTATAGTAAGAGGAATTGACTTTTTATTATTGAGAATTAATAATTTAAAACTACATACTTAGATATTTCCTATAAAATATGACCTAAGTGCCAGCACCTGATTACGCTCTTAAGTCTGACTAAAGGTTCAATATGTGTAAGAGCATTGTAAATTATAATCCATTTGCGTGAGCTCTTTGTGCCGCGGTTTGAAATATTTGAAAGAGAACGAAAAACTAAGTACCTATAATAGGTACCTAACTGCATTAATATCTCATTGTGGCCAAAATAAAGGTAACGCGGGGTTACGCCCTTTGAGCCAAAGGTTATAGGTATCGATTTTGCGAAGAGCACATTCCCCGACAGAGTCCAATGTGATGAGGGGCGAATCGCCTATGTATATGTAGTAGGTATGTGATCAATATAAAATAATGTTGATGGATAGAGAGGGAGAGTTGGTGGATGGATCTATCCATCGTTTCCTTGGTGTTCACCAAGGAAACGATGGATAGATTGTATGAGCGAACGAAATGACGAAAAAGGAGTAAATTATAGCGTGACTGTTGATAAAAAAAGCTTTTAATAAAAGAGAATTCTCCTTTATTAAAAGCTTTTTAAAATATCTAAGTTGCGCCGACTCCAAGTAACAAGGGATCAGGGCGGGAAAACCTCACAAAACTCTTTTTATAAAATAAAATAACGAAGTACTTTTTAAAACCTATGTTTTAATCTTTTAGCAATGTGGGTTGCATAATGCATTGCATAGGGCTGTTTACTCTATGGCTAGATCGATGGGGATGATGAATGACTTGGCAGTATAGTTTGTGTACTTTTCCTTACATTTAATGGCGTCAACAAGAATTAATAAATGGGTGGGATTGTCAAAATATAACACAACTAAAATAAATAGCCTTCGAAATGTCAGAAAATACACCAACTTTGAGTGTATGGATAACATTTTAATTTGTCGGTGTAATATGTCATTCAGTCATTCCAATAACAAGTTTGTTTGGTTCGCATGTATTTGTCTGTATTTAAATGTGTGAATTAGCATTTCTAGCCTATTTATTTATAATGCAAAGATAAGTTTACTAGTCATATGTGTACTTTCGGTGTGTATACAAGTGTTTCACGTTTTTTTTTTAAGAATCTGTTTCCATGTTTTGGGATCATGTTTATCGTAACAGACACATCATGCAAGAGTTCGAAGACATAGAGGTACACAAAACAAGTGTATCAGTTTTTGTGGCCCTATTTTATTTAGAAATGCTGTACATTTTAATTATGACGCTATCTATTTTAAATAGATTGAATCAAAACTTACCGTCGTAAACCTGCCTTCGCTGTAAGTACTACATCTATTTACATACAAAGTTAGTAATATGTTTTTTACCTTGCAACTTAATTTTTTGATCAGTCTTGCTTGGTTTAAAATCTCACGCAAGTGAGAAATACACTGCAGCCCACCTTGTATCACTAAGGGCTGCCTTCTTCTTATATGGGGTATTTTGTATGCAGGTAGACCATGACCTAATAAAAATAATTAATAATAATAACCTAGGTCAGGACTTAAAATTTCTACCCTGATAGCATATTCCTGTAAAAAATTCAACTAGGTACCTAACGAATCTTTCTCAACCAAAAACACCCTTTTTCTATATAATATTACATGAAAACAGTTTATTAATACAGTGGACCTCCAGTAATCTGGCCCGTGTCTAATCCGGCACCCTCAGCGACATGCCTATCACTGTTGAGTGTAGGATCACAAACATTATTTTGACATATAATATTCAGTAACGTAAGATTTATTTATTTATAGATAATGCATGCTTAAACTGGTTGCAACTTGTACATGCTTGTGCACTTTTACTTGTTGTGCACTTGAGTGCGCACTGTATTGTGATGAATATGCAACTTGTACATGCTTGTGCACTTTTACTTGTTGTGCACTTGAGCGCGCACTGTATTGTGATGAATATGCAACTTGTACATGCTTGTGCACTTTTACTTGTTGTGCACTTGAGCGCGCACTGTATTGTGATGAATATGCAACTTGTACATGCTTGTGCACTTTTACTTGTTGTGCACTTGAGCGCGCACTGTATTGTGATGAATATGCTGTTTTGATTTTAATTGCTCAGTCTACGAAATTAGAATCAGAGAATCAGAACAAGTAAATATCACAAGTACACAAAAATTAAAACAGTTAAGGAGGAAGTAGAACACCAAGCAAAGGCATACAAAGAACGCACAAAAGCATTATGTGAACCAATAAATGTGAGAAGGCTCAAAAGACAACATATATGGGACTTTGTTCACTAATAAGAATAAGAGAGTTTTCTCAATGGAGGAACAGCTCTCTGTCAATAAACTCCCACAACAAATCTGTTAAAGGCTGATCAAGCCGATCGCAAGATGTTAAATGGAAAAAAAAAATCTGTTAAAGGCATAACAAGCCATTCGTGAGATGTTAAAATGAAACAAAATAAATCTACTAAATCAGACATACATATTAATATGTAGTACGATTTGTAGTTCAGATAGAATCTTATTATTTTAATTTGTACTTTATCGAATTACAAGTCAAACTTTTTAAAAATAATCCAGACAATTGGGGGTCTTAGGCAGTACTCTATAATCCTACAAATTGGATAATCCAGTGCCCTGCAAAACGTTTGTCAGATTACTGGGGTCTACTGTACTGTAATAGTTAAATCTATGGAAATCATTAAATTGAAATGACTTTTTGTAATTTCAAAATAACAGACTGTTATTGGGTACATATGAAAGTACGATACTTATTGCCTGTCTGTTTGTTCCGGTTAATCTCTGCAATGGCTGGACCAACTTTGATGGAATTTTTATTTTGTGTTATAAAGAGTAAATTAGGCTACTTTTATTTCAGAAAAAAGATTAAAGAAGGAACTTTAAAAAAATTCAAACCCTTGAAATTCATTCAAGTGGCACGCAGGGCACAGCTAGTAATTAATAATTATTTTCTCATATTGTTTCCAGTTATACTAATTAACAATAACTCAAAATGTACTGCAACCGAAGCATGATTGATCGCCTGTATCTCTCCCAGGGTGATGAGGACATCATTTACATAGACCATGCCAAAGTACCACAAAACACCATTAGTGGCATCCGCTTTCTCTACAAGCAGTTTAAAAGGGTAAATATCAAACATTAATTATAAAATACCATCTAGGTTGGTGGATGGGTTACCGGGACCCATTACATAACGAGTTTCCTCTGTGCGTTGGAAAGCATGTTAAGCTGTTGGTCCCGGGTGTCATTTTATAGATCTTTGGCAGTTGTTAAAGGTTGTCAGTGGGCAGAAATTTTGATAACCGGTCTTATCAAAGGGTATCATATAACCTAGTATACTGGTATTGAGCTGCGTCCGCTTAGACTGAATGCCGATCTCGACATAGTTGAGAAAAGTCTTGTATGATAATCAGGCTTATGAGAGATCACACCGCTGCCTACCTCTTCAGAGGTGAAGAGGTAGGCAGCGGTGTGTTTATACATAACATATAACACCCACATTGACCCAGTTATTATTGTATTGCATTCTCACTAGCAAAATTTCTCATAAAACCTAACACCTGTAATCCCCGAAGGGTTAGGCAGAGGTGTACATAACAGTACACCCACATTTCGCCAGTTATGTTTAAGTCCCATGTAATAGGGGTCGAGCCTATTGCCATCAACCGGGCACAAATTCAGACTCCATGACTGCTACTGAGAAATTTCTTATGAAAACCCAAAAACACATTGCCGAAATCTTTGCCAGATTCAGACATTAAAATTAAATTGACTATTGTTTTACTTTACAGAGACGGAACGGCGTGATATTAAATGATCCATACAGCTTTGGTAGGAATACTCAAATAGCTCTGTTCTTGAAAGCTGTCCGCCCGTTGCTCCATAGGCCAGTGCTGATCTTGTGTGAGGAGGAGCACACCAACACTTGGGTTGCTACTTTCAACACTTGGACTGATGACAAGCTGATAAATGGTGAGACAATATTATCTTGGCTTTATATTCTACGCTTTGCTGAACACCCACTACCGTGCTAAGCATAAAAGCAGTATCTCAAAAAATAATATAAAGTTTTATAATTTTAATGGCATTCGATACCTTAAAAAAATACGCATCTATTGAACTAAGCCAAATAGCAGTATCTATTTTAAAACATAAAAAAACGAATATGAAAAAAGCAATCCATACTAAAGTATATTTTACAAAACTTAAGAACCTCCTTCTTTGAGGTATGTACCGCGTTTGCGCTTAGCACGGCAGTACAGCTGCTTTTATGCTCATTTAGTATGCTGTGCTTGCTTTTACGCGATAGTTACGTATTATGTATACCTGTGTAAAAAAGTACGAAATATGGATATATTTCACAGTGTCTTAAAGTACACAAATGTGGGTTGTCATGTAAAGTGATAAACTGCCTCCGTGGTCCAGTGGTTTAGGCGTTTGCCTAGTGACCCGGTGGTCGTGGGTTCGATTCCCACGGGAAAGCATACTTTGTAAAGTTGTTTCCAGTTTGGCTAGGACATTGCAGGCTTGAATCACCTGATTGTCTGATAAAAAGATGATTCCGTGCTTCGGAAGGCACGTATAAGCCGGTGGTCCCGGCTGCCAAATGGCGGTCGTCAAACCATGTCAGAGGCCTTTGAGGCGGTTTAGAAACTCTGTCACTAGGGTGTATGGGGTCGTTAGACCTTACTGCCCACACGGTAAGAAGAAGATGTAAAGTGATGTTTTGTTTACTTCTGTAAGGTTTTGCTAGCTAGCGACTATCTGTTGTTTTGTTTTTGTTGTGGTAGCGGGTAGTCTAACGACCTACTGCTCGCTACAAAAACTCGTGATGGACCTAGGTATTGGATATCTGGACGTCGGACAAAGACTTTAGGGTCCGTTAACACAGACCGGCTCGGAGAGCATCGGCCGGCGTCATTTCATACTAAGCGCGTTAGGTTTGCTCTCAAGAATAAAAGAAGTGACATGTAAAGATAAACCTTATTACGATGACTCAAAACTCAGTTTTAAACGTGACAAAAATCTGCTCTCTTCTCCAAGCCGGTCTGTGTGGACTCTTATGGTGCAACCAGACCTCGGTCGATCGAAGACATTTCTATTAGAAAGACAATACGGCCCTTTGATGCAAGTAAATGACTTATGCAATAGTGGACGTCTATCGCCCGCGATCTAATAGCAGCCGTAGTTCATTTATTTTCTACCCTACCAATAAAGTATAAAACCGAAGTCACGTCATCGCCATTTAGATTATTTTTTTCAAAGATACGGTGCACGATAGACCTGAACTTTTTATCTTATCCATCACTCAATATCAGATTAATTTTTCATAAGTACTTAATTTTTAATATTAAATTACATTTTTAAATGACCCGCGTGGCCTGCGATACCATAGCTGCATAGCTAAAAACGTGGCTTTGTGGCCCCCATAACAAAAAGGTTAGGTATAACTGCCCGATGGCGAGATTTTTAACCGACTTCAAAAAAGGAGGAGGTTATATGTTCGTGTGTATGTATTTTTTTTTTATTTTTTTTTTTATGTATGTTACCTGATTTCTCCTCCATTTGTGAACCGGTTCTCAAAATTCTTTTTTTATTTGAAAGAGTATACTCCTGAGGTGGTCCCATTTAAATTTGGTGAAGATCTGATCCTGATCTTCGGAGATATACAATAGAACTCTTCAAAAATAGACGGCAAATCTGTCGTGATTGCTGCAATCGCTTGGATGTTTATTGTTTATACAACATCATGACGTAACATCACGCATGTATGATCTGAGGGGGTACGCAGATGTGTACACCCAGATTTGGACAGTAAGATATTATGTAATGTTCCATTTATTGGGGATAAATAAAACCTATTATTTGTTTGGGAACAACTAAAAATGGAAAAATAAAAAACTTTTTTGCAAAAAATAAAACCGACTTCAAAAACACAAAAAAGTGAAAAATAAACTTCACAAGAAAAAGCAGCTTCTGAAGTCGGTGGCAAAGAAAACGAAATCAAACAAACAAAATGTCACCGACTTCAGAAGCTGCTTTTTCTTGTGAAGTTTATTTTTCACTTTTTTGTGTTTTTGTGTTTTTTCACTTTTTTGTGTTTTTGAAGTCGGTTTTTGGAGGTTAAGTTCTCTTATAGCCATCTATCTTTACCTCCAAATAATTAGGCAACGGATCAGTTTAGGGCACAAACTCTGGATACTTTTTGTTTGTTCAAAGCCTCGTATCCTCTAGGCAACAGAAACTGATAAATGTTAATGCGTAGACAGGCAACGTTGCTAAACAAAAGTTCCGCGCCAAATTTCAACATGTCTTAAGGCTTAAGTATCCTCTACCGACAAATGCTCGTTCCATCATGCACCACAAATTAAAACAAAATCAAAATGACGATGGGATGACAACACCTGCTTCCGTGATCCATCGAAAAGAATTTAAACCCCTTCCAAAACATGCGTCAATAATATCAAAACTTTACAGTTCCGTTCACAAAGCGTGCCAAAGGAACTCTGATGTTTAATCTCCGTTATCCGTCTGTCACATGGGAGTGACCAGTTGTCAGGTACCAGGTGCTAAAGGCAGGTAAAAGTAATACTCACTTTACTTACGTTCTCAGAAGGAGCTCGTGGCTTAATAAGAACTGCCACTCGGGTCGATCTTTAGGTAAAGCTGTGCTTGCCTAAGTCGGTTTGTGGATGGGTGACCGCCCGTCATACACAGTTTCCTCCGTGCCTCGGAAAGCACGTTAAGCTGTTGGTCCCGGCTGCCATATATAGATCTTTGGTAGTCGTTACAAGTCACCTGAAATTCGGACATCCAGTCTTACCAAAGAGTATCGTATTAACTGGGTTGTGGAGGTCAGATAGGCAGTCGCTCCATGTAAAATACTGGTATTCAGCTGCATCCGGTTAGACTGGAAGCTGACCCTAACATAGTTGGGAAAAGCTAGGCAGATGATGACTTGCGTTCTCAGTCTTGATTTTAATATTATAATTATGATATTCAGGGGACTATTTCAAGAAGCCAAACCAATCCGAGAGGCCATGTCCCCAAACACACATAAAGCCCCGTAGGGGATGCGGGTTGTTCGAAAGAGATACCGCGGCCTCGACACAAAGGGCTAAGAAGGAACATGGGTAGTTATTAGTCAGTAGAAGTATGACACTCCCTACCGCTCTGCTTAGAGATGATTGGCCTCTCCGATTGGTCTGGCTGCTTACAAAAAGTCTTCAAATAGTCCCCTGAATATCTCTATACAAGACTGAGAATGTAAGTAAAGTGAGTATTACCTGCCTTTAGCACCTGGTACCTGACAACTGGTCACTCTGCCAAGCTAGCAGGTATGCATACACGCAAAGTACATACTAACACTACATTATCCCATACATTTTATTTCTGAGAAAATAAGTAGGTAATATCTGGCGGCTCTGGCTCTGGCTCTATTATATAAATGTTTTCTTTTCAGACATGTCAATAGAAACAACGAATCCCCACGTCAAGAAGATGGTGATGATAAACCCTATGGTGAACCTACACCTGTTCTGTGCTCGCGAGTGGAGCATCATCGTCGTGGACGGCGATAAGGTCACATCTCCTAACCCAATATTGAAGTTACCTTTCAAAACCTGCTTCAAGATATGGAACACTTCCGTCAATATGAAAGTTAGTACATATTTTATTTTGTTTCGAGTATAACTGGCGAAACGTACCCACATTTTTTACCACAAGTACCTACACCTCTGCCTAACCCATCGGGGATTACAGGCGTGTTTTTATGTTATGATAAATCACGGATTCGCTCGCGGCTTCGCCCGCGCGAATGTCGGTCAAATTATATACTAAAACCTTCCCCTTGAATCACTCTATCTATTAAAAAAAAACCGCTTCAAAATCCGGTGCGTAGTTTTAAAGATTTAAGCAAACATAGGGACGGACAGACAGCGACAGCGACTTTGTTTTATACTATGTAGTGATAGTTATGCAGGTATACGGAAGAAGACATGCTGCGACAACCTTAAATAAATTTGGAAAAGGGTCCATGATCTCAGTAGCTAAAATATAACTATTGTCGGAAGGTGCCTGTGCCACTGTGCATATAGTTTACACTTTCAGTGCCAAGCACCCAGCATATGGGTCGAACAAAAATTCGTCTGTGTGCCCCCAACACGCCTCCGAGTTGTCACTATACTTAGCTATAGATGACTTGTGCTCACACGGCATACAAATAAACCGGCCAAGTGCGAGTCGGACTCACGCACGAAGGGTCCCGTGCCATTACCTATAGAAACGGCAAAAAAATCATGTCTGTTGTATGAGAAACCCCCTTAAATATCTTTTTATTCTGCTTTAGTATTTGTTGTTAAAGCGGCAACAAAAATACATCATGTGTGTTTCAACTGTCTAACTATCACGGTTCAATAGATACAGCCTGGTGACAGACAGATAGATGGACGGACAGCGGAGTCTCAGTATTAGGGTCCCGTTTTACCCTTTGGGTACGGAACCCGAAAAAATTGATAATTTGAACTTGGCACCGAAAGTGATTCGTAATTTGTGTTTTGATTACAGACTTACCTGGGCAGATTTGAAGAAGTTTACAAATGGCTGTTTCCCCGCGAGATATTCGAAAAAAATAATTTTATTCCTGACTCAGACAATGCTGGAGACATCGTAGAAAAGTCTATTATGTTAGATTCTTTCTTTGAAGATATAGTTCTGAGAAGGAATGATAAGAGTTCTTCTATTGAGGTTAGTTTATAATTATACAAGATATCATTTTAGTAGCACACGCACGCACGTAAAGCCGTTGGTCCCATGCCTGACCTGTCCCCGGTAAGATATTGTTATCCCCATCCTCCCATCCCAACCCATCATCATCTGCCCAGCCTTTTCCCTATGTTTGGGTCGACTTCCAGTCCAAACGGATACAGTTGAATACCAGTATCTTACATGGAGCGACTGCTTATCTGACCTCCACAACCCAGTTAATACGTAGTAATACGATACCGACCCCTTGGTACGACTGGTTGACAGTCTTTCGTACCACATCTTTAACGACTGTCGCAGATCTACGAATGTGTGAATCCGGCTCGAAGGACCAAAAAACTATGTAGGTTACTTCCCTAACATAAGTAATGTCAATGCAGATGTAAAATTTCAAATTTAAACTTAAATGCAAAAAATGCCAGTGAATGCTCAACGCGATTAATCTAAATTGAAAATGCAAGTAGTCAGGCTCAAACCACGTCTAATTGAACACTAAAAATGTAATATACATAAAATGCATAGAATTATGCAATATATCAGTGTCAATGCACTGCCAAATGTAGGTCGCGTCCAAAGTGCAAATACGCGAGCCTACAGGCTAACTTATTGTAATAAATATATTTTAAAACCCATGTACGTGCACCGTACAACAGCCAGAACCAACGGCTCAACGTGCTTTTCGAGGAAACTCAGTAGATTGTGGTGATCCATCCAGGTAAGCGCGGCTTAACCTAAAAAATCGAAACATGAGGATGTTGACCATAACCTATATTCATTAATAAAATAAGGCCTTAGTTTAGACTAACAAGAGGACCATGTTAATACTCAAATAGCTGATAACAAGGCTTTGAATCTCATGACTGTAGGTGATCAGTGAAAAATCGTAAGTTGATGATTTTCCAAAACAAGTTGTATTTTTTGTTCCAGAGTCACCGACTAGTCACTACTTCACCTGTCGTGCGTCCTAAATCTTTTAATACTGCAACTCAGACTTCAAATCATGCTGCAAAACAGCCCACTTTTAGGACTGTGGGTAACACAACTATACGGCCAACTGGATCCGCTGCAAAAACTGGTTCTTTTTTTTTTGGTGACACAATTGTAACTCCCAAAACTGCTACCCCTTCTACTGCAGATTATATGTTTAATGTAGGTGACACAACTGTTACTCCGACTGCTGTAGATCGTGTGTTTAATGTAGGTGATACAACTGTTACTCCTATTGCAGATTGTGTGTTTAATGTAGGTGATACCACTGTTACTCCATCTACTGCAGGTTGTAAGTTTAATGTTGGTGACAACACTGAAGCTCCTAGAAGTGCAGATTGTATATTTACTGTGGGTGATACAACCATAATTCCTCCAGCCGTATCCGTAGCTCATACACCTACTCCTGTACCTACAGTAACTATATCAAGGAAAAACAAAGATGCGACCGGTACCAAAATAAAACGTTCCAAAACAAGAATAAATTCAGAAACCGCGAACAAATTGCCATTTGAACCGGCCGTGACGATGGCTGTACTAAGCAAACTTCTTGGAGAAGAACCTAAATGTAACTACGATGAAAAATTCAGTAATGACAAAGACTTTAGTTGCGACAACTATAAGGTAGAAAAAGATAAGCCTGATAACGGACAGCCGCAAAGCAGCACGGAAGAAAAGTCAAGCGGGCGGAGCGAAGCAGAGACAGATAAACAAATCCAATTAATCGATATAGATGAAGAACCTAGTGCCGCGACACAAAGCTCAGACGACAAAGTAACTAACTACGACGAACTAGGCATGTTATACTTAGGAATCATCGACACATCAATTCGCGTCGTTGATGATGAAAATGACGCGAAAGGGATTACAGCTTCAGATAGAAAAGAAATCGAACCGCACACAATCCTGACGTGTAAGCCAGTAGGCGAGGCTAGCACTCACAGTACATTATTAACAGCCAACAGGAGAAGTACAAGTAGCGACACTTCACGAACATCTTCAAGGTGTTCAGATTCTGAGAGAGAAGATAAGAATGATAGAAAAATATTAAAAATTAAATCACAAGTAAGTACTAATAGTCAAAGAGATAATATCATTAAAATTATTAATCTTGATGAACTAAATAGAGAAATGCAAGAATTGGCCACAAAAGACGAATCTGAACCATTAGCTAAAAGACAAAAGACTGCACACAGCAGTGAAACTGCAATATGTGAAATATTAAAGAAATTTGATGAAAAGAATAAGCAAACCAGTATTGTGGGAACAAGAAGGAGCACCCGGCAAGTCGCTAATAGTCTTAAACGTAATAACATAGATGTGCAAATGAAAGAATGTGAGGAAACTGTCTCGAAGAAATTCAAGGGGTCTTTGTTAGATAGCCTGTTTTAAACGTGTGTGTGAGTGTAGGCTAAGTTCGATTTAAGATAAGTAACAATAAATGTTTTTATAAGGCTATCTGTAACACTTTCCGTGTCTTATTCCTGTGATCCTGTTTCTTGTAGGCTTTACAGAATCAACTTGCTTTTTATAATGTATTTATTTTTATTAACCTTTTGAACGCCAGAGTAAAAACGTATCGCCGTACCCCTGACGCCAGGCCACTTTTTCTGTCAAATGACCTTCATAAAAAATAGGGATTCCAAAACTTATATCGATATACAACTGAGTTTTTATTTTCGTCTTTAATTTTCTAATAAACCGTACTCACGACACTGAAATTTTATTTAACTTGCCACTATATTCCAATATAGTAATCTTTACACAGCATTTAACAGAGACTATCAATGAAAAAGCAGATATTAGAAAACTAAAAAAATATTTTTATTACAATATGGTTACAACACTATTCAACATGACTTGTCTTGGTATTGTGACAATGGCGTTGCTTGCCAGTCAATTTTATGACATTCTCGCATCTGAATTAGGGATGTAGCAGTGTACACGTTGGTTATCGATGCTAATAAGTATTCGTATCTAATATAATACCTATCCATATCTAAAATACGCAAGGATTTTAATGTAGTAATAAAAAAAAAATTGAAATCAGTATTACGTACACTACCTGGTTCCGTCTTAGTAGTATATTTAAAATGAATATTTTTTTAATTAGGTTAGCTTACATATTAGGTGCATACTATGATTACTACCTTTATTAATGCATACCTAAATAATTACCTATGTAGACAGTGTGCGCTAGTCTAGGTACGACATTTTTCTCATTCGTAAGAGTTATATAAAAAAAACAAGAACAATAAGGTCAGATAATATTTTCAACGATGTTTCATATCATAAGTAAATCTAATAAAAGAGAAAATATTTCAGGTGCTTATCAAAGGCTGTATCGTTCTTCTATAATAGTGTGGGTTACTTGTTGAAAAAATTTCGTTTAAGAAATTACTGACCTGTTTTTGTCCCTAATAAATAAATTAAAATGTTGATATAACTAACATTTTTGATCATAGTTTTTAAAATAACTCACCTCTAAATCATCTTCTTGTAATGATTCCGCTTCCGAGAACTCTTCGTCATTTCCAATTCCTTCTAATATTCGAAGAAGTTCTTCGGTAGTCATTAGACTCATGATCGCAGTAGGTATATAACTAACACGATATTTTAATAATAAATACTACAAAAAAAAAAATTAAAGCACTTCACTAAAGTTAATCGCCTGCGCTTACGACGTCACCGTTGTGTCATAGATTTATGACTATGGCGTACAAGGGACTGATAATATTGGTTTGCGCTAGGGATGCGCAAAAGATGAGTTTAACAAGTGTCGATATTAGACATTTGCATATTTTATTTTTGATTGTGTAGCTAGAGGCATGGTTGTATTAGGCTGAGTTGTTTTAAAAATACATTTTATTTCTCCTGATACTAACTTATACACAAATAATATACTCTGGACTAAAATTTCATATTCATCTTCTTAAGTTTTTATTGATTTTACAATCATACGTCACAACACTAGCTGTCACATATAGCAGACTACGGCGTGTGAGACACTCCTTTTATACGCGTTTAACATCTACTTTTAAAACAACAAATTTCTCGATATTGGTGGTTTATTTATATTAGTTTCATGCAATACAATATAGACGGAAGCTTAAACTTTTAAATTATATAAATAAAAACACACAAAAGTAATGATTAAATTGTTTATTTCATAATATGGTGCGACGTGTATTTTGTCATATATTTGTGACGTTGGCGCTCAGGGTAAGATTTCGTTTGTCACATATATGTGACAATGGCGTTCAAAAGGTTAAGGCATTCTTCTTGTTATACGGGAATATTCATTATTTTTAGCATAATTGCTATGTAAATTATTTCCTAGTTCCAAATGTATCTACTCTCCGAATGTTTGTGTAGTAGTAGTGTTAAACAATCTAGTCATATAAAATAGACAGTGAAAATATGATCTGTGCTAAAAGCAGTATAGTATATATACGAGTATAATGAAATATTTATCTATATTTTCTAATAAAATAATTGATTTCTGTATGTAAGGATCGTAGCAGGTAGCGTTCTGTGGTTTCTGCCTACTCCTATGGGAAAGGGCGTGAGTTTATGTATGTAACTTTATATCATGAATGTTGTAATAAAGAAAAAATCTAATAGCTTACTCTACATGGCCTGCATTTTGTAAATACTATAGTACGTTACATTGGTCTTAATGGCGTCAATTCGCGCCACTTAATAGGTATATGAACATTACCGTAAAACGAGGTGAATATAAACAACACTTTCAGAGGGATTTTAACGTTTAATTAAAATATGTAGCATGTTACCAAAAACTTATTTAAATTAAAAAGTAAAATAAAATAGAGTACTTGTTAGTAACCTATCAAATAAATTCAATGTACCTTTCAAACTTTCGTTTCTATACACCCCTGCGTTTCTATTCACCCTGATTTACTGTACCGTCATCTGTATTATTATTGTAAGTGTAAGATAATGGTCACAAGTCTGTCTTTAGCCATGTAGACATGTTGTATACCTGCAGTGCTGCGGATCTTTTAGCACTACGTACCAAGTTCTTATTATCCATTTTTATTTGTATGCCGTGTGAGCATCTATCTATAATTCTATAAGTACGTTTGCCAACTCGGAGGCGGGTACACAAGACAAATTTTTGTTCGACCCATATGCTGGGTGCTTGGTACCGAAAGTGTTTATGACAGCGTCGAGAGGGCACTGTTGCTAACCATTTGTTAATAGTATTGAAAAAATTGTTTTGATGGTGGCGTTAGTTCTAACAATGGTCACGTGCCAAAAGATCGTGTAGAACTGTACCTACAGTTTTTTTTTTCATGAGTGATTGGCATGTAAATAGCTACAACTTATTTTTTGAGAGGGAGTGGCAATATGAACTTTACCTGCTGTAGTACACAGCTGAAAATTATATAACGGCGTGATATGGAATTTATTTAACTGCACCAATTTCAGCCGTTTACAAGAGCCAATGGGTTTGTCAGCTCTATCATGTTTTGCTTTGTATTCAGTCACAGGAACAAGGGAACCACAAGGAATGTACAGGTTCATCCACACCAAAGGTACTTTTTGTAGAGCAACATTTTGCAACAAATTACTATTCTATGTATATCTTTTGCTACCCTTTGTTGCCCAGTGACACACGTTGCTTCACAAAGAGTAATTTTAGTGTAGATGCACCTTAAAAAGAAAACAGTTATGAAAACATCAACGTATTTATTTTTTCTATGCTTAGATAATATCATTTGCAATAAAATTTGTATACAAGTGTATCACATCAATTCATAATTTGTTTTATTTGCACCAATTGTTAATAAAAGGAAATTTTGAAAGTAGAGAGAAAATTAAACACTATTTGAAATAACTGAAAATCAATACCCTTAACTTAGATCAGTGGTGTTACCATGACGTCATAAAGCAGTATTGTTTTAATCTTATTCCAGTGTGGGAAAGCGACAGAGCTATACAGGGTATCTAGCGCCATCTCTTTTCCACACTGAAATAACAATACTGCATAGTACACCTGAACATGTTTTCTATAATTCACAAAACCAAGGTTTAAGCTATATTATAGTATGACAATAATGCTTAACTCAGTGAACGACCTTGTTTTCTTGAGTTTTTAGAACACATAGAATACACGTATGATGAATAATCACTAAAATAGCCCGTGACATTTTTGATAATACGACGAGTATCTTACACACATTATAAATATCTTTGTAACATGAAAACGTTGCTAGATACGAATTTTCGAAGCTGTTACCTCAGAATTTGTAAGTTTGTACGAATAAGCATCATCGGTAGAACAGCGAGTACCGTTAGCAGTTAAATAAGTCATGCAAGCATACAACTAACTGTTCATCAATTACCTACACGGTCAAACAATATAATTCGGAAATTTAACGGATAAACCAGTCGTAAAATTGATTTGATTCACAAATACGTTTAGAGGAATGTCAACTTTACAAAAAAGCATTAAAGTCTATGATAGATTGATTCTTAGATACATAATATACTTTACATTCATTGCATATACTATATGAAAATGGACGATGGAATGGAATAACGGATGATCCGTTATTGTGTAAATAATTAGTTTAGTTTTCCACAACCGTTTTAGGAACGTATTATTTTTATAAAGTTGTGTTTTGGCAGATAACGCGTATTCAAGCTGCGGGGTCATTGACTTTTTATTCTTGCGATGTGGAAGAACTGTAGAAATGGACTCCATCAAATAAATAAATTCATAACATCAAGCTTGAAATCTCCAAAGGCTTAGGCAGAGGTGTACCTAGCAGTACACCCACATCAAACCAGTTATGTTTAAATCCCATGTAATAGGGGTGAGCCTATTGTAATCAATGGAGCACTTATCTAGACTCCGTGACTGCTACTAAGATATTCCTGATGGAAAAACTCAATAACACTGCCCGATCTGGAAATCGAACCCAGGACCTTATGCTCAGTAGTTGAGTAAATAATTAATTATTTATTCTTGTGTTCATTGCCTAGGTACTCCAAATAACCAATAAAATATGTTAAAAAATAAATAAAGGGAATAATCAGATAAAATAAATAGCTGCTTTGTAAATATTGTAATAATAATTATATATAAGTACTCATTACTTCCCGAAGTTAAAAATATCGTTTAAATCGAGACATCTATGGAAAATCGTAAAATACCCTAAACATGATATAGACATGTATTTACATTAATTAGATTAGATTCTTTCAATATAAATAAGTTTATTAGTAAATCGAGACATCCGATTAAAGATAATATAATATACATAAAAGGTGGACTGACAGAGAATAACTTGTGACCTTAAGTCCGCTTATGTAACACTAATAATATATACAGGGCATTCACCCGTTTCTTCAAATACCTCAAGAATCGGGTATACCCGGCCCAGTCAAGGTGTGTGTAGAATGCACCGTGCCGGCCCTTGCAATTGTATAATTATTATTATTAAATTTTATGAATATAAAATATAATGTAATATACTGTCGGTGCCAAGCACCCAGCATATGAGTCGAACAAAAATTCCTTTGTGTGCCCCCAACCCGCATCCGAGTCGTCGCTATATGTAGCTATAGATGACTTGTGCTCACATATACAAATAAAAATGTATAATTTCAACTGGCACCGAAAGTGTTAAATTTTATCCAAAATGCAATAAAAGATAATCATAAAACATTGAACTAGTCATTTATAGAATATAGTTAACAACGTAGATATAATCTCAAATAATAATGAGGAAAAAGTTGGAATGTTTAAGTGTAAGATAGGGCAGTTGACAAAAAAAAACCTAATTAGTCCGTCAGATAGATTTCCAAAAAATATTAGACACGTATTTTTTTCTTTTTTCACGTAAACAATAAATGAAGACGATACAGTGCTTCGAAAAGTCGCGCAACGTCACAGTTTGGTACATTTTTTACCAGAAAGTGACGTCACCAGCCCCCACTCACGATCTTTGACACGTTTGATTTCGTCAATTTTCATTAATTTGATAAAACAAGAAACACTTATCCAATATTTTTCGATAATCTAACAGACGGACTAAACAGAATCATATTATTTTTTTAGTCAGTCAACTACCCTATCATTGTAGTGGTTTTTCACGTGGAAATTGCCTTTAGCGAAAAATCAATTATAAGTAAATTATGTACGGCATTAAGACCGTAAAAGGCTTTGAGCGCAATTATTGACTTTATTATTAGCTTTCATTTTGTCGTTTTGTTATCGGGTTGTAAAGATATTGGTAGGTATTCAGCATCATGCGATTGGACTGGAAGCCAGCCCCACCCACCCCACATAGTTCGTATAAGTCTAAACAAATGATTTCCTATAGGTAGTTATTAAAATGGTACTCGAGTCAATTATACCTTTTACCCGTTTCCATAGAAATTATGTATTGTAATCAAAACAAGCTAAATTGATTGTCCGCGCCAGGCCTTACAGAAGCCGATTTTGTTATAATTTAAACAATATTTCTTATCATCAACCAGTTTCAATTACAATACCTATCCAAAACTGGAACTTATAATTAACGGCCGGAACATAATATCAAATGTTGAAATGGACGTTATTATTAAAAAAAAAGATTAGCTAACAAAAAACTCGCAAGTTTTTTTAGCGACGTCGTAATTGCTTTACCACGAAAGTCGAATGTCACTGTCACTTGCAAGTCATTATAAAACGCCAAGGTCTATTCGTCGATGTGACCCAAGTTACGGATCGACCACGATATCGACGTGAATCGTCTTAGGCCGATCACTTTCATCAGTCACTAAAGTCAACGTCGTCATTTGAGTCTAGTTTAAAAACACTTTTTTTACAACATTCAATTTACTGGGAATTGTTGTCAAATGTAATAAAGTATATTTAAAATGATGTATATTAGTAAGATTATTATATATCCTCCTATAGAGAGAATAATCTGGCTTCTGCTATCCACCTCGTACCTAATTACTTTCTTATTACAACAATTCCCAATATTCCTTCAAATCTGAACACACCTTTCTGATATTCGCTTTGTGTAATTTATAGTTCTTCTGTGTTTGAGAACTTTGTGACGCTTTGATTAGATAGGTAAGTAACCTACCTATAGTTTCTGAAAAGCTGATCATCTCAAAACAAGTTTTTATCCGGAAATAAACCACACGATAAAGAAAGAAGATCCAGCAATTACAGCCATTTTCCTGTGTTGATTAACTTTGAGAAACTGCTAGTTAGGTAGGTAGGTACTTACCTACTATTAGTTGCGGTAATGTGATTCATGTTAAAATACCTATAATCAATCTGTTAAATTGTTTTTATATTACTTTGAGGTTAATTTATTTAATTTTAACCTGCAGTTTTATGAAATATGAAAAATAACCGGTGAACGGTTCATATTATGTACCGTTTCAGTTATTTCTTTGTAATTTGGTAACTTCTTGTAATTTTTCCTAAGAGCCAATTCTATAGCTCCATTTTATATACCTACTTACATAGCGAAAATTTGGCTCACAAAAGCAAAGAGTAGATATACACATAATTTACATAAGGCAGTAACATCGCCATAGTTTATAGCTTTTCCAAATAGGTAAGTATATCCAATATAAATATATTATACCGAATGGTATTCAGAGTTGAGCCACTGCAAAATTACTGACGCAATCGCAGACTCCAGCGACAAATCTGCTGTTCAGCGTTCACGTACACCTCATGAGACAGTCTTCAATGACGTAGTACGTGTCGTACGTGAACATGAACACTCCGGTATTAAACTACGTGCTTCCACTCGAGACTTAAAACCTAAGATACTTACAATAATTTCATTTTAGGTACATCATTTCGCATTTACAAATTTTAAGTAACAATCTTGCCTGTGTGTCGTGGTGGTGGGTTTTAGTTTCGTGGCTACTCAGGTTTGACATGGAGGTACTCTGCGGCGAAGACGCGTATGATTTTGTTTATGTTCTCTATTGTTTTGAAGTCTAGAGCCCCCAAGTTGTCGGACGGAGTGTGCCATACGCTGGGAAATGGCGACGGGATCAGATGCAAGATGTCCACGTCTGAAAGAAAAAGAAATAGAAATCAGTCATATAAAGATACATCATACAGGGATCTTTTGGCGAATGAACGACGTTGACAATGGGTAAATATTTGAGTAAAACCGGGGATTGACCCCAGAACCCACGATTAGCAGTCTGATGTTACTAGCGCACAACTCTTGACCGTGGTTTATCTCTTGATCGTGTTAGGTCTATTAAAATTTGATTGGTGAAGCTTGCCGTAAGTCAGCTCTTAGTTACAGCAGTTCGATAATTCCAGTAACTGGGTGTTAATTGAATTCATCTATATGTATTTAGAACTTATAAATATAGGTACAACCTCTGGCCTATACATAGCCTTGCCTCGTCAATGCTATTCACTTGTGTCGTGATTGTGAATGCACCGTTTACTTTTACATCTCAGAGTAATTTTCAATGCCACTAATAACAATGTATTATAAGTAACACTGTTTATTGTTTTATAAATATGTTTAAATCATTTAGGTAAGCACAGTTACAAAACATGAAACCCAGAATAGACTCCTATGTAACAATATGATACATACTATTAGAAGTTATACAAGGTTCATTCAACACATCATTCAAATATTTGTATAGCAAGAAAAGTCAAATGATTTGCTGATCAATGTTGTTGCAACTACAATTGGCAGTAAGAATTTAAAAACGTCTCAATTAACTAATTATTTACTGTCAGAAAAAATGTTGAAGCTCACCAAAACGACACTAGTTAGCAAACTATGTAAGTCGTAGCCAACAAGAACTTGATAAAATTCGTCAAACACGATAACATTTCAACTTTTGTGATTAGTTTAAGACTCAGACAGGGCCAAGAAAGTTTAATGACCTATAGTTACACTTATTTATATCTCTTTACAGCAGGGTTTCGAACTCACCCAGACCTTAGCTTTGAGCCAGCCTGCGATACTGAACCTGTAGTTTTAAACCGATCCCTAAATAATAATCTTATTCTGATCCAGCTTTACAGTGGTGTCCTCCTCCTCGGCCTTACACTCAGCGATTAGGTTCTACTATTACTATTGGGAATAAGTTACGGAGTACATGGAGGGATCCCCGGGTCAAAAATCTCCAAAAATGTTTTACGTAATACTTGAACGCTCCCTAAGTACATAAACTGTTCTGTTTTGCACTCGCTGCCCGGGATAAGTGGGGATTAGTAAAACTCATTCTTTATTAGTACCTATATCACATCTCTTCCTTTTTATATGATATTTTTTATATTAGAAAGCAGTTTATGAAGGGATTTGATCTTATTTTCCGATTCGCTATAGTAGTTCGTATAGAGAAGGATAGGGAAGAAACTCCATGCTTCGGGTGAAGCAGGGGCGGGCCGCAGCTAGTATTTTATCAATGGTAACTGCATGTTTATCAGCGTTATAAATAACAAAGCAGACATCAGAATGTAATCTAATCTTATTTAAATAAGGAAGCCTGCAGTATTTATGTAGTTTTGACCATGAATGTATGACCGTTCGAACTTCATACAAACTAAGTACACGGCCACAGAAACTACACGGCACCCATACAAATGAGCTGTCTGATAAAAACTAATTGTTTTTCTTCGCTCTTACGTAACGGCTGCTGTAGCTACAGCCTACAGTTACTTTAAGACTTTTTTAAAAGTTCATTTAGTTATTCATTTACATAATATAACATCACGCCTGTTTTCCCGGAAGGGTAACGCAGAGAGTACAGACATAACAGTTAATATTATGTTTGTACAAGTGTGTTTGTTCTCTATATTTCGCTAGTCGTGGTGGACGAAATGCGGGCCGGCCTATTGCCATCACCCGGGCACATATGCAGACTTCAGAATGTTACTGAGAAAGTCCTGATGGAAACACCCAATAACACTATCTGACCCGGGAATCGAACCCAGGACTCCATGCTCAGCAGAAGCGCTTGCGACCATAGGCCTTAATGCTTTATTATCACACTAATATTTATAGATTTTATCTTCCCGTGGGATAGTTTTCGAGTTGTAGCGGGCGAAGCCGCTGGCAACAGCTAGTTGAGGATAAACGAGATTGACTTTGAACTAATAACGTTCAGTAAATATTGGATCATAACAAACTTGTTCTTAGAAATAAATAGTACCGTAGAACCACGGTTCAGGAAAACCCCACCGCTAATATTTTGATTTAATTTGAACACTGAATGTTATCAGTATTGGTTGCTTATCAGAAAGATAGCTAGATATTTTATTTTGACATCACACTTGAAAGCCGTATCACTTTTGAGATTTTGATGGAAATATTATGTTCAGCGTTGTTGATTTAGATAAAATACTAACACGTATTTTCACTTAAACTAACCAAAACTTAAAAAGATGCCTAAATATTATTAGTTATATCCTCAAAAGCTAGCATTAAAAAAGGTGGAAAGTTGTAGCTGACCTCCAATATCTCCGTAACTAAGGTTCCTAGGTGTGTTCCGAAAGAAAAAGAAAACGCAGTGACAGAGAAAACAAGTGCCAAAGTCAAACCTATGAGTAGTTTTACGTAGTTAGCCAGATATTAAACCTAAGATCAGAAAAAAAAATCTCTTTTCCATTTATATGGCAAATGCATTAAATATAGGATCATAGGATGAACTCAACAGGTAAATGTATAATTAACCCTTACTCAGCCCATACCGCTAGTCGGGGTTTTCCAGAACCCCGAGTTCAGAACTAAGAACCCGACTGGAATTCCCCGGCAACAAGAAGAAGTTCCAATAAAAAGATTTAATGGAACAGCTATTAGAAGAAATGTTGTAGAAAAAAATGCTGTTCTGTTTCAGGCAAAGATTAAGCGTTATAAGATTTGAAACTGACATGGTCACTAGCACTATAATCGCGCTAATATCCCGGTTTCAGTATAAATAATAGAGATTAAGCGTACTTGTGTCTAAAAAAAATTATTTCATCACCTGAAAATGTACATTATGAATTGCAATAAAAGATTTGAATTTGAAAACCTATGAGAGGGAATGGGCTATAATCCAGGGCTGGTGCGAGGTAAAATCATCATCATCAGCCTATAATGTTCCCACTGTAGGGACTCAAGCCTCCTCTCAAGAAGAGGGATGGGCTATAATCCACCACGCGGGCCCAGTGCGGGCTGATTGTGGTTAGAGTAGAAGCTGACTCCCGAAAAGGCTAGGCAGATGATGATGTGCAAAAAAACTTACTTCTCCTCATAAACGGAATGTGGTCGTCTTCAATGACTGCGCCGGAACTCCTGAGCCTGAAGTACGTCTGCTCCACCTTCCCTCTGGAGTAGGCTTGGAACTGATCGAGCTCTGCCAGCCGCTGCTCTGCCACTGCCAGGCGGACGTACCACTTCTCAGTGGACTGGAAGTAGCTGAAGAACACTGGGTCGGGAGCGCCCAGTAGGTCGAGGAGGACTAGCACATCCTGTAGACAAAGGTTACATTAGATATGTATAATCAAAAGTTTTTACTTAATCTTACTTTGCTGGTGGGCACGTGCATCCCTTCATGCTTTTCGTTCGTTGTTTATAGTAGATAGGCAGGAAATCCAGCCCATCACATAGTTTTTTTATATTGGTAAATTTTAAATAGAAGCTAGGTGTTTCTAAAGTGTAATCCAACATGTATGAAGCAGCAGACAAATATTTTTTTTTAAGTCACGTGGTAGTCGTTTTCGCGTCGACGTTATTTTTCCACCCTGTTTCATCATCTGCTTAGCCTATTGCCAACTATGTTGGGGTCGGCTTCCACTCTTCCTGTCTAACCGGATGCAGCTGAATATTAGTATTTTACATGGAGCGACTGCCTATCTGACCTCCACAACCCAGTGTATACTGGGTAATACGATACCCTTTGGTAAGACTGGTTGTCACTGACTACCTGTAACGACTGCCAAAGTTCTATATGTAAATGGCAGCCGGGACCAACAGCTTAATGGCGCAATTTTATTAGTCGATAGGACCCGCATGCGGGGTGCGGGAATGCGAACAAAAGGGCCCGCATTCGCGGAACCGTTTATAATTATGTATGATATTTACTCTCCGTATGCTGTATACCGAACGAGTTAACGACCAATGAAATTGCGCCAGCATTCCCGCACCCCGCATGCGGGCCCTATCGACTAACGAAATTGCGCTATTACGTGCTATCCGAGGTACGCATGGAGGAAACTCGGTATGTACTATGTAATGGGTGGTCACCCATCCACAGGCCAACCTAGGTAAGTGCGGCATAACCTAAAGATCGACCCGAGTGGCAGTTATTGTTAAGCCACGAGCTCCTCCTTTTTCCACCCTCTATACTACGAGTATTGACAAAGTCATAACAAATTGTACTACTTACAAATTGTATCACAGTTTATTTTATTTTTAATATTATAATGTATTTTGTGATTTTTGTGCCTATTAATTAACATAGGTAGTTTATAAGTTCCATTGTTACTAACCATTATGGATCTTTGTTATCTGAGAATAATTTATTATTATTATTATAAAGTCACGAACTGAACATTATAGATGTTTTAGTTGCCATTTTACGAAAAATCATATAATGAAGTTACTAAAACATATAATTGTTTGCATTTTTACCAACTAAATAAACAAGACGGAATTTAGCACAAGAATTAGACCTGTAAACTTCAACCGAGAAAGACCCTCAAGAACAAAAAACGTGTAATTATCGGAAAGTCCCTATTTAACAGATCATTTTCCTTGTTTATTAGCTCTGGGAAAGTACGCGCGTTAAATGTCAAGAGCCAAGACTTGAAGGTGCTTTATTTTTAACTCCGGCCTATTTATTTATTTATTTACAGAAATACATTTAAGCTCACAGTTTTTCACCAAAACGCTTAAAAGCTAACAATAATCATATTACAATGTCAATTACATCTTATATTCACAATAATTCAGAAATAAAAATAAAATAAATTTAAATGTCAAATAGTGTCTTACATAAAACAAGTAGATTAAAATAAAATCGGAAATTCATAATATGTCAAGAAATAATGTGCAATGCAATGTCCAGTTATATTAGCAGCCGAACGAAAACGGCAGTAGATGATGATGTCAAAATTAATATATACACTAGTTTTACATTTCTCACTTCACCTTAGAAGGCAAGGCCGAGTGAGTGTGTCATACTGTCACTGATGAAAAATATTGTAACGTTAGCCTTCGCATCAAACATCGAAGTGAGAGTTTGTATTGAGCTCAATTTTTTTTCATCATCATCATTTCAGCCATAAAACGTCTACTGTTGGACATAGGCCTCCCCCAGAAGTGGGGGATTTGCCATAATCGCCGCGCTTGGCAGGCGGGTTGGCGATCGCAGTATGGTTGTTACGAAGGCACAGAGAACGGTGCTGCCCATTCTCTGGTAAATCCCTTAGTCGCCTCTTACGACACCCACAATTTTTTTTTAAATATAATAGTTAGTAATAGTATGAGCATTATCTCTGCATTTTTACTATTTTCAGATGGAACTTCTGTTACTCAGGGTTCCGTACCCCGCGTACCCGAAGGGTGACAAACGGGACCCTAGAGCTATTACTATATCTCAGCTGTCCGTCTGTCTGTCTGTCACCGGGCTGTATCTCATGATCCGTAATAGGTAGACAGTTAAAATTTTCACAGGACAGGTACGGAATAACCCTCCATGCGCGACTCCGACTGGCACTTGGCCGGTTTTCATTTTGTGTTTAAATTGTCGACCGTTCGTTACCTTACTATTCAGTCTTTTCCCAACCTTGTTGGGGAAGGTTCCCAGTTTCCCCGGATCTGAGCTGCTATCTGTCGTTTATGATCCAGTTACTGGGTGGCACGAAACACCCACGTGGAAGGACTGGTTGCAAACCCTTTGGACTTCTGACAAAACGAAATGATTGTCAAAGATGTACGAATGACAGACGGGACCAAATGCTTAACGTGCTTCCCAATCCCAAGGAACGTAAGGCTTCATTCAGACCATCTAGTAACCGCCCTCGGCAAGCATAACTGAAAGATCGATCCGTGTCACCGTGTGACTGTTTCCATTTAGCTGCAAGTCGCTACCATCTAACTTTACCACAGAACAGAACTTTACGGTTTCAGAAAAAAGTCTCAACAAGTGTACACTATTCATAACATAACATCACGCCTGTAATCCCCAAAGGGTTAGGCAGAGGTGCACCTAACAGTACACCCACATTTCGCCAGTTATGTTTAAGTCCCATGTAATAAGGAGGCGAGCCTATTGGTATACACCGGGCACAAATCCAGACTCCGTGCTACTGAGAAATTCCTGATGGAAAAATTGAATAACATTTTGCCTGACCCGGGAATCGAACCCAGGACCTCATGCTCAGCAGTCGCGCTTGCCACCACTAGACCAACGACACAGTCTCTACACTATTCATCACGTTGAAATTCGTCGCGAGCTTCTCAATTAACATGAATTCAAAAAGTTGCATAGTTGGTCCGGTCAGGTCAGCAACAGAAGTAAATTAACACTACTTAAAGTTTCAAAGCAGGTTTTTTAATAAAATCTTGTTAGATATTACTCGTTACTAATAAGTTATTGAAGAGTAAGGAATATTTAAAAGAATAATCTACCGAAACATTAAAAATAATAGGTACATCAGATAATTAAAATTCCGAAATGATCAACTACTTTTGTTGCAGACCGTACAACACGCGAGTTTCCAACTTTTGGAATGCAAGTCAATTTGAAATAGCCTTCCACCGAAACGGAACGTGCGATGAATTTCACAGAAATCGTGACGAATTGGGACTTCAAGAGATGATTGGCTATTAAAGTAGAAATGTTGATTTTGAAGAAATTACATTTTGAGAGAAGATTTTCAGTCATGTTATGAACCATTTCTTGCTTAACATTATTACAAAACTAGCTGTTCCCGGCATGCGTTGCAATGCCCTTTTTCCTACCTACTATCTGCCTACGGACCAACTACCTACTTACCTACTACCTTCTAGTCCTCCTACCCTACCTACCTACTACGTACCTACGTACCAACTACCTACCTACCACCTCCTAGTCCTCCTACCCTACCTACCCACTACCCTACCTACCTACTACCCTACCTACCACCTCCTAGTCCTCCTACCCTACCTACCCACTACCCTACCTACCTACTACCCTACCTACCCACTACCCTACCTACCTATTACCCTACCTACCCACTACCCTACCTACCTACTACCCTACCTACCTACCGACTACCCTACAAACCACATAAAACCACCAAATATAATAACAGTGCCTGAACTTTCGAGACATAGACAATAGCTCAAAGAGTATATAACTGCACTACGTATGAATAGCTTATCAAGAAAAATCATAGACAACCTATAAAAAGACATTTACACTTTTGTTAACCGGTAGAATAAATCTTAGGTATTATTTTCGGAAATTAAAAATTAAATAATTAATAAATATGTTGAGAAGCACAGCCATCTTGCCATCTTGGCATGATATATGTATATATATAGGTTAAGTAGAAATAGAGATTTTTACCTATATGTTTAAAATACACTGTATGGGGTCTATATATTGTAAATTAATATTAATCAGACGCCGCGGCCCTAACATTGTAAAGCCGCCATTTGGGCTTGTGGTGGGGGTACACCACGCGGGCCGCCGCTACGCGCGCCTTGTTGTAAATAAATAAATAGCGCCGAGATTTGCGCACAGACACAGTCGTTCATCACCGCTACCGCGCGCAACATCTCCGCTGTTATTCTGTTCGTCTGTAAATTCGCTGTAAATCATTATCGTGTAAAAGTGATTGTGAATAAATAGTGTTTGATCAAGTCTATCATATCATACGTGTTTCAATCCTATCCACCCTGCGCCTGCATCGCCTACAAAATTTGGTCCTTCGAGCCGGATCGTTTTGATCGCGTAAAATGAGTGATAGAAGCACTATTACGACGAGGAGCAAGTTGCGCAAGTTAGAAGCGGACATGAACAAGCGTCGAGTATTGGAAGCTGATTCTGGGGTGCCGTCTGAAATGGCACCAGGCTCACCTTCGATCGCACCTACAACATCGTCGGTTCCTGCACCTGTGATCCCACTGGCGGGAGGTCGTCTTATCGACCACAGAGTTTTGTTCACGCCTGTGAGATCGGAGAGAACACAGAAGGCAAGATCCGGGACAAGCCACGTCTCCACGAAGAGCGGCCAGAGGAGTGCCGACTTTCTTCGTCGGAGGGTTGAGTATGAGGCTGAACGAGAGTTAGTGCGTCTAAAGGAGCAACTAGTGAAGAAGAAGCTGGAAGCCGATCTCGCTGAAATAGACGCGGCTGTCGAAGAAGACTCGGGTTCTGAAGATGAAGGGACAACGCGTCGAGTTGAAGAATGGGTCACAGACACGGCTCCCGTTGTTAGGGAAACAGCCGCGCCCGCTGTGTGTCGCGACCCGCCGCCGCGTCAAGTGTCCGCGCTCTCCCGCGAGGTGATAGTATCCGCGCCCTCTCGCGATACTAACACAGTGTCCGCGCCGCCTGACCAAACACCTGCGCTCCAACAGTGTGCGCCCGCGTCCGTACAGTTCCGCGAACCGCCGTACCTAGGGAACGTTACGCCCTTAGCTACGGCTAGTGCTCCGCGAGTGCAGGCTAGAGAAATGCCTGAGTGGGAAAATACGTTCGCCGACGACACAGACAGGAGCAGGTCTCGTGACAGGAAGATAGACCAGTTAGCAGACGCCATATCCAACTTAGCGCGTCCGCGGCCGGTACCGAGACAAGCCTACGAGTTGCCATTTTTCAACGGTGACCCAGCAGATTGGCTATCTTACAAGAACATGTACCACGACACTACGGTATTGTACCAGTTCAAGCCGCACGAAAACTTAGCGCGCTTGAAAACATCGCTACAAGGAGACGCAAAGATAGCTGTGGAGGACTTACTGCGGACGTCTACAAACCCAGCGGAAATTATGAAGACACTTGATGAAGAGTTCGGGCATCCCAATCTAGTGCTTGAGTGTGCCCTGAAGAAAGTGCGTGCGTTGCCTAAAGTGACTGAAAGTGGTCGTGAACTTAGAAAGTTCTCAACGACAGTGAGAAATTGTGTGTCGCTCCTGAAAAGTGTTCGTGCTAATGGATATATCAACAACCCACAACTGGTGAGTGAACTTTTGAATAAGCTTACATCTGTGCAGCGTGCTCAATACGGTGATTTTGCAATGGGCATGTCGGCCAACCAGGGCATAGACGTGCGAGTTTCGCCAAGTCTAGAAATACTCGCTGAATTTCTGAGCCATTTAGCCAGAGCCACGTCCTATTACGTACAAATGGACATGAGTACGCCCACACCGTCATCTAGCACCGCCAAGCCTAAAGGAAATGTACAGATGTTTAAGCAGTCTAGAAATGTTCAACGATTGCACGTTCACTCAGACACTGAACAACAAATGATAAATGAGGAATGCACACTATGTGGAGAACAGCATAAATTACCCAAGTGCGAGAAGTTCACTGGGTTAAGTGTAAATGAGAGATGGCAACACGTCAAGCAAAATAAGTTGTGTTTTAAATGTATTGTCAAGAAGCATGGGAAGAATTTCTGTCGTGCAAGTAGGTGCGCGTCGTGTAATTACGCGCACCACACGTTGTTACATGCCGACAAGAAAAGTGAAAGCATCACAAATGTGAGTGACTACACCGGAAAAGCGCTGCTGAAAATAATACCAGTGTGTGTATCAGTGGACGGTGTGGAAAACCAGTGTTATGCCCTACTGGATGACGGGGCCACCGTATCACTAATTGATGACTCGTTAGCTGAAAGTGCCAGTGGAAAACAAGTTCCGTTAACATTACACAGTGCGCGTGGACAAGTTATAGTAGACAATACGTCGAAAATAATAAGTGTTTCAGTGCGCGGGCCAAACGGGCAAACACATAATGTGAAGTGTCGGACATTGAAAAGCCTAGACTTACCCGCGCAAACAGTGCCCGCCGCAGTGATAACGGAGCACGCCCACATTCGCAACTTGGGTTGCGAGGAAATGAGAGGAGCCAAGCCACTACTGTTGCTGGGACAGGACAACTGGGAGTTGCTGGTCAGCCAGGAGACTCGCCGAGGGAAATCCGGTAAGCCAGTTGCCTCTTTGACCAATTTGGGGTGGGTTGTGCACGGACCTGTTGGGAGATTCCAGGACGCTAGCGAGCAATTGTTGAACTGTGTTGTAGAGTCAAATATAGACTTACATGAAATTGTTAAAAAACAGTTCGAATTAGAATCCATAGGGATAACAGAAGTGCCTCGGAAGCACAAGGACGTGGAAAGAGCTAAGGCTATTTTAGATTCTTCTAGTCGTCAGACAGAGAGTGGCACGTGGGAAATAGGTCTGTTGTGGCGTCGGGACAACCCTCAGTTGCCCGACAACTATAAATATGCTCGCCAACGTTTGTCGGGAATAGAGCGTCGACTTAAGAAAGACGCTGAGTATGCTGCAGCCTATACAGCACAGATAGATAGGTTGATAACCGAAGGTTATGCCAGTAAGGTAGAAGGCGGTATCGATTCCGATTCGGTGTGGTATTTACCCCATTTCGGGGTAAAGAATCCCAACAAACCGGGGAAATTAAGATTGGTTTTTGACGCCGCGGCTAGTTACAATGGAACTAGTTTAAATGATAACTTGTTAACTGGACCTGACCTACTCAATTCCCTTTTAGGCGTACTATTTAAATTCAGATTAGGACCTATTGCCTTTACCGGTGACATAGCCGACATGTTCCTTCGAGTGTTAATTAGAGAACAAGATCGGGGGGCACAATTGTTTCTTTGGACTAGAGACAACCAGGAGCCTGACGTATATGTAATGAATTCGATGATTTTTGGGGCCGTGTCGTCGCCAACATCGGCAATTTATATTTTGAATAAAAACGCGGATCAATTTAAAGAAATGTACCCCGAAGCGGTAGTCGGCATACACGAAAAACATTATATGGACGACTACCTAGATAGTACTTGGTCTGTCGCGCAAGCCAATCGATTGATTGAGGAAGTGACACACGTCCACGCCAGTGGCGGGTTTGTTATACGGGGGTGGGTCACCAACTCCCCGGAGCTACGCGACAGGCTGAGAATGGAAATGCCTGATCGGGTCTCCTTAGACAAAGGCGAAGGTGCTACGGAACGCACGTTAGGAATGATATGGTCACCGAGCACAGACAAATTGGCCTTTGACCTGTCATTTAAAAGATTGCCGAAAGCAATAGTAGAGGGTCACGTTGTCCCAACAAAACGGGAATTTTTAAGTTTTATTATGTCAATTTTTGACCCCTTGGGTTTTCTGTATCCGTGTGTTATACAGTCGCGGATTCTCATGAAGAAGATATGGCACACGGGAATACAATGGGATGAGAAATTAAAAGACGCGGAAGCCAAAATATGGTTTGAATGGCTACACAATTTATATCATTTAGTTGATTTGACCATACCTCGGTGGTACGGCTTAAGGCCGGAGAATTTAGAATTGCACGTGTTCGGTGACGCGAGTGAATCCGCTTACGCAGCGGTAGCCTATGTAGTAGGAATAAACCATGAAGGGAATAGGGATGTCGCTATGGTCATTGGTAAAGCAAGGGTAGCACCACAAAAGTTAGTTTCAATTCCGCGTTTAGAATTACAAGCAGCTGTGTTAGCTTGTAGGCTGGCTGACACAGTCATCAAAGAACTAGGTGCGACTATAGAGTGTAAATATTTGTGGACTGATAGCAAAACAGTTTTAAAATGGATAAATTCAGATGCGTTAGAATTTCAAAGGTTCGTGTCACACCGCCTAGCTGAAATAGATAAAAGGTCAGAAAGAGATAACTGGCGCTGGGTTCCGTCAGCGTTAAACCCAGCAGACAAATCTACCAGAATGGACTGGCCTAACAACAGTAACGAGTGGTTGTCGGGTCCCTCGTTTCTTCGTTGTCCACAGGAGCAGTGGCCGATTGACACCGAGCTCGACACGGTGGTCGAGCAAGACCTCGAGAGGGTGCAGCGAGTGCACACCATTGCAACACCGGGTGAACCGTTATTGAATTATGAACGGCTTACCACATGGACGCGCGCCTTGTACGTCGTGGCACGTCTACTGATCTTCTCAGACCGATGCCGCAAGCGGCGGCAGACATCCGTCGTGACTACAGACGACCTGCGCGAGGCTGAGATGCGCCTCTTACGTCTAGCACAAGAAGATAGTTACGCAGCGGACATCGCAGCACTGCGAGAAGCACGCCCACTTCCACGCAACAGTAAGGTACGGGCACTAAATCCCATGATGTTTGAAGATGGGCTGATGAGAGTACGCGGCAGGCTGGGCGCCTGCAGTGAGCTCAACTTCGGAGAGCGCCACCCGATCATTTTAGATGGGAAGCATGAGCTGACGCGGCGCCTCTTACATAAGTACCACGTGGAGGCACTACACGCCAATCAAGAGACCGTAGTGAACAGGGTACGTGAAAAGTACTGGGTGACCAATCTACGGTCAACCGTGAAAGCTGTCACCGCAAAATGTCAACGGTGCCGCCTAGAGCGGGCCAAGCCGGTGACACCCAAGATGGGTGACCTTCCTGCGGCAAGGCTCGAGATCACACGAAGAGCGTTCGTGCATTGTGGGGTCGATTATTTCGGCCCAATGGAAGTCGCCATCGGTCGGCGCCGGGAAAAGAGGTGGGGTGTATTGTTCACCTGTCTCACCACCCGCGCCGTCCATCTGGAGCTGGCGTCATCGCTGAGCGCTGACTCAGCAATCCTGGCCCTGAGGCGCTTAATTGCGCGCCGCGGACGACCTGCGGACATGTACTCCGACCGCGGCACAAATTTCGTCGGGGCACACGCAGAACTACGTGCAGCGCTGCGCGACATGGACCACGACAAACTCAAAAGTGAAGCAACCGGCCGCGGGATTGCGTGGCATTTCAACCCCCCGGCATCCCCACACATGGGTGGGTGCTGGGAGCGACTAGTGCGTTCCATTAAGAACGCACTAAAGGCAACGCTGCGAGAGCGTGCCCCCCGCGAGGAGGTCCTTTACACTCTCCTCGCCGAAGCCGAGCTAACTGTGAACAGCCGGCCTCTCACCTATGTGAGCAGCGACATCGAGCACCCAGTGGTGCTGACCCCGAACCATCTCCTGCTGGGCACTGCCGCGGGAGATGCACCGTGCACGCGTCGGCATCCTGCTGATTTGGACTCTCGTCGCATGTGGCGACGGGTGAACGCGCTGGCCGACCTCTTCTGGAGGCGCTGGCTGCGCGAGTACCTGCCGACGCTTCAACGGCGTAATAAGTGGGCAAACGACGTGCCAAACGTGAAAGTGGGTGACGTGGTGGTGATAACGGACGCCAATAAACCACGAAACCAGTGGACCAAAGGGGTCATTAAAAGTGTTTTTCCTGGTGCGGACTCTGTAATAAGAGTAGTAGACATAAGGACCAACAGTGGGGTCCTGCGTCGACCCGTTGTAAAAGTAGTTGTGCTTCCGACCGATGGGTATGTAGTCGGTTGAACCCTCCTACAGGGGGTGGAAATGTTGAGAAGCACAGCCATCTTGCCATCTTGGCATGATATATGTATATATATAGGTTAAGTAGAAATAGAGATTTTTACCTATATGTTTAAAATACACTGTATGGGGTCTATATATTGTAAATTAATATTAATCAGACGCCGCGGCCCTAACATTGTAAAGCCGCCATTTGGGCTTGTGGTGGGGGTACACCACGCGGGCCGCCGCTACGCGCGCCTTGTTGTAAATAAATAAATAGCGCCGAGATTTGCGCACAGACACAGTCGTTCATCACCGCTACCGCGCGCAACATCTCCGCTGTTATTCTGTTCGTCTGTAAATTCGCTGTAAATCATTATCGTGTAAAAGTGATTGTGAATAAATAGTGTTTGATCAAGTCTATCATATCATACGTGTTTCAATCCTATCCACCCTGCGCCTGCATCGCCTACAAAATAATTTACACAAATTAATGTCTAAAACAAACAAATATAACAGTACCTGAACTTTCGAGACATTTTATAAAAAATAAATTTCTGAACGCACACATGAATAGTTGTTACAGTATTTGACAGGATTGGACAACAAATGTTTGACATGTAATAAACAAATCAGCATTTATTGAAATGATTAAGTATTCATTACACATATCGAGTTTTCATTGTTTTTAAGATGTATTATGCTATTCGGGGCGGAGACAAATCCAACGAATCAATAACCATGAAAATTGGTTCAGCAGATCTCGAGTTATAAGTGTTGTAACAAACCCGTCTTTGTTTTATATATATAGATTATAAGTAAACTAGTTCTTAATTCATTGCTAATGACCCGACCTTGAGTACAACCCATTTTAAAGAATAGATAAGAACTTTCGCCGTCACCTTGTATGAAACGCAATTTTACTGCATTTGTCTTTTCATTGCATTCTTCAAATAAAATAAAATATATGATAATCACACTATCACATCACACTAATAATATTATAAAGGCGAAAGTTTGTGTGAGTGTTTGTTACTCTTTCACGCAAAAACTACTGAACGGATTTGAATAAAATTTGGTACACAGATAGTTTATAACCTGGATTAACACATAGCATATTTTTCATCGCGATTTTATCTTCCCGTGGGATAATTTTCGAGTTGTAGCAGGCGAAGCCGCTGGCACAAGCTAGTACTGCTATAAAGATTACCGGACTGGTTGAAGTAGGATTCAGACGAACTAATACTGCTTCAAGTGTTCGCAATATAATTTAACACAAGCTATAATGGGTGTTTGTGTTGAATCCGCCATTTCATTGACTTATTTTATATAAACAAATGCGGCTTCATTACATACAATCTGTGTTGCAACTGGGTACAGATGCACGTACGTATTTCGTAAAGTAATGCAGTACAAACTATGTAAAGAAAGTTAGAAAGAAAAGAAGAAGAAAGAAAGAAATAAGCCCTAAAAAAAAAAACAAAAAAAAATAGAAATAATACCTACCTATAATATTTGTGAACAATAAAAAAATATATATCCATACTAATATTATAAATGCGAAAGTAACTCTGTCTGTCTGTCTGTTACTCTTTCACGCCTAAACGGCTGAACGGATTTTGATGAAATTTGGTATGGTGATAGATGATAACCTAGAAATGGTCATAGGCTATAAATAATCACGCCATCGTTCTTAGGGGGTAGGCAGTAGGCAAATAACTAAATTGAGTTAGTGATTTTTAGTCGTTTTTGTTGGGACTTTTGCTCTTTCACGTCTAAACGGCTGAACAGATTTTGATGAAATTTGGTTAGGTGATAGATAGTAACCTAGAAAAGGATATGGGCTACTAATATTCATGCTATCGTACTTGAGGCGTAGGCAGTAGGCAGAAAACTAATTAAGTTAGTGATTTTTAATCGTTTGTTTTAAAAGTTTACCTCATTCACGCCTTAACGTCTGAACGGATTTTTATAAGACTTGGTTAATATAAAGATAGGATCCTAGGCACGGACACAGGCTACTTTTTACGGCGGGAAAATACCTCATTCCCGCGGATATCTAGCGTGATCGTGTCAAGAAGCGCATGACGCCATAGCTACTGAAATGATTTTGATGTTTTTTTTTTAACTGAGTGTTACTAAGACTTCAAGTTAGTATTTGATCACTTTTCTTTAGGAAAGAGTTGTTTTTCTCACGGACAATTATACGTGGCTTGCTCACGTGTTTCAAGTCCACAGAATCTCCATGTGTTGGCCAGAGAGGGAAAAACAAAGAACATAGTTTACAAAAATGTACTACAGTAATAAGGCCTCTTATTTTTAGCTTCCTACATTATTATACTACTTACATTAAGTTAGTACTTCCTACGCAGACGATGTTGCGGATGTCACACTGTCTAACATCGGGGGTTGGCAGGTAGGTAGTTAGTAGTACATATTTTAAACCGATTTACATTATTTACTTTTTATATTTACTAAGGAAACATTCGGAGCTATCCATTATGTAGCTTAGGTTGCTTTTGAACAAATTTTGATGTGAAGTTGAGGACTGGAACACGATAGTGGGACATTGTTGCAGGGGGACTTACAGCCGGGAGAAAACAAAAAAACTTATGCGGACGAAGTCGCGGGTAAAAGCTAGTATAATATATAGGTACGGTCGAGGAGGTTTCTCAACCTCCTCCTTTTTTGAATTTTGAAGGTGGTTAAAAATATGTTTATTTGGCATGAATATGTCTGACTGTTTGTGTGTTGCAACTTTGCAACCACTATTGTATTTACGTGTCCAGGCTTCTATTGAGCATTCCTGGTTTCAAAACCACTAACCGATACTTTAATAAAGTCTGAATAAAGACGCGCTGTTGTATATAATATATGCAACTTACGACGCCGATGGGTCAGTGGCTGAGCATTCGGCTGCTGCGCTGCATGTCGCGGTTTCGATTCCCGCACTGAAAAAATACTTGTATGGCCTACAGGTCTGGCTGTATGGTGTGAGTTTAAATGTTTGTAAACCCAAACGCACCCACGACAAAAGAGAAAATCATAGTAAAAGTTTTTATTAAAGAGAAAACAGAAATCTACCTAACCCTACGTGGATAGATCGGGTTGATGTAATGTATGTATTGTTAATAACTCTTTTCTATAGAATCCGGGCACTCGACCGCATCGGCCAGCGTGTGTGTACGACGAAGGACAAGAGGCTATCAGTGCATTATGTTATTCCGAAACATTCAAACTGATAGGTCATGAACAACAAGTCTATAATGTGTATAAATAAATAGTATAATGACACAATTCTTGATAAACGGCGCCTGTATTTCAAAATTGAAGTTTTAGTATTTTTTTTATTGATAGGGCAGCTATTAGCGTAGAGTAGCGTTATGAGTGACGGGTACACGTTGGTGAAACGTAATATGAAATGTAACACATATCATCATCAGCCTATAATGTTCCCACTGCAGGGACTCAGGACGCCCCTCTAGGAGAGGGATGGGCTATAATCCACCACGCGGGCCCAGTGCGGGTTGGTAGATGTCACATGTCTTCGAATTTTTTGGTTCTAAGACACGCCGGTTTCCTCACGATGTTTTGCTTCACCGTTTTGAGAGCATGTTGAAACAAATTCCCCTAGTTCTGGTGGGCGTTTCTATCAATTCAATTATATTAAAAAAAATTGCATGTCGTTATGTTATGATTGTGTATGCTAAGCTACTTGTACCTACTACTACGGTAAGAACCTTTGTAACCTTAATTATTTGCAAATAAATCTTTGTCTTTGACTTTACATTTCATGTTACATTGCATAAGTCTGGACGGCTCATTCCTGTTACATTTCACGTTACGTTACACCAATGTGTCATAGCCAACGTCTGCTTTTGTTTCCTGGATTCCATTCCCGGGTCGCACAAAACTGTTATTAGACTTTCTACCAGGAATTTCTTCCACAATCGGAATCCGGATTAAAGTCCGGACGTCTTGGCTTAATGTGGGTGTGTTATTGGAGACATCTCTGACGTAGCCTTCTACGGTTACAAGCGTGATAATGTTGATTAAAAACACCGCTAAATGCAGTTTTAGTCCGACCGTCTTAGTATAGTACTACTGTTTTTCTGTTTGTGTCCCCTGACCTCCACAACCCAGTACTGCTACTGGGTAATATGATACCTCTTGGTACTTTCGGTCCACTGACTACCAGCTGTTATGACTGTCAAATAACTACAAATGACACCCGGGACATTCGGCCTAACGTCCTTTCCGAGACACGGAGGGAACTCGGTATATAATGGGTGGTCACCCATCCACAGACCAACCTTCACAAGCACGGGTTAACCTGAAGATTGACGCCCGCGGCTGTTACTATGTATAGCCACGAGCTCCTTAATGCCATACAATATTAAAATTAATGCAGAAAATTCTGTCTGTTATTGATTACCTACCATTTCTCAGTGGAATGGCCGAATGAAATCCGGTGAAATTCGGCATACAAGGAGAGCATAACGACGGATCATTTTCATACTGATAAAAGGTCCCCCCGTTTAGAGATATTATTGTTATAGCTGGACCATTTTGTTCCACTGCTGAGCAAAAGCCTCCCTCCATTCCTTCAAACGGTCGCGAACTCCCGATATTGTGAAACTTCTTTCCAATTCTTAAGGAAGACATGCAGTTCATCCCTCCATCTCCTTTGTGGTCTGCCGCAACCCCGTGTCACTGTCAGGGCATCAATCCTAAATTTCACGTTTAGAGAGACGTTTAAAGAAAAAACAAAAACATACTATTCTCTGCAGCTCATTGGCGCCATCCTTATACTCAGTGCCATGCCATTTCTTAGCCAAATGCCTGGCTCCATATATGGAGTCGTCAGGGCCCCATTGTCTGAAGGCCTCTTCTCCGTCGAAGAATATGAGCATGATGCTCAGCCGGTTGTTCTTTAGCGGTTCCAGTTGCGCTGACATCACTTTGGCCAGGTTGATCATCATTGCGCACGGTACGGCTGAGTCCGTCGCACCTAGAACAAGGAGTCAAGTTTACATGCCGTTACCATGATGGGGTTTGAAGTGGAATAGGTTTGGGCCCCCTGTGATCGGGAGAGCAACTCTGCAGCAGTGGTGGCCCAATGGTGGCGGCCCCGACTTACAATCAGTAAGTCATGGGTTCACACAGGCAGGCGCATTACTTTGTGTAATTTTAATCATCACCACTGTTCTCAAAACGATGAAGGAAAACATCGTGAGGAAACCGGCATGTCTTAGAACAAAACATCCGAAGACATGTGTCATCTGCCAACCCTTACTGGGCCCGCGTGGTGGATTATAGCCCCCATACAGAGTTCTGTGTCCCAGCAGTGCGAACCTTATAGGCTGATTATGAAACTTCAGCCGATAAAAAAGAGCTTCTCGTATTGTCCATAAATTAAAAGCGAATAGTCCGACGGTAACTTTGCATGGACATTCAGCTTGCCTTCTTGCTAGCTCATGCTGATTCCGAGTCGATAAACACGACTGCTCCCTAATGCTTGGTAACGGCATTTAGCACAATGCCGTGTTAACTTGTTTAACATATTATAATAGGCGCAAGCCTATTGCCCTATGCTGAGATTCCTGATGGAAAACCTCGAATAAGTTAACTCGCCGAAACTACGACCAACGAAGCAGTTGTTTTGTTTCCAATATCGATAACAATAACTGTGCAAGCACACGTCGTGAGTAAAGTCAATAGTAAATCTGCGAGAGTATTTCCCTCGCGACTATCGACGTCGCCCGCCAAGTCCCAAGGGCCCGCCGCAATTAATTACAAACGGTCACAATTTCATCATAATTATTATATTTCGAACTGATCTAGCCCGCAAAATTCAGCTTTACGTACGTTTTTTGCAATTTGCACGTCATCAGGTTGTATGTTGAAGAAAATGTGAATTTCGCGGGCTACCCTGGTGCTTTCACCTTAATATTACAGGGTGGACATCGATGCACAAACAAACGTAGGTATTCAGTGAAACCAATTCCGATCCCACAGAACCGCTTTTTTTTTTCATCGGTACCTATAATTTAAAAAAAAAAAACGACATTTAGAGACCGTGTCTGTGAGCTGTAGGTTTGATTATTTTATAGGAAACAACTGTTCTTTTCGGAATGATATTATTGTACTGTAGTGTACCGTTCCGCCATGTATATCTATAAGTCTCACAGTAAGTCTGTACTGGGGATGTCACGAAGCTTCCGTCTCCGATTTCGATAGGTCGGTTTTCTGGTTCATTATCGTTCGGCGTAAGCCTTAGCTCCAAAAATAGGAGGAGAGCTTTTCATTCAATACTTCTATATACAATTATACAAATAGTACTAGACTAACTGAACGCAAAAACCACGTACTAAAAAAAATCTAGACTAATATCAACTTGTACAAACTTACCAACAAACACGTGCTCCCTCATATATTTGCTGTCATAGTGGCACGCTAGCGTCAAGAACCTCTCAGCATTCGGGTTCAGTTTGGCAATAATATTCTTAAAGTTTAATGGGCCAAACACGGGTGTATAGTCTGAGAATACATTCTCAGTAACATCCCAGCCAAGGTCCCTCATCTGTTGCGATATGTAGTTGCTGACTTTATCATGGTTAGGGGTACCCACAACTCTTGGGATCAGAATCTCGTTCAGAACTGTTCTGAAATGAGTCATGTCGCTTAATGCAGCTATATTCTTCACATCTCGGTCTGATAGCTCTTGAGCTTCGTGTAAATTCTGCAAAAAACGAATAGTTAAATTTTTGGGGAATTGAGGAAAGTATGGGATTCTATGAAAATATTGCAAGGATTTAAGGATTGCTTGTAGTATTGCAGAGTGTTGTGTAGACGATGCTCGGTGGGAACCGCGACAAACGAGTAAAAAATTACACAGCTGTCGAGTGCGGTATCGCAAATGTCTTAATGCTATGCGGAATCCTGTTCTTGTACCCATCTCTCCGGAGGTCCAAACTTTCAGAGAATAGTCATTTTAGAATAAAATTCTGGATTAATAGACACATGCACTCAAAGAGTAGAACACTTGTAGGCTTGTAGATACCAAACATTCAGGTATACTACGTACATACCAAACGGCATGCACTCTCGAAATGAATTATCAATGTCAGTCTGTCTGTCTGTCAGTCAAAGAGTAGAGTAATATTCAAATTGTCATTTTTGTCAAAACAAAATTACGCTTAAACGCGTCGCGCGTCGCCGTGCAAAAAGTGCTGCTTTTATAACCGAATGCGCGAAGCAAAGGAGGTTCATTAAGCTTAGCAAGGCATAGGTGTGTGCAATTGTGCATGCCTGTGGTGCATGCCCAGGCTTTGAACAGGCCCTTTTATGTTCTGAAAAAAAATGTACATTGAATTTGTCGCTTATACCTAATCTAAAAAGTGCCGATTTGCCACTTATTTCTTTTGAATAAGTTGCAATTTGTTACTTGCCTATTTGCATGGAATAACTAAGAGGTTTCAATAGTTTACCATGGAACCGCGCCGGCCTAAGTATCCGCCATTTTATTTTGAAAATAGCCAGCCAGCCACGCATAAAATCTGGGTTAAGTTTGTGGCTACGTCGCGAGTCGCGACGTAGTTCGCGGGCGGACGTTTCTCGGCGTGAAATTAATAAAAATTTAACTTCCATATTAGAATTGAATTTTGTGAACAATTTCAAGGGTTTTATTTTTTTAACCCTTATTCCTTTTTAAAAATAAAAGTAGCATAAGGGCTCGTACAAATAAACACGGTAGGTACGACGTCATATCGTGTTTATATGTAGGAGCTCTAAGCTACTTCTTGTAACATCAGCTATTTCGGCTAAAAAACGGACAGACAGATGGAGTTTTTTTTGTTTTTGTACAAAGCTGATAAATTAAATGGGCCTTCTCTTCTCACATGAGTACATGACGCATTAGTTGATTTTTTTTATTAAAAAAGATCAACTCATAACGACCGGGTGTTATAAGTTTGACGTGACTGTGTGTGTAGGTATGTGTGTATGTAGGTGTGTTTGTGTGTGTCTGTCTGTGGCATCGTAGCTCCGAACCATCGATCAGATGTCCCGATTGTCCCGAAGACCCGAACGCATGGACCGATTTTGATTTTGTTTCGGTCGGGAGTGTTCTTAGGTACCTATGTTGAAAACTGACACAGCCGTTTAATAGTTATGGAGGTTGGAAGAGGGGATGAATAAATGATAGTAAACGAATATTCGAGTGTTTCAATCAAATCCTTTCATTTGATACCCATCAAATGAAAGGATTTGATTGAAACAAAAAATACCTCCTACCTAAAAAGTTTAAAAAGCATAATTATAATAAAACTTAAATTAAAAATTTAAAAACACCCGACTCAAAAAATTTGTAAAAAGTCCATAATCATTCAACAAAACTTTAAAAAGTAGGAAATAATATGACAACATATTAAATCATAATATAAGTGTCCCCCGACACGACAAAATTTTAATTAATTATGTTATATGTTGTCATATCCCAACTATGTTGGGGTCGGCTTCCAGTCCAACCGGATGAAGCTGAATACCAGTATTTTACAAGGAGCGAGCTTATCTGACCTCCACAAAAAAAAAAACAAAGTAACTAATAATTAGAATAAGTTTTGCCAGTTGTCACTTATTTAAAACAAGTACATAAACAAATGATGAATGAAAAACACTCGTCGTTATTCACTTATTTGCGCAGTTTATTTGTGTTTCATTGTCTACAAAGAGACAGTTAAAATGTTGCTCTCCATTCAAATGTATTTCCATGGTTGACATTCAAAAGTGTTTATCAAATGGTTTTGATTTTGAGTACCTACTTCCGAGTAGATATGGTAAATAAATAAATATTTTTTCTTTCTTTTCTATGTACATACACCATGAAGCCTGCTCACATACTACAAGAGTACTTTTGTCTGATTTCGAGTACCTCTTAGAAGTGTATTAAGTGGCTATTCATATTATCTAATCCTAACAAGATTATAAGTACAGGAATTCAAAGAAATAAGGTAAAATAAGGAGGTACTCAAGCTACCATTGCTTTTATGATCGCTACAGTGACTTATAATTCTACAAAATCACAGGCCTATGTCCGTCCAAATTTCCCATTGGCAGCTTCTCAAGAATTTTGGGGGACAAACCAAAAAAATATGATACCTACAACAAAGCTCGTTCTTTGACTATTTATAACTAAAAGTTAACTCAAACTGATATCAAAGTAGGAGTAGATGTTGTATTTAACCCTATTTTTTTTTTTGTGGATTTTGGGAAATCATCAAATGACTCTTCACGCTCTGGGCGGAGCGGAAGGGAGCGTCAGACTTCTACTGACTAAAAACCACCCATGTTGCTTCGAAGCCCTTTGTGTCTGGGGCCACAGTATTTTTTTGAACAACCCGAAGGCCCGGCAGGTGTTGGCTCTTGCAAACACACAAACTGTTGTGTAAAATTACATCCAGCAGGTAAAACCGGGCATTGTCTGTGAGTAAACTAAAGTTAAACCTGTCAAGTGGCTGCCTACAATGTAAGACAAGGAGAGAGGAGCTCCACAGTTTGAGCAATTATAATATGTATGTATCTGTATTTTTGTTACTAATACATTTTGCTTATGCACTATGGTCAATTCATAACACCAGTATTTTAAATAGAAAACTAGCCAAATTGTGTCAAGCTGCCATAATAACAGATTTCTATCCCTAGTTTGTTAGTATGTAATTAAATGTGTCAAATTGTCCAACACTCTACATGCTTAATTTGACATGTTTAATTTAAAATTATAGTAAAATTGCCCACAATAAGAAAAGTTTAATGTGTAGATAAAACTTTATGTATAATTTAGCAATAATTTAAATTAAAACTAGCGTGTCAAATTGCCAAGCACTCCACATGCTGGGAAATTGTAACGCTTGATTAAAACTGCCCCAAAATTGTCTACAATAAGAGAAAAAAAAAATGTTTTATGTATGTATTAAATATGTGAACATAAAACAGTTCTATATATAACTTTGGGATAATTTTAATTGAACTAATTACCAGAAATCCGCAATCTACATTGTCCATATTGATTTAATGTTAAGTTTTTTTTTATTCTAGGAAAGGCTTTGCTGCACAAGCGATTTTACCGCCTTGGTTGGCTTTACATACATATAATACAATTTTTAACTAAATCTTAGCATAGCTTGTCTGTAAAGTGCCAGTCAGAACTGTTGCAGTAACTTATTTCTCTAAGCCTACAATCTAATCTAAATCTAAATTCTTTGATGCGGACACACTCAGTCAATATGACATGTGATAAACATCATCAACAGAATTATTACAAAAATCACATTTATCTATTGTTGATTTTGCCATATTAGGTATAAGAAATTATTCACAGTATGTGTCCGGAACAAAGTCTTGGTGCAATAACGTTATCATCATTCATCATATCTGTTCAACAATAATTGGTTATCAATCCAAAGGATGTTTAAGGGATGCGGCTGGATTGTTTTGTACCAGATTCCTTAATCTTGAGATCTCTTATTAAAATATTCCTTCCAAAGTAAATAGCAATCCTGTTTAATTTATGGTGTATGGTTTGAAAAGTAAGGAGAAAAGCTAACAGGAAATCCATCACATATGGTTTGCTTGGCTAGTAGCACAGTTTCATTACCTTTTATTTCAATATGTGTAGTGTAAGTTGCCTGCCTAAAAGACCTAATAAAATAGCTTACTAGAAATCCGCCCCTAAGACGACCCACTGACCGTTTATTGACTTTAAATAAAAAAAGAAAATCAATGTAGTGCATAATTGAATAATTCGAACTAAATATAACTACCATTAATTCTACACAATGTCTTGAAATCAAATCATATTTCTTTTAAAATTAAAATAAACAGATAAAACTAAACCTCATGCTTATTGAGTTGAGTTGACGAAATAACTTTACGATTTAAAAAGTTGGATTAAACTTTCTGACATGGAAAAAAACTTTTAAGATGTTTATGTTAGTCAGAAAATTACACTCTAATAATACTACTGACCTTCTCTTCATAAAATTTTATTCCTTGTTTAGTGTTTACAGATGCGAAACAAAGTATCCCAACGGCCAAATAAAACATTGATTTAGACATGATTATTCACGTTAATAAATGCACAAGTAGACTTTTTAGTACTTTTGAAGCATATGTACGTAGTCACTTTACTACTGTTACGTGCTCTCGGCCACTTCACTCAGTATCACTGATAAAACTAGGTTTGTGAAACTTGTTTTGAGTTTCGACAACCTTTCACCTCAACCTCTCGTCCACACACACACTCTACTGATTTTGACAGTTCACTTTAGGGTTACAACGTCATAAATAAAAATTCCTCTACTAATGTAAAAAAACGACGACTCTATGTTTTTTTATTGTGTGAAATAATTTGCGCACGAAACCAGAATCTTAAAATCAGTATTCTATAATATTTACATTTTTTAACAGGATTTAATATTACGTAAACCAGAAACAATAAAATCTAATTCATTTAGAGACCATGATTTATGGGAAAATTATTGTCTGAGCATCCCCAAACGACAAAGATTAGCTACTACAGCTGCTGACTGAGTACTAGCAAGCGAGCTAAGCAAAAGAACTTCATTTCCTACCTACCATATTGACTGTTTTGTACCAACTACGATATTGTGTTGGTATTTTGAAGGAACGTAATCTAAATAAAAGAAACAAGGAAGTATGGAAGAAGAAGAAATGCTGTGCCGACCCCAAATGAATTGGGATAAGGGCAAGAGAATGATGATGTAGGTACCTAATCTAAATAAAATTTCTTAAAAAATTATGATCTTGGAATAGGTACCAGCTGACAGAGCTGTCAATCTAAGTAGCCCGTTGTTGTCGTTGCCAGGGCAGGTTAAAGAACCTCAAGAAGACGCCACTACAATACTTACTTTACCTGGTCCTTTTAATTTTTATTGTAAGCCGCTTCCTCAGCGGGAGATTTCGGTTGTAATGTAACAGTTCGTATTGGAGCATAACATCAGCAAGGAGAACTGACCATTACTAACCCTGTAGCTATACAATTTGAGACATTGACTTGTTTCTTTAAAAGAAACCGACTTCAAAAACACATAAAAGTGACAAATAAACTTCAGAAGAAAAATCAGCTTCTGAATTCGGTGACATTTGTTTGTTTGGTTTCGTTGTTTTTTGCCACCAACTTCAGAAGCTGATTCTGAAGTTTATTTTTCACTTTTTTGTGTTTTTGTTTCACTTTTTTGTATTTTTGAAGTCGATTAAGTATTTTTTTGCAAAAAAGTTTTTTTATTTTACCCTTATTCCCTCCTCCCTTCCCTTCTTTCCTTCCTTCCTTCCTTTTTCCCTTCTTCTTTTTTTCTCCTTCTTCTTCTTTTCTACTCCAAACCATTGAGGAGCTTTCATAATCAGCTCACCTAGATAACCTGAAAGAATACAACCATAAAAATACGTCCCCATAATATTTTAGTAAAGAATTATCCTCCAACTCCTAACGGCTGAGGAGTTATACCTTCCATTATCAGCTTATCAACATGAAGTGATGACTGCTAAAAATCACGAAACACGTAATACCTACGTGCCTATAAAATTTGAGGGTTGCCCTCAATTTCTTAGGGATCCCATCATTAGATCGTAACTTGGTGACAATGGGACCACCTCGGGAGTGTACTCTTTCAAACACAAAAATAATTTTGAAAATCGGTTCAATAACGACAGAGATATCCGTTAAGTAGGTAACAAACATCCAAAAAAAAAACATACAGACGAATTGAGAACCTCCTTCTTTTTGGAAGTCGGTTAATAAAATAGAATCATAGATTGTAACCTAGACAAATATAATACATGCATCTTTATATATGCGCACTGGATTTGAACTTCCTATCCATTTTCATATCTGTTTATTTAAAATCTTTGACCACTAACTAGTGACGTCACCCGCATCTCTCATAGCCATGACGTCAGTGACTCAGTGGCAATCAAGATCAACGGCAAAATATGATTTGCTGGAATAACAGTGATGCGCTATGGTTTATAATTAATTATTATAAACAATTAAGAGACGCCATTCAGGCGTGATGTTCAATTTGATTTTGAATAAGTTCGAACTCCTATTTATACCGTCATTGAACGTTCAAGATTGAGGAAAATAATTAATCTAAGGATTTACATTTGTGAATATTGATGAGATAGTTTTATGTCACGAAAAAGAGATAGGTAGGCACTTACTTAGATAGGTAGAGATATTTGCAATCTGGTTTATGGCGATATGTGGGTTTACTATGGTAGTAACCTACACCTCTGCCCAACCCTTCGGGGATTACAGACGTGATGTTATGTTATTGCATAAAACAATAGGAAATACGTGCACTGAGAACCCCCTGGGGGTGAGCGTCACCTTCAACGCGGCACCACGGGTGGCCGCTCCATAAGGTCGATAATTGTAGCCTCCCACTTACAGGCGGTAGGTAGATAGTCTATCGCACGTCCATGGCAACAATTTGACGTTGACAGCCCCCCTATTTCATAACGAACCTCCCTTAGCCTTCCCCTCTGGCGATGGGACTTGTGACGCTGGCGAAATACACGTCGATATTGTTTCCTTCACAGTGACAATTTTATTCATTTGTTTCTTCGCAGCCCTTCGAAGGCCTTACGTTCAAGGCATTCGAAAGATTGTCCGGTTAAGCAGAAGCTAAGAAAAAAAAGAAAAAAAAATGTTTCTGCGGAGGTGTCCCAAGACGCGTGTGGCGAAGCGGTTAGGGCGTTCATAATAAAAAAACCGACTTCAAAAACACAAAAACGAAAAATACAAAAAAGTGAAAAATAAACTTCACAAGAAAAAGCAGCTTCTGAAGTCGGTGACATTTTGTCTATTTGATTTCGTTTTTTATTTTGCAAAAAAGTTTTTTTATTATACAATTTTTAGTTGTAATATCCTATACAAATATTTACTATACATTTAACATTCAACCAAGAACCCTAACCCTTAACCTTCAAGATTCCCTTATTATTTCTTTCAACTCCTAACCGTTTAGGAGTAGTACCTTCCATAATCAGCTCACCGAAATAACCTGAAAGAATTCAACCCTATAGTATATACGTCCCCATAATATTTTACTAAAGAATTATACTCCAACTCCTAACCGTTGAGGAGTTGTACTTTCCATCATCATCAGTGAATCCACATGATATTGTGATGACCACAAGCAAATACTTGAACAGGTTTAGAAAATACATGGAAAACGTCATAAGTGCCTATAAATTTTGAGGGTTGCCCTCGATTTCTCTGGGATCCCATCATCAGATCCTGATTTTCTTATCATGGTACCCTTGGGATATCTCCTTTTCAACAAAAAAAGATTTTTTTATATCGGTTCAGGCGCCTCCGAGTCATCGGTGAATATAGGTACCTACATAAAAAAAGATTGAGAACCTCCTTTTTTAAAGTCGGTTAATGAGTTTTACCTTCTATCATCAGGGCAACCTAATATCCTGAAAGAATACAACTATCACTTCATAAGTAAGTATAGTTCTGAAAGAATTTTCTATCAACTCCTAACCGTTGAGGAGTTGTACCTTCCATCATCATCAGTGAATTCACATGATATTGTGATGACCACACGCAAATACTTGAACAGGTTAAGAAAATATATGGAAAACGTCATAAGTGCCTAAAAAGTTTGAGGGTTGCCCTCGATTTCCCTGGGATCCCATCATCAGATCCTGACTTGGTGACAATGGGACCACCTCGGGTCAACCTAATACCCTGAAAGAATACAATTATCGCTCCATAAGTGAGTATAAATAAGAAAGAATTTTCTTTCAACTCCTAACCGTTGAGGAGTTGTACCTTCCATCATCATCAGCGAATTCACATGATATTATAATGGTCAGACGCAAATACTTAAACAGCTTTAGAAAATATATGCAAAACATCATATGTGCCTATAAAATTTGAGGGTTGCCCTCGATTTCCCTGTGATCCCATCATCAGATCCTGATTTGGTAACAATGGGACCACCTCGGAAGTATACCTTTTCGAACACAAAAAGAATTTTGAAAATCGGTTTATTAATGACGGAGATATGTTCGTTACATACAAAAAAAAAACATACCTACCGACGAATTGATAACCTCCTCCTTTTCGGAAGTCGGTTAAAAATAGTTTGTTTCGCATGCAGCTTCTATTTAGAAATTTCGAAATTAGATCCAGAGGGACGCTTCCTCCTACTCGGACAGATGGCCTAGTGAAGACTACAGGAATCGGCTGGATGCCGGAAGCACAGACGATGCTTGGAAGAGGTACGAGTATTTGCCCACCAAGCTCTGGAAATGATGCGACAGATGTTGATGTGTCAGATATCAGAAGAAGAAAGTTTTATTAGTGGCGTGTCATGGTACCTATACCGACAGTCTTGTGTGGAAATCTACCTCTATGATTATTGTCTGTGGCAACCTCTATGCGTGCCTCTATGAAAATTAGAGCGCCTTTTGTGTGTGTGGCATATCCTGATCATCTAGGTATGTCTTCAAGATGGCATGTTTCAAAGCATGTTCCGTTGTTTTAATGGTATGAATTGAAGTGCGGCTCAAGCGGCACCTTGGTCGGTTTAAAGTACCTACCTAAGCCACTAATAAATTAGTAGGTACCTTCTGCGCTCGTCAATTATGTATGATATGAAGTACCTATGTACTTATAAATATGTACGTACAATATCCTTACGATAGTTAAATTACGATGCAAAGTCACAGACCAACTCTCAAGTCTTCTCCAATAAAATACCAAGAACGAAGGACGATGGGTCGCATAGAATCTCGCTATTTTTGTAAGAAAAATGTCAAATGACCCAACACCTACCTACCTATTACCACATTACATTACAGCATCGATGTTATTGTAGTAGTGGGCGGCCTTCATAAAAGGGACGGACGGAACCACATAATAAAGGTAACCAGTAAACCAATATTTAAAACCGTTTTTCTGAAATCCAACGCCGCCGCTGTAACTGTAAGGGTGGACATTGCTATCATTATTTCATTAAAGATCGTAAAACGTGATTTTTCATCCCAAACAAAAAGTTGTTTCCGAGAGCAATCATTTGCGTAGAGCGAGCGTAGAGTCACTTTTAATTTGATGTAGGTAGGTACATAATATGCTTGGTCGACGGCATCGTGACGAGTTCGTGAACCGACCAGGTTTAAGCCAGGCTGCAGACACCGTAGGTACCTTAAAAGATATTTCAGTAATTAGTCTCTCATAGCCTGGTGTCCGGAGTCCAATCCAGCTTGGTGGACCGCGCCTTATATAACGAAACCACTTGTCTCTTGTCTTGATTCTCGATTATCTTCTTTCTTCCTTGGATTCTCCCTTATTATTGGTGGACCGCGCCTTATAACGAAACCACTTGTCTCGACTCTCGACTCTCGATTATCTTCTTTCTTCCTTGGATTCTCCCTTATTATCCAACCATCGTTTCCTTGGCCTTCCGATCCCTCTTTCTCCATCTCCACCTTCTTATTCATCACTCGTTTTGTCACTGACTGCGACCAGATCCCGGTCATTTGTTCCTAGTTGAAATACTGTACCATGTTGTTGATTAACTGTGTAGTGTGACGACTGTGTCGGAACGTAACCGTAGGCGGTAAACCGACCTTTTTACCCCAGAGACATCGTGATATTTTCGTAACACAAAAGGATTATTTTTATATTATTTAGTTTACTTACGCACAACTTTTTCCTGTCGTCACATTACACGTTTTGACGAATGTTTGTAGCCACATTATTACTTGCAAGCGCTACTGCTGAGCAAGAGGTCCAGGGTCGATTTCCAAGTTAACAGAGAGTGTCATTGGGTTTTTTCCATCTGAAATCTCGCAGTAATAGTGTCCAGAGTCTAGATTTGTGCCCGATTGATCGGTTGTATCTGGCTGAAATGTATGAATTCAGCCATCACAGAGTGAGGAATGATATGAAAGAGAAAGGAGTAGGTAAATGACGCTGTGACGTCAGACATAGGAGAATGGAAGAAGAAAACGTATAGCGCCGACACTTGGTAGAATGGGACAAGGGCTGGCTAGATGATATCGGGTGATATTATGGGTGTACTAGCTAACATAGGTGAGAAGGTACAACCCTGCCTGTCCTTTCAGGGACACAGGCGTGATATTATGTTGTGTTTATAAATGACTTAGGTCTAGCTAGCTAGCAGGCCACTTCATCCTAGGTCTCAGTAAGTGATTAAGGGCAGGTGTTCGTAGACTGTCTTTTCTATATTCTGACGTTCAAAAAGTGCTGATTGACAGCTCTAATCGAATAAATGAATTTTGAGTTTAAAGTTACGAGAAAGAGAGTAGGTACGGAAGTCGTTTATCTTGGTATGGTCATGTAATGAGGAGGGATGAAACGCATGTGACTAAAAAAGTGATGGATATAAATATTGATGGATGGAGAGGGAGAGGAAGGCCAAAGAATAGATGAATGAGAAAGGAATAAATGCCACCTTGACGTGTAACAGGGAAGAATGGAAGAAGAAAACGTGTTGCGCCGACCCCAAATAGAATGGGATAAGGGCAGGAAGATGATGAATGAATGATCGTTAATACGGTAACAGAATGAGTTCATAAAGTACATTATCTAGTCATTTAATATTTTTTTGTTACTTTAAAAAAACCTTTATGGGGGAAGCGCCAGGGTAGCTCACGATTTTTTTTGCGTTTGCCGGTCAGGGTCATGTTGATTAAAATATGATTCAAGGCAACTTAAAATCCCGTCGGGGCTGCGGGTTGTTCGATAGAGATACCACCGCGGCCTCGGCACAAAGGTGGTTTTTAATCAGTAGAAGTCTGACACACCCTACCGCCCTGCCAGGGCGAGTCTCGAGCGAGAGCGGGAGGAGTCTTTGATGATTCCCACCTCAAAAAAAAGGCAACTTAAAAAAAAACGTTAGGAAATTAATTTCGCGGGCTACTCTGACGTGAAAAGTCTGGGGAAATCACAAAGCCGGACAAAGTCCAGTTAGAAAATAGAAATCCGGGTAGAATATAATAGATTGAAATAAAAGTCTTGTGCACAGAAGCGGGTGAAATCAGGTTGTGAATGACGATGGTAGGTACCTACTTTAATTAGTTGGTAGCAACTAATTGAGCCAAAGGCATTGAGCCAAAGGCATTGAGCCAAAGACATTGAGCTAAAGACATTGAGCCGGTGGAAAGGATTTTAAAACAATCATAAAAATCAATAGCCTTAAATTCTTTATTAACACACAACTATTACCTATTACCTAATTAAATATTTATATTTTGCTGCGCAAGAAAAACACAATACCTTTGTATGAGACAGTATGAGCTACAACAATTGTCCAACACATCATCACGCATCGGCACCACCCAACGCACTTTCATGATTTCATCTTTTGATTAGGTACCCTAATCAAACTTACTTACTTACTTTATACTTATTCATTTCTCGGGCTCAAATTATACAACAAAAAAACAAGTTTTCAAATGAACTGTTGCAATGGCTGATCAGATGATTTAGATCCAGATTTGTCAATTTTTGACCCATTCGCTATTACGCGCATTTAGGGACCTAAGAACTCCTTTTGTCGATTTACGTCCATTAATTGTGTCTGGCAAGACCTACGTATATTAAATTGTAGGCAGGCAGACGAGCTTTTACGTATGTATAAGTCCACATTCTTCGATATTGTTACTTTTATTACTAAACCAATTATTTAGGCACGCAGTTGTGATACAGTTACTCTAATGATATCTTTTCATAACTTGATTTTTCATCTGCTTGCGGATTTTGCTGTCATAACCAACGCTGCGCCTCAGTCGATATTGTGTCACATGTAGTTGCGTTTCACCTGCGATCCTTATACGCATCGATTTCCGCGGGTATATGCGACTCGAAAACACAACCTCGCCCAAACCACAGAATATTTCTATAGAACTGTAGTCAACGAAGATGCGCCAGTGGACGTGCGAGCTGGGCTGCCAGTCTGCGCGGCGCACGCCGTCCACTCCTCCGCGGTCCACACTCACGAAACCGCGCTCCGACGAGAACCCGATGGTGTACTGCCGCTCTCCACTCCACTCCAGCACGATCGCAGCGTCGTACAGCACTGTACTCGAGTTCACGAGCATCTCGAACGCTCTGGAGCCCGCAAAGAACGCCTCCCCGGGACTGTACCAGGCGTCCTCCAGCACTTCAGCTCGCAAGTCAACTACTTCTCTAACCGGCACCATCAGCAACTTGCCCTGATAGGTGAGCCTCAGTTCTCTGACTAAAGTCAGCATGCTCGCCCAGCCGTCGTTCGATTCCTCGAACTCGCTCTCCCACATTCCCAACCAGGCGATCAGTAGTCTTCGTCCGTCGAGGGATTGCATCGTCTTTGCTGCGTAAAAGTCGTGACCGTAGTCCAGTTCGTTGAAAGTTGCTGTTGAAATTTCTAAGTCTTCAAACTGTCCATTTAGATAGTTGAAATTCCCGATGACGTAACCCGTCTGGTACAGATTTCTGAATCGATGGCCGTCACCTTGTATACCTTGAACTGACAGAATGAGAACGTTAAATCCGTCTATTTCAAAAAAGTCTGGACTCTCCCACATGTATCCCATGTCTCCGTAAGATTTGGCTATTGTGCCGTTCAATTTCCAGTTGAATAAGTCGGGCGATGTGTATAGTAATAAATATGCTTCTTGATAACTCGAGCTTCCGATCAGCATGTACCACGAGTTTCTAAACCTCCACACTTTCGGGTTTCTAAAGTCTGCGTTGCCGAATGGTCCATTTCGTACTATGGGGTTGTACAAATACTTTTGGAAGATGATGCCATCCGCACTTATGGCGACATTTTGAGTTTGGTACGTCTGGTTGTTAGAAAGGACATGTCCCGTGTAGAATAGCGTCAGATAGCTGTTGTGAATGACCGCGGAGCCGGAGAGACAGCCGTGCTTGTCGTAGTGGTCCTTGGGCACAAGCGCGGGGGGGTAGAACGCCCAATCGACAAGGTTGTCGCTGATCACGTGGCCCCAGTGGATCGGACCCCACGCCCCGTTGTACGGGTGGTACTGGTAGAATATATGAAATTGTTTCTTGAAGAATATGAATCCGTTTGGATCGTTGAGCCACCCCACCGGTGCGGAGATATGGTACATAGGGCGGTATTTCTTCTTCAGAAGGTATCTCTTTTGCTGTATGAAGTCCTCGATGTGCGCCAGATCTTGCGCGAGCTCGGCGGCGACGGCGCTGAGCCCCACTATCAGTGCGAACACTACACAACAAACCATCTCAGTAGGAGTCTGCTCTAACACTAAAGCCCACAGAAGTAAAATTATCCAGTCGTAATTACGCCCCGAAATTCACAATAGGATATGTTTGTAAACCTATTGTTAAATAATGATGAATTGATGACATATATTGCACGACCACTTGTTCGAGTACGGAACAAATTGTAAACAATTACATAATTATTTTTACTTAGATCACCTTTTGGTTTTGTTTATGTAGGTCCCAAGAAGCAAAATAATCCTTAGTGCGATTTTATTATGCTACGTGGAGTTAATAATTCTTTATTTCACCAAAAGCCATCACAATACAAGACACAAAAACAAGAGTATAATAAGGCTTATAAACTAGGACACAATCGTTTAAATTCCCTGACTCCTAAACTAGGTGTATGTGCCTGTGTCTTAGGAGTCAGTGATTCACCGTAAGAAACAATGCAAAGCCATAGTATAATAAAACCGGGACGTTTGAACAATTAGCAAATGGTGTAAAAGAGAACAGAATATAATCTATGTAAAGGAGAAACAAAAATGAAAAAAAAAATTAACTGTAAGATGAATAAGTATGTGTGTGTTCATGTGTGTGTATGTAGTGAGTAAGTGTAGGATGTGAGTGTAAGTGCGTATGAGGTGTGTAGGTGTAGGGCGTGTGTAGAGAGAATGGGGTAACCATTGCACAACTGTTCGTGATTAGATTTAAACTTATAAAATTATATAAGTGTGATATACAAGTAGTACATTATCGCTGCAATTTACCCTGCAGAAGATCTTCAGTTTCATCATAACTCAGTGTTTGGAGATAGTCTCGAAGTAAGTTTTTGCATTTGTATTTAGGGCACGAATAAATTTTAAACTTTTTATTTAGAAGGTTGTACATATTAGTGCTACTAACGTAGAATTGGCGTTTGGCAAAGGCAGTTCTATGGCGTTCGTGGGGAAAAACGTTATGCTTAAGCCTGCCAGTCGGTTCCTTTGGAGGGCGGGCTGAGTGTTTGCGTATAGGGTCGACAGGTGGATATATAGTTGCCTGACTGTGAGTACCTTGCAATCGGAATAGAGCTGGATAGTGGGATACCTACGTGGAAGAGAGAGCATTACCTTAAGGACAGCTCTCTGGGCTCTCTCAAGGCGGATAAATATATTCTGGGTGGCACCACCCCAGACTGGTAAGCAGTACGTTAAGACAGACCGGCATAGGGCAAAATATACTAATTTTAGCGTATCATTATCAGCAGAGTTTCGTAACTTCTTGAAAACATATATTAGCTTACGCACGCGGGACGTGACCTTGGCTATATGGGAGTGCCAGTTGAGATGCTGATCGATGAGTACTCCTAGATACCTTACACTAGTGGATTTGGCTAGGAAGAGGCAGCTACACTGCGTCATGGAACCGCAGGCATGCGCTTTTAAAGTAAAGGAGTTTGGAGGACACAGATTCGACCGAATGGAAAATGGAACATATACCGATTTCACAATATTTAAGGTGAGCAGGTTGTCGGCTAAACATTTCATAACGGCGGACAGCGCAGCCTCGGCGTTTTGGTATGTCTGAGGCCAGTCATCACCATGTACAACAAGGGCAGTATCGTCCGCGTACGTATATATTTTACAATTTTCAAGAGGCAGTTTGCAGAGTTGATTAATATAAATGAGAAAAAGAGTAGGCCCCAGAATGCTGCCCTGCGGAACGCCGTAAGTGATTGGGAGCTCATCACTTTCGTGTGGGCCGATTTTTACTATCTGGGTACGATCGCTGAGATAGTCTGCAAAGATCTTCAGAGCGTGTCCACGTATTCCGACGCTTTCCATTTTACTCAATAAGTTAAGTTATTTTATAAGTTATAAAGCTCCGGTGATGATTTTGGTGGTTGCTGCAGCGCTTTTAACAGTATAAATAGGTACATACATGCTGTTTATACTCAAGTACGTTTAATCCTATACTTAAATAAATCGGTATATGGGATCATATTTCCTGGCAAATATAGGATCAAGACTCCTATAAAAGCATGAAATAAGTTTACTATACTTATTACTCCGGTAACTCGGACTTATATAAGATGACATCTGCGGACCATTTAAATCTTAATACTCCTGTAGGAGCATGTGCTACTGTAGGAGTATGTAAGATATGCACTGAAGAGCAATTCCTCTTGTTATTTTTACTTAGGTATAACCTCATATAATGATATAAGCTAATATTTTATGGACAATACAAGTAAATTCAAGTTAAATTACTGTTCGGTACTATATTTGCAACCGAACAGCTCAGCACTTTTGCCTTCGTGCATTTCCATAAATGCATGTATCGCAACTATCGCCCGTTAGTGCATGTTCAGATACCAATCGCGTAACTCGAATCAAACCTTCTTAGTGCTAATTTAGCTAACATTTAATACCATTTAATAGTTAACTAGTGTACAATATAACTTTGAACCATATTATTGCGTATCATTAAAACCAGTGTTCGTAAACCAGTAACCAAACCATTACCATTCCGGTATAAAGTCAGCCAAATCAACCAATCTATCAACCAACCCAGAAATTAGTGCTAAACCAAGCAGGCACTACTTTCTACAATTACTGTAAATAATTTATGGTTGGTTTAAGCTAAGCATAAGCTTAAAAGTAAAATGAATTTCATATCCATGTTTTAAAAACAATAAATCACCACGATTATAACAGCACTCGGTAGGATAAAATGTTCTCTAGGTACTTATATCGATTTATTAAACCTAGACATAAATTTATAATATTGGCAGTCCAAGTAGTGTTATTGTCCAAGAAATACCAAACAATCCTGGTTATAACTCTTAAGAAGCCACTTTTGCTTGTAACGACGACGTACAGGTAAAAACACGCTTTATATAGTTTTGCAAATTCTATACAATAGAATTTGCAATTTGACATCAGCCATTTTGATGATGTACAATTCTGGCGAGGCCGCGAGGGTACTGGACAAGATGATTGTCAGTAGTACTTCGGAGGGTAAAGTACCAAATCTTTGAGCGATATTGAAAGCGATACCTAACAAGGAAGAACTTTCGGATTACTTATATAACAAAAAATTATAATTGCCCCAAGTAACACATAAAGCAGTATAACGGCCGACTTACAGCATGTCTGTATCGTTTTAGCATTTTGAGTTAGTTGTACATTAACGCTAAATACGTTTATACGGCTACTGTATTGCTTATTTGGGCACAAATTATACTAGCTGTTGCCAGCGGCTTCGCCCGCTACAACTCGGAAATTATCCCACGGGAAGATAAAATCGGGATAAAAACTAACCTATGTGTTAAACCAGTTTATAAACTATCTGTGTACCAAATTTTATCCAAATCCGTTCAGTAGTTTTTGCGTGAAAGAGTAACAAACATACACACTCACAAACTTTTGGCTTTATAATATTAGTGTTTTAAATGTTACCTAAATTTCTCTTTTCTGTTTTATTAGATTTTGAATGTTTTTTTTACTTTGTCTATGTATACCTACTATCTATACTCCTATTGTTATTAGTGTAAGTTATTTTAATTTTTATGATTATTTGGTCGTCAAGTTTGAGGTCCTGGGTTCGATTCCCGGGTCGGGCAAGTGTTATTGGCTTTTTCCGTCAGGAATTTACCAGTAACAGCCACAGAGTCTGGGTTTGTGCCCGGTTGATGGCAATAGGCTCGCCCCCTATTACATGGGACTTAAACATAACTGGCGAAATGTGGGTGTACAGACTATTAGGTACACCTCTGTCTAACCTTTCGGGGATTACAGGCGTGATTACCGTCAAAAATGTTTTGTTTTCTATTTTATGTTATTTTTTTTTTGATTTTTTACGAGGAAATAGCTTTATTGTACCTGAGAATGTTGTGTATACCTGCAATTGGTACTTACATCAGAACCCTAACCAGAATATTTTTTATTCTTCCGTGTAAAATGTATGTACCTACTGATGGTCCGGCAAGATGGAAGGTACTCATTGTCTGTGGAGACTCACCGCATACACACACTTACGACGTGAGCCGTCCATGAAGAGATTTTCTTTGCCACGGTACGGCCGACTTGGGTTCGTAGTCTATTTAAAGATTTCCAAGTCGGCCATTGCAAAGCATACTGAGATGGAGAGTGTGGAATGACGTTGCTAAGTGTATACATTTAAGTGATCGCGAAAATCGTGACCTACTCGCGCCCAGACACTTATATAGGTATACTTACAGGCACCAAGCAACGGTCTCTCAGCAAGGATCCTGTATGAGTTTAAATGTCTGTGAACACACCCACGATACAGGAGAAATTCCTAGTGTAGAGCAACGTTTTTATAAAAAAAAAACTGTTAAAAATTTTTTGGAGGAGGATTTGAGCTTACAGACATACAAAGATTGCAAGTTAAATAAAAGCTGGTAAAAAAAATACATTTGTTGGTTAAAATACTGTATATTTATTCAATATAAATTAAATTACATACCAATAACAAAATATAGATGCTCTTACATATATTTATAATTAAAAATTAACAATAATAGGTACTCTACAGTCCTTCGATATGCTATTAGTGAATATGTCCACATTTTGGCTTATTTTAATGGTAAGGGGGCGACCACTAATTACGTGAAGCGTTTGGGGTGGGGGGCGAGCCGAATCCCATCTAATCTCACGAGGCAGAGGGGGGGTCACTCAGCAATTATCACGTAATTTTTTATTCCCAAGAAACAATTAAATTGCGTAAAATTGAGAATAGACCCTCGCCTAATCTCACGTCACATTTACCAAGTCAAGGTCGAAAATCGTCAAAATGCCTCATAATTAATGGAGGCCCCTTTATCGTACACATGACTTAACTGGTATTACTTAAGGCGGTCCCACACCGGAACATTCACTTTTAATGTAACAATGCAACATTCGATTTTGTACAGAAATAAGTGATTTTTACTAATTGTATCGTCACAGGTTCCCCCACTCACTGACATAATGCTTGAATTTACAATTTATTATTTTTGTTGCATTACCGGCGAATTCTTCCGGTGGAGCGGGGGGGAGGGGGTGCCCTTTAAACTTAAAAATATAATGCCCTTTCTCAATTATTTGAACCTCTGATTGTATATCACTGTCAAAATATTTTTTATGTTTTCCACAACAAGGTGCTGTTGTGTTAGCTGTCAGAGATTAAATAACCGTGACAGGATTGTACAGCTACAGTGCGACATGAATCTTTCGGCGCTGTAATGTACTCAACAAGGGGGCGTTCTTGGTAAGCATTTGCGTATTCAGTTCAGTTTTGGTATTAAATACAAGGCAGTAGAATTAGTACCGACGTTAACCAAGCGCCAAAAGATTCTTGTCCTTGAGCAGCTGTAATTGTTGTTATTTTAGTCATTCAAACCACATCGTTACTTTAAACATTATTTTGAATAGGTCTTACCTAATATTTTGACATTAAAAACATTATTCAATTATAATAAAACTATGGCCTGTAAAACATACCATGAAAGAGAAAGAGTCAGTGTAAATGATCTAAGTACCTAGAGATTCAGCAAAAAAAAACACGGACAATAACAAATAGAGAGATAAGAGCGCATGTCATGTACACAATAAGTTAACGTCTGACGGCAGCAAATCAACAACAACATTATTATAATGGGCGTAAAGATAATTATATTTTGACAGACTTGTTAGTGGCAGCAAGTGAACAACAACATTATCGAAATGCGAATTAGAATAACAAATGCCAGCAGTTGACAGTTCGATTTGACGTCGTTTCGGAAAGTCATATTTCTATATCGCTCTTTCGTAATGACAAAAAAGATAGACATACTACTCGTCGAATCGAAGTATTTGTGAATATGGGGCAGAAGTAGACTAACTAAATGGTCAGTAGTGTTAAAAACGATGTAGTATTCATAAGTTTCGTTCATTCCATAGCTCTCATTTGTTCTTGTTCCGTGCACAAAGATATCACAGGATTTAAGTTTATAACATTTGGTATTGCCAAATCAAATCTTTAAATGAGTGAAATACTTATAAATATGAGCAATTCTATCCATGGGATAAGCCATGAAAACTAATTCACTATAAAGAAAATTTGCTTTTGCGTACATTTTTTTGAGTTACGAGACCAATGTCGTCCATGGAGGAGCAGATTTTTTTTTCGCGATTGTCGGTCCCATTGTAAAAGTTGTTCATATTCATGAGTACTACACGCCACTTAAGTATTGATCACATTATAAAAGCAGATCATTAACATATTCGAGTTTAAAAAAATCTTACTCTACAAATTAATCGACACACAATAAATGTATCGTTTAATTTAGAGGATAAAAGAGATTTAGAGGACGTAAAATTTAGAGGATATGCGCTGCGTGGTACTGTAGGAGTGTCGTCACATGTTGCTGGAATGGCGGCTGGATAGCCGTGCACGATTGCTTGAATTCGCCACTAGAGGCGCTAGTTTAGAGTAAGGTCTTTAGAAACGTTAGGTGTACTCGATATTTGCGCGCTTTTTAATCACGTGTTTTTACTAATAACACATTTTTGCTCAAGATTGAGCCATTCCTGATTAATTAAGATTTTAAGTAGCAAGTTAGGATTTAATTTGAGACATGTGTTTCATGCTTGCTTACATTAGGAACTTATTGTAAATATTTATCTGAAGTTAATATTATATTGTATTAGGTACGTAAAAAAACTTTTACTGAAGTTACTGGTCCATTAATCCATAAATTAAACTGCACTGATAGGACCTTACTCATCAGTGACGCCATTTGGTGAGTTCAAAAACGATAGCCTCATACTGTCGAACCCTGCGCACCACGCAGCTACCTCAGCCCATCAGCTAACCCGTCGCTGCGCCTAGCAAGCCTGCAAGGTTATGGGAAACCGTAAAAAACGTGTTATTGAATAACGGAAATACTATAGAATTGGTTCAACTTGTTTCTATTTCGAATATTACAAAAAACATTTTAATCAACAAATCGAGAATTAAACGGAAATTGCTTAGTGCGTGTTCAAAAAAATAAAATATGCACAATGACGTAAATAGAATTTGGGAGGCACAGCGACGTAAATAACGATGCTGTACATAGTAGGTACCTATTGCCTGCCTAGTAAAACTTAACAACAATCAGATTCAAATATTACAATAAGGCACTTTATTTGCTTAATGTAACACTATATTACGTTTATTTAACATAATTTGCTTATATTTATTAAATTATAAAAAATATAATATTGCGATATTTTTTGAGCAAACTCCATACAAGGATTTAATGGAATGTTTTGAAGATTACATTGAGATTACAAATTAATAACTATTTAATTTTACAAATCAAACGGCAAAAAGGTTTTTTTTTTAAACTAAGACGGCAGCTGCATGTAGGTGCTTTTTTTACGAAGGTATATTTTACATACTTTCTTAAAATTTATTTTTCTTTTCTTGGTGTATTGTTTAAATATGCACCAAAGTGAACGACCATCTATTATTATACATATTACATACGTATTCATAATAATATTAATATTGCAATGAATAGTTCAGATTATACAGGGTGGAAGGGCGCACAACCGGTTTCGGCATATGGGCAATTTACGTGGCGTTTCTTGAAAAGCAAACCGCTCGAATTGAGTACGTCATTAATTAAATTGTCGCACCGAATCTCACCCAATCTCACTAGGGAGATAGGGGGGTTTCGGTAAGCAAGAAACAGTGTTGCGTGATTAGAATAATTGAGTTTTTAGTGTATTTACACTTAACTATGCATTTTGATAAATCTCATGTTAGATTAGAGAGGGTGTGATTGAGGGTTTTGAAATCAAATCTCACGACATCTCACCCACGCCAAAATTGCCTCCTGTAATTAATAGACGCCCTCTAACCGTTTGTGCGTCGGTCGATGTCCGTTCCAACCTGTTTTATCCTGTAGTTGGGCATACCTACTTATTAGATAAAACACAAATAGTTTTAGTCTTACGTGAGTTAAAATAGTATTATATTGAAATTACACACTCCCGTTTTTGTTAATAAAAGTAAAATAGTAAGTATGAATTAAATTATGTATAAATAAAATTGTAATGAGCAAGTTTAAATACAATGCTACTTATGATATTATTTAATAAGATATTTTTAACCCAATAACAGTTTTACCTAAATAATTCCCTAATTTAGTATTTAACAGTTGAGCAGATTGGCACACTACGTCAATTTGCCATGATATGCTTAGCCATTTTATAACTTCCTAGTAATAAAATTGCCATAATATCTTCGTTGTTAATTACCTACTGTAATAGAATTACAATAAATAAGTTTCGTAAGATATTTTATTCTAATAGAATTGTTTAATGTTTTATTTGTGTTTAAATTGTGATTATTGTACTGATTATAATTTTCTTTATTTATTTGTAAAAGTCAAACCGCGGTACTCAGAGATATTTAATGATTACTTAAGCCGGCACTAAGTAAAGATTTGACATACTTTTGTATGACAGAACTGTCAAAACTTTTACTAAGTGATGGCCTAAGTGGTCATTAAAGCTCTCTGAGTGCGGCAGAAAATCTTTGTGTATAGTATCGAGTTAAGTTGCGACATAGTGCCATGGCAGAATCAAAACATTACAATAGGTCGAGTTCTATGTCTTGGCCCTATCTCACCACTGTCTGTAATGCGTGTAGTGAATGCGTTCCCTGTTTTTTCCCTATTCTATCACACGATCATTGTTTGTGCTGTCAAATATATAATGCAGGGTGTCTTTAGAAAGACTTTGTAAGAAGCGGAAGTCATCACGTGAGGTGTAGTATTGAGAGTGCGCGGTACAGCTCCTGACTCCTGCCACAGCGCTATGTGTGCGCGAGTGCGCGGTGCAGGTCCTGCCACAGCGCGGCGTGCTGCGCGTGTGACGCAGCACGCGCGGCGCACAGCGCGGGCAATGCCAGCAGCGCGCGCGCCAAGTACGCACGAGCCACGCACCCCTCCTGCACAAGCAAGCATTGTGTCAACCTGTGTGTCCCCGTAGGTAGGTAGGCGCAGAGCACTAGTGACATACCTGCAGCGCGGCGCGCAGTGCGTACCGGTGGCGGTGCAGCAGCGGGCGCGCGGCGAGGGCGCGGGGCGCGGCGACTGCGGCGGCGGCGCGCTCGGCGTGCAGGCCGCGCGACAGACGTGCGCCCAGCTCGCGGTATGCGCCACACGCCTCTCCCGCCAGACGCACCAGCCCGCCCGCACCCTCCTCGTCCCAACACTCCTCGCCTTCCGGACACACCGTGCATGCTAACCTACAATACCCATATCATCATAATCTGCCTAATCTTTTCCATGTATGTTGGAGTCAGCTTCCAGTCTAGCCAGATGCAAGTCAATACCAGTATTTAACATACTGCATTATTTAACTTCCACAAGCCGGTCACCAAAACGATACACTTCGGGTAAGATTGATTGTCATACAATAAATTAAGCGTCTGACTACTTGCGGCGACTGTCAAATATCTATGCTAGCTGTAATCAACGGCTTAGGCTTTCTGAGGTACGAAGGGCAAAGGAACGTCCGATGGCGTTCAGTATAGGATGGTCACGCATTGGACCAAACCGCGGCTATACCGTGGCATTTGTGTTGGGGTGGGATGGGATTGGCTCAGCGCACAGCTGCGGAGGCGCAGCGAAGAGACTTGGAAGATTTGATTTATCTAAACTTCATGCACAAACGTGGTACATAGGCGGGCTTAATGCCACAAGGCATTCTCTACCAGTCAACCTTAGGGTCAAATAGGACAGCATTGTGGTAGAGTACAAAAATAAATAAATTAGGAGAATACTATTTTGTTAACATAAATTAATATACCTACATAAATGGTGCATACTACTACATATACATAAAGATGGCATTAAATAAACTAATATAATATATTATAATACATACAAATAGTTCAAAAATCGAGAAACCAATCAATAATTACCATGACTACCACACATTTTGAGTATTTCAGTCCGATTTTAAAAAGTGCTTCCGCACAGTTCTTTTGAAAGCCATTTTGCTTTCCGCTTTTTTAATGCCAAGGGGTAGCCCGTTCCAGAGTTTTATGGCTGAGACAGCTCAAGAAGATGACATGAAACCAGTACGGTGTGAGGAATTTCACGGAGCAGGTTTTCAGAAGCTCGAAGGCAGTCGAAGGTTACGACTGTGTGAACTGCCCAACAAAAACCCAAACCCCAAACCCAAATATTGAAAAGAGACCCACAACTACGAGCGGCTGGGTCTTTTGAGTCTTATTCCCAAGTATGTACTTACTACCTCCTTGGTCTAGGGGTCACAAACTCTTCTGCTGGGTATAAGGTCCTGGGGTGGACCACCGGGTAGCGCAAAGTGTTATGAGTTTTTTACACCCAGGATATGTCAGTAGCAGCCTGGACTTTGGAGTTGTACCCGGTTAATGGCAATATATTCGCTGTTAGATAGAACTTCAACATAAATGGATAAAAAAGGTTATGTAGGGTTCCAGGCGTGAAGCTTGGTAACGTACTGCGCGGCGTTGGCGAGCGCGCGTGCCTGTCCGGCGGGCCCACCCGGCGTGTCTGCAGCCAGCGCGCTCAGCGCCGCGCCCAGCTCGCGCATGTCGCTCCGCTCAGCTCCACATCTGTCCTGCACTACAGCAACACGACAGGTATTACAATGTGACAGGGATTACTTTCAGTAAGTAGGGACACTGGACAGTCCAGCAAGGTTCGTTGTCTGGTCGGAAGTACAGGCCTATCATATATGGTTAGAATATTAATGACTTACAACTAAAATCTTTTCAAAACTTTTGAGTACCTACCTAACATAAATAAGACGAAGTGCGACCAAAGTGGAGAGACTTCAAAAGTGCACATTTGCACAATGAAAACGCTACAATGCCTTGAAAATCAAACAGAAGCTTTACACCTATCGGCCACACTGCTTTATCATAAAGCAGTGTGGCCGATGTGTGGCAGTTGTGGGTTAATTCGGAAACATGAAGACTATCGAAGCGCATTTGAAGCTCCCAAGAGTTAGGAACGGCTATTCGTTGGGACACTTGGGACCCAAGATAGATCATAAGTAACAACTATATTTAGCTTTCATTCATAAACTTTGACAACGCCAATAGAATACGCGGCCACTTGAGCGAAGTCGCGGGCACATCTTGGTAGGGGGCGTCCATTAATTACGTGAGCCGTTTAGAGGGGCGGGTGTCGAGTTGAATCTCACCCAATTTCACGAGCAATCGGCTAATTTCACGTATTTTTTTCCGCAAGAAACAGTGTACAGTAGCGTGAAAACTGGATTTAATTACGTAAACATGTTTTTTTCACTAAAATGTTGTTAAAAGGGTACACAATAATATCTGATAATAAATTAGTATTTAATGAAAATAATAAAACAAATTAATTACTATTTCTTTTTTTTTTAATAAATCTAACGCAATGAAGCACAGATATAAAATAGAGAATACATTAAATAGAGAATACAGAATACATTAAAATACGCATTTTGATAAATCTCACGTGAGATAAGGGAGGGGTTGAGGGGGTCAACTCAAATCGATTTGGCTAAAAAAAACACTTCCCATACATGGAACTGAAACAAAAAATAGAACAGACAAAGAATAGGACAAAGAACGTTTGGGGTGTTTTTTGAATTTAGATAGATCCAAGAATGATATTGAGGTTTCTAAAACCATTTTCTTTCAAAGTCAATCGTTTGAAAGATAGACACTTCAAAGTGGTAAAAATGTGTGTGTGTCGCCCTCTAACTTTTAAACTCATACTCATCTGCCTACCCTTTTCCCAACTATGTTTAGGGTCGGCTTCCAGTCTAACCGGATGCAGCTGAATACCTGTATTTTACATGGACTGCCTATCTGACCTCCACAACCCAGTTAATACTAGGTAATACGATACTCTTTGGTAAGACTGGATGTCAGAATTTCAGGTCACTGACTACCTGTAACGACTGCCAAAGATCTATATATGGCAGCCGGGACCAACAGCTTAACGTGCTTTCCGAGGCACGGAGGAAACTGTGTATGTCGGGCGGTCACTCATCCACAGACCGACCTAGGCAAGCACAGCTTTACCTAAAGATCGACCCAAGTGGCAGTTCTTATTAAGCCACGAGCTCCTCTAACTTTTAAACTAAGAGAGTTAAAAAATGTAACACATAAAAAAAACACAGACGAATTGATAACCTCCTCCTTTTCGGAAGTCGGTTAAAAAGTAATGTAGATGTCAATGAGTATTTTCAACAAAAATTGGTTTGAACGAGATATAATATATATTATATTATTATTTGTATATGTAGTAAGTAGTTTTTGTGATATAGCACACTAGCTGATGCTCGCGGCTTCGTCCGCGTGGATATCGGTTATCGCGACCAAAAGTAATCTTTTCATCCCATTTCAACCCCTTACAACCCTTTTTTCGCATTAAAATGTAGCCTATGTCCTTTCTCAGGACCTAAATTATCTGTGTACCAAAGGGGATAGAACCGATGTGGCATAATAATATCAACAGGCCCACCATTTTGGTTTTTTTTTTCGAAATCGCGGCCCACGATGAAAGTGGTATGTATGGATAGAGGACATAGACGAACAAAAAATGACCTGTAACACGGTACCACAAAGTGTCACGTTACCGAGGTATTTGAAGGTATAGATCGAAAAATGAGTACAATGACAATCATTCAAAATAGACTTATTACGTGTATAGGCGTTAAATTGCATCCAAATAGTCGTTCCCAGGTTGATTATTATTATGCGGACGAGAAAATCGCTTCGCATCGCAATGAAGCGCTATGTGCGCTATGCTAGACATATAGACGAACAAAAAAAATTCAGTCACACGGTACCACAAAGTGTCACGTTACCGAGATATTTGAAGGTAAAGATCGACAAATGAGTACAACGACAATCATTAAAAATAGGCTTATTACGTGTATTGGCATTAAATTGTATCCAAATAATCAGATGTAGGTTGATTATTATTATGTGCACGAGAAAATCGCTTCGCATCGCAATTAAACGCTATGTTATGTCAAAGAATAGTTTTCTCGTCCTCCTATTAAAGTCCATTTCATGAAAGAAGTCCCGCGGACAATTGTGAAACTAAATTTAACAGATCGGCCATGTTGTCGTTTGTCGATGTTATCAAGGTGCGTTTGTTGTGGTAGATATTTTGTGAGTTTATTATTGGATTAGTGCGTTATAAGGTTTATTTACGATGCCAAAAGTTGTGAAACAACATTATGTCGCGCGACATACAGCGCTGCGTCTGCGGGACTTCTTTCGTGAAATGGACTTTAGTATGTAATGTACCTACTCTATTTCAATCAGGGACTGAATTACCCAAAAATTACGGTACCTTTAAATTTCGGTATGACGTCATACCGTTAAATAAGGGTTACCGAAATATTTCGATGTCGTTATTTTTTTCGGTATCGGAATTTTGAGGTTGGAAATGCATACCAGTATATTTCGGTAGAAGTACCGTAACCGTTATAAATGTATCGGTAGCGGTACCTAAACCTTAATAAATAGGGGTTTTATTTGACGCACCGCCTCGCCACTCACACACACAACAAAAAGATAAGTAAAAGAGTAGCAAACAAAATGTACAAAATACACAAATTCTAACGCTTTCCACCGCGCACATATGCGCGCCGCGCCCCGTCTCGCATGCATTTCGGTACCGAAATCGTGTAAGGGTTAAATAACGGTTTAGCCCAACCTTTATTTATAAAGATATCGGTATATTTTTGAGGTACCTTAACCTTTAACCGTAACCGCTTTCAGTCCCTGGTTTCAATAAACAGTAATAATAATAATCAACGCCTATAGACACGTAAAAGGTCTATTTTTTATATGGTCATTGTACTCAAATGTCTATCTTTACCTTCAAATATCTCGAAAACGTGACACTTTGGGGTACCATGTTACGTGACATTTTTTGTTCGTCTAGGTGTCCCCTACCTATACCAATTGCATCGTGGGCCGTGATATCTAAAAAAAAGTCAAAATGGCGGTGGGTCGATATGCCAGCTTCCATACAAAAAAGTTCAAACCCCTTTGTCATTCATACAAACACTATGAAAAACAAACTGAACACAAAATGTGTATTTCTGTTGCCGCTATAACAAGAAATAATACAAATTAAAGGGGGCTTTCCTTCTACGACGGTGCAGAACTTTCATATCCGAGTCCGACTCGCACTTGGCCGGTTTTTAGTGAAATAGTGTTTGTGTTCTTCTCCACCCATAGTAATAGTGCAGGCCTACCACTCCGTTTCACAAAACTAACGTTGCAGCTGAAACCTACACTACAGTTACAAAGTGGTTAGTGGTCCAATTTTGAACTTCCTCTTATCGTGTGGGCGTAAGGTCGAACGACCCCACACACCTAGTGTCAGATTTTCTAAACCACGTCAAGGGCCTTTTTTTTGGAGGGTGGTAAATCATTAACAATGACTCCTCCCCCTCTGGGCGGAGCGGTAGGGAGTGTCAGACTTTTACTGACTAAAAACCCCCATTGTAACTTCTCGGCCATTAGTGTCGGAGGTATCTCTTTCGAACAATGGGCCCGTGCAATGTTGCTGATACCCCTTTGAGGCGCGCGTGGAACACGAACGCGCCGTCTACACGGCCTGTCGTCGTCATAGGACGGCCGCAAAGGCGGATCCAGGGGGGGCACGGGGGCACGTGCCCCCTCCAGACTGATAAGGTGTTTTCATCACACCACATACTTTATAGCCAAATCGAATTATCAGAGCAACATATCAGAAAGGACATGAGTGAAACTTGCGCGTTTCTGGGTGGAATAGGATTTTTCTGGGGGAGGGGGGGGGCACATGTAGTTTTATCAACAAGTACTTATTGGTAAAAAAAAAAATTAACCAAAAAGCGCATGTTGACTAGCTAGACTACATGTGTGCCCCCCCAGAAAGAAATCCTGGATCCGCCCCTGGACGGCCGGACGGTGAGCTAGCCCATTACTCACCGTCCACAGGTCCGCGCCTACGGTGGCGGTAAGCCATCACGTGGCCCCCGACGCCCGGAGCGTCTCCCGCGGCGGCTGGGACGAGAGGTTAAAGGACCTTAACACTAAATGACTATACCATAGATACATTATACTTTACACCACCCGTCTTGGCACGGTTGGCGCAGTGGCTGAGCAATTGACTGCTGCGCTGCGTGTCGCGGGTTCTATCCCCACACGGAACAAATATTCTCATGACCTACAGATAGTTGTTCCGTGTTGTGTTTGGTTCATGTATGTATGTTTGTAAATGCACCCATGATACAAGATAAATTCCTAGTGTGTAGCAACGTTTCTTAACTTTTTGTATCTTATGCTATGTCGCTACATGGTATTAGTATAGATAGATGAACCTACCTTTCTCAAAGATCTGTGTGAGCCTGCCTAGCCCGAGGTGCGCCAGCCGCAGCTGTTCCTGCTCCGACACGAACGCCGCTTGCATGTCCTCTGTGCTTAGCTCACCCTGCGAACATACACATATATAAGATAAAAGTTTCTTTATTAGTAAAAACATGAGAATACAATTAGGGTTTGTATATAAGCAAGGTGAGACCAATCATCTTTCTCTTACCATTATCCCAATTAATTTGTGGTCGGTGCAACATGCCTTTTTCTTCTAAACTTCTCTGTGACTCGTCATCTCATGGGACACCTCATTTCGTGCCAGTCCATCCATCATTTATTTGGTCTTCCTCTACTCTTATACCCATCCACATTGTTACTCAAAACTTTTCTCACGACATTTTCCTCATTCCTCCGCATCACATGCTAGACCAATCCGTTGTCTTTAACGCCTACATTTTTTTTCCAAACAAAATGATACGAGTATACCCAATAAAATAAAGTTCCATAGCTTCTCTTCTCTCTACTCAACCGTTTCCACTACTTAAAGTTAAGCGTAGACGAGAAGTGTAAATAACGAAAATCTATTGCTGGTTTACAACATGTCTCCTCTCATCTCTTCTCGTCTCGTCTCCGCTTCCCGGCCAGAGATCTAACGGAAGATGCGCCGCGTATCTTTGTTCGCGTAACGCCAGAGCAAACATAGAAACCTTTATTCCAGATGCCACATGCGCGAAATCATATTCATACATTAATGCATAAAATTAATTGTCAGTAAAATAAAGCCATAAATGTGACACGCTCAAGATTCGATTACCATGGCTGTACTTTACTCGTACATAAAGAGGTAGGTAAGTATACAGGAAGGGGCGCTGACTTGCATGTAACTGTAAGTTGACAAGTAGGTAAGGGTGTGGTACGGTCCATGACATAACATAAAATCGGACGAGCCTATTGCCATTAACCGGGCACAAATCAAGACTCCGGAACTTCAAACTGATCAATTTTCTCCATGGTACCAACTTAGTATTATAACCGAGAAAAAAAAGGTAACACAGTAACAGGAAACCATTTTTAAGAGTTTCAGCGTGTATATATTGATGCTTGCAGTACCTACATGCACAAACACTAATGAGTTCAGTATGAAGTGTTAAAAACTCCGGAATTATGTTATGAAATAACTTTTTAACCGTTCGTCCTTTCTGTGAACGTTATCAGTTCCATATTTTACTATCAGTACTCACAGCACCATGTTGTCCATGGTACGTATGCTTGGAATAATAACTAACGTATTTATTTGTGTTTCAGATAAGAGAATCATTGTCGAGGTCATAACGACAAGTCCTACCATAGTTGTAGGTTAAATCGCTAACAATTTCATTAAACGAGGCCCCAGAACTAGGTACCTTATACAAAAAGTCCCGAAGAAAATAGTCTCACTAGAGGGTACAAAAATACGTGGAAGTAATTGTAGCACAATATCTCGCAAGCTTCTTGGATTTCCTACGTGTACGTGTCCGTCCGTGAACATAAGACCCTTAACCGCGTAAGACTTACTAGGCCTTAAACAGTATAAACCCATTCGTAATCTATATAAAATTATTAGAAAAAAAAAACTTACTGGGCCTTCTTCTTGAGTCCCAGCAAGAACAAACTCATCATGTTTGGGCTCCTCAAGTCGTATGGTGGTCTCACACAGGAAGATTCTGAGATCAGCATCGTGGGCCATGACTGGATGCCGCGCGACTAGGGTCAGCCAGCGCTGGAGGGCAGCGCGTCGACGCAAGAGGAACCGGGAACTGCCTCCACCAACCACCACGCGCTTTGGTGGTAGGCGGCAAATTGCGCTAGAATAATTGATTTCGTTAAAAGAAACATGTGAGAATTAGTATTTCTATAATAGCATACGGGTATGGGAAAATTTGTGCAATGACATTACTTGTATACAAAAGTGAAACAAAAAAGTAGGAAATAAACCACATTTTAAGGAGTGGAATAGACCATCAAACTGAACCACTTTCTCTGAGGCAACAACATTGAAATCGCGAAAAAATATACATTGTCCTATACAGTTCCCCTAGTTGACCCAAATGTATAACAAAGCTGATACTGATACACCCTGTATAAGACCTGCTTCTTTCTTAAAGAATTATGCTTAATCCCACAACAGAAAACAGCAAAAAAAATTAAACTTAAATCATATCTCAGCCTATGCCGTTGCAAAAGAGATTACAAGAAAAAAAAATTACAAACATACCGATAAGGGTATTTGGCATATAACACATCATATAGCTGCACAAAGTCATTGTATCTCCTTGAAACTGTTGTGCCATGTCTTCTAGAGCTGACGTAGTATTCACAGTGTTTCAGTATAAGACCTTTACGTTCAGGCACAAGCTCCACACTAATGACATCAGTAGCTTCCAAGTCTTCAAACGTCACTCTTTCACTTGTCATTATAAACTGGAATTGAACATTTATGAGATGAAAACTACATGCTTTAATAGAAGTATTTATAACATAAAACAAATGGTTTACCAACAATTTTTTTATATTAATATTTCAGAATCATCTAATGTTTACGAACTTAACTTCAAAAGTTTACAATAAAAATGTGTGAGTATTTTATTTACTGTCATAACTTGCTCTAATGTTAAGTATTCATTCACAGCATGAGTAAAACGACGGGATACATAAGAAAAATGAGATACAGTGCTGCTAGATGAGACGCAACCCGTAGACTTAGTTGCTTAAATAAGTAAGTACTAAAAGTATAAGTTACGTATGGTGTCAGACGTAAAGAATAGCACCATCCCATATCTTCACGTGGATGTCGTAAGGGGCGACTAAGGGACTTACCAGAGAATGGGCAGCAGCATTCTCTGTGCTGTCGTAACAACCATACTGCGATCGCCAACCCGCCTGCCAAGCGTGGCGATTATGGCAAATCCCCCCTTCTGGAGGAGGCCTATGTCCAGCAGTGGACGTCTCAAGGCTGAAATGATGATGATGATGAAAAGTATAATGTAATCTAGAACTGTGTTACCTTGCTTACAGCTCCGTTTGTTTACGAATACACTTTTAAACAACTAAGTTAGCGTTAAGTAAAGTATTCGCAAGCTGCAAATCTCTAGGTGTATCGACTTCTAAACTTTCTGTCGCACTAACCTCTAGTACAGTACAGCTGAAATAGTCATTTTCGTTTTAATAATGTGTATAAATTTTAATCTTACAAATAAAAAAAGTTACTTTTACCTAAAGTGTTCGAAAACACGTAGTAAAGTAGTAACTGTCAAGTGTCAGTGTCACTGTGTCTTGTGTCAGTCAAGTTGAGTCAAGTAGAAAGCACAGACAGATTAAAAAAAATGCAGAAAACAGCTGATAGCTTCAGTACGAATTGCCAAAAAAGAAAGGAAAAAATATCAGCCGGAGTGCAAGGTTGATGAGGTTGTGGTGCTTGAAGCAAATTCAATGTTTTAATTAAATTGTTCTGTTTACACTACCATAGCAACTGCATAGGCAAGTCAAGTATGAACCCGTCGGGGCTGCGGGTTGTTAGAAAGAGATACTGCGGCCTCGGCGCAAGGGCTAAGAAGGAACATGGGTGGTTTTTAGTCAGTAGAAGTCTGACACTCCCTTCTGCTCTGCCCAAGAGCGGGAGAGGTTATTTGATGATTTTCCACCCGCCAAAAAAAAAAAGTGTATGAATCTAAATAAGGGTTACCCGTAACGTATATATAAGTCCACAATAACGGATTCTTTGTGGGCCTAGAACATTCGGAAAGGAGATTCATGCAATATTTATTGTGTTGTCACTTTATTTAATTTTCGCGAAGTTTTCGATTCGTGGATTCGTGGCATGGTTCATAACTCATTAGTATGACAAGATAACAAAATGGCTGGAAATAAGACGAACAAAAACTAGTGGAGGCACACGAATGATTACAGTTCTACGTTTTAAATGTCTGTATACCCAGCAGGACCCTATGTTGAATCGGATTGAAAGTTAAAGTGTAACGTGCGTAGTATTCAGTACCTTCCGAATCGCTTATTTAAAAAATAGTAGCTACTGTGTAATGGTTAACTTTTTGAATTAAACGTAAGGTTATTTGAACGGTACTAATAAAATGCTTATATAAGAAATATGATTGTCTGGGTTGAAAACATCTTAACGAGATAGGGTCATGCTGGCTTGACAAAAGTTTTCCAAGTCCTTAACTCATAAAATAATAATTATTTTAAAATAAAGCTAAAGTTTAAACGAAAACATTTAAGTTTCGTCTGAAGACCTTCAGACAGCGGAGGGTCCTGCTGGGAAATAATTAAGATTTCGTCGTAACCATTGAGGTACTATTTTTTTTCACTTTAACCTTTAATCCGATTAAACCTTAGGTCCTGCTGGCTTAAGCTCGCCGTCCGTCCTAAGCTCGCCGTCCGTCCGTCTTATGACGACGACAGGCCGTGTCGACGGCGCGTTCGTGTTCCACGCGCGCCTCAAAGAGATGTCAGCAATATGGAAGGGGCCCGCAAGGGCCGACGCCTGTCAAGGCTGTGGGTTGTTCGCAAGGGATACCGCGGCCTCGACATGAAGGGCGAAGAAGGAACATGGGTGGTTTTTAGTCAGTAGAAGTCTGACACTCCCTTTCGCTCTGCCCAAGAGCGGGAGGGGTTATTTGATGATCTCCCACCCCCCAAAAAAAAAAAAAAAGGTCTTGCTGGGTATACAGACACGTTTTGTCACGTACTTGTAATTTTGAAATTTTCCCTTTTCCAAAAGCCATCTCCTCGCTATATAAAATGCTCCTGTTTCCAAAACTTCTCCATCCCAATCTTGTCTACGAACTCGACCATCAACTTCGAAGTTCACTGGATAATATTTTCCATTCAAAAGCTGCCAACGAAACTTGCTACTCCTAAAATAATTTTTTTATTACCTAGTGTAAAACTGGTACTTCGATGGTCATACGTTGACAACACGTAACTGCAATATGTCAAATTTTACAGGAGAGGGAAAAAACTGTATCATTTCGAAAATAAGTTAAAATAAAATGAAACAAAAAAGTAGTTGGTAGGTAATCGAATTATTTATTGATATAAATTAAAAAAATGTAATGTTCACATAGGTTATTCATTAAATAATCAATAATCAAACAGTTACGAGTAAACAATATTAAAAAATCCTCACTACAATACGAGTTACGAGCTGTCAACAATTACTTACGAGGTGTCAATTTAAAAAAAACAATGTTTCATTACATTACATGGGCGGAAAATTATCGTAAAATGAGGGATAACATAACATCACGCCTGTAATCCCCGAAGGGATAGGCAAAGGTGTACCTAATAGAACACCCACATTTCGCCAGTTATGTTTTTTAAGTCCCATGTAATAGGGGGCGAGTCTATTGCGATCAACCAGGCACAAATCTAGACTCTGTGACTGTTACTGATAAATTCCTGATGGAAATAGCTAATAACGCTTTGCCTGACCCGGTAATCAAATCCAGGGCCTCATGTTCACCAGTCGCGCTTGCGACCACTAGACCAACGAGGCAGTCACAACAGCCGATAGACGTCCACTGCTGGACATAGGCGTCCCCTAAGTGTCACCACATTGACCGGTCCCGTGTGTCTCGCATCCAGCGGATTCCCACAACCTTCACCAGGTCATCGGTACCTCCCACACAGTGGAAGGCCTTTCGACGCGCAATGCAACGTCTTCCGGTTCGCGGTCCCCACTCCAGAACTTTCCGGCCCCATCGGCCATCCATTCTGCGATTCGAGCGACGCGAGCAATGCGCCTCGATGCGATGCGAGCGATGTGCCCTCTCCATTACCACTTAAATCTGCCCATTCTTCGGGCTACGTCGGTAACCTTGGTTCGCATGCGTTCGGAAACTCCGAGCATAGCCTTCTCCATTACCCTTTGGGTGACTTTAAACCTCTCCTCTCCTCTTTCTGATGAGTCCCATTGTGAGCTATCACGTTTCGGTCTCGTATGTAATCACTGGCAACACACACTGGTCATAGACTTTCGTCTTGAGACACTGCAGTAAGTTGAACAAGAAGATACTACTCAGCTTCCCCAAACGCTACCCAGCCAAGTCGTATTCGACGATTGACCTCTTTCTCAGAGTTAGACCTACCTAACTGGACCATCTGTCCCAGGTAGGCATAGTCGTCTACAACTTCGAGTGTAGTCTCCGATTTTGATAGAAGTGGGTGTTACATGGGCATTCATAAGAACTTGGTTTTTACCATGTTCATTTTAAAACCCACTCTTTCGGAAGCTCTACTGAGGTCATCGAGCATTGTACTGAGGTCCTACATGGTCTCAGCCATGACCACTATAGCGACGGCAAACGGAAGGTGAGTGACGTACTCGCCATTGACGTTGATGCCTAGTCCTCTCCAGTCCTGAACCTTGAAGACATCCTCCAGTACAGCGGTGAACACTTGGACAGCTTCGGAGATATGACGTCTCCCAGTCACATACCTACTACTTATAAAATAGGTTTTATTATGATTATTACCTCAAATATTGTTGAATAACTCAATAGTTTTTATTAATTGTATTATCTAACCCGACATTAAGGTACGGATGATAGAATGGCTTAAAATTTCAATAGTGAGCTTTTATTGACCATTTTACGTAAAACAAAATAAAAACTGTTACCAATATACCTTCAAGGACACTTTTCGGAAATAAATAGACGTATTTATAGTGCTAATTAAACATAAAACTATTTTAAACAATTAAAACTCACGCCGTAATCTTACTCTGTCTGTTAATTCTTGCGAACTGCATTTGCGTTGACATCTCGTAACTCGCGCGCTAGTGAGGTCAAGTTGATACCTGTTAACTGTGAGTTGTCAATTGTGGCATAAATTGTTCGATTGACATTTTTTGTGAATTACGGGTTATCAATGGGAAGATTTGGCGTTTAATTTAAAAATTTTTGGTGTATAAAAGTCATTTTGTGAAAAAATGTGGGTTACGAGTTGTCAACGTATGACCATCGACTTGTTGATTATTTCGAAAAATTATACCTATTAAAGGGCAGTTTTATAGTTTGCGTATATGAAAATAAGTAGGATTTCTTCTGACCGAGGCTAGGAAATAATATTACCTTGTCACAGAAAACACACAGTCAAATGGAACAGGACTCGTTATTTTTTTAAAACCTTTTCTTAGCTGTGTAGGTCGAGTAAAAGGCGATGTAACTTGCATCAATATTAAAATTGTCACATTTGGTCGAGATGACAAAAATTCGAGCGCTCCCCAAATCGAAGGTGCCCAATCAGTTGCAGTTACAAAACTTCGATGAAAAACGGTGACATTATCTAAAACAATTCAAACAAGATATCAATTTAATGTGTTTCCAAATGAGGAGCTGGTTGTGCTAATAGAAAGCAATCTCCGCACAAATACCTGGTCGCCACATAATCTAAGTATCTAGTGGAGCCGGTTCCCAAATCCCAACTATGCTGAGGTCGGCTTCCAATTTAACCGAATTCAGCTGAATACCAGTATTTTACATGGAGCAACGGTTTTAGAACTACCCAAGACTGGTTGACTTTCGAGCCACTGACAACCCGGTTACGACTGTCAAATATCTAAAATGACAGACGGGACCAACGACCTAATTAATTAGCTTTCCGAAGGTCGTTGCACGACTGACGATGGTGTTATCTTAAAACACATATTTACTGCGTGTTTTGTGAGGCACAAGATGCGTTATTAATCTTCTGGGACCTGTCGAAAGCATAAAGCAAACAGTAATGAGTGTTGAACCTTTAAAGGTTCAACATTACTGTTTGCTTTACTTGAATGTTACGGTTTAGGGAAACTTGCGTTCAGTTTAGTGAAATCGTATTTAAATGAAACACATTATAGAGTATAAACAAATGGTGTCAATTTGGGTTTAAAATTAAGTATGGGTGTACCACAAGGTTCGATATTAGCTCCTTTCCTCTTTTTAGTCTATAAATGATAATGACACAAATAGTGTTGTTCGATGACGATAATTCTTTAATATTTAGAATAAATAATGCCCTAATGCAGGTCCATTACATTCACCGGTAACAAATTCTTAATTGTTGGTTTCAATAGGGAAAAAAGGAAGACTGTTTAAGGCGATCATGACAGTACCTTGTGAATACCTCATGTACAGACAGCTACCCGAAACCATAGACTAATATATATAAAATGAGCCCGAAACTGTCTTTCCCATTCAACCTTGAACCTAATGCTTTACAATACAACAAACTGTACTTCCACAAGTTATTCTACCATAATGTGACTGTAGTCGTAATATTCATAAGTGTTTGTAATGGTCTAATGGAAATTAAGGCTTTGTGTTTGAATTATGTAATGGATGACCACACCGATCCGATCGATCGAACCATGAATATCTACCCTTGGAGCCATTATTATTTAGCCACGAGCTCCTCCTCGATCGTTATGATCAACTAGCTGTTTCCAGCGGCTTCGCCCGCTACAACTCGGAAATTATTCCTCGGGAAAATATAAGAAATGTGATAAAAGAAATCTTTCGATTTGTGCGACGATCGCTTTATATTAGGAAACGGGACACACATCATATCACAAACCTTTAATGCAGTGAAGCGCTATTAATGGATTATCGGTGGAGACGGTTATATCATAAAAACCAGCAGCCTTAGCAGTGTTTATTGTACGACTCAACAAACTCGTACCGCCCACCTTCTGCAAATTTTTAAGACGCACGCCCTTAGAGCCACCTCTGGCAAGTATGAGGACTGCAACTTCAGCGCTGCTGTAAAACAAACTGCTGGACAGACAACACACAATTTGAATGATAATGTTCGTTAATGTCGACGAACTCACTCATCATCTGCCTAGCCTTTTCCCAACTTTGTTAGGGTCGGCTTCCAGTCTAACCAGATGCAGCTGAACACCTGTATTTTACATGGAGCGGCTGCCTATCTGACCTCCACAACCCAGTTAATACTAGGGTAAACGATACCCTTTGGTAAGACTGGTTGTCAGACTTTCAGGTCACTGACTACCTGTAACGACTGCCAAAGATCTATATATGGCAGCCGGGACCTACAGCTTAACGTGCTTTCCGAGGCACGGAGGAAACTCGATATGTCGGGCGGTCACCCATGCACAGATCGACCTAGGCAAGCACAACTTTACCTAAAGATCGACCCGAGTGGCAGTTCTTATTAAGCCACGAGCTCCTCGACGAACTCACTATAATTATAAATAAAAAATTATTATTATGGTTTTAAACTTTCGTTTTCTCAGGTTAATACCTGGTATTTTAAGAATCTCACGGGTGTGAACCAAGGCGAGATTCTAGTTATTTGTCTGTGCATTCAAATTATTCTGTACTGCAGCGAAATTATTATCTAAGTCTAATTGTAAAAAAATTCTAACTGTTCGGTAAGTGTTTAGTATGGCAGCTTTTTGTAGTGTTAGATATGTGTATTTAGATAGATTGAGTGCGCTAAAACTGTTGAATATTTGTTTTGGGATAACACCTGTGGTTGATATTACAATTGGAACTATAGTGACTCTATTCATTTTCCAAACTCGCCTAATTTCCTCTTGTAACTCTGTATATTTCCTGATTTTCTCTGAGATTGTTTTTTGTATGTTATTAGTATTAGGGACTGCAATATCAATTATGTATGTGTGTTTGTTTTCTTTGTCTACAAGTGTTATGTCGGGTCTGTTGTTATAATATATATAGTGTGATCTGTAAGCACGGTCATAATATATTTTTATAAAATTGGTTTTCTTAAGTATCTCTAGGTGAATATTTGTATTAGGGTGTGTATGGGTCCTTCGTGAGATTAAGTTTAGTTGCGAGTTTTTTGTGTACAATATTAACTAGCTGATTATGTCTGTGTGTATAGTATAGTCATGTGATACAAGCGCCTGTGATGTGTTGTATTGTTTCAGGCTTGCTGTGGCATTTTCTGCATAGATCATTTCTTACTGTACTATATTTAATTATATATTTTCTATATTTTTTTGTGTTAATGACTTGGTCTTGGATGGCCAACATAAACCCTTCTGTTATTATTATTATTATTAATGACTTCTTGACTCGTGTCGGCAATTCTTTAAGTCTCCTATATGTTTTGCTAATAATAAAACCGGTTGGCCACTGCAGGACAATGAGCTGTTCTCATGAACAGAAGGCGAAAGCAATAGTGAGCATCGACCATCACGCTTGCCCAAAGTGGGTTAGATTTCACTATTTCAGCCGTATATACCTTACCATTGTTGATATCAAATAAATTAAGCTTTAGAACATAACATCACGCCTGTAATCCCCTAAATATTAATATAAATTCTTGATGGAAATACCCAATAACACTTTTCCCGACCTGGGAATCGAACCCAAGATCTCATGCTCACAACTCGCGGTACTTGAGACCAATAGACTCGCGAGGAAGTTATGATAATAGGTAAAGCAATAAATAATAAAAGAGCTCTGCTACCAAAGAGATATTAGACTATTTGAATGTCTTTGTCTGCCACGAAAACTATTGCTATAATTATGATCATAGTGAAGACCTTTCTTTAATTAGCTTTATTTCAAATAAAACACAAAATTTTGAACGGTTACAATAAAAGAATACAATCGTAATTAGATCACAACTTAAAGAAATAACTCTATCATAACAAACATCAATAGGAATAATAGGTACTCACATAGTTACAATAGTTAGAACTTTAAACCACATTGTTTACCCTCAAAACAAACACGCACCACTGTCACATAGTTTAGACCGCTTTTTATATAAGAAGACTTTGTTATCAAAAACGTTTCTTAAACATACATAATTTAACACCCAATCATTTGCGCCTACTTTGTGCGCTCCCATACACTTCGTCGATTTCAATAAGAAAGACTTCCGCAGTCAGAAAGGAAGTCTTCATTAAAGCGATAGGTTGAATTGAATTCAATTATGGTGAGCTATTATCGGACGCTTACCTACTGGAGTTAGTAGGGACATTTTTATTATGTCTCCGTATAAAAACATAAATGCTCTATAAGTTTGGAAAGCTGCGATTGACTCCATGCTAATCATGCTATGCCTATAGTCGCCTGGCAATAGGGCTAGGCGGCCGCGAAATGCAGAGCCATGACAAAATAATGTAAGGTACGTTCGCATTTTGGTTTAGTGGACCATGGGCGGTCTCGCATAAATACCTCTATTATTCTCCGACCGTCAAACGTATTATAAAGTTAATTACTTAAGGTGAATGCTCCAACCACCCCGCGAAATTCAAATTTTCTTACGTTTTTTGTAAGACGTATGTAGTTACAGAAATATAATCATGGGTGGTTGGAGCATTCACCTTAAGGTGAATGCTCCAACTAGCCCGCGAAATTCAAATTCATAAAGGTGCAAAAATGACTTTTTCAAGTTCCTGCACCTTTATGAACTTGGAGGCTTATATTGATGTTTTTGATGATTATATTTCTGTAACTACATACGTCTTACAGCCGCAATTTATATTTTAATCAACATACAAACTAGCACTGGCCTGCAAATTGCAAAAAACGTAAGAAAATTTGAATTTCGCGGGCTAGTTGGAGCATTCACCTTAATACAGAGATTAAGTATATCTATTAATTTAAATCGCAACAGTACCTAATAATCTAGATGTTCGTGGCAAAATTGCACATTATTCAAATATGGAGATGGGCAGTAGCACTGTCGAAAAAAATGCATCGATAGATCATCTAACTTGGTTTGATTTCAAAACGTAGTAAGTCCAACTCTATGGCTCGAATGAACAAAATAAATAAAAATTTGGTGTGTAATAAAAATGGTATTAGCAGTAAGTATATTTAGTTAAGTTATTTCTGTTTTATATTAATATCCTGGATTTTTTCGTAAGAAATATAATAATAAAACCCTTTGGTTTCAGTACGTACCATTAGCCAGAAGTGTCAAAACACCTTATGACATTGGCAGCTAAGTGGCAGAATATCGGTAAATAGTAAACAACCGACAAGACAAGTGAACGTTTGAGATAATATTATAATCGCTCATATTATCATTAATAATAACACGTATAGTACACATACAATATATAAAAATGAAAACTATAGAAGACCTCGAAAAAGTGCTAAAAAGTGTAGATAAAGAAATATCTAAAGTTGACGCTGAGTTATCAAAATGGAAGAATCACCAACGTGTGCTGCACGAGAAGAAAGTTTCTTTGAAGAATTCTATAAACAAACTGAAGACAGATACTTTAGCCAGTGTCGATTGGGCAGGCACCACTTACGAATGGTCTAACGACGTAGCGCGTGCATTGAAAACTGTATTTCACATTGAAAGCTTTAGACCTAAACAGCTTGGTGCAATTAATTCAACTCTGTCAGGGCAACATGCCATTGTGGTAATGCCGACTGGCGCAGGGAAAAGCTTATGTTATCAATTGCCAGCTTTAGTAAAACCTGGCCTGACTGTTGTAGTCTCACCTCTTATATCATTAATGGAAGATCAAGTAAGATCACTAACTAACAGGAATATACCGGCCAAGCTGATTACAAGCTCTAGCTCTAAGGAAGAAACTTCTGCAGCTTTAAACATACTAAAAGATAACAAGACACAGATCAAATTGCTGTATGTTACTCCAGAAAGGTTTGCTAAGAGCAAAAGATTTATGTCAAACTTACAAAAATGTTATGCAGATGGTAGATTACAAAGGATAGCTATAGATGAAGTACATTGCTGTTCTCAGTGGGGCCATGACTTTAGACCAGACTACAAGTACTTAGGTATTTTGTCTAACATGTTTCCAAATGTGCCTATCTTAGGGCTGACAGCTACTGCCACAGCTAGTGTTTTGACTGATGTGCAAAAAATTCTTAATATTTCTGGTTGTTTAGTTATCAAATCTACATTTAACAGACCAAATTTATTTTATAAAATACTGGAGAAACCAACATCACAGGAAGAGTGTGTTACAATTCTTGAAAAATTGTTAAAGGGGAGATACAAGGGTGAAAGTGGAATAATATACACAAACAGCATTAAAGATTCTGAAGACATTTCTGCAGGTTTGCGTAAAAGGGGATTGAGAGTAGGATGCTACCATGCCAACCTAGATGCTAACACCCGATCACAAGTTCATTTGAAATGGCACGAGAAAAGCTACCAAGCCATTGTAGCCACTGTAGCCTTTGGTATGGGGATAGACAAACCCGATGTTAGGTTTGTTATACATCACACAATAAGTAAGTCTATGGAGAACTACTATCAGGAGAGCGGCAGGGCAGGTCGCGATGGCCTTCGAGCAGAATGTGTTACTATGTACAGAATGCAAGATGTATTCAAAGTGAGTACTATGGTGTTCTCCTCGGTTGGGAGTCTGGAGCATCTGTATGGTATAGTCAAATACTGTCTGAATGGCACCTTGTGTAGGAGGCTTCTTATAGCTGAGCATTTTGATGAAACTTGGGGTGATGCAGATTGTAACAAAATGTGTGATGTGTGTTGCCATCCTCATTCAAATGTTAAAGAAGTTAATCTAAAGCCCCATTGTAACACATTAGCTGGGATTATCGAAAATGCAGACAAGCAAGATGTAAAACTAACGGCCCAAAAGTTGCTTGACGCATGGTTTCTCAAAGGACCAGTCAATCTGAGACATAAAGGAAAGGAGCCTAGCTTCTCAAGAGTATTAGGTGAAGATGTGATTGCATACTTATTAGTTGGAAATTATTTAATAGAAGATTTTCACTATACTGCATATTCAACTATAAGCTACATCAAGATTGGCCCCAATATGGATGCAGTTGATGATGATAGTTTTATACTAAATATGCCAATAAGGAGATATTCGTCCTTTGAACTTCAAGCACCGCCTCCTAATGACTATCAACCAATCAAAACAAAGGAAAAATCTGATGAAGGAAGTCAGACAAAGAAACGGAAGTCTAGTACTTCAATGAAGAACACTGAATCAAAATCAAAAATAACTAAGACAGTAACAATCATTGATGATAGTGATTGATGTAATCCATTCCTAGTTTGTAAATAATGCAAATATAGTTTTAATCTGCAATGGTTTATTTAGAAACCTATCGAATCGAAGTAGTATGCACGGTGACTAATCAAATTATACAATACCAGTTTATGCAAATCTCTCATTATATTTTTTCACATTTTTTTACAATTTGCAGATCAGTGTCGGATTTTATGTTGATGATAACATGATTTGCGCACGTAATGCGTATGTATATACGAATCCTATTTTATTTAACATACAACCTGACACTCACCGGCAAATTGCAAAAAACGTAAGATAATACGAATTTCGCGGGCTACCTTGCGAGGTTCCACCTGTAACACGCAATAGGAATCGGGCCAGGAAATAAAAATACATAGGTATTCTTATAAATGTTAAACAAAAGTTTTATTAGAACATAATGGCGACAATAAAATTTATAAGATAGTTAAATTAATAGTTATAAAAAAAACATAATCCGTCTTATTACGAATCGAGTTTTAACTTGTGAGACGATAAACCAGGTATTTTATCTTACAAAATGTAAGTTGTTCGCAAAATTGACAGCAATAACTGGTTTAAAGTCAGATATTTATTTAAAAACTTTACTTTCACTAGGTACTAAGTTCAACCTAACAATTTTAATTTGTATGCTGTGTGAGCGCAAGTCATCTATTATACAGGGTGTAAACGAACCCTTCACGCATCCGACAACCAAGCATTCTGTAAGTACATCAAACCAAATACCCCTACGCAAAAATTTTTGCTGGGAAATTACTTTTTTTCTTGGGGTCAAAAATCACATTTTACGGTAAAACTCAAAGTAGCACTCTTAAAACATTGTGCTAGTGGATGCTTTGACTAGTAAACGGGTCATGGAGGTAATTTAAGTAAAGTTAAAACCTGAAATACTAGTATTTACAAAAACAGCTGTGAAAAATTTGGAACTTTGACCCCCAATATCTCCGCAACTAGGAGGTTCCCAGGTATGGTCTAGAATAAAAAAATGATCGCAGTGGTGGGGAGAACAAATGTCCTTCGTTTGCGTTAAGGGTACTTTTACACCCTTTATATATAGCATACAGCGATGACTCTGAGGTGGGCTGGGGGAGCTCAAACGAATTTTTGTTTGACCCATATGCTGGGTGCACTTGGCACCGAAAGTGTAAGCTCTGGCCACACTGAGGTGAATCCTGCGCAATACGCAAGAACGCGTTTGTACCGCCTCATGAGGGATTCGCTTGTGTATGGCACGAGTTTTTAAAGTACCTCGAAACCTCGAAAGTTTGGGCTGAGAAAAAGTTAAAACACGTTTTGTAACAAGGCTGAATATATTGGCACTGCTGAGATAGCTTTTCAGTTGCCCAACTGATAAAGTTTGGCAGTGTCTTATTTACTAGCCTAACCTTCCCTAAGTGCAGAAAACAGGGTGTACGCTACATCCCTCCGTAAAACTGATAGGGTGCATTCTGCTCCATAATTTGAATCATATTACACCAGAATTTTTCAGTTACACATACATACATAAACTCACCCCCTTTTCCCAAGGGGGTGGGTAGAAACCACAGAACGCCACTTGCTACGATCCTTACACATACTCCTTTTGCCTCGTCCACATTAATACATCAGCACTCAAATAAAAAAAAACATCACTATCACTGGGTGTTGAAATTCTCTAACGAACGACGCATGAAATCAACTGTTCACTTCTTGCTTAGCTACAGAGTTCATTATCGTCGAGCTACGTGTGTTTAACCACGGTAACGATACATTGCGTAGGTATGTGGAAATAATACAAATCTTTTAGATTCCCATAACGTTGACTGATTATGATAATGTTGAATGCACCCATCAATCTGCAGAGGGCTGTCGCTTACAATTATAAAATTTAAAAAAAACAAAAGAGTAACAAAGAATCTATAAACTTACTATTGCTCAACAAAGCTGCTACAGAACCAAAAGCCGAGAATAATAATAAAGAAAAATAATGAATCGACCCCTTGAGTTGTTTCATTGAATGAAGGATCATTGGCGACGTCTAGCGGAGTATTGTAACGGAGATAACTGAGAGTAGGACGAAACGTTTTCTTCCTTGTCCTGAGCTCTAACGGTATTCTGGGCACTTTGTTTTTTCACACTCTTGTCTGATTTACTTGATGCCACTGAAACAAAATAAAATAAGATTAACATAGACCATGTAGAATTTTTGAAAAAAATTATAATTGAGCTTTATAATTTCCTTGACTTATTTTTCTTAACATAACATCAAAATAGTAAACCCCAAAGGGTAAGTCAGAGGTGTATCTGTAGTACACCCAGATTTCACCACTCCCATAAATATGTATAGATCTCATGTAATACGGGGCTGAGCCTATTGCCACAAACTGGGCACAAATTCAGACCCTTTGGCTGCTACTGAGGTTGGATCTGAAATTGGGCTTGTACTGGATAACACTTTGCCTAGCCTAAATATCAACCCAGAAGACTACCATTTGCTCTTGTGTCTGTCTGTGTCACTAAATCAAGGTCAATCAGCTTCATGCTTTGAAAAAGACAAGTACCTGATGAATTACGTCTCTGACCAAGCAGTTCCGGCTCCTTGTATCTTAATGTAAATCCAGAAGCAGCTGATTTTGGGGTCAAGCACTCACTATCATCAATGCCTAAAGCATCCAAAGCACGCATCCTCTCAGCGATCTGGTCTTTTATAATGTCTCGGTGAGGGCCAGCTTGGCCCAAATACTCCATTTCAGCCAGCCATTCAGTACGTTCTCGAATTTGTGTTACCACTGAAATTAATAAATAATAAACCAAATAGTATTTCTTAATCGTGAATTGAGTATAAACTGTGGACTGTTTTTTCTGTAGTTGAAACTTTACTATTGTTGTGGAATTTTACTAATGGACGAGCAAAAGAATTTTATCAATAAAGCCTCACATTCATTCCACTTTTGTTTAGAACTTGGCAATATGGGCTGTGGTTTTTTCACAATTGGAGGTGGTGGCTGTGGCTGTTGTTCCTGGTTGTCACCATAGGCCATCGAATTTGCCAGTCTCTCCTTCATTTTCTCCCTGTCTTCCCCACGCTTCAATGGCCGATATCTATGAAATGTTATTAAAAATCATGTAAGTATAGGAAAATAGCAAGGAACTTATAAAAACTAAAAAATTATGTCATTACCCATCTATTTCATAAATTCCAGACTCCCTGATAGTGGACAGTGAACGTCGACGAGATGTTCTCGGGCGAACAAGCGGCATTTGAATGACTAGTTCTGAGTCTGATTTCTTTTCATCATTTCCACGAAGCTTCAAAGCAGATTTTTGACGCTGGGCAATAGTAAGTTTTGATTCTTCTAAGAGTACTAAATAGGTATGAAAAAGACATTAACTTTATTTTTATTTAAAATTTTGATTGAAATAACTGTGATGGTAACTGCTTCTAAAGAAAAAGGGGTTCATCATTTTTGAGCGTGAAGCATATACAGAGATTTGAGGGCAGTTATCAATAACTGGCCTTTCTCCCAGTAGCATAGTTGCTCCTCTCATAACCTCGTCGTTACTTAAATTAGTATTGCTGTAGAATTCATTTATGTCATTCTCAGGTATAGCATGGCGGTAGTAATCAGTAAGCGTCTCTTCTGATTGTAGGTCAGGTGTTCTTAGCTTACTCATTTCACTACTCATTAGACTTGAATTATTTCCTTCAGCATTTTTCAAATTGACTGAATGCACAGGTCTAAACCTACAAAATAATTTCAACGACTCTAATGCTTTGAAATCCAGTTCAAGATGACTATCATAGTTATATTCAGCTGGAATGATCTGTTCAATATTTATTAAGGTGTGACTCTCATCCCATTTAGATGCTGGTATTGGATTATTTAGATGAAATTTTTTCTTATTTAGTGCTGCAGCCTCTGAGTCATCAGGGTCCGCCAATGCTAGTAATGTTTCACGAAGATTTGATAGAAGGATATTCTCAGGTCTTGGTACCAATTTACCATCTATTTCGGTGTTTCCAGACATTGTAGGAACATAAACAACTTCGTCTTCGTCGTCTTTGATTAGTCCGATTGCGTCTATAATCCTTTGTAAATTTACAGGAATAAAAAAGACTCCCCAATCACGAGTTATAGATGTCAATCTGCGGTTATACATATAGACGTTATCAAAATTACTTCGTGCGCAGCCAACTGTACATAGTTTTGCCTCCACAATAGCGAGCATTGCTCGGTAAACAGCGTATATATCTGGGAGATCATTCTTCGAAGAGCTCACAGCATCAGCATAAAATGAACACAGGTTGAGACCAATTCCCCTAGTTGAAATGGATAATAACTTTGATTGGCACCTGCAACCAAGTCCAAGCGAATTCAAACGTAAATTCGAAAACGCCATGCTAATCGCCACAAATGATCCAGACTTTAGAATGGTGATTGACGGTGAAGTATATTATTATTTTACTGTACCAAGTCTGTACACAATAGGGTCCACTCAATAGATCCTAATGTACCTAACATCCGAGTGATAACGATTAGCTCCCCGCCTGGTCCGTTATAAATAAGAGCAGCAAATTTTTGCTTAACTAACTGTAAAAAAAAACTTGAGAGGTGTCAAGGAACACCCGGATGGAACGAAGTTTTTGTTATTATTTTTTTTTATGTAAAAAAAAAAAAAAAAGAAATGTAGAAATGAAAATATCTGGCTTGCTTTCTATAAGAGAGAGAGAGATAGACAGAGAAACATGCGACGCCGCGCGCCGCACAGCTTACAATAGCTTACTATAGCAAAAAGTGTCGTGACAACTTTGAAGAATTTTTTCCGTCTAGCCCCCTTTCAAAACGCGCGATAAGGAACTTCGTTCCAAAAACTAATTGCCAAGTTCATATTATTTGACCTTTTCTAGGGTTCCGCACCCAAAGGGTAAAAACGGGAACCTCGAGCGACGGGTCCGTCTGTCTGTCACCAGGCTGTATCTCAAGAACCGGGATAGCTAGACAGTTGAAATTTTTACAAATTATGTATTTATGTTGCCGCTATAACAACAAATACTAAAAACTAAATAAAATAAATATTTAAGGTGTAAAATAAATATATAAAGGCATTTGTTGTGTGGGATGCGATTTTTATAGACCGCGCACGAAAGTGCGCGAGTCCGACTCGCACTTGGCCGGTTTATCTTTAGCACCTCAATGTGGGTAGGTAGAGGTACCGTATTAGGCAGTTCTATTCAGTGAGTTTTTAAACTGACATGGTCACTACAACATTACCATGTCCATCATAGACATTGACTTATATATTACTGCGTAAGGACAGGGCGGACGGCATGTTAAAATGACGCCTCAAACGTGGTCCCAAAACGGTCTTTCCTAACTTAGGAAGAAGAGAGCCGATCGTGGACTAGTTCACTTCGGCTTAGGAATCCTAAGCCGAAGTGAACTAGTCCACGATCGGCTCTCTTCGGGTGCGGTCGTACTCGTAAATTTTATTAAAAGCTTTATTTATGTTTTTTATACCTCGAAAATACCACGCCGCATAAACAAGGTTACGTTAACGAGCAGACTACACTGATTTTCTGTATGGCGAACGCGTCGAGCAAATGTTCGGACGACGTATCTTTAGTTTTTATATCAATGATCATAGACTATTATATATAAAATGAGAATTACCATACTTAACACTGAAAACGGGATATAAAAAATAGCCCGTTTGATAATATTCTATTTTATTCTAAAAGGAGCATGTGGGAAAGTTTTCTCTGCTAAAAACTTACAAAAATATGAGTTTACCCACCCTTGAGTAATTGTTGCTGAGTCTCCGTTGGTTCAGCCACACGTGTATGAAAAATACCCCCATGTGGAATGTTTTTGCTCGGCCAAGTTACATTTACAAAACCGTCGGAATCAGGCTCAAACATTATGAATAATTCCCTTTATAATGTAGCTTCTTGTTGTTCTATTAAATTTGTTTACGACATTTCCCTGGTAACCAATTTTTTATATTGTCAATATTTTTACGTTTCTTTACAATCGTTCATAAGGAAACAGTGGGCTAAATAATATATATAATTGCTAATAAGTTGATATTAATAATGTTTACTCTTTTTAGAGAATAATGAAAATGATTTTTTTTAGAACAGTCATTTAGCGTGGCACTAAAACGCCCATGCTACTGGTCCATCATGGCCCAGTCTGCCACCGCCAAAACATTTTTTTGGCGCCATTTTGTACTTAGTATTGCTTCAACATTTCACCTTTTTTGATCCAAGGTATCACCTAGAAACTCGATTTAAATATTAGTTAAGCACATTAACAAATTATTTAAATTCACATAATTATGGACTCATCTATAGGGGAAACAATTGAGAGAATTAAGTTGCAAGAACAAGATAATGAAGTGAAACTGAGAGAAAAACGTGAACGTAAGTTACCTATCTAACAAGTTTATTATATTTCAATGATTTTTATGATTAAATCTTTCAAATGATTAATTTTGCTTTGCTTTTTACACAAGGGTTTGAAAATAATATACCTACCCACCTGTTCTTAAATATTTTCCACAGTAAATAATGCAATATTATCGATCAATCGAACAATACGTGATACATTGACGCACCTGGGAAAACTGTCAAAGGAATATCAATCCCTAACGCTTGAAACTGATATGTTGTTGCATCAGTTGAACGTGGAGAAAACACGACACAACTCTCTTGAATATCAAGTAGAAAACTGCTGTAAAGAATTGGAAGAACTTCGTGAAAGATCTGTAGGTTTGGATGCAATTAATCGTTCCTAATTTATAATTTATTTTCATGTAAAAAGTTATTCAAGCACCAAAACAGCTTAGAACAAGCGAACCATATTTTTAAATCAGTTTGTAAAGTCATACAGAATTTAATAGGATATAACAATTATATGTGTACAAATCGCCCTTTTTTCTGGGTGATTGCCAGACTTGTACTGACTAAAACCCACACATGTTCCTTCTTAGTCCTTTGGGCTCCAGGGCCGTGGTAGGTATCTCTTTTAAAACAGTCCTGCACTCCTGCAAACCTGGGTCTATACAATACATACTCCCTAAATTATTTTTTATTTATTTACTGATATAACAGAGCGATGGCGTATCTACTGTGTGGAATAAAAGGTCGAAGTTACTGGACACTATTCAAGGCATCGCTGACAAGTGCGACATTTGGGCATTACTTATTAAACCTACATGCAATGAAATAGTTCCATGCCTAAAACATACTCAAAATAATGAGCAACTCATTGATGATGATAATAAACTGGAAAATGCTTTAAAGAGACGAGAAAAAGCACTTGCTGAACGCAACTCTTTGTTATCTGAGCCTGAAGTTGGAGATGAATTCGTTCGGTAAGTGGTAAAAATAGTATATTATGCAACTAGTGAATAAAGGACGGATTTAAAGCGAGGGCCGTAGATGAGTCATGAGCAAGTGAAGGATTCTAATGATTGAATCACGAACGCAGCGAGTGATTCAACTGTTAGAATCCTGAACGACGGGAGTGATTCATGGCCCTCGATATAAATTCGTACTTTATTCAGGAGTTGCATACTATACTTTATATCATGACTACGAGAAAAGACATAATTTAAGCGAAAATAGAAATTTAATCAAGAAATAAGAATTGTTACATTAATTGAAATGGACATTAAAATTAGAGCAATGACTGAAATTAAGCGTAATTTTCTTATTATTATCATTAGGGTGGTCAACTTGTGAAACAATATTTAATAATCTAATGCCAAACTCCTTGTCGCAAATATCGACCAATCAAATCTCGAGAATTTATTTGCACCAAAGAGTTTTGAATTTCGAATCTTAGCGCAAGGAGTTTGTGTAAGCATTGAAATAGAGACCGGATATATTTTTGTGTTCAAACACCAAAATAGTGAATAAAAACAAAACAGTGAATAAAAGGCCTTTTTATTCACTGTTTTGCGTGAATAAAATAAGCTTTTTAGAGTAGGTATGGTATAATAGTATATTATGCAACTAGTGAATAAAGGACGGATTTAAAGCGAGGGCCGTAGATGAGTCACGAGCAAGTGAAGGATTCTAATGATTGAATCACGAACGCAGCGAGTGATTCAACTGTTAGAATCCTGAACGACGGGAGTGATTCATGGCCCTCGATATAAATTCTTACTTTATTCAGGAGTTGCATACTATACTTTATATCATGACTACGAGAAAAGACATAATTTAAGCGAAAATAGAAATTTAATCAAGAAATAAGAATTGTTACATTAATTGAAATGGACATTAAATTTAGAGCAATGACTGAAATTAAGCGTAATTTTCTTATTATTATCATTAGGGTGGTCAACTTGTGAAACAATATTTATTTTTCTATAAAGGCAGCAAAGAACACAAAACAGTTTTTAATCTAATGCCAAACTCCTTGTCGCAAATATCGACCAATCAAATCTCGAGAATTTATTTGCACCAAAGAGTTTTGAATTTCGAATCTTAGCGCAAGGAGTTTGTGTAAGCATTGAAATAGAGACCGGATATATTTTTGTGTTCCAAATTCAAACACCAAAATAGTGAATAAAAACAAAACAGTGAATAAAAGGCCTTTTTATTCACTGTTTTGCGTGAATAAAATAAGCTTTTTAGAGTAGGTATGGTATAAACTTTGGTTATTTATGAATAGTTCTCATGTTCATCGGTTTATGTATTAACGAATATACGATAAAATCTTATACTCCATTTTAGGAATCACGCTAAGCCAAAGGGGTTATGATTTTAACAGACTATGTATGTTTACACTTCCAGGTCCAGCATGTGTTCATCTGTTCCCTCATCCTCCTAACTTGTAAACTACTTGTCTTATTTTGACAAACGCATTTTCTTTTCACAGTATTAAAAATGCTCTGCAATATTCAATGGAGATAGCGGCTAACGTTTTTTAATGTGAGTAGGAATCACGAGTAGAAAGGAACAAATTGAGCCGTAGGTTTCTTGGCTTTCTAAAATCATCCACCTACTCTTCTTAAACCAGCTTTCAAAGCGAAAAGCCAAAAAAATACGATTCAGCGGAATACCTGCATTTACCTACGCTACGTGGACTGCCTATCCGACCTCAGCCTTCTCTAACTCAACACATGTGCTGGGGTTATATCCCCTCAAGAACAACACAACACAAGAACACCGTGTGTTTTTAGTCAATAAGAAGTCTGTCTGCGCTGCAAACTGCAATTATATTTACATATTTCATCGTCGCTCATGATAAAATTGTCGGAATAAAATGCCACCAATCGTTGACTCTACCACTGAATGTATTTGAATGCATCTTCAAAGGTCGACGAGTGATCCGTAGCCAACGCTGCGTTGAATATCCTTCGTTGGCGTTCGTTGGCCCGCTCGGTGTATACACAGCATTAGAAAACGCCAGCGATCGGTTTGTAGGAATTGGATGGAATAGTATGCTACTATACGCAGTATTAGTATAGTACGATCAAATTATCTTGACAGGTCTGAACATAGGCTCTGCGAACTTTTACGCATGTGCACTCGTGAACAAAACTGTTATGGCCAGATAAACAAATATACGATCAGAAAATATCAAATACAGTGAGAAATACAAATAAAATAAATATCTAAACACTTTTAGACATATGTTGTAACAAAATAACCTATTATTAAATTTCGATTCGACTGACCTTCCGATAACGGATGATTTTTTGTCACAAACGAAGGTATTATTACGTTAAAGGTATTATTGCATATTTGACAAAATAAGTGCCCACTAACACTTGCAAATAACAAATAAAATGAAATTAACACTAAACAAAAAATTTAACACCAATAATAACAATCAACAGTAATATTGATAAAACAAACAAAAACACAACGAAAACTTTTATCACCGACTGTGCTCAAGACAGAGATAGCGACACAAACACCAAACTAATGCTGACGTGTGAGTGAGACACAATACCTCGTACCGAATATGGCCGAACTTGCACGAAGGTCACGAAGTTAACAAAAAGAGATGTGCAATGTGCATGTGCAATGGGTGTCGTTTAATCGATTATTCTTCTAATCGATTGAAATTAAGTTATAAAAATGTTTATATGCAATTTTATATTGAGGTTTTAAATGTTCGCAAACATAAATGTTACTCAAGAAGTCTATAATAAATTTCTAAAATTTAAGTAAATCATATCTTTTAACCAAGGAAACATAATGTTACTAAAATTTATTTTGTAATAAAGATGAAAACTCAATTATTAATAACAAAATTCACTTTATTAGTTAATGTAATTAGTTAAATAGCTTCTATACACAAAAAAAAACGAATTCGAAATGAAACTAATCGATTACGATATTTGATCATATAAAGGATTAATAAATTGTATTTATGTAAGGTGCATCTCTAGCCTAAACTACCTCCCCCCGACCCCCGCCTTTTTTTTTTTTTTTTTTTTTTTTTTCATGTCACCATTTGGTTCCTAATAAATGTTACTGCGCAGCCTTCTGCACGAAGTTCGGACCTGCCAAGATACTTTGGTCGTACTTTGTACCTAAGTGTTTGAGAGACCTTAAAAAGATGTCACTGTCAAAATCATGTCATCTGTCAAGTCAAGATTGTCATGTCAATAATTTCTCATCATTGAAAGAAAGAAAACTGAGCCAGAGCAATCCCGGATCCGATTAAAAGTCATTTCAATCATTATAATGGTGTTTACCTTATAACCACAACAATGAACAGACATATCTTCACCTGCTTTAGGTAAACTAATGTTATTTAGAATTTACATCTCTCATCATTTACATAGCCTTACAAGAACTCTTTTGCTTTCAGAAGGTTAGCCCGGGACTGCAGGACAGGTAGATCATTCAGCAGTAAAGTTGAAGCTAGTGAGAATGAGCCAATCAAATTTTCTACTAGTCAAGCTTCAAGAAAAACAACTAGACCTTTAGTCAGGAAGGTAACCACAGACATGCCATGGTATCAGCCATTCTCAGTGGTGGGAAGTGTTGCAGTATTCCTTATATACTTCTGCGTTTTACGGGAAGAGAGCGATATAGACCTCGAGTTTGATAAAACATTGTATGAAAGAATAAAAGGTCTGGAAAAAGAACAACTTTTGCAATCATACAGGTTCAATAAAGAACATGGGAAAAGTGTAGATGATATAGAAAAGAGACTCAAAGAATTAGAAGAAAAAGAAACTGAATTAGTTGCATAGATAATTAAATAAGTGAACTAGTCATGTACACAATATTTAAATAGATACTTTGTTTTAATAATGTCTTTGATTTCTTCATGCATACTATCTACATCACTACATATTATAAAACAATGTCCTCCACCGCGTCTGTCTGTTCCCAATAAACTTAAAAACTACTTCACCGATTTTCATTAATGGATAGAGTGGTTTTCAAGGAAGGTTTGACCATTAAGCCATTGGCTGACACAACTATGAGAACGACGGATTGGAACAATGTCTGCTATTTCGCCGGCTTATTGCAAACTGCAAAAAATCACTAAATACGTTTTTATCTATAATGGACTCCTTTTGACACATTTTACAAAATGCAAAAACTCACTAATTTAAAATTGACTGGATAGAAATTAGTGAGTTTTTGCATTTTGTAAAATGTGTCAAAAGGAGTCCATTATAGATAAAAACGTATTTAGTGATTTTTTGCAGTTAATGAGTTCTTGCAATAAGCCGACGATTTGTACTTACTGTGTCTCTTATTCATATCACTGGTGAATGATAGCTGTTACCAACCAACCATTAAGCAATTCATTGCAATAGCTAGTGGGGCTTAGCAGATGCAGTAGAAAAGGAAAAGAATTTGTGATCTTTTAAAAAGGTCCCATAGAATATATTATACATATTTCTTTGTTTTTTATTATTATATATATTATTTCGTGTTTACGAACCCCTGAAACAGCATGAATCTGTAAAGGTGTGCAGTCAAAATGGTATGCTTTGATTTCAAGACAGTGCCTGGAGTCTGTGTGATTTCTACCTATACTCAATATGGTGGGTACATTGAGTATGGGCAGACATTCAGGAAATGAACCCGCAACAAACTACTCCGACCATTGACCAGTTTTAGAGTAGACGCCCTTCTTGCTACAGGGAAACTGAACACGCTAATTTAATTTCTCTTACCATGACTACATATACTACACATTTCCGAAAAGGTAATGGATTAGGCACTGCTGCGCCTACTCCATTACCTATTCGGAAAAGGACAGCAGTGTTTTTGAAAACTAGATATAGAAAAGAGACAGTTGATGTTAACAGGCACCTATCGTGTGAGGAAGACTGATCTTCAAAATGGCATTTTTTTATCAACCCTTGAACAACCACCACGTGGCTGTCGTATCATGTGATATTACCGCCATAAAATGTGCTAGTGAGCTCACAGAAGAGACTGCTCATTGACAGATGATTATTTGAGAATAGTTTCATGTGAAAAGTTTAATTTTGGTGACTCAACTCATTAATTTACAGACATGGTGCAAGAATATGAGTCATGTTATTTGCAATGGATTGTGACAACAAATACAAACTCATTTTTGACACTAATCATATTTATTAAACACCAAATTTTTCATACAACATCATAAGTTGCAACTTAATTACGCCATTCTTACACTGCACATGGTTCACATTACCTACTACTTATACTACTTAATAAGAAAATGCTATGTATGAAATCAATAAGTATTGTCGATCAATCAACATTAGTATTTCTTTCATAAATATGCATAACTACCTTACATAAAAAAATGTATTTAATAAAAACTCAGTTCTGCTGCATCCTTATTATTAATGAATATGATGTTAAATATTACAAAAATTAAAAGACATTATAAACTTGTTATGGAATTTAGATCTAGTATTGAATTACAAAATAATTTATGATTAAGTTTAGTATACTAGAGATAAGTTTAAGCACGCTCGCCACGGATTCGTCGGGCAAGCTGGATGTCCTTAGGCATGATCGTCACACGTTTGGCATGGATGGCACACAAGTTGGTGTCTTCAAATAGGCCAACCAAGTATGCCTCACTAGCCTCCTGAAAAAAAAAAAAAAAAAGTGGTTAAGTGTTATAGTACGTGGTGGACATGACGCCCTAGTCGTAGACGATAGGTCAGATTAGTGCTCACCTGCAGAGCGCCAATAGCAGCAGACTGGAAACGCAAATCGGTTTTGAAATCCTGGGCGATTTCTCTCACCAGACGTTGGAAAGGCAGCTTGCGGATAAGCAACTCAGTCGATTTCTGGTAACGACGAATTTCACGAAGCGCTACTGTACCAGGGCGGTAACGATGAGGTTTCTTGACTCCACCAGTGCTTGGCGCTGACTTACGCGCTGCCTTGGTAGCCAATTGTTTACGAGGAGCTTTACCTCCGGTAGATTTACGCGCGGTCTGCTTGGTACGTGCCATTTTTCACTAAAACAAAGATAAAGCGTTAAGTTATGAGACAATGCCCACCAACAGGGTTTCTCCAAACCCGCGAAACTTCCAGTATCATGATACGAAGAGCACACTTATAATTCACACTGAACAATCAATTTAAATTGTACTAATTAACACACCTTTTAAAGTTATTTTCAAGAAATAAACCACAACTTTTTAATAAAATGGGATCAGAGAATCCACAACAATGATCATATGCTCAAGATGGCGTCAAAGGGAATGGCGGGTGAAACAGACGCTAATGGTTCTGAAAGCCGATTGGTAGACACTATTAAAGTTTAGGGTATTTGATTGGTGGGAAATGCAAGCCCTGTTATTGGTTGACTAAACCAAAGCTGCTAGAATCAAGATGTTTGATTGGTTGTCACAAGAAGAGTGTAGCCATAAATTATATTCATATCGCAAAAATGAAAAATCTACTAACGCCGTTACGAAATGTTGCTATTACATAAAAGTAGTGAAATTAAAATAAACCACGTTACGAATTTACGATCAGATGTTATATTTTTCGTGAAATTCGGACGTTCTGTTGGTGATAAAATAAAATTTTAAAATTAAATATCATAAGTGTCTATGAGTCAAAGACACGTTTTGGGCTCTGAACATGAGGCCAGATTACAATCAGATAGAATTGAATTCTTTTGAGCTAATTAATAACAGGTCGATTTTTAAACTTAAGGTTGTGCATAGGTGCAAATGAGTGACCATCCACTACATACCGAGTTTCCTTCGTGTCTCGGAAAGCACGTTTAGCCATTGGTTCCGACAGTCATATTTTGTACCTAGATCATTGACAGTCGTTACAAGTTATTTAAAAACGTAGTCTTACTATGGCCACAATGGGGCATTGCTATGGGGTATCAAATTAAATACTAGTACCGGGTTGCGGATGGCGAGGGTGGAGGTATCAGGGCTATTGCATATCTTTATATGCAGTCAATACATGTAAAATACTGGTATTTAACTGCATCTGGTTACACTGATCAGCCAACCTACTTGGGAAAAAGTTTGACAAATAATTTTTCTATCTCCAAAAAGTCGCGAAAACGTCACTATCGTCATTAACTCATTACTTTACTGCCATTTTGTGATAAGTTTGATTTTCATAGATTGTTTGTATGAATGACCAAGTTATATCCTTCGATTATATTATATTATTAAGTTATATCAGGTATTTCTAGCAAGTCGAATAATGCGCAGGCCGCGGCCGCGCCCGTGGGGTTTGCGCGTGATACAGTTTTACCAACCACACGCACGGTGTTCCGTATTCAAGCCAGTTAACAGTTTGCGCAGGCAAGACCGTGGTGAAGCATGCATGAGCGTATGGTAGGCGCATTAGTTTAGCAGTTTTACTACTTTGGAAGTGTATATCTTCCAAACGACTGAATTTGAGAAAAAATGGTTTCTGGAACCTCTATGTCATTTTGAAAGACCTATATTTAGACACCCCATACGAATTGGTTTGATGAAAAAAGTTTTGTTTAGTTTCAGTTCCATGTCTGTGTATTTTTAAGTTTTGTATAAAAATCCTAGAGCGGTTTATTACAGAATACATTTAACTATCATATTTCAACTGTTTTTTTTTTTTTTTTTTTAAGGGTTATAAGGGTTCCGTTTTTGTCATTCGGTTACGGAACCACAGTACGGAACCCTAAACACGAACAGAACTGTCTTGAAATGTAATAAAGTTCACGAAATTTACGAAATCACGAGGCTAGAACTGAAGCAGGAACCAGAAGCAGAGGGTAATGCCAGAGAGAGTATAATCGCAAACTGGATGACTGCAAATTGAGCCCAACATGACTTGAGCCATGGAGTAAAATATTTTTTTTTCGAATAACTTTTTTTAGTTTCGTCCATTGTTATTGTTACTTGATGAAGAAGTACGTGTCCCATTTTTTGTCTCGGTTTCTCTAAACTCTACCCTCATTGAACAGAGTGAGTCAAATAGAAAACATTCAACTTGACAGTGCTGTCAATTGATTGCGCTTTATTTTTCATGTGCCGAAATTAAGTTAAACTTACAAGATAAAAGTTCAAGGCCGTTTATAATTAAATTGTGGTGATTTCAATATTATTTTGATACTATTAAAACAAATTTGAACCTTATTTACCTTTTTTCCCTTTCTAAAGTATTATGTATCACGTGATCGTATATTGAATTGTAATTGGTCGTCGTTGAGCGTGCCCTGCGCGACGCGAGAGGCGCAATAATTTTCCAAAATGCCGTCGGAATCTAAACCTTTGTTAACAGCTCAGACAGAAAAACCGAACCATTATAAGTAATTACTTGTTTTTATTCGTGTTATATGTGAAGTGATAGTGTTTCATGTGAGGTTCAATATAGTATATTAGCTCTGAGTCTACGATTTTATGTTCCAGATATCTAAAGGAGTTTCGAGTAGAGCAGTGTCCGTCTTTCTTACAACATAAATGTACACAACATAGACCTTTTACATGTTTTCATTGGCATTTTAATAACCAAAGACGGCGGAGGCCGGTCAGAAAAAGAGATGGGACTTTTAACTATAGCGCTGACAACTACTGTACGAAATATAACGAGACATCAGGCATTTGTGAAGATGGGGACGAGTGAGTGTCGTTGCTTTGTTTTGCTACTTATTTCACTTTGTTTACTCATACTGTTTACTTCTATATAATGGTTATTGTTTCAAGTTGCATATTATTACTGAATCGATATTTTATTTGAAACTAATTGTTTTCCTAATTTGTTTACTGCTATCCAAAATATAACCCGACTAAATTCTGAGTGTACAAACTTTAGGACACGATTGATTTGGTTCATGGCATTGTGGTTTGGTAAGATTATATTGATGTGGCTCATTGTTCACACTTGTTTTGAAATTTGAGTCATTGTAAGAATTGAAGATTAACTGGTCCTGGGCATACTAAATATAGTTTAAAGCTTACTTAGATATGGCAATTAAAGTTTTCAGAATTGGTTTTCTAACACTGGATATTAATGTAAAATAAGCTGGAAAAGATAGTTTTTCATATCTGCACAATAATATGGCTTAGCTATCTTCTAAGTATAAGTACATATAAAATGACTTGTCCTGACTGATTCAACAATGCAGAGCCTAAACAACAAGGGATAAATACTTGGTAATTGGGCAGTTGATGGAAAGATTATTGGAAATATGAATACCCATAACTTTCAAAGTAAGAAGTACTTACCTATAAATTTTCATATAATGTATTAAAAGATTCTGGTTAGACATCATATAAAAGGGTGAAGTAGGGGTTGAAAGTTTAAATGGGGATGAAGAAGTATGTTAGAAGATTTAAAATTAAAGCTTCTGAGCGTAAATAAATGCATATTTACCCGACCATTTATAACATTTAAATTCAAACAAAGTGGAATAGGATAGGTGGATCAGTTTATTCCAAAAAATAAAAAAAAATCTGATCTGCGTTTAATTTAACACAAATGTTATATCAACACTCACAAATATCAAAACGAGGCGAGCATTTTTCCGCTTGGTAGAAACTGACCCTATGGTGACCTTAGTGTATCGCCACACGGCCTACTTGTGGTCAGGGAACCTTGCCCCTAACTAATGGTTATTTGATAAACATGTAGTTCAATGTTCTTGGAAATTCCACCACACCATACTCATTTTAGCCGCAAAAGGAAACACTGCAAACATTGTTTACAAAGAGATACTAGGATAATTAATTGTATCCATAATTTAAGTTTTCTTTCTCATTTTTTAAAGTTTTTTGAACATGCAGCTTACTAAACATAATATGATAAATACGTGCTGTATCTTTTTAATTTAAAATGTTATTATTAATTATTAGACCATCCATTTAAGATAGGTTAGAAAGTGCTACAACACTGGGCCCAGGGTCCATATAAATTGCACCATCTTTTTCCATGCTTCTAACTTTGAAAAATCACAGAATGAAGCTGCAGGGCTAGTTCCTCAATATAGTAATAACTTCTGAGTTAAATGCATCATTCTGTTCACAAGTAACTCATGTCTAATTAATGTGACATAAGTAAGAATATTGGACAAATTATTAAAATACAAAAATATTTGCTTTGAATTTTAAAAATTTTATCTACTCGGATATATTTATTATTTAATTGCAAGTGAAATAGTTACAAATTGAAGTACAATACTGCCGAAGATGTTTTGATAATGGAAGCATTATTATTATTATTATAGCTAGCCTATGTTGTCCCACTGCTGAGCAAAGGCCTCCCTCCATTCTTTCCAACGGTCACGATTCTGTGCAACGTCTCTGCAATTCTCAAGGAATTGAAGCAGATTTTCAATAATAAGAAGTTGTTAATAATAACAATTAACAGCTTCTATAACCCTAATAAATAAGAACAGGAAAAATATTCTATAACCTAGCTATTTATATACTTACATTTTATTGTTTACATAATTATGTCATAAACAGATATCCAAAAAGGTAGAGTTTATTTGCCTTACTTACTTTAGGTAAATAATATTTGTAAATAATAACAGACGCTCGGAATCAATCTTCAGGTTAAGTCACACTTGCCTAGGTTGTCCCATGCAAGGGTGACCACCCATGAAATACCGTTTCCTTCGTACCTTTGACAACAATAATGGTCTCTGCTGTCAATTGTAGATCTTTGACAGCCATAATTACTCAGTGTCCGAAAGGTTGACAATCAGACTTACAAAGGGGTATTGTATTACCCAGTATTGGCTGTGTTGTGGTGGTCAGATAGACAGTTGTTGCTTGTAAAATACTGATATTCAACTGCATCCGATTAAACTGGAAAACAACTACATCATTTTATTTTATTATTTTTGGAAAACTTAGGTACAGCTAGGTAGACACAATATTTTGGTTTACAAAACAATATGGCCAATTACAGGTTTTTACAAGTAGTTATACAATATTTAAATACAACAAAAACAAAAAGACAGTGATAAGGATTAGAAAACAGCACAAAAAAATACTGCAAAAGAACACAAATTGATACAAGCACAAACATTATGGGTTGTCGAAGAATTGATTACAGAGCGTCTTCTTCATCTTCGACACGCTTCGCTTGTATCCTAATTGGGAAAAAGTCTACCGCATCTTTAAAAGAAAATTGCCATCTTTCTTAAAATTATACAAACTACAAGATGGCGCATTTTACTGTTACAAAACTAAAAAAAAAAATGTTGATAAATGCAATATTGTGTTAATTGTAACTTGTTTTGTGATGAAGATTCAGGAAGAGCAAATAATTGTTTTGCTTATAAAAATACCAAAAAAAGTCTAAAACAACTTCTGTCGGAAGCTGGTAACCAGGGACGTAGCGTGCCTATAACTCGATTCCCACCGGCTTCCCTTCGGGAAAATTGCACTCTACGTAGTGTCTACTTTAGTAAAAATATTTAATACATCATAGAATTAAAAATATTACCTACAAAATGCCAACATTTTTCATGTCAACAAAGAAAGCAACAGACAGCGCCAAATAAGCCGGTGCTCGGGTGTCAGAATTCAGAACTAAATTCGTATGAGCGCGCTCACGTGACCTCTGTCGCTCTCAGAATCATATAATAGGGAACTAAGTAAGCCGAATATTATCGGGTTATGACAAGGGCAGGAATCGAGACTATGTAGGGTAGGAACGTCATTTATGAATTGATTTTCAAAATTCTTTTTTTAATCGATAGAATATGCTCCCGAGGTGGTTTCATTGTCCCAATGTCAGGATCTGATGATGGAATCTCAGGGTAATCGAGGGCAACCCTCAAATTTTGTAGGCGCGTATTACGTATTTCGTGTTTTTTATAAAGTTATTCAAGTATTCGCATCTGGCAGTTATCACCTCATGTTGATGACCTGATGATGGAAGGTTTAACTCCTTAACGGTTAGGAGTACGAAAATAATTCTTAAACAAAATATTATGCGGACGTATATATATAGTTTTATTATTTCGGGTTATCTAGGTGAGTTGATAACGAACTCCTCAACGGTCAAAAATTAAAATTCAATATGCCACCGACGAAAATTTTTGGAGGTTTCGACATTAGTGTCAATTTCGCGGTTTGAGGAGTAGCTGATATTGAAAATGAGGTTAAAAGTAACTGAAAAAAAAAAAATATATATAGACTCAATAAATAATAGAAAAAAAAAACATTTTTCTTTCATTGACGCTTTGTCACTACTGGTAACCATTTGTTTTGTTGACTTTTCAACTTTTCAAGAACTTCAAAAATAGCCTCATATTTTTAGAGAAAGTTAACCAAATTGAGATCACTCCTCCTTTTTTGAAGCTGGTTGAAAAGTCAATCAAACTAACAGTAAAAATTTGCAGTGTTAACTGGCCATACAATTTAATGGACAAGGTAATACTTTTCCATTACAAATTATAACTAGTTGAAAAAATGGCTGTCGCGGAACGCCCGGCAGATGTGAAACATCACAAGTTAATATTAGAATTCATTATTAATAAAAATCCCATAAATATTACATTAAAGTATTTAAAAAACACGTCATGCTTCCTGGCGCAACCACCTTCTCCTTAACAAGTAAGAGTTACATAAAAAAATCTATGGAATGTCTATAAAATTCTAGTCCTATTAAAAAAAAGTCTATATCTCTAGTTTCGACGTAAACTTTTATTTAAGGTGGTTGCGCTGCATAGTATCCTTCCCGGCGAAACCACCATAATATTTCTGTTACTATACATAGTATATGCTAATGTATAGTATCTAATAATTCTATAACAATTCTATATTTAAGTAACACCCCTAAATCCTCAATCTAATTTAAATATACGAAGAAAACGGTGCCTCAAATTTTGTCTTCTAAATAATCGCTAAGTGCCTAGGATAAAGTTCTTAGCAAATAACGTTTACGTCAAATATGATATACGTACAATGTCTTCCAGGCGTTTAGTTCATAAGCATAAACTTGTTCTCCCCGTCACTGTGATCATTGTTTTGTTCTAGACCATACCTGGGAACCTCCTAGTTACGGAAATATTGGGGCTCAAAGTTCCAAATGTTTCACAGCGGTTTTTTTTAAGTTAAATTACCTCCATGACCCGTTTACTATTCCATGCATTCATTAGCACAATGTTTTAAGAGTGCTTCATTGAGATTTACCGGAAAATGTGATTATGAAACAAAAAATAATCGTATCCCAGCAAAAAAAATTGCGTGAAGTTACTTATTTTGATGTACATGATGCTTGGTTAACGGCTTCGTGAAGGGTACGTACCCTTCACGAAGCCGTTTACACCTTGTAAACGTTTACACCTTGTATATATACAGGGTGTCAATCAACCCATCACACATCCGTCAACCAAGCATTCTGTACATCAAACTAAGTACCCCTACGCAAAAAATTTTGCTGGGAAATGTTTTTTTTTTGGGTCAAAAATCACATTTTACGGTAAAACTCAATGTAGCACTGTTAAAACATTTTGCTAGTGGATGCTTTGAATAGTAAACAGGTCATGGAGGTAATTTAAGTAAAGTTATAACCTGAAAAACTAGTATTTACAAAAACAGCTGTGAAAAATTTGGAACTTTGACACCCAGTATCTCCGTAACTAGGAGGTTCCCAGGTATGGTCTAGAACAAACAAATGATCGCAGTGGTGGGGAGAACAAATGCCTTTCATTTGCGTTAAGGGTACTTTTACACCCTATCACCCTATATAGATTATTCTAATAAGCTAAGAGGAGCTCGTGGCTTAATAAGAACTGCCACTCGGGTCGATCTTTAGGTAAAGCTGTGCTTGCCTAGGTCGGTCTGTGGATGGGTGACCGCCTGACATACCGAGCTTCCTCCGTGCCTCGGTAAGCACGTTAAGCTGTTGGTCCCGGCTGCCATATATAGGTTTTTGGCAGTCGTTTCAGGTAGTCAGTGACCTGAAATTCTGACATCCAGTCTTACCAAAGAGTATCGTATTACCTAGTATTAACTGGGTTGTGGTGGTCAGATAGGCAGTCATGTAAAATACTGGTATTCAGCTGCATCCGGTTAGACTTGAAGCCGACCCCAACATAGTTGGGAAAAGGCTAGGCAGATGATGAGATGATGATAGATTATTCTAATATAAAATTATATAACTAGAAACCTCTGTGCAAACATTACTAATCATTAATTTTTTTTTAAATATTATATAATATTTAAAAAAAAATGAATAATAATAATTAAAAATATATGTGAGAAATATTACAGTGATAAATTTCTTACGATCCCTATAACTAGCTGTTTTAATATTTATTATTTAACTCGATGAAATTGTTTCTTTAAGTAGTAACGCCTGTACTAAAACAAGTTCTTATTCATTTATGGAAAACTTGAGTCTTTGCTTTTTTGTTACTTCAAGCGCTCATAACCATTTCTATGAAAAAGATTATGGTGTCGTAAGTTCTTATATTAATTTAATATAGATTGAAGATTTAGAGGTGTTAGTTAACATGATTAGATACCTACTATATTATTATAATGTTAGCTTATAATATGTTTAGTAATAGAAATATCTATAATTAAAACTCAAGAAAATATATTATTATTTGTAGCATACAAATACAAACTAAACGCCTGGAAGACATTGTACGTATATGATATTTAACGTAAACGTTATTTGCTAAGAACTTTATCCTAGGCACTTAGCGATTATTTAGAAGACAAAATTTGAGGCAACGTTTTCTTCGTATATTTAAATTAGATTGAGGATTTAGGGGTGTTACTTAAATATAGAATTGTTATAGAATTATTAGATACTATACATTAGCATATACTATGTATAGTAACAGAAATATTATGGTGGTTTCGCCGGGAAGGATACTATGCAGCGCAACCACCTTAAATAAAAGTTTACGTCGAAACTAGAGATATAGACTTTTTTTTAATAGGACTAGAATTTTATAGACATTCCATAGATTTTTTTATGTAACTCTTACTTGTTAAGGAGAAGGTGGTTGCGCCAGGAAGCATGACGTTAAAAAACAAGAGGAGGATTCGGTTTTCTTTCTCTTTTATCGATATCTATCAATCAAATCTGCATACAACCTAACTACGTCTCTAAATGAGTAGCATGGAACTGTCGAAAACGCAATATGGTAGATCAAGAATAGTTCCAAAACAAAATTCTAATGGGAACAGGTTGATTTTACGTGGTCTTACTAAAACTTTAGTAACTCTCACTCACGGTAGTAATTCATATACACACATCAACACTGTCTAGGGATATTTTGGATTTACTCAATTTACTCAAAATGTATTAAAAATAGCATACAACATGTATATATTATTATAAAGCCCATTTATCAGACTACACTCCAGAATAAAAGAAAACAATGTTTTTTTGCGTAAACAAATTTTTATTCAAATAAAGAAAACACATGAAATAATGGTAAAATTAACAACGAATGTGTTTCTCAAGAAAAAATTACAAATAAGGAAAAAATAATTTGTTTTTAACAGTTCTGTGAAAAATCAGTACCTAGTCAGTAAAACCACCCATGACGTTAATAACGGTCCTGCAACGGTTTTTCATGCTTTGGATTAAGTTATCCAAGTCTTGCTGCGGTATATTGTCCCAGGTCCAGCTAAGATGCAAAAAAAGTTGCTCTTCCGTCGCAACGTTAGCAGGGAAATTCCTCAAAACCCTTCTTTGGAGCATGTCCCACGCGTGTTCTATGGGGTTTAGGTCAAGCGATTGAGCGGGCCAGCCTAAGACCGATACGTCGTGCTCCTGCAACCAGCTCGTCACCACTCTCGCTGTGTGCGGACGGGCGTTATCGTGCATGAGCGTGAATTCTTGGCCCATTTGTAGTCGATGGGGGTAGATTATTGGTACTAGCACCTCGTTACGGTATTTTTCAGCCGTCATGGTGTTTCTGATCCAAACGAGGTCTGTTCTTCCACCAACACGAATTCCCGCCCAAACCATAATTGTCCCGCCGTGGTATGAATAGACTTCCTGAGGATGTTGCAGACGGCTCTCACGACCAGGAACTCTGCAAACACGCACTCTACGTGTATCGGGATGGAAACCGAACCGGGACTCATCGGTAAACAGCACTACAGACCACTGGTTTTCTTCCCAGAGCAAATGTTCACGAGCCCACTCTAGTCGTCGTCCACGATTTCCTCGGCGTAGTGCTGGAGTACGAAGCGGTCTGCGAGCATGAAGGTTAGCTTCATGCAGCCTTCTCACAGTTTGGTCACTCACAAGCAACTGGTGCTCTGACTGGAGCCTCTGAACCAACTGCATGGCCGTAACATTTGGTTGTCTTCTCGCGGCAACTTGCAAAAATCGGTCTTGTCGTTGAGTGGTTATGCGCTTCCCGCCTGGGTGTCTTTCAGCCACTTCACCAGTAGCACGATAACGTGACCATAACCTTGATATCACGTTTTGTCTTGTTCCAAACTCCTCAGCAATACTCCGTTGAGTAGCCCCAGCTTGGAGCATGCCTACTGCCCTTAACATTTCTTTTCTAGTTAAATGGCGCCGCTGCATGCTGCACACAATAACATTAATTCGGAATTAACCGATAACTTGTTATAAAACTTAAATTGGACACAAAAAAATAGCCACAAACTACTGTAGGTAAATGAAACCTTCGGACTTCGCTACCATTATGCCGCGTAAATCTTTTGTTTTTAATGTATTTTTTCAAATTCAAATTTAGAATCGTTCAAAAAGGCCTACAAAATAAACATTCTTCAAAAGAATTTAAAAGTAGCCAGTATTTTTTGAGTTTAAGAACTTTATACAAAATATCCCTAGACGGTGTTGATGTGTGTATTATGAATTTATGATGTATTCCTATTTATTCACAGTTTTAATAAGACAAAGGATAATAATTCCAGTTAGGTAAATAAAGTTGTAAATTATAGAATTTTTGTTAACGTAACCTTTGGCAGAAAACTGTGCTATTAAATCTATTTAAAAATTGTCTTATTTACGATCATGGGGGTCTAAAATGCCCACTTTAGCAGATCATAATAATAATATAAATTGCGTTAAAGAGCGTAAAATGGACCTATAGTAACTGCGTCTGTGACCATTTTAAGAATTTTAACGCAATTCATATTATTTTCTTATTATGATCTATTTTCCTAAATAGACGCAGTTCCCTATCCTACTACCCCCACTACCCCCAGGACAAGTAATTAATTCTGCTGCTCTGTTCAGATTATTACTTCCACTTGACCATCTACCAGTTATCATTGCTTGTGTTGTTTTGTGACGACAGGTGTCCTTACCTGCACCGCACGGCCGGCGACACAGAGCGACGGTATCACCTGCGGTACTACAAGACATGTATGTGCGTGCACGACACAGACGCGCGCGGCCTGTGCACGAAGAACGGCGCGCATTGCGCGTTCGCGCACGGCGCGCCCGACCTGCGGCCGCCCGTGCTCGACGTGCGCGAGATGCAAGCGCTCGAGAACCCCGACACCGCTGACGCAGACGCTGCGGCACCTAACGCCTTAGATAGAGAAAGAAATCTTCAGAACGAAGATCCCAAGTGGCAAGGTATAAAATAATATTTGTATACAAATTTTTTTGAATATATTTTTTTATTAAAATATTTAATATAAATTATTACATTTTTAATAATTATATAATAGTGAAAATAAAATAATTAATTAATTAGTTTTCAAATAAAATCTAAATTAATAAATTTTAAAACTATTTATTTGATAAATATTATATTATTCACCAATTAAATTAAAATTAACAATTTCAGGGGTTTTAATTTTTTTGTACAGAAAACTAATATTTTTTGCAAAAAATAAAAGTAGCAAAAGTACCTATTCCTTATAGCACCAGCTACCTTCCAGTAAAAGTTTCATAAAAATGCCCCAGCAGTTTCGGGAGATTAGCCAGAACAAACAGTCAGATGATAAAAATTGTTTTTTTTTGTTATAAGTGGCTCAAGTATTACGTAAGCACTATAGGGGGGGCGGGGGACTTTGCTTTGCTTATTTTTGATGACATGGGGGGTGGGGGGGGTCTAGAATTCTAGATGATGTTTACGTCAGCAGTTGTAGTTGCTGTTTACTTTTTTACACATATGGCAACCCACACATTGTCTGTGCTTGAAAACGAAACACTTTGTCGGGGATTGTTTCAATAAAGTTGGTTTTAATGAATATGTACGTTATAGTCCTCAATTCTAAGCCTATTTTCTTATTTAATAAAAAAAAACAGAATACTTTAAAAGAAAAATGCATGTACCAATGTTTACGTAAGCATGAGAGCTTTGAGTACTTTTGCTGACAAGGGGAAAGGGGGGGTAAATAACTGCAGTAAATCTGCTTACGTAATACTACTAAGTACCGTATATTACTTTCATCTACATTTAGTAAAAAGACATTTTATATATTTGTATCTAGATGTAAAGTTGAATTTTGTGAATGCTATAAAACTGTTGTTTCATTTCAGATACAAATTATGTTCTATCGTCATACAAAACGGAGCCGTGCAAAAGACCACCTAGGTTATGTAGACAGGGTTATGCTTGTCCTCAATATCACAATAGTAAAGTGAGTATTATAGGATAACAACCAAAACATACACATTTATATTTTTAGTTTATTAATATCAATATTCTCTGTATGTATCGTTTCTCTTGTTCCACAAAACGCGCCGCTATAAATGACTATTGTTATTGAAATCGCTTCCTAAGTCATTCAATTCTAAACACAAACTTAAATCATATTTTTTAGGATAAACGCAGATCACCCAGAAAATATAAATATCGCAGTACGCCTTGTCCGAACGTGAAGCACGGCGAGGAGTGGGGCGAGCCCAGCAATTGCGAGGTGGGCGACGCCTGCGGGTACTGCCACACGCGCACCGAGCAGCAGTTCCACCCCGAGATCTACAAGTCCACCAAGTGCAACGACGTGCAGCAGGCCGGCTACTGCCCGCGCGGCCTCTTCTGTGCCTTCGCGCACGTCGAGCGTGAGTATCCGAGCGTGAGTCCCGCGCAGTCGCGTGTGTGGCCGCGCGGGACTCACTCGCCGCGTCTCTGTGCAGCCGAGGAGCTGGGCGCGCGCGAGCTGGCCGGCGCGCTGGACTGCGGCACCAGCCTGGCCGAGCTGCTGTCGTCCGCACTGCCGCCCGACAAGAAGGACCGGCCTGCCTCCCCGCCGCCCTCCGCACTGGCCGCGCACGCACCCATCAGCAACGGCAGCGGCGACGGCTCCGAGTGTGCCTCCACCTCGTCCGGCGGCTCAGCCGGCCAGCACAAGCCCGCGCCGCCGCCCGCGTGGCCCGCGCGCGCGCCGTTCGACGCCGGCGTGCTGCACGACGTGGTGGGCCACGCGCTGGATGACCTGCACCTGGACGAGCCGCTCAACCTGGTGGCGGCGTTGGACCGCGACCTGGCCGACGGCGAGGGACTGCTGGCCGGCTCCGCGCCCGTCAACATTCCGGCGGCGCGCGCCGCACTGCGCGGCTTCAGCCCGCCGGCGCCCGGCTCGCCGCTGCCGCCCTTCCTGCGCTACGCCAACGACACCGAGCGCCTGTTCAACTCGCACCCCATGAAGGCGGGCAGCTTCGGCGGCGGCGGCGCGTACGACTTCGCGGCGCAGTCGCCGTCCGCGCCCGCCGAGCTGTCGCGACTGCGCGAGGAGGTGGTGGCGTCGCGCGCGGCCGTGGCGCGCTGGGACGAGCGCATCGCGCAGGCGCGCTCGGCGTGCGAGGCGTGGCAGCGCGAGGCAGACGAGGCGTCGCGCGCGGCGGCGCTGGCCGAGCGACAACGCGACGAGGCACGCGCCCACGCGCTGTCGCTGCGGCGCGAGCTGGACGCGGCGCGCGCGGCGTTGGCCCCGAGGCGCGAGCTGCGCGGGTTGCCGCTGACGGCGCTGAAGGCGCTGCAGGTGGCGGCGCGCGCAGAGCTGGAGGACATAGAGAAGGTGCTGTACCTGGAGACGGCCACCAAGTGCATGACGTGCGAGGAGCGCGCGCGCGCCGTGACGTTGGCGCCGTGCAACCACTACGTGCTGTGCGACAACTGCGCCGCCACGGTGGACGAGTGCCCCTACTGCCAGACGCCCGTGCAGCGCCACCAGTAGCGGCACGGGAACGGAACTATTGACGTGTTACTCGTTGCTAGTAGATATTTCGCTAAGCCTAGGTTCCCCTTTAAATGCCGATACATACGAGAGGAGCATGTCGGTCGGATCCATGAAACTAAATCTTTATTCACAAACAGCAAAATATTAATATTTGAATGAGGTCTAAAGTTAAATATTTTCTCATTGTTGACTTATTATGTTCACCTGCTCACCAAAGTTGCAGATAATTATATTATGGAGAATATAATACCTTTGTTGGTATATATTATTATCAGATTGATTGATATTTATAACTACATACTACGGCATACATATACTAGAATGTAATGTTATGGATAAAATGCTTTTGATGTTAACATTTTGTTTAGTAACGTGTTAGTGAACTGTTGCTTTTACTCGTAAAGATACAAACAAGAATATATATTATAGGTAGGTATTTATGAGGTTTTATCTTGAAAATTAAACTTTGTGGTTATGCTTTCACCAATGATCGTAGATTTAAGAAAATTTTGTATCGATTTGGATATTCTCATTGTGACTCAATTTATATGTAAGGTAAATACTATATATTGATATTGATGGAAGCACGGCCATGAATATATTAGTGATTATAAGTAATGGAGAATATTTAAATGTAGTATTTAGTTTTATACAGATATCTACAAATCATTTTACATATTCAGAATAGAATAATAATGGTGTATGGAATGTGTAACACGGCTATTGAGAGAGTGTGGCTTGTATCGGCTTCCTCATGTTTTTTGCTAAACATGATTTTCATTAATAACTAGCTATCTAAGGACCAAATTTTTCTATTAAAGTATTGAAATCGTAACTATAGTAGTTCAGTAGGTGCGCGGGCTGAGTGCGGCGCGAGCTCTCTTTTCATCAAACGACTATAACTGCTTTACATACTTGTCTAGATGACCCACATTTAAAGAAGCCGAATATATTTTTTTAGACAACGTTACGTGCTTCATTCATGGTAATTCATGATAATCTCATGAAGAAGCACTGTTTATTACATAATCGATTTCTATCACGTGTTTGTTTCCGCTTTTTGCGACTAAAATAATCTTATATAGTTATTAACTTGAATTTGATTGTACTCTCGATCTCTAGCGGCGACATGTACGAATGAAGCTTCACAAATGGATATGATTGTTTTTTGAAAAGTTAAAATCAAATACAGGGCATAAAAGTAAAAATATTTGAAACTTGAAAGTGTAAGTAACCAGATACATAAGGGAGGGTAAAAATGACGAGAGTATGTAATTAAAATCGTTGACTTTGAGATTAAAATATTGATAAAACGAACAACAAGGCTGCAGGTTGCAATGATGATGCGCTCCACTTGGTACACAGCCCCGAAGGTTATTCAGCATGAAGACTTTTTAGCTGAGTAGGTAGACCATGATGGGAGATCTCCAAATCTTACACTTACAAATGTCAGAAAAGACTAAAAACTAACAGCAAAATGTTCAGCAACATTGATTTTTATACCATCGTTTTGGTTTGGTTCAAGCCTCCTATATGAACCAAAACGAACAGGAACAGACAAAACTTGACGAAGATATGGACTTTCCATAAATCTGACTGACATAGTTTCAAATAATTTACGAGTGAATGTGGACGAGGGAAATGGAGTAAGGCTAGCAGTTGGCCTTTTGTGGTTTCTGCCTACCCTCATTGGCAAAAAGGGCGTGAGTTTATGTATGTATGTATAGTTTCAAATATAGTTTCACGCCTTACCTATTCAGTTATCAAGTTTTCATGCTGAATGTGCTGGTTGAGAAACCCTCTGGGTTCCCTTACTAGGTGGGTGGCCTGACGAGGAACACTGTACTTAGATTGACCTGATTGAATGTAAGAAAAGAAAAAGTTAGTGGCAGAAAGGTTTATTATCACATAGAACCATGACAATCAATCGCCTCTAGAGATTGAACGAAAAAGTAGAATAATACACAACACGTAGCGCATTTTATGTTAACATTCCCAGATAATCACTAGATATTATATTTGTATTCAATGATCCCTATCACTATCTTCGTCAGTGTTAAAATTATATAAAATTTGTTCTAATATTTTAAAATATTGTTTAAAAAAATCGCAGGTTTTGCATCGTCCGCTTGCACATTGAATGCATTTAATTTTTTACCAGGTGATACATTTATTACTAAATTTAAACCAGGGACCATGTTGTTTACCCATTGAAATGGTTTTTTTTAAACAGTTAAATAAAAAACGAAATAAAGAAAATCCACATGATATAACCCATTTAGACGGTTTAATTTAAGCTATTTTGAAAGGGTAAATCTCAATTATATTGTGTCTAGTGCCCTACCACCCACTTAGCACAAGTTTAATGAATAACCATAAAGTATACCATACAAAATCCTTATATTGTAAATGTTATAATGGTAGGTATCCTTTCAGTAGGTAGTAAGTATCCAGGGTCGTGATTAACTGGCTTACCCTTTTAAAATGATTAACCAACGATGTATGGTCCCTGATTTAAACACACAAAATAAGTTTTGTGATCTGTACAAGATGTCATTGAAATAACTGAAAACCTCTAACGGGCAGTTCGCAAAACGATAAGATAAGATACCTGTCTAGTTTGAAATGCGTATAACTCATTTTGTTTGTCGCGTTGGGGTGGGTGCCTAGAGGTTCTCAGTTATATCAACTACAGCTTGTATTAAGTTTCCCTGCCATGGAGCAACCTCATTGTAAATGTTAAGTTTAACTTATTTGTTGATTTTACTCTTAAATTAGTACGATATTGTTTTATGAAGAATATCATTATCTAATCTAATATTATCTAATATTATGTCGAGCGTATTATCCGTTAGCGACTTGCGTTGATAAGTTGACTTGTCCAACTGACTTCATTAAATAAGTCTTGTCATAAATAAGTAGTGATTGTACTCATTTCGTTCAGCGAAATCGAACACTCAAAATTAACGAGATTTAATCACGCAACTATTGCTTATATTAAGACACGGCCATAGACAATGTAAACACTTTTTCAGGTGTTTTGATTATTCTTTTTTTACTTTTACAATAGTTTTATTTTGTTTTTCCAAGCATGTAATGGGCATTGCTTCAAGTAGAAATCGCGCACGGAGTCGCTCAGTGTAATGACAAGAAAGTTGTTCTATGGCGGAAAAAAGGGTTTTTCACAACCTTTGTACTACTTTTGCAAGTATTTCTGTTTGTATTGTTAGTGTGAGCCACTTCTGATCTGAAACACGCAAGGGTTTGTTGCGCTTTCGGTGTGATGGAAATGGACATGACTTACCTTTGGTATTGGAAAGTCTGCGAACACATGCAAAGCAACTCCTTGAGCGTTTTAGTCAGAACTGTGTTCTTTTGTGGACGTGACGCATACAGGAATAATTCAATTTAAGGGATTTCGCAGACATCCATACAGTGTGGTATGTCTATTTGATAAAACCGAATAGTTCGACTTAAAGCTCTCCGACTGGTCAAGCTGATTCCGCGTCTAAAGTATAGTTTACTCTCCTTAGCTGTTGTGTAGTCTTAAATCGCAATGGTGTCCTGCAGTTGTTTTACCTACGGCGTGAATTTTACGAATTGTTCTGATATACCATTCTACTGTAATTCATACAAATTTCCTATAACACGTTTTATAGATACATATTTTATTTATATTTTACTATTTTAACATTCGGCCGCCATGGACGCGATGGCCACGTTGTTGCATTTTAAGAAAAGTAATCCAGTTGTAATAATCATTCACTCCTACTTTTTCTTCTTCCACTAAAAAGTTTATCCAATAAAAACATTGTTACAAATATTAATTGAAGTTACACCATACTTTTTCAATATAAATATTGGGCATTTCGTGCGTGGCGGTCAGATTCAAATATATTTATACTATGAAACTTTAATTTTTTTATATGAATATAATAGTAATAACAAATTTAACTTAGATATAAAACTTAGATTTAAGTAGTGTTTTCAAATTGTAATGGACATTGTTTTAAGTGTGTAGAAGCGTCTTGTATCGTAAAAACAGAAGCAATATGACCACAGCCGCCTTTTATAATATTCAGATATATACAATGTTGAACGGCGCGGCACACACGCGGAGTCGTTTGTGGATCCATGTCCCCCCCTCGCCTGTGTACACACAAGCACGCGACTGACTAGTAATAGAGAGAATTGATGTATTGAATGCAGTTTTGTGAGTTCATTTAAACCTGTTTTAATTTACCACCGTGCCAACGTCGTAGCATCATTTCCCAGATGTCGACTTCATATTAACCACATTTTATAACTGCAGACGCGCTGACTTGCCACTTGACATGAAGCTCTGCAGCGTTTGGCTCAAATCCCAATGTTACAATATTATTTAACAATTCACGTATATGTTATCTTAGAGAGAGTGTTATTAGGTAGTTAGTAAACAAACGTCTCCGCTGTGTTCCTCAGCCCTTATATTATTATGTCGACACGGCACATTTTGTATACTGGCTTGATTTTGTGATTCAATAATTAAATAGATCTCTGTGGTAGGTTTTGAATATTTTTAGAATAGCGTCTTCAGTAATCTGTGAATCAGTATTTTTAAATCAATTTTGTATTCGATCTGAATCAATGAATAGTTTAATGTAGCCGTGAAAACGCATATGTTACGGCTAGTGGGCTTTCGCGGTTATCGTACTTCTTTTCACAATAATATTTTGTCAAAACATTCGATTTTATTACTTTAGGTATATGACTTCAGAATAGGCATGAAATCATGTTTCATTTGTAACTAAAGGTTGTCGTTCAGTAACCTATAATTAAACGATACTTTACGACGTATAAACTTGGTACAAAAAAAACTTGTACTTGCAGTCGATGCATTCGTGACGTAGGGTTTACTTTAGTGTTGCCAGCTTTCGTCCAGCCCAGGCTAGGTGGCTACTTATTTTATTTTGTAACAGATACAGTGCTATGTCAAGAATACACAAACATACACTATCTAGTTTATTTACTTGATTTTAAATATGATATGGATGTAAAATTCAGAAAGTTGTCTACTAAATTACCTTTAGAGAGCTGAATTATCATCAGCTGAAACAAGTTCATTGCTTGTCGGATATCGTTGTGAAATGCTTTTGGAATTACTTGTCTTAAATTTTGTTTATTTTAGTTTAGGAAGAGATCTTCACAAATATCGTGATCAATTGATTGTGTCTGAAAAGTATTGAATAAGTGGCGTGCAACAAAATGTTCTGTGTGGCCATAGCGTATATAGTCTAGCTTGCTAATAATTTGAGATTTAGATGTGTATTAGAGTCGATATTTATTTTTATATAGAAATCTTTATCACATGGAGAGTGTAATTTTGTTGGTGAAATTTTGTAGTTGCTATAGATATTGCGTGGATCCTATCTGTACCTTACGTGTTTAGGTTCGGTTGACTTAACACGCGCGTGTTGAAAACATCGAAGGAACCGTAACCTCGCGTTAACAACAAAACACACACACCTATTCTAAAAGTTGTGTTTAACAAAATAATCTGTGAACTAGACATGTCTGTAGAACTGTATCTGGTTTAAATATACATGCGGTATCTTGTTTAAATCTTACATGTAGGTATGACATAAATATGATACCGCACAAATATCACAACTTGTATTTATGTTTACACGCGTTGTTAGAAATATGTATTAGACGATCTCTTAATTGCTTTATCTCTTTTGACATCAAAACAAAAAAATGAAATTGATACAATCTGACAGACTAATATACATTGTCGTTGTATGAAGTCATAAGTGATAAAGCAAGTATGTGGTCAAGGAAACATTCGAGTTGCTTGCATGTGAGCACCTACCGTTGTGCCACGTGCACGGCGAGATCTGACGTGATGACCGACGGGCGTGGTGTGGTTATTGTTTTACCCTCGTTTTAAGTAATTATTTTAACCAACATTTATATGAATATATACCCACAGTTTGCATTTTGTTTTTAGTTTGTTTAAGGACCAATGTAGTTTAAAGGCTTTTAAGGTTTTTTGCATGTGCATAATAACAGCATTCGACTATTTTACTTAATATATATTATATACACATATTTTTAATTTTATTTAATTTTTAGGTAGGTAGGTCCAACAAATTCTTTCAAATTTTAATTGTTAAATTAGAAATAGAATGTTGTAGTAGATAACAAATTGAGACATGCGTTCACACTCACATACTGAAGATCAAATTGTATTTTTATTTATTACAAAAATATGCATTAATATAGCTTCTAATATCATAGTAGATATTTTTTAACAAAGTAATTTTCAAATCCATGTGATACAAATTAATGTGTAACAGAGATGTGAAGATTATTAATATTACTAGATAGGTAGGTTTAATAAATTTAAAATTCCATTCAATAGCATATGAGTTTTATTTAAAACTATCGGGTCGCCCCTGCTTCGCATGTTTTCGAGGTATTTTCAATGTATTATTTTACTCTATTTTGTTCTCTCTCTCTTCAGGAACTCTGTGTCAAATTAAAAAAAAAGATTTCACAGAATTATTACTCCGGACGGGACGGCGGGAATAGTGCCTGAAACTCAGTATTTCTAGCTATAATATTTAATGATAAATACCTTATCATTTTGAAGTCGGTTAATGAGATTTACTGTCTATCATCAGGTCAACCTAATAGCCTGAAATAATACAACTATCCGTCCATAAGTACGTACAATTTTGAAAAGATTTTTTTCAACTCCTAACCGTTGGGGAGTTGTACTTTCCATCATCAGCGCATCCACATGAGAATATGATTATCAGACGCAAATACATTCAAATGCAAACAGCTTCAGAAAATATATGGAAAACGTAATAAGTGCCTATAAAATTTGAGGGTTGCCCTCGATTTCCCTGGGATCCCATCACTAGATCCTCACTTGGTGCCAATGGGACTATCTCGAGAGTATTTTCCTTAAAATACAAAAACAATTTTGAAAATCGGTCTCTACAAATTGAAGGGAGATATAGGTGAGCAAACATTTAAACACAAAATACATACTAATAGAGAACCTCATCCTTTTTGGAAGTCGGTTAACCGACTCAGTGCCACCATCATTTTCATGCATACTTTAGCCATGGACGATGACGCGCCAGGCGCGTCATGGGCCTGCTTGAAGGATATCGCTCCTAGCGCGTTTTTCTCCGTTGTCTTGCGTCGATCTGCTAAGAGTAAGAGTTCTTTGTGTGCTTCGATTCCTATTCGTTGATATTCAAAGGAAATATGGCATCACAAGGTAGGATTTACTTATTTCATTAAAATGTTACAAGGGTCGTAAACATTTTTGCAAAATTTGTAGTCTTATTAACGTATTATTTGTAGATAATCAGCAAAGAGACGAAATTTTTCCTGAGTGTAGGCAGGCATTATTCACTGATCAAGATAACAATAAAGAAAATGATTTTTTTCCTGAAAGTAGTCATTCGATTTTGCATATTTCAAAGAAGCGTGAATTGGGGCACATTTTACCACTTTGGAAGTGTCCGTCTATCTGCCAAACGATTGGCTGTGACAAAAAATGGTTTTAGGATCCTCCATGTCATTTTTGTTTCATTTCCATGTATAAAGATCCCCTTAATCTTTTTTTATTTTTGTAAAAATCGCAGAGCGATTCACAGAATACATCTACCTACTAAGTGACAACTGTGTGTAGTCCTAATAGTTTCGGAACAAAGTGGCTGTGACAACTTTTTTTGCCATTCGGCTTCGGAACCCTAATAAAAGTATTTATATAATATTACGCCAATATACAGTCAACCGTTATCACGTCGATGTACCTTCCACCTATTTTGCAAACTGTTTCGAAAGGTTTGCTATCCGACTTATAAAATACTAGCGGACGTCACGCGGCTTCACCTGCGTAGTCGCCGTTCCCGTGGGAATACAGGGATAAAAAGTAACCTATGTCACCCGGGGATAGTGTAGCTTCCCAACGGTGAAAGAATTTTTGAAATCGGTTCAGTAGATCCCGAGATTACCCCTTACAATTTAACAAATATACAAACACACAAACTTTACTTTTTTATAATATTATTAAGTATATTAAGTATAGATTATATCGCACACCTAGATCTAAAGAGGTATTAACTCAAAAAAGCACTTTTTTCAGAAAAGACGAAAAACTGATTACTCTGTCCCTGTGCACTACAGGAGTGTTTTTTATGGAGTTATGCTTTTTATACGCAACTAGAATAGATATATTGTAGGATTTTCGTATTTCAATCCTGTTTTGGGGCTAAAAATTGGATTTTTTGCGTTATTTCCCTATTGCTTATCAATGTATGTATATTTGTTTTATTATTTTGAGTTGAGCCTGTGTTGGTGAACTTAGTTTTTAGTTGACTCTCTTTTGAACAAGCACCATACATTTAAAACGCAAAACATTTTGTGTTATTTTAATTAGTTCAATTGGTCGAGTGAGCTGTGATCAGCAGTAGGAGTTTATTGGATGATGATTTAGCAAGAAAACACTAGTAGTACTGAAATAATACTGAAATCAATCAATGTTATTTATTAGTAATACTACAAAAATAACTAATGACAGTCTCTTATGTCCCTTTTAATTATAAAACATATACAATTTTTTTTTAATAAAACAGAAATAAATTCTATAGTAGTCCTAATCCTAGGAACAGAATTTATAAAATCTTTAACGCTCTGTTTAATTTGTGGGTCAATAGTTGTATTTCCCTCTTAAATCGGCTTGAATAACCCCTGATTCTGTTTTCTTGGACAGACCTGTTTTTGTCCCTTTATAGCTCAAGTCATGAGTGAATTTGAAAAATGTCTTGCTGCATACTTTTATTTGGATCCATTAACTTCAAAATAAAAGGCGGTGTTAAGGGCTTTCAAATCTTGTGTGCTTAAGTACCGATATTTTGGCTTTATTTGTTGCGAATGCCGTACTACAAATTATATTAGCCTTTCAAGATTGCCAAGTCCCCAATATGCATCAAAGACCTGTTGCCTTGACATTTCGTCCATCTTGTCTTTGCATTTCAGTCGACATTTTTCTCTACAGGGTAGTTCAACGTTTCACCCTGGTATTTGTTTCTTCGATTTTGACAAAGACTGGTAGGCTTTGCCAGAATTCCTCAGCTGTTTTGCGACTTTCGACTGCCACTTTGCTGGTTTGCGTACTCTCTTTTTATCGATCTCGGGATTTTCGGTACTAGTTTCAGGAACCGTCGCATTTTGAGGGTTTAATTTCTCACTATCATCTTCGATATCCAATGAACTACTAGATTTCGACGAACTCGAACTACTACTGCTGGTGCTGGATGAAGTTGACGATGAGGAGGGAGATACGACGTATTTTTATTTTGGGGAAATCAACAAATGACTCCTCCCGCTCTGAGCAGATCAGTAGGGAGTGCCAGACTTCTACTGACTAAAATCACCTATGTTTCTTCTTAGCCCTTGTGCCGAGGTCGCGGTATCTCTTTCGAACAACCCGCAGTCCCGACGAGATGAAGATAATGGGTGGGCTTTTACTTGGTCAATATCACTTTCATCGCTCTGAATTGGCAAAAGATACTACATAGTTCAAAGCACCAGAATTTTGTTGTATAGACGTGCTGGGCATAGATGTATCAACCACTGATAAAGTGATAAGGCGGCACGAGTTTCCTTAGATGAGACTTCGTCACTTGATGGCTTCTTAAACTCTTTTTCCAGGGTTGCATGTTGTGGAAAAATTATAGGAGGAGTGACAGATGTTTTCTTCATCCCTTTCTTCAACCATATTTACTAAAAACCGTCCACGTTTCATTGTTTGGCTGAAATAGATAATGTTTATATTACTTATTTATAGGGCCATGTGCACCAAATCGATTTAAAAGGCCATCGATATAACATTTTTGATCTCATTAGCGATTTTGTAAAATTAAATTTGGCGGAATCCATCTAAAGAGATCTAACTCAAAAACTTAACAGTTAAAAGGGAATAAACTCCATAAATTAAAGTATTAAAATAAAATTATACTAAGATGAAATGATTCCAATGGCTAATAGCAAAAGAGTTCAATTTAAATTGGTTTTTAAAGAAATATAAGAGTTTAAAATATGACTCAACAAAACAGACTCAACTACAAATTCAAAAATGTTTCAACAATACGGTAACAACTCAAAATAAAAATAAAAACTTTACTCACCCTGCCAGCAATAAGAGTTCAACTCAAAATGTTGTATTGATTCACTCAACAAAAACCACCTAAAAGCCAACAACTCAAAATAATACTGCTTAAAATTTCACCAATACGGGTACAGCTCAAAATAACTCCAATTTGTTGACGACGGGTACTGGCACTCCACTTGTAATTCTGAATGCAACTAGCAATGTCCCTGTTTAGGTGGGAGGAGAGCGGGGGTCACTCGTTTAACAAAAGGGACACTCGGCGCCATCTCGCGTCGAATAGTAGACTTATTTTTAAATCTGTTTTATTGGTGGATAGGTATTCAGATAATGAATTTGATGGTGTGCATAACTCAAAATGTTCGATTTTTGACTTAGCTCCCTTTAGATCTAGGTGTGCGATATATTCTAAATAAATGGTACAGGTAATGGTAAGGTAATCAACATCAATGTTTAATTTAGGATAAAAAGTGGTAGTTCTCTTTATTTCAATCTTTTTAAATCTGTTTTTAAGTCATTTCGATGTGACGCGCCAGGTGCGTCATGGGCCTGCCGTGATGTTTTCTCATGACGCGCCTGGCGCGTCATGGGTATTGAAACGGTTTTAACAGTGCCAGTAAATTCCATGGATTTTTTTTCCGTTCTGTCTATTTATTATATAGATTGGGTCAATTAGGACCCATGGACCTATTGGTCTACGACAGGTTATCCTCCAATCATAGTCACAAAGTAGGTACACGCTCCCCGACACATTCAAACTCGTGGGTCTACCAGACGGTGTCCTTCAAATACTTTTGAAGGGCTACAGTACTTCATGGCGACATGGAGAGAGCGACTGTCGCAACCCCGTGCAGGGCACGCCACGATTGTGGCTGTAAGTCCCCTCTTTGAGGAGTGGCTTGAGAGGCGCCACGGCGCCCTCACCTTCCAGCTGACGCAGGTCCTCGCCGGATACGGTTGTTTCGTACGCCCGGATGTCACCATTGTGAGGATCGGCCGAAGAACACGGTAGAGCACACCGTGGAGGTCTGGCCGCTTGGGCGGAGCGCCGCCGTGTTCTCGTAGCGGCGATGACCTCTGGCGCCTGGCCCTGGTGCGAGCCATAGTCCGGGGCGAGATGGAATGGGACGCCGTCGCCTCCTTATGCGAAGCAGTGATGCTAGCGAAGGCGGTGGCGGAACGTGAGAGGGAGAGAACCTCTCGTTCCAGACGCTCCGGGCGTTGGGGGGCCACAGTCATGATGTCTTCCGGCCACCGTAGACGCGGGCCTGTGGACGGTGAGTTATGGACTAGCTCGCCGTCTTATGATGACGACAAGCCGTGTCGACGGCGCGTTCGTGTTCCACGCGCGCCTTAAAGAGATGTCAGCAACAAGGAAGGGGCCAGCGCCCGTCGGGGCTGCGGGTTGTTCGCAAGAGATACCGCGGTCTCGACACAAAGGGCTAAGAAGAAACATGGGTAAGTTTTTAAGTCAGTAGAAGTCTGATGACACTCCCTTTTGCTCTGTCCAGAGCGGGAGGGGTTATTTGATGATGTCCCACCCCTCAAAAAAAAAAAGGGCTACTGTACTACCTCCACAGTCCCGCTCTCCCGGTAAAGCACGGTACTAGCCCATCAACCCAGGTTCTGTTGTGTTTGCCAATTACCGTGATTAGTGTGTGGGGGTTACTCATTTTTTGCATTAATAAATAAAACAATTAAGTGTTTTTCTGACGTGCTTAATATGCAGCTTAAGACTAGACATGAAACGGATATCCGTTTCCGGTAACTATTCGTTATCCGGGCAAATCACGTGTCAAAATATTATTAATTTAGCAGTCAAAATTAACAAGTGATAAAATTGTGTTGAATTTGGCTTGGCTTCGTTCTCAACGCACTTGTGCGCCAGCGGTAACCAACATCAAACTCATCACAACATGTAACACAACAAAGGGCCGAATATCCGGCCTCCAAGTTTCCAGAATATTCGGTATCCGGGCAAACTAATACCCGTTTCATCTTGAATTAAGACTACACTTTGGAGGTGGAGGAAGGAGAAATAGGAAAACAAGTAAGAAGCCTTAGTTTGAACTGTACCTAATTATAGTAAATTCATTTTCAACACAATTGTTCCAAAATTGGCTCTTATCTCATCGCTTTAAGGTTCGCAATGAAGTGTGCTAAACACTTGTGCTTTTATTTCGAATATTTGCAGGAAAGTGCGGATTTTTGGTTAATCTCTGCAAACCTTCAGTCCAACGGTGAAACCAAAATAATGATAAATAAACTTTACATTTAAACTTTTTTTTTAATAAGCCTATTGTGTCCCACTGCTGGGCAAACGCCTACCCCCATTCCTTTCCAACTCTCCCGAGTTGTGACTTCTCTGGCCAATCAGTCGGGAACGAGTCCAAATCGTCACGCCAGCGGCGTTTCTTGAGCCTGCCTCGGTGACGACGACCGTCTTCAGACACCCAGTGTGTGACGATTCTGGCCCATCTGTACTGACCACTCCTGGAAATGTGACACACCCAGTCCCACTATAACCTCGCAGATTTATCGCCAATATCGGCGATGCCTGTCTTGGAGCGTATTATGGTGTTACGAATTCGATCGGTGATTTCAATGTTTAAAATGCTACGTTCCATCGCGGCATCGCTCTTTGGCAAACCATTGGTTTGAACTTCTGAGCTTCCGTCAAAGACCAAGTCTGTGCACAGGAAACAAATTATATTCGTGAAAAATAAAAAACATTTATTATTTACCTAGTCTAAAAATAAAAATAATTCTTTTTAGTTTTAATATTAGGCTACGAGTCAGGCATGGAAAAAAAACCGCGATTCGTGACCTTTTACAATATTACATTATATTGTGTTTTATTATTATCCTTTGCAAGTGTTGAAAACCGTAGTTTCGTTTGATAATGCTAAATGCACACTTACATCACGTACTATGTAGGTACAGAGCTTGCGGAATCTATCACTTTTGCCCAATCAATCTTGAACCTAATGCTTCGGCGATAAAGTTGAAAATCTATTGAACAAATTCGACACATTATAGTAACTTGTGCTGGCGTTTGTAATTAATTACTATTGTTTTGTTTATTCTATAGATTACAGTTGCACATGGAACGGAAAAACTAAGCAGAAGGTTTTGTTTGATATTATTGCTTAATTTATAGATCTTTAGTCTTCAATTAAATAATATTAATTAATTTACAAATACACGGTTAACCATCAATTTTATTTACATAAAACAGAAATGCATTGGGGAATAATTTAGAAAACACGAGGATATGTACTACAATACAACATGTCTTAATGTAGGTAATAATTAGACTCTTTTTAAAACTCATTTTATTTTTATTATAATAGTGTCTGAGAATTATAAGATTTATTAACATTGAGTGGAGTAGGTAGGTACAGAATAGAAATGTGCAGGTACAGTCGAACAAGCTATTTGGTATACACGCAGAAATATTTATAATTCTAGTACACTGACAATATTGATTGCAATTTTATTTTATTAAGTGCTTGGCGGATGTCAAACGATTAATATATCTGTGTAATCTTTGAATGCAAGTTAGCTGGCTGTATACCAAATAATATGTTCGACGAATACTCTGGCATTTAAGGCAGGTACTATTTTACATAATCCATATATAGGTGACTCACATTAAGGGAATAAAAAAAAAAATGAGGCAGTTCATCAGCAAAAAAGCAATTTTTGGAGTACTATAAAAGGACGGATAATATGATGTTCTAGATAAAAATATGCTGCCAAAATTAAAGCTAAATTAGAGATTTATTTATTTATCTCAACATAATTGTTACATCGTTACCAAAGATTTGATGACTTAAAAAAGTAGTTTAGCTGCCGAAAATATTGAACTTAGTATAAGCTGAAGTTAATACATGACGTTATTTCAATAAGAAAAGATGAGAAAATTATTAATCAAAATTAAATATTTTTTGAGGCCCCTTTGAATGTTATTTAATTTGATACATTCTTCATGAAATTAATATTGTGCATGAATTATGTCAGAATATTATGACGTAATTACCTTAAGGACTAGGTAGTACATATATTTAAAACGTAAAACATGAGCAAACGCCGCGTCCGCTTCTTCAACCCGGTCACGTGGGCGACCCACACTTACACTCTAAATAATAATGGTGCCGATTCTATTGTGCACAAGTTAAACTTCATTTAGGCAATTTCCAGATATTTCTCTCTCATAAAACAAGAAAGGGACGGACAAACGTATAATATATATGAGCTCTCAGTTGGACAAGAAAAAATATAATTAGTCCGTCAGATAGATTTCCAAAAAAATATTGAACACAGGTATTTTTTCACGTAAACAAAAAAATGAAGGCAATACAGTGCTTCGAAAAGTCGTGTGACGTCACAGTTTGGTACATTTTTTACTAGAAAGTGACGTCACAAGGCCCCCTCATGATCTTTGATACGTTTTATTTTCGTCAATTTCAATTAATTTGATAAAACATGTATCCAATATTTTTCGATAATTTAACAGACGGACTCGCAAAGTCAGGAAACATCCTTTATACTTGAGCTAATGGTAGGTATACATATGAGTGCGCTATGCAGAAAGCATCGAGCGCTACCAGCGCACCTCACCAAACTTCACAGAACATCTATTACTTAGTTCTTCAGGAATTTTATAGTGCGATTTGTCAGTAAGAGAATCAGATGTCAATTATCTAATCAAAGTTTAATTTTTGACCAAAAGAATCGGCGCCAATATTAAACGATTTAGCAAATTAAACTATTAGTGGAGTGCCGTAAGATTTATACCTCGGAATCCAGGGCCGGTCAATGAATCTTCATAAAAACTTTTGGACTGCATTGGTAAAAGCCCAAATAAAGAAGTTAAAAAAAAAAAATTGCGCGCTCTTCTTTTTTTTTTTTTTAATTCGGCAATTTACTGAAAAATGATAGGTACAAGGGAAAAAAATGTTTAGAGCTACTAAATAATATTTTCACCGTGACTTTAATGTTAATTAATTAATATTTCGCAAAAAAGAACGACTTACAGCAAAAAAAAAAATTAAAACGTATCTATCTAATACCTTTATAGGAGCAATTCTTGTAATATAGTATAATCTGAATCTCGGTTACGGCTTCAACGATTTTCATGAAATTTAGTATGCAGGGGGTTTTGGGGGCGATAAATAGGTCAAGCTAGGTTTCATTTAAAAAAAAACACGATTTACCAAAACAACCAAGCAAATTTCGGTCATCCAGGTACTATACATTATAATAACATTATTGTTAATTACTGTCGTCGTCATCGTTGATGTGGATTGTTGGTGAAGGATTAGTACCTACAGCTCTCACAAAAGCATTCTAAATTTAAAAAAATCCTGTGGATGCCTTAAGTTTAAGGCCTCCTGCCAGAGGCATATCGTACTTATATTATACGTGTGAAAGTTTGTGAGGATGGATTAATGTTTGTTACTCGTTCACGCAAAAACTACTAAACGGATTTGGATAACGTATATAGATGGTTTATCGAACTCCACGCGGGAGAATCCGCGGCCATAAGCTAGTAACTGATATACTATAAGTGACTAATAATCACTAAGGGCACCTCCTGTGGGGTATGGACCTCAAAGTAGTAGGGAAACCAGTAGGTACACTTAGAAATAAGAAATACAAATATCCCGACCCTTGCTAGAGCCAGCCTGCGAAGCTGAGACAGTAGTATTAAACCAGACCCTAAATAATATCTCTCAGATTTAGCCTGTCCCTTTGTTGCCCCCACAGAACAGATAAAAGAGGTTAGAAGGGCCTTGTGGGCGGGGCAGGCGCGCCGCTCATATGTCGCAAACGCTCAAATGTCGACAAAATTTGATTTACCGGCCAACAATCGCGCTCACACTGACAGCGTACGAAGCTCCGCGAAAAAAAAGAATTATGCCATCTTGCGCTATTAAAATGTGTCGGAAAAGAAGCCAGGGTGTGTAGTGTGCCTCGAGAAGGGATTTCTTATCACCGGTAAGTCCAAATACCTTAAAATACAAGTAATATTTGTAATTATTACAATAGTATTATGTAGTTGGTAGAAAAAATGATACTGTCGCAAGCAGTTAAAAAATTACGTACATTGCTTGCAATACGTGGGTACCATCTTGTACTGCGTGGGCGATTGCGCGATGTATTTCGTTCACTGCGAACGTCGCGTACGACGAGCCAAAGCTTGAGTTCTGCAAAATCTATGAGTTTCGATTGTGTTGTACCAAGTTGTGAACAATGTCGATATTTAGTATGTGTGAATGTATTCAAATGATATTATTATGAATATGATTAAATAACTTCGTTTATTACTGTCAATTATTGTTTAATATGGGTTATTAATTTTGGTTTTCGTCTAAAATTTGTTTTGAGGTTAGTCATTTATAATGGAAACATAACACAACAAAGTTTTGTTTTTAGGTTTCCAACAGATCCAGATACAAGAACACTATGGCTAGAGGCAACCGGTAGAATTGAATAGATACCTACTAACTAAATGTAGTAATTAATTGAATGTATGTCTTATTTTTAAGTGTTTCTCGTATGTTTACTTTTGATTTTACTTTTTTAATCTTTAATTTTGTATCTGTGTGAGACAAATAAATACCTTTTCATTCTTTCTATCCCGTTCCGAAATTAAAGCAAAATATTGCAAAACTTAAAGTTACAAAACTAAAGTAATTTTATCGACATAAATTATCGACCTTTTGGTCGCCGTAACATGTATGAGAAATAAAAGCGTGTGTGAGTGTACGTCATACGCAGTGTTTGCGCTAGTGTGACAACCAGTAGCAAGCTCGCGATCTAAGTGAGTGCGGTTTATTTGTGTGCGTTATGCGCGTACGTATTAGCCTCTTGCTTGTAGTGGATATAGAGAGTGGGAGACAAGCGGCGACAGGCGTTCTAATACAAATCAGGAACTATTTCCTTTCTAATCTCTTTTATCTGTTCTGTGGTTGCCCCCCCTCAGGGACGTCCTAAACCGAGGTCCGTACCTCACAGCAGCTTTCCTTAGCGATTAGTCACTTATCGTATATCAGTTACTAGCTCGATAATTGCCCCAGGGGATCATACTACCGAGATAAAATTGTGTCATATGTTTTAATCCAGGTTGTAAACCATCTATCTATTTGCGATATTTAACCTCCAAATCCGTTCAGTAGTTTTTGCGTGAAACGGGGAACAACCATCAATCCATCCTCACAAACTTTAGCAAATATAATATTAGTAGGATATGCCTCTGGCAGGAGGCCTTAAACATAAGGCATCCACAGGATTTTTTTAAATCTAGAATGCTTTTGTGACAGCTGTAGGTACTAATCCTTCACCAACAATCCACATCAACGATGACGACGACAGTAATTAACAATAATGTTATTATAATGTATAGTACCTGGATGACCGAAATTTGCTTGGTTGTTTTGGTAAATCGTGTTTTTTTTTAAATGAAACCTAGCTTGACCTATTTATCGCCCCCAAAACCCCCTGCATACTAAATTTCATGAAAATCGTTGAAGCCGTAACCGAGATTCAGATTATACTATATTACAAGAATTGCTCCTATAAAGGTATTAGACAGATACGTTTTAATTTTTTTTTTTGCTGTAAGTCGTTCTTTTTTGCAAAATATTAATTAATTAACATTAAAGTCACGGTGAAAATATTATTTAGTAGCTCTAAACATTTTTTTCCCTTGTCCCTATCATTTTTCAGCAAATTGTCGAATTAAAAAAAAAAAAAAGACGAGCGCGCAAATTTTTTTTTTTAACTTCTTTATTTGGGCTTTTACCAATGCAGTCCAAAAATTTTTATGAAGATTCATTGACCGGCCCTGGATTCCGAGGTTTTACAATATTTATGCCTTAGGGCACTCCACTATATATCTCAACAGGTTGTATAATAGGCCTGATAAATATATTAAAATAATTTCATCGCCTGTTACATAATTTTATAATCTATCAATAAGTTTAGAATCTTAGAGAGAGCGTGTACCTACTTGTAATAGGTATGCTAGACTACATCAATAACAGTTATCACTCAGGCATCAAGCGATATTACTAGCTCGACTGGCAACACCACTAGATAAACAGTTCTTTGGTACAGTTTGAGAAACAATCATTCATAGCCACCAACATTTAAGATCAGTAGACCTCACCCTAACCAAACCGATCGACCATTGCGTTCATTTTGTTCGGTGAACGTGCAGCGTGTTTTGGTTTACCGAACACATAAAATCGACATCAGAAGCATAAGGTCGGATGTACCTACAAATACAGAGTTTTCTATATCCGACGTTATGCTTCTGTGTAACATAACATTTTATGAACATATTACATATTATGAACGCAACGATTGTGTTTTCTAACGACCGATCGGTTGGTTGAGGATGGGTGGGGGGTAGGATACCTGTGTACATAGAGATATATATATATATATATATAATACTTATAGATATAGATATACTTATGCCATAAATATATCACTTCGGGTTTTATAAAACGTTATGTTTGTAGACTGTCTCCTTGGCTCATGCCAGTGTGACAGTCTTCACCTACAAATGGGAGAGTAGCACACATCGACGATCAAGAGATGAATAAGTGAACTGCAACGAAATGAATGGATAATACCTCCCTCTAATTTTAGCCACTTTATATTGGAACTTAAAAATTATGCCGTGATTTTAGAGTGAGGTATTATTCACATATTGTTACTTCCTTGAAGTTTGGGCAAATAAACTATACCTTTACATACATTTATGAAGGATTTCTGGTAAATCTATGAACAAATGTTTTCCATTGAAGACTTTATATATTTTACTTAAACGCATATACAAGTTTTACAATTAGTCAATTGCACATATATTATGTAACCAAAAACATTCGTACATCATTATACATATTATCGAAATAATCAAAATATATGTTACATAATTAGTAAGATTTTTAAACAATTGTATATATTAAGATTTGATGCCTTAATATACTAGTTAAAACAAAACAAGTATAGGTTGTACAAAATAAGAAGTGTACAATAATAAAATTAGGTTATAAGCAGTAAATCATAATCGGTAGATATACTACAATAGAGAAATTCATTCGTTTTTAATCTTACGTGGCTATTATAAAAGGTGTTGCCAGTGTTATTAATAATTACATACCCAGTACGTGTGTTAGCACTGTTTGTCATTTTAAACATCATTCTTAACTTCTAAAAAGGCAAATTTGAATGAATTAAGCCATTTATACTTTGGCAGTCTAATTCTAGTTTGCTAGTAACCACTGTACATTAGCTGAAGCTTAAAGTTTTCGACGATGAGATAATATATGGTTATATCAAACGCTTTTAAAAATACATTACTTATACTTGTTGAGACAAGGTGTTACGTACGAGTCGATGTGCGCGTGGCGAATGTATATTGTCGTAAGGCAGCCGTGCAATACGCGTAGCGTACGCTCAAGGGGTCTTAAAAGGCCACTTAAAACAATTACGCGCCTGAATTTTTTTAATTTTCTTACGTTGTTTGCTTTTTGCAGACTAACCTGACATGGACGAAAATATTCGCGGGCTACTCTGTCAAACAGATGAAATGCATGCAGATAATATTAAGAATTATCATATTATGGGCATTTTAGGATTTATAATATGATTGCTATTGTTGTGCGAATACTATTTTACTAAAGCGGCGTTTTAGGCTGCCTGTCCACTGAAGCGGAGCGAGGCTGCGGAGCGGAGAAACGGAGAAATATTAACCAATAGGATTGCACACTGGAACAGAGGGCAGATTTTATGCAACCCTATTAGTCAATATTTCTCTGTTTCTCCGGTCTGCAGCCTCGCTCCGCTTCAGTGGACAGGCAGCCTTAGACCCCTTGATCGTGTTGCGTTCAGTATGACGCGCGTAGCACGCCTCCTCTAAACAGGCATTATGCGTCAGTACTTTAGCTTGTCTGAGTACAGTGATACAAGCCCAATCGTTGCTTGTGGTGAACCTTTACAATAATCTATATCTAAATACAACCTAACCTAAATAAAGCTTACAGTCATGGTCTTAAAGAAATGCAAAACTCTAAATACTATGTTTTCTTACTAATTCGAGGTAAGTTTTCTGTTTACATTTGTTTAATAACTTAATTTGTCGAACCTGTTATTTTTGTGAAATGGTCCAAGTATTTTAGGTTTTTTGGACGTTGACAACGTTTTGTATTTCGCCCGTACATAATTATGATAACAATCATTGTGGTCTTAAATTTAATATTTAAACTGTTCGGAGTTAATAGCTATCGCATAACTAACATACAATAAAAGTTCGGTTACTCCAAACTGGCAGTATTTATCTCACTATAACATTACAAAACATTCAAACGAATGCATCAAGTCTGAGCCACATACTATCGAACCGCTTTAAATACTTTTCTCCACAACGAAGTATTTTGTGCGTTTTTATTCGTTTGCTATATAAAACATGCGATAAGGCCACTTTCACACTTGATCACTAAGATCATTAAAACAGCGAAGCTACGCACTAATTACACATCATGCGGCCGTAGAACCCAATTTTATTGTCGTTTTATCGTGTTTAGATACCCATGCCGTCTGCGGAGTTTCGCTAGTTAATTAAATACCTTGTATAAATGTTCACCGACGCATGCGCATGTACGTAGTGCTCAAAGTCGATTTATTTCAAAAGCTAATAATGTTTCTCTGGTTATAATGGGACAAGCCCGCCACACTATTCCCAAACCACTGTAACTCCTGTTAGCCAGAATCAACAGTGGGCGACCACAAGAAAAGCGCCGAGACAATGAAGCTCGACGAAGTCCCAGGGAAACGGTTTCTCTGGTTAGTTAAATGTATTACATGGTACTGTGGGATGACCACAACGTCTTAAAGCAGGACAGAGCTATACAGGGTGTCTAGCGCCATCACTTCCCACACTGGAATACGATTAAAATGATCCTGTTTTAAGACAGCAAGGTAATCCCACTGGTCGGGCGATGATAAGAAACTTGCTGACTCTTTAATTCTTCATTGTAAAAACCACAGCGTTCATTAGAAAGGAAGATAAATTAAATTAACTGGAGGATCTTCACAAACGACATGGCTATCTATCGAATGATGAAAACACTAAAATGAGCTCAGTAATCTTGTAGTGAATGTTATCCATTCGATTTTGAAAAAGAAAAATGTAGAATCATCTATTAATTGTGAAAGTGGTCTTATTCTGGCTCAGTCGGCTCATGCTTGTTTCATATACTTAATTGACGTTTGACTACAAGTTCCGCTGTACCTTACTTACAATCGTAATAGCCTTCGGTTCGGCAGCGCAGCGGTCAAAAGAAAGTTCATTGCAACCCGCAGTATTGTAAAAATGAAAGGGAAGGGCAGTGTGGAGGCACTGTTCTTTCAAAATTATTATTAATTATTTACGACCTTTATGTTGGCTGTTTCTTTTTCTTTTCGACAACTGCGATTAGACTTTATTCTAAAATAGTACGAGTTACAGCTGCCATTAGTTTATTTCATTACTTTAGAAACAATCTCAGATAAAATGTATGTTTTCATACAACATGCAAAATACTATGAAATTCAAAATTACATTTCAGATCCTTCGATGTTTTTAACATCTCCAAAACATGGGTATTTTTTTTGATAAATAATGATACATATTTATACGCCACAGCAATTGTATACAAATATATTATTTACAGTAGAAACTACGACTACCTAAGTTTTGGTACTACATTCTGTTAGTCTAGGCACTAAGAAGGTTGTTATACAAATGTATTATTTCATACTTGGAGACCTATTTCCGTATTATAAAAGCCAGATCAACATAATAAAATCAGTAAAGCTCCGCGTTGACATGACATTTAATTATACACATTTAATTTATGTGGAGCAAAGTTGTACAAACAACTCTCGACATCAGAAGCATAAGGTCGAATGTACAAATACAGAGAGTCTTGTACATCCGATCTTATGCTTCTGATATCGAGAATTTTTAGCGTTCACAAATATTCGTTTGTACTTTAAGAAAATAAATATAAAGTTTATTATTCAATGTCATCAGGAAATCAAGTCTGCAAGTATTCCCTCTCAGGGATGATTCTATGCTAGACCATGAAGGCGCGAGGCGAGAACGAGGCATGGATCCAAAACTAGTTACTACGCTAGCTTCACTGCTACTAGTATGGCGTCTGTGCCTCATTCGTGTCACGGTCCCTACACCTCGAGACACGGATGTGGTTCGGACCCGTGGCGGTCTAACATAAGTAATCCCTAAAGCTGCTAGAGGTACACACAATTTTTTGCCGCGAAATACAATATTGGATGGTCTCCATGGACCAACATTGGCAATAAAATGTGTGAATAACTGAGCTAAAACGGCAATATAAAGCAGATATTTATTCTACATCTTACTCCTACTTCCAACGTATGAAAATATAAGTAATAATTGCAGTATCTGCATTCTTTACTCGTATAGAAACAATATGGTAATCATAGTTTTTTAGGCAAATTCATTCGTTCATCGACTGTGATCAAAATTCATTCAAATCTTCTTACAAATTACAAAAACTATATTTATATCGTTCCTTGTCAAAATATAACTTAAATTAATTAATAATCTCAAGCAGTTTAGAATTTAAAGGTTTCATGATTGTCTAAGAAAAAAATTACCTGATCTATACAGCTATGTATTGATCGAGTAATTTTTTAGGGTTAGGTGAAAAACACTTCAAGGTTACCCATATGATAGATTAATCATTCTACGGGATGTATTATGGTTAATCAAACATATGGGTTAGAGGTCTAACCGTTTAACCTTTCAATCCGATTAATTAGTCGTTGTGATCAACAAACAACAAATTAAAAAAATCCTACCCCGCGAGTTGTCAAAAACGTAACGAAATGAGTATGTCGCGCGCTACCTTGGCTCAACTCCCTTTAAGATAAGACAAATACTTTCACCTCGCTTTTCTTTATCTTGTTATATTTAAAAGCTGTTATTTTATTTTACATTGGTATTGGTGAATAATATTTTACGAGGTTAGTAAAAATTTACTGAAAGACACTCAATAGTCCGCAATTCTTATTTTACTGAAATGTGATTCTCTGCGTCCTACGGAGTCACCACCCCGATCGTCGTGGAATAGGCATGCAGATCAATAAGAACTTTATGTCTATGTGAGAAAAGCGCAAAAGACGTCATCCGCCTCATGTCGGTTCGGTTTATCTGCTGCGATTCGACCTAATGGAACTAATGCAGTGATACGAAATCGGCTTAAACCGGTTCCCCGACGAAAACTGTGAGTTTTACATCAGCTATCATGAGCGATGATACTTAAGTGTACCCTCAACGTACATAAAGCCGTTAGTGCTGCTGGCACCTCGCCTACTTGTAAATATGTTTACAGTAGCATGGTATTGCAGAGTTCGTACCAATACGACGGAAGAATTGTGATGTTTCTATAAAAATACATAATCCTTTCTTTGCTGTAGTGCAGTCGGGTAAAAGAGAGTGGTAGTTTAATTACATGATACAAGGGGACTTGGGTACACACTAGGGCTTTCAAATACCGGATATTTTCAATACCGGTATCAAGTCCGGTATTGGGAGGTCAATACCGTGATCACGGTATTAATACCGGTATTACCTACTAACCTTTAAAGTACGTGTTTTTATTTTTAAAACAGTCTTCATTGTTATTATTTATTATAAATAGCTTTCGGATATAACAATTTGGTATTGGTTGATTATTTAATTAGAAAGGACTAAGATTTTGTACAATCAAAACTTAAACTATATCAAGTCTTTTTGTAGGAAGGCATTTCACATGGAGTTTGAAAAGTACAAATATCAAAAAGTATACGTTTTTATTAGTATTGAAATTTCTCATGTAATCAACAAAGGTATCAATATTTGTAGAAACGTAAGTATAGCTTAATTAGCTATTAGCCATCATTCACAATAGCCTACTGAAAAAAGCACGCTCTGCTTCAATAGTCGAAGGTACCACAGACAGTAAATATCTCTAAGCTGCCGATAGGAATGGATGGATGTGTCTTCATTTTCACTCATCATCATTAATAACCATTTCAGCTAAAAGACGTCCACTGCTGGACATAGGCCACCATTTTTTTTTGGGGTTTAAGAAATCATCAAATAACCCCCTTCCCGCACTGGGTAGAGCGAAAGGGAGTGTCAGACTTCTACAGACTAAAAACCACCGATGTTGCTTCTTAGCCCTTGTGCCGAGGTCGGGTTATCTCTTTCGAACAACCCGCATCCCCGATGGGCGTCGACCCTTCCATGTTCCTGATATATTTTTAAGGCGCGCGTAGAACATGAACGCGCCGGACATAGGCCTCCCCGGGTCCCCGCAACCTTCACCAGGGCATTCATTGGTCGAATCATTGGCAACACACACGAGAAAATATCGCGTAACTGCCCGAATGCTGCCCAGCCAAGTCGGATTCGACGAATACCACTCTTCCTCGAAGTTACACCAGCTGGACCATTTACACTATTTGTCTCAGGTAGACATAATCGTCCACAACTTCGAGTGTATAGTCTCCGATTTTGAAAGGTGTGGGTGTTACGTGGACATTCAACATGACTTTGGTATTGTCCATGTTTATTTTAAGACCCACTGAGGTCATCGAGCACTTTACTGAGGTCCTCCATGGTCTCAGCCATGACCACTATATCGTCGGCAAACTGAAGGTGAGGGATGTACTCGCTATTGACGTTGATGCCAAGATCTCTCCAATCCAGAAGCTTGAAGACATGCTCCAGTGTAGGTGTGAACAGTTTCGGAGATATGACGTCTCCCTGTCACACAAAAATTGGTTCCGAGGTCTATTCCTGAAGTCGGACTGACATGGTGGCGTATATGTACAAACACTTGAATTCCTCGATGTACCTGTAATCGATTTGGGACCGTTGGAGACACTGCAGTCTGGATCGAATCATAGGGTTTCTCGTAGTCCACAAACGCTAAACACAGAGGCAGGTTATACTCTTCGGTCTTTTGAATAAACTGACGCAGTGTATGTATGCTGTCTACGGTACTAAAGCCTTTTCGGAATCCGGCTTGTTTCCCGAACAAGCCGGATTGAGTCGAAGGCTGAAAATCGTCAAACTTGCGAGCGATATCATTTCCACTGCTCGTATTCAATTAAGTAGAAGGTTCTTCTATGGTCATATCGTGTTCATGATCAGTCATTGTCTTTCTGTCTCTTAGAACATTTCATGAGTCATTATTATATTTTAAACATGCAATTAAATTTACGATAATACATGTAATGTTTGCAATACCGTGATCACGGTATTGAGGCGTCAATACCGGTATTGAAAAAGGCCCATATTTAATCCGGGATCACGGTATTACGGGATCCCGCAATACCGGTATTGAAAGCCCTAGTACACACACCTCGTGTGATACAGAGTCGTTTGACGTCACAACATTCTTTTCACAGATATCTTATCTCCGACAGGTCAACCCAAAAGGAACCTTACTTAATGAGAATAAAGACCCCGAACTACAAGAGGTCTAGAGGTGTGAGGAACAGCGAGTAAGTTTAGTTCGTGTGTTGAGTCACAGATGTCGCTGTACCATAAGAGAGAAAAGAGTATGAGTGTTTACAGGTCGCGGTATCCGACGTATCTGGGATCTAGTTCGGTAGTAAAGTGATGTAGAGGGTCGTCCCGTGTTCACACAGAGATGCCTTACGGAAACACAGTGTACAATGTAGCGTGTGTTGAGTGGCTCCCCCAGGAGTGGCTCACACAGAGGTGCCGTGCGCGCGCGGCGGGTCCAGTGTGACGTCCTCGGGCGAGGCCAGGTCGGCGCGCAGGCGCACGCCGCGACCCGTCAGCGTCCAGCGACACGCAGCGCCCGCGCCAGTGCCCGCCCTGACACACACATTTATTTATTAACACTTTATGCTTATCATGTAAAAACACTGTGGAAAACGGACCTAATGCCTTAGGCATTTTCTAAAAGTTTACCTTTAGGAATACTGGTTCCCGTCGGAGCTGCGGGTTGTTCGAAAGAGATACAGCAGCCTCGACACAAAGGGCTAAGAAGGAACATGGGTGGTTTTAAGTCAGTAGAAGTCTGATACTCCCTACCGCACTGCCCAGAGCGGGGAGAGTCATTTGATGATTTCAGACCTTCCAAAAAAAAAGGTAGACTACTTGAAAATGCCCACACACAACAAGTCACAGAATGTAAAAAAACCATAAGCAACACCTTATCCACATTTCGTTTTAAAGGATTTTTTTTTAGATTTTTATCACTGCACCTACTATGTTTTGTCTGAGAACATTATAGCTTGGGTACTGTTCGCGTCAAATAACTGTGCCCCTCTGAAGTTGGATACGAGTGGCTCAACATTACGAACAAAACTGCAACTGCGCATGCGCGAGTCATGGGGGCGGGCATTATGGCATTATAAAACTATGTTTTCTTTTAAAAATATGTATTTATTTTATTCAAGTAATTTTGTACGCGACTGCAGTTGCGCGATCTTTGCAAATGGCTAACTTCAGAGGGGCAAAGTTATTTGACGTGAACTATATGTATAAAGTAAGCCGAGTGTACCTGCAGAGCGAGTCCTCGAGCGGTGTGGGCGCGGGCAGCGCGGGCGCATCGTCGTCGTCGGGCGAGCCGTCGCTGGCCGAGCTCGACCCGGCCGAGCTGCCGCCGCCGCGGTACCGCTCCACATCGTCTACACATAGCATAACATTGGACTACATTCCGAACTAACTATCATTATTCTCTTGCCCTACTCCCAAAAAAGATCTAATTAGTCCGTCAGATAGATTTCCAAAAAATATTGGACACAACATATTTTTATTTTTTTTACGTAATCAAAGAATTAAGACGTTTGTGCTTCAAAAAGTGGTGTGACGTCACAGTTTGGTACATGTTTTACCAGAAAGTAACGTCAAAAGCCCCTACTCATAATCTTTGACACGTTTTATTTCCGTCAATTTTTACTAATTTGGTAAAACAAAAAACACGTATCTAATATTTCTCGATAATCTAACTGACCGACTAAACAGAATCATACTTTTTTTAGTCAGTCAACTACCCTATTCATTGGAACTCGGCGCAGCATATCTTCTCATACTTCTCTATAACTCGTAATTTCATCAGACACCGCCTTTAACGCATAGCGAGTTAACTATGTTCAACTTAAATTGGAGATAAATCTCTTGCCAGCCAGAAAAAAAAAGTCTAGAACATTTTTCTTACTCTCATCGTAAACCTCCGCAAATCTAACTAGGTATGAACCGAAATCGAAATATTTTATTTCACATAGGCCTACATGGCATTTGTGAAACGTCGACAAAAAGGTGCACCGTTCGGGTTGGTTGATTCCTATGGAGAAGAACCGGCAAGAAACTCTATGGTTACCCTTTTAAAATGGTTTGGTTTAAAAATATTTTCATTTTACAGCATTAATATTTAGATATGGGGGACAACGTAGGCCTGACAATATGTCGTAGAATACTACACAAAGAAAATTAGCATATATAAGTAGCTAAACCGGCTTCTTCATTAGACTGTCATATTCGTCTGGAGCCATTACCTCTTTTATCGTCGCAGTCGGGCGCGTCCTCCAGACTCCTCAGGATTTCGGCACACAGCTCCGAGTCGAGAGGCACCGGGTTGTCAGACTCTCTGTAACGAACAAAGGTTCAACTATAAACTCGTGCATTCGTGGTGCGGTAACCAACATCTGCATCTCGTCTTGGAAGAGGACTTTTGGCCGCAGGGGGTGGTGTTCCGTCGCTTCCGCGGGCAAGTGCCACAAGAACGAGCCGTGACATAGTGCGCTAGTGAAGTGTTACTAACATAGTTTAAGTCAAGGGCTCTATTTACTAACACAAATTGTATTTTATGATATTTATGTTAGTCTGTATCATTTATGTTAGTTGTCGTTGTAAATGGTTGGATTTCGATCAAATTTGACGCAAAATTAGACCTTGACATGGTAAGGACTTTTTATACCCGGTATGCCATAATCTGACAAGAGCTGTCCAGGTTGCTACGTACTTGTCCGAAAAAAATTCGAGTCGTCATCGATTCGAGAAGAGTTTTGTCGGGGGGCGAGTACTTAGGAATGCATCTGAGATGGGGCGAGGCGAGATTTGTGGAGTGTTTGTTTTTGAGGGGTCGCCGTGGCGAATCGTTTTGTCTACGGGCAAGCCTCAGGAATCACCGAACGCGCTCGGCTCCAGCGCCGGCGCCGCCAAGTGTGAGGTGTGACATACAGCATGCAGGTGTGCACGTACCGGTTGTGCAGCACCAGCGCCACGGCGGCGGGCTGCGGCACGGGCGGGTGCGGCGCCGCGCGCGCACTGAACGCGCCCGCGTCCAGCACCGGCGCCGCCACGTGTGAGGTGTGACATACAGCATGCAGGTGTGCACGTACCGGTTGTGCAGCACCAGCGCCACGGCGGCGGGCTGCGGCACGGGCGGGTGCGGCGCCGCGCGCGCACTGAACGCGCCCGCGTCCAGCACCGGCGCCGCCACGTGTGAGGTGTGACATACAGCATGCAGGTGTGCACGTACCGGTTGTGCAGCACCAGCGCCACGGCGGCGGGCTGCGGCACGGGCGGGTGCGGCGCCGCGCGCGCACTGAACGCGCCCGCGTCCAGCACCGGCGCCGCCACGTGTGAGGTGTGACATACAGCATGCAGGTGTGCACGTACCGGTTGTGCAGCACCAGCGCCACGGCGGCGGGCTGCGGCACGGGCGGGTGCGGCGCCGCGCGCGCACTGAACGCGCCCGCGTCCAGCACCGGCGCCGCCACGTGTGAGGTGTGACATACAGCATGCAGGTGTGCACGTACCGGTTGTGCAGCACCAGCGCCACGGCGGCGGGCTGCGGCACGGGCGGGTGCGGCGCCGCGCGCGCACTGAACGCGCCCGCGTCCAGCACCGGCGCCGCCACGTGTGAGGTGTGACATACAGCATGCAGGTGTGCACGTACCGGTTGTGCAGCACCAGCGCCACGGCGGCGGGCTGCGGCACGGGCGGGTGCGGCGCCGCGCGCGCACTGAACGCGCCCGCGTCCAGCACCGGCGCCGCCACGTGTGAGGTGTGACATACAGCATGCAGGTGTGCACGTACCGGTTGTGCAGCACCAGCGCCACGGCGGCGGGCTGCGGCACGGGCGGGTGCGGCGCCGCGCGCGCACTGAACGCGCCCGCGTCCAGCACCGGCGCCGCCACGTGTGAGGTGTGACATACAGCATGCAGGTGTGCACGTACCGGTTGTGCAGCACCAGCGCCACGGCGGCGGGCTGCGGCACGGGCGGGTGCGGCGCCGCGCGCGCACTGAACGCGCCCGCGTCCAGCACCGGCGCCGCCACGTGTGAGGTGTGACATACAGCATGCAGGTGTGCACGTACCGGTTGTGCAGCACCAGCGCCACGGCGGCGGGCTGCGGCACGGGCGGGTGCGGCGCCGCGCGCGCACTGAACGCGCCCGCGTCCAGCACCGGCGCCGCCACGTGTGAGGTGTGACATACAGCATGCAGGTGTGCACGTACCGGTTGTGCAGCACCAGCGCCACGGCGGCGGGCTGCGGCACGGGCGGGTGCGGCGCCGCGCGCGCACTGAACGCGCCCGCGTCCAGCACCGGCGCCGCCACGTGTGAGGTGTGACATACAGCATGCAGGTGTGCACGTACCGGTTGTGCAGCACCAGCGCCCCGGCGGCGGGCTGCGGCACGGGCGGGTGCGGCGCCGCGCGCGCACTGAACGCGCCCGCGTCCAGCACCGGCGCCGCCACGTGTGAGGTGTGACATACAGCATGCAGGTGTGCACGTACCGGTTGTGCAGCACCAGCGCCACGGCGGCGGGCTGCGGCACGGGCGGGTGCGGCGCCGCGCGCGCACTGAACGCGCCCGCGTCCAGCACCGGCGCCGCCACGTGTGAGGTGTGACATACAGCATGCAGGTGTGCACGTACCGGTTGTGCAGCACCAGCGCCACGGCGGCGGGCTGCGGCACGGGCGGGTGCGGCGCCGCGCGCGCACTGAACGCGCCCGCGTCCAGCACCGGCGCCGCCACGTGTGAGGTGTGACATACAGCATGCAGGTGTGCACGTACCGGTTGTGCAGCACCAGCGCCACGGCGGCGGGCTGCGGCACGGGCGGGTGCGGCGCCGCGCGCGCACTGAACGCGCCCGCGTCCAGCACCGGCGCCGCCACGTGTGAGGTGTGACATACAGCATGCAGGTGTGCACGTACCGGTTGTGCAGCACCAGCGCCACGGCGGCGGGCTGCGGCACGGGCGGGTGCGGCGCCGCGCGCGCACTGAACGCGCCCGCCTCCAACGCCGGCGCCGCCACGCGTGGCAGCGCGCTGCCGCCCCACTCGCACCACACGCCCGATGCTGGAACACACATGCAACTTACAAATTATAATATAAAACAGTGGCGCTGAAATAAATTTCAATATATTGCGTTCCGTTTATTTATTGTATGTATAATATTTATTTATTTATTGGACGGGAGAAGGCCTGTTGTGTTTCTTTTCACTCATTCGTAACTTCAGGCTTGAATTGTGTGAGAATTTAAGTTACGCTAAGCGACGGCCGATCCGCATGGACGTGAAGCCTATTATCCCAGCCAGGCTCCTTGTGGCCTGCTGTACAGTAATGTGTGTACTGACGCGTGGCGGCGCCCCAGTCGTCCCGCTCAGCCAGCACGTCGGGCGGCGCGGGGTCGCGGCCGGCGCGCGCTGCCCAGCCGCGCTCCGCCTCGCCGCGCTCCAGCGGCAGCCGCGCCTCGTGCGCCTCCAGGGCGACCAGCACCTCGGAGTCGAACACCTGTACCATACACACTTTTTATTAATAGGAAGATGTGAGACAGTGAAATGAAGTAACGCTACCCTTGCGACGTGGGTAATACACACACACACTGTGACGTACCTCGACGAGCGTGTTGGCGGCGAGTGCGTGCCAGTCGGCCACGTCCAGCCCGCGCGCCGCCCACCAGTCGTCAGCGCGCGCCGCTCCGCCGCACGCGCGCGCTAACTCCTGCGCGCACGCCTGTACTGCACGCTACGGGGAGTTAACGAACACTTCAAAGACGGGATGGGTCACGTGTTTACTGTCAATATGGATCCTTATTACAAAGAAGAAACATGGGTCTAAATATTAACGACTACTTAAATGATAAGAATAGTTGGTCGCTGAGTTGAACACAAGACAATGTTTGTTATTTATGTTCTTTCTCCAAAATTAGTTTACTGATATGTTATGTCTTTTTATGTTTTTATTATTATATACATTTTTTATTATTGATTTGACACAAATCAATGTTGTGTGTTGTCAATCGTAATATTAACTTACACCTTACTATTGTTTCGAGTCCGGTTCTTCTAACCAAACAGACAGATGAGTTGCTGGGGAGTTTGTTCCGCCACTTCTTCTTTCCAGCAAAAACACTAGGAAGTGTCGAATGGTGGGCGTTTTGGGGGACTGTCACTTGTAAATAAGTAAAGTAAATTTTGACGTTCGAAAAGTGCTGATTATCAGCCTAGTTTGAATAAATGACTTTTGATTTAACAATATCATGGCGTGACTGACCCGTAGATCTTGTGAAGTGAGCCGCACTCTTGCCCGCGCCGCGTCGCTAAGCCCGAGTGCGAGCTCACGTCGTCGCGCGCCCGCTTTCTCACGCAGAGACGCGGTCAGCGAGTTGCATTCCTTCTCCAATTGCTTGAACGCACCCGTCTGTCGATACATGGCTTCACGTTAGGATAGTAAGCACACGTGCAGCGTGTTTCAGAACATCAATAGGGAAGTAAATGACAAAAAAAATGATTCTGTTTACTCCGTCAGTTAGATTGTCGAAAAATATTGGATACGAGTTTTTTTATCAAATTAATAAAAATTCTAATTTCTACATTCTAAATTCATGAGTGAGGGCTTGTGGCTTCCTAGTAAAAAATGTACCAAACTGTGACGTCACACGACTTTTCAGAGCATTGTATCGGCTTCATTTTTTGTTTACGTGAAAAAAGAAAAAAATATGTGTCCAATATTTTTTAGAAATCTATCTGACGGACTAATTTGATTGATTAGAACCCCTATCTTTATTGGAACATTAATCATCATCACCATCCACAGCATCACTCGCTTCCGGGTACAGGTCTCCCTTTTCTTTCGGCATTCTTCTCTGTTCTATGCGTCCTGACTGATTTTTGTAAGGATCAAGGGAGGGAGATGTCTGTCACCTTAGCGATCTGCACGGAGAAGGGCCCGAAGCAGGCGTGCACGAAGTGCTGGTAGTCGCGCAGCGGTCGCTCCACCTTGTGCTCGCGCTCGGCCAGCCAGCTCGCCAGCGCGTCCAGCTCGGCGCGCGCCAGCACCGCCGCCAGCGCCTGCCCGCTCCTGCCGCCACACATCACGACACTTTCATGATACAGGGTGTACCCTTAACGAAGTCGAAAGGCACTTGTTCTCCCCGTCACTGCGATCATATTTTTTCTAGACCATACCTGGGCCTAGTTACGGAGATATAGGGGGTCAACGTTCCAAATTTTTCACAGCTGTTTTTATAAATACTAGTTTTTCAGGTTATAACTTTACTTAAATTACCTCCTTGACCCGTTTACTATTCAAAGCATCCCCTAACACAATGATTTAAAAGTGCTACATTGAGTTATACCCTAAAATGTGATTTTTCACCCCAAAAAAGAAAGTCGTTTCCCAGCAAACATTTTTGCGTAAGGTTACTTAGTTTGATGTACCTACATAATGTTTGGTTGACGGCTGAAGGGTTCGTTTACAGCCTGTATACATAATTAGGCAATGGCATGCCGATAGTTACACCCTTTGAAGTTAGATTTCTGGCTGCTATTGAAAAATTCATGATGGAAAATGTCACGTCGCGCTGGGCGCCACTATGAGGCGTCTGTGCGAACAGTACTCACGTGATCTGGTAGTAGGTGGTAGCGTGCAGGCCGGGCCCGCGCACGCGCCGGCAGAAGGCGGAGTCGTGCGCCGGCACGCGGGCCCCGCGCGCCAGCACGCCGCGCCACGCCGCCGCCTCCCACGCGCCTCGCAGGGCCCACCATGATACACCGCCTGCAGACAAATATATTCACTAAGTTTTGAAAGAACAAAAGTGGACAAAGTGACGGTTATTAGAAGGTCGTTCACCAGACAGGCGGTAGCGACACCTGTGCAGCAGTAGTTACCTATGAGCAGCAGCGCGGCGGCGAGCGGACACAGCAGCAGCGCGCACAGCAGCGCCGCGCACACCTGCAGCGCGCCCAGCACGCTCACGCGCCACACCGCCACCTCCAGCAACACCAGCCATCTGCACACAACACACACTTTACACCTATTCACCTTGACCCTTGATCTTGAGACCAACCTATCCCACCAACCTTTCATACAATTCGAAAAGCCCGGCTTGCCTAACAATAAAAAAGTACCATAATATAAATAAAAGCTTAGCGACAGAATACGCAATACCACAATACGCTTAAAAACTGGAATCGCTGATGTGGGAAATAAGACTGCTGGCTTGAAGTGGAATTGGGCGGGCCATGTCTGTAGGATGGATCAGGACCGGTGGGCCAGAGTCGTCACACTCGTCACGCAGTGGGTGCCAGAACACGGGCGTCGTCGCCGAGGGAGGCCTAGACTAGAAAACACTGGCGTGACGACCTAGAAACGTTTGTGACGAATTGGACAGAGAAAACTACACAGAGGGAAGAGTGAGAGGCTATGGGGGAGGCTTTTGCCCAGCAGTGGGACAATATAGGTTAAGAAAAAAAAAACATCAAATCATTTGGTCTTTGACTCAAGGTGTTGTTCCCAAAGTATGGAAATCTGCATTTATTACACCCGTACATAAGAAGGGGGTCTAAAGCCCAGATTACGAATTACGAAATTTATTAAATATATGTGTGGTGACAAAAAAACGAAATCAAACAAACAAATGTCACCGACTTCAGAAGCAGAGTTTTTTTCTAGAGTTTATTTTTAAATTTTTTGTTTTCAGTTTTTGTGTTTTTCACTTTTTTGTATTTCTCACGTTTTTGTTTTTGAAATCGTTTTTTTTAATAAAAGTCTATACGTGAGGAGTTGTAATTGGCTTTCTGGTGACTATGGTTTCTTCTTTTTGTTTGATTTTGTTAGCTGAATTACCCAAAAATTACGGTACCTTTAAATTTCGGTATGATGACGTCATACCGTTAAATAAGGGTTACCGAAATATTTCGATACCGTTATTTTATCGGTAGCGGAATTTTGAGGTTGGAAATCCATACCGGTATATTTCGGTAGAAGAACCATAACCGTTATAAATGTATCGGTAGCGGTACTTAAACCTTAATAAATAGGGGTTTTCTTTGACGCACCGCCTCGCCACTCGCACACACAACAAAGAGATAAGTAAAAGAGTAGCAAACAAAATGTACAAAATACACAAGTTCTAACGTTTTCCACCGCGCACACGCGCGCCGCGCCCCGTCTCGCATGCATTTCGATGAAAATCGTGTAAGGGTTAAATAACGGTTTAGCCCAACCTTTATATAAAAAGGTACCGGTATAGCTCAACCTTTATTTTAATACGGTACCGGTATATTTTTGAGGTATCTTAACCTTTAACCGTAACCGCTTTCAGTCCCTGGCTGGAAGTCCTCCATGTACTAAATAAATAAAGCAAGTAAGCGCATGGTCCTCGCACTGACCTGTTAAGATGATCAGGATCCGGGCAATCAATATCATAGACGAGCGCGTTGGTGAGGTGTGTGGCGAGTGCAAGTGGCGGCGCCCACAGCGGTGCCAGCAGTGCGGCCGCCGCACAGGCCGCGCACGCCAGCAGCACCACCAGCGGCAGCCCCAGCAGCAGCAGCAGCGACCCCGCGCCGCCCACCACGCCGTACGTCCACACGCGGTGCGCCAGACGACTCAGCCCTTTGCCCAGGAGACCTGACAACAATTTCAAGAAAAACGTTTGATCGTGACGATTGGAGCGCCGTACATGGGCGACAAATTTTCAGACAGGATAAAATACCATAATGCGTTCTTTGACGCAAATGTTAAAACTGCCAAGGTGAAATAAAACTGGGCCATATTATGTCGAACATCAGACAATAGTTAGGGAAAATTGGGCACCCATGCTTTTTGAGGGGGGCTAAAGGCGAGAAAGTAGACCGGCCTAAAGAAGCGGGCCCCCGCGAGAAATGGAAAAGAGTCAAGGAGGTTTTTGCCCAGCAGTGGGACGCCATGGGTTGATGTAATCATAAATAAATGTGAATAGACCCGAATCGCGAGTGATGCGAAGCTGTTTCACTTCACAACAGACAAGGCAAAATACTCACGAATTAATGACCAACGTTTATTGTTTTTGGAGCCCAGAAAAAAAAATGTGTAAAAAAAGTTTTACATGTCTATCAATCTTTTCACCAGTTTGTTTATAAATCAAGAATCGAATGACTGATTTTGATAAATAAACGATTAATTTACAAATGTTTCTGAGCTAAGAACAAACACAGTTTATTTACAGTGTTAATATAAATTAACTAGTAAAACTCGACGACAGCCAAAATCATTAAATCTTTTGTTATTACCAATAACTTCGGTGGAGTGTGGACTGGTGGTCGCAAGCGCGACTGCTGAGTATGAGGTCCTGGGTTCGATTCCCGTGCGGGCAAAGTATTTTTGGAATTTGTTAGTAGCAGTCGTGGAGTCTGGATCTGTGCCCAGTTGATGGGAATAGGCTCGCCCCCTGTTACATTGGATTTACATGACTGGCTTAATGTGAGTGTACTATTAGTTACGTGGTCGCTCACAATGGGCTTCATCAGAAGGCAATGGGATTTTTTTTTTTTCATCAGAAGGCTTAAAGTCACTCAAAGGGCAATGGAGAGGGCTATGCTCGGAGTTTCCTTGCGTGATCGAATCAGAAATGTGGATATCCGCATGGGAACCAAGGTTACGGACATAGCCCGAAGAATTACCAAACTTATGTGGCAGTGGGCAGGGTACATTGCTCGCAGAACGGATAACCGATGGGGCCGAAAAGGTCTGGAGTGGCGACCGCGAACCGGAAGACGTTGCGTTGTGCGGCCTCCCACTAGGTGGACCGTGCACCTGGTGAAGGTTGCGGGGATCCGCTGGAAGCGAGACGCACGGAACCGGTCAATGTGGCGTCACTTAGGGAACGCCTATGTCCAGCAGTGGACGTGTTATGGCTGAAATGATGATGACTAATAGGTACAGTACCCGGCGATAAATATTGCACATCGACCTTTGGTGAATTTTGTACAAAGGTGTATTTTATACAAAGAATAAAAAGAATTGTTTTAACAGCTCCTAATAGATACCGGACTGTTTGTATTTCGTGCGACAGAGATAACGCTCTACGAAGCCTGTAGGGGCCAATAGTTGTCGGCACCGTACACTATCACTTTTGTTGATGTTGGTTTAGTTGCGGAGTTTACAGAAAGAACCACAAGTATAGTTTCAAAGTTATATTAAAGTTAACAAGTTAAGAGTGGTAGCGATTCTTTCTCTTGACAAGTGGTTAGTTCCACAGTAATTGTCCGACTCGCTCTGCCTAGCGTGAAAAGTTATAATTATAGCGTAATATTTGTGACGCACGCGCACGCCATCAAAGTAGGTTGCTGCGTTAGCAAAGTAAATGTACGGTTGATGAGACCGTCTTGCGATAAATATTGCACTTCGATCTTTGGAAAGAGCCAAAGATCGAAGTGCAATATTTATCGCCGGGTACTGTACATCTCTGCCCGAGGATTACAGGCGTGATGTTATGTTATGTTTCTTACCTGTGTCGGGCTCCGTCTCGAAGCGCGTCCTCTCCTTAGACACGTACCGCCACAGCGTGAGCAGTCGCGACCACATGGTCTGTGTTTCACTGCTGCGCTTCGGAAATAGGGTTCCGTTCACCTGTTACATACAAATCGTAATGAATAACATTATATCGGGTATCAATGAATGTGATTATCTTGGTAATAACGCCGTTGATGAAAAATTCACTCATACATATAATGCGAGATCAAATTAAATTAGCAAGTGAAATTACGCAGACGACTGCATATTATATAGGAATCTAACACAACAAAAAAGGGGTTAATGACAGCTATGACAGCTTTTGTTTACGAAACCTTTTTTTTTTTTTTTGGGGATGGGAAATCATCAAGGAGTGTCAGACTTCTACTGACTAAAAACCACCCATGTTCCTTCTTAGCCCTTCATGTCGACACCGCGGTATCTCTTGCGAACAACCCGCAGCCCCGACGGGTGTTTACGGAACCTTCAAAAGACGATCGCGGTCTTTGTGGATAAGACCCAGTGGATTTGTACCGTACTAAAACTACTCCGATCATCACAATCCGCAAATGAGAGGAGAGGACGCACAGTTTCCTCTTAAAGTACCTGTTCTGAGCCCCCTCCCTCTGTGCCTCTGTGTTTCCCCTTTTTTTTTGTGGAGGTTGGGAAATCGTTGAATAACTCCTCCGCTCTGGACAGAGCGGTAGGGAGTGTCAGACTTCCATTGACTAAAAACTACGCATGCTCCTTTATTTTTTTGGGGAGAGGGAAATCATCAAATAATCCCTCCCGCTCTTGGGCAGAGCGGAAGGGAGTGTCAGACGTTCCATCTTAGCCCTTGTGTCGAGGCAGCGCTATTTGTTTCGAACAACCCGCAGCCCCGACGGCCGAGTCTCCCTGAGCCGCACCGCGTGCACAGTGGCCAGTATACCTGCGACAGCTCGTAGTCGGGCACGAAGGGCTTGACGCACAGCAGCGTGCGCAGCCGCACCGCGTGCACAGTGGCCAGTATACCTGCGACAGCTCGTAGTCGGGCACGAAGGGCTTGACGCACAGCAGCGTGCGCAGCCGCACCGCGTGCACAGTGGCCAGTATACCTGCGACAGCTCGTAGTCGGGCACGAAGGGCTTGACGCACAGCAGCGTGCGCAGCCGCACCGCGTGCACAGTGGCCAGTATACCTGCGACAGCTCGTAGTCGGGCACGAAGGGCTTGACGCACAGCAGCGTGCGCAGCCGCACCGCGTGCACAGTGGCCAGTATACCTGCGACAGCTCGTAGTCGGGCACGAAGGGCTTGACGCACAGCAGCGTGCGCAGCGACAGCGGCGAGCACCACGGCAGCAGCACGCCCAGCACGAACATTATGTTCCAGCACCAGCACCACGTCCTGCACACACCACACATACATACAACTACGTAGGGGGACTGGTAATTAGTGAGCGATACTTTAATACGTGTTAGTACTCATGATAACAAACCTAAAATTGTGAAAAAAAACAGCTGTTCTGAACAGTTTGATCAGTAACGCGAACATAAATCGGTTACTAATTGGCTACTTGACTACTGTTAAAAATTCACGAAAATGTTATGTTATTTCAAAGAATTAACAGAAATAACACGATGTGTGAAAAAAGTAGTAAAATTAATCAGAACATGGCTTAGTTTCAACTGATTTTTAATGGCGTGTTCGACAAAGACAGGGCTATATAAACGTGACGTCATATTTCATACCGCCGTAGTTACGTAGTACAAATGGCCGTTTCGTGCCACTGCTGGCCACTAAGTCGTGGTGGTCCTGTAGGTCTCCTGATGTCCTGCAAAGGGTCTGAGTGGGGACTAACTAATAGTTGCCTTTAGATTACCTGTGCGCAAGATTGAGAAGTCTCCAGCCTGGCCACCTAGTGGTGGTGGTCCTGTTGGTCTCCCGATGTACCAGGAACACCGGCTGCGAGGGGTCGGAGCGCGGGGTGACGATGTTGGTGGCGCGGGACGACAGCACGGTGGGCACGCGCTCGCGGCGCCCGCGGAAGTGCCGCACCACCACCCACTGTGCGGGCCGCCAGGTGCGGCGCGACCACGTGAACGAACGCGTCGGGGATACTGCGCTGCGGAGCTCCTGTGAGATGGAACGACTTTTATTAGTCTTCAAGGACGTTTTTCCTACTTCTGCGCAATTTTATTTTGATTAATTTCGTTGCGGGAGCCAAGACAGTTAAATTGTTTCTCTGGGACTTCGTCGAGCTTTATTGTCTCGATGCTTTTCTGGTGATCGCCACAGTTGATTCTGGCTTTCAGGAGTTACAGTGGTTTGGGAATAGTGTGGGGGCTTGCCACATTAAAAAAAGGAAGTCTCCTTCTTCTTTACGTGTCGATGGACTCAAATTGTGTTAGATCGTTATGTAGCCACCCCCCTCACAGCTCTAATATTTGCTTCGATTAGGTCTTGAAAGATGCAAGTGGTTGTACAAGATGTGCAGAAAAGGAGGTGGCGCATATTCTACAGTGGGGCTCCACACTGGCAATTTGTTTAGGATGAATCGAGGATACTCCGAGGTCGAGGCCAAGGTTGCTTTTTTTACATATCTGCCCACTGCTGGAAAACGTTCTTCCCCAAACCTTTCCAATTTACTCTGTATTTGACTTCTCTGGCGGTTCAAATGAAGTCCAAATCGTCCATGTGTAAAAAATATTACAAAAGATATGTAGCCTTCGCATACTTGATGCAAAATTCGACACCTATTGATAGCCGACAACGTTACAAGGTTTTGGAAAGTACACAAATTACAAGGGAATCTAAAATAACGACCAGACCACCAGACTATGACCATGATCCATGACCCGATGTATGAATGTGGACGAGGCAAAAGGAGTATGTAAGGTTCGTAGCAGGAGGCGTTCTGTGGTTGCTGCCTACTCCCATGGGAAACGACGTGACTGTATGCATGTCTAAGAAGTATATTGTAAGAAAAGTCTATACCTTCATAAGCAACGGCTCTCGATCTCTAAGAAAAGCCAGATCTCTAAGCAAGAAGTAGCGGTGCTGATGTAACTTGTGCGCTTGCATCGCTGCAGCGGCGTCCTCCATGGGCGTCCAGCGCAGCTCGTTCTTGAGCCGCAGCGCTGCAGCCGCTAGCTTCTCCTTGCGCCACGCGTCTGCACGGGAGAGGATCGGATGCGTCGCGCATATCCGTGCTTCGGCTGTCGCTAGACTTGCTTCTAACTTTCTGCGAACGCCTTCTTCAGCTCTATGAAAAAAAAATGCAATAATTTATAATAACAATAATACGTTTATTTCGGACAATAAAATCCATAAGTTACAAAACAGAATAGAATAGTCAGCTCATAGACAGATACAAAACTCCACCAAATACAAAAATTCAATTAAAAGCATAAAACATTCACAAAATTATACATCACACAATAAAATTGAAAATTATTAATAATAATATAGAGAAATTTAAATAGAAGTCAAAATGAATTATCATTATGTCAATCAAATTAGAAATTATTTAGATAAAATACATTACAAATCGAAACAAAAACATGTCAGTATTCTCCGGTGGATATACACATTCATTTATGTTGGATCGGACAGTCAGTGCGGGAAGCAATAATCCTGAGGATACCATTGCTACTGTCTCTCACTCGTCGTAATAATAAAGCAACCTTTTTCCGAATTATAGCTGGATGCCATCCGTTCGAGCTTCAGCAAACATAAGCGACGCACTGCAATAGGGAAACAGCCGCAACAGCATCCTAAAGATTAGGCGGCACGGTTGGCGCAGTGGCTAAGTGATTGGACTGCTGCGCTGCGTGTCGCGGGTTCGATCCCGCACGGAACAAATATTTGTATGGCCTACAGATAGCTGTTCCGGGTCTGGGTATTTGTGTATGTGACTTTGTATGTTTGTGAACGCACCCACGATACAGGAGAAAATCCTAGTGTGGGGCAACGTTTATTAAAAAAAAAAAAGAAAAAAAAATGTTAAAAAAAAAAAAAAAAGATTGTTATATTGGTCACGCAGAACACTGGCAGCCCGACGGGTATGATTAACTTTCCTAAATTTTTTTTATCGTCCAATTTTTGGCTCGTTGGTCATGTGCCTGATCTCTCTCGAATCGTGTCAGATTACCGTCCCATCCGACTACTCCATCGGCCATCTCTGCGACTAGCGAAGTTTTAGTTAATAATGCAGTATAAACCCGATTAATTTGTTAGTTACCTGGTGACGATGGCGGAGGCCCGCAGCTGCGCGGCCAGCAGCGCGGGCACATCGGGTCCCAGCGCCGACAGCGGCTCGCTGGCCAGCACGGCCGCGCACACGCGCGATACGTACTCGCGCATCGCTGCCTCGCGCACCTCCTAAGTACGCACTTATGATATCAGGCGGAGTTCACAGAAGCTATGGGTAGAGGTGTATAGTAAAGGCGTGTGAGTAAGTTGATACTGTGATTATCTATCTGTATAATATATAATGTTTCGTATGGTGTCGGACGTAAAGAATAGCACCATCCCATATCTTCTCGTGGGTGTCGTAAGAGGCGACTAAGGGACTTACCAGAGAATGGGCAGCAGCGTTCTCTGTGCCTTCGTAACAACTATACTGCGATCGCCAACCCGCCTGCCAAGGGTGGCGATTATGGCAAATCCCCATTCTGGGGGAGGCCTATGTCCAGCAGTGGACGTCTTCCGGCTGAGATGATGATGATGATAATATAAAAGGCAAAGCTGAACCTAAGGGTTTGGCCGGAAGTACAGGCCAAACCAGGGCCAGAAGCTTAAAATTTCGCACACGTATTCTTCTTATGACGAAAGCATATACTAAGGAAAGATTTTTCGATTTTTATCCCCCAAGGGGTTGAAATAGGGAATGAAATTTTGTATGGAAAATTTTCGATATCAACGTGGACGAAGCCGCGGGCAAAAGCTAGTTGTTCATAAAAATACCATAAAATTAAATGAAAAGGTCAGTTTTTATGGATAACTCACGCCTCACCAACGAATTAAGTTTGCGAAAATTATTTTCATGAAAAAAGTTCTGTTGGATCTTAAGAAAGTTTCCCAGCATCCTTCTTTCTCTTTACTGGAGTCGGATAGGGTAGTTAACAAAAAAAAAAAAAAAATTACTCCGTCAGATAGATTACCAAAAATATTGGACACGTATTTTTTCTTTTTTTACGTAATCAAACAATGAAGACATTATATTCTAAGACATTAGTATGACATTTTTTACCGGTGAGTGACATCACAAACCCCCACCCAAATCTTTGACGCGTTTTATCTTCGTCAATTTTTATTGGAACGAAGTTCCTTATCGCGCGTTGTGAAAGGGGGCTAGACGGAAAAAATTCTTACGAAAAGTTGTCACGACACTTTTTGCTATAGTAAGCTATTGTAAGCTGTGCGGCGTCGCATGTTTCTCTGTCTGTCTCTCTCTCTCTTATAGAAAGCAAGTCAGATATTTTCATTTCTACATTTTTTTTTTTTTTTTTTTACATAATAAAAAATAATAACAATAACTTCGTTCCATCCGGGTGTTCCTTGACACCTCTGAAGTTTTTGTTTTGATAAAACAAAAAATACGTATCCAATATTTTTCGATAATCTAACAGACAGACTAATTAGAATCATTAGTCAGGAAACATCTCTATTCCACTCGAACTGAGTGGGATTCAATTTTGTCCTGTATTTTACATGGAGTTACTGCCTTTCTGACCTACACAACCCACTTAGTACTGGTTAAGACTGGGATATAGGATTTTCTCATACTATCCCAGTTAAAAGTTGCTTTCTGTCTACAATAAAAGTATTCGAGCAGTATTTTGCGGCGTTATTAGTTTGATGTATATTTTACACAGCTCATTTACGTAATCCCTACACGAGTAGATAATATCGATGCAATATTTCGAAGCGATACCATATCAGCACCTATCTCATTCAAGTGTATCGGTGCAAACTAAACAGATACAAGCCGTATGCCGAAAAATGGGTGTTCCTAGCGGCAAAAATACAACATACTTTCTTCTCCTGCTGGGAATGAAAATCTTTGTGTAGTTCTTCTGTAGTACTTCGAAATAAAATGAACTCTTGGGCAAAAGTTTACGCTTTTAGAACCAGTGTTATAAGTTGTGTGTTGCCGTAGTGAATAAAGTTAAGATTTTTATGAAGTTTATTTTTTTAAGTTAAATTTTATCGCAACATGTAAAATGTTCGCCAATTTAATAAATGGGTTGTGTGAGGAATGATATTTAAGCAAAAGGAGTAACTAAGAGCCTGACGGTTGACAGGGCAGAATGGAAGATAAAACGTGTTGCATCAACCCCAAGCAACACGGGATCAAGTATTATTTTAATTTTATTCGAGAGTGGGAAAGAGGTGGTGCCACACGTCTTGTATAGCTCCGTCTCTTTCCCACACCGGAGATATTTAAAAACAACAGCTTTATGACCTCACGTAAACCTGGGCAGGAGAATTATATTGGTAATTATGTCGAGTAAGTTGAACTATTATTTTGTTTATTTATTTATAACCAACTTATATTAACAGTAACACCACATAAATATAAGTTATTGGTTGAACATAAAAATAAAAATTACAAAAACAAAATAATAAAAATATGTAACAATACTTATAAACACTATTACAACAAAAATTAACAAAACATTTTCGTTGGTCAAAATTGCAATAATGAAATCAAATGAACTGACCTGTTCGATATCTTTCATGGGCATTTTTTGGCTGGCGAGCTGCGCGGCGCGGCGCTCCCGGAAGTGCAGGAACCAGCCGCGCGCCTCCCGCTCCAGCAGCGCCTGCAGGGTCCCCGCCGCGCGCCGCACCAGCTCGCGCCGGTACAGACGCAGGTCCACCTGCACGTACCACACACGGCGTTAAACGGCTTGGAACTTCTCCAAGGATATAGTATTCCGCCAGAGAACCAGATGTGGCGACAGGTCGTAGAATAAGTAACCCGAAGTTGGATATGCCAGCTACTTGAGAGCACATGAAAGAGCAGCACACCAAAGCTCTTGACAACCATCCTAGAAAGCCATCGAATGCAGTCGCTGTGGCCGAAATCGGCTAGATGGCATAAATCATCATCATAATCAACCTTAATATAATAATAATAAAATAATTAATAATAATATAATAATTTATTAAATTCAGATTACTGTGATCCATATTTTTGTTAGTAGGTATACTTAAAGAATAATGTTAGTAAACAAAAAAAAAATATTAATAATAATCGAAGGCCAATACGAGCTCGTATAAAGGCCAATACGAGCTCGTAAGGCCAATAGGAGCTCGTGGCTTAATAAGAACTGCCACTCGGGTCGATCTTTAGGTAAAGCTGTGCTTGCCTAGGTCGGTCTGTGGATGGGTGACCGCCCGACATACCGAGTTTCCTCCGTGCCTCGGAAAGCACGTTAAGCTGTTGGTCCCGGCTGCTATATATAGATCTTTGGCAGTCGTTACAGGTAGTCAGTGACCTGAAATTCTGACATCCAGTCTTACCAAAGAGTATCGTATTACCTAGTATTAACTGGGTTGTGGAGGTCAGATAGGCAGTCGCTCTATGTAAAATACTGGTATTCAGCTGCATCCGGTTAGACTGGAAGCCGACCCCAACATAGTTGGGAAAAGGCTAGGCAGATGATGAATCGAAGGCCATAATACAAAACACATATTACTACCAAAAATGCATAATCATAAAATAAATTCTTCATAATGCATACTAATTATATCTAAATTCATTAAACAAAAATTCAAGAAAAAGAAGTAAGTTAAAAAAGTAAGTAGTGGGTGGTTGGTGGTAGTAGTTGTAAGTTATAATGGGCATGCACTTTCCCCGAAGGATCAAATCTGGAAAAAGGTGATCCGGCAGAGAATCAAAATGGTGACATGGTTCATGCAATAAGTCAGCTGAAGCGAGCAGAGCCGGTCATATTAACCGTAGAACCGTTGGGGTGACGTGTTCTTGAGTCTGGACCGCGAATCGGCAAATGTAGGACGCCCTCGGTCTAGGTGGACCGACGATCTTCACAGACCGGTTGGTAGCAGCTGGATGAGAGTTGTATAGAATCGAGTGGAATGGTCCGTGATCGAAGACACCTATGTCCAAAACTTTGGTAACACTCTGTTGTACCGAAATTCGAGAGATCCCAAGACCGTGAAGCTGATCGGTCTACCCTTCCTACGTTCGCATATTCTTCTGGTTCATCGTACCTGCGTGCGCTGCGGGGTGGTGTAGAGGCAGGGCACGGGGGGCGCGGGGCGGGGTGGCTCCCGCGCGTCTGTCTTCTCAGCGGCCGCGCGACGCATCGCACGCGTCACCCACGCCGCTAGCGCCGCTATGTCCTCCTGGTGTTCTGGCTGCAACAAAAAACACAGAAATCTCTCAATAGCGAAAATGATTTATTGATGCTGAATGGCAGAGAAACTAAATGCATGCGGTATTTATTGGCCTAACGTTTTTAATACTGTCTTTGCTTCATCATCATCATTTCACCTGAAGGACTTTCACTTCATGACTTCAACCGGTTTCACTTATCTAGTATTTTTCGCCACTTTCCCTCAAGTCACTAGAGGGCACAGACAAGTGCCAGTCGCTGACAAATTAGATATTTTTCAAGGAATTTCAACCGGAAATCAATAATTTTTTCACTATACCATCTTCGGTATTGCCGAAATGTCACTTTATAGGCCCTCTGGTAGTAGTCTGAAGGTCAGCAAGACAAACTGATCTGCTAACATTTCGTACCTTGCATATCAGCTCTGCTACTAAGTAACGAGACCTCTCTTCACGTATCTTCTTGTCCAGATCGCGAGCTTCTAGAGATGGCATGCCGAAAGCCAGGTCCAGAAGTCTGAAAAGAACTCAACAGTAAGAGGTATTTCATCATCAAAGAGAGGAAGAATCGAATTTCAATCTTACAAGGTCAGGAAAATCGCGCACCGAAATTAATTGAAAACCTGTATGTATTAATAAACAACAGATAGACCAAAATCAGTGCCTGTTTTTCACATTTTTATTAAACTTTGCCCCACATTAGGAATTTCTCCTGTATCGTGGGTGCGTTTACAAACATTTAAACTCACATACTCAGACCCGAAACATCTATCTGTAGTAGGCCATATAAATATTTGTGTCATGCGGGGATCGAACCCGCGACACGCGGCGCAGCAGTCCAATCAATTTATTTTTAACTGTTCGATTAATTCAAATTCGTTTAATTAAACTCGATAAAAGGGAACCTTAGATTACCTATGCAGCCCCTGCAGCAAAGACTTGGCTCCAGCGATGACAGAGAGCGGCTCATCTCTGAGCAACCTGTCCCGTGCAACGACGACGATGAGCGCCAGCGCGCGTGCCACGTGGCAGTACAGCTCCTCGCGCGCGCGTGCACGACCACGCTGCAGCCAGCCTGCCACGCGCCACACGTGAGTCTGACCGGGGAAGTGGCGGGAGGGGACCTCGAACTCTCTGTGTAGATACATTAGGCTTTTGAGGAAGTAACTTCACATTTATAGATTGGTCAGAAACGGCTATACATTTCCTAGACAATAAGCGCCGGTTTTTACCAAAGAGGAGCGGAGAAGTCTTGTGGGAATCGAACAATTGGTAAAATCTACATCGCGTCTCTCTTGGTTTTTGTGATTGGTCGAATCTTGCAAGTCTCTTCTACGCTCTGCGCTCTGGTTTCGTGGAAACCGGGCTTAAGGCGGTAAAAATAATAAATTATTGGCATTCGTGTAATTCACAAAGTTGAGTGTTAAAAGACCGTGGCTTAAAATTTTGAGTTATTGAACTGTTGTCTGGTTGAATGATATTGAAAAAAAGGTGAAAGCTGTAGGTGTAGAAACGAGAAGTTGAGGAAAACAGACAAGAAATATAAATTATAACAAGAAAGACCTATGGCAAGCAGGTCCAAAGTGGAAAGAGAGCATGTTTCTAACCCAACAAATAGAGGATACTTGAAACTAACGGCATCTAAAAAAATAAGTTTATTGTAAGGTATTTCAACAGTTCAATTAATCAAAATCACTCACAATCTTACACCAGCCAACAACAACTGAACAGTCAATTTGGACGAGCCATATTTAAAAAAAGAATAATATTTTGAAATACAATAGAACCTTTTTGAATCGTCGCCTTCTGACGTCAACGAATTGATTTTCCATAGACATATTGTTATAGAGTTGCGTCGACAGTACAAAAGAGGCTAGCTTTGAAAAGGTTCCACTGTACATTCAGAAGCACAATTCACTTGGATTCCGAAACTATTTTGTGTGAGTTTATACGAAACTTCGTCTTTACAAAAGGCTATAGAAAACAGTACAGTCAAGAGCTTAATTTATGGTAAAGATATAGGTACTATGTACTAAATATTCAGAGTACACCTACCAAGCACCAAACATAGACAATTTTTTTTTTTTTACAGGAGTAACTAAACTAAATATTGCAAGTTCGGTTAGCTGAAAATACATTTATACTCAGTGGAAAACTCAGTGCGATTTAACGATAATCTTAACAGCAATGAAGATATAGGGGTTTCTAGAAACTCCATGAGATGACTCATGAAGACTACAGTACGATGGAATGTATAGGGTACACCAAATAGTTGTGATAGCACTGCACTGATACACTTAATGCATTTCTAATGGACATGCTATGTATGGGGGTAGGACATTAGCTCCAATGTATTTGGGGTTTTATGTTAACTTTAATTATATTCAGTCTTATATGACAAATCCTTTGTATAGCTTATTTTCAGGTAAAATTGGCCCACATTTGGGATTTTTCAACAAATCATACTGCGAACGTAAATCATCATGCGAAAAATTAAAAACAAAGACATTTTAAATATCGGTTTAAGCAGAGGTGTACTCATTAGAACACACACATACCGCTAGTTATGTTTATGCCCCACGTAATAGGGGGCGACCCTATTGCCATCAGCCGGGCACAAACCCAGAGTCCGTGACTGCTACTAAGAAATTCATGATAAATGATAAAACATGATAAAACCCAATAACAGTTTGCTCGACTTGGGAATCGAACCCAGGGCCTGATTTACAGCAGTCGCGCTTGCGGCCACTAGACTAACGAGGCGTTTTTCATTGATTCCATAGTCCATAGTAATACCAATATATTAAGCTACCGGTCAGTTACAGTAAAAAACATAGTTTTTGTTTAAAATAGTAAAATAAATAAGCCAATAAAAACTCAAGTGGACTTCACTCTACAAATACCATTAATCATTTCATCATTGGAGCCAACGTCGAATATAAAAACAGACATGTAAATATAGTAACATACATATATATAGATAGGGCGACATACCCCCATTCACGTATCGAATCCAATTGCTTAGCGCTTAACTTCCTCGGCTTAAATACTTTGTCCTTGTGCAAGCTTTATGAGAAAAAAATCAACTATATTGACCATTACACATTATCAATGGGGCGAATATGACACCTATGTTCTAGTGTAGTGAGTCTAAAACTGTATGTAATCTACGCTCACTTCTAAGGGATGATCTGATCATTCTTGGATCTAAAAGCTTCTAATTTTTTGGAGACGTATTTGAAATGGCGCTTTCAAAGGCTTTGATTGATCGTTTACAAAAAGCACTTTGAAGGTGTTTTCTTAGCCTAATTAAGCCTTAATTTTTAAAGAGTAACCATGGATTTTTTTGCCGGTTCTTCTCGATAGGAAACAACCAACCCGAACCGCGCACGGTTTTGTTTTTTTTCAAATAAGGCCTTATTTTGTGGGCACATCAGAAGGTTCTCAATAAGCTATAAATAAGTACTGTACATAAAATTCAGCCGAGAATTGGTTTACAATGTCACCCGTACTAATTAGTAAAGGTCGACGCATCCTATCCTTCATAATTTATGTAAAACGCCGCTAGTTGCTATGGCGGCAAACTGGAGCGTTATGTATGACTCTCCACAAATTGTTAAAATAACACAATAATGGGGGAAGCGTAAACTTAAAATTTTCTTACGTTTTTAGCAATTAGCAGGTCAGTGTCAGGTTATACGTTGGTTTAAATATGATACGCGGCCGTCAAAAATATGGTTTTTAAGTTCATTTAACCCCATTAAATGACTATTTAATGATGAGTCATTCAATACAATTAAATTAACTTAGAGGGTTGTCTTAATCGTTTAGTCCACTCTTGGCCCCTCGGCCCCCAAAAATGAAAGTGTCGACTCGGCCCCTAACTATAGTCCACATTCGGCCCCTGGGGGCCGAGAGTGGATTTTTTAACGTTTATCATTTTTAAGTTTCCACTCGGCGCCCAAGGTAGTTACGATATGTTCATTATCATAATTCTGTAAATATATGCGTAGTACGGCCGCAAATCATATTTTTTTCAGCATGCTGCCCGATAGTGACCCAACAAATTGCAAAAAACGTAAGAAAATTTGAATTTTGTGGGCTACCTTGTCGGTTTCACCTTTTTTTTTTATGGTGGGTGGAAAATCATCAAATAATCCCGCTCTTGGGCAGAGCGAAAGGGAGTGTCAGACTTCTACTGACTAAAAACCACCCATGTTCCTTCTTAGCCCTTCATGTCGAGGCCGCGATATCACTTGCGAACAACCCGCAGCCCCAACGGGCGTCGGCCCTTGCGGGCCCCTTCCATGTTGCTGACATCTCTTTGAGGCGCGCGTGGAACACGAACGCGCCGTCGACACAGCCTGTCGTCGTCATAAGACGGACGGACGGCGAGCTTACCCATCACTCACCGTCCACAGGCCCGCGTCTACGGTGGCCGGAAGCCATCACGTGCCCCCCGCCGCCCGGAGCGCCCCCCGCGGCGGCTGTCGGTTTCTCTTTATAAAGAGGTTTTTACAAGCTTTTTGTAATAAATCTCACGTCAAATCGCATTAAATAAAGGGTGGATTTCTTTAATAAAACTAAACGCAATCAGTTCATTTAAACGGCTTTTAAGGGCCAATATTCCATAGCAATTACGAGACTGACAGCTCTTGAACCCGATTTTCATTGCTGAAATTCGCAATAAGTGATATTCCGGTTAATCAATCATCCCAGTAAACATTACATTTGATAACTGATTAAACACTTGACTACTAGGTTTTCAGTTATTGGAGTATATTATCCCATCAAAACAGCACATAATTATTATCTGCTGTTTTCGAAATATCGTGAAGGGAGTCTTGCAAATCCAACAACACCGTCAATGTCCTTTTAAGGCATTCTAATTTCCATTCTCAATATCCCAACAAAAATAGGATACTACGCGGGAGATCTAGACGAGAAGACAATTAGTTTGTCTATGAGTAATCCGCCCGTGACGTGTTTTTATGGTACTATCTCTCCCAGATGGCCGAATAAAGTGATACTGATCTCTGAAGACAAGATTCTAGATTTCCATAGAAGGTACATAATAATTGACGCTGCACGACAACTTCTATGATCGACTTACAAAATTAGTGCCCTAATATCACTAACTGCGACAAGCGCCATACGTAGTCAGAAATGTTTTTTTTTTAATAAACCACGCTACGTCGGCATCGGCACGTTCACAATCCAGATCTCAACCCCAGTGTAGCACTGGCGCCTGCAAAATTGCAGCTACTAAAAACTGTGTCGATCAAAAGTTCAAAACTCTTAGTTTTCTAGCTATAACAGCATTTACGGACAGACAGTTTAAAATACCGTTACGAATAACGTTCATCGACGTTTTACCAAAGAGGAGTCCGGTCAATTCAGCTCTAGAAAGCGGGGTATTTCTTGAGCTAACGGACTAACTCTTTGGCTAGACTAATTATTACAGTTTCTAGAGTAGGAGAAAATCCCTTTCAAAAGATGCTACCTGTATCCACAATGCCCACTATAAGTGCCCGTGCCCGTGCCGTGTGATAGATAAGTCGCAGGCGCAACGTGACACCGCGAAGCGCCGCGCGCCGGCTAGTGCGCGGATACTATTACATGGACACAATTAACTGTATTAATTCAATGGGCGGGCCGACAACGTAGAGGTGTTATGTGTCTATTCCAGTGGCAGAGATCAACAGTAGTTTAAGTATTAATCATAATCTTCTTACAGTCTTATTGTATTTGAGGTCGGCGAAACACGTTTTCTTCTTCCATTCCACGCTGACAGACGTCATGGCATCATTTACTCCTTTCTCTTTTATATGATCTCTCACACAATCCATCCGTATTTTCTTTGGCCTTCCTTTTCATGCATCAGCATTAGTTTAAGTATTCAAGAGATATTATATTCTCAACAAGCCGTTGCCCGCGGGATTTCTCATCGGTAAAAATAACGGCTTCTATACGAACTTTCATCTCCAATTTAAACTTCTAGCGGATGAGTTTTCAAAATCTAAATCAAAATCTCGTAAATGAATTCATGTGCCAAACTGTATGTTCAGACTCAGCTGTTTAGGCTGAGTGTTATTTGTCAGGGAACTAAATTATTAGTGGGTGTAATGGAACCAGCCCTGATCGAGCAAGACGCACTTTTGCCAAGTCGTGGGGTCCAGCTAGTTCTGCATATAATGATGACCATGTGAAGTTCTGTATAGAATGGCACTTCTACTTGCCCTAGCATGTCTTGTAACTGAAAAACCTTGAACAAGTCTGGAAGGGCAACATGTACCCGTGCTCTAATTCCATTCTGAAATTTTTAAATCCCACCACATGTAAATGTGATCTCAGGATTTTATAATTCCATCAGGATGATACCGGCGCGGAGGTATTTCTGTATGTTCATATAACGATAATGAATGATGCAAAAAAGACGCACAAGTTCAAACAAAACGTCTCGTGTAAGAAAAAGAAATCAGGTAAGATACATAAAAAAAAAAAAAAAATACATACACACGAACATAGAACCTCCTCCTTTTTTGAAGTCGGTTAATAAATAAGATGTAGAGCTAGCACGAACTCTGACGCATGTGTGATTTACCATGCATGACTTTGGTTGTGGCTAGCTGCGGTTTGTGAATAGATATGTGACGCTTTATGCCCTTGTATTTCTATGAACGAATAGAACATAAGACCTGTATCCTAGCTACCTTAACTAATACCATAAATAGGTGTGAAAGTCGCCTGAACGCTTTTCGATGATATTGGGCCTACAGATAGACTAGACCACGGTGGGGTTACCATAACGCCATGGTAGGCAGGCCACCTGCACGCTTAGTATGGCGATTCTGTCTCTATTCTACCAAGAATAGACAAAGCTTTTTCCATACAATTTGACATGAAATTTTGCTACAATCTGTCATTTTGTCGATTCTTCCGTCGACAAAACCCGTTTCTACGGTGGTCATACTACGTGTGCTGGTGTAGGACATAGAATACTTTTATCTATGTACCTAGCCTATGTAAGACATTACCATGGGATGATATTTATTTATTTATTTTGCCTTAATGCCACAAGGCATTCTCAAGTTGTCAACCTTTGAGGCCTAAATTTATAGGACAACATTGATATCCAACCTCCACAAGAGCAAACCCGCAGTCAAAACCTCAAAAGTTTGCGATGTCTCTTTTATTGGTATCTGGTACCAATAAAAGAGATATCGCAAACTCTGACGATCACATCTGGATGCATTCTTACAATATGTGCGTTATAAACAATTGAGATCACTAAAAATAGACCAGTTTCATATTTTTATCTTTTACAACACTGGAGTAACATTTGGTTGAACGGCGGCAGAAAAACAAAAGAAACGAGTAAAGCGATTACAGTGTCGTGGGACACAATTGTACACATCGGGCAGGGAGCACTGTATGTACTGCTCAAACGTTTGAGTGAAAACATTAATTGAACTTGATGAATAAAGGGCATACAGATCCCTGCATGACCCTGCACGTCGCATCTTAATAGTTCCAAACCAGCGGTTAAACTTCCGCCAGGGCTGGCCCTACGCGGTTTTTTAGATGCCCGATAGAATGTTACATAACGGTGTTCGAGCACTATTTTGAGAACTCCTTAAATAGAAGTGTCGTTTCTCCTTATAAACGAAACATTCTGGTACTTCAAACAAATTGTGTCATTTGGAACACGGTGAGCACTCGGCAGCCCTATAGTCCGTCTCGTCGCGAGCGACCATTCAATTAGGATTCTTTTGACCGGTAGTCCGGTGGGCGGCGGCATACGGACTAACGAACAATGGCATTTCATTACCACGTTACTCTGTTCCATTTACTTGGTCCGACGTGTATGGTTGGAATTTTAAAGAGAAATATATTTGGTGCTATGTGTTAGGTTATCCACCAAGACGTGCTGGGTTCCTGCTCTTGGAGGATTACGGCTTGCTGTTCGACACAGGGAGAAGGCTAGTGTCCCAGCAGTGGGCACATTACAAGCTGATTATGCTATCCATTAGGTTATTAAATAACCTTGATCTCTTGTTTAGTTTAAGTCAAAGATATTTTGTTTTCTATTTTATGTTACATTTTATTTCTATAACTTCACGATGATATAGTTTAATTGTACCTAAGAGAACCTGTATTATACTTTTATTGTTGAATATTAAATGTATGTACTGTTAGCGTGCGTTTTTTTAAATAAAATAAAATAATACTTCTGAAAGCCTTTAAGTATCGCAAATTGGTGTCGGTTAACTAACTGACGTTATTAGTACCAAGAGAACAATATAGCTATGATTTATGTAACACTAGCTGATGCCCGCGGCTTCACCCGCGTGGATGTCGGTCAAATTATATACTAAAACCTTCCTCTTAAATCACTCTATCTATTAAAAAAAACCGCTTCAAAGTCCGTTGCGTAGTTTTAATGATTTAAGCATACATAGGGATATAGGGACAGAGAAAGCGACTTTGTTTTATACTATGTAGTGATAGTGATTAACTAGTCATCAAATATTTTTTATGGATTTTTACCAGGTTTTCAAGGTTTTCAGGCTGTTTACTTAAAAATATTAAACTGAAATTATTCTAAACACCTACTTACGTAATTCATTTCGAAGAAGTTTCAATCCACCGACATCCTATTCAAAAAACATTATCTGTTAGATTGTAATGTAATATTTCGCAGGACGTAGATTGAGAACAACATTATGCTATAATTTAATATCACTTTAGAACGAGTCGAGTGCATGTAACAGCATCCGTGAGTCAATCAGTGATTGTCATCGGATCTCTGCTGGACCGATCAGAATATTTGCCTTGAGACATTTTATACCACACACTACTTTAGTACGACGCGAAGACACCAAAAACATTGTCACCTATACCAAAAAAAACAAACTTGAAGTGTTTTTTTGTTTTATTTCTATCACAGTAACTGACAGTGGGATTTGAAGAATTCTTTTGCATATTATTATGATTGGCCCTATTCTTGAGGAAGGTTATATTATGCTATTTAACATCGCGCTATGACCCTTAAGAGACCAGAAAAACAAGAAACAGTGCTTGAAACCGCGGGATAGCTAGTATTCATATTAGGCGGAGATTCAGTACTTTTTAAGCGTCAAAAGTACATTAAGACCGTCCCTCAAAACGACCACCTTTGACAACTTCCTGAAACAAACTCCCTTTTACATCTACAGAACTGAGATTTACAAAATTAGGTGATAGAAAGCCTGATTTCTACAAAAGGGATGGGCAGAGGTCCTAATATTTCGCTGGTTTATATCGATGCTAATCAGAATTTCGTAATGAAAAAATACCATTACGCTGCTCGTCTTGGGGATCGAATTTAAGAATAGTTATTAAATAACTGCTTTCATTAAATAATCTTTGCTGATTTCCCCCGATCTTACAATTTATTGCAGTCGGACGATTATATCGGCAACTGAAGCGTGTAACATGGCCTATGTTGGACATACTCGTAATGCAGCCGTGCTGGAATGTTTGCCTCACCGATAGCCTCAATTACGACCAGTCTGAAGACTTGTCCAATAAATGAATTTCGACTTTAAACGGTTCTAATTCGGACACATTTTTTATTTGAGAGTGGTGCGCCCAATTACCTTTGTTGGACAAAACATTAGCTACTAACAAACTCTGCGTGTTGAGCTGTGCCTGATTATGAAAGTTTTGCCCAAAACTTGTAACTGTTTAGTTTATATCGACTGCCAGTTACGAACCTACCTATTATGCTTTGTTTAGTTATGGCAACCAAATCAACAACCTTCCAAAAAATTGCGCTATCTAGAAGACCCTATTTTTTACCCGACTGCAAGGGAAAGGTTATGTTTTTATATTGTTGTAACAAATGAAAAAATATGGTCTTCGTTCTCAAAGGTTTCTTTACACAGAAGTCGATTTTAACAAGATCCTTCCTAGTTCGTTGATGACTTTGAGAGCTGTTCAAATTGTTTTTGGTTATTGAAACGCGATAAACATTTTTTGGCTGCAGACCTAAGATACTAGAACGCCATTAACTAACAGACTTAAGAATATTGTCAATGAGTTGTCTAACAACTTTGATGCACATACAATGAAGTAAACTCTATTTATCACCTAATGTCCCCTTAGTGAGCTATGATGTATGAAGCACTAAGCTAATCCAGCTGACCAGCATACTGCAGCAGGTGTGCTACTCACCCCTTTTCCCTGATGGCGTGCAGCTGCTTGGGGGAGAGAGGATGGGGCTCCACGCCCGCGTCCAAAGCCGCAGCGTCGAGCTCGTCGCATGGTGGGGCTACGATGATGTCCGAGGGACGATTCCCGGGGCCCGTGAACCGGGATGGTGGAAGCACTGTGGATTATGATTTTCATTAGTATGGCACCTAATACACATCATCAATCGACTATGTTGCGGTCGGCGTCCAGTCACGCGGGATGCAGCTGAATACCATTATTTTACATGGTTAAACTGCCTATCTGACCCCAACAAGCTTATCACTGGGTGTGGGTAATGGGATACTTTGGTTCTGTCATTCTTGGTACTGTTTTTACACATGACAACAGAGATTAATAACATAAATGTTTCATACACAATAACACATACATTAATGACAGTAGGGAAATCAATAAGGGTGTGAAAATATGAAAAATATGGCTAAAAAGCGTGTCACTGATAACAATATGTAAGTAAACAATACAAAAATTTATATAATAAAATAGTTTGTATTAAATGTATGGTATGGCTAGAAAGTTGGTGAGCACTGAGAAGAATGCTGATAAGATCATTAAGTGACAGGAGGTTATACTCTGCTTAATTTCCACCCTAAGCACTGTTTTGTCAAACTGAAAGTAGTGTTTTAATAGTATTACCAAGTCAATTTAATGTTTATTAAACTAACATCATGGGGTATGTCACTTGCTTTCCATTGAGATAATTAACATGTTCCTGTACATTTAATTATTTGACTCTTCAAAAAAAATTTTTTTTCATTTTCTGTGAGTTTTATACTTTACCCTTTTCACCAGATCTCTCAAAAACATATTTTTGCTTCCTGATATTTTGATCAAATACATGTGTCTCATGAGATGACGAGAAACAGAGAAGTATGGAAGAAGAAGATATGCTGCGCCAACCTCAAATAAATTGGGATAAGGGCAAGAGAATGACCATGATGATTATGATAAAATACCATCATACCTATAGTTCCAGTAGGTTTAGATAGAACTGTGCTTATACCACAATGCACCTACAATTTGCACTAGGTTCTATACTGGAAGCTGGACTATTTGCCATCAATCTGACCAAATCCTGAACATTTCCTTCTACAGAGTAGTGATGAACAAACCCAATAGCATCTTGCCCAACCAGAGCAACAACCTAGGACCTCATGCTCAGCAGTAGAGTTTGTGACCACTAGACCATTGATGTATGTAATCATTTAGATAATATGTCTATAAAAATAATAACTTTAAAAACAAATCAATGTATTGATGTTATCACATGTTGTCAAAACATAATAATGACAAACAAGAATATTGTTGACACATAAGAAAACACAGCTTTGACAAAGATTCCTTAATGATTCACATTTTTGCTGTCAAGAGAAAATAGTCATTAACTAGCTATTTTAATGATGTGGGTGAGAATACATTGTTAACAATGGACATTCTTTGTGTTACTGCAAAAAATAATAACTATGTTTAAAGGCATTTTCTAGCTTCTGTTTCAGCACATTAACCCCAGATTGGGTCTTGTAAAACATTGGAAATATAAAGGTAGGATACATTTTAAAGGGGAAAACCTGAACATTTATGACCCTACTTTTTGCCTACCTGTCACAATGGGATTCAAGAGATTTATGGAATGTAGGAGTTTGAATTTTGGAATAATGCTAGGTCTTAGTAATGCCCCCACAGGCCTCCAGGAGGAGACAAACAAATATCTATTTTTACTTTATAAAACCTACTTCCAAAATAATTTAATGGCATAAAAAGCATTTTGTCAGTATTGATGTTAACATAGTAGATCCAGTTCACACTAACATAACAAGCCTTTCAGTAAAGCCAAACAATAAATAACTCATAGAAAGTAGGTCAGTCTAATGGTGCACTGCTGTTTTTTGTTTGTTTGTTATATGACTTTAGAATGTTAGACAACATCTTTTTAAAAGGTCTGTGAAAACACTTTTTTTGTTTTTAATATATAATTAATTCAGTCCATTACCTTTGTTATTATTTTTTTTATTACGAAATGGGTACCTAGGTATATTTCTAATAACAAATATTATATTAATTTAGCTGTAATTTCTAGACCTTTAGAATCAAATAGACAACTTATTGAGAATAATGTGTAAAGGAACAACAAACAAACAGTAAATCAAACAAATAATAGAAAAACTCCTCTTACCAATGGGGAAAGTTTTCCAATGATAGAGGAAGTCTTCGGCGACTTGCTTGATGTTGTTGACGAGCTGCTCCACCTCGGGCGGCGCACCTACCAGCTGCACATCGAAGTGCAGCGGCTCGCGCTCCGGCGGCGGCGCCTCCAGCACCAGCGAGCTCGGCCGGGACGCCCGCTCGCCTTCCCCAGACATCCTCAGATACCGTGCGCTCTCTGGGCTCTCATCCACTCACCACTTAATTCCCGTCTCACTAATCGCATAATGATTCCAGTGGGCGGAGAAATCACTTAACACCGACCTCTTATTGTTTTATTATTTACATTTATTTAATCAATTCTAAACGACACATCACTATCGACGCGAACAGCCCACAACATTCAACCCGGCTGTGCAATCTGAAGCCGATTTATAATTTGTTTTGGTCAGTAAGAAATAGGATTTCGTCGACAAAATTAAAATGCCAAGAAGAAAACCAATCCCAGCCGCAACCGAATCGAGTTGACAATTTCTGAATTTCTGATACGATTTACGAAATGAATGAATGACTGACAGACAAAAAGTTTCTAGTGGAGTATGATTGTACGATTTACGTTAAACGGAACGTTGACCACAATGCATCGATCTTTATTTTTACACGACTGCCCCAAAAAAAAGAGTGTTTCTATTTCATAAATAATTCTAATACAAAAATTACAATTTCAGCATTAAGTTCTGCGATAAGTCAAAAATAGTAGGTATCTTGGGAATTTTTATTTTTAATTACAACACAAAATACCTCACCTTTTTTGAAGAGGCTGTATGTTTCATGTCTATGACAGCCGACCGACACAAAAAAAGAATCATAATTGTCAATGTGGTAATTTGTGGACTTGTTTGTTATTTACAATAAAATCTTAAAATACGAGTTTCATTGACAAAAGTAATTTGCATTTACGGAAAATTTGATACATTCCAGCATATCTTGCTAGAACCGCTAAGAGTGTTATATTTATACGCTATAATCGTTCGTTTTCTTGGAGAGCCCGGAGGTGATCGGATTAGGTATGTCCTACATAACACCTAATTTATTGTAGGTAGAATTTATCACTTATCACCCGCCGCGGCCTGTGTTCAATCGTGTTTTTGCGCGTGGAAACGTTTAAATATTAGTTTTAAGATAGGTAAGTTTCGTTTTGTTGATGTATAACTTCGATTTCCTTTGTTTTGCTAATATCATACCCCAACCGTTTCAGAGAAAGATGGAAGCAATGGACATTCAGGCCGTAGAGTCGAAATTAAGTGACGTCACTGTGACGGCGATACCTATGAGCGGGAAGAACATTCATAAAGACCTGAGCCATGGGAATAACAGTCAGGCAACTATATCTACTGTACCCGCGACGTCGCCCTCTTCTGTCGGGAAGGATAAAGATAATGGAATGTCGAAGTATGCTCAGTTGCTAGCTGTTATTGAGGAGATGGGTAAGGAAGTGCGACCAAGTTACTCAGGCAGTCGTAGCTCTGCTGAACGTCTGAAGCGTGGAATCATCCATGCGAGGATCCTTGTGAGAGAATGTCTCATTGAGACTGAGAGGTCTGCGAGGCAATAGCTTGCTGGTTGAGAAGTTATCACAGTCAATTTTAGAGTACCTCGAGTCTTGGAAAAGCATGATATGGAATTAGGAAAAGGATTGTAACACTGTAGGTTTGTTATTGTTAATTGTGTTATGATAGAATTTGGTAACTTCAAAAAATATTCAGAATGCCTATAAAACAAAATTAAGTGGCTAGATCCCTTGAAAAAATAACGGGAGTTATGAGGTAACACATACATACAAATAAAAACTAGTTTATTTGAGAAACTCCCCTTTTTTGAAGTTGGTTAAAAATACTTCAAGACCTTTTTGCAATAATGTATTAAGAAGACCAGTTATTTATATACTTACCAAGATGTCACATACCACATTCTATCATAAGACAATGCTTCAATAAACTTTAAATGAAGGCCATTGAGACGTCACATCAAATCAGTGTAACAATGCCCAATTTGAGCTGTCATAAATTAATATCTATGGACTCTGGAACATGGAGTCACTTATGAGTACTTCTTATTGTATTCATTCTAATATCTGCCTGAGCAGCCAATGTTTTGAACACCTGTTTTATGAATTAGATTGAATAAATTTAATTTTATTTCATTGTTTACCATAGTTCTATAAAATACTGCACATGATGCTATTACTATCAGTTAAATGAAATAAATATGAAAGTGTTAAATCATTTACTAGAAGTTCTTTTCAGAGTTTTATTTCAATTTCAATTACTTCTGAAAACTCAAACAACAAATTAAAAATCTTCAAATCATTGGCTGCAAAGTAACTTTAACAGTATACATAACATTTTCTCCTTTACTTCTAAGCCGTAACTAATTTTATATTGATTTTACTGACAAGAATGGCAATTTGATTGTTTCAGAAATGATTCTAAGTAACGGTTTTGTGATTGGTTTAAATGTAAAAGATTTAACTTAATGTTTTCCTGCAACATTAGGTAAACTGCTGAGTTCGACACTTTTCATGTATCTAGTTAATATTAGCCTGTTGTGTAAAATGCAATAATAATCGAAAGTTGTACGCGAAATACGCGCTTTAGACGTGGAGTTGCGGACATCGTTAATCTATACTATACTAATGGAAAATTGTTTTTTTTTACGATTATGAACTAAGCAATATTAATTTGACCCACAGTGTGGCTCCCATAAGCAATTCTTGTGCTAATAATTCTCATAAAACTGAAGTTATATTATAATATATAAAAACAAACAATACTTACTTTTTGTTTATAAAAAAGTATTAAATTCAGCAGAAAATTTAAACCATCTTATTTATTAGAATTAAATATAATTCAGGGTACTTAGACATAAATTTAAGAGAATTTAGTTAAAAGTTATGATCCCATACAAAATGATTGCAATATTTTACAAGATATCATGATTTATTAACAGAGGTGGCCTTAGGGATCTATGTCCATACATAAGTTAAAATAATACAGAGTAAGTCTTATGAAATGTTTTAAAGATCCCATTCACATTTATTGCAACTTTAGTAGTTGACTGTTTTGTAAGCAACGTCTATGTTTGTCATACTTTTAAGTCAGGAGTACCTACCAATATGAATGGACTGCATTTTACAACTACTATTCAGTTGCCTTCAACTAATTTATCTAATTGTCTTGCATATTAGAGCCTGTAATACTTGTAGTATGTGATGACCGAAAGCCACCCCTGATTCCAAAGAAAACAATCCCTTTAGTCGGCTGCACATAACAATGATTGACAAGCATGCATGAAGCATTATTTTCAAGTAATCATCAGTATTTTGGAGTCATTTTTGCTCAAGAATGATTGATGAAGAGAATGCTACTTTCATGCATGTTTGACAACAACAACAATGATGTGGCTATCCATATTTATTAATAAAACATTTGATTTGATAGTGATAAGTGGTAAATGTAAGTTTGGCAGTTGAGAATACAATAGTAATTGATTCAATGGCTATGAGAACAAGAGGGTGTTTTTGAAAACTGACTATGTGACATGAGCTTGAAAAGGGAAGCAGTAGAGTATTGTATATCCTTGAATGAAGTTTTCAAAACATTAAAAGTACCTCTCTTAGCCATTCAATCGCCATACTAGGGAGTCAAAACGGATTATGAACAGTTCAAAATGTCCTGAATGAAAACAGGCTGTGATCGCAACATTTATTGTGAACATCTACCTCATACACAAACAAAATATTAATATTTTAAATGTTTAATGTCATTGTCGTATATTTAATCTCTGGCATAGCTTAAACCTAAACTTTTTATGTAACATTTTGAAAATTTAAGCATTGTTCCAATTGAACAAGTAGGTGGCGCTTCTGAGCTGGTATAAAGTTATATTGAGAATTATTATATTGAGAACTCCTACAGAGAAGTATGGCAATATCTAAAGATTTACTAAGAATGTTATTCCTATAACATTTTACTATTGTTAAATTGCTCAAGTTATAGGAATTCATAAAGTATGCATTCTATTTCTTGATATTATTGAATAAACCGGCAATACTAGCCATAGAACAAGCACAGTCGCGCCACAATTAAAAATGTGTTTTAAAAACAGCACTATAAAGTTGAATCTATTTAAATGTAGTAAATATGAAACAAAACTGATTACTCTTGGTTTTCCGACGATATTACGTTGATATTATATGAGTGGTTGTTTTATAGTCATATTTGTTAAATCCCAAAATCAAGCCTATAACACAGTGGACAGATAAAATCAGTAAATTATTTTAAATGTTTGCCTATACAAACATCATTCTTGTTTCTATTGGCAATAAAATTTGGCTAAAAGCAAACTTAATTTATTATTTGATTAAAATAATTTCAATTTAATGGCACTATTTTTTTTTACTTATAATACAGGCTTTACCAAAATATGTAACAAAACTCATTCACTGAAGAGTCAATATTACCCAAATATTTTTCATATTCTTTACTAATTAATTAATAATAATGGAAGAAAAATAAATTAGCTTCAATTTCTTTTTTACTATTTATATCTGGCCACTGCGTTCATTTGTGACCTCATGATAGATTACGTCATAGCTTGTAAGAAACGTGCTCATTGATTTATGATCATTATCGTTTGTTAGTCTTAAGTTGTATATATTTAGTTGTAGTGCCTACCATTCAACGACAATAGTTCAATATATATAAGAGTATAGACGGGCACTAATTGTTCTGAAAGTTTTCCGAACAAGTCCTCAGACGGATATTCAAAGCGAAAGTGCTATGTGAGTCTATTTGCATTGCACATAGGTCCTAGATAAACAAATAACTTCAATACTTCAAGATAATATAAAAATTATGTCTCAACGGTTTAATTTCCTTTGTAAAGTTTATCATAATTGAATTCTTCCTTAATTACCTATTTAACTCTTCTATAACATTATTGGTGTTTGCAACACTAATACGAATATACTCAAAAATTACCACCGATGTTAGACTATAAAAACTTTAAACCAGAAACTTCTTTGCTCGTCTGTACTGATCCATGTTCAAATGTTAGGAATTTCGGTCCAACTGCCGTCAAGTATACTTCTTAGATTAAAACTAGATTTAAGAAGAATTTACGAAGTAGATTTTAAACTCTTATAAAATAAGTTACCACTAATAAATAATGTACTTACGTAATTTTATGTTATTGTAATGTAACCCCTTGAAGTCCATTTCAATTGATATTTTTGTATTTCATATTTTCTACCTGTAATTTTTTTATTTTTGTCTATCGTCTGCTGTATTTTCTTTATAACTCGGCTTAGGGCTTTCGCCCAGGGTGATTTCTGGATTGATGTTGTCTAGTGTAATAAACAAACGATACAAACGCGTGTTGGTTTTTGACGACTTTGGTGAACGAAGAGTGGAGAACGGAGACATTTCAGTATTGATGCTGAATTGCGTTTGCATCTCAAGTAAAACACGACAATATCGTGTAATACAGAATCATGATCACGTCGGCAAAAGTACACAGCCAGCAACATTCGGTCGTTTGCTTTACTGCAAAGTCACTGTGGGCGAGATCCCTTAGGATTGATCGTTAAAGTACAGTCATCGTTATCGAACTTAATTAATTATTAATAACTATCTTTCCTACACATTTGTGAAACTTCAGCTAAAATATAAATTAAATGACTATAATTCATCCCGATGACTGCACTTTAATAAGATGCTGGCAGATCAGTATCCAATCCATAAAAGTTTATTAATTTACTTACACTTTTTTATTACATTCGGTTCAGAATATGGAATTGTCTCAGAATCGCTGTATCTTAGCAAAATGTATTTCTTTTCATCATGAATTCAACAATATTTTAAGAGAATTATAAACATGTAAAATGAATTTTGATTTTACAAAAACAATAATGAAATACTTTTTTTTTGTATTCACATGAGACAGAATTATAACAATTACGACAATATAAAATGATAGCGTATACGATTTGTAATTTACTGTATACTTCTGTAGGTAACATAAGCAGATCTTAGAAGTTTTCTAAGCTGAAAGTTCTATTTTATTATATCACCAATGAAATCAATTTATACATAGATTTTACGTTATTATGAGAGTATATTTACATATCTATGTATTCGACTGTACTTGGTGTGAAATTGTTTTTAATACTTTTCAGGATTAGTATGAAGTTCTAATGTTTAATTTTAGAACAAATTGTTTTGAGACATTGGTATCAAATCAAGCCTTCTAAGGTTTTGTACCAACTCACATTGGGCCCGTGTTGTGGATTATAAAAATCCCAGGCTTTTGTCCCAGCATTGGGGACCTTATATTTTGATTAAACTTTAGAACTTTATACTAAACTGAATTATACGAAATGAACAGTGATAGATTACCTTTATGAAATCTGATGATATTAAAGATATTGTTATACTCTGCAAAGCATACCAATATGATAGCATTATTGTAATTTTAAAGCATTCGTAGACATAACAAACGGTTGCTGATTAACGACGGCGCTCATCATGTCATCGGACAGCAGCACGGAATCTTACTTTTCTATGCTCCTAACGAGTAGGAAGAAACAGTGTCCACTGTCGATGCTGAGGCGTGTGATAGCCTGATAGCATTCCCACTCGGTTTCTCGCTCTAGCAAATGACGGTTCTAAGTGACAGAAAAGAATAGAAGCATGTAAAAGTTTTTCGATTCCGTGCTGCTAGATAAGGTTCTACCCTTATCCTATATAGACCAAGTATCTATTAGTGTTAAACATACTGCCTTCACCTTTAGCTTTCGATATAAGGAAGGAATTGCACAGGTATAAAAAAAATCTGATGGGCTTAAGCTGGTTCTAATTCCTCAAAATCCAGCTATGGATAACGCCTGACCCGTGGTGACTCAATCCATCTTCAGGAAAACATACAGTCGAACATAGGACTTCCTACTTTTTGAAAGTCGGTTAAAATTGTTTACTTGGCGCCGTCGTCCATCAAGCCAACCGTGATTTCGGGACAGTCCTATATTGTATATTACTTCCTTCGTGTCCCAATGTAATATGTAAGTGGCGAACCACAACACAGTACAAATTTTAGCAAATTATTATCTACATGTAACGTTGTGAATGTAATGAAGAGATACTTTGCTCGTCTTTATAGCGTTAGTAATTATTCATGTATGGGCATATTTTTATTACAATAAATGGGTTTAAAATAGTAATGCTTCTTTTATTTTTTGCAACCTCCGCCTTCCATGTCCACAATAATAATAATGTTTATTCACAATAAGTATGTACATTTTTTACAGTTACAGTGCTTAATCGAAACATTAATCTGTCCATTATATTATTATTAATTTTTATCTAGCTGGGGATTACACAGGGTGTCGATTAGTTTTAGAATGATCGATTTAAGCACAGACTGGACACATGAAGCGACTCCAAACTGTATTTTTTTCCAATGAACCTTGAACCCAATGCTGTAGCAATAAAGATGAAAATAAAGAAATTTAACAAATCTTAGTAGCTTGATGTACTGGCCTCTGTATACCCACCCAGTTGTTTTAATTCAATAGAGAACAGGCAATCCGTCTTTCCTTTTTCAAGATCTCTCACTTTTCTATTATCCATCCATTATCATCACACTCCTGTTAGTAAATTGCCTACTCTCGTACCACTATGATCCCTGAAATTTAACAGTTTGTTTTGAAATCGTTTCAGCTGAATGGCGATGGCGATATGGCAGAACAAGTGGCAATGGGAAGCGGGATACAGCGTCGACTCCGTGGAGTGGTGTCCCGTGGAGAACTATCGCGATGTGCTGGTCTGCGGGACTTATCAGCTCGAGAAGAATGCTGAGCAAGGTAACCTTTACTGCAGCGGTCATCACGTAGTACCTGCGTGCAATCTTTGAAAGTCGTTTGAGGGTAGTTACTGCTTCCGTCGGGGCTGCGGGTTGTTCGAAAGAGATACTCCGGCCTCGGCGCAACGGCTAAGAAGGAACATGGGTGGTTTTTAGTCAGTAGAAGTCTGACACTCCCTTTCGGTCTGCCCAAGAGTTGGAGGGATTATTTGATGATTTTCCACCAGAGGGATTGGGTGGTAAGTGGCCACTTAGGTAGGTACCAACAGGGATAATAATTTATCTATAGTACAATATTGTTGCTGTGGCGATTATGACCAGATGTTGCAGGTGGCGTTCAGTAGTTTCTGACCATAGGAAAAAAGCCTGAGCTTACTTCACGTTATGTTTTCTATTTTCCAGAGGAGACCCCTTCACAAAAGCAGACGAGGCGAGGACGCGTATTTCTATTCCAAATCAACATGGAAACCACAGATTTGGTCCCAGTTCATTCAATAGACACCCCAGGCATACTGGACCAGAAATGGTGTTACCACACCATCCATGACTATCCTATCTTAGCCATGGTAACTTCCGAAGGCACACTAGAACTTTACCGACTCATCAATGAGATGGGAGCTTTAAAATTGGAACAATGGTTAAAGTACTCGATTGACAAAGGCATTTTGGCTCTCTCCGTTGATTGGTCGACGAACAAAACGAGTGCAGAAGAACATGCCCTGGTGGTCAGCGATTCTACCGGTTCCGTTCATGTTTTGAAGATTGTTGAAGATGGATTGAAGCTTATCGGGAAATGGGAGAGTCATGGCTTCGAGGCGTGGACCGCTGCGTTTAATTACTGGAATACAGATGTCTTCTATTCAGGTTTGTAGAGAAGTTGCTGGTCTTGTTGACTATTCCTTACAAGCTTTTATTAAAAGAGTAGGTTTCTTACCGGTTCTACTCTATAGGAAACTACTAACCCGTCAACACTTTTTCTCAACGTTTTTTAATTGCCCATGTAGGCCAACGAGAAAAAAATATTTTGATTATTAAAGGCAAGAAGTAGGATTTCTTTCACAAATTTATTTTAAACTAGATGATGCCCGCGGCTTCACCCGCACGGATGTCGGTCAAATTATATACTAAAACCTTCCTCTTGAATCACTCTATCTATTAAAAAAACCGCTCGTAGTTTTAAAAATTTAAGCATACATAGGGACGGACAGACAGCGCAGCGACTTTGTTTTATACTATGCAGTGATGATAGTCAAGTGATAGTGATGGACCAGTTATTGCATTAGAGTTGGTATACCTACATACATAACTACAATAAAAAATAACGTCGACCATCCCAGAGTTTCCCTAATACCATGACATGTATCACCACAAGAAAAAAATGGGAGTAGTCTTTCAGAGGGACCCACGGGTTCGTAAGCTTGGCTCACTGACCGGCTTATCATCTAACATGAGATTTGAAGCCCGCGTAAACAAAAGAGTCATTATAATTCATAATGATGTCACAAGTCTTTCGAATTTTTGGTTCTAGGACATGCTGGTTTCCTTACGATGTTTTCCTCCACCGTTTTGAGAGCAGTGGTGATGAAATAAATTACACAAAGTAATGCGCCTGCCCGGGTTCAAACCCACGACTTACTGATCGTAAGTTGGGGCCGCCACCATTGGGCCTGTGGAGGTTGGTAGATGTCACATGTCTCGAATTTTCTCCTAGGAGGCTACGTAGGGAGCGGTGATCGGCGCCCCCTTGGACCCTGTGCCCTGGTTCTATGCAAACCCTGCACTATAGGTAAAGACGCCTCTGGTGACATCTACCAATCCACACTGGGCCCGCGTGGTGGATTATAGCCCATCCATCTCCTAGAGAGGAGGCCTGGAAACATTATAGACTGATGATGAATTTTGTGAATGCTTACCGTCAGTTTAAAGCGACGCGGACGTTATTATAAATGTTGAAATTGATACTTTTACCCAACAATGGCAAAGAGAATAGCCGTGGCCGTATGCTATTTTATAATAGATGAGATGATATAAAGGGTGTAAAAGTACCCTACCCTTAATGAAGCCAAAGTGCATTTGTTCAACCCTGGGATAATTTTTTGTTCCAGACCATACCTGGGAACCCCCTAGTTACGGAGATATTGGGGGTCAAAGTTCAAATTTTTTTCACAGCTGTTCTTTTAAATACTACTTTTTCAGGTTTTAACTTTACTTAAATTACCTCCATGATCTGTTTACTATTAAAAGCATTCACTAGCACAATGTTATAAGAGTTCTACATTCAGTTTTGTGATGAAATGTGATGTTTCACCCCAAAAAAAAAATGGTTTCCCAGCAATGATTTCTGCGTAGGGGTACCTAGTTAGATTACATAAAGCCTGGTTAACGGCTTCGTAACGGGTTCGTTTACACCCTGTAGATGTTAACGGAAGTACCTAATCGATAAGTAAGGCATAGTGGCATAGAGATACTGCGGTCTCGACATGAAGGGCTAAGAAGGAACATGGATGGTTTTTAGTCAGTAGAAGTCTGACACTCCCTTTCGCTCTGCCCAAGAGCGGGAGGGGTTATTTGATGATTTTCCACCCGCCAAAAAAAAAAGGCATAGTGGCGTAGGTGCGGCCTCGGCTATCCTCTGAACATCAAGAATCTGAGGATCATGTTACCTGATGTGTGGCTCCATTGTGATGCACACGGACACATAAGTAAGGTACCCTCCACCCTTTGCCATCCATTTACCTCAAAACTTATTATAAATAAGTATAAATATAATAATTAATATATAGAAAAATAATTACTGTCTAGAAATATACTCTCGCACAATAACAGACTAAAGATTTTATAAATTTACTACCGGTGGACTTGAGTTCGATCAGCTATATAAAGTAAAATACCTTCTTAATTTTTTCAATTCTAACAGTCATCAATCATAACTAATGATTACGACTAACGATTGATTTATTTAGTTACATTGAATTTTTTAGTCATGGTTAAATTAGTCATGATTAAATTAATCATGATTAAATTAGTCATGACTAATTAGTTGTTTGAATTTTTTTGTTGAATGATCCAACACTGAACGTTAGTTGTTGGGAATTTAAGACATGATGATAATAATCTTTCCATAACATTCCAGGGGGTGATGACTGCCTCTTCAAGAGCTACGACATGCGATTTCCAGGAATACATTCAACTGTTAACCAGCGACATGATGCTGGCGTGACTGCGATCAGGAGCCATATACATGAGGAATATCAATTGTTGACTGGAAGGTAATACACACAAACATACGTGTAGACATTCAGAAACAAGCTCAATACCAACGGGCTTATTAAACTTTTGTAAGAAGAGTTTCCTCAGGGTTGGATATTTGGGCTATTTCAATGAGGCACGACTCATTGAAATAGCCCTAATTTACTGTTTAACCCCTGTTTGCTTGTTTTACTTATAGTTCTGTGTTTTACTCTTTTACAATATACTTTTACTAATATAAGGCTATCGGAGATTAAAGGCATGGTGTATTGCTATTTTATCTTTGGGACAATCTCGTGTGAGAGTCTCCTTGTAAAATTCGATCTTTTTCATTACATAAATATGAAACGTAATAATTATTTGTTACGGAATAATAAAGTGCATTTATTAGCTTATAATTATGTTATCTAGCTGATGCCCGCGGCTTCACCCGCGTCAAATGATGTACTAAAACCTTCCTCGAGAACCGCACTATTCAATGGGGAAAACAGCATGAAAATCGGCGCAGTAGTTTTTGAGTTTATCGGCGAATAGACAGAAAGACAGATGCAGCGGAAGACTTTGTTTAATAATATGTAGTGATTACTCTACCAGAGTCTAGAATTTCTTATGCATAAGCCCTCAAAAATGTAATTATATCAATCCTTTCCAGTTACGACGAGCAAGTCCGTCTGTGGGACACGCGAAGCCTAAAATCCGCCATCAAAGAAATCGACGTCGGTGGCGGCGTTTGGCGTCTAAAATGGCATCCTAAGAAGTCAGACACAATTTTAGCAGCCTGTATGTATGGGGGGTTCCGTATTCTACGAGTTGATGACAATGATGATGATTTTGAGGTCCATAGCGAGTATTTACAACACGAAAGTATAGCATACGGAGCTGACTGGCAGTTTGACGGAGATTTGGTGGCTACATGCTCGTTTTATGATTGTAAAATGCATATAAGTGAAGTTACAGTGTAATTTAATAATTATATATATGACTAGACCCCGGCTTCTTACGGGTGCAATGTAGCTTCTGAATTTCTCTCCTGTAATATGCATGAATACTACATAATATAAAACTTCCGCTTAAATATGTAGCTCTATTTATTGCTGAAAAATGTATCTAAGCGTACTAACAGCGTGATCGACTTTGTTTTATTATGCCGTGTCGTAAATAAAGATTTTGAATGAATATTTTTCTGTAACATTTTATTAAGTACCTTTTTTTTTTCTTGAGGTTGGGAAGTCATCAAATGACTCCTCCTGCTCTGGGCAGAGCGGTAGGGAGTGTCAGACTTCTACTGACTACAAATCACCCTTGTTCCTTCTTAGTCCTTCGTGTCGAGGCCGCGGTATCTCGAACAACCCGCAGCCCCGACGGGACATTTTATTACCTCAAATCTAGTTTACCCCCACCAGAATGAAGACGAGTTTTATTAGCTCTATGGAGCCAAGTGATATAGGGTAAAAGGTACCCTATAAATGTGATGAATTGAAAAGGCAGTAAAATAATAGTCAAATTCTCATTTTAAACATGTTGTATTTCAATTTGCTTATAATGTCATGATAAATATAATTTATAACAATTACATACTTAATAAAGTAATCATTTGCCATAAGTGATAAAAAAAAATCTTACACCATTTACATTGAAGGCTTTGGATGATGTTGATTGTTCGTTCGAGTTCATTGTCCGAATAAATTTTTAAAAACACTAAACTGGCCTGATTCTCCCTACTATAAATTTGTACCTTAACATTTTCTAAATAAAGTCTATTTTTTCTATTCACTGGAATTAAAGTACGTTACCAACGTCCCTCGAAGCTGGCGTGCGCACTGTCTGGCAAACGAAGACAGCGCCTTATGTACCCTTAGACGTACGCACTTCAAACGTCTCTACGTGCACTTATTAAATTATATTCAACCTAAATTATACTATACATTTTATGTATCTCTTTTTATATATTTTAAATGTTATTTACTTATGTTCCTGTTGGCAGTATGGGCGTTACAAACTCTCTAAATTCAAGACTTTTATGATTTTTTAACCAAGTTCCGTTTGAACACCTTCAAGAGGAACTTGCTAAAACTCTGATAGCACGAAACGTTCGAAGTGCCTCGTTTAAATTATGTAAGCGTAAAGTTTTCGGTATAAATAACCATTAAGTATAAGAGCGCTACACACATCGTGTATTACTTATTTATCCACCGATAACAATGCAGTATCCACAAACATACATATTAATCCATTACCAAGCTAAAATGTAAATTTTCATAGACCCCAAAACGATTTTTATATATTTTTTTTTATTTAAATCACAAGACACTATTTATTTAGACTAGTTTTTGATACTATAATGGCAACTAAACAGTTGTTTATTTATTTATTTATATATTTTTTTACATAAAAATATACTTATTACATTCAAGGTCCGTTTATTACTTTAAAATATCACTGCATTGTTACATGATCATGTAAACAACTGGAAATTGCTGCATACAACAAATAGTTCATGATGAGTACACAAACACTATATAAAAAAATAAAGGAAAATATAAAATATATTACTAGGTAGATATTTCCGAATAAACGAAATGAGATTTTCAATTTAATATCGAATAAATATGTGTGTGTACTTACTCACCATAAACCCATGTTGGTCTGAGCCACCGGATGACCGTACTGTCACATTCACTCGCAGCAGATTGAGCCACACTTAGTACTTAGAGCAGGCGTCAACCTGTGTGTGTGCGCTTGGTTTATTTTGCATAGCGTGAGCTTGGAATGCGCCAGTCGGGAGCCGGCCGCGCGTCTACGCACAACGTAAGCGCGCCCTGTATACTACAAAATACTGTCCATTCGATTACAATGCCACATGATGTCATATAGTACATAACGTCTTACAAAATGGTGTTCCGATGCATAAAACTGCTATTTACATTAATCACTATATTTACACATAACTCTAGACTTTAGATTAGCAAGAGTCGCGCGAACACTACTCGCCGGTGCGGTATAACATCTGTACATATCGCGGCACGGTCACTAGGTCGCGGTCGCGGGCGGCGGGCACAATAAATTACTCCTACAAATGTCAACACGAAATCTATCTACAATTTCTTCTATATTATAGTTAGTGGGGAGTGGCCGCTAGGCGTGGTGCGGGCACAGAGCGCGGAACTCGTCCTCGTGTAGCGCCCAGGCCGGCGGGGCCCGGGCGCACGGGAGGTGGGCCCGGGCGCGGCAGCCGCGGGCCCCGCACGCCAGCTGCGCGCCGGGCCCCGCGCACACGGCGCAGCGGGCCGCGCGGGCCCCCCACACGGCGGGCGGCAGGCCCCACAGCCGGGCCCCAAACGCCACGAGCCCGGGGGCCCACACCGCGCAGGCCTCGTGGAACCACACCTCGTCAGCAGCGCCGTTAGCGCCCGTGCAGTAGTGCCGCCGCGTCGCCTCGTCCAACGTCCTGACAGAAATCGATTATCTTCAGTTTACTGTTTCACACACATGTCAAAATAAGAAATCATTTGAAAAATTCTTTACCTGACGGACGCAAAAACCAGATTATAAAAGTAAACGTCTTTTCTTTGAAGTTGTTACGTAAAAAATGATAGAATATTGCCCTTTCAAGTTAATAACAAAAATGTGGAGCCGTCAGTTACCTGTACTCATCACAGTCGGTATCGAGCGCGTAGGGCCCGAACAGGTCCCCGAGCGAGGCAGCGTGGGGCCCGCGCTGGCAGAAGGCGCACAGCCAGGACGCGTCCGGCGTCGTGGCGTCGTAGCGCAGCCCCAGAGTGCTGGCGTGCAGACCGCGCACTCCACGTACACCTCGCACTCCGTTGCGGAACTCCTCGCCCACTTTGCGACGGGAGGCTGACTCCTCCTCCTCGCCCGTCGAGTTGTTCATCACGCTCACGGACAGAGGAGAGTCGCGGGGGCCACGAATCTGTGGAGTGCGGAGTACGTGAAATAAAAATGATTTTAATAGACTGCATTGTTTTTAATTTTACATTGGATCACCATACCTACCGCGACATTTTGAAGACAATCGAATGCGATATGAAAAAATAGGTCATAAAAGTGCGGTGGTACCTGTATGTAGGGTCCCCGTGATTTGCTGGAGCTTGCGTTGCTGCCCGAGTCGTACGCATCCCGGTGCTCGCGCGGTCCCTTGCGTGGGCGGCGCGGGTCCGTCTTCTTGCGCTGCGCCTTCTTGCGCTCGTCGGAGCGCGCGGGCGCCGAGCGGCGCCGCTTGCGAGCCGCGGCAGGCGCTGCTGCTTCGTCCGCGGATGCCGCGGTCGCGTCGGGCGCCGCTGTGGGACTCGCCGCCGGTTCCTCCTCCAGTCCAGCGAACATCTTCTCCAGCTGGTTCTCTACCTCCACGAAGCTAGCGGCGGCGGGCTCGGCCGTGCGCGCGTCGCTCGATTCAGGCTCGGCTGGCTTGCCTTCGGAAGGCGACTCCACTGGAACGTTAGGTGCCTCCGCGTTAGAGGTGCGCGCGCTGCGACGGCGCGGGGCGGCGGCCGGGCCTGCTGCGGGCGCGGGCTCGGGAGCTGCGGGCTCGCCGGGCGGCTCTGCTGGCGTCGGCTCGGCCAGTGCGGGCTCAGGCACCGGCTCCACGCGCACGGCTTCGGGGCTGGCCAGCACGGAGCGCAGCTTGTCCACGGTGACGGCGGCTGCGGGCGACACGGGCGCGGGTGGGGGTGCGAGGGGCGGGGGCGGGGCGCGGTCTGTGTCGGCGATCATGGCGGCAATGTCGTCTATCGTCTCGGCGGAACCGGAGCGTGTTTTTCTCCTCGCGTGCGGCTGCTCCGGGCGCGGGGAGGGGGGGCGCTCGTCCGGTGTGTCCGTCTTTACGTGTGGTGCGTCGCCGTTCTCACGAGGTGGGGGCAGCGGTGCGGGTGCGGGGGGCGGGGTGGGCGGCGGGGACACGCGCGGGGCTGCAGGAGGGACCACAGGTGCGGGGGCGAGGGGCGGCGGGGGTGGCACGGGGGGTGCGGGTGGCGGGGGTGCGGCTGCCACGCGCACGGTGCGCTCCGGCTTACGTTTTCTCTTGGAGCCGGGCGGGGCGCTGCACGAGTCCGCTGAGTCCTGCAGAAAACATTCGGAATTAGATTAATACGTGGAATTATTGCGAATTAATTTGCTGTACCTACGAAATATTATAAGACATACCTCATTAGAGGAGGGAGGTGAGGGCGTGGGTGCCGCCCGCGAGTGTACGATGACGGAGTGCGGCGACACGGGTGAGGGCACCAGTCGCTCCAGCAGCGCGTCCACACGCGCGTGCGGGTGTCGCGGCTGTGCGCGCGCGATGAGGCTGTTGATGGTGGGCGCGTCGCGCACGGACAGGGAGGGGGGGGGCGGAGGGGGGCGCGGGCTGGTGCGCGGGGGGCGCGGGGGAGGTGGCCGCGCCGTTGGCGGCACGTCCGCCGCCGAGGGACAGGTCCACGCCCACCCGGTTATACGCCATTAGGTCATCTGCGCGCAGTTTGTCGGCTACAACAAGAACAAAATTACAAGTTTAACAAATTGGAAACTCAGTAACAGAGATCCGTAACATTAAAAGTTTTGCAAAATATTTTAATTTCAAATAGATACAGTCCCAGATGCAGTAGGCACATTTAATGGACATGTAAACTAATGAGCACTTTTCGAAGTCTCAAAAGATTTGAGCAACCCCGAATTGTGTTCAGAAGCTTGTAAAGGCAATTTTGGTGTCCAACTTGGCGATAACGCTGAAATATTATAAAACTGTACCAGACGATAATACTTACCTCTCGACGGCGCCAAATGTTGATATAAGTCTACAGGAGGTAACGCCGCATTCGCTTTTATGTCTCCCGGAGATGGAGTGTGTCTGAAACAATATATTTAAATGTATACGGAACCTCCATAAGCCTTTTTACTAAAAAAGATAAAAAATTGTGAGGAAAACATTCAGTCGAAGTTGGTTAAGTAAAGAAAGTTATTAATTTCTACAGCTTCATTGCTTGGCGTTATGCCAAAGCAATGAAGCTTTAAAAGAGGTGATTAATTTTCACTCGATTTGCCGACCAACTGTTTTGCAGTTTGGCAGACTTTTTATATTTTATTGTTTAAAAGATTTTGAATAAATAAATATTTATGTTAAAAAGTAAAAGTAGGGAAGTTAAATCATAATTAAGAGGTAAGATTTCAGCCTGGACTATAAATGTGGTGCCGGTCTGTGTAAAGTGGTACCCTCGACATGTCCGGAGCATCAATGATGCTAAAGAGAGGAATCAGGGTATAAAGAACGTGATGCTACATCATATCATTTATTTACACCTGAATTTTATCAAACCTTACGCCACTACTAGCAACTTACTAAATGCATATAACACTAAACTTATGCAGTAGAATGGTTCTATATCTGTTGACAACAATGACAAAAAAACAACAACAAACAACAATGATGATGTCTGTTATAACAATGACAGAATGTTTTAAACATTTTACGTTCATTGCGTTCAATCAGGTGGTGTAAATGATTCACCCATTCTATCTCTTTTTAAAAAAATCTATATTTTTTAATGAATTGATATTTTTATTGATATTTTGTACTCTATCACAATGTTGTCTGTATTTAACTCAAACATTGACTAGTAGAGAATGCCTTCTGGCATTAAGTTCGCCTATGCACCACTACATGAAGTTTAAACAAACAAATTAAATTTAAAGTAACAATAGAACTTAAACAACAAACGTGGTCCACCATGGCCCTGGATCGAAGGAAGTCATGGGGGAGGCCTTTGCCCAGCAGTGGGATGTCAAGCTAACAGTAACAATAGAACTTATAGAACCTTACCTCATGTGATGTTTATCCGGAGGAGTGGGCGTGTGTCTGTAGAGTTCAGGGGGCGTGGCCGTATGTCTGAACACCGAGTTGCCACCCGACTTCAACGCCTGCAATTGCAACAGACCCTACGATAGCACCGGTAAGGCAGATTAATATCATGAAGTTAGTAGTATGAACATGGGCGTTATATCTCGACATTGTAAGCATATGGTCGGATGTACAAAATTCACTGTATTCCGACCTTAAGCGCAAGACACACAGAAAAGAAGATTAGACGAGGACGGGGCACGGACGGGGCGCCGTCGCGACTTTTTAAAACATATAGAAAAAAGACGAGGCACAAACGTGACGCTGGGGGCAGAGGTGACGGTTTTCAACCAAGTTTTGCGCGCAATTCCCGGCACCCGCGCACCACACCGCCCGCATCCCCATCCTCGCCCGCCCCTCGTTCTTTCGCGTCCGTGCCCCGTCCATTCTGTTTTTACAAAGGGCCCAGACGAGTAAATTGGACATATTTGTCCGCGCCCCGTCCTCATCTTACGTATTTTCTGTGTGGCCTGCGCTTTATGCTTCTGATGTCGACAAATTATAAAGCAGTGTGGCCGTACAGTTGAGCACTAATATGTGTACACGAAGCAACTTTTAAAAGTGATTTTCTTCTACTGTGTTGATTAACGTTTTATGTTTTTACGAAGATAGCGTTTTGGAAGTCATAATATTACGAAATAGGTCTTATCTCAAAGTAGACACTGAAAAAGAAAATAGTGTGTTTACATATTTTTGCTCGTGGCTGTATGTGGCGTTTGTTAGGGTGAGCGTACAGTGTGTGTTAAAACTTAAGGTGTAACACATTTGTTGTGGTCAACATGTAGAAATTAAACGAAAACTTCTATATTTCAAGTTTAAATTAATCCATAATATTCAAGAAAATCTTGCGAATTTTGAGTTATGTCGATAACTCAAAATTTGCCGACCCGACATATTGGCTCACCCAAGGAAGATGAACTGAGTATGCCGATCGGCATGCTTCTGCTCCGTAAATAAATGTGTCGAACCGAACAAGTGTGTAGCATTCTTTTGATTCCATATTCCGGTTTATAATAATATTAATTACAGTTATATCTGGCAAAATGCGGGTGCAGTATTAGGTACACCTCTGCATAAGCGTGATGTTATAGGATGTTATGTATATCCTCACAACAATGGCCTAAATATTGCAACCTTTTTTCAGTTGTACATTTAAATAGCGGAACTAAAACATGGTCTAATTGTCTTATCGTAGTAGAATGTAGAAACTGCGTGAAACCAGTCTAACGGTTGTATGCCTTATCTAACGAAACATGTAAATACAACCATCAGCCAACTCTGTACTATGAATTATTTTAGGGTCCTGAACTTATAGCACACTTACGCCACTAAGGCATAAGGTAAACAGGCATAACCTTTTTTTATTTTTTTGGGGTTGGGATATCATCAAATAACCCCTCCCGCTCATGGGCAGAGCGAAAGGGAGTGTCAAATCAAATTTGTTTAATTGGAAGAAAATACATCAAAATCATAGGGAAAGATCTTATATCCTAAAAGTCAGACTTCTACTGACTAAAAACTACCCATGTTCCTTCTTAGCCCTTTATGGCGAGGCCGCGGTGTCTCTTGCGAAACCCGCAGCCCCGACAGGCAATCAGGCATAACCTCAACTCATTTTGAATTTTTTGGGATCAGCAATGATCCCGAATCGAGGCGACGCCCTATTTTTTTTTGGGGGGTTCCCAAATCATCAAATAAGTCCTCCCACTCTGGGAAGAGCGGTAGGGAGTGTCAGACTTCTACTGACTAAAAACCACCCATGTTCGTCCTTAGCCCTTTGTGTCGAGGCCGCGGTATCTCTTTCGAACCCGCAGCCTCGACGGGGGAGGACACGTCCTTTTTTTTTTGGGGGGTGGGAAATCATCAGTGTGCTTTGTGGCCGTTTAAGTATGGAGGACCCTAGAGAATCTTAAACAGTGGGGTTACCATGGCGTTTTAAAGCAGGATTGTTTTAAACTTATTCCAGTGTGGGAAAGCGACAGAGCTATATGGGGTATCTAGCGCCATCTCTTTTCCACGCTATAGGCCACCAGATCGAGTTTAGGCTGACCCCAGATTTAACTTATAACTATGCGTCAGCCTTTATAATCACTACCCTAACCTTTTCCCAACTACGCTGGGGTCTGCATCCAGTCTAACCGGATGAAGCTGAATACCAGTATTTAAATGGAACGACTGCCTATCTGACCTCCACAATCCAGTTAGTATGTACTGGGTACCGGACTGGTTGTCACTTTCCGGTCACTGACTATCTGTTTACTTAGAAACTGAAGACTGCAGAACGGTATCGTCGAAGCCAGCCTGCATATTAGATTACCATCGTCGATTCGTTCCATGTAACTCCACACTATATCGTATGCGTAACTAGGTACATCATTTCCTCAACAAAATCTAACAAGGTCACTGATACATCGCACAGGGGAAAACAGACAAATTATTAATAAAAAACAATAATTATCTGAGTTTACAATACTTATCAGTTTGTAGAGAATCCGTTTATTTCGTACTAAAATGCTTAGAACTGATTATGGCTTATAATATGTGTTCGATTTTTCCTTTAACGCTAATAAAATGTTAAAATTACACCGTGTTGCATAAAGACGAAAGTCTTTATGCAACACGGTGTAATTTTAACATCGTGACAAAAACTTTTATCAAGAATTCAGTACAGGATTCTGGGCTACAATGTTGAGATGTATCTTGGCGAAAATCCAGTAAGTTTTACACTTTTTGCACCGACTTCCAAAAAGAGGAAGTTCTCAATTTGTCATACTTTTTTTAACTTAGCGGATTTTAAAGAAAATACCGACGAACAATTTTAAAATTCTAGGTACGGAGTCAAAAATCGTGTTATCCAAAGTAAGTTTGTCACACAAACAACTTACCCTTATACAGTTGCTAAGAATTCTTACAAAAGAAAAGAAAACCAGTAATACCCAGCAGAAAGTTGTAATTAATACTCAATACTCAAACTTTATTTGCATTCCACAATGTTTACTTAGGTGATAAATTTAAAAAAAAATGAGATCATTATGGACCCTGTCGGGCACAGCAAAAGACAAAGATATAGTAGGAGAGAGGAAGCTTTAAAAATACAAAAAACTTTATCTTAAATAAATCCAATATCACCATTATAGGAAGTCTTTATTACCTACATAGAAATTTAGTATTTGAATATAATTACAAGTATCAAAGCCCGTATTAAAACATCTATTACTGTTACTTGCGAACTCTCATTAATTATTATTACTTTTATTCAAGAAGCCTAAGATAGTGACAACAAATACACAATATTGTGAAATTAATAAAATATGTTGATGATGTTTATAAGATGACCATTATTTAGATAACATGCTGACCCCGATGGTATTTCCCGATCTGCAAAAGTAACGAACTAACTTACAACCTATCTAGAGGATGAATTTACAAAAATGCATGCTTACTTTCGTTGCAAAAGAACTCATATTTCTCTTGGCCATAAGTGCAATTCATTTGGGGTCGGCGCAGCATGGCTTCTTCTTCCATACTTCTCTTTTAGTGGTCATATCATCAGACACACCCTTTGTTGCCATATCATCCTTCACACAGTCCATCCATCATTTCTTTGGGCTTTCTCTACTCTTATTGCCCTCCACATTCATAGCCAAAACTTTCCTGACGACATTTTCCTCACAAAAACTAAAAAAAAACTTCCAAAAGAACTGTTGTGCAAAATGTCATGGGTCTAAAAGGTTTAAATTATGCATCTGTCACTGACGGGATGTGTCAGACCCCGTGTTTTTCTTTTTCCTGTCGGTGGCACATTTTTTGTTTTGTTAGCCCAGAACTTCGCCACTTCCACCGCGTCGTCGGCAGCGCAGCACCACGGCTGCAGGGTTTTGGGCTAAGAGGGCAGGATAGGAGGTGGAGCGTGGTCGTGTGTTGATAGTGGTAGTAATATATGATAGAAGTATTTTAATTGAAGTAATTGTACCCAATAAGCGAACTCCAGATGTGTTTAACGACTACGACAGATTGCACTAGCGTTAGCAGACGTTTAGACAAGGCTATGTAAAATATCTCTGGTACAAGACTGAACAAGTATTCGTCCAGTCCAGCAGTGGACCAGACAAAAAAATCAGAATCACTCTAAGCAGCGTGTACTTTAAACGCCTTTAAGCATGTTTCGCATAGGGATAAAATTTCCAAAACTACAGATAGTGACTTACTATATAAGTTAAACAATGCGCAACGTCCACGTATTGGCATCTGGTAAAATCCGCGTGCCGGATACGAGTACGGATACGTATTTGACCTTTTAGGAGGGCATAGACAGTGACAGTGTATGTCCTGCTACGATTGATATGACCTTTACCAACATAAAATATGGCGTATCAATGGTTAAGTTGAATGTAGTTTAATAGGTCTTTACTAACATTCCTCGGTCATTTTAACAATTATTAAGTATGTCATTGTCACAGAAAGAGGCCTGATGTAGTCCTGGAATGGGAACATTACAGACGGATATAGTAAGAAATCCTTTCTTGCAATCGTGCACTACTACTAACTGCACTCCCCAGGACTTGAATGAAGTAAACGATAGAGCTATCCAGGTTGCTACGTACTTTTCGGACAAAATCCGAGTCATCGATTACAAGAAGCAACAAATCCTACAAATATTCACGCTGTAGCTCTCTGAACACCGCAGTGTCTAACTATGTATTACTACTTCTACATATTTACTTTACTTTTTCTTTAAATGAATTGTTGGAATACCGACAACCAGATGTGTTTACTCTCAGAATTCGATAAGCAAACATGTCGTGGCTTATTTGGGTTAAATTTTCGAAGGCCCGTAGTTAAGCGTTTATAAATAAAATACAAGGCTTGCGTCGATGGGGTTTCGCATTGGCCAAGAAGGATATACTAAACTAAATTTTTATCTCATATTCTAACCCTAATAAGGAATATTTTTTTCGAAAATGAACCGTTAGTGTTCACCGTAAAAACTCGATACTTGATATATCCAATGGTGAGTGCATTGTCTGTTAGCATATTTTGTAAAGTCTTGCTATAACATTGTGTAGAAAGCCCCTGTATGCACGCTATAATATTACGCCTTGTAATCCCCTAAGGGTTAGGCATAAGTGTACCTAATAACTGCACCCACACTTCGCCACTTGTTTAAGTCCCAGGAAATAATGGGCGAGCCTATTCCCATCAGACAAAAATTCAGACTCCGTGGCTGCTACTGAGAATTTCCTGATGGAAAAACCCAACAACACTTTGCCCGAGCTGAGAATAAACCCACGATCTTATGTTCAGCAGTCGCGCTTCCGACCACTAAACGATTCAGTCCGTCCATATAACTAATATTACCGATGTAACACCTATAATTAGCTACCTAGACTTGTCATAAATCAAACTTCACAAAAAATCAAGTATAAATATAATATTAATAATTATTATGCTCCTGACGTGGAGAAGGTCACTTGGCAGTCGTTGACTTTTTGTTAAAACTAATATTTAGCACCTACTGGAGCTAATTGACTAGAAATGAAGACTTTGACATTAAGTAAGCCTTAAGTTCGGAATGTAACTTTCTTTACCGTTGTATGTATGGGTAATGATTGCACGCACACAAGAAACACCAGAAAAGATCAGAATATTTAATAATTAAAGATGCGTCTTCGGTGCCTGTCCAAACGTGTAAATAAATAGCACTACGTAAGTCTAAGTAGACCTGGTGAAGCTCAGCCGTGTTACTGGTGTCAATAAAAAAACAATTATACTTTGTTGCATTGTCCTCGATGATTAGGATTATTAATGTAGTCACGGCTTTAGTCTGTGGCGCCAACACATAAGTTTAAAGAAAAAAGTTTATCTGTGCTAGCTTTCTGTCACCGGCTTCTGTAAATATCTTCATTCGGATTTTATGTCTTAATGGCGTCACTCTTTTCGATTATTTTTAGATTTCTTTTAGGTTTTTAAACTTCATTTTAAAGTTAAAATGGAAAAATAAGGTTAATATTGACAAAGTCGAGGCCAATGAAGAAATCAAAGAGATTACGAAAAGCGCATTAAACATAATTAGCTCTGATTCGAGTGTTAAGTGTTTTTATTAGTGTGTTGTTCTATGTAAGAAAACAAAATGGCTTACCTTGTGTGTGCCTTGATTCGTTTTTTGCCTACTGCTGAAGAATTGGAATCAAAAGCCTAAAGCTCTGTTGTGTGGCAATAATCGCTACATCGAAAACATGGTATGTTTTATATGCCTTGCGCTTTGCACGTGTTTGCAACTAACTGCATGCCTGCCACGTGGGCACTACATCGAAGTTCAGAGAGTACCTATTAAAATGTTTGCCTTTATTGGCTGCTAGCATGACCTGAGACCGCTCTGTTGGAGCTTGCAACGGAACTATGAAGCCCAAAATGGATACATTATGTACGACTTGCCTGGCCTGGGGACATCCTGCGGGGGTGTACATGGCCTGAAACGGCAGTGTCGTGAACTCAGCAACCCTAAAGGGGTGTCCTGGGGGGGCACACACGGTTGACTGCTATTATAACCTTCATGGATACAATATGAACGACTTGCCTGGCCTGAGGTCATCCTGCGGGGGTGTACATGGCCTGAAACGGCAGTGTCGTGAACTCAGCAACCCTAAAGGGGTGTCCTGTGGGGGCACACACGGTTGACTGTTCTATTATAACCTTCATGGGAAGTTCTGTGGGAGCTTACTTGGTTATATAAGTGTAATGTTGTTCTACAACATGCATTGTGTTTTATCCTCGAGAAGTTGATACCTATAACATTTTTAAGGAGGTTACCTTATAGAAGACAATAAAATTGTCCCTTCACAGTCATTAGAAAATATCCTCCCGTTATCGGTTGAGAAGTTGAAAATGCAGATCAAGATAAATGAAAGTGAATTAAGGTGGTAAGTACCATATAAAGAATTATTATATAATCAAGTTTCTTGAAATACTTGGTGTGGATCTATACCCAGAGAAAGAAAGAGAAGATTCATATAAAAAATATTAAATAAGCGAGTAAAACACAAAATGAAAACCCGCCATTCACTATTTATAAACAAATGTTTTATTAATTCTGAAGATCATACAGTGGTGAATGAGGTATCCAAAAGGCATAAATAGACATAGTTAAGAAGTTGTATCTACCAATCCACACTGGGCTGGCGTGGTGGATTCCTCGCCTAGAGAGGAGGCTTCCTGAGTCCTTACAGTAGGAACATTACAGGCCGATGATGATGATGAAGAAGCTGAATGATGCTTCTGTTTTGTGTGTATACATATATATACAAGCAGGGGGACGTAGATCTCTTATTGTTGGTAACCAACAAAGACAAAAGAGTTTGTTACAATCAAAGACGGAAACATAAGATCAGCAAAATCTATAAATAAATCTGGTTAAGGATTAAATATGAGTATACCATAAAAGTTCACTCATAGAGTGAGCACATGGGAGCCGTATGTGCTTCAACAATAAATTTTTAAACTGGCGGGGCCCTCCTCCATAAGTGCAAAGAAAGGGGGGCTGTCATCAAAAGTACTAGTGCAGCAGACAGAATGCGGATGGCCAGGAGAAATCATTCCCTTCAGAAATAAATTCACAGGTTGGTGGACTTAAATATAATTTATGTGATTGGAAACCAATCACTCAAACAACCCAGTTATTCTTAATTGGATGGTGGTGATGGAGTTATTAATTTATTCAGATAGTATCTGAAATGAAGAAGTGAATTGCTTTCATAGCAATTAAAGTTTGTTACCTACCCTTTACAATAACAACTTTGTTTACCATTTTTTCCTTGTCAAAGAGACAGAAATAAATTAAACTTACTGTCTTTTATATAAAAGACATTACATTATGTTTAGTTTGGTTGGAGATAATCTTGTATACAACAGTATACCAATTTTTTACAGAATAATGGTTTTTCCTTAGCACATTGGATTGGATGCTTATTACATGATAGACATAGGCAAGGATATAGGAAGCTTTATTTTTTCAAGGCAAATGTTATGTTTTCAATATGTCTTACCTTCTGGTTTATTTTCAGCCCCATAAACATAAATTACAAAAACATTGAAACCCATTACAGGTTTCAAAGCTTCCTTAGAGACAGAGAGGCTGTATAATGTTTAGAAAACATGAAATCATCAGTACCAAAGAGAAATGTGATTTCATACCTAAACAACACAGTAAACTTCTAGGTTTACTTTTTTAATACTATTCACTAAGCTTTAACATCACTGAAGAGAAATGAAATATAAGAATTTATTGATAAAAGGCTATTAGAACTTTAATATGCTTGCCCAGTTATTAACTAAAGGACTCTATTCACTAAGAAACTCAATTGGCACAAAAACCTTGTTCTAAGTGATAACAATGATAAAATAACATCATGCCTGTAATCCCGAAGGATTAGACAGAGAGGTACCTACCTAATAGTACACCCACACTTTTGCCAGTTCGTTTTTTATGATAATTATGATATAAACACTATGTTGTATATATTGTATCATTTGCTGTGGTCCATAGACATAGCCAGTTATTTTGAGTTAATAATTAAAATACACACATATAAATATGCTTCATCTGCATGGTACGGAATATTGTGTGGCTCATAGATTGCTAACAGACTATGGACTGTAGATTCAGCTCAGTTTTTTAATACCAAAATTGAGTGCTGCCCCTTTTTTCTGGGCTAAAGTGTTCTGTCAGTCATTTATGAGATAGTGAAATTTTTTGCCAAGAATTGAAAATATAACATCAGAATCAGAATTTTTATTTGTTAAACATAGGTATGGTACATAATGGATACAGTATCATACTCATTTAAATAAGGAGCAGTTAAATAAATTTCTAAAATCCTTGGCAATAGTGTGAATCTAGGTATATATGGTTACTCGATATTACTTACATTAATACCAAAGGTAATAATATGATATCAGCATATTTTGAATGTGGAAGGGAATCTTAGGTGTTTTAAATTATTAAAATATTATATCCGTATTGGTGAACTTACAATTGATTAATTGTATCATGGAATAACACTAAGTATCACAGTTATGTATCGTGGCCCCGGTATCTCCAGGGGTTGTAGCGGTGATAAGTGGTGGATGCTCCTTGCCAATACAAGGTGGCATTGGAAGGAATGGGTATTTAGACCAATATCATTTATTCTATACTTTTTCCACTATTCTCTACTGGGATTGATGGCAGGAGTATTATCAGGAACATTTTTTAAGATTTTGGAATTAGTATTGAAGCTGTTGATATTATTAGGAATTCAATAACTAAAAGTACACAATACCAATGCTTGCCTCATTGCCTGCAATTGTAAAGACAAGATACTGTAATTAAAATATTATAAGCATTAGCAAACCATCACTGAAGTTATTCAGTTTTTTCGCTTTAAGGATTAATGAAGGTTTCTTCCTCTATTTTCATATTCTGTTAGTTCAGTTCTATCTCTAATTATAAGACCACATATAGGTACAGATGATAGTATCAAAATACGGTTCAGAGACTTGTCCTCCAAGATCCGGAGAATTCTTGGGAATTGGGATGTTTTTCAGTTTTTTATTTTCTCTCTACTGGATCACATTCAACAAAGTGATTTACAAATAATTACCAAAAAAGCGATAACTATATTACTGCTAGCCACAGAAAGAGTGCAAACAATACCTATCTCTATTTTATACTTATGATATAGTGATTAAACAAAATCGTATTACTTTAAGGGTTGATACGCTAATTAAATTTGTGGGCCAAACGAATACCAACCTTTTATAACTGTTTCTTTCTTTAGCAATAGAATAGGAGTATGTAAACCCAGCTATAGGGGTGGTTAAATATTTAAAATTAACGCATGGCCTGTGGGGCTGTACTAATTGATGAATAATATCCACAAGAGGCCTTAAAGATGTGTGAACTCAATTACAATAACGTGTTGGAAGATATGGAATTGACATTAGTACATGCTCAATAAACAGTACACCCGCCATGCAACAACATTGGCAGCCTCCAGCAGTTCAATATAGACGATATTAGACGAGCAAATGTTTAAATTAATCCTACTTATCCTACTAATATTATAAATGTGAAAGTTTGTGAGAATGGATGTGTGGATGTTTGTTACTCTTTCACGCATAAACGGCTGGACCGATTTGGTTGAAATTTGGTATGTAGATAGGTTATACCCTGGATTAACACATAGGATAGTTTTTATCCCGATTTTATCTTCCCGTGGGATAATTTTCGAGTTGTAGCGGGCGAAGCCGCTGGCAACAACTAGTGATTTATAACTAAAACTTTAAAATGAAACCTTTAGTGAACAATAGAAGGTTCCCTGAAGCAATTTTTTAATAACACTGGTAACGATTAAACCTGAATTGTAAAAATACTACCTTTAGGTAACTAAAGTGGCCTTAACAAAATTCTAAAAAATGACATATGACTTATAAGTTATATAATATTCATCTGAATGATTTTAGATGGATGTTAATGGATTTTATATAATTTTTTATTGATTTCGTATAAATGTTTATCGATTTTATATGAATGCTTATTGATTTTGTATAAATGTTTATTGATTTTATATAAATGTTTATTGATTTTACAACTAGTCTTTAAACATCTACATTAATAATCCTAATCATCGAGGACAATGCAACAAAGTATAATTGAATAGTCAAACGAACTTACCTGTAAGTGAAGTTCGACGGTAATTATACTTTGTTGCATTGTCCGAAGATGATTGGTCCCACCCGACCCAAAATCTCCATGCTATTTATTCATATGAGCATGAACCCTATGTTGTAAAACCAATAAATTGCTATGAACTTAATGAAGATATTTACAGAAGCCGGTGACAGAAAGCTAGCACAGATAAACTTTTTTCTTTAAACTTATGTGTTGGCGCCACAGACTAAAGCCGTGACTACATTAATAATCCTAATCATCTTCGGACAATGCAACAAAGTATAATTACCGTCGAACTTCACTTACAGGTAAGTTCGTTTGACTATTCAATTTTATCTTAATTGAGATAGTTCTGAAAATGTATTACTGCGTATTTCATGAGTTCCTGTGAGTTAAAATGCACTGAATGCGTCAAACTTTCCTTATAAGCTTGGGTTTTCGAAGACAACAGCATCATTTCGGCTACCGCTGCCTTAAGGACTCAAGCTTAACTGTTCAGCATATATGGCAGGACTGCTTCATCAGGTCTGATCCAATCACAAGCAAAAGTAAAGAACAAAGCGTGTACCTGAAGAGGGTCCGGGGGCGATGGCGCTGGTACATGGTACAGGTGAGGCGGGGGGGTGGGCGTGTGCCACGTCACGCCTCGGTCCGAGGCCATGTGTGCTTGAGGCGCGCGCGCCAGTAGGTTCGCCACCTGTAACTGATTGGCGGGACGTTTTATTATACGAACGAGGATTACTTTCAGGATAATGACAATCTTGATATTAACGCCGAGGCATATTGCCCGGACTCTACAATACATGGCTTTAATAGGCCACATGGAGTATTTGTAATGGTGGCTGTACACTCTCGCCGACTCTTGATGGCAAGGCGAGATTGCATGTAGTCTCAATGTTCCTCACTTGCTCTTCGGTTTGTTGCAAGAATATACGTATGTCGGTTGAAGGTGTACAACTACCATAGAAGGTTGGCCTTATAGAGTATCGGCTGTCGCTCATACCAGTGAGACAGTCTTTTCAAGTTTCTACAAAAGCGGAGACGAGCAGAGCGGTGGAGAGGTGTATGATCCGAAAACTCACAGGAAACACGACAGCTATGGTCGATTCCTGCACGTCGTTCCTTCGAACTGCTCGTTTCGTAAAGAAATTTGAAAAGACGATCACACGTGGTTCTTCCCTTACTGGTTCTGGTACTGCCTTAAATATAACTGTCATACTGCCGATGGTCCCAAGGCCTACCTTTTGCTATTCCTCGATATTAGAACTGAGTTTTTGGTCAGAACCTAGAATATTTTAAACAAGCAGGAGGGCAGAACACAAGGCATATTTTAATCGCAAAACCTAAACAATAAATTGTAAAATGTTAACAATAGTGACGGAAAAAGTTTTGCAGGAAAACAGAGGGTTAAACCTAGGTAATACCAAAGTGACTATTTTCAGTGATGTGATGACGATAAAGATACCGTCGAATAAGGTTTACGAGTACGACGACCCTGATAGGAGTTTATGGTCGTGATACCGTGCGTCACCGTAATGTCAGCTTGGCTGTCCTACAGCTCATTCCTTGCATATCTGGCTTTTGAATGGTGACCTATGGTGACTGTTAAGGCTCGGTCCAACTAATACGGACCACCTGCGGATGCGGCTGCAGACCCTGAATACTGAACGATAATGTTGTACTGAAGCATCTGTAAGAGCCCAGTGCACGCATTTTGCACGTACAGGGTTGATTGTTTGATCGAACCTTAAGAGTAAAGACTGCTTACGATTTTAACTTCTTAGGCCCCTCACCCACGGCGACTTTTTGCACCGATGCTGTCGCGCGTTTACGAAACGCGCGTTAGTTTTGTGGGCGAGGTAAAAAAGCTAGCGACCGCATCGCGTCTGTATCGATGCGAACGCGCGACAGCATAAAAAATAAAATTAAAAGTTAGAAAAACCAAAAACAGTCGCATAATAATATAATGTAGTAAATCTGATATATTATTTAAATTATTTTAGTTTTCGACCTAGGTTTTGTAAAACTCGTTCTAACTAACGAGTTATTTGCTCCGTCGGTTTAGACTGGTTCAAATCGACTCTCGAATTCGTGTCCGATTGTCGGTTCTTACTTAACCCAAGTACGGGTCATCGGTGACCGCCTTCAGGGGTCATATAGGGGTCGCGCCTAAATGCTTAGTGGAGACCGACTAATGTTGCGGGTTGGTTTTAGTTTACTAATAGTTTTGAAGGTAATCCGTGATTTGGTTTTCTACCACATAAAGTTATTCCTGTCGGTTTGGAGAAAGATGCCCGTTTTACGAGAATATAGACGCTAAGTAACACTTAAAGAAAATAATAATGCTAGTTGAATTTACACCGTTCAGTGGTCCCCCGTGAGGCGAAATTACAACATTACAAAAATATTTAGACATTAATGTAGGTCTCGCTTAGTGTTTAGTGAAAATGGGCATTAACATACTAAACTAGTCTTATAACAGCTACCAGTGAGGTCTTTATGCTGCCACAGTCAATACCAAAATTATATTATCATTATTGTTTTGTTTTTAGAATTTGATTCAGCTTATATATACCCTTTGACCTGTAAGATGATTCTAATTAATGAAGTTGATAAACTTTCAAACCTAAAACTGAGTACACTGAGTTAAATTGAGAAGAAAACAAATTAATGGCCTGTACGAGCTAATTCTGTATTAAACTAGGCCAGACATGTCTAGACCATTCCGGTACAGTTTGTAATTTCATGAGAATAAATGTGTGGAAAATAAACTCTGATTGATTGGTGCCTGCCAAACCACAATGATAAGTCTGAAATCATTCACATGGTTAGAACATAAATTATAGTTGCAGATAATAAATATGCATGAAAATGTACCGTTGGCTGCTTCATATTAGATATTTATAATGACTTAGATAGGTGTTACAGTAACACGAAATTGTAGATTTTTATAACAAAGATAATATAATAAAAAACTTTCTTTGAAAAAAAAAACTCCTTCCAAAACCACAAAAAACTTTTCTTTCAGAAGTTAGCGACTTGTTTATTTCATTGAATTTCTACTGTTTACATTGTGATGTTATGTTAAAAAAAAAAAGACAGAAAGGGTGAAACAGTACAACAGTTTTTACATTATCAATTCTTAGATGTAGAATTTAAAGAAATTGTAAGCCCAAATAATGCTACTGTTTATATGCCCATCTCACCCAATGGATGGCTGGTATAATATGTTTACAGTCTGGTTCTGTACATTTTTGTGCTTAAACTGTCAAGTGAAATATTTAAAAAAATAATTATGATACCTTTTTTTAACATAACTATTTAGCATTGACCTTTAAATAAATTCTGATTCCATAAAAACTTACCACAAACACCTTTCATGTTTTATTTTTATCCACAAAAAAAGGATATTCTTGCTTGAAAAGATTAGGAACAACAGTAATCCACAAACAATGGAAACAGTGCCACACAAACTTTTCTTATAGAAAACTCCAAAGTTTGGTGTTCAGATTAAGTGTTGAAAAGTTTATGAAAAGGGCCTTTGAACGACGTGAAAATGAAAAGGGTTAAGGAAAATATGGCATTCCTGAATTTATAATGATATAATAGGTGACTCATTCTTAACAGCTTGAACAGAGAAGTTAACTTATTTAAACAAACTTGAAAAGTCAGGAGGGCAGCCCTTTGCCCAGCAGTGGAACAGTGTAGATTGAACAAACAAAAAAGTTGGTTATGGGAAGGTTGGTAAAAAAGTGATTACTAAGACTTGAAAGTTATAATGGAAGTAATTCTGCTAATAAACAGATTGATAAAGGTACCTAATGACAAAATCATATTCAAGTATGCTTAAATATTATTGTATTCTTATCAGTCTCTGGTTGGCTTAAAAAACTAATTGGTTGAGTACATAATAGTGTGAATGAAAATCACAAACAAACATAATATGGTGTAGATGCCGTACAACCATTGAGTAGAGTAATAGATCAAATTTACATAATGAAATAGATAATACTACCTAGCTATTGTATGGGTTATTATTTAGTTTTAAATAACAACTAGATTGTGAAAAATAATTTAGTAAACTTCAGTATTTTGCCATGTTTTAAATGGATAGAATTGGAGAAGAGAATGGGAAACCTTTGCTATGCTTGCATTTACAACACTGGCTGAAAATACATACATAATTTAAAAACTTTAATTACACATGTCTTGTTCGATGTGCAGCGTTCAGTAAACTTCTTTTATTGGCCAATCAAAGAGTGTCAAGATAATTGATTTTTAGCATTACATTATTAAATTAATGTCCAATATTAATGACATCTATAACTGATTTTTATTGCTGGTCATTAATTTGGGATAGTTAAACTGGCCCACATGGCCTAATTAATTTTGAAGAATCATAATATTTCTTCTAGAATGGATTGTTGGTTTTCCTTTTCTTGTAGGTGTACAATACTATCATAATTAATGCAACTGTTTCCTTAATTACACCTTTTCTTACAGGTCTTATCTTAATCATTATTCTATGCAAGTAGCACAGATGTGTCAGAATTTTTTCGTTTTGTAAGTATACCTACATGTCACAAAAGCAATCTTATTAAATTTAATTGGTGATGCTGTCTCTATTTTTTGTATACTAGACTATTTCAGTGCAGGCTCTGAGTAAACATTGAAAATAACAACAAAATTGATGTCTGTGGTAATTCACATTGATACCAAGCATGCCATTATATGTGTCATCTAAGCAAGTGTGTCAATGAAAACAGCTGATTGGTATGTGATTATTAACACACACTCAAACAACTCGGGGGCAAACTTACCTACACAAAGGATATTACCATTTTAAACGATAAATGAGTTTTCGTAAGTAATACCTGCTTACATTACCATTAAATGTAAGATTCGTGTAAACAGCATGCAAATGAAACACTTCCGACAGGATATTACGAAATTCTTAGGTTAGTTAGCGATCAACAATACGTGAATAATAAGCACCACCTGCAGGGGGCTCCATCCTGAGCCCAGCTGCGACTGTCGCCCGTTGGGGTTGTGCTGCGAGCCGCCCGACATGCTGCGCGGCCTTCTCGCGACACTGTTTACTACACGTATTCAACACCAGTCCGTCAACAAACACTCCCTCAGTCCACCATAATGATGCCGGCAAGTTTGAAGCCTTCGCCCGCGTAACTGCACTCCCTTACGACGTGTACAGATACTTCTGAAACGTTTTCATCAGCGCACATTAAAATTTCAACTATCCACAGCGTGCCACATGTACTCCGGGCGCGAAACAACTCACTTCCACCGGTAGCAAACACTTATTCCAAAGAAAACTGAGATTATTTAGTGCATGGTATGGTGTTCACGAATTTGATGCTCACTTCGCGTGACATTTTGAACGCATTTAGGTTTTGAAATTAAACACTTGTAGCACAAATTATAGATTGAATTCGGTTGGCGGAATACTGAACACTGTATCTTAGCGAATAAAACTTTATATTTCGCCGATAATAATCACAAAAAACGTAAAAATTCTCAAAGTATTCAATAGATTCGCCTTCACAATGGTGGCCGATTAGGTTTTTGAAAGCACATACAACGCCATCTTGCGGCAAAACTTCAAAAATAAGTCGGTAAAACAGCAGAACGGAAGCATGTTTTCTTTTGTCTTTGGTGCACAAAAAAAACCGCGTGCTGGTAAAAAAAACATGGTTGTTTAAACTTTATTTGAATTGCAAAACATATGCAAATAGATGACGCGGGTGCACTTGGAGATAGATTACTTATTTTTTGCGAAGTATTTCCAAAAAAAGTTTACGATTTAGCGGGTATTGAGCGCTATGAGAATAGGTCCCGTTCAATTTTAGAGGATGGCAACATTATTACGTTGCTTAGCAACGATTGTTTTGTTTTCATTGTGCTATCAAGAATTCAAGACGTAGTTCAGAACAGTTTTTCAAGTTTATCGTGCTTAGCGTCAGGACTTATTCAATGAAAGATAGTGAGATCACGAAGTTTTTAGTATCATTTACAGGTCAGATTGAATATGTGACCTTTCCTGCTGGTGTATTTGATGATCAACTGTACGTACAGTATGAAACCGTTTGGGGACCGGATTGGGAGCCTGTTTCGGGTCTTACATCAGGCACGAGTCAAATGGCACGCTCTGGAGTCAACCCTGAACGAGTAGTCTTGAATTTACCTTTAGAAATGGTATTCAGCAGTACTAATGTTTCTGGTTGTAAGTATAATTTAAAGTAAAGGATTCTATCGCGTTTAGCTTATTTCGTTATTTACGTTCGACCATCATCCGCTTAACGTTTTTCGGGGGTGTCATAACGCCAACTTTCAAGCTCCGGGTTGCTACTGAGAAATCCCCAATGGGAAAACCTGTTATTTCGGTTCCGTGGGGAAAACACTGATCCCTGAACTCCGATCTCTCTCCGTTCGTTCGTGTTTTGTATAGGATTGCCATTCCATTGGACTATGAGAGTAAATAAAAGGAACAGAGAGCGGACAGAATTTTGCACTCTAATACCTCCACTGGCTAATCACTGTTCAGATTGGCCGCAATGACCGAAAAACGGTCAGAATGCTTATTAAAAACGTATCACACAATCTCATAGCTATTAATAATTATTGGTTTTGACAGGGCCACAGCTAATAATAACAGTGAGAGCTCAAAACACCATCAGTGGTGATGCCCTAAGAGGCTATGCCTTGTTTCTCATGCCGCCCACTGCTGGGCCAAGTCAAGCCTCCGCCCCTCTCGTACGGCCACAAGCTGCTACCCGGCTCGGCGAATGGATGGCCTGGATAACTGGTAGATACCCTGAGCTTGCTGACCCCAAAATGCTGGCGAGTGGGAAGGATAATTATTGTAAGTCTTCTTATGTAACATCTTAGTGTCATCCTTGTATTTCTTAATGGGTTAGGCAGAGGCAGACACAGAGATGGAGACGACTTGTGCGCTCGCTTTTTATTCGAAAGTCGGTTCTTGTTTAGTTAAGTATATTCCTTTTCGATTGGGCAAAAAATTTCCAAATAGTTTTCCACAGCAGTCCTGCCTATTAAACTTCTTAGATTTTGTATTTTTTTGTTTCCAGTGTTGAGGACAGAATCTTATGGAAGTGTGACTGTGTTCTGGTCCATGGTGTCGAAGGATCTTCGTAAACTGGGTTATGACAACCAGCCGCCGATCTACTAATAAAGTTTTGTTTACAGTGCAAGATGATTCAATATTTAAGACTAATAGAACTGAATTTTGTACGTATTAATGTTTATTTTTTATTTTGAATATTTAGATAGGTAGGTAATTTTGTCACAATTTGTGCCTTCGTCTTTGTTGTGTCGCTGGCACAACAGAACCATCAAATCTTTTCTGCCCGAAAGTTCGCTAAAGTTTTTTTTTTTTATTATTATTTATTTAAAAATACCTTACAACTATCATTACAGGTGTTCACCTAATGCGATAGCGCGGTTTTAAAACTAATATATTTAAAATTTAAAAAACAATGAAAAACAAGTAGGTACAATTAGTAACATCAATAATCCTAGCTTCTATACCCTATAACTATAAAAACACAATCTTTAAATTTTATTACAACATAAATATAAAATCACAAAAAACACAACCGTAAAACAACATTATCATCAAAAACACAATATTTAAAAGATTTATAACATAAAAACATTAAAAACATTTGACCTGCTCTAATCTACTGAATAGCATAAAATAAACAACAGTATTTTTGCGAATTCACTCAAATGGCATGTAAATACGTCGATCTTGCCATGAAGGTCATTAATGACCCGAATTGCGCGGGTCAATGGTGTCTTCGCGAGAAGGTTGGTCCTGGCAACCGGCACGGCCAGCAGCGGCGGGCGGCGCCGCCTCCACACATAGCGGTCTGGTACACATAAACTCAGTCGCTGCAGCACTCCCGGGTTATGCTCAATACCACGAAGTAGCCTAACCAAATATGCCACTAGCGTGAACTCACGCCTTACCCTCAGTTGGTTGTATCCGACCATACCAAGCACAAACAGAGTGGGGTACATCAAGGGGTAAAACGGATATACCCCATATAGCTTTTTGTACAAGTGGCGCGTGAACTTGTTCTGTACGCGTTCTAGCATCACCACGTACTTGGCCTCATGTGGAGCCCATATGACCGCACTATGTTCCAGATGACTCCTGACCAGTGCGTCATACAGGACCCTGACTGAAGCGATGTTAGTGAAGTGCTTTGTCTGCCTCAAAACAAATCCTAAGTTTCTAAACGCCCTTTTACAGATCTTCGTAATATGGTCGCGAAAGGAAAGTTCAGGAGTGACCGTAACCCCTAAATCCCGCACCTCAGAGACACGTTGCATAGGAGCGGCATCCACTACGTACTCGTGTACTAGAGGGTTACGCGCGCGCGTAAAACTCATCACCGAGCACTTTGTCACGTTGAACAAAAGCTTGTTGTCCTGACTCCATTCCACTACCCTATCTATATCCTCCTGCAATCGCTCACAATCGGATTTACTTTTAACCTCGAGCAGCAACTTAAGGTCATCCGCAAATAATAAACAAAAGCCATGTTTGACGACTTCCGGCAAATCGTTAATCATTATAATGAATTCAAGAGGCCCCAAATTGCTGCCTTGACTCACACCGGACCAGGTGTAGTATGGGTCAGATTCACACCCATTATAATCGACGTACTGCTGTCTGTCGCGCATATAGCTAGCGAAAAAGTGCAGTAGATGTGGTGTGCAGCCGACTTCTGCGAGCTTCGTTAGCAAGATGTCATTGTCGACGGTGTCGAAAGCTTTTTTAAAATCGAAATAAGCTGCATCAACCTGCCCACCAGCATCAACCGCCGGCACCACCTGCCCCATAAAGTTCAGCAGATTGGTTGCAGTGCTGCGCGCTGGCCGAAACCCGTGTTGCGCGTCAGTCAACTGTCCACGCACCTGCTCCTGCATGCAACGCTGTATAGCAGACTCGAACACCTTGGCCGGCGTTGATAACACTGCCACTGGCCTATAGCCAGTTATATCCGATCCCGCCTTACCTTTGGGTACAGGAATAACCCGTGTGATCTTCCATTGGACGGGGAACGTCATCGTCTGCAGACACATATTAAAAATATAGAGTAGCGGCTCTGCGAGCACTCTACCACAATCTCTAAAAAGAAATGCCGGTATACCGTCCGGGCCCGCTGAACGCTTCGGTTTCAGGCGCTCGAGTGCACCTCTGACGTCCTTCAGACTGAGCGCATCAAGTTGTACCCGCGCATTGCTCCCCGCTCCCGCCGCCGCCGCCGCTTGAGCGTCTAACCGCGGTGGTTGCTCGTTGTAAACCGATTTGAAAAATTTCGCGAATTGATTAGCACACTCGTCATCCGATAAATGCTGACCATCTTTTATTATAGCTTTCTTGGTTACTGCATTTTTCTTCGATCGTATGTATTGCCAGAAAGACTTAGGATCTTTAGCAAACTGACACTGGATTTTATGTTGGTGCAGTTTGTGAGCAGTTTCTATAGATTTTTTAATAAGTGCTCTGCATTTAGAATATTCTTCATAATCCCTATCAAGTTTAGTTGTTTTAAATGTTTTATGAAGTCTAGCTTTAGTTCTTAAGTTCTTTATTATTTCGCTCGTATACCATACCGGATAAATATACCTCGTCTTTGGACTAGACTTTTTCCTGGGGACGCAGTCATCTAAAATGTTATTAATAGTATTATAAAATAAATCCAAAATTGCTTCCAAATCGCTCATCTCATACATGATTTCCCAATCCACCGTCCCTAACTTTGAATACAGCAATTGATAATTCGCTTTGTGAAAGTTCCACTGCGTTCTAATATTACGTGCACATGAAACGGGCGGGCAAGCGGGAGAAGCACCAGGGGCGGCGAGGACAGGCCGGCCAGCCGCCCTCGCGGGCGGCACGCTGACCGCGAGTGGCGGGTGATATGCGTCGACCGGCACGAGCGGCTCGTCCGCCGCTGCAACCGATACCTCCTCGTAAAAACCAGAACTTAAAACCAAATCCAGCTTCCTATTTAAACAATTGGACACATTATTACTTTGAGTGAATTCGCAAAATGACACAAAACATTCATAATAATTACTTACATTCAAAGGACACGAATGTAAATTAAAATCCCCTAACACAACAATTTCCTTATATCTAGTGCACAGGTTTTCAATTATACTAAACAATAACATGTAGTCATTCTCTGAACTACCGGGCGGAATATAAATTACCGAACACAAAAACAGAAATCTATTATTTAAGTGTACTGTCGCACTAACCATTTCAAAAACGCAGGTGTTTATTGATATGTCCGTCACATGCACTTGCCGCAGCTCGAACCGGTGTGTGGCCACTAAAAGCGCACCTCCCTGTTTTCGACCATCCGCTCGATCACAACGCAGTATTTGATACTCAGGAGGGATAATTTCGAGATCTTCAATGGAATCATTACAACCAGATTCCGTGATTGCATATATGTCAAAATTCAAAGAGTCAATGTTATTCCTGAACTCGTCCAACTTTGTGCGAAGACCACGTACGTTTTGATAGTATATATCGATACTATTCATTGGGTGTTCTTTTTGTTGACTTCCGAAACCAAGTCCACTCATTAAATTCAGCGTTCATCGGCCAGAACTCCGCTTGATTTAATTTAGCAAAATAGTGTACAGACACACCAATAACAAACGACGAGTAATCTCTCTCTGTTTTATGCTTGATTTTATCTACCTTAAAAACTGAATCAGGGCCACATATACTTCTCACATGATCAGTTACAGCTTCCAGAGTGGTGTCCGGATGCAATCGCCATACGTGCAGGTGTTTCTTCCGTTCCGTAGCTTGAATGGCCGTCAATTCCTTATTCGATCCTACTCTCACCTCTTTGGGTTGTCTGTTAGATTTCTTATTACGTACAGTCGTCCACCCAAAATCATTTTCTTCAATCTCTGCATTATTTTCTTCAGCCGCCGCTAGTAAGTTAGTATTACTCGTAGTGTTTTCCGCTAATACCGCCGACTTCGTGGCCCGACCTTTGTTTACCTTTTTAACCTTCTTCGAAGAACTACTTGGTTGACTAGCAATTTCTGCAAAAGTAGATGCAGATGTAGAAGGAGAAGGAGAATTTTGAGGTACCTCAGATATGATGGTGCTTCTGATTTGCCTATCCTGGCATAGCTTTGCCTCCACTTTTCCTTCGAGTACCCTTACTATCTGGACTATGTTGTCCAACTCCGTTTTCGTTTGCGAAAATTGATTCAACAATAGTGTTATTGCTTTTGCCTGACTGTCCATACGCGCTACCATATCAGACCTAAACTCTCTTAATTCCTCGAGTAATATAGAATCATTATCCATGATTATAGATGATGAGTTAGCCTGACTCCCGCGCTGAGTGTTTACGTTATTCATTTCTGTATTAGGAGTGCCGATCATAAATTCCGGTGTATTTATTCGGACTGGAGTTTCAATATTCCCTATTTTAGGTTTTGAAGAAATACATTCTGGGCACACCCAGTTCTTCTTGAATGACATCGTATAGGTCTTAAACGCGTTTATATTAATCTCCAGACACGCCAAGTCATATTTTTTCTTGCATTTGCCATTGGAGCACTCCATATAATTATTGGATTCTGTTATTGCTGAACCACACGCACCGCATTGATTTGGCATTCTAATTGGGTTAATGGTTTCCAAGAAATTAAAATTTTAATGTAGGTAGGTCTAGGTACTAAGTTACTAACTGCCACGCGCTCACTTCGCAAGCACTGCGAGATGGAGATGAATTATTTGTTTTTCACAGCCAGTCTCTTTCCCCCGAGGTGAGGATCCGGACAGCGCGATGTCGCACTCGCGAAAAATATTCTCTAAATCAGTTCACACTTTATTGTCAATACACATCAAGCGTCATTACTGCACCAAAAATGACGTAGGTAAACATCAAAAGTTCGTTAGGATTACTTTCACTGTATGTTTTTTTTTTTATTAAATAAATTGTTGATTTCACTTGTTCTGGTACACTGCTTCTAAATAAAATGTAATATAATAACAGTTCCAAAACATTCAAGTAATGTTTACTAAGATCACTTTTATTGTCTAAAGTTTATTTATATTAACGTTGTGATAACACTTTCACATAACTATTAGTTCATGTAACCCAAAAGTCAAATAAATTGAGCAGAAAACTATAATCCGTAACAAAAAGTGATTGAAATAATTAAGATTTGATCTTGAGTACCCATGCACGGCAGGCGCGCAATAAAAACCAGAGCCACAGATGCAATTGAATCTACAGTTGAATTTACGCTTGTGTATGCATTGATTTTTTAAAAGTTCGTTAGAAAGTCGGTTGAAACAAAATTCGATTCAAAAACCGACGCACTGTTTAAAAGTTTTATTCACTGTTTATTAGATCAATTATTTAGTAAAAAGGTATTAAATCACGTCTGTTTATGTGAAACCAGGTTACTGTTGTTGTTTTACGACACTATAGCAGCACATACACAAATTCGGAATGAAATCTGATCACTTTTGCATTAAGATTGTTATTATAACTTTAACTAGGTCCACAGAGTTAGTTCACTTTAAATAACACTTGATGTGGTTCACAGTAATAAATATAACTTAGTTATGATGAGATCACGATGAAAAAACTAATTAATACATTTTTAAAAACAAAAACTAACGGAGCGCAATGTTTACGTGTTGGCAGCGCCATCAGTATTAAAAGTACGCTGAGCTGCTTCCTACGACGACACCATGGACATGGCGAAGAATGAGGGGCAACGATGTGCTTTCATTGAATGGGAGTATGTTACAAGAAAAACTATTTAGAATTAGAATTTATTTATTTGTAAGAATGCAGCTTTGTACATTGTAGGTTCGTTAAAAGGATTTTTACATTCTACCATATTATCCTGGTGTACAAAAAAAAACTTTTTTGCAAAAAAAAAACGACTTCAAAAACACAAAAAAGTGAAAAACACAAAGAAGTCGGTGACATTTTGTCTGTTTGATTTCGTTTTTTTGCCACCGACTTCAGAAGCTGCTTTTTCTTGTGAAGAACATTTTTCACTTTTTATGTTTTTCGTTTTTGTGTTTTTCACTTTTTTGTGTTTTTGAAGTCGGTTTTTTTTTTGCAAAAAAGTTTTTTTTTAATTTTTAGTTGTACAAATATTTACTATAGATTTAACATTCAACCAAGAACCCTAACCCTTAACCTTCAAAATTCCCTTATTATTGCTTTCAAGTCCTAACCGTTTAGGAGTAGTACCTTCCATAATCAGCTCACCTAGAGAACCTGAAAGAATATATACGTCCCCATAATATTTTACTAAAGAATTATGCTCCAACTCCTAACCGTTGAGGAGTTATACCTTCCATCATCAACTCATCACATGAAGTGATGACTGCTAGATGCAAATACTTAAAAAACTTTAAAAAAGCACAAAACACGTGATACATGCCTATACAATTTGAGGGTTGCCCTCGATTTCTCTGGGATGCCATCATTAGATCCTGATTTTCTTATCATGGTACCAAAAAAAAAATTTTTTTATATCGGTTCAGGCGCCTCCGAGTAATCGGTGAATACATATACATAAAAAAAGACTGAGAACCTCCTTTTTTAAAGTCGGTTGAGGAGTTGTACCTTCCATCATCATTAGTGAATCCACGTGATATTGTGATGACCACAATTTTCTTTCAACTCCTAACCGTTGAGGAGTTGTACCTTCCATCATCATCAGCGAATTCACATGATATTATGATGGTCAGACGCAAATACTTAAACAGCTTTAGAAAACATATAAAAACATCGTATGTGCCTATAAAATTTGAGGGTTGCCCTCGATTTCCCTGGGATCCCATCATCAGATCCTGATTTGGTGACAATGGGACCACCTCGGGAGTATACCTATTTGAACTCAAAAAGAATTTTGAAAATCGATTCATTAATGACGGAGATATGCGATAACAAACATACAAAAAAAAAAAGAAACGTGCAGACGAATTGATAACCTCCTCCTTTTTGGAAGTCGGTTAATTACTTAGGTGGTACGATCATTTCAAACGGTACCGAAATGTTCTAAGTTTGCTACTCGCGGTTATTGAATTAAATTGAGGTCTCATCTTAGAGTTAGCAAGACTCAATCTAGATCTAGGTTCCTACCTACATCTAAATTAAATAGCCTTTATTTCCGACTAAAACCTTCCAGCCGAAATTCGACCCAAGGATTCATCCTGAGGCCCAACCAGCAACCAGTACAATTGTTTGCTGGAATCGAAGGTTTAGAATCATTCAGTTATTGGATACAGGTTGAAGCTATGTCATTGTCATGATGTCCCTTATCAATTAAGTAAATAAATTCATTTCAATTTATGCACGACTGTATTAAATTCCTGTCCCAGATATGTATTGCCAATGGCGGCGACACGTCTTAATTGCTGAAACCTTGCCCGCATGTTTTAAGATAGGCCTATAATTATAAGCATATTTTTAACTTCATTGTCATACATTTTATATTATCGCTTCGTGTAATAAACATACCGTTAATGCAGTATTTGCATTAGAATTTGCTCAAGATATTGCGGTCATCATCATCATCTACAGCCGGACTTCACCCACTGCTGGGGCATCTCTTTCCTTGTACCAAGCTCCACGCTCTTGTGCCAACCTCATCCAGATTTTGCGGTAGGCTATCTAAAACAATATTCTGGATTAGATCTGTCTTTAGTCTGTCTAGCTGGTGGGCGTTCAAAGCTGTGCCGATACGCGTTCAGTGTCAATATTCCATATCACAGAAATTATGACAACTTTTGAACGCAGCTCAGGAATGATCGATCGGCGTCGCATTCTTTGCTAAAATTCACCCATAAAAAATTCAGTAGTTTAGGCGCTATGGTGGAACATACAAGCATACATACATACATAGACTGCCAAAATCATTACCCTTCCTTTTGGCTTCGCCGTAGTCGGGTAAAAAACAAAGATAGGCGCGAAAATCATAAATTCATAACTCTTTCCTTGCAGTCGGGTAAAAAAGCAAAGCTATCGTTGCTGCTACCTTGATTCGTCAATTTGTATACCATAAAACAGCGGATTCTTACAAAGCGCGATCTGAATATGTATACCAGGGATGGCGAACCTTTATGGATCAACGTGCCATTTTTTCTAAAGCAATGTTTATTGAGACCTTGCACGTGCCGTCCAATAAGTCTTTATTGGCAGATAAGTATTTTCAACTAAAGTTTCTTTATTTTCTACCAAAAAGAAAAAAAACTTGAAATAGTTATATCATAACATAATTATGTTTCAATTCTACGTGTAATTCAAATTAAAGTAACATTAGTGTAACTTCAATTGTTGCTGATTAGATGATAAGTAAGTTATAATGTGTAGTCAAACAGTTTTATGAGGTTACTTTTAGTAGATTGCATGTTGAACTGGGTTTCTAATCGAATTTTATGTTATTCATCGCTGAAAATAATTTCTCGTAGGCATAGATGACAATATGGTTAAAAATTCGCTGGTGTGCCTAAAATATTGCGTAACGTGCCATCAATGGCACGCGAGCGATTTGTTCGCCATCCCTGATGTAGGTACATACTGTTTATGTTGTTAATTCTTAAACACTGCATCCCTTAAAGGACCCACTTTCCCAGTTGGATCTATTTTAAGTACCATGTTATAGTTGATGACACAAAAATGTTGGACACATGAGATACACATTCGATTATATCCATTGTAATGAATGGGGGTTAGAAGTATGGCATCGTTTTTGTCTCACTACAGGGCAAAGGCCTCTTCTTGAACAGATAAAAGAAAGAGCCTTTTGGCTCCTTTTGGCTTTAGGTGGGAAATCATCAAATAACCCCTCCCGCTCTTGGGCAGAGCGAAAGGGAGTGTCAGACTTCTACTGACTAAAAACCACCCATGTTCCTTCTTAGCCCTTCATGTCGAGGCCGCGGTATCCCTTGCGAACAACCCGCAGCCTCGACAGGAAAAGAAAGAGCCTTGGTCGTTGTTTGATCTTCAATCCAACACGCTTACTCACTGCGGGTTTAAAGATTTCAGATTCGGATAAGTTTGGGGCCATTAGCCCCAAGATTACCGCAATTCTGTTACGGCTATTTGTGTATGTGAGTTTAAATGTTTGTAAACGCACCCACGATACAGAAGATTTTTTTTGTGGAGCAAGTCTAAAAAAAATCTTCTACCCATATTATAAAAACACAAACACAAATTAATGACTTACAGGAGTTTCTTCCCGTCATAGGAGAATCAGTTGTTTTGTTTGTTCAAAAAATCAGTTTAGGACACCTAGGCCGAGCGACTATCTTCACAGATGTTCTCTGTTTTAAAGGATGGAGCGGGAATAGACATTCTGTTGCATCTTAAGCAGCATTCAATGACGTAGAGCTACTTTGGCAAAAGTGCAAAACGTTCGTGAATGTGTCCTTTGGATAAAAAGTTAATGGATTAAAGATAACGTTGACCAACGGTTCATGGACCAATCGGCTGGTGGTGAACTGTTTCAGTTTCGTAGCCGACTGTCCTAAGATTTAAGAATTTTGAATTTAGTAGCAGACAGGCTGTACTGTAGTAATTCCTAATATTATTTTTAATTGCTACAGATAGGCCTTAATTGAGGAACATTTGAACGGAGTTGTTTTCCTTTATCTCTGAGGTACATACGTAGATATATAACGCGTTCTGAAGTCTCAAGGACCAGTTATCATTATAATTAATGACTAAATAATGTGTGGAGTCACTACCGCCTTGCCTTTATCCTCAAGTATCTAAGTACTTTACTTTTCTAAAGCCATGTTAAGGTGAATGTTCCAACTAGCCCGCGAAATTCAATTTTTTTTACGTTTTTTTCATAAAGGTGCAGGAACTTGAAAAAGTCATTTTTGCACCTTTATGAACTTGGAAGCTTGTATTGATGATTTTGATGATTATAATTCTGTAAGTACATACGTCTTACAGCCGCAATTAATATTCTAATCAACATACAAACTAACACTGACCTGCAAATTACAAAAAACGTAAGAAAATTTGAATTTCGCGGGGTGGTTGGAGCATTCACCTTAATGAAGTGTGATCTCAAAATGGTGGCCATTGGCTTCTGTATTCTATTGTTAATTCTGTTTGTTCAGGCATTCTTAAATTATGTTTAATTAGTAAAATTAGGACATGGTAATTACCCAGCTGAATTTGTATAGAGCGAAAATTAAGTAACAATACATCAGTAGGTACAGATTACGGAAACTTGGTGAAATATATCAAAAGAATGAACTGTATGAGTGTATGTGTAAGAAGGTGAGGCACCTTCTAATGACCACCGTTTTCTTAGATGTGGAAACATTTAAAAGAGAAAAGAATAACCATAATGGGAACAATAGCTATTTTGTACTAAGAAAAACTGTTTTTTTAAAGAGATGAGATTTTTTTTAGGTGGTGGGAAATCGTCAAATAACCCCTCCCGCTCTTGGGCAGAGCGAAAGGGAGTGTTAGACTTCTACTGACTAAAAACCACCCATGTTCCTTCTTAGCCCTTCATGTCGAGGCTGCGGTATCTCTTGCGAACAACCAGAGAGATGAGGTCTTTGGTTCGATTCCTAAGTTGGGCAGTGTTAATGATTGTGTTTCCCCATTAGGATTGTTTCGGTAGCCTATCCATGCTCCGTGCGGAGCATGGATTAGGGCAAGGTAATAGCAAGACACTCCTCCCCTTACATAGGACTTCCCTAAGTAAAACTGGCGAAATATGAGTGTAACAATTAGAGTAGTCGATCTGTACCTCTTATCTACCTACCCCTACAGGGTTTATAATCCCCGATAGTTAACATCATGGCCAAGGATCGGACAAAAAAAAAACTAATTAGTCCGTTAGATAGATTTCCGAAAAATAATTGAACACATAGGTATTTTTTCTTTTTTCACATAAACAAGAAATAACTTCGAAAACTCGTGAACTCCTCGAAAACGTCACATGTCGGTACATTTTTCACTTACAAATGACGTCACAACCCCCCATTCATGATCCTTGACGCGTTTTATCTTCGTCAATTTTTATTAATTTGATCTGGTCCAAGAATGTTACGAGGGTGGCCATATTGTTCGTTTTGCTTCGTATTTCTTCAGAGTGATCACGAACTCACGAGTTACAGAATCTTCAACAAACGTTAGTTTCTTATCTTCTTAATCCTGATCACAAAACAGTTAGTCTGTCAGAAAACATTAGAGTCGTGGCTGTATAGTTTTATTGTAGTTACACTGTTAACGGATAACGGGATCACTGATAAGATTTCATTGTGACAGTTAGGGATTAAACCAATTATCTGCCCGGATTAGCGGTATTCTACGTTGATCTAAAAACTCTGAGAATAAATAGGAGGTTTACACAAAAACACATATTCAGGATTCTAGTTTTATCCACAACAAAGTTATAGGAGGTCGAAAATGGCCTGAACTGTTTCGAGAAAAGGATAGTACGGCCGTGCCCCCAGATATCTGTTATTTTGTTGATCTTCAATTGATATCAACACAAATGATAGAGAGCTGTGCATGCCGTGGCTACATACTGGTCTGACAAGATTTGAGATCATCGACACGTAAAGAAGAAGAACACTACCGGATTCTTATACCAAATGGAAATCAACACTATTAGGTCGTATACCCTTTTTTTTTTTTTGGCGGGTGGAAAATCATCAAATAACCCCTCCTCCCGCTGTTGGGCAGAGCGAAAGGGAGTGTCAGACTTCTACTGACTAAAAACCACCCATGTTCCTTCTTAGCCCTTCATGTCGAGGCCCCGGTATCTCTTCGCGAACAACCAGCAGACCCGACGGGGACAACCCGTAGCCCCGACGGGAACAACCCGCAGTCCCGACGGGAGATCGTATACCCTTACGTAATCGCTTTTAGCCCAAAGCTACTTGATTCTGTGTCAGACCGAAACACGCCGAAAAAAAACACCAAATTAAATTGAATGCAACCACTATGATCGATAGCTCGATCGTCTTATCTTCTGCCTTGGGTCTTCCCGATGGAAAAAAAGGGATGGTTTCCAGTCTACCCGGATGTTTGTTGTGTGTTCCAGTGGTTTCGAGAATGGTTTAGATTCCCAATTGGAGCCGGTAGGTGGCGCTGCTGTCCGGGCAGGACGACGTCTGCCAGGTCCGCTAGTATTTAAGTAAAATCATCAATTCATCACGCATGACTTGTAATGTTAATTAATTATTCTAAATAAGTTTTATTACCTGTAAGTCTTGGAGGGCCTGGTGAAGAGGTGACACAGGTATTGTGTGCATATTACGTGCACTAGTTTTTTACAAAAGTATACCCTGTGTATTAGATTAAATAAGTAGGTAGGTACTGTCCAATGTAATGTTTGTAATGAGAAAATAAAAACCTCTGAAATTAAAACTCTGAAAAAAATATTTATTGTTACTTCAGATAGAAAGTGACTTTTCCCTATCCTACCTACATTATTATAACATAGGCATAGCTAGGTATCGTTTTACCTCGTTAGGGGATATCGTCAACTGACGCAATTAACACGTCACCTTTCTAATTAGTGTTATTGTCACCTTTAGACCTAACCTAACACTCATCGTTTCATGCAGGTTTAGGTCTTTATTGGTGACGTCTGGCCGATATTGACCCACGCATTACTAAGGGGGCACGCCCCACCACATCGCGTCTGCCGTCGCGTCGTTCGTTACCTTTATTTATTGTAACCCAAAATACAGTTGTTTAGGTTTCCGTACCTCAAAAGGAAAAAAAATGGAACCCTTTTAAGATCACTTGTGTCTTTTTGTCTGTCCGACCATCCTCCCTCTTATCTCTGAAACTACTGAGCCTAAAATTCTGAAAAAAATACGGAAATTATTTCAACACTATCGGCTACAGGAAAACCTTTAAGAAGTCTATGGTGCTAAAATAACATGGAAAGTCTCTCAATATCTACTACAATGGTACGGAACCCTTCATGTGCAAGTCCGACTTGCACTTGGCCAGTTTTTTGCATGGGAAAAGCCCACCATAGTATTCCCAAACACTGCGACTCCTGAAATCCAGAGTTCACATTGGCGACCACCAGAAAAGCGCCGAGACAATGTTGTTCGACGTAGTCCCAGGGAAACAATATAACTGTCTTGTTCATAAATGCTGTATGCTAATATTCTAGTAACAGTATTGGCTTTAATGGCAGAAGCAGCGCATGTGTAGGAGTGTTTCCAATTTTTTTTATATCTTCACTATTATAACAAGGTCAGGTGAAGGAAAAAATAGTAAACAAGTACCTGCTTATGTTTTTTTGCCATAAGTTGATTCATAATAATTATGTAGGTACCTATTACACTTGTGGGTAAAAGGACTCCCCTTATATTCCTTTCAAACTTCTCTAGCTTGTGCGATATCTGGCCATGTCATGTGCCAGATTACAGACAGATATACAAGTTAAATCCAACATACTTCTACTTATATGAAAAGATATGTTTAGCATATAGGGTGTAAAAGTACCCTTAACGCAAACGAAGGGCACTTGTTATTCCTACCACTGCGATCATTTTTTTGTTCTAGCTAGACCATACATGGGAACCCCTTAGTTACGGAGATATTGCGGGTCAAAGTTCCAAATTTTTCACAGCTGTTTTTGTAAATACTAGTTTTTCAGGTTATAACTTTACTTAAATTACCTCCATGACCCGTTTACTATTCAAAGCATCAACTAGCACAATGTTTTAAGAGTGCTACTTTGAGTTTTACCGTAAAATGTGATTTTTGACCCCAAAAAAAAAAGTCGTTTCCCAGCAAAAATTTTTGCGTAGAGGTACCTACTTAGTTTGATGTACAGAATGCTTGGTTGACGACTGTGTGATGGGTAGATTTACACCCTGTATAGCAATATAAATATGCTTGACCAGTTTATAGACCAGGGTAGAAGCCTTTAAAAATAATAAAAAGTGAAAAAAAATAATAGTAGAACGAAACCCATTAGAAAAGGAGGGAAATATTATAAAAATTAAAGGAAAAATAATTTACGGGCGATCTGAGGTCGGGAAGGGGATGGGGGTGAGTTTTTAAGGGCAAAAAACGGTTTTTCTCGATTTCTGGCAAAACTAAAAGTCCTATCGAAAAAAGTCAAATAGCAAAGTTGTAGGTAATAAAAAGATCTAAAACTTTTGTATTTACACTTTTTTCACATAACCTCAAAATTTATGTGAAAAATTCAAAAAACCAAGTTTTTGGTTTTTTATTTTTATCTTTTACAATTTTTTTTTTATTTTAACGATATTTGGTGAAAACTTACCTTTTTATGTCCCAAATACGCTGTAATTTATTTGATTAAAAATTTTATTTTTTCACCTTAATTTGAATTAATATCGAAAAAACACCCTAATTTTCAATCGAAAATTCACCCGTCAAAATATCAGCTTTTTTCTAAAAGTTGGTATGGTTTCTGTTCGTGGAAATCTCTACTTTCCGATGGTGAAAAAAAAATATATGTTACTACAGTAAATCTTCTCAGAAAATGCAAAAAATCATACTTCATACATCGTTAAGCATACTATTTTTTTAAGAAAATATTACGATTTTTATGTTTGAGTTGATTGATACAGATAAAAATAGAGATAGTATTTACCTTTCTATGCAGATTCGAAAAGTTTTTTTTTTTAAGTAAACTTGTCACAATTATCTTCAAGAAACTCAGCGTGCACGTGTATTTTTATAAACGTGTTTTTTTTTGTTATCAATGTCACATGTAATCTAACGTTTTTCGAGTAATTAAAGTGTAAATTTTAATAAATAGCTCAAAATTATTTATAATAATTGAAAAAAAAAATCGAATTCAAGTTTTTTTCTGCTGTTACAACCGTTAGCCTAACCAGTATTCGAAATACAGTACAGTATACAACATCGTTTATAAAAATACACGTGCACGCTGAGTTTTATTTTTATAATATTCCCCTTCTTTTCTAATGGGTTTCATCCTACTATTATTTTTTTTGGTTTTAAAAATTATCGACCCTGGTCTATTAAGTCACATGACTAATTTAATGTTTATTATCCCAAATTGCATCAACCCGTTTTAAAAGTTAACCCCAAAAGTTATTCAGTAAAAATTTTCCTGTTCGCCAAAAGTGTAGTTCCCCGACACTTTCCTCAAAGCTCGGCACTCACTTACGTACCTGTAAGGCACATGTCGACGTACGTACGTAATACTTCGTAAATAAACAAGTATGTACCGTTGGGACAAGCCCACTTGTTACAAAATGCGTCATAACTAGACTAGGTATAAAATTTTGTAGTGTTGAGCGAAAAGAGCCCGGTTTTGTAAAAACACAAGTAAACATGCATGCATCCATAAACGATTTTTTCCCATGAGGTAGGCTGCAAAGAACTGCGAGGATTCTCCTACGGGTATGAGCTCTCATCCTTAAAATAGAAACCTTCCCCTACAAGCTTAGTTAATAAAACTAAAGTTTTAACTGCCAAAAAAAAACTTTTTCCAAAAAAAACAACCGACTTCAAAAACACCAAAAAGTGAAAAATAAACTTCAGAACAAAAATCAGCTTCTGAAGTCGGTGACATTTGTTTGTTTGATTTCGTTTTTTTGCCACCGACTTCAGAAGCTGATTTTTCTTCTGAAGTTAATTTTTCACTTTTTGGTGTTTTTGAAGTCGGTTGTTTTTTTTGCAATAAAGTTTTTTTTATTTTTTCATTTTTAGTTGTAGTCCTATACAAATATTTACCATGCATTTAACATTCAACCAAGAAACCTAACCCTTAACTTCTAAGATTTACCTTATTATTGCATTCAACTCCTAATCGTTGAGGAGTAGTACCTTCCATCATCAGCTCATCAAAATGAAGTGATGACTGCTAGATGCGAATACTTGAATAGCGTCAGAAAAAGCACGAAACAAGTAATACGTGCCTATGAAATTTGAGGGTTGCCCTCGATTTCTGTGGGATCCCATCACCAGGTCCCGGTTTCTATATCATGGTACCAGCCTTGAAATATCTCCTTTCCAATAAAATAAGAATCATCAAAATTGGTTCATAAACGACGTAGTTATTAGCGGACACACATAAACGAAAAATGTTCATAAATTAAAAATGTTTAAATGTTCAAATGAAAAGTACTGGGCCAAACTATGTCAATTTTTTATGGGACCAAATGGCAACTATTACGTATCAAACTAAACGTAAATCTAATCATAAATCTCGGCGTAATCGGTGTACATACATAGAAAAAAAAAAAAAAAAACACCGATCGAATTGAGAACCTCCTCCTTTTTGGGAAGTCGGTGTAAAAATGATTTGATTGCCTTGTTCTAGTGGTTGCTTCTCAGTTTCGGGAAAGAAAATACTTTCCCGGAATTCTCAGTTCAGGGAGAGTGTTATTGGGTTTTTCCCATTGAGGATTTCTCTGTAGCAACCACGGAGTCTGGATTTCTACCTTATATTGATGTGTCTGCAGTGCCTGGTTGATGGCAATATCATTTAATTGCCCACACGTGGTAATAAGGCTAATACCTACACCCATCACTAGCCGGGGCTGCGGATTGTTCGAAAGAGATACCGCGGCCTCGGCACAAAGGGCTAAGAAGGAACATGGGTGGTTTTTAGTCAGTAGAAGTCTGACACTCCCTACATAGTCATTTGATGATTTCCCACTTCCCAAAAAAAAAAAAGAAAAAAAAGGGTACACTACTGGAGTTGGAGTAGGTACCTATACATATATACACCCAGACCCGAGCCAGCTCCTAAATAATGGTCCCACTCATAAATATTCAGTCTGTCCCTTTGCTGCCCCAGCCCCATAGCATGACCTGCGAGGTGCCATGCAGAAAATCAAAAGGTTACAGATGTGATGAAATTATCTCAAAATTTTGCACATGTTTAATAGGTATTGAAGATGTCCCCTTGACTGCGTCAGCGTCATATTTTCCTTAAACAGCAGTGAATTGCGTGCAAAGTCTCACGGACTCACACCTCCTCTACCATAGTTTTAATTCCATACGTAGGTCCTACCTACATTAACTGCATTTGCTAGTTTTGCATACGAATTATATTGCGTTAGGTAGCGTCATTTTATTTATGAGTTAGAGACTAGTGATGATGCTCTTACGCATCGTGAGGTAAAAGGAAAAGGGAGTATTTTTTAAAGGTCTTCTTTATCCTGGTCGTTGTCATCAAGGTTCTTCTATGTCTTCGTGGGTTACATGAGAGCGCTTCTGTTGAGCTAATTGAAGGATTGTGAAGACCTTTGCGTTATGTGATAAATTTTATCTCAATCACAGTTCTATTACTCGTCATGTCTTCAGACACCTCCTGCTAAATGCCTCTTTGCTTCAATTTTCTATTCCGAATTAATAATTTATATTTCTCGTCTTATTTTCTCTGCATAACTTTGGGTTCTTAAATTTGTCCCTCAGTAGGTTTAAAATTCTATAGGAGAAGCGGTCTTAAATTGTATGTTATACCTTCTTGATTTCCTTTAAAGACATCCGTTTTCCTAGCTACACTTTCCTTCCTTCCTGATTGTAGTTAGTGTGTCACTGAAGAAAACCTAGATACATATTATGTTTCTAAGAAGTCTAAATTATTATGCGCAGGTAGGCAGTGTAAACGTGTCATTAAGTTATTCATATCTAACGCATCGCATCGTAAATGCTTGTGACGTAACAAGACATCTGTAATTAATTGATGTTTTAATTATCATTACATAATGGCATTATGCTGTGGTCTAGACTATGAATAGATCACCTATTTTTTTCTTGATGATGAGGATAAACAAGTAAACATTGGCGACAGATTTTCAAATGAAGAATGTTTGCTAGATTTTCCCCGAGATCAGGAGTGGAATATGTAGTCTACAGTAGAGGATTTATTATATAGAAGAGCTCGTGGCTTAATAATAACCGCCACTCGGGGCGAGCCGCGCTTGTATAGGTTGGTCTGTGGATGGGTAGCCGCACTGACCGCCCCTTGCATAACCGAGTTTTGTCCGTGCCTCGGAAAGCACGTTAAGCTGTTGGTCCCGGCTGCCATATATAGGTCTTTGGCCGTCGTTACAGTTACAGTAGTCAGTGACCTGAAAGTCTGAAAACCAGTCTAACCAAAGGGTATCGTATTACCCAGTTTAAAATGGGTTGTGGAGGTCAGATAGGCAGTCGCTCCATGTAAAATACTGGTACTCAGCTGCATCCGATCGGACTGGAAGCCGACCCCAATATACATAGTTTGAAAAAGGCTTATAAAGGCTAGGCATATGAGTGGTCTATATTAATAGAAACAGAGACAAAGTAGCACAGGCAGGTTTCAAAACGGTTCAATGTTGTTTTTCTCATATTTTCCCTTACATAAGAGTTACCCGTATGGCGTCGGACGTAAAGAATAGCACCATCCCGTATCTTCCTGTGGGTGTCTTAGGAGGCGACTAAGGGACTTACCAGAGAATGGGCAGCAGCGTTATCTGTGCTTTGTAACAACCATACTGCGATCGCCAACCCGCCTGCCAAGCGTGGCGATTATGGCAAATCCCCTCCTTCTGGGGGAGGCCGATGTCCAGCAGTGGACGTCTTATGGCTGAAATGATGATGATGATGAAGAGTTACCCTCGTCTTTGTGTCTGAAAACGTTTTATCTTTATTTGTCATAGGTATGGAGGAACCCAGTTTGAAAGGGCCATTTTTTCCATTTTAGCCCTCGGTTACACTTACCATCTTACCCATACCCACCGTGCCAACCTAACTAGTAATAGGTATTCATGTACCTAGTGTTTAAGTGTACACTTGAGTCGATTCGTTGATAACCATTGTCATTAAAATCGAATCAATTAGGGTCCTTATTATTAACAATGGAATTTACGTTCATATCATCTGCCTAGCCTTTTCCCAACTATGTTGGGGTCGGCTTCCAGTCTAACCGGATGCAGCTGAGTACCAGTATTTTACATGGAGCGACTGCCTATCTGACCTCCACAACCCAGTTAATACTAGGTAATGCGATACTCTTTGGTAAGACTGGATGTCAGAATTTCAGGTCACTGACTACCTGTAACGACTGCCAAAGCTCTATATATGGCAGCCGGGACCAACAGCTTAACGTGCTTTCCGAGGCACGGAGGAAACTCGGTATGTCGGGTGGTCACCCATCCACAGACCGACCTAGGCAAGCACAGCTTTACCTAAAGATCGACCCGAGTGGCAGTTCTTATTAAGCCACGAGCTCCTCAATGGAAATGGAATTTACGTTCAAGTTGTATTAAAACAAAGGCTTTTTTTCCATGACGTGTGGTGTTTTGAGAGTTTGGTATTCCCAATGTACGAATATCAATCCCTGGAGTGGCTGCAAGTTACGTGCTGAAGCGAGGAAGTCTTGGGACGGTGGGGAAAGAAGCAGTTTAAGATTCCTGTACTATCCACTAAGCAGGACTCTTGGACCTAGTGCGGGTAACTACCAACCCGCACTGGGTTCAAAGACACGACGTCTTTGAATTTTAGGTTCTACTATTAAATTAACATTTCGGTTTCCTTAGGACGCGAATAATTATTGTATCTAAATTATTATGTTTTTTCCTCATTGAAGTTAACAATTTTATTGTATTCTTTTTGAGCGAAATAATATGTCTTAAACCGTATGTTTTTTCTTTACCGTTTTGAGAGCAGTGGTGACGGTGAACACGTGCCTAGCCTCTTACCAACTATGTTGGGGACGGCTTCCACTCTATCCGGATGCAGCTGAATATCAGTATTTTATATGTGGCGACTGCCTATTTGACCTCCACAACCTAGTTAGTACTAGCTGGGTATTATGGTACCCCTTAGAACGACTGGTTGTCAGGATTTCGAGCCAGTAACGACTGCCAGTCAAAGATCTACAATTCACAGCCGGTACCAACTGCATAAGCTGCTAAGTATCATGCAAGTGAAGTGAAGTGATACTAACATAGTTTTTAGTTATTTATACTAACACAAATGTTATTAGTATGTATATTTAGGTTAAGGTATTTGTCTATGGGTCTTTGTTACCTGAAAATAAATGTATTGTATTCAATTCTATAAGTCCTTTCCGAGCTTAATAAAGAACTGCCATTCGGGTCGATCTTTAGGTAAAAGCTGTGCTTGCCTAGGTCGGTCTGTGGATGGGTGACCGCCCGACATACCGAGTTTCCTCCGTGCCTCGGAAAGCACGTTAAGCTGTTGGTCCCGGCTGCCATATATAGATCTTTGGCAGTCGTTACAGGTAGTCAGTGACCTGAAATTCTGACATCCAGTCTTACCAAAGAGTATCGTATTACCTAGTATTAACTGGGTTGTGGAGGTCAGATAGGCAGTCGCTCCATGTAAAATACTGGTATTCAGCTGCATCCGGTTAGACTGGAAGCCGACCCCAACATAGTTGGGAAAAGGCTAGGCAGATGATGAAGTCCTTTCCGAGACACGAAGGAAACCTTGGTATGTAAGTCATGAAGATTTTTCAGTCAGTTCTGCGATTTCTGACCTTCAAAGTCGTAAGAAAAATAGGTGTGTCATAATTCCAACTTACTTATTACTGTGTCTCATTTCTTGGTTTATTACTTTGCGGTGCACTACGTCAAAGGTTGTTTACTTTATAAGAACGCACGACCGCGACGGCGAAAAAAACTAGTTTATCCTGAACTCACATTAAACAGGAAACTTACACAAAGCGAGGCCATGTTATACTGGAAACGGATAGCTTGATGTGTTACCGTTTGTACCTGTCTGACGTAATGATCAAGCCCCCATTCCGTAACTAAATAAAACAACAATTTATATGCTTAGCTAAAGGAATTCTATTCTATATGTGCCTATTTACGTCATAGGAGTGGGATAAAGTGCAGATCAGGTTATTTGCGGGTTTTCCTATTAAGAACAAATGAAGTAATATTCAATTATTTTACCTGTCTTTATTTCGTACAGTTTCTGGTTACGCACAAATTCCGCACTTCGAATAAACCGTTTTCGTAATTATTTTACTTAGAAAAACATTTTTTTATTAATTCGTGAAATGGTTACAGACGCAGTTAGGTACTATTATGAATAGTACATTTTTCGAATTTTAACGCAATTCATATTATAATATGTATAGTGTCAACTTGATTAACAATTAAGTATTTTATATTTGATTGTACCTAAATAATATGGTATTTATGATTTTAATTTTATGCGTTTGGACCATGTCCACAGATTACCATGTCTGCAAATTTATTGTACCTTTTATAAAAATAAGTATTAATAATAGCAGGTTGCGAACAGTGGGTACCTACCTGATCACCTCAAAGTCGTTTAATTTATGTTTAGTAAAATAACAAATAAGTGTGGTAGGTATGTACCTATAGCCAATATTTCACCGAATATTCAAAATAAAATAGTAGCAACACCTATAATTTAATATTCATTTAACTAAACCCAAAAACGGCGAACAAAACTGAAATTTGAATTTTAATCGTTATTTGTTGTTTCAAAATAAATACGTGGTCCGAAAGAATAGATTAGAATAATTTATTTCAATAATTAAAGGATCGTAAAATTCAAAATAAAATAACACATTTATAATATAACAATATTAACTACAAATACCTGAAACTTAGATTAACACTGAAAACATGCACCATGATCACGGAACGAGTTCATGAATTGAGTTCATCCTTAATCATGGCACGTGTAACAGCGCCGCCGAAATAAACATGGTAAATATCATGGTTTTCAGTGTTTGTGAAGATGTCAGTTTAAAAACTTACAACCTGACACTAAATATTTCGATTACTCAGCAAACGAAGGATACAGCAATGGTTGAGATAATGGCTATCAAACCTCTCCGCAGCTCCTTCGACTCGGCGAACTTCCCTGATGCGCTACAAAATCGGGGTAACCTCATCAACACCCTAAAGGGCCTAAATTATGCAAATTATATTCCAGACGCAGGGCATTGTGCTGTGCGAGTCTGCGCGCGTATTAAACCCATAAACTGCTCGTGTATTCAGTTGTTCAATATGCTCTGAAGAAAGTCGTCTTCACTTCAGTAGTATAACGAGCAAACCTGCGGGCCAACATATTCACCCTTACAGACAACACCCTGCGCTCAATGTCTGCCAATGGCAAAGAACTAATACACATGTTTAATAATAATATATTACGAACTCATTATCAACTAGCACAAAATGGCAATGTAAATTAAATTACTTAGTATAGTATAATAATAGTCTAGATAGCAGACTAAGATTAGCAAACACTTTGCCAGCGAATTTTTCAAAGAACAATGTATGCAATGTACCTACCTACATCTTAATACAGACAAGAAGAAAGCACCAGAAAAATAAGTGGATACGTTTTGAATAGATTTTCAATATTATCATATCACATTGAATAGTTCGTGGTTGATTACGATGACAGTTTCGAATAGTTTGATGTGTTGGCATCTTCTGTACAATGCAGCAATGTGGACTTCATCCACGTAGTTGTTAGGACCCTCGACCACGGCGACTTTTTGTAGTCGTCCGTTAGTTTTGTAGGCGAGGGCAAACAGCTATCTACACTAATATTATAAAGAGGAAAGATTTGTTTGTTGGTTTGTAACGAATAGGCTCCGAAACAACTGGACCGATTTCAAAAATTCTTTCACCGTTGGAAAGCTACACTATCCCCGAGTGACATAGGCTACTTTTTATCCCTGTATTCCCACGGGAAAGGGAACTACGCGGGTGAAACCGCGTGACGTCCGCTAGTTTATTATGTAGTGACCGCATCGCGACTGTATCGATGTGAACACGCGACAGTATCGCTATTGCATCGCTACAAAAAGTCGCCGTGGGACCCGCCTGCGCCTTAGATTTTTTCACTTGCCATCTCCCATTTTACCCCCCTTTTTTTTTTGGCGGGTGGAAAATCATCAAATAACCCCTCCCGCTCTTGGGCAGAGCGGAAGGGAGTGTCAGACTTCTACTGACTAAAAACCACCCATGTTCCTCCTTTTGTTTGTATTGGACTGCCGTCCAATACCTTAGTTATAGGTGTAGAATTCCTAAAAAGTAGATTTTATCTATTAACCCAGATACTGCGACGGGACTTTTAAAAGGCCCAAAAAAATAACTAAATCTACCTGCATTTTTCATTATTTTTTAATTACTTGACATACATAATCATAGTGCTAACTTACTAAGTACCTGTCAACCTTTTATTTGATGCAGTTACGTTCCCAACTGGACACACATTTTCATGTATATTGAGTGTTTTTGAAGATCTTGGAGTTTTTTTTTTACAATGGCTGCACAAAGGTAAGCGTGTATGTTATTTATATGCAGAATCTGATGGAATTCGCTTTGATATTTATATGATAGTTATTTCATCAAAATATAACTTCATTTGTTTGGTTCGAAACGCAAAATAAATGTTTTTTTTTTACGTTTGAAATTGATGGCCTTTTAAAAGTCCTGTCGTAATATAGGGGTTTATTATATGATAATTTCTATTTTAGCACAAGATTAGTAAAAGCGCTCAATCTCATCGAAAATGTTGATAACTTAGAGCGAGATGACGAAGACCCTTTGTTGCCGAACCAAATAACCATTTTCCCACCTGAGATTGCCAACGCGGATGTTACTGACTGAGTCAGGAGATGAAGAGTTCGTAACATTACAAAATCTTCCAGGTAGGTAAAGTTTTTATGAATTTATTTCATTTACATGTCAGTGAACCCACGAGTAGGTGTGTTACGTGTTTTGTATTATAACAATATGTATATTATTTTCTTGCAGGCTCTCAGCTAAGAGCTCCTGCTGAGTGAGGTAACGTTCTCTCAGAGTTCTGACGAGGAAGATGACGTGCCTTTGTCGAGCTTGCGTAAGAAAAGACGCACAATTGGCACGATCGGTGAAGATAGCAAAGTGTCTGTGCCTTCTACGTCTGTTTCTTCTACTCCAGGCGCGTTCACTCTTCTGGGTTTGGTCAGCCGACCGTACGTAAATCTAGTTTACCTGAGCACATTCTAGTTTGTAAGTGGAATGACAACAGTGTTGTTACTGTTGGATCAAATGCTGAGACTGTAGAGCCTTTGCATAAAGTCAAGAGATTTTCACAAGAACATAAGAAATATGTGCATATTGATCAACCCTTTGTTATAAATAAATATAATGAAAATATGGGAGGGGTAGATCGGTCGGATCAGAACATAGGTTTGTATAGAACTTCTATTTGTTGCAAGAAATTGTACTTTTCTCTTTTCTGTCATAGCCTAGATATGGCTGTACATAATGCATGGCAACTATATAAGCGGGATGGCGGAGAATATGATCACCTTACTTTTCGCAGATCACTGGCAAAGGGTTTGCTCGAAACCTACAAAAAGAGCGATAAGAGAGGACCCTGTCCTACACCCAGGTCTCATTGAGAATCATCTAGATATGATGGGTTTGATCACTTAGTTCAATAAAGTGCGTCTCAACTCAGAAAACTTTGCAAATTTGCAAATCAAAAATCTTTTTTATTTGTCACAAGTGTAAAATTCATTTACACCCAAAGAACTGTTTTATGGTATATCGCAGTCAAACTCAGTACCGAGGGCATTTGTATGTGTGTGTATTTCTATTGTTATAATATAACCGTAATTTTGTGTTTTTTACTATCTAAATTGATTAAATACTGATTCTATAATATTTTGTTTCATTACTAGACCGCCATACATGTATACGACCCCCATATTACGACGGGCCTTTTAAAAGGCCACCATTTTCTGGCTTTTCCAGATAACTTGAATTTTTTTCATTATTTTTCCTAGTTATAATGAGCCACATAAAGAAACATATCCAAAAATCACGGTTATCGGAGGCTAAAAATAGTTTCAGTAACATCTGGGTTAAAGAGAAAATGAAAGATAAATAAAGATTATAATGTTTTTTATTGATTTAATAGATAGGATTTGAACGTGTGTGCTTTTATCTTAATGTATTGTCATGTTATGTATTTTGTGTGTTCCTAGATAAAGTAAAAAAAAATTAAATGTTCAGATTTTTAACATTGTTATTGAGCTACGCTTACGCTATAATTTTAAAAGTTTAAAGAAATATTATACCGTGAGTTTGAATTGATGGCCAGTTCATAGGATTACTCCTATCGTCCTTATTTCACAATGAGAGTCCTTATTTTCGAAATGAGAGCACACCTCTACTTATTCTTATTCGAGTGGTGAATATAGGAGTGACGATATTTTTTTGTTTGTTTATTACATTGCATTAATGTGTAGGTATTAGCTGATTTATAATTCCTAAAACCCCCTTTTTTTTGGTGGATGGGAAATCGTGAAAGACTCCTCCCGCTCTAGACGGAGCGGAAGGGAATGTCACACTTCTACTGACTAAAAAAAACCACAATGTTCCTTCTTAGCCCTTTGTGTCCGGGGCCGCGGTATCTCTTTCGAACAACCCGCAACCTCGGAACAACCCGCAACCCCGGGACAACCCGCAGCCACCGAATTCCTAAAACCCCTTGTGAATTATTAACGGAAAAAAATAATTTTATTTACCTTGCAACATAGGATTCATTTAAATATAATATGTGCTTATTTTGTTACTTATCATTATTCATCATGACTATAGAAAGATAAATGATTATTTCGGACAAGGAAGACAAAGGTCAACGAGAACGACCCGCTTATCAAAACTTTTGCGGCATTTTCTTTATTATTATGTGAAAAGCTCAGATTTTCTCAAAAGCTGCGCAATTTAAGTTCAAATACCCGGCCATTGGTTTAGGTTATCAAAGGACACAATTCGATCCTTTAGGTCATTTACTCCATAAATATGTTATAATGTCTAGACTTTTTTTCATTCAAGACATGGATTCCCTAAATATAATATACAATTAATTTTTAACATAAACAATAAGAAGTCACAAATAAAAAAACAACTCGAAGTGGACTTAAAAAAAAAACTCAATTCACAAACCAAATGGCATTCAAATTTGAATACTGTTCTAATTAAAAAAAAATAAAGCTATTGTAGTTGCAATGCTCTTATCAGGCATAGTATAGTATAAAAGCGTGCTCTTGCGCACCGTGCATCTATCCACGAGTGATCTTCAAGGCAGTCACTGTCACTTGGCAGTTGTGCCTGCGTTCGCGACTCGAGCGCATGTCAAATCGATCATTACGACGAAATGTCAAATCGATACAAATAAATCGATATTATAATCTTAAGATAATTTATTTTTACCAGTGAAATATAAACACTGTTCCAGTGCAGTTTTGATATTTCGTGTTTTTTTTTTACGAAATATCGGGTTCTTTGGATCGACTTGTGATTGAAGCCTGTAAAGTGAATGGTGTCCTTTTGTAAGGTAAGGCGATATTCTTACTTATTTTATTCTTGAGTTTTTAACAATTTTAATTTGACAACTTAATTTTAAACTTGAAAAAAAAACATAATTTTCTAAATAGCGATTTAAGCAAAAACTACATGTTTCAATGTAAAGGTTGGAAAATTATAAATACAGAAAATGCAAAAATAATTTTCGAAGGAGCGGAAAAGTCCTCCAATTTTTCTTAACAATGTTAAATCTTCGTCCTGTATTGTAGGACGAAGTTTTTCTATCTTTCGTACTCCTACTTAGATTAAATTAAACCTACATAGGCAATGGACATAATTCTTAAAATCTAATCAAACTTTCTTGCTACTACTGCTTTTTTGGAAAAACGTCTAGCGTAAAGCGATTTAATAATTTTAGGAATATTAACAATGTAGGAATTCGAAATTAAATAAACATTTTAAACTTTTTCCTATGCTATCCTTACCAGCTCAGAAAACATAGTGCCAAATAATGACGGAAAATGGCTAATCCCGAATGAAAGTAGTTCTTTACCGGGCAGAGATAATATTTTTATATTTTGACGCTACTAATGCGAGGTACTACAGTTTTGTTTAGATTTAATAGATTCCGCGATCTGCTTAGATTAAAAAAAAAACCGGTTCATGTAACTTTATTTTATTAGTTTCCTTATATGAACCAATTTAAACTAAATGTTTGGTTTTTAAACATCACAATTATTTCCCGTTAAGATTTGAATATTGGTACCTCTTCTATTTATTATAATGTCCTACCCATTTACGAATATACATAGTTACATAGAACTTCTAATCAGGATAAACCCAGAGAACATACTTTATATAATAGCTGTCAACTTACCTCATAGATCAATCAAATTAATTGTTTAACACATACGTCAAAACATATGGTTAATAGGTTAAAATTAACTAACGGAAATTGTCAATCTTAAATAAGGTTAACAAATATTATTCATAGGGCTTCCCACCACACCATAAACGTTTAGGTAAACATATAATTTTCGATAACTTACCTGAACTTGATCAATCCTGAAAATGACATTGATGATAATTTGATGGTCTGGAGAAGGACCTCGTGGATCACTTATAACAACCGCTCAGGTCCATCTACTGGTTATGTTACACACCAAGTTTCTCGTGTCTCGGAAAGCCCGTTTTTAATGCAGTCGTTGACAGCCGATACAGGTAGTCAATGGTCAGTCTTACCAAGGGGCTTCGTATTACCCAGTACTATCTGGGCTGTGGAGTTCAGATAGTCAGTCGCTCTATGTAAACTACTGGTATTCAGCTGCATGCGGTTACACTGGAAGCCGACGTCAAAACGATTAGGTAAAGGCTAGGTTTAAGGCTATGATGATCAGTAAGCGATGCAGAAAATAAAAACTAGAGTCTCATTTACGTAAGCAATAATTAGTAATGCTTCTTTTTTTCTGTAAAGACCTTATGTATTTAGAAAATTAGACTTCCATCGCTTTAAAAAAACTGCTGGTAAGTCTAGGAAAACCGGCTAGACAAATGAATAACTTTAAAAAATATTTTACTAATAATTTGTCTAATAAAATATTTAATTAATTTACACTGTTCATACTTTGACTGTTCATGTGACATCTACCAATCCGCACTGGGCCCGCGTGGTTGTTTATAGCCCATTCCCTCTCAAAGAGTGAAGGCCTGTGTCCCAGCAGTGGGAACATTAATAGGCTGATGATGATGATGATGTTCATACTTCAGTCGTCTAAAAAATATATACCAATTAAGGATAATTTGCGGCCACAGATTTTCGCACTGCAATTAAACTCAGAGATAATGACATCGCGTTGATGCGGCTAGTAATTTAGTGATGTAACACACTTTGTTTTTGCAAATATCCGTCCGGATATTGGGGAGAAAAATATTTTAATTGTGGATTACCTATTAAATATACAGGTTTTATTTTTATTTTTACTGATTCCTAAAATGACTGTGAATGACGGTGTGACTTGCAAAGTTATTAATTAATGTGCTTGTTGTGTCACATGTAATTTTGATTTTTTGATCAATGTCCAACAAAAAATCGAATAAGTAGTAAGGAAATTAACTCATTTAATAAAAACATTGTTCCATTGTAACTTTTAATTAAAGCAGCATTTTCCATTAAATAGTACATAGATGTTGCATTTACGTGAATCCTTGATAAGATATGAAAAAATAAAGGCATTGTTATCTTATAGTAGAGCAGCTAAACTGATAATATACAAGGACGATGAACTAGTGGTGCTAATAAAATAATTGGCACAAATAGTGGTACAGATTATTTGAGAAGTTAATCTATACTAATATTATAAAGAGGTATTTGTTTGTAAGTTTATATTCAGGGGGTAATCTCCGGAATTAATGATCCAATACTCTAAAGTTTTTCACTAATAGAAGGATACATTATTCGTAGGTGCAATAACTATAAATTATTTTGATAACATATCCCACACAATTATTACGGACAAATTCGCAGACGAAGTGCTAATGGCATAATGGTTTTTTTTTTTTTTTTTTTTGGGTTGGAAATCATCAAATAACCCCTCCCGCTTTTGGGCAGAGCGGAAGGGAGTGTCAGACTTCTACTGACTAAAAACCACCCATGTTCCTTCTTAGCCCTTTATGTCGAAGCCGCTTGAGAGAGAGATATCTTGCGAACAACCGGCAGCCCCGACGCCCGACGGCCCTCAGTTTTATAACTAATTAGAAGCTAAAATTGTTACTATTTGCATTACACTGTAGAGGAAAATGTATATAATGTGAACAACACAAATTATTCAGATTATGGTTTCTGTGTACCCAAATAACAATGACGTCTTTTGATCATGTCCAATTTTGTAACAATAGTAAATCCGGTTTTGTTATTAGATTAATTTTAAATCAAGATATCACTTAGTTTAGCGTAGTTGGTTCGCAGACATTATAATAAACGCAGTTTGATGTTACATAACATAACAGCACGCCTGTAACACACAACGGCTTACGCAGATGTGCAACTTATAGTATTAATAACACCCCACATATCCCAGTTATGTTTAAGCCCCATGAAACAGGGGGCGAGCCTATTGCCCTCAACATTGCACAAATTAAGACTCCGTGGCTGCAACTGAGAAATTTCTCATGGAAAACCCAAGAACTCAACTCGGGAAGCGTTGACCCTGCTTTCAGGTCGCCCCTCGCAAAAAACATAAACATAACATCACGCCTATAATCCTTAAAGAGTTCGGCAGAGGTGTAGGTAGTGTGTGAAGTATGTTCTGGTCGTCATTTATATATTCGGCCAACTTAGAAACCACATCACTTAAATATTACGAGTTGGTTACCGCAAACTGCTAACTTCACTCGGTGTTTTACTGTTATAAAATTGTCATTTTATAATTACGTACATATTTATAATGAAGCTGACGAGACATGGTCATTTTTTAAATGATCTAACCAAGGCACAAGGCAAAAGTGTAATTATGATTGAGTATCTAGCTTTATTATGACTGTAGACCACGATGCTAACTTTAAACTGTTGATTCAAGTACAAAAATGTGCTCTTTATAAATAAATAACGATGAATGGAGAGGGAGAGGAAGTCCAAAGAAAAGATGGATGGATTATGTAAGGAATGATATGAATGAGAAAGGAGTAAATGCCACCATGACGTCTAACAGGGAAGAATGGAAGAAGAAAACGTGTTGCGTCGACCCCAAATAGAATGGGATAAGGGCAGGAAGATGATGATGATGAAATAAAAATGTGCTCTATTAACTAATAGCCTAGTCTGTAGTACCTGGTTTATCGTAAACTACTTCGTTGGTCGACTGCTGAATAAGAGGTTCGGGTTCGATTTTCATTAAGATTTTCTTAAGAGCAGCCACAGGTCTGGATTTGAGAACTCAGTTGATGGTATTAAGTGTGCCCCCTACTACATGGGATTTTAACATAACTGGCGAAATTTGTATACCACCTCTGCCTAACCCTTCTGGGATTACAGGCGTGATGTTATGTGCATTGTAAAACTTCACAAGTTAGACTCACATCGGAGTTAAACTATTGTCTTAATACCTACACATCTGCCTGCCCTGTCGGAGAAAAGAAGGGCGATATTACGTTACAAATGGAAACAGACTAAGTGTCAGTAGAAAGCTATAAATTGCAAAGTGCCATATATAACTTGGGAGAGAGCAGTGCAGTGGTGGCCCAGTGGTTGCGGCCCCGACTTACGAACATAAGTCGTGGCTTCGAACCCAGGCAGGGGCATTACTTTGTGTAATTTATTTCATCACCATTGCTCTCAAAACGGTGAAGGAAAACATTGTGAGGAAACCGGCATGTCTTAGAACCAAAAAATTCGAAGATATGTGACATCTACCAACCCGCACTGGGCCCGCGTGGTGGATTAAAGATAGTCCATTCCTCTCCTAGGGAGGAGGCCTGAGTCCCTGCAGTGGGAACATTATAAGCTGATGATGATTTGAGCTACGTACCTGTCTAGATAGAAAACTACTTGATTCATTATGATGATGATATAACATATAACTTGCATCACATAAATAGATCTGTCCAACCTTGGAACAGATAACTTTATCATTTATCTTTTATCACAGTACGTCGAATTAAGAGCTCTTGTTTACATAATATTTTTATTCTATCTTTGTCTCGTAACTGGTTAAGCAATCACTGAATAAAAACATGACTAAGATACTAGTACATTTATAAAATACATACCATCACGCCACTGTAATCCCCGAAGGGCTAAGCAGCTATATAGGTGTACCCTTTCGACAGTTATGTTAAGTCCCATGTAAAAGTGGGTGAACATCGCATCAATCAGACACAAATCCAGTCTTCGTGGCTGCTATTATGAAATGAAAATGAGGTTAATTTAAAAAATGTATTAGGACCATGTTTTACGTTGACTAATGGATCTGTTTATGACAAAGACTATATTAATACTCTATGGTTTTTGACCTAGACCTTGCCTGATATAGGTAACGAATGAGAAATAAGATGTTTAAAAAAATACAGGTTAATACAAAGCTTATTCGCGGATTCTGTATCGGCTAAAATTAGTTTATGTTAATGAGACACTGGCCTTAAATTAACAAAAGAAATAAAGAGACGCATTAATTAAAATACAATTTAAGAGGTCACCATTGATAAACTTTGTTTTTTTAAGAAATTAAGATTGTTTGGTTATTTTACTTAACTGTGAGCCGGTAAAACCTGAATGAGGAAACTTATTATTTACTTTAATTGATTATAACATGTTTTTAAGTTGTATAATCTTTCTTGAGGTACGTTATCGCGGAAGACTTGCTTTTCCTTATTTTGTCAAATAGAAACATTCCTTTGACATTGCAATAATATAAACAAGGATGTAAATAGAAAATAAAATGTGTTTATAAGTTAGTATCATCTGCCTAACCTTTTTCCTAAATTATGTTGGGGTCGGCTTCAGTCTAACCGGAAGCAGTAACCGACTACGACTGCCTATTTGATTTTCGTAACCCAGTACCCGGGTAAATGATACCCGTGGCCTTGATAAGATTGCTTGTCAGACTTTTGGGGAGTTTTGGGCTACTATGATTACCTGTAACGATTCGACTGTAAAAGATCCACAAATAGAGACTCTCTCACTTCCGACTAGAATGCCTAAATCAGTTATGTCGACGAATCCTTATTTTCTGTCGTCGATTCACTCATAAATTAATCGTTCTGTCGGCGAAACGTTCGTAGTGGAAAGGTTCTGTCGTTGTTCTGTCGGCGGCTCATCCCGCGGAGAAACGTTTGTCGGAGTTTTTCCGACTTCTAAAGAAACGGTGTAATGTATAAATAGGTATTTCTATGCAATTATCCTCGATCAAGATTTTATCAAGTAGCTGTCGGGGATTTACTTAGCTTGACAGTTATCGTTACCTAATCTGTCAGTAGGACCCACGTAGGTAAAGTACAAAGACAGAACATGTCAATCGATGAAATCAAGTGATTGTTAGTGATAAGCATCCATTTCGTTATGAATAGGTAAGCTATTGATAACGAAAAGATAACAGGGAAGACAAAACAATAACAAAAAAACAAATAATTTAAAAAATTAAAAAACACGCCTGCCATGACAAAAAGTAAACTAAAAAATAAAAAACAAGTCAAAGGAATTCAGCGATGAATGGGAGCAAGGTCCCGTAAATGTATTCGAAAATGGAAAACTGAAATCTAAAACTTTTATTGCAGTCGGGGAACAGTTCGGTGGAACAATTCTTTACAGGTCCCCCGACTGCAATAAAAGTTTTAGATTTCAGTTTTCCATTTTCGAATACATTTACGGGACCTTGCTCCCATTCATCGCTGAATTCCTTTGACTTGTTTTTTATTTTTTAGTTTACTTTTTGTCATGGCAGGCGTGTTTTTTAATTTTTTAAATTATTTGTTTTTTATTTCATATCTTTTAGTGATATCGATATTTTTTCGCCATGTTTCTAGTAAATTGATTCACACATACTGACTTTTCATACAAACTTAAAAACCATTTAGGTGCCGTCGTGGATGGATTTGGGAGTTGTAACCTAGCCAGTTTTATTTCTTTCATTACAGAGAATCTATTGATATGTAGCTTATTCGTATCGAATCCCGGGTTTAAAATGTCACCATATCATTTGTTAAGTAGTATTACTAGAAAACACTAGATATTGAATACTACTGTGGTATATTTTTGTAATCTACTTAATAAGTTCTAGACGATGATTATATTTTTCATTGAAATTTCAATAAAAACAAATTAAAAGTTATTTTTATTTCTAAACCATGGCCATCCTATTATGTTTTTTGATATTTTCTCTAGCCTATGTTACCCGGGATGACGTAACGAATCTAACGATACCACATACATCAAAATCGGTTCAGGCGTTTAGAAGTTATGGTGGAATAAAGAAACTCACAAACAAACATACATACATACATACATACATACATACATGAACGCTAAAAACATAACACTCTTTTTTTTGGGGCAGTCGTGTAAAAAGATTAGAATTCTAAAAAAAACTTCAAGAATACATAACATAACATCACGCCGTTAATCCCCGATTTATTTCAATTAGGTCATTAGAGGCACTTTTAAATGTCAGTAAAACAAATAAAACAAATACAGTCACAAGGCATAATAAGTTGTGAAAGTTTTATCTTCTAGTACCTACATTTTCAGTAGGATATCTATAACAGCTGCAAAAACACTTGAATTATCAGTATCCCCAGTATCTATCACTTGAATTATGGTTCCATTTTGTACCAAACCATAACCATTTGACAGTTAATTGATGGACACTGAGATTTAAAAAGATACGCAATAGCCCTGCTGATCACACAAGTAGGTGATAGATGCCACGTAGGCCTGATCAGATGATACATAACATCTTATCAATACTTAGTGATAGCTAAAGACAGGCCTTAGTACAACATCTTGAGATTACAGAAGACATGACTTCTATGAAGTGTCATCAATAGCTGTCATACTGCTAGGCACGTGATTATTGTTCAGTAGCACTTGCTTTACTTAAACTTTATACTACTACGTTCTTAAGACTTTACTCATCATTTGAAATGAAGTGAGTGCATGAGTGTTTGAATACTTCACTTGAGATAAGTTCCGCCGATTCAAGTTTTATAGGACAATTCTTAAACAACGGGAATTGGGGATTAAAAGACTTTTTTGACATTTCATTTCAATCTGTCAAATCTTTGACAAGTGATTTAATTGGTTGTTCTTACGCGACCAATCTCAGATATTAATTAACTGCATGAGATTTGGTACAAAGCGATATTTGTTTAAAGTATTCCTCTGATGCCGCGGGTTGTTCGCAAGAGATACCGCGGCCTCGACATGAAGGGCTAAGGAGGAACATGGGTGATTTTAGTCATTAGAAGTCTGACACTCCCTTTCGCTCTGCCCAAGAGCGGGAGGGGTTATTTGATGATTTTCCACACGCCAAAAAAAAAAGTATTCCTCTGATATGATATTCTATCGCCTGTTGCATTGTGGTTTGAACAATTATGTTGACCATAATTATTATTGCCTTTTATAGGTGATTTTTGTGAATATTTTCCTCAGAAATAATAACAAAAAACCACGCTCACGTAATGCAAAAGCAAGTTTTATTTTTCCTACGTATTTTCTATCTATGAAAACAAGACAATAACAGAATTTACGCTTTACTTTTTTTCTTACACGCAAGTTAAAATAATGACAAATGCACTAGTGATACAATATAAGGAAATAAGTTTTCCTCTTCGATTCGGTTGTCATTGGTTGACAATGACCAACCTGTGGTTTCTACGTGCCCGGAAAATTAGCCTTCCGCCTACCATAAGAAACTGACTCACATATTTTTTGTTGTTGTACGAAGTTTTCAATATTTTGTCAATTGTATCAATCAAAGCACGGATCAGCAGTCGTGATTTTTGTCTATTTCTTCAGATTCTCAGTTTCGTTCAATTGTCAGATGAAAGCGACTGCAATTACGTTACGGAATAAGGATGCCAATCCCTTTTGTGTGGTTACTAATTAATAAATTCTTAGGGCAAGCCACAAATTTAAAATTTATTGCAATCTTGGCCCCTATTACATGGGACTTAAACATAACTGGCAAAATGTAGGTAGGTGTTCTATGTTCTATTAGATCCACTTCTTCCTAACTATTCGGGGATTACAAGTGTGATTCTGTGTTATCTTTATGATTAAGAAATCACGAGTCAAAATGAATTGATTAAATTGCCAAGGGGAAGTTGTAACGTACCACAGAAAATTAAAAGTCCCCTGCTTGGTCAGATAAGATAGTTGAATTGTTTTGTTTGTATCGCACTTGTGTTGTTAATGTTATCAATGACTTCATCGTGTTCCTTGTTGATCGATGCTGATAAAGTTATTTGCAGCAACCGAAAATAGCATTGTTTTTTTTTATCACAAAAATGTGATTTGCAAGTTCTAAAATAATAACATAATATCATGTCTGTAATCCATTTTTTTTTTTTTTGGCTGGTGGAAAATCATCAAATAACCCCTTCCGCTCTTGGGCAGAGCGAAAGGGAGTGTCAGACTAAAAACCACCCATGTTACTTCTCATCCCTTCATGTCGAGGCCGCGGTATCTCTTGCGAACAACCCGCAGCCCCGTGAAAATATTTACGAGATTACAGAAAATGAACCAATGGTGTTCCTATTATAAAACCACATTTCGCCAGTAACAGATCAAGACTTCGGACTGTCTTGGGAAATTGCTTTTGGAAAACCCACTAACTTTAACCGAGCTTAGTGTCGATTCCCATGCAGTAGGTAGAGTCTCTAATACAATCTGCTACAAAGCTAATTTTATAAGTAATAGCATTACATTCAAGGTTGATTGGAAATATCTGGATAGTTTGATGTGCTGGCGTAGGTACCTCTTGCTACTACAACACATCGTAGATCTTTCTTTCTTCTACCCCTAGAAGTAAAAAAAAACTTGAGATGAACTTGAGAACCGGATGGAACGAAGTTCTGAAAATAACTGACTTGCTTTCTATGAGAGAGAGAGAGAGAGAGACAGACAGAGAAACACGCGCACGCCGCACGGCTTACAACTATAGCAAAAAGTGTCGTTACAACTTTTGGTCTTAATTTTTTCCGTCTAGCCCCCTTTCGCAACGCGCGATAAGGAACTTCGTTCGAAAAGTTGATTCTTTCTGTGACATACCCACTAGATTTGCATTACCTATATACTTGTCTATATATTTTTTCTTATACACAACAATTCAATACGTGATTAGAACAGACAATGGGCAGTTAGAACTCTTTAAATGTGTTGCGGAATCATCACCATTCATCTATTTATGTTCTTACATTTAGGGCTTCAAACTTCCTTGACGGTGGTTGTCATTATTCATTGTAGTATAAATGTGGTCAGATAGGAAAGAATAGTGAATGATTTATGGGTACTATTCTATGATACAATTATATTCTTTAATCTTGAAACCGTCTTACAAAATATCTAATTTGAAGTCATAGATTAATTAGCAAATTACCTTAGTGGTAGTGAGTATTCTTAATTTTTAAATTAATTGAACATGTCCCAAGGACCACACATTCGAAGACAAATTTTAATGTGATACTGTAAGTTAACGTACCAGCAACTACCGAAGATCAGACAGTAAATAACAGATGATAACAGACAAAATGAATTAGAATTAGTCATAGGGTATCGTGTCCGGTGTCCCCGTCGGGGCTGCGGGTTGTTCGAAAGAGATACCGCGGCCTCGACAAAAAGGGTGAAGGAACAAGGGTGGTTTTTAGTCAGTAAAAGTCTGACACTCCCTACCGCTCTGCCCAGAGCGGGAGGAGCCATTTGATGATTTCCCACCCCCAAAACAAAAAGGACTGAAAGCCGACCCCAATAAAGTGACAGAAAGATGTTTGGCAAGTGAACAGACAAGAAGACCTCTTGTCATCTACCAATTTTTAACATTGTAAACAAATACAAAGTATTAGTTACGATTATTGTTAAATGAAGCGCCGCACGTCATGACACCGACAATTGTCTGATAAAAAGCAAGGGCGAGGGCGTCTATAGGGAAATATTGAACGAGAGCGATTAAAAAAACGGTTACTTCGTAGATAACAGTCTCGTCGTAGGCGCTGTGCCATACGGTCACTTTCGTTACCCCACCTATTGCGTTCGACCACTTTTCCAGCGTTTCTCAAAGATATTATATTCCGAGTTGTGAATACGGTACAGAATTATCGAGTTAATTATGAATTCACACAAGTGTGGCGCCTGCGAGGAAACACTTACCGATGGGGCCCACTGCACTATTTGTAACCAACAGCTACACTTCCACTGTGCTGGGATAACGGAGGCTGGTTACCGGAAGCTGGGTGACAGGAAACTTACGTGGCGTTGCAGCAGATGTAAAATAGCTGCCGTTTCGCAACCTCAGGTGTTAACTACCACTACTCAACCCCCAGGGTCGCCGAGACTGGAATCAGAGTCAGTTATCCTGAGTGAGATAAGGGCACTCGCTGCAAAACTAGCTCCTCTAGATTCTTTAAAAGAAGAGATAACTGCGCTTCGTACGGAATTTGCTGATCTAAAGTCATCAGTAAGTGAGACAAATAAGGAGTTAAAGGAGTTCAATGGCAAAATTATAGCCATGGAAGCACGCCTTGTACACGTCGAGAAGGTCCAGGAACAGGTGGACATCCTTTAGATTCATTTATAATAACAGGGGATTTTAACTTCGGTGGGGATGTGGAATGGCAACAGTCTGTCGATAGTGCTGGACTATGTCCTGAGAAAGTGTCCATTCGATGTATTTTGGATTTCTTTGACACAATAAATGGTGTAACTTGTCCCAGTTCAATAGTGAGCGTAACGTCAACGGTAGATTATTAGATCTTGTTTTCTCAAATGGCGCAATAAAAGTGAATAATTGTGATGACCCTCTGGCGGTGCCTGTTGATGTTCACCACAAACCGTTGATTATTAACGCCGATTTCGTTGAAGTTCATAAACTCAATGAAAAACCTAGAACAAAGTACATATTTCATCGAGGCGATTACCCTGCAATTACATCTGCACTAGATCTTATTGACTGGAATATGTTGTTGTCTGCTGGGTCCCTGGACCAAGCCCTCGGCCTTTTCTATACCAAGCTATACGAGCTCAGAGACTTGTACATTCCCGTAAAACCACTTAAAAAATCAACACACCCTCCCTGGTACACTTGTGCTTTAATAAAAATAATAAAAGAAAAACACAAATACCATAGCAAATACAAAACTTACGGCAACTTATCCGATTACCACTCTTTCTCTCTCTTGCGAAATCGAGCTAAGGAATTAGAGGCGGTTTGTTTTGATTCGTATATGGAAAAAATAGAATCCTCAATCGCCAATAATCCTAAGTGTTTTTGGTCGTATATTAAAAGTAAGAGAAGTGGTAATACATTACCTAACGTATTATACTACATGGACTCGTCTGCGGACACAGGCGAAGGTATCACTGAGCTTTTTTCATCTTTCTTTCAGTCTACTTTTCAAGAACCAGACTCAGAATCTGGAGATCTAGATGTTAATATTGACATTCACTCTGTTAATTCGGTAAACCTCAGTACGGTCAGCGTGTGTCCGGAGACGGTCTTCAACCTACTTAAAGGTTTGGACCCATCTAAATCTGGTGGGCCAGATTTGATACCTCCAGTCTTCATAATTAATTGTGCAAAGAGTTTGCTGGCTCCAGTCTGTTTGCTGTTTGAGCGGTCCTTGAGAGAGGGTATCGTTCCGAAGATGTGGAAATCGGCATTTATTACACCGATTTTCAAAAAGGGTGATAAATCTAAAATTGAAAACTACCGCCCCATATCTAAATTATGTCTTTTTTCTAAAGTTCTTGAACGAGTAGTACACACGGAAGTTTATTCAGCTTTGCAACGCCATTTTGGCGACGAACAACATGGTTTCCTCAGAAAACGGTCAACTGCCTCCAACCTGATACTATCCAATGAATTTATAACCTCTGGGATGGAAAAACGATGCCAGGTCGACGCGATATACACGGACTACAGCAAATGTTTTGACCGTATAGATCATCGGGTGCTTCTTCAGAAGCTACATTCCGCAGGAATTCATGGTGATCTTTTCCGGTGGTTCTCGTCATATATAGATAATCGATCGCAGGCTGTGGTACTGTGTGGATACACGTCTGGTTGGAAATCTGTCCCATCTGGAGTGCCCCAAGGCTCAATATTAGGACCGTTATTGTTTACAATATTTATTTTAGACATCAAAAACTGCTTTAAAAACTCACACATTCTACTATACGCAGACGACATGAAGGTCCTAAAAACCATACACACATTGTCTGATACTGAGCTACTTCAGTCAGATCTTGACAGATTTGTGCAATATTGTAAAATAAACAAATTGCAACTAAATGTATCCAAATGTTTTCACGTAATATTTACTCGCCAGAAATCTATTATCGGCCCCGGGTATAAACTAGATGGTACTTTTATAAGTAAGGAAACCAGTATCAGAGATCTTGGTGTGGTACACGACAGCAAGCTACTTTTTGATGATCACATAGAAACAGTTGTCAACAAGGCGTTTAAAGCCTTGGGCTTCATTATTAGAGCTTGTTCTAACTTTCGTTCCCTTAAACCATTAAAAGTTCTGTATTGTTCTCTAGTACGTAGCCACCTTGAGTACGCTTCCCAAATATGGAACCCTCAATATGAGATCTACAAATCGCGTATTGAGTCGGTTCAGAGGAAATTTTTGCGATACTTGGACTTCAAGGCTAAGCAATTCTCAGTCGACTATGAACACCGCTGTAAGCGATATCATTTCTTACCGTTAGAAGTAAGACGTAATATCAGTGATATTTGTTTTTTAGTGAACATTGCAAACGGCTCGGTTGATTCTCCCGAACTACTCAGCAAAATTCTTCTTCGCACTAACCTAAACAACTTAAGAAAACGGCCACTACTGCAAGTACCATTCGCATCGACTAAGTATAGGCGCAACGCCTACTGCATACGTAGTGCCATAGCCTTCAACAGTTTGCCATCACACCTGGAAATCGATTTGTTTTGCACCAGCGCACACAAAATCAGAAAGATTTTAAATAAGGACTATTTTGGTGACAACCACAGATAGCTTTTAGTTCTAATTTTGCTATTGCATGACTTGACATAAGACGACTTAACTTTACTTACATAATATAAGTTTTTCTTTTTTTTAAAGTGACATGGTCACTATCATTATTGTACTTTACTTTCTCGTTGTTATCTTTTCTTTTTGTACACCTGGTATGTACTTTAAATTATTCAAATCGCTGATTGGTCAACGCAAGTAACTTGTAACTACTTAGTTTTATATATGTGGAAGCTTGTAATTAGCAAATGTCCCTACTTATGCATGATATTTATAACTGTTATTAGTCTGTAAGCTTTCTTTAAAATTAAATAAATAAATAACTACGGACAGCCCTTGAGCGTTGGCTTTGTAAATATTCAGTGCGGACGAGGATGAGAGTGATAATGTAAAAAAAATTCGAACTCCTTATTCCGTGAATCACTTTCATAACAGTACCTATACTTATTCATTGCGTTCATGAATTAGCAGTATCTTTATATATAGGGTGTAAAAGTACCCTTAACGCAACCGAAGGGCACTTGTTCTCCCAACCACTGCGATTATTTTTTCGTTCTAGCTAGACCATACCTGGGAACCTCCTAGTTACGGAGATATTGGGGCTCAAAGTTCCAAATTTATCACAGCTCTTTTTGTAAGTACTAGTTTTTCAGGTTATAACTTTACTTAAATTACCTCCATGACCCGTTTACTATTCAAAGCATCCACTAGCGCCATGTTTTAAGAGTGCTACATTAAGTTTTACCGTAAAATGTGATTTTTGACCCAAAAAAAAATGTTTGTGTAGGGGTACTTAGTTTGATGTACAGAATGATTGGTTGACGGCCGTGTGATGGGTTGGTTTACACCCTGTATATAGCGGAATACTCATTGGGTTGATGAATTAGAAGCAGTATTATTATATTGCGCATTACAATTTAGCTGGAGGTCTAGATTATATATTTCTATCAATTTTAAAACTGAGCAAAATTAAAGTAAATAAGGAAAATAAAACTGAGTAATTGTTCAGGATTTATTAGACATCGAATTAAAAGTAAGTTATTCAATCAATGACCTTCCGAAAGCGACCGTGGCCGTTGCGATCGCAAGTGGGTCACATTCGTTTCCGCCAAAATAATCCTTTCACATTGATTGGGTACCTATTTGTTACTTAATTGCAAAACGTTATTAAGCTTCACAGAAATAAAGTTTGCAAACCTACTCGTTTAGACCACGCATGGGGAAGAATGGAAAGTTATGGGATAAATTGGCCCACCTATGGGACAAATCATCATCATCTTTCTGCCCTTGTCCCATTCTATCATTGGCATTACCATTTCTCTTTCATATCATTCCTCACACAATCCATCCATCTTTTCTTTGGCCTTGGAAAAAGTCTATGCTCATTGCTCAGCCATTTTGAGAGACATAAGGTTAAAAAAATTTGCACGTCATCAGTCTTGTGCTTCTGCTAACAAGGTTACCGATAGAGCCAATCATACGCACTTTGAAAAATCACTACTCACATTTAAAATTAGCGCCCTTAGTCAAATTGTTTTTAGCTGTGCAAAAATTCACACATTTAAATAAGGCAGTCGTAAAGTCGACTAGTTCGAATTAACTTAATGTTTTTTTGTACTAAAATCTAAATTTAGAGATAGTCGACATCAAAACCTGTTTTTGAATAAGCACCGCCCGTACCAGTACGATAATAAATGTTTTATTCCATATCCAGCGAAACAAGATTCTCTATCAAGAATCGTTTAGAGTAGCTGTATTTGTCAGTTTCGAGAAGATTTAGGTTGATTTTCATTTAATTGGTGCAAGTATCTTCTTCATTATCATCCTCGTTACGATTAATCTAGTATTCGATTCTTCCTCTCAGTAGCTATTAAATATTCATCGATCATAATGTAATCTTCTCTCCATCAATAAACGATTATTGCCAAAGGAGCTGCAGTGCAAATGTTTATTTTGAAATCGTTCGATCGTGTGTGACAAAATATAAAAATAATAAATGTTAGGGACGCGTGATCTAATTATTTACGCTGATAATACTAATTTATGTAATCATGTCGATGTACTTTTCTATTTAAAATGTAACTGTATTTGATACGCGTGTGCACCTTGTTATGCATAGGGTATCACGTTACGTAAATGGTAATACAGTACAGAAGTACCTTCTAAGTATTTTCAATCATAGGTGATTGAATCTTCGTCACACTGCTGGCCATTGGCCTCTCTAAGCATGGCCACTTCACCTGGTATTAAGGTACTTCCTAACCTGGAGTCATCATTCTCCTGCGGTCCTGCCCTTATCCCTTAGAGTATTCACCTGTAATTTAACAGTCCAGATTCACCTGTACAAGTTCATCTTGGATTGTTACATTACAGGGGAATGCTGCCCGATGAGGGAGTGCCTTTATGCTGTTTTCCACATCCAGCGAATTCTCGCGATTGACAGGAGTCAGGCTATCCTTTCAAAATCCTTCATATTGTGGCAGAAAAGTGTGCTACTACTACCTGTAAACATAGTTGTCTTGAGGTTTGAAGGGTTGGGAAATTGAGGGGGCTCTGTTCACGAGTGACCTCGGAAAAGACGGCGGTACATTGGTTACTTGCTGCCGTACACACTTGCTCAGCGAGGCCAAGGGGTCCAGGGGAGACCTATACAATCCCCCAGGAATGTGCCATAACAGGCGTTGCACAGATGTGGCTCCGGACAGGTCTTTTAAGAGGAAACGGTGCCTTCCCCCATAAGTTCTCGTTTGCAATTTCACTTTCATCCGTCTCGCTAGTCAGTAGGATCGATTGTAAATTGTAACTATGTAGTTCGACTCGATTCTCTCTTGCGTAACTATCTAATGCATAATAATGTCACCGTCTGTTGTTTGAAATCAATATTAAGTTAAAGTATCACATTTTCTGAGGCATTATTTGAAACTGTGAGCAGTTGTTATAGTTATATCATTCTGAACAGGTGATCTACCATGACGTCTTAAAGTAGTTTTGCCCTGAACAACATTCAATTGCTGTTCTTCTTCGTTCTCCTTCTAGAGAGTTCTTTCTAGTGTTAGTACTACTTCGTTCTTGACTTTCTGTCGATTTAAATATTATTAACGATTGATTGATTTATCCTTTCATTGTTACTTACGAGGTGAGAGAATTGAAGGCGAATCTTGATTAAATAAGCGACAATTAGCAGGAAAATAATTTTACTTGTGTTTTCGATCTTGATCCCAATTTTCTAGACACGCAATAACTCTCGTCAGATAAACTTGCGGCTAATGGTATCATAATATCAACTGCGTAAAGTTCTCTGTGTGTAATCTACTAATGCAACGCAAATCAAAGAGTCACAAAATATTAAGACTAATAAATATCTAGTAATATACTAATCTGCTTAAATTTCACAGACCATACAAAGTATGACCAATACAAACAAATCAAGGAACAGTTAAATTCAAATTAACTTGGAACTCATTAACACTAATACGCTGGAAGATCATCAATTTGATTGAGGTTCTCTAAACAAATTAGTTATATAGTTCTCAATATGCTAAAGTTTTCTTACTGTTTAAAATAATAGCGTTCGTGACTGTTTGTTAGAAGCGGTTCTTCCAATAATTAAAGTGAGTCAACATTGTATTTGTCACCTCCATTTACCTAATTGATGCCTTCACTGTTTGCACTGGAGTAGGTACTTTCTATTTCCTTAAGAGTAATGTCAATATTCTCCTGGTTTTGTGTATTATGGCATCAGCATCTAATGAATCTTCTTCTGCACTTTCTGCATCATAGACAATTTTATTCCGTAGTTTTTCAGCTGCTTGTAATCATTCTTTGACGGGCTACCAGTGTTTCTTCACTTCGGTGGCTTGCTCGTCAGCGGCTTCACTATTAGCAATAGTAAAGCTAGATTAGCAATTGGCTAGCGTTGGCAGAAACGAGGACAAAGTAGCTGCTCTGTAAAAATATTCTTAAACCTCTCATTGTTTTATTTTAGTCCCCGAAAAGTTTTATTTGGCATTGCATTAATAACGACGAATAATTAACGCCACAATTTGCGTCACATATTTAAAATGAAGTCTAACATGAAGAATTCTTTGACCATCAAAGATTGGTAATTCTACGTGACCTTGGCGAGCTCAGTTGCTCTTAGACTGTAATTATATACTAAACTTGATTGGACTGCCTGTAACTTCAATAGATACAACAACAATTTAAAAATACTAAAACTTCCTCGTTGCTATAATGGTCGTCACCGCGACTACTGAGCAAGAAGTCCTGGGTTTGATTTCTGGGTCGGCCAAAATGTTGTTAGGCTGTACATCTGGAATTTCTCAGTAACAAGAACAACCATGGAGCCTGGATATGAGCCGTTGGATGGCAATAGGCTCGCCCTATTACTGGGACTTAAAGATAAGTGGTGAAATGTGGGTGTACTATTAAGTATTTCCTCTGTCGAGATCGAGAGAAACAAGGACATTGTGTTACGCTAGATCTCACGTGACCGTTACACCGATATATTTACATATTTTACTTGTAAAGTACGTGTCATACGTATACGGCTTTGTAGAGTAAAAAACATTACCCTTTCCTTGCAGTCGGGTAAAACGAAGAAATAATGCCCATAAAGAAATATTGTTATTTGGCCTCGCGATAATTAATTCGTGTAGGTTCTATCTGTTTACATTATCGGCGTGAACAGATATGTATCGACAGAAAATAGGAATCTAATATGTAGAAGTGTCCTATTGTCGTCATTTATACGGGGTGGATGGATACCGACGCGAAAACGGTAACCAACTCCGCGTTTGTTTGTATAAGTAGGTAATTTTTCAGGTACATTTTTATTAATGCCAATTTTTTTTCTTTTTTTTACGTATTCAGTACCTAGTTACCTACGTCATTTTGAGCACCCCCACATATAAATTGCACATACAGCGCACAAACTTACGCCTAAGTAAATGTTGGCCGTTATTACTTACTCTACACGTGTTTCCGAAAAGTAAAACATTGAGAAATGAGACGTGTTGTAGTAGTAAGTTATACAAATCTGGAGCAGATATACAGGTAGGTACAGCGACAAGGTGTAATTTCGACTATAAACTAAAGTCAAGGAAAAATACTATTTGCAATAAACCTAGTGCTAATAAATAAAATGATGACCCCGCTGCCGAATTTGCTAAATGGCACCGGTTCATGGTCACTCAAAGCATTTATTGACTTTATAAAAAACCGGTAGGCTTTAATAATCACAAAATCAATAAAGTAAAAATAATTATAGATGATGAAGCAATCTTCTGAACAGATACCGTAACTAATCACGGCAAAAAACAACAAACCGATAATTTTTTTTGTGAGCACCATGCAAATAGGTAGAACACATTTTAATGTTACATAAATAAGTAATAATAACGTTATTCAAAAGGAAGCAAAAAGTTAAACTGTCGTTTTGATTATTTGTCGTGTTATTAACGAAATCAATCGTTTACATCATTTTGTTAATGATGAATCGTCACGGTCCGAACAAGATTGTAATCATCGACTGTTTTGCAAAGTTCTGTGACGATTCACGGTTTATAGTAGTTATAAAAGGTACTATCAACAAATAGCTTATTGCATTCGTAGTTTGTATATCGCGTGTCAAGTATCTGCACATCTCACTTTCTTTGTCAACACATTCGTATTCAAATATACCGTTGCTTGTTTCAGATGTGGGAATTCCTGTTGTTGTTGGCAGCCGCCGCTGCCGGGCTGGCCAGCGCCGCAGACCTTCCCCCCAGCTGCGAGAAACCAGTCTATTGCCAGAGCAATGTCCTCCATTACGTCCAGAATGCCAGGATCTTTAATGACTCCAAAACCTTCGTCGATCTTCAGATGAAGTTCGACGAAATCAAAACACTAAAGGACTTTGAGATGTTGCTGAACGACACCGAACAAAATCCGTCTAGGGCACAGATTCAGCAGTTTGTTGATGACTACTTCTCTAACGAAGGTGAGCTCGAGGACTGGATACCGTCAGATCACAGTGATTCGCCAGCATTCCTCAACACTATAAAAGACGAAAAGTTGAGAGCGTTCGGAAAAGGCATTAACGACATCTGGCCACTTCTAGCACGAAAAGTCAAAGCAGAGGTTTTCGAAAAACCTGAACAATACAGTTTAGTTCCACTTACTCATGGGTTCATCATCCCCGGAGGACGATTCAAGGAGATTTATTACTGGGACTCTTACTGGATCATCGAAGGCTTGCTTATTAGTGGAATGCAAGAAACCGCCAAAGGGATGATTGAAAATCTAGTTGAACTGTTGATTAAGTTTGGTCACGTCCCCAATGGAAGCAGATGGTACTATCAGGAACGCAGTCAACCACCTATGCTGACGGCGATGTTCGGTATTTACTACGAATACACCAAAGATATCGAATTTATAAGGAAACATATTGGTAATTTGGAAAATGAATTGAACTTTTGGATTCAAAACCGATCTATTACTGTTGTAAAAGATGGCAATAGCCACAGGGTTCTCATATATGATGCTCCTAGCGCCGGTCCGCGACCTGAGTCGTATTTTGAAGACTACGAGAACACGATTGGCATGAGTGAACAAGAGCGCGTTGATTTCTATATAGACATCAAAAGCGGAGCTGAGAGCGGCTGGGACTTTTCAACGCGGTGGTTCGTCATAGCGGATGGAAGCAACAACGGTACCATTAAAAACATCCACACCAGGCAGATCGTCCCTGTTGATCTTAATGGTATCTACGCTGGTGCTGCCCAGTACATGGCATTGTTCAATGTTTTATTATTAGATATTCAAAAGTCTGCCGAGTACGCAGCGTTAGCCGCAGAATGGAGGGCCAGCATTGAGGCAGTCCTTTGGAACCAAGAAGACGCCATGTGGTACGATTACGATATTAAGAACAATAAACATCGTAAATACTTCTACTCGTCTAACGTCGCGCCGCTGTGGCAGAATGCCGTTACCTCTACTTTTCTTACTGCTAACGGACCCAGGATTGTGAGGAGTCTCGAACAGTCGGGGGGTCTGGACTTCCCTGGCGGTGTGCCCACATCACTCATCAGGAGCGGAGAGCAGTGGGACTTCCCGAACGTGTGGCCACCAGAAGTGAGCATCGTTGTGAATGCTATTGAGAACATCGGAACGACTGAGGCGAAGGCACTGGCCCTGGAAGTCGCACAAACGTTTGTGAGGTCCGCCCACTGGGGCTTCCAAACGTACAAGCAGATGTTTGAAAAGTACGATGCAGAGAATCCTGGCGAGTTCGGCGGAGGTGGCGAGTACAACGTGCAGTTCGGCTTCGGGTGGAGCAACGGCGCCGTTCTTGAGTTCTTGCATAAATATGGCAGTGTAATGACTGCCGAAGACAATAATGTAAACGCTACTAACGCTACTGCAAGCACTGAAAGTCCTTCGAATAACAGCGCATGACTAGGCGTTGGTGTTATAAACAATTTCTTAATTTTCCTATCAGCAATAAAAATATTTATTGATGTACAATATATATAATAATAATTGATGGTTGTGAACTTACGTTTTTAATTTAAAATAATTGATATTTAACTTAACGGGTGCCATAAAGACAATAATATAATGTCATGCAGACAAATAACATCTTTTGGACTTCCAACAGGGAAAGTAAACTTTGTAAAAATAATGAGTAGGTATTGATTACATAAAGTAATCAATACCTAGAGTGACCATGAATGCGCGATACAATTTAGAATTCTTGACCTATAGGAAAATAAAGGATAAACACGCATTAAATGACTGTTAAAATGAATGTCACAAATTTAAATACCATGAATAAGAACAATTTTATTAAGGAAGAGTCATATCATTGGTTTGCTTACACTAGACAATACAATGGCCCTCTGTGCTCACAAGAACATATAATCACAACGGGCTTGCCCAGGAGCATCTAGCCTAATATATATATTTCTTCATTTGATAGTATTTACGAAAAAGAACCGTTTTTAGTATGATCATAAGAAGCCTTCGGCGGTTTTCGTCATAAGATTTCAACTGACAGTTAACATCTTTAAAATGAATGTCAAATATTACGGAATAAGACTGCTGGCAGGACTTAAAAGTCATATAGACCAATTTTGGAATAGGTTTTTCTTTTATTTATTTTTCAGTAATACAGCACATCAAGCTGCCCGAAACTGTTAATTTTTCCCAATTAAACTTGAACCTAATACTTCAGTAATAAAGTTGAAACTCTACTTAAGACATTTAAAAAAGCTAGCGTCTGTACTTAGTCAAGTGTATCTTATTTTTTTTATGTTTTACGTTACTTCATATTATTATAACCTTAACCTAGGTACTTAATTAAAAGCCCAGGGTATGTCAGGGTTAAAAAGCATAGTTTGATGTTACCTATTTATTAATATATCCTACAGTTTCAGAAGTAGGCATTTATTAGCATAATTTATTTAAATAGTAGGTAGTAAAATGTTCAAAGTACTTAACTAATATAATAAGATACCAATATAATGATAATATGATTTTATTATATCAATACCTTAGTATTAAATATTATTATGAGTGTGACTATTAAAATTAATTTTTTGTTGACTGTACCCATATAACACCTAGTTATAGTTAAGTCTTCTCAATAGAAGAATATTACCGATTTTTTTTCTGGTACCAATGTATTATAATATCATCATATATAATTGCCGAAGCGTATACTTTTAAGTGTTACGTACCAACCAATTTATTTAAAATTTCCTGTAAAAATAAAATACTGTGTTAATGCTGTATATTATAATTTACTTCTACATAGTAATGTTGCAATGAATTGTGGTATTCCATTATTTATGTTTCTAAGTTATTATTTAAGTATTTATCTCTATTATATAGGACAGTTGAAATAATGGTGTTTCCGTATAATATTATATTGTGACAAATAAAAATAAGTATTCTAAATAATGTACCCTTTGGAATAATTGGACGCTACCTATCACAATAGGTAAGTATCGTAAATTGGACAATACCTAAATACTGTGGATTATAGTCAGCAATTTTTATTTTGAGTTCTCAGGGCGAAAACGAAAACAATGGTGAATAGCACAGAACAGATAAAATGTTCTGTGGTGAATAGGGCCGAAAAAAACTCCTTAAAATCTAGTCAGACTTAATTTGTAGTACCTACACCAAGCCAGCCTGGATTTAAAGGGTTTTGATTTCAAGAGATTTCTTATAACATACCTCATGATAATTTTGAGCATCGTGCTGTAGTTTTCATAGTTTCTGATTTCACCCTGACTTCTACAGAAATTTACCCAGTATATAGTAACCAACTTATAGAACCTAAGCTTGAATTATGTTGTAAACCATGATTTCTTCGTCCGTTACCAATGTTGTGTAATATTAATTAAAGGCTGTGTTCGATTATATCTGTGTGTGTTTATTAATATGCAAGATTCCTTAAACCTATTACATACAATATTTACAAAAAATCACACTTTTTTCCTAGGCAGAAACCACAGAACACTACCCGCTACGATCCTTATACATACTCCTTTTACCTCGTTCACTTTTACAGCCACGCCGGTAAAGTTATTGTAAAGAGAAGCTTCTGATGACGAACACTCTGTTACTTAATGTTGAGTTGCTTCAAAACAGTGGTTAGAAAGTGATTCTTTTAAGTTCGGCAACAATGGGAAATCTGAGTCCATAAGAAAGACCGAGAAACCTTCTTAGAAAACTTAAGGTCTTTTTAAATTTTTTGCCATACTGGTTTTATGGTCAAGTGTGCGTTGTCTATGAAAGATGTCTTTTTTTCGTGTCAGTCCTTTTACCTTAGAAGAAGCACTCTGTAAACTCGTGTCACATAGTATGATTAGGTGTCAATGCCACCGCGATTTGCAGGACCTTTACTTATATATATAGGAAACTTTACTTATCTTCAATTATCAGATTTCTTCACTTAAACCACAACCTGTTACGATCAAAATATATGATTGAAGTTCCTTATAGCAACGGTCCAAGATCAATGGTTAATAAAGCTTGAAATTAATCGCCTAGCGATTGAAAAAAACTGAATGTAACGATCGACTATTCACGACACACCTACCTATCACAAAAAAAGCGTGTAAAAAGAGTTGGTTTTACAAGAAGGCAAATTCATTTAAAAAAAAACGAAGACGTAGGTACTTATTGTACATGTACCGTGGTACAGTAACCACACTAAAGTACCTTTACGTTTTATCTATACTTATTACCTATAATATAAATGCTACACATTCCGAATAGAAGCCGCAAAGAAACGGTGGACTTCATTTTTTGCAATTTAGGATGTGCCAATTGCCCAATGCTTCACAGATTTCATGTTTTTACACATAAATAATAATTTGTATTTGATGAGGTAGCTAAAATTATAATAAAGGTAGGAAATAGTAGATTAATCGTATTATTTTTTCATCAATGTATGACAGGCATTGGAGACTTGGTCCCTTCATCTTGACGCAAACATATTAGAAAGGTATTCACTTACTTAAGTCTTACGTAGTGACGTGAGACCTAAATGTTCAAAGTGTTCTTCTTAGCGAAAATCCAAATAAAACTAAAGTACCCATCTAGTTGACATAATAGTGTTCTTAGAACTCTTAAATACACACAATAGTAAAAAAACAGTATATATCTATATTAGATACTAGCTGACCCACGCAACTTCGTCTGCATCACATAATATAGCTTTTAGCCTTTCTCGATAAACCGACTATTCAACATATTAACTTGAATTAAATCGTACTCGTAACAAACAAAAAAATTTACCTTTCCTCTTTGTAATACCTATTAGTTTAGATTTTCTTCGATTATATTATTAAAGTGACAATTACTATAGGTATCTCTTACTGTTAAATATACAGTAATCCATTGTACTTGTAAACATTATGGTGCAGAAAATATTTTGAATTTGAATTTCTCCGGCGCCCCCGGAGACCAGAATCCCCACAAGTTACCTACCGCACCGGACCGAATGACTGCCGCGCGCATAATTATTTTGTCGCGCGGATATTTTGATATTGCGATATCTTCTAAGATAATTGTTTAAACTGTATAGAGTAAAGGGCCCAAATATTCTATATTAAATTTCCGTGCTCACAAACATATTTATTTAGATATAGATTAATATCATATGGGTTAAATAAGCATCGCAAAATATCATTCTTTTTAATCTAACATTTTAATAGTAAAAAATGGTTACAGTGAGTCAATCTTAAAAGATATATATATTCTGTCGCGGACTTTTTTTTAGAACATTTAAAGAGGAACAATTCATTCATACATGATATTTTCCTAACGTAAACCGTTTTCGCAGCGCACGCAACGGAAGCTCTCAAAAAGGAATACCTTTTCCCGTTTTTGCAACATTTTTCATTTATGCTCCGCTCCTATTGTACTTAGCGTGATGTTATATAGCCTAAAGCATTCCTCGATAAATGGACTATCCAACACCAAAAGAGTTTTTCAATTCCAACCAGTAGTTCCAGAGTTTACCCCGGTCAAACAAACAAACAAACAAACAAACTCTTCAGCTTTATAATATTAGTATAGATAGATAGTATAGATACTGTTTTTTTTTTTAAAATTCGTCAATATAAAAATAACCAGTGTATGTAGTGGTCAATGACTATTCTCTTTGGTAGTGGTATTGTAAGTAGAGTTACTTTTAGGGAAAAATCGAAAGAAAACTTCTGTCTCTTGTAGTAGGTAATGTTCTGAAAATTACCATTGAAGACTTATAAAACTTTGTTATGTTGGATTTTATTATTTATTTACATTTACATGAGGTAACTAAGGAAAAAATAAGAACATTATCGGGGAAAAACCTTTGTGAAGATTATGAAACGTATTATGAAATCAGACACTCCATGAAATAGTTATAACTCTTTATCCTATGTGTCCTATGGAGTCCTAGCATGTATATGATGTACGTAATTGCCGGCTAGTACGACTACAGCCACTCTTATTGCCAGGATTTGTGACCTAATTGTATAGCCAGAAAGTCACAGTTCCTATTATGATCTATTTTCGTAGATGTAGACCAGGGTCGATAATTTTTAAAACCAAAAAAATAATAGTAGGATGAAACCCATTATAAAAGGAGGGGAATATTATAAAAATAAAAGGAAAAATAATTAACGGGCGATCTGAGGTCGGGAAGGGGATGGGGGTGAGTTTTTAAGGGTAAAAAACGGTTTTTCTCGATTTCCGGCAAAACTAAAAGTCCTATCGAAAAAAGTCAAATGGCAAAGTTGTAGGTAATAAAAAGATCTAAAACTTTTGTATTTACACTTTTTTCACATAACCTCAAAATGTATGTGAAAAATTCAAAAAACCAAGTTTTTGGTTTTTTATTTTTAGCTTTTACAATTTTTTTTTTTTTAACGAAATTTGTGAAAACTTACCTTTTTATGTCCCAAATACGCTGTAATTTATTTGATTAAAAATATTTATTTTTTCACCTAATTTTGAATTAATATCGAAAAAACACCCTAATTTTCAATCGAAAATTCACCCGTCAAAATATCAGCTTTTTACAAATAATTGGTATGGTTTCTGTTCGTTGAAATCTCTACTTTCCGATGGTGAAAAAAAAAAATTGTTACTACAGTAAATCTTCTCAGAAAATGCATTTTTATTTTTTTTATTTTTTATAGGACTTTTAGTTTTGCCAGAAATCGAGAAAAACCGTTTTTTACCCTTAAAAACTCACCCCCATCCCCTTCCCGACCTCAGATCGCCCGTAAATTATTTTTCCTTTCATTTTTATAACATTTCCCTCCTTTTCTAATGGGTTTCATCCTACTATTATTTTTTTTCACTTGGTTTTTCACCCTGGTCTAATGGTCACAGACGCAGTGAAAGGTCCATTTTATGCTTTTTAACGCAATTCATATTATGATCTGCTAAAGTGGCTATTTTAGACCCCCAGGGCGTCTAAAATGGCCACTTTATACCTTCATTGTTCATAACCGAGCGGCATCACTGAGAGGCAGTTGATTCGTATACATTTCAGCGACCGACCCTGCGAAGGTTAATGTCAGGATCTACACAAAAACAACTAACGAGGCTGATATTATAATTAAAAAAAAAAACTCGTTACCATACCTACTTAACTTGCATACAAGAAAAAGTCACTGACCTATGACCACTTTAAAGAAACCATGGAACCTCCTTTTAATTTATTGATAAAAGCGCCATCTAGCTTTGATACTGGAACTACACTGGACTAAGTTTTCCGGCTGGATAATGTGTTTTATAAACTCTTTATAGATGGCGTTAACAACTCCTACATAAAAATCTTCACGCTCGTTCTAATACACGATGAGGTAAGGTGCGGAATCTTTTAATCTTCAACAAAACAGCTTACCGTGCTTTGTGAGTTATGCTTATGAACTTGATGAGTTATGTATGACTTCGTTTTGTCATGTTAGTTTAGTGTTATGTTGTTCTCCACGTCATTGCTATAATTTCTAAACCATAATTATCTAATCTATTACCTAAGTTCCAACTTCTTTACAAGTGTTTTAAAAAAAACGTTTTAAAGTTGTCATTTTGTAGAATTCAATACATTGATCAGCACTATGTTTTTAGTGTGCGAACTGAGTCTTACATACTGTTTTCGTCCCACAAATTGTCATTTCCTAGTAATATTTTTAGCTTAGAGCTTAGTGAAGGAAGGGATAGTTTACCTTGCGAATTTTAAGTGAAGAATCAGATAGATTAAGGTAATTATCAAGTCCAGCGGGTCTAAAATGGCCACTTTAGCAGATCATAATATGAATTGCATTGAAGAGCGTAAAATGGACTTTTCATAATAGGAACTGCGTCTGTGACCATTTAGGAAAAGGGGCCATTCAAGTATTACGTAAGCAGATTTACTGCAATTATTTACCCCCCCCCCTTCCCCCTTGTCAGCAAAAGTAATCAAAGCACTCACCCCTCCCCTCCATGCTTACGTAAACTTGGAATACTTATGCATTTTTATGTTACTGTATTGTTTTTTTTATTAAATAAGAAAATACGCTTAGGATAGAGGACTAAAACGTACATATTCATTAAAACCAACTTTATTGACACAATCCCCGACAATGCGTTTCGTTTGCAAGCATAGACAATGTGTGGGTTGCCATAATGATGTGTAAAGATGTAAACAACTACTGCTGACGTAAACATCATCTAGACCCCCCCCACCCCCATGTCATCAAAAATAAGCAAAGCAGAGACCCCCCCGCCCCCCATTAGTGCTTACGTAATACTTGAACAGCCCCAAATAGATCCTAATAGGAAAATAATAATGAATTACGTTAAAATTTGTAAAATGGTCACAGACGTTACATATATTACGAAAGGTCCATTTAACGCTTTTAAAAAAATATTTAAAAATAAATTAGCTATCTAGTAAGGAAACCAGGAGTGAATACAGCATGAGCATAAGGCAGGTTCAAACTTCTACTGGGTCTCAATTTACACAAAAGGGTAGTGGCTTCCAGCATAGCTATTTACAACCCCTCGATTGTCCGTTGTATCCAATAGATCCATCGTACTATCACAAAACCGAAGCCCAGTTCTAGATTCGTTTGTAATTCGAGATGAAGATATCACACAACATGTTTAAAAGTTGTAAAACAATTGCTCAAAGCACATTTTGTAAAAACCATGTACATTGTAAAAAAAAAAAAATTGACATATGTAATTGTATTTATGCGTACAAATAAATGTAACTTGATCAATTCAATTGTGATTTCCATTTACCTCCTTCTCTATATCCATACAAAATATCTATCAAACAAATAAAATTAAAATTTTCTTTTGAAAAATGATACCATTCCATCAGTATTGTCTTATGACGTGACGTTGTCACGTTCAACTATCGTCAGTAAACCAACTTTACAGACAACCGATTTTTTTTTTTCATGAACCAGTTTCCACGATATTCAGCCCAGTATATTGTAACCGACCTCGGACGGCCTAGAGCCCTAGAGTCTAGTAGGTGATGTAGTTATTGACCCGGAACTGCGTGGCATTCTTGGCAGATATAAGTGTTGTATCCTATGATGCGGCTTTTAATCTTAAGTTTCTTAACATAATGATAAAGTGTTGCATTATTTCCGGGTGTTGTCATCTAGCTAATGGACTCAGCGATAATTGTTCCAAAATATTGTTCGTATCAGCCAATGGTTTAATTGCCAAGAGCCTCGAACAATAACTGAGGAGGCTCTTTAGACAGCTGGAACAAGGGCTTGTTTGTCGGTACTACCGGATAACCGGACATCGTATTGTTTGTAGGTTCTTTTCTCTGGAGCCCTGACCGTCGCCGGTAGCGGTGTTTCCGATACCGGTAGTGGGCTGATTTTTTTCCTATTGTCAAGTGTTTAATATGTTTTTAAAGGCATATTTTAAAATGCAATAAAGTAAAGAAATAATGAAACTGTTTGTATCTACCAAGCTGATATGTTTAATGAGGAAGTCTAGCAAATGACCTTGCACCTATAAATATAATGAACTTTAATATCACTTTGTTATTGTAAATTCGTTTTTAAATATAATTTTGATGACCTGTTTTATTATTCACAAAATTGTAACGCATCTATTCATTGCGCACGCACAGCAGTAGAATCTCGATACTCGAGAAATTGTGAAAAGTATGAATATGGATGGCTAAGAGCAAGACCATTCATAAACGTTCAATAGTCTGTGTGAAGGATGATATCTACGGGAAGAAACGAGGTCACTAGATACTGAGTTGGCTTGTTATTGAAGTTGAGAAGGTGGAAGAAGATAGTAGAGACACGCTACGCCGACCCCAATTAAATTGGCTAAGGTCAAGACAATGATGATACTCTCCAAAAATGTAACGTCTAACTAGAATCGGTTTACGATATCGCGTCAATTACGCATCCTCTGTTGTTTTATTCCGGTATTTCAGTTACATATTTACGATGACCATGAGACGAATAAATGACGCAGAAATACGCATGCACAATGCACATCACACACACGTGTAAGTGTGGTTATCTGGGAAGCATAGACTGCAATCTATGAATCTAATGTCAAACTGACAGTTCCCAATCTGACTTTGGGGAGAGGGCTCGTGTCCGCGTGTATTTATTTTAGGATACAAGAGACCTTGTTGCTTAGAACGTACGCAATGTACCGATAGTCCGTGGTACTCGCTAGTAAAAGTGCACGGTGTATCAGCTGAGATGGGTCGGCGACCTAACGCACAGTCAACGCAACGCGCTCGCGACAGCTAATCGTCATGATGCACGAAATGCATTTAATCGGTGTTGGTCGGATTCGCGGCCACTCGCCCCGCGTCGTCCCTCGCCGTTGTACGAGTATACGGTGCGCTCAAACATTGCGGTTGTCGCGCATTTCCTATCACACAACAGTTAATGTAAAGCGAAAATTGTGACAGTGAATAACCATGTTCAAGATCTGTTCGACGCGGTTCGTGCCGCTGTATCCGGTGCTGGGGCTGCTGGGTGCGTGTGCGCAGGCGATCAACATCGTCTCCGTCTGCAACTCCTCCATCTACTGCAGCGGTGACCTACTCCGTACAGTGCAACTCGCCAGGATTTTCCCCGACTCGAAAACGTTTGTCGATCTAAGACTCGCACACTCTCAAGATCAAACTTTGACCAATTTCAATAATCTTATGAGAGAGACTAATAATAATCCATCTCGTGATCAAATAACTTCATTTGTGGATTCAAACTTTATCGATGGAGACGAGTTGCTCAACTGGAACCCACCGGACTTTGACCCCAACCCACCGATCCTCGACCAGATCGCTGATCCGAAGCTGAAGCAGTTTGCGAAGGATATTATCAGTATTTGGCCGGGACTCGGCCGGAAAGTGTCGTCCGACGTGGACCGGAACTCTGACCAATACAGTTTTATTTATGTGCCCAACGGATTTATTGTTCCTGGTGGAAGGTTCAAGGAGTTGTACTACTGGGACTCATACTGGATCATCCGTGGTCTCCTGATCAGTAATATGACTCAAACTGCAAAGGGAATGATTGATAATTTCATATACCTTGTAAATAAACTGGGGTATATTCCTAATGGAAGCAGAATTTATTATTTGGGACGAAGTCAGCCGCCTCTCCTAGCACTGATGGTGTCCGACTATTTCACAGCGACGGGAGATGTCGCCTGGCTCGAACAGAACATCGGTACTGTTGAAAGAGAACTATATTATTGGTTGGAGAAAAAGAAATTAACCGTTGAAGTAGATGGCAAACAGTACAGGTTATTACGCTACATTTCGGATGAAGAAGACACGGGTCCGCGTCCAGAATCATATTACGAAGATTATTCCAGCAGCAGAGTACTATCCGACGACAGACGTGAAGAGTTCTATAAAGAAATGCGAAGTGCGGCGGAGAGCGGCTGGGACTTCTCGTCGAGATGGTTTGTGAACTCAAAAAATGTAACCACAGACAATTTGACCGATGTCCACACGTCGCGTATTCTCCCAGTTGACCTCAATTCTATGTTTGCCGGCGCGTTACAAATAGTAGGTGACCTAAGAAATCAATTAAAAGATAGGCGAAGTGCCCAGAAATGGTGGAGCTTAGCGAGGTATTGGAGAGTAGCAATAGAAAATGTGTTGTGGGACCCGAATGATGGTGTGTGGTATGATTATGATACGACGGCAAAGGCTCGCAAGAAGCAGTTCTACCCGAGCTGTGCGACGCCACTGTGGACAGAAGCCGTGGAGCCAGTTACTTCGCCGCTTTACGCTTCACATTTAGTTCGATACTTACTGAAGACTGGCGCGCTGAACTTCCCCGGCGGGATCCCGACCTCATTGTGGCACACAGGCGAGCAGTGGGACTTCCCGAACGCCTGGCCGCCTCTCCAGAGTATCGTGATCGGCGGTTTGGAGAAAAGCGGTTACGAAGAAGCGAGAAAGTTAGCAAGGGAGCAAGTCACGGTGTGGATTCGTGCAAACTACATCGGTTATGTGAAGTGGCAGAAGATGTTTGAGAAGTATAACTCTGTGCAGGCGGGCGGTCATGGTGGAGGGGGGGAATACTCCGTCCAGTCTGGGTTCGGATGGACTAACGGGATAGTTTTGGAACTCTTACAAAGATACGGGAAGGAGTTACAGCTTGATGAGCATGGTGAAGACAATCTGCCTACTGTGCGGATGGGGTGGTGAATTTAAACTTTAGATTTGTGTGTGTGGGTAGTTAACAAATAAAATCTAATAGTAAAAGTCCGTCAGATAGATTTCCAAAAAATATTGGACACGTAATTTTTCTTTTTTCACGTAGACAAACAATGAAGACGATACAGTGCTTTGAAAACTCGTGTGACGCCATATTCTAAGACATTAGTATGACATTTTTTACCGGTGAGTGACGTCACAACCCCCCACTCAAATCTATGACGTGTTTTATCTTCGTCAATTTTAATTGATTTGATAAACCAATCCAATATTTTTCGATAATCTAACAGACGGACCATTATTATTAGAATCTTATTTTTTTAGTCAGTAAACATCCCTATTAAAAATGTAAGAATAGATGTTATATTTGTACCTATACTTAACAGTGTTGCTTAATCATTTGTGAGGGCTCTCGTGTCTTCCAGGAATCTTAATTGCCCTTTGGCTTGCTTGCATGCCAAATACTTAGCATTTCAAAGTGCCTTCTACTTAGGTACGTATTGTAATTCTAGCCAATCAACACAACAATGTAAGTTCACATGAAACTTGTTTGTGAAACTTGAAACCTGTGTAGATATTTCAATTTACGTAATTATATATCTGATCATATGTTACGCTTTATTTGTTTTCGAGCTATTTTTGATTCGGCCATTTTCAGAGTTGAAAATTATTGTAGTGAGAAAATGTCGTCATGAGCAAAGAATAAATACGGTACTAACTAACGTAGTTTAATGAGTGCAAACTAATCTCACCTACTTAAAGCAGGTTATACGATTTTTGAACTTGTTTTAATTTATTATTGACCAGTTACATATAATCGCGTGTCATTATGTTTTAACACGCTAATCTCCGAAACCATCTAATCGATTGCAATGAAATTTTGAGGAAGTATGTTTGGTTCCAGTTTGAAATATACCTAGTGTGATTTTGCCGTGCAAAGCAGGGGTGGGTCGCTAGTACGTAACTAGACATGCAAATCTAAATGCTGAATATTACATCTGGACAAACATCGAGCTAAGTACGGTGAGCAACGAAAGTCGATCAACATTGCTTTTTATAAGTCACAAAATACTTCGATTCACATTTCGAGCATTTTACGAACAAAAGGAGTATGTAAGCATCCTAGCAGGTGGCGTTCGGTGGTTTGTGCCTACCCCCATGGGAAAAGGGCGTGAGTTTATATATACTATATTTATATATGTATGTTTACGAACTTAATTGCTTAATGCGTGTTAATTTTTTTGCTGTGATGTGCTCAAAAAAGATATAATAGCCAATATAAAGTGTTATCGGTTTTCGTTGCTGACCATACCAATAAGGAAATGCAACGAATGGAAAATGACACGTTGTTATGTGTATTAATAATTGTATTTTATTAAGTAATTTATTATTATTGAACACAAATAGGTTTCTACATAAAACTAATGAAGATAAAAATAAATCATGTTTTGTTTTTAAATCTGTTTTAAATTGCACAAATCATCCGCTTAGATTTTCCCAACTATGCATGGCTCTACGTGTTTTCCGAGACACGCGGGTCGGGGATGTCAAACGTCTAACTTTCAAACTTCAAGCGGTTACTGAGATTTTTATATCGGAATCGAACCTAGGACCCCACTCAGCAGTCACGGGGTCGGTTTCCAGTCTAACCGGATGCAGCTGAATAACAGTATTTTACATGAAGCGAACGCCTATCTGACCTCCACAACCCAGTTAATACTTGGTAATACGATATCCTTTGGTAAGACTGGTTGTCAGACTTACCTGTAACAACTGCCAAAGATCTATACAGGGTGAAACGAACCCTTCACGCATCCGACAACCAAGCATTCTGTACATCAAACCAAGTACCCCTACGCAAAAATTTTTGCTGGGGAATTACTTTTTTTTTTGGGTCAAAAATCACATTTTACGGTAAAACTCACAGTAGCACTCTTAAAACATTGTGCTAGTGGATGCTTTGAATAGTAAACGGGTCATGGAGGTAATTTAAGTAAAGTTAAAACCTGAAATACTAGTATTTACAAAAACAGCTGTGAAAAATTTGGAACTTTGACCCGCAATATCTCCGGAACTAGGAGGTTCCCAGGTATGGTCTAGAACAAAAAAATTACCGCAGTGGTGGGGAGAACAAATGCCCTTCGTTTGCGTTAAGGGTACTTTTACACCCTTTATATGGCATCCGGGCGGGATGTACTTTCCGAGGCACGGAGGAAACTCCATATGTAATGGGTGGTCACCCATCCACGGACCAACCGCGGCAAGCGCGGCTTAACCTAAAGTGCAACCCGAGTGCACGAGCTCTAATAGACCATATAATTATACAAAGCACTGGAAGTCTGGAAGGATCTTTACCTTCTGTACAATATCAACAATGTGATGCCAATATAGTCTCGGAGTAAAGTAACTGTGACATACGGACAAGCAGACAGACAGACGGACAGGTGGCCTACCATTTTTTTTTTTTTTGGGTGGGAAATCATCAAATAGCCCCCTCCCGCTCTTGGGCAGAGCGAAATGGAGTGTCAGACTTCTACTGACTAAAAACCACCCATGTTCCTTCTTAGCCCTTCATGTCGAGGCCGCGGTATCTCTTGCGAACAGCCCGCAGCCCCGACGGGACAGGTGGCCTACCATGACGCCTTATAGTAGGATTGTTTTATTCTTATTTCAGTGTGAAAAAGACCAAGACACCCTGTATAGCTCTGTCGCTTTCCCACACTGGAATAAAAGATTTGTTGCCAGATGGCAACGCGCAACGTAACCTTAAAAACCCAATGTACCTCTACAGACGACAGACCAACATCTCAGGCTTCCTGAAATTATATTTTTTTTCCAATAAACCTTGAACCCTCACGCTTTAGCGATACAGTTGAAAATCTATTATCCAGATTGTACTATGTAGTTTGATGTGCTGGCGTCTGCACTTCGGACCTTGGTATTTAAACAAGAGTTTTGCACTAGTTAATTATGCTGAATTTTAATATTTAATTGTTTTCACTGCAGTTTGTATTATTTTAATTGAAAAACAATTAAAACATTCCTATCTATCATAATAAGTAGGTACAGTCATGAGCACCATGTTAAGGCTGTTTGATTTTTTTAACCGTTGGTTTCATTGCTGGGCAAAGCTGGCAAAAGCCTCCTCCATAACAATTCACTTTTCTCTCTACAGATCATATTGGCCCGCCCAAGCCCACTTTAACCTAGCAGTGTTATTGTCCACTTTAGAAACTTGAGTTTAAAGGTTAATAGGTTAGGAAAAAGGTTACAAAATCATGATATTCAGAAGTTCAACGGACATCATCATCTTCCTGCCCTTATCCCATTCTATTTGGGGTCGGCGCAACACGTTTTCTTCTTCCATTCTTCCCTGCTAAACGTCACGATGGCATTTACTCCTTTCTCGTTCATAATATATCATTCTTCACACAATCCATGCATATTTTCTTTGGCCTTCCTTTCCCTCTCCATCCATCAATATTTATATCCATCACTTTTTTGCTCACATGCGTTTCATCCCTCCTCATCACATACCACCACGATAGTCCTTTTAACTTTTCTGTAATTGGCGAATGGCGCCTTTCAAACTTCCTCCAATATACTCATTCCTTTCCTTACTTTATCTATGTTTGTCACTCTGCCATCAATCGCGTCCACAGAACGACAGAAGAACGACAGGTCTTATCACGGACTTGTATATTTTCCCCTTCCCCGCGCTTTATTGTTTCAACGGACAGCAGCAGATTCTTCATCAGAATTACTTAGATTGATTTACAGAATGCTTGGTTGCCGGCTTCGTGAACGATCCGTTTACACTTTGTATCTAACTATTGACGTAGGTATGTTAAAAAGCGTGCCCAGAGGCTGAGCGCCAGCTAAATTCGTCACTCTCTTCTGAACGCAGTATTTTAGAAACTCTGTCCCTTGTGCAAAGACGGCACGGTTGGCGCAGTGGCTGAGCGATTGGACTTCTGCGCTGCGATCGAGTCGCGGGATCAATCCCCGCACGGACCACATATTTATATGGCCTACAGATATATGTTCCGGGTCTGGGTATTTGTGTATGTGAGTTTAAATGTTTGTGAACGCACCCACGATACAGGATAAATTCCTAGTGTAGGGCAAAGTTTTTTTAAAAAAAAAATGTTATTCCTAGAGCAAATCACCTTTGAATTTAGTTACGTGTAGGGTATTTAATACATATCTATTACTCACACACTGTTCGTGACTGTACCTAGATCGACCTAGCTTTTATAATAAAATGTTCTAGCACAGCATATAATTTAAAACACATGACTAAGCTAGAAAAGTAATTAAGTGTGAACAAGGGGCGGTTCTCCATACAAATGTATTCACCTTTTTCCTTCCTGAATTATACTACTAACTAGAGCAATCATTTTGTTTTTCATAAAAACAAGGTCTACTGTAGACACTTCCCTGTTATTTCTTTTTTTTTCAACAACTAATATGTAAAGAAAATATGACCCTCCAAAAACAACAAACCAACCAATTCGATTTTTTTTTACGTAATTTGATATGAACCTAACATACCTACCATTTCTTAAAATTTTGGAGAAGAAATGGGAATAGGAAACAATTTTTTTGTGATAATTACGGTCTGAGCTCGCATGCCCTGTTCCCTCTTAAACCAAACAATTAGAAACAATGAGTAATTGTTTACGATTAATCCTAAATTGATGAAAAAAATTGTGAATGTCATTACTTATGGCCAAATACTTCTAAGTAACTACTGAGATGACAACTTGATAACTAATAAAGAAGTACATATGTGGAAGAAGAGATACTGCGCCGACTCCAAATGAATTGTTATGAGCAGGAGAATAATAATAATATAGTGCCGATGAAATTCGGTTTTGCAGAGAATATTATGTTCAAAAAGTTTCTCCTTGTTGCTGGTCCTGTGATCCAGATTACATTAAGTCTGTATCCATTACTCCTGGTTCCCGAATAAAACAACAAGAGTAAAACCAACTTTAAAGCTTTATCGTTTCAAGGGTAGTTCTGTTGAGCTCGCAAAGGCCGACGGACGCCCGTCGGCGCTGCGGGTTGTTCGTAAGAGATACCGCGGCCTAAACACAAGGGCTAAGAAGCCTGACACTCCCTTTCGCTCTGCCCAAGAGCGGGAGCGGGTTATTTGATGATTTTCCACCCGCAAAAAAAGGGTAGTTCGGTTACAACTTGTCTTTCGACAAAGGCCTCCTCTAAAAATCTCCAGTATTTTCTTATATTGCAGTGCGAGTGCATGTTGGACCCGCTATTTTCTTGACGTTTCCTCCCATCTCTTATAGTCTGTCTGCTTCTATTTCTCTTGCTGTCTAATAAAGGGTTAGAATCCGTATTATCTTTAATCTTTCGCGCAATCATAATAATAGGTAAGTACAAAAATCTTTCGTGAGAATCTTTTTGCTACAAGAACCAACTTTTAAAACTAACAGAAACTTACTTGAATTGTGTAATTCAGGGCAAGGAGTGACATATTTACTGCACTTTTGTTTCTTTATTACTGCTAGTCAGTCTTTGTATGTTATACTCAGAACCATTGCCGCAAGTATGTACCAATATTTGTAGATAATAGAAGTCTAGACTAGTCTTACTACTGTAACTGACCTAGAAACAACATAGAATTTTCTACAGGTGTACTAGACTTTACACATACACACATAAACTTGTATGACCACTTTCAAGGTAACACTTAAATTAATCGTAGGTACCGGCTTTACGTCTGGAAAGGGTTAGGCAAAGGTGTGTTGTGGGTGTGGTACAGGGGGTCTAAAATGGCCACTTTAGTAGTACCTAATATGAATTGCGTTTAAATTCGTAATATGGACTATTCATAATAGTAACTGCGTCTGTGACCATTTCTCGAATTATAATCTGCTAAAGTGCATTGACGGCACGGTTGGCGCAGTGGACTGCTGCGCTGCGTGTCGCAGATTCGATCCCCGCCCGGAACAAATATTTGTACGACCTACAGATAGTTGTTCCAGGACGCACCCACGATACAGGAAAAATTCCTAGTGTGGGGCAACGTTCTTTTTAACAATACAATAAAAATAGGCAATTTTAGACCCCCAATTCGCCTGTTTAAGGTTCAATTTCGAAGGGGACAGCTAATGCCCTACTGCAGTGATAAACCGCAGTATCAATAACTGGGAACTGGGCTTATTCCATTTGTAAACGTCTCTTCGAACCTTTGGCCTTGTTTTTTTCTGTCTCCTGCTGACATCCAGGGATGAGGGAAGTTAAAATAATGTTTTATTTTATTTTGAAAACGAGTTTCTTTGGGATCATGGAGGTAAAATGATAGGTAATATTATAACTTTTATTTTTTTAAACTTGTGAAAAAGTTCACCTTCATATCTCTGAAACTGGAATAATAAAACCTCAATAACGGAGGTCTTTAAGTACCCTATATTTCACCCACAGTATTTCATGTTGCCATTATGCACTGACCTAATTGTAGGCAATTAGGCATGCATTAGGTACCTACCTAATAGTACTTATGTCAGTAGTGAAAATCACGCTACAATCACGTTAGTACTGAAAATATATTTTAAACATTAGATACGATTGTATGCAGATTTTTTATCGTAACTTTCCATGATCAAAACTGCGTTTTACAAGAATAATTAATTTATTGAATTTCTAGGTCAGGGAAAATGTTAGTGTTTTTTTTCCCTATGGAGTTTTTTTCCTGGGTTATTAACATAACCAAGGTAGGGGTTTTTCTGGATAGAGATAATATTAGGTATCGGTATACTTTTCCATACCTCGTCGGGAAATGCCGACGTAAAGTATTTTCTGGGAAATTCCCTTCACTATTTTAGGAAAACTTTGGCTGACCAGTGCCTTGTGTAGTTTTAACGTAACCAGTACTAATTCGGCAATAATGATGATGATGATGTAGAGGAAGTAAGACACTCCAAGTAAAATACTGATATTCAGCTGCATCCGGTTAGACTGGAAGCCGACCCCAACATACTTAGTTGGGAAAAGGTTAGACACTATGATGATGATGATGGAGAGGAAGTAAGACAAGGTATCACGAAAATAAAACGCCTCTTATTTAAAACATTTTTATTTTGCAAATATTATTCGATATTAAATTGTTTATTTAATTAACCTAGCAAATGCAACAGAAATTGACGCCAACCGCCAACTGAATTTAATATTAATTATCTATATTTTCAGGCAAAAACTCATTTATTCTCCAACTCTACATTTACGTTAATGTTACAAACCAAATGTTTCTGGCGATTCTTTTCTTTAACAATGAGGTATATCAATGTACAGTAGAATCCCGATTATCTGGACTCATTGTTCACAGCTCTAATTACCGTATTTTTATATCCTATTGTCTAAATGACTTATATGAAACACTATTAATAAAGTTAATAATATTGTTAGATTTTACTTAGAAATTGATTATCCGGATTTTCGATTATCCGGAATACCCATGGTTTTAATTGATCCGGATAATCGGGATTCTACTGTATTTATATTTATCCATCTACATAACTAAACTAAATTACCTACCTAAAAAACCTTGTATGTCGTATTGATGCCATTTAAAAAGGCATTTGACTGTGGACCCATACAAGCTTTTGTAATAGTTATTGTGCCTGTCGATCACCTACATCAACAATTTCCGCGACTAGTACAAAACTGTGACTTTATAAATGTAAATTAATAAAAGCGGAAATAAAAAAAAGTTCTCCACCACCTTAAATTATCTCTTGTTTCGTATTTGATTTCCACCTTTTGAAATGTGTTTTCTTCCTAATTAATGCCTCTAGCTGGCATTAGAGGCTTAAATGAAAATGTGTCATATACATATAGGGTGTAAAAGTACCCTTAACGCAAACGAAGGGCACTTGTTCTCCCCACCACTGCGATCATTTTATGTTCTAGACCATACCTGGGAACCCCTTAGTTACGGAGATATTGGGGGTCAAAGTTCGAAATTTTTCACAGCTGTTTTTGTAAATACTAGTTTTTCATTTTATAACTTTACTTAAATTAGCTCCATGACTCGTTTACTATTCAAAGTATCCACTAGCACGATGTTTTAAGAGTGCTACATTGAGTTTTAGCGTAAAAAGTGATTCTTGACCCCAAAAAAAAAAATCGTTTCCCAGCAATAATTTTTGCGTCCCCTACGCAAAAATTATTGCTGGGAAACGATTTTTTTTTTTACTTAGATTGATGTACAGAATGCTTGGTTGACGGGTGTGTGATGGGTTGATTTACTCCCGTATAGGGTGTAAAAGTACCCTTAAGGCCTGTATTCACGCCAATGACCTTGTGCATACAAACTACCCCTCTCGGTCGTAGATACGAACTTTAAACGGACGCATTTTTCATTTATTATAATTAAAATAATACATGTTTTTAAAAAGTAACTAAACCAAATTATTTTCCTTTGTATTTCAAAGCAGTAGATATTTTTTTTTTATTATTTTGTTAAAAAATGAAGGAGTAAAATGGTTCCATTCAACGATTTGGAGGTGATTTTGTGGATTTTTTTTCTTATTATGTGATACCGATACAAAAATTATGGCTAAACCAAATTACGTGTCATATCATGTAGATTACTAACAATTTTTCTCAGATGTAATTTCTCTGTAAGTGCCGGTGAAAAACTGCTTCATCTGCACGCTGTTTTTAAGCTTTTTCGAGAGAGGACCCTTAACGCAAACGAAAGACACTTGTTCTCCCCATCACTGCGATCATTTTTTTGTTATAGACCATACCTGGGAACCCCCTAGTTACGGAGATACTGGGGGTGGCGACACGGTTGGCGCAGTGGCTGAGCAATTGGACTGCTGCGCTGTGTGTCGCGGGTTCGATCCCCGCACGGAACAAATATTTGTATGATCTACAGATAATTGTTTCGGGTCTGGGTGTTTGGTTGTGTATGTGAGTTTAAATGTTTGTGAACGCACCCACGATACAGGAGAAATTCCTAGTGTGGGGCAACGTTTTTTTTTTTAAAAGAAAGAAAAAAAGAAAGACTGGGGGTCAAAGTTCCAAATTTTTCACAGCTGTTTTTGAAAATACTAGTTCTTCAGGTTATAACTTTACTTAAATTAGTAGTGATTTTTGACCCAAAAAAAAAGTCGTTTCCCAGCAAAAATTTTTGCGTAGGGGTACTTGGTTTGATGTACAAAATGCTTGGTTGTCGGATGCGTGAAGGGTTCGTTTACACCCTGTATAGGTAATTTTGTGGAGAATAGGAACACACACATGGACATTAACCTCACAATGTGGGATAGAAAGAGACGGAAAGAAAAACAATACCTACTAGATCGAGAGCGATGACATAAAACATTAAAGAAAAAAAATTTGAAGGTCAAAGAAAATAGATGGAAAGTACTTGTTGGGAACGAACATTTTAAATGCAAAGTGGAGAACAAAGATTCTAGCGCAGAAAGTAAGAGATTTGTGTTTAACTATAAACCCTACACTAGTGTAGGGTAAGGAAGGAGGTAAAGATGCTTGCAACATTAGATAAAATCTTTCAAATATCAGTCATAAACAGCAATTTATAGTTCTCTTTGAATTAATAGTTATGGCATCTTCTTCTGCTAACAAAAAAGATGACGCTCTTAAAATTTATGATGTAAATCTTTCTAACTTCGTGTATATTTGTTTCAATAAAATCTATGTGCTATTTAATATCTAATAAAACCTGGGAATCTATTCAGCCTTATTCAACCGCGTCGAAATCACAATCACTAGCCGGTGTCACGAAAGGAAGATCCGATCCGAATTCCGCTTCCAACAATACCTGTTGGATTTTAATTCTGGCAACAGCGTTTTGTTTAGAGTTCAGCCGTTTAAGGGTGGGGGCACAACTAAGGAGGAAAAGTTCATCAGGGTCCGATCTGTTGCACGAACAAGAGATCACGTCTTCTCCATTGGAGTTCTGACGAGCTTTCTTAGGCGAGGGTTGGGATTCATCATCATCATCGTCGTCATCATCATCCTCTTCTTCGTATTTGATTGTTTCTTGATTGTAGGTCAGTTCCGGTAAGCATTGACGTTGACGTAGTTCATCTTCATTGTCTGATTCTTCCTGTTCCTTTTTGATGGGTGTTCTGTAGATGTAATAACGATAAACGGTTAGTCGAGAAGGTTTTCTTCTAAATTGTCGTTGTTTCGAATAGCATAGGTTGTTGATATGTAGAGTGACAATGAAGTTTCTAGAGATTTACGTTTTGGACTGGGTAAGCTTCAATTTTTTGCCTAATTGACCGACTCCTTGACATTTTGTTGAATTGCAGCAAATGCTTTAAGTTTTAGCTCTAATTAAGTGTTTAAACTGCTAATAACAAATAGGAAAAAGTCTTGTATAGCGTTGTCCAGTGTCAACATTATGGCATAATACATAAAATAAATTAATGTAAAAGTTACTAATTAATTTAAAAAAATAAGTGCTTCGTCTTACCCATTTTCTTTGGGTTCTATATGCGGCAGTAGAAATCTCATATGCTGATGATAAGGCCACCTGGTACGACCTCCATGTGTTCTCTGTAGCTTTATGAACGAGTCGCGGAGGGATCGCCAGCGTTTCTTGCATTCTGATTCTACGAGAAAAAAACAAAAACACAGAGTAAAAAATTACACAAAAAAATAACTAAAACTAAGGGTCTTTTTTATTTTTATTGTGACAAGCTCGCCGCACTATTCCCAAACCACTGTAACTCCTGTAAGCTAAAATCAACAGTGCCGACGACCAGAAAAGCGCCGAGACAATGAAGCTCGACGAAGTCCCAGAGAAACGATTAAAACAGTCTAGGATCCCGCAACGAAATTAATCAGAAAAGAATAGCGGAGGAGTAGGAAAAACATATTCATCACTTCCCTCCATAAAAGGAGGAGACAGAACAGAACAAGGCCAATAGGCACATAGGGGCGTATATAACTGGGATAAGCCCAGTTGCCTAGCACCACGGATATTAGTGTCATTAATATTACTGGTGGGTGGGATCATTATAGAATGGCATTGGTTACAACATAACATATTGCGACAGGTTACTAATGATGCCACCACACTGTTGAATGTTGTTCGCTGTTTATCCCGAGGGTTGCTTATTATGACAGCCAGTCTAATGGTGCCTACATAGGTAAGAGTGAGATTTGGTAAGATTCAGGAATATACTTAGGAAAATAATGTAGCTTTTAGATTATCATCATGGAAATAAGGATATGGCTAAGATAATATATTTACTTGGGTGTGTGCAATGTGCACACAAACAAAAACATTGGGAAATCTGTACTTACCAGAAACATTCAGTGATTCTTGAACGTCTTTCCAGGCATCGTCTCTGAGCTTAGTTTTATTGAAACCGCTCACAGACTTATCATACAAAATTGCACGCTTTTCAACCTCTTTGATCAAATCTACCTCATTCATTCTCACACCTTTTTTTACAAATGGGAGCGAAATTTTGTTGTTTTTTCCCGTGTTTAACGGGACACGGGTGCAAAATTATTTGGTTTATGAGAATGATTTGGTTTATTAGAAACTATTCAACAATTTCGTTGCTACACAGTTGGTCCACGTAAACAAAGCCGGCTTTCGTTGCCAAAATCACATAAACACGCTCACTTTTTTTGGAATATTTTACTGCGTAACTTTTTTTTTTAGCTTTAATGATACACAATGACGGTCTGATGGTGAAATGGGTTGGCTGGCTATGATGTGAGGAGGTGGGTGACGCACGGTACGCGCGGCGCGCGCGTATCGAGCGGCGCGGCGGCGCGGCGCGCCCGGTGCGGCGCCCGGCTCACGTCCCTAACAAACTTCAACTTTATTGATTTTGCTGATTAGGAAACAAGTACGTATTATTTTGTTGCTCGAGTGACGTACTCAGGGGGCGTTGGTAATAATTTGTGAAATTGTTTATTTATGTATTGAATACAAAGATTTTGATCACGTCGACGCGCCAAAATTACCTTTTTTAAGTCTAGATAATGTGATATACGTTGACTTAATTACTTTTTTTCGTACATAACAGGTAGGTCCCAACTGAATCGTAATTAATTAAACATTGTCTTCAAAAAAATCTAGCGACGTTGATGCGGTACTTTTGAACCTATGATGTAGAATACAATAAAGAAAAATGCCTAACAAACTTCGAGTCCATTATCTAACTAGGTTGTATATAAAAAAACATAATATTTAGCTGATTGTAAGCTTGGACTTGAACGTATTAATTGTGTGTAGGTAGGTATAACTCAGACACCACTGAACAGCATTCTGCTTATCTGTTTCCAGGAAAACGAGAAATATCAACTAGCGTTCTTATAAAAAATAACGATAGCGTGCTTAGAATAAACATGACACAACATCACGCCTGTAATCCCCGAGGGGTTGGGCAGAAGTGTCCCACGTAATAGGGGGCGAGTCTATTGCACAAATTACAAATCAAGAAGGAACATGGGTGGTTTTTGGTTAGTAGAAGTCTGAACGCTCCACCTCCGATGCCACCCAAGCAGCATCCATAAAAGACCAACGTGCAGTGGTCCCATATAAATATTTTCTTTATTCTTTAATATCTTTTTAATTACACACCGTCAAATTCTGATATTTGGTGTCAAATTTGGACAAATTTGCGACAAAATATAGGAGAAAAAAGATCTTCGCTAGGTGCCCTAGATTTTGAGATATAAATTTGGCCCTGCTGGGGAGACTCTCTCCATCAGGGCCACCTATAAACCTTATATCTTTTGAACAAGTGACCGTCAAGTTCTGATATTTGGTGTCAAATTTGGACAAATTGGCGACAAAATATAGAAGACAACAGATCTTCGCTAGGTGCCCTAGATTTTGAGATATAAATGTGGCCCTGCTGGGGAGACTCACTCCAGCAGGGCCACCTATAAACCCTTATATCTTTTGAACCAGTGACCGACAAATTCTGATATTAGAGGACAAATTTGGACAAATTAGCGACAAAATTTTTGTGTTATTAAAATTAAAATCCCTGATGGTGGCCCTGCCAGAGTCAAGGACACGTTTCTACGTACTATTAGTGACCATTATTTACTATTTGATGACAATTTTAGAAAAAAATTGACGATAAATTAATTGGGGATGAGTTAAATTTTAAACATACTGAGTTAAAAAATTAGAAGCTATAGAATATCTTTTCTGATACCAAAAGTGAATATTTTAGAAGTTTACTGTTTGAATGCATGTTACAAATTTAGATGTTAAAAAATAACCATCATGCTGAGTTATATTTAGAGTGGCTCACATAGAAGATAACTAGTGGCTAAGATAATAATATTGAGACTTTGAGACGCTCGTTAATTGTGGCTGACTTAGTAATTTAGAAGGCAACGTAGATTTTTAGAGGCGAATAATGCTATTAAAAAGAAGCCTGTTTAATTAGCACCCTTTTTTTTTGTTTTTTATGGTGGGTGGAAAATCATCAAATAACCCCTCCCGCTCTTGGGCAGAGCGAAAGGGAGTTTCAGACTTCTACTGACTAAAAATCACCCATGTTAGCCTTAGCCCTTCATGTCGAGGCCGCGGTATCTCTTGCGAACAACCCGCAGCCCCAACGGGCGTGACGCTCTTGCGGGCCCCTTCCATGTTGCTGACATCTCTTTGAGGCGCGCGTGGAACACGAACGCGCCGTCGACACGGCCTGTCGTCGTCATAAGACGGACGGACGGCGAGCTTACCCATCACTCACCGTCCACAGGCCCGCGTCTACGGTGGCCGGAAGCCATCACGTGGCCCCCGGCGCCCGGAGCGCCTCCCGCGGCGGCTGGGACGAGAGGTTCTCTCCCTCTCACGTTCCGCCACCTCCTTCGCTAGCATCACTACTTCGCTGAAGGAGGCGACGGCGTCCCATTCCTCCCCGCCCCGGACCATGGCTTGCACCAGGGCCGAACGCGAGAGGTCGCCGCCGCCGATCGCCGCTGCGAGAACACGGCGGGGCTCCGCTCCGCCCAAGCGGGACACACCTCCACGGTGTGCTCCACAGTGTCCTCCGGCCGATAGGATAGTTTTTATCCCGATTTTATCTTCCCGTGGGATAATTTTCGAGTTGTAGCGGGCGAAGCCGCTGGCAACAGCCAGTATTTTATCACAAGCTGTCATCATGACATCCATCCATCCATACTTACAAACTTACTTAGGATAGGATAACGTTGGCGTTTAGTTTATTAGTGTAAATTAAACGCCTCGAAGGACATTGAATAATATTTCACGTAAACATTTGCTAAGAACTTTAAGCTAGGCGCCTAGCAACTATTTCGAAGAGAAAATTTGAGGCACCGTTGTGTTAGTACATTTAAAGTAGATTGATGATTTGGGGGTACTAGTTTAACATAGAATTGTTATAAAATTATTTGATACCATATATGTATTTACTCATGTTATATAGTAATAGATATATTATAGTGGTTTCTTCCATTTCAGCATTTCATTACATAAGTAATATGTATTGCCGGATTTATCGCCACTCCTTCTCCCTTGTATAGTCCAAGAGGTATCGGCGCATGAGTACCGAAATCGATTTCACCTCAAATTTTTAATACGATCCTTTGTATGTAAATACACACATCAAAAGTGTCTAGGGATCAAGCATTTTTATGCGGATTTCTTGAGATTGAGATGTGGCTTTGTAATAAATTTATGATTTTATAAATTTATATGGATCCTTTTTGGTGCATTTCATAATTTGAATCAGGAACTGTGAATCAAATTCGAGTAAAAGATGAAAATCAGCTGTCAATATTTTCCCTATAAAAACATACAACGCATTGAAGACATTATTAGTGCTACTGTTTCGATACTACTGATTAAAACCAACGTTATTATGGAGCGGCGACGTCATTTAAGCAGGGAAGAAATGCTCAGAGCCGTGGGAATGATAGAAGCTGGTTCCCGGCAACGTACTGTGGCTTTAGCTCTGAATACAAGTCAGAGTGTTATCAGTCGACTTTGGACACGTTACCGAGGCACTGGTACCGTGGCTGAGCGCCATGGAGGACGGTATCGCTGCACCACACGGAGACAAGACCGATACATTCAAATCTTAACTCGAAGAGCTCCAACAATAACCGCCATGATGTTAGCCGTGAGGCTTCATCACTCTTCAGGGAACTTAATTAGCGACCAAACAGTCAGAAACCGCTTGCATGAAGTGAACCTTCATTCCCGAAGACCGCTACGGGTACCACCTATAGCAATGCACAATCGTAGGATTCGATATCAATGGGCTCTTGAACACAGAAATTGGGCAGAAGAACAATGGCGTTTCGTGTGCTTTTCTGATGAGTCTCGTTTTGGTATGAGACCGGATACAAGACGTATACGACACTGGAGAACCCCTGGACGCCAACAACGATTAAAATCCTGCCAGGAAGTCCATCCTTATAGTGGTGGAACCATCATGGTATGGGCGGGTATTTGGATCGGCGGAAGAACTGAGTTGATTTGGATCAGAGTCAACCTCAACGCTCAAATTTATGCTGAGACTATTGTATCAGACGTCATCGTTCCTCTACAAGTGCAAATCGGTCCCTTATTTCAGTTAATGCATGATAATGCACGACCGCACACCGCAAGAGTTGTAAGACAGACTCTCGCCGCAGCTAACATCAATGTCCTGCCCTGGCCTGCTCAGTCGCCAGACTTGAACCCGATTGAGCATGCATGGGATATGCTACAGAGAAGAGCTCTGCCGAATATGGAGGGTATCCAGTCGCAAGAAGACTTTTTTTGTTGTTGCAACGAACATGGGCGGCCATTCCACAGCGTGATTTGGATGAACTCATTTTGAGTATGCCAAACCGATGTTCTTGTGTTGTTAGTGTTCGCGGTAGAAACACGGATTATTAATTGTTTAAGTTACCCAATAAAATTTTAAAGAAAACTGTTATTTCAGTCTTTTTTTCGAACTTTAATGTTAGTGGTTCAAATGTCAAAAATCCCTTTATTAGGAAAATGGCAAATTTCTTTATTAATGCAAAGGTGATGGTTGGTTTATCGTTACTGTGACAAACGAAAACACTTTATTTGATGAATCCTTAAAGAAAATTTTAATTAAGGCGCTGTGCTTAGTCAAAATAGGCTACACAAAACATTTTTTTAGCCAAATGTATACATTTTAGAGCAGCTAAAAAAATATATGTTAATCTTGGTCATATTTATGAGCGGATCACTGTGTTCAAAACACGTTTGCGGTAAACTTTCTCGCTAAAAAAAAATCACAAAGTAACCATTAAAATTGAAATGGTAGCTATTATAACCGTATTATTTATAAACAAATCTTGATAAAATTAATAACAGTGATGTAATATAGAATAATAAAGGGAACTATTGTTTTTTATTTATCGATTGAAATAAAATATTTGTAAGGATTAATGTATGTAATCACAAATAACTCGAACGAGTCGAACGAAACGTCACGCCATCGCGGCGTCTTGTCGCTTCTCTTTCATATCTACGCAGAGTGACAGTGACCGCTGAGGCGCGCTGCTAGACGGACCTATGTCAGTTTGTTCTGCTCAGAAAATAATTATAATTACGTATCTGTTTGACGTAAATGTTTGAAGTCTGAACTTATTCGATGAAACAAAAACACATGATAGAAGTTGTAAAGTCAGTACCTACCTTTTTGTGCAAACCTTATTTTGTTTGTATAGATTTATTTAGAGATGCGTAATTTTGACATGTATTGTCATAGCTCGATTGGTCTAGCGGTCTCGTGCATTACGAAAGTTTCCTACTTCAGCATCAAATGCCCCGGGTTCAAACCCCGCTACTATATACGTATACTTTTACTTTTTGTTGATTTCTTATTTGAAATAAATGTTTTTTAAATTATTATTTTACTTTTTCAGTAATTATTACTATTGTTTATTTTTGTAACAATTATAATGCAATTTTATTGTTTTTTAAAAAGAAGCGGTTGGCGAGCAATTCATCAGTAGATGAAGCATCGGAAAAACTTTCCATGAGTAAGCCCATGGTCCTCTTCCCCCCGGACCGCCTCAAGGTGTAGACGTGCTCAATACCCGTATTAGATTTTATAAAGGGTTTTAAAATCAAATTAGAAAACTGTTAAATCGGACATAAAAATAGGAGTGCATCAATCCTGAAGAGGTCGGATCAAGCGACCGGTGAAGAAACAAACACCTCTGTGCAACTTATTACATCCTGGTACTCTCATCGTAATCAACGCTACTAAGGTACTGTGAATTCCTTTACAACGCAGCAAGTGAGTGATAGGTCAATAACTCGCCTCCATACTCGTCATTAGTCAACTAGCCCCGCCCATTACGTGACACATATCGGGACGTATTCAACGTGTGCAAATACGGCGATGTGTAAAACCTACGAGCACCCGCTGTCAGTTATTATCTCCTGGTACCTGTGATCATTTGTTTAATCACTACTAAAAGATATTAACTTAATACCTACTAAAGAGACTTGATGTTTATGCAACAACAATCTGCGGATAACTCTACCTATTTCATTGCGCCCAGATATATGTACCTACTTAAAAATCAGAGATAAATAAACTTGTGTGCGTGGAAAATACATGTTGATTAATACTACCTACAGATCCATCTATTGTCTCCTGGTACTCGAAGCGACAGATTTTGCGAAGCTGCTAAAGTATATTGTACCTATCAGCCGCATTACGAATAACAATCTTTTGGCAGCGTCGTAATAGAGAACTTCTAAGTGCGCATAATCTCCTGGTACTTCACTATGCAGGAATTGGGCAATAAATCGCTTTCCGAATCTAACATTTCCGAACAAACGGACCAACGTACTCCTCCGCCCCACAGCTTTGTATTTCAACGTGCAAAGAGGCCGAGAGGGCTTGAATTCGAAAATGACGAATTCAATGCCTTCAAGGACGAAATAAAGAACTTGATATCAACTATGATGGCAACACAACACGAAGAAATGAAAAAAATCTACCCCACTTTGATGGAAATTAAAAATACCAATGTTAATATTGAATCTGCAATGGCCGCTCTTTCCGCGCAAAATGACGATCTAAGAAAGAAGATTGAACTGCTGGAAACTCAGGCTAAAAAAGATAATGAATACGTAGTGATCCTGGAGAATAAAATCGAGGACCTCCAACGAGGATGCCGCAAGGCTAATTTGGAGATAAAAAATGTCCCTAAAATTGCAAAAGAAAAGAAAGACGACTTAATAAAAATGGTTACTTGTTTATCGAACTCTATTGATTGTAATATTGTGACAAGGGATATTACAGACATATATCGATTGCAGAATAAACGGTCGAACACTAAAAATAGTACTATTGTACTAGAAATGGCTTCTACTCTTCTGAAAACCGAATTCCTTAAGAAAACAAAGGAATTCAACAGGAAAAACAGGGAAAAAATCTGTGCGAAACATTTGGGATTTAAATCAGAAGAAAATACTCCAATTTTTGTAGCAGAACAGCTGACCACTATAGGTTCAAGATTGTTTTTTCTGGCCAGAGATCTGGCAAAAACTAGAGAGTACAAGTTTTGTTGGACTGCTTACGGCAAAGTTTACGTCAAGAAAGACGAAAACTCGCCCACTATAATTATAAAAAACGAGACGCAGGTTCACCACCTAATGCAGCAGGAATGACTAGATAATGTTCTCTTACCGCGGTGGTTACAGTTGACTGTTTGTATCTATTTTTTATTGAATACCCCAATTTGCTGTAAAAAAACTTATGAATTGCTTTGTATAATTATGTTTAGTTATGTAAAACGGCGCTCATTCACACATCTAACTCAAACTTACAATAGTTCAATCATTAAGTGTAAAATAAGTATCCTAAGGATCACTACCCCTCCCTACACTCACGCTATATACACAATAACCCTTCACATCACTTACACACCCAGTCGCAATATAGTTATGTACAAATACCTTTCCAACAATTTTAATTATGGATAACACCCTCCAAGCCTTGAATAAAATTGATAATACAGAGATAGCCCAAGCCTATGAATGCTCACCTCAAGAAGTCGCCAAATTATTAAGAGTGAATCCAACAGATATCACAATAGTGTCTCAAAATATAAGAAGTATTTATTCCAATTTCAATGACCTTCAACTTAACCTAGTAAATCTAGAAATTAAAATTGACATAATAATTCTAAGCGAGTGCAGACTAAACCCTAACAAATTAATACCACAAATACACAACTACTCTTCCTACCAAACGACAAACCATTTAAATAGAGCAGACGGAGTGGTCGCGTACATTAAAAATACACATAGCGCTATAGTAAATGAAGTGATACTTTCACAAGCATCCTGTTTACAAATTAGCATCAACCCTGACTTAATTGTTTTGGCAATCTACCGATCGCCCTCTACGTCAAATCCCGATGAGTTTATTTTCTCTCTTAATCAACACATTACAACAATTAAACCCGATAAAAACATAGTAATCACTGGCGATATAAATATTAATTTAATATTTAATCAAGAAGAGCAAGCTGTTGATCGCTCAAAAAGGTTAAGTTATTTAAACATGTTGTCAATGCATGGGTTGCTGCCAGGTCACACACTGCCTACCAGAGGGAAAAACTGCCTTGATCACTTTATCCTAAAGTTAAAATCGTCACGCAAAACTGGAACTATAGCTATTATCAATACTACTGTAACAGATCACTTTATGACTTTTTTAAAACTATCTGACCAGGAATATAAACAAAAGCGCACTGTCACAAAAACTACGGTAAATATAGAGAACGCACTAGAATATTTAAAACAAAGCAACCTCCAAATTCTGTTAGACTTAGATGACCCTAATATACTTACCGATCGCCTCATAGATATATTACAAACAAGCCTTATCTCCAGTACTCTAACTAAAATAATTCCTGTCAAACACAGGCTACTTAAACCATGGATGACCGTTGGCTTACTTCGATGCGTTCGAAATAGGAATGACATGCAAAAAAGGCTTAAGGTAGACCAGTATAACGAAATATTAAGAGTCACATACAGAAGATACCGTAATTATTGTAACCATATAATCAAAAATCAAAAGCAAACTTTTGATAGACAGCTCTTAACCAAAGCACAGAAAAATCCTAAAAAACTATGGGACACAATTGCCACTATCACTCAACGTAAACCTAATAAAACACCAAACACGGAGCTTTTAAATTTAAAACCAACTGCACAGGAGTCTGCAAATGCAGTAAATAAATATTTCTCTAGCATAGGCAGCGTTCTGGCCAACGAAATCATTTCGAACACCTCCAGAACACACGCTTCTCATCCTGGTGCAAATTACAGCCCCCCTTCATCTTCATTTGTAATTCTTTCAACTGATCATGAAGAGGTGTTCAGTACTCTAATGACTTTAAAGTCTGATAGCGCCCCAGGGTGGGATGGTGTTCCGGTTAATTTCCTAAAGGCAGCCCATGGACTGATTGTTCCAATTATTTCTCATTTGGTAAATTTATGCTTTGACCATGCGACATTTCCAACGGCTCTGAAACTTGCTTTAATTACACCAGTGCATAAGAGTGGAGACAAGACAGACCCATCGAACTATAGACCCATATCAGTATTACCGTCCATCTCCAAAATTTTAGAAAGACTATTAAACTCACGTCTAATGAATTATCTTAATAAAAACAAATTATTGTCACCCAATCAGTTTGGCTTCCGGCGAGGAATGTCAACGGAAGATACAGCCTTGGCTCTTGCCTCCACTGTAACTAGTAAAGTAGACAGTGGAGACAGGTGCCTTGCCGTCTTCCTTGACCTCAAAAAAGCGTTCGACACTGTCTCTGTCTCCACTCTTCTGGACGTGTTGGAAAGCAATGGTATAAGAGGTCAGCCACTTGCTTTATTCAAGGACTATCTATGTGGGCGAAAGCAAAAAGTCAAAATTGGCAACACTGTTAGTTTAGATGAAACTGTTACTTACGGCGTTGGTCAAGGAACCGTGCTTGGCCCCACTATGTTCTTAGTTTATATTAACAGCCTCTGTAATATGAAGATAGAAGGAGGGCACATCTACTCATACGCGGATGATACTGCCATAGTATTTAGCGACACAACTTGGAACAAAGTTAAGAAATCTGCTGAATCCGGCCTGTCTAGGATAGCATCATGGCTCGACCACAATCTTTTAACCCTAAATACATGTAAAACCACCTTCATTTGCTTCTCTAAATATAACCTTTCACAACCTTCAGCTGACTTTCAAATAAAAATTCACAATTGCCAGACCCCCTCAAACTCTAACTCTGCTTGCCCTTGCATAGAAATTGAAAAAGTTCAATATACCAAATATCTAGGTATAATGATCGACCAACGTTTATCTTGGCATTGGCATACTGAACTTATAATGAATAGAATTCGGAAACTTATCTGGACATTTAAAACACTGCGTTACGTGACTACAAAAAAGCTTCTGTTACAAATTTACACATCACTGGCACAGTCGGTACTAGCGTACTGTTTACCAGTTTGGGGAGGAGCAACTAAAACTAAATTCCTAGAACTAGAAAGAGCTCAGAGATCACTACTAAAAGTTATGCTATTTAAGCCCTTTAGGTTCCCAACTGAAACTCTTTACCTGACTTCTGATGTTCTGACGGTTCGAAAACTTTATGTGCTCCAAATTATTTTAAAAAAACATAAATCTCTAACATTCGACTCCATGACTCGACAAGGAAGAAGGAAATACATGATCCCAAATGTTCCTGTTAAATCAACTTTTGCTAAGAGACAGTACGCTAGGCAATCTTCTCACTTATATAACTTTATAAACAAGGACTTAAATATTTATCCACTTTCGTATCGAGACTGCAAAAATGCTCTGACTGAATGGCTGAAGACAAAAACTTATGACGAGATTGAGAATATAGTCCAAACTATATGTTCTTAGATGCACATTAATAATAACCTGTTTTTATTAAGGGGTTTCTTCACTAGCACATATACAATGATATTTACATACCATATACAATGATATTTACATACCATATACAATGATATTTACATACCATATACAATGATATTTACATACCATATACTATCATTAAACATACATACGCTCACACTCACTCACACACCCAACACACCACATTACACACCCTCACACTACAGCGCGCCTTTGATAAATCATTATTTTGTTTATGTTTTACTTTATATTTTTGATTTGTTTCACTTTATTTTCTAATACCTACTGTAATGGAATGTCTATTCAATAGCTTATACAAGTTGTAACTACTGGAAGAGCGGAACTTCCTAACACAAGTATACTTCTTACTTAAATGGAAATTCCCTGAAGACCAAATGTAAACGTATTCTTAAGTTATTGAAATAAAACATTTATGGTGTCACAGAATATTATACAGGGTGTCCCGAAAAATTGTGTTAAGTGGAAGTCCAGAGATAGAGCACTCCTTGGGTTACCCGAATCACCCCCATGTATGTTTCGCGAAATTCATATTTTTGGTGTTATAATTCTTTTACTGAATTTAAAATCTTAATTTTTTTTTCTTGTAAAAATAGAAGACTTAAATATTTTTCTTTCTCTAATTAAATCATATTAAACTGTTCTTTTATGCATAAAATAATTAGCTTCGTAACTTTGACCAAAATTATGAAAATGTTGGTGTAAAGCCAAAAACTTATTGAAAAAGTTAAAGTCTTCTACTTTTACAAAAAAAATTAAGATTTTAGGTCGAAAATTCAGAAAAAAAATTATAACTCGAAGACTATGAAAAAACGCGGAACATATATGGGGGTGATTCGGGTATTCCAAGGGGTGCTCCAGTATCTCTAGACTTCCGCTTGACACTATTTTTGGGGCAACCTATATATAATTATTATTATATAGTAACTAGTAATGCGATAGTAGGTCATTGAACTCATCTTTATGAAGAACTTTTGAAAAAGAATTATGTCACCCGCGACAAAAATACCATATAGTTTGTTGATTCGCGCCACAGTTTAAAGTGGTCTATAGTGATGACTGCAACGACCCCTTTTCGTATTTCTACACTACTATAAGACCTTGTAAATAATTTATAAATTATCAACTTTAGTGGGTATTTATAACATAACACAACGGTCTAAGCGCTCAAGGAACACTTCTCAAAATTACTAAGTGGCCTTAGGCGCAAAATGGCTATAAAACAAAACCTCATAAAAAAAATCAAGTTCTAAAGAAAAACAATGCTGTTCAACACGATTATGGGGCTCAGAGTACTACTCCAGATTTGACATCGGATGAATTAAATGCCGCTAAAGAATGATTCCTTCAAAATCTAAAGCAACTTACTTCGGACAAAGAAAAATCCCTTTATTGGAGCAACTCCCGATGGTTTGATAGGCCAAGACACGAGAAGTAGTGAAAGTGAAATGTCCTTTAGTGGCATTCAAAAAGAGTCTAGAAGAATGTATAAAGGAAAACAAGGTACAGATGTGGAAAATAAAAAAAAGTTAACTGATTGTAATGAACAAAAATAGTAATTGGTACAGCAATTGTCACATGGAGCTGCCCTTAAAAATCATCAGTTTCAAGGACAGCTCCATGTGACACGTAGAGAAAAGTGCTTGTTTGCTGTGTGGAGTGGTGACAACAAGTCACTAAAACAGAAATAAAAAATATTAAAAAGATAACGATTTTTGGGAAAAAAAGATGAAGGAAAAGATGGTGTCGTTTTTTATGGACTGGCTTTTGCCTGAAATAGTCGATTCTCGGTGAGCTCGAGGGGTGCCTCTGCGAGAAAAAGAATCGTCATTAGTACTCACATCAACGTCGACAAAGAAAGCGTCCCTTGTTGTAGTAGGAGACAACATTTTGAAGAATTCTGACTTGAGTCGTCTTTCTACAATAGAGCAGTTAACAAAAAAAATATATTTTACACGTATTTTTTCTTTTTTCACGTAAACATGTATGTTTTCAAAGCACTGTATCGTCTTCATTGTAATGAAGACGATACAGTGCTTTGAAAACTCGTGTGACGTCATTTTCTAAGACATTAGTATGTCATTTTTTACCGGTGAGTGAAGTCTTGTCACTCACCTGGTAAAAAATGTCCCCATTCAAATCTTTGACACGTTTTATCTTCGTCAATTTTTATTGATTTGAGAAAACAAAAAATACGTATCCAATATTTTTAGTTAATCTAACAGACGGACTAATTAGAATCATATTTTTTTTAGTCAATATACACCCCTATTCATTTCTTTACATTTCATTTCACTCCATTTGCGTAAATACGTCAAAAATAATAAAATAAAATAAAAATAATTAGCTTTTTTAAATTTGATGTATCCTTCCCGTTCGTTCTGTCCATCCATCCACCCCGTCCGTATTGTCACCCTTCCATTCGTCTCTCCACGCGTCCCTGCACACGTTGTGTTCCTATACACTGTAATTAGCGAAAATAAAATAGCGAAAAAGAGTTCTGCTTTATAGAAAAAGGTTATTCTCGCGGGAAAAAATGTGTGAAACAGCTGTTTTTTTTTGGGAATTTAAGACTTATGATGATGAGTACAATGACCTGCTTTGGTATTACTTACACTCTTTTGTAACACACTGTATATTATTTTTCTTCAAAATCAACCATCAAGGCTGGTGGACGTTTTTATTTCATTTTTATTACAATTACTCTTGATGCTGAAGACAAATATATCTATAGGAATAAAAATAAATAAAACCGACGGATGTTTTCCAATAAAATTTTATCCGAAAACATCAATCCGTTTCTTACTAACTAAACTTCAACTATATCCGACGACCCTGCATAACTATCTCTTTTGCTGACTGAACCTATTGAATTATTTTCAAATAAGAAAATAAAAATATGCACATATTTTAAAAATAACAACACGAAAATAAGTAGGCAAAAAAAAAATCAAAACAAAAAAATATGCGTTTAGTGAGATTTGATCCTGGAGATAGAGCGGTGTGAATCTGGCCGTGACGCGCTGGGCCAATCGTGCACTTAATTTGTGCAGTGAAATAACGCTTCTAAATATAATGAAAGATGCGCATCAATGAAATTCGCGCGGTGCAACACGCAGTAGGCGGGGCTACTCGTGTCCCACTTCATCTACTTCACCCCCTCACATACTTCAAAGTCGTCTATTCACCTCGTCTTAATATCAATCAGGAGAAAAGTTATTGCAAAAATATATTATGTTGATCCCTAGACACTTTTGATGTGTGTACTAGAAAGTGGTGAAGAGCGAGCGTTTTTATTTATGTCAATTTGACGTTCAAACAATGCTGGATTATATTATTATCAGCCTAATTTGAATAAATTACTATTGATTTTATTATGTTGGTGGAGACATACTTAGACCTTTATTTGTTTTATAATTTTATTATAATACGCAATTTGTCACCGTCATTCTCATCCCGTCCCGTCATCCCAATTTATGTGGGTCACCACATCAATTGGGATAACGGCAGGCGAAGCAATAATATTATAAAAGTTATATAACAATACAACGCATAAGTTAATATACTATTAACTTATGCGCTATTCTGCATGACAATCGTTATCGAAAAAAAACAAAAGAAAAGAAATTAAAAGTAATTACATAGTTCTTAATAATATTTTCAGTCACTCCTACCCCACTTCATAATAATAAATTACATTTATTTGTTACATACTTTTAGGTAACTAGCAATTTGCCTTAATGTAATAAAATCATATTGATTGGAACTGTTAATCACATATTTCTCAATAAATTAATGGTTGATGGCAATAGGCTCGCCTCCTATTACATGGAATTTAAACATGAATGTGGGTGTACCAATGGGTTCACCTCTGCCTAACCCTTCTGGGATTACAGGCGTGATGTACCGATCCACTGCAGGGCAAAGTCCTCCCTTCCATCCTAATTTTATAATTATTTTATTCTGCCTCATTCAGGTTTCCAGTACCCGGACAAGACTTTATATTATACGTTTATCAAAAATTATAATTTAATAAAATAATACATTTTTATTTAAAGGTTAAATTGGTAGGTACAATACAGCATAACTATTACAAATAATGTAGGTTTAACAAATTACTTGTATTAGGATAAACCTGTATCACAGGCGATATGACTTCTAATCTATACTAATATTATAAAGAAGTAAAGTTTGTGTGTTTGTATATTTGTTAAATTGTAAGGGGTAATCTCGGGATCTACTGAACCGATTTCAAAAATTCTTTCAACGTAGGGAAGCTACACTATCCCCGGGTGACATAGGCTACTTTTTATCCCTGTATTCCCACGGGAACGGGAACTACGCGGGTAAAACCGCGTGACGTCCGCTAGTAATAAATATAATAACTTTTTGGACAACAGATTTCTAAAAAATATTTTCATTTGTATTTTCATGGTACTTATTATACCCAATTTACTTAAACTCTTATTATTCATTAGATTAGAACTAAAAGAGAGGTCACATGTAGATAAATGCTATGTCAATTACACACTATTTGTATTGTTAATGCTGTCCCAACTAGCACAAACTGTTGCTTAAGAGCTTTGGAGCTAATCCGATTATTCCTAAAGGCGCCAAGCTCAAGCGCCAGAGCGTGCACTGCAGACCTTGTGCAGCCGCTTTGCAGCCAAAGGGGCACAACTTTTTGCAATCTACAGTTCCATTAGAACTTCATAATAGTGGCATAAAAATGCTACAGGAGCTGCAACTAATAATTAACACCACACTAAAGCTCTTGTGGCGCTTATTGAATGAATGACAGGTTTAACGAATAAAGGATCACTGATCATTCACCTTGTCTCTCATTTATTAAATACATCTGTTCGTCAGACATTACTGAATACAAATAGGTAATAAGTGAAATGAAGGTAAGTGTTTTTGAGCTATATTTTGTATTATATACAAGTGGCTAAAAACGCAGATCAGTTTATCGTGCATATAGTTGATATTATTGAAGTATTTTTAACGCGCCTCAATAATTACCTCAGAATATCGTAAAATATGTAAAATATTATTACATAAATATTATTAAATCTACTGGTACACGATATTGAAATTACATACTTGACTACATTTGTGTTTAGTAAGTTGCTGGTTCTATATTAAGTTATATTTTACTACAAATTGTGATAAAAACCTATAAATTTCTCAAGTAATGATAAATAATTGTCTTGTAAACATGGCGTCTATGAGAAGCAGCTTTAACTTGCAACTTCAACCTTAATACTTCTTCTCTGCGCGTCAAAGCGCTATGTTTCACTCTTCTGAAGGTCCAAGTAATACCTGTACCACTAATGCAGTTCAAGTCTTTACAATCACTTTTATTTCGTACTTACTGCAGATATCGAACCACACTAATGGTTATTTGTTTAGAGATCCGTAGAACTCGTTGAAAACCCTAAAATACGATGATCGTTTGTAGCTGCTTCTATATTTTTCGCTCTTTCAATTGTTTGTCAACACTTACTATGTCTTACCATGTTTTCAGAATGCCTTTCAAAATAATCCAAACTTATAATGAACAACAAAATAAACAAGAACTTTGCATCTTACCGGCTTGAGCTGGAAACCCAGCCAGGTCCGAAAGTGGTAGTCAATGGAAATGACAGGAGTTTGGCGAGTTTTAGTCCCGAGAATGGAAAAGAAAATGCTACGCTGCCACCGTAGGTGAAACTTGGATGAAGCCGACCCGGCAACATAGATTGGCAGAAGCAAAGATAATGTAATAATAAAAAAAAAGGGTGTGTGAGATGAGAGTGAGAGTGAGATGAATGAAATTAAACTGTGTGGTGTGCTCCAAATAAAAATAAGTAAAAGTGAAAATTCGGGCGCCTGGAGTACACACAAAACTATGCCAAGGATAGACTTACCTGCGGGAGCTTGAGACTTTTAATCTTCAAGCGGGAAGGTATCAATAAAAATCGATCATGAAAAGTAAGAACGACTTTATTACCCGAAGGCTACTGGTTTGAAAATTCCTTTCTAAAATTAACAACTCTAATGTGTAAAATTAAGAGAAAATTGTTGTTATTATAAGACCTGTCATTATTGCACTTTTTTAAAATAAATTGAAGTTATGTATCATAAACCATACCAAACTCCGTCGACTAAATTAGGAACCTGATGGATTATCCAAGAGCATCTTGGTGATATTCGCCGAGATTGCCAACGGCGGTCCAAGATTTTGCATTTTGGTAGGGGCGTGCGTTCAAAAATTTAAGTAATATGGAAAAAAAACGCCTTGTGGCTGAAAACAAACATGAATAATCGTTAGCGGATAAAAAATGGCGATCGATTTAGAAATCGATGCCGAAATCGTTACGAGCCATATACAATTAAACTCACCGTTTCTTCCAAAAATCAAAATGTGGTCATCAGTAGATGAATGAATCCAAGCAAATAATTATAAAATGAAGATAAGAGATCCTGAAACAATTAAATATCGGAAACTATTAGCGTCTGCTATCAAAATAGCCATGACAACGCGGAACGGACCGAAATCACAAAGAATTCGCTTACCTTAAAAAATAAAGGCTATCCAATTAGGATCATGACAAGGGCAATCGGCTACCACATAATTAGGGACTAGATGCCGCCCATCTCAAGTTATATTTTGAGATTTTATTGGAGCGCTCAAAAATCACTCCATTGATTCCAGGCTGTAGGTCGAAAAGCAAGAAATGTCAAAGTCAATTTGACAGCATCGAAAATAAAAATCAGTGTGACCACTTCACGAATCCAAGTCAACAAAAAATGAATTTTCATAAGGCAACACCAACCAGAGCCTACAAATCAAAGCAAAGAATTCAATAGTATGTAACAGGCTTAAAAGACTCGTTACATTACATCCCTCCCCGAAAATAAAAGAAAGGAACTTTCTTTTATTAGAAAGAAATCTTCAACACAATAGACCAGTCTTAACAACTTTCTAAATCCAAAAAAAGAAAAGAATCATAAAAGATTCGAAGTGTAAATGAATTCTGAACATGTCAAACGACAAGGTCTCAAGAATTTAATAAAAGTAAAAACATGCAAATGACAAAAAGTCAAAAATGAAATCTGTGAAAAACAGAAAAAAATATAAGTTATAAAAACTAGTTAAATGAAACGAAGAGAGAAATCTCTTAGCGCTTCTAAACTCCAAAACAGTGCAGTTAGGCACTATAGCCACTGACTACAAATTTCAAACGAATTCGAACAATTTACCAATACAAACTACAATTTTTAGTGCAGTTAGGCACTATAGCCACTGACTAAAAATTTCAAACCACTTGGAACAGTACAACTTTGAGTGCAGTTAGGCACTATCGCCACTGACTACTATGTCAACTGCTTCCAACTCTACCATCTCTATGAGTGCAGTTAGGCTCTTTTGCCACTGACTAACTCCGTATCCAACAATCCAAAAAAAATTTGAAACTCCAAACAAAAGTTTTTAAATAAAGCTGAAAGACCTTATTTAAAATATTGTTACAGGCACAACCTGCAACGAAACAAAGGAAAGCGTACTGTGATCGGCTCATCACCACCGAATTCCCGAGCACAATAGCTGTAAAAGAATGTTGCTGTGACTGGCTCAACACTACCAATCTCCCAAACACAGACAAACACAAAAAATCATTGAGATCTCCAATGAGAAATCTCAATAACGAAAAGGCGAAAGCCAAAGTTTCACAATGCGATCGGCACATCACCACCGAACTTCCGAACGCAAAGAAAAAAGAATGACGAAAGTCAAAAAAAAAAATCCCGCATTGTGATTGGAACAACAATGTCCAACACAATGGAAAAAGGAAAAAATATGGCCGGGGCCGAAATCCCACATTGTGATCGGCACAACACCACCGACTTTCCGAGCACAATGGAAAAAAGAGTCGAAATCAAGGTCAAAAGTTACACCAAGATTCAAAAAATAATAAGGCATTTTGTAACAAAGGTTACAGAATGACCCTATAAAAGGTTACCCTTAAAAAAATAAGATCTTATACAATCCAACAAAAACGAACAAAACATAAAATAAGATCCTTCGGTGTGAAAAACATTTAGTATGGAAAAAAATAGTATTTAATTAACAAGAATGGCCTAAGTTTTATTTTTAGAATGTTAAGAATTCAAATTCAATAAATTTATAAGAAGTTACCTAACATACATCTTTCAAATCGTTGATAACCTATCATCCATCCCCTCGTACATCACACTGTCAAAAACGACCTTCAAACAGAATTTATCAAAATCAAGACTAACACTTGGAAACCAAATTAAAATTTAATAATATCTTTAACATGATAACGTCCCACTGAACCTTTATTTAAATCTTTCAAAACATAAACGTTATCCGAAACCTTTTCAGTTATTTTACACTTTACAAACTTAGGTGCAAGCTTAGCTGAAAAATATGCAGGAGCATGAGATTGAACAAAACCTCTTCTCCACACCATATCACCCACACCAAAAGAAATGACTTTCCGACCTTTATTATAATAAGCGGCATTTCGCTTATACCCCTTTAACAAGTAAGCCTGAACTTTAACAAAAATATCACCAAGTGAATCAAGAGAAACTGCATAAGCATTCCTATTTGAAATTTCTAGTTGAGATAAGTTATCAACAGAACTACTAAAGTGATGTAATGACGCATCAAGAATAAGCTCCCTACCAAACATCAGAAAGTTAGGAGTAAACTCAGTAGCAAGGTTTACACTATTATTTAAAGCCAATTGAACATTGGGCAAAAAACTTGACCAAGTTCTATGATCATCTTTAACAAAACACGATATGCAGGTTTCGACCGTTTTATTATATCTCTCAACAGGGTTATTTTGAGGTGTATACAAAGTATTATAAAATATTTTGGTTATATTAAAACCTTTCAAAAAATCTACAAAATGTTTTGAAGTAAATTGAGTTCCATTGTCACAAACTACTATTTTTGGACAACCAAATTTGAGAAATATTTCCTTTTCAAAATGTTTACAAATTACTCTAGTGGCAGCATTGATCATTGGAGAGAACCAGCAATATTTAGTAAAAACGTCTACAACCGAAAGTATGTATCTATGACCAGAATAAGTTTTAGGTAGAATTCCTATGATATTAACTGAGAGCATAAGCATCAACAGCAGTACAGGTATCGACATCACCCGAATCCTGAAGCGGCGGAGACTGAACTCCCTTGTCCATGACTAACAAACAGCAAGGCGAATAGCAAACGAAAAGCAAAAACTAAATTTCAAAAAGTTAAGAGTTTGAAAATAAATTCTCAAGTTTGAGGTTAAGTATCGAAGTCAATGTGGTATTCCCATGAAAAATTACTAAGTTAATTTTATCGTTTTAAAAGTGCAATAATCACTTACAAGCAGCTTAAATCTAGATAAATTAAATGTACAATATTGTACTTACAATTAGATTAAATTATTTTCTTTAAAAGTTAAACTTAGTTTTTAAAATAACTTTACTGTTGAGAACAACAAAACACGGTCAATGCTATACATTTCTGTTGGTTTTGCTAAGAAAAAAACATGTTATTAAAACAAACAGGTCAATAAACAAAATTATCAATAAGTAAACACCAAATATTGTTTACAAAGATTCACCAAATTAAGTTAAGTACTACTTATGAGTCAAAAATTAAAATAAACACAAAGTTATTGAAGTAACAATGTAGAACAAACTAATGCAAACAATAGACTCATAAGTTATTTAATAATTGTGCAATAATGACAGTATATAGGTACCAGACAAACCTACTTCAAGTCCCTGTTCGCTGAGCGACAATTGTAATAATAAAAAAAAAGAGTGTGAGATGAGAAGAGAGTGAGATGAATGAAATTAAACTGTGTGGTGTGCTCCAAATAAAAATAAGTAAAAGTGAAAATTCGGGCGCCTGGAGTACACACAAAACTATGCCAAGGATAGACTTACCTGCGGGAGCTTGAGACTTTTAATCTTCAAGCGGGAAGGTATCAATAAAAATCGATCATGAAAAGTAAGAACGACTTTATTACCCGAAGGCTACTGGTTTGAAAATTCCTTTCTAAAATTAACAACTCTAATGTGTAAAATTAAGAGAAAATTGTTGTTATTATAAGACCTGTCATTATTGCACTTTTTTAAAATAAATTGAAGTTATGTATCATAAACCATACCAAACTCCGTCGACTAAATTAGGAACCTGATGGATTATCCAAGAGCATCTTGGTGATATTCGCCGAGATTGCCAACGGCGGTCCAAGATTTTGCATTTTGGTAGGGGCGTGCGTTCAAAAATTTAAGTAATATGGAAAAAAAACGCCTTGTGGCTGAAAACAAACATGAATAATCGTTAGCGGATAAAAAATGGCGATCGATTTAGAAATCGATGCCGAAATCGTTACGAGCCATATACAATTAAACTCACCGTTTCTTCCAAAAATCAAAATGTGGTCATCAGTAGATGAATGAATCCAAGCAAATAATTATAAAATGAAGATAAGAGATCCTGAAACAATTAAATATCGGAAACTATTAGCGTCTGCTATCAAAATAGCCATGACAACGCGGAACGGACCGAAATCACAAAGAATTCGCTTACCTTAAAAAATAAAGGCTATCCAATTAGGATCATGACAAGGGCAATCGGCTACCACATAATTAGGGACTAGATGCCGCCCATCTCAAGTTATATTTTGAGATTTTATTGGAGCGCTCAAAAATCACTCCATTGATTCCAGGCTGTAGGTCGAAAAGCAAGAAATGTCAAAGTCAATTTGACAGCATCGAAAATAAAAATCAGTGTGACCACTTCACGAATCCAAGTCAACAAAAAATGAATTTTCATAAGGCAACACCAACCAGAGCCTACAAATCAAAGCAAAGAATTCAATAGTATGTAACAGGCTTAAAAGACTCGTTACAATAATCACAGCAACATGCTAAGATTCACGGATTTAGTTAAATTTGTCTTTGTGCAAATATTGTTTATACTGTTGTTGTTTTAGAATTTACCTAATTTAATAATGTCAATTATGGGCCAATTTGCCAATAAAACAAGTTGATTTTATCTCAAATATTTTTTTATTTCAATTCACCAATACAATTATACAAGAGGCGATTCGATTGTACTCATTATAATGTGTGTAGTAAAGGAACAAAATATAAATCCGATTCATATCGAGTGACCACAAGTTTACATTTAACATCACACGACGAACACACGTATTCTGAACTTAAAACTGATGTATAGTTGCTTTTGAAAATATTTAGATAAGAGGAGAAGATTGGAAGGTCAAAAGCATTTACTAAATTATCAAATTTCTTACAATAAATATATATTTGATTTTCTTCAACTTTGATACATATCACCTCCATCACTTCTTTTTTAATAGTTAAAAAATATTTATCTGCCCTAAAAATACTGCACAATATAGGCCAAAATTGTTGTTTGGAGCTTCTGTAAATAGGTACTCCGTCTATGTTTACTAAAATCGATACATGTTCCAGTATAATATTAGAATTTTCTAAATTTTTTTTATACTATTTTTCAAGTTATTGTGCCAGTATTCACCTGGATCGACGAAGTTTACTGTAATTTCTCTTGGTGTACCAAGTAGTGAGCGTAGATCTCTAGGCATAGCGTTAGGAGTAATTTGATTTAAAATTTGAAATAAGTCTTTTAAAGCTACATGACTACATTTGTGTTTTAGCGCCCAAATTCGTATTTGCTCGCGATAGCTCCATTTTCTTTCACATTCGACATACTCTAGTTTATATTCAGTATCGCTGTCCGAGTCCAGTCTAGAAGAAAAAAACAAAAAATTACGCAATGAAGGTTATTTTACTTTATTTTTATAATATGCCACACCAAGCTATAACTTACTTTTCCTCTGTAACTGGTCCGTTATCAGCAATTGAGAAAACAAATTCTACGGGACCCTCGCTTGTGTTTGTTGTACTCGAACTTGGCGCATTATTTTTGTTTGTTTCCAATGAAACCCTTAAAGAATAAATTAAATGAATAGAGTTCTAAAAATAAAAGATAAATTATTCTCGCGTAATTGAGTTAAAAAAAACTTACGTGTTATTTAATTTAACAGAATTCTCACACACAGTTGCCTTTTTTAATTTCTGCATATTCTGATAAACTCTCTGTACTTTCTTGCGATATCCACGTTCATTGATTTCTTTGTTTGAACTTCCATGCTTTCAGATCCATATTTCTTTTGAACTGGCTCAATATTTTATAAAATGTGATTTCTCCAATAAACATAGCAGAATGTATCCAAATGAGTAGGCAATGTCCATTACTCTCCTGCTTCTATTGTGAAGCCTTAATGTCGCTATTAGTAAAACAGTCGATCAAATTCCTACTTAAGTCTGCGCAAAAGTACAAATCACTTCTGCAATGAAACTATCAGTGGCAGAACAGTGATAAATATATCTTTTATACAGTTCCGTTAAAAAGTCTGAAATTAATGTCTTTATGCAGTTCTGAAGCGTACAGCAGCAGCAATAGAAGCTTTTTTGCCGCTTTAAGCTTTAACATACATGTTTTAACTCTCTTCTAAAGCTATAGACGGCAAATGGGTTGTAAAATGAACTCTTATAAAACCTAGAGTGGCATTTGGTTCAGTTTCTGCTACCCCTAGTGATATTTACAGCTATGAGCAGATACGAAAGCAATAGTAGAACTTAAAACCACTGTCTGAACCCATAAAGCGCTACTGTACAGCTAAAAGTTGCAAAATAGGCTGCTATTTCCACTAGTGTGCTAGTTGGGGTAGATATCGTATATATATATATAGGGTAGTTGACTGACAAAAAAAAATATGATTCTGTATAGTCCGTCTGTTAGATTATTGAAAAATATTGGATACGTGTTTTTTGTTTTATCAAATTAATAAGAATTGACGAAAATAAAACGTGTCAAAGATCGTGAGTGGGGGCTGGTGACGTCACTTAAATTTCTGATAAAAAAATGTACCAAACTGTGACGTCGCGCGTCTTTTCGAAGCACTGTATCGTCTTCATTTATTGTTTTAACCTACGTGAAAAAAGATATATTTTTTGGAAATCTATCTGACGAACTAATTAGATGTGTTTTGTCAACTACCCTATTCCTTATGTTTATAAAACAAAGAAGATATATTCATAACAATTTTACCCCTTATTTTAGGGATTAAAGTTTACACAAGAAAAAAGAAGATTCATGAATTTATTCAAGTTTTCAATGTACAAACGCTATCTACCAAATTTCTTACATTAAGCCGGTGGGAAGTGGGACGTATGTGTATAACAGTGATCAAAAAGCAATAATATAAAACAAAAATAACAGTTTCTTTTATGATCAGTTGCGGGCTGAAAATCCTACCTAGTTCATGTTAAATAACTGTTACGAAGGAATTTCCTCATTCGTATAAATACAGTTCATCATCTGCCTAGCCTTTTCTCAACTATGTTCAGGTCAGCTGCATATTTTATATGGATCGACCATGAGGCCATGTTTTCTAAAAAAAAACAAAATGGCGGTGGGTCGATATGCCAGCTTCCATACAAAAAAGTTCAAACCCCTTTCGCACTCATCATCACGCATTGCTGAGTGGAACTTCTTATTGTGTTTGTGTTGCCGAAAACTTTCTTGATTGCTGAAATTTTTAAAGCAAACTTTACATACCGTTGGCCGTATGTTTATTTTGCTTTATTAGCTCGTGGCTTGATAAGAACTGCCACTCGGGTCGATCTTTAGGTACAGCTGTGCTTGCCTAGGTCGTCAGTCTGTGGATGAGTGACCGCCCGACATACCGAGTTTCCTCCGTGCCTCGGAAAGCACGTTAAGCTGTTGGTTGGTTGGTGGTTGCTGCCATAATATAGATCTTTGGCAGTCGTTACAGGTAGTCAGTGACCTGAAATTGGGACATCCAGTCTTACCAAAGAGTATTATTAACTAGTATTAAATGGGTTCCACAACCCATTTAATACTAGTTAATAATACTCTTTATCCATTATTCAGCCTTTTCCCAACTATGTTAGGTTCGGCTTCCAGTTTAACCGGGTGCAGCTGAATACCAGTATTTTACATGGAGCGACTGCCTATCTGACCTGTGGAGGTCGCCGACCCTAACATAGTTGGAAAAAGGCTAAATTGTTCACCCCGTAAATATTTAAGCATTTTCCATCATGCCCTATAAACAATAAGGTGTGCCACAAGCACAAGCAAGCGCTATAAAATTAATGACTAAAACAAAAAAATAAATTAATTAACATTACAATTAACATGGTGGAATATAAAACGGGAAATAATAAGTCGAGCCACAGATTTTTTTATTGGCCACGTGATCAAACTTCTAATTTATAACTAAGCCACGGGAAAATGAGATAGCCTCTAATAAACTAATTCGTTTTTTTTACAATGCCAAATAAATAAATATCTTACAGAGAGCGTCAAACAAAGATCATTAATTATTGTAACTTGTCTTTCTTATTTATACATAGCCGCCTAATTTACTAAGTCAGCCACGGAATTTATACCTCATCACCATTTTACGTTTTACAGCATCAACATTAGGTCCTCAAAAAATATAATTCAAGCGACCATAGATAATATCATTTATTATAAAAATTATTATGTCATTTATTATGACTCGTTCGTGACTGATTGGCCAGAGAAGGCACAACACCAGGAGAGCTGGAAAGAAATGGGGGAGGCCTTTGCCCAGCAGTGGGACACAATAGGCTAATTAAAAAAAAAATTATAACTTAGCATGTAAAATAATACATCATATTCTTTTGTCGTGAAAATAACAACGTTCTGCAAGACTTGGCGCGAGCGCGCGAGACGACTACGACCGGCCATTTGCACCAATCAGAGAGCGCCATTCGATTCATGTACTGTTTTGGTACCCTATAATAATACGATACGATATATTTGAATGTCAACTTTTAATACACTTTAGATTATTATATTTACGTTAAAAATACCTACAATTTACAGAAATGTTTTTACCATTGTCTAATTGACTAGTCACAGGAAGATTGTATGTTTCGTCATTGTAAACTGAGGGAAATAGGTTAGGTTAAGTTAAAACTGTGACCAAACGCGCGCGAGTTGTGGTAGTGATGTGTGCATGTGCCACACTGCACAATATATCGATAATGTTGGATGATGTCATGATGCCTGTTATTGAAGACACTGATGACAATATATTAATCAATAACATAGATAATGTTCCTGTACAAGAAAACTCCAACAGTAATGGTTTCTTGGTCAGACAATCTGTTGTCAATCGATTAATTTCTCAATAATTAAAAAAAAACTTGGAAAGCCATGAGGGAGCATTTGCCCAGCAGTGGGACAGTGTAGGCTAAAGGAAGGGAAAAATAATTAAAAGTATATACAAACAAGGGTAAATAAAACATAATCTAACTAATCATTATTTTGTTTTATTTTGTAAATTGTTTTTTAAAGTCTCCAATTCCAATTTTGTTTTTTCCAAAAGTAGTTTATTATTTTGTAATTGTATTTCTGCAGCCTGTCTTTTCATTTCTTGAGTAGCCAACTGTAAAAGAAAATTATTCAAGTTAGTTTATAAGTACCTAGTTATTGAAACTACATAATACAGCTATGTGCATATGGCTAAATGATTTAGATGAATATTATATTTGGATTACATTACATAACTACCCCTAGTTTCATCTACTATTCCCCAATAGTAGATGAAACTGCAGGAATCTGATAGTATTCAACTATCATTTATTAGATTAAGCTATGGAGATACATGAAAAGTTAGCTACTTTATTTACTTCCAAATCTATATCTTTATTTATGTATTATATATAATTCTACTGTATGGGTGTATGTCACTGAACTCCTCCTCCTAAATGGCTGGACCGATTTGAATGAAACTTTCTGGGGATATTTCAATGGGTTCTTGGACGGTTTGAATACACAATTGGACCCGGTAGGTGGCGCTGCTGTCCGGGCAGGCCGTCGTCTGCCAGCACGCGTAGTATGGCGATTCTATCTCTATTCTACCAAGAATAGACAAAGCTTTTTCCATACAATTTGACATGAAATTTTGCTACAATCTGTCATTTTGTCGATTCTTCCGTCGACAAAACCCGTTTCTACAGTGGTCATACTAAGCGTGCAGGTCCGCTGGTATTATATAAAATTCTCGTGTCAGACAGACGCGGTGGAAGACTTTGTTTTATAATATTGTAGTGATTAGCACTATTAATAAAACCCTTTCTGCAGGTATTGTTTTCTGGAAGCTGGCTTAAAGGTAGCTAGTAATTATTATAATATGGAATTATTATAATACCTTTGAATACAATATTTTTGTCTCAATTCGTTCTGTATTTTCAAAATGTTTAAGCCTCAAAACAACTCTTCTTATGTTAGCTGCAGGATTTCGCGGAACACGATTGGTTGGATTTAATGGTACGGTTGGAGTGGAATGTTTATCTTGAAGTTCAGTTGCTGTTTTATTGTCATCTGAAATAATCAAGTTATTTATGTCACAATACACACTATACCGCCACCACCACGCTGAGATAGTGAGTGGCCTTTTGGCCTCGTACGGGACTTATTTTTAATTCTGTAAGTGTTTCTCTTGTTTTCTTTTTCGTCAATTTTTTATTATTAATTTCTTGTCCTGTGTGACCCCAATAAATACTTTTTCTTTCTTTTATAATAATCGTAACACGGGAATCGAACCCAGGACCCCACGCTCAGCAGTCGCACTTGCGACCACGAGACCAACGGGGCAGTTAACCATAAAATGGTAATAGAATATTAATAATAAAGTCTATAGTATTTATTCTAGCTCTACAGCTTTTGTTTTTGCTTTTTTCTTCTTAGCTTTTTTTTTTGGGCTCCATGCTTATCTGTAGGTAGACAATTTAAAGAGATCATTTAAACCAAATGTTTAGATGACTTGGCACATCTTTTTTTTAAATAATCTACATATTATATAAAAGGCAAAGTTGACCGACTGGGGATCAACGCACAGGCCAAACCCTTAGGGCTAGAAACTTAAAATTACACACACGTATTCCTCTTATGATGTAGGCATCCACTAAGAAAGGATTTTTCATAATTCTACCCCCAAGGGGGTGAAACAGGGGATGAAAGTTTGTATGGAAATTTCCGTCATCCACGCGAGCGAAGTCGCGGGTAAAAGCTAGTATTTTATAAAGGTATTATATGTATAACATACCTATTGTGCCATCATTCGCTTCCACCTTTTCAAGCGAACTTAATATGCAACCATCACTGTCAAAACGGTTCTGCACTTCACAAATTATGACAGGTGCTGCCTGAAAAAAATAAAAATGTTATGGAATAGCTGCTTCAGCTTCATTTAAGGCAACCGCTAGACCGAAGAGGCAGTTTTGTTTGAAACAAAATGTATAATTATACGTACTTCTTCTACCATGGTAATAATTGAACTCTTCAAATGAACGGTGTCACGCTGGAAGTAAATTGTTTTTATTTACCAAGGTACAAGAGCATAACTTGAAGTTTATGGGAACCAAAAATTAAACCATTTTTTAGCTTATACTCGTAAAATGATAAAAGAAAGTGTAAGTTTATGCACCTTATGAACATACGGTTGGCAATTGAATTCTTGCGTTACGGACTCCCACGCATTTTTTTTGTTTTCGATACACTTCCCGCCTGTTGCCTTGGACTCCAAAATTGGATGATTTTTAATTTTTTCTGGTGGTGCTTTCAGCGGTCCCTCCTAAAATGAAAACGAACACTAATTTTAATGCTTAATCTCGTCTGGCATAAACAGTACAATTTAGTATCTAGTGAAGCTACTTACCATATTTTACTATAGGTACTATCTTCGACCAATTTACTGGATAGAATTTCCAATAAGAACCGAAGATTAGGAAGTTTTTTTTTTTGTAGATAGTACTCATAAATAGAAAGCTTTTTACAAATTGTCAAGTTACAGAAATTCACGGTTTACGAGATATAATTGTTTAAAGTTTCCAACTTTCAATACAAATCCTATCACGCCATTTGTAAATTTTTAGGTTGGACAAATCAATGAGTAAGGAAAACCGAAAAATATAGAGCCGCCGCGATATTCTATACATTTGCTTATACAAATATGAGTGAAATAGGATACAGAATGTGAAATATCGTTTTGTTTCGTTCTTTCTAATACAGTAATCGTATTTGATGAAAGAGACAACAATATTTCAGTTGTTGCTCATAATGGCAACATTTGGTGTTACGAGTCACACAATAGTAGGTAGGTGCCGTTTTCGCCATGTTATGCGGCGAGTTTCGTGGTAGTTCTGCTGTCAAATAGTTGTTTACTTTTTGATAAATTGAGATTTGTGACAAAATAACGAAGAGTTTACCTATAAAACTGCATATACTTATTAAAAAAACAGCAATGAGGGATTTTATTTTTATTTTTTTTAAACGCTTCCCTAGTCGATAGATAGATGGCGCTGAACTTAGTATGTTACTGCAATGAACGGAACGTCACGTAATTATTTGATTTTTTTCACTTCGATGAATTTTGAGATCGAGAACTCTAGGTTATATTCGGAAGATAATATAAACAAACGAAAGTGTCAGATACTTCAATGATTGACATTTATAAAAGGCAATGTTTTTTTTTTTGCTTTGGCACCTAGTAACGTAGTAAGTTCAACGCCATCTACAGAGTTCTTGGAAACTACTTTTTTTTTTAATACTCAAAAAAGAAACTTCTCATTCAATATGCCTGCGTGCTGTATTGTGAAGTGTGGTGCAAGAAACCAGAAAAATCAACCTCAATTGTCGGTGCACAGGTTAGAAGCCGGTTTTCATGCAATAGTATCTAGGAGTAATACACTTTCGATGAAAAAAAATGCTAAGCGATCATTAATTTATTGATATAGTGTTAATGTTTGGGTTTATTTCCGTCCCAGAGACCTTTTTGTTATTTCTTAATTTTATTCGTTTGTTTACAAACATTAATAGTGTTGTACCGTTGCGTAATAGTTTCCGATACTAGTTCCTTCGCTGCGCTGGAACGATATCTGTTCGAGTGACCGTGCTCTGGCCCGTGGTTCACAGAACCGAGATACCGTCCCACAGACTTATATGATTGTTATACGTGATCTGAAAATAAGACATCAGCATGCTTGCACCGACTGGACGGGTCCACTAAAATCTGTGTGGTGCTTTCTTCAAATGACCATCTCAGACACTAATCTGCATAGTCTTCATGTGTGTATACCAAGATTATGTCTGGACTTTAAAAGAGACCATGACCTCTGAGTTTGTTTCGGAAGTTTCTTCTCAAAGTAGTCAGAAACGAAACACCGACCCCATCTAGTTTTAATAAAAAGTGACTTGTAAAAGTGTATGTAAAAACCTATTTGCAAAATAAACATCATCATCATCTGCCTAGCCTTTTCACAACTATGTTGGGGTCGGCTTCCAGTTTATCCGGATTCAGCTGAATACCAGTATTTTACATGGAGCGACTGCCTATCTGACCTCCACAACCCAGTTAACACTAGGTAATACGATACCCTTTGGTAAGACTGGATGTCAGGACTTTCGGGTTACTGACTACCTGTAACGACTGTCAAAGATCTATATATGACAGCCGGGATCAACAGCTTAACGTGCTTTCCGAGGTACGGAGGAAACTCGGCATAATACTGGGCGGTCAACCATCCGCAGACCAACCTAGGCAAGCGCAGCTTAACCTAAATATCGATCCGAGTGACTGTTCTTGTTAAGCCACGAGCTCCTCTTGCAAAATAAACATCATTTATCATAATGATATTATCACACCAATAAACAGATTTAATAAAAATCATTCTTATTTTATTTTACTCCACCAGTCAGTATGTTAATCATAATAGAAACATAATCGTCTTCCTATTAGAAGAAGTTGTTTTTCACTAAGATCTGCATACCTACCAGAATCTACAGACTTACAGTCGATCGATTAGCTGTCGAATGGTTATGGTTTGGTATACTAAACTAACCATTTGACAGTTAATCGATGGACACAATGATAGCCACTAACATTTAAAAAGATACGCAATAGCCCTGCAGATATAACCGAAAGCGCAAACGTTGCATTCTTTAATTTTGTTCTGAAAACCACTTTAAATTAATTTTATTCTCAGGTATCAGAAGGAAAGTAAATTTACTCATGGTTTTCTGTTACAACGAACTGTTAATTATAATTCAACCGTGATATCTATTATTACTCGTAATACTATTAAGTAGTACCAGTTTCGATACTCGTTACAGTAATACTATGTTCCATGATTGACACAACCCTAGCAATGGCAGCCATTTTGAGTACCGTTCAAGGTTGTAGGTATGCACCTTTTTTTTGTAGGTATTTCTAGTCCACTTATTTATTATGTCTATATGTCTATGGGACAAATTGACAATTGACATTGTAGACGTTTCACGTTCCGTTATTAGTTATGTGAATTTTAGTAATTTTTTGTCGTGTTTTTTAATAAATAATAATTTTATTTTTACAATTTTTGTTAAATTGTTGGATGTAATAGGAGTGTGAATATTAATTGTTGCTGCACTATGCAATCAAATTTCATTTTTAGACTAAAAATAACGAACGGGGCGTTTAGTTTCGGAACCTTCTTCTTTTTCTTACCACCCAGAAGTAGGAGCCCCGCGAAGTGGGGCTCCGTCGACTGGGCCTGCAGGGGTTAGGTTCCAATAATTTGTTTTTCTCAAGAACGGTTCGTCGCCTTTACATGGGAGTGGTACCGGGGCACAGTGCGCACCCCCCCCCCCCCTCACCCTGTCAAACGATACATAATTTTTACCCGTTTCGCGTTTTAGCGCTATTATAACCTCAAATTATTTAACCATGGATATCTCCATAACCATGAGGTTCCGGTGGGTGGGGGCCGTGGGGGTGGTATTGGGGGGTAGCCCTCCTCCACCCCCCCCTCCCCACCTTATAAAGCGACGGTTCTAAATGGAAATTTTAACCAAGAATAAAGCTAAGCAAAGCTTTGGTACACTAATCAGAATGGAGCGGCAGAAAAAAAGGGGAGGCCTATACCCAAGAGTGGGATTCCTTGCTGAAATGGTGATGATAAAAGCTTTGGTAGGTACCAACGTTGTTTTGAAAACTGACAATGACATTCACTCACTAACAAAATGACAACTGATATTGCTTGCCTCATTTAAAAATAATTTGTTATTTGTTATTATGTAACATAACATAACATCACGCCTGTAATCCCCGAAGGGTTAGGCAGAGGTGTACCTATTAGTACACCCACATTTCGCCAGTTATGTTTAAGTCCCATGTAATAGGGGGCGAGCCTATTGCCATCAACCGGGCACAAATCCAGACTCCGTAGCTGTTACTGATAAATTCCTGATGGAAAAAGCCAATAACACTTTGCCCGACCCGGGAATCGAACCCAGGACCTCATGCTCAGCAGTCGCGCTTGCGACCACTATACCAACGACTAACTACTAACTATTGTTATTATGTGTACGGTTTAAAAATAGTTTTTATATGTTATGTGCTGGAAAAAGTCACACGAAAGTGTTCACTAACGTATATTAAAATGTTTGTACCGAATAAAGATGAAAAACTATTATTTCCGTAATACAGTTTATTTACATAGCAACCCTTAAGATTTATCGACATCCATCGATATTGCTTATCACGGCCCAATATGTCCATAAGTTAGTAATTAGCTAGTGAATCATTAAATTTGGTCTCTGGGATGTATCGTTCATTAACGAATTTAGTAAGAATTAGCTAGGGACTCATTAGGACTAATTTAATGAAGCTCTCCGAGTGCGGCAGTTAGAGGCGAATAATGCTATTAAAAAGAAGCCGGTTGAATTAGCACCCTTATAAAACTAACAAATACTACAACATACATACTTTTTGTTGTGTTTCTCCTGTGTATCTTTATTTAGGGAACCCTTTCTCATAATTATACTTTTCGTTACATTCCTGATCCTCACATTCGACCGGTTTCTTTACAAACATGATGCTTTAGAGAAATGTCTGCACCTGTCTGCCTCTCTTATGTCTTTTGAGTGTGATGTCCTGTTTGAACGCCTTCATATTATAAATGGTAAGTGAATTACACAGTAAATTATTTAATAAATAAACCCTTCGTTTGTACCTAAACAAGTTCTGAAATTAGGACATTCAAACTTATTTTCAGGAGTCTTTCCGAATGTTGGTCCATGGGCATTTGTACTTAACCTGATAATAATACGAGAATGTTTTTAAAGTTGTGTTTTAAGATGTTGACCTATTAATGACCTATATAGGTTGTACTACATAGTCCGACTGACTGAAATAGTATTTTATTTTAAATTACATAATTGCATATTTTCCATTTTAAAAACGGAAATTGTAGTCAAATAGTGGTTAGGTTGGTGACAACATAGAAATCGTCCTGGTTTAATGTTTTAGACCTTAATTTTTATTTTTCTTTGCTACTGAATATTACAATACATCGAAGAAAACGGATTTATAACCTTGAATTATACTCTCATTTTTCCAAAATGAAGTTTCAAGTTTAAAACGATGATCGATTTTTTTTATTAAAATAATATTCTTTTGATAGAGTGGCGTGTTTTTTTTAATTGGATAGTTTATTGGTTGATTTTGAAACTGAGATGGCAGACCAGTTCAAGTTTAAAATATTTATTTGAATGTTTTTAAACCTGTGCAGAGTTGATTGCAATGGACGTGCCAGAAACAGTTAATCAATTTACCAGGAATGCAGATAAATTCGTCAATATAATAAATATTTTCTCATTCCAAAAATTAGACAATAATATCTCCATTATTTATGTTGCTATAAAATTATGAACAAGTCCCACTTATTCAAACTTCAGGATCAAAATCGCGAGTACACTTGAAAGCAAACATTTGCCTATTGTGAATAGTCTCTTTACTTTTCTTCTCCTGTATGTCGTTTTGCTTCATGGCTGCGTCTTTTGCTCATTGTAAAAGTTGAATTACCTTTTTTTCTGCAATTTGAACATCAATTTTGTCTTTTGTTGGCAAAATATCCTCTTCCGTTTTTGTTCCATGTACCAATTTGATGTGGCTTTTTAAATCTACTTCTCTATGATATCCAATGCCACACTTACAGATGTGAGGGAACGGTTTGTGAAGAACGGAATGTGCATCAAGCGTACTTTGTGCAGCATATCTAACATTGCAATGTGGACACTTGAAAGGTTTCTCAATATAAGGATTCTCCAATTTGCTTGTTTTTCTTTCATTTTTCCTGGAAACATAAAATATGATTAATAGCATAATAAGTATAACTTAATAGCAAAAAACAGCATAAAACCAACATTAACTTTAATATCAAAAGCTCTTAAAATGTTAAAAGATTTTTATTCGGAAACACTTTTTGGTCCTGTGAAACAGTTTTGATTCTGCCTGGGATCTTAATTATTCTCCTATGAAACAGCATAACCGATTTTTAAGATTGTTTGTGCATGTTTGGGGTCCCCAGGATGTTTTTGTCTGAGCTATAGTTGGAACCGGCATGTAACGCTGTGGTCAACATACAAAATCCACGCAGATAAAATTGCAGGGCGAAAAGCTACTATGTTTTTATGCAAAATAAAATACTTACACAGTCTCTTGTATGTGTGAAACCTTATGTAGTATTAATTCTCTTTTATTATAAAAGCTTTCAGTGCATTTGTTACATTTGAAAATTTTGGCCCTTTCCACAAGTACATGTGCACTAGCAAGCTGAAAACAACATACATTATGTTATTTAGAGTGAATGACACAATAATGTGAAGCGTTTTGAAGGAAACTATATTTACCTACTGTTTCAAAGTATTGAAAGAAAGAAAGAAAGAAAACATTGGGTGGGATTGGGTGTGTTCACATTGTTGTCAACTAGTAACAAATAAAGGCTAGAATTGTTGATAACCCTACTAATATAAATGAGAAATTTTGTGTGGATGTATGGATGTTTGTTACACTTTCACACAAAAACTACTGAACGGATGTGGATGAAATTTAGAACACAGATACTTAGTTTATAACAAAATTTTATTGTTTGGGTATCACTGTATCAGTAACAAGTTATGTTATACAGTTCCCAGAACGTGCCAGGGACGCGAGGTGCGCGAGGTGCGCGCACGACCTGTATTTGCCACTACTTCCAGTCCAGTCGTACAAATGCCAGCTTGCGTGCGCCTCTTCGTCACATTACTGACAATTTTAATAAGAAATTCTGTAGTTTGGATCTGTTTTCTTTACCGCATAGAAAGTTTCGACTCAGTTTACTTAACATTTTGAAAAATTAATGCGACACAGTCTTTACACTTTTGTGGCACTATTGCAGCGTTATGCTTTGTTGATACGATTATGTGGTTTATTTTTATGTTATGTTCTTCTTTTTATTGTTTATAACGCTTGTGTTAAAATTTACCAAATTGTCTCATGAACTATCTGTGGAGAACGTGGTTGATTTCACATTTGTATTATTTCTGTATCTTATTTTGCTATGTAATTCTTAATGTGTAATTGTTTGTTTTCCCTAATAAATAAAATAAAATAACACCAACACCAAGCACCAATCGAACACCAAGCGGGCGAAGCCGCTGGTACAATCTAGTCTAAAATAATTGTATGACTGACTGTCAACATAATATATTGTAAACATGTTTTTTTTTTTTCAATTGCAAAATGTGCCTGCTCGTGACCTTGGTTACGGCTAATAGAAAGCCATTCATGAGGTCTATGTTGGAAAAAGCGTGCACAGAAGATGCCTGTTTCCCTTATGGTTACAGATATGGAATAAAAGAAACTGGGCTTTTGATAAGTAACAGAATGTTGGCGGCCAAGTATATCATAACATCACAACTATAATCTCCAAACAGTTAGCCAGAGGCTAATGGAAGACCTAAATATTTTTTTTGTTATATGAGTATAATGGGCCAGCTCTTGTGCCAACCCCAAGTAACATAGAACAAGGGCAGAAAGATGATGATAGGGGCTGCTCTTGACCTCGATGAAGCATGACGGAAAGTGATAGATGAGGTCTATGATGGTAAAATATGGGAGGGAACACCGATGCACAGAGTTCCACATTTTGGCTGTGCACATAATAAATGTGGAGGAGAAGTACTGACATACATTTGGTCGGTTTGTTTATGTCCCATATAATAGAGGGTGAGCCCATTGACTCAGGCAAATTGACCAGGCCAAATGCAAGCTCCAACACCCAATATGACATTGGCAAATAACTCACATGTCTCTTGAAGTATTCATCATGAAAAGCCATACTATGTTTCATCAGTTCACTTGTATTTGGAAAGACTTTTGGGAATTTCTCACATTTATGTACCTTCTTGCTTCCCAATCTTTATCAGCAATTCTGGTTTCTGAAACACATGATGTAAAGCATTTTTTTTTATCAGATTTGTTAATCGGGGACAAATATTTAAAGCGATTACGAAAAAAAAATTGTTTTTTTGATAAAATTAATAATAATTCTGATCATGTTGGCGGGGCTGATAGAGAGGTAGGGAAGGAGAAAGGGGGATGCCTACGCTCAGCAGTGGGATGTAGGCTAGTAATAAATACTGGCCAAGTACAAGTCGGACTTGCACATGAAGGGTTCCGTACCATTGTAGTAGATATTGAGAGATTTTCCATGTTATTATAGACACTTCTTATAGGTATACCTGTAATATACAAGTGTTGAACTAATTTGCTGTACTTTTTTCAAAATTTTAGTCTCAGTAGTTTCGGACATAAGAGGGAAGGAATGGTTGGACAGACAGACACACAAGTGATCCCATAAGGGTTCCGTTTTTTCCTATTGAGGTACGGAACCCTAAAAATGATTGAATGACTGTTTGTGTACATTATAGATGACATTAATTAGTGCTTCTAAAGCAAGTCTCTAAATGCATACAATTGCATTATTATTTATTCTCATGAGGACCATGTAAAGGCCTTTCGAGGATGGACAATATAATAACACATAACAATAAATATAATAATTAATAACTAATTAATTATTATATTTATAATTAATTAACACATAATTAATTAACACGTAATTATATTAACACATAACATAACATCACGCTTGTAATCCCCGAAGGATTAGGCTGTTAGGCAAAGGTGTAACTAATAGTACACCCACATTTCGCCAGTTATGTTTACGTCCCACGTAATAGGGGGCGAGCCTATTGCCATCAACCAGGGACAAATCCAGGCTCTGTAGCTGTTAATTATATTATAAGTCAGTCATTCTGATAACACGGAACACGGATGATATACAGGGAAAAGATCAATTGGAATAAGGGCAGTAAAGTGATGAGCTTGTAAGGGTAATATTGATCTGTTGGGGCTGCGAGTTGTTCGAAAGAGATACCGCAGCCTCGACACAATTGGCTAAGAAGGAATATGGGTAGTTTTTAGTCAGCAGAAGTCTGACACTACCTACCACTCCGCCCAGAGCGGGAGGAGTCATTTAATAATTTCCCAGTCCCATAAAAAAAAAGGGTAATATTGATTTTGGTAGGAAATGCTCTGCCCCTAGTGTATTTATTCTGTGGCCCTAGGTAGTAGAGTTCGTACACTGCTGACTGACAATCAGATTAACCACCCACGATCATCAGTGATGAGACTGTACACCCCACAGAAGGGCGGTGTAGAGGCTTATTAAATGCGAAGACCACCACCACAGGAAAGTGTGCAGTCTCAGGGAATATTATTTACAACTTGTGGAACCTGCTCGACACTCAAAAAAGACCATGTCACATGTTACTGGGATCAGACTATCATTACAGACAGGACTATTGAAGCCAATAATCCTGATATAGTGGTGATATACGTATATATACGCGCAGCATAGGTAATGACAGTTGATGTTACCATCTCGCATAACGAGAATCTCCTGATAGGTGAGAAAGAGAAACAAATACAATATATCGACTAGGCACATGAGGTTCTCAACATGTGTAATGTGAACCTGGCTATCATTGTGCCGATTGTCATAACAGCTAATGGCCTTATGGCAAAGAGCCTTGAGAAACATGTCTCGAGACTCTCGCTTGGTGTTTGGATCAAGGGCCTGATTTAGTAGTACTTCTCAATATGGCCTGCATTGGACTTGGACCCTGGTTCCAACACCGGCGGATCATTATGTACACACAACTCTCCTTTTGAACTTTGCCACAGTCGGGCTGTGGCAAAGTTCAAAAGGAGAATTATGTGTTTAATTTTAATATTTAAAAAATGTATTTTCTATGGTTTTTTGTAAAGAAATTTACAAACAATGTGTGAATATGTATACATAGATAAATATAGGAAAATGTAATAGTGAGATACCTATATAAAACACAATTTTACTTTTAGAATTATTAAAACAAATTTAAATAAAAGAGCGAACTAAATAAGTAAACAACAGATCGCTTATGCGTGTATGTCCTCATGCACAATCACATCGCTGTCATGATGAGATCTGCGGTGGTGGGTGTCATGTAATAATACAATAAATTACCTTTATCACTTAGGTGAGCTGTAGCAGTTCTGTTTCGAGAAGGTATGGTTATTTAATAAACTCTTTCAGACCAGAATCTAAATAATTACTGATTTCATGTCTACTGACACCATTATGATGCTGACACTGGGAACAAATCAACAAACTTGACAACCTGTGAAACCTGTCACAGTCAGTTCACCACTACACTAAGTCTAAAATAAATAAATAATTCATTCAAATATTATGTTTAATCATTCAAAATTACTTTATTACGCTAGAATAAAACTATAATCACAGAGTACATTTTTATATAGGGACTATAATAATATTAACATTACTATGTTATTTAAAAATGATATGTAGCAAGAGTCTGAAGATCCGACACCTGCAAAGACTTTTTAAAAAAATATTTACATACTTTGTCCAGAGTATGTTCTCAGTTTATTTGTCACCTTTTTTTTAGGGATTTTTCTAGTAATTGTTGTGATTTTAGTGGTTTTTAACTCAAGCTTCAGGGAGAAATATTGTTAAGAGCTGGCAACACTGCTTGGGGCTGACAAGTGAGAGTACTGAGAGTGACAGCTTGACATTGACACTGATTGTCGTGATTGTGTATCTATTGCATCTTCGTGAGTTCGTGCTTTATTAATTGGTTGTCCATTAATTCTTGAAATACAATTAATTCCGATGAGCGGTGACAATCGGCAGATTAAGAGGCAAGTATTAAATTCAAATTATTTGTTCACAGTTTACTAAAGGTAAATATTGTTTACAAACTCAGGTCGGTGGATCGTCTTAGAGGCGGCATTTATTTTTGTGTTTTACTATTCTATTCATATTATCATCACCAAAATCATCATTCTTATATATTAGCTAGAATTGATGATGACTAAACCTCTTCACTTAATATCTGCTAGTTCTCTGCCTGAGCCTGATCTCAACATTTTCAAAACAATGAGAAACACAAAACAAAACTATATCAGTTTTGTTTTATATAACTAGCTGCGTCCCACGGCTTCGCTGGCTGCTTAATTTTTGGCCTGGCTGTTATGGGTCGGAACGTGATGTTAAGTAGCCTTAAACCTTCCTCAAGAATTGGGCTATCAAATGCGAAATTATTTTTTAAACCTGATGGTTCCAGAGATTATTGTGTTCGAACAAAAAAAATCTTCAGCATTATTATAACTAGAAAATATGATGATTCTTTTAAATAAATATAAGCAAAGTTTCATCCTGTTGTTACTTGACATAATCCTACTAATATTATAAATCCGAAAGTTTGTGAGAATGTATGGGTGGATAGTTTTTTTTTTTTTTTTTTTTTTGGATGTTTGTTACTCTTTCATGCAAAAACTACTGAACTGATGTGGATGAAATTTGGAACACAGATAGTTTATAACCTGGATTAACACATAGGATACTTCTTATATACTTCTTATCCCGGTAGTATGATCCCCTGGGACAATTATCGAACTGCAGGCGCAGGCGCAACCACGCAGGCGAAGTTGCTGGCACAAGCTAGTAATATGATAAAATTAAGGAATACCATACCAATATCAGAACTTTATTTCAAAATTACTGATTGCCCATCTTTTCAAACTAGAAAGTATACTCATATAGAGACTTTCTGTCTTATGTTAATTTTAATATCATCATCTTACTGCCCTTATTCCCATTCTATTTGGGGTTGTCGCAACACATTTTCTTCTTCCATTCCAAAAATATAAAAAGTGAATCTAGAAATAAAAAACAACAGTGGCACTGACGTCTGACACTCATCCTAGCTAGGGTCCTAGATTGTAAACTGTGTCTAGAGACTCTAGTGTCTATGGATATTTGCTACGCAGTGTAATGTGTACTTCATAATATTACTGTAATGTTATCTTATCTTGGTTAAATAAATAAAGACTGGCTTTGTAGTTTTATGAGCATATTATGTTTGTACGTTTCTGGGCCGTTCTCAATACATATTATTATTTTGGTATTTAAATAATTTAATACTTATTTTAATTAACTGCATTCATAATTTGTATTGGAAAACCTTATCATTGTGTAGGCCTTGTTTGTGGATGCCAAAGGTCACATTACACTTTTTGTCTTAAAATAAATTATTTATAAAGTTATAAATTACCTTCATTTTTACCAGTGACACATTAACGGATAAGAGAAAGGGAGAATGTCCCTTTTTTTGCCACTGCTTCATGTGTTTTTTTTTTCGAAACATTGAGATTTCTTAGTTTTTAATAAATTCAACTATTTTAATGTATAATGTATTTATCATACAATTCCCCCTTTTTAAAATGAATTCTCTATCATGAAAACCAAACTTAGACCAGAGAACCACATCCGAATTAAATAATTCGGATGTGGTTTTCAGTGTAATCAGAAGAGAACCACAGAACCACACTGACAAAAATATCTAACAAAATTGATAAATAAAATCGCATTTCGTGTTATACTCTCTTTAAAGATTTACTAGCTTTTGCCGCTTCGCCCGCGGCTTCGCCCGCGTAGATTATAATATACTAAAACCTTCCTCGAGAACCAATCTATCAATTGGTGAAAACAGCATGAAATTCGGTGCAGTAGTTTTTGAGTTTATCGCAAACAGACAGACAGACATATGCCGTGGAGGACTTTATTTTATAATAAGTAGTGATGATACAGGTACCATTTATTTCTCAGTTTCAAGAGTTAAGTAATTTAAACAGAAAAGGATAAAACATTTAACACTTAAATAATGTATTGTAGAAACCGTGCTGCATCTTATCATATTGTATGCTAATAAATGTTTAATGTATTTACCTTGCAGATAGTGTAGTGTTCATTGTGCCTTACGGACTGCTATGTTGAAAATGTCTGCTCAGGTCAGTGTAAATTAAAATAATATTATAATAAATAGCATATATTATATAATTATCACATATTGTGCAGTTTTTTTTTACAAACGTTTAAACTCACATGCACAAACCAAACATCCACACCCAGAACAACTATCTGTAGGCCATGCAAATACTTGTTCCGTGGGGAGATTGAACCTGGGATACGCATCGCAGCATTCAATCACTGCGCCAACAGTGCTGTCAAAGATTATAGCGGGCTAGAGGGGTCCGCAGCGCAACTATTGTGATGCAACCCGTTATGACTATCTCAAAAATCTGCATTAAATGGGCTCGGTCCTTTAAGATATGACTAAGAGATCTAAGCCAGTATCTACCTGTTCATCTTTGCACTGTGCCCTCTGTGACCGCCGCTAGAGTTTTCGCATTGTCAAGTATGACAACCTGTGAGCACTTGTTGGTCAAAAATATGTCCGACATAAGCTCTCAAAATTGCACCTCATTCCGGTTAGCAACCGGGTTCGTATTCCTGCTAAGCTTGGGGCCGGCTTCGTGCCGGGTAGTAACCAGTTGTGGACAAAATCCTTTAAAAAAATATATTATTTCTCTCGACCGCAGCTACATCATCAGTATCATCATCAGCCTATAATGTCACTGTAGGGACTCAGGCCACGCGTGCCCACTGCCCAGTGCGGGTTGGTAGATGTCACATGTCTTCGAATTTTTTGGTTCTAAGACATGCCGGTTTCCTCAGGATGTTTTCCTTCATCGTTTTGAGAGCAGCGGTAATGAAATAAATTACACAAAGTATTGCACCTGCCTGGGTTCGAACCAACGCCTTACTGTACGTAAGTCGGGGCCGCCACCACTGGGCCACCGCTGCGCCTATACATAATAACATAATATTAATTAATTCCACAGATAGAAAACATAATCAATGCATACAGGACTCTGGCAAAGATACCATTCGTGGCCGGTGCGAAGCTCAACAATGCAACCAATAAGGTCAACGCTAAGTGGTCCGTGCGAAACCTGGATAAAGGCAAGGTGTCCAAGTTTGCTTCCACATACACTCTGGATAAGGACTTCAATGTTATTGATGAAAGTGACTTTGGAACCGATATAAGTAATGAGTAAGTACCTCTATTCATTATTGGGCTTTGATGATTTTTATTTTACTTTATTTTAACGCTTCCCAGACAAGTAATTTCTCTTCTATCATGGGTTCGTAAACATATATTTAAACTCACATAAACAAACTGTTAGATCCGGAACAACTATCTGTTTGTCATACTAATACGTGTTCCGAGAGGGAACCGAACCCGCGACACGCAGCGCAATGAGAACAAATGAATAAACCGATTTCTTCGTGAAGTTGTGTGTGGTGTGTTTTGTATTCAGTATCTTGTGCACACTAATATTTATACATATTTTTAGTATTAACATTATAATATCTGTGGTATTAACCAATGTTAAGTATTTACAGAAGTATCTTGCAATGGTAAGACATTGCAAAATACTTATTATTAGTATAGGTATCTCGTAAAACCTGTGAGCAAAATTTCAGGTTGCTAGGTTCAAGGGTTTGGGCTGGGCTTTGATGAGAAATCTAAACGAAAAATCTTAAATTATACAATCTTTACGTATACCATATTACTTCCAGAATACTATCAGCGGTGTCACCTCGTGAGACCTACAGAGCTCTGATACGTGAGGAGAAGACTGACAAGGTTCCTAAGAAGCTGTTCCTAGAGGTGTGGAGTAAAAAGACCCTGGCACATAGCGTGGACCTCACCGCTCTGGACAAACATGGCGATGTATATGCTGACTGTAAGTTTTACACATCACGTCCCATGTAGTAGGCGAGCCTATTGCCATCAACTGGCCAGGAATGTACGCTCCCTGGCTGCTACTGAGAAATTCCTGATTGAGAAACCCAATAGCACTTTGCCCAACTTGGAATATATCCAGAATTCCATTCTTAGCCATTGTGCTTGTGACCGCTAGACCACCATTATCATCAGCCTATGATGTTCCCACTGCTGGGACTCTGGCCTCCTATCTAGGAGAGTGATGGGCTATAATCCACCTCTCGACCAACCAAACACAAATCCGGGGCCCCGGCTGGAAGTGATGGGAAAATGATACTCTTCTCAATTTTCTTCGCTAACTTCCTGATTACAGCCGAATTTGGAGGCTTGAAATGGTCAGATGACGAGACGGCATTGGTTTACGTTGCTGAGAAAAAGCTGCCCAAGTTTGAGCCTTATATCAAGAGGAAAGATGACACACCTAAGAACGACGGCAGTGGAGAAACAGCGCCCAAACGGGTGAGTTATTATAAACATTTGAAGTTCAGAAAACAAGTTTATGATAACTAGTTCTATCGTAGGACTGTGCAGTAGAACTAGAGGGAATGATCCAAAGTTACGACATCAATATAATTGCCGAGGAACAACATATAAAAAAAACTATTTATTTCAGGTTCCCCCATATTAAAATGACAAGTTACGAAACACGAGATCTTGAATCTTTCTTTTTTTCTTTTTTTACTTTGCCCCACACTAGGAATTTCTCCTGTATCGTGGGTGTTTACAAACATTTAAAGTCACATACACAAATACCCGGAACAACTATCTGTAGGCCATACAAATATTTGTTCCGTGCGGGGATGGAACATACATATAATCTGCCTGCCTTAGGCGCGGTCTGATGGGGGGGTATATATGGTACATGACCCCCCGGTTTCGATGCCCTTTATTAAATAGCAGCCAAGAGGCTGTATAATTATGTACGTGTACGGTTGCTGGCAATAAGCTCGTCCGTGTTTACGCGAAATGTGAGTTTACTAGTTACCACATTTATTGACGGTCGACCACTTTTCAATCTTATTACTCAGTGCATACGGGCGAAAAGTGTTTGACCGTCAGTCAGCGCTATAGTAAATAACATAACATCCCATACCCGAAGGTTTAAGCAGTAGTGTACATAGTATACCCACATTTCCCAGTTATGTTTTTTAGGTCCCATGTAATAGGAGCGAGCCTATTGCCATCAACAGGGCACAAATCCAGACTCCGTGACTGATAAAAGAACTCAATAACAGTTTGCCCTACCTTGTAATCAAACCTTGGACCTCATACACAGCAGTTTCGCTTGCAACCACTAGACCAACGAGACTGTCCGCGGTAGTACATATCTAATAACTAATTTCCCTTTTTTTTTTTCAGGGAGAAGAGTTTCTATACCGACAAGATTGGGGCGAGCAGTTGGGAGGAAAACATCTATCCGTCATATGTGTGTTCAAGTTGAACGGGGAGAAACTAACTGTGCTGGAAGGGGTTCCGGAGTATCTATGTCCGGGACAGGTAGGTACACTGCATACAAAGCAAGAACCTGTCTAGGTTGGAAGAATCTGTCTAGGTTGCAAGAATTTGTCTAGGTTGCAAGGATCTGTCTAGGGTGCAAGAATTTGTCCAGGTTGCAAGGATCTGTCTAGGTTGCAAGGATCTGTCTAGGTTGCAAGGATCTGTCCAGGACGGAAGGTGAGTGACCAAAGTCCGAACACGAGCCGGCTAGAAACACCTTTATAGCCGTCGATAAGGGTGCTAAAAAGGCCTAATTGCATAAATACTTACATTTTCCTAGTGTAAGTGGGATAGCCGTCTCTCTTTCACTGCTGAGTGTCTGCTGCGGAAAAGAGTCAGTGAAATACTGATATCACTTCAATCAAGATAGTGTGACCCCAGCCAGTATTTTTTTATTATTTTACATTTTTTTTCTTACCTAATATTAGCCTAAATTACTCTTTTCAGCACCATCTTCTAGTATAAGTCCAGCCCTTTCGGAGATTAGGTGAAACGAATAGAGAGACAAAAAGTACCGTATAATACTTCAAATAACTCAAGGTCTTTTTATTACAATTTTTTTTATTCTTCAAGCCTAAGAATATTTTTAAGCCTCTTTCACCGTTGCGGACAGGAAATGATTTTTTTCAACGATTTAATTTATTATAAATAAATAATTATAGGTGATGAATATTAATTCATTTTTAAGTAATAATAATGTTTATAATTCCATTTTGTTTTATAACAAATATATTTTGAATGGTTCAGATAATATTGATGGATGAAGAGGGAGAGGAAGGCCAAAGAAAAGATGGATGGATTGTGTGAGGAATGATATGAATGAGAAAGGAATAAATGCCACCTTGACGTGTAACAGGGAAGAATGGAAGAAGACAACGTGTTGCGCCGACCCCAAATAGAATGGGATAAGGGCAGGAAGATGTTGATGATGATGGTTCAGATAATATCAGTATTCAGTAATTTTTTACTGAATGCAGACTTCATCATCATCGCTTGATTTATTTCGTATATGTATCAGGTACTATTCTCCCCGGACGGCAACAGTCTGGTGGGCGTGGTCTGGCAGACGGAGCCGCGACGACTAGGACTAATATTCTGCACTAACCGGCCGAGCTACATCTTTGAGTATGAACTGGAAGGAGCTAAATGGAGTGAGTTGTGTAGTATTTAATTTATTATTTTTTTTACAATCTTTTCTATATTTTTAAGAGTTTGACATTGTAGATTTGGGCCAGCCCATAGCGTACTGGGCATGAGGATACAAAAGCCTATCGAAAAAAAAAAAAAAAAAAAAATGTATCGGGAACAGGTGGACCCTGACCCAGTAAAATAATAAAATTATACAGTAGTACTAGCTGTTATTGTTGCTGTGTGTGTTATATTTAAAAAAAATGTTTTTTTTTAATATTTACACCACAAATATTTGACAGCTCTAAGCTTTTCGCTACTATAATTTATGCATGTATTACACACATAAATTTTCTCCTAAATCAGTTTGTCTATGAGTGAAAACTGAAAAGAGCGTAGTTTGAATGATCTAAGGGTACAGACAGCCGGGGCTGCCGGTTGTCCTGCTGGGGCTGCGGGTTGTCCTGTCGGGGCTGCGGGTTGTCCTGTCGGGGCTGCGGGTTATTCGAAAGAGATACCGCGGCCTCGGAGACAAAGGGCTAAGAAGGAACATAGGTGGTTTTAGTCAGTAGAAGTCTGACACTCCCTTCCGCTTCACCCAGAGCGGGAGAAGTCATTTGATCGATTTCGAAAAAAATACAGACAGCGGTAAGCGACTTTGTTTTATAGTATGTAAAGATAAAAATACGACACATAGCATATATTTTGTGTTTTTTCCATACTGAATAAATAAATAAAATAACTTTTTGCATAAATCTCAAACCAAAATGCAGTACGATTATAATTGCTCAAGATTGTTTAGTCCGTCTAGACACTCGCAGGTGCACTGTTTGCGTTGTGTATGTGTATATCTACGCACAAATACACAATGTCACGAACTTTTACCTAAACTTGAGCGCTCAAGTTTTGTAAAATGGCTCTTATGTCACATAATTTAAGAGCCATTCCACAAAACTTGAGCTTTTTTTTCCAATAGGTAGATCTTGATCTTTCTTATTCCAGAGAAGGTTTCTGCCGAAGGCCTAGCGGTCCGGTCTCCTCGGTTCAACTCCAGTGGAGACCTAGTGTGGTTACAACGCAAGGCCGATGGACCGCACCACGCTTGCCACGAGCTCGTGATGAGGAAGAAGGAATCTGTAAGTAACTAGTACAGTTCTAGAGAAGATAACTGCCGATGGTCTAGCGGTCCCCCGTCGGGGCTGCGGGTTGTTCGAAAGAGATACCGTGGCCTCCACATACAGGGCTAAGAAGGAACATGGGTGGTTTTAAGTCAGTTCCTTCTTAGCCCTTTGTGTCGAGGCCACGGTATCTCTTTTGAACAACCCACAGCCCCGACGGGCGTCGGCCCTTGCATGTTGCTGACATATCTTTGAGGCGCGCGTGGAACACGAACGCGCAGTCGACACGGCCTGTCGTCGTCATAAGACGGACGGGTGGCGAGCTAGCCCATTACTCACCATCCACAGGCCTACGCCTACGGTGGCCGGAAGCCATCAAGTGGCCCCGTGTGGCGGCGCCTGGGACGAGAGGATCTCTCCCTCTCACGCTCCGCTACCTCCTTCGCTAGCATCACTGTTTCGCAGAAGGAGGCGACAGCGTCCCATTCTTCCTCGCCCCGGACCATGGCTTGCACCAGGGCCGGATGTGAGAGGTCGCCGCCGCCGACGGTCAGAACCCTTGCGCTTATTACAGAAAATGTGCGCGGGTCAATGACTTTTAGGTATAATTCATTTTCCCTTCCATTTTTAAAACTGTTCGCCAGATTGAAAGTTAGACAATGTTGAAAAAGAAACGTCTAAAGCTGGGTCTACGCTAGGCGAGCCGAGCATGTGCCGAGCACGAGCGGAGCACGAGCGGAGCCTTCGGAGCTTCGTCGTTCGCGGCGTCATGTGTGGACGTACAACGATCACCTGTCCTCGAACGTAGTCAAATCCCTTTATGTTCGTCAATAAACAGAAAATTGGCGGAGCACAGCCGAGCACGAACGAAATGCTTGCAGTGCGCTCACTCGAGGCTTGTAAGTCGGTCCACACTAGACGAATTGTGTTCGGCTCGCGATGGGCTCCCCTAGCATAGACGCAGCTTAATAAAGTGAGATCTGGAGGGCGTGCGGGGCACAATTACGTCACAAATTAAGGTTACAGTTTTTTTTACATATTTGGGATGAGAATCGAATACTGAATACCTTCCCGCAATAACCTCCTCGACTAACCTGACATACTGTAGAAACAGAAAGACATAATATATATTGCTTGTTTCCAGGCCACAGTGGACACTTTGATCGAGATAGTGGACACGTCAGTAAACATCCGGAATGGGCAGGATGGGTCGGAGAATTTCTTCGGCATGTACTGCCAGGCGCTGCCCGGGAACTGCTTCAACACAGCGGGGGATAGGATCCTGTTCTCTAGTCCACAGGAGACCGAAGTGCGCTCCTATGTTTATAATATTGGTATGTATATATATTTTTACTCCTTCATCATATTCCCATGTTATTTTGGGTCGGCGCTATTGGAGGTCGTATATTTATGTGTACACTGGCCAGTGAGAAATAATCATATGTTACAAATGTCTGTCACTGATTTTAAATAAGCTTAGTTACGGGTTGTTTATATTTTATTATACTTTGTAACTTGCTTGTAAAATATTAACCACGAATGAATATACTCTAACATTCCACTGCTGATCTTATCATTATTTCAATTGGCGCAACACGTATTTTCTTCCATTCGCTCTGTCAGTCGTCACGCTATTAGTCCGGTCAATTTAGACATTAGAAGTTACATAAAGTCCCAACAAGCTGAATTTCTGTGAAGTTGTTCAAAACATAATTATAAACAATGTCTAGAAGTTCCCCATCATTCCCCTGTAAGGAAAAAATTTAATTCAAGGTCAAAGGTCAAAAAATGAGATTTTCGCGATTTTCAGCAAAACGGTAAGTTTTATCATAAAAGTACCTCAGACAAAAATTGTAGATCATAAAATTATCTATAAAAAATGTATCAATACTTTTTTTCTTACGAGCCACTGTTTCTGAGATATAACGATTCAAAAAGTTATAAAAGTTGTTATCGTCATAATATGCACACGTTTCCACGCCACCAATGAGGTAGTGTACTTAGCGCGTTTTTTTTAACGTGGTTTCCCCAGTAGGCCTACTCCACGGGTCAGTTGTGATCCTGTTTAATGTAAAACTATTGCAAAATAACGGAAATTTTCAAAGATTGGGAAAGATAAAAGCGATGTAAATGAAAAGAAAGTGTTGAAGTTTATTCGTCTTATTCGTAAGTTTCAAATTCTTGTTCTTCTTCTTGATCTTCTTCTTGTTCTTCTTCTCCTGCTTCTTCTTCATCTTCATTTTGGATGCAAGTAAATTGCGTCAATAGCGATGTATCGCATGATACTTCGTCGGAGTCAAACGAATCCTTCATTGTTTGTGATTCAATATTAGAGCAAGACCGGCCTTGACAATTTGTGCATGCCAAAGAACAAGACAGTCCGACTTTTTTGCAACCACATTTTGCACTGCATCCCTTTTTGCAGTTGCAAAAAATAGTGTTCAGCAGTTTTTCCGGCGCAGGTGGAAGTAAAGTTTGAACTGGCTCTAATATATTGTTGACCAACTTCCAACCCCAGTCTGTAGGGTCTAGCTGATAACCAAGCCACACTTGAACTTGGTAATATACTCGAAAAAGATGTTGGTGAGCAGCAGCTGAGGTTGGAGGAAGACAAGCTAATTTTTTTTTTTTTTTTTTTTTTTTTCTCTAAGTTTTATCTGCAATCAGTCTTCGGACTATGAGCGGATGAGTTCCGTGTTGCTTGTAGTGTAGAGTGTGGCTTCCAGTGATGCCATCTACTCGCTCGTACGGCCTTACTGCCGGTCTTCTAGTGCCATGATACTGTGGCGCTTCAAGCGGAGCACGTAGTCTCGTTGTGTCAACTGTCGAGCTAGCTCATTTGGGTGGATGGCTAGTCGTTCTTTATATTTCCCTGCTACATTCCGAATCTCCTCATTTACTGTGGGAATGGCTAGTTGTTGGTGGATTTCAACGTTTGTAGTGAACCATGAGACATTGGCTATTGTGCGTAGTATTTTGTTTTGCTGACGCTGCAAGATGGCTATATTGGAGTTGCTTGCGCTTCCCCAGAGCTGTATCCCATACATCCAAACGGGCTTCAATACCACTTTGTAAATTAAGAGTTTGTTATCTAGTGATAGTCTGGAGTTGCGGCCGAGTAACCAGTGAAGATTTTTTAATCTGTATGAGAGTTCATCTTTTTTGGCTTTGATTATGTTGTTGCCAGGTCAATCGGCGGTCCAAATGGATTCCGAGGTATTTAACACAATTTTTATGTGGTAGGGTGGTATCTCCGAGTTTAACCGGTGGGCAGTCCTCCTTTCTGAGTGTGTATGTGACTTGGACAGACTTTGCAGCACTGGCTTTTAATTTCCACCTTTTCATCCAAGTGTGTATTTTGTTAAGTCCACTCTGCAGAAGATTTGATGCGACTTCTGGGTTTGTGTGACTCGACAATATTGCCGTATCATCTGCGAATGTTGCTATAACAACTCCAGGTTCCGTCGGTAAGTCTGCTGTGTACAATATGTACAAAATTGGCCCTAGGACAGAGCCCTGAGGTACACCAGCTTCAATTCTGTGAAAGACTGAGGTATTACCCGATTCTTTGACGTAGAAGAGTCTATCTGTGAGGTACGATTTCAGTATACTAAAGAACTGGTGGGGCAGGTGTTGTTTGATCTTGCTTAAGAGGCCCTTATGCCAAACCTTGTCAAAAGCCTGCTGGATGTCCAGGAACACAGAAGAGCAGTATTTCTTTTGCTCCAGCGTTTTTCTTATATGTTCACAGACCCGGTGTATTTGTTCTACTGTCCCATGTTGTTTTCTGAAGCCGAACTGATGGTCAGGTAGTACATTTTTCTCCTTAAGTATTGGGGCCATCCTGTGCAGCAGCAGTTTTTCAAAGATCTTGGACATTGTCGGCAGAAGGCTTATTGGTCTATATGACATTTTTTCTTGGGCAGGTTTCCCATGTTTGTGAATCATCACAATTTCTGAGATCTTCCATTGGTCAGGAAAGTACTGCAATCTCAGCATGGAGTTCAATAGGATTGTTAACATAACTATGCCCTTGCGTGGCAGCTCTCTCAGTACTTCCTTCGTGATCAAATCATAGCCTGGTGCTTTTTTACTGTCAAGGCATCTTATACTCTTTTGGACCTCTTGGGGTGTAACTGGTTTTGGTGGGAGACAAAGTTGAAAGTCTTCTTTTAAGACAGGATTAACGTGACTTTCTATATCCCTGTCGTCAGTTTCATCATTTGGTTTAAAAACCTGTGACAAGTGTTTTGCAAAGATGTCCGCCTTTTCCTGGCCTGTTTTAGCCCACTTGTCATCATCTTTTATTGGGGGTTTTTGTTCATGAGGCCTGTCATAGGCTTTAGTGAATTTCCATAACGAGTAGTTGCTTTCTTTGGTTGCCGTTAGAGACTCTAGTTTAAGCTGGAGGGTGTCATCGTTAGTCTTTTGGATTAGGCTTTTGAGTTCTACTATCGCCTTATTCAAGAGGGTTTTGTCTGAAGATAGTCGAGTCTGGTGCCAATTCCTGCGCAGCCTTCTCTTTTCCAGGATTTTAAGCTTGATCTGTAGTGTGAGGTTGGTAGAGTTTCCTTTCTTTCTGATATCTGGTGTATTTGTCCAGCAAGCTTCCTGAACTATGTTGGTAAAGTTTTTTAGGGCAATGTCAATATCCTCAGTGGTTTTCAGCCTTACATTTAACCTGATGTTTTCTTCTAGAAAATCTCTGAAGGATTCCCAATCCGTGTGATGATTGTACAGCGACTGTGGCATTTCAGTCTCAATAACAGTTGCACTAGTGGTTAGTATTACTGGCGTGTGATCAGAGCAAGTGTCAAGACAGGATTCAGCTTTAAAGTAGTGACGAGAGAGTCCTTTGATTACAAAAAAATCTAGCAGATCTGGGATTTTTTGGTGGTCTGCTGGCCAGTAGGTAGGTTCCGCAGTCGTCAGTATCTTTAGGTTGTTTTCATCAATGCATTTCTTCAGCTGTCTTCCACGCGTCGTGATTAGCCTGGAGCCCCAATGAAGGTGTTTGGAGTTCCAATCCCCACCCGCGATGAAACGTCCCCCGAGTTGTTTGAAGAAGTGAGAAAACTTAGTAGAGTCTATTGTATGTCGTGGTGGGCAGTAGACTGCTGCAACATTAAAACGCCCACATTCATCTTCTACTGCGATGACAGTGGCCTGCAAGTGATTGGTTTGATAACTAGGCAGTACATGGTGTTTTATATTGCTACGTACAATGATGGCAGTGCCTGCATGCCCTGTACCATCTGGATGTGTAGTGATGTAGGTGAAGCATCCAGGTATCCTAATGGAGCTGTTTTTAGTGCAGTGTGCTTCAGATATTAAAACTATGTCAACTTTGTGTTCTACCATTAGTGGTATAATTTCATTTTGGTTAGGAGTTAATCCATTTATGTTCCAAGCCATAATACGGTGACCTATTTTGAGAGCTTGTCAACAAGGTTTGATATGAGTCCCATTAGGGTACCCATTTGTTGTAAGATTATCTCAAACTTCTCTGATTGCTTTAGCAGTATGTTTTCTAGTGACGGGCTCAGTGTTGCAGAACTCCACTTACAGTCATCTTTGTTATTAGGTTCTGTGTATTTCAATGCATCAGAATACGATTTTTGCTGATTTCTCATGTCACTTAATTTGTAGGCAGTTTTGGGTTGGTCTTGTTCCTTTATCAGATTGTGTGGTTGCTCTTTATCGAATCGTGTGTTTGCACTTCTGATTTTATAAGCATTGTTAGCTTTCCTTGCCGAGATTTCTTTATATACTTGGCATCCTTTATAGTTTGCCGGGTGCGCGCCATTGCAGAGAACACATTGGGCTGGGGTATTTCGATCCCGTTTGGGGCAGTCCGATGTTTTGTGAGACTCTGTGCATTTTACACATCGAAAGGGCCTCATGCAGTGGTTCTTCGAGTGCCCATACTGCTGACATCGCTGACATTGGACTATGCTTCGTCTTTTCCTAGGATCTTCTATAACTACTGCTTGATGATATATGTACTTGAGGTCTTTTGCAGCTTTGTTGTGGGCATTTGGCATAAGATTCACGAAGAATGTTGAGGTTGGCTTCTTTTCTGGACCATATTTAGCATTTATGATCTCGCCAGTAACTATATTTCCAGTCTTTTCGATTTCCTCTCGTATAACCTCAAGGGGTGTTGAAGGATGAAGGTTGCGAATTACAATTCTAAAGCATCTATCCTCTTTTCGGTTGAAGGTATGTCCAATGAGTCCATTTTCTCGAATTAGTGTAATCAGTTTCTTGTGAGCTGCAACGTCGCCACAGTTGATGCGCAGCTGGTTTCTGTTTACAATTTTATACGTGAATGTGTCTCTTTCAGTGGCTGTTAGTAAGAGCTCTGTTAATTTATTGACATCATCGATTCCATAAAGTATGATGGGAGGTGGTTTGCTCGGCTTCTTTTGTTGAGGTTCTTCTTCGGTTAGGTCTATTGGTAAGTCACTGTATCTATTGCTGGTTTCAATTTTATGAGGAGGTGAAGGTGTCTGTGACGTCTTTTTTCTTTTGGCACCTCGCATGGCAGGGATTCGTTGCCATGGGGGTGGGCAAGGTTCTGTTGATTCCTTGTTGTTTCCTGGTTCCATCTGTTGATTTGGGAAACTTCCTAATGAGTTGGACCTCTGTCTGTTGATAAAGAGGCCAGGGTGAAAAGCCTGCTGGACTAGCTTTTTTTGTGTGGACGATGCTGGTGTTGCGGCAGATGATGGTTTTGCATTTCCTGTATTTAGCAAAGTTGTGCCCCCCCCAGAATACGAAGGGCAGCCTGGACTCAGTACAGTCGGGTTACACTCGGCTGTGCTCAGCCCAGAGAGGGATTCTCCGTGATTAACGGTACCCTCCTGGGGTAGTTTCTCTTTCAAATTTGCTTCCATACTTGTTGCTCCTCTTCACTCGAGACATTTTAGAAGGTATTTAGTCTTCTAGGCTCGCTTCAGCCTCATCCAGCCAGTTGCCCGGCTGGGTGTGTGGTTATACCGCCATTGCTCGGTCGCCAGGGCCCCGTTGGTTGTCTAGCAGGGAGCACCACAATATCCGTTTGGACATTGCCGCCATCCGGCGCGTGCAGGGGGGGTTGACAGTTGGGCTGGATAAAATGTTAGTTCCAGTCTCCCCTAACTCCCCAACAAACTGCTGTTTTACCCCTCCTGTAAAATGCAGATGTCGTATCACAGATTCACAGCCAGTTATTGCGTGTAAAAATAGTACAAGATCTTTACACTTTACTAAAGTAAATAAACTTTTTGATGAAAAAAAAACAGCAGTTTTCAAAATGTTTGAAAAACAAGATTTAATTCAATGTGCTGAAATTTTTAAAAAGAGTAATTCAACTCAACAAGAAGTTATTACCAACGGCATCCGCTTTCTTCTTTCTATGTACGGAGCTCCTAAAAAAACTACCTGTTTAGATAAGCATCGATATGCATGTTTCGTTAAAAATACTAAAAATAAAAAACAAGTTCAATTAGCTTGTCTTCCTCCAACCTCAGTTGCTGCTCACCAACATCTTTTTCGAGTATATTACCAAGTTCAAGTGTGGCTTGGTTATCAGCTAGACCCTACAGACTGGGGTTGGAAGTTGGTCAACAATATATTAGAGCCAGTTCAAACTTTACTTCCACCTGCGCCGGAAAAACTGCTGAACACTATTTTTTGCAACTGCAAAAAGGGATGCAGTGCTAAATGTGGTTGCAAAAAAGTCGGACTGTCTTGTTCTTTGGCATGCACAAATTGTCAAGGCCGGTCGTGCTCTAATATTGAATCACAAACAATGGAGGATTCGTTTGACTCCGACGAAGTATCATGCGATACATCGCTATTGACGCAATTTACTTGCATCCAAAATGAAGATGAAGAAGAAGCAGGAGAAGAAGAACAAGAAGAAGATCAAGAAGAAGAACAAGAATTTGAAACTTACGAATAAGACGAATAAACTTCAACACTTTTTTTTCATTTACATCGCTTTTATCTTTCCCAATCTTTGAAAATTTCCGTTATTTTGCAATAGTTTTACATTAAACAGGATCACAACTGACCCGTGGAGTAGGCCTACTGGGGAAACCACGTTAAAAAAACGCGTTATGTACACTACCTCATAGGTGGCGTGGAAACGTGTGCATATTATGACGATAACAACTTTTATAACTTTTTGAATCGTTATATCTCAGAAACGGTGGCTCGTAAGAAAAAAAGTATTGATACATTTTTTATAGATAATTTTATGATCTACAATTTTTGTCTGAGGTAATTTTATGATAAAACTTACCGTTTTGCTGAAAATCGCGAAAAACTCATTTTTTGACCTTTGACCTTGAATTAAATTTTTTCCTTACAGGGGAATGATGGGGAACTTCTAGACATTGTTTATAATTATGTTTTGAACAACTTCACAGAAATTCAGCTTGTTGGGACTTTATGTAACTTCACTCTCATTTTTTGGTCTAAATTGACCGGACTATATTATTTATTTCTTTTTCCTTCATATCATTCCTCACACACTCCATCCGTCTCTTCTTTGGTTTTCCTCTCCCTCTCCATCCATCTACATTTGTATTCATCACTGTTTTAGTCACATGCGATTCATCCCACCTCATCACAACAGTCGATTCCCTTTTAACTTTTCTGTAACTTCATTGAACTAATACAACTACTCAACTACGTATCATTCTGAAATAACATCAGACTTAAAAAAACTCCATTAATAAAAAGACTGTCTTTCCACATATTTAAAAGTTACTTTTAATAGTGTTATTACCTTTTATTACCTTTTTTTATATTAGTATGTATATTTAGGTTAAGATATTTATCTATGGGTCTTCGGTACCTGAAAATTAATTGATTATATTCCTAAAATATATTGCCACTGCGATCTGGTAATACTACCGCTAAGAAGAAAATAAGAGAACATTTTTAAACACTTTAAAGACCAACTTTATGCTATTTTCTCAAAAGTGATGAACCATTCCCAACTGTGCTTTTAATCTACCGACCGTCCAATTGTTCACAAATTTACATTTGTCACAGAGAGCCGACAACTGTTGGACATATCGTACAGAACCGAAAGAGGTTCCACGACCATTCTCGACGTCCAAGGTGACGTTGTACTCGCCACTTTCTCCAATATGAAAACTCCGGGCCAGGTAACTATATTTATATACATGTGTGTTTATAAAAACAGGCAATGTCTGTCACATGCCCAATGAGCTGTGACCAAAATAGCCACAGCCAGAAAGCGTCGTGGACGAAACCAGAAGTCCTTTTTTTAGAGGGTTCGCAATCTTTAAATGACTCCTTCCCGCTCTGCGCGGAGTTTTAACCTATTTTTTTTCAAACTTTCTATGTCACATAGAAAGTTTTAATCAGTGATAAAATAAAACCTGTTGTTTGTTTTTAAGAGCAGTTTATTTTTTTAAGAGCATGCATGGTTAGGTTATTTAGGTCTAACGGGCACCTCGGGAGTTTTTTTTAATGAACAGCTCTTGTATGATTTTGTTTATAATTAATACATCGTTGTTTATTGCAGTTGTTCGTAGCCCGTCTCCCGCCTATATCTCGCGAGCATGAGATCGTATGGAAGCGCGTCAGTTCCAACTGTGAGGCTCCAATCTCCGTCGCCGAGTCTGATGTAGTCTACTATGAGCTAGGGGAAAAGCCTAAAGGTAAGTTTTTATTGATTACTTTATTGCTTGCGCAAGGGTGTAAAATAAGGGCGTAAATTGAAGTCATAGACAAAATTTCCTCCCCTTCGTTAAATGCTGATGGTGAACTACGCATCAAAATTGATCAGGTACCTTATAAAGGGGCAAATACGTATAGAAATAACACTTTGAGAGGGATTTTAACGTTAAATTAAAATGGTATGTTGCCAAAAACATACTTACCTACATAATAAATTAAAATTTATATTGTATAAATTAAAATTTATATTGTATAAATTAAAATTTATATTGTATAAATTAAAATTTATATTGTATAAATTAAAATTTATATTGTAATATGTCAAAAAAAAAAATTACTTGCCAGCAATAATTTTTGCGTTGGGTTACGTAGTTTAATGCCCAAAATGCTTGATAAACGGCTTTGTGAAAGGTCCCGTTTACACCTTATAATTATGTTGTATTCACAATTTTCATCACAATGAAATGTCGCACAGAGAACTTCACGGCGATATACTTCACTCCTCGCGTAAAGGACAAGAAGTTACCTCTCATCGTGTGGCCGCACGGTGGGCCGCACTCCAGCTTTGCCAACGCGTACTCTCTTGAAGCAGCCCTGTTCAGTATGATGGGTAAGTCTTGCGCGTGACGTCACCACCACAACGATATCACTGCTCTGAATTTAGGGCTCCTATTTACCTAAGCTGCGGGACTGTTCGAAAGAGATACCGCGGCTCCGGACACAAAGGGCTAAGAAGGAACTTGGGTGGTTTTTAGTCAGTAGAAGTCTGACACTCCCTTCCGGTCGGCCCAGGCCTGGAGGAGTCATTTGACGATTTCCCACTCTCCAAAAAAAAGGGGTCCTATTTAGAACTTGAGTGATTTAAGTTAAGAAAGATGAGACTGCTGATAACCACGTTCACTTTAGTCCTGGATTTAAAGAACTGGAAGTCATGAGGCTTTGCCTAGCTGATGATCAGTCAGATAGATATCTTACTCGGAATATGACTGACTAAGTGGAATCCGAACTCTTATTACACTTTTCTTAAATCATAGGTAAATAGGATTCTTAATTTCAGACTCGTGTAATGATTACTTGACTAACTTAGGTATTAGAAACTCGCTAAGTTCTTATACGGAAAATAATATAAATGTTTTTTATGCAAAACTTAGTGCCAGGATTTCTTGTAAGTTTTGGATAAAAAACTGCATTTAGACTTTATACCACTAGCCTGTTTTTGCAATTACTTTAAAACCATGTCTCTTATTATAGAAAAAATAAATAGTTTTATATTAACACCCTATGTGTTCCAAATTCTCGGTATTCGAACTTAGCAGTACAGACTCTCAACAACACCAAAATCAACCACAAAATAGTCAGAAACAAAACAAAATTCCAGGCTTTGCGTGCTTACAAGTGAACTACCGCGGTTCAACGGGCGCGGGAGACACCTCATTGAAATCTCTGCTCTCCCACTGCGGCGACACAGACGTTAAAAACTGTAAAACAGCCACAGACTATGCCGTGGAGAACTACCCAATTGACGCAAAGAAGGTCTGCCTCATGGGCGGGTCCCATGGCGGGTTCTTAGTCACGCATCTTAGTGGACAGTACCCGAGAACGTATGCTGCGGTAGTTAGCAGGAACCCCGTCATAGATATTGCCAGTATGTTTAACTCCACGGATATACCTGACTGGTGAGTTCATGTTTTTTTAGATAATCTGTGGCCTTTTGTTGAAGCTTGTGCTATGTTTATGTGTGCTTGTATGTGTTGTATATAGGGTGTAAAAGTACCCTTAACGCAAACGAAGGGCATTTGTTCTCCCCACCACTGCGATAATTTTTTTGTTCTAGACCATACCTGGGAACCTCCTAGTTACGGAGATATTGGGGGTCAAAGTTCCAAGTTTTTCACAGCTGTTTTTGTAAATACTAGTATTTCAGGTTTTAACTTTACTTAAATTACCTCCATGACCCGTTTACTATTCAAAGCATCCACTAGCACAATGTTTTAAGAGTGCTACTTTGAGTTTTACCATAAAATGTAATTTTTGGACCCCAAAAAAAAGTCATTTCCCAGCAAAAAATTTTGCATAGGGGTACTTAGTTTGATGTACAGAATGCTTGGTTGACGGATGCGTGAAGGGTTCGTTTACACCCTGTATTGTAAATGTAGATGCTGTCAGTCGACCCTTTTAGCAAAACCAACAAAAATGTACACGCGCGGTTTGAGAAGGTTATGCAATTTCACATTTTAATCTGTATTTTTTTCGGGACTATCTATTCCATTCTAAAATGAATGACAGATCGATGCCTACACATATTCAAAAGGCTCAAGCCTTTTCTGACGTATGTGTACTAGACGTTTTGGGAGTGGCCTTGGCACTCCCAAAACTTGGGCCTATTGGCCTTGTTCTGTTCTGTCTCCTGCTGATATGGAGGGAAGTGGAAATTATGTTTTTCCTACTCCTCCGCTATTCTTTTCTGATTAATTTCGTTGCGGGATCCAAGACAGTTAAATCGTTTCCCTGGGACTTCGTCGAGCTTCATTGTCTCGGCGCTTTTCTTGTGGTCGCCTCTGTTGATTCTGGCTAACAGGAGTTACAGTGGTTTGGGAATAGTGTGGCGGGCTTGTCCCTAATAAAAAAAAAAAAAAAAAAAAAAGACGTTTTGGGAGTTGCCGTTTCGAGAAACAGACTATTTAGGAACGGGTCGTTTTGGGAAAGCGGGCAAAGTGGGAAATAGACATTTAGGGAATTACTATTTTTGGGAAATGGTCGTTTTAAACGTAAAGGGTAAGTATGTCCTTCTTGCATGTTTTAAGACCTAAGATAATTCTGCATTATTCCACTGCTTCCAGTCTTTATTAGGACATTCGACCGTCGTACGTCCAGCTGTGGACTGCAGAGTTGATTTACTGTATGGGACCAGCATGTATGCATTTAGGCTGGTTGAATGTCATGTTGTGGTCTAGTTATTAAGTTATTTGTACGTGGTAATTGAACGTTATACATTATCATCATCTGCCTAGTCTTTTCCCAACTATGTTGAGGTCGGCTTCCAGTCTAAGTGAATGCAGATGAATACCAGTATTTGACATGGATCGACTGCCTATCTGACCTCCACAACCCGGTTAGGACTGTGTAATATGATACCCCTTGGTGAGACTGATCTACAAATGGCAGCCGGGACCAACGGCTTGTCGTCCTTTCCGAGACAAACTCGGTATATAATGTGTGGCCACCCATCCACAGACCAACCTAGGCAAGCGTGATTTAATCTGAAGATTGATCTAGTCACGAGGTCGTCTAAAGTAATTTAACGTAACGTATTATGAAAATATTACAGTATCCTTGCGGGATCGCACCAGAATTGAAGACATCCGCTAGAGAACCAGGGGCTGCGGGTTGTTCGCAAGAGATACCGCGGCCTCGGCATTAAGGGCTAAGAAAGAACATGGGTGGTTTTTAGTCAGTAGAAGTCTGACACTCCCTTTCGCTCTGCCCAAGAGCGGGAGGGGTTATTTGATGATTTTCCACCCGGAAAAAGGTTACCGACATAGCCCGCAGAATTGCCAAACTTAAGTGGCAGTTGGCACCACATTGCTCGCAGAACAGATAGCCGATGAGGTCGAAAATTCTGGAGTGGCGACCGCGAACCGGAAGATGTTGCGTTGGAAGGTCTCCCACTAAGTGGACCGTGCACCTGGTGAAGGTTTTGAGGACCCACTGGATGCGAGACGTACGGGACCGGTCAATGTGGCGACGCCTATGTCCAGCAGTGGGCGTAAATAATGATGAAAGTAAAATATCACAGAGTTGTATACCGTTGTTGATTAGTATCACAGACTTGTCTGCCTTAAATGAATAAGTTTTTTTTTTGTTTCTGATTATTTTATGTTCGATAAAATAAGCTTTTTTAAAAGTGCCTGGGCACATAGAGGTTTTTATCACGACGTGGATACATAGGGGGTATACAAAACGTCATGTGTTTAGGGATATTTTACCGTACTACCATATTTAACACTAGCACTTCACCCGATTTCGTCCGCAAAAATGAGATCGCCCGGCTAAATTAAATTACTGCCTATCGGCTAACGACCTATAGGTCATAGCCATAGCTACAATTTATATTTATCTTATAATTTATATGTATAATGTAGCTTTTTATCAGTGAAAAAAAATATTTTAGAATTAATTCATTAGCACCGGACATTACCCCCTACATACAAACTACCAAACAAACTTTAACTTCTTTATAACATTAGTATAGATAACAAAACACTCCAGACTTTCAACAACCTGACTTAAAACCGAACATTCTCCACTAGGTTTCGCATCAGTAAGAATAAACTACCGAGGGTCAATCGGCCACGGAGACGACAACGCCCGATCTCTAATATCCCACGTGGGCGAATACGACGTACAAGACTGCTATCTCACTCTCACCACAGCACTAGAAAGAGATGCAAGATTATGTGAGAATAACGTCTTCTTGTATGGAGGAAGCTACGGGGGGCTGATAGTGGCCCATCTGGCTGGGATATACCCTGATAGATTCAGGGCTATGGTGATGAGAAATCCTTTGATAGATCTGGCCAGTAAAGGCAATTATGCTGATAATTATGATGGGTGAGTTCCGTTCTAGGATCATAATTCATAATATACCTACTTGTACTGCAAAACATCGACATCAGCTCACCTCACTTTGTCTAGCTGTTATAATTCTTGGTGTGCTTTAGTGTAGGGCGTTTCATATAAGGTGTAAACGAACCCTTAACGAAGCCGTCAATCAAACATTCTGTTTTTTTTTTAAAAATCAAAAAAAAAAATTAAAATCAATTTGTGGAGCTCACTTTTTAGACAGCTGTAAGCCACCGTTCCAAAAACTTAAAATTCTACCTTTGCCATGTTTATATATTTTTGAAATATGTACTTTTGTAAAGAAAAACTATAATTTATTTGAACCTAGCACTGACAGGCCAAATAACCGAGCACGGCATAAAACCGCCAATAAAACTGAAGCTATTTAAGAAAAATGTGTACTGCATGTCGATTATTATTTACAATCATTTACCAAATAGTCTTCAAGACTTACCGATGACGATGTTTAAAAAAAACTGTTACTATGTAAAAGATATTACACTGTTAAAGAATACTTAGATGACAAGTCAATAGAACCTGTAAATTGCATGCTAGATTAATGGACTTCGCTTCTATTGTAAGACATTTGCACGCCATGTTATGGCAGGATATGCTGAAACAAATCTACTGTAACATCTTATGTACCATATTCTAGCAAATAAAATATTTTGATTTGATTTGATTTTTTTGATTTGATTTCTTTTTTGAAGTGAGATTTCACGGTTTACGGTAAGACTCAATGCAATCAAAACATTTTTAATAGATGCATTGAATGATATACATGTCATGGATGTATTTACAGTAAAGTAATAGCATTATACATTAGCATTAAACAACTCAAAGTTCCACATTTTTTGTTACTACGAGGCATGGTATGGTCCAAAATAAAACAAAATATCGAGAGAAGCGCGGAAAAAGTACGTACCATTCGGCTTCGTAAAGTGCTTATTTGCACCCACTATAAAGAATCCCGGATGGTCACAGTTGAGGCGAGGTTTTTTCATTTTGTTACGGAAAATAACGTTCAATTACCACTTGTAATAAATACTTTTTGAATAGGAAATAGAATTATGTGGCATGCTATTAACCATTGCGCTTTCGCTTCAAAACTTTTTTGTGCTTTCTAACGCAGTTTTGGGTTTTAAGGCATTCACAGAATACGGGGTCGATTTCTGTTTATAATAAAAAAATACTGAATTTAATCTTTATCGCATTCGGGTTAAGTCCTTAACAAAATATGCATGTCATATGCATTCCAAAACGTCTCTGGTATTATCGAAATATAGTTTAACTAGCTGACCCATGCAACTTCGTCTGCGTCACATAATATAGCTTATAACTTACTGTTAAATATACAGTAACACCTTGTACCTTGTAAACAGTAAATATTTTGAATTTGAATTTCTCCGGAGTCCCCGGAGGCCAGAATCCCCACTAACCTACCGCAACGGACCGAATGACTGCCGCACGCGTAATTATTTTGTCGCGCGGATATTTTTACATTGCGATATCTTCTAAGATATTTGTTTAAACTGTATAGAGTAAAGGGCACAAATATTTTATATTAAATTTCTGTGCTAGTAAACACATCTATTTAGATATAGATTAATACCATATGGGTTAAATAAGCTTCGCAAAATATCATTCTTTTTAACTTAACATTTTAATAGTAAAAAATGGTTACAGTGAGTCAATCTTAAAAGATAGACATATGCTGTCGCGGACTTTTTTTTAGAACTTTTAAAGAGGAACAATTCCTTGATACATGATATTTGCGTAACTTAAACCGTTTTCGCAGCGCACGCAACGGAAGCTCTCAAAAAGGAATATCTTTTCCCGTTTTTGCAACATTTTTCATTAATGCTCCGCTCCTATTGATCGTAGCGTGATGTTATATAGCCTAAAGCCTTCCTCGATAAATGGACTATCCAACACTAAAAGAATTTTTTAATTCCAACCAGTAGTTCCAGAGTTTACCCCGTTCAAACAAACAAACAAACAAACAAACAAACAAACAAACTCTTCAGCTTTATAATATTAGTATAGATTTCCTTAGTTGTTCAGTCAATTTAAATTTCGAACATAACACACAACATACACGCCTGTAATTCCTGAAGGGCTAGGCAGAGGTGTACCTTATATTACACCCACATTTCGAGTTATGTTTAAGTCCCATGTAATATGGATAGCCTATTGCAACCGGGCACAGATCCAGACTACGTGGCTGCTACTGAGAATTTCCTGATAGAAAAATCCAATAACAATTTGCGCGACCGAATCGAACCCGGGACCTAATGTTCAGTTGGTCGCGTTTGCGACTACTAGGCCAACGAGGCAGATTTGCATGTCATATGCATTCCAAAACATATCTTGTATCATCGAAATACTCGTGGTTGAATTTCCTTGGTGGTAATTTTAAAACGTCCGATTTTTTCATACGCAGTTTACCATTATCCAGGTGTGCCGTCGAAGCTGGTTTCGAGTTCACAGAGAAAGGTCCCGTGAGTGAAGAAGTACTGCTGACCATGAGGCGAGCGTCGCCTATAGCCCATGTCCACAAAGTGAAAGCTCCTACAGCTCTCATGCTGGGCACGGGAGACCAGAGGGTTCCACGTTACCAGGGGCTGGAGTATGCCAGGAGACTGAAGGCTAATGGAGTCACTACTAGGTAAGTTAATCAAATCCTCCAACGGCTTTCGGCTCACTTGGTCAGGTGGTCGGAATCTGTTCAGAGCCCAGTTTGTGGTGTTTGTTTATTAGGGTTTTTAGCGATTTTTTTAACATTTTGTTTACGGGTTTTATTCGAGCGCAGTTGCCATTTTCCGTTACTACCCTCCACCGTAAACATTTTAAATGCCTACCTAAGACTAAAAGTCTCCCCAAATTTAGAAAAATCAGCTGCTTCACTATACATTTTTACTGTTGTGCACCTGATTATTTTTTCAATAACCGACGAAACATTACTACATGGGGAGTCAAGAATCATGTACTGAATTCATGGTAACATATTGCTCGTCTAAACCCTTTTTTTTTTTTGGGGGGTGGGAAATCATCAAATAACCCCTCCCGCTCTTGTACAGAGCAAAAGGGAGTGTCAGACTTCTACTGACTAAAAACCACCCATGTTCCTTCTTAGCCCTTCATGTCGAGACCGCGGTATCTCTTGCGAACAACCCGCAGCCCCGACGGGTCGTCGAAACCCTTCACACAATGTATAATATCTCTGTCTGTCGATATACCCGTGATGTTACATCTTAAACATCATAATGTCCCCACTGCAGGGACTCAGGCCTTCTCTCTAGGTGAGGGATGGGCTATAATCCACCACGCGGACCCAGTCACATCTCTAACAAAGTCCTTTTTTTCCAGAATTTACATGTACGATGACAATCATTCGCTCTCCTCTGCGCCCGCTGAAATGGACAACCTGATTAACGGAGTCGACTGGTTCATGCAGCACTTGGAGGAGGCCAAACAGAAAACTGCTGTTTGACAGTTTTGTGTAAAGATCACTGAAGTCCTACAAGAAATTTTCGAATAGGTACAGCCAATAGAGCTGTACCTATTTCATTTATCGATATATATATATAATGTTTTTTTTTATATATTTTCTGCTCAATAATTAAAAAAGTGTAACCGACTGCCAGATTTATCGATGACAATCGGTTTATCAGATTATAAGGTGTTTAATGTATAAGCATTTAGTATAATATATCATGTGGGTGCTAAAACAGCACCACACTTCTTTCAGGGTAATTTTATTAGATAAGTTTGTAATAAAATGTGTACCAATTTTTTACCTAACTACCAAGGAAGGGTTATGTTTTTTTCTTCTATAAAATGCCAATAAATCAGTGAAATAACATTTAGTGCTTTATTTCTAGCTACCTGCCTAGAACTTAAGAACTTATTTTAACCGAAAGCGTAGGTATCAACAAAGACGGGGGACGGGGGTTTTCACGCCTATACGGAGGGTGATTTTTTGAGTGAACGGTGACGCCCTAAGATGAATGAGTCGAATTTTCTTACGGTTTTTGCAATTTGCCGATCAGTGTTAGGTCATTGTTAAATAAAATAGGATTTGCGACCGTAACAAATGTGACTTTACAGAGTAATAATTATTAAAATCATCAATACAACCCTCTCAGTACATACAGGGTGGTGCCGACAATACGACAATAAATGAAACCACTGGTAGTTCTAGTTCATAGGAACATTATCAAACTATTAAATAAATCTTAACACCAAAATATTTAAAAAAAAAAAAAAACTAAAACCAAGAAGCATAAAACTGTAAACGAAATACATTAATTACAATTTACAAACAAATATTGGTTTACTAACCTTAGGAATAATTTGCACCGATTAATTAACGTGTGGAAATAAAATGTAACAAACGAATTTGGTAAAGATATTTAGGTAGGTTATTGTCGTATCGTCGGCACCACGACGGTGTTAGGATTTATTTGATAGTTTTAAAATGTTTCTATGAACTAGAACTAGCAGTGGTTTCATTTATTGTCGTATTGTCGGCTCCACCCTGTATATTACTTCCTTGAATGCCTTTTTCATCAAATAGTTACCAACATAACCTGACACTGATTTGATCGGCAAATAGCAAAAAACGTAAAAAAAAATCGCGGGTTACCTTGAAGGTTTCACCTTAATGGCTTTTAATATATGTTCTGACTGTACATCTAACTAAACTCGACGTAACGCAATAGCAAGCGTAAAATAGCAATATTTTTGCAAGAACAATAGACTCTCAGACATGTTGCGCGGACCCCAAATATATTGGGATAAGGGCAGGAGAATGATGATGATGATGATAGATAGATATAATAATATAAATAATATAATATAGGGTGTAAAAGTACCCTTAACGCAAACGAAAGGCATTTGTTCTTCCCACCACTGCGATCATTTTTTTGTTCTAGACCATACCTGGGAACCTCCTAGTTACGGAGATATTGGGGGTCAAAGTTCCAAATTTTTCACAGCTGTTTTTGTAAATATGTACTAGTATTTCAGGTTTTAACTTTACTTAAATTACCTCCATGACCCGTTTACTATTCAAAGCATCCACTAGCACAATGTTTTAAGAGTGCTACTTTGAGTTTTACCGTAAAATGTGATTTTTGACCCCAAAAAAAAAAGTCATTTCCCAGCAAAATTTTTTGCGTAGTTTGATGTACAGAATGCTTGGTTGACGGATGCTTGAAGGGTTCTTTTACACCCTGTATATGATAATAGATTCTCAGACTTGACGTAAAAGGAACCAGTCGGAAAAATACCCACAGGAATCATTGGACCGCAATAGGTGCAGAGATATTAGAGTAAGTTAGGTATCCGATGTGCGTCATTGTGTAATTCCGATCAAATAATCTGTTTTATTTCCTGGTATACTTATTATGCTTAGTATACTAAGAAAAACTTTTAATTCAACAAAAAATAAATCAGTGTTGTAGTAAACACCATTTTAACCCTTTTATTTTAATAGCCACACCAGATTATTAACAATCTTTCTGATAAAATGCTAAGTCACTTAATTCTTGATTTCATTTTCAGTACTGTTGAATCCACCATAGTTCTCTATTCCACACATCTGGGCTCCTCTTCTATTCTTCAAATCTTCAATACCCATCATAACAGTACCTAGCTTTGTTGAAGACACGGGGTTTCTACCAAATAGTACTGCTGAGTTCTGTTCTATCGCACTACGAGTGTAATCCATGGATGCTGGGATATTTGAGTATAAGATGAAGTAATCTTCGTTCACCAGCCTTACAACGGCACCATCATGGACATCTTTCACATCACACTGAAGGCTGATGTTCAAAGCAGGCATCACTTCAGCAGGAGTATTCACCATCATTATCGGCACGTCACTATTATAGTCCAGTATTTGTCCATTTTCAGTCTTCGAAATAACTTGAACTAATTGTGCGCTTCTTCCGTCAGCATAAGTGCATTGAGCTTCTTTTGCACTTTTAGCGAAACTGAAGCGTATGCACGCAGGGGCGTATGTAGAAACTGGATAAAAAGCGACCATCCACCAGTCGCCATAGATGTCACGTATGTCAACTGCCTGAGTAAGGACTACGAGAGTTAATAGACTAATTATTTTCCACATGATTTGTAGATTATGGACACAAATGACGGTAAAACCGGCACTGAAGAATATTTGGAACGTCTGAGATTATATGCGGATCGCTAAACTGGTTGCCAAAACACCGTTAACCTCTGCCATGCCACTGATAAATACATATTATCATAATGATAAACACAACAAGATATACAACATATATGTGTGTTTTTACAAATATGTGGTACATAACGGTCTTTTTACAACAAGTCTGTCAGGAATATTTACGATAGTTTTTGGATTTATGATTCGACTTGTTTCGTCCATCGAGAAACATGGCGAAGCCCTTGCCGTGTCGCTGGACATCTCGAAGGCTATCGACAGGGTATGGCACGAAAGTCTGCTGAGCAAACTTCCTCCATACGGCATTCCCACTTACTTTTTCTGCTGGATATCTGACTTCCTGAGTGAACGGTCGATCCGAGTGGTCATTGATGGGTGCTCCTCTGAACTTATTGCTATTAATGAGTTTCTCAGGAGTACAGACCGCGGAAATAACAGTCTTTCCGGGACACAATCGCTGCCCAGCCAAGTCGTATTCGACGGTTGACCTCTTTCTCAAAGTTGGACCTACCTAAGCGGACCGTTTGTCCCAGGTATCATACGAATTATTCTTAATGAAATAACGACTTAAAAGTACCATAAAAACATAAATAAGTCTATCGAATATCAAAAGCTTGACAAGAGCCAATATTATCGTAAAGGGTGGATAGTAAAAATAGGGGTTGCTAGCAAACGGTACGGTAAAACAAAGTGCCAATAAAAAGTAAAATTACACAGCTAGGCACCTAATCACCCGTATGATTGGGTTGTAGTAAATATTTTAACAGTAGGTCAAGTGACATAAGTGGCAGTGGGCAGGGCACTTGCTCGCAAAACTGATGACCGATAGGGCCCAAAAGTTCTTGAGTGACGACCGCGAACAGGAAGACGTTGCGTTGGAAGGCCTCTCACTAGGTGGACCGATGACCTGGTGAAGCTTGTGGGGATACCCTGAATTGGAGACGCACGGGACCGGTCAATGCGGCGGAACTTGGTGAGGTCTATTTCCAGCAGTGGACGTCTTTCAGCTGAAATGATGACGATGAAAGTGTCTAATTAAGGCGGTTAACATGCACCCAATATTTAGCAGACATCAATAATCTCAAATTCTTTCACATTTAATTCCATTACTTACGCATAAGTTCCTGTAAACTTTTAGGAAGTTATGTGAATCCCTTTCTGGTAATTCGTCAATCTGAAAATAGGTAGGTAGAGGTGGTACTACTGCAAACTGATACTTTAAGAAAAGGAAGTACAGCCCTAGACATTGATTTAGTGTTTCCGAATTTAAACGAATAATGGCTACCTTCCAATTTAGGTACCTATTGGTACCTACTCACGTTTGTAACCTTATTTATTATATCTATGTTTGTAACAGATATTTTATTCTCTATTTCTCTCTATCTCTTCTCTCAGCTGAAATCTTTTACTTCATCAGACAACATAACATAGCATCACCCCTGTAAACCCCGATACGTTAGGCACAGGTATAGGTACTCATTAGTACACCCACATTTCGCCAGTTATGTTTAAGTTCCATGTAATAGGGGAATGATCCATAAATCCAGAGTCCGTGGCTGCTACTAAGAAATTCCTGATGGAAAAACTCAATAACACTTAGCCCCAGACCTGGGAATCTAAAACAAAACGACCACTAGACCAACGCGGCAGTCAAAATGTTTTAATATGAATGTTTCGCTAGTGGTATCGCACAGTTACACTACTGTCTCCCCCGCACTGTGGCTTTACCTCCCCTACCGTATCGCGACAGGTGTCCACCATGTGTCGTGAACGCATAGTCCACATGTTCGGACATGTTGTGACGTCATTAATTAGTGTAAAGTGCTACCTTACTGCGATACATGCACTTGAGACAATTATGTTAATGATAATGACGTTCTCCTTCTTAGCGAGTCGATGACTATTTAAATTGGGACAGCCCATTTGGCGAAGAGATTGGTAATTTCAGTAGCGTCCATCAGCTCCTACGTGACAAGTGTCCCATCGTTCGTGGGGCAATATCACATTTACACTCCATTGCCCTGGACTCATCTGACATTAATATTTTTTTTTTTTTTTTTTTAAAACGTTGCCCCACACTAGGAATTTCTCCTGTATCGTGGGTGCGCCCACAAACATTTAAACTCACATACACAGAACACCCAGACCCGAAACAACTATCTGTAGGTCATACAAATATTTGTTCCGTGCGGGAATCGAACCCGCGACACGCAGCGCAGCAGTCAGATCGCTCAGCCACTGCGCCAACCGTGTCGTCAATAAATATGGTCATTATGTATAAGAAAAAAGTTCATTGAAAAAAACGTTTAAATCGAGCGTTATTTTTTATCACCTTAAAGCACTATTAGAACATGCAGAGATGAATGTCTTGATCAAAACATTTTGATGTCCTCTACCTGCTTGCATTGACTGGACAGGTCCACTCAAATCTCTGCGGATTTTTGCTCAGAAAACCATCTTTTATTATGCCCACAGCCAAAGAGTGGAACTCCCTGCCTTTTTTTGTTTTTTTGGGGGGTGATAAATCATCAAAAACCCCTCCCGCTCTTGGGCAGAGCGGAAGAGAGTGTCAGACTTCTACTGACTAAAAACCACCTATGTTCCTTCTTAGCCCTTGCGCCGAGGCCGTGGTATCTCTTTCGAACAACCCGCAGCCCCGACGGGGAACTCCCTGCCTGCGTCGGTTTTTCCGATTTCATATAACCCCAATCTATTTAAGTCGCCAGTAAATAGGCTTCTTCTGGGTTAGCTCGTTCCATCGTCGGCCTCATTTCTGCCCCTGGGGCAAGATTGAGGTCAAGAGTACACCCATCTCATATTAAAAAAAACCATATCAGACATTAATCGGCATAGTCCTCATGTGAGTATACCAATATTAGACATGTCAGTACCCTTAAACATTGTAATTTAGAAGGAGAGACAGGGTGGCAATCAAGTAATCATCGTCTTTTGTGGGTAAAGAGTCAATAGAATCAGCAAGAAGATACTACAACAAATCGAAAGAGACTGACGTCTGAGTTTGTCTCTCCTCAGAGTAGACGTACGAAACACAGGGCCCAACTAGATTAAAAAATCTCTAAGGGTTCAACTTTTTACCTTTCGTTTGATTGTAAAAAATTCTGAGCAAAAGAAAAATATGTCCCGAAACAGCACTAAGCAGTATGTCTGCACGATTTAGGTAGTTTTTCAGAAAGGAAAGGTGCGTAGGTACTCGTAGTCGGCGTGCGTGTATGACCAGATGTATGAATGTGGACGAGGCAAAAGGAGTATGTAGGGATCGTAGCAGGTGGCGTTCTGTGGTTTCTGCCTACTCCCATGGGAAAAGGACGTGAGTTTATGCATGTATGTATGTATTTTGGTAGTTTTCACTGAATTCTAACTATGGTCGGTTTGTAAGCAACAAGTCGGCGATTTGTTTTGATAATACAGATTTACATATAACCGTTCGCGTTCTTCAAATCGGTTCATGATTTTTCCATGAAGGGTTAAAAATAGTATCTGCTTAAATTTTATTCACCCTAATTATTTATTATCGCTATCGCTAATTATTTACCGAACCAGACACAAGACCGTAACAAGATATAATGTTATTGTAAAAAATAATGCTTTTCCCGCGGTTTTTTACCCTCGCCGGCAGCCATATTGTCAGGTGTACCCGCCTACCGGAACGCACCGTGCCAGTCGCCGGGTCCGTTTCCAAATTCATCCCTTATTATTAAAAAATGTAATTGCAATGGGGTTTCAAGAGGAAGGATAAAAACCCACTTTAGGCTGGCTGGTTTTTGGGTCGTTATTTGAATGTCACGGTCTTTTTTATCTTTTGTTCACTGACGGCTGCGGATACAAAATTGAAAACAATATTCTGGAACGAACTATGAGTAAAGCTTAGATAATTAATAGTACCTACCTTTACGCTTCTATAGCATAATTAAACACTTATACTTGGTATAGCCTCATTGGTGTAAGGCTCTAAGCGCTACTGCTGTGAAGTGCTGAGATCCTGGATTCGTTTCCCAGGGCGGATTGATCTGTAACAGCCACAGTGCCCGATTAATCGCAATAGGCTCGCCCAATCACCTACACGGTATGTCTCGTCTCGCCAAAAAAAAAGCTCCACGAGCACTAAGCTAACGATAGACAAAGTTTTTTTGGTCTGTATGTGTCCTCCGCTGGGCAAAGGCCTCCCCTTTTTCCTTCCAAACCAAGTACGTTTCCTCCTGTGCTATTATTAGCCATGTTCGCCTCGCAAACAAGATCAGATCATCACACCACCTTCGCTGCGGTCTACCTTGAGGGTGACGATCTTTGCCCACGGGCGCATTTGTGCTACGTGGCCAGTCCACTTCAGCTTGGCTGTTTTCTCTCCAAGACAAGGCATATTCTACTAAATTCTAGACCACCTTCTTAACTTTATTCAAGCTCCTGAAACTTTGCTTCGTCATCCTACTTTTCAAGTTACAATGACCTTTGAACCCTACGTAATTAATTACGTTTTTACTCGACACGTAACAAAGATAATAAAATAGAAACGATTCGGATTAGTAAAAGCACGTTAAAGTCTCGGTAAACATGATATCGATGTAAAATCACGTTCCATGCTGATGTGATTGACATAAGTTGACGGTCAAGTGTAACGACCCCTTAACCTTTTAATATCCAATCACACGCTTCGATCTGGGATAATTATTAGGTAGGTAGGTAACTATGTTGTATAATTCATTTCGTAGGCATATGTCTGAATGAGTGTGTTTTTGGGGTTTTCCATCCGGAATTTAATCAGTCAGTTGATGTCAATAGGCTAGCCCTAAAAACGTACCTAACTGGCGAAATGTGGATGTAGGTACTATTAGTTACCTAACTCCCCTGCCTCACTCCTCGGGGATTACAGGCGTGATGTTATGTTATGTTAGATGTTTTTTTTGTTTTGCGGGGTGGGAAATCATCAAATAACCCCTCCCGCTCTTGGGCAGAGCGAAAGGGAGTGTCAGACTTCTACTGACTAAAAACCACCCATGTTCCTTCTTAGCCCTTCATGTCGAGGCCGCGGTATCTCTTGCGAACAACCCCCGCAGCCCCGACGGGGTCATGTTAGATGTCTGAATGTGGACGAAGCAAAAGTATGGTATAAAAGTGAGTATGTAAGGATCGTAGCTGGTGAGGTTCTCTGTAGTTTGTTTATTCTCATGGTAAAAAGCGTGAATATGTATGTATTATTACTGAAGAAGTACTACCGCGATCACTGACTTTTCACCCTTACGTCTTATGTAATAAGATTGAAAAGTGTTCGGCCGTCAGCGAGCGTTGTAGCACTTCTTACCTAAGTAGGTACACACAAGTACCTAGGCAGGGACTCCGTTTGCGCCATGTGGTTTGTACACCCCATAACTGGACCAGTCGTTGACCTTTTGACGAACGGCATTCGTAAAAACGAAACAAAAGAAAGTAGCATTCGTCGAATGCCAGTTTTTTTTTTTCATTTTTCACCTACTTAAGTATTTAATTACAATATTCCAATAAAATTGGGGTTTTCCAAAAGAAATTTCTCAGTAGCAGCCAAGCAGTCTGGATTTCTGCCCGTATGTTGGCAATAGGCTCTCTTCCTAATATATTGGACTTGAACATAACTGGCGCAGTGGGTGTACTATTAGGTACACCTCTACCTCCCTTTTTTTTTTTTGACAATCATCAAATAACCCCTCCCGCTCTTGGGCAAAGCGAAAGGGAGTGTCAGCCTTCTACTGACTAAAAACCACCCATGTTCCTTCTTAGCCCTTTATGTCGAGACCGCAGTATCTCTTGCGAACAACCCGCAGCCCCGACGGGCAAAGTGCCTACTCATAAAGCATGTTCAAAGTGTACAAACCCTCAATATAATAATAAAAAGATAAGTAAAATAAATGACTTGCTTCAATATGTTTGATCCGTCTAAACACAACATTAAAGCAAGTGCTTGTCCAATGTCACCCTCCGCTACCCCTGTTTACTTTACATCGATAATGACTCAGTAACTCTATGAAACGACTGCCCTTGTTATACTTGGAATTGGTAGAAATATAAGGTCGCGGCTGCGGGTTGTTCGCAAGAGATACCGCGGCCTCGACGTGAAGGGCTAAGAAGGAACATAGGTGGTTTTTAGTCAATAGAAGTCTGACACTCCCTTTCGCTCTGCCCAAGAGCGGGAGGGGTTATTTGATGATTTTTCACACTATAAAAAAAAAAAATATAGATATTAAATCGCAGGTTGGCCCTTGAGGCGATTAGCACAGGGGCAGAAAGCGAATGGCTTAGTTCACGAGAGGCTCAGATGACCTAGAAGTGGATTTAATGTTCTACCATTTTTTTTAGAGGGTGAGAAATCATCAAATGACTTCTACCGTTCTGGGCCGAGCGGAAGGGAGTGTCAGACTTCTACTGACTAAAAACCACTCATGTTCCTTCTAAGCCTGTTGTGGCCGGAGCCGCGGTATCTCTTTCAAACAACACGCTGCAGCCCCGGCGCCCGGCGGGTTAATTTGTTATGGTGCTACCTTTTTTTTTTTGCGGGTGGAAAATCATCAAATAACGGGGTCCCACTCTTGGGCAGAGCGGAAGTGAGTGTCAGACTTCTACTGACTAGAAACCACACATGTTACTTTTTAGCCCTTGCGCGTAGGCCGCGGTATCTCTTTCGAACAACCCGCAGCCCCGACGGGACCCGTAGCCCCGACGGGAACTCCCTGTCGGGGCTACGGTGCTACCTTGCTTAGTGTTTGAGAGAGAGAGAGAGAATTACAGTTAGGTATCCTTAAAAAACAAGATATCGTTACGTGGATTAAATGTAGAAGAGCTTCATGATATGCGTCGAACTTTTAGGCTTTTATATGGTCGACCAGTCTAACCAGATGCAGCCGAATACCAGTGTTTTACATTTATTACAAGGGACTACCAATCTGACCACTACCAGGCAGATCTGGGTAATACGAGGTAAGCTTGACGCCCAGCTTTTCACGCCACTGACCTGCAATCGCTAATTCGCTCGGTATGTAATGGGCGGTGGCTGGAGATCAACATTATGCAAGCACGGCTTAACCGAAAGATCGACCCGAGCGAATGTTACTTACCCACGAGCTCCTGCGAGAAAAGCCTACTTCTATTCAAATATTTCAAATAAGCTAGGTATCAACGGAATTATACGAAGGAGGCTGGTGTGAAGAGCGTTTTCCGAAATTTCAAAACGCATTCATGAACGCATGAATGGATGGGGTTGTCTTTAATCCCCGAATATGAAGGTAATGATGGGTATTTCGTACCAGCAAGTAGGTACTAGTGTGGGGAAGAATGAATAGCTAAAAAACAGGTAGGTATCTCTCTTCCTTTATCAATGGCAAAAAAATGCGTTACTTGAAAATGTGAGTGATATAACGGAAGTACCCGCACGTGCTAAATTGTGACGATATGCTTCAGAAATCATCGATCAGACCCGCACTTAGGGTGCTAATAGACAACACAAATATTAATGGCTTGATAAAATATACTAGTAAGCCATTAAAATTCATGGAAATTTTCATGTTTTGTTGAGGTTTTTTGCATTTCCCAGTACTGAAGACTGGACTTTTATGAAGGTTGATGCCAGTGGATAGGCTGATGCTGACTAGCAGCTCAGTCCGGTCCTGCGTCCGATAACCGTGACTAATTGTCCGGAGCTATCAACTATGCGGGCCAGCGTTGTCTTGCGGCGGAAAAATATCGATCGCAGCACACACCTGTTCGGAATCGCTCGACGGTGCACACCTAGGGGCGCGCACCTGCCCACTAGCTCGCGCGCCGTCGCTCCGCGCGCACACACGCACCAGCCGCCACCGCACCACCATGCGCGCGGGGGGGCGCCGCTGACCGCCGCGACGTCACACCGGCCGCGCCGCGCCGATCGATTCCCTTCGGACATCTTGGACAACACCGTCCACCACCTTCTATTCTCTCAGGTATTTCAACCCAAGTGACCAACTTTATCCCTAATCGTCCCACGTATTTCATTATTCATAATTCCAAGAAATCGAAGTTTCCGATATTAGCTGAATCATGAACTACGTGACTCATCAATTCAGTGTCGCAATATTTTCAGGGCGAGCGATGTAGTTAGCCGCGATGCATATAACGTCAGGCCTGTCTCCGGCGTCCGGCGAGATGCTGGACGCGACGTCGCTCAATTTTTATGGAGATTCGGGAGACCAGTATGGGACGACGTACTTCGCCGTGGACCACACGGTGCCCGAGTCATCCCACACCGTCGAGATCGAGTACGTGTACGAGCAACCGGACACGTACGCCATAAACCAAGAAGATGAAGACACGGATGTAGCTCAAAGTGAATCGGTCGTCTACGCAGATCAACATGATTATGCTAAAAAGATACGCACCAAACACAAGCCTAGAAAGATGGTTGTAGATGAGGAGCCGGAGGCTGACCTAACAAACTTGACGTGGTTGCAGAATATAACGAATATTATGTCAGTGCCACAGTTTCCGTTGCCTCCGATGTCACCGAGCCCTCAGGTGAAGACGCACCCGCAGAGCACGAGGCTGCAGAAGTTTAATCAGACGATAGCGAAATGTCAGAGAGATTTCATGGAAAATAAGCACGAGTACCGGACCAAAAGTGAAAAGAAGCCTCCCTACTCGTACAGTACGCTGATCTGTATGGCGATGAGGTACAATAACGATAAGATGACGCTCTCCGCGATATACTCGTGGATCAGAGAGAACTTCAAGTACTACAGGAACGCGGATCCCACCTGGCAGGTGAGTGCTATCGCTACAGTAGGGAAACCTCATGATTTAATAAACGTGTGATCCGCGAACAGTGTGATAAGATTACGTCTAATTGGATTTATGAATAGGGAGTCGAGTGTATGATTGATAGGTTTGATTGCATAATCTTTTTAGTGATTGTTGTGGATTATACGCGGTTGTAAAAGGGGAAGTGAAATATTAATATTTTTATATTTTGAAAGCTAAGGTTTAGACGTCGATTTTTGAAATGAGTTTTTTTTGTGAGTGGATTTACCGGAGTGATCTAAAAAAAATACTTATTAATTATTATTCTATAAATAACCTTCTTCCTTTCTCTTAATTTCAGAACTCCATACGGCACAACCTATCCCTAAACAAAGTGTTTGTGAAAGTGGCTCGATCAAAAGAAGAGCCAGGAAAAGGGGGCTTCTGGAAACTCGACCTCGCACATTTAGAAGGAACCAAACGAATCTCAAACAGACCTCATAAGAAGAAGAAATCTTCAGCTAAAGACAAAATCACAGAAGAAAAATCTGCCGTCGCCAACATTCCGCAACTCAACGCGTCTGACGATATTTCTAACGAAATAAATCAGGTTGTGACACTCCATTTGCCAGATTTCAACCTCGGCAGTATTCAGAGCTTGCCTGACATAGATTTGGAGACGAACATAGGAGCCAATGTGATCGTCGAACCAACTATACCACCTCCTATTATCCCAGAAGATGATCTGTCGTCCCTGCTTTTGAATCCGACGGACTGGGATGATTTGCAACTCGATATGTTGGATAACTACCTGGATTCTTGTTTCAAGTAAGATTCTATGCATTTATTGTTAGTTGATTCGTTCCGATTCGATGTTAGTGAGTGTACAGTTTTGTTTTAGAAGTAGACGATGATAATTATTTATTTTGAACTTTATAGTTAAAAAAATGATGTCTATTGTAGGTGTCCGATTTCGTCATTTGACTACGACATTAACTGTGTGTATTTTTATTTGTTTTTCTCGTGGATTCTTATTAATGGTGCGGCAGTAAGTAAAAATTAGAAAAAGCCTTACAATAATGTTGATAATAGTAGGTACGATAACAAAACTTTCAAGTGGAGTTTTTAATTATAAATAATTATGACAAATTTGTTCCGTCCGGTAGGCTTTGAAATTAAAATTATATAGCTTTTGGAGATGTACTAAGAAGATTTTCATGGAATTTTTAATAGCAGTTCGAGGTGAAAAGATTTTTATATTTAGTTCATTTGTACATGATACATAATTTAGTCTAGTCAAAAAGGCTTTTGCGAAAGAATAGGTAAGTATTATAATGTTGAATTTGTTTTATATAAAATGTAGGAAGGAATGTTTCGTATTTAGGGACACTTATTTTTAACCATGCAACTGAATTTTACTAAGTCACTAACTGTTGGTACCTAGATAAAATGATTTTTATCACTTTTGTTGTGTTAAAAGTCGACAATTTTGGTAATCCGGAAATTTCATATGATAAACACGATGAGAAGGGTTCCAGGTATGGTCATGTAGAACAAAAAATGTTCGTAATGACGGTGAGAAAGCGATAGTAAAACTTCATCTAAATCATATTTTAGGCATATTCATGGCTGTATATATACCCGTATGATTAATGGTGTATCTGTTGTTGTGAACTGTTTTGAAACCTAGTCACAAATAGTTTATGTTTAGCTTAAAATCTGAATTGTATGCACAACTTAGTAACAATTTAATTTGAGCTCATATCGGGGTATAAAATACTTCAAAACTTCTTGTCTCAAAATTAATCATTTTGCTCAATGAAAGCTCAGCCAATGGCCTAACAAATTGGGCTATTAATTGAAACAAAACAGTATTATTATATTGGAAGTTATGCACAATTAATTGTAGCAAATATTTTAATTAAATTATATTTACTTGATAACGTGTACCTATATGAATTAGAGCACGTGGCGGAGTTAGCACCTAAGAAAGAAAGAAAGAATTGATTTTATTTGGCGTTAATAACAAAAATATTAAAAAATTATGGATTTAGCTATCCATCTGGAATTGCTCAGTAGCAACCACGGAGTTTGGGTTTGTACCCGTTTGATGGCAATAAACTGGCCCCCTTTTACATGGGACTTAAACATATTTAGCGAAATGTGGGTGTAGGTAAACCTCTGCCTAACCCTTCGGGTAGGTATTAAAAGCCAGATGTTATGTTTGTCTAAAAGGAGGAGTGTTATAATGACGTAGGTACTGTAAAATTAATAATATTTACATACAGGGTGGTGCCGACAATACGACAATAAATGAAACCACTGGTACTTAGTTCTAGTCCATAGGAACATTATTAAACTATCAAAAAAGTTTTAACACCAAAATAAAAAAATAATAAAAAGAAACAATAAAACTAAGTAGCATAAAACTTTTAACGAAATACATAACAATTTACAAACAAATATTGGTTTACTAACCTTAGGAATAATTTGCACCGATTAACGAGTGGAAATAAAATGTAACAAAAGAATTTGGCAAAGACATTTAGGTAGTTTGTTGTCGTATCGTCGGCACCACGAAGGTGTTAGGATTTATTTGATAGTTTAAAAATGTTCCTATGAACTAGAACTACCAGTGGTTTCATTTATTGTCGTATCGTCGGAACCACCCTGTATAATATTATGAATCGCACAATTACACTAGTACATGGCTAAGATCAAGTATTTTCAGAATTAGGTGGCTAAGACCAAGTATTATCAGAATACTAGATATAGGTACTTAAATATACAGGTACACTACTTATTGCTCCGAAAAATAATAACACAACAATAAACAATTGATTTGAGTCGAATACACCTTGTTAAGCATTATGAAGACTTCAAAATTAGACAGAAAGAAGGTTTAAATTCAGAAAAAAAGCTTAAAGCCTATAGTTGCTAACTCTATCGCTCTAATATAAGCATATTATGTAAAAATTGTATACAATGACGCATTTACCGCTCAGTATTATGATGTACAAAGTATTAATAAATAAGTAATATTTTTTTACTTATAAGATGTGTGGCAATATTTTTAATTATTAATTATGAATGACTTAATATGAAGCTTTATCAGATAATCCGTCCAGTATTATTAAGTGCAGTGAACTGTGTTTTGCTCATGAAAGATATAATTATTGTAAAGCAATGTTAAAGACAAGTATTTAACGCCACAAAAAGGTTTGATATTTTTCATTATTTTGATTGAGAATTTACGTTTATCTTCAAAACTAAGAACTAAACAGTAAGACTGTTTAATTCTTAGTTTGAAAGATTGTTTTAGAGTTCGATTAAAAAAAAACTTAGTCAAATTACGATTTGGTGGTCGAAAAAGTTTTGAATGATACCATTTTATTACGTTTTCAGAATACAAGTTTTCGTGATACAAGTGCGGAAAGTTTATTATTGCATTCGAGTCGGAATGAACACCCGAGCGGTATGGCGAGGGTGTTCATGGGGTCACAAGTGCAATAACAAATTCACACGTGTATCAAACGACGTTTTTCAACACACTTTCAAAGAAATAAACTAATAAAATGATAAGTATTTTGTCATAAATTTTTAGGAGACTATGATTTAATTTGCTTTTTTCCGCGGTTTGATAGCCGTTAAACAGCCTCACAGGAAAAATATAAAATTCAAATAATGTTTAATTAAGAACACAAATAAATAAATAAAAAGGAAAAATAATAAAAACGCACACGTGTGAAATACATTGCATGTCGAACCTAATCGTAGTACAGTACCTATGAGCCAGTTTTCGAGGAAGTGTATTGAAAAATAATTCCAACGGTTCTGTAAGAAAACTAATGCAAAGTCCAAATTGTACCTACAGTTACGAGCACTAATATGTAGGTACCTATCCACGCAGCAACTTTTAAAAGTCATTTTCTCCTACTGTATTAATTATTATCTTATGTCGTTACAGACATAGCATTTTCGAAATATGTAGGTCTTATCTTAAAGTAGAAACTGTTGTTACACGAGAAAATGCGGATACCTACACATAATATTATAGTGGTCTGTATCCCCTTTTGACAAAAAGGGTGCAGCTTGAGGTAAGGGAATCATGAAAAAGATACCTTGACTTACGAATTTATGATCTGAAAAATAATGATTATTCAAAATGTATTTTCGTTTGTTAATGTAAACAGTGTCTACATTAAAAACCACATTGTATGTAGTAGGTCCCTTATTTGGCTTGCACACAATTATAAAATTCCGTGTTTAGATTTTGTGTAAAGTTTAGATTTAAAATAATGTAGAAGAATCTTCCGTCCGTGAGTGTCTTACAACTTATAAACGATTTTTTATGAAAAAAAATGCAGACGTCCAAATAACTATGATGGCAGTACCTAATTTAGCCTTACTTGAAGTGATTTGTTAATAATAAGTACAAGATCTAATTAAATTATCTATCGGAACTCGTCGGATATGATACCAAGAGCAGTTTCTCTTCTCCTCCTTGGTACATCCCAAGGATGTCGTAAAATATCGCATTTAGCGATAAGATCGCTAGTTAACTTAATCACTTTGGCCTTTTATAAATCGAATGGATTAGGTATTAAAAAACATAATTTGTGAAGAGACTTGCCTTATAATTTTTCTCGTTAAGCGTCGAAAAATTAAAAAAAAAACCTAATTCGAAGTGTGAGAAATAATAATCCATATCATTTACATATGAGTATTAAAAATTGTATTAGACATAATGTAACTGAGATATTATAGTGTATTTAATGTGTATTTATGGTCAGTCTGTTAATCTGACAATTTATAAAATTATTTATATTATTTGGTAAATCTAATTGCCGGAAAAACATAAAAAAGAAGGCATATTAAGACAGCTTTCTCTTAAAATCGAAAGAAAACTAAAAGACGACGACGTCATAGTAAGATTAGATTATTGATAAAACGGCAAATTATGTTAAATGTCTGCAACATGTACTAGTCATTTTAAAATTTGTGTTTTCGTGTTTAGGAATTAGAAGAATAGAAATGTGAGAGAAATAATATGTAATAATTGTAATTTATTTTGTATAATTTAATAAATAATAATACTTAGTAAACTAACTAAAATAATTTCTTGTGGCACAAATATTTTTTCCTATTCTGTTTTTACGCTTAAGTTATTCACTTATTATTATATTAATTGTAATTAAATTAATTTATTATAGCTACTTAGGTAGTTTAAATAATTTGACACGATCATACAATTCATTTGGTTTAGGTGACACTTGTGTGTGCCTGTTCTCTCAAAAACTAAATGATGCTTAAAATTAATAGGTTCCTTCTATTATTGCACTTTTGGAATATTGTCTCTGGACCCAAAGCCGACAGATGACAATTCAACAGAGCGTTTTCCTTAGGCGGTCATCAAACTGCTTCAGAATTTGAGTAAAATTGTTTAGAAAAAGTTACTCAAATTTGAGTAAATTGTTGAGAAACACACAAATTTGAGTTAATTGTTAGAAACAGTTACTCAAACTCTGAAATGTTCTAAAATAATCTTTGTATTTTTAAATCGTGTCAAATTATTATTTTCATTTACATAAATGGTTGTTTTGAAATTGACGCTCAAAGTCATAGTACGCGAATTCGTGTTTAGAAGTGTCCTTAATACATTCAATAAAGTGTTAAAATATAGGTAATGTGTTTTTTTTTAATATACCGTTAGGAAAATTAATTGTTTAGCAAATTGACTGCCAACTTAAATTAACCAATATCCCTAATCTTTATCTCTAAAATCTATCTACATAATACCTTTAATAATTATCCGTACCTTTAATCAAACCGCAACTGACATAATTATATTGTTTGAAATGGCTTTATTATGGCCAGTTGTGAGTATCAATTTGAAAACAATTAATTTTCCTGGCTACACCTAAATGAGTAAGAATTGCAAATGGGCTTAATCTCAAGTTACAATCTCCCAGTTGCCCAGTAATTTATATGAGGATGGCTCAATATAATCTCAGATAAGTATGTGTTTAATTTCAGTCTCTACAACTAAGAGAGAAATTTGCCAATGAAATTGAACACAATAAACCATCTAAACGACGTTCGAGAGCTGTCAATGGATTATCGACATCAGTTATGACTTTGACGATGACAGTTCTTGAACGCGATTAAAAAGTGCTGAACTCGTTCAGTTTCATTGGTTAAACTCGCCCTGACACGCTTGACTGCATACGACTTATACTTTACGTGGTCATTCTAACAAACAAACATTTAAAAAATATTCAATAAATAAATCATTTTTATCACAAACTGGAATGTGAGCTTTCTCTATTATATTAGTTTCAAAGAATACGCTTGCCATCATTGCGATAGCCGCATTTATATTTCCACTAGGTAAAGTTGGCAACACTGAGGCATCAGCAACATACAGTCTTTCAATCCCTACAACTTTAAAAGAAGTATCAACAACAGTATTTTTAGAGTCTGGCAACCCCATAGAACAAGTACCAACAGGGTGGTAGCTTGTCAAAGTTAAATGTTTTACGTAGCAGTCAAGGTACAAATCCGTGAATATCTCAAAATGTTCGCAACCAGGAAAATGATTTTTGTTTATGTAACCTCCGACATTTTGGATTGCCTTTGTATTAACAAATTCTATGACTAGTTTCAATCCATTTATTATGGTATCTCTGTCGTCTTTATGTGATAAATACATAGGGTCTATTAAGGGTGGTAGTTTAGGGTCAGTACTATTGATAGAAACATGGCCTCTACTCTTAGGATGTAATATTAGGGGTAAAATAGTTCCCACATAACTATCAAAACTTTTAGAAAAATATTTATCCCATACTTCATCATTTATGTTTACATTACTTTTTAATAAACTACCCCTATCTGAGGATATGCCTACTGGCAACACCATGAATTGTAAATCTGGTTCCGACTGGTTTTTAGTAGACAGAAAACCAATTACTTCACAACCTGGTGTTGTCCAAGGACCCTTGCCATTTATAAAATACTGCAACACATTAAATGGGTTTATCATATCCAAAGCACTAATTGAAACAGATTGATTAAATAATACAAAGTCTAATCCAGTTCCTATGTGGTCTTGAAGATTTCTACCAACTGAAAGATTTTTGACCACTGGTATCCCTAAAGATTTTAACAGATTTTTAGGGCCAATTCCAGACAACTGCAAAATTTTTGGTGAATTGATTGTACCAGCGGATAAAATAACGCCTTTTCTAGCGTAAATGTTACTTTTTCTACCATACCGTAAGACGGTAACGCCCCTAGCAGTGTTGCCATTTAAAAATACTTTTTCTACTAAAGCGTTGGTAATAACGTGTTTAGATGGATCTAAATTATCAGAAGTGGACCATCGCTTTCCATTTTTCTGACTGACCATATTTTTCCTAAAACCTAGTTTAAAATCTATGCCTATTTTATTATAGTTTAATTCCTGAGCTGCCCCCAAAACAGCATTGGCTAATTCACTTTGGTATTGGACTTCATTTAGATGCAAAATATTTTTTTCAACAAACTCAAATTGTTCTGTGATAAACGCTTTGGTGTGTTTTCCATGAAACCAGTCTGTATAGTGTGACAGGTTTCCTCTGACATGTATCATGTTATTCAGCTTGGATGAGCCTCCTATGATCTTGCCTTGGGCTAGTTTACATCTCTGAAAAAAGAAAAAAAATGTGTTTTAAGAACAGACGAGAAGTTGAGGACTGGCCTGAATAGAAAATTGAAATATGTGTGGAAAAGGGAGATGAACCTTTTGCCTTGCAGTGGGAATAAACTGTCTGGTTACATTAGATCAATGAAGCAGTGCTTAATTACAACATTCACTAAGATTATTTAAAAAATCAAGTTGTTGAAAAGTAATTATTATTAATTTTGGACACTGCAAAAAACACATAATAATTTATGTTCACTTTAACAATTCATTATTATGGCAGGTTATTATGATAGCAAATTGAGAGACATTATGTAATCTAATTTAAGTAAGTATACCATTTCTCTTAATCTTAAATTTCTTTCAATATGAGGGTAGTTTTCAAATAGAATTATAGCTTAGAGAAAAAAAGCTTACTCTATTTTTCATAGCAAAGCAAGCCCACTTCTGAGGCACAGTCTTATACTGCCAGTCTAACAGTGAACCATGGAAGAATGGGCCAAGCACCGGTGCCTCAAGTAACGCATGACTCTTGGTTCCTGCTTCTACCACAATGAAGGTGTAGTTTGTTTCTGTTGCTAGTCTATGGGCAATGACTGACCCTGCTGTGCCACTGACCTGCAATCGCTAATTCGCTCGGTATGTAATGGGCGGTGGCTGGAGATCAACATTATGCAAGCACGGCTTAACCGAAAGATCGACCCGAGCGAATGTTACTTACCCACGAGCTCCTGCGAGAAAAGCCTACTTCTATTCAAATATTTCAAATAAGCTAGGTATCAACGGAATTATACGAAGGAGGCTGGTGTGAAGAGCGTTTTCCGAAATTTCAAAACGCATTCATGAACGCATGAATGGATGGGGTTGTCTTTAATCCCCGAATATGAAGGTAATGATGGGTATTTCGTACCAGCAAGTAGGTACTAGTGTGGGGAAGAATGAATAGCTAAAAAACAGGTAGGTATCTCTCTTCCTTTATCAATGGCAAAAAAATGCGTTACTTGAAAATGTGAGTGATATAACGGAAGTACCCGCACGTGCTAAATTGTGACGATATGCTTCAGAAATCATCGATCAGACCCGCACTTAGGGTGCTAATAGACAACACAAATATTAATGGCTTGATAAAATATACTAGTAAGCCATTAAAATTCATGGAAATTTTCATGTTTTGTTGAGGTTTTTTGCATTTCCCAGTACTGAAGACTGGACTTTTATGAAGGTTGATGCCAGTGGATAGGCTGATGCTGACTAGCAGCTCAGTCCGGTCCTGCGTCCGATAACCGTGACTAATTGTCCGGAGCTATCAACTATGCGGGCCAGCGTTGTCTTGCGGCGGAAAAATATCGATCGCAGCACACACCTGTTCGGAATCGCTCGACGGTGCACACCTAGGGGCGCGCACCTGCCCACTAGCTCGCGCGCCGTCGCTCCGCGCGCACACACGCACCAGCCGCCACCGCACCACCATGCGCGCGGGGGGGCGCCGCTGACCGCCGCGACGTCACACCGGCCGCGCCGCGCCGATCGATTCCCTTCGGACATCTTGGACAACACCGTCCACCACCTTCTATTCTCTCAGGTATTTCAACCCAAGTGACCAACTTTATCCCTAATCGTCCCACGTATTTCATTATTCATAATTCCAAGAAATCGAAGTTTCCGATATTAGCTGAATCATGAACTACGTGACTCATCAATTCAGTGTCGCAATATTTTCAGGGCGAGCGATGTAGTTAGCCGCGATGCATATAACGTCAGGCCTGTCTCCGGCGTCCGGCGAGATGCTGGACGCGACGTCGCTCAATTTTTATGGAGATTCGGGAGACCAGTATGGGACGACGTACTTCGCCGTGGACCACACGGTGCCCGAGTCATCCCACACCGTCGAGATCGAGTACGTGTACGAGCAACCGGACACGTACGCCATAAACCAAGAAGATGAAGACACGGATGTAGCTCAAAGTGAATCGGTCGTCTACGCAGATCAACATGATTATGCTAAAAAGATACGCACCAAACACAAGCCTAGAAAGATGGTTGTAGATGAGGAGCCGGAGGCTGACCTAACAAACTTGACGTGGTTGCAGAATATAACGAATATTATGTCAGTGCCACAGTTTCCGTTGCCTCCGATGTCACCGAGCCCTCAGGTGAAGACGCACCCGCAGAGCACGAGGCTGCAGAAGTTTAATCAGACGATAGCGAAATGTCAGAGAGATTTCATGGAAAATAAGCACGAGTACCGGACCAAAAGTGAAAAGAAGCCTCCCTACTCGTACAGTACGCTGATCTGTATGGCGATGAGGTACAATAACGATAAGATGACGCTCTCCGCGATATACTCGTGGATCAGAGAGAACTTCAAGTACTACAGGAACGCGGATCCCACCTGGCAGGTGAGTGCTATCGCTACAGTAGGGAAACCTCATGATTTAATAAACGTGTGATCCGCGAACAGTGTGATAAGATTACGTCTAATTGGATTTATGAATAGGGAGTCGAGTGTATGATTGATAGGTTTGATTGCATAATCTTTTTAGTGATTGTTGTGGATTATACGCGGTTGTAAAAGGGGAAGTGAAATATTAATATTTTTATATTTTGAAAGCTAAGGTTTAGACGTCGATTTTTGAAATGAGTTTTTTTTGTGAGTGGATTTACCGGAGTGATCTAAAAAAAATACTTATTAATTATTATTCTATAAATAACCTTCTTCCTTTCTCTTAATTTCAGAACTCCATACGGCACAACCTATCCCTAAACAAAGTGTTTGTGAAAGTGGCTCGATCAAAAGAAGAGCCAGGAAAAGGGGGCTTCTGGAAACTCGACCTCGCACATTTAGAAGGAACCAAACGAATCTCAAACAGACCTCATAAGAAGAAGAAATCTTCAGCTAAAGACAAAATCACAGAAGAAAAATCTGCCGTCGCCAACATTCCGCAACTCAACGCGTCTGACGATATTTCTAACGAAATAAATCAGGTTGTGACACTCCATTTGCCAGATTTCAACCTCGGCAGTATTCAGAGCTTGCCTGACATAGATTTGGAGACGAACATAGGAGCCAATGTGATCGTCGAACCAACTATACCACCTCCTATTATCCCAGAAGATGATCTGTCGTCCCTGCTTTTGAATCCGACGGACTGGGATGATTTGCAACTCGATATGTTGGATAACTACCTGGATTCTTGTTTCAAGTAAGATTCTATGCATTTATTGTTAGTTGATTCGTTCCGATTCGATGTTAGTGAGTGTACAGTTTTGTTTTAGAAGTAGACGATGATAATTATTTATTTTGAACTTTATAGTTAAAAAAATGATGTCTATTGTAGGTGTCCGATTTCGTCATTTGACTACGACATTAACTGTGTGTATTTTTATTTGTTTTTCTCGTGGATTCTTATTAATGGTGCGGCAGTAAGTAAAAATTAGAAAAAGCCTTACAATAATGTTGATAATAGTAGGTACGATAACAAAACTTTCAAGTGGAGTTTTTAATTATAAATAATTATGACAAATTTGTTCCGTCCGGTAGGCTTTGAAATTAAAATTATATAGCTTTTGGAGATGTACTAAGAAGATTTTCATGGAATTTTTAATAGCAGTTCGAGGTGAAAAGATTTTTATATTTAGTTCATTTGTACATGATACATAATTTAGTCTAGTCAAAAAGGCTTTTGCGAAAGAATAGGTAAGTATTATAATGTTGAATTTGTTTTATATAAAATGTAGGAAGGAATGTTTCGTATTTAGGGACACTTATTTTTAACCATGCAACTGAATTTTACTAAGTCACTAACTGTTGGTACCTAGATAAAATGATTTTTATCACTTTTGTTGTGTTAAAAGTCGACAATTTTGGTAATCCGGAAATTTCATATGATAAACACGATGAGAAGGGTTCCAGGTATGGTCATGTAGAACAAAAAATGTTCGTAATGACGGTGAGAAAGCGATAGTAAAACTTCATCTAAATCATATTTTAGGCATATTCATGGCTGTATATATACCCGTATGATTAATGGTGTATCTGTTGTTGTGAACTGTTTTGAAACCTAGTCACAAATAGTTTATGTTTAGCTTAAAATCTGAATTGTATGCACAACTTAGTAACAATTTAATTTGAGCTCATATCGGGGTATAAAATACTTCAAAACTTCTTGTCTCAAAATTAATCATTTTGCTCAATGAAAGCTCAGCCAATGGCCTAACAAATTGGGCTATTAATTGAAACAAAACAGTATTATTATATTGGAAGTTATGCACAATTAATTGTAGCAAATATTTTAATTAAATTATATTTACTTGATAACGTGTACCTATATGAATTAGAGCACGTGGCGGAGTTAGCACCTAAGAAAGAAAGAAAGAATTGATTTTATTTGGCGTTAATAACAAAAATATTAAAAAATTATGGATTTAGCTATCCATCTGGAATTGCTCAGTAGCAACCACGGAGTTTGGGTTTGTACCCGTTTGATGGCAATAAACTGGCCCCCTTTTACATGGGACTTAAACATATTTAGCGAAATGTGGGTGTAGGTAAACCTCTGCCTAACCCTTCGGGTAGGTATTAAAAGCCAGATGTTATGTTTGTCTAAAAGGAGGAGTGTTATAATGACGTAGGTACTGTAAAATTAATAATATTTACATACAGGGTGGTGCCGACAATACGACAATAAATGAAACCACTGGTACTTAGTTCTAGTCCATAGGAACATTATTAAACTATCAAAAAAGTTTTAACACCAAAATAAAAAAATAATAAAAAGAAACAATAAAACTAAGTAGCATAAAACTTTTAACGAAATACATAACAATTTACAAACAAATATTGGTTTACTAACCTTAGGAATAATTTGCACCGATTAACGAGTGGAAATAAAATGTAACAAAAGAATTTGGCAAAGACATTTAGGTAGTTTGTTGTCGTATCGTCGGCACCACGAAGGTGTTAGGATTTATTTGATAGTTTAAAAATGTTCCTATGAACTAGAACTACCAGTGGTTTCATTTATTGTCGTATCGTCGGAACCACCCTGTATAATATTATGAATCGCACAATTACACTAGTACATGGCTAAGATCAAGTATTTTCAGAATTAGGTGGCTAAGACCAAGTATTATCAGAATACTAGATATAGGTACTTAAATATACAGGTACACTACTTATTGCTCCGAAAAATAATAACACAACAATAAACAATTGATTTGAGTCGAATACACCTTGTTAAGCATTATGAAGACTTCAAAATTAGACAGAAAGAAGGTTTAAATTCAGAAAAAAAGCTTAAAGCCTATAGTTGCTAACTCTATCGCTCTAATATAAGCATATTATGTAAAAATTGTATACAATGACGCATTTACCGCTCAGTATTATGATGTACAAAGTATTAATAAATAAGTAATATTTTTTTACTTATAAGATGTGTGGCAATATTTTTAATTATTAATTATGAATGACTTAATATGAAGCTTTATCAGATAATCCGTCCAGTATTATTAAGTGCAGTGAACTGTGTTTTGCTCATGAAAGATATAATTATTGTAAAGCAATGTTAAAGACAAGTATTTAACGCCACAAAAAGGTTTGATATTTTTCATTATTTTGATTGAGAATTTACGTTTATCTTCAAAACTAAGAACTAAACAGTAAGACTGTTTAATTCTTAGTTTGAAAGATTGTTTTAGAGTTCGATTAAAAAAAAACTTAGTCAAATTACGATTTGGTGGTCGAAAAAGTTTTGAATGATACCATTTTATTACGTTTTCAGAATACAAGTTTTCGTGATACAAGTGCGGAAAGTTTATTATTGCATTCGAGTCGGAATGAACACCCGAGCGGTATGGCGAGGGTGTTCATGGGGTCACAAGTGCAATAACAAATTCACACGTGTATCAAACGACGTTTTTCAACACACTTTCAAAGAAATAAACTAATAAAATGATAAGTATTTTGTCATAAATTTTTAGGAGACTATGATTTAATTTGCTTTTTTCCGCGGTTTGATAGCCGTTAAACAGCCTCACAGGAAAAATATAAAATTCAAATAATGTTTAATTAAGAACACAAATAAATAAATAAAAAGGAAAAATAATAAAAACGCACACGTGTGAAATACATTGCATGTCGAACCTAATCGTAGTACAGTACCTATGAGCCAGTTTTCGAGGAAGTGTATTGAAAAATAATTCCAACGGTTCTGTAAGAAAACTAATGCAAAGTCCAAATTGTACCTACAGTTACGAGCACTAATATGTAGGTACCTATCCACGCAGCAACTTTTAAAAGTCATTTTCTCCTACTGTATTAATTATTATCTTATGTCGTTACAGACATAGCATTTTCGAAATATGTAGGTCTTATCTTAAAGTAGAAACTGTTGTTACACGAGAAAATGCGGATACCTACACATAATATTATAGTGGTCTGTATCCCCTTTTGACAAAAAGGGTGCAGCTTGAGGTAAGGGAATCATGAAAAAGATACCTTGACTTACGAATTTATGATCTGAAAAATAATGATTATTCAAAATGTATTTTCGTTTGTTAATGTAAACAGTGTCTACATTAAAAACCACATTGTATGTAGTAGGTCCCTTATTTGGCTTGCACACAATTATAAAATTCCGTGTTTAGATTTTGTGTAAAGTTTAGATTTAAAATAATGTAGAAGAATCTTCCGTCCGTGAGTGTCTTACAACTTATAAACGATTTTTTATGAAAAAAAATGCAGACGTCCAAATAACTATGATGGCAGTACCTAATTTAGCCTTACTTGAAGTGATTTGTTAATAATAAGTACAAGATCTAATTAAATTATCTATCGGAACTCGTCGGATATGATACCAAGAGCAGTTTCTCTTCTCCTCCTTGGTACATCCCAAGGATGTCGTAAAATATCGCATTTAGCGATAAGATCGCTAGTTAACTTAATCACTTTGGCCTTTTATAAATCGAATGGATTAGGTATTAAAAAACATAATTTGTGAAGAGACTTGCCTTATAATTTTTCTCGTTAAGCGTCGAAAAATTAAAAAAAAAACCTAATTCGAAGTGTGAGAAATAATAATCCATATCATTTACATATGAGTATTAAAAATTGTATTAGACATAATGTAACTGAGATATTATAGTGTATTTAATGTGTATTTATGGTCAGTCTGTTAATCTGACAATTTATAAAATTATTTATATTATTTGGTAAATCTAATTGCCGGAAAAACATAAAAAAGAAGGCATATTAAGACAGCTTTCTCTTAAAATCGAAAGAAAACTAAAAGACGACGACGTCATAGTAAGATTAGATTATTGATAAAACGGCAAATTATGTTAAATGTCTGCAACATGTACTAGTCATTTTAAAATTTGTGTTTTCGTGTTTAGGAATTAGAAGAATAGAAATGTGAGAGAAATAATATGTAATAATTGTAATTTATTTTGTATAATTTAATAAATAATAATACTTAGTAAACTAACTAAAATAATTTCTTGTGGCACAAATATTTTTTCCTATTCTGTTTTTACGCTTAAGTTATTCACTTATTATTATATTAATTGTAATTAAATTAATTTATTATAGCTACTTAGGTAGTTTAAATAATTTGACACGATCATACAATTCATTTGGTTTAGGTGACACTTGTGTGTGCCTGTTCTCTCAAAAACTAAATGATGCTTAAAATTAATAGGTTCCTTCTATTATTGCACTTTTGGAATATTGTCTCTGGACCCAAAGCCGACAGATGACAATTCAACAGAGCGTTTTCCTTAGGCGGTCATCAAACTGCTTCAGAATTTGAGTAAAATTGTTTAGAAAAAGTTACTCAAATTTGAGTAAATTGTTGAGAAACACACAAATTTGAGTTAATTGTTAGAAACAGTTACTCAAACTCTGAAATGTTCTAAAATAATCTTTGTATTTTTAAATCGTGTCAAATTATTATTTTCATTTACATAAATGGTTGTTTTGAAATTGACGCTCAAAGTCATAGTACGCGAATTCGTGTTTAGAAGTGTCCTTAATACATTCAATAAAGTGTTAAAATATAGGTAATGTGTTTTTTTTTAATATACCGTTAGGAAAATTAATTGTTTAGCAAATTGACTGCCAACTTAAATTAACCAATATCCCTAATCTTTATCTCTAAAATCTATCTACATAATACCTTTAATAATTATCCGTACCTTTAATCAAACCGCAACTGACATAATTATATTGTTTGAAATGGCTTTATTATGGCCAGTTGTGAGTATCAATTTGAAAACAATTAATTTTCCTGGCTACACCTAAATGAGTAAGAATTGCAAATGGGCTTAATCTCAAGTTACAATCTCCCAGTTGCCCAGTAATTTATATGAGGATGGCTCAATATAATCTCAGATAAGTATGTGTTTAATTTCAGTCTCTACAACTAAGAGAGAAATTTGCCAATGAAATTGAACACAATAAACCATCTAAACGACGTTCGAGAGCTGTCAATGGATTATCGACATCAGTTATGACTTTGACGATGACAGTTCTTGAACGCGATTAAAAAGTGCTGAACTCGTTCAGTTTCATTGGTTAAACTCGCCCTGACACGCTTGACTGCATACGACTTATACTTTACGTGGTCATTCTAACAAACAAACATTTAAAAAATATTCAATAAATAAATCATTTTTATCACAAACTGGAATGTGAGCTTTCTCTATTATATTAGTTTCAAAGAATACGCTTGCCATCATTGCGATAGCCGCATTTATATTTCCACTAGGTAAAGTTGGCAACACTGAGGCATCAGCAACATACAGTCTTTCAATCCCTACAACTTTAAAAGAAGTATCAACAACAGTATTTTTAGAGTCTGGCAACCCCATAGAACAAGTACCAACAGGGTGGTAGCTTGTCAAAGTTAAATGTTTTACGTAGCAGTCAAGGTACAAATCCGTGAATATCTCAAAATGTTCGCAACCAGGAAAATGATTTTTGTTTATGTAACCTCCGACATTTTGGATTGCCTTTGTATTAACAAATTCTATGACTAGTTTCAATCCATTTATTATGGTATCTCTGTCGTCTTTATGTGATAAATACATAGGGTCTATTAAGGGTGGTAGTTTAGGGTCAGTACTATTGATAGAAACATGGCCTCTACTCTTAGGATGTAATATTAGGGGTAAAATAGTTCCCACATAACTATCAAAACTTTTAGAAAAATATTTATCCCATACTTCATCATTTATGTTTACATTACTTTTTAATAAACTACCCCTATCTGAGGATATGCCTACTGGCAACACCATGAATTGTAAATCTGGTTCCGACTGGTTTTTAGTAGACAGAAAACCAATTACTTCACAACCTGGTGTTGTCCAAGGACCCTTGCCATTTATAAAATACTGCAACACATTAAATGGGTTTATCATATCCAAAGCACTAATTGAAACAGATTGATTAAATAATACAAAGTCTAATCCAGTTCCTATGTGGTCTTGAAGATTTCTACCAACTGAAAGATTTTTGACCACTGGTATCCCTAAAGATTTTAACAGATTTTTAGGGCCAATTCCAGACAACTGCAAAATTTTTGGTGAATTGATTGTACCAGCGGATAAAATAACGCCTTTTCTAGCGTAAATGTTACTTTTTCTACCATACCGTAAGACGGTAACGCCCCTAGCAGTGTTGCCATTTAAAAATACTTTTTCTACTAAAGCGTTGGTAATAACGTGTTTAGATGGATCTAAATTATCAGAAGTGGACCATCGCTTTCCATTTTTCTGACTGACCATATTTTTCCTAAAACCTAGTTTAAAATCTATGCCTATTTTATTATAGTTTAATTCCTGAGCTGCCCCCAAAACAGCATTGGCTAATTCACTTTGGTATTGGACTTCATTTAGATGCAAAATATTTTTTTCAACAAACTCAAATTGTTCTGTGATAAACGCTTTGGTGTGTTTTCCATGAAACCAGTCTGTATAGTGTGACAGGTTTCCTCTGACATGTATCATGTTATTCAGCTTGGATGAGCCTCCTATGATCTTGCCTTGGGCTAGTTTACATCTCTGAAAAAAGAAAAAAAATGTGTTTTAAGAACAGACGAGAAGTTGAGGACTGGCCTGAATAGAAAATTGAAATATGTGTGGAAAAGGGAGATGAACCTTTTGCCTTGCAGTGGGAATAAACTGTCTGGTTACATTAGATCAATGAAGCAGTGCTTAATTACAACATTCACTAAGATTATTTAAAAAATCAAGTTGTTGAAAAGTAATTATTATTAATTTTGGACACTGCAAAAAACACATAATAATTTATGTTCACTTTAACAATTCATTATTATGGCAGGTTATTATGATAGCAAATTGAGAGACATTATGTAATCTAATTTAAGTAAGTATACCATTTCTCTTAATCTTAAATTTCTTTCAATATGAGGGTAGTTTTCAAATAGAATTATAGCTTAGAGAAAAAAAGCTTACTCTATTTTTCATAGCAAAGCAAGCCCACTTCTGAGGCACAGTCTTATACTGCCAGTCTAACAGTGAACCATGGAAGAATGGGCCAAGCACCGGTGCCTCAAGTAACGCATGACTCTTGGTTCCTGCTTCTACCACAATGAAGGTGTAGTTTGTTTCTGTTGCTAGTCTATGGGCAATGACTGACCCTGCTGTGCCGGAACCAACTGGAAAAAGGTACATAATTGGTTTACAAACAGTTGCTTACTTTGTTGAGTGGTAGTGTTACTGCTGACTACGAGGTTTTGGAATGGATTCCAAGATCAAGGGAAGTGGAAATTTTCAATAGCAGCCTAGGTTTTAGTTATACCTATGTGTGGTAACTAATGTGGTAGCACTAGACTCGCCTCTTATTACAAGGGACTTTAAATGTGGATATACTTGTAAGTAGGTGTCACTTTGTCTAACTCTTTGGGTATTTTAGGCGTTACACAAATACAATTAAAGTTTCTAAACGCCTGTTGATTCAAAACCGAATCACGAATCTCTGCTTCTGAAATTCATGTCATTCAATCTGCAATAATTAAAATAGCTCTTACCAATGACATAGTCATATTCCCGTTGGATTTCTTGGAAATATATCGTGGAAACCAAATCACTGTAGTAAACAAAATATGTAAACACTGTAAATATGTGAACACAAGTGCTAAAGAGGAAGAACTGAAAACAGTAAAATGACAACATCTCAAATTATTGTTTATTTTTTATGATTAGATCTTTCAAATAAATATTTCTTTAATTAAAATTGTTGTAAACATTCTACTATTGCAGTTTGAGGTTATGTTTGTTTACATGTTTTTAAATTTTTTTTTGACAAACTCGTTTTGACACTGACAGAAGACATGTTTTTGTTGCAAAGGAAAGAAACTTCTACCCAAAGAGTATAATAATATTAGGGAGGGCAGTTCTAGCCTTTATGTCAAGAAGGGTGGATGGTTCGGTTGGAAGGTAGTTTTTTTTCAACTAGGAATTTTCAATTTCTCCTGTATCGTGGGAACAAACATTTGATCTCATATACATTTGTTCCGTGCGGGGAGCGAACCTGCGACACCCAGCGCAGCAGTCCAATCAATGAGTATAATAATACTAAGGTACAATTGCTCACAGCCAATCGTGCCGTCAATTTAAAAAAGTTTCTTGTAGGTATAATTGAATAAATAAATTGTTATTATAGTCATTTTTTAATTTTTATTAGCCTGTTGTTTCCCACTGCTAAGCAAGGGCCCCCTCCTATCCTATCCCTTTCCAACTTTCCCGATGTTTTGCCTTCTCTGGCCAGTCAGGAATGAAGCCAAATCGTCACGTCAGCGTTTCTCGGGCCTGCCTCAGTGACGAAGACCGCCTACTTGCACCCACTGTGTGTCCTTCACTCCATAAGTGTACGGCGGGAAATATATTATTAATTATTAGGTCTGTACGTAACGCTCTTTCGCTTTAAACGACACACTACGATACGGTACGATCGATCGTTGGCGTTCGCTAAACCGTCCACACAGGACCTATTCCCAATCCCATTCGTTGACCCGGTGTGTACGCAGAACGCAGTCGGTTTGATACTCACTGTCGACTGTACATACCTACTAGTATGACTGTATAATTTATTTTTAACTTACCCAAGGGAAATAATGGAAACCAGCCTTGATAAATAATATCACATTATATTATATCAACATTTTCGAGTTCATACATAATTCAATTATACATAGAAACGTGTTCTTACATAAAAGGCTAAAACATAACATAACATCACGCCTGTTGTCCCGGAAGGGTTATTCAGAGGTGTACCCATTAGTACACCCACATTTGACCAGTTATGTTGAAGTCCCATGTAATAGGGAAATGCTAAAAATGAAGCCATATTGGTCTTTTCAGTAAAATTACGTGCACTGACTTTATAAAATTATCTAAAATATGCCACAGTCAAAGCTGTTAATCGGTCAAAGCTACTTTTGATTGGTAAAACTGTTTTAGCTTATCAGGTCATACCTAGTCATAAGGTTTAAATAACAACGGTTTTATTGCTAAGTTTGATTACCATGTGAAATTATTGCTTAGTATTACAACAATATACATATTTATTATATATAACAACAATTATAACAATATTTTAATTTAAATGAGTTTTGTGCCCATTATTCTCCATATAGATCTACGCTTTGGACTGGGCCACTACAGTACTTCCATTTGTTTTTATGCCTTGTGACTGTAGCTTCGTTTTTTGTCATTTAAAAATACCTGTAATGGTCTAATCGAATTAAATGCTTTGAGATCCATTCAAAATTACTTATGACCAATTAACAACATTTTTGCCTGGAAGCTGTAACTTATAAAATGTTAATGTCTATATATCTGTGGTTTCAATTTCAGTATGTCAATAGTTTCTTGTGGCATACAATAAACAGGATTAATAGCTTTAACAGTCGTGTGTCCTAATAGCGATAGACCGGCAATACCAAACAACGTATGAAACGGGTCGGCGACATCGCCAGGCCGGTCGCTAAAACCACCCGTCTCTGGGTCTTGGCAAGCCAGGATGAACTTTTCTAGTGCCTCCTTATCTATCCAGTGGAGTCTGTTTATCATGGTCATTGATGACAGCACCCACCTGAAAAAATAAACATTGCTTTTTTTATTGGCAATACTAAATGAAGCATAGCAAACTCATTTCGGATGAATTTGGGTGGAATCAAGTCTCAAGAAGTCATACTCGTGGGAAAACATTCGACCATAAAAGAATGTCATGAAGCGGGGGTAAAATAAAAGCTAGTTAGTTAGTTTGTGTAGTTAGTTACCTTTAAAAGTTTCATATAAAAACTTTTAAAGAATAAATTGAAAATCCAACAGCAAGTTCCATCTCTTATGATGACATTACCACTTGAGGCCAGATCATCACCCGTCGGGCTGCGGGTCCCGCCGGGGCTGCGGGCTGTTCGCAAGAGATACCGCGGCCTCGACATGAAGGGCTAAGAATGAACATGGGTGGTTTTTAGTCAGTAGAAGTCTGACACTCCCTTCCGCTCTGCCCAAGAGCGGGAGGGGTTATTTGATGATTTTCCACCCGAAAAAAAGGCCACACCATCAAATGAGTTTCGCTACAGTGTGATTTCCGTTCGAAGTTTTCCTTACCAAGAATAGCAGAGGTCTGGCAGTTTCTCCGGCCTTCCATTGAGCCCACCACTGGGCTGCTGCCTCTCAGCCAGCCACCACGCGAGGCGGTTTATTTTGATTCGGTCTAACGTCTTGCAAATAGATAGGGTGCCCACGCAGCAATATACTAAACCTAGAAAATTTACATTTAAATTAATTTATTTTTATTCTGATGATTATAATCGGCCAAGTGCGAGTAGGCCATCATCGTTTTGAGTTAGTTATTGTATATGTGAATTAATACGGTTGTTATTTTTATATTTTAGACATGTTTGACAAACACATATCCACAGGGAAATAAGTATGAAATACGTAAATTGTTGCTGCTAAGTCCTGTCCAATCCAGAACCTTGAAGACATCCTCCAATGCAGCGGTGAACAATTTCGGAGATATGACGTCTCCCTGTCTCACACCGCGCTGCAGAAGGATAGGTTCCGAGGTCTGGTCCTGAAGTCGGACTGACATGGTGGCGTTTTTGTACAACACTTCAACACCTCGATGTTCCGGTAGTCGATTTGGCACCTTTGGAGACTGCAGTACAGCCCAAGTCTCGATCGAATCGAAGGCTTTCTCGTAGTCCACAAACGCTAAACAGAGAGGCAGGTTATACTGTTCGGTCCTCTGTATAACCTTCCGCAGCGTATGAATGTGGTCTAAAAGCCTTTTCGGAATCCGGCTTGTTCGGGTGGCTGATTTTTTTTTTTTAAAACTTTGCCCCACACTAGGAATTTCTCCTGTATTGTGGGTATGTTCACAGAAATTTAAACTCACATACACGCACGCAAAATACACGCTCAAGGCGTGGAGTTGCGGACACTAGCCCGATGCATCTAATCTAAGCTCACATACACAAACACCCAGACCCGAAACAACTATATGTAGACCATACAAATATTTGTTCTGTGCGGGGATCGAACCCACGACACGTAGCGCAGCAGTCAACTGCTGCGAGCCACTGCGCCAACCGTGCCGTCGTCCTTTGGGTACGAAACCTAAAAAAATAGCCTTTCATTCAGACAATGCTTTTAGGTTAATGAATAAACTGTTAATATTGTTTTATTAACTTTGAATGGACACAGCACAATAATGGACAACAGGAAATAAATAGTGTGATACGGCGTAAATCAAGCAGTTATTGACATTAAACTTACCCGCATGACTTTCAGCTCCAGGTTTGGATCCAAAGCCCCCATCAAAGTTCAAGCAACTGACGATAAAGTTACTGGCCTGCCCTATATCTATAGCATCCAGTCGGTTCAGGAGTGAGAGACATGACACCGCACAGAAAGAATACCTCGTGTCCACCTCACCCCATTTGTCACCTTTTGGACAAAAAATAAAGTTTGAGTAAACAATATGGTATAAAACTGTTCATATGGTATAGAAGTGTTTCATGAGGGCTTTTAGAGAAAAAAAAAATCTTTTACTAACAGAAAGCTACATTATTCATGGGTGTTACAAATTATGTTCACATCATGCATAATATTACCCGAAGTGCAAAAATATTGCAGACAAAGTTTTTTTTAGAAAGGTATAATAAATGTGTTTATATTAAGGTAGACAATCAGACATACCAAGGAAGCCACCATTTTTTTGTTGCAGAGATGCTATAAAGTTGGCAACACCGTCTACGTCTATTGACTGCAGCCTGTCATATGTTATGAGGACCTGCCGGAGTTAATGTTACATATTTTTAAAATTAAGGGAGTGGTACACAGAAATGTCGCACTTCACCAGTTCATTTAGGATGAGGTGTACATAATAGTACATTTTACCAGTTTTATTTAAGGCGCTTGTAATAGAGACAAGCCTATGGCCATAAATCGGGCACAAATCCCGACTCCGCTGCTACTGAGAAATTCCTATTGGTTACCTACTATGTACCACTCTGCAAGACCTGGGAATTAAACATAGGACGTCATGGGCAGCAGTAGTTCTTATAAATTCCACTAACAATCAGTAAACTACAATTTTCAAAGACATAATTAGGAACTACAATTTACAGAACTAAAATTATAATAAAATATATACAAGTATCAAAAAGAGAAGAATTACAGGGCGTCAAAAATTGTCCACATTGCTGTCAACAGAAAAAGTGCTCAGAAGGCTGGCAGCATTGCCAAATTGGATATCAATGCCCCACCTTTGCCCCCAAATAGGCACTCTGGTCATGTGAAGAGTTGACCAACCACTTGGCGGTTTGTCGAAATACTACGTATGCACTCAGACCCCATGGCCCAACCCCAAACAGCTAAATCACATACTACCAATGAAGTCATTGTTCCTTTCATTGATATAATGCAATGAGATTGATAAAATAAAACTAAATTGGGTTGATCAAACTCATTGCATTTTCATCAACAATCACATTTGTTTAGTAAGCATAACAATATGAATAAGTAGCAAAAATAATTGAAACAAACCTGTACAGCACTTAAAGTGTACAACATGTGTGGGCAATGTGGTATACAAGCTGAGAAACCACCAGACTCTTTGTCCTGACAACTTATGATGAACTCTATGATTTCCTCTAATGGCATCCTGTAAATTGTTTGTAAAAATGTCATTCCTTAATCAATGTGATTTTATTCAGTGAAATCAGACTTATTCGATATTTTTGACGCTGTTTAAATCCAGAAACTACTATCAGCAAATAAGTAAATTATAATCTTAAGACGTCAAGTTAACACATTTTGATCACAATAGATAACAGATACTCTTTTAAAAAACTCAATTCTTTTTGGGCGTAGAAGTAATTAATTATAATATTATAAAAACTAGGAGTACGTACTTATCAGCACTTCCCATTAATTCCATAGCAGTCATAGTCCAATAAATTCCCGACATTCGAAGAAATTCAGTCATATTATACTCATATTCATCACTCTCAGTTCCATACTTGGTCAAATAATCGGTATGTTTCTTCAGTAATAATGTTTTAGGCCTATCCGGTTGTAATTTTACGTCCTTTAGAAAAAAATCCATTTTTAATTCTCCAACAAAACTATTTTTCACTAGAAAGTAAAATTGTACAAAATTACAATCTCCCAATCAGATTGTAATGACATGATTCTTATGACAGACTGACAGTCATGAATGTCATGATAATCAATGTCAAAAACGAGACAGTAAAATAGTAATGGAACGAACTGACCGCTAAAATAAATGAATATTGATTTGAAGTCGATCTAACTTACGATTGAATTAAGTACAAAGTGCATTCTTATAATTTGAACATATTAAAATTACATCAATAAAACGAGTATTCTTCATTCCATCAAACTTTTAGAAATATGTACGCATAGAGTCATCTTTACGTAGAACGAAGTGTAGTTTCTGTGCATTCCTTTAAACGCATCCTTCACCATCCGTCTTAGTGGGCTGGTGTTTTCCGGGGTTTCCAGATTTTATTCGACAAGGTTTATTTTCTCTTTTAACGACTTCAAAAAGGAGGAAGTTCTCAATTCGTCGGAACATTTTTTTATGTAAGTGTGTTCCCCGATTACTCGAAGATGGCTGGACTGATTTTTGTATTTTTTTGTTTGAATGGGTATCTATAGGTAGGTACTTCCCAGGTGGTCCCATAGTCCCATGATCATTAAATCAGGTTTTATCATTTTATGTTGATTAAATTATGGTTCACGCCACGAGCAGGAGCTCGCTCATTAATGTGATGGTGCTCATAAAGGTGATGGATTAGAAAACTAAACAAATAATGTAGGTACCTACCACAATGATTTTATGGGCCAATATAAGGCATTTAAAAAAAAATTAAATGTTTTTATTCCTTGCAAGTTCCCTAAGGAAATGTCTAGTAACTTCGTGACACATCAACACAGACGCCCGATAGCGACCTACCTACCCACCTCTCTAATACGACTATCATCTCATGAAAGAAATTAAGTTATCGTCCTAAATAAACATACAGAATACCAACAATTTACTCAGACAAGATTATTTACTTAAGAGTAGGTTTGTGATAGATTATGTTAGATAAATACAATTTTCTGATTTTAAGGTGAAGCTGTAGGAAGGACTCTCACATAATCGTATATAGAACCTAAGTGCCTGAGTAAAAGCTGGACGTAGTTATGCAAAAATGTTTCAATACACAGTGACTTCAATTTGAGATAAACGCAATTTAGTGTGTATAACCAACCATACATGGTTATCTAACTACTATATTTGTCTTCAATATAACTAATAGTATAAATATGTATTAGTCAAGGCAAAAAAGTGTACCACTGAAACACTAAATTGCGTTTATCTCAAATTGAAGTCACTGTGGATTGAAACATTTTTGCATAACTACGTCCAGCTAAGGGTCACGAAAAGGGCAAGTAATATGAGAAGAGGGGACAGATAATTCTGGGTAGGTACAGACTGTAGGTCTAGATTCTGGTAAAATATTGTAAACACGAAACAAAATGGTTAAGCGTGGATATTTAGGTAGGTAGGTACTCACTTAGCTCGTGGCGAAATAATAACCGCCCGCACAGGTCGCACTTCTTGGTGATCTTGTTTCAGGTTAAATTCCGCTTGCCAAGGTCGGTCTGTGTATGGACCATGAGTGACAATCTTGAGTCGGTGGGAGAGCATTTGCCCAGGTGTGGGATGACGCAAGCTAACAGTAGATATCAGTACTTACATAATACAAGTCATAGGTACAGTAATAAGACTTATTATCGATTTATATCAAAAACTGCACTCGTCTCGAATGGCTTACAGCCTGTTCCTTTGCTGCCTTTCACATTAACGCCCTAAGGCCTCATTTACAGACACGCGGGGCGTCGCGCGGTGTGCGTTGTGCGTTTTTATTTCAAACACATGGCGATGTATGAAAACGTAAACAATTTCAAACGTCGATTTTACGAGAAGCGATTTTTCGCTCGCTAGTTTAAAAAATACAGAGTTCGTTGCGGTGGACCCACCTCTCAGTAAATGGATAAACTCAAGACATCCACAGGAGTCCAGTTAAGCAGAAGCCAACTCCATATAAATTTTGTCTTTAATCTTCATTCATTTTCACCGCCGTATCGAGATGCTTCGGGGATGGCGATTTCGTGCTCTATGTAAGAAAAAATACGGACCTATTCGGCTTGATTAATTATTCGACCTTCTGAGTTCGTTTCAAGCCAAAAAAGAGTCTTCGCCCCGTTCGCCCTTGATGGCAACAGTAAAACTTAGTTTTTGTCACAAAAGGTTTTAATTTTGTGTCTTATTACCGGCTTTCATTTATTCCAGTTGATAGAAAGGACTTTTGTGCTTCTGTTTATGGTATCCTCCATAATGAACACGAAAGGACATTTTATTTCCTTTATCTTTTCTCTTTTCTTTATCAGTATCCATTATTTAGTTACGTAAATTGTACATTTTGACATTTTGTACAGAAACTGTGTCATTTCAGGCGACGAGTAATTCACGCGGGAAAACTGCACTGACAAATGCCTAATACTTTTATACTTTCGCAGTGATTTATGAGTAAAATACTTTTCGTTCTTTTATTTCACTTCTTCGTCACTTATTTATTATTATTATAAGCCTGAATTGTCCCACTGCAGGGCAAAAGCCTCTTTACACCGCGTTTTGCCTGCGCAGGTTGAAGGAGAGGCACGAAGCCGCAAAATATTAAATAGTCTATTATTAAAATCATAAAATTAATTTGTTTTGAAGCCTTTAATAGACACAAGTTTTAAAGGTGTCACGTGCCGATAATTCTTAATCTATTTGATTTAGTTTTCAACTGAAATAGAGCAATTGCACCCACGTAGTAAGAATTACCTATAACATAATAATATTCCACGTACACGCACACGTGTTTTGGTTCGGGGTGAATTTCGGTGTATGATTTGTTAGGCTTTACATTGTCTATAACATTATGATTTATATTCACAAAAGTTTGTAATCCCATGTTAACACGTACATTTCTATTTACTCCCGTAACTTTTGATTTGAAAGTTGATACAGAAATAATGAGAAAACATTTTGCGTGCCAGGAACAAACACAGTTAAAGGCAATAGGTACCCACATTTCACAAATTATATATTTGGTATGTTCTTATGTTCTTAAGTTCTAGCAACCACTTTCAGTTACAGTTTCAATAATTAATTATCCGTGGTGATTGGCAAGCTGGGCCTATCCCAGTTGTAGGTTTTTTTTGTTGTAGGTCCCTTTGTGCCTATTGGCGTTGGTCTGTTCTATCTCCTGCTGATATAGTAGGTAGAAATTATGTTTATCATACTGCTCTGCAATTTTTTTCTGATCAATTTCGTTGCCGGATCCATGACACTTACTGCGGTACTCAGAGATATTTAATGATTACTTAGGCCATCACTTAGTAAAGGTTTTGACAGTTTTGTCATACAAAAGTATGTCAAATCTCTCAGTGAGTGCGGCAGTTAGACAGTTAAAATGTTTCTCTGGGACTTCGTCGAGCTTCGTGGTCACCACTTATGATTCTAGCTTTCAGTAGTTGCTGTGGTTTAGAGGTGGGCTCGTCCTAATTAATAAAACTACTTACAGCGGTATCCGCTGTAAACGGTTTTACTCTCGGCTTCACTCCTTCACTACTTCCGTTAAGTACGGAGTGTACTCACGGGAACGTACTCGACTTAAAATGTACTCGAGGATAATGCAGCTTCCGGTTAGTGAAATATTTTTTAGAATCGGATGAGTAGTCCGAAGATTACCCCTATACATCGTGAAATCTAAATCGTTGTTTTCACGCAGCGAAATGTTTTTGTCTTGGTAATACAATCGTTATAAAAACAAATAAAATATTAGAAACCAAAAATGACAGATAAACCATTGTCAAAAATAAAACTCGAAAGCTATCACGACCCAATAGTAGGACCTCCCGATACCTAAGCTAGGCGCAATCGAGCACGGCCGTTGATTCGCGTGCTTTTCAATCAGCTGATAACTTATTCTTGATAATTATAAGCTTTATCCCTACAAGTTATTCAAATTTTCCCTACATACTTTTACGTGCGATTCGAGTAATACCTACAAGTTACGTTTAGTGTTACTATTGATTCTCACGTTTTCGAGTTGATGAATATTTTTTTAATTATTTTAAAACAAAAACATCCTTATTTTTTTACTTTTACTCCATGCTTCGAAAGTACTCCTTATGGCAAGTTGTTCAGCCGCGGGAAAACAACTATTTAAATTTCGCGGTGTATATTGTAACCTACAATCGAATACCTCTTTAGAATAAAATTAGTATAGGTTTCGGTGAGATAGGTGTTCGATAGACAGGTAGGTATACCATCTGACAAGTATAAGAGACACTGACTGGACATCGGGTTTCATTTTCATCAGATAAGTAAGGTAAAATACTAGAAATTATTACTATTCCTAGAGGTAATAACAGACTACAGGTATTTTTCCGCAAACACCAATTTAAAAAAAAATGGGCAGTCGAAGGATATCAAGTCAATTTCATTTATACTTACCTCCGTGTTTTTATCTGAAGGCAATGTTCAAGCTTTCAAAGCGTTCCAATGATTAGGTTATTGGGTCAAGGTGTAAATTCAGCACGTAGTTGAATGGAAAACGCTGACTCTGGTTCAAATGGTTTGCTGATCTGCCCTTGGGGAAAAGGCACCTAAATGTTATCCACGTAAGATCGAGTTTGGGCCATAAACAAAGCGGTCGGGCCACGAGTGTCCAATAGATCTACCGTCCGTTTTTGACAATGACAAACCTTCAGTTTCAGCAGTTGTAAACCTATTTTACTAATTCTGTTACCCGAATCGATTTTCAACACTCTGCCTAGCACGAAAAGTTGACAATCGCAAGGCAAGTTTTTGTTAAGGCATTAATTTAGGAGTGTAGTGTAACCAGGTTAGATAGGTACCTACATCTATTGTCCCGCTGATCCCGTGGCCCACCGATTTAAATAGAACCCTTTTAGCGCAATTGTTAAGGTTGTTTCTTTCCTTTCACGCAGATTGTAGGCCGAGCTTTTGTTCAACTTTATGAGGCTTCACTGATATGTAGTTCCTTGTGAAAGATACAGGTAAAGCCAAGCGTATTCAACGTATCTACATAGCCACCTAGGTCAAGATCATCTTCAGCATAGGTAGACCACAGATAGCCGAAAGATAATTTAGTGCAACCTGGCATCAGAGCTTTTATGCCACCGCATGGGACTCTGATTGGACTTTACATGCCGTCATGAAATATTTCTCAGGCATGCAAATTGCTGATGTCTTGGCTGCCAAGCTCAAATGGAACTGGGCTGGCTACATCTGCCGCATGCCGGAGGAGCTGTGGGTCAAAGCAACCAGGCAATGGATCCCAAACAGCAGCAAATCCCAAACGGCAGGCCCTTTAGAAGATGGCGGGACGAATTGGATTCTTTTCGCAGGGATTGGCAAACCGGAGCACTGGATAGGAATACGTCGAAAGAAGAAAGGGAGGCCTTTGCCCTGCAGTGGGACACAAATGGCTGATTATTATGCTGGCCTTCTAACGATGTTTTCCTTCTTCTAAGCGAGTGACTGCACATGAATCCGTGAAATCGTAGGTGCGTGTTTTCGGTTCGATTACAAGACGTAGGTAATGACTTGTTGGTCCAACGGTCACATTAGTAGGATATCACTGCTTTCATAATTTAGACGTAGACGGGCTGTTACTTGCCGCTTTGTTTAAGTATAATAGCTGCAGGGTGAAAAGTAGCCTATACCTTTTTCCAGATCTTCGACTACCTCTGTCGGTATCGGTTTTGGGGTGGACGTGTGGTAACTTGCAAAGGTTAAATAGACAGAGTTACTTTTCGGAAGTCTGCCATTTGGATTAAAAAAAAACAATATCAAAAATATAAAGTAGAAAGAGTAAAAAGTAGTAAATTATAGATAAATTAAATTCAAACATTACATGCTAATGGAGCTTCCCAGATACTGCACAGGTCGAAGTGGGATAGGTTTGGAAGGTAAAAGAGGAGGCCTCGACTCAGCAGTAGGACATTACAATGGGTTTGACTCCTGGGCAAGTTAAAATTGTGTTGCAGGAGCCAGTGTCCTTCACACATATTGCTTTTAAAAAAGGAAAGAAACCAAAACATAGAACAAATAAAACAAAAAAACAAATAGTCTACATTTTAAGCGTGAGCGTTTGTTGATGTGTGTGTGTGAATCTACATGAACCAGTCAGTTTAAAATTCATTTGAGAATTTTGTGCTTGCAGTCACGATGTTTTTCAGTCATGCCTTATTACGATCTACCCATAATATTCAGTGGACAGTAAATAAGTTCAATGATACATAGCATTTTAGATGAATAACGCCTTCTCATATCAAATAAATCGAGATAGACTTCAATGCACCTGTCAAAAGGTCGTTCAACCAGCATTTTGTTCAGTAAACCGTGATAAATTTGATGGCCAGACTAAACTGCATGGTTTAGCAAGAACGCGTGGGTAATGCATATCTGAATATTTAAGTTCTAAGTATTCATCTCCATACAACTAAGACTAACTGCCGCACTCAGAGAGCTTTAATGATTACTTAGGATTTCACTTAGTAAAGGTTTTGACAGTTTTGTCATACAAAAGTATGTCAAATCTTTACTAAGTGACGGCTTAACTTTTAAGTAATCATTAAATATCTTTGAGTACCGCAGTGAGACTGGAGTCTTGTTTGGTAAAATGCTATGTAAAATCTAATTCGTACTCCATGGCTAAAAGTGCTATAACTGAGAAATTCCTGATAGAAAACTTAATAACACTCTATCCGACCTGTAAATCAAACTCAGGACCTCACGCACAGACGTTGCACAGTGGAAAGAGGTGGTATATGTATTACCTCTTTCCATCTCTTTGGGGAATAGGGCGTGAAATGTGATGGCACCTGGAATGCTCAAGTATTAACACTATCATTTTATTTTTTTCTGATTAATTTCGTTGCGGGATCCAATCGTTTCTCTGGGACTTCATCAGGCTTCATTGTCTCGGCGCTTTTCTTGTGGTCGCCACTGTTGATTCTGGCTTACAGGAGTTACAGTGGTTTGGGATAGTTTGGCGGGCTTTCCCATAAAAAAACATGTTATTTATTACGCACGTAGGTACCTACATATAATGTGACAAATCAAATAAAGAGACTGAAACGATTAGGTACATACATTGTTGGGCCTGAATGTAAAGAGATGAAAATGGTATGAATTAATAGATTCAGATTTATCAATCCCTCACTGAAAATTCTGTAAGTTTTGACAATGTGAGAGCCGAGTTATTTGAGGTTTATTAACAGTGAGGTATTATTATAATAGTGTTTGATGGTGTAGGTCTTATAAATCCTCAGCAAAAGCCGTTACCAATTTCAGTAAAAGCAATTTGTGTTCTGGAGCGCAGTGTGGTGTTCCATATTTAAATAATAAAAAAAATGTTTCACAAATGAACTGCGGCGTAGAGATGCGTAGGTTGCCTGTTATGAAATAAATTATGAAGCAATTTTCTTTTCCTTAAAACATGTTAGTAATTTGCTTTTGGGAACTCAACTGAACCCGTGTCAAGTTGTTTACATATTGAGATTTCTTTTGCCTTTCATTAAATTAACTTTCATCAAAAAGGCAAATTAACATCAACGAGACTTAAAATATAAAACCTTTGATGTCTCCTGTCTGGGTTAATTACCGGAAAATTGTATATTTGAGATGTCTACCTTACCTGTTGGCACACGCTCGAGCGATACCCATCACCTATCTTGCGACTTTATAAGAAGAAGACAAGAAGGGTTACAGGTTACAGCATGTCAATAGTCACTGCAATGCGTCTACGGTGCTTGACACGAATCGTATCATCTAAAGTTTTTTTACCCAACTAACTGCCGCACTCAGAGTCTTAGTAAAGGTTTTGACAGTTTTGTCATACAAAATATGTATGTCAAATCTTTACTAAGTGACGGCTTAAGTAATCATTAAATATCTCTGAGTACGGCAGTTAGACATTAAGTAGAGTATTACATTATGAAAGTAATATACACACATCAACACTGTCTAGGGATATTTTGGATTTACTCAATTTACTCAAAATGTATTAAAAATAGCATACAACATGTATATATTTTTATAAAGCCCATATATCAGACTACACTCCAGAATAAAAGAAAACAATGTTTTTTTGCGTAAACAAATTTTTATTCAAATAAAGAAAAAACATTAAATAATGGTAAAACTAACAACGAATGTGTTTCTCAAGAAAAATTTACAAATAAGGAAAAAATAATTTGTTTTTAACAGTTCTGTGAAAAATCAGTAGTCAGTAAAACCACCCATGACGTTAATAACGGTCCTGCAACGGTTTTCATGCTTTGGATTAAGTTATCCAAGTCTTGCTGCGGTGTATTGTCCCAGGTCCGGCTAAGATGCAAAAAAAGTTGCTCTTCCGTCGCAACGTTTGCAGGGAAATTCCTCAAATCCCTTCTTTGGAGCATGTCCCACGCGTGTTCTATGGGGTTTAGGTCAGGCGATTGAGCGGGCCAGCCTAAGACCGATACGTCGTGCTCCTGCAACCAGCTCGTCACCACTCTCGCTGTGTGCGGACGGGCGTTATCGTGGATGAGCGTGAATTCTTGGCCCATTTGTAGTCGATGGGGGTAGATTATTGGTACTAGCACCTCATTACGGTATTTTTCAGCCGTCATGGTGTTTCTGATCCAAACGAGGTCTGTTCTTCCACCAACACGAATTCCCGCCCAAACCATAATTGTCCCGCCGTGGTATGAATGGACTTCCTGAGGATGTTGCCGACGGCTCTCACGACCAGGAACTCGCCAAACACGCACTCTACGTGTATCGGGATGGAAACCGAACCGGGACTCATCGGTAAACAGCACTACAGACCACTGGTTTTCTTCCCAGAGCAAATGTTCACGAGCCCACTCTAGTCGTCGTCCACGATTTCCTCGGCGTAGTGCTGGAGTACGAAGCGGTCTGCGAGCATGAAGGTTAGCTTCATGCAGCCTTCTCCTCACAGTTTGGTCACTCACAAGCAACTGGTGCTCTGACTGGAGCCTCTGAACCAACTGCATGGCCGTAACATTTGGTTGTCTTCTCGCGGCAACTTGCAAAAATCGGTCTTGTCGTTGAGTGGTTATGCGCTTCCCGCCTGGGTGTCTTTCAGCCACTTCACCAGTAGCACGATAACGTGACCATAACCTTGATATCACGTTTTGTCTTGTTCCAAACTCCTCAGCAATACTCCGTTGAGTAGCCCCAGCTTGGAGCATGCCTACTGCCCTTAACATTTCTTCTCTAGTTAAATGGCGCCGCTGCATGATGCACACAATAACATTAATTCGGAATTAACCGATAACTTGTTATAAAACTTAAATTGGACACAAAAAAATAGCCACAAACTACTGTAGGTAAATGAAACCTTCGGACTTCGCTACCATTATGCCGCGTAAATCTTTTGTTTCTAATGTATTTTTTCAAATTCAAATTTAGAATCGTTCAAAAAGGCTTACAAAATAAACTTTATTCAAAAGAATTTAAAAGTGGCCAGTATTTTTTGAGTTTAAGAACTTTATACAAAATATCCCTAGACGGTGTTGATGTGTGTATTATTACGTATTTATTAATAACACACAAAAAATAAAATTCAAATAAAAAAACTAAGTTTAAAAAACTAAAACCCCCACACTATTAAAAGTAGAAAACAAGAAAATAATTCCTAAATTAATTTAAGTAAATAACTTAATAATAAGTATAGAGGACAGTCGTAGTCGCATGCCACCTTGCTAATGACAACTAGCAGCTGACTTCTGTATCAATGAGAACGCCATGATAAGGAGCATCAGGTATCAGTGGCATGCGACTACGGCTGCCCTCTATAATAAAAACCCCCACTAAATAACCCCACCCCTTCCCCTCCCCAAACCCCCCCCCGCCCCGCCCTCTATATAATTTTACTTATTATTATGTTATTTACTAAAATTAATTTAAGAATTATTTTCTACTTTTAAGACCGCGGTTTTATTACGCGGCTGCTTAAACGGGCAATCCTGTGGCTGCCTTAGGGGAAGGCCTCCAGCCGGGGTAAAACACTTGTAAACAAAGTCACTAAGGACACACTAGGTACCCCACCAAGACAGTGGCGTCGCTAGAGAAGGCAGCAAACGGACAGGCTGGATCAGACTAAGTTATCGCCCAAGGTCGTGAAAGTGCCCGTCGGGGCTGCGGGTTGTTCGAAAGAGATACCGCGGCCTCGGCACAAGAGCTAAGAAGGAACATGGGTGGTTTTTAGGCATTAGTAGTCTGACACTCCCTTCCGTTCTGCCCAGAGTGGAACGGGTTATTTGATGATTTCCCAACCCCCGAAAAAAAACAAGGTCGTGAAAGTGACCTAAAATTGGATTTAGGTACTAAATTATTCTATTTTAGCAAATAGCTCCAAGTTATAAGTAAGTACTAACCAAACTAATTTTATATTATTTTTTTTTTAGCTTTATTTTTATCCAGAACGTTTTACCGCTGAAAAAATAAACACAGGCACAGGTGTGGTTCGTTTATTTACTGCAAAATTATGGTTTAATCTAGAACTAGATCACGAAGTGAATGTGCCCCATAAGGATTTTTATTTATCCAAGATAACATCAGCATTTTTGCAGCAGTACGGCTTGAGCACAGCTTACATTGCCCCTCCGAGACTCCTTGTATCCGGAATACATGAATCTTGAGAACAGCATTCTGGTCATTGCATTTGCGTTGTGTTTTTGCACACCTGTTTAAACAGAATAATGTTAATGAAATGTATGTTAACAAGAATAAAGTTATTGTTTGAGAGGAAATAAAACTTCGGCTTGCAAACTTGCAAGGGAATAAAATTGTTGTTCTAACTCCTCTCTTCCGCGTTTATGTGTGCGTTCTGAGAATTGTAATGTCCGTTGTTTGTTGAGTCCATTCTCCGGGACTCTAGATGTTTCGCTGTTTTTGAGGGGGTTAGGGTTGGCACGGATAATAAAACTATTAGGCCGTCACTACCCGCTATGCGGGAAAAAATACCGACTTCCAGAAAAAAAAACAAATAGTTGAAAATAAAACCAGTTTCGGAATTCAGTGACTTTGTTTGTTTCATTGATTTTTTTTTCAATTCTCCTCCTTTTTGGAAAGTCGGTTAAAAAGGAACAAAAAAAATATTTCTTCTTTTCGTTTAATTTTTCCTTCATCTCAAAATATTGCCAATACATATCTACAAAATAATCCCTTTGGTGAAATTCTCTGCGAATTCGTCACGGCATTAGTTTTACAACTTCAACGGTTTACAGCGTCAGTTATCTCCGCCACTATCAGTACTGAGGGGTTATAAACAATGCGTATAAACAGCTGATAATGTTCGCCTTCCGTGCTAGTGGTAGGGACACAACAGCGGACTGATAAATGAACTGGTACGACGTCGTGATGAAGAGTTTTTTTTTTATTTCTGCAGTTTTATTTAAAAGTGAAATCTACCTTAATCAAAAAATATATGTGGAAGCTTTTATCCAGGAGCGGGATGATGTAGGCTTACATTAGCATATAACCTCTTTTTTTTTTGGGGGTGTGTAATCATCAAATAACCCCTCCCGCTCCCCGAAAGGGAGTGTCAGACTTCTGCTGACTAAAAACCACCCATGTTCCTTCTTATCCCTTGCGCCAAGGCTGTGGTATCTCTTTCGAACAACCCGCAACCCCGACGGGAGCATATAACCTCTGCCGCACTGTTCGAGGATTACAGGGATTATATGGTAGTAATGATTGTATTATTTTTTATATACAGACCATACTAGAACAAAAAAATTATCGCAGTGGTGGGGAGACAAGTGCCCTTTTTTTTTTTTTTTTTTGGGGGGTGGGAAATCATCAAATAACCCCTCCCGCTCTTGGGCAGAGCGAAAGGGAGTGTCAGACTTCTACTGACTAAAAACCACCCATGTTCCTTCTTCGCCCTTCATGTCGAGGCCTCGGTATCCCTTGCGGACAACCCGCAGCCTCGACAGGAGAACAAGTGCCCTTCGTTTGCGTTAAGGGTACTTTTACACTCTATATAGTGGAGCGATGACCTAAACATGGGAGCTGGGGCACTGAGCGGACCTGATGCGGAAACTGGATCACCGGGTGTTAACATCGATGTCCAAGAGTGGTGTATAATGCCTCGTTGGATTTAAATTATAGGAATAGCTGCCAACATTGGAACTGGTGCAATGAAACAATTCCGATGAGAAAACTATGCAGACTGTGTAATGTATGAAAACTCAAATCCTACTCACTGAAATAGATAATTCAGAAAAGGAACAGAATCTGTATTAAATTACCTGCCACGTAAATTAACGGTCACTTAATACTTAGGAGGTCGTGAAACGGGTCCTAAAGATTGTGTGGTTAGTAGTAGGTAAGTAATTTAAATAGACTGAGTATCTACTAACTAAATTCATACAGTACAATTGGTTTGAATAGTAGGTAAGTATCATGAGTAGAGTCAATTGAGACGCGTCTCGATAATTGTAACAGATGTCACTAACTACTGCAATTAACATTCACATGTAATAAGCTTTAACGCTGAGTCAATGGAGCACCCATCAACTCCTGTAATGTGCAATCAGCAGAACAGGCAGGACAAGGCTGAGTTACCTGATGTTTTATCTTGTCTGACTGAACTATATTCCTGTATATTTTAAACTCGTAATTCGTATCCCATGTCACTTGGGATCGGCGCAGTTTGTCTACTTTTTCCATATTCTCTATTACTCGACATCTCATCAGATCTCTTGTTTCTTGCCATATTATCCTTGGAACAGCCCATTCATTGTTTCTTTGGTCTTCCTCTTATAAATTAAAACTGTAAATAGCAAAACTTCTTTGTAATATTCTTACGCAACTTATGTTGATGAAAATACGATTAAAAAAAAAAAATGCAAAAAAAAAAAAAAAAAAAAAATAAAATGCAATTGCATGTGATACAAACTGTAGTAAATAATGATTTATGCGAGTATTGTTATGCTTCACCAAGTTTTACATAAAGTAATTATCTCTATAAGGCAAATAGCATGTGATGCACCGTATACAATACATACACCAGGCATACAATGTAAATATGTAGTAAGTTTTCTTTATTTACTTGTAGTAATATAGACTGGAGTATTAAAACGCAGTATCTATGTGTTCTTCTTTCTTTTTTTTTGTTTTTTTTTGTATTTTGTGTGTATATAAATAAATCACTACATATTACAAAATCGCTTTCTCTGTCCCTATATCCCTATGTATGCTTAAATCTTTATAACTACGCAACGGATTTTGAAGTGGTTTTCTTTAATAGATAGAGTGATTCAAGAGGAAGGTTTTAGTATATAATTTGACCGACATCTACGCGGGTGAAGCCGCGGGCATCAGCTAGTAAATAATAAATTGAAGCGTAATTTAGATGGAATAATGTATTGTAAATTGCCCGAATGTTTGCAGTGTTTCAGACATTTGTAAGCTGACTGTAAGCATGAATTTTATAATTTTGTTTCCTAGATGCCAGATTAATTATAACCATAGATATACTTATCGTTGGCAAAATTACGGCTTCTCTGTTCCCTGACCATTATAATCTTGATCTGTTCAAAGCTTAATTTGAAACCAGTTCTTCTAGGAAAGCGTGCTTCACCCTAGGTTACATCATCGCTTTATATTAGCAGAGTTGTGAAAAAATAAATGAAAAAAGTTTATCTTCTGCAAATAATGATGTTCACCAAGGAAAATAGTGAAATAATACTTCTGTAAGTGTCTTTATACCCCACTGCTCCAAAACAAGGTAAAGTTTTCACAAAATAACTTAGTTTCGGTCTAGAGAATCCGCCTACGGGTTTTTTGAAAGTCAATTACTTAATTGGTAGTAAACAATACCTACTGGCCATTACATTTGTTCGTGAATGACTAAAACTTTACGGAAAAGTAGGTGTGTCAGTGTAGGTGTACGATCCTAGGTACGTATTGTATTGATCGAAACCCACGTGTCATTTGTTCTGTTTTCCTCAAAAATGGTAACAGGCAGTATCAGTGAATCAATCAGAACATTTTAACATCACAAAACATGGAACCATTTTTGATTGAACCTTTTTTAAATGGGATTATTGTGTACCTCATTTTATTGGTAGGTATGTACTGATTTTATCTATACCTAGCTTTCAGACCGGGTTATTTTTTGGCTGCCGATTACGGCGTAGCTCAAAAGGGTGGTTATTGCTTGTTTTGTTACATTCTTAGTTTATGATTTGGCCTACTAGTGCGACTCGGGAGACCACAGGCTATCCACGTCATGTCCCTTCAGAGATATGAATCTCTGAAGGGACATCCTATGCTATAGGTACCTACTCGTAGTCTCATACACAAGTATACTATCGTTTCTCATTGAGAACTTATGAATGAAATCATGAAATACTTGGCATTGGAATTTATAGCGGTTTATTTGAAGACCTGCTTCTATCTTAGTTGGAGTAGATGGTACTGGTGGGTGAATGAATCTCGTATAGACTGTCTTCAAACTGCTTTATCATTTTTAATACTAGGTAGGTACTGTGCAGTTATTGATACAAGACTCGTGTTGGACTTTTACTGAAACCTTTCGGTACAATGTAAAATCATAAATTCAAAGACTTCAGTTAGATTAGAATTATCGCATATACAAACACATTTTGTTGTTTTATATCTGCAAGTGACATTACACTTTAGGGTGATGAGAAATTACATTAGCAAATATACAAATGAATGGCTTTGAGGGTCAAGAAAGCGTTTGCGTGTTCCATATTCTGATTTACACTTCATAATCCTGTATACTTACCTACTACAATACTTCAGCTATAAGTACAACTATTCTATAATCAAATCCTTGTTTCTATTGGTGACGACAGCCTTATTGTGATTATAATAAATTCAAGTTGATGACATTTTCTGTTTTATTTTTTGATTTCTGGAGGTCAAACAAGTCTTGGTAGGCTTCAAAGAAGTCACTGATGAGCTACTTCTTTAGAAGTTAAGAGTACAGCGTTAAGGATGAAAATTGCGTACCTGCTAGAATTATTTTAAATGCTATGTTTGTGTTAGCAAACTTTTTTTTGGCGGGTGGAAAATCATCAAATAACCCCTCCCGCTCTTGGGCAGAGCGAAAGGGAGTGTCAGACTTCTACTGACTAAAAACCACCCATGTTCCTTCGGCCTCGACATGAAGGGCTACTTCATGTCGAGGCCGCGGTATCTCTTGCGAACAACCCCAATTTGTCCTCTAATTTAAATACGTTACGACTTTTTTGGAAGTCGGTTTTCCTCCAAAATCGGTTTACAAGTCCTGAAACTGAATGACGTTCTTAGTGTAACTAGCACGTGATACACTTACAAGCAAGTAAATACACAATACGACACATGTATGAGTTGTATGACGAGTCAATTGTGATACAATTTGTCCTCTATTGAGTACTCAGCTTAAGAATTAATAAACGTTTTTATTAAACGCTTGCTATCGTAGTTGAGTACCACGCGCTGTGCCCGCTCGCTCGGTTGTGTAAGACTGTACGACGAATACTTTGTAAAAACAAAAGGTAAACCGTGTTTATAGTGTTCATAATGTTATAAAGTTTATTGTGGCTCTTAAGACGGTTTTGAAATGAGGTGATCAAGGTTTTCAGTGAGTTCTGTGTGGGTGTGGAGGGTAATTTAACAGAAAAGAGTTTGTACTGGTTTTGTTTTTATTGTTACGTGTGTTTTTCTGAATAAAAGTTAGGGTTTTGAGGGTAACATAGTCCAGATTTTTTTTCTGAAAAATATTTCATTATTTCATGAATATATCGCTGCATAAAATAGTCGGAAACACTATTATTTTAAACTTATTGTTTACTACATTCGTTCCGATAACTGTTTCTCATTTGTTTATCGCAGTTAACTTAACACAGCTGTATTTTTTTTATGTTGTTACTGATAACAAATGCTTTAAAAGTTAATAGGTACAACCATTGATGTTAATGGTATGATATCACTAATACTTTTATCCTTGTTCAAAAAGTGACCGAAAATTTCCGCGAATCGAAGTTGATGTACACACAGCGACACATCAAGCAAAATATTCAGGATAACCTGACCTCGATTTGTATGAACTTTCCGTACAATTACAGATCAGCTTAATTTGGTTTAGCTTAGCATGATTGGTCATCGCGCGTGCAGTCTTTTCACAGATAATTTACCACGATTTTGCATCTCTGTCAAAATTACAGGGATCTTTACTCTTGTAACAGTTTATGTATACAACATAATTATCTTAAGTAAAGGTTTTTAAATTCTTGGACTTACACAGTCGCCAATTACTGGTCAACCAGCATTTACAAAAATGAGTGATAATAACATAATATATGACAAAATAAAATTAAAACGAGTGAGTTGCTCTAGAAATGAAATACGAGCACAACAGTAAAGGTATTGAATTTGAGAGCTTACTTCAGTTTACGAAATATTCAATTAAAAAAATCAAACACAGTATTGCTACATATTACTAACTAATTCATTACGATTTTTATTTTTAAAACAGACAGATTGCTTGAGGGTTTCTTTTGATAAGTCTCAAAACTATAATGATCTTAATTCTGCCTACGATAAGGTTGCTGGTTGGTTGCTGTGTGGGTTGATGTATAAAAATAATTATGAAGGGACTGTAGGTACACATATGTACGTAACTATGTAAAAGTGTGTGTATCGGTCACATTCATCGAAGCATTCACCCTTCTCGTTCACTCACTCTTATCAATGCTTACTTAACCTTTAATGTGTGTGTTCAGTTGTAATTTCGCAAAGATAAGTAATTAGATGCGAGATTAACTTCTTACAGCATTTAGGGATGAGCAGATGTCTCATAAGATTTACGTACACATTTGAAATGTGTTTTGTTTGTTTTTATTACCTAGATAGAGGTGAAAGTAAGACCTACTTCAAACTGCATGATTGTGAATGAAACATGCTGATAAGAAAAAATATTTGTTGTTACAAATAATTAATTTGTTTACTAAATCATTTACTCAAACGTATAATCTTTAGTATGAGTATCAAACAGACTTAACCAATCCCCGTGCAGCTCAGCCAGCTTGAAGCATAAGCATATGGTATGGTTGTTCGCAAGAGATACCGCGGCCTCGACATGAAGGGCTAAGAAGGAACATGGGTGGTTTTTAGTCAGTAGAAGTCTGACACTCCCTTTCGCTCTGCCCAAGAGCGGGAGGGGATTTCATGATTTTCCACCCGCCAAAAAAAAACCATAATTGTATCAATTTTGGAAACCAGTATAATTACACGACTGCCTCAAAAAAAAGAGTGTTATGTTTTTTTCAACACACTTGCTCATAAAGTGGCTCTAATTTCACCGCAATTAGGCATATAATGACACCTGTAATCAAACTGTGAATTTTTCATTACCATTATTCACAAGTGAGTTATAGGTTTTTTTTAATTTTTTTTTGGTTGAGATGCTTTGTTCGTAAAAAGCTTCGATACTAAAAAGATTGTGTTCCTTGCTCATTTCATGCAACTTCGATTTTAAATAGATAATTTCAACTTGTTTAAACGTTTTTATTGAATAAAACTTTTGTTTTCTCTGTAATAAAAAAAACTTTGAATTCCCCATTTTGTACGTGACTGCAACACTATCCGCGGAAAGCCAAAAAAAAAACTTAATCTTTTAGTCTATAGCCGATCGCCATTGTTAGATGCGCGCTCAGGATAATTTATTAATTTAAATAGATAATTTCAACTTGTGTATACGTTTTCAATAAATAAAACTTTTGTTTTCTCTGTAATAAAAAAACTTTGAAATCCTCATTTTTTACGTGGCTAAAACACTATCCGCAAAAAGCAAAAAAAATGAAACCTCATCCTTTTAGTCTATGGCCGATCGCCATTGTTAGATGCGTCATTTTAACTGTTGAAAACATGTTAAGAATGTTTTTTTTTTGTGTTATTTTCTTCACAAGTGTGTTGAAAAACGTCGTATGATACACGTGTGTATTGATGATTACCGTCCTCGGCTCTCTTATGACCCTCACCTTACGGCTCGGGTCTCAAAGACGCCTCAGCGGTAATCACCAACGTTACACACTTATACCATAATGTACTATAAACTGTATAAACACCGCTGAAAGCGTGGTCAAATTAATCAGCTGATTGATTGTTGATGTGTTGTCATTCGTTTAACTAATCATAACAGTAAAGTGTTGACTTGACCGTTGATTTGCACATGGTGTAAACGGATACTTCACGAAGCCGGAAACCATGGATTCTGTAGATAAAACTAAGTCACTCCTCCCAAAAATATTACTTTTCTTTTCTTTTTTTTTTCGATAAACGTTACCCCACAGTAGGAATTTCTTCTGTATCGTGGGTGCGTTCACAAACATTTAAACTCAAACAAAAACCAGCTCTAAACTCCCAGACCCGGAACATCTATTTGTAGGCCATACAAATATTTGTTCCGTGCGGGTGAAAAGTATCAACAGCGCAATGAATAGTTAGTTAGTGTTGAATTGTCAAAATTAACGGTATTGGAATTAAGAGTCTGTTACACAGTTTCCCCGTAAACTTCATACAGTTTTCAAAAACTCATTTATTGTTTGGAGTGGTCTGATAGTTTTCAAGTTCCACTGCAAATCAAGTAGGTACTGGCAACCGTGTATCAAGTGCAATGCCTAATTGCGGTCTCCTAACTGAACCGTGAAAATACATCACATGTCGGCAACTTTCGTAATTCGTACGCATTCAGTTGACAAGTTCTGGTCAAGTGTTCAATTAAGCATGTTAAAGTACTACTGACTTAAAACCACCCATATTCCTTCTTAGCCCTTCATGTCGAGGCCGCGGTATCTCTTGCGAACAACCCCTAGCCCCGACGCGCGTCGGCCCCTTGCGGGGTTGTTGACATCTCTTTGAGGTGCGGGTGGAGTACCTCCTACCCTTACATACAATCTGCATTTGAACTGCAATGCAATCTTCATCATCATCCGCAGCCCGACTTCTCCCACTGCTGGGCATAGACCTCTCTATGCCAAGCTATATGTTCTTGTGGCTCCAGGATATTACCACGGTGGAAACAATGTCGTCTGCTCATCTAGCCGCTGGATTACCAACACTTTGCTTTCCAGTCATTGGACGCCAATGCAATAACTTTTTTTTCAAACCCCAAATTTGGCCTCGGCTTCCAGACTGCGCGTAAGCTAGTATTTTATGGAAGAACTGACTATCTGAATTCCATGACCAGGTTTTTGAGTTACACCCTGGACAGAGCAGTTGGCTAGAGTTTTTCTACGTAATGACTGCCAAAGATCATCAGCGAAGTTGAAACCAATTGTTTGACACGGAGAGGTTCAGAGGTCGTATTTCATGAAGGAGTATTGATTGGTATCGATAGCTCCTGCTCAAAAAAAAATGCTATTGGGAGTTCTATTAGGAACTGTATTTTATCGGCAGCACCTTGTAGTCTGCATTTGTGCGCTGTTAAGGTCCTCTTCGCCTCAAAGAACATACATTTAAGAGAACCAGGTTTAAATGATGGAGCCATTTTGAAACGATTGCTTGGGGGAATCTTAGTAGGTTCCAGATTCTGTTGACAGATGAGTAAAAACCAACTGTATTTCCTGTATTTTAATCACAACTACTCTTGCAAAATCTAGCTCGTCTATGTCAGAAGTCCAGCATTGTTCTGGAATAAGACGAACAATTGGTATCGTCGACCTTCAAACTCCTGTATTTGATAACTGTCAGCTGTTAATCTAATTTTGTCCTTAGCACAAAGTTTTCCAGAGTTTCGCTACTAATAAGACCCTATTATTAGTTATCGGGCACAGGTTTAATCCTAAACAAACCTATCTTTCAATACTACTAAAATTGTGGACTATTTTTTTCCTTTTCACATAATTACAAAAGGGAATCAACTCGGACTCGTAGTAATTTCTATTGTATCTTATGGTAAAAAAAGACCACGTTTATTTAGGGTCAATCTACAGCTAGGACCAAATTAGGTATTCCCATTTTGCCTCCAAAATATATTCCCTTTTGGGCATCCATCAATATTTTAGCTTGGATCTATTAATGGTCTAATTTTTTATTCTTAACCCTCTACTTTATTTTTATTTATATACCGTCACAAAATACTTTTTGTAAAGGAATTGTACTGTACTGTTCCGCAGTTCTGTAATCTATCGAAATAAGAGTTTAATCCCAGGGTAATAAATTAATACTGAAAACGGATAAGAGCATCTTCTGATAAATAATTATACAATTAATCAAACCGAAAAGGAGTGTCATGTTGTCATGAGTCATGGTGAAAGGTATAATTATGACATAACATCACGCTTGCTTTTCTCAAATGGTAAGGTAGAGGTGTACCCAATAGAATACTCCACCTCGTATCCTGCAGTGCCGGTCAGCCCCAAAACATGCAGTTTTAGAGACCTCTGCGCTGCCACCTACGAAGCCGTAGTGGTGAAGTTTTGAACCAATGAAAATGTAATAGAGGGCCACTGGCTCCGTGGATGGTACTGAGAAATTCCTGATCGCAATAACATTGCCCGACTTAAGAATCGAACACAGGACTTCATGCTTAGTAGCTGCGCTTGCGCACATTTGACCATTTAGAGTTATAGAAATAACACCCTTGTATTTTTGAAATTAAAAGTAAACTAATTACAGAAGCAAAATGGAAAACAGTCCATTGTTTAAAATCAAAACAAAAAGCAAAGATGATTATACCGACGAGCCATTATTTAATATTGCATAGATTCCTCTGTAACATCACGATTCACGTCTGTAATTACGAAGGGTTTGGCAGAAGTATATGTATTGGGAACACGACCTTCCGTTTAAATCCCGGAGTAACCTGGATGAGGCTGTCACAAGAGCGTGGAGCTTGGCACCAGCAAAGAGAGGGCTATTTTTTTTTATAAAAACGTTGCCCCACACTAGGAATTTCTCCTGTATCGTGGGTGCGTTCACAAACATATAATGTCACAAACACAAATACCCAGACCCGAAACAACTATCTGCAAGCCATACAAATATTTGTTCCGTGCGGGTATCGAATCCGCGACACGCAGCGCAGCAGTCCAATCGCATAGCCACTGCGCTAACCGTGCCGTCATAACCTGAGAAACCTGGATGAGGCTGTCACCAGCTTGGCACCAGCAAAGAGAGGGCTGTACCCGACAGTGGATGAAGTCGGGTATGTGGCATCATCCACAGATGATGATGATACGTAGCTATATAAGTTCTTAATATATATGTCTTAATATATGCGTTTCCCTATATTACACTACTAGCTAATGCTCGCGGCTTCACCCGCGTGGATTTCGGTCAAATTATATACTAAAACCTTCCTCTTGAATCACTCTGTCTATTAAAAAAAACCGCTTCAAAATAGTGGAGTGCCCTAAGGCATAAATATTGTAAAACCTCGGAATCCAGGGCCGGTCAATGAATCTTCATAAAAATTTTTGGACTGCATTGGTAAAAGCCCAAATAAAGAAGTTAAAAAAAAAAATTTGCGCGCTCGTCTTTTTTTTTTTTTTTAATTCGAAAATTTGCTGAAAAATGATAGGGACAAGGGAAAAAAAATGTTTAGAGCTACTAAATAATATTTTCACCGTGACCGTGACAACTGTTAATTAATTAATATTTCGCAAAAAAGAACGACTTACAGCAAAAAAAAAAATTAAAACGTATCTATCTAATACCTTTAAAGGAGCAATTCTTGTAATATAGTATAATCTGAATCTCGGTTACGGCTTCAACGATTTTCATGAAATTTAGTATGCAGGGGGCTTTGGGGGCGATAAATAGGTCAAGCTAGGTTTCATTTAAAAAAAAACACGATTTACCAAAACAACCAAGCAAATTTCGGTCATCCAGGTACTAGACATTATAATAACATTATTGTTAATTACTGTCGTCGTCATCGTTGATGTGGATTATTGGTGAAGGATTAGTACCTACAGCTGTCACAAAAGCATTCTAGATTTAAAAAAATCCTGTCGATGCCTTATGTTTAAGGCCTCCTGCCAGAGGCATATCCTACTAATATTATATTTGCTAAAGTTTGTGAGGATGGATTGATGGTTGTTCCCCGTTTCACGCAAAAACTACTGAACGGATTTGGAGGTTAAATATCGCAAATAGATAGATGGTTTACAACCTGGATTAAAACATATGACACAATTTTATCTCGGTAGTATGATCCCCTGGGGCAATTATCGAGCTAGTAACTGATATACCATAATATACCTCGGTTTAGGACGTCACTGAGGGGGGGCAACAAAGGGACAGGCTAAATCTGAGAGATATTATTTAGGGTCTGGTTTAATACTACTGTCTCAGCTTCGCAGGCTGGCTCTAGCAAGGGTCGGGATATTTGTATTTCTTATTTCTAAGTGAACCTACTGGTTTCCCTACTACTTTGAGGTCCATACCCCACAGGAGGTACCCTTAGTGATTATTAGTCACTTATAGTATATCAGTTACTAGCTTATGGCCGCGGCTTCTCCCGCGTGGAGTTCGATAAACCATCTATATACGTTATCCAAATCCGTTTAGTAGTTTTTGCGTGAACGAGTAACAAACATTAATCCATCCTCACAAACTTTCACACGTATAATATAAGTACGATATGCCTCTGGCAGGAGGCCTTAAACTTAAGGCATCCACAGGATTTTTTTAAATTTAGAATGCTTTTGTGACAGCTGTAGGTACTAATCCTTCACCAACAATCCACATCAACGATGACGACGACATACAGTAATTTACAATAATGTTATTATAATGTATAGTACCTGGATGACCGAAATTTGCTTAGTTGTTTTGGTAAATCGTGTTTTTTTTTAAATGAAACCTAGCTTGACCTATTTATCGCCCCCAAAACCCCCTGCATACTAAATTTCATGAAAATCGTTGAGGCCGTAACCGAGATTCAGATTATACTATATTACAAGAATTGCTCCTATAAAGGTATTAGATAGATACGTTTTAATTTTTTTTTTGCTGTAAGTCGTTCTTTTTTGCGAAATATTAATTAATTAACATTAAAGTCACGGTGAAAATATTATTTAGTAGCTCTAAACATTTTTTTTCCCTCGTATCTATGATTTTTCAGTAAATTGCCGAATTAAAAAAAAAAAAAGAAGAGCGCGCAAATTTTTTTTTTTAACTTCTTTATTTGGGCTTTTACCAATGCAGTCCAAAAGTTTTTATGAAGATTCATTGACCGGCCCTGGATTCCGAGGTATAAATCTTACGGCACTCCACTAAAATCCGTTGCGTAGTTTTCCGTCCGTTGTTATTTAAGCACTAGCTGACCCACACAACTTCGTCTGCGTCACATAATATAGCTTATAACCTTTCTCGATAAATCGACTATCTAACATATTAAATTGAGTTAAATCGTACTCGTAACAAACAAAAAATCTTACCTTTCCTCTTTATAATACCTATTAGTTTAGATTGGCTTCGATTATATTATTAAAGTAACAATTACTATAGGTATCTCTTACTGTTTAATATACAGTAACACCTTGTACTTGTAAACATTATGGTGCAGTAAATATTTTGAATTTGAATTTCTCCGGAGCCCCCAGAGGCCATAATCCCCACGTACCTACCGCACCGGACCGAATGACTGCCACGCGCTTAATTATTTTGTCGCCCGTATACTTTTACATTGCGATATCTTCTAAGATATTTGTTTAAACTGTATAGAGTAAAGGGCACAAATATTCTATATTAAATTTCCGTGCTAACAAACACATTTATTTAGATATAGATTAATACCATATGGGTTAAATAAGCTTCGCAAAATATCATTATTTTAAACCTAACATTTTAATATAAAAAAATGGTTACAGCGAGTCAATCTTAAAAGATAAACATATGCTATCGCGGACTTTTTTTTAGAACTTTTAAAGAGAAACAATTCCGTCATACATGATATTTACGTAACTTAAACCGTTTTCGCAGCGCACGCAACGGAAGCTCTCAAAAAGGAATATCTTTTCCCGTTTTTGCAACATTTTTCATTTATGCTCCGCTCCTATTGATCGTAGCGTGATGTTATGTAGCCTAAAGCCTTCCTCGATAAATGGACTATCCAGCACTAAATGATTTTTTCAATTCCAACCAGTAGTCCCTGAGTTTACCGCGTTCAAACAAACAATCAAACAAACAAACAAACAAACAAACAAACAAACAAACTCTTCAGCTTTATAATATTAGTATAGATACATAGGGACGGACAGCCAGCGACAGAGACTTTGTTTTATACTATGTAGTGATTATGATTTTATGATGATGTACATGTAACCCGAAATTCATCAAAAATCACAAACAAAAATAAACCATATTAACACGTGTTTACGCTGTGTGACACGTGTACGCAGTGATATTCCAGACATCACTCTTCTCACACACAGTACACGTCTGACATTGAGTTAGTCCTAAAGGTCGCGTGAAGTAAACAGTTAACTCGATCCAGTGGGTTATCACATTAGGTTCTAAGTCTCGACCTTGAACCATTGTGTAACTGTAACTGTGTCTAAGCTCTTTGATAAGGGTTTGGCATGGGAGGATAAAGCCTTCGAGATACATCTGTTCAGTTAAAAATTCAGCTGTCGGACAGTTTTCTTGTCTCAGTGTAATCATTCTATTAACGTTCCCACGGCTGGGACTGATCCCTCTGTTAATGGGAGCGGGTCGTAATCCACTATACGAGCCGAGGGCGGGTTGTGAATGTCATGGGAACTTTTTTTTTGCGAGAGGGACGCGTACCGCTAAAACTAAAAAGAAAACTAAAAACTAAAGGAATTGGGAGAGGCCTTTCCCTTAGTCAGTTAAAAGTGACATCTTCGTACAAAACGGGTGCTTTCTGATTAGTAGTATACTAATATATAAACAATCTTTTTATTACCAACCCGCACTGGGACCGCCTGGTGCATTATATAGGGTGTAAAAGTACCCTTAACGCAAACAAAGGGCACTTGTTCTCCCCACCACTGCGATAATTTTTTTGTTCTAGACCATACCTGGGAACCCCCTAGTTACTGAGATATTAGGGGTCAAAGTTCCATATTTTTCACAGCTGTTTTTGTAAAACTAGTATTTATACTAGTTTTTCAGGTTCTAACTTTACCTAAATTACCTCCATGACCCGTTTACTATTCAAAGCATCCACTAGCACAATGTTTTAACAGTGCTACATTGAGTTTTACCGTAAAATGTGATTTTTGAACCAAAAAAAAAAATCGTTTCCCAGCAAAAAATTTTGCGTAGGGGCACTTAGTTTGATGTACAGAATGCTTAGTTGACGGCTGTGTGATGGGTTGATTTACAACCTGTATACCCGATTCGCCTCTGCCCCAGCTGTGGGAACATTATATAGGCTGATTATGCTTATTCTTATATTTTATTAAATAATTTTCAATTATTTGACTAAGGAAAGAAAATAAGGGAATAAGGAATCGTCGGCTGCTATAACTTGCGGCAAGGTTTATATTTCTTATCTTTCGCCATAGATGTCGCTGTATTCAACGTATTCAGCATTAATTGTATCTTAACATTCTTAACTCCGTCACTATCTCAGTTGTCTGCTAATATTATCATCTATTGATTCGATAGCATCCAATTTAACTTTACAGCCAAGTTGTAACTCAGTTTATGGTCAAGAGCGATAACTAACAGGGTTATCTAAAGTTTAAACCTGTATCTATAATATAATATGTTATTGTATGAGACGTTCGTATTTATTTATTTTAACGGAGAGGTAACAAGAATGTTATTTTTGGGCAAACCTTCCTCCTCATACATCTTCAGAAAACAAGAAATAATACCACGAACAAATAGCGTAGACCTTCTTTAATCATTTCACAAACTTTATAGAATCACAATCACAATAATCAAAAATCACGATAGAAAATGGATGGAGGTTGTAAGGTCGTCCGCTCACGCGCACGTTCTCAGGCAGACTGTCCGCACCGTTGTCGCCCACCCCACTTTTACTTGCCAACAATGACATCACTACCGCCATCTTGTAACAAATGTTACAAGTTTCTTAAATCTACGACTCCCGCTGCGACACGGCCGTCCTGCGCCTCACACGTCCCCGTGTGGCTCATCTGAAATAGAAAGTTCTGTGTACATTACTTTGTTTCGGCCATGCCTGACCAGGATTAGTCAGCTTAACCATGACATCGCTTTACCAGCGGCATCGCTTAACCAGCGGCATCACTTAACCAGTGGCATCACTTAACCAGCGGCATCACTTAACCAGTGGCATCGCTTAACCAGCGGCATCACTTAACCAGCGGCATCACTTAACCAGTGGCATCGCTTAACCAGCGGCATCACTTAACCAGCGGCATCACTTAACCAGTGGCATCGCTTAAACAGCGGCATCACTTAACCAGTGGCATCGCTTAACCAGCGGCATCATTTAACCAGCGATTTAAGCACTAACGCTTAACCAGCGAAAGCTCAACGTAATCCGATTAATCAGCGATTACACTTACCAACGCTTAACCAGCGAAAGTACATCATAACACGCTTAACCAGCGATTCAATCACTAACGCTTAAACAGCGAAAGCTCAATGTAATCCGCTTAACCAGCGATTACACTACTAACGCTTAACCAGCGAAAGCACATCATAATCCGCTTAACCAGTGATTACACTACTAACGCTTAACCAGCGATAGTCAACATAACTCGCTTAGCCAGAGATAGCGTAATAGTAAAAGTAAAAGATTTACGACTCCAAAGATTAAACAGGTTCATTCATTAGTCTCATCATCATTAATTTCCATTGGAACATTAGAATCAGGCATTTTTCTAAGGCGATCGTGAGCATATTTTTAGAGTGCTCATAATCCTTGCAAACTAATATTTTGAGAGGAACCAACTTGCAGAAGTCAGTACTTGCAAAACAATCTACAATTACTCACGTCGGCGCGCCAAACAAGATCAAACACTTTTTTTTAAAGCACGAATAGCACTAGCTCTATTAATTGGATCGGAATCAATGGCAATGGAAATCTCTCAGGTACAGTATTATCGTTCGACAATCAACGCACATGCGGTCGCTGCCTTCCTTCGTCTTCACCAGAAGATTAGGACTGGCAAAAGGTGACGAGCTCGGGTGGATCATATTAAAGGAGAGCGCTGGTCTTCAATTTTATTGCGTACTACCTGTCTTTCCTGGGGACTCAACGGATAAGGACAACGATAAACCGTTTTATTGGGATCTTTGAGTCGTATTTCCATAGGGTCAGTATTTGCAGGAGAGCTAGGTGTTCCAATAATAAAGTTGTTTGAGAATTGACTTAAAATTAAAGTTAGTCTTGCTTGGATATCCGGAGAAACGTCGGTATCAGTGACATTTTTAACTGCACCTGACTCTACATTGAAAATGGTACGTAATTCGATACTCGACTCTACACTCGACTCTACACTCGACTCTACACTCGACTCTACACTCGACTCTACACTCGACTCTACACTCGACTCTACACTCGACTCTACACTCGACTCTACACTCGACTCTACACTCGACTCTACACTCGACTCTACACTCGACTCTACACTCGACTCTACACTCGACTCTACACTCGACTCTACACTCGACTCTACACTCGACTCTACACTCGACTCTACACTCGACTCTACACTCGACTCTACACTCGACTCTACACTCGACTCTACACTCGACTCTACACTCGACTCTACACTCGACTCTACACTCGACTCTACACTCGACTCTACACTCGACTCTACACTCGACTCTACACTCGACTCTACACTCGACTCTACACTCGACTCTACACTCGACTCTACACTCGACTCTACACTCGACTCTACACTCGACTCTACACTCGACTCTACACTCGACTCTACACTCGACTCTACACTCGACTCTACACTCGACTCTACACTCGACTCTACACTCGACTCTACACTCGACTCTACACTCGACTCTACACTCGACTCTACACTCGACTCTACACTCGACTCTACACTCGACTCTACACTCGACTCTACACTCGACTCTACACTCGACTCTACACTCGACTCTACACTCGACTCTACACTCGACTCTACACTCGACTCTACACTTACGGTATTCACATCCGGTAAATTTTTCGAAAAGTTTAAAGTTCTAGACGTCATGTTATTACCGAGTCATTAATCAAAATTTCACGTCCAATCACTATGTCACGTTGTCAGGTAAAACATGAAAAACAATATCCAAACTAATGTTACCAATATCAACATTAGCTAAAATGTTCAGGTTACTATTCACGGAAGTTTGACCTATACCCGTCGTAGTAACGACACTATAATTACGCTCACTATTAAAACACAAAATATAATCTCTCATTAATGAACACTACGCTCCAGAATCATAACAAAATGAAAAGAACTCACCGAGGTGTTCTAGACGTCCCATTGGTGTACTGACTGCGCAGATTTCAACACGCCGCCGTTCTACCGGCTTGCTAGTTGGACTAGCAGCGGTCGTCGTTGCTTCTGTACTGGCACCCCGAGGGCATCTTGATGCTTTGTGTCCGACGACGTTCCGACAGTTGTAACGTAATTATGATCTCCGTTGTTGTAAGTTTCGAAGTGGTTGCAAGTTTATTTGCTTCTCCGTGAGGCACACACAGAAATATGGCGGCCCACTCTCCCACAATGCGCACATTTAACCGGGGTCGACATCAGCTTGCGTTGTTTTGGACCAGGGTTGTCACTGTTGTAGTCACTATTCGGCACCGTTCTTTTTAAGTAGGATAGTGCCTTCAATTCCTGCTGCATTTTTACACGACTGCCCCAAAAAAAGAGTGTTATTGATTTTGTTGCTCCAATATCATTTTCCATTCACTATTGTTAAACGTGGGCTGTAGTACAGAACGTGGATCATATCCCACTTCTGATAACGGAGAGGTAACAAGAATGTTATTTTTGGGCAAACCTTCCTCCTCATACATCTTCAGAAAACAAGAAATAATACCACGAACAAATAGCGTAGACCTTCTTTAATCATTTCACAAACTTTATAGAATCACAATCACAATAATCAATAATCACGATAGAAAATGGATGGAGGTTGTAAGGTCGTCCGCTCACGCGCACGTTCTCAGGCAGACTGTCCACACCGTTGTCGCCCACCCCACTTTTACTTGCCAACAATGACATCACTACCGCCATCTTGTAACAAATGTTACAAGTTTCTTAAATCTACGACTCCCGCTGCGACATATCAATGATTATCTTTAAGAGTTTCTTTGATGTATGACCGGGAGTATTAATAATAATGATCTTCTTAATGGCTCATGTGATAAAAACACACGCTGTTTGAATTGAAGTGTTTAGGTCTTCCGTTTCGCTCATGGCATGGAACTAAGAAGTAGTATTAGATGAATAATCAATTCGAATTTCTGTGAAATAACGATTGCAACTTTGCAAGTTTGAAATATGACCTACTTTATAAGAGTATGGGTTCTAAAATATTAGTTATGTTATGTTACATGATAATGAAATCAATACAGTAGCCGACATTGCTTCTAAACGTTGGTAAGTGTTTATACATATTGGTGCCATGCAGTAACTGTACCTATTAAAGTCTGGTGATGATGATGATTTGAATTGTTGCAGACCTCTCAAAACAAAAGAACATGTCTAAAATCATAGGTTAAAACCATTGACTTATATATTACTGCGTAAGGACTGGGCGGACGGCATGTTAAAACGTGGTCCCAAAACGGTCTTTCCTAAGCCGAAGTGAACTAGTCCACGATCGGCTCTCTTCGGGTGCGGTTGTAAATTTTATTAAAAGCTTTATACCTCGAAAATACCACGCCGCTTATACAAGGTTACGTTAACGAGCAGACTACACCGATTCTCTGTATGGTGAACGCGTCGAGCAAATGTTCGGACGACCGTATCTTTAGTTTTTATATCAATGGTTAAAACCTATTATTCAGTCCTCAACTGTTTTCAATTAAGGCGGCCATTGAATTTATAGCGCACTAATGCGTGCGCACAAATACCCTCGAGTTTCCCTCACTCGCAAAGTCAGTGTAAAGAAAGAATGATAAAAGAAAATTGTGTTTATTTGGCAAAAATACCTTAAAAATGAACAAAACAAATTGAAAATAATTAAAACTAATAATGCCAAAAAGTCTCCACACGATGGTTGCCGGAAGACGGACGGCGCCGCCGCCCGAGGCCGGCCCAGAAAGAGGTGGCGAGACGATCTGGACGCGTACCACGAGGGCTGGTTCGAGGTGGCTCAGGAAAAGAGAACGTGGAAGGAATTGGGGGAGGCCATTGCCGAGCAGTGGTACAGTACAGGCTAGAGAAAAAAAAATGCCAAAAGGGCCTCAGCTCAGCATATTGCCAGATGGCAACACAAAGTGCTCCACCTGACGTCGATTGATGATGATATCTTTGTCTTGTGTAGTTCAGTAACTAGTTTATTCTGAACATGGACAGTCAACATCACAACGCAATCATTTTAATTGATTGCACTTCTTTTAATTGATGACATTGAAGTAGCATTGACTGACTGACACCAGCATGTGCAGGGTTGAGTTGTTAGTTCAGTATCAGTGTCAGTATGAAATAGATGGTCTGTGTGAAGGATGATACGGCTAGAAAAGAGGTGTTTGACGAGATGAAGAGTAACAGAGAAGTATGCAAGAAGAAAACATGTTGCGCCGACCCCAAATTGATTAGGAAAAGGATCCTAAAGGCATCTTTCCAAATGCAAATGCAAATTTAGCAAATGTACTAGTATGTCAGTCTATAAGGTTAAAAGTTGCCTGACAATTAATTAATGAATGTTATGTTAAGTAAGCTCGATGCTATACGTGTACTGAAGCACACTTGTACTTTCCTAATGTAACAGTAATCCCGTATTATAAATTCGGAGATTAAGAAGGAATTTCACAATCTGCTGATTCATGAAGAATGGTAGTTATATTATACTGTATACACGAGGCCTTTGAGTAAACCTTTTACGACAGTTTTTATTAATGGTCTTGGAGCTCAATGAGACATTGTTTTGTTCTCAAGTAAATTGTAGGGTTTAGTTAAAAAAGGCGTAAGGACCGGTGTGGTTATAGGGAAAAGATTTTTCATCTTTGTTGTCCATTACTACTTGGTATACAAAGTCTTGTTCAGTTTTTCAGTCAGAAATGGATTGGAAGAACTTTACCTGACTTGCCTATTTTATTTTAAAAATAGCGGCCACAAAAACATTCATTAATCAATACATAACAAACAAGTTTAGTAAAAAACAAAAATGTTCTACAATGTCACGTTTTCGATAATAATATATGCGGTACTAATCAAAGTATTCATGTTCAGCACCACTTTTATTTGATCAGCAACGCATTGTTTTTTGATCATCGACAAATTGTTTTTGTATTGATAGCAGCTCTATGGATAACGTGGCCGGAGCTTTGAAAAATAATAAAAGCTTTTAAAATGGCGAAAGTTAAAGAAAACTCCTTCTCAGTAGCAACCAAAAGTCTGGATTTCCCAAAAATAATTGATGAAATGTGGGTGCACTGTTGGTATACTTCTGCCTAGGTTACAGAAAATTAGGCGTGATGTAAAATTATTTAATATTTATTATTGCAGATGTCAAATGAAGCGATAGCCAAAGGCGAAGCAGTGCTTCTGAAGCAGGCGCGTGACAAGTTTGTGGAAGCGTTCGGCCGTCAACCCTCAGTCGCTACATGTGCGCCTGGACGCGTCAACCTTATTGGAGAACACATTGATTATTGCGAAGGATATGTTTTGCCTGTGGTAAGAAACATTTTTAACCGACTTCCAAAAAGGAGGAGGTTCTCAATTCGTCTGCATGTTTTTATTTTTTTGTATGTTTGTTATCGGATATCTCCGGAACCGATTTTCAAAATTATTTTTGTATTCGAAAGAGTATACTCCCGAAGTGGTCCCATTGTCACCAAGTCACGATCTGATGATGGGATCCCAGGGAAATCGAGGGCAACTCTCAAATTTTATGGACACTTGTTACGTTTTCCATATATTTTCTAAAGCTGTTCATGTATTTGCGTCTGAAAATCATAATCTCATGTGGATGCGCTGATGATAGAAAATACAACTCCTCCATGGTTAGGAGTTGAAAGAAAGTTCTTTCAAAATTATACGTACTTATCAAGGACCGATCACCGACCTTTCAGGCTATTATATGTTAACCTGATGATGATGACATCATTGGCATCCAAGAAAAATCTAGGGCAACCCTCAAATTTTATTGGCACGTATTACTTACTTGTTTCGTGCTTTCTCTAAAGTCTGAAATTCATCCCGTTCGAAGGTTTAACCCCAACTCATAATTCCAGCTGATGGGAAATATCATCAAGCATATGGTTTGATCCATAAGTTTGAAAGGTGTCTTTTAGGTATTCTATATTGTTATAAGTTTATAACTATAATTTTACTTCGGAGCTTGTTTCATCTGACAGCTATTATTATTTTTCCTTAAATTGAAAGCCTTTTTTTGTGGCGGGTGGAAAATCATCAAATAACGCTCTTGGGCAGAGCGAAAGGGATTGAGGCATGTTGACCTATTTCAATTATAAACATTTCATATAATACGAGTGGTTACTCATAAATATGAAATGTTCGAAAAACTGAATCCATTTTAAATGATTGTCAAACAAATGTACATTAAAAAAATCGTGCCGTAAATTTAATGAATCAATACTATTCATAAAATTTGTGAAAATGTCTTAAGTTAAGTTTTTAATGAATGCTTGTTTTGAACTAAAACTAAACTATTTAGGTCTCAAAACAATGTGGTTAGGTGACCATGTCAATTTGAGTAAAATTTCTATGAAATCTCTATCTATTGTGAAATTATTCAGCCTAAAGACCAAAATTTTGACATTTCAGAAGCTCCGCTAATTATATTTGTTTAGTATGTAAATGAGCATACTTATCCGTTTCACGTGTAATATTTTAAATTTTCCACGACCATGTTACACTGTTTTCAAGTACTTACATAAAATGTAGTACATAAGTGGTGGTCGTATAAAAGGTAGAAGGGACACGTCGATGCAATAGTACATTGTTACCTTAGGGGTGAAAGTAACTTATTTACTCCCGAGACGGGGATTTACGCCCGAGCGTAGCGAGCCAATAGTTCGAGGGACTAAATAAAATTACCCGAAGTAAACACTGTGCTTTTCATTACGAATACAAAGAAAGTAAAAATAAAAACATGAATTAGCTAAAAAAGCAAAAAAAACATTACGGCCACGAGGAGAGGGTAAGCGATATAATTATCCCGTGGTGAGAGGCGACAGGTTAATGTTCCTTTGTATGTGTAAGATTTCGAGGAGCTCGTAGTTTAATAATAACTGCCACTCTGGGTCGATCCTTAGGTTAAGCCGCACTTGCCTAGGTTGGTCTGTGGATGGGTGACCGCCCATTACATACCGAGTTTCACGTTAAGCTGTTGATCCCGGCTGCCATATATAGATCTTTGGCATTTGTTACAGGTAGTCAGTGACCTGAAAGTCTGACAACCAGTCTTACCACAGGGTATCGTAGTACCCAGTATTAACTGGGTTGTGGAGGTCAGATAGGCAGTCGCTCCATGTAAAATACTGGTACTCAGCTGCATCCGGTTAGACTGGAAGCCGACCCCAACATAGTTGGGGAAAGGCTAGGCAGATGATGTATGTGTAAGATTTTAAAGTGGACTATGGATGTATTTTTGGTTGATGGCAATAGGCATGTCCCCAATTATATCGGTGAATGGCAATACGCCAGTAAGTTCCTATTATATTTAAATACCTATATTTACGAAGTTGCACAGATTTTGTAATGCGAAAATGAAGACAAGGATTAATTAATGTTCCGGTGCGGTACGCTTTTTTCTTCATACACCAGGTCAATAACCCTAAAGATATAGTCTCATAGTTTTGCGGTTTTGTCACTCTACGAGTACCTATCGCGTCACTTGTCAGTCACAAATGTGTGGTCACGTCGGATTTATTCGGGAAGCGACGCATTCGGGAGACTAAACTTTTATACGTGTGGTTCTCGTTTGAGGTAACAAAATAGTTCGTACAATTTCACCGGATTTATACATTGGATTTGATTTTTTCTTGGTAAAAAATGGATTTCCAATGCAATTAAAATATTCATTGCAAGATTTTCGTAGTTGAACAGACGAATCTTTCGAACATAGAGAATTGGAAACAGTGGATTTCCTTAAAAATTCAAAGGATTGTGATGGAAAAGTGTGTTATGCAATACGGGAAATAATCTGGTTTGCTTGTTAGGATTATTCGCCCGAGTCAATTACAACAAAAATAGCTACGGTCAAAGTCACAAGAAAGTCAAAGTTACAAAATCCTTTTATATTAATAATTATTAATGAGAATGCTTCGTAATAACTCGATAATTTCATGATCAGATAGATGAAGTCTGTCGATATTGATTATATCTCGCTGTTTACGCCTTTTGTAATTACTTTACGTCTTAGATGTCAGTGGTGGGTTACATCATTGTTTAATAGGCGTTTACTGTTTTAAGTAGGTGATCAACCTCTAATTAAAGCGTAGGAGGTAGTCGTGTCTTCAGTTAAAATTAGGATTTCGGTTGAATGGAGAATTGTAATTAAGATTCTTTGATACATACTACGTAAATACACACCTGCCTAATTCTCCAGGAATCACAAATTATATTTTTTTATAATGTCATTTAGTTTTTGTATTACTTCTCTTCCTGCTCTGAACCTCTTTATGTTTCAGAACATGAAATTATGTTTACATGATGTTTAATAAATGCTTAAAAACGTTGAATAGGACCCACAGCGCAACTAACGAAATTTTAATATTGTAAAGTTGAATAAAGCGTAATCTTATGAAGCGCTTTAAACTCTAGTCAAGAAAACTTTTGTTACCAATTGTGTAATCAGCTGTATCTACTTATTGGTAAAGTCATGAAATTCTGTTAAATTACTTATAATTTGGACTGTGTTTGCTGTTATCATGATAAATCACCAATTAACAAGACAACCGAAGTAGACTCAGATGTTTTATGTTTTACAATATCATTTGGTGAAATATTGTCATAATTTTCCTAATTTAATTTTAGGTTAAAGATCCTTAATAATAACTAATTAATATTAATTATTGGTTAATTAGCCAGGGGAATATTTCCTTTGCTGATTTAAGTTATTTATTATGTCTTAAAAACTCTAATTGAAGACTGAAAAATCTTAGCTGATTCTACTTTACGTACTATTTATAGTACCTGACTAAAGTATCTACGTTTTTCACAATGTTATCGTAAAGATTAGGTTAGTGCCCGGATGATGCTAATAGGCTCACCCCTAATTACAAATACAATAAGCATAACAACACACATAACATAACATCACGCCTGTAATCCACGAACGGTTAGGCAGAGGTGTACCTAATAGTACACCCACATTTCGCCAGTTATGTTTAAGTCGCATGTAATAGGGAGCCTATTGCTAAATACAATAAGTTTATTTAAATACTCATAAAATATAACTGGTAACATGTGGGTTACCCCTTTTGGGAAACACAGGCGTTATTACATCATAGATAGGTATGTATAAGAATACGGTAGTTAACTAAAAAAATCTAATTAGTCCGTCAGATAGATTTCCAAAAAATATTGGACACGTATTTTTTCTTTTTTCACGTAAACAAACAATGCAGACGATACAGTGTTTTGAAAACTCGTGTAACGTCATATTCTAAGACATTAGTATGACATTTTTTACCGGTGAGTGACGTCACGACCCCCACTCAAATCTTTGACGCGTTTTATCTTCGTCAATTTTTATTGATTTGATAAAACAAAAAATACGTATCCAATATTTTTCGATAATCTAACAGACGGACTGATTAGAATCATATTTTTTTAGACAGTAAACATCCCTATTTATACAAATTTCAAACATCATCTTTCATCCACCAGGCATTACCCTTCCTGACCCTCATAGTGGGTGGTCTGAACAACACCGGAGAATGTCGCCTACTGTCAGTCCTGGGTACCGGCGAGGAGGTGAAGACCAGCTTCCCAGCACCGACGGCATCAGCACCTTTGACGCCAGGTCAACCTGCCTGGGCCAACTATGTAAAGGGTGTGGTGGCTAATTTTCCTGGTGAGTCCTTGGACATTTTCATTATTAAAGCTGCTGATACATTTTTGAGGAGATATAATATCATGCCTGTAATCCAAGAGCAGTGTTGCACCTAATAGTGCACCCACATCCGTCAGTTATATTTCAGTGACATGTATTAGGAGGAGCCATCGTCCGGGCTCAAATCCGAACTCTGTGACTACTTCTGAGAAATTCGCCATGGAAAAAATAACACTTCACCCAACCCAGGATTCTAACCTAGGACCCAACCGCCGAGCAATGACCGAGCTAAAACTAATCGCGCACCGTAAAAAACTCATTCATTATTTTCTTAAATTTTCTTGAAATTATGTCTGTTACAGCAAATTAAGCTTCGACAAGTTTCAGTTGTCAACAGTTTTATAAGAATACCTGCTGGAAATTAAATACTTTCTTTTGGAAAGTTCAACTTGTTTTTTATTTGTTTTAACAATGCAGTATTGTCTTACTTCGACACAATTTTTAAATTTTAAAGTATTGTTTCGAAGTAAGAAATATTGTGCCTGTATTTTATTATTTTAAAGTAAATTAAAAAGGCATGCCCAATTTATTTCTAGTGCTTCAAGAGTACCAACAGCTAAAGTTTAAAATAATTATAGTCATTCAAATACGTAGACGTGATAGAAACACATAGACTTAACTCCACGTCTGTGTATCTACTTACCTAGTTATAGTAAACCAAGGTGGGTTTACTTTTTTCGGGGAGGAAATAAGGAACAGGGTGTAAACTTCCTCATCCCCCATCGAAAAGGGAGGATCCTTCGACCAGACGGGTGTTGTGTCTGGTGGGCTAACTGCCCGACCTATGTAAGTCGGGATTTTCTATATAGGCTAATGTCACGGATAAAATCGATAGCGCGATGTAGGATTGGCCAATTAGTTCGCATGTGTTGCGATAGATGTCGCTGTCGCCACACTATAACTAATTTAATTTCAGCACTAAACTTGACTATCAACCGGGAACAAACCATCTCTTCTGTTCCAACGCAGGTGGAGTGAGTGGTTTCGACGCAGTCATCGTTACAGATGTTCCGATGGGTGCTGGGTTGTCCAGCAGTGCAGCTATTGAAGTCGCTACCTTCACCCTGCTGGAAGGACTCACTGGCAGGAGTATGGGGTAAGTGCCTTATCGTACTGAGAATCTGGCCGCACTAGTTTTAAATAGGGATGTGTAGTGACAAAAAAAATATGATTCTAATTAGTCTGTCTGTTAGATTATCGAAAAACGATACGTATTTTTTGTTTTATCAAATCAATAAAAATTGACGAAGATAAAACACGTCAAAGATTTGAGTGGGGGGTCGTGACGTCACTCACCGGTAAAAAATGTGATACTAATGTCTTAGAATATGACGTTACACGAGTTTTCAAAGCACTGTATCGTCTTCATTATTTGTTTACGTAAAAAAAGAAAAAATACGTGTCCAAAATTTTTTGGAAATCTATCTGACTAATTTGATTTTTTTAGTTAACTACCCTATTGTTTCATGGTACGAGTAGCATGTACAGCACCATAACATAACATCACATTCACATTTCGCCCGTTTTGTTTTTGAAAAAAGGCAACCACTTTGCCATCAACCGGGCATACATCCAGACTTCATGGCTGCTACAAATAAGTTCATAATGGGTAAACCAAATCACACTTTGTACATCACGGGGATCGCTCCCAGGACTTCGTGCTTAATAGTCGCGCTTGCGAGAACTAGACCAGGCGAGGCCGTCTAAAATCTATAATATTATTATGAAAGATTGGTTGGTTGGTAGACCTAGCTCCCACCAGGTGGACCACCGACATCGCTAGAGGCGCGGGCAACCGTTGCCGTCCCATGGGGGAGGCCTTTGTTCAACAGAGGACGTCTTTTGACTGATGATGGTGATGAAAAACTTATCACCGTCATTTGGTGTAACCTACTCGAAATTATGCGATACAGTAGTTACGTAGTGTTAGAGCGTTACGTCGTTACGTCGCCATTTTCCTGGATAATAATTACGTACTGGCCGTGTCCTATAAACCACCCTTGAGGCTTAAGGCTTGCTAAACATGTGTTTGGGTCAAGAGATTAATTGATTCATGCTGATTGGAGGCAGTAACTATTCTGTAATCATTCGGCTCGTACGAGTACGAGCCGAATGATTACAGAATAGTTACGACAAAATCAGTGACGTAGCGAATTAGTGACGGCAAAATCCGTTCGGCATCTACTTTGTCTTTTACTGCCTGGCTTGAATTAGTGCCGACCGTCGTCGTTCTGCCCGAACGTTAATATTATATGTGTCTTTATATTCGATTTTATCTGGCATTAATCGGTACAGCCGGGCGGTAAATCCGAGCAAGTTTGCAGCATGCCTAAGTTCACACGGAAACGTCCAGGGTAATTAATTTTATCACATGCACCGATGCTTATAAAGATATTGGATCAGTCTGACCTCTGATTCTGAAAAAATATCAGTAAAAAGTTTACACTTCCAATGTAATTTTTAACTATCCATGACAATTTCTATAACACGTATACAATTTGTATTACGAGTATATAATGTTATAGAAGTTGTCATGGATAGTTAAAACTTACATTGGAAGTGTAAACGTTTTACAGATTTTGTTTCGTTTACATTACTGTGAAACCAATATAAACCCAGTTTTAGTATTTCCCGTACAATGAGAGATCCGCATAAACTGGTTGGTGATCGTCATACATACCTTCATTAACATATTTATTTATTTCAGGGCCAATACAGTATATTAAACCCGTAAGCCCAAGTTCATTGACCGATAGTACCGCAAACTCGCTGACTACTAATGAACGGATAAAACAAAACAACGAACAAAGTAATTCGTTTGAAGATACGCATCAGCGATTTAATTAACGCGATCTTCAATTAAACAGGGTAATCGATAAGCTGCCTTTAAATAAATACCAGCATGTGTTTTACGACTAAGGCTGAAACATAACATAAGACAGACAGACAGAGGTGTACCTACCTAATCTCAAAGTTATATTGTTTAAAACAAAACTTTCAGACCTACTCAATACAATTTGCATAAAGTTAAATAAATTGAAAAAGTGAGATGAAATCAAATGAATGGAATTGTTTAGAGCGTGTCACGAGCCACGACTCACCGCATCGCGACAGTTTTCACGCGACGGCATTGACTTATATATTACTGCGTAAGGACTGCGGACGGCATGTTAAAATGACGCCTCGAACGTGGTCCCAACATGGTCTTTCCTAAGGCGAAGTGAACTAGTCCACGATCGGCTCTCTTCGGTTGCGGTCGTAAATTTTATTAAAAGCTTTATTTATGTTCTTTATACTTCGAAAGTACCACGCCGCTTATACAAGGTTACATTAACGAGCAGACTACACCGATTCTCTGTATGGCGAACGCGTCGAGCAAATGTTCAGACGACCATATATTTAGTTTTTATATCAATGCGCGACGGCCTCAAATTACACCCGCTCGTGTCTTGACACTCTGGACGCAAGAGCCCAAAGTCGTATCGCGCGCGGTCTGAACAACCTGCTACTTTTTATATGCATTCAGGTAACCTTCCATGGAAAAAGGGTGTCAGTTTAGTTTATGAAGGTGGATCACAATGACATGACCATGGACTATTTATCCACTAATACCTAGCAGGGTCTTCAGCGGAGCTAGGTTTTTTTTAAGGATGGGAAATCATCAATTGATCCATCCCGCTCTGGACGGAGCAGAAGAGAGTATCAGACTCTTGCTGCCTAAACTCATCCTCCGTTCCTTCTAATGACCTTTCGTTCAAAGGCCGCGGTAACTCTTTCGAACTAATTCCGGAACTCTGGCGGAAGCGGAGCCGTTGTTCAAGTCGCCCCGCTCCGCTTATGTCAGAGGCTGCAACCTATAGTTTAGTGGAAGCTGTGGGCATTTGCCACGCGTGGCAGATGAACCGTGGCAAAAGGGGTAATCAAATGGCAGTCGATTAGATTTGACACATGAACTCGCATGAACCCGTTGTAGTGCTATTAGTAAGCTACTGTAATGAAAGGGTAGATTTGTTTACATTAACTGGCTTAATAAGCTTTGCTTTTATGTAAGTTGAGGCTAAATATAGGCCCGTCGGGGCTGCGGGTTGTTCGCAAGAGATACCGCGGCCTCGACATGAAGGGCTAAGAAGGAACATGGGCACCCGCCCAAAAAAAGGAACACCCGGATGGAACGAAGTTATTGTTATTATTTTTTATTATGTAAAAAAAAAAAAAAAAATGTAGAAATGAAAATATCTGGCTTGCTTTCTATAAGAGAGAGAGAGAGAGACAGACAGAGAAACATGCGACGCCGCACAGCTTACAATAGCTTACTATAGCAAAAAGTGTCGTGACAACTTTTCGTAAGAATTTTTTCCGTCTAGCCCCCTTTCACAACGCGCGATAAGGAACTTCGTTCCAAAAAAGGCTAAATATAGGGAGTTGTCTTATGTTGAAGTCAGCGGCTCCTGTCCTGTCAGGGGTTGTTCGAAAGAGATACCGCGGTCTCGGACACAAAGGGCTAAGAAGGAACATGGGTGGTTTTTAGTCAGTAGAAGTCTGACATTACAGCTCTTCCGCCCAGAGCGGGAGGAGTCATTAAAAAAAAACTGCTCCTAGTAAGGTTGTAAGCCAACCCTTCTACTTCGTGGCAATAAGACTAGGTTGATATTTCCAAAGAAATATGCGTCATGCATGGTTAAGGTCGATTTGCTGTATCCTTTAATTGACATAATGATATGGCATTCGGAAAAGAATGCCAAATGAGCATAGGTATATTGGAAAAAAAAAATACAGGTTTTTCTCATTTTGTCATGTTCTTTGAATATTAAATGAGTGAATTATAAGTATTTAAATAACCTCTGTACAACACTAAAATACCTACTAGGAACACATTATTTAATCTTTGAGTTGAAAAATATGGTGGTAAATGTCAGTTTTACCTTTTTTTATACGGCTGAGCAAAGGCTGAGACCTTCTAGTCTTCTCTCCGTGCCGGTTTCTAAGGCCAATTCTCACTAACTCCTTATACAGGGTTGAACTAGATGAATCTTTTAGCGCTAAAATGAAATTATTTATTTATTTATTTAAACACAAACACTAGTGACTGTGGTATTAGTACTATTATTTATACTGAAAACGGGATATTCACCATGTTTACTCGAAACAAAAAGTAAACATGGTAAATATCCCGTTTTCAGTATAAATAATAGTGCTAGTGACCATGTCAGTTTAAAATCTTATATTGTGGTATTAGTGGTGGTACTAGGTTAGCCTGATTATTTAACAACGTAAACATCAATAATAACCATAATAATTAACAATCTAGACTAAATTCACAAAATACGGCCCGTGTGACTCATTCACTCATTCACTCAGAGTGCAATTGACAGGCAATGATCTTATTTCTTTAAAAAAATCTAATTGATTATAAGTTTTATGTCTCTTCTACAGGTTAGTAGAAAAAGCGAAGTTATGCCAGAAAGCGGAGCACGAGTTCCCGGGTATGCCCTGCGGCATCATGGACCAGTACATCGTCACCATGGGCAGAAAGGACCATGCCTTACTCATTGATTGCAGGTTGGTGTTTTTACTAACTAGTGTGAATTAAGGGGGATGCGGGTCCCGTTGGGGATGCGGGTCCCGTCGGGGCTGCGGGTTGTTCACAAGAGATACCGCGGCCTCGACATGAAGGGCTAAGAAGGATCATGGGTGGTTTTTAGTCAGTAGAAGTCTGACACTCCCTTTTGCTCTGCCCAAGAGCGGGAGGGGTTATTCGATGATTTTCCACCCGATAAAAAAAAAGGGGGATTTAGTGGAATTTAAGAATTTGTTGGAATTGAGTGTGAACGATTCTTTATTTATTCTTAAAGAACATACATTGTTCACTTAACGAATAAATACATAAATAAGGTAACATGTAGTTCAGTAGATATCAGTTTTGTTATCTTAATGTATTAAGAAAGGAAATACGTAACGAAATGACGGATGGATTGTGTGAGAAAAAGAGTAGGCTTTTTTATCTATCTATACATATAATAAATCTGTAGAAAAATCTTTTTTGTACATCGAAAATATTAAAGTATAACCAACAGAACACATTTCCAGCATTTTTGGAATTTTTGTCTGTTTGTCTGTTTCGATGACTAAGCATCACGTCAAATTTACGAAACGAATGTAGGTAACTTTTATACATAAATATTGTGCGTAACTTGGGCTATTACTTACGCTTTGTTTCATCGTAATCGGTGCTCTCTATCAAAAGATATATGCATTTATAGTTTTCAAGAAGAACTTATCATTATGGTCAACAATGAGACAAGCAACGACATCTATTGAACGAATATGGTACTTATTAATAAATGCCTTCACAAGATAACTTTAATTAAGTTATGATAGCAAAAGGTACGTAGATATTAGTCTAAATGACGCTGCTTTCAAAATCTACATAGCCTAAAACCCTATAGTGTGTTTGATCGCTCTTTTTTAGCAGTTTATCTTCATCTTCGACAGATGGCGTTATTCATTTGATGTCATTTTCTGAACCGCGGTGCTATTAAATAAACATATGTTTCGTGAATAGTCAACAAATAAAGATTTACCAATTACACAGTATAAAAATACTATTTTTTTTAAACTAAATTAAAATTAGATAAAACCCACGACATATTTTTTTTGTACCGTGTGAGAATCGAACCTGCGACACGCAGTGCTACTGTTAATCGTCCAGCCACTGCACCAAACATGTCTTTATATAGATGTGGTGTGTTGTTAGCCCTATGTGTCGAGGCCGCGGTATTTCTTTCGAACAACCCGCAGCCCCGACGGGCGTCGGTCCTTGGGGGCCCCTTCAATGTTGCTGACATCGCTTTGAGACGCGCGTGGAACACGAACGCGCCTCCATCGTCATAGGACGGACGAACGATTAACTAGCCGGTTACTCACCGTTCACAGGCCCGCGCCTACGGTGGCCGGAAGCCATCATGTGGCCCCCGAGGCCCGGAGCGTCTCCCGCGGCGGCTGGGAAGAGGGGTTGTGTCCCTCTTACGTTCACCTCTTTCGCTAGCATTACTGTTTCGCAGAAGGAGGTGAAGGCGTTCCATTTCAGATTGGATGTCCCAGATTCGGTACAGGTACCTCTCGAAACAGCCTCTAATCCCCCCTTTTTTGTGGTTCGTAAATTATCAAATGGCTCATCCCGCTCTGGGCGGAGCAGAAGAAAGTGTCAGACTACTACTGACTAAAAATCACCCACATTTATTCTTAGCTCTTTGTGTTTCGAGGCCGTGGTATCTCTTGCGGACAACCGTCAGCTCCGGCAGACGACGGCAGCAACAATTAAGGGGCCCGAAAGGACCCCTTAATTGTTGCTGACATATCTTTGAGGCGCGCGTGGAACACGAACGCGCCAACGACAGTACCTGTCGACTATAATGTACCTGTTTCAAATTTCTTCAAGATCCGTTCGGCCGTTCTGACGTGGTTGAAACAAACACCCATCCATCTAAACTTTAGTATTAGACATAGTCAGTACTTTGCATTACCCTCTTCTTATTTTCTACAGCGGCAGTAAGTTAACGTAGGGCAATGATTTAATGTTCTTTTATCTAAGCGACGCATTTTAGTTTCCGACAACCACGCGAACGAAGTCGCGGGCACAGCTAGTTCTTTAATAAAAACGTTGCCCCACTAGGAATTTCTCCTGTATCGTAGGTGCGTTTACAAACATTTAAACTCACATACACAAATACCCAGACCCGGAACAAGTACCTGTAGGTCAAACAAATATTTGTTTGGGATCGAACCCGCGACACGCAGCGCAGCAGTCCAATCTCTCAGCCACTGCGCCAACCGTGCCGTCAAACCGTCGTACCTAGGCACATGATAGCGTAACCGTTGAGAGGAGAATAGAAGAAAAAACGTGTTACGCCATTCCCATGTGACATGGGACATGGACAAAACGATGATGATGGTGGAGGAAGGTTCTGGAAGATGCGTTGACGTCGACCAATAGGGTAGTTAACTAAAAAAATCAAATTAGTCCGTCAGATAGATTTCCAAAAAATATTGGACACGTATTTTTTTTCTTTTTTCCCGTAAACAAACTATGAAAACGATACAGTGCTTTGAAAACTCGTGTGACGTCATATTCTAAGACATTAGTATGACATTTTTTACCGGTGAGTTACGTCACGACTCCCACTCAAATCTTTGACGCGTTTTATCTTCGTCAATTTTAATTGATTTGATAAAACAAAAAATACGTATGCAATATTTTTCGATAATCTAACGGACGGACTAATTAGAATCATATTTTTTTTAGTTAGTAAACATTATCTGTTCTGTGGTAAACATCCCTATTCAACAAGTGATATAAAATTCGACGGCGAAACTCCGCAGACTCGATATTTGACGTCAGAATAAACCTGTCAGAAACAACATGACTGTGATTTGTTTTTAGGGACAAATACTACGTCATGTTCCTAATCCAATTTTTAGTTAAAACTAAAAACATTTTTATGTAAACGTCACAGACGTCTGGGTCTGCTGATATCGTAACATCATCAACATTCTTTTTTATTATGATTGGAAAAATCCAATTTCTCATTTGTCTAGAACTCGTCGAGCTTCATTTGTTATAAGTACTCAGTGCTCACCTCGACTCCCCGTCATGATTCCTACTTAGATGAGTCGTAGTGAAACTAGGATTATTCTAATCACACTCTTAAAAACATCATAAATAAGATCAGTTCTGTTTGTGCAAGTTTAACTCAAAAGTATCCGAAATCAGAAAGTACATTTGAAATAGAGAGACGGAGCATTTATAAAGAAAACAATAAGGGATCGGACTGAGTCAAAAAAATATGATTCTAATTAGTCCGTCAGTTAGATTATAGAAAAAAATACGAAGATAAAACGCATCAAAGATCATGAGGGGGTTGTGACTTCATTTGTAGGTAAAAAAATGTACTGACATGTGACGTTTTCGAGGAGTTCACGAGTTTTCGAAGCACTGTATCGTCTTCAGTTTTTGTTTATGTGAAAAAAGAAAAAAATATGTGTTCAATATTTTTTGGAAATCTATCTGACGGAACAACCCATCACACAGTCGTCAACCAAGCATTCTGTACATCAAACTAAGTACCCCTACGCAAAATATTTTTGCTGGTAAACGACATTTTTTTTTTAAGTCAAAAATCACATTTTACGGTAAAACTAAATGTAACACTCTTAAAATATTGTGCTAGTGTGCTAGTGGATGCTTTGAATAGTAAACGGGTCATGGAGTGAAAGTTATAACCTGAAAAACTAGTATTTACAAAAACAGCAGTGATAAATTTGGAACTTTGACCCCCAATATCTCCGTAACTAGGGGGCTCCCAGGTATGGTATAAAACAAAAAAAATATCGCCGTGGTGGGGAGAACAAGTGCTCTTCGTTTGCGTTAGGGGTACTTTTACACCCTTTATAAGAATTAAAGAAAGCCAAGAAAGCATTGCGTACGAATAACAATCTGATATAATATAACATCACGCCTGTAATCTCCAAAAGTTTAGGCAGAGGTATACTTAATCGTACACCCACATATTATCGCCAGTTATGTTGAAGGGGATTTGGGAAGAGGGGGCGAGCCTAATGCCCTAAAGGAGCACGAAACCAGATTCCATGGCGACTAATGGAAAACCAAGGTCTTATGATTTCGAGGTGGCACTTCACAATGCAATGTGCTTCCTTGGACGCGGGAATGTGCTACCGTCGGGATCCCAGCTAACGGTGGGAGGGGTTCCCATCGGCGTCGAGTGTAATTTGAAATACCTAGGACTCGTCCTCAACAGCCGGTGGAACTTCGTGGAGCATTTCCGACGTTTGGCAGACTGGAGCGGGCCGGGGCTGCCTTCAGGTGGCTCTTGCCCAATCTGGGGCGACCAAACGCCTCCTGCCGGAGGCTCTATGCGGGGATTGTGCGGTCCATGGCCCTTTACGGGGCCCCGGTGTGGGCGCGTGCTTTGAGAAAGCATTTAAAATGGGTAGTTTTTAGTCAGTAGAAGTCTGACACTCCCTTTTGCTCTGCCCAAGAGCGGGAGGGGTTATTTGATGATTTTCCACCCGAAAAAAAAGGTCCTTATGATTAGTAGCGTTTGCCACCACTCGACCAACGTCTCACATATACTACGTACACATCAAACCTCGCGAACGAAGTCGCGGGCAACAGCTAGTTGAAATTATAATGAAAACTTACATTATAATTGCCTAAGTCAATATCGCTATATATAAGCAGGCTTATTTCAAGCATTGCGAATAACAATAACAATATAAGTGAACGAATATAGAATGGACACGTGGATACTCTTCGAAGTCGGAAGGTCAACTTGAAAATCATTAACAAACATTGGAAATTAATCAAAGGTACAATCACGAGCACTAATATGTGTACACTTAGCAAAATTCAAAAGCGATTTGACTTTGAGATAACACAAATTTTGTAATGGTATCAGTTGTCCAAAAATACCATATTCGTGAAAATTTAAAAAGTGAATCAATATCATCATCATCATCATCATTTCAGCCATAAGACGTCCACTGCTGGACATAGGCCTCCCCCAGAAGGGGGGTATTTGCCATAATCGCCACGTTTGGCAGGCGGGTTGGCGATCGCAGTATGGTTGTTACGAAGGCACAGAGAACGCTGCTGCCCATTCTCTGGTAAGTCCCTTAGTCGCCTCTTACGACACCCACGGGAAGATATGGGATGGTGCTATTCTTTATGTCCGACACTATACGAAACGAATATAGTAGGTGAAAATTACTTTTAAAAGATGCTGCATGTATTGGTATTGTGACTGTACGACACGCATCTTCAGAGTATTCTGGAAACGATACAGTATTGTTGTGTAGGTTACATTTACATAATTTATTTACATCAACAGTAAGTGAGCATGAGGTCTTGGGTTCGATTCTCAGGTCGGGAAAAGTGTTATTGGGTTTTTCCATTAGTAATTTCTGAGTAGCAGTCACGAAGTTTGAATATGTGCCCGGTTAACGGTAATAGGCTTGCCTTTTTTTTTTGGCGGATGGAAAATCATCGAATAACCTCTCCCGCTCTTGGGCAGAGCGAAAGGGAGTGTCAGACTTCTACTGACTAAAAACCACCCATGTTCCTTCTTAGCCCTTTATGTCGAGGCCGCGGTAACTCTTGCGAACAACCCGCAGCCCCGACGGGGCGATAGGCTTGCCTCCATTACACGGGACTTGAAAATATCTGGTGAAATGTGGTTGTAGGCACTGTTAGGGACACCTCTACCTAACCATTCTGGGATTTAACGCGTGACGTTATGTTATGTGAAGTATTTTGAATATTCAAACGATTATGTTTACAATACAGCTTCCTTAAACAGGTTTCATGTCATGATCACTCAAACAAAAATCAAGCTTAATTTCTTTCTCATTAAGATACTAAATAAGTTATCTCAAGGGACACAGCCCGTGTTGTTCGCTGTTTCCTTGAGAAAACACGAGACTTTCGGATGAAACCCTTGTTGATATAACCTAAGAAAATTTCCAAGAACTCGACAAAGCTACTGCGTAGTATTTTGTATTAATTGGGATAATGTAACATCAACGTGGAATCTTTTGCAATTAATTGTCTTTTATTTTTGGCCCTTTTAACACTTGCCTTTTTTGGCACTTGTTATTTTTACGTCTTGTTATTAAGTCACGTTTGAAATTTCATTTTGATAATGAAATAAAAATATGACGACGTTCAGAGATGCGAATTTATTTTTATATTAACAACTGTTTTTCGATTGACTGTACTTCACTTGTACTTGTGTCCCTTAAAAAAGGAAAGGGGATCAGAACGGGATGATAAATTACAGTGGATCAGAAAGGAATAAAAAAAAATGGCAGTAAATTGGTTTGGGGGATCAGACCGGAATAACTTGGAATAAATTGTGGATGTGGTTTGAGAAGTGCGATTTTCTTTTATGGTTTTAATTATCCTAATGAAGGGCAAATCCCTCTTCAGATAACAATAGAGAGTATAACCTCCTCCTTTTCGGAAGTCGGTTAAAAAGGACATTGAACTTTTGTTGACTGCAGAATACTGAGCTTACGTTTATTTTGGGTGTTTATTCAGTGAAATTTAACAGTAGCTATATTTTGTAATAAAATTCGCATGAAAGTACCACACTAGAGATACCTACATAAATATGTGTCATATTCAGTATTACACACTATAAATCATCATCTTCTGCCTAGCCTTTTCCCAACTATGTTGGGGTCGGCTTCCAGTCTAACCGGATGCAGCTGAATACCAGTATTTTACATGGAGCGACTGCCTATCTGACCTCCACAACCCAGTTAATACCTACTAGGTAATACAATACTCTTTGGTAAGACTGGATGTCAAAATTTCAGGTCACTGACTACCTGTAACGACTGCCAAAGATCTACACACTATAAATCATGTAATTACTAAAACAAACCACACTGCTACGGAAATGAAACTGTCTGACCTAGAGTCGAACTAGTAGGTACTACATTTTTTTTTTGAAGGGTGGGAAATCATCAAATGACTCCTCCCGCTTTGAGCAGAGCGGTAGGGTGTGTCAGACTTCTACTGACTAAAAACCAAACATGTTCCTTCTTAGCCCTTTGTGTCGAGGCCGCGGTATCTCTTTCGAACAATCCGCAGTCCCGACGGGAGTAGGTACTACATTTTTTTTTTTTTTTGGACGGGTGGAAAATCATCAAATAATCTCTCCCGCTCTTGGGCAGAGCGAAAGGGAGTGTCAGACTTCTACTGACTAAAAACCAAACATGTTCCTTCTTAGCCCTTTGTGCCGAGGCCGCGGTATCTCTTTCGAACAACCCGCAGCCCCGACGGGAGTAGGTACCCTCAATTATGGTTTACTACTTCTTCTTTAATGTGTGGTACGTGCCTAATCTGGTGTCAGAGCTTGGTCTACTCAAGGCATGCCATTTAAATACTAAATCTTCCCCGTCAGGTCCCTAGAAGCGGAACAGATCCCCATGCAGCTGGGAGACCTGGCAGTCCTGGTCACCAACTCGAACGTGAAACACCAGCTGACCGGCAGCGAGTACCCCACGAGACGTGCGCAGTGCCAGGAGGCTGCCGACCGACTGGGACTGCCCTCACTCAGAGGGGCCAAGATTGAGGACTTGGCAAGTAAGTGGAGATTAATATGTCAGCGTAGAAATGGGTGGAGCGGAAGGGAGTGTCAGACTTGTACTGACTAAAACCCAATCATGTTCCTTCTTCGCCCTTTGTGGGGCCGCGGTATCTCATTCTCTCATTGAAACAGTCCCGCAGCCCCGGGTAGAAAGCTGTCTATCGTCCAATTTTAAGAATTAAGAAAATAAATGTCACTTTGTACAGAATGGATATTAAAAGATTATAAAACAAATAAAAATATCTTATCTTATCTTAAAAGCTGTAACAATGGTTCGTAGTAGTAATAAACATAAATAGTGCCTAAACAACGAGTGCGAGATTATTACCTACCCTAAATTATACCCCAAGGATGGATTCCACATTTAAACTGCGATCACTGAAAGCTTGAAAGCCGTTTACCGGTATAATCCACCCTAATACAGAGTCTAATCTTTTCCTTGATGATTTCCGACCCTCCAAAAACAAATCTGTTGTCTTAAGAAACTACAATCTCAGTCAATAGGAAAAATAAGTCTTACTAAATGCGCATTATTAGTTCAGTGAGGCCTAATTTCCTTTAAGTTTACCTTTTTGACACACAGCAACGGCGTACGCAATTAAACTTAAATCAATGCCTACCTAAAGTAGTAACAAAACAAGTAATCAATCACAGAATGTTTACATCCTTCCCAAACCTCGATCAGCTGTTTACTGGCCGCCATTTTGTCCGCCATGATGGCGAACTTGACAGTGGACTTGTATTGACCTTTAAATAAGTTCGCAGCTGTGGAAAAGATCCGAAGTTGATTGGTTTAGTACCGGGAAACGTGTCCCGAGGGAGTGGGTTGGTATGGTCCGTGTCGATTCGTGTCTGTACACAATAATAAGAGCTTCTCAAGCAAGTTGTTATTTGAAATGTAACCTTCGCTTTAAAAATAGTGATTCTTGTGAAAATGGAGAAAAAACGCAATTCGAGTAACTGTAAGTTTTTGTATGAAATTTGTAATTGATGAAATCAGCGATAACCTTTAATTACCCGACTACGGGCAAGCCAAGAGGAAGGGTAATGATTTTTTTAAAGAAGAGTTTGTATAGCCACTATTTGTTTCAAACTAAATGTTTTCTCAATAAGAGGTCTAGTCATAGTAATAATTATTATCATGTTTATCGTTATTTATTTTATTCTTTTATTTGTGAACATGTGAATAAGTAGTAACTTTTTATGTATGTATTTTTTAGTACTCTATTACAATGTTGTCCTATTTGACCCAAAGTTTAGCTGGGAACTGGGACTGTTGATTTATAAATGACTAGGTGTTGGCAGTGGCTTTGCCCGCTATAACTCAAAAATAATCCCACGGGAAGATAAAATCGGGATAAAAACTATCCTATGTGTTAATCCAGGTTATAAACTATCTGTGTACCAAATTGTATCCAAATCCGTTCAGTAGTTTTTGAGTGAAAGAGTAACATCCATACTTACAAACTTTCGCGTTTGTAATATTAGTAGGATTAGTTCCCAATTTGTAACGATAAGTTAATAAATAAAATTTCTATCTGAAACGTTTCAATCAATAAAATTAATATAAACTTAAACCAATCCATCGTTTACCACAAAATTCAGTGACAGCTACGAAAAGCTAATCAATTTTAGATTTTTCGATAATCTAATTAGTTATTAATGTGGTTAGTCATCTATTTGATTGTTGTTGTGTTTTGATAAAACTAAAGAAATTAGAAAGGCACCAGGTGCAGCGACGAAGTCACTTAGAATAAACTGGTGCTCAGACTTAAGTAATAATGTTTTGAAATTCTCTTTTATCTGGTTAAGCAGCTTGCTTAAATCGAATAAAAAAGCATATATTTACCTACTGATGTAATTGAAGATATTATTCGCATGTTGACATACCGGTTTCACTAAATATATTTGGAATATAAAAAATAAGTTAGAAAAATTTGCCTCGTTGGTCTAGTGGTCGCAAGCGCGATTGCTGAGCATGAGGTCCTGGTTTCGATTCCCGGGTCGGGCAAAGTGTTATTGGCTTTTTCCATCAGGAATTTATCATTAACAGCTACGGAGTCTGAATTTGTGCCCGGTTGATGGCAATAGGCTCGCCCCCTATTACATGGGACTTAAACATAACTGGCGAAATGTGGGTGTACTATTAGGTGCACCTCTGCCTAACCCTTCGGGGATTACAGGCGTGATGATGTTATGTTAAGTTAAGTTAGAAAAATAAATATAATACAAAATTAATAATGTATTTTATTAAATTCTTGATAAGACAAAGGCTGCATAACCCAGCACTAACTGGAATATGGAGATCAGATAGGCTCTCTATGTAAAACACTGGTATTCAGCTGCATCTGGTTAGAGAAAGGGGACTTTAATTCACAATGTGTAAAACTGTAAATTGTATAAAATTGAAATTCTTTGCAAAAAACGCTTCAAATATTTTTTTAAAACATTGTTCACAGAACTAAAACAGCAGAATTGTAGTGAAGTTGTGCTGAAGAGAGCGAAGCATGTCATAGAAGAGATCAGCAGAACCGAAGAAGTGGCTAAGGTCATGAAACAGAAGGACTTCAAGCGGGTAAGACTTATCATATGACTTCCATTTTAAATTATTATTATTGTTCACAAATATAGGTACATACTTTTGTTAATTAAAAATGTATTCGCCAAACTTATCCGTTTGTTGGCGAGAAGCGCCTGTTTTTATATACAGATTTTAACAAATAATCTAGTGAACAGATAACCTTAAAACTAACAAATACGAGTAACTAACGAATAACTATAAAATAAATAAAGATGTGAATTTATTGCTTATTTATTGCCATCTTGTGCCGCATCACCCTATCACCGGTACACTTGATGACGTTTCGACTGAACCAGTAATCGGAGTTCGTGAAGTTTTGGGCCAAACGTAATATTTGAACTTTCTGCCATCGACATGCTAAGAAAAAGGGCCACCTGCCTACCAGAATGGCTGTATTGGCAATATCGGTAACCTTGCGGAAGATGAAAGTCAAGGGAATCAGCTGTATTCGGTCCGCACTGCACCCGTCCTTATACCAAGGCTTTTATCCAGCATTAATTGAAGGCTTTTGACGCAGGGGACCGGCCTGTGTCCAGCAGTGGACGTCTTTTGGCTGAAATGATGATGATGAATGATGATGTCTTTTGGCTACATGAATTGATGTCTTTTGGCTACATGGATTGATGTCTTTTGGCTACATGAATTGATGTCTTTTGGCTACGTGAATTTGATGTCTTTTAAGATGTATACGAGTATTGCCTATTTAACAATAGAGAACGTACTGCGATCACCGATTACAGTATTTATAACAAAAAGTCATTTTTTTTTTAATCTTTATTTAAAGAGCTTTTTCACTAATGTGAATATGACACTCTGTATGTGAAAACAAAAAATTTTTTTACACCTAACGTAATAAGTCTTCATGGACATTTTCGTCACATTTACACGACAAACCAGACTATGTTTGGATCGGCTTTCAATAAAAATATTTTATTTCACATAGGCCTCTATGTGCACTTATGAAATGTCGAGAATAAATGTATGAAAAGGTGCACAGTTCAGGTTGGTCATTTCCTATGGAAGAGAACCAGCAAGAAACTCCAATGTAATCGAATGCAGCTGAATAGCAGTATTTTTCATTAAAATCTCAAGTTAAATGATTAGTAACGAAAATAACTTAAAAAAAAAAAAATAACAATATAAAACAATAAAAAGTAATTATACTTTCAATAGCAACCACGATAGAAAGTGTTTCGACACGTAATATGGACTCATAGCCTCAATATTTTTTCAGATTACCCTAATCAAGAAAAAAAATATTAAAAAACCTACCTTCAAATCTCGTTCTCTTTTAGCATAGTTAATTTTACTTTATTTTACTAACATAGTGATAAGTTAATGATTAACAATATTGTAATACCGTTCCGATACTCGTTCCAATGAACGTTTAATTTTGTAACCTGTGTTTCTCATCCAAGTAAATTATTGTTTTCTGTTTTAGAGAAATAAAATGTCATAAACCATAACTTTAATTAATTGTTTCTCCCACTCCATCATCAGGTCGGCGAACTATTCTACCAGTCCCACGAGTCTCTGAGCAAACTGATGGAGGTATCCTGCCCTGAGCTGGACCAGATCGTGGACATCATCAGAGGTTCTCCAGGAGTGTATGGAGCCAGGATGACTGGTGGCGGTTTTGGAGGATGTGTTGTGACTCTGGTAAGAGTTTTACAGTTTTTCTATGATTTTTTAGGCTTAAGAGTTCTGGACTTGGCGTGGTATAAGGGGAGAATGACATTGATGTAAGACATCATACATTGCCCGTCGGGGCTGCGGGTTGTTCGAAAGAGATACCGCGGCCTCGGCGCAAGGGCTAAGAAGGAACATGGGTGGTTTTTAGTCAGTAGAAGTCAGACACTCCCTTCCGCTCTGCCCAAGAGCGGGAGGGGTTATTTGATGATTTCCCAACCCCAAAAAAAAAGGCATCTTACATTGGTGAGTTAGTATTAGAACTTTACACATTACACAGACTCAACTGCAAATATGCGACTAAGCCATAAGTAACTGTTGAAAATTCCAGCGATAAGTATAAAAAAACCGCATCAAAATCGCTCCATTCGTTTGAAAGCTTCGATGGCATAGTACACACATACACGTTGAATTTATGATTCCGTTGCTGCTACTGAGAAATTCCTCAGAAAAACACAATTATACTTTGTCCGAGCCTGAAATCGAACCCGTAGTTGCGTTTGCAACCATAAGGCAGTAATGCAATAATTATTGAAACTAAAACCGACAAAACTCAACTCAAAATTAAAGTATTTATTTCAACTAGACCATTACATACACTTTTGAATGTCAGAAACACATTAGGTAAGACCCCTTTTCCCTTTGTGAGTTTATAGATAGTGTGAAAGCTTTCAGACATAGGTACAACTGGAATTCTCTGGCTTATTCTGGTCAGTGCCTGCCAATCGGTATTCGGAGCATATGAAAAGGTGCTTAAGCCAGTATCGCCCGTGATACTATTTTAGCTGAGTACTTTATGCATCATGAAATTCTGAATGCATAAAGACCATGATATAATTATGATTATCAAAACCATTGTCGTACTAATGCTTGTTTCCACCAACTCTAATAGCTCATTTACACTCTCGCGCGAGTGACGAGACAAGCCGCGAGGCGAGGCACGAGTCGAGTGTGTGAATGGTGTGTTTGTGACTCGCCTCGCAGCTCGTCCCGCTCCTCGCAGCGCTCGCGTCGGAGGCAGTTTTTAGGCACGAGTCAAAGTGCCTCGCGCCCGCGAGCGTCGTGTTTACACTCGCGCTGTCTCATCAGTGAATTACTGACGTTCGACCTCGTAGGTTAATAACTCACAGGGTTCTATTGCGATGTATAGATACCATCCACCATCTTCTTCGGCGACGTATTTTTTTTTTTAAATAAGTCACGTAGTTGTAAAAACTAAGAAGGGGAAGAGTTGCTGCTGCTAATAATTCAACGTCTTCCATCATTGCTGGCTTAAAGCGAACTGAACGCCTCGCGAGAGTGTGAACAGACACACAATATCTCGCAAAAATCAAACGAGCTGCGAGGCGAGGTGCGATACGAGCCACGAGGCGAGAGTGTAAATGAGCTATAACGTTTAATTAAAACCGCAGTGTTCTATTTTTGGCTAGGCTAAGAGAGTTGAAATTCCAACAGTAATTGTAACGGGTATAAATAAACTTCAAGATGGACCTTTAGTCCCGACTGCGGCGAATTCCAAATGGAGGGTTATTTCTACAGTATTCTCAATTAATGGTTAGGCGATGGTTAGTTTGATAGAAAACACTGGCCATAAAAACTGTTCTCTTTTATTTCAGGTAAAGAAGAGCGAAGTGGAAAACTTGAAGAAGAAGATACTCTCACAATACAAAGGCACGCCTATTTTCTTCTTGAGCCAACCTAGTGAGGGAGCCCGGTTGTTGAAGTTGTAATAAATAAATTGTTGTTGTTGTTACGTTTTTTTACAAATTGTAGTTTTTTTTTATTTTCCTCAATAATGTTTCCTTGAATCTTTATGGAATAGAATAGAATCCATTTATTTTCATATTACATAGATTAATACCTTAACAATAACATTTGTGCTTGTATAAGTAACTTTAAACTTTGTTACTGGCACGATGAGTGCTTTGTTGTTTTTTGGAGGTTGACTGACTCCTCCAGGTCTGGGCAGAGCGGAAAAGAGTGTCAGACTTCTACTGACTAAAATCCACAATCCACCCATGTTCCTTCTTAGCCCTTTGTATCCAGGGACGCAGTATCTCTTTCGAACAACCCGCAGCTCCGACAGGCGCTGACAATGTTGCTGACACGATGAGAGGTGCTCATGTCATGTTACCTGAATCCTGAACTTGTTTGAAAGGAGTTCTGGTGTGGTGTGGTTCAGGTGTTAGGACTTGACAAAAAGTTAGTTGGTAAGCTAAATAGAAACCTACATTGTTAATCATAGAAACATAAACCAAGAAAATATTCTTCATTTTCCCAATGAGGGAATGTAGAAGTCAAAATATGTCATATTTCGATTGCAATGACAAGATTTTTTGTGTCAAAAACAAACAAAATAATTCAAGAAAAAACGTTTTGTATCATTTCATTGACAAGGCCAATGTCGAAGTTACTGAATCGTTGTTCTTTTGTCAAAAAACATTCAATTTCCATACATTTGAAGTAATTTACTTTTTCACGGAAAATGTCTTTTTCAAATATAATAACATAACATATCAAAGAGTTACGTAAACGCTATCTCAAGTTATTTGTTTGTGAATTTTATACATGAAGTCGTATTTACATTTTTTGTGGTATCTTCCTTCTCAACCATACTGCGATCGCCAACCCGCCTGCCAAGCGTGGCGATTATGGCAAATCCTCCCCTTCTGGGGGAGGTCTATGTCCAGCAGTGGACGTCTTATGTTGATCTTCCTACAGCTTGTCGTGTTAGGCTCAATTCACATATTAATGGTCTTGAATCGTTTCGTAACATATCAAAACACATAATATTAATATGAAAATCCAGTTATACGTTAAATATTCTTTAAAATGTAATGGAAAAACAAAACGTAGACCAGCAACAGTACAAAAAGTACTACAGCGTCATCTATGATACAAATGAAGAACTAACACTTAATAACTCTAAATTATTTTTTTATTCAAGTTATCCACGACTAACTGCCGCACTCAGAGATGTTCATTGTTTTCTTAAGCCGTCACTTAGTAAATATTTGACATTAAAAAGCTTTACTAAGTGACGGCTTAAGTTATCATTAAATATCTGTGAGTACGACAGTTAGACTACTCTACTTCCTGTTCTTCATACTCTTATAACCGATAGTATAAAAAAGAAAATTATCTAAGACCCTGTGTACGGATGAAAAGTTGCTTTAACCTTTCGTATGCCGTGTAATTAGACACAATTAAAAAGCCATTGTGTCTCGCATAGATCTACGTTCCGGCATTCGAAAGGTTAAGGACGGTATTAGTATCCCGTCGGGGCTGCGGGTTGTTCGCAAGAGATACCGCGGCCTCGACATGAAGGGCTAAGAAGGAACATGGTTGGTTTTTAGTCAGTAGAAGTCTGACACTCCCTTTCACTCTGCCCAAGAGCGGAAGAAAAAAAAAAATAGGACGGTATTAGTATGCCCAAAAACTCAAAAGAACCGGTAGATGTGTTGCGTCAGGCGGCACAGCGTATAAAACAAATGACAGCCTATCACGAGTCATCGCAACTAGAGTGGTGTGATGGTCGGTGGTGGTGGTATGATTTGAAAAAAGTCAAAGTCAAACCATTTATTTCAATTAAACCATTACTGGTAAAGTCCATTTCACGAAAGAAGTCCCGCGGACAATTGTGGAACTAAATTTAACAGATCGGCCATGTTGTCGTTTGTCGATGTTATCAAGGTGCGTTTGTTGTGGTAGATATTTTGTGAGTTTATTATTGGATTAGTGCGTTATAAGGTTTATTTACGATGCCAAAAGTTGTGAAACAACATTATGTCGCGCGACATACAGCGCTGCGTCTGTGGGACTTCTTTCGTGAAATGGACTTTACTTTTGAATGTCAAAAGAACAATTCATAAATCTAAACTACGAGTGCAATACGTCATCCCGAAAGCCACCACGCCGAACCACACGCCGCCGAATGCCCGCAACAACGAACACTGCGAGCACGAAAGGACGCTGCAATCATCTTGATGCAAGTCGTGTCGCATGTGACATGGCCGGATGTTGTGAACAGGTCCCTAGATAACTTAAAAACAAGCCCCAATTGTGAGCGAAACCTTACATTTTTCTTTTCATTTCCTTTCCTTACCTTCATGATTTGACTGCAGATGTTTCTGACAGCCCTTTATGTTCGCCATGCCTTTGTAACACGTAATTTTCGAGAAAAATATGTTGAAGACTGTACTCTCGTAATAATTACCTTCGTGGAAGAAACAAAGCCAGTGACGAGAAATGATTCAATGTTACGTTTTGAAGGAAGCCTTAATCTAGGTCCACAGGAACTTTATTGATCTAAAATGAAAATACATAATATCAACTATTAACAGTCTTATACTCGATTTTCTATATTTAGCTCCAAGTTTGGAGATTGGATCTTGAACTCATTGGAAAATATTTTAGTGGGTAAACATTGTTATGAACCTGTAGGTATTTAAATAAAGTCACCATTATTATTCTGCCTCGTTGGTCTAGTGGTCGCAAGCGCGACTGCTGAGCATGAAGTCCTGGGTTCGATTCCCGGGTCGGGCAAAGTGTTATTGGCTTTTTCCATTAGGAATTTATAAGTAACAGCTACGGAGTCTGGATTTGTGCCCGGTTGATGGCAATAGGCTCGCCCCCTATTACATGGGACTTAAACATAACTGGCGAAATGTGGGTGTACTAATAGGTACACCTCTGCCTAACCCTTCGGGGATTACAGGCGTGATGTTGTTATGTTTTATAATTATTCTCCTGGCCTTAACCCAATGTATTTGAAGTCGGCGTTACTTTTATTCTGCTTCCTTACTATTACTCGCCGTCTCAGCAGTTACCTCCTTTCTAGCTATATCACCCTACACACAGTTCATCTATCGTTTAAAAAACGATGCTTGAACGATGACGAGAACATACAGGGTGTAAATCAACCCATCACACAGCCGTCATCCAAGCATTCTGTACATCAAACTAAGTAACCCCTACGCAAAAAAATTTGCTGGGAAACGACTTTTTTTTTTGGGTCAATAATCACATTTTACGCTAAAACATTGTGCTAGTGGATGATTTGAATAGTAAACGGGTGGAGGTAGTTTAAGTAAAGTTATAACCTGAAAAACTAGTATTTACAAAAACAGCTGTAAAAAATTTGACCTCCAATATCTCCGTAACTAGGAGGTTCCCAGGTATGGTCTAGAACAAAAAAAATATCGCAGTGGTGGGGAAAACACGTGCCTTTCATTTGCGTTAAGGGTACTTTTACACCCTTTATTGATAAAAGCTCCTCGGTATACCTTTAGTTGGGCTGAGCCGACCCGAAACCGAAAAAGCGAGGGTTGATGCCGAACGAACTTTACTGAATGTTTGACGAGTATTTGTAGGGATTGCTTCATTGCGGCTTTAGTGTTAAAAAATACTGCCGTATCGAATGTGCCATCCGAAACATGTGTGTATTAAGTACTACTCTTTTTTTTTTTTTTTTTTTTTTGGGGTGTGGGAAATCATCAAATAACCCCTCCCGCTCTTGGGCAGAGCGAAAGGGAGTGTCAGACTTCTACTGACTAAAAACCACCCATGTTCCTTCTTAGTCCTTCATGTCGAGGCCGCGGTATCCCTTGCGAACAACCCGCAGCCTCGACAGGCGTTAAGTACTACTATCCCATCGTATTCCGCACGGGATTCAGTGCAGTTAGACCAGAGCTTTAATACTGCAGATATTGGGTTGTCTACTTTCAAGGCAGTATACAAAATTCCCATTTAAAACACGGAAATTCTGTTTAACCACAGAAAGATCGTGATTACTTTCTGGATAGATCAACTCTTTGTTAAGAAGTTCTATTGAAGAAAGTTTTTCGATTACTTGGAATTTTCCTTAGCCCTATATTATTTATTATCCTGGGAACTTATAATGTTAGTAGATCTAGAGAGTTATAATTTTTGGATTAAATATTTGGGAAAAGACAAAAGACTTTTATTCGATCATCTAGACCGACTAAGTTTTAATGTTTAGAAATTAGTTTGATAAAATTCATTAGTAAATAATTATTTAGAGGTTTAATCAAAAGCTGTGTCAGCGGTACGTAAGTACCGCCGAATGTACCGAGAATTACTGCATACGATTCATAAGTTAATATTAAGTAAGGTTCGGTCGAACCTGTAGGATCCAATTGGCGACACCGTTGTTTTGATAGTTGTTTCGAAGAGTCATTAACCCACGTAAAAGTCTGAAATTAATGAATCCTACTTCAATATTATAAATGCGAAAGTTTGTGAGAATGTATGTATGGATGGATGGATGTTTGATACTCTTTCACGCAAAAACTACAAAAAGGATGGGATTAAATTTAGAACACAGATAGTTTATAACCTGGATGAACACATAGGATACTTCTTATCCCGGTAGTATGATCCCGTGGGACAATTATCGAACTCTACGCGGGCGAAGCTGCTGGGACAAGCTAGTTTAAAATATAACAGGGCAGCCACTTTGGACACACACACATGCTTTGGCCAGCCACAGAAATGTTGGTTTAAAATGCTACAAAAACTATAAACTACGCTATTTACTAGATATCAATAAAGTCTTGAAACTAAACAATATAACATCCTGCCTGTATTCCCCAAAGGGTCGGGCAGCCTTAGTGTACACCCAAATTTTGATGTGCGTGTGGTGTGAGGGCCCGTTTGTTAAAACTCTGTAAAAATGTGCTTAGGATTTAGTGAACATTCCCCAACAATTGTGAAAGTTGGAATCAGATTTTGTGAAAGTCATATAAGCGAGTTATTGACTGTAAAGTTGGGCCCTCAGTTCTCACATAGAGGACTGAGGGCCCGCCTGTACCTGAAAAACTATGTACACTACAGAAAAAGTCTTTATGCCCAAATCTTACCTAATGCCGAACAAAATTTGTGAAAACAAGATATTATCGCAAAACACTGTCCTACTTTGTAAATCTTTATTTTTATTTTTATTCAAAAGGAACAACAAACAGCCACAATATAAAACATAGACATAATAAATAAACAAGACGTATTAACAATATTGCAGCCCACAACGCTGTTCACAGATTGATTAAAAGAATATATAACAGTGAAAATAATAATCATCGCTACGGTAACAAAAAACGTAGTACAAATAGTATATAAATGTAATATTCACAAAAGTTCATTTAGTATTAGATTTTTAAACTTATGGGGAGCACATGTAAATATATCGATGTGTTCAAAAGTGCTGTTATAGGAATCGACCATTCTGCGAACAGGCGAACGCAAGCCAGAGTTGGATTTGCATATACCAACTGAAAATAATTTGCCAGCGCGCACCTTTCGCTTGTGGATCGTCCTAGGAACCGCATAACATATTATATTGGATAGTTCCATGCAGTCAAATTTATTTTCACAATATTATATAGATTCATAGATTCTAAATACCTACGTCTACTTTCAAGTGTTGCGAGCTTATACTTCACAAGTAAATCTTGGTATGGTAAATAATGTCCGCAGCATCTATAATGCATAGTACGCAAGAATTTGTGTTGAACACACTCAATCATTTCAACGTACTTTTTGTAGTAAGGACTCCAGACGGACACAGCATACTCCAATTGAGAGCGTACGAGCGACTTATACAGGCAGATATAGGAAGATGGCTTTTTAAAATCAACTGTTGAACGCATTACAAATCCGTATAGTTGATACGCTTTATTAACAATTTTTCCTATGTGTAAGTCTAAGCATAGCTTCGAATCAAGAATAACACCGAGGTCTCGAATAGAATCCACTTTAAGTAGGGGGGCATTGCACAACGTGTATGTATAGTTTATTATACTTTTATTTTTTGTAAAGCTTAAGAAGTTACATTTGGGTAAACTTAGTTGCAATTTATTTTCCTGACAATAACAGGATAGTCGGTCCAAATCTTGTTGCAGCAGAAGGCCGTCACTTGATTGTCGTATGGTTCTATATACCTTTAGGTCGTCGGCATATAATAATAATTTGGTATTTATAAAGCATTTGCTGATGTCATTTATATATAAAATGAACAAAAGGGGACCAAGTATAGAACCCTGAGGTACACCAGAGGTAACCTGTGCGATATTAGATTTATGACCATTGATTACAACCATCTGACTGCGGTTGGTAATGTAAGAGATGAACCACCTCAGAAGATTACCACGAATTCCGTTAAACGCTATTTTATTTAGTAGTATTTCATGGTCTACCTTGTCGAAAGCCTTACAGAAGTCCGTATAAACTGCATCCACTTGAACACGGCTGTCAACACAATCAAACAAAAAGCTAGAAAATAATAATAAATTTGTATTCGTAGACCGACGTTTAACAAAACCATGTTGTTGTTGAATTATGATGTTGTGGAGTACAGGATAAATTTCGTTATGAACTAATCTTTCAAAGAGTTTCGACAACGTAGACAAGATAGAAATGGGACGATAGTGTTCCACGCAACGCTTGGATCCACCCTTGTGAACGGGCACAATATACGCATGCTTCCACAATTTAGGTACAACTCCTTCAGATATGCATTTATTATAGAGAATAGATAGAGGTTTGCAGATGGAAGTCGCAGTATTCTTAAGGAAGTAAGGTGAAAGCCCATCAGGACCTGGACCCTTCGCAGGGTCCAGAGTTTTAAGCTCCTTCAATATTATCTCTTCACTGAAAGAGAGGTCGCAAATAGAGACATCGTGCAGTGTGTTATTATTCTGTGGAGGCTTCCATTGAGGCAGCGAAGGAGATGTCGGTTCATATACCGAGTAAAAAAAGTCCGAAAACATATTACACGCCATGTTAGGATCGTTGGTTTCAGCATCTTTATATTGAAGCTTAGATGGGATTCCGGGCTTGTCTTTTCGATTAGAAACATAGGTCCAGAAGTGTTTTGTGTTTCTACTTAAATTGTCCTCCACAGAAACAATGTACAAACGGAAGCACTTAAGGCATCTATCACTAAACTGTTTTCTATAGTTAGAAAACAGTTCATGATCAGAAATGTTATTATATTTCTTCCACTTGATCCACGCCTTTTGTTTCTTTTTAGCAATAGTTATGAGAGTACGAGAGAACCATATGGGATAGCTAACAGATCTAGGTCGGGCCAATGGAGTATCTAGTTTAATAATTTTATCTATCTCAGTGTAGAACCTATCCAAAGCCTCTTCAGATTTCATGGGGCATAGCATTTCAGGCCAGTTCAGTTGCTGTATGTTACTGTTAATATTGTCAAAGTTGGCCTTATGAAAACAATATTTGTGAAGAGGAGTTTTAGTCAAAGGGGTGATTTTGACGTTTAGACGGGTCTCACACGTCAGGACAGGATGGTATGGGTCTATCGGAAGTAATGTCGTTGAGACATGAGAAACATTACAGGTGTTATTGGAAATGACTAGATCAAGAATTTTACCCTTGTCATTCACTATATTGTTAAATTGAGAAGCACCCAATAGGGAAATCAAGATATGTAGATTTGCACAGGCCGAAGGTCCACCAGGATGTAATGTAGCAGTTTCCGTAATATCTGTTGTAGAGGATGCAAGCCAATTGGCTTCAGGGAGATTATAGTCTCCTATAACAAAGAAAATATCAACACTAGAGTTGCTTAACACTTCTTGTAGCAATTCAAAGTGCCTGTCATACACTAAATTAGGAGTCTTAGGTGGTATGTAGGCAGCACTAACAATGTGTCTTTTATTGTTGACCGAACTGGGCAACTCAACCATGATGTGTTCAATGTGAGTGTGCGACAAGTAACTATACTGTGTTGATAAAAGACTTAATTCGGAAGGTTTCAAAGTGCGCAGAACAGCAATCAGTACACCACCACCGTCTCGTTTATTAGTAGCCGTGCGATCACGATCACAACGGTACACAATATAACGCTGGTCTATGAACTCGCTATCATAAATGTCAGGTGTTAGCCAGGTTTCGGTTAAGATAATATCTTTCGGTTAAGATGATATCTTCGTTCAAAATGGGCTTCGTTCAATTTGTGAAAACAAGATATTATCGCAAAACACTGTCCTACTTTGTAAATCTTCGTTCAAAATGGGCCCTCAATCCTCATACACGTAAAAGTTTGTCACGCAAATAAAATGAATCCATTAACTTACAGCTACTGTTTGAAATCCTATTAGCTACTAAATAAATTGTGAAAATTTGTGAAAGCAAGAACAAATCACCACTTCTTGTTGTTTGAAAGTTATGACCCTGATAAAAATCGGGCCCTCAGTCCTCATGTCATTCTTACGGCATCGCCGTACTTTAATTACAGAAACCCTCGCCAATAGCGATGTTGATACAAACCCTCCATCAAACAGCACAACGACTACTGAATCCGTTGAATCCTTCATAGACTCAGAGGAATCGGCCAATTCATAATTCTCGTTTGATATTGATGTACATGAATGGCAAAAAATTAAAATGTTATGACTTACTTTCAGAGTACGAGTAATGAAAAATAAATTGTGGTCATCCTATTGGCTAATTCAGAAAGGAAAAATAAAATTCAATTTTCATATACAATAAAGGGTCTTTTAATTTCTTTCTAGTATCGAATTTGTTGCACAATTTTTTTCACAAAAAGAGACAGTTTTATATTTGGCTTATCTTTCATACGTTAGGAGTAACAAAAAGAATACAAAAAAATGGAGGACTGAGGGCCCGATTTTTATCAGGGTCATAACTTTCAAACAACAAGAAGTGGTGATCTGTTCTTGCTTTCACAAATTTTCACAATTTATTTAGTAGCTAATAGGATTTCAAACAGTAGCTGTAAGTTAATGGATTCATTTTATTTGCGTGACAAACTTTTACGTGTATGAGGATTGAGGGCCCATTTTGAACGAAGATTTACAAAGTAGGACAGTGTTTTGCGATAATATCTTGTTTTCACAAATTTTGTTCGGCATTGGGTAAGATTTGGGTATAAAGACTTTTTCTGTAGTGTACATAGTTTTTCAGGTACAGGCGGGCCCTCAGTCCTCTATGTGAGAACTGAGGGCCCAACTTTACAGTCAATAACTCGCTTATATGACTTTCACAAAATCTGATTCCAACTTTCACAATTGTTGGGGAATGTTCACTAAATCCTAAGCACATTTTTACAGAGTTTTAACAAACGGGCCCTCACACCACACGCACATAAATTTTGCAAGTTATGTTTAAGAAAGTGCCTATTGCCATGAACTGGGTAGAAATCTAGATTCAGTGACTGCTACTGAGAAAAACAAAAAACCCAATAAGACTGGCCGACCAGGGAATCGAACCCAGGAACTCCTGCTCAGCAGTCCCGCTTGTGACCACTAGACCAACGACAATAAATAACAATTTATATAAAACAAATATTTTCAATCAAAAAACGTTCGCATTTATGTAATGTTTACAAGGGCGTTCGCGTTAGACCTTTTTTTTGGGGGTTGGAAAATCATCAAAAATAACCCCTCCCGCTTTTAGGCAGAGCGAAAGGGAGTGTCAGACTTCTACTGACTAAAAACCATCCACGTTCCTTCTTAGCCCTTTATGTCGAGGCCGCGGTATCTCCTGCGAACAACCTGCAGCCCTGACAGGTTCGCGTTAGACCTTTAGTTCCATTTATAATATAGATACACTTTGAAGTGACAAGACACGTGTTTCCTATATTTGGCGTTTTACACCTCCGCATTGTTACAAAGGATTTGGCATACACACCTTGGCCTTGGAAATAAATATGTAGGCGTCGAAAAAAAAAGTCATGGCAACAATTTTTTTTATAAATAGGTACAATAAAGTAAAACACGTGAAATATTTTGAAAATTGGAAAGAAGATTACTTGATGATATTACATATAATTTTTATTTGCCTCAAGTTATCAGTCAATATGTGGCAGTAATCAGCGTGTAGCCTACGCGCCTGACTAACTTAAATTTCCACTGAGCTACGGCGGCGGCGTAACTTCGAGCTACGCCGTAGCATGCTACGTCCGCGTAGCACATTCGCGTAGCACGTGCACTTCGACGTAGCGACCTTACAGTCTACAAATTATGATTCCAACTTTCAATTTCTTAGAAATAATGTAGGTACAGATTTTCTTCAGAAGTTTTTCTTAACAACTTCTAAGGAAAATCGGTATACGTACAAAGAGTAATCAATCATTTCTAAATTATTTTTAGACAAGTTAAACCAATCTGTCAATGTCTTGGTTTGCAAAGACTTAGATCTATCTAGTATTAGTTATTTTTAAAGGTTATATTCTCATAAAATGACGATTTGGATTATTGACCAGAGAAGTCAACAGATCGGGAGAGTTGGACAGGAATGGGCCTTTTTCCCAGCAGCGGGACACAATAAGCTAATAAATTAAAAAATACTCCAAAAGACAATAATATATTTGTAGGAACTAAGCCAAAACCAAAGCATATCATTCTGTATCGTGGGTTGTAAAAAATATAAAAATCAAAGTCACTGAACCGAGATAAAATTAAAATAAGTTAATATTGAGCTAATTTAGCTAATTGAGCTTTGAATAACTGCGGTACTCAGAGATATTTAATGATTACTTAAGCCGTCACTAAGTAAAGATTTGACATACGAGTACTTTTGTACGACAAAACTGTCAAAACTTTTACTAAGTGATGGTCTAAGTAATCATTAAAGCTCTCTGAGTGCGGCAGTCAGTGTAATTTTATTACAAACGTGACGTTAGTATGTTGTACAACTGTTATATTTTAATGAGTTACCAAATTCAGGCCCAATCCAATGTTTGCTCCATATAGACTCGCTAAGAAAACAAAAGTTGGTTTAAAGTTGAACCAAATACTATTAAACCAAACCATTTTAAAAGAGTAACCATGGAGTTTCGTGCTAGTTCTTCTCCATACGAACCGACCAACTCGAACCGTGCACCTTTTTCTGAGCGTTTCCCATGGAAGGAATTCGAATAAAAATATTTTCATTTTGAGTCGGTAGTTTGTACTACCTAATCCTACTGCATGTAGCAGCAAAAGTACGTCTCAATGCAGCGCAGAACACTTTCCACAAAACAACAATATCCCAACACAGACAGACCTTTAGTCTCCAGCTTCAGTCTACTGCGATCCTTCGTCGTGAGCAGACGTCTCCTGCTTTCGCGTCAGACGCTTTCGAAACAAAACAAGACTCGTAAATAAAACTAAACTCAAGTAAACTGTGAATTGTGAATATTTCGTGGTGATTCTGTGGTCAATTTTGAATGAAATTGTAATAAAGTTCAGTGGACATTGAATTGGATTTTTGGAACGGAACTTTTTCGTGGTTTTTTGAACTTTTTTGTGAGTATTTTTTGAGAGTTTCGTGTAATAACAACACATCAACAGTAGGACGTTCAACGCTGGGACGGAACATTTCCAACACTAATAATATAGCAGTTATTAAAATATTGCGCACCTCTTAATTTTGAGAGGATTGGTAAATTTTAAAACGTAAGTAGCCAACCGCGTCTATGGCGTTCTTTATGTTCTTATAACATTGAGCACTTGTGTTCGTTTTTAAGCGGCTTCCTAACAAAGTTCTTTAAAGCCTGTAAAACAATAATTAATTCATTATTATACCACGATAATATTACGGTACATTGACAACATATAATCGTAATCATTTAAACAATCTGCATTGTTTGATAACAATAGGATTGTTTATTTATTTATTAAGTTATCGCTCAAAAGGTACAAAGGAGAACTTAATTAATGTCTTGCCTTACTGGAGTGATAACATGGGAAGAGATAACATTTTCCCCTCAGTTTTTCATATTATTGAAGTTCAGAAGCTTACGAGAAGTAGCATCGGAGTTCGAATGATGTAAATTATTAGGAATGGATGAGAAATAGACGAAGTTTCTTTACGATAATATTGAGTTAATGTTATGGTTTTATGATACTGTCGGCATATAAATATTATACTCTTTGACATTAAAAAAGTTTCATTTATGGAGGTGTGAAGGTATATTAGACATCTCTAGCTAATAGTGAAGGAAATCATTTGAGAAAATTAATAATTTCGTATGGTTTAATACGAATATCTTGTGAATATTATCTTGATTCAAATTGTACAGCTGAATTAATTTAAATACAGATACACTTAGATTTATCGTCTCATTTCTATAATGTTTTATTAAAACTTTTGAAAGAACGAGAGAATAACTGTGCAATATGATTCAAAATTAATCTTGTTTACTAAAAGTTCTTTCATTTTGTTTTTATTCGTTTATTTATTTTGTTTTTAGCAATTAATTAAAATAAAACTGTGTTGTTATAAAGGTTTGGTGGGCAAGGTTCTTTTCTTTGTATTATGTTTTGTATTTCGTGACTTTTCCATTTGTATTTGGGGGGCTGGTGTGTTGATCGTACTTGGTTTTTGTTAGCTGATATGGAATATTCTACTGCGTATTACTTTGGAATTCTTTCATCTTACTTTACTTATATGGAGAAATGGGTTTTTTTCTTGTTTGTTATACAGCTATTGGAGTAGGGGGTCAATTAGATGTAGGTTTCTGAATTTGTGGGTGTCGTATCTATATTCGACCGGCCAGGATCACTCTAAAGCAAAGAGTTAGTGTTTCAGAATTTTATACAAGAAGATTTTTTGGTCAACGTCCATTTTTTTTTCTAGGCAATAATGCCTAGAGAAAAAAATTTAATGGTTTTAGTGAATAATCACTAAAACCATTTTTGAAAAAAAAATCGATACATAAAATTTTCATAATAAATCATTTTCTCGAAAGAATTATCCGCTCTCCGTGAAACGTTAAAACTTTGTGATGTGATATCTCAATATTTTTGTATTGAGTGATACTAAAAGAAAAAAAACACGTATTCAATGATTTTCGCCAAAGATTAATATATCAGAATGTGGACGTTGACTAAAAAATCATCTTGTATAATATTGTACATTGAATTGCAAAGGTTTTTATCTCAATGACGTGAAACTTTCAAAGCTATGGGGCTGTTTTATATACCCCTGCATACCTCTTCGTGAACCCATCTATGATGGTTTACCACCGATAGTTTCAGACTGTTTTCTGTTAGCCTGTAAACATTCACCATCTTTCATGAATGATCTCGACCCTGTTTATCGTAGATACTATCAGATATCGCTCGATTTGGCAAGCGTTTGGCTTGTAGCAAACTGTTATGGTCGCATAGATAAACAGGCGCTGTTGCCGATCTTACTGATTTATATCAAATATGTATTGGCATCGTTTTGGGTAGCTTGTATTTTATGAATAGCTTGCAGAATTTATGTTGAAAACAAACATAGGAACAGAATATCGGGTCTCGTGATAGGGGAATTGTTTTCAAAGCGTCGTTGTGTTTTTTTGTAACTACAGTAGAATCCGGATTCTGCTGTAGTTACAAATTGTAGTTACGATTTTGATGGATCATCACCCTGATCAATCAAAACCGGGGATATTCCGTATAATCGAATTCGGATAATCGGGATTGGATTTGGGGATCGGGTACTATACTTTGAAGTCTTGTTCAACCTTAGTGTAGCTAATGTCACTACGCAGGCAGGCGCATTACTTTGTGTAATTAATTTAATTACCACTGCTCTCATAACAGGAACTAAAAATTCGAAGACATCTAATTAATTCTCACTTGGCCCACGAGTTTCAATACAGTCCATTTACTCTTTATGGGAGGAGACCTGGGGTGTCCCACTGCTGGGAACATTCTAGAGTGATTATGCCGAGAATCATCTTATTTCTAATCACTTCTTACTCTGTAGGGTTGACCTAATGAGAATTATTATTGCTTGTCTAGAAACGAACAATAATAATGATCATTCTACGAGTAGAATGGCCAGTGCTGTAAGCAGCAGTTTCGCAGCTAGTTTCAATTCAATTAGGTTTAGTTAACAGTATAAACGGCCTCATTATCATCTGACCCCCGGATAGGGCAGAGTGTTAAGTTGCTATGAAATTGTCGGTAGCAGTTGCGACTTTGCGAGTTTAGAATAGTTTTCGGTCAGCAGGGTCGCCCTAAATTAAATGCGGTTACCACTTCCTATGCAGGTCTACATTGATATGCTATGTTTAGCTTCACGTCTGTATTCTCCGAAGAGTTAGGCAGAGGTGAGCCCAATTTTAGCACACTCACATTTTGATAGTTTATGTTTAAGTTCCGAGTAATGGTGGGCGAGCCTACTGGCATCATAACTACTATTTACGGACTACGTACTATACAATTCCATACAGTCTTAATTTATTTGTAGTTTTTTTCTTTAGACGCTATTTAGTTCACCATGTCTTTGCCAAAACAGTATATCTGTGGGTCTTTCGTAGACTGAATTACGTGGTCATATAAAAAGTAAAGAGGTTTTCAGCTGGAAAGCAGACACTGTGCCCAATGTAATTTATCATAGAACAAAATTGAGGGTAAATCTTGCAAGCACAGTATTATTTCTGTACGCACTTCAAATACTAAATAATAGGTAGGTTACCGCCAAATATACAAGCTCAGTAGTTTAAGTAAACAACGTTTTGCTATGAACGAAATATATGTTTGTTATAGAACCGATATTACAATAATGATAGTTATTACAATGTTCATTTTACTACACTTGGGAGCAAATAAATCGAGCCACTACCTTTTTTCACGTAAAATGGTAAATATTTTTGGTAATATGGAACGTATCAATTCGAACTATATATCGCCTAAAAGTTTAGTTAATAACCTTTACAATGAGGGTAAATTATTGAATAATAACCTTATTGAATGATAAATTATTGGCTCTGCAAGAAAAATGGTAATTTTGATAGAAAATTTAGTAGGGCTAAAACAGTCCATAAAAACAATAAAAAACAAAATTATTGCAAAAAAAATATTCTTAATAACTGGTATTACCCCCCCGTGCCCTGATACATTCTTGTAGCCTATTAGTCATCGATCTGATCAGCGTTACGATGACATATTGTGGTATGTTCTCCCACTCTTCAAGCACAGCGACTTTAAGCTCGGGAATGGATGAAACAGCGGGAACCCTGGCTCGGACTCTCCGTTTTAGCTCGTCCCATAGGTGTTCGATCGGGTTCAAATCGGGACTTCGTGCTGGCCATACCATTTGTTGAATCCCGATCGCAGACAAGTATTCCGTAACGATCTGCGCGGTATGAGGTCTCGCATTGTCATGCATAAACAAGAAATTTTCTCCGACAAAACCAGCATACGGCATTACGTGGTTTTCAAGAATGTCAGTTATGTATCGGTCAGCTGTTAATCCACGTCTACCACTGCCATCGTTGGCGGGGTCGACGAAGACAAGTTCCGTTTTTCCGTCTAGAGAAATTCCTCCCCACACCATACAAGAACCACCACCAAAACTCACAGTTTCTCGAATGCAACATTGGGCAAATCTTTCACCAGGACGTCTATACACTCGGTTTCTCCCGTCATTGCTAAAAAGACAGATTCTTGACTCGTCAGAAAACAAAACTGACCTCCAGTCTTCTAACGTCCAATTAATGTGTTCTCGAGCAAACTCCAAGCGAGATCGGCGATGAGCTACAGTCAATTTTGGGCCAGTTGCTGGTTTGTGTGATGTTAAATTTCGTTCTTTTAGTCTTCGTCTCACTGTCCACCTACTGATTGAGACTCCTCGAACGTCACGTAACGCTTGCTGTAGCTGAACAGCATTAAGTCCACGGTCGCGCAACGAATTGGTTGCAATAAAGTGGTCGTCACGTTCTGTTGTTGCCCGTGGTCGGCCAGTTCCAGGTCGCCGAACAAAAGCACCAGTCTCCAGATACCTGCGGTATACCCGCTGTACCTTTGAACGACTCAAATGAAGTCTGCGTGCCACTTCACGTTGTCCGTGTCCAACCTCAAGTAAAGCTACAACTTGGGCAGCTTCCGTCGGTGTAGTATCCATTTTATCAGGTTATTTTGATTACACAGACACAGATAAAGACAACAATAACAAGTAATATGGGTATGATTAACAAAAACCTCAAATTTAATCTTTTCTTAACAGAGTACAATAAAAATGTCATAAGCAAATTAAATGCGATAATTTTATTCTACCCTTTAAACTTTAATTTAAATAAAAAAAAAATGAAATTTTGACAACTAACTACCCTCTTTGTAAAGGTTATTAAATACCCTTTTAGGCGATATATGTTTCGAATCGATGCGTTCCATAATACCAAAAATAATTACCATAATGCGTGAAAAAGGAAGTGGCTCGATTTATTTGCTCCCAAGTGTAGTTAGTGGAATTAATCATGAATGTTAATTCCCCTGTGTTGTATTGTTTCCTGAAACTGTCTCTTTGGTACAGTGGTCTGCTGAGTATGAGGTCCTGGATTCAATTCCCGAGTCATCATCATCATCAGTCTATTATGTTCCCACTGCAAGGACTCAGGCCTCCTCTCTAAGAGAGGGATGGGCCCAGTGCGGATTGGTAGATGTCACATGTCTTTGAATTTTTTGGTTCTAAGACATGCCGGTTTCCTCCCGAACGATTCCCGAGTAGTGCAAAGTAATCTTGGGTTTTTCATTAGGAATTTCTCAGAAGCAGCCACGGATTCTGAATTTGAGCTCGGTTGATGGCAATAGGCTCGCCCCCTATTACATGGGACTTGAACATTACTGGCGAAATGTGGGTGTACTCTTAGGTACACATTTTTTTTTTGGGTGATAGGAAATCATCAAATAACCCCTCCCGCTCTTGGGCAGAGCGGAAGGGAGTATCAGACTTCTACTGACTAAAAACCACCCATGTTCCTTCTTAGCCCTTGTGCCAAGGCCGCGGTATCTCTTTCGAACAACCCGCAGCCCTACTTATGTACACCTTCAAGGTGGAAAAAGGTGACGATGTGTTGTACCATATGGGTCTTCTGTCTTCATAAGTCTTTTAGTGGTGCTCTCTCGTAAAACACGAGGATTTCCATGATAACGGCCGCCCTTGAATATGAAACGAGAAAGGATATAAGGGGACTTAGATGTAAAAAGGGATTGTCTATAATATTTAGGGCATTGTTCGGTTAATCTGTTAGGTATAGTTTATTGGGAGTATCTAGGAACTTCAACTAACTGGGAACTCGAGTAAAAATAAATAATTATACTCAATATTGAGAATAATTTTGGGTAGAAAGCCTACTTACTAAACAAGTACACGTGTTTTGATAAACTTTTAATTATGCAAAGGAGAAAATACTTATTTTTAACGACACGTTTGGGGCAGTGGCTGAGCGATTAGACTGCTGCGCTGCGTGTCGCGGGTTCGACCCCCGCACGGAATAAATATTTGTATGGCCTACAGATAGTTGTTTCGGGTCTGGGTGTTTGCATGTGAGTTTAAATGTTTGTAAACGCACCCACGATACAGGAGAAATTCCTAGTGTGGGACAAAGTTTAAAAAAAGGATTGTGTGGTTTTATGAAACCACGGTAAAAGTGAAACTTTTTTTCACACTTTAGACATTTAACTAAAAATTTTTGGAATAATATTCCATTAAGGGTATAAAAATCGCTTTATCAATCTTAATTTTATACTTGTGGCACAAATGAGTAATAGTCTATACACTACACGGTCAGCTGCTGCGAACTATAGGCGCCGCCATATTGGCCGTGGCTGCTCTGACGAGCGCCTTTCACTTTATCCCTACTCCGCGGCCGACCATCACGCGACATGCAACACACATACGAAAAAGTTTGAGACGATGTAATAAAAGTTTCATTTTAAAAATAAAAAACTTGTAATACTGCCCACCCATCCATGCCTAGCCCGTGGCCGTGGTCGAAAACAGGGAGCGAGTGCCTATTTATCCTCGACAACCTAATATTAATGGATGGAGAGGGAGAGGAAGGCCAAAGAAAAGATGGATGGATTGTGTGAGGAATGATATGAATGAGAAAGGAATAAATGCCACCTTGACGTGTAACAGGAAAGAATGGAAGAAGAAAACGTGTTGCGCCGACCCCAAATAGAATGGGATAAGGGCAGGAAGATGATGATGATGATGATGAACCTAATTAGTATTGGGTAATACGATACCCCTTGGTAAGACGTGTTATCAGATTTTCGGGCCACTGACTACATGTAACGACTGCCAAAGATAGTCGAGACCAACCAAAAGACACCACATGATGTGATACAATTCGCGAGAAAATCTAAGATTTGTCTCTATAATATAGTACACCCTAGCAAATCGAATGAATGAGGAAAATGTTTAGTATGAATGTGTGGAAGACCAAAGAAATGATGAATGGTGTGAAGGATGATATGGCCGAAAGGAGGTGACTAATGAGTTGACGAGTAATAGAACAGTATGGAAGAAGAAAGCATTCTGCGCTGATGGGCAGGAGAATGTTGATGATGATATATCAGTAATAACAAAAAATATGATCTTTTCTTCTATATTTGGTTTGCCAAATGTGTAAATAAGTCTGTCTTAAAATTAACGTAATTAGGTGGGTACTTAGTCTATCGTAATCTTGTTATTTACGCTCAAATTTAACAGCTTTTCTTAGAATACTTAACAACACTTAAACCCTTCTTCAAAAACACTTAAAGTGGCTTACGTAAACATATTTTTACATTTTTTTATTAATGTTTTAAGAGGGAACTAATGGCCTATTAAAACTTTGTTGCTACATACGCAAATTGCTTTATTTATGCTATATTATAATAGTCTTCAAGTCCATTACGTTATTGCTCTGGGACCTCACGTTGTGAAAAACACTTAGATTATGACGCTGTTAGTAAAAAGTTTCAAACATAACTGCGCAGTTTTGATATATTATATATATAGGAGATTTCTAGAAGCGCCTATGATCCATTTGGTTGAGTGTTGGATCTCTAGATTGGGCAAAACTTTAGGGGTTTTTCTCGATTCGGAACTGATTATGAATCTGTTTATAAAATATATTGCTTCGTTAGTTTAGTGGTCGCAAGCGCGACTGTTGTGTATAGGGTTCTGACTTCAAAGCCGGGGAACGCGTTTGGTTTTACCATCAGGAATTTCTCATCATCATCATCTGCCTAGCCTTTTCCCAACTATGTTAGGGTCGGCTTCCAGCCTAACCGGATGCAGCTGAATACCTGTATTTTACATGGAGCGACTGCCTATCTGACCTCCACAACCCAATTAATACTTGGTAATACGATACTCTTTGGTAAGACTGGATGTCAGAATTTCAGGTCACTGACTACCTGCCTACTACTACTACGCGCCCCCCTTGTAATAAGGACTTAAATATAACTGATGACATGCAGGTGTACTATTAGATAGCCCTCTGCCTCACCCTTTGGGGATTACAGGCGTGAAGTTATGTTATAAAACGTTACATAATTTTTTTTATTTAATTATTGTTTAAACCGCCAGTCTCTTGGGCACATTACCAGCTGGCGTTGACGAGGAGCTTTTTGATGTCCTTTTAAAGTTTGTTTAGTTAATTTAACCGAATTTAATTTTAACTAAATGGTATAGTTAGCAGAACGGAAGTCGTTTATTTTGGTATGGACATAATATGTAATGAAGGAATGAAACGCATGTGGCTAAAAAAGTAATGAATATGTATGAATGTTGATGGATGGAGAGTAATAATAATAATAATAATAATAATATAATAATAATAATAATACGACTATTTTTTATATTTTTAAATGTTTTTTTATAAGTTTTATATGAAATATTTAAAAATGTAAATTATATGAAGAAAATAAATGAATGTATAATAATAATAAAGCCTTTTTTATTTCCACATCGACATAATTTTACATTTTAAATGTTTGTTAGTCATGTTAGTTTATTTAACTTATTACTTAATTTAGTGTTAGTATAGTTAGTTATCTTCCTGTGACGTGGATCCCGTTTGGGTGAAGGCCTCCTCTTTCTCTTTCCAGAATGCTCTATCTTTAGCGAGAGTCATCCAATCTCGCCCTATTATTTTAATAATATCATCAGCCCACCTTTTTGCTGGTCTGCCGACATTTCTTTTTCCTAATGGCCCTTTCCAACGTGTGGTTTTTATGGTCCATCTGTTATCTTTACATCTCGAGATATGACCAGCCCACTGCCATTTTAATTTTAAGCCTTGTGTTAAAGCGTCAGTTATTTTAGTTCTTCGCCTGATAATTTCTGCCCTTATTTTATGATTTTTTCTAATATTTAGTGTACTTCTCTCCATTGATCTTTGTGTAACCTTTATTTTTTCTTTCACTTTATTTGTGTAAACCCATGTCTGACAACCGTACAATAAGCTAGGCAGTAGACAGGTATCGATTACAGTTTTTTTCATGTCTGGTGTGTAATCTCCTTTTAAAATTTCCTTTAGAGACCAGAATTTGTTCCAAGTTATTTTACACCTTCTTTCTACTTCTTTTTCATTATTTGTTGCACTAAAAGACACCTGTTTGCCCAGATATATGTAGTTGTCCACGTATTCTATGTTGTTGCTGTTTGTACTTATAGCATTCTTTTGGCTATTTGTTATTATTTTTGTTTTGGCAGCGTTCATCTCTAATCCAACTCTAGTACTTTCCTGGTCCAGCGAATGTATCATAGTCTCTAGTTCTCTAGATGTTTCAGCAAGAACAACGATGTCGTCTGCGAATCTCAAATGGCTAAGGCAAACGCCACCTACACTCAGTCCCTTGGTTTTCCATTCTAGTTTCTGAAATACATTCTCTAAGACAGCGATAAATAGTTTAGGTGAGAGAGGGTCGCCTTGTCTTACTCCCCGTTCAATTCTTATTTCTTCTCCTCTGGTTTCGAGTTTCACCCTACTTATAGCGTTGTTATATGTAAATTTTATGATGTTTATATATTTTTTGTTAATGTTCAATGATGATAATGTATTCCAAATAGAATTGTGGCTTATACTGTCAAAGGCCTTACTATAATCTATGAACGCTATGTATAGAGGTCTCCCAAACTCTCTATATTTCTCTATTATTTGTCCCAGTGAGTGCAGATGGTCTGTTGTACTAAAGCCTGATCTGAATCCTGCCTGTTCTCGTGGTTGTGCTTTGTCAATATCTGTTGCTATTCTCTTAAGGATTATTGATGAAAAAAGCTTGTATAAACTTGCCAGTAGACTTATGGGTCTGTAGTTGCCTACATCAAGAGGATTGCCTTTTTTATACAGAAGTATGATGTCAGATGTGCACCATTGTTTTGGTACAATTTCTGTTTCTAGTATTAGATTAAATAGTTGCGTGAAGTGTTTCAGTAGTATTGGTGCAGAGTGTTTGAGCATTTCATTACTTATCCTATCAGGTCCAGGGCTTTTTAAATTTTTTAATAAATTAATATGATCGAATACTTCTTTTTCTTCTATCGGGGAAGTATTTTCTGTGTTAGGAGTATTGTTTAACATTTCTTTAACGTCATTTTCTTGGTTTCTTTTCATGTATAGTTCTTTATAGTAATTGGTAGCCTGGTCTAATATGTCTTTTCTAGACTTTGTTTCTTTTATTTTAGTTTCTAATTTCTGTATCCACCTTTTATTTAAACTTAATTCCTTAAACGCTCTTTTAGTACTTCTAAACTTGGCTATGTTCCGTGCTATAGTGTCTTGTCTATGTTTTTTGTAGTCTTTCTTTATCTCTTTGTTTGTTTGTTTAAATAATTTCCCAAGTTGCCTTTTTATCTCCTTTGTTTTGTTTTTTGTGGATATAAGTTCGGTGCGTCTTTTTATTAATGATACTGTATTATCGCTAAATATTTTATGTTTTTTCTGTTTCTTTTCTGCATTTTTTAAATTTGAGCATGACGTTAGTGCGTGTTCTAGAGTGTCATAATACTCTTGGACATTTATAGGTTCTACTACTTTTTTGTCAATTTCGTAAGATCTCAAGTTGTCTATGTATGCGTTAACATCTTCATGGGATAGGAAGCCACATGTGGTTGACTTGAAGTTCTTTCTGCTCTTTTTCGGGACACATAACCTAACTGTAGCTCTTAGTATTCTGTGATCAGAGGCGAAATGTATGTTGTTTAGTATTTCGAAGTTTGTCACTAATTTTGGAGTGTTTGTCATTATGAAGTCAATTTCGTTCCTATATCTATGGTCTGGTGATTCCCAAGTCCATTTTTTGTTTGTTTTCTTTTTGAAATGTGTATTCATTATAGACAGTCTGTATTCAAAGGCGTATTCTATCAGCTTCGTGCCTCTTTGGTTTCTTTTTCCATAACCATATTCACCCAGTATCGGGTATTCTTCAGTTTTGGGTAGCCCTATTTTAGCGTTAAAGTCGCCAATCACAAATGCGTTTTCATCGGCTAGTTCATGTGCCTTTGTTAAATCACTGTAGAATTTTTGGATTTCCTCTTCACTTGAGTTATCTGTGGGTGCATATACTTGGATAATCGATAAACTGAGATCCACGAACTTTAGTTGCAATAATGCCACCCTTTCTGAGATGCCAGTGAAGTTAGTTATGTGCTTTTTTAGTGCCTTTTTTATCAAGAATCCTACTCCATATAATCCCTTTGTTTGTCCCATGTAGCATAGAATACAATCACTATACTCTTCAATGTTACAACCCATTCTTCGCACTTCTGAGATTCCTATTATATCATAGTTAATTTTTTCCAAAGCATGTGATAATTCTAGATATTTTTCTGTTGTTGCCAGAGTCCTCACATTGTACGTACAGATTTTCAAAATATTTTCTTTGTTGGTTTTTGTATTATTATTTTTGGAAAGAGGGTGTTGGTCTAATTTCCCACGATGACCAGTCGGCTTGGGAAATGGTTTGGTTTTGTCGGTTAATAGTTGTTTTTCTGTATTTGTTACGTTCCGGCGGCTGATGGCGATATCCTATGCACTGCTTACAGATGGTGTGTTGATAGTTGACAGAGAGTTACTTCTTCCTCGCAACACATCAAATGCATTAACTTTATTTGTTTTTGACGGTACATACTGCTTTTTAGGCTGTTGCAGATTTTCTGGTGAGTTTGAATCTTGTCTTTTACGTTTTTCTTGATAGTTTGATGTCCCTTCACCTTCCTTAACGATAAGTTTGTCGTACTTTATGATAGCAAAATTTCCTTTTTCTCTTTCTTGTACTAGTTGCGTTTGCAGTTCCTTCCTTTTTAACAATACATCCTTAGGAAAGTCTTCAGAAATATATCCATCTTTAAATTTCTTTTTATTTATTATTATTTCATTCTTTTTCCAGCCGTTAACCAATGTTATGAGAATTGGCCTAACTTTCGATTGATTATTGTCTTTATTTCCAATTCGGCGTATGACATCAATGTCTCTTTTCTCAAGAGAAATTTTAAGATCATTTTTTATTTTTCCTGTGGTTGTTTCCATAAGCTCAGTTAATGATTTCTCATTTTCCTTAGAACCATGAATAATTATATTATTTCTTCGTTTAAATTTTTTCAACAGTTGCGATTTTTTCATTCAAATTGTTGTTTTCTGTTTTCAATTCATTTATTTCTCTTATTAAGGGTTGTAGTTTTTCGTCTAACTTCGATAAAATTTCTTTTGTTTGGTTTGCCATTTCTGTTTTCATTTTTTCAAATAAATCTTGGATGAGTTCTAAATTATCCATCATAGTACGTGGAACGAAACGTAAAATCGATTAGTGCGTATAGGTTGGTAGCACTCCTTTTCTGTCAAGCGTCAGATTAGAGCGATTCAGTTGACACTGTTGACAGCACTGTTTTATTTGTTATTACGTTTCCGGTATCTGCTTCAATTGTCTATGATGGTAATGAGTGAATGACACTGATTCAGATTGATAATCAATAATGGCCGATAACCTCAAATTGTGTTTCTGTTCCTTACTCAAACTTTGTTCTGTGATGATAGCACTTATTTCACTCAGTTTCCACGTTATATGAGTACTTCGTTTCTTTATTCTCAAGATGTGAATGTTTTTAATGGAATTTCGATGGTATTTACACTGATTTGACATTAAAAACTGGGATCAACAATAACAATATGTCACTTATTTGCACTGCCGACCGGAAGGAGAGTAAGGCCAAAGAAAAGATGGGTGGATTGTCTGAGGAGTTATTTGAAAAAGAAATGATGAGAATGAATGAAGGAAACGTGCTGCGCCAACCCCAAGTAGGCAGGAAGATGATGATGAATTTAAATAGTTAGTTTATTAAATAAAGAAATGCTTACTCTAAGCATTTTTTTTTCTAGGAATTTCTCCTGTATCGCGAGTGCGTTCAAAAACATTTAAACTCACATACACAAATACCCAGACCCGAAACAACTATCTGTAGGCCATACAAATATTTGTTCCGTGCAGGGATCGAACCTGCGACACGTAGCGCAACAGTCAACTGCTTGGGCCACTGTGCCAACTGCGGAAATTATCTCAGGGGAACTATAAGGATAAAAAGACTGGCCTTGGTCAAATACCTTCATCATGTCTGCCAAACACAGCCAATAAAATAAGTACTTGCATCTATGGATTATATTATGCAGGTTTTATGAACTCGTGTCTGTTCACACGAGCGTCAGTAAGCTAGCCGACTCCAACGTTTAATTTGAAACGTAGTTCAACGTAGCGTGGCCGTAGTCGAATAGTTGTGATGTCTTCAAGCGTTATATAGCGTGCTGCGTTTGACTTCGTCCGCAAAGAGCCAGAGCACACGAAGCGTTGCGGCATGTATCGCATCCCAAAGTTTTGACTTTGGTTGTCACTTAGTGTTGGTGAAAGCGGATATTAGGCATTCGGTTAGGTGTCGCTTTGTGTTGGTGAAGACGGATATTAGCCATTCAGCTAGTAGTCGCTTTGTGTGGGAAATCATCAAATGACTCCTCCCGCTCTTGGCCGAGCGGAAGAGAGTGTCAGACTTCTACGGACTAAAAAACCAAAACTACACCTAAAAAACTAAAACTTAGGCGTTTGTGTCCGAGCCCGCGGTATCTCTATCGAACAACCCGCAGCCCCGGTGTGCTCCGACCTTACCAAGTTAAAACGCAATAGTGACCTTGTTGGAAATAAAAACATTCATTATTCTGTAAAAGAGAGCATCCGCTGCTAAAGCGTTCAAGTTCAAGTGGGCTTTAGTTAAAATTGAAAACAGAATATCATTTTATTTTAACGAATTTTCATACACGTGTTTCACTAACTGCAGGTTTCATGTGGCATGCAACTTACGTATAACTATACACCCCACATAATTCAACTTTCAATAAAATTCACAATGACGTGTGAAGTGGTCAACCACGTGGATGTTCAGTTTCATGTAAAGTGCCAGAAATTGATCCCGCACCAAAACAAGAGTAATTCGCTGTAAAAATGGCGACCAATCTGTCAGGATCGCTCTAAAAAATTACATTTTTGACTTCGTTAGCGCTTGAAACTAAATACAGCAACCATGCTGTCAGTTTAACCGCTTGGCCACGAACTACAAGTTCACGCGATAAGCGTGTTGGGTCAGTGACTGTGGACAAAACTACTTATAATTATTTTTAAAGTTAACCTATGTTGTCCCATTGCTGGGAAAAGGCCTCGTTCCATTCCTTCCAAAGGTCGCGATTCTGTGCAACTTCTTTCCAATTGTCAAGGAAGCGATCTAGTTCGCACCGCCATCTCCTCCGTAGTCTGTAGCAACTCCTTGTCACCTGTTTGCACCAATCCTGAGCTTTACGGGCCCACAGCTCAGGAAATGAAAACAAAAGAAAACTAAAATGCTGAGACCATACCACCGTCACCGTAACACAACTTGCGGAGAAAGGCGACGACAGTACGGTACCCACGTGAGGAAATCATCTGACATTCGCGCTCGTCGCTTCACCTGAGGTCGTGAAAAATGAAAGGTTTTTTCATGCCTTTGGCCTTGGTTTTGGCTGCAGTTTGAGTCTCTACGGGCTCAGTTTACATTGCTGCGAAATTTTCGAAGGGTGGGCGTTTTGGGGAACTGTAACTTGTAAATAAGTAAAGTAAAGTAAATTTTGACGTTCGAAAAGTGCTGATTATCAGCCTAGTTTGAATAAATGACTTTTGATTTGAAAATAGAATGGAAACGAGTTTTCGTAAAGAAATAGTTCGAAACATAATAAACTTTATCAGCGGTACTCAGAGATATTTAATGATGACTTAAGCCGTCACTTAGTAAAGGTTTGGATACTTTTGTATGACAAAACTGTCAAAATCTTTACTAAGTGATGGCCTAAGTAATCATTAAAGCTCTCTGAGTGCGGCAGTAAGTCAATCAGTTTCTTACTTATTCTAAAAGTGTTAGTACGTAACAGTGTTACATTATATAAATACATAAACTCACGACTTTTTCCAATGGAGGTAGGCAGAAACTTTAGAACGCCACCCACTGCGCCTGCGACTGCTGAGCATGTGGTCCTGGGTTTGATTTCTAGGTCGGGCACAATATTAATAGGCTTGGCTCCTTTTACATGCGACTTAAACATAACTGGCGAATAGTGAGTGTATTATTAGGTACAACTCTGCCTTACGTTTCGAGGAGTACAGGCGTGACATTATGCTATATTTTCTTATTAACTACACGCTTTTTCCTTATTTGATGGTATTTTCTCTAAAGGAAACTATTTAAACTAAATGATCAGTGTCGGTTCTAACTCGTGTAGTTTTCCGTTAGGTGTTGAGGTGACAATTAATCGTTCCGTATGTCTATACACCCCCGGGTGTATACGGCATGTTGGGAAGTGATTGAAAGATAAAATTATATCGATAGTTATAATTGTTGATTTATCTTCTACTTGTTAGATTAAATTACAAAAAGAATGTACTAAACATTTTTCTTTATTCTTTTCTGTGGAAAGTTACTATACTTTCGTTTGTGTACAGAGATTTATAACGTACCTTTCCAAATAATGCCAATTATTTGGTTATTCCCAGTGTGTAAAGATATAAATAGCAAATAGGATTGTAAATTTTTGTTGTTTGAGACACCATTTTTCTGATTCAGCTCCTATAGATACATGCGCGACTCGTAGAAAGTATGGCAGTGTTTTTTTGTGTGATAATGTTTTTATATATATTTTTTTAAGCCGTATTAACATTACACCCACGATTCGATCCCGAAAAGACGGGCAGAAAAGTACCACACGTCCACACCCACATTGCACAAATTATGTCTTATTTAGTAGGTTTGCTATAGACGCTAAGAAGAAGAAGAAGTAGGTGTAAGCCCTAGTTGGTGCCCCATTGCCATCAATCTGGCACAAACTCAAACACCAGGCTTTTAAAAAACACTCATCAACACTTTATGCGACCTGAAAATGGAACTGACAAGGTAGTTTTATTGTAGGTGCATTTAATTTTAAATTGACGCGCGATAACCCAATTTTTAAACCTCCGTTCCTGTCTGCATCGATATCGATTACGTCCAAAGGGAGGCAAATCCCTAGCCCTTCTATTTAAAGGATTAAAGCTGCCGTTTTATTGAGTTGGTAATGAACTTGAGGGACTGATGAAGTGAACTAATTGATTGAAATTAATTACGTCTGTTTGTTCATATAAGTCGTGTTCTTTACTCGTGTTGACACCAGTTTTATGGAGCTATCTCGTGCTGCAGTAAGCAGAGTTCGTACCTATGTGGTAAGTTTTGTGGTGGACACACTTTTTGAGGATTTTGTCTTGCGACCAAAAGTAATCTTTCCATCCCCCCCTTTCAACCCCCTTTTTTTTTGGAGGGTGGGAAATCAACTAATGACTTCTTCCGCTCTGGGCAGAGAGGTAGGGAGACTGACTAAAAACCACCCATGTTCCTTCTTATCTCTTTCGAACAACCCGCAGCCCCAACGGGCCCCTTTTAACCCCGTACAACCTTTTTTTCGCATAAAAAAGTAGCCTATATCCTTGCTCAGGCTCTAGACTATCCGTGTACCAATTTCATTTAAATCGGTTTAGTAGTATTGGCGTGAAAGCGCGACAGACAGACAGAGTTACTTTCGCATTTGAAATATTAGTTAAGAATATTAAGTGTTGTATGCTTGTAATTCTTTAAAGACGAGGCAGACCTCTGCTTAAACTTTCTCAAAATCATGATTTTCTTACATACATAAACTCACGCCGTTTTCCCATGGGGGTAGGCAGAAACCACAGAACGCCACTTGCTACGATCCTTACATACTCCTTTTGCTTCGTCCACATTCATACATCTGGTCATACACGCACGCCGGTTACGAGTACTACGCACCTGTCCTTTCATGATTTTCTTAATGTGAGAATAAAACTGTGTGAGAGGGAGTGTACAGCCAATTGTTTAGCACAGTACGTAACACGTCATATTAGATTTTCATGGAAATGTAGGTACTAGCCGGAAAATGAAAAGAGAATTTACGGATTTTTCGACCCCTTTGTGTCATGGAAACTCGATCGGACTCGATATAAAAGATTTCACACGAAATAAAGGTGAAATTCCCTCTATTTCCTAGTAATACATAGGCTGCACTAAAAGTATCGGGAATGGAATATGTCCACTGTTCCTGTCATATTAAAATCTTTTTAATTGAAGACTCCTTGGTTTTAAAAATCAAATACCATTTATTTATTTAAAAAAAGATTCTCGGTCTTGTCACAAGGTTTTGTCAAACTTGTTTAGTCGTTGAGAAAATGGAATTGACTCGAGAAAATTCAAGAGCGATGATTTATTATGACTTTCGAAGTGGTTTAACACAAAAACAGTGTGTTGACCGGATGATTTCTGATTTGGTGATGATCCAAAACCACAATTTATCGCTGGTTTGCTGAATTTCAACATGGACGTGTCAAGCTCAGTGATGATCCCCGACAAGGTCGTCCAAAAACTGCAGTCACCCAAGAAAACGTTGATGCTGTGCGTAAGCTGATTGAGGAAGACCGACATGTGACATACCGCGGAATTCAGGCAACTTTAGACATTGGCATGAGTCAAATACAAATAATCTTGCATGAACAATTAGGTGTAAAAAAGTTATTTTCCCGATGATACCGCATTCGCTCTGTGAAGAGCAAAAAGCGGCTCGCGTTACTTGGTGCGTCAGAACTCTCGAAAGATTCCACGCAGGATCCTCAAATGCTGTATACAACATCGTATCAGGTGACGAATCCTGGATATACGCGTACGAACCCGAAACAAAAAACCAGTCACGAGTTTGGATGTTCGAAAATGAGTTAAAGCCAACAAAAATTGTTCGTTCACGGAGTGTTGCAAATAAAATGGTGCCCACGTTTGTCTCCAAAACCGGCCATGTTACGACTATTCCTCTTGAGGGACAAAGAACGATTAATGCAGAATGGTATGCTAGCATTTGTTTGCCACAGGTCGTTTCTGAACTCCGTAAAGAGAACTGCAACCGCCGCATCATCCTCCATCACGACAATGCGAGTTCTCACACCGCGCACAGAACAAAAGAGTTTTTAGAGCAAGAAAACATAGAATTATTAGACCATCCGCCGTACAGCTGCGACCTAAGCCCTAATGATTTCTATACTTTCCCTAAAATAAAGAATAAATTGCGTGGACAGAGATTTTTATCACCTGAAGAAGCTGTGGACGCCTACGAAACGGCCATTTTGGAGACCCCAACTTCCGAATGGAATGGTTGCTTCAATGATTGGTACCATTGTATGGAAAAATGTGTCAAATTTCGCGGAGAATACTTCGAAAAGCAATAAATACATTTTTAAATAGTAATGTAGTGTCACTTCCTTGATTCCCGAAATTTTCAGTGTCGCCCTCGTACAACCACTTTAAAGGTTATCATATCCGATTTATGATTCCTGTGTGTGGCATTCTTAATTTTTTGCATGTTGCTCTCTGAACTGAGTTACCTATTATATGTATTAGTTTGACCTTATATTCTTGGAATGAGATCTATACTAAATCAAAATTCAAACGACCTTTTTTTTTTTGGCGGGCGCTCTTGGGCATAGCGAAAGGAAGTGTCAGACTTCTAGTGATTAAAAACCACCCATGTTCCTTCTTAGCCCTTCATGTCGAGGCCGCGGTATCTCTTTCGAACAACCCGCGCAGCCCCGACGGGCGTTGGCCCTTGCGGGCCCCTTCCATGTTGCTGACATCTCTTTGAGGCGCGCGTGGAACACGAACGCGCCGTCGACACGGCCTGTCGTCGTCATAAGACGGACGGACGGCGAGCTAGCCCATCACTCACCGTCCACAGGCCCACGTCTATGGTGGCCTGAAGTCATTACGTGGCCCTCGACGCCCGGAGTGCCTAATTCAAACGACCTTCTGTGGCTGTCGTTGACAGTATTGTTAAACGGATGGATGTGTGATGAGTCGAACAGAGAAGAGTGCTGAAGAAAGGGGAAGCCTATACACAACAGGGGGTGATTCCGCGCTTAAATGAGGATTTTTTTTTTTTTTTCTCTCTTTCTATCTGCAATCGGCTCATCAGCCATAATCAGATGTGTTCTGGGGGATGAGACTTAGGAGCAGTTCCATTGAGTTGCCCTAATTACTGTTGATGAACTTCTTAGTTCCTCTGGTCAAGCGAGAGGATATCCCATCTCTTAAGGCGTTTTATTGTGCTTTGATTATTTAGTAAATTTTTTTTTTTTTTAAATGATGATGATGATGATAATGTGTCATACTTGGCATGACTGACACGAACTAAAGCAAACTCATTCGAGTCCTCGATGCGTTTTACTAATGGCGGGTTAGTACTGTATTTCTAAGTACCCATTAGCGCAAAACGATGGTCAGCGATAAATGTCTGATCGATAACCCTAAAGAAACCTAAAAATACTTTCGATAATTTGTTACTAGAGTTCAGACAGCTTTCAATTCTGAAATTTATTTTCCCGCATCTAGGGTTGGTCTATGTAACTGAAAAATACACTAAAGTCCGTAAAATCTAGTAGCTTCTGGAATTTCGAAATAAGTAATTACAAATGCATATTAATGCAGTCATTATTTTACGCTATATAAATATTGATATTAATTAATCAAATTATTGACATCATTGTGTATAGCCTGGCATTTTAATCAAGTTTCATTTTATAAACTGGACGATTATTTTTCATCCCCTCTACATGTGTTGGGGAGATGAGAATTTTGGGCTGGTCGTGTAGTATGATAAGAATGGATAAGGTAAGGAACGAGTATATTAGAGGAAGTTTAAAAATAGGGATGTTTACCGACTGAAAAAAATGTGATTCTAATTAGTCCGTCTGTTAGATTATCGAAAAATATTGGATACGTATTTCTTGTTTTATCAAATTATTAAAAATTGATGAAGATAAAACGCGTAACAGATTTGAGTGGAGAGTCGTAACGTCACTCACCGAGAATGTCTTACTAATGTCTTAGAATATGACGTCACACGATTTTTCAAAGCACTGTATCGTTTTCATTGTTTGTTTACGTGAAAAAAGAAAAAATACGTGTCCAATATTTTTTTAAATCTATCTGACGGACTACTTAATTAGATTTTTTTAGTTAACTACCCTATTGCGCCTATTATAGAAAAGTTGATAGGGAATCGACTGTCTTGCTATGGACATATGTGATGAGGAGGGACGAATCGCATGTGACTAAAATATAATAGGGTGTAAAAGTACCCTTAACGCAAACGAAAGGCACTTGTTCTCCCCACATTTGTTCTAGACCATACCTGGGAACCTCGTAGTTACGAGGATATTGAGGGTCAAAGTTCTAAATTTTTCACAGCTGTTTTTGTAAATACTATTTTTTCAGGTTATAACTTTACTTATATTACCTCCATGACCCGTTTACTGTTCAAAGCATGCATTAGTACAATGTTTTAACAGTGCTACATTGAGTTTTACCGTAAAATGTGTTTTTTGACCCAAAATAAAAAGTCGTTTCCCAGCAAAAATGTTTGCGTAGGGTTACTTAGTTTGATGTACAGAATGCTTGGTTTACGGCTGGGTGATGGGTTGACTTACACCCTGTAAATACAAGTGAAGCACGTGCGATTTGTTGGTTGCTAGTCTTATCGTCTTGGGTCGTGAACGGGGTGTTAAATGAAAAGTTAAATCTTCGAAAATCATCAAATCATACACTTTTGAATAAGGAGGAGACAACAAACGTATGTTGATAAGCTTTCGTTCAGTTCCGAAAAAAGAAAACGAAGTCTCATATAACCTTGTACCTAATTTATAACGTAATTTTTATATCCGAGAATCATTACGGGATTAATTGAAGAATCAAGAAAAGTTTTCGTGGAAAATTATTTAATTTTCCACGAAATTCTTGTTTACTTCTATTTATTTCTTAAAAGGAGGCTAATCTACGCACGTGTATTGAGTTAAGGTGCGTCGAAATTTTCGGCCAGAGGACTAAGCAGAAATTGACAGATATGTCGTATCGGCGGTGTGTTCGTGCCACGCGCACCTCCGTTAGTAACATTGCAGGGACCCGCAAAGGCCGATGACTCCCGATGCTGCGGGTTGTTCAAACTCAAACTCAAACTCAAAGCATTTATTTCAATTAAACCATTACAGGCATTTTTGAATGTCAGAAGAACAATTCATAAAACAAAACTAAACTACGAGTGCAATACGTCATCCCGAAAGCCACCACGCCGAGCCACACGCCGCCGAATGCCCGCAACAACGAACACTGCGAGCACGAAAGCACGCAGCGACGCACACCGCAACAACGAATGCACGAGACTCCAAATCACGGAACAACGAATGCACGCCGCAACGCGCAACCGCCGCCCCGCGACCCGGAGCCCCGCGCACCCACCACCACGGCACGCGCCGCCGCGCGCCCCCGCACCCACAGCACTCGCCGCCGCAGACAACCGGCGACGCGCAACTCGACGCAGCAACCCCCGGGACGACGCATTGCACGCCTAAGCTACAGTCACAGTCACAAGGCATAATAACTTGTGAAAGTACTATAGTTGCCCATTCCCTAACGTAGATCACTATGGAGAAGAACGGGCAAGAAACTCCATGGACACTCTTTTAAACCAGAATATTTTTACAAAAAATCTTGGTACATTACATCATTCATGTTGAGATGGTATAATATGTGAGAACTATGTAGCAAGACGTGCAAGTTAAGAGCGTCCGGAGTAAAAAGATATAATAAACAAATTAAAAAATATATATATATATATAAACCATGGCAACTAAGATATGACCAGTCTCCACTGACAGCGCCCGTTCACGAACATGACGAAAGGATCAGCACCATTCAACTCAACCATTTTGAAGGGAACTAAATGATCCGACACACGCGCCACCATCAGCGAGACATTTGAGTGAGCATGACATTTTCTCAGCCGCCAGGGCAACGTCACTAAAATGTAACTAAATGTAAAAAGTGGCTTTATAGTACATAACTTACTCACACATGTGCCATGCAATTATATAATATTAAGAAATTGAATCTATACAATGCAAAGATACTTTTACAATCTTCTGCAGCCTTTACAATAACTTCACATGATTTTTATACAGGATTTAAAATTGCGTCTCATTCAGTTGAAGAATGTGAGGGGGTATTTTATCGAAACATTTTAAACAGTACCCCATGAAAGGTGAGTCTACTTTAGCTAGCCTGAATGTTGAGATCTTACATATATGTGAGAACGATGTAAAAATACGTGCAAGTTAAAAGCGTCCAGAATAAACGAAACAATAAACCAATAAAAATATAACATGGCAACTAAGAGATGACCAGTCTCTACTGACAGCGCCCGTTCACGAACATGACGCATGGATCAGCACCATTCAGCTCAACCATTTTGAAGGGAGCTAAATGATCCGACACACGTGCCACCATCAGCGAGACATTTGAGTGAGCATGACATTCTCTCAGCCACTAGATCAAAGTCACTAAAAAATAACTAAATGTAAAAAGTGGATTTATGGTACATAGTACTCACACATGTGCAATGCAATCGTACAATATTAAGATATTGAATCAGCTTCTACAATAACTTCACATGATAAGTAATCGATTTATTTGCCCTATGGTTGTGGAGCAGGACCAGCATTGAGCCAAGCATTTTTATCATCAATGTAATCCGAAAGAAATACCGCGGCTCCGGACACAAAGGAACAAGGGTGGTTTTTAGTCAGTAGAAGCCTGACACTCCCTTCCGCTCCGCCCAGAGCGGGAGGAGTCATTTTATGATTTACCAACCTCCAAAAAAACAAAAACAAAGGGTTGTACTCCGGGAGTGCCGCAGAAGTGAAAACTTGAACATTAACGTTGTGCATTTTTGAATATTCTGGAATGGTTAGGGAATAATTTCGCACGGTTTGCTTTATATATCAGCATAAAAGTACTATCATTTACGTGGTTAAATACAATATTCATTTATTGCGCTATCGTACACAAACATGACAATTTGTATTATACATAAAAAGAGCATTGAGTAACTTTGTATGGACTAGTGGCGTCGTTGTTTTTTTGAGCGGCCACCAATAATTTTCATGTTACTTTGTTGTGCTGTATTAAGTATACATACATGTTCAATTAGTTTCGTCCTAAGTGATTTTGAAGCTGAGATATTTGCATTTGAATATTTTAAAAATGCTTCAATTACTGTCCTGCGTAAAGAAATCTTAGTCATGTTTTTAGAAGGTTGATATTAGAGCTGGCTTTACTGTTTTACGACCGTCTGTCAATGTGACGTTAGTATTGTGGGTCTTCAGGTCTTGGGAAATAATAATAACACATTTTTACCTATCCCAAAAAAAGTGCACAACGCTGCTAAAGAAGTTTTCACTTCAAAAAAGACATTGACAGATTTTGTTTGGTTTGCAGTACAATATCTGTGATGCGGTGATACGGTTGGCGCAGTGGATAAGCGATTGGTCCAATAAATTCTCGCACGGAACAAATATTTGTATGAGCGACATGTGGTTGTTCCTGAACTTCTTTGTGTTTTTTCGGATGTCGCGCAAAAAGTTTTGTTATTGTAATAATAATAATAATAATAATAAATTTCTTTATTGACATAAGTTACAATAAAATTACAATATTGAATTCCCTAACACCTACGCTAGTAAAAACTGTGTTGCAGGTGTTAGTGTCTTCCCCCTATTAAAGTGACAATACCTTATGTCTGACAGAATTATTTTTTTTTAAAGAGAGAGAAAAACAAAAATAATAATGGAATCTAAATTAAAAATAATGTTAAGTAACTAGCGTGCTGCCATATGTGTGGGTGGTGTTTATGTATGTGTTTGGGTGTGTGTGTGCATGTGTGCATGGGGTGTGTATGTTCGTGTGTAAGGCTGTGAGTATGTATGATGGTAAATTTAGTACATATTATGTTTTCAAAATATTTTCTACATCACTATAGTCTAAAGTCTTTAGCCAATTATATATTACTATTTTAAATTTGTTATTATTCAACTTACTCAATTTCAGGGTTTTATTACATTTGTTGTAAGTATGCGGAGCTAGATAACAATAGCATCTTCTAGCAAATTTTGTCTTCGTACGAGGCATAGGGTAGTACTCTACGCGCTTCCGTGATATGGGTAGGTTAGGAACGACTCGTCTGTGGTATCTTCGTAGTATTTCGTATATAAATATTTTCCTCACAGATAAGACTCCTGCTAGTTCATACACTGAAGATGTGGGATGTCGATACGGTAGGTATAAAAGTACTTTAAGTACCATCCGCTGTGCTCGCTCGATTCCAATCATGTGAGTTTTTGCCGCACCTCCCCAAGCGCAAATGCAATATCTAATAATGCATTCGCACAAAGCTCTGTAGGTTTGTACAAGTATAATATCACTTGCCACTGTGCGCAAGTTTTTAAATATATATACAAGTTTTCTCATTCTAGCCATAGTCAGCGATATATGCATAGTCCAGGCAAGTTGGTCATCTAGCGTTACTCCCAAATACTTCACAGTGGTCACTTGGGATAGCGTTGCACAGTCACAGCTGGTATGAATTTCTCTTCTATTGCAGGGGAATGTATGTATTTTGAGATTGTGCGATTCAGTAGGTTTCCCTACAGATGTTTTGCTAAAGCATATATACTTTGTCTTGCTAGTGTTTAGCGATAGAAGACTGTTCTCCAGCCAGGTGGTCACCTTTGCTAAGCCGGCCTCAGCTAGTTTAAATACAATGTCCCAGGTGTGGCCATGAAAGATCAACACCGTGTCGTCAGCAAACATTAGTAGATCCATGTGTGGCAGGGTGGCAGCTATCTTGCATAGGCTATTTATATAGATGAGGAATAATGTAGGCCCCAACGTGCTGCCCTGGGGAACACCATATTTGCAAATGGAGTCAGTACTTTCATAGCCAGCTACTCTAACACGCTGAGACCTATCCGTCAAATAGTCCTTAAACCAGTCCAGAGGAAGCCCCCTTATACCAACATTCTCCAAACGCGTGATTAGAATTTTGACAGATACGGTATCAAATGCTTTTTGGAGGTCTAAAAAGACCCCAAGACATTTATCCCCACCATCTAGACAAGATACAAGAGTTGATGTTAATGCCAAAACTGCATCCTCGGTTGATTTTTTCTCTCGGAACCCAAATTGAAAGTCACTAAGCAGTTTGTTACTTTCTAGGTATTTCGTTACTCTCCTGTTGACGATTTTTTCTAGTATCTTAGACAACGCTGATAGAAGAGAGATAGGGCGATAGTTGTTTGGCTCATCCTTGTTTCCAGATTTAAAAATTGGACAAACAACCGCTTTCTTAAATGTAGACGGGAACCTGCCAGTCGACAGGCTAAGATTGCACATGTATGTAATGGGTGCTGCAAGGGAAACAATATTTTGTTTTAAAATTTCCGCTGTAATTTTATCCCTTCCGGGCGCAGTGTGCGATCTTAGCCCTAGAATAATACCCCTCACCTCACAGGGATCCGTAGGAATAAAAGACATAGAGTTTGGAGGCGAGTTATCCTTGGCAGCTTCTTGCGATAGTTCTTGTTCAGATCTATCCATCCTAGTAAGTAGCTCATTTGCTAATGCTTCTCCAACTCCAGTAAAAAAGCTATTGACCCTACCTAGAGACTGTGTTGGTGAGGTGTCAATATCCAATAGTTCAACAATGGGGTCCTTGTTTTTCTTCATGTCACAAACTTCTTTAATGACTTCCCATGTTTTCTTTATATTACCTTTGTTTATCTTTAGCTTTTCTTGATAATATTGTTTTTTTAAGCTTTTTATGATAAAATTACACGTGTTTCTGTATTTTTGATACTTTATTTGTAGGAGCATATTGTCCGGTATCTTTACTGCGGTCTTGTGTAATCTATCTCTCTTTCTTATACATTTGACTACTCCTTTTGTTATCCACGGTTTTAATGGTCTATTTCTATTTGCTTTTTTTATAACACTGGTATTATCCGTAATAATATTCGTTAGTCTTGTCGTTAATATTTCCGATGCAATATTGATATCGGTTGATGTATAAAGATCTTCCCAAGACTCTTCAGTGAGTAGTTTTGTTATCATAGCATAGTCAATCGTTTCTTTGTTGTACATCACACTTTTTTTTTGTATTTTAGAGCTATTAATAAATAAGAGTATTGGGCAGTGGTCTGTTATAGGCTGTTCAAAAACTGCTGTTTTCCAACGATGTGAGCATTTTACCATGAAATGATCAATACATGTTTTGACGCGTGTTGGTTTGTTAATGCCTGGTCGCAGTCCATGCATAGCCATCAGATTTAGGTACTCTTGGGCTACATTAGACCGGTTTTGTGCTAAAATATCAATATTTATGTCTCCGGTAAAAATTACGTTTTTTGTTCGACATTTACATAGAATATTGTCCAGTGATTCCAGATAAAGATTAGGATTTTTAAAACTAGGTGGCCTATAGGAGCAAATAATTGTGTAGTCAGGCTTATTAGTGACAATTAAGCAATTTCCTTCACTAATCTTAGGCTCATAAACACAAGCCACGACATCACTGCGTACATATACCACCACACCATCATTTTGGTTTATGCTATTGTGAGTCCAGTATTTGTCATAGTCATTCATATTTGGTGGTGGATTATTCAAGTTTGTCCAACACTCGGACAGTACAATAATATCTATACGCATATTTAGTGCGGAAATAAAAGCCACCAGAAGGTCAAAATTACAGTTAATACTTCTAATGTTAATGCTAATTATTGCCATTGAACTTTGAAACTTTGAATTGTACCTACCCTTTTCCATGTTTAGAAAATTGTTAATATGAATATTAACTTTGAACATAACTGTGTTGTTAAAGTACATTTTTGTATAATATGCGTGTTTCAACCTACAGTTTTACCCAAATATTTGTGTTTTCATCTTCATCTGGCACCAGTCTAAGATCCAAAACGTAACTTACAATTCTATACCTTACCTAACCGAATATTTTACGATATAATACAATTACATTACATCATCTGTATGAACGAAAACAAATACGGATAGCAATATTCGATATTCGTGATTGAATATTCGGTTATTTTGTTACTTGCAAACGTAAGCAAGTCCTAGATACTGAATTACAAAAAAAAAACGATGTTGGAAAAGAAATACGCTTCGAAATGGGTAACTACAGTACTTTCACAACTTATTATGCCTTGTGACTGTGAATCTTCCCTTTCTTTGTTTTTAGGATTCCGTAGTCAACATGGAACCCTTATAGTTTCGCCATGTCCGTCTGTCTGTCTGTCTGCCCGTCCGTCCGTCCGCACTATATCTCAAAGACTCTTAGTACTAGAAAGCTGGTAAAGTAAGTGAAAAGTGGTAAAATAAAATTTTGATTTATTTTTCGGGTGACTCCAGTACACATTAAAGTGGGGAGGATTTTTTTTTCGCGTGCAGTCCTTTGTTTGGTATGTTGTCTTTAAAAAATATTGCGAGTTTCCTGAAACACTTTTTCGATTAAGGGATTCGTTTATGAAATATTAAGCTTTAAAGTGCAAATTTTTGTTAGACTCAAGTCTGGCTACCAAAAAACCTATACAGGTCGTGTTTAGGCATGTCAAAAAAATCATTATAGTAGCATATATAACAGAAATAAAAGCAAATCTATCACTGCTAAGTAGGCTTTATAAGTTTACGAGTAATAGTTGACCAATTTATTAAATGTACTTGTAACAAATATTTTCCTCTAAATAATGAATGGGAACGCAGGTCATAAAACTGTAAATGTAAGTTTGTTTTATTTTACAATCAAAATCATCGCTCGGAGGCAGGTAGGCAGGGTGGTTAATCATTTTAGTAAGCTCTAATATTTTGGTGAGAGTCAAAATGGCGGGTATACCATGGCGAATCAAATGGGCAACTACGGAACCCTACATTGTGCGTGGTTCGACAAGCACTTGGCCAGTTTTTCTGTCATTAAAAAGTGCCTGTAATGGTCTAATTGAAATAAATGCTTTGAGTCACAGTTTGGAATATCATTAGGGCTAAGCAGTACCTACAGTTTTTGTTTCAGTTGCCCGGTTGGGTAGGGTTATTGGTTTTTCAATTAGGAATTTCTCTTTTGCAGGAGCGTGGATTTATACACAATTGATGTTAAAACTTAGTTACTAACATTCGTTCGTTCGGTTTCGTTCGGCCATTTGTTCGGTTATCCTGTATGTCTCTTTGTATGCTCGTTATGTTTCTGCGACAAATAAATATTTTTTCTTTCTTTCTTTCTTTACGGTGACTGTTAAGAAAGTTTATTGACAACATAATAACATCACGTCTGTATGGCTAGGCAGAGGGGTACTTAATAGTACACCCACATTTTGCCAGTTATATTTAAGTCTCGTGTAATAGGGGGCGAGCCTATTGCCATCAACCGGGCACAAATACAGACTCCGTGGCAGCTACTAAGAAATTCCTGATTGAAGAATCCCATATCACTTTGTCCTACCTGGGAATTGAACCTAGAGACTTATGCAGTCGTGACCAGTAGACAGGACTTCCTTTGTATATACATGTATATTTCCTCTGGTAGGTCTAATCCAATACATTAGTAGATAACTTTATTCGTTCTTTCCTTCATTGTCGTTATGTATTTTGTTTTTTTTTTTTTTGGCGTGTGGAAAATCATCAAATAACGGGGTCCCGCTCTTGGGCAGAGCGAAAGGGAGTGTCAGACTTCTACTGACTAAAACCACCCATGTTTCTTCTTAGCCCTTCATGTCGAGGCCGCGGTATCTCTTGCGAACAACCCGCAGCCCCGACACTGCCGCACTACTCTGTACTACACTGCCGTTGTACAGTTTATAACTAGTACGCAGGGTAGTTATCAATTTTTTTTGTAACAAAACTAGCCAATAAGTTTCAAATACTTACCATTATCAATTGTAAAATTATTTATTTCTGCGCGATAAATCACGCATGTATGCATTGATATAAAAACTAAAGATACGGTCGTCCGAACATTTGCTCGACGCGTTCGCCATACAGAGAATCGGTGTAGTCTGCTCGTTAATGTAACCTTGTATAAGCGGCGTATTAGGGGCGTATTTAGGGTATTTTCGAGGTATAAAGAACATAAATAAAGCTTTTAATAAAATTTACGACCACACCCGAAGAGAGCCGATCGTGGACTAGTTCACTTCGGCTTAGGAAATACCATATTGGGACCACCTTTGAGGCGTCATTTTAACGTGCCATCCGCCCAGTCCTTACGCAGTAATATATAAGTCAATGCATGTATGTTTAAAAACATACATGTTGTGAATTGTAAACATAGGCTAAGTTTAATGGAAATAAAGTTTATTATTATTATATCAATGAATAAACAAAACAAAAATATCACCAAACTATCCTAAAAGGGTTTCAACCAAAAGTTAAATTGTACGCTTACAATATTGTAACCGTTCAATTTAACTTTTCATCACAAACTAAATAAAGGGTTTGTAAACATTGTTTTAGAAGAGTCACATTGGGGTCAAACTATTGCCATTCCACAATTTATTGGGGTCTGTTCAATTGTGTGATAACGTCTGGCTGTTAAACCCTGATATATTTATCAGCGTTCTGAAATTCGGCACAGACTGATACAAGACTTTGCCATTCTATTAAAGGGTCTAACGTCATCCATATGAAAATCACTGTCAAATTTCGCGACACTTAACAAAATTCAAAAGACATTTTAATAAAATACAATAATTATAAAGTATGGTTTCTAAAATACTACATTGGTGAAAACGTGCAAAGTTAATCAATACAATAGGAGAATATTACTTTTAAAAGTTGCTGCGTGATTTCATTTCATTACAGGAGACATGATGTGTAAAAATGTATCGAAAAGACAAATTGTTTTTCAATTTAGCTTTATTTTTGTTTTATCGTTATGGGAAAAATTTCCCTGTCAGAGCGGCGGGTTTTTCGAAAAAGATACCGCGTCCTCAACACAAAGGGCTAAGAAGGAACATAGGTGGTTTTAGTCAGTAGAAGTTTGACACCCCCTTGATTTCCCACCATCCAAAAAAAATGTTTTTTTTTCTTTACAAGATTTAAATGAGATTAGCCGTCTAAGGCAGTAGGGGCAATTGATAAATGATCATAAACCCTGATGAGGGTGCATGAAACATGTAAGTTCACAAGTAAAGAAAGGCCAAACTGTGGGTTGACTCGGGCCTGTGAATGATGATGACACGGCAGTTATGTATACACTTACAAGTCTGCTTACCCTTTCTGAACAATAAACACTCGTGGAAAAATATGAAGATGTTTTAGTTTTTCTATCTACATAGGTGTTTGTGTATGCCTAAAGTAGTTGCAAACGAAAAAGGTAAAACACGTGCCAAAAAATTCAAACGAAAGTTTGCTACTCAAGTAAACCGTATTTGCAGAAGAAAAATATTTTGAAGTGGCGCTCAGAAATAAACTGAGCGATAAAAGCTTTGAATTTGGGTTTCCTCAATAACTTATCCTATTAATTTTTTTTCGTTTTGTTCCGTAAGTTTTTATTTATGGAATATTCTTATTATGTAAAGCGTCGTTGCTATGCTAAATGATTTTAAGACCGGGTATTATTTTGGGGATTTTTAGACATTGTATTACTTTTGAGGCTATACCAATGACGAACGCACTTATTTTGTTGTTGGGAAAAATAATTATCATAGACATTGACTTATATATTACTGCGTAAGGACTGGGCGAACGGCATGTTAAAATGACACCTCAAACGTGGTCCCAAAACGGTCTTTCCTAAACCGAAGTGTCCACGATCGGCTCTCTTCGGGTGCGGTCGTAAATTTTATTAAAAGCTTTATTTAGGTATGTTCTTTATACCTCGAAAACACCACGCCGCTTATACAAGGTTACGTTAACGAGCAGACTACACCGATTCTCTGTATGGCGAACGCGTCGAGCAAATGTTCGGACGACCGTAACTTTAGTTTATATATCAATGATCACAGATCAATTATTTATTCATTTACTTTATTTTATGATGGTTTTATTTTAATACAGTTCCATCATTTTTTTTTTGATTTTTTGAAATCATGGAGCGGGAGTGTCAGACTTATTCTAACTAAAAACCACTCATGTTTCTTCTAAGCCCTTTATGTCTGGGGTCGCGATACCTCTTTCGAACAACCCGCAACCCCGTCAGGCGTCGGACCTTGCGGGCCCCTTCAATGTTGCTGACATCTCTTTGAGGCGAGCGTGGAACACCAGCGCGCCATCAACACGGCCTGTCGTCCGTCGTTGTCATCTTTCTTGGTTTTTTTGTCACCGTAGTTTGGCAGTATTCTTTTTGATCTTAGAAAGTATCTACTTATACCATTAGTAAACCAGGTTTCTGTTAAATAACTTACTTGTTAAGAAACAACTCCATTAACTTCGCAAAAACCGAAGTTAAGTTTATTTCATTGTATTTGGCTATTAATTTCCTCTTTTAGGAGTGTTGAGTTGAGTTAATGAAAGATACACGTGTAAATAAAATATAAATATTTTTCAATCTATTTATTTATTTATTTATGAAAGGTAGCTTCACAGCTTACAGTAAAATAACTTAAAATTTATTATTAATATTATTATAATATTTATTCATCATCATCGTCATCATTTCAGTCGAAAGACGTCCATTGCTGGATATAGACCTCTCCTAAGTGTCGCCACGCCACATTGACCGTTCCCGTGCATCTCGCATCTAGCGGATCCCCGCAACCTTAACTGGGAGCCTTCCAATTGGAATTGTTCCGTTAAAATCATTGACTTACATATTACTGCGTAAGGACTGGGCGGACGGCATGTTAAAATGACGCCACAAACGTGGTCCCAATAAGGTCTTTCCTAAGCCGAAGTGAACTAGTCCACGATCGGCTCTCTTCGGGTGCGGTCGTAAATTTTATTAAAAGCTTTATTTATGTTCTTTATACGTCGAAAATGCCAATGCATCGTCTTACAGAACCGCAATCATCATGCTAAGCTACTTCTACTTACTAGCGTGTTTATGTCGATTCGGCAGCTATTCATGTTATCTCATAAAAAATGTTTTTTTTTTTTTTGGTGGATGGGAAATCATCAATAATGACTCCTCCTCCCACTCTGGACGGAGCGGTAAGGAGTGTCAGACTTCTACTGGCTAAAAACCACCCATGTTCCTTCTTAGCTCTTGTGCCGAGGCCACGGTATCTTTTTCGAACAACCCGCAGCCCCGACGGGAATGCATCTAGCCTTACTACAACAAATAGTCGCTTTAATCGGTCCAGTCATTACTACGTAATCCTCTCCAGTCCGTTCATTGTCAGGGTGACTATTATATAGATTGCGACAGCGAACGATATAAAGGATTATTACGACATTCTTAGGAAATTGATTGATGAACACAAACGGATCATTGCAGCCATATATTGACTGGGTTTTGCCCGCGGCTTCACTTGCGTGGATCTCGGAAATATCAAAAATGACGACAAACTTTACTCCTCTGTTTCAACCCCTTGGGGGTTGAATTTCGAAAAATCATATTTTAGTGGATGCCTACGTCATAAGAGGAAAATAAGAGGTGTGAGACATTTTGAGTTTCTGGCCTGTGCGACACTGTGCGTTGATCCTCAGCCGGTCAGCTTTGCTTTCTATATATAGAAGACTAGAAGGCAGCGGCTTCGCCCGCTACAACTAGTAAATTATCCTACGGGAATATAAAATCGGGATAAATATCCCGATTTTATCCCCTCTATGTGTTAATCCGGGTTATAAACTATCTGAGCACCAAATTTTATCCAAATCCGTTAAGTAGTTTTTGCCTGAAAGATTAACAAACATAAATTCATCCTCACAAACTTTCGCATTTATAATATTAGTAGGAAGATAGAAGAAGAAGAAAAAAGAAGAAAGATAGATGATAGACAGGAGAGGTGACCGTCTCGTTGGTCTAGTGGTCGCAAGCGCGACTGCCGTGCATGAGGTCCTGAGTTTGATTCTCAGGTAGGGCAAAGTGTTATTGGGTTTTTCCATCTGAAATTTCTCAGTGGCGGCCTCGAAGTCTGGATCCGGTTGATGGCAATAGGCTCGCCCCATATTACGTGAAAAATTAAACATAAATGGCTAAATGTGGCTGTAACTTATAAGTTAGGTACACCTCTGCTTAACCCTTTTGGGTTTACAGGCGTGATGTTATGTTTAGGAATACTTTTCCTTTTCTTCGTTCATTCTTTTCTTAGACTGGGTCTTGAAAGTGCGTTGACTCTTAATGAATAGATAAATTCATGATATCTATTTATGATGTTTATTTCACAAATAGAAGATGAAATTACGTCAACCATCGTTCTAAGTTACCTCATTACGGATTCAGTCCCTGGGCGAGTCTCCAACTTCACATCAATATTATATTATTCAAGTTACAGACGGGAATAGCCCAAAACATTTGTCGAATAAACTTGTACTGTTTATCAAAGTTGGTCCGATCTTAACCAGCGTCATAATTAGAGCGATTGGTTGTACGAATACGCGATCGCGCTCGTTTTCGTGCCGACGCGCGACGGTACATTATGACCACGTTGATCGAGGCGTCATTAGTATAAGGGATATTTTTAAATGCACATGTGTATAATTTTTCAGCACACTAGATAACTCCACTAATTAACTGAATGCATACCAGAAAAATTAATGCTGTGCAAAAAACCAATTGATTAACTAAACATGTCTTACAAAAAAAAAACTAAAAAACACACAAAACGAGATGACATTTTTTTTGTCGAATTCATACCAAAAATGTGGTTCGTACATCGGAAAAATAGGATTTTTTTATCAAAAATACTAACTTGCACTCTAAACCGTTCAGGTTAGGTTAGGTTATGTTAGGTTTTGTTTTTTGGTTTTCGTGAGTACATTTCCGCAGGTATGTGAGTCCTTAATTAAATAATTAAGGACTCACATGCCTGCGGAAATGTAAATATAATATTATATTTTTGGTTAGGTTAGGTTAAGTGATTATCAGTTCATTATAATAGTTCTGCAAATACCTTTAAACAGTATATTGAATTTGATTTATTTAGAGTGCATAATTTGTGTGCAAGTCAGTATGTTTTGATTTAACTTTGTTATATTTTGTTCGAAAAAAGGGAATATTCAAATATCGATTTAAATACATGCCTTAGTATAATCAAACAAGAACTAAAGAGATTTCAACAAAGGGGAAGCCCTCTGAACAGATATATCGTACCCACCCCAGGTGTTGGATTAGTCATGCATACACCAATTCATCAAATCCATAGTGCTCGCAGTGGCATACCTACTACATGATTAATTATTGAGAGCTTTACATTCATATTGCGTTCACAAATTTATTCATTTCTTGGTCAAACCAGAACGTTCAGGTTCGCCGAGCATAATGAATGCAATGTTCGCGTGTGTTCGCAGCTTTGGTTAGTACGCGTCCTAAGATATGTAGTAAGATTGTTATTGACTAAAGGAATGTTACTATTTAGTATTCATGTATTGTAGTTTACGTATATCTTATTGATGGAGTATCTTCTGGTTAATGGCGTTTCTCTTAGCTTTGTTTGTTTACATGATGAGATGGTTAAGAAACTGCGTTGTTTTGGAAGAGGAAATCACATGTAATCACGCTTGGGATCACTAAAGGGTAAGGCAGAGGTGTACCTGTCTGTAGGTCACCCAAAATTTTGTTAGTTATGATAAAGTTAGATGTAGGGATGAGTCTTTTGCCCAGTTTATGGAAGCATACTCAAATCCAGAACCAAAAGAAAATTATAGGAATGTATTGGATATAAGATGAATGGGCTTTGTAAAGGATGATATGGCGAGAAAGGAGACACTCAGACACCCCCTAATGAGCTGGCGAGTAATAGAGAAGTGTAGAAGACGAAGACATGCTGACCCCAAATGAATTGGGATAGGGGCAAGAGAATGACGATGATGATTTCTTAGAAATTATCAAATCAAACTAATGAATCAAGTAGTCAATTTAAGGAATAAGACGCCTTAAAGTTGAATATCATCATCATCTGCCTAGCCTTTTCCCAACTATGTTAGGGTCGGCTTCCAGTCTAACCGGATGCAGCTGAATACGAGTATTTTACATGGAGCGACTGCCTATCTGACCTCTACAACCCAGTTAATTCTAGGTAATACGATACTCTTTGGTAAGACTGGATGTCAAAATTTCAGGTCACTGACTACCTGTAACGACTGCCAAAGATCTATATATATGGCAGCCGGGACCAACAGCTTAACGTGCTTTCTGAGGCACGGAGGAAACTAGGTATGTCGGGTGGTCACCCATCCACAGACCGACCTAGGCAAGCACAGCTTTACCTAAAGATCGACCCGAGTGGCAGTTCTTATTAAGCCAAAAGTTGAATATCATCTGTTTCGTATTTTAGTAAATTACGATTCTGGGCGACCAAACGACAAAAGAGGATAGAAGCATGAAAGAGTGCGATGCTAAAACGCAACTTAATTTAACAGTGACACATTACTACTCTACAGTGTAACTTCAAATAGCAATTCTATTAATAAATTGACCACAAAGTTCAACCGCTCGCTGTGGTCACGCAAAGTGGCCCCCACTTTACGTGACCACAGATTTATCTAGCTTATTTGTCAAAGTTAGAATCGTTTTAGTTTCGGATTCCTAATAATATTATTGCGAAAGTTGCTCTTTTCAATCACGCGTTTAAGTCTAAAAGGATTTCAATATATATAGCACGTAGTTATAGCTAAATCTTTTGGTCTATTGCCTTTTTTATTTTTTAAGGGTGAGAAATCACCAAATCCTCCCGCTCTGGGCAGAGCGGTAGGGAGTGTCAGACTTCTACTGACTAAAAACCACCCATGTTCCTTCTTAGCCCTTTGTGCCGAGGCCGCAGTATTTCTTTCGAACAACCCGCAGTCCCTACGGCCTTTGCCTTTGTTTATTTTTGTTGTTGGCCTTTTGGTTAGATTTTTCGTGATAGTCATACGAAAACTGCCTTGTTGGTCTAGTGGTCGTAACCGCGGCTGCTGAGCATGAAGTCCTGGGTTCGATTCACAGGTCGGGCAAAGAGTTATTGGGTTTTCCATCAGGAATTATTGAGCAGCTACCACAGAGTCTGGATTTGTTGCCAGTTGATAGCAATATATTCGCTCCCTATTACATAGTAGTTAAGCATAACTGGTGAAATATGGGTGTACCTAACTATTGGATACAACTCTGCCTAACCTTTCGGGATTACAGGCGTGATGATGTAATTTTTATGTTATGTAGTAACTCTTTTCTATCACGCCTTAAAGAATTCCTATATAATATGGCGCATAGTTAAAAAATCACCTGGATAAAGATTAAAAAAATATCGCGATAGTTAGAAAGAAGAAAAGAAAAAATATTTATTTGTCGCAGAAACATAACGAGCATACAAAGAGACATACCGGAAAAAAAATACACAGACACACAAACAGATATAAAAAAATACAACAAGCAGGGATAATATAAAGATAGCTGCACGTCGTGACTGCGACAAGTAGGTTGCCACTCACCATGATGCTGTGCTATGGGCACCCACAGCACAGCGCTGGTTTTCAGTGGTCACCCGTGAAAAAACGCACGAAAGCCAAGACAGCTTCAATATTAGGAAAGTATATAAAATAAAATAAGAAGGAGGGTGCTTGAAATATTACTTCACTTGACTTAAAAGTAAGACTAATTGCGGTACTCAGAGATATTTAATGAGTACTTAAACCGTCACTTAGTAAAGATTTGACATACTTTTGTATGACAAAACTGTCAAAACCTTTACTAAGTGATGGCCTATGTAATCATTAAAGCTCTCTGAGTGCGGCTGTAAAATGAGTTAAATAAGTTAGGTGTCTTTGTGGCATTAATTCCGTCATTCACCCGGGCGCAGCCGCAGCCAATACCAAGTCTTCAATGACGTTATTCCAGTACTCAAAAACTCAATTTAGGTAACAACGTAAACGGCGCCAGTTGTACTTGAATATAAACGACAATTGTATTACGTTCAGTGGACCGACTAATTTACAGAACGTCGTAAAAAATAATAGGTAAACAAAAATATAGCTAGAGATAAGATTTTCACGAGTTTTTCGTCTGGTAGAATTGTGTAATAAAGAGTATTATAATTTGCTTTTTTTTCTGTGAGCGGTAGGGAGTGTCAGACTTCTACTGACTAAAACCACCCATGTTCCTTGTTGGCCCTATGTATCGAGGCCGCGATATCTCTTTCGAACAACCCGCAGCCCCGACAGGCAATAGGGTGGTGAACTAAAAAAATCTAATTAGTCCGTCAGATAGATTTCCAAAAAATATTGGACACATATTTTTTCTTTTTTCACTTAAACAAACAATGAAGACGATACAGTGCTTTGAAAACTCGTGTGACCTCATATTCTAAGATATTAGTATGACAGTTTTTACTGGTGAGTGACGTCACAACCCCCCCACTCAAATTTTTGACGCGTTTTATCTTTGTCAATATCTATTGATTTGATAAAATAAAAAATACGTATTTAATATTTTTCGGTAATCTAACATACGGACTAATTAGAATAATATTTTATTTAGTCAGTAAACATCCCTATTGCGCTGCCTTAGAAACTCTTTTTCCCGCGCTTTGCTACGCGGCTACGAGTCGTGCTACGCCGTAGCTCGTAGTGTACTACGACGATTGTATAGCTTCCACAGCACACGATAACGAAATGATACAGGTAGACTTGTATTGTTTCAATGAATTATTTTTATATAATTGGAAGTCGTTTTTTTTGTGTACTTATCATTACAAGGTTAAGGGCTAGGAAAATACTCGTTAACAGTACTGCCAATGAATAAATAGCAGAACAAATTAGGAAAAATAAATTGTTTTGATGTTGAAGTGTTGATGCAAAATATTTAATAAGCTCATTAAAATATTTAATAACGGAAGATATGCCGTAAGTGACACTTCGGCTAAGTTTAGCTGATTCGCTAAAATAATTAGTTTGTCTAGCTCTCTATTTGAGTATCAAACTGTAATCATAACAAACTGAATTCTGAAAATAGCTTCAATGTTATCGTATATTTAGACTCAAGTTAAATTTAGGCCTATCATTCGTCCGCTACCGAAGTAAATGTATTATGAAATTATGTTGAAAGGTCAGCTAAAATAAACGCAACTGACGGTAGACATTTTGAATAAATCGACCTCAATTTCAAACTGATAAATTACGATAGAGGCAATCTAAAAATACAATAAACCTCGAGGGTTTTATATAATATTACAAACTATTAATTATTTCATCAATAATTTTAATATGACTCGATCTTTATATCATTCTAAGCACAGATAATATGTCTTCTCTGACAGTGACGTTATTCCTAACAGATGCAAGTTACGAAGAAATCAGATATACATACATACATAAACTTACACCTTTTTACCATTGTGAAAACAGAAACAACAGAAGGCCATCAGTAATGATTCTTTTTATTTTTTGGCGGTTGGAAAATCATCAAATAACCCCTCCCGCTTTTGGGCAGAGCGAAAGGGAGTGTCATACTTCTACTGACTAAAAACCACCCATGTTCCTTCTTAGCCCTTTATGTCGAGCGAGGCCACGTACGTAATCTCTTGCGTACAATTCTTACATACTCCTTTTGCCTCGTTCACATTTATACATCTGGTCATACACGCACGCCGGTTGCTAGTACTACGCACCAGATTTTTCTGAAGAAACCCCACCAAAATAAATCAAATTTATTATTATTTATTATTTTTTTATTAATTTATTATTTATTTGTATTTATTTTCATTGTCTTTGTGTTATTTATTTTGTAATGTGTGGATTGGTCCATGTTGGCCTTTTATTCAATAAATGATAATAATAATTATATTTCTCTTCCGCAGAAACCACTCCAATGATGGAGCCAACGTGATCAGCAAAACTAAAATGACGTGCACCACATTCCTCATCCTTCTCATCTTAATAGAAATCGGACTATCCACTGAAGACGAAAACAAACAAGAAGCAGAAATAAATAATATAGACTTAGATATTGAATATAATAAAACTGAAATTTACGAAGCGAACAACAATACTAACGAAGAAATAATCAAACAAGCAAATCATAAAAAATGTAAAGTGATTAACACTACAAACACAGATGAAGCTGATTATATTCAAACGAATACTCTAAATTCTATCTACCTGAACAATATTCATTCAAGCTTAACGTCAAATTTGATTGAAGAGAAACTGTCAGTCGATGGAATGGAGATTGAAGGAGTGAATTTGTTTGATATTGTGAACAGTGATTGTGGGGGCGCTAAAGTGTGTCCTAATGTGAGCGGGAATTGGACCAGTGATAAGACTATTACTGTTGGATTTCTTGGAGCTTATGGGAGAAGTCAGGTGAGTTTATTAAAATATTAATAATAAATAATAATAATTGTTATAGAGCGTCACCTGCCCAGCCTTTTCCCAAATATGTTGGGGTTGGCTTCCACCCTAACTGGATGTATCATCATCACTACATAGTATAAAACAAAATCGCTGTATGTGCGTCTCTATGTATGCTTAAATCTTTAAAAATACGCAGCGGATTTTGAAGCGCTTTCTTTTGATATATAGAGTGATTCAAGAGGAAGGTTTTAGTAAATAATTTGACCGATATCCACGCGGGTGAAGCCGCGGGCATCAGCTAGTATTTTATATGGAGCTTCTACCTATCTGACCTCCATGGTACAGTGAGAACTGGATAATACGATACCTCTTGGTAAGACTGGTTATTAGAATTTCAAGCCACTGACTACTGTAACGACTTTCAAAGATCTACGAATAACAGCGGGGCCCAGCGTCGTAACGTGTTTTCCGAGGCCACAGACCAACCTAGGCAAACCTGAAGATTAATTCGAGCGGCTGATATTATTAAGCCACATTTTGATCATATTCAAAGATCCGAAATCCTATATACTATTGAGATAATTAAGTTCTCCCAAATTAGTGGATTTCGGTAAATTTGAGTCCAGTGATAGTAGTTCTATATCTCAAGTAATGTTAAAGTTAGGTATCTATAATATGGTTTTTTTATTTGTCTCTTCTGTGTATAACCTTTTATTTTTTAAGCTTCATCTCGTGTTACTGTTTTGTACAGCAAAAACCTGTTATAAAAATAATACCTTATCTCTGGTTGAGGTTTATACGACAGCAAACCATTATTTTTAGTATCTCGTTAATTTTAGAAAGCCTGGAGTGACCGCCCGCGTATTTATACTCTTACTTTTTTTGAGTATGTGTTTTGACCGTCATTAAGAGTATTCGGAAACTTGAAAGTCTGACAACTAGTTTGAGCACGGTTTACCGTACTCAATAGTAATTAGGTTATGTAGGTTTGATATCGAAAGACAGACTAACTATATTGAAATAACACTCTTTTTTAGGGGCAGTCGTGTATTTTTTTTTTTTTTTTTTTTTTTTTTTTTTTTTTTTAATTAAAACCGGTATTTTCAAGCCCTATTGTTGGAAAAAAATCCGCCTGGTGATAATGATGAACTTTTAGTACTTACCTGTTCGATCAGTATTCTGACTTCTATTAACATGATGAAACAAATAAACTCAACGCGTAACGTATGTACGCGCACGGGCGCGGTACACGTTTGGCGCAGTGGCCAAGCGATTAGACTGCTGCGCTGCGTGCCGCGGGTTCGATCCCCGCACGGAACAAACATTTGTATGACCTACAGATAGTTGTTCCGGGTCTGGGTGTTTGTGTATGTGAGTTTAAATGTTTGTAAACGCACCCACGATACAGGAGAAATTTGTAATGTGGGGCAACGTTTTTATTTAAAAAAAAGAAAAAAAAAGATATACCGGGAATTTCTAGCAATAAGTATTCAGACGTAAAAGTTAACAACCGGATATATAAAGCTGAAACGAACCGTAACATTAAAGCACAGACTAAAAATTGTGTTAACAGTTTTTTTTTATTTAATGGCCTTACTCTTGACCTCAATCTTGTCCTAAGGATACATATGACTTAATTTTTGACTGAAAGTTAGAATCTGTAATAATACATTGAAGTGGAAATAGTGTGGATGAATATTTCAGCAGCTACTGTGGTTAAACAGGGTGTAAATCAACCCATCACACATCCGTCAACCAAGCATTCTGTTCATCAAACTAAGTACCCCTACGCAAAAGTTTTTGCTCGGAAACGATTTTTTTTTTGGGGTCAAAAATCACTTTTTACGCTAAAACTCAATGTAGCACTCTTAAAACATCGTGCTAGTGGATGCTTTGAATAGTAAACGAGTCATGGAGCAAATTTAAGTAAAGTTATAAAATGAAAAACTAGTATTGACAAAAACAACTGTGAAAATTTTCGAACTTTGACCCCCAATATCTCCGTAACTAAAGGGTTCCCAGGTATGGTCTAGAACAAAAAAATGATCGCAGTGCTGGGGAGAACAAGTGCCCTTCGTTTGCGTTAAGGGTACTTTTACACCCTCGAGTGATCTCGAGTTAAATAAAAATACCTTAGAAATCGAAACTTACAATATTGTTGTATTACGAAAGTGTTGGTATAACTAAAATAATGTTCTATAACAAAACATTTATTCATTAGTTTAAAAAATATTGTTCACTTAGATGAGCGATGTTCTAACTGCAATAAATGTTTAGTTATTCCTGTTAATTCCTTATGAATCCTGTTAAAATCGTGGTAAAGGTACTAACAATTTTAAAAGCGATTCCTACATAACAAGTCCCGAAAAACAAATAGTTACTTAATCACCACTTAGCTTTTCCGGGCGAGATTATCATAATAAAAGTTACGACTTGTTTATCTCTCTCTTACATAATCATCTTAAAATACTACGCAGTAAGGAACAATACGCCGTACGTATATTATACATACGGCGTATTGTTCTTTGCATACATATTATGTATACGTATGATACGTTCCGTAACATCACGCACCTGACCTTTATAAAGGACACAAGGTCATTTCCTCCGTTCATCTTGTTTCAACCTTCCCGGAATTTTCTTTTACTGACATTCGCACTTCTTTTGTCAATAGTCTCCCGTTTGACTTAAACTGATAGCCCGCGAAAGTCATTTTTACTGAAGTTTTTTGGGGTTTGCCTGATTTTGAATGACCTTTTCGTGGAAAATTCATTCAATGGGATTAATTGAATGATGATGTCGTGAATTATATTTTATTTAACTAAATAATACGACCGGATCAGACTGACCTGCAAATTGTTTATTGTGAGAAAATTTGAATTTCTACCTTAAGGCAAACACACTAAAGTGGCCAGTGTAATTCAGTCGTGAAGTATTTCTACTTTGTCAATAATACAACTGTCTAAGTTATATTTAATCCTGAGTTTGTTTAGGTGTCTCTTCTCTAAGTAGACAGGAAACTCCGTGCTCACTCAGTTAATATGAAAATTTGAACAACCTACTTACAGGAATATAAACAATTATTTTTTCTTCTTTTTCAACAAAATATAACCTCGGGAGTTATACAAAATGATTTCTGAAATAATTATGGAAAGTAAACACATATTTGCTACTGTCGTTACGCTTATAGTGGGAGTCCCGTCGGGGCTGCGGGTTGTTCGAAAAAGATACCGCGGCCTCGGCACAAGGGCTAAGAAGGAACATAGGTGGTTTTGATTGAATACAATACTAGTGTTTGATGTTATAACTGTATTTTAAATACCTCTACAACCCGTCCGGACTATTCATAGCATTCATCAGAGCAATGTTGTGAGTGTTAAACATTGAGTTCCATTGTAAATATAAATATTTAACCCTAATTTTTTTTTTTGCGTGAAGGTGCTTAGTATGATGCACAGCATTTCGTTGACTGCCTTACCGTGGTGTAATCCTATAAGTTTTTAAGTAATACAATATGATTTATAATATATTCGAATAAAACCTCCAAACATTCGAAAATCTAAATTTAGCTGCCACTATAGAAAGTCAGTCTAATGTCGGTAGTGTATGTGAACCATCTATCAACAATGATTTAATGGAACCCGTCCGTCCGAATGTCCCTGACACATTGAGGGTCTGACGTTACGTATAATGGCTTGACGTTTGACGCTGGCATTTCCATGGCGACTAGAAAAAAAAAAACAAATAAAATTTTTTTTTAGAAAGAAAGGAAAGTTTTGAAAAAAAAAAAACGTTTAAATGATATTCGGACAGATCCACGTACTATAATGATATGTTCTCTAGTTGTAGAATCTGGTGTTTAAATAAATCAAGGAGGTTTTTGACGTCATTGTTGGCGCAGTGGTTGAGCAAATGGCTGCTGTACTGCGTGTCGCTAGTTCGACCTCCGCATGAGACTAATGTGTGTATGGCCTACAGGTAGTTGTTCCGGGTCTGAATTATTGTGTATGTTTGTAAACGTACCCACGATACAGGACAACGAATTTGTTCTAGCGGTTTCAAGTACGACTGCTGCGCATAAAGTATTTTTTTTGGACGCTCTTGGGCAGAGCGAAAGGGAGTGTCAGACTTCTACTGACTAAAAACCACCCATGTTCCTTCTTAGCCCTTGCGCCGAGGCCGCGGTATCTCTTTCGAACAACCCGTAGCCCCAACGGGTGAGCATAAAGCCTTGACTTCATAGGTCTTCTTCATAGGTCTGTCTTAATATTATTGGGTATTTCCATTAGGAATTTCAGCATCCACGGATTTGTGACTGGTTTATGGTTTGCCCCTATTAACATGGGATTTAATTAAAACTCGCGAAATATTGGTGTAGCTGCAATTAGGTACACCACTGCTTAACTCTTCGAGGTTATGTGTTATGCTTGAACTACGAGTACATCGTCTTCCGGGAGTTTTATGTGATCATACATAAATTATTATATACAAGTTGAATATACAAATATTATAAAATTTTGAAAGTTAAGTAGCCCTTGACATAACGAAGCCTCTAAAAAGGAAGAAATGTTAATTTCTCTCTCGTCCTTTTGTAATTTCATTAAAAGAACCTTTTTAATATTATTATGACCGCGTTAAATGAAGAAATATAATTAGTTATATTTTAGGCATAATAGAATATAAAGCGCTGATGACTTTGAAACGCTTGAACAGATCTTTATAGATTGTAGCGAAAAACCATCTCAAACATGTTATACTTCATGCAAAAAAAACACATCTTAATTGGTCCATTCATCTAGGAACTACGATACCACAGACAGAACAAGATGATTTAAGTAATTTGAATTGGGGCCATACGCTAAAAAATCCACTCAAAAACAACACAACAACAACTTTACAATACTACAACTATAGTGATAATAATCATGTCAGAGTCAACTCTAACAGCCATCAAACTTTCATTTTCAGCTTTCATGAAATGCTTTTGATTTCAAGAATCATTACTGGCGCTCTAATTGACCTAGATATCTCAGTAATTGGATATCTTTTGCTACAAAAGATACAGATTACTAAATACTTACGATACCAAAGCAATGTGTCAAAGATGTTCTATAATAAGTAGACTCTTTCAAGTAGTCCTTTATAAAATTAATTGTAAGAAAACTTAAAGAACATTGATATTCTTTGGCCTAAAATATAACAGTGTAGGTATTTTCAACATTTAATTAAGGTTCTCTTGTAATGTTTACGAGTATCTTTGGAGATGTTAAACTCGCCGTTTAATTAAGCAAATGAAGTATTAAGGGGCTCAGGCGTAAATTGAGATCGAGTGAAACTTCACACTTGACTTGTAAACCCTTAACATCAGAAGAAAAATCAGATTCTGAAGTCGGTGGCAAGAAAAACGAAATTAGTGGATTTCGGTAAATTTGAATCCAGTGATAGTAGTTCTATATCTCAAGTAATGTTAAAGTTAGGTATCTATAACATGGTTTTTTTATTTGTCTCTTCTGTGTATAACCTTTTATTTTTTAAGCTTCATCTCGTGTTACTGTTTTGTACATCAAAAATCTGTTATAAAAATAATACCTTATCTCTGGTTGAGGTTTATACGACAGCTAACCATTATTTTTAGTACCTCGTTAATTTTAGAAAGCCTGGAGTGACCGCCCGCGTATTTATACTCTTACTTTTTTTGAGTATGTGTTTTGACCGTCATTAAGAGTATTCGGAAACTTGAAAGTCTGACAACTACTTTGAGCACGGTTTACCGTACTCAATAGTAATTAGGTTATGTAGGTTTGATATCAGATCGACAGACAGACTAACTATATTTATTGAAATAACACTCTTTTTTAGGGGCAGTCGTGTATTAAAAGTTAAAACCGGTATTTTCAAGCCCTATTGTTGGAAAAAAATCCGCCTGGTGATAATGATGAACATTTAGTACTTACCTGTTCGATCAGTATTCTGACTTCTATTAACATGATGAAACAAATACATACGTTACGCGCACGCCCGAGGTACACGTTTGGCGCAGTGGCCAAGCGATTAGACTGCTGCGCTGCGTGCCGCGGGTTCGATCCCCGCACGGAACAAACATTTGTATGACCTACAGATAGTTGTTCCGGGTCTGGGTGTTTGTGTATGTGAGTTTAAAAGTTTGTAAACGCAACCACGATACAGGAGAAATTTATAGTGTGGGGCAACGTTTTTATTAAAAAAAAAGAAAAAAAAAAGATATACCGGGAATTTCTAGCAATCAGACGTAAAAGTTAACAACCGGATATATAAAGCTGAAACGAACCGTAACATTAAAGCACAGACTAAAAATTGTGTTAACAGTTTTTTTTTATTTAATGGCCTTACTCTTGACCTCAATCTTGTCCTAAGGATACATATGATTTAATTTTTGACTGAAAGTTAGAATCTGTAATAATACATTGAAGTGGAAATAGTGTGGATGAATATTTCAGCAGCTACTGTGGTTAAACAGGGTGTAAATCAACCCATCACACATCCGTCAACCAAGCATTCTGTTCATCAAACTAAGTACCCCTACGCAAAAGTTTTTGCTCGGAAACGATTTTTTTTTTGGGGTCAAAAATCACTTTTTACGCTAAAACTCAATGTAGCACTCTTAAAACATCGTGCTAGTGGATGCTTTGAATAGTAAACGAGTCATGGAGCAAATTTAAGTAAAGTTATAAAATGAAAAACTAGTATTGACAAAAACAACTGTGAAAATTTTCGAACTTTGACCCCCAATATCTCCGTAACTAAAGGGTTCCCAGGTATGGTCTAGAACAAAAAAATGATCGCAGTGCTGGGGAGAACAAGTGCCCTTCGTTTGCGTTAAGGGTACTTTTACACCCTCGAGTGATCTCGAGTTAAATAAAAATACCTTAGAAATCGAAACTTACAATATTGTTGTATTACGAAAGTGTTGGTATAACTAAAATAATGTTCTATAACAAAACATTTATTCATTAGTTTAAAAAATATTGTTCACTTAGATGAGCGATGTTCTAACTGCAATAAATGTTTAGTTATTCCTGTTAATTCCTTATGAATCCTGTTAAAATCGTGGTAAAGGTACTAACAATTTTAAAAGCGATTCCTACATAACAAGTCCCGAAAAACAAATAGTTACTTAATCACCACTTAGCTTTTCCGGGCGAGATTATCATAATAAAAGTTACGACTTGTTTATCTCTCTCTTACATAATCATCTTAAAATACTACGCAGTAAGGAACAATACGCCGTACGTATATTATACATACGGCGTATTGTTCTTTGCATACATATTATGTATACGTATGATACGTTCCGTAACATCACGCACCTGACCTTTATAAAGGACACAAGGTCATTTCCTCCGTTCATCTTGTTTCAACCTTCCCGGAATTTTCTTTTACTGACATTCGCACTTCTTTTGTCAATAGTCTCCCGTTTGACTTAAACTGATAGCCCGCGAAAGTCATTTTTACTGAAGTTTTTTGGGGTTTGCCTGATTTTGAATGACCTTTTCGTGGAAAATTCATTCAATGGGATTAATTGAATGATGATGTCGTGAATTATATTTTATTTAACTAAATAATACGACCGGATCAGACTGACCTGCAAATTGTTTATTGTGAGAAAATTTGAATTTCTACCTTAAGGCAAACACACTAAAGTGGCCAGTGTAATTCAGTCGTGAAGTATTTCTACTTTGTCAATAATACAACTGTCTAAGTTATATTTAATCCTGAGTTTGTTTAGGTGTCTCTTCTCTAAGTAGACAGGAAACTCCGTGCTCACTCAGTTAATATGAAAATTTGAACAACCTACTTACAGGAATATAAACAATTATTTTTTCTTCTTTTTCAACAAAATATAACCTCGGGAGTTATACAAAATGATTTCTGAAATAATTATGGAAAGTAAACACATATTTGCTACTGTCGTTACGCTTATAATGGGAGTCCCGTCGGGGCTGCGGGTTGTTCGAAAGAGATACCGCGGCCTCGGCACAAGGGCTAAGAAGGAACATAGGTGGTTTTGATTGAATACAATACTAGTGTTTGATGTTATAACTGTATTTTAAATACCTCTACAACCCGTCCGGACTATTCATAGCATTCATCAGAGCAATGTTGTGAGTGTTAAACATTGAGTTCCATTGTAAATATAAATATTTAACCCTAATTTTTTTTTTTGCGTGAAGGTGCTTAGTATGATGCACAGCATTTCGTTGACTGCCTTACCGTGGTGTAATCCTATAAGTTTTTAAGTAATACAATGTGATTTATAATATATTCGAATAAAACCTCCAAACATTCGAAAATCTAAATTTAGCTGCCACTATAGAAAGTCAGTCTAATGTCGGTAGTGTATGTGAACCATCTATCAACAATGATTTAATGGAACCCGTCCGTCCGAATGTCCCTGACACATTGAGGGTCTGACGTTACGTATAATGGCTTGACGTTTGACGCTGGCATTTCCATGGCGACTAGAAAAAAAAAAACAAATAAAATTTTTTTTTAGAAAGAAAGGAAAGTTTTGAAAAAAAAAAAACGTTTAAATGATATTCGGACAGATCCACGTACTATAATGATATGTTCTCTAGTTGTAGAATCTGGTGTTTAAATAAATCAAGGAGGTTTTTGACGTCATTGTTGGCGCAGTGGTTGAGCAAATGGCTGCTGTACTGCGTGTCGCTAGTTCGACCTCCGCATGAGACTAATGTGTGTATGGCCTACAGGTAGTTGTTCCGGGTCTGAATTATTGTGTATGTTTGTAAACGTACCCACGATACAGGACAACGAATTTGTTCTAGCGGTTTCAAGTACGACTGCTGCGCATAAAGTATTTTTTTTGGACGCTCTTGGGCAGAGCGAAAGGGAGTGTCAGACTTCTACTGACTAAAAACCACCCATGTTCCTTCTTAGCCCTTGCGCCGAGGCCGCGGTATCTCTTTCGAACAACCCGTAGCCCCAACGGGTGAGCATAAAGCCTTGACTTCATAGGTCTTCTTCATAGGTCTGTCTTAATATTATTGGGTATTTCCATCAGGAATTTCAGCATCCACGGATTTGTGACTGGTTTATGGTTTAAGGTTTGCCCCTATTAACATGGGATTTAATTAAAACTCGCGAAATGTTGGTGTAGCTGCAATTAGGTACACCACTGCTTAACTCTTCGAGGTTATGTGTTATGCTTGAACTACGAGTACATCGTCATCCGGGAGTTTTATGTGATCATACATAAATTATTATATACAAGTTGAATATACAAATATTATAAATTTTTGAAAGTTAAGTAGCCCTTGACATAACGAAGCCTCTAAAAAGGAAGAAATGTTAATTTCTCTCTCGTCCTTTTGTAATTTAATTAAAAGAACCTTTTTAATATTATTATGACCGCGTTAAATGAAGAAATATAATTAGTTATATTTTAGGTATAATAGAATATAAAGCGCTGATGACTTTGAAACGCTTGAACGGATCTTTATAGATTGTAGCGAAAAACCATCTCAAACACTTCATGCAAAAAAAACACATCTTAATTGGTCCATTCATCTAGGAACTACGATACCACAGACAGAACAAGATGATTTAAGTAATTTGAATTGGGGCCATACGCTAAAAAATCCACTCAAAAACAACACAACAACAACTTTACAATACTACAACTATAGTGATAATAATCATGTCAGAGTCAACTCTAACAGCCATCAAACTTTCATTTTCAGCTTTCATGAAATGCTTTTGATTTCAAGAATCATTACTGGCGCTCTAATTGACCTAGATATCTCAGTAATTGGATATCTTTTGCTACAAAAGATACAGATTACTAAATACTTACGATACCAAAGCAATGTGTCAAAGATGTTCTATAATAAGTAGACTCTTTCAAGTAGTCCTTTATAAAATTAATTGTAAGAAAACTTAAAGAACATTGATATTCTTTGGCCTAAAATATAACAGTGTAGGTATTTTCAACATTTAATTAAGGTTCTCTTGTAATGTTTACGAGTATCTTTGGAGATGTTAAACTCGCCGTTTAATTAAGCAAATGAAGTATTAAGGGGCTCAGGCGTAAATTGAGATCGAGTGAAACTTCACACTTGACTTGTAAACCCTTAACATCAGAAGAAAAATCAGATTCTGAAGTCGGTGGCAAGAAAAACGAAATTAGTGGATTTCGGTAAATTTGAATCCAGTGATAGTAGTTCTATATCTCAAGTAATGTTAAAGTTAGGTATCTATAACATGGTTTTTTTATTTGTCTCTTCTGTGTATAACCTTTTATTTTTTAAGCTTCATCTCGTGTTACTGTTTTGTACATCAAAAATCTGTTATAAAAATAATACCTTATCTCTGGTTGAGGTTTATACGACAGCTAACCATTATTTTTAGTACCTCGTTAATTTTAGAAAGCCTGGAGTGACCGCCCGCGTATTTATACTCTTACTTTTTTTGAGTATGTGTTTTGACCGTCATTAAGAGTATTCGGAAACTTGAAAGTCTGACAACTACTTTGAGCACGGTTTACCGTACTCAATAGTAATTAGGTTATGTAGGTTTGATATCAGATCGACAGACAGACTAACTATATTTATTGAAATAACACTCTTTTTTAGGGGCAGTCGTGTATTAAAAGTTAAAACCGGTATTTTCAAGCCCTATTGTTGGAAAAAAATCCGCCTGGTGATAATGATGAACATTTAGTACTTACCTGTTCGATCAGTATTCTGACTTCTATTAACATGATGAAACAAATACATACGTTACGCGCACGCCCGAGGTACACGTTTGGCGCAGTGGCCAAGCGATTAGACTGCTGCGCTGCGTGCCGCGGGTTCGATCCCCGCACGGAACAAACATTTGTATGACCTACAGATAGTTGTTCCGGGTCTGGGTGTTTGTGTATGTGAGTTTAAAAGTTTGTAAACGCAACCACGATACAGGAGAAATTTATAGTGTGGGGCAACGTTTTTATTAAAAAAAAAGAAAAAAAAAAGATATACCGGGAATTTCTAGCAATCAGACGTAAAAGTTAACAACCGGATATATAAAGCTGAAACGAACCGTAACATTAAAGCACAGACTAAAAATTGTGTTAACAGTTTTTTTTTATTTAATGGCCTTACTCTTGACCTCAATCTTGTCCTAAGGATACATATGATTTAATTTTTGACTGAAAGTTAGAATCTGTAATAATACATTGAAGTGGAAATAGTGTGGATGAATATTTCAGCAGCTACTGTGGTTAAACAGGGTGTAAATCAACCCATCACACATCCGTCAACCAAGCATTCTGTTCATCAAACTAAGTACCCCTACGCAAAAGTTTTTGCTCGGAAACGATTTTTTTTTTGGGGTCAAAAATCACTTTTTACGCTAAAACTCAATGTAGCACTCTTAAAACATCGTGCTAGTGGATGCTTTGAATAGTAAACGAGTCATGGAGCAAATTTAAGTAAAGTTATAAAATGAAAAACTAGTATTGACAAAAACAACTGTGAAAATTTTCGAACTTTGACCCCCAATATCTCCGTAACTAAAGGGTTCCCAGGTATGGTCTAGAACAAAAAAATGATCGCAGTGCTGGGGAGAACAAGTGCCCTTCGTTTGCGTTAAGGGTACTTTTACACCCTCGAGTGATCTCGAGTTAAATAAAAATACCTTAGAAATCGAAACTTACAATATTGTTGTATTACGAAAGTGTTGGTATAACTAAAATAATGTTCTATAACAAAACATTTATTCATTAGTTTAAAAAATATTGTTCACTTAGATGAGCGATGTTCTAACTGCAATAAATGTTTAGTTATTCCTGTTAATTCCTTATGAATCCTGTTAAAATCGTGGTAAAGGTACTAACAATTTTAAAAGCGATTCCTACATAACAAGTCCCGAAAAACAAATAGTTACTTAATCACCACTTAGCTTTTCCGGGCGAGATTATCATAATAAAAGTTACGACTTGTTTATCTCTCTCTTACATAATCATCTTAAAATACTACGCAGTAAGGAACAATACGCCGTACGTATATTATACATACGGCGTATTGTTCTTTGCATACATATTATGTATACGTATGATATGTTTCGTAACATCACGCACCTGACCTTTATAAAGGACACAAGGTCATTTCCTCCGTTCATCTTGTTTCAACCTTCCCGGAATTTTCTCTTACCGACATTCGCACTTCTTTTGACAATAGTCTCCCGTTTGACTTGTATTTTACTGAAGTTTTTTGCTGTTTGCCTGACTTTTAACCGACTTCCAAAAAGGACGAGGTTCTCTATTCGTATGTATGTATTTTTTTTAATGACATTTTCGTGGAAAATTCATTCAATGGGATTAATTGAATGATGATGTCGTGAATTATATTTTATTTAACTAAATAATACGACCGGATCAGACTGACCTGCAAATTGTTTATTGTGAGGAAATTTGAATTTCTACCTTAAGGCGAACACACTAAAGTGGCCAGTGTAATTCAGTCGTGAAGTATTTCTACTTTGTCAATAATACAACTGTCTAAGTTATATTTAATCCTGAGTTTGTTTAGGTGTCTCTTCTCTAAGTAGACAGGAAACTCCGTGCTCACTCAGTTAATATGAAAATTTGAACAACCTACTTACAGGAATATAAACAATTATTTTTTTTTCTTTTTTCCAACAAAATATAACCTCGGGAGTTATACAAAATGATTTCTGAAATAATTATGGAAAGTAAACACATATTTGCTACTGTCGTTACGCTTATAATGGGAGTCCCGTGGGGGCTGCGGGTTGTTCGAAAGAGATACCGCGGCCTCGGCACAAGGGCTAAGAAGGAACATAGGTGGTTTTTATTGAATACAATACTAGTGTTTAATGTTATAACTGTATTGTAAATACCTCTACAACCCCCGTACTATTCATAGCATGCATCAGAGCAATGTTGTGAGTGTTCAACATTGAGTTCCATTGTGAATATAAATATTTAATCTATTTTTTTTTTTGCGTGAATGTACTTAGTTTGATGCACAGCATTTCGTTGACTGCCTTACCGTGGTGTAATCCTATAAGTTTTTAAGTAACACACTGTGATTTATAATATATTCGAATAAAACCTCCAAACATTCGAAAATCTAAATTTAGCAGCCACTATAGAAAGTCAGTCTAATTTCGGTAGTGTATGTGAACCATCTATCAACAATGATTTAATGGAACCCGTCCGTCCGAATGTCCCTGACACATTGAGGGTCTAACGTTACGTATAATGGCTTGACGTTTGACGCAGGCATTTCCATGGCGACTAGAAAAAAAAAACAAAAAAAAATCTCATTTAGAAAGAAAGGAAAGTTTTGAAAAAAAAAAAAACGTTTAAATGATCGGACAGATCCACGTACTATAATGATATGTTCTCTAGTTGTAGAATCTGGTGTTTAAATAAATCAAGGAGGCTTTTGACGTCATTGTTGGCGCAGTGGTTGAGCAAATGGCTGCTGTACTGCGTGTCGCGAGTTCGACCTCCGCATGACACTAATGTGTGTATGGCCTACAGGTAGTTGTTCCGGGTCTGGATTATTGTGTATGTTTGTAAACGTACCCACGATACAGGACAACGAATTTGGTCTAGCGGTTGCAAGAACGACTGCTGCGCATAAAGTATTTTTTTTTGGACGCTCTTGGGCAGAGCGAAAGGGAGTGTCAGACTTCTACTGACTAAAAACCACCCATGTTCCTTCTTAGCCCTTACGCCGAGGCCGCGGTATCTCTTTCAAACAACCCGTAGCCCCGACGGGTGAGCATAAAGCATTGACTTCATAGGTCTTCTTCATAGGTCTGTCTTAATATTATTGGGTATTTCCATCAGGAATTTCAGCATCCACGGATTTGTGACTGGTTCATGGTTTAAGGTTTGCCCCTATTAACATGGGATTTAATTAAAACTCGCGAAATATTGGTGTAGCTGCAATTAGGTACAGCACTGCTTAACTCTTCGAGGTTATGTGTTATGCTTGAACTACGAGTACATTGTCATCCGGGAGTTTTATGTGATCATACATAAATTATTATATACAAGTTGAATATACAAATATTATAAAATTTTGAAAGTTAAGTAGCCCTTGACATAACGAAGCCTCTAAAAAGGAAGAAATGTTAATTTCTCTCTCGTCCTTTTGTAATTTAATTAAAAGAACCTTTTTAATATTATTATGACCGCGTTAAATGAAGAAATATAATTAGTTATATTTTAGGTATAATAGAATATAAAGCGCTGATGACTTTGAAACGCTTGAACAGATCTTTATAGATTGTAGCGAAAAACCATCTCAAACATGTTCTTCATGCAAAAAAAAACACATCTTAATCGGTCCATTCATTTAGGAACTACGATACCACAGACAGAACAAGATGATTTAAGTAATTTGAATTGGGGTCACACGCCAAAAAAACCACTCAAAAACAACACAACAACAACTTTACAATACTACAACTCATCATCTGCCTAGCCTTTTCCCAACTATGTTAGGGTCGGCTTCCAGTCTAACCAGATTCAGCTGAATACCAGTATTTTACATGGAGCGACTGCCTATCTGACCTCCACAACCCAGTTAATACTAGGTAATACGATACTCTTTGGTAAGACTGGATGTCAGAATTTCAGGTCACTGACTACCTGTAACTACTGCCAAAGATCTATATATGGCAGCCGGGACCAACAGCTTAACGTGCTTTCCGAGGCACGGAGGAAACTCGGTATGTCGGGCGGTCACCCATCCACAGACCGACCTAGGTGAGCACAGCTTTGCCTAAAGATCGACCCGAGTGGCAGTTCTTATTAAGCCACGAGCTCCTCTATTTTACAATACTACAACTATAGTGATAATAATCATGTCAGAGTCGACTCTAACAGCCATCAATCTTTCATTTTCAGCTTTTGATTTCAAGAATCATTACTGGCGCTCTAATTGACCTAGATATCTTAGTAATCGGATATCTTTTGCTACAAAAGATACAGATTACTAAATACTTACGATACCAAAGCAATGTGTCAAAGATGTTCTATAATAAGTAGACTCTTTCAAGTAGTCCTTCATAAAATTAATTGTAAGAAAACTTAAAGAACATTGATATTCTTTGGCCTAAAATATAACAGTGTATTTTCAACATTTAATTAAGGTTCTCTTGTAATGTTTACGAGTATCTTTGGAGATGTTAAACTCGCCGTTTAATTAAGCAAATGAAGTATTAAGGGGCTCAGGCGTAAATTGAGATCGAGTGAAACTTTACACTTGACTTGTAAAACCTTAACATCAGAAGAAAAATCAGATTCTGAAGTCGGTGGCAAAAAAAAACGAAATCTATCAAACAAAATAATATCACCGACTTCAGAAGCTGATTTTTCTTCTAAAGTTTATCCCTTTTTTGTGTTTTAGTTTTTTGCACTTTTTGTTTTTGAAGTCGGTATTTTTTTGGAAAAACAGTTTTTTTTTTGCTCTTGTTTAGACTTTTGGAGGTGGGCTGTTAATACTTACGCAGTTGTTATTGAATACGGAGTTTATCTTTCAACTATTTTTTTTTGTAATAGAAGAGTTAGAAATGCTTAGGTACCTACTATTAGGCCTTATACTTTTAGCTATAAACGAAAAATGTAATATCAAACTACTGACTGATGACAGGTAACTAACTCATAATTTTACAAAATAGTTTTGGAGTGTTTGAAACATTTTTCGTAAGAACGTATAATTTTGTCATCTTTTTATTCATATGCAGCATTGTCAGTTACAATTTATGACTACTTTTGTTAGCGTTGGTCGCACCTGTTAAACAGAAATAAAGGGTTTTGCTTTTTCTTTTTTTCTTATCTTTTTGTACCGCAGTAAGAGTGAACCAATTACATTACTTTGGGAATAAAATGTATATTAGTTGTGAAGTTAGTCTCTTTGACTATTGGTGAACTATTTGCTAGGTGGACGGATGATGAAGAACTATTTACCTAAACACATGCTCGTAAAGCATCAAGGAAAACTACGCAGACATTACAAATAAATAACGTCTGCGTAGTTTGAATTTGACGATACAAATATTATCGATCGACGATCTAATGGCATGGAACAAAAAATGTGTATTTTTAATTACACAAAAATGTGCAAGTAATTGTAATGACAGAACTTATTGTTTTACAATAAAGCTTGAAGAATCAAAAGTTGTTACCACATTACTTATGAAATTGAGCAAAAAGGGACGTCCAATTTGAGTGTCAACACTTTTTTTACCATGAAAATTTCGATGCGTAGATTTCTTTTCTTTTCTCACTTGGAAATTCAAAAGGAAAAAAGCCTTTGAGATCTAACGGATCATAAATATATAACATAATAAATAGCCTTTGCTCGTTGCTAAATATTAAGAGAGCGTTGATGGGTGACCATTCATTTCATACCGAGTTTCCTACGTGCTTCGGAAAACACGTTAAGCTATTGGTCCCGGCTGCTTTTTGTACTGGCCGGTAAGTTTGTTAACCAGTTTTACCAAGGAGTGTCGTTTAAACCAGTTCAAACTGGGTTGTGGAAGTCAGATAGGTATACCGCTTCATGTAAAATACTGCTATAGAATAGAATAGAATAGAATAGAATATTTTTATTTCAGACCGGAGTCCATAGGGTTAGTAACAATTTTAACTTAAATTCTAGTGTTAGTAGGTTACAGACACATAAAAATATACAATTAAATTTCGGCATGGAGCCGCATCCACCTCCGCAACATCGGAAAATCCCACCGATCTACGAATACACTGAGAATACTGTTGCTGTTGCTGTTACTGTTGTACTGTTTGTTGTGTTGTTGCTATTTAGCTCCAAACGGTTAAACTGGAAGCCGATCCCAACAGGTGGGAAAAAGGCTAGGCTGATGATGAATAGTACTATTCATAAATTAAATTACGACACGACGGGTGTACCCCGCGTATACACACCTCACCTCACTGCGTGTGTGTGTCACGGGTGTTTGACGACACGGTTGGCGCAGTGGCTGAGCAATTGGATTGCTGTGCTGCGTGTCGCGGGTTCGATCCCCGCACGGAACAAATATTTGTATGATCTACAGATAATTGTTTCGGGTCTGGGTGTTTGGTTGTGTATGTGAGTTTAAATGTTTGTGAACGCACCCACGATACAGGATAAATTCCTAGTGTGGGGCAACGTTTTTTTAAAAAAAAACAAAACAAAACAAACAAAACAAATTAAAACTTAAACCACCTTCCAGCGCAGTCTTTAAAGCATTAATATAAAAACTAAAGATACGGTCCTCCGAACATTTGCTCGACGCGTTCGCCATACAGAGAATCGGTGTAGTCTGCTCGTTAACGTAACCTTGTATAAGCGACGTGGTATTTTCGAGGTATAAAGAACATAAATAAAACTTTTAATATAATTTACGACCGCACCCGAAGAGAGCCGATCGTGGACTAGTTCACTTCGGCTTAGGAAAGACCGTTTTAGGACCAAGTTCGAGGCGTCATTTAAACATGCTGTCCGCCCAGTCCTTACGCAGTCATAAATAAGTCAATCCTTTAAAGATCTATATACATATAATAAATCTGTAGAGAAATCGTTTTTGTACATCGATATTATTTAAAAAAAAAAATTGTCAGGTTATTAAAGTATAACCAACAGAACACATTTCCAGCATTTTTGGAATTTTTGTCTGTTTGTCTGTTTATCTGTTTGTCTGTTTGTCTGTTTCGATGACTAAGCATCACGTCAAATTTACGAAACGAATGTAGGTAACTTTTGCACATAAATATTGTGCGTAACTTGGGCTATTACTTAGTCTTTGTTTCATCGTAATCGGTGTTCTCTATCAAAAGATATATGAATTTATAGTTAACAAGAAGAACTTATCGTTATGGTCAAGAATGAGACAAGCAACGACATCTATTGAACGAATATGGTATACAAATACAAATACAAATAGCCTTTATTTCTGATAATATAAATACATTTAACAACTTTCTTTCATCGTGTTATATAATTTATTAACATATGGTACTTATTACTAAATGCCTTCACAAGATAACTTTAAAAAAGTTATGATAGCAAAAGGTACGTAGATATAAGTCTAAATGACGCTGCTTTCAAAATGTACATAGCCTAAACCTTATAGTGTTTGATCGGTCTTTTTTAGCAGTTTATCTTCGTCTTCGACAGATGGCGTTATTCATTTGATGTCATTTTCTGAACCGCGATGATAGTAAACATACACACATTATGTTTCGTGAATAGTCAACAAATAAAAATTTACCAATTACACAGTATTAAAATACTATTTTTTTTAAACTAAATTAAAATTAGATAAAACCCACGACATATTTTTTTATGTACCGTGTGGGAATCGAACCTGCTACACGCAGTGCTACTGTTAATTGTCCAGCCATTGCGCCAACCATGTCGTCATATAGATGTGGTGTGTTGTTAGCCCTATGTGTCGAGGCCGCGGTATCTCTTTCGAACAGCCCGCAGCCCCAACGGGCGTCGGTCCTTGGGGGCCCCTTCAATGTTGCTGACATCTCTTTGAGACGCGCGTGGAACACGAACGCGCCTCCATCGTCATAGGACGGACGAACGATTAACTAGCCCGTTACTCACCGTTCACAGGCCTGCGCCTACGGTGGCCGGAAGCCATCACGTGGCCACCGATGCCCGGAGCGTCTCCCGCGGCGGCTGGGACGAGAGGTTGTCTCCCTCTCACGTTCCGCCACCTCTTTCGCTAGCATTACTGCTTCGCAGAAGGAGGTGGCGGCCATTTCAGATTCGATGTCCCAGATTCGGTATAGGTACCCTCTCGAAACACCCTCTAATCCCCCCTTTTTTTTGTGGTTCGTAAATTATCAAATGACTCATCCCGCTCTGGGCGGAACGGAAGAAAGGGTCAGACTTCTACTGACTAAAAACCACCCACGTTCCTTATTAGCCCTTTTTGTTTCGGGGCCGTGGTATCTCTTGCGGACAACCCTCAGCCCCGGCAGACGTCCCTTTGGGGCCCCTTAATTGTTGCTGACATATATTTGAGGCGCGCGTGGAACACGAACGCGCCAACGACAATCTGTCTGCCTGTCGACTATTAAATGTACCTGTTTCAAATTTCTTCAAGATCCGTTCGGCCGTTCTGACGTGGTTGATTAACAAACACCCATCCATCTAAACTTTAGTATGAGACATAGTCAGTACTTTGCATTACTCTCTTCTTATTTTCTACAGCGTCAGTAAGTTAACGCAGGGCAATGATTAAATGTACTTTTATTTAGGCGACGCATTTTAGTTTCCGACAAGCACGCGAACGAAGTCGCGGGCACAGCTAGTACTATAATAAATTAAACTCAATTAACCTTTAAGTAAAAGACACAACTCTGAACAAAGAACTAGCAATATTTCGTAGCATTCTAAAAATAAAATTCATCAAACGAAATTTACTAACTTTGTAAATGTTTCGAGCTTTAAGTAATTTAATTAAGGGAGCTATAATTTTTTTAAAGCATTGAATTATTCAAGATTCATAAATGTATTTCTTCTTCGTAATCTAATGGAGTTTAATTTGTAGGTTATTGTTTTCTTAATATATTTAACGTCAAAAGTTTCTTTGGGACCAGTTGACAGCGTTAAGAAGGTGTTTTTTAGGAGTTACGTTAGGTTACTTTAATTTATAAATGTATATAATATTGTTAAGATTTTAATAAACATCGATCCCCGCTCGGAACAAATATTTGTATGGCCTACAGATAGTTGTTCCGGGTCTGGGTATTTGTGTATGTGAGTTTAAATGTTTGTGAAGGCACCCACGATATAGGAGAAATTCCTAGTGTGGGGCAACGTATTTAAAAAAAAAATATATGTATTATATTGTTAAGATTTTAATAAACACTTAGAAGACGGTGCGTTGGATGAGAGATGCCAACTGTGGCGAAAGAAACATCCAATTGCTTCAATTTAATCAACCCGGAAAAACACCTACCGCCTGGAAACGAACTGCAGTGGCCAATCTGGAAATCTCTTAACCGATTGCGAGCCCAGCTTGGCCGCTGTAGATATAATCTGGTTAAATGGGGTATACTCGATCCATCCCAAACAAATTGCCAGTGTGGAGCCCCTCTGTAGGATATGCGCCACCATCTATCCTGCCCATCCCGCACAATCATTTGCACCTATCAGGATTTACTCGAAGCAAATGATAGAGCTGTGCAGGTGGCTACATACTGGTCTGACACGACTTGAGATCATCGACATGTAAAGTAGAAGAAGCAGTGAACATGTTTATAAAAGTTTAATATCAAACATCATATATCGATGGTCATACGTTGACCACACGTAACTGCAATGTGTCAAATTTTACAGGAGAGGGAAAAAACTGTATAATTTCGAAAATAAGTTAAAATAAAATGAAATAAAAAAGTAGTTGGTGGGTAATCGAATTATTTATGGAAATAAATTAAAAAAATGTAATGGTCACATAGGTTATTCATTAAATAATCAATAATCAAACAGTTACGAGTAAACAATGTTAAAAAATCCTCACTACAATACGAGTTATGAGCTGTCAATAATTACTTACGAGGTGTCAATTTAAAAAAACAATGTTTCATTAGACCATGGGCGGCAAATTATCGTAAAATGAGGGATAACATAACATCACGCCTGTAATCCCCGAAGAGTTAGGCAAAGGTGTACCTAATAGAACACCCACATTTCGCCAGTTATGTTTTTTAAGTCCCATGTAATAGTGGACGAGCCTATTGCGATCAACCGGGCACAAATCTAGACTCCGTGACTGTTACTGATAAATTCCTGATGGAAATAGCCAATAACGCTTTGCCCGACCCGGGAATCAAACCCAGGATGTCATGCTCACCAGTCGCGCTTGCGACCACTAGACCAACGTGGCAGTCACAACAGCCGAAAGACGTTCACTGCTAGACATAGGCGTCCCCTAAGTGTCACCACATTGACCGGTCCCGTGTGTCTCGCATCCAGTGGATCCCCACAACCTTCACCAGGTCTTCCGGTTCGCGGTCGCCACTCCAGAACTTTTCGGCCCCATCGGCCATCCATTCTGCGATTAGAGCGAACGCGAGCAATGCGCCCTGCCCATTACCACTTAAATCTGGCAATTCTTCGGGCTACGTCGGTAACCTTGGTTCTCATGCGGATGTCTCCATTTCTGATTCGATCACGCAAGGAAACTCCGAGCATAGCCTTCTCCATTACCCTTTGGGTGACTTTAAACCTTCTGATGAGTCCCATTGTGAGCGATCACGTTTCGGTCTCGTTTGTAATCACTGGTAACACACACGTCATAGACTTTCGTCTTGAGACACTCCGGTAAGTTGGACGAGAAGATACTACTCAGTTTCCCCAAACGCTGCCCAGCCAAGTCGTATTCGACGATTGACCTCTTTCTCAGAGTTAGACCTACCTAACTGGACCGTCTGTCCCAGGTAAACATAGTCGTCTACAACTTCGAGTGTAGTCTCCGATCTTGATGGAAGTGGGTGTTACATGGGCATTCATAAGAATTTGGTTTTGCCCATGTTCATTTTAAGACCCACTCTTTCGGAAGCTCTACTGAGGTCATCGAGCATTGAGGTCCCACATGGTCTCAGCCATGACCACTATAGCGACGGCAAACGGAAGGTGAGTGATGTAATCGCCATTGACGTTGATGCGTAGTCCTCTCCAGTCCTGAACCTTGAAGACATCCTCCAGTACAGCGGTGAACACTTGGACAGCTTCGGAGATATGACGTCTCCCAGTCACACACCTACTACTTATCAAATAGGTTTTATTATGATTATTACCTCAAATATTGTTGAATAACTCAATTGTTTTTATTAATTGTATTATCTAACCCTACATTCAAGTACGGATGATAGAATGGCTTAAAATTTCAATAGTGAGCTTTTATTGACCATTTTTTTTTAAATAAAATAAAAACACTTACCAATATACCTTCAAGGACACTTTTCGGAAATAAATATACGTATTTATAGTACTAATTAAACATAAAACTATTTTAAACAATTAAAACTCACGCCGTAATCTTACTCTGTCTGTTAATTCTTGCGAACTTCATTTGCGTTGACATCTCGTAACTCGCGCGCTAGTGAGGTCAAGTTGATACCTGTTAACTGTGAGTTGTCAATTGTGGCATACATTGTTCGAATGACATTTTTTGTGCATTACGAGTTATCAATAGGAAGATTCGGCGTTTAATTTAAAAATTTTTGGTGTATAAAAGTCATTTTGTGAAAAAATGTGGGTTACGAGTTGTCAACCAATGACCATCGATATAATATTTATATACTAGCACTTCGACTGGGACTTTATTCGCCAAAGTTGTGATAGTAATTCTAATAGGCATGATATAAGTTGTAATTTATACCCTAAAGCACCCACAAATTATGTATATTTCAAGTTTAACCTTCAATTTCTCCGTAACTAAAGGTTTCCCAGATAAGATCTAGAACAAAAAAAAGATCGTAATGACGGAAAGAATATGTACGTCTCGGCTGGGCTGGTCACCCATTACACACAGTTACGAGTATAGTTCTTGTCATCATCATCATCTTCCTGCCCTTATCCCATTCTATTTGGGGTCGGCGCAACACGTTTTCTTCTTCCATTCTTCCCTGTTACACGTCAAGGTGGCATTTATTCCTTTCTCATTCATATCATTTCTCACACAATCCATCCATCTTTTCTTTGGCCTTCCTCTCCCTCTCCATCCACTTTTTTAGTCACATGCGTTTCATCCCTCCTCATTACATGACGATACCAAGATAAACGACTTCCTTTCAATTTTTCTGTAACAGGTGCCACTTTCAAACTTCCTCTAATATACTCATTTCTTACTTTATCCATTCTTGTCACTCCGCACAACTATCTCAACATTCTCATCTCCACTACATGCAATCGTTGTTCATCCATCTTTTTCAAAGCCTAGCACTCTGATCCATATAGTACGATAGGTCTAATTACGGACTTGTATATTTTCCCCTTTAACTTGAGTATAGTTCTTGTCTATGCTAAAAATAAACAGTTTCAACGAATAAAACTCATAAATAGAATATATGAATAGGTCACATTACAGTAACAAGCTATTATTTATTCTGAGAAAGTATAGCGGTGATGTCAACAGTACGGTGGCACCGAGTATGTCTGTAGGTCGATGGCTCGCGAGAGTAATGGAGTAATTTATCTCTTTTGATTACATTCTCACAGTTCCAAAGGGAATTTAGTGAATAGGTTGGTCATAGACCGGGTTGACCTTGATGGTTAAGCCGTGCTTGTTGAGGTTGGTCCGTGGTTGGTTCATCATTATATACCGAGTTTCTCCCGTGCTTCGGAAAGCACGTCAACCCGTTGGGACTGTTTGTTACTTATAGATCTTTAACAGTCGTAACGAGTAGTCATTGCAGCCGCCGAAAGTCTGACCTCCTTTCTTACTAAAGAGTATCATATTACCCAGTTACTGGTCTTGTGGAGAAATATATAGGCAGTCGGTTCATGTAAAATACTCAGCTTCAAGTCGCAGTCCGACTTGAAGCTAAATATTTATTACCCACGGGGACTATCTATCAGACACAAACATGTTACATGAGTGAAATGGAGTGTCAGACTTCTACTGACTAAAAACCACCCATGTTCCTTCTTAGCCCTTCATGTCGAGGCCGCGGTATCTCTTGCGAACAACCCAGCCCCGACGGGCAACATTCTTGACCCCTAAGGGTCGAGTGTGGACTATAGTTAGTGGTCGCGTGGACACTTTATTTATTGGGGGTCGAGGGGCCGGGAGTGGACTAAACGTACAAGAGTTATTCTATATATACATATAATAAATCTGTAGAAAAATCTTTTTTGTACATCGAAAATATTTAAAAAAAAAATTGTCAGGGTATTAAAGTATAACCAACAGAACACATTTCCAGCATTTTTGGAATTTTTGTCTGTTTGTCTGTTTCGATGACTAAGCATCACGTCAAATTTACGAAACGAATGTAGATAACTTTTATACATAAATATTGTGCGTAACTTGGGCTATTACTTAGTCTTTGTTTCATCGTAATCGGTGCTCTCTATCAAAAGATATATGCATTTATAGTTTTCAAGAAGAACTTATCATTATGGTCAAGAATGAGACAAGCAACGACATCTATTGAACGAATATGGTAGTTATTAATAAATGCCTTCACAAGATAACTTTAAATAAGTAATGATAGCAAAAGGTACGTAGATATTAGTCTAAATGACGCTGTTTTCAAAATCTACATAGCCTAAACCCTATAGTGTGTTTGATCGCTCTTTTTTAGCAGTTTATCTTCGTCTTCGACAGATGGCGTTATTCATTTGATGTCATTTTCTAAACCGCGGTGTAATTAAATAAACATATGTTTCATGAATAGTCAACAAATAAAGATTTACCAATTACACAGTATAAAAATACAATTTTTTTTAAACTAAATTAAAATTGGATAAAACCCACGGCATATTTTGTTTGTACCGTGTGGGAATCGAACCTGCGACACGCAGTGCTACTGTTAATCGTCCAGCCACTGCACCAAACATGTCTTTATATAGATGTGGTGTGTTGTTAGCCCTGTGTCGAGGCCGCGGTATTTCTTTCGAACAACCCGCTGCCCCGACGGGCGTCGGTCCTTGGGAGCCCCTTCAATGTTGCTGATATCCCTTTGAGACGCGCGTGGAACACGAACGCGCCTCCATCGTCATAGGACTGACGAACGATTAACTAGCCCGTTACTCACCGTTCACAGGCCCGCGCCTACGGTGGCCGGAAGCCATCACGTGGCCCCCGATGCCCGGAGCGTCTCCCGCGGGGGCTGGGAAGAGGGGTTGTGTCCCTCTTACGTTCACCTCTTTCGCTAGCATTACTGCTTCGCAGAAGGAGGTGACGGCGTTCCATTTCAGATTCGATGTCCCAGACTCGGTACAGGTACCTCTCGAAACAGCCTCTAATCCCCCCTTTTTTGTGGTTCGTAAATTATCAAATGACTCATCCCGCTCTGGGCGGAGCGGAAGAAAGTGTCAGACTTCTACTGACTAAAAACCACCCACGTTTCTTCTTAGCTCTTTGTGTTTCGGGGCCGTGGTATCTCTTGCGGACAACCGTCAGCCCCGGCAGACGACGGCAGCAACAATTAAAAGGACTCAAAGGACCCCTTAATTGTTGCTGACATATCTTTGAGGCGCGCGTGGAACACGAACGCGCCAACGACAGTACCTGTCGACTATAATGTACCTGTTTCAAATTTCTTCAAGATCCGTTCGGCCGTTCAGACGTGGTTGATTAACAAACACCCATCCATCTAAACTTTAGTATTAGACATAGTCAGTACTTTGCATTACCCTCTTCTTATTTTCTACAGCGGCAGTAAGTTAACGCAGGGCAATGATTTAACGTACTTTTATCTAAGCGACGCATTTTAGTTTCCGACAAGCACGCGAACGAAGTCGCGGGCACAGCTAGTAGTAACTAAATCCTTTTACACGTACATATAGGATGTAAAAGTACCCTTAACGTTAACGAAGGGCACTTGTTCTCCCCACCACTGCGATATTTTTTTTGTTCTGGACCATACCTGGGAACCTCCTAGTTACGGAGATATTGGGGGTCAAAGTTCCAAATTTTTCACAGCTGTTTTTGTAAATACTAGTTTTTCAGGTTTTAACTTTTAATTAAATTACCTCCATGACCCGTTTACTATTCAAAGCATCCACTAGCACTATGTTTTAACAGTGCTACATTGAGTTTTACCGTAAAATGTGATTTTTGACCCAAAAAAAGAAGTCGTTTCCAAGCAAAAATTTTTGCGTAGGGTTACTTAGTTTGATGTACAGAATGCTTGGTTGACGGCTGTGTGATGGGTTGATTTACACCCTGTATTTACACAACAAACTTTTCTCTCTTGCTTTTATAAAATGAAGAGGCTCCTGTTTCGTCATATTTTATCACAGAAATGAAAAATTACTACCCAGCAGACAGAAAGCAAGTGAGTGAGAAAATGTTGCCAGCATTTTCTTTCATATTTAAATAATTTCGCGCGAAAATATGATATATTTTAATGAACACCGTTTTTATCGTATAAAGATAACGATGTCTCGTTAACAAAACGTGTTAAAAGTCATATTTTGTTAATAAATACATTATTATGTAAGTATCGTATTATTGTAGACAGAAAAGAACTCATTTACATGTATTAGGAATCTAAGTAAAAATAAAATTCACTACTGTCGTAGAAAATAAAAAACTGTAAACTTTTCTAATTACATAGATCACTTTTATAGTCTTAAATGTTTTAATTAAAGACAACTTTGCACCAGATATTGTGCTCAACATTTTTAACGATAAATAGACAACAGACTATAAAACGTACAATTTTAAGCAACTAGTGGGTCAGGATACCAATATTTACTCGACTGTGACTTTAATAGGCTTGAACACAAAAATCATCCTACACCACTTCGTAAACGCAAGTGACCCCTACTGGGTTTTATTCGCATTAGGATATGTTGTAGCCCGATGCAACTGAAAAAACACAAACCTATGTCGTCGCTTAGGTGGTATTCACTAGCTCGTACGTGCGGTTAGGTGGACCCCTCGTCGCATCGACTGTATGAAATCCGTTGATTCCCAACTCACGTACACCTCCAGACCGTGCGTACGTTATTGGCGCTCTTCATTGCCATATCCAAATCCTATGAAAAATCACTTTAGCAGCTTTTGTAGAACTCATCACAGTCTGTCTAGCCTTTTCTTAACTATGTTGGGGTCGGCTTCCAGTCTAAACAGACGGTATTTTACGTGGAGCGACTGCCTGTCTGACCTCCAAAACCCAGTTATTTTTTTTTCTTAAGAAGACTGGTTGTGAGACTTTTGGGTTAGTGTCTTTACGTATCACAAAAATCTACAAACGACAACTGGGACCAACGGTGGACCTTTTCTCGACAGTGGTCATGAAGACTAATGTGAAATAAAATAATTTTATTCTGATTTAGAACTTGATTTCCGAGTCACGGAGAAAATAAACGAGCTATCGTATAACTGTAAAAGCCATTTAAATACCGCTTTGGATCTCGGAAACTATTTCACTGTGTATTCGAGGAACAGAACAGATCTTTCATAAACTTTTGATATCTATCTAAGTGCACTTCATAAGAAAAATAATTCTCCAACGGCATTTTTCAAGAAAAGTCGTACGACTTTATTTCAGTCACTTAGAAGATTAAAATATCGTTGTCCGGATTATTTTTCTTTTGTTATTCATTTTCTAGGATTAGATTGGTTTGAAAAGTATTATGTTACTTCTCAGTATCAGGTCTGAATTCTATTTCAAGTGCTGATATTTTCGCTAAAGAAAATCAGTACATCTATACTATTATTTATACTTCTAATATTATAAAGAGCTAGACTTTGTAAGTTTAAACTTAGGAGGTAGGTCTCTGGAACTGCGGATCTGGTTTAATCGATTCTTTTGCGGCTGTCTATCTATGACACATGAGCATTGATTAAAGCAGATTGCAACTATGAGTTTGACAAGGAGTTATGCGGAGGAAATACCTTATTCGAAGATTTGCTAATTGCGGCCAAGATATTATAAGATTGATTTGGTGGGTGATGTCATGATAACGACAGTCAAACCCAAGTTCGAAAATGAACTTTGGTTGTCATTATAAATATTATTGGGGGGTGGAAAATCATCAAATAACCCCTCCCGCTCTTGGGCAGAGCGAAAGGGAGTGTCAGACTTCTACTGACTAAAAACCACCCATGTTCCTTCATTGCCCTTCATGTCGAGGCCGCGGTATCTCTTGCGAACAACCCGCAGCCCCGACATTCGTCGGCCCTTGCGGGCCATACGGTATACACTGTCGTCATGTTATGCGCTCCGATCCCACACACATGTCAATAAGATCCACCCAACTTGATATAAACCTATGACCTGTACCAATGAATTATCCGTTCCACTGCTGCAATAAATCCTTGGTAGGGGTCGATAGAGCCTGACTCCGTTGAGTTGAGCTCATCCATCACTATTGATGAGAACGGGCTGAGAATGCCGCTTCATTAAAGTATGTAAGATTACGCTCTTAATTTGTAGAGGAAATCTTTCTGGGTTTTTTTCTTCATGGCCTTATTTATTCTATGTTCATGGCCTATTTTTATACGATGATCCTTAATAACTTCTAGTAACAGTGTAAAATTGATTCATGACAAGAGTTTGTATGATATAGTCGGTGGCAAAAAGTCAATGAAACAAGCAAAGTCACGGACTTTCGTAAATAAAGTTGTTTTTGATTTTTGAAGTGCTTTTTGTAAGTCGGTTTAGTGCAAAAAGTTTTTTTTTGATAAAAATAATGGTATTATTCAAAACAAATTATACTGCAGCAAACCAACCGCATTTGATTGTTGCAGCAATTGTGTATTCGCCGTTTACGGTTTAAATTGGCTCACTGAACTGGCTCGAAAAATCCGTATACAGGAGAGAATTTTCAATTTATTAGGGGTTGGAAGAAAATCCTACCAAATCATTTTTACAGGTGCTCAAAGTTTTGAAGAGAACAAATTGAACTACACGGTAGTGGTTGAGCGATTTGATAGCTGCGCTGCGTGTCGCGGGTCCGATCTCCGCACGGAACAAATATTTGTATGGCCTACAGATAGTTATTTCGGGTCTGGGTATTTGTGTATGTGAGTTTAAATGTTTGTAAACGCACCTACGATACAGGAGAAATTCCTGGTGTGGGGCAACGTTTTTAAAAAAAGAAATACATAAACTTGAATCGATTTACCGGTTATGCCGGCAGTTTTGCAGTTTGGTCCGTGGATGGATGGCCACCCGTTACATACCCAGTTTCCTCTGTGCCTAAGAAAGCACGTCAAACTGCGTGATACTTCCTAGCCGCGCCACAGTCGCATTTTGAATCGGGGTTAATGCAAATAAATGTTCGTAATATGTTCATTATTGTTCATAATATTAAAAAAAAAGTACTATAAAGGTTCGCGAGATATTTAACAAAATCGGTGGCGCGGCCAGGAAGCCTGGGCTGCCATTTGTAGATCTTTGACAACCATTACATGTAGTCAGTGGCCCGAAAGTCTGACAACCAGTTTTATCGAGGGATATCTGTGAAGTATACACACCTTCTTATTACATAGGTAACCTCTATGGACTACTTACCTGTATTGCTACGCAACACTCTGTTGTTGATATGAAGCTAAGTGGTGGTTGTAAATAAACAGTCTTGTTGTAGTAAATAGGATGTATAATTGTTCACACTTTAAAGTTAGCTTCACAGTAAATACGTATTTAGAAGGTTGAATGAATGTTGTATGGAGGCACGATAGACACAGGACATAGTTTAGGGTTTAGGCATTAACTGACACAATTAGTTTTTATATAATAACAACGAGCACATATTATATTGAACGTTATGAGTTTACGACCCATTCAGTGGTATATCGATTGCTAACCGGCGGAGCGGGCGCGGAAGAGGGAGCGACATGCGCTTGCAATCATTAAGGTCAAAGCACTCTCCTGACGCGGTGTGTTGCCGCGAACCGCGAGAGTGAAAGAGTTAGCAATACACGGTGTGCGGGCTATGCCGCGTGTGAAAGAGATAGATAGTGACGCCCCGCTCGGGCGGCCGGTACGCATTCAACTTCACGAAACCGCGGTAAAATATATCTACTAACAAAATAGTCTGTTTGTACAGTTGTCCTAATTTTTAACTTTTTACAATATCGAAAGTTGAGTTTCATTACGGTTTTATTAAATAAAGGTGTACAACATAAATATAAGTAGGTAATTTAATGTAACTAATAAATAATCAGTAGTAGCTTCGCTACACCACCCCCCTCCAGAGACCGTCCTACGGGCGACAGTAACGTTCGGGGAATCTTACTCTACGGCCCGAACGAGTCCTTCTGACTGTGCTTTCTCCGGCGTCAGGCAAATCATTGTGATTTGTGTTCTGATTGGGAGTTTGAGTGGAATGTTGTGGTGAGTTAGTGGTTGGGGTGTGTGTGTGAATAGTAGTGTGAGGTGGTGGACGTTGACTTTGGTGTGTAGTGGTATCTGGATCACGCAGTATATAGGCAGGTTTTATTCTGTCGATGGATACGGTAACCAACTTACCTTTCACCATAAGCTTGAATGCTTTGTCACCTCGTTGTATTACCTCATAAGGACCAGTAGAGGCAGGCTTCAACGCTCCAGCCACAGTGTCATCACGAAGGAAAACGTGTGCTGATGAGGCCAAATCTTTGAAAACAAAGGGTGAGCGACGTCCACTATGACGTGACGCTGGAGTAGGCAACAAATTATTTGCAAAGTTCCTTAGGCGCGCGATGTAACTAGTAACGTCAGGGTCTCCTAGGTCCTCTGGGCTGAGAAAGTCCCCTGGTAACCGTAGTGATTCGCCGTACACCAGTTCAGCTGGCGTTGCCTTAAGGTCCTCTTTAAAGGTACTACGTATACCTAATAGTACCAGGGGAAGGGATTCGACCCAGCTGCTGTCAGCGTGGCAGGTTATGGCGGCTTTAAGCTGCCGATGAAACCTCTCCACGAGCCCATTAGAGGCTGGATGATAAGCTGTCGTCCTTTTATGATGAAACCCGGCCATTTGTGATAACTGGTGAAACAAGGCCGATTCAAATTGGCTCCCACGGTCTGTAACAATGTTTGAAGGGCACCCAAAACGAGATATCCACCCGCTAAGGAGGGCTTTTGCTACTGTCTCGGCTGTAATGTCCTGTAAGGGTATTGCCTCAGGCCATCGAGTAAATCGATCGACTGCTGTGAGACAATACCGGTACCCCTGCGATTGTGGTAAGGGTCCGACGAGATCAATATGTAGGTCCCTGAACCTAGCACGTGGGAGCTTGTATGTGCCCAACGGTGCTGACACATGCCTATGAACCTTAGCCCGTTGGCATGCTAGGCACGTACGTGCCCATTCTCTACAATCCTTCCTTATTCCAGGCCATATGTACCGATCCGTGACTAATCGGATACTGGCGTTGGCACCGGGATGGCTTAGAGAGTGTAAGCTCTCAAAAACTTGTCGACGTAACTCCTTCGTCACATATGGTCGAGGCGTAGTAGCACTTACATCGCAAATCAACTCGGAATGTGTGCCTGGTAGTGTAACCTTCTTCAAGAGTAGGGAGGTATTGCCATTCAACAGTCGTTTCAATTCAAGGTCGGTGTTTTGTGCGACAGCCAGCTTTTGCAGGTCGAGAGGTAGAACGATCTCATCGATACGAGATAAAGTATCGGCTACCACATTATCCTTCCCTGAAATGTGTTGGATGTCAGTACAGAACTGTGATATGTAGTCTAGGTATCTAAATTGCCTGGGAGAACAATTCTCTTTTCTGGAATGAAATGCGAATGTAAGTGGCTTGTGATCAGTATATATCACGAAGTCCCGTGCCTCGATCATATGGCGGAAGTGCTTGATCGCCTCATAGATCGCCAAGAGCTCGCGATCATATGGGGAATATTTGGTCTGTGAAGAACTCAGCTTGCGTGAGAAAAACGCTAGAGGCTGCCACGCATTGCCCTTCAACTGCTGGAGGACGCCTCCCATAGCTACGTCAGAAGCGTCGGTAACCAAAGCAACTTTTGCTTCGCAGTCTGGGTGAGCTAGCATGGCAGCTTGGGACAGACCTCGTTTACACGCCTCGAAGGCTATCTGTTCACGCTGCGTGAAATTTACGGGATGAGAACCCTTCACCGAACCTGTCAAAAGAACGTTCAACGGTGTTTGGTATTTGGCAGCATCGGGAATGAACCTACGGTAGAAATTTATCATTCCGAGGAACCTGCGCAACTCTCTTACCGTTTTCGGGATGGGGAAATCGTTGATGGCCGCTACTTTGTCTGGCAAGGGTTTTGTCCCATTCGCTGAAATTCTGTAACCCAAGAATGTAACCTCCGAGGCTCCAAACACGCACTTTGCCGTGTTGATGACCATGCCATATTCCGACAGCCTGCTGAAAATTTGGTGTAGATGATCCGCATGAGTCGTCTGGTCTTTCGAGAAGACCAAAATGTCATCGACGTAAGGGTAAGCAAAATCTAGGCCACGCAGCATTTCATCTACGAAACGTTGAAATGTCTGTCCGGCGTTACGAAGACCAAACGTCATGAATGGGAATTCGTATAAGCCGAACGGTGTTGTGATGGCGGTCTTCTCGATGTCGCTGGGATTGACGCGAATTTGGTTGTAAGCTTTCACCAGGTCTATTGTCGAGAAGACGGAGCATCCTGTAAGGTTGTGAGAAAAATCTTGAATATGTCGTATAGGGTACCTGTCCGGTACCGTCCTGGCGTTAAGCATCCGGTAATCACCACATGGGCGCCAGCTGTTATCCCGCTTAAGAGCGAGGTGAAGTGGCGAGGCCCATGGTGATTCTGATGGACGACACGTACCTATTTGTAACATGGCCTCAAATTCTGTTTTAGCAACCTTCAGCCTATCTGGCGCTAATCGGCGTGGTGTGCAAGATACTGGTGGTCCAGGTGTGGTGCGTATGTGGTGCATTATATTGTGTTTAGGTGTACCGTGCATACCTGACGGTCGAGTGATGTCAGGGTACTTTGCTAGAATAGCATGGTACACTGAATCCTGTTTGTTACACGACGTTACCTTTACTGAAGAAACATTGTCAGAAAGACTCGCGACCGAAGCCGCAGTGGTGAGCGTTGTATTGCTGTCTATTAAACGTTTGTTACGAACATCTACAATTAAATTATAAAAAGATAAAAAATCTACGCCTATAATGGCCCGAGTTACATCCGCTATAATAAATCGCCAAGCGAAGTCGCGGCGCAAGTTCATATTAATAACTAAGTGGGCGTAACCATAGGTATTTATAACAGACCCGTTGGCGGCAAACAGTTGATAGTTCGTTAGGCTTTGTTTACCTTTCACTAAAGTTCTAGGAAATACACATATATCACTGCCTGTATCTATTAAAAACTGAACTTTTGTCCGTTGGTCGGTTATAAACAAGCGACCAGGATTTAGGCAGGCGTCGGTCGCCATTACGGACTGCCCTGTCCTTTTCCCTTAAGCTTGAAATCACATGGCTTTGTACACTTACTTGCTTTCTCACCGAACTTAGCATGATACCAACACATAGGGTATTTTCGGTAGTTGGACTGTGAACGGCTTGAGCTGGTAATGCTGTCACGACTTACGGATCTGAATCTTGACCTAGGCCGTGACATCCTGTCTAGTTTGGTCGTCAGCTGCTGCACCTGGTGTGTGAGTTCCGCTACCTGACAGCTTAACTCTGGAGAAGCGCCTGATGCTGTAGTGGCTGCTACATGCGGACTGGGGGCTGCGATGTCGTAGATGCGGTCAGCCAGTTCTGCGACCTCGTTCAGGGTTGCCCTCGACTGAGAAGCAATACAGGCCTGGATGTTATTTGGTAGGCGGCTGGACCACATGGTGCGTAGAAAATCCTCCGGGACGTCAGGTCCAGCAAGATGCTGAATATGGCGCAAGAATTGGGAAGGTTTCCTATCGCCCAGTTCCTCACGCGTGACCAGCTGCAAGATCTTCTTCTCCTTGGACGCGGAGAAACGCCTTATGAGTTCCGACTTTAGTCGCTCGTACTTATTTGGTGCTGGGGGACTGGCTATGATGTCCTCCACCTCCGATGCGTAAATAGGATCCAACTGCCCCATAGCATAATGGAATTTAGTGCTGTCTGTGTTTATGTTCGCCAGAAAAAATTGGCTTTCAAGCTGGTAAAACCACAACGCCGGTTTCTCCGGGTAAAAAGGCGGTACTCTTATGCCTACTCGCTGGATGTCATGCGATGTGCTAGGCGACGCGTTGGCGCCGCCATTTTTATCGTCCTCCGGCACGTTCATGTTTCGTGTTCGTCGGGGTCACCAATGAAGCTAAGTGGTGGTTGTAAATAAACAGTCTTGTTGTAGTAAATAGGATGTATAATTGTTCACACTTTAAAGTTAGCTTCACAGTAAATACGTATTTAGAAGGTTGAATGAATGTTGTATGGAGGCACGATAGACACAGGACATAGTTTAGGGTTTAGGCATTAACTGACACAATTAGTTTTTATATAATAACAACGAGCACATATTATATTGAACGTTATGAGTTTACGACCCATTCAGTGGTATATCGATTGCTAACCGGCGGAGCGGGCGCGGAAGAGGGAGCGACATGCGCTTGCAATCATTAAGGTCAAAGCACTCTCCTGACGCGGTGTGTTGCCGCGAACCGCGAGAGTGAAAGAGTTAGCAATACACGTTGTGCGGGCTATGCCGCGTGTGAAAGAGATAGATAGTGACGCCCCGCTCGGGCGGCCGGTACGCATTCAACTTCACGAAACCGCGGTAAAATATATCTACTAACAAAATAGTCTGTTTGTACAGTTGTCCTAATTTTTAACTTTTTACAATATCGAAAGTTGAGTTTCATTACGGTTTTATTAAATAAAGGTGTACAACATAAATATAAGTAGGTAATTTAATGTAACTAATAAATAATCAGTAGTAGCTTCGCTACAGATACTTTGAAGTTTTGTGGCTTATAATAAAACTATCTTTTCTTTCATGTATTTCTATTATATTTAACATGGTAGCAGACCGTGTACGAATTTACGAGATTTAAGTGAGTAACCCTGTCGCGTTTGTTTTAAAATGTCGAGCACCAAAATCGACCCTCTTACGAGAGAAAACTACGACACATGGGTCATACAAGCTGAAGCCGTCCTAGTACGACAAAAACTGTGGAAATACATTGAAAATAATGCTACTGAAGCTGACAAAGAAGGTGACAGACAAGCAAGATCAGAACTGATTCTTATAATCGCTCCTTCTGAACTCAAACAAATTAAAAATTGCACAACAGCTAAAGCATTATGGGAAAAACTGAAAGATACCTACGCCAGCAAGGGACCTGCACGAAAGGCATCCCTATTGAAACAACTGATCCTAACAAAATTAGAAGGACACGACGTACGTGATCATCTGAACAAATTCTTGGACATAGTTGACAAACTGGCAGACATGGATATAGCCATAAACGAGGACTTGTTGACAATAATGATGTTGTACAGTCTCTCATCCGAATACGAGAATTTCAGAGTCGCTATCGAAACACGAGACACTCTTCCGAAGCCAGAAGAACTGAAAAACAAAATTATCGAAGAATGTGAAGCTCGTCATAGCAAAACTTTAGAAAACAACGACAAACCTGAATATTTCACGCATGATGAAGCGCTATACGCCACATGTAAAATTTGCAAACAAAGAGGAAACATCTTTAAACGCAAAACCCACAAAATCTGTACTAACTGCTGGAAGAAGAACAATGAGAAACCAACCAAAAGCAACAACGGTTCTCATAAGAACAATTATGCTACACAGTGCCTCCTCACACAAAACGAGAAGCCTAGAAACAGCATTTGGGTCTTAGACAGCGGTTGTACGTCTCACATGACATACCAACGAGAATTATTTACGACCATTGAGCAAATATCCAGAAAATTAAGCGTCGCCACTGAAGAACATACTGCAAAGATTGAAGGTAAAGGCACAGTAAACTTTTTATCCAAAAATGGTAGCGGTAGTGCGCGTACACACCTAAAAGACACGCTGTACGTACCTAGTCTTTGTACTAATTTGATGTCCGTTAGTAAAATGACAGATGCAGGATGCTCTGTCCTCTTTACGAAGAACAAAGCAACGGTCAGAAACACAAAAGCTGGAATAACGCTCACTGCTTACAAAGAACAGGATGGTCTCTACTACATTAAACCAAATAAACATGAGCGCAACAACCTGGCCAACGATAATGATGACGTTACAACTACTACGAAGAAAACGAACTCATCAAACATCAGCGAGTGGCACAGAAAACTTGGTCACATGAACGCCAAAGATATGAAACTTGCACTCATAAACGAGAACTTAGTTGGCTTGAACTTTGATGCTTCTGAAACCTTGGCAGAATGTGAAACCTGCATCCAAGCAAAACTGCATCGAGTACCAGCCCCCCGTGAGAAAAATACTCAAAGAACAACAGAACGCTTAGAAATCGTTCATAGCGACGTGTGTGGACCTATACAAACGCCCACAATCAGCGGAAACAAATACTTCGTTACTTTTATTGATGACTATAGCAGATACAGTCGAGTTTACCTAATCAAAACCAAGAACGAAGTATTCGACAAGTTCAAAGAGTTCAAACATCTAGCGGAGACACAAACTGGAAACAAAATTAAGTTTTTACAGTCAGACAATGGTACTGAATACGTCAATAAAGAGTTTGACACTTTTCTAAAAAGTTGCGGAATACAGCGAAGGCTCACCGCACCTTATACCCCGAATCAAAACGGAGTTGCAGAAAGAAAGAACCGCACCCTCGTGGAGAAAGCGAGAGCAATGATGATTGACGCACATACACCATTAAAATTCTGGGGCGAAGCAGTCTTCACTGCAAACTACCTATCAAACAGGAGTATTAACAGCGCTATCCAGAACGAAACGCCATTCGAACGATGGGTTGGCAGAAAGCCATGTATCAATCATTTGTATGTGTTCGGTTGCAAGACTTTTGTCTTGAAGAAAGGCATCAACGGTCACAAATTTGCGCCAAAGGCAATTCCTGGCATGTTTGCGGGATACTCTGAAACAAGCAAAGCTTTCAGAATTTTCATACCCTCGAAGAACAGTATTGTTACATCGAAAGATATTCGAGTGATGAAGAATATGTTCTACGATGAACATAATAAAACTGAATTTACCAAACTGTTCAATGGACTACAAAGTTCATTAGATCAAAACAAACAAACGTCACAACAAACATCACGCAAGCTAGTGACTATTACGTTTGATGATAACAAAGGAGATAACCAGCACAGTGATACAGACACCGATGATCAAGATGATAACGGAACTTCATCACCACATTTAGATGTAAACACTCAACGGATCGAACCAGTAAACAACGAAAGTGACTACGAATTTCTTTCCGGGTTATCCCATGATGACGATGATGATGAACCTGTACATAACGATGTTGCTGAAAACGTGACTAATGAAGCGAGATCTTTGAGAGATAGGACTAAAATCACAGCTCCTAAGCGATACGATGATTTTATTTTGGCAGCTGTTGAAGAAATTGAAAACCTTCACAAACCTAAAGAACCTATCACCTTCAAAGAAGCATTGGAATCTCCTGACAGAAACAAATGGCAAGAAGCTATGAAAAATGAAATAGCATCTCTGAACGAAAGCCAAACCTGGGATCTGGTTGATTTGCCTAAAGGACGAAAAGCCCTGCCTTGCAAATGGGTATATAAAGTTAAAATGAATCCTGATGGTTCCGTCGAAAGGTATAAAGCCAGAATGGTAATCAAGGGCTACTCTCAACAACCTGGAGTAGACTACGATAAAACATTCAGTCCAGTGGTTCGCCTGAGCACTGTGCGAACACTACTTGCCATAGCTGCAAAAGAAAATTTAAAATTATGCCAGTTCGATGTGTCAACAGCTTTCCTAAACGGCACAATCGAAGAAGATATTTATATGAAACAGCCTGATGGTTATCAGGATGGCACAAAACGAGTCTGCAAGCTGAAACGCAGTCTCTATGGACTAAAGCAAGCGCCGCGTTGCTGGAATACCTGCATTGCAGAGTTCTTGAAGAAATCTAACTTTCAACAAAGTGAAGCGGATCCATGCTTGTATGTTCGAGTCAAAGGACAATCCAAAGTCTTTATTGGTCTTTACGTTGACGATGGATTAGTAGCGTACAACACAACCAAAGCAGGAGACGAATTCATTAAGGAATTAAAAGCACGATTCAAGATAATTACTAAACCTGCATCATATTTCCTTGGGTTGGAAATTGACGTGCGCAAAGACGAGACCATTACACTATGTCAGAAGGCCTACACAAAGAAAGTTTTGGAAAAATATGGAATGTCCAATTGCAAATCAGCACCAACGCCCATCATCAAAGAGCATGAGACGGGAGAGGATGAGAACACGAATTTCCCGTACAGACAAGCCGTGGGTGCTTTAGCATATTTATCAGTAGGCACAAGGCCTGATATTTCATATGCTGTGGGTGTCGCATCCAGAAACCTTGACGCACCCACTAATAAAGATGTCATGCTGGTAAAACGCATCTTTCGTTTCTTGAAAGGGACCCAACAGAACGGGCTGACTTACACGAAGGAGTCACCCTCATATTTGGTCTGTTATAGTGACTCAGATCACGCAGGAGACCAGACTACCGGCAGATCGACATCTGGAACGATGTGCTTATTCTCTGGAGCTGCTATTAGCTGGAGAAGCCAGAAACAAAAGACTGTCTCCATTTCCTCAACGGAAGCGGAAGTGATAGCAGCCAGTGAAGCTGCTCAAGAGATTATATGGTTAAATAGACTACTTAAGGATCTGTCCAAGAACACAGAGAAACCGGTACTAAACCTAGATAATGAGTCAGCTATTAAACTTGCTAAAAATCCTCAATACGAATATCACAAACGGACTAAGCACATCAAGCTGAAACATTTCTTTGTGAGAGAATGTGTTATCAACGGAGACTTAAATGTCCAGCACGTTCCGTCGGAGTTGCAGTTGGCCGATATGCTAACGAAGCCACTGTTTGGCCCTAGGCTGCAAGATTTAAGTTCCAGAATGGGACTCAAGAATTTATTTATAAATTCTTAAAAACGTGAGAGGATGTGAAGTATACACACCTTCTTATTACATAGGTATTAACCTCTATGGACTACTTACCTGTATTGCTACGCAACACTCTGTTGTTGATACTTTGAAGTTTTGTGGCTTATAATAAAACTATCTTTTCTTTCATGTATTTCTATTATATTTAACAATATCGTATTATCCAATACCAACTGGGTTGTAGATATCCATGCAAAATACTGGTGGCTGCATCTGGTTAGACTGGAAGCCGACCTCGAAATAGTTGCGAAAACGCTAGGCAGCTATAGATGACAAGCAGTTGGCAGAACTTTTGTCTTTTCTTTGGACACTTTAAGTTATCGACATTATATTTACAGCTAAATATCAAGTCAAAGAACTCTTGAGACTTATATTGAGGATTGTCTGTTATTATCATTTTACGACTTCGCTATTTTGGGAAGTTTTGTCCTGTAATACTTTGGGTTCACGTTTATATGTGGGCGGCATAATAAAACCCTACGGCTATTTTAGACTTACGATAAATTGAGATATTTTATTTATATCGGATATAAAGTGTTGATGTAGCAAAGGAGAGAAAAACAAAGATTATATGGATGGATTAATTATGTAAGTTGGATTATATGAACAAAAAAACACGCTAACAAACAAAAGAAAATAGAAGAAAAAAACATACTGATGCGCCGACCTCGAGTAAGATGGGAGGAAAATGATGATTAAGTGTGATATTTGATCACTGTTTTGTTATCAGGCTATCACATAACCCGTCGGGGCTGCGGGTTGTTCGAAAGAGATAACACGGCCTCGGCACAAAGGCTAAGAAGGAACATGGGTGGTTTTTAGTCAGTAGAAGTCTGACACTCCTTACCGCTCTGCCCAGAGCGGGACGAGTCATTTGATGATTTCCCAACCTTCAAAAAAAACAAGGCTATCACATAAGAGATCATCGGTTAAAAATCGCTTGCGCGTATCTCTTGTGGCAAAAGCTGTAAAGACTTGTGCGGGAAATTGACACACTCATATGAGAAGAACAATATTACATCCATGCACAATACAAAAAAAATATGTTACACGTGTCTCGTCAGGTAGGTACTTATGTTACTCTCATGTGGTTTCTACTCAAACGAAAAACAAAAACTCGTCGCCGAACCACTACGCGATGTAATACGAGACTCGTCGGGCAATTTTCCCTGGAATCTCGATTTTTTGTTTTAAAGCTAACGAGGATGTCCTCGTTAGCTTTAAAAGCTAGTTGAGTAATTAACTTGCTTCAATGCTTGTGGAACGCGAGAAACTCTCTTTGTTCCTAAATCATGGAATTAAAAAACGTATAACACCGCGCCTATAATGCCCAAAAGGTTAGGAAGAGGAGTACTTAATTGTACGCCCACATTTCGACAGTTATGTTTGACTCCTATGTAGTAGAGGGCCAGCCTACTGCCATCAGACACATTTAATCCAAACTCCGTGGCTACTACTGAGAGTTTCCTGGAAAAATCCAATAACATTTTGCACAACCCGAAATTCGAATCCCGGACCTCATGCTCAGTACTCGCGTTTACGACCACTCGACCAACGAGGCAGTCTTTAAATTAGCTAAGCAGAAAACTAGTATGCACAGACCAAACATTTCCCTGAAACTTTAGGCAACAGAGAAACAAATATAACTCGTTATTTACACATGCTACAACCAGTCACAATGTGCTTAAAATGAATATGGTACAAATAGAACCAGGAAACTGCAATACGAATTAAATCCTGACCTGGTTTTGTACAATAGTGTAAAGTGTCCCACATTACAAGGCCGATTGGCAGATTACTTTGAAATAGTATTAGTTTCTGTGAGGATTTCGTGTGGTTTGTCTAGACCTAAATTTAGAAATGGTGGTCTAGGAATTGAGTACTTGACAAAAAAATATAATATACGAGAGACGATACAGTGCTTTGGAAACTCGTGTGACGTCGCATTTCAGTACATTTTTTTAAATTGAAAAGTGACGTCACAAACCCCCACTCGTGATTTTTGACGCTTTTTATCTTCGTCAATTTTATCAATTTGTCAAAACAAAAACATGTATTCAATATTTTTCGATAATCTAACTAACGGACTAAACAGAATCATATTATGAATCTATTATGGTTATAACAAAATATTATTTTGTTTAGTCAGGAAATTACCCCATTGGAGATATGATTGTAGGCTTAGCCTTTTAACTTGATACAATACATTTATACCAGCGAAGGATACAAAGCCTTGGTAGTCAGCAGCTAAGGATAAAGTTTTACTAAGTAATTTTGTCAACTCGTCGTAATCCTGCGTAGTGGATCATGGCTCGCACTTTTTTGCAAATAGGAGGTCTTAAACCTATGTAGTATGAAAATTTTAGGCAATTTGGTTAAGGCATTTTCTGAAAATAACTATTTTAGATTTCGTTTAATGAGTACAACTAAAATAACTTATCAAATAGTTCACAATACATGTCTAACAATTTCAATACATCTTGATCGACACACAATAAGACATGTTGTTCCCAATTTATTTACAAGATTTGTTGAAAACATAGTCCTTATCGTGTGGTTATGTGTCTAACTTGGTGTCACAGTTTTATGCCGCACACGGGGCTCGGATTTGGCTTTACATACCGTCGGCAAATATCTCTCAGAAACAAGACAGACAATTTATACAATACGCTCATAAATCCGAAAAATCATTCGTGTGTGTATTGGGTTCGTACTGGTGACCTATGACTTGCGAGTCTGCCGGTCACAACACTACACTATCACTTTAAAACAAGTACCACAACTTAGGAGTAAACACGGGGTGGTACAAAGTGACACTCGGCAGCTCACGTAATTAAAATTGCAACGAAAGACATACCTTAAGCCTCTCGAGAACTCAGCTGTGGTAGTGTGACCCAATTAAACGTATGTTTTCTGCGTCAATGCGAGGTTCTGAGAAATGTGCAATCACAGTAACGTTTTACAGACATTTTAATGTACTTGCCTGCCTTGTTGGTTTAGAGTGCAAGAGCGAATGATTTGCTTAAGGTCCTGCGATGCTCAGGTCACACTAAGTGTTGTTGGGTTTTAATTTAGTAACAGCTACGGAGTCTGGTTTTGTGCCCGGTTGATGCAATAGGCTCTTTCGTAAATGAAACTGGCTAAAAATGGGTGTGCCTACTGTTAGATACACGTCTGTTATATCTTTTGGGGATGCCAGGCCAGATAGTGGTAATACACGGCCTGACAAATACATTCCATGGAGCTTGAGCTTTTAAGAACATAAACATTAATTACCTACGTTCATTTGGCGCAATGAAGTGAACGGTGAGTTATGGGCTAACTCACCGTCAGTTCGTCTTATGACGACGACAGGCCGTGTCGACGGCGCGTTCGTGTTCTACGCGTGCCTCAAAGAGATGTCAGCAACATTGCACACCCTTTCGCTCCGCCCAGAGCGGGAGAAGGCATTTGATGATTTCAAACGCGTTCTCGAACCAACAAGTGCTCTAAAGCAGTTTACTTGTACCGGGTGTTTAGTTAAACTACACTTGGGAGCAAATAAATCGAGCCACTACCTTTTTTCACGTAAAATGGTAAATATTTTTGGTAATATGGAACGTATCAATTCGAACTATATATCGCCTAAAAGTTTAGTTAATAACCTTTACAATGAGGGTAAATTATTGAATAATAACCTTATTGAATGATAAATTATTGGCTCTGCAAGAAAAATGGTAATTTTGATAGAAAATTTAGTAGGGCTAAAACAGTCCATAAAAACAATAAAAAACAAAATTATTGCAAAAAAAATATTCTTAATAACTGGTATTACCCCCCCGTGCCCTGATACATTCTTGTAGCCTATTAGTCATCGATCTGATCAGCGTTACGATGACATATTGTGGTATGTTTTCCCACTCTTCAAGCACAGCGACTTTAAGCTCGGGAATGGATGAAACAGCGGGAACCCTGGCTCGGACTCTCCGTTTTAGCTCGTCCCATAGGTGTTCGATCGGGTTCAAATCGGGACTTCGTGCTGGCCATACCATTTGTTGAATCCCGATCGCAGACAAGTATTCCGTAACGATCTGCGCGGTATGAGGTCTCGCATTGTCATGCATAAACAAGAAATTTTCTCCGACAAAACCAGCATACGGCATTACGTGGTTTTCAAGAATGTCAGTTATGTATCGGTCAGCTGTTAATCCACGTCTACCACTGCCATCGTTGGCGGGGTCGACGAAGACAAGTTCCGTTTTTCCGTCTAGAGAAATTCCTCCCCACACCATACAAGAACCACCACCAAAACTCACAGTTTCTCGAATGCAACATTGGGCAAATCTTTCACCAGGACGTCTATACACTCGGTTTCTCCCGTCATTGCTAAAAAGACAGATTCTTGACTCGTCAGAAAACAAAACTGACCTCCAGTCTTCTAACGTCCAATTAATGTGTTCTCGAGCAAACTCCAAGCGAGATCGGCGATGAGCTACAGTCAATTTTGGGCCAGTTGCTGGTTTGTGTGATGTTAAATTTCGTTCTTTTAGTCTTCGTCTCACTGTCCACCTACTGATTGAGACTCCTCGAACGTCACGTAACGCTTGCTGTAGCTGAACAGCATTAAGTCCACGGTCGCGCAACGAATTGGTTGCAATAAAGCGGTCGTCACGTTCTGTTGTTGCCCGTGGTCGGCCAGTTCCAGGTCGCCGAACAAAAGCACCAGTCTCCAGATACCTGCGGTATACCCGCTGTACCTTTGAACGACTCAAATGAAGTCTGCGTGCCACTTCACGTTGTCCGTGTCCAACCTCAAGTAAAGCTACAACTTGGGCAGCTTCCGTCGGTGTAGTATCCATTTTATCAGGTTATTTTGATTACACAGACACAGATAAAGACAACAATAACAAGTAATATGGGTATGATTAACAAAAACCTCAAATTTAATCTTTTCTTAACAGAGTACAATAAAAATGTCATAAGCAAATTAAATGCGATAATTTTATTCTACCCTTTAAACTTTAATTTAAATAAAAAAAAAATGAAATTTTGACAACTAACTACCCTCTTTGTAAAGGTTATTAAATACCCTTTTAGGCGATATATGTTTCGAATCGATGCGTTCCATAATACCAAAAATAATTACCATAATGCGTGAAAAAGGAAGTGGCTCGATTTATTTGCTCCCAAGTGTATGTTTAAAGGCGTGTATTCTTCAAGAAAATGTAGAAGTTTTTTAATAATAATATTAGTTGCCACATACATTTATGAATAATTAAAACTTGAAAAACGTAGGGTCATTTTAAAAAGTGTTTTGTTTCATGAGAACTCATCATCATCATTCTCTTGCCCTTATCCCAATTCATTTGGGGTCGGCACATCATGTCTTCTTCTTCCATACATCTCTGTTTCTCGTCATCTCATGAGACACCTCCTTTTTTGCCATATCATTCTTAACACATGAGAACTATACGCCCTATAAGTATTACCCACTTATCCTACACACACACACACACCCTAGTATCAGGAGCAGCGGTAGTAAACTGAAAGTTTAAGTAAGCAATAGAAAACTTTAACCTCTAGTACTCCTCTTTTGTAAGTTCTACTTGGGTTATTCTTAGATGTTCCATTTGAATAACTTATTCGCAGGATCGCAGCTGTTCTTTTGTTTTCTTATCTTCCTTCTTCATCTTTCGTACCGCGAGCCACAAGAATAATAAAGCTGGCGTTACACCGTAGAGTGATTGAGACATGCCACAATGCCACAAGCTTTTCGGCTAGCTGCTCGGCAATTTGCTGAACTGGTCCTATTTGAGATGCACACTTCTTTTTTTCTGTTATTTTTTAGGTTCTTTTTATTTTTTATTGCTTGTTGTGTGCACTTGTGGCATGTGCTGCATAAATATGTTTTCTTTCTTTCTTTTCTTTCTTTAAATTGTAATTTTCATGAGACACTGTGATGTGGCAACATGCCTCTTTCCATGGTTGGTTCTGAATATTAAGGATTCTTCGAGTCAAAAGTCAAAGGATAGTTGATGAAATTCTTTTGCGTTGATATTCAAATCCTTTATTACAGACAATAGTGTTATTATTCACAAATTAACTTAATAACTAGGTTTAGTGAGAGAAAGAAACCGGTTGGTGGCGGTGCGTAGCCGACCGGCTATGGAGGCGGTTCTTTTTTTTGCACTCATTTTAGACATGCAGGTTGCTGTATGTCCCCGTCGGGGCTGCGGGTTGTTCGAAAAAGTTACCGCGGCCTCGGCGCAAGGGCTAAGAAGGAACATGGGTGGTTTTTAGTCAGTAGAAGTCTGACACTCCCTTCCGCTCTGCCCCAGAGCGGGAGGGGTTATTTGATGATTTTCCACCGGCAAAAAAAAAGGGTTGTATTGGTGATTTTAATCATAAATACTCTGTAAAGTCACATTTGTTACGGTCGGGAATTTTATTATATTTAACATTCTACCTGACCGGCAAATCGCAAAAAACGTAAGAAAATTTGAATTTCGCGGGCTACCCTGAAGCATCAACCTCAAGCTGTCCAGTTAAACAGGATGGTTCTTTTCAAAAAGATAAAAGAAAGATTAAAATTCGTTGCACGATTTGTGTGTAAAGAAGTGGTTTGGTTCATTCATATTCAGAGTGATTCCCACCCTTTGTAGATGTTGAATTTACATGTATTTATGGTTATACTCATCAGTATGCGCGTCATAAGAATTAGAAAATAATATTTTTATTTTTTGTTTTTGCCCTTAGGTGCAAAAACAAGATTGTTATACAAATATTAATAAAGTTTTTGTTGAAAAATTGCTTTAGAATTTCTTACGATTTATTCATCAATAGCCAAGTGTATAGTAAAAAATATCCATTTTAAATAATTATGTCATCTGAAGATAGCATACGAGTAAAATAACATAACAACACTTACTTACACATAACTGCCTGACTACTTAGCTGAAGAAGTAGTAAAAATATGACATTGTTAGACATACAGCAAGGTGTGTGTACACTGTACACTGTGTGTACTTTTAACCATCGCTACTTGTAGGCACTATTTCAGTGGACCTTTTTAGAAGCACTGTTAACAAGTACATATCGTGTTCACTGTATAGGTACTCAACCTCAAAATTGTCTTACCACTTTTGTCAAAATTTCCAATAATTTATTAACTTTAATAACAAAGAATCATACTCATGATCTTCCCATCCTAGCCCCAAGTTACTTGGGGTCGGTGCAACACCTTTTTTCTTCCATTTTGCCCTGTCAACCGTCATGCCATTTGTACTACTTATTCTGTCATATTAATACGATTCCTCACACAATCCATCCAGCGTTTCCTTAGTCTTCTTCTCTCTCTCCATCCATCAACATTTATATTCATTACTCTTTTGCCACATACGATTCGTCCCTCCTCATCACATGTCCCTACATAGACAGTCGATTCGCTTTCAACTTTCCTGTAACTGTCGCAACTTTTAAAACCACTTCTCATAAACAGTTCCTTTCCGAGAGAACCTCTCGTCCCAGCCGTGGGAGACGCTCTGGGCGTCGGAGGCCACGTGATGGCCACCGTAGACGCGGGCCTGTGGACGGTGAGTTATGGGCTAGCTCGCCGTTTGTCCGTCTTATGACGACGACAGGCCGTGTCGACGGCGCGTTCGTGTTCCACGCGCGCCTCAAAGAGATGTCAGCAACATAAAAGGGGCCCGCAAGGGCCGACGCCCGTCGGGGCTGCGGGTTGTTCGCAAGAGATACCGCGGCCTCGACATAAAGGGCTAAGAAGGAACATGGGTGGTTTTGAGTCAGTAGAAGTCTGATACTCCCTTTCGCTCTGCCCAAGAGCGGTAGGGTTATTCGATGATTTTCCACCCGCCAAAAAAAAAAGGGGTGGTAACGCAATTAAGAGCTCCACTGTACCAAGGTTAACTATCTAAGACAGACAATAGGGTACCTAAACGAGCGTTAAACACACCGAGCAATAAAGAGACCTACAGGCTCTTAACTCGACAAGAATAAACTCTAAACGTGGCGCAAAACTTTTTAATATCTTAACAATATGATGCCTCGTTATAATTATCTCATTTTCGTTTCGAAATAGAGAAGGTACGACTGTGTTTGCTCATTGTAATTAAGTACACGCTTCTTCAAGATCTTTGCTAGGCTTACCTGATACAAGGAGGAAACTCAGTATATAATGGGTGGGCATCCATCCACAGACCAACCTAGACAAACGCGACTTAACGACCTATCACAAATTTCATAATTCATTCGTAGGGCTCGGTGTAACATTTTATAACAAACTGCCTTCTTCTTTTCTAGACTTGCCATTTAATGCATTTAAAGCCAAAGTAAAATCTAATCTTTGTTTAAAAGCTTACTATTCCATTAACGACTACTTAAATGATAAGAATACTTGGTCCCTGAGTTGAACACAAAACAATGTTTGTTTTTATGTTCTTTCTCCAAAATTAGTTTACTGACATGTTATGTCTTTTTTATGTTTTTATTATTATATACATTTTTATTATTGATTTGTGTCTGTAGTCAATCGTAATATGTATTATCTTACACGTTTCTATTGTATCGAGTCTGGTTGTTCTAACCAAACAGACAGATGTGTTGCTGGGGAGTTTGTTCCGCCACTTCTTCTTTCCAGCAAAAACACTAGGAAGTGTCGAAGGGTGGGAGTTTTGGGGGACTGTCACTTGTAGATAAGTAATGTAAAGTAAATTTTGACGTTCGAAAAGTGCTGATAGCCTAGTTTGAATAAATGACTTTTTGATTTTGATTTTATCGCCCGTTTGTTTTCAGAGAACAAATTGACACAAAGTAAACTGCCAGTAGTAAATTGAATTCAAAGCAACAAATTAAAATACATGAGTTGGTGCTTTTATCACTAGGCCACCATTGCTCTCTAATTATGTGTCCCTAATTATATATCTCTAATGATATGTTCTATTATTTCGAACAACAAATTATTAATAGATAATACGTAACACGATATAACGTAGGTTATATTACGTTGTTCTTCTTGTTACCCTAAGGGTAGACACTACGGAGGACACGGTGGAGCACACTGTGGAGGTGTGTCCCGCTTGGGCGGAGCCCCGCCGTGTTCTCGCAGCGGCGATCGGCGGCGGCGACCTCTCGCGTCCGGCCCTGGTGCAAGCCATGGTCCGGGGCGAGGAGGAATGGGACGCCGTCGCCTCCTTCTGCGAAGCAGTGATGCTAGCGAAGGAGGTGGCGGAACGTGAGAGGGAGAGAACCTCTCGTCCCAGCCGCCGCGGGAGGCGCTCCGGGCGTCGGGGGCCACGTGATGGCTTCCGGCCACCGTAGACGCGGGCCTGTGGACGGTGAGTGATGGGTAAGCTCGCCGTCCGTCCGTCTTATGACGACGACAGGCCGTGTCGACGGCGCGTTCGTGTTCCACGCGCGCCTCAAAGAGATGTCAGCAACATGGAAGGGGCCCGCAAGGGCCGACGCCTGTCGAGGCTGCGGGTTGTCCGCAAGGGATACCGAGGCCTCGACATGAAGGGCGAAGAAGGAACATGGGTGGTTTTTAGTCAGTAGAAGTCTGACACTCCCTTTCGCTCTGCCCAAGAGCATGAGGGGTTATTCGATGATTTCCCACCCCCCAAAAAAAAAAAAAAAAAAAAAGGGTAGACACTACCCCCGCCGGGGCTGCGGGTTGTTCCCGTCGGGGCTGCGGGTTGTTCGCATGAGATACCGCCGCCTCGACATGAAGGGCTAAGAAGGAACATGGGTGGTTTTTAGTCAGTAGAAGTCTGACACTCCCTTTCGCTCTGCCCAAGAGCGGGAGGGGGGGGGGGGGCTATTTGATGATTTTCCATCCGCCAAAAAAAAAAAAGTATGACAAGATAATATTACTATGACAGACGTAAAAATGACATCACGACTGTTTCGACTGAACGGTTAGGCTGAGATGTAGGTCGTTGTAGTAAGTACGAATACTTTTCAATAGTCATGTTTAAGTAACTTAGGGTCGAGCCTTTTGCCATCAACGAGGCACAGATCCTACTAGACTCCTCACTCCAAGCTGCTTCTTATAAAACCTGAAGGATAAACTTAATATCGCTTTGACCGACCTGGGAGACGAACCAATACCTCATGCTCAGCAGGAACCCTTGATACAACAGACTACCGAGGCAGTCATTCCTCGTCTAAGTAATTTTACTCACGCATAACAAAACGGTTACACAATTAAAGAAGGAAGAGACTGCGGATTTTTCTTTTTTTTCGGCAACTAATGAGTTAAGAAAATATGACCCTCCAAAAATTATAAACAATAACCTATTTTTACAGCCGTCATTAGGGGACTACCAGGCAAATTCGAAGTTTGTAACAAAAATAACATGTTTTTTTTTTTTTATTTGTATTAAAAAATATTTGAACATGTTAACTTTTCAAATCGAAACTTCGATTTTGTCAAAAAACTTGTGTTATAGACGGCCAGAGATTACTAACATAACATCACGCCTGTAATCCCCAAAGATTTAGGCAGACGTTTACCTATTATACACATCTCGCCAGTGATGTTCAAGTCCCATAATATGTAATAGGGGGCCTTTTTTTTTTTGGCTGTTGTAAAATCATCAAATAACCGCTCTTGGGCAGAGCGAAAGGGAGTGTCAGACTTCTACTGACTAAAAACCACCCATGTTCCTTCTTAGCCCTTTATGTCGAGGCCGCGGTATCTCTTGCGAACAACCCGCAGCATGTAATAGGGGGCCTGGGGTGACTATTGTCAACAACCAGGCACAAATCCAGACCCCGAAACTGCTACTAAGAAATGTTTGATAGAAAAATCCAATAAACTTTGAGCGAACAGCAGGGCTTTTGCGTATCTATTTAAATGTCAGTGGCTATGACTTTCTTCAGCTTCTCTCCATCAGCCTCAATACCAACTGAGCTGAGGATCTTCTCCACGTCCGCTGCTGCCGGGGACACCTTGCCGCCGAGCACAGCCAGTAAACACGCGGCCACGTAACGCATTTTTTAAGTCGTTTGACACGAAACGTGTGATACCGAAAAATAAACGTTCGTCCTGAACAAAATGTCAAGATCATAGTGTCCATCGATTAACTGTCAGTTTGGTACAAAATGGAACCATTTGACAGTTAATTGATGGACACTATGATACCCACTGACATTTAAAAAGATACGCAATAAAAAATATAAAAAATCTTTTTATTTCAGACATTTTGGTCCATAACAATTATCTGTTACATTTAAAAATTAGGACATTACATTACAACATTAAAAACTTTACATTAAATAATTGCATTCAAAAACACTATTAATACTTTACTTTAAAATAATTACATTTAAAAATTTTATTAAAATTCCATCAAAATAAAATTAAAATTAAATCAAAATTAAATCAAAAGAATACAAAATAAAATTTAAATTAGATCAAAATAAAATTAAAAATAAAATTAAAATTACGTTAAATTTAAACTAATTTAAGTATTTGCCCTGCGCTGGGACTCCGGGCACACGCACTTGTGCTTGAACCCAATGCCCCAGAAGGGGGCTGTCCAGGTTGTGACTGAGCACGTTCAGGATGGTGTTGGCAATAGCCCTGCAGTTGTCGCATTGGCACTTGACACTAAGTGTCACTTTACCACTACTACACACATTGACTTTCCCAGATGTCGCGCTTGTGGCCACTGGATTAACATTCAACATTTGTATCTCTTTAAATTAAAATAAATAAATACTAACGGCCCTATTTGTTTCCAGCTGTTGCTAGGCGCCATGCCGCTAGCCGTGGCGGCCATCAACCGGGAACCGAGCCTGCTACCCGGGCTCAAGCTGCGCTATGTCGCCGCCGACATCGGCCGAGCTCGACCCCACCTTCCTAATGATAAGGATAGCCTTGTTTTACGGTAAGTCAAAGTATACTTTATATTGACGACACGGTTGGCGCAGTGGCTGAGCGATTGGACTGCTGCGCTATGTGTCGCGGGTTTGATCCCCGCACGGAACAAATATTTGAATGGCCTACAGATAGTTATTCCAGGTCTGGGTATTTGTGTATGTGAGTTTAAATGTTTGTAAAGGCACCCACATTACAGGAGAAATTCCCAGTGTCAGGCAACGTGTTTTAAAAAAAAATATACATATATATTTCACCGTAAAAATAACTAGAACTTAAAGATTTCACTTTGATAGATTATAATCTACTGAAAAATAATGCGTTAAATTGTAAGCAGTATGTTACGGTTTAACGATGACATATACATACGACACATGTGACAAAGCCAATAATATCGTGATCTAGTAGCAATATTTGTAACCATTTGTGTAGTTTCGTAAAAAGCGGTAACGTGACAAACTGGGAATTATATTTTTTAGTGTTCCGTATCACTAAAGTCTAGTCTACAATTGAATATAACGTACCATAATTTACATTGTGTGTAGTAACTAGATTTCACAAGGCAGTTTTATTGAATAGAGGACATTTGTATAAATAGTTTGACATCTCTATGGCTTGTATTGCGTCGAAAATTTCAACTCGTATATAAATACCCAGCGAACAAACTTACAAACTACTGTCGTGACTTTGAACGCGAGTTTCAATACCCAAAGCATTACCCATTCTTACGCCTAACTATTTGGAAACTGTGATTTTACGGTGTAGAGCCAGAAATTCGGCTCAAAGTTCCTATCAGAGGGTAACTGAGACATTTTAACTAAATTTTACGAGTGAATAAAACTTTATATTCAGATTGAAGCAGTTAAATCGAAGATTAAAACTTTTACAGAAATTAGAACAGATTTTTATATGTTGTCGCAATTCATTTTAATTCATAGTTATAGCCCCAGGATATATTTAAGTCAAACACGATGTTTAGACCGTGGTACCTAAGGCTATTTTTATATAATATAACATCACGCCTGTTTTTCCAAGAGGTTGGGCAAAACTCTGCACATGTAAATGATAAGTACCTCAACCAGCAATTCTGTTGTGAAATATTTTCTGAGTCCTACGTAAAAAGAGCGAGCCTATTGCCATCACTCAGGCACTTATCCAGATGCCTGGATGTTACTGAGCAGACAGTTACTTAATACTAGTACCAACGAGGCTACTTTCATTTTATATAGTAAACCAAACGCAAGCCGATTTAGTGTAAAAATAAAGGAACGTCGACCGTGCCGGACCGCATTGCGCCTTTCGTGTCGATCTCCCGCAATCACCAATCTACAGACGTATGATTGTAATGGTTTTATATAAAAGAGCTTTAGAAACATCCGTCATGGTTGGTTAAGGTTTTAAAGTATTAGACTTTCTTTCAGAAAGTAAATTGCTCGTTCCGTAATTGCTTGTTTTTGCTCATGTACAAACGGATACAGAAAACTTTTGCTTTGCTATTTCTGTACCAAAATAGCCACTTACTGGAGCCCTGATACAGCGAGAAGGCGTTGCGACAGACCTCGTAGAAGATGGCGGGACGATCTGGACAAAACTAATGACCATCATGCCTTTGTCCAGCGGTGGAATAATGCAGGCTAACAGCATCAGAATCAGTATTACTGTACCTGTTGCAAAGGCAAGAAAAGGCCATACTTGGAAGAGATTCCGCGGCCTAGACATGAAGGGCTAAGAAGGAACATGGGTGGTTTTTAGCCAGTAGAAGTCTGATACTCCCTTTCGCTCTGCCCAAGAGCGGGAGGGGTAATTTGATGATTTCCCACCCCCCAAAAAAGAAATAAAAGGCCATACTTTGACGTATGCCTTTATGCGTTGTATATTCATTGTTTATTTTTTTCTCATATTTTTATTATGCAGATCGCTGCCCGGCAACAAAAAATATTTTTTCTTTCTGCCTTTCTTCTTCTTTTTGATCAGCAAACCGCTGTCTCAAAATCATAAAGTTATATAATTATTTAAACCTAGCTAACCATTAGTCCGTTTGCTCGTCAAGAAATACATAGGATTGTCCCAAAACCGGCTTTCCACTTTGTGTTTCAGCTGGGGAGAAAGTGGCGGAACATATTCCCCAGAAAATCATAGTTTGAAATTTTGCATTCGTGTTTAGTTTGGTAGACAATGCATGGTTAACTAAGTAGTGTACTAGTTATTTATGCACTCTAAAAATATGGCTATAGAGGGGTTTGCTGAAAAGAACATAACAAATAAAATTTATTGACTCATCACTTCAAACTTTTATTAATTTATTATTTACATTTAAACAACAAACGCTTGAACTGTACAATAAATTATAAACAAACAAACCGTTGATCTAAGCTCATATTCATTAAAATTTTACGTATAAAAGGTTTTGACTTTGGCTATTTACACTTTAAAAGCAATTGCTCCAAAAGGGTGGGTTTGGTTAAAAATAAAATGGTCTGTTTATGTTTACTACGCTCACATATTTTTTTACCAGTTAAATGTTGAGTTGTTTGTTTTTATTTGTTTTATTTTCCATAATTCATAAATTGTGATATTTTTAATGTGTCTGTTAATGTTATGTGTTTGTTTTTACAATTTTAATGATCATGTTTTTTATGATATTGTTATTTATTGATATACTTTTAGATGTAAGATTTCAAATACAATGTGAATAATTGTTCCTGAATAAATTGAAAATTGAAATTGAAAATTGAAATTGAAAATGGAAATTTAAAATTGAAATTGAAAATTCAATCAAAAATCGAGTTGTCACTATTAATATTATGAACTGCCTAGGCAGACTGCCTCGTAGACTAGACTTAACTTGTGGACTAGTACACAAGTGGTCACTAGTGAGATTTTAGCGCACTATTCCTAAATCCATAACTATGATATTCATCTTCTAATACTGTTACGAGCTGGGTATGGGATAAATAAAAACACTACCAATTAAATACACTAAATAACTTTATTAAGCACAAAAACTAATACATCGCAATCAATTAAAAGTACCTATACTGACTGCTCCGACCTCTGTCGGCCCTTTTATTCCCAAAAACACAAAAGAAGTTCGAGAAAATTCCCAATTATAAAATAAAAATGAACACAGCATTCACAAAGAAAAATAAACTTAAAGATAAAAGAACAAACAAGGAAGAAGTTACTTTACGCCCTCGGCATACGGTCGAAATTATAATGGCAATTATGCCGCCGACGCTCGCCGCGCTGACCAGTAGGTATCTACAAGAATGTATTCGACTCTTATAGGTACTTCACAGTTTATTAGCGAGGTTTCTGGAAGATTCTAGATGACCGACGTAACAATACCTAATTAAAAGAATTGCTCGTATAACGAGCAATTCTTGTATACATAAGCTGGATCTCGGAAACGGCTCCAACGATTTTCATGAAACTTAGTATACAGGAGGTTTCGGGGGAAATAAATCGATCTAGCTAGATTTCATTTCCAAAAACGCGATTTGCAAAAAATAAACCGAGGAATGCTCGGTTTTTTTTATAAATTCAATCATTAAGGTTCTATGATATAATCCATAGTTTTCAAGCATGATAAAGATGTTATACTAAAAACTTCGCTTGACGAACAGTATTGTTCCCTTTTTTAAAATTTTCTTAACTTTGCTCTGTGCCACCCAATAACCTTTTTCGGTTAGACTTAGGTGTGTAAAAAAAATAACTTTTAGCCTCAAAACCACTAACTAGCCCGTAAGAGGATCAAAGCGAACAGCAGCATGAAGCTGAGTTCATTTAGTTTTCACTCAATTTCTGTGCGGTCGGCGGCGGCGTTGAAATTTGGTTGGCAGTAAAAACCGCTATGACCTGTTCTTGTCAAGTTGTGGGCGCTGACTATAATGACACTGTGCTCTCCTTACTCCAAACGTAACGATAACAATCATAAAATATAAATCGTTAATAATATACTATTTTATAAATAGTCTTTTTTTATTTATTTAATGGCAATAGGTTCGCCCTCTATTACATGAATAAAGAATTGAATATGGAAAATAGAAAACCTTATCCATCGTTTTATTTGAAAAAAAAAACAAAATATCCTCTTTCTTTTTCCAATATAATATAATATTATTGACGATTTATATAATTTTTTCTGATACCCTAGCTGATTGTGCATGGATTTTGATTTATTGGTACAAGAGATCAAGGTAAAATCACCTATCATGACAAGTAATACTATAAGGGTAGTATTTAAACGCAAATCAAAAAATATCCTTTTTCTATGCAATAAGATTCCGAATTCCCATCAAAATTACTGATTGCACAGCAAAATATTCAACTCAAAATATCACTAAACACACTACAATTTATTTTCGCAGCGTACAGCGATTTTTCCTAAAGCAAAAGCTTTTTCATCAATACACAGCTAATAATCTTAATGCACATTATACATGTTAACTCTTTTTCTTTTTAATATAGCTTCTATTTTTATATTATTTACAGCAGTTTTTCTAAATAAAACAGCATTTTATTAGTCACAGTCTTCTTATTATTTATTAATTACCACGTAATGAGATCAGCAAAAAAAAATATAAAATTGGGTGCTAATTAAACCGTTTTAGCCTCTAAAAATCTACATTGCCTTCTAAATTACTAAGTAAGCCTCAATTATCGAGCATCTAAGTATTCCTATCTTAGCCACTAGTTAAGTTCTATCTGAGCCACTCTAAATATAACTCAGCATGGTGGTTATTTTTTACCCGACAACGGCGAAGTGACGCGCGCTCGCTTCGCTCGCATATTAAATAACACTAATATCTTCTGTCCCCGAAGTGCCGGGCCTCCGCCGGCCTACGGCCCGGTGCCCATGCCGCCCATTAGTGACGAAAAAGCGCGCGAAGCCGCGAACCTTTTTCAGTTAATTTGTTCTGCTTTTAGAAATAATGCAATGTGACAGGATTTTTTTGTTATAATAATCATTAAATTTGCCGAGCATGGCTTCTTGAAAATTAAGACAAATATGATGAACAGGTTTTGTTGTACTTACTGGTTAATATGCGACTGGGATAGTTATTTTGCTATGAAATATGGAAAATTTGCTGTGCAGTCAGTATTTATGCTATGTATGTAGTATTTTTGTACAAAAATAAATTTAACTGTATTGCATTATGAGGAAAATAGTAATGTCATATTGATGTATAATTTCGAATTATCTGCAGTTTGAGTTTTGTTAAACATTTAGTTTATATTTTGTAGTGAAGTAAGTTATTTGATGTAAAAAAGAATATAAATGATGAGTATGTATTGATAGGCGATTATTTATTTGATATGCAATTTAAAATATCCCATACTATAATTACCGACAAAATTCTATTCACATCAGATTATATTTTAATTTGGTTCTCATACACTGTTCTTATTGGTGACGTTCTTCAGAAAGGACAGGTGCGTCGTACTCGTAGCCGGCGTGCGTGTATATCCAGATGTATGAATGTGGACGAGGCAAAAGGAGTATGTAAGGATCCCATGGATCCCGAGGATCCCGAGGATCCATGTATGTTAGTCTGAACCAAAAAGTATTTCACACTAATAATTTTATTAATTAAAAAAAATTACGTACACAGCAGTACAAGTCAATGAAGTCAACCTACTAATCTCAAAATTATTCATCAACATTAATTCTAAAACAAACATTTACAGACCCTAATGAGCTGATATTAAATTCAGGTAAACGCGCAGTAATTAAAACTGACCTGATCTGCAACAAAGACATCTGGGTCAATCATAGCTTCAAATTCAGAATGATTGCACATTTCATTATAAATTTTCACAGGTTGGGATTTAATGACGGCTTTCTAACTTTCAGACAAGCTAAAGAAAATGTTATTAACGTTAACATTTTCCTGCATTATGCGTTTGATTTAATATTCTACGTTGAATGAAGCATGTTAATCATTTTTGAAAGTATGAAAGTAAAGCTTTCAATTCATTTTCTTTAAAGGACCAATACTGATTGGACTGTAATCCTCTTTTCTCTTTCAATGCCTATATGATCATAATTTTAATCAGAGTTTATTTTCAAATTATATCATTACCACAAAATGTTTCAAAGTTAATATTTTGAATGACAATTTTTTCTTTAAAATTCTGAACCGAAAGAACTATCTACAAAGGCAGGTATGAATACAACAGTGTGTCAATAAAGTGTTAAAAAACTAGGCATATCCGTGTTCCCGACTTTTTTAACTGCAAAAATAAATTAATATATAACCTAAAAGCAATAGGGAGTCCTATTGCTTTTTCCTCAAGATTTTTTCTTGTTCTTTGGCGTAATTCCAGAAGGTGACACTTAGTAAGTTGTCCATTGTGTAACATGTTCTTCTACCCAGATCCAATACTTAGGACCCGGCTATTAGAATTTTATTTCTACTTTTGTGAGCAATAAAATAAATCAATAAATAATTTTCCATCAGTTTCTATTATTATCTAAACATTTTGAACTACTATTTCTTGCTTTGACTCTTAGTGTGCTTCTGACACCTTTAAGGCCTTAAATTAATATTTGAACCCGCGTCACGAAGTCTATTTCTCATCCACTCCGTCACTGCGTCGTGTTGTTTGACTTCTCCCACACCTTAAGGAATCTTCTGTAATGAAAGATATTTCATTCATCAAAGAGAAACTAGGTTCCACATTGTAAGAAAGGACGACAGAATGAACGAAAACTCATTATATCATCCTGAAAAGAATTTTAGACTTGAGCTAGACGGTAATCGGAAACACGTGTGCGAGATTTCAATGTTTTTGAAAAAGTCGCTTTAGATAATAAAAATCGGTGAAAAAATTCGACATTAAAATCTTGAATCCCGCAAGTAAAGTATAGTATCCCTGACTTAAGAATATATAGAAGAACCCGTGAACAGCAGTCGGGGAGGAGTCCACCAGACATAAGACCTGTGTGACCAGGAGATGAAGATCATTACACCCAGTTATTCATACCCCAAGTTTTTATTCGTTTTTATCTTGTTTCGTGTCACTAATACGGACTAAACGTTGCCTTTTCTCCATTTCCAATCCTTTCTCTTTTGGGCTAGTGTGACCAAATTCTGCCTGTAGGTTTTAAACTCGTCTCGAAATCTTCACTATTGGTTTTGAGTTCCCGATATTTCGGCGCTGTTGCAAGCACCATGAACACCGAAAAACCAAACACTCAAAACAAATTGTGAAAATGGGAAATATTCCGTTTTCAGTAAATTATATTATTTTCAATACGCATTTAGTAAGAAATGTGGCAGTATAATTTCAGACAGGATATTAACATATCTCTGAAATTGCCCGAGACTCACAAATGGAATTTTACGATGCAGTAATAAAATATATTTTGGTTTCCGACTTTAAAAGCTACACTTTGTGTTTGCTAGTTGATATTTATTTTATTCCTTCGTTGGTGCTTGAGAAGTCGCAAACGCGAGTGGTCGCAAAATGAAGTGCTGAGCAAGAGATCAGCGGTTTGATTACCGAGTCGGGCAAAATGTTATAAAATATAGCTGGTGAATTGCATTTGTACTGTAAGGTACACCTCTGCCTGGACGCCGTCGCCTCCTTTTGCGAAGCAGTGATGCTAGCAAAGGAGGTGGCGGAACGTGAGAGGGAGAGAACCTCTCGTCCCAGCCACCGCGGGAGTCGCTCCTGGCGTCGGGGGCCACGTGACGGCTTCCGGCCACCGTAGACGCGGGCCTGTGGACAGTGAGTAATGGGCTAGCTCGCCATCCGTCCATCTTATGACGACGACAGGCCGTGTCGACGGCGCGTTCGTGTTCCACGCGCACCTCAAAGAGATGTCAGCAACATGGAAGAGGCCTGCAGAGCGGGCGGGGTTATTTGATGATTTCCCAACCCCCAAAACCCCTCCCGCTTTTGGGCAGAGCGAAAGGGAGTGTCAGACTTCTACTGACTAAAACCCACCCATGTTCCTCTTAGCCCTTTATGTCGAGGCCGCGGTACCTCTTGCGAACAACCCGCAGCCCCGACGGGACTGTAAGGTACACCTCTGCCTAACTTTTCGGAAAATCCAGGCATGCTGTTTTTCTCGAATCGATGACACAGATTATTTCAAACAGTACGTAGCTACCAGCAGCAGGGCTATTGCGTATATTTTTAAATGTCGGTGGCTATCATAGTGTCCATCGATATACTGTCAAATGGTTCCATTTTGTACCAAATTATAACCATTTGACAGTTAATCGATGGACACGATGATAGCCACTGACATTTACAAAGATACGCGATAGCCCTGCTGAACAGGTATGATTCTATTTTATAGAAAAGATTTTACTGGTTTTTACAAACACTTTTACATGTCATTTTAAACTAGATAGGACTTTTGTTTCGTACCTGTTTACTCTGAGACGAAACAGTCGTAACAAACTCAGACATCTTACTGCCGTACTCAGAGATATTTAATGATTAGTTAAGCCATCACTTAGTTGAACTGCCTGCTTGGTCTAGTGGTCGCAAGCACGACTGCTGAGCATGAGGTCCTGGGTTCGATTCCCGGGTCGGGCAAAGTGTTATTGGCTTTTTCCATCAGGAATTTATCAGTAACAGCCACGGAGTCTGAATTTGTGCCCGGTTGATGACAATAGGCTCGCCCCCTATTACATGGGACTTAAACATAACTGGCGAAATGTGGGTGTACTATTAGGTACACCTCTGCCTAACCTTTCGGGGATTACAGGCGTGATGTTATGTTATCACTTAGTTAAATCTTTACTAACTGCGGTACTCAGAGATATTTAATGATTAATTAAGCCGTCACTTAGTACAGATTTGACATACTTTTGTATGACAAAACTGACAAAACGTTTACTAAGTGATGGCCTAAGTAATCATTAAAGCTCTCTGAGTGCGGCAGTACGTGATGGTAGTAATCATTAAAAGTCTCTGAGTGCGGAAATTAGTCTCTTTTAAGGTCCAGACATAATCTTGGTCAACTCACATGCAGACTGGCATGCTGATTAGTGTCTGAGATGTCTACTTAACCAAGTGCTGATTTTTGAATGAAAAAAAAAGACGTGTGGCACTCGGAGACTGCCGCGGTAAAGCTATTGCATAGCATTTTTTATCAACTTATGCAATTATAATTATTTATTTATTTTATTAATGCAGTATTTTTTTTCCTTTGTTTTTTTTTCTTTGATATTAATTCAAGTTACACTTTGAGCGTGGTGACCGATAAAAAAACAATTTTTTTTCTTTTATTAAATAAATGTGTTAGGCTTTTTTCGTTACGGAATTTCTGGATTCGGTCCCCACGCTCAAGGCCCGCGATAGAAGCTATGCAATAGCTTAAAAAATAGTTATCCTTTTCGCTGTGCAGCCTTGGTAAAGTCGTGCGATGATTTGTTTTCTCTCGATCAAAAGTGATATGTATAATATGTTCTTAATAATAAAGCTGAAAAATGGTCAACCTTCTATAGTCTGTACTCTGTCCCGCAAGACGTACTAAAAGATTTACCTTTTGTGCAGGGTGATGACCCAAATGCGTGACCTGGGAGTGGTGGCGTTCTTTGGACCTGATGGTACATGCCACACGGAGGCGAAGCTAGCAGCCGCGTGGAACCTGCCTCTGATATCACATGTAAGTATATTAATGTCTGGCTGTTTGACGGCACTGTTGGCGCAGTGGCTGAGCGATTAGACTGCTGCGCTGCGTATCGCGGGTTCGATCCCCGCACAGAGCAAATATTTGTATGGCCTACAGATAGTTGTTCAGGGTCTGTATGGTTGTGTAGGTTGTGTATGTGAGTTTAAATGTTTATAAACGCGGACCCACGATACAGAAGAAATTCCTAGTGTGGCGAAAGGTTAAAAAAATAAAGCCACAGTTTTGCTTTTACCTATCAGACCACTTGTACAGTTCAGGATTAAGTTTTTTAGGATTTTATAAATAGAAAAAACAAGAAGTAGAGGCACATTACATAACATTATTATATTGTGCACTTGAGATTCATAAATGACTGCCCTGGAGTGTTAATGTGGTGCTGTTCCTCAAACAATGGTGCACTTAATATCGTGCCCTGCATGTCCTCTTGGTTGTCCACTACAGGAACTGATGGACGCAATCAAAAGCGCCAAACTAGTACTTTAGTTCTGACACAATTTAGATTGTCATTGATACGCTAACAAGAAGATGTACATCATCATCATCATCATTCAGCCATAAGACGTTCACTGCTGGACATAGGCCTCCCCTAGAAGGGGGGGATTTGCCATAATCGCCACGTTTGGCAGGCGGGTTGGCGATCGCAGTATAGTTGTTACGAAGGCACAGAGAACGCTGCTGCCCATTCTCTGGTAAGTCCCTTAGTCACCTCTTACGACACCTACGGGAAGATATGGGATGGTGCTATTCTTTACGTCCGACACCATACGGAACAAGAAGATGTACGCTTCTTCGAAATGTGGGTGTGCTATACTATACATACATACGTGTCGCAATATATTGATGGCTTGCGTCTTGAAAGCCCTTGTCACTAGGCCGAATCGTTGACAAAATTGGTGTAGTGCGTCACGAACTTCGGCGAACTTTACTGTTTTCGTTGTTACTATTCGAAACCAAATTCTGGCCCGTCATATAAGGGCGACACGCATAGATACGAGTATAATATCTTAAAAGGGTCGCTGTTACCGAAATGGGTAAGGAGTTTGAGATCGAATCAGAAATGAAGTCATTCGCATTAGAACCAAGGTTACCGACGTAGTCCGAAGAAATGCCAGACTTAAGTGGCAATGGGCAGGGCACATTGCTCGCAGAACGGATGGCCGATGGGGCCGAAAAGTTCTGGAGTTGCGACCGCGAACCGGAAGACGTTGCGTTGGAAGGCCTTCCACTAAGAGGACCTATCACCTGGTGATGGTTGCGGGGACCCACTGGATGCGAGATGGACGGGACCGGTCAATGTGGCAACACTTGGGGGAGTCCTATGTCCAGCAGTGGACGCTTTCGGCTGAAATGATGATGGTCACATCCATATTTCGTCACTAATGTTTTCAGCATCACGTTATAATATGCTTTTCTTATAAGTCCAGGATAATACTAAAAAAATCTTAAATGAAAGACACAAAATACTTTGCTCCCGCTCGCCCAACCGTCGCGCTTGAGAGCACAAAGTCAATAGTAATAAAAAACAAAATATTTTATTTCACAAAGGCCTACATTGGCGCTTGTAAAACGTCGACAAAAAAGCGCATGGTTCGGGTTGGTCGTTTCCATAGAAATATAAAAAGCAGGTCGTTTCCTATGAAGAAGAACTTGCAAGAAACTCCATGGATACTCTTTTAAAATGGTTTGGTTTTACAATATTTCTATGTTACAGCATTTGTATTAAGATATGGGGGACAACGTAGGCCCGACAATAAGGCGTAGGACTACACTAGAAAAGAGTACATAATATATATATAAAAGATAAGGAAAAAAAAGATAAAAATAGATATAGAAACATTCCCAAACATCATGATCGACAAATACAAATCGAGTTCGGCTTAAAATCATACACGCCAATACCATGTAATACCCATTGCTGGGTACTTTGAGCATAATTACGCAGATCGATACAGAAATACGCAGTGTATGCTGCAGTAATCACGAGCGATCATCCACAACAGGGAAATGGTGGTGGTGTTTTAGGTTAATTAGTAATGCGTAAATTAGATTGTGGTATGATCTTAATAATATTTTGGTACAGATTAATTTAAAGTACAAGATTTTTTTTTAAAATAACTATAATACTGTGATAAAATTTATGTGAATTTATTGGAACTGAACCAAAAGGTGAGAATTTAAACAAACAAACAGACAAACATTTGATACGTTATACTTATTCTAGCTAGCTAAATTAAATGGTATAACTTCTATGTTAATTATTACTAATGTTACACAAGGCTACACATTTGAAGTGATGCTTAACAAACTAAAAATAGGTAAAGTACATAATAAAGCTGTAACTGTTACATTTGATGAATAATATCCCGTTACAATGTTTGTGTAGGAGTTTGTTTACGTCAAGCGGCCCGTTACCTTTTCCTAAAATGGCTACGGCGTAGGCTTCTGCTACGAACGTGGCTACGACGTAGGCCTATGCTACGTTAACTCGCTACGGCGTAGGCCGACGTTGAGCCATTCTGGGCAACTATTCTTGTAAGGGAAAGTCCTTGAATATTCTGTTTACATTTACACCTAAAACGAATACGTAAATAAAAGAGTACTATTGGATTTTCAAGGCTCGGCAAAAATTTGAGTAGTGCCATAATATTTAGGCGTGAATTTAGGTGCCACTTAGTTTTAGAGAAAATAATTTGAACTCTGCTTACCCTCTCTGAATGTAAAGCCACTTTAAGGTTTAATAATTTTGGGCACGCCACGATAGCGGCGGTAAGTCCCCTCTTTGAGGAGTGGCTGGAGAGGCGCCACGGCGCCCTCACCTTCCGCCTGACGCAGGTACTCACCGGACACGGTTGTTTCGGGAGGTACCTGCACCGAATCAGGCGGGAGGAAACGCCCGGATGCCACCACTGTGAAGATCGACCAGAGGACACGGTGTAGCACACCGTGGAGGTGTGTCCCGCTTGAAGGGCTAAGAAGGAACATGGATGGTCTTTAGTCAGTAGAAGTCTGATACTCCCTTCCGCTCTGCCCAAGAGCGGGAGGGGTCATTTGATGATTTTCCACACACCATAAAAAAAAAAAAGGTTTAATCATTTAACGAGTATAATAGAAACTATTACAATAAACTCTTGATAGAACTATTTAATATAATGTAAATAATTATCCGCGTGGGGTAAAAAAGGCCGCTACTACAATTTTTTGTACTAAAATTTTATCACCTCTCATCATTTGAAAATAAGACCTGCTGTTAACAAATTAGAGATCATTTTACTCCGGACTTTTCCAGCCCCAGTAAACAACGAATATTTCGTAAAAGATTAAACAGTCCATAAATTAATTCGAAGAAAACCCTGACATCCGACTCCATTCATATTTAATTCATGTTCTTTCTTTCTTTTTTTATTTTGAAATATTTTCTGAAAAGAAAAAGTGTACTTCAAAGCGTTGTATAACTTACTATGTGACGTGCACTTCACAATCTTTTTTAAACTAAATGACTGATCAGAAAATTTCTTAGAAAGGCTTTTAAGAAACACGATTAATAAAGCTCATATATTTATTTAATTCAGTAAATAAAGTGAATAGAATAAAATTATACTTATTTTAAGTGGATTTAGGTTTTGCACAAGGTAATCAAATAATGTTTGGAATTCACTTAAGTGGAAAATTTTCTACAGAAACAAATAATTGTGATTGAATACTTTTTTTGAACACCTCGCTAATATAAAAAAAATATGTAAACAAAAAACATCCCATAGTTCTGAAACGATGTTCTCATGAAAAGAACCGAGAAAAAACTTCATGGATATCCTTTCAAAATTGTGTGTTATAACTGTTACAAGCAGGTATAACAAAACAGTATTGGCCTTACAAGTTGGTTCTTCAAAAAAAAGTATATTTTTTTTAATTTTAGTAAAGCTTACAGACTAATAACATTATATTAATAACAATCATCATCATCATCATCATCGTCCTATAATATTCCCACTGCAGGGACTCAGGCCTCCTCTCTAGGAGAGGGATGGGCTATAATCTACCACGCGGACCCAGTGCGGGTTGGTAGATCAGATGTCACATGTCTTCGAATTTTTTGGTTCAAAGACATGGCTAGTTTCCTCACGATGTTTTCCTTCACCGTTTTGAGAGCAGCGGTGATGAAATAAATTACACAAAGTAATGCGCCTATCTGGATTCGAACCCGCGACTTACTGTTCGTAAGTCGGGGCCGTCACCTCTGGGCCAACGCTGCTCCCACCACTGGGCCAACACCGCTATTTTTTAAATTTTAGTAAAGCTCACAGACTTACCACATTCAAATATAGGTAACTAAATTACTAATTACAAGTCTCCACAAATACATAGAAATATTAGAGGAAAAGAATGTTCCTAATGTCTAAACATGATAACTAACATTTACTCTTTGTTGACAGAAATGTGCTGGCGCCCACGGGTCGGAGAAGAGCTCAGGTCTCGGAGCCACCTTCGCGAGGACTTTACCACCAGCATACAAAGCCAGCAAGTCAGTCGTGGCGCTGCTGAAGGCGTTCGGATGGACCAAGTTCGCTATCATCGCCGGAGATGAGTTGACGGCGGCTGCACAACAAATGGACGCTATAAAGGTGATTTATTTTAAAAGAGATAGAAAACCTGTTTTAGCGTCTTCAAAAAAAAAAGCAACATACATACTTAAACTCACACATCATACATGCAGAAACAACAGAACGCCGACTTCTACGGTCCTTACATACTCCTTTTGCCTCGTTCACCTTCATACATGTGGTCATACATGCACGCCAGTTGCGAGTACTAGGCACCTGCAAGGCTATTGCGTATCTTTTTAAATGTCAGTGGCTATCATAGTGTCCATTAATTAACTGTCAGTTTGGTACAAAATGGAACCATTTGACAGTCAATCGATGGACACTATGATAGCCACTGACATTGAAAAAGATACGCAATAGCCCTGCAGACGATTCTGAAGAACATCATCACTAAGGTCAGTGTATATGTCTTCCCGGCGTTGCCACTCACATCTGCCTTGTAAATTATACCATATTTTTGTCGCCAAAACAAACACGAACATAAAAAGAAACGGAAAGAATTCCAAGAGGAATCGTACCTGGGAGTCCTGGGACAAGCAGCCTGCAGTCCAATTGCTTCTGCGCTGCCCCATCAATGATACAGACTCGTTGTGCCTATAACCTAAATAAGCCAATTATTGTAAAACATTAATTGAATTTTTTTTTATAAATAAATGAGCTATTAATCCAGTATCAAAATCAAATAATCTATTAATAAATAAAAACCTAAAAAATAAAAGAGAAAACGTGTTCATTTGTCTGGCACAGAACAAAAAATGGTTAAAATAACAATGTACAAATTAGTGTAAAATGTAAACATAGGAAAAAATTACGAATAAGACCAAAAAGTAATTGGCCCACAAATGCTAATTTTTAAGCTTGCTGAGCCAAATTACTTATGATTTTTTTTACGAAACCGGCCGGCCGTATATAATTATATACAATAAATTTTTTTGCACACAGTAAATATTACAATGTTCCGTTTTACAGGCTTTCACGCTCATAACAGGTATTCATAATGGTTTCGTGTCCTTTTATATCCAAAATGATTCCCGTGTTACAAAATTATTCATCCAAAATTTCTGCTCAAAATAGGTACTCTTTTATGCTGTGATTGCTTGGTAAAAAAAAAAGAAATCATTTTATCTGAATTTGACACATTCATCGAATGAAAGGTTACATTCAAATTGGTATAAGCTCGTCTCAAGGCCAACACAAGCGGCTTCCGTAAATTATAAATGTGTCATTAGTGTGAGTATTGTGATAAGTAAAAAATATATACGTGTTAAATTGTCTCCTTTTTTTTTCGTCGGTTAAAAAAATGTGTTGCTGGGAAGTTTGTTCCGCCACTTCTTCTTTCCAGCAAAAACACTAGGAAGTGTCGAAGGGTGGGCGTTTTGGGGAACTGTCACTTGTAAATAAGTAAAGTAAATTTTGACGTTCGAAAAGTGCTGGTTATCAGCCTAGTTTGAATAAATGACTTTTGATTTTGATTTTGATGGACTGTGTAAAGGATGATATGGCAAGAAAGAAGATGTCTGATTCAATGACGAGTATGGAAGAAGAGGACATAAAGACTGACCTGAAAGTCTGACATCCAGTCTTACCAAAGAGTATCGTATTACCTAGTATTAACTGGGTTGTGGAGGTCAGATAGGCAGTCGCTCCATGCAAAATACTGGTATTCAGCTGCATCCGGTTAGACTGGAAGCCGACCCCAACATAGTTGGGAAAAGGCTAGGCAGATGATGATGGAAGAAGAAGATATACTGCGCTGACCCCAATTTAATTGGGATAAAGGCAAGAGAATGAAATGATGTGAATTCAGTAAAGACTTATATATTTTGTTTTTGTCGGTCGCTTATCAGATTTTAATAAGCAAACAACCTGATACTAACCTGCAAATTGCAAAAAAAATGTAAGAAAAATTGAATTATCGCGGGTTTCCCTGGCGCGTCCACCTTAAAGGGTTTAAGAATAAATTGGAACACATCGAGGTCAAACTCGTGACCTAATTCCATGTGTTTATATACCGTTCTAAGGCTCAAGCCTATTTAAAGTTAGATTAGATTTACCTAGGTTACTGTACTCAACGAACTAAGTTGAAAGATACACTTTCAGACTGTAAGTGATAGTTTGGAAGAGTATCCTTTTTTTTTTCTTTTTGGCGAGTGGAAAATTATCAAATAACCCCTCCCGCTCTTGGGCAGAGCGAAAGGGAGTGTCAGACTTCTACTGACTAAAAACCACCCATGTTCCTCTTTAGCCCTTTGTGTCCGAGGCCACGATACCGCTTTCGAACAACCCGCAGCCCCAACAGGCGTCGGCCCTTGCGGGCCCCTGCAATGTTGCTGACATCTGTTTGAGACGCGCGTGGAACACGACCGCGCCGTCGACACGGCTTGTCATCGTCATAGGACGGATGGACGGTGAGCTAGCCCATTACTCACCGTCCACAGACACTCTAATTGATTACCCTACTAATCCTCTAATTGATTTTATTTGTTCCCAGGAGCTGGCCCAGTCTAACAATATGGTGATAACAGCTGAACATCGCTTTGCTGACTACTTACCTCGCCACATTTCTGACATGGAGCGGATTGTTGATCAGACTTATTACAAAACTAGAGGTCAGTAGTTCATTATTTTTAAATAGATAATGTTGTAGAGTTTTTTTTGTAAGGAGTTCGATTGAAGAGGCATAATATTCTTCTACCATACATTATGTAAACTAGAAACTACAACATAGAAATGAATGGATTTGCAACAGAAAACCAAACACGATATTTAAACTCAAACATTTTTATTTCCTTTTTCACTGTTAAAAATATTTATATACCCTGAGTATTTGATATTAATTTCAGCTTGATACCTCCACGCGCTTCTGAGAAACAGGTTTTGACAGACGGACTTTCAACACGATTTTGTTTTTTTGTATCTGAACATCGTGAAACATCTATTTGTTCTATTTTGAGAAATTGTGGCAGACTTTTTGGACCCATCTTTTTCATGTCCAGATTGGTCAAGATCAGGTTTCAATCGACGGTCATCCAATTTTTGGATCTGTAGGAACCCAATTATATTAACAAAGCAATAAAGTATGACGTATATTTGACAGCATAATAATTTAACTTTAGTTCTCTATAAATTGTACTTAGTTAGCATTCAATAAGAAAAGTAAACCAACTCATAAAAATCCCTGTCGTTTGTCAAGTCATCCTTTTCAAATCAGTATCTTGTTAAACGAATTAATAAACATTTATATAAATTCGTAGAAAAAACATAGTGTCACAGATTTTACTTCAGATTAAACTTCAAAATTTTATATTGGGTTTTCAAGTTCAAGCTCTTGATGGAAAATTCTGTAAATTGATTTCAAAGGTCAGTTGAAATTAAATTGAATGAAACTGTCGAACGAATGATAAATTGTGTTTGATTTGCAAATTGAAATAAGTAATTTTAAAGGTTTTGAGTGGCGTAATAAATGGTGAAATGTTTTCTGATTACGCAAGGCAACATGCTTATGGAAAGGAAACTCAGAAGATCCTTGCCGCACGCTTATAAACGGTGGTGGTGGTCTAATGGTCACAAGCGCGACTGCTGAGCGTGGGGTCCTGGGTTCGATTCCGGGTCGGGCAAAAAGCGCTACTGATTTTTCATTAGAAAATTTTCAGTAGTAGCCCGGTGTTTATAAAACCTCAGTACCTCGGAAAGTACGTTAAGCCGTTGGCCCTGCACCTGATCTCTCTCCAGTCGTGACGGATTGCCGACCCATCGGAATATTAGAGAAAAAGGAATAGAGTGCACCTGTGCCTGCGCAGTAAACTTGTGAACTATAATACTTCCCGCGCCGATGACTAACCTCCGCATAGATTGGCCTCCGTGACCGAAAACGGTCAGGAGGACTATTATTATTATTAAAGGTAAACTAACGCGAAAAGTCTACTTGCAACCAAATTGAGACTACTTGTAATACTGTTACCGGACTTACCAGAGAATGGGCATCAGCGTTCTCTGTGCCTTTGTAACGACCATACTGCGATCGCCAACCCGCCTCCCAAGCGTGGCGATTATGGCAAATCCCCCCTTCAGGGGGAGGCCTATGTTCAGTAGTGGACGTCTTATGGCTGAAATGATGATGATTTTCATTCTTAGTATTATTGCAAACCACAAGGGGATGTCATATCATAGTGATACTATTCATCACCCTCAGCCATAAGACCTCCACTGTTGGACAAAGGCCACCTCCATAGAACACCATAACGAACGGCAGCCAGCCGTTGGCATCCACCGGTTGCCCGCGACTCTCACAATACCGTCAGTCCACCTGGTGGGAAGCCTACAAACGCTGCGTCTTTCGGTTCGTGGTCACCACTCGAGAACCTTTCTTCCCCATCGGTTGTCGGTTCTTCGAGCGATGTGGCCTTGCGGTTGCATGCGCCGCCTAGGGTAGTTTACTGACAAAAAGAATATGATTCTAATTAGTCCGTCTCTTAGATTATCGAAAAATATTGGATACGTATTTTTTGTTTTATCAAATCAATCAAAATTGACGAAGATAAAACGCGTTAAAGATTTGAGCGGGGGATTGTGACGTCATTCACCGGTAAAAAATGTCATACTATTAATGTCTTAGAATATGACGTCACACGAGTTTTCAAAGCATTGTATCGTCTTCATTGTTTGTTTACGTGAAAAAAGAAAAAATAGGTATCCCATATTTTTTTCGTAAAATATCTGACGGACTTATGAGATTTTTTTAGCTAACTACTTTATTCATTATTACGCTAACCATAGATTATTTAAAAACTTACTTTAAATATTTAGACTGTAAAGAGTTGTTGGTTGGCCAATAAAGAAAAATAAAAAAGTAAACTAAACATCTTAACACAATTCAGATTACAAAAGTACAACAAGTAATTTAATACTCTATTCAATTTTTTTTTATCTTGTAGTCCTGGTTTTGCAGAGGTTGCTGGGGTTTTCCAGCGGGAATCTCTGAGAAGCAGCAGAGGTTTCAGTTACGCGCATGTAAAGTCACACGATTTCTGTCTTTTATTGACGGATTGCCATCCATCCATCGGACCATAGATGATAGACCAGCATGACGTTACAGTTTTAACTGTGCATGGAAAACCTTCATAAAGAATCGAGTACCCTAGAGAACACATATAGAAAGAAAGAAAAAATCGTCACTCCGATGTACGTTACTCTGAAAGTTTGCTACTACGAAGTACTGTATTCAGAATGTTCATTATCGCAAAGTACTGAACTCCGAAAGTACCCACAAAAAAAATCCCAACCAACCAACACGCACTGGGCCCGCGTGGTGGCCCATCCCTCTCCTAGAGAAGAGGCCTAATTCCCTCAGTGGGAAAATTATAGACTGATTATGATGATTACAATTATTATGTGATAAAAAATCATTACAAATAAAAATGAAAACCAAAGTGTGATTTGTATAATTATGTAACTGCAACACCCATTTACGCATGCCACAGTTTGACTGTACTAGATAAACAGAAAAATTCTCTAGCTAGAGGATAAACTACGCGCGTGCCTAGGGCCGGCAATGTAGTTTACTAGCGTGCAAGGTTAACCGGTTCTTTGCTGTTGTTTACTCGAGCCCGCGGCGATTTAGAAAAAGGCGGAAGAATTAAAAAGTACTAAGTTGGTAAGGGCTGCTACCCGCGACTTCATTGTGTGACTAATCAATTAACTTAAAGGTATGAAAAATAGATTACAACCGATTCTTAGACCTATCGAATACACATGTAAAATTTTATAAAAATCGGTCGAGCTGTTTCGGAGGTGTATGGCATAACTAACACTGTGACATGAGTATTATGTTGTTTTTATTTTATTCTTTTTTTAATTTTTTTAAACTTTGCCTTACACTAGGAACTTCTTCTGTATCGTGGGTGCGTTTACAAATATTTAAACTCACAAACACAAATACCCAGACCCGAAACCACTATCTGTAGGCCATACAAATACTTGTTCCGTGCGGGGATCGACCCCGCGACACGCAGCGTAGCAATCCAATCGCTTAGCCACTGCGCCAACCGTGCCGACATATTAGGTTGGGGAAAAAGTCTTTTCGCATTATAGTATGTATGAACTTGTAATAAAATCTCTTTGGCTATACTATTTGTATCTGGCTGGTTTTAGTATCATTGAAAGTTTAAATTTTTAAGAACATAATTCCAAATTCAAATTAGGAAAATGTGTGATTTTCATTTGTTTAAATTCGTACCGGCAAGATGAGTGAATCTAATGAAGAATATCGATACATTTTAAAATTTTACTACATAAAAGGCAAAAATGCAACGCAAGCCGCGAAAAAAAATTGCGACGTTTATGGACCTAGTGCAGTGTCTTTGAGAGTAGCACAAATTTGGTTTAAGCGTTTTCAATCCGGAAATTTTGATGTCAAAGATGCACGTTGCTCTGGTCGCCCTGTTACGGATAAAATGGATGCCATTTTTGAAAAAGTGGAGTAGTAACGACTTAGCTGAAGAACTGGGAATTGACCACAAAACAGTATTGGCGCATTTGAAAAAAACTGGGTACACAAAAAAGCTCGACATTTGGGTACCTCACTGAAAGAAACCTAATGAACCGTGTACTCATTTGTGATTCTTTATTACGACGTAATGAAACCGAACCATTTTTGAAGAAGCTGATAACTGGTGATAAAAAGTGGATCACGTAGGACAAGAACGTGCAAAAAAGGTCGTGGTCAAAGGCCGGTCAGGCTTCACAGACTGTGGCGAAACCCGGGTTAACTCGCAACAAGGTGATGCTGTGTGTGTGGTGGGATTGGAAGGGCATTATTCATTATAAGCTGTTACCACCAGGCAGGACCATCGATTCTGAACTCTACTGCGAACAACTGATGAGATTAAAGCAAGAAGTTGAGAGAAAGCGGCCGGAATTAACCAACAGAAGGGGTGTGGTTTTTCATCATGATAACGCTAGACCTCACACATCTTTAGCCACTCAGCAAAAATTAAGAGAGTTTGGCTGGGAGGTGTTAATGCATCCGCCGTATAGTCCTGACCTTGCACCTTCAGATTTCCACCTGTTTCGGTCTCTTCAGAATTCTTTAGGCAGTGTCAAAAAATGCGAAGAAACTTTTTCCCCAACCTATTATATAATCTAATATATAGAGAGAAACATATAGTAGGTAGATTAGTGTCATCTCTCACGGCTTGTTTACACGAGCGTTACAATAACAGTCTACTAACATATATTCTTCTTCTAGAAAAAGAGTTCTTTAGAAGTTTTCGTTGGGAACTAAACGGCTTACGAAATAAGGCCTTTCCGCTTAGAGTAGGAATGTACAGGTAATGTTGACAAGATTTTGTAGTTAACTAGCTGTTACCTGCGATTCCGTCTTTGTAGATTTTGTGCATCATAACTTTTTTCCATGGAGTTGGGATTTGTGCCCTGTTGGTGGCAATAGGTGGGTTGAAAGTGGCACCTGTTACAGAAAAATTGAAAGGAAGTCGATTTATCTTGGTATGGTCATGCAATAAGGAGGGATGAAACGCATGTGACTAAAAAAGTGATGCATATAAATATTGATGGATGGAGAGGGAGAGGAAGGCCAAAGAAAAGATGGATGGATTGTGTGAGGAATGATATGAATGAGAAAGGAGTAAATGCCACCTTGACGTGTAACAGGGAAGAATGGAAGAAGAAAGCGTGTTGCGCCGACCCCAAATAGAATGGGATAAGGGCAGGGAGATTATGATGGTGGCAGTAGGCTGGCCTCCTATTACATCATCATGATAATGATGTAATAGGAGGCCAGCCTAGCCTTTTCCTAACTATGTTAGGGTCGGCTTCCAGTCTAACCAGATGCAGCTATACCAGTAAAATAAATAATAAAAATTAAAAAAGCCTTTTATTCCACGCATTTACAAAATAATTTTACAATAAGTGTTGAATTTTAAATCACATGCTTGGTATTGATTATTTAAATCAATTCAGTTATAAATTATGTATTTAATAGAAAAATTGCAACAATCAAATACATGATAAATTCATAATATGGGTAAATTATTATTTATTTATTATTTTATTTATTTATTTGGTTAACCAGCAATTGTTTGCACAATACAATTTATAAAACATTGGTTAGAGGTACATTTATAAATCAAATCAAATCAAATCAAATCAAATCAAATCAAATCGTTTATTTGTGATGCATGGGTTAAATACAGGTGTTCATTACATTAATTATAAGCTTATAATGTCCATTCCATGATCAGCCACTTGGGCATACAAATGATAAAATAATACAAAAAAAAATAAGATTATAGAATTCCAAAGATTTGACATAAATTGCATTTCATATTAAATATAAATTCAGACAGACACAATTACATAAACACAACTACAATAAATTATCGTCAAGCAATACAAGAAACATTTAAACAGTTCCAGTCAATAAAAAATCAGCAACAGAATAATAACATTTTTCTATTAGAAGTTTTAACAATTTATTTTTAAACACATGAGTATTGCTACATTCTTTTATGTCATTAGGAATCTTATTGTAAATTTTAGTGGCCATAGCAAATGCACTTTTCCCAAAGAGGGTAGTTTTATATTGACTGGCAACTTTGTTATATAAATGACTCCTATTTCGCGATCCGAGCTGTAATGTAAATAACGATGGATGATGTCTTATAAACAAGGCCATTTCAAAAATATATAAGGATGGGACAGTAAGGATGTTTAATGTTTTAAAGAATTCCTTGCAGCTGTCAGTTCTTTTGAGACCACACATTGCTCGCACGCACCTCTTTTGACATTTAAAAACTTTATCCCAGTTGGTAGTATTTCCCCAAAATATTATGGCATATCTGAGTCTAGAGGCAACGTAACTATGATAAGCTACGAGCAATGTGTTAAGATTAACCTTTTTCGCTAGCATGTTTATAGCATAAGATGACTGTGATACTTTTTTGCAAACAAATTCTATATGACTTTGCCATTTCAAATTGTCATCTATATGTAAGCCAAGAAATTTTGTTGTAGTCGTCAATCCAACTTTCTCACCATTAAATTCAATTCGAGTATGTAAAGTATTTTTTGTTTTCTGTTTGAATTGCATTAGTTTAGTTTTGTTAATATTAATTAATAAATTTGACGGCGCTTTAATATTAAAATTAGTTTTAGTTAGATTTAATAGATGTCGCTGTTAGTTTAAGAGTGTCGTGAACATGACTTATCTATGTCTGCTACGTCACATCCGATCACACGACACTCTGACACAACACCGAGCGCTAGCGGGCGGTGGGGCGACGACAGACAGGCAGTATGGTTTGAGATTCGGTCGAGATCGCACAGGCGTGCTACGCGCTCGGTGGAGTGTCTTACTTGTGCTATATCTATTTTGTTATTTTATTTTATCGGTTATTACTTGGTGAATATTTTAAAAGGAATAAAAGTGATTTTGTGCTAGTGAACTAGTGTCCCTATTTTCTTCGCCCGACAATCCACGCCTACCTACAATGTACAACTTAGTAATTGAGATCATGGATCCAATTAATACCGCTGATAAGGGCCATGTTCCTACATCAGAAGTGGGATTAGAAGGGCAAAGACCTGAAGAAAATAACGGACACGGTGTAGTACCCTGCCAACGCCTTACCTATTGCGAGATATGGAGACTTTGTTATCACGACTCGTGGCAACCGCTCAACTGCAAACGTCAAATTTCAACGCAACTGCGCGATTGATACGGTTTAATCCTGATGCTGCTGATGCGGACATAAAAGGTTGGTGCAGGATAACGGAAATAGTAGTAAATAGCAGGAACCTAAATGGTGCAGAACTTTTGCAAGTGCTTGCACATGCTCTGAGAGAACGGGCATCGAATTGCAAACTTCACAGTTAACCTGGAGGCAAATAAAGGAATAATTGCTTTTTGCAAAATTTGAAAACCTATGTTACCGCAGGACTACTTCGACGAGATATTAGGATTCCAACTCGGTACGAAAGAGTTAAGCTGCAACATGTGTCTGGAGCAAGATAGAGATTATCCCTTGCACGGAAATGTCAGAAGACGTCATCACGGAGTTTGTTACTTCGGTGCTATGCCAAAAGGATGGTATGATACGACGAGAGCTGCATTCTTGTAACGTATCTACCAGAACTCAGTTGCTACGGGTTCTCCAAGGTACGAGTATTTTGTCAGTGACGTGTAGTGAAATGTAGTGGTATGTGGTTATATGTAGTGAAATACAGTGAAATGTAGTGAAATGCAGTGAAGGGAAGTAAGAGAAGTGAAGGGAAGTGAAGTGAGGTGAGGTGAAGTGTAAAGAAGCCGCTACCATGAACCACGTCTTACTCAAACTGTCATCATTGTGGTATATCAGTTCATCGAACCATGGACTCTCGCAAACGCCGCAAAGAGCCTGTTGCTAAGGCAACTACGAAGACAACTGAGCAGCCTATGGAGATGCAAGTGCATCCGCGCCCTGTCACTTGTTACCTTTGTGGTAAACCAAAGGCACGTTGCACCAGCGTGTCCGGACCACAAAGGAGGCAACGAGAAACCGGCTGACATAGGTCTACCTGCGTGAGTGAGGGCCGGGAACCGGCACCATTACTACGACCGGGTGAGTTCGTTCCTTTTCTTTTTGGTAGTGGTTCCGCCTGTTTATTGGCGACTTCCAACTTGGCTAGTCGGCTACCAGGTACAATATGTAACGAACTCTGACATCATTCTATGTCGGGGTCCCTTACCATGGGATGTCCTCAGGTTTCGGTTGTGGGTCCGTATGTATGGAGCGTAGGCTTTCGTGACTTCCTCGCGATTCCACTTCCATGCGGCTGTACGTAAACCGGTTGCGCGGACGACGGCCTACAGCTCGTTCAGTCAAGTGCTCGGGCTGGATTCGAAAGTTTGGCTGACACTTGCCTAAATTGAATATCCCGGTGGGGTGATCGTAACCGTCTGACCTTCACCGCACGAAACTTGTCAACTTCTTTTCAAAGGTAATCTTAAATCATGGCCTAGTATTGGGTTTAATAGCGTTCCCGTTAAAGGGAAGCGCTCCGAGTGCTGCCTTGGGTTTGTCTTAGGGAGGAGTTTTTCATTCATAGAACACATGGAGGCTGTCGGTGAAAAAGCTAAAGGGGGCTTTTATGCCTTAACGAGAGTGTCCAGGTCTGCGTGGGGTTTGTCATTTTTAACTCTAGGAAATATCTATGGGGCTGCTTACTTGGGGTGTGTGTAGCGTACGGGGCACCGGTGTGGGCCGAAAGGGCCACCATAGGAGCGGTACGACGTAAATTACTTCAAAGCCAGCGGTTTGCCTTGATTTTCTTGTGTGGAGCGTGTAGGACGGTTGGTACTGAAGCCTTGCCGGTACTGGCAGGGGTGCTTCCGGTCGATCTTGAGGTGCGGCGCCGTGGTTCAATGTGCTGCTGCGCGCGAGGGGCTGCGGCCGCAGACTTGTTGATGCAGCGTGACCGTGCTGAAATGGCTGGATTACTGGGACCACAGACTGGCGTCTGGGAGGAGCTTTTGTCTGAGTGGCAGTGTGGGTGAGATAGTTCTGTCAAGAGCCGGCACCTCCACCAGTTCTTTCCCTCTGTTCGTGGGCGGCTGGCCAGGACGTGGCTGGCGTTAGATCGCTTTGTTGCCCAATTTCTCGCGGGCAAATTGGTAGTAAATTGTTTTCCTTCAGGCTTGTTGCCTCACCTTTTTGTCAATGTTCTGCATCTGGCTGCGAAAATGAACAATCAGGCACATCATATTTTATGCGAGTGTGGTCTTTGGCTGAGTGAATGTAATGTTATGTTGGATGATGTACGGGTTACATCCTGAGTTGTTTGCTGTGCGATCCTTGTAGAAACTAAAACGGGTTTCCGTGCGTTCAAGCATTTTTGTCGTGCCTATTGTTGGAGTCAGGTATAACGGCTCACAACTTGGGACGCAGTGGTATTGATGACAGTAATCCCCGTGGTGCTAGGCTTGTCCCGGTTGTACACGTCCCTGTGTGCCTGTTAGCCTTGTTCTGTTCTGTCTTCTGCTGATATGTAGGGGGGAGGAAGTTGTTTCTCCTGCTCCCCAGCTATTCTTTTCTGATTGGTTTCGTTACGGGATCCAAGACAGTTGGATCGTTTCTTTGGGACTTCGTCGGGCTTCATTGTCTCGGCGCTTTTCTTGTGGTCGCCGCTGTTGTTTCTGGCTTACAGGAGTTGCAGTGGTTTGGAAGTGGTGTGGCGGGCTTGTACCTACCAAGTGAAAGTAGTGGTGTACCACAGCTTAGCCTTTCGCGGATTGCAGGCGTGTAGCTATGTTAGGTCTTGGGCTTGTCCCAATTTAAAAAAAATAAAAATGTAACGAACTTCTTTCGTATATCTCACGGGTAATGGAGATAATAATGTAGTCAAGTGTGACTCGCAGATACTTAGCCTCATCAATGTTGAAGCTATTCTCTGTAGGCGAGTATGTTTTTATAAGAAATAACGAGCGCAATCAGATTAAGTTTCACAGAAAATTCAAAGGTCCATTCTTAATTACCAAGGTTGTAGAAAATGATTGGTATTATGAGCTAAAAAATATTGATGGGCCTAATCGAACGTAAAAATATGCACACGAAAATCTGCGTTTAGTACCCGGGGGTCAAGACGGTCTGGTAGCGACAGCTACCTCGTTACTTAATAATAATGAGAAGGAGGCCGAGACGGCGGTCTACGATCGGGGAGTGGAGTGGGTATCATCTGGTGATGACAGCTTAGTGATACCTTGTCGATGTGTGGTTCACGTACGTTGACCGCTAGCTCTGGAACCCTCGCGGCCTTCAAGAGTGAAGAAACGTAATTAAAGAGACCATTGTTACAATCTGTGAGATTAACTTAACTGAGTGAGGATAATATAAAGGACTTGCTCATGTGGGCCGACGTCCTATGATGTGTTAGTTACGTGATCTAAGGAACTGGCTTATGTAGGTCGATGTTCCGGATCATGTACTAGGGTGTGTTTAGCGTGACCTAAGGAACTGGCTTATTCAGGCCTATGTTCCGGATCATTTGGTAGGGTGTGTGTAGTTGTATGATCTAAGGGACTGGCTTATGCAGGCCGAAGTTCCGGATCATATACTAGGGTGTGTGTAGTAATGTGATATAAGGGACTGGCTTAGACGGGCCGATGTTCCGGATCATATCCTATGGTGTGTGTAGTAGTGTGATCTAAGGGACTGGCTTAGACAGGCCGATGTTCCGGATCATATTATTGCACTGATCGTCTAGTCTGAGAGACTGTGAGATCAATTGAGGTGTAGTCATATGAGATGACAGGGATAGAGCCAGTAAGTCCGGTCCATGTTGTCATATGAGATGATGACTGGTCGAAGGGACGCTGTCACTCTTTGAGTTACGTGTAGTCATACGAGATGACAGGAAAAGAGCCAGTAATTCCGGTCCATGTTGTCATATGAGATGATGACTGGTCGAAGGGACGCTGTCGCTCTCTGAGTTAGGTGTCGTCATATGAGATGATGACTAGTCGAGGTCTAGGTTGTCCGGGCCACGTCATAATAGGAGATGATGGCTGGCTGAAGGGACGCCTCAGTCAGTATTAGTTTGCAGGAGGTCAAACGTAATCGCTTTACGTGTGTGCGTCCCTAAATGTCATCATGTCAGGATAGGACGAGCGTACAAAGTAATGTATCTACCAGTTTTATTCTCTATAAAGAACGATGGGCAACCGGTGACTTAAGAAAATGGAGACGCACGAGGACGTGCGAATGTCAGTCTGGCCGTGACGGCGCTTTAATATTAAAATTAGTTTTAGTTAGATTTAATAGATGTCGCTGTTAGTTTAAGAGTGTCGTGAACATGACTTATCTATGTCTGCTACATCACATCCGATCACACGACACTCTGACACAACACCGAGCGCTAGCGGGCGGTGGGGCGACGACAGACAGGCAGTATGGTTTGAGATTCGGTCGAGATCGCACAGGCGTGCTACGCGCTCGGTGGAGTGTCTTACTTGTGCTATATCTATTTTGTTATTTTATTTTATCGGTTATTTACTTGGTGAATATTTTAAAAGGAATAAAAGTGATTTTGTGCTAGTGAACTAGTGTCCCTATTTTCTTCGCCCGACAATCCACGCCTACCTACAATGTACAACTTAGTAATTGAGATCATGGATCCAATTAATACCGCTGATAAGGGCCATGTTCCCACAAATTATTATTCTGTAACCATTGAATTATGGAATTAAAACTACTATTTATAACATTTTCATCACTATAAACAACCGTGCAATCATCAGCAAATAGCACCATACGGTCTGTAGTACATTTTGGAAGGTCATTGACATAGATAATAAAAAGTGGTGGGCCCAAAACACTACCTTGTGGAACTCCATATTTCACTTTCCTACTCTTGGACTTATAATTTATAACATGTTTCGTACTAGGAGAAATTTTATCAATACTTATAGTCTGAGTTCTATTGCTGATGTAAGATCTTAGCAACTCTAAAGTGTTGCCCCTAACACCGTAGGTTTCCAGTTTACTCAATAGTATGTCATGATCCACATAGTCAAAGGCCTTTGACATATCCATGTACAAAGCATAGACGGGCTGTCTTTTGTCAACTCTAGGGTATATTAAACTTAAGAAATCATATATAGCTAAGTTTATGGACATATTTTTACGAAAGCCTTTCTGATCCGGTGTAAGATATTATTTTTTTCGAAGTAGTCGTTCAGATTATTGTATATGGCTTTCTCAATGATTTTGGAAAACGTTGGAGTTAAGGCTATAGGCCTGTAATTTCTTACATCAGTTTTAACATCCTTTTTATGGAGCGGTTTAATTATAGTATGCTTTAACACCGATGGAAATATAAGTGCAACAATTAATAATAGGTTAACACCACATGCACTATTTGTGGTTATATAAATTATTTAGCAATAATGCATTAATAACACTTAAAAAAAATTACAAAACTGAGTTCATCAATAAATAAGAACAAATTACCATTACAATATACAAAAGAAAAAATTAAAACATAGATTGAAAAACAAAATTAATAACAATCAATAAATTAATAATATACACTACATTTGGGATACAAATAAATTGAACAACAACTAAATTGAATTAAATTAAATAGGTAAATCACAGCACAAAAAATTATTGTTAAGATTAATTAATTCTTATTATTATTCTTATTATTATTTTAATTTTTACATACATTTTAATACCACTACTTAAAACATAATGGGAATGAAAATCGATTCAGTTGTTGTTCAGTTGTCGCTTCTCGTGACCATAGGGCTGGTTTTACCCTGGCTAAAGGCTAAAAAGGGTGTTACCTTTTGGGCACATTACCGGCTGACAGCGTTGATGAGCAGTATTTTGATGCCCTTTTATTGTTTCTTGTTAGTTGATTTAATACTAGCTTGTGCCAGCGGCTTCGCCCGCTTGGAGTTCGATAATTGACCCATGGGATCATACTACCGGGATAAGAAGTATCCTATGTGTTAATCCAGGTTATAAACTATCTGTGTTCTAAATTTCATCAACTACCGTTCAGTAGTTTTTGCGTCAAAGAGTAACAAACATCCATCCATACATACATCCTCACAAACTTTCGAATTATATAATACTAGCTGTTGCCAGCGGCTTCGCCCGCTACAACTCGAAAATTATCCCACGGGAAGATAAAATCGGGATAAAAATCCTATGTGTTAATCCAGGTTATAAACTATCTGTGTACCAAATTTTATCCAAATCCGTTCAGTAGTTTTTGCGTGAAAGAGTAACAAACATCCACACATCCATTCTCACAAACTTTCACATTTATAATATTAGTAGGATAGTAGGAAGTAGGATTTAATCAGTTGTTTAGACGTGAAAAGAAAACAGATACACGGTCAGGATACTTTGTTGTTAGTATGGATTTGACGTAGATACACGTGGATACATCTTATGTGCCTAGAAACGTATTATTTATCACTTACCCAAAATTGCTTTCTAAAAAACGAACAAATAAAGCCCTCTGAAAGCCTGTCTATCTCTATTACAAAATATTTAATATTAATTTATTTGTACTCTTTAACGTAGGTATGTGAATCTTTAAGGTGGCTAATCTATGGGTTAAAGTGGTTCGATAATAAATAAATTGTATGTAAATTCAACTGGATTTAAAAATTAAAACGTTTATTTCCAACACATACGTGAAATCCTTTTCCTGTCGCCCCACATTGACGAGGTCATTGCCCCTTGTCTTTTTCTCTCTTCGCTCTTTCAATTGACCATGAATACCGGAAATTTTACGGCACGGTTGGCGCAGTGGCTGAGCGATTGGACTGCTGCGCTGCGTGTCGCGGGTACGATCCCCGCACGAAACAAATATTAATATGGGCTACAGATAGTTGTTTCAGGTCTGGATGTTCTGTGTATGTGAGTTTAAATGTTTGTAAACGCACCCACGATACAGGAGAAATTCCTAGTGTGGGGCAACGTTTTTTAAAAAAAAAATTGTTGGAAATTTTCTTCGAACGAATGGAATTTCATACTGAATTTGAATAATTTTTGTTCTTCTTTATTGTGTGGTGGTGTTGTGTGGTGTGGTTGTGTGGTGTCGCTCACCTGGTGTCGCAGTTTTATTGTACCGTCCATGCGCCTCTGATGTGGCTTCACATCCCGGTGCAAAATATCCCTCAGGTATATTTGTTTCCTCACGATATTTTCCCTCACTGAAGCAAATAATAATTTCACATTATTTATATTCCATTTAAATTATCATGAATGATAATGATGATTTATATTTTGCTTTGTGACTGTAGCCTTCGTTCTGTTGGTTTTTCTGACATTCAAAAGTGCAATGGTATAATTGAAATTAATGCTTTGAGTTTGATTTTACGTATGTTTCATCATCATCATCATTTTATCATCATTACCCTAACTATGTTAGGGTCGGCTTCCAGTCTAACCAGATGCAGCTGAATACCAGTATATAGATATAGTTATTTTACGTATGTTTATGAAAATAAATAATGTCACCATCATCATTTCAGCGGAAAGACGTCCACTGCTAGACATAGGCCTCCCAAGTGTCGCCACATTAACCGGTACCGTGCGTCTCGCATCCAGCGGATCCCCGCAACCTTCACCAAGTCAATTAATAATGTAAACTATTGTTAGAGTATTAAAATAGGTGCACAAATGCACGAAGTTTTCTCCGACATTAGATTTGCAAGTAGCAGTATGTAGTGCTAAGTGGTTCATTGAATTGGTCCAGCGTATGTGTGACCCACTTGAAGCTGTAGTACATAAGAAAGTAGAAGGCTTGCGGCGTTCGTAAAGTTTAGTGTAAGAGAGGGAAGAACGTGCTAGGGAAATGAGATTTTATTAGATTGCAAAGTTTGTAGTATGTAGGTTGGTCTTTAAATTTTATTATTGTTGTGAGCGTGTTGTGCCTTGTGACTGCAGGGCAAGGAGCTGATAAATGATGTTTATTTTTACCCGACTACGGCAAAACCGTGACGTGTCACAAAACTCGATATGGCACCCTCTAGCGGAAAAAAATAATGTATTCAAAAGTAAAAAAAAATCCCCAAGTGCAAGTCGGACTTACGCATCAAGGGAGCCGTACCATCGACCAAACTTAACATTGCATAAGTGTTGAACTAATTTTTGTATTTTTTTCAAAATTTTAGGCTCAGTAGTTTCGGAGATACGGGGAAAAAACTAGAACAGAACAAAAATAAAAGCCGTTGTCACACGTTATTATTGTTTAGATTGGTACCTATAATGTGACTACGGCTTTTGTTTTTGTTCTGTTCTTATATTTCCAGTTTCCTTGTTCATTTCAGCATCCTGAAACTCTTGTTTCATACTTTTCAGCGTCGTTTTTTTTTTGTCGTAGTCGGGTTTTGGTTTTTTACTTTTTTTTAACAAATACTTTGATACGTCACGTTTTTAAATCTAGGGTACCGGTATTTCGTACCTGACTACTCTGAGACGAAACAAACTCAGAGGTCATAGTCTATTTAAGGTTCAGATATAATCTTGGTATATTCACATGAGGACTAAGAACGACACAGATTTGATTGCTTTATCAGCTTTCTACTTCTTAAAACTTAAGTTATTTTTCTCTCTCTTTAGCAAAGAATTGGGACCAAGTATTTCAATTTCATTCAACACGTTTATGTAAACGTACTGATATTAATTTACTATACTATTTTTGATAGAAGGTTATAAAAGTTCGTTTGAAATTTATTTGATCGTATGTATTTAGGTAAAAGACAAATTTTAGTGCTCAGTCTTAATTATATTAAAGTTTTGTCTGCTTTAAAAAAAATGATTAGAACACTGGGGTCGTACCTAAATTAAGTCGATTCTTATTTATTTTCCACTTACTTACCGCTTTCAGTAAAACACGAATCTCTTAACGATTTTCCGAACGTGCTAAGAATTACAATTTAAAAAAATCACCTTATGTAACGTAAGATACATATTAAATGAAGGTATATAATGTACTTGATATAAAGCATACCTACCCTCGAGGTGGGTAAGTAATTGCTAATTTTTGAAGTAATCTGTTGTTGGGAATTTTCCTCGTAGATTAATTTGGAATTTTTTGGAGTTGTGTATTTGACTTTAAATTTTAATAGGTACTCGTGTAAACGTAAACATCTTGATATTTTGATCTTTCCTTATACCATAATTAAAGATAAGGATAACATTTCATTTGGAATTTATTATTCATGTTTCTTACGGTATTTCTAATATCTCTCCATCTATGAACAAGTCAAAGTGATTACTCGAGGAAAAGTAGTGTTAAGAAGGGGCTAAGAAGGAACAAGGGTGGTTTTTAGTTGATGGCTTTCGGCCACCGTGAACGCGGGCCTGTGGACGGTGAGTGATGGGTAAGCTCGCCGTCCGTCCGTATTATGACGACGACAGGCCGTGTCGACGGCGCGTTCGTGTTCTACGCGCGCCTCAAAGAGATGTCAGCAATATAGAAGGGGCCCACAAGGGCCGACGCCCGTCGGGGCTGCGGATTGTTCGCAAGAGATACCGCGGCCTCAACATGAAGGGCTAAGAAGGAACATGGGTGGTTTTTAGTCAGTAGAAGTCGGACACTCCCTACCGCTCCGCCCAGAGCTCCCGCCAGAACACCAAAATAAAAATTACGATTTTAATTCTATTTAAGTAATTGCTTGCTTTCTTCGTTTAAATTCTTGTCTATTACAAAAAAAAATGTTTGCATAATTAATTACTTAAACTTAATTTCTCTAGCTTTACTATAGATACATGTAAGTCTTTTCTCTGTCTCTAAAACATATATCTAATCTATTATATAAATAGAAACAAACTCGTAAATATGATCATATTGTTAACCTTATATCTAACGATTTTTCTACTTTTGTCAGTAGACCAGTAGATGCTATGCTACTGTTTTCTATTAATAATGTTGTGTATGACAAAAATATACCATCCCTTTTAGGTTGATTGGGTTCCTACCCAATTAAAACCAGCACACAATTTTGCAGGCATTGTCCCTAATTAAGACATCTGTATATTCCTTGAATATTTATTTAAACTAAATCTGTTACAATTTCAACATTTAAATTTCCTTTGAAGACATGAGCTATGGGAATCGCGACGTTTGGCTTACCGCTGAAAGTTTAACTTTAACAGCACGCTTAATGTCCCATTTCCACCATTCTCAACCGACTTCCAAGAAGGAGGAGGTTCTCAATTCATCTGTATGTTTTTTTTTGAGCTACCTCGTTGGTTTAGTGATCGCAAGCGAGACTACTGAGCATGAGGTCCTGGGTACAATTCCCTGGTCGGCCAAAGTGCTATTGAGTTTTTCCTCCAAGAATTTCTCAATAGCTGCCACGGAATCTAGATTTGTGCCCAGTGAATGACAATAGACTGTACCCTATAATATGGGACTTAAACATAACTGGCGAAATGTGGTTGTACGTTTAGGTACAGTTCTGCCTAACCCTTCGGGGATTACAGGCGTGATGTTATATTTTCCACCATTTTACAACTTCAAAATATCCTTGTCCACAGTGTACGTGTTCCTGGGTGAGCACATAGCCCTGGTGGACTTCATGAAGGTGCTGCAACGTCGTGGACTCCTCACTGACGGGGAGTATGCCGTGGTGGCCGTGGATGACGAGATCTACGACCCCAGCATCGCTGCCATCACTCATGCTGGTGAGTTCGTTGTTTTGTGACTATACTTGCTTCATCATCATCAGCCTATAATATTCTTACTGCACGGACTCAGGCCTCCTCTCTAGGAGAGGGATAGGCTGTAATCCACCACACGGGCCCAGTATTGGTAGATGTCACATGTCTTCGAACTATTTGGTTTTAAGACATGGTCTTTTTGGTTTCTTGGTAGAATATTAAAAGCATAGTAAATATTTGTATAGGATATTGCAACTAAAAATGGAAAATTAAAAACATTTTTGCAAAATATAAAACTGACTTCAAAAACACAAAACTTTCAGGCTTCCTCTTATGTGTACGTTACAAACTAACCTATATACTCGAACCGAAGTTTATGGGAAACGAGTATGAGGTATGTTTACCTCAACTTTACTGCTTAGACAAAGTCAAGCAAAATTTGTCAACTTTGATCACTAGCACTTGAAACTAACATCGTTAAGCTCTATTTGTTTCATCTAAGATTTTTCCGACTAAACGATCTGCCGTAAACCACAATCTAATACTTTGATAACCAGTTTTTTGGTTTAGCTCAACAAATATCTAACTCATACTAACCACTATTCATACTAACTAACCACTAACCACCATTTTCCTGCTATTTTGCTCATATTCTTAGAGATTATATAATTATTATAATGAGTCCGTGTCACTCCCTGGCTTATTAATTATTATTGATTCACTGGTCAGTTTCTGAAAACCAACAAATATTGAATATTTACGTTTTGAATACACGGACACAAAAAGTAATATATAATATAATCGGTACCAGCACCGGAAGAGCTGGAAAGGAATAGGGAGGCCTTTGCTCATCAGTGGGGCAGAATAGGCTAATTTTAAAAGAAAGGAAGAAGTAGGTTTGCAACCTTAACCTTAAACATCAGTAAGTAAATCAACAAAGTCTTGCTGCGGGTTATTCGCCTCCGTGTCTTCATGTCGACATGAAAGGCTAAGAAGGAATATGGGTGGTTATTAGTCAGTAGAAGTCTGACACTCCCTTTCGCTCTGCCTAAGAGCTACCCCTTATTTGATGATTTTCCACCACCCAAAAAAATAGTTCAAAGTCTTCTTTAAAGTAGTGTGTAACTTCAAAAGCTTTAAAAACTAAACTAATAATGATCCTTTTGTCAACAGAACACCTCGGCCAGAACAGCAGCAACGATGTCTTAGCATTCCGGGCAGTGCTCAGGTTGACACCTTCGTTTCCCACTAATCCGCATTATGAGTAAGTATCTAATTAAAAGTGAGGGTAGTATTAATGAGGAATGGGACGCCGTCGCCTCCTTCTGCGAAGCAGTGATGCTAGCAAAGGAGGTGGCGGAACGTTCCGGGCGTCGGGGGCCACGTGATGGCTTCCGGCCACCGTAGACGCGGGCCTGTGGACGGTGAGTGATGGGTAAGCTCGCCGTCCGTCCGTCTTATGACGACGACAGGCCGTGTCGACGGCGCGTTCGTGTTCCACGCGCGCCTCAAAGAGATGTCAGCAACATGGAAGGGGCCGACGCCCGTCGGGGCTGCGGGTTGTTCGCAGATACCGTGGCCTCGACATGAAGGGCTAAGAAGGAACATGGGTGGTTTTTAGTCAGTAGAAGTCTGACACTCCCTTTCGCTTTGCCCAAGAGCGGGAGGAGTTATTTGATGATTATCCACCCCCAAAAAAAAAAAAAAATAGGCTAGTATTAATCTGTGGTAGTATGTCCGACGATGAACAAATAATTTATTGAGAGTTCAAAAAGCAATTTGTGTATGAAAGTCTGCATATTTGGAGCCGTGGCGGCGCAGTAATGACGGCCTTATTATTATGAGCCTATACTGTCCCACTGCAGGGCAAAGGCCTGCCTTCCTTCCTTCCACTTTTCGCGATCCAGTGCGATAGTAGGCCAATCCTTAGAGAAAGAGTCCAGCTCATCCCACCATCTCCTTTTGGGTTTTTTACGTGAATAATCTTAATTTAAAACAAGAGCCGTCCCACTTTAATAGGGTCTTAAAATTTGCAACAACAATTTTGTTCATTTTTGTTTTTGTTTATGCTTTTAGCAATTTGACTGAATTCATGTAATCTATAATATAAAAATGAATCGCTCAATGTGTTGGTAAGCGCATAACTCAACAACGCCTGGACCAATTTGGCCAATTCTTTTTTTTTAATGTTCGTTGAAGTTCAAGGATGGTTTTTACGGCGAGAAAAAATCGAATAATGGCAGGAAAAGCCCTAAAAACAGCCCTTTTCTTTTTCCCATACAAACGATTCGTAACAATACTTAAAAGTCAATTTGAACTTTAATACCGTACCATAAAGTTCAAGTGTTGCTGGAGTGGTTCCAGGAAGACAAAACAATTGAGTGACAACTTCAAACAGACCATACGTCATATCAAAATGTCTTTAATATACAACGTAGTAAGTAGGTACAAAAAAGGGCATTGCAACGCATGGGAACAGCTAGTATATTAATAAAATAATCTCTGCTGATTCTCGTTCCAAATTGCCATACCTACATTATCTTGATCAGAATTTCAATCTGAGACAGCTGCTGAGATCGGAATTCTGCTCAAAATGTTTCTGCTTGTAATTTCAAAAGTTTTGAACGGAATCTCGAAAATTATTTACGCTTTTACTGCAAGTTACACTCAGGACGCCAAGTCTCGAGAGTCGCATTTGCTGACGCTACACCAGCAATTTATAAGTGTAGTAGTGTGTAGTAAGTAATTTTAATGGGAAAATATTTGCCGAGTCTGTTGGTCTGGCAGCGAGGTCAACATTGGGCGCTTAAAAGTTCTTGATGACTGGCGATTTTACCAACAATTTAATGAAGATAGATCGCCGTCAAGCGTGCTTACGGATATAAGCTTTAGATGATGAGCTATACGTTGTAAATTCAACAGCAGGCCTAATGTCCCTTAGCATTTAATTTTTTTAACCGTTGTTATGCATCAAAAAGCCGACGTCATAATGTATGAACTATGAAACAAACAGCCATTTCCAATCATTAACACTGATAACAGGATATTTGTTGATATTAGTGGAAATAAATAAACGATTATAAGAAAATGCAAGACACGTATAATGTTTGTACAAAAAGTATCAGAGAGAAGAAAACAGAAGAAGGACACACATTTTGTAAAACGAACAATGTAGCCAACTTATAATAAATATGGTCGCGTTCTTATATGCCAACACTCCCCACAGAACGCAGACCCATTTTACTGATACAAATATAACCCGTGCACGATCGTCTATCCACTGGGTCGCTCGCCCAGTCTGCATCACAATATCCAGTAATTTCCTTCGAGTCATCTTAGACATAACATAGCTTTAGGTTCTTGGTTCCGTGAAGATACCTCATAATCCTTTTTATGCCAAGCCAGTGTTGATTTCCTGGACAGGAACATATTTCTCATCATACTCACTTCCTTTTCTCTGAGCATAACCTTTGATGAGCAATCTTGTTTTAAAACGGATAATCTCACCTTTTTCATTTGTTTTAGTTTTATAGACCCATTTACATAGTAAGATTCTTTTCCCAGATGGTGCATCAACCAGTGACCAAGTTTTGTTTTTAATCAGTCATACTCTTCTTGCATAGTCTTTTTCCATGGGTCAGCATGAGATGATGATAATGCTTCGTAAGTATTGGACAGAAGTAACTTACATCATCGTCATCTGTTTCTGCATACTGTACAGCCCTCTGTGGACATAGAGTTATGTTTCTTGTTTTAAGCTGAATTTTGCTCTTCCCACCAGAGTCCTGTTCATCCGTTCTGCAAGACCATTCTGCTGGGTTGAGTACGGAGCACTTGTTTGATATTCAATCCCATGTTTCTTCAAGAAGTTTTTAAATTCTCTATTGCAGTATTCTTTCCCATTATCAGAACAAATTACTTTTATTTTTCTCTCATGTTCATTCTCTACTTTGTTCTTATAATCTTTGAAAAACTTCCAGAATATTCAATTAATTTTTCAAAAAATAGACATGAACTCGTCCTGTGTAATCATCTATGAAAATAATAAAATTTTCCATACCTCCCAAAGATTCTTGCTCCATTGGTCCACATAAATCGGTGTGGACCAGCTGCAGTGGTTGTGAAGATCTTTATTTTTGTCTGAAAATGGCTGAACTCCCTCGGCACATTCTGGCAGCTTGTTAAGATCTGAATTTTACTTTCTTTATTACCATTTAACAATAAATTGACCTTTCCCATACTTTCCACAGGTAGCGGTATCTTACTGGCTACAGTTATTGGCTGGTATCGGTGGACTTGTAACATCATACATCCAGTGACATCTGTTTGTCATATGCATGGAGGCACCCGAGTCTATATACCACAGGTCCGGATTCATTGTCTGAGGAGTTGCTGCAACAAAACCTTTATTTCCATCGGCTGGTATCGGTGGACTTGTAACATCATACATCCAGTGACATCTATTTGTCATATGCATGGAGGCACTCTAGTCCATATACCACAGGTCCGGATTCATTGTCTGAGGAGTTGCTGCAACAAAACCTTTATTTCCTTCTGTATTTTCTACAGTCTTCTTTTTCGGAGCACGACAATTCTTAGCAAAATGTCCATGCTTGTTACAATTGTAACATCAGGGTCCTTTGTTGACCTTTGTTGAATCATGTTGATTTCTTTGAATGACCTTTTTCCTTGTGAAGAATGCTGAATTATCGGAGCATTGAACTTCCTGCAGGAGTTTAGATTTAATAGAATCAGCACTTATCTTGATGCCTGAGCTCTCCAGCTCCATGATCATGGGCTTATACACATCAGGGAGGCTTGCTAACATAAGTATACCGAGCCATTCATCATCAATGTCAAACTTAATATTCCTGAGCTAATGGGCGGTTGACATTATTTTGTTCACATAATCATCTACGCTTCGAAAAGATTCCAATGTAGTTGTAATCAGGTCTCTCAACAAGGCTACTCTCCCGTACAACCCGCTGTCATCAAAAGCCTGTTCTAAACTCTGCCAGACTTCTTTACAAGAAGTTGCATTCTGAACATGAACGTAAATGATAGGGTCCAGTAACAAAATCAACTTAGATTTCGCCATGGTTTCCTTGTTTTGATCTTTATTGGTACCTGTGACACAACTCCATATATCGTCGAGTTCGAAATATGCTTGGACTGCCAACTTCCAACTGGCATAATTATCTCTTCCAACTAGTCTGTCGATATGAAATGGATTGTAATTTGAATTCGACATCTTCTATGCGTATTTATGACTTTTACGTGATTCCTGAAAATTCTGACATAACAAGCCGCCCCGGTTAACCTCAAAATGTACGACAGACAAAATACGCCGGCCGGTTTTCTTATTTATCACTGCGTTTACTCAACCACGCTGCGTTTACGTAACCACGCTCTGCTACCATGTTGATATTAGTGGAAATAAATAAACGATTATAAGAAAATGCAAGACACGTATAATGTTTGTACAAAAAGTATCAGAGAGAAGAAAACAGAAGAAGGACACACATTTTGTAAAACGAACAATGTAGCCAACTTATAATAAATATGGTCGCGTTCTTATATGCCAACAATATTTACCATTTGTTTTTTATTTATATTTTTCATTTTTGCTGAGATAGTGGCCTTTTGGCCTCGTACGGGACTTATTTTTAATTCTGTTTTATTTTTTAAGTGTTTCTCTTGTTTTCTTTTGTCAGTTTTTTATTATTAATTTCTTGTCCTGTGCGAGACCAATAAATACTTTTTCTTTCTTTTATTTGTTTTGAGTTCCCGATATTTCGGTGCTGTGGAAAGCGACCTAGATTATGAATAACATCTGATTTATCCGTCGTGTTAATAGTTAATACTGTTCGTGACGTCATTTTCAAAACGTTAATTCCCTATTCAAACTATGTGGGCGGAGATTTTTTTTTAATCTTTTAAGTTCCACGTACACTATTATTATAAGGACACGTCTTGTGCATAATTTATAGTTTTAGATTCAGTAGTTGCGATGCATATACGTCATTGAAAGTACCATTTTGAATTAGCAGTTACAATATCAATTCTATTGGTGTACAAACTGCCGTTTAATTTTCTAATTGAATCAAATCGTTTATCTTTGACTTTTACATTAAAGTTAAGATTTATGATTTTGCTTTAGTCTTTAATTTTATTTTTTGCTTTAGTCAAGACAGCCTTATTGAAATGTAAACAAATGCGAATCACGTTTACCTTTCTACGCGAAATCTCAGCAGATTGCTTGATCCAGCAGGCTTACAAAATAATGGAATTTCAAATGAAGATTGAAACAAATTTCGTCTAGGAAATTAGAATTTATTTATGTATTTGTGGTTGTGTACCTAGTAAGACCGCGCAAAGTAAAGGTTTCATCCAAATCAAAGTAAAAAATCAACGATAAAAAGAAACAAATATTTTTGCGGTAAGTGTGGTACAAAAGTTGGTACCCGTACAGACAAAATTCGGACACGGCTGCGGATACGTTTACTCAGAGATAATGCACTAATGTAACTGTCCATTCTATACCAGTCAACCTTTGGATGATGCGGAGACTAACTAGGTTAGGTGTAATTGAGATAATTGTAGATTTCATATTTATTACTACAAAGATTATAATAACTTGACAACTAAATCCACTTATTGCTGAGAATAGGCCTCTCTTTCGACACACACTTATTATTATTTACACAATTCTAAGATCATTTTTCTTTTTTTTTTGGGGGGTGGGAAATCATCAAATAACCCCTCCCGCTCTGGGCAGAGCGAAAGGGAGTGTCAGACTTCTACTGACTAAAAACCACCCATGTTCCTTCTTAGCCCTTGCGCCGAGGCCGCGGTATCTCTTTCGAACAACCCGAAGCCCCAACGGGAATTCTAAGATCCTGGGTTCGAGTACCGGGTCATACAGATTATTATTGGGTTTTTTCCATTAGGAATTTCTCAATACAACCGGTTGATGGCAATAGGCTGACCCCATATTACGTGGGACTTAAACATACCTGGCGGAATGTGGGTATACTAATGAGTTCACATCAGCCTAGCCCTTCGGGGATTTTAGGCGTGATGTTATATTCTAAGACTCAAACATCTACGGCTGCTACTTATTTGGCGCCTAAGTGAAACTAAAATAATATATATGATAAATGTACTTTTCTTTCAAAACTCGTTTGAATTTATCTTACATGTGTCACGTCACGAAAACCACAGAAATTGAAAACTAACAGTAAATAAGTATCATCATCATCTGCCTAGCCTTTTCCCAACTATGTTGGGGTCGGCTTCCAGTCCAACCGGATGCAGCTGAGTACCAGTATTTTACATGGAGCGACTGCCTATCAGTAAACAAGTATAAATTTAAAAATTTAAAAACCCCCGACTCAATTATTTTTGCAAAGCTTATTTAACCCATATGCTATTAATCTATATCTAAATAAATATAATTGTTAGAACGGAAATTCAATATAGAATATTTGTGCCCTTTACTCTATATGGTTTAAACAAATATCTTAGAAGATATCGCAATGTTAAAATATCCCCGCGACTAAATAATTACGCGCACGACATTCATTCGCTGAGAAGCAATACATATTACATACACATTACATTGGATCTCCACTTTTACTCCCTTTAAATCAAACTTGGTCACCAAAAAATCAATTTTCAAGCTTTTAGTTTTAATTTCGTTAATTTATATTCCTCATTCCCTTTCAATATAGTGTACATTATTTTACAACCCCTTTCATGTCTTGCTACCCATATTGAGGGATTTGACATTTGTCATACTGTATAGTATTCTACTAATCAAGCCCTTTCATATGATACATATATTGATAAAGTAGTGAATAAATATGTTATACCCCGTTTTATGGCGGCGGCCATCTTGGATTTGACATTTGTTATACTGTATAGTATTCTACTAATCAAGCCCTTTCATTTGATACCCATATTGTGATAAAGTTGTGAAAAAATATGTAATCCGCCATTTTGTGGCGGCGGCCATCTTGGACCGATTTTCATCAAATATAGTTAAGAACACTCGACAAATTCACCTTTCAAACAAAAAAAACCGAATCAAGATCGGTTCATGCGTTCGGGAGCTACGATGCCAAAGACAGATACATACACACACACACACACACACAGACACGTCAAATTTATAACAACCCGTAGTTTTTGCGTCAGGGGTTAAAAAAGGTATATACATTTTAGAAAAATAATTGCTTGTGACATTGAAAATTGTAGGTTTTGCCCGAACACGTTGGCTTTTTGGAACCAGAATTCTCATTCAAATGAATTTTTAAATCTACAAAAATAGAACGCTCGAGCGTTCTATTTTTGTAGATTTAAAAATAGTAGAAAGACTATATTGTGGAAACTAACGATTGTTAGTCTTTTCACAAAATAATTTTAATAGTATATTTATAAAGACTAAACAATGTCTTATTTTCATTCTATGTATATAACTTCTTGGTTTAAATAAGACGTTTTCTTCTTAAAAAATACAAGAATCTCGACGGATTCTAGAGAAATTCTTCAACTATCTTGAAACCACAACGTAGTAGTTAAAAAAATAACATCGGAGGTTTGTGGTTTTTACATACAACTTAAACACAAATAGCGAAATGTGGGTGTATTGTTGGTACTCCGCCAACTCAATTCAGAAGAAAAATAATATAAGCCCCATGTAAAATGAGGCGAGCCTATTAGCATCATCTGGTCACAAATCCAGACTCCATGGCTGCTACTGAGAAATTTCTAATAGAAAAGCTCAATAAACTTTGGCTGACTTGGAAATCGAACCGAAGACCTCCTACTCTACAGTCGCGATTGCTACCACTGGACCTACGAGGTAGTCATATTACATAAGACATAATGTAATGTTTTATTTACTCTAAAAACTTAGTAATTTTGTACACAAAATAGTTTGGCAGGAGTAATTTCTAATAAATGGATGTAGCCACTGCAACCGAACTAGGCAATGCCTGTATTTCGGATAAGAAGGAATGTATTTTTAAGTCCGAATTACGGGCTTAAAAATACTTTTAATCAGTGCATATTTTTAAGAGATATTTTAGCATGGTTTTTCCACCTAATGAGTACTTTAGCCTCTCGTCTTAGCTTATCGAGTTAGGAAAGGAATTAGAAATTAATGAAGTTTTAATTAAAATACTCTGCCAAAAGTTGTTACAAGTAGAAGTTTGGCGAAATTGCAAGTATACGGAAATTAGTTATATTTCTTGTGGAAATAAGATACGAAAGTGTGATGACAAGACTAACTGCCGCACTCAGAGAGCTTTAATGATTACTTAGGCCATCACTTAGTAAAGGTTTTGACAGTTTTGTCATACAAAAGTAGGTCAAATCTTTACTAAGTGACGGCATAAGTAATCATTAAATATCTCCGAGTACCAGTAGTCCGAGTAGCAGTAAGACCTTTAACCAACTCTTTACTTACTTTTTTTGTCCTTATTATAAAGATACTTAAAGCGACATCATCTGCCTGCCTTTTCCCAACTATGTTGCAGTCGGCTTCCAGTCTAAACGGATGCATCTGAATATCAGTATTTTACAAGGAGTGACAACCAATCTGACCTCCACAACCCAGTTAGTAATGACAACCAGTCTTACCAGAGGACCGTCAACGTGGTCCTCTGGTAAGACTGGTTGTCAGACTTTCGACTTTCTATATCTTTCAAGAGAAAATGTCGGCTTCCTGCTTTCATAGAACCTTTTACGTTACAAAGAGAAAGAAGAGACGGCTGTCAATAAAGTTCTCTATTACTATAAATAGCCACAACATGATTTAATTAAATAGTTGATGGAGCGGGGTCATTGAACTGGTGTCCTAGTTTTCTAGTAGATCCGGTTTGTTTGATTAGCGGTTAAGTACTTAGATATTGTTTGTTCGTTCGGTTTATAGGGAAATAGTTTGTTGTTTAATGTTTTCTTTGAAGAAAGTTGAGGTTTACTCGGTGTTGAGGATAAAGAAAGAATATCTATCTTCTATTTACATATATCTATATATTTATATAAAAGGCAATGCTAAGTGACTGAAGATCAACGCACAAGTCAAACTTTAAAGACTACAAATTTAAAATTTAATTATATATATTTATTACGTAATCATACATTAGGGAGGATTTTTCAAAAAAGGGGGGCAAAGTTTGTATAGAAAATCATAATTTTCAAGCGGGCAAAAGCTATTTTTCATTCTATGTTATTTTATAGCAGAAGAGGACCAAAGAAACGATGGTCGGACTGTGTGAAGGATGATATGGCTGAAAAGAGGTGATGAGAGGGGGTGACTGTGCCCGTCGGGGCTGCGGGTTGTTCGCAAGAGATACCGCAGCCTCGACATGAAGGGCTCAGAAGGAACATGGGTGGTTTTTAGTCAGTAGAAGTCTGACACTCCCTTTCGCTCTGCCCAAGAGCGGGAGGGGTTATTTGATGATTTCCCACCCCTCAAAAAAAAAAAAAAAGGATCACATTTATTGGATACCCAAAACGTTACTGAAATATTTTCTTGTACCGGTCGTGTTCTTATGGTTCGCTGAATTAACCCCATGGGTATACGGAAAGCTGTCCCATACACCATGTATTTTATTAGCTTAAACTCATTTAAAAGGTATACTCGCATAAATCATCCTAAAACAATACAAAACTTCATAGAAAGGGTAAAAATAAACTTTTTCTTTCTTCACAGTGCATGATAAAAATTGTATGAAAATATTGAATTCGAGTAAAAATAGAAAAGGAACGTAGTATTACAGTGCCTTTTATATCATAATAGCAGAAATGTATGCCATTGTAGTCCCGACGTGTACGGTTACGGCGTAGCACGCGTAGGTGCTACGTTTTGCTACGCCGTAGCAAAATGTAGCAGGGTCACGTTTCTGGCGTTTCATATAATTATGTATTCTTTGAGGTTAAAGTCCTTTAGATTTGGTTTACGTATTTACTCAAACCGTCTTATTATAAAACGTGGTCTAAAAATAAACCGGGCTTAGTATAGGCTTTAATCCATGACCTTGACTAAACGTTACTACAAAATGAAATTTGACGCTAGTCCTAGAACTATACCAGGTACCGAAATTAAACCATCGTGACCCCTAGTTTAACTGTGGTACTAAATTTTCAAACGATGTTTTTTGTCGATTTATCTGAGTATTTTAGCCGAATTGTAGGTTATATTGCGTCAACTTCAACTTGTACACAGTTCTGTGCCTCAAATACTGCGTGTACGTAATCTAACATATCAGTTATCACTAACCTTTTCTTCTGAAATTCAATTATTTACACTCCTTTTTTTCTTTGGTTATTCCATTTTCTTAAAAAAATTATGCACACACTATCTTGACGTGACACCGGACATTTAGTTTACCATAAGGTTGTAACATACACATTTCGATAACATTACTCGTATTAAGCGCGCCGCTCAGTTCACTCCGTTATACGCTAGCTCGATAGTTGTTACAAAACAGAACAATAATTATTGAATTGTGAACATGCATTCAAAAAAATACAAGTCGAAATATTTAAATACCTTTATATAAAACAGCGTTATATTTTACCACTATAAATAACAATTTAAAAAATATTTTTTCTTTAAATTACGTAACAACATTTTGTAAAATGGAACGGCGCATAGAACACTGAACGAATGAATGAATGAAATGTTTAGTCCAGAGACGATCTTTGGTACTAAATAGTCCTTTGTTCGTCTACGATTTTTAATACGATTTGCTAGTACGGTAACAAACCTAGACTTTTTAGTTCTGGTTAAACCTTGTACTTTGGGAAGTTTTTATAATAAGATGGTATTGGTTTATCGATTAAGTACCGACTAATATTGCTCGAAATTTAAATAACGAATAGGTTTTGGGTCAATGATATATGAATGTTAATGAATTAGTTATTTACTTTACAAAGTCAAAAAACGAATAGTTGTAGTTAGTTATAGTTATTTTACTAATTATACATGGTATTATGAGTTAAGAATATAGTCAACAAGTTACATTACCATATAAACAAAGATGACATTAGGTGAAATGAACAATATCTTAATATTGGCTCAAATACTGATTTTAATTCACATCATTCTCTTGCTTTTATCTAAATTCATTGGCAGTCGGCGCAGTATGACTTCCATACTTCTCTCATCAACTCATCAGAGACTTCCTTTCTTGACATATATTATTGATATTATTGAAGCCGATTTTCGTTGCTTATTTCTTTTTTGTGCCGGTCCCACTGCTTAGCAAAGTTTGCCAGTTGGTACCTTTATGTTTTGCTTTTTCAGGCCAATCATGTTTGTATTTTTTTTTGTTCAAATAAGTTTTTATTTCTCTTTCCGGCCTGTGCCACTGTTGAGCAAAGTTTTTCAGCAGATTGGCACTTTTTTTATTTTGCTTTTTCTTGCTTGTTTAACTAGGTCTTAGCTCTCAGTTTAATTATAATTTTTTGGTTGTTCTATTTCTTTCTTTAGCTGAAATTGACCAACTAGTGGGCACCCTTGCCCACTAGTTGGTCAATTTATATAATTCTGTTTTCTTGTTCTGTGTGTGAGTAAATAAATACATTTGCTTTGTTTCTTTCTTTTGGTTTACTTCTTCCTATCTCCTACTTGATCTATGCTATCCCCAACGGGCATACATTGTGACTAAATGATGTTTATTTTGAAAATGGGTTTTTACAAACTGACTGTTTATTAGATTGGGCCGGTGTTTCGGCCCTGACTACTCTAAGGAGACTATATATAATTACTGCTAGACTAATATAATGATTTCTCTATCAACTATATACATTATGACACGCAAAAAAGAATTAAGAATTTATTTTACGAAGCCAAAATCAACTTTACATAATTACATAATAAGAACTGCCACTCGGGTCGATCTTTAGGTAAAGCTGTGGCATGTGGCATGTTTGAACCACATGTGGCTCATTACCATCAATCGTGTACAAATACAAAATCCGGGATATTACTTATTATTTCCCGAAATACGAATTGTACTCCGGACGTCATGCACAGCAAATTAAGGTAATTAGCCTAATAAAAGCTGATAATATTTTGCTAGTGAATAATTTTAAATTTAAATGCACAATCCCGAATGAGGTGAACAAAGTTTTCCTATCCAAACCAATAGAGCCGAGTTTATGCTAAACAAATTCTAGGAACTATTCCCGGACATAGCTTGTCAAACACAGGTGGACTCATTCGCACTAGAACTGGGTCATTTAGTTCATTCACCTTCGCTATGTTATTGTTATTAAAATAAACCTGCCTGACAACTATGGAGGAGTTTATTTTCAAGGTTTCTACGTAATTTTCTTGACATTTTTTTGGCAACAGAACCGTTGACGTCCGAATCATCATCTGCCTAGCCTTTTCCCAACTATGTTGGGGTCGGTTTCCAGTCTAACCGGATGCAGCTGAATACCAGGACTTTACATGGAGTGACTGCCTATCCGACCTCCACAACCCAGTTAATACTAGGTAATACGATACCCTTTGGTAAGACTGGTTGTCAGACTTTCAGGTCACTGACTACCTGTAACGACTGCCAAAGATCTATATATGGCAGCCGGGACCAACAGCTTAACGTGCTTTCCGAGGCACGGAGGAAACTCTGTATGTGGGGCGGTCACCCATCCACTTATTCACTAGCAAAATATTATCAGCTTTTATTAGGCTAATTACTTTAATTTGCTGTGCATGACGTCCGGAGTACAATTCGTATTTCGGGAAATAATAAGTAATATCCCGGATTTTGTATTTGTACACGATTGATGGTAATGAGCCACATGTGGTTCAAACATGACTATTGAAATGTTGGTGAACAGATAGAATGGTGTACTGTTAGATAAGCCTTCAGAATGCAGGCGTGATGTTATTATATTTAAATTACTTGAGGGCACGGTTGGCGCAGTGTGCGTGTCGCGGTTTCGATCCCCGCACGGAACAAATATTTGTATGACCTACAGATAGTTGTTTCGGGTCTGGATGTGTTTGTGTATGTGAGTTTAAATGTTTGTAAACGCACCCACGATACAGGAGAAAAAAATAATTAAATTAAATTATTATTATTAAATTCCTAGTGTGGAATTTAATTTTTTTTTTAAACATTGCCCTGTTTAAAAAAAAAATTAAATTCCCATAATTTGAAAACCTTCTTTTATCCCAGTGACTGTGTTTTCGTAAGCTATGAGTGACGTTTACGAAGAATGAGTGCCAGTAGAAGGCAGGTGTGTAATTTTAGAGTCTTTAGAAAGCCGATGCTCGTACTATATTATATACCTTTGATATCGCCGTTGTTCGTAGGCAACAGTGACCACTAAAAGTGGGCCATTTGCTTGTCTCCCAGCCCATAATAACAAAAATATACATAGGCTCAAAGAAAAAACTGGCCAAGTGCAAGTCGGACTTGCAAATGAAGGGTTCCGTAAGCACCGTATACTTCTTATAGGTTTTCCTGTAATATATAAGTGGTGAACTATTTTCTGTATTTTTTTCAAAATTTTAGGCTCAGTAGTTTCGAAGATAAGCGGGGGAGAAATGGTCGAACATACAGACAGACACACGAGTGATCCTATAAGGGTTCCATTTTGTCCTTTTTAGTTACGGAACCCTAAAAAGGCTGTCCATTGGAACCCAGCAATGGATGAAACTCTCAAAACGGTGAAGGAAAACATCGTGAGGAAACCGGCATGTCTTAGAACCAAAAAATTCGAAGACATGTGACATCTACCAACCCGCACTGGACCCTCGTGGCAGATTATAGCCCATCCCTTTCCTATAGAGGAGGCCTGAGCCCCTGCAGTAGGAACATTATAGGCTGATGATGATGATGAATGGATGGATTAAGACTTAAAACTGCATCTACATTTGTACAGACAAACGTTACTGTCTCTGTTAGTCAGAATCAGAATCAGAGAGAGAGAGAGAGACAGATAGAGGGGGACAGGGGGTCAGAGATCAGAGTCTATAGAAAGTATGTAGGTGTAGTTTACATGGTTAGGGATATGATAACGCTGAGTCACAAAGACTTTTGAACAACTCGTTTGATCTTGTAAGCATAGAATTAATGAGCCTTTTATTAAAGCTGGAATGTCGTAAGCGATATAAATATGCTGTGATATTTTCCACTTTCAGCAGTAAGCCGAATGTTACAAATCCAAGCACAGCGCTTTTTGTCTACGATATTTCAAAAGCACATCGTCGTGATACATACTAGCTGGTAATAAAAAGTGATTAGGTAAAGTCTTTCAACTTAATAGAGACTGTAAGAAAAGTGCCAATGGACACATTCTTAATTTTGTAAGTTTTAGCAAATTAAGTTAAAGGGGATAGAACCGATGTGGCATATTAAACTGCCCGCCATTTTGATTTTTTTTCGAAATCGCGGCCCACGATGAAAGTCGATCGTCGATCTTTACCTTCAAATATCTCGATAACGTGACACTTTGGGGTACCATGTCACATGGCATTTTTTGTTCGTCTATATGTTCTCTACCCATACACACCACTTTCATCGTGTGCCGCCATTTCGAAAAAAAACAAAATGGCGGTGGGTCGATATGCCAGCGTCCATACAAAAAAGTTCAAACCCCTTTAAATGACTTATTAGCCTCAAGGTGAAGATTGTAACTGTATGAGTAACCGTTTAATAACGAGTACTTCATAATGAACAAAAAAAAGTAAATCTTGATAACTGGCTTTGAGTTTTACTGAAACATAAACTATTCTACCTCGTTGGTCTAGTGGTTGCAAGCGCGACTGCTGAGCATGAGGTCCAGGGTTCAATTCCCGGGTCGGGTAAAGTGTCATTGTGTTTTTCCACGTTACTAAAATATATGTTTTTCCCACAGGATGCTGTGTCAAATGATACGCGAGATGTCGGCAGCACCACCGTTCTGCGTGCCGAACTACCACAAGATCTTCGAAACCACATCGGTAAGTTAATAGTCATAAATCTTTAACATCGTAAAACACTGAAAACGTGATTAATACCACGTTTATCTTATTGTTTCGAGCTTCCGATAGTCCGGCGCTGTTACAAGCACCATGATAAACCGATAGTTTATCTGTAATCATGGTACAGTGTCAGTTTAAAACTAACGTTAATTTTATAACTAATTGTGATCTTTGTTTCTGTAAAAGGAAAGTCCATAATCACTCACTGAGTGACTCGGCACTGTTCATAAATAATCTTTGAACCTAGAAGAATGAATTTTGGACGAGGTTTTCCTAAGAAATTAGATTTTATCGAGGACATGCGGTGGGGAAATCAGCCTTAAATAAGGCAATCGACAAAATTCTATTATCGCTTTATTATTATATATTATAATAGCTATATAGCCCATGTTGTCTCACTGCTGGGCAAAAATATTTCTAATTCTGAAGGAAGACATCCAGTTCGTTGGGAAATCATCAAATAACCCCTCCCGCTCTTGGGCAGAGCGAAAGGGAGTGTCAGACTTCTACTGACTAAAAACCACCCATGTTCCTTTTTAGCCCTTCATGTCGAGGCCGCGGTATCTCTTGCGAACAACCCGCAGCCCCGACGGGCATCCAGTTCGTCCTGCCATCTCCTTCGTGTCAATGTTTCAGGATACCAATCCTAAGCTTTATGAGCTTACAGTTCATTCAGTTCGTACGTTCGTTCAAATTTTTATTTAAAAACTCTATGTACTAAACATTACACTTGAAGAAATCCTAGATGCGAATCAACTTTCTGTGACAAGCTTTGCATAACGACCTAAGTTCTATGCGAGAATCGAAGCTACACTCAAACAGAGGTAATAAATTCCGTGGCTCAACACGAGTTAATTCTAAAGAAGCCTTATAAGTGTCAGTTTTAAATTAACATTCATTCGTATGTTAAAAGCTAAGTTAATTAGTAAGAGTTATCTTGTTATATTAATCCGACCGTGAATATTATTCTGCTCCGACTGTTAACTTAGCATATAGTATATGCTTGGATAAATTTTTTGTATAGCCTTCACGTAACTTGACCTAGAAACTAAAAATGGTCATTAATATAGTTAATTTTTTTTAAATAATATGGTCACTAACATTATTATTCATTATTAATAATGTTTTTTCTTGGTCGTATTTAGCGCTAGGTTTCATTCTTAAAACGATACCTAGCGCAAAATACAAACAAGGAAAGGGGTAGACCGGTTGACCGGCTCATAAACTCCAACCCGGTATAACTTCAGTTTATTAGTGATTTTCTTGCAACAGCACCGAAAATTGGGATCTCAAAGCAAATAGTAAACATGCTAAATAACCTGTTTTCAATGTTAATGGTCATTTATGACAAAACGTTCAGCGTAAAACTCGACTGCCATGTCCAGTTTTATTTATGACACGTCTTTAGAATAGCTGTCACATCTTAGGAAAGACAAACTGCCGGTTTCTGATTTGAGAAAAGTAGCAAATCTCAACTGAGTATTCTCAAATAGACAAGTATATGCTTAAGTTTTTTACGTTTCACAAGTTAAAATCGATTGTCGTCAAACCCTAATCAACTGATCATTTACTTAAGTATTCCTAATCAAAGCTAACACGTTCCAATTCCCATTAAAAACCGGTGCTTTTCCAAAACTCATAATATTAAATTATTTTATTCATAAATTTAAAACAGACTTACAAAGTAAACTAATTTTAAATAACAGCGTTAACATTAACAAATTTATGTTATTAAAACTGCATTATGGACATTTTAGCAATTTCATATTTGACGTCTTTGCATGAACCGAATCGTGAATCGGTGAATGTCATTGTCAATTTGTCAAGTCAACTGCTAGAGTGCTAGTGAGTAAATAGACACAAGTTTTATTGGAATTCTGATAATATTTTTCTTTAAACTTCCCATTGTACCTACTCATTAAAATGGATAAAGATAAGAAAAAGAGATCGCCAAACTATACTTTAGAGGAGAAAGAAAATCTTCTTTCAATAATAGCAAAGTAAACAGTACCTATTAGCTTATAATGTCTACCTTATTTTATAATTTTATGCTTATCATTGGATACAGTTACACATTATATAAGTATTCAGATCTTTATGATTATTATTGCTTCAGATACCAAAATGTAATAGAGTGCAAAAGGACAGAGGCTTACTATATTCAAAAGAAACAGGAAGCCTGGAAGTCCATTGCTAAAGATTATAATAGTCTCGTGGCTCATGACTGGGCCTAGGGATGAAACAATGCTTAAACATTTTTATAATAATATTAAGCATCGTGCAAGAAAAGGTTCGTGTTCCACGTGCGCCTCAAAGAGATGTCAGCAACATGGAAGGGGCCCGCAAGGGCCAACGCCTGTCGAGGCTGCGGGTTGTTCGCAAGGGATACCGCGGCCTCGACATGAAGGGCTAAGAAGGAACATGGGTGGTTTTTAGTCAGTAGAAGTCTGACACTCCCTTTCGCTCTGCCCAAGAGCGGGAGGGGTTATTTGATGATTTCCCACGCCCAAAAAAAAAAAAAAAAGGCTATGTCTTGCTATTCTTCTTAGGCGCGGTTGTCTGCGTTGAGGCATCTCCAGAGATGACAGGGAAGTATCGTCGTAACTCATTTCGATCAAAATCACTTACAAAATCACTAGATAATAATACTGAGCACAGTTTGAGTAGCCGAAATTGGTGTATCAACGTTCAACTACTTATCTTGACGTTGATAATGCTTTGAGTATAGTCAAACACGTTTTTCTCATTTCAGAAACGCAAGTGTTGGTCTTAAGCATGAGTTAAGCATGCTTTCTGTCAAATTTGAATAAATGATGACAGATTACTCAAATCTTGATCAGAGTTTAAAAAAACTCAATTCAGAAACGGAAAAATGTTTAAGTAGTACTTAAGTATAGATTGAGACGTATTCAACTTCAAATACTCAATTCAGAAACCGGCAGTTAGTCCAAATTTTTCTATAACGATAAAACCGTAAAACGTAATGACAAAAATTACGATTTACGAAACAAAAATGTAGTTTTAAAGTCGTAGCCAGAAAACCTGCTATGAGAACTTTATATTTTATATTGTTTTTAACCTGTTTTTATAACATCACATATGGATTAAAGCCTATTTCAACTAACACCCATTTATACTGAAAGCGCATAATACCAGGATTTCAGCACCCCACAAATATAATCTCAGTGAAACATTTGCAGATGTTTCCCTCGTACACCACAACTAGGGGTAAATAGGGTACCTACTTTACCACGCCGACTATATGGCGACTAGATATATAGTGTCCTAAGTTTGACCTGAAATGTAACTGGGCTGGTCACATCTGCCGCATGTCGGAGGAGCAATGGGCAAAAATTACCACTCAATGGACACCAACAAGCAGGAAACGACAACGCGGCAGGCCCAGAAGGAGATGGCGGGATGAGCTGGACTCCTTTTCAAAGAGGAAAGGGAGGGAAGGGAGTCCTTTGCCCAGCAGTGGGACGGCCAATCATCTGCCTAGCCTTTTCCCAACTATGTTGGGGTCGGGTTCCAGTCTAACCGGATGCAGCTGAATACCAGTATTTTACATGGAGCGACTGCCTATCTGACCTCCACAACCCAGTTAATACTAGGTAATACGATACTCTTTGGTAAGACTGGATGTTAGAATTTCAGGTCACTGACTACCTGTAACGACTGCCAAAGATCTATATATGGCAGCCGGGACCAACAGCTTAACGTGCTTTCCGAGGCACGGAGGAAACTCGGTATTTCGGGCGGTCACCCATCCACAGACCGACCTAGGCAAGCACAGCTTTACCTAAAGATCGACCCGAGTGGCAGTTCTTAGCTCCCCTCCTCAGCCCAGCAGCGGGACAATACAGGTTTATAATAATAATAAGTCTGACCTATTTACTAGGTCGTTGACCTGGCCGATGTATAGTGGAGTATATAGCCTTCAAACCTTTGAAGTGTTCACCCGATACTTCCTATATTGGTCGAGGAAACTTTATACTGTTGTTCTAAGTCTTGGCTCTATTGTTTTATTTGTTTTTGTATGTCGATAGGTAAAGGATTTGTGAATGATTTTTTGTATACGACTATCTGTTGGCCGCTTTCATCTTCGCCCACGTGTGTGGCGAAAATTATCACCCCAGTAACTTACATACCCGCCGAGATAAAATGTATCGTATGTCATTGTTTATATGTGCCAATTTTTATTATCATTCATACATAGATATACCGACAGGGAAACAGAGTAAAAAAACAGTAATATTATACCAGGTAACATTTGTAAGCTTTTTGTTTTGGAGGGGAGGAAATCATCAAATGATTCCTCCCGCTCTGGGCAGAGCGGTAGGGAGTGCCAGACTTCTACTGACTAAAAACCAACCATGTTCCTTCTTAGCCCTTTGAGTCGAGGCCGCGGTATCTCTTGCGAACAACCCGCAGCCCCGACGGGCGTCGGCCCTTGCGGCCCCTTCCATGTTGCTGACATCTATTTGAGGCGTGTTCGTAAGGGTCTATTTATTTATTTATTTACTTATTTTAGGAAAGCTTACAGTCTAATAACTCGTCGGGTCGCCACCACTAGGCCATCACTGCTCTCATCTTACGTATAAATGTTTATATTTACATTTTATAAGCAGTTTTGTAAAACGTACAGACTTATAACATTATAATAATAATTAAAAAACCACATTGCTAATTAAAATCCTTATAGTTTAAGTTATTTCTTCAAAGTTGTAGTAGGTAACAAATTCAACTTACGAAGTAAAAACAAACCTAAGTTTGTGCAGTACAAATATAATCCAATTAACGCTTCCAATAAGGATCAATTTACTTTCTTTTAAGTAGAGTTTATATCGGGAACTAAGAGCGTTGTCAGTTAAGTAGGTTACCAGTAGGCTAATTCACGTAATTTTATGACGCACCGATGAAGTTGTAGTGCAATTGCAGTTAAGTTCAAGTTCGAGTGATAAACGGTATTCTTGTAATCTTTGAACTGCGCGTAAGCTGCGCGTAAACTGTACGACAACCAAACTCTACCAAACTTACTTATGGTGTGGCCATATGAGAGAAAAAAATTTACTCACTAAATAATCGAATAGATTCGATTACATTTCAATGAATATGGCGTTATTATAATATTAAAATAATACCCCAGTACACATTTTAGTGCTTTTTATTACTATATAAACAAACAATTATGTTTTGATTCACAATCAAACAAATATTTTGCTAACATTTGGCTAAATGTGGTCTAGTTTAAATTTCTTTCTTATAAGTTTTATCCTGATTCTTCAGTAGGTATGACTTCACGCAAACGCGTTTCTGTGCGGCAAATAGAGCTGCTGGTGGAATATTTGGAGGACCACAGAGATCTTGCCCGTGGCAGACTAAGGTCACGCCTTTGGTCAGAGTGCGCCAATATATTAAATGCCGAGGCAGACGGGAATCAAAGAACTCCCAAAGAGTGGAGTAAGGTCTGTTAGATTCTATCGACATTCTACTGTGTATCGGTACATTATACTTGGGTAAATAACTAGATTTGTAATATTGTTAGTGGTATACCGACTATAAGTGCCGCTTAATCAACCGTACCAAGCAGATTAGGAATAATCAAAGGGGTACCGGTGGAGGGCCAGGCGTACCCACTTCTTTATCTCCTTTGGATGAGAGAATACAATATAATACAATACAATACACTTAAACCATCTTTCCTCCTCTCCTTCGGAATAAATGTTGATAATTTGGTTATCAATTTGCCGGGTCAAGTTCTTGCTCAGACGATAGGTTTTCTGGAATTCCCGGTCTGGAATACGGAATGGATCTACAGAAAACCTTTGTCTTCTTATTGCTTGACGACGTTCTCGGTCATCAATTTCGGCAGCGAGGGATAAAAAACTCATATTACCTAAAAAGTAAAAAAAACCTTTAGAATTTTATTGAAAACGACTTGTAGTTAACTTGTTTACATACAATAATCAATTAGAAACAGTTTTATTGACAAAAAATACAATTTTATGCCAACAAAAGTAAATAACGAGGAACTTATCTTGTGCGTAACCAAAACTGCACGTTGATCGATTTGAAACTTCTAAACTGTCATTTTGAGACGTCAAACGAATAGTAGAATACCGATCATGTTGCGTTTCGAAACACGCACAAAAGACGCGCAGCAGTAGAATGCCGATAATGCGCTCGCGTGACGCGAACTTGACGCGAGCGTGTATGACAGCTGCTGACATCGGTAGAGAATACGAAAAGCGTTGTTTTGATCGAATCTTAACTTAAACTGCACTTCTTTAGTTACGTGAATTAGCCTGCAGGCCGGTACAGCAAGGCATCAATGCTAAGGATTCTGAGGAATTTGTAGATGGTGGCAAGAACGATTCAATATTATAAACACATTTGATGCTACGGCTGTTGGTTTCTGTATATAACTGATTGGTTTTTTTTTTAAATTATGTTACGGTTTTAATCCAGATAAGTCAAAAACTACTGAATTTCGGGGGAACATCTAGTGGCATAATTTATTGCATTTTAACCCTACTATGACATTCCGCAAGGAATAAGTCGAGTTACCAGTAACCCTTATAAACCTGTACCAGGGTAACATCTACAAGTGCACACATTTTTACATCTTCACGAGATCAATGTGTTAAAATTACTGGAGAAAATAAAAACACACATCATAAAGAACCACACGACATCAACATGAACATGAAGACATCAAATGAAAGAAGACCAAGTTGTGTAATTCCACTACCCTATTTAGTCAGTGTCACCGTTCAGCTTACTCAAAAGCCTGAAGAAATAAACAAAGACAGATCCAATGTCACTTGTAGGTACTTTTCTCGTATTTTTCCAGCCGAGTTCACAAGTACCAAGATTACTCGGTCGTCTGTTCGGGTGACAGTTAAAGTCAATGACACCATCAAAGGACTATTGCGTCAGACTAAATTAAATTGCATTTGTTTATGTCTTCTCTTGTAATCATTTGAGATTTGTAAGTCAAATATTTTCTCGTTAGGCGGGATACACACTTGGGTAGGTCGTGTCTGTTTGATTTCTTATAACCTGTAGTAATTACTGCATGTAACCAGGGATCGATAAATCGAGTTAACAGGTTAGAGCTGTATATCTGGTACTGACTATGTTTTTTTCTTCACCCAACCCTAAAAGATAACTAGACTAAAATTTATTTTTATTTATTTATCTATCAACTTACATCTATCATTACAGGACAACCCAAATGCGATAATTGCAATGAATATACTACCTTTTATGTCCCTGCACATAACCTCTAAGTAACGAATTACACGCTCTCGTGTCACTTTTTGTGACAGCAGTAATAGCAGAGAAAACAAATGAAAATAAATGCATACCACTAGACACCGCGTGCGATGCCACTTACACGAAGGAAACAAGTTAATTGGGACAAGCCCGCCACACTATTCTCAAACCACTGTAACTCCTGTTAGCCAGAATCAACAGTGGCGACCACAAAAAAAGCACCGAGACAATTATTAAGCTCGAAGAAATCCCAGAGAAACAATTAAACCTTTTTGGATCCCGCAACGAAATTATTCAGAAAACACACATTGGCTTGTATGAAATCCGTTGATATCAAACATCACCGCCTGACCCCGTCGGGGCTGCGGGTTGTTCGAAAGAGATACCGCGGCCTTGGCACAAGGGCTAAGAAGGAACATGTGTGGTTTTTACTCAGTAGAAGTCTGACACTCCCTGCCGCTCTGCCCAGAGCGTGAGGAGTCATTAAATGATTTTCCACACCCCTAAAAAACAAGTCACCGCCCGGCCGCGCGGACGAGCGGTGCTCATCGCCTTTCCGCGCGGATACATTCGTTTTGTCGCCTCCGCACGACGACTAGTGCTAGACGCAAGTTACGTCGCCTGAGTTCAATGAACTTAGGCTTCGGCTCGTGCCCATTGGTTAACGAGATTTTTTTTTGCCGACCATCCTTTTGTCGTTAATTCGTCTTTACCTAGCTAGTGTTTACCACGCCTTACAAAAAAAGGTCGACGTAACCTAATTTTTTTAGGAACAAATTATTCAAATGTCAGTCTTTCGTATCTGTTATTTGAATATTTAAAAGGGGCAAGACCTAAAGAGGGTACGCATTGAATAGATTTTGATTATCATAATTTGTATGACATTTTATTTTAAAGATTTGTTCATTTATTTTAGGCCAACTGCGTGTTCTATTCGTCGACAGAAAACGTGTAAACTTCAGTAGTATACAGATAATAATTATCGTCATCAGCCTATAATGTTCCCACTGCAGAGACTCAGGCCTTCTCTCTAGGACAGGGATGGGCTATGATCCACCACGCGGGCTCAGTGCGGATTGGTAGATGTCACAATACATGTCTTCGAATTTTTTGGTTCTAAGACATGCCGGTTTCCTCACGATATTTTCCTTCACCGTTTTGAGAGCAGTGGTGATGAAATAAATTACACAAAGCGCTTGACTGGGTTCGAACCCACGACTCACTGTTCGTAAGTCGGGGCCGCTACCACTGAGCCACCACTGCTCTCTTGCACTGCTCTCTCAATAATAATACTAATAATAATAATACATTGCTGTTTATTCTGAATTCTTATTTTCTACAGTTAAGTTGTTACAAATTTCCCTTAATTTAGTGTGCGTTTTGGCAAAGGCCTCCTCTAGCTTCTTTTTTTTTTAATTTTTTTTTTGTGAGTGGGAAATCATCAAATAGCCGCTCTTGGGCAGAGCGAAAGGGAGTGTCAGACTTCTACTGACTAAAAACCACCCATGTTCCTTCTTAGCCCTTCATGTCGAGGCTGGGGTATCTCTTGCGAACAACCCGTAGCCCAACAACCCGCAGCCCTTCCTCTAGCTACTTCCACTGCTTTCTGTCACGAGCCACTCTCCTCCAATTGGGGCCCGCTGTTTGTTTCAGCTCATCTTCCCATCTCCTTATCTGTTTCCCCTTGCTGCGTTTACTTTCCCTTGGATACCAGTCAGTTATTCTTTTACTCCATTACTCTGTATTTGTTCTCATCATGTGGCCAGTCCATCTCCATTTTTGTTGGTCAATGCTGGTCAAGATGTCTGGTAGCTTAGTTTTTGCTCTTATTTGTGCATTTCTTACATGATCTGCTTTGCGTATATTTGTCATGCTCCGTTCCATGGCGCTTTGGCAGTATTGCAATTTATTTCTGTGCTGTTTTGTCAGTACCCATTTTTTGCATCCGTATGTTGTGCAGGTCAGTATGTATGATATTAAAAACTTTTCTCTTTACAGCCATTCCCAAGTCTCTGGATTTCATGACCTCTTTTTGTGACCTATATTTTCTCCAACCACTTGCTATTCTTGTGTTGACTTCCTTAGTAATTTGATCTTTTGGTGATATGATTTGGCCAAGATATGTGTATTCATCAGCGTATTTAAATGGTATAGAATCAATCATTATTGTTTTTTTTTCGAATTGGTCGACTGTTTTGTTATTGTTGTGTGCATGGACAATCCCACTAGATACAGATAATTAGTGTTTAAGTTATTTACACCACATCAACTCAACGACAATCTTATTTAAACAAAATTATATTTATTTATTACAACTTTATGATGAACAAGCTGTTCCCGGCATGCGTTGCAATGCCATTTTTTGTACCTACATACCTACTACCTATCTACTACCTACTACGTTGTCTAATATTGACATTATGACGTTTGGTCTGTTTGAAGTTGACACACTAACGTCACTGAATTGTTTTGCCTTCCCGGAACCTCTCCGCTAACACTTGAACTTTATAGTATGGTATTAAAACTCAAATTGACTTTACGTTTTAGTTAGAAAACGTTTGTATGGGAAAAAGAAAAGGGCTGGTTTTAGGGCTTGTCCGGCCATTATTCGAATTTTTCTCACCGTAAAAACCATCCTTGAACTTCAACGAAAATTTTAAAAAAAGAATTGGCCAAATTACCAACACATTGAGCGATTCATTTTTATATTATAGAAGATAGTGGTAAAATTTTCCCTGTAGGTAATATACATTTATGTGTATGTATTTTTTCAATGTTTATTCACATTCATGAAAAAACAAGCTTTTCCATTTGATTGCTCTCAAGTGTAGACACACAATTTTAAGGTAGTAAATTCGTTGTGATTCTGACAAGCTTCGCTCAAAATAATCTAGGTTAAAATTCTCTAACTACGAATGAAAGTTAATGAATTTTAATGAGAGATGTGGATACTGTACTCAGAGTAAATACACTCATCAGGTTCTACTCAGATCTTGTATACACAAACAGAGCTGCTAAAATAAATACCACCTGGAATTACCTAGGACTTTTTGTGAGGTGTTTACAATAAGACGATTAAAGCGGCATCGACATGTTCTTCATGATTCTGTTCCCCTAGTAGTTTCTGTTCAAATTCTAAATTGAGTTCTTTCGTAACAAACTTTAGTGCCCAAAAAACCAGATGCAAATGTACCGACCCCTTCAGTAAAACAGGTGTTAATAAAAATATTCTTCCTTTTATATTATAGGTACCCTTTCACATTTACGCCCGGCAAATGTAAACAAGCACTCTTACTGCCGTACTCAGAGAGCTTAAATGATTACTTAGGCCATCACTAAGTAAAGGTTTTGACAGTTTTGTCATACAAAAGTATGTCAAATCTTTTAAGTGGCGGCTTAAGTAATCATTTAATATCTCTGAGTACCGCAGTTAAACTTACTCTCCAAGAAAAAAAGGAAATACGTCAAATAAAGCTACAAACAAATAGAGTGAGGTACTAGCGTGTGTGTATAACCAGATGTATGAACGTAGACGAGGCAAAAGGACTATGCAACTATCGTAGTAGATGGCGTTCTGTAGTTTCTGCTTAGGGGTATGGGAAAAAGGTGTGAGTTTATTTATGTATCTGTACCCCGTTACTTTTGGCTGCGTGTTATTATTATAAAAAATATTACTTTGCCTATTTTAATCGGGTTTTGTTAACAATGTCAAGGAGATGGAACCCTTATTTACCCTTTTTCTAAAATAAAAATGGCCCGTCTAAAATCCCGTCAAAATCGGTCCAGCCGTTTTGGAGATTAGCCGCAGTCAGACCGACAGCCAACAAGTCAAAAATTATACAAATATATACATTCAGTAAAAAGCTGCTAGCATCGAATAATCTCGATAAGAACAATAAAAAAAACACAGGGAATGCGGATGAAGTGAAACTAATATCGAGTTGTTACAGGTCAGCTCCGCGCTACGTTGCGTTTTCTTCCGCTCTATAGCACTTGTCACAGGATTATCAAAGGAAAACAACCCTTACTTAGAACGCTTGGAACTCCTGGCTTGCTTTACTGGAACTATACATAAATAGGAACTTGCCTAAAGATTGCCAAATAGCCCGCGAAATTCATATCGTCTAACGTCTTTTGTAATTTGGTGGTCAGTGTTGGGTCGTATGTTATTTATTATTTATTTATTTATTAATGTAGGTTCACCAACAGCAACATATCATAAAGTACATAGGTTTTGTAGCCTTTTTTTTTTTTTTTTTGGGGGTGGGAAATCATCAAATAACCCCTCCCGCTCTTGGGCAGTGAGAAAGGAAGTGTCAGACTTCTACTGACTAAAAACCACCCATGTTCCTTCTTCGCCCTTCATGTCGAGGCCGCGGTATCCCTTGCGAACAACCCGCAGCCTCGACAGGCGTCGGCCCTTGCGGGCCCCTTCCATGTTGCTGACATCTCTTTGAGGCGCGCGTGGAACACGAACGCGCCGTCGACACGGCCTGTCGTCGTCATAAGACGGACGGACGGCGAGCTTACCCATCACTCACCGTCCACAGGCCCGCGTCTACGGTGGCCGGAAGCCATCACGTGGCCCCCGACGCCAGGAGCGCCTCCCGCGGCGGCTGGGACGAGAGGTTCTCTCCCTCTCACGTTCCGCCACCTCCTTCAGGTTTTGTAGCCTCAAACTTAAACAGTCGACAACAACTGGTTAACCAGCATTCATAAAAATAAGTGGTCCACCGTAACAAATGTGGCTTTACTAAGTTGTAATCATTAAAATCATCAATATAAAATACTAACTGCGGTACTCAGAGATATTTAATGATTACTTAAACCGCCACTTAGCAAAGATTTGACATAATTTTGTATGACAAAACTGTCAAAACCTTAACTTAGTGATGGCCTAAGTAATCATTAAAGCTCTCTGAGTGCGGCAGTAAGTCCATTTGACTACATCGAATGACTCTTTAACCGATTTCCAAAAGATGGAGGTTCTCTATTTGTGAGTATGTATGTTTCTTTTTTAATGTAAAATAAGAAAATTTAATATCGCAGATTACGCTCGCGTCACCTTACAGACAAAATGAAAACATGGAAGAATACTTTGTAAAATATTTGCTCAGAGAAGATTTCATCTTGCCCCAATATTGTTATAAATTGCTATTGTTTCTTGATTATTTCAGTTTTATATGATAAGATAATAAGGGAATGTCGCTTCCATTCCTTTACTAGTTAAAACTGAAGTCGACTTATTATGTAACAATTTGTATCACTAGAATTCAATGTGAATTCAGGGAAATTTAATGATTATTAAATTGTCTGTATACCGACCAAAATTGCCCGTAAATTCTAATCAAAATTTCTCGTCTTTGGTATGAAATGGATGAAATATAAGAAATTTTATTACACTTTAAATTCTCTAGAAGTTGACTTCATAGTTTTTGCCTCGTGTACTGTAGTCTTAGGAATCTTGGTTCCAAGAACAAGCAATAGTTTGGTATAAAGACGATATCACTATGATCGAGTTTTTGCAAAGTTACGGGAAAAAAACCTGAAGAACTAAAGCAATATTCTCAATTTACAGACGACTCGTAAAAATAAAAAATAATATTAGTTATTTAACTGTGACGATTTATATGTTTTATTACGCAATTTAGCTGCATCTGGTTAGACTGGAAGCCGACCCTAACATAGTTGGGAAAAGGCTAGGCAGATGATGATTACGCAATTTAGTACTGTGAATTACACCAACGTCAGGTGGTAAGGTCAGCAACAGAAGTAGCTTAGCAATGAATTTTAATTATTTAATGTACAGTACACCCAGCTATTATTTTTAATGTTTAAGAAGATTATTCTTTAAATATTTCTTAGTAACGAGTATCGTCTCACAAGTTTTTATTAAAAACTTGCTTTGAAACTATGTGTAGTGTTAATCTACTTTTGATGTTGATTGTACATCTGGCGCTAAGCTGAGCTGGGGCCTTTTGGAATCCCGTCGGGGCTGCGGGTTGTTCGCAAGAGATACCGCGGCCTCGACCTGAAGGGCTAAGAAGGAACATGGGTGGTTTTTAGTCAGTAGAAGTCTGACTCTCCCTTTCGCTCTGCCCAAGAGCGGGAGGGGTTATTTGATGATTTTCCACCCACCAAAAAAAAAAAAAGGCCTTTTGGAATTCGGCGGCGGTGACCGTTCGCGTCCGGGCCTGGTGCAAGCCATGGTCCGGGGCGAGATGGGATGGGACGCCGTCGCCTCCTTCTGCGAAGCAGTGATGCTAGCGAAGGAGGTCGCGGAACGTGAGAGGGAGAGAACCTCTCGTCCCAGCCGCCGCGGGAGTCGATCCAGGCGTCGGGGGCCACGTGACGGCTTCCGGCTACCGTAGACGCGGGCCTGTGGACGGTGAGTAAAGGGCTAGCTCGCCGTCCGTCCGTCTTATGACGACGACAGGCCGTGTCGACGGCGCGTTCGTGCTCCACGCGCGCCTCAAAGAGATGTCAGCAACATGGTAGGGGCCCGCAAGGGCCGACGCCCGTCGGGGCTGCGGGTTGTTCGAAAGAGATACCGCGGCCCCGGTGCAAGGGTTAAGAAGGAACATTAGGAAGGTTTAAAAAAAGGGCTTTTAGCATTATGAGTTTTGTTTGTTTATTTATTTCGTATAATTTTTTTTTTAAATGTTAAAACTTTGTGAAAAAGATATGAAAATAATATGCAAAACACGCTTTCATAAAGAAAAATAAAAACAGCAAAATTTTCTTAATAATATGTACTCGTAAATATCAAACTAGAGCGTAACCTTATGTCGTACGTACGGAAATAAGAAACCTTGGAACTAACCATTGAACACACGTTGTGCTGTGACTGCTGTGAGGTAGGTCGGGGCATGTGAACCCGTTCAAATGCCAATCGTAAAATGTGTCCTAATCTCGAGTTGCAGCCGACTTGATTTATTTTTATATTTATCACTTCAAGCATTATTTATTATTCACATTGAGTACAGAGGCGTACTTAATGACATAGACATTTTCTACCAGTCAACCATTTGGCAATACAAAGACAAACAGTGGTAGTTGTACATCTGAAAAACTTCAAACCACAAGGATAAATATATAAAACACTAGATTTTGCCCACTGCTTCGCCCGCGTGGATGTCGATATTTTGACAAATTATATACTAAAACCTTCCTCGAAGACTACTCTATCCATTGGTGAAAACAGCATGAAAATTGGTGCAGTAGTTTGTGAGTTTATCGCGAACAGACAGACAGACGCGGTGCAGTACTTTGTTTTACAATATGTGCATGATAATTACAATTTTATTATGATTTTATACTATGAGCAATTGAAAATAAACACACTTTTTCTTAGAAAGGGTTGTTAGAGGTGCTTGTGGGCAAATAATAACAGACGCTCGGGGTCGATCTTCACGTTAAGCCGCGCTTGCCTAGGTTGGTCCATGGATGGGTAACCCATTATATTACCGAGTTCCCTCCTCCATGCCTTGGAAACCACGATAAGCAGAACTTGCAATCACTAGATAAGCAGGGTGCCAATATTTTGGGTTTAGACTTTTGTGTGTGAAAAGAAATTGCTCAAATCAATCACAGTAGAATGTCGACTACTGTGATTGATTTGAGCAATTTCAATTTTGTACAAGGTTAACCTGCTTTGTCATGATTGGTGACCAATATTCAATAGCAGAAGGCTTTTAGGTAGTATTTTTTATTGAAATTATTTCATGAAATAAGAAAGAGGATCGTTGCTCAAAATTAAATCCAACTTTTATTTAAATTACTTCATAGAAAAGACAAAAGCCGTCTCCTAAAAGTAAAGAACAAAATACCAAAATAAATTATGTTTCATCCAACACTCTTTCAAACCAAAAATATATAATATACTCGACTGTAATTTCCCGAATGTATGACCTGAAGCAGAACAAAAGCCATATAAAATAACAACACGATAAGTAGGACAGTCGGGTATACCGGCCGTATTGCAGAGGTCACCCGGTAACAAGCTCTGAGACAGTTACTGTTTGATAACCATTTGTCGTACAAAGTAGTCCTGTATTGGATAAACTATATTTAGAAGTTGAGATTAGATCAACTTTCAATTGATGGCTTTTGTAACAAGATGGCTACAATAATAAAATAAATAAAAAACGTTTTATTTCAGACTTCACAGAATCCATATTTATAATATTACTACAGTAAAAACTTATGAAACCAGTCTTAGTAGTAGAAACAAAAAAATACATAGTTAAGGAAAGATTAATTGTGAAGCAAATTAACTACCAAACCCTACCTACCCACCCACCTACCCAACCTACCCTACCTACCTACCTAACCTTACCTTCATTCATTCATTCAAAATAAATCGTCATCATCATTCATCATCCTATCAGAACTATCGTTTTTGAGTTGTTCCTACACACAACTCGGGTTCGGACTGAGCAGTAGCGCTTGATCTCACTAGATAAACGAGGCACTGCACAGATAAAACATATTACGGATAAGAATAAAATGCTTTAAATTAATCAAAAACATCTACCATCCCGATTCCGTGCCCATTCCCTCTTCTAGAGAGGAGGCCTGAGTCCCTGCAGTGGGAACATTATAGGCTGATGATGATGATAAATTTGTTAAACCCACGATGGTTTATGTGGTATGTTTACGTCTATAAAAAAAATGTTTACTTTGTAACTGTGTTATTGAATAATTAAAGTTAATAAAAAAAACTTTTGTGTACTTTTAGTTTAATTGGATGACAATGCATGGTTAGCTAAATGACATCATTCTAAGACCGCTTTCATATTAGGACGTTAGCAGTGCGACAGTCGCGCGACTATAAACAAATACTTAACGAGTTAACACGTTACGACTGTTCTAGTAAAATGTGAAGGAATGTGCTTCTGCCGCGCGACTGTCGCGCTGCTAACGTCCTAATGTGAAAGCGGCCTAATACCATTAAAGCAAACTCCGAAAAAGGATGGTGGTCTAGTTATTTTTTATGCACAACTAAAAGTGTTAGCTATGCGAAGAATATGAAAAAGTTTGTTTTCTTCAAAGGTATCCTATTCTTACTATTCAATATGTTATTTGATGATTTCCCACACCCCAAAAATAAAAAAAACGAAAAAATCGGCATCTACGGCACAGACGCCGCGCGTTCCTGAAACGTGGGAATACGCCATGTACAAGGGTTCTAACCTATAAAGGTGGTTAATAAACAGAGAAGAAGCCCGCAATGGAATAACACAGGCTAACAGTAACTTATCTTTTACCAGGTACCCATAGAAGCAGCACATCTATACGATGCAGTGACCTTGTGGGCGCGAGCAGCAACCGCGGCGATGCGCTCCGGACTACCGCCAACAGATGGCGCCACGCTCATGAAACTCCTGCGCCCCACTACCTACAGATCTGTGCAGGGATTTGACGTGAGTTACCACTTATTTTACTTTCTAGTAGATCTTTCTATTTGAGCTTCAATTTCCGAGAGAGTTCGTAATTATCAAGGTTACTTAGAAATATAATTGAGTATGAAATTCAGTGGTGGCCCAGTGGTAGTATAAATAAATATATGTGGCTGGGCTGAAATCGCTAACCCGTCATGATGCGAACACGGTTACCACGTATTATTCCTCGAATCAACTACATATTATTCTGAACCTCCCCAAATATATATTTTTCATAGGTATAAAAATCTAATGTTTCCAACAAAAGTGCAATACCTACCTACACGGTCAAAATATATGAAACATCTTTTTTTTTTTTAAGTAGCTGTAGGTATATTGCAAGACATCATGAACTGAATAAGTTGGTGCCCCGCCCAACCTGTATATTATTGTTATGAAATAAATTATCTTCTTATTCTTTCTTTGAAAATTAATACCCTTGTGTATTTCCTGAAAACTTTAGACGCTTAAGCATCAAAACAAATTCAACAAAAACATCACTTAGTTTAGTAAAGTTTTATCTTTATTCCCCAGAAAGGTAAACTTGAACGGATAACCCTTATCCATGTAAAAGCTTTGCTTAGGCTTAGGTACTATTATTTAGTAGTTTACGAGTTTTGTTTACTTTTGGGTCTAGAAAGTTGGTTTGAAATTATGATTTCATGAAGACAAATTCGACCGTATTTTGCATTGGCTGTTTTAGTTGTTAACGTTGGCGACTGTTATCACTAGCCACTCGGGTCGATCTTTAGGTAAAGCTGTGGTTGCCTAGGTCGGTCTGTGGATGGGTGACCGCCCGACCTCGGAAAGTACGTTAAGCTGTTGGTCCCGGCTGCCATATATAGATCTTTGGCAGTTGTTATAGGTAGTCAGTGACCTGAAATTCTGTCATCCAGTCTTACCAAAGAGTATCGTATTACCTAGTATTAACTGGGTTGTGGAGGTCAGATAAGCAGTCGCTCCATGTGAAAAAAGCTGGTATTCAGCTGCATCCGGTTAGACTGGAAGCCGACCCCAACATAGTTGGGAAAAGGCTAGGCAGATAATGATAACGTTGGCGACTGTTATTAAAAGAATTTAAGTAAAAACGTTCTATAGTATAGCAAAAACTTCAAGCTACGCTTGACAATCCATTTACGAAAATAGTGATGGCTATCCAACGTGTTTTTTTTATGTCATAATTGTATTCTAGAAGTAAAAATAATATAAAAAGTTCTAGAGTTTGTGGTCTAAAAATACAATTTGGAACTTTCGAAGATACAAGACTCGCGAGTATTTTCATTCAATTCAATTATTAAAATAATGTTAGTGTTTTACATTAATAATCGAGACTTTGCCAGTTAATTCTTTGACAAGTTCGCATTCATACCCGGAATACTAAAAAGAAAACACATTGTATAGATTTTACCCAAATGATGTCATCATCTGCCTAGCTTTTCATTTACAAATCTTCCTTGTATTTCAATAGTAACCTGTAAGGATAGATATAAAAAAAATCCCCCATTAGATTATAGGGGATGCAATTTTGTATGATAGTTCCTCATTTTTGGCGATGAGAAAATCCCTAAAACCGGCTTGTTTGCTAAGAGAGAAAGAAAGAAGACATATTTACTAGGCACACACCACAATTGCGAACAAAAAATCGAAACAGAAAATGTAGATAACATTGTATGTCTCACAGCTGCGCTAAATAGGCCCAGTTCATCAAACTGCCGAGCAGCTAGTGCCATAACAAATAACAAATTGAAATAAATCTATTCTCTTTATATTTGACACAGGAGATATGAACTGCCGTCCCACGTATGAACATAAACGTGAGTTATTGTAAGGAATTGACCGTTCACGTGACCTTCGGAGGAGAAAAAAATGACCTTAGTGTAACTGGCCATTTTTTACCAAGGACTTATTTATTTGAGTTCAAATCGGGTCGTTCCGATTCTGAGTGGTTGTCATGCTGTAACTGGCTTTTCAATATGCGCCCAAAGATTGTTGTGTCTCGTATCGTATCATATTATTCTGTAATAACTGTGTTGTAAGGCCAGATAGGCAGTCGCTTCATGTAAAATACTGGTATTCTGCTGAATCCGGTTAGACTGGAAGCCGAAATAGTTGGAAAAGGCTAGGCAGATGATGATGATGAACAGTCTGTTTATTATATTTCTAGCCAGTAGCCGTATCTTTCTTGTCTTTCTACCTTGAACCATAAAGAAGTCTGCCACCGCACCGTATTACCATACCATGCGTGATATGTACGTATCAGGCATAAAAAATGGTATGGTATGGTGGTCAGAATCTTTAAAGTTACAGGTAATCTGTAGGTATATATGTCGTAGGATAATTTGATACTTCGAATCTTCGCCGAAATCCTAGGGGTTTTGCGAAAACGCGGATAATTAGACATAGTTACCAAAATGGATTAATGGTCACCAAATACGTCGAAAGCAAAAGCTTTTTCAACGCGCGCTCGCTTGGCTCGCATATTAAATAACACTAATATCTTCTGTCCCCGAAGTGCCGGGCCTCCGCCGGCCTCCTTCGTCGGCCTACGGCCCGGTGCCCATGCCGCCCCTAAAAAAATTTTTCGCCTATGTCTAATTATCCGCGTTTTCGCAAAACCCCTAGGATTTCCTAGGATTTCCGCGAAGATTCGAAGTATCAAATTATCCTACGACATATATAAAAGGCAAAGCTGACTGACTGTGGACCAACCCGCAGGCCAAACCTTTAGGGCTAGAAGATTAAAATTTCGCACACGTATTCCTCTTATGAGGTAGGCATCCACGTAAGGATTTTTCAAAATTCAACCATTAAGGGGGTGAAATGGGGGATGAAAGTTTGTATGGAAAATCGTTATTTTTGATATTTCCGACATCCACACGGACGAAAACGCGGGCAAAATCTAGTATTATATATGGCCCTATGACATAAATGTATTTCGATGGGACTGCAATCATCACTTTATTCTCCTACTTAGCACACAACCAACGGCTTAACGTGTTTTCTATGGCACGGGAGTATCAAATCGCCGATGCATACCCCCAACCTCAAAACCTCGGAATGGAAAAACTCAATGACACTTTGCTCGACTCGGGAATTGAACCCAGAATTATTACGATCGCAAGAACAACGGGCAGTTAAGCTGGTAATACGACAATAGGGAATTGTTATTAAAAAAATTGAACTCGATTTCTGAGTTTAATTAATTTCGAAAGAAATACTACACATCATTTGTAATGTACAAACTGAACAAAAGAACTTGTAAACAATTATAAATGCTTGACTCCCAAACAGGGATATACCTAATAAGTGTCAAGTTGTTTGTTACTTATCTCACAAGTTATTTAATTAAGGAAATTTAATTAGATCTGTTTCTTTAACGTTCGTCAAAGTTATATTAGTTAGGAAGTTCAAAAAAAAAAAATGGCGAGAGCCGAAAGTAATACTCGTTTGGAAAATATTTGGGTAGAAACAGGAATCAAATTAGAATATAGGCAGGGAATAGTTTATTTATATCTTTGATTTCCATAAAATAGCAGGATCATAATGGAATCCACCACTCGTAGAGGTTATTGAACCGTTAGTAAACGAATACTTGTCGTAAGTCAGTTCGCATTTTGGTGTAAATCATTTATTTAGGAATTGTGAATAACAAATAAAGTAAAGAATATTCTAAGTAACATTTGGGCGTTGAACACCTTTTTTGTTTTTTTTTTCAAATCAAAAACTCATCAAATAACCCCTCCCGCTCTTGGGCAGAGCGAAAGGGAGTGTCAGACTTCTACTGACTAAAAACCACCCATGTTCCTTCTTAGCCCTTCATGTCGAGGCTGCGTTATCTCTTGCAAACAACCCGCAGCACCGACGGGACCCGCAGCCCCGACGGGGCGTTGAATGCACTTTAACTATGCATTTTGTACTACCTTTTTTTTATTAGTAAATAGCTCTACCGTTCCCAAGATCTAAGAAAAGTTAACTACATCGGTAGTTGTTAAGTATTATTAATAAATAGAACACTATCCTCTGAAGCAAAGAAAAGACAGTTCAAGGATGCAACGGGCCTGTGGATGGACGGTGAGTAATGGGCTAGCTCGCCGTCCGTCCGTCTTATGACGACGACAGGCCGTGTCGACGGCGCGTTCGTGATCCACGCGCGCCTCTAAGAGAGCAACATGGAAGGGGCCGCAAGAGCCGACGCCCGTCGGGGCTACAGGTTTTTCGAAAGAGATACTGCGGCCGCGACGCAAGGGCTAAGAAGGAACATGGGTGGATTTTAGTCAGTAGAAGTCTGACACTCCCTTCCGCTCTGCCCAAGAGCGGGAGGGGTTATTTAATGATTTTCCACCCACCAAGAAAAAAAAAAGGATGCAGCATTAAAATTAGGTAATTTTCTATAATAGTTAATTATGCCTCAAGACTGCGAAGGTACTTTCGGAAATTGAACGCCAAGAGCGATACTTAAATAAGTTTTCTTTACTATAAATAAATAATTATAAGGTCAGTCGGTATCAGATTTCTTGTCAAGTGCCAGTGAAATGGTTCCAGTACCCTCTTCAAAAATGTTACTTTGCAACAAAAGGTAGGTTGATGAATATCCGGGGAGTTATCCGTCATATCCGTGATATTCGCTTTGTGTAGGAGGTTGGATATCGATATTGTTAAACATCAGTCCTGATAGCTATTTTTACTCCATCATCTTTATCAGCCTATAATGTTCCCACTACAGGGACTCAGGCCTCCTCTCTAGGAGAGGAATGGGCAATAATCCACCACGCGTGCCCAGTGCGGGTTGATAGATGTCACATGTCTTCCAATTTTTTGGTTCTAAGACATGCCGGTTTCCTAACGTTTTCCGAGAACAGCGCTGATGAAATAAATTACACAAAGTAATGTGCCTACCTGGGTGCAAACCCACGGCTTACTGTTTGTAAGTCGGGGCCGCCACCACTGGGCCACGCGAACGCGAAAATACAACAAGTGCACACAATATAAGACAAAAAAATAAAAGGAAACAAATAACAGCAAATGTAATTTCTTACTTAGATCCAGCCTGTACAGCTACCCTCCCTAATGACGCCCTAAGCCGAGGATCTTATCCCGCAGGGGGTCCCAAAGCGCGCTGTCAGTCAGTTTATAAGATTTTTTTTCAACACACTTGCTCATAAAATGGCTATAATTTCAATTAAGCACATAATGACACCTGTAATCAAACTGTGACTTTATCATTGCTATTATTCACTAGTGAGTTATAGTTTTTTTTTGTTTTTAATTTTATTGGTTGAGTTGCTTTGTTCTTAAAAAAGTTTCGATACAAAAAACATCGTGTTCAATAGTACAAATAAATATATAGTGCTTGCTAAAACTCTCACTGAAATAATGTAACTTGTTGTCTCTGTAAATAAAGATAACTTTGAATTCCCCATTTTGTACGTGGCTAAAACGTTATCCGCGAAAAGCCAAAAATAAAGAAACCTCATTCTGTTTGTTAGATGTAGGAAAGAAAACTGATTAATTTTTCCCGCCATCGCGAAAAATTTTTCAGAACTCGTTATAACTGTTGAAAATATTTTTTCAGTATTATTTTCTTCACAAGTGTGTTGAAAAACGTCTTATGATACACGTGTGTATTGATAATTACCGTCCTCGGCTCTCTTAAGACCCTCACCTGACGGCTCGGATGTCAATGGCGCCTCAGCGGTAATCACCAACATTACACACTTGTACCATAATGTACTATTATTTATTTATTTTCAAAACTTCAACAAAGGATATACACAGATCATGCGAAACAAATAATGGACGACAAAAGTATCACATAGGTTTACTCCTTGATTTACAGGAGAGTACAGCATGCACAATAGTTTGAAGCTAACAGATTTCAAATACTAATTAGTAAAAATAAAACAAAAATTAATCTTATCATTATCTTCAGCCTATAATGTTCCCACTGCAGGGACTCAGGTCTCCTCTCTAAGAGAGGGGTGGGCTATAATCCACCACGCGGGCCCAGTGCGGGTTGGTAGATGTCACATGTCTTCGAATTTTTTGGTTCTAAGTTGTTTGGTTTTTTTGGTTTCCTCACGATGTTTTCCTTCACCGTTTTGAGAGCAGCGATGATGAAATAAATTACACAAAGTAATGCGCCTGCCTGGGTTCGAAACCAAGACCTACTGTTCATAAGTTGGGGCCGACACCACTGGCCCACCGCTGCTCTCAGACCACAAAATTTTTTTTTTTTTTTGGGCTAGCTAAAAACTTACACTCAAGGCACCCATAGGGTCCGGTCAAGCATAAACCAGCCTCATAGGTTGCTTCAGAGGAATTTAGAAAACAAAGAAAACGTCTGTAACCATGACAAGTTCTATTGCGAATAAATGTCAACTATTCACAATGACTGTTTGACGTTGGAAATCTGATACCGTTGGTTGTATAGAATGTATGATTTACCAAGAATCTCTGTAGAATTTAGGTTAGCTTTGCTGACAAATGGATACCAAACGTGCCGTCCGCACTGAGAAGTGCCAGTCAGCTTTGTGACGAATATTTATGAACTAAACACGAAAACCTTCAAGGTGGAAACGGACCAGTCACGTAGCTGTCAACCAAGCATTCTGTACATTTGAGTAAAATATGTTGTTAAACTGTAAAATTCAATGGAACACATTCAAAACAAATAAATAAATCATCACAATGATGATTTATTTATTTATTGAATATTAATTATAGCAACATCACAGAATCCTCCAATACGATGCTATAAAACACAAAAAAGAACAATTAAATTAAAAGTAAAATTAAATTAAACTATAGCTATATCTACATAGATATTGTACAGGAAACAAAAAATAGCAAATAAAAAAAATAAAAATGTTTACCTTCAGTTTATCATCATTTAAAACAAGTTCAAAAAAAAAATCATCTTTCGTTCATCCTCTCACAGAAACTCAAACATACACGACATACATCAACCCACTTCCCCCCTCCTTGCGTCGTTTTTCCTCAATGCTGAGGGTCGTGGCCTCTTTGAATCACTTTCTCCCGGACTGACTGGCGCCAGCTCACTCTGTCTTCGGCAGCATGTAAGGCATCGCAGACTGAAGTGTTTAGGGCAGAGCGGAACTGGTCTGACCAGCGCATTGGGCTTCTGCCTCTGGGTCTATCAACCCACTTAGAAGCAAACAAATCACATTCCGGTGTCGATGCCAGTAGAGTATTCAGCATGGCAAGAGCACGAACCAAAGCAGAAAATGATGCATGAATTGAATAGTAAACAGGTCATGGAGGTATTCTAAGTAAAGTAGGGTGTCCTGTGTAAAGTTTGGAACTTTAACCTCCAATATCTTTGTAACTAGAAGGTTCCCAGAACAAAAAAAAATCACAACAGCAGCGGCAAGAACAAGTGCCTGTCGGCTTCCTTAATTACTATTTCCACCTTTCATATTATATGCTTTTGTTATATTTTCATGATAGTATAATCCCAAATTAATTTTATTCTACTCTTTTGAACCGTGTAAATATTGCCATAATAATTTGTTTGTATCGTCAATTTCTAAGGGATTAAAATCATTTGAGACCGAGTCTCTCCGCCCACAACAATCCCCGAGACCCTAAACAGCGTTAATGGTGTTAATGTCTTAATTATTTAATACCAGGCTCAATTTATTTCATGTAATACTCAGCCTCATAAATCAAAATGTTTGCCTAAATATGGTTTTAGTTGTAAATTACTGAACACGACCTAAACGCCAGGCTAATACTGGGGCCACTTATTTGTGCGTGCTTATATAAAATAAGAATTTAGAAGAAAGATGGTTCACACGTAGTATATCGCCTTGTTTAATATAATACATAGTATACTTTTTGTGCTGGGATAATTACCGAACTCCACGCGGGCAAAGCCGTAGGAATAAGGTAGTAGTAGCAAAAGAGTAACATAATTTAAGACAATAGAAATAAGGGAACAATAGCAAACCTCTCGTCCCAGCCGCCGCGGGAGGCACTCCAGCACGCGTAGTATGGGGATTCTATCTCTATTCTACCAAGAATAGACAAAGCTTTTTCCATACAATTTGACATTAAATTTTGCTACAATCTGTCATTTTGTCAATTCTTCAGTCGACAAAACCCGTTTCTACGGTGGCATGCTAGGCGGGCAGGCGTCGGGGGCCACGAGATGGCTTCCGGCCACCGTAGACGCGGGCCTGTGGACGGTGAGTGATGGGCTAGCTCGCCGTCCGTCCGTCTTAAGACGACGACGGGCCGTGTCGACGGCGCGTTCGTGTTCCACGCGCGCCTCAAAGAGATGTCAGCAACATGGAAGGGGCCCGCAAGGGCCGACGCCCGTCGGGGCTGCGGGTTGTTCGCAAGAGATACCGCGGCCTCGACATGAAGTGCTGAGAAGGAACATGGGTGGTTTTTAGTCAGTAGAAGTCTGACACTCCCTTTCGCTCTGCCCAAGACCGGGAGGGGTTATTTGATGATATTCCAATGGGCCAAAAAAAAATAAAGGGATCAATATTATAGCAAGCATATTACTGATAATACCGCCACAACTAAAAACAATACTCAAAATCCTCGACTTTATGCCACCAGACTTCATAGAACCATGATTGGTTGGCAGCGACACGTGTCTGCGCTAGATAATTGGATTTCGGTGAAACAATACTGATGAAACAATGGAATGCCGTTACATGATACTCTGCCAATTATTCGTTATCAAACATATTAGCATAATAATGCAGACAAATGGCTTAAAACTTAAGTGGCAGTGGGCATGGCACATTGCTCGCAGCGGATGCCCGATGAAGCCGAAAAGTTCTGGAGTGGCGACCGCGAACAGGAAGACGTGGCGTTGGTATAGGCCTCTCTTTAGGTTGCGGGGATCCGTTGGATGCGAGACGCACGGGACCGGTCAATATGGCGACACCTGGGTAGGCTTTTGTCCAGCAGTTGATGTCTTTTGGTTGAAATGATGATGATGAAGGTAAATTATGTTTATTCTGAAAATTGGTTTAAAAAAAAACTAATTCACGAATGTGAGAGTGACACTGACAGTCGCCAGAGCAGTAAGAAAACCCATCAAGAACCAATGCAATAAAATATGAAACTATGTTTTCAGTGTTTGTGGCTATTAAATATTGACGATTTTCCCTCAGAAATGTAACTTACCACCTTGTGGGTTCTGTAAGTCTCTTGTTTTTGTCGAAAATAATATTTTCCTTCACGTTAAAGATGTATACAGGAATCCATCTAAATCCCTTTAGTCAGAATTGAAGCTAGGATAAGCATTATAAATATTTAGTTTTCTTTTTTACGTATTGACACATTGTTGATATTTGTGCTACATCTAAGGTTTGATAAAATGTTTAAATATAAAAAGAAGTCCTAAGCTTAAAGGTTAAAGTCCAATAGACATTTTTGTTACAATGATAAAACATATTTGAGATCTAACCCAGCTTATGACCAACAGCACTAAGCGTAGGGTCGAGGTAGATGGGCAAGAAATACATTATGTCGATGAGTATCTCTACTTGGGCCAGTTAGTATGTTTCGAAAACAGGCAAGAAAAAGAAATCGATCGCCGAGTCGAAAACGCCTGGAAAAGCTACTGGTCCATGAAGACGCTAATGAAGGGCGATCTTCCGGTCTCCCTGAAGAGCAAACTCATCGACATGTGCATTCTGCCCATCCTAACCTACGGTGCTCAGACATGGTCACTCACCGATACTCAGAGGTTCCGCCTTGGAGTATGCCAAAGGGCAATGGAGCGCAGCATTTTGGGTGTCAAAAGGCAAGACAGGATTCGAAACACCACGCTGCGCTCCAAAACGGGCATAGTGGACGTTGGCAAGAAGGTTGCTAGGTTAAAGTGGGATTGGGCGGGTCACGTCAGTCGCATGCACGATGACCGTTGGGCAAAAGCCTCCACACGATGGTTGCCAGAAGACGGCCGGCGCCGCCGAGGCCGAACTAGAAAAAGGTGGCGTGACGATTTAGACGCGTACCATGAGGGCTGGTTTGAGGCGGCACAGGAAAAGAGCTCTTGGAAGGAATTGGGGGAGGCCTTTGCCCAGCAGTGGGACAGGGTAGGCTAAAAAAAAAAAAAAAAAGACCTAACCTAAAACCTAAAACCTAACCTAAAAAAACCAAACATGTCTGAGGTTTGAGATTAGTTGCAATTTTTTTATATTAAATGGACCTATTCTTGACCTCAATCTTTTCCTACGCACAATTTGATCCCTTATAAAAAAAGAAAAAAAGGGTTATTTGACACCTTAAAAAAAATTATAAGCAAAAAATAAACCGACTTCAAAGACACAATAAACTAAAAAATCAGCTTCTGAAGTCGGTGACTTTTGTTTGCTTGATTTCGTTTATTTTGCCATCGAACAAACATACAAAAAAAAACATACAGACGAATTGAGAACCTCCTCCTTTTTGGAAGTCGGTTAAAAAGTATACAGAACAAATCAAACTAAATAAAGATTAACTACCGAACTCAGAGACTTTTAATGATTACTTAAGCCGTCACTTAGTAAAGATTTGACACACAAAGCCTTCACTAAAGTGTCAAAATCTATACTAACTGCGGTACTCAGAGATATTTAATGATTACTTAAGTCGTCACTTAGTAAAGTACATACTTTTGTATGACAAAACTGTCAAAACTTTTACTAAGTGATGGCCTAAGTTATTTTATTTTATTTTTATTTAGTTATCATGAAAGCTGTCTGAGTGCGGCAGTAAGTGATGGCTTAAGTAATCATTAAACGTCTCTGAGTGCGGCAGTAACTGACAGAAGCTATGAATGTACCCATAACTGCTAGGACACAACCTCCTCTGTGTTTGAGGAGCTTGTTATTATGCATTCTGCCCGTTGCCTAGTCTTTTTAGTCTCCGTTAAAAATAAAGACGTTTTTTCTCGCACAAAAACCTAAACAGTAATCATCAAAACAGTTATGTCGAGAAAAATATTCTGTTCTAAAAATTCTTTGTAAAAAGAAAGCTATAATTAATTAAAAAAATATGGAACCCTAAAAAGAAAAATAATCTCGAGAATTCAAGGAGCAGCGCGCTGAAAACAACGACTGAACTTTTGCCGCAATATGGCCAGAACAAAGTTTTTGGGTTAATGAGTGAAGTTGATGGACAGCGATTCAATGTGTGTGATGTGTGTGTGTTCCACATGTTACGGTCAATACGGTGCGGTCCACGTACGGAGAATTTAAAAAAGAAAAAACAATATTCATTTGTCGCATGTACCAGAACCTTTAATATTTATTTGTGTTTCAAAACACATGGAAGGGTTCCGTCGGGATCTGCGGGTTGTTCGAAGGAGATCCCGCAGCCCCGGACACAAAAGACTACGAAGGATGGGTGGTTTTTAGTCAGTAGAAGTCTGACACTCCCTTCCGCTCCACCCAGAGCGGGAGGTGTCATTTGATGATTTCCCAACCTCCAAAAAAAAAAGGATACCATCGGGATGTTGTATTTACAGGTATCTTTTAAATTGAATCTACTTTATCTTAGTGGCTGCCACGTTGGTCCAGTGGTCGTAAGCGCGACTGCTGAGTATGAGCTCGTGGGTTTGATTCGCAGGTCAGGTAAAGTGTTATTGGGTATTTCCATCAATATCAGACCCGTTAATAATAATAATAATAATAATTTTATTCAATAAAAAGTTTTGCAATGGTACATAATATCCTTAAGGCTAATTTTATTCATTTACAAAAGAATTTACCATCTGTAACCGAACTAGGCAAAAGTCTGTATTTCGGCTATCAGCGCCAATCCCCTTAAATATTAATAAATAATGGTAGCCATCAAATAGACATGTTAACCTTTAGCGGGTTTACAGCAAAAAAATTAGCATAACTTATAATTTGAAAATTAATATCGTTAATACAAAATATAAATTAATTATAAAATCATAGAGGAAAAAATAAAAAAATAAAATCATTAACTATTTTCCTCTACATAAAATCACAAATAAATTAAAATCGAAGAAGATAAAGAATAAAATCGGAAGATTATCCCAAAAAAAAATTCAATAATATTAAAACACTAAAAATAAAGTAAATCAATAAATAAAATCTTTGAAACAAATAATAAAACGATTACAATAACGTCATTTAGATTAAATAATACAATTCCTAAAGATAAAAACAAAGTAATATTAATAGATTGCCAGTAAATAAATAGATTTTATATTTTGCCAGTAAATAAAAATAAAAAAATTGTGTGTGTAAGTATGTATGTATGTATGTAGTCCTCTCTTTGTGTGATATGATAATGTAAGTGAGTGAGTGTGAGAGGGTGTGTATCTGTGGTAAGCAGTCAATCACTTTGGTATATGTAGAAGCAGTTCAGTCTCATCGTAAGTAAGTTTTTGCAAGTATTCAGTTACCTTTTTCTTACATTGCGTTTTAGTCAAGGAATAGATGTTAATAGCTTGATTTATCTTATTATATATGTAAGGTCCAATGAAGTTAGCAAATCTATTGCTGAAACTAGTATTTGTAGCAACTTTCCTGACACAGACCATATCTTTTCTTCGCTTATGTAGGGTTAGGGGATTAAATATTTGTTTACTGTGTTGTAGAATAGTAATACTCAGTAGATAAAGCTGCCTTACAGTCAGGACCTCACAGTTCTTGTACAATTGAGTGGTAGGGAAGAAAATGCGCTTAAAAGTACTAACTTTTAGCACTGCACGTTGGGCGATCTCAAGACGCTTCATCGTTGTCTTAAAAGAGCCACCCCAGGAGGATATACAGTATGTCAAGAGCGACTGACAGAGAGCATAATATATCTGTTTCAGCAGTTGTGGATCAGCAACATGGCGTAAATTTTTAAAAACATATATTAATTTACGTATCCTTCCACATACAAGTTTTATATGTTCCTTGAAATTAAGGTTGCTGTCAATTATAACGCCAAGGTATTTCATCGCCTGCACACGCTCAAGGGAAGGACAAGTGCAGATTGGTTTTGATTGACAGTCGTGTGATACAATTTCCAAACTACTAGCCACTCCACTTACATTCCTAATGCCGAAACAGACAAATTTAGTCTTATCTACGTTTAAAGTAAGAATGTTACTCTGCAGCCACCCCTGAACCATGTTAAAACCAAGCTGCGCAGCACCGAAAACCTCTCCCCAGGTATCGCCAGCAAAACAGAGGGCAGTATCATCTGCGAAGGAAATTATTTCGCCATGGGAGAGTTTCAGATCTGTGAGCTGGTTGATGTATATCAGAAATAATGTAGGGCCCAAGATGCTGCCCTGCGGTACTCCGTGTGTGATTGGGAGGTCATTACTCCTATGCGTATCAAGACGAACACATTGAGACCGCCCAGACAGATAGCTTTTGAAAAGCTCATGCTGCACGCCTCTAATCCCCAACCTTTCCAGCTTACACAGAAGGATGGAGACAGAAATCGTATCAAAAGCCTTTGCCAGGTCGAGGAAGATAGTGAGACATTTTTTTCTGTTATCTAAGTTAGAGTTTATGTAATTTGTCAGTTTATTGACAGCTTGCTCAGTCGACTTACCCTGCCGGAAACCGAATTGATTGTACGACAAAAAATTATTTTTTTCCAAATAGTCTACCAGTCTTGAGTTGATAACTCTTTCAAGGATCTTTGACAGGGCTGGCAAGATAGATATTGGCCTATAGTTATTGATACGATTTCTATCTCCACTCTTATGAATGGGAACAATCTCCGCCTTCTTCAGACAATCAGGGAATACTCCCGACTGCAGACATCTGTTGAATATTTTAGTTAAGGGAGGTACAATAATGTTTTTATACGTTTTCAAAAATTCAGCGCTGATATTATCACACCCACTGGCACAGTTTGATTTTAGTCCAAGGATGAGGCTTTCAACCTCCGCTTCAGTGGTGTCTATTAATACAAACGAATTGACCGGATCTACGTCAGTACTTATAGTTGGTGCAATACTGCTTGACGTTTGTTTATTTTTTTCGTGAATTTTGTCTGCCAATGTACTTCCCACGTTAACAAAGTAGCTATTAACTTCATTAAGTGATTTGTCTGGATTTGCTGATATGGTAAGTAGCTCCTTTGCAGAAACAGACTTTTTTGATGTATTTGTGATGTCTTTGATTGCTTTCCACAGTTTTTTGTTATCCCCTTTTGCAGATCGTAGTTGATCTTTCTCATATGCTCTTTTTACTTTCCGTATTATGGCAGTGCAAAAGTTTCTATATCTACTGAATGTAATTTTTAAAATATCGTTGTCTGGATCCCGTTTTAACTTTTTGTGTAATTTGTCCCTATGCCTAACACAACGAAGCAAACCTTCTGTCATCCACGGTTTTATAATCTTGTTTCGTTTAGGTATAGTTCTTTCGATTGTGTTCTTATGAATAGCTTGCTGTATAGATTGCGTCAAGTAGTTAAGGGAGGCATTTGGATCTAATAAATAATCAATTGGTTCGAAGTCGGTGTCTACTAGATCTTGTAGCAGACCAATTTTGTCTGTTTTGAATGTTTTCGAAAAAGCATAATGTCTTGTCTTCCTCAGATTAATGTTTAACAAAACGGGGTAATGGTCAGTTAAGGTAGTTTCAGGTACAATTGTGGTGCAGGAATAATTAGTTTTTACTAGTGCGTGATCCAGACAAGTATCACTTTTACTACGAGTAATTAAAGTGTGAGCCGGTAAAAGGCCATGAGTAGCTGCTAGAGTTAAATAGCGTTCCCCGTTTTGGTTGATTTTTTCGGGGTTTATATCGATATTGATGTCTCCCATCATTATAACATGTTCGAAACGGGAAAGTTTATGTAGGACATCATCTAATGATGAGAGAAACTGATCTATGTTTTTATAGGAAGGTGATCGATAAATAGCGAGTATAGCGATACAGTTATCAATTACAGCAATCAAACTATTACAGTCCTGCATGACTGGCTCTTCAATATTTACAGTAAGATTTTCATTGTAATAAATCACTACACCATCGTTTTGTTTAGTGTTTAATTTCGATCCTTCATGGCAATATCCCGGAAGATTCGGTATTATAGTATTGTTCGATAGCCAGCATTCTGTTAATATGACAAGATCACACTTGAGTTTCATCCTCTTAAATAAAATGTCTAACTCTGGCATATTGCAGTTAATGCTGCGTATGTTTTGCGTAAAAATAAGTAAATTTTTCTCCGAGGAAGTTAATATTTTATGACAGTCTTCAACGGTAGCCATTTGCGATTGAGATACAGAAACTTGATCAATATTTTCGTGTAATTGGATTATGTCATTGAATGTTCATTAAAAAGATAATATTTAGACATGAAATAAAGTCGGGAGATACGAGTAATTGGCGGAAAGTATTAGAGCAATTTTGAGATATGCAGTGAGTGCGAGTGACTGAGGGTATGATGTGTTTGTTGAGATTATGTGTGTGTGTGTTAATTCTGTAGAGTGTGTGATTAAGATTTTCAATTAATAATATTTTAATTTGGCAAAAACAGAGGTAACGAATTAGGTATTTTAAAATTGGCTCACAAGATAGCAGTGTAAATATACTGAGGTCAAACAAGACATACAGTAATTCATAAAACATTGCATAATTCTTAAAATGACTTGTATAAAAATTTAAATTATTTATCAAATTCATTGTATTTGGACATAATCTATAACGTAATGAGAAAAACCTAATAACTAAAATAAAGCTTAAAATGACAAACACTCCAAATTCATTTTTGATATGGCACAAAATATTCGACAAAATAATTGCAAAAAAAATATAGTAACTTAATATGATGTAAAACACGTTTATAAGTTGACAACGAGAAATGAATAATACTGGTCTACTAAACTTTAAATGACTAGGATACACAAAAAATATTAAAAGATTGTTTTTGTAAAAAACATGCACAAATATATCTTTGGACTTAGAAAAATATTGACATTTTACGACAAAACATAGTCATGTAGCAATCCTCAACTTCTCCAAGTCTGACTCCGTATTAATTCGAATATGTGCCGATACTTCGGTATTTTTGAGATAAACAATCCCGTTTGTCGTCCAACAGAAATGATATCCATGACTTTTTTGGAACTGCCTCGCCAGAAAGAACAGCTTTTGAGTTTTCTGAGTAAGAGTTTCCGCTATGTATAGCGGTTTTGGTTGGTGTTTGGAGTTCAGATGAGTTGCGTTAAGTTTTTCTCCCTTTGGTTTAGTTTTATTGAAACTCTTAACAGCCCTTAGAACCCTATCTTTCAGCAATACCGTGGTAAGGTCAACAATAACCGGGTTCGAGGAGTCTTTTGATTTAAGCCGGTAAATGTCCTTTATTGACGAGCAATCAATTTCGATATTCAATGTCTTTCCCAATTGCATAATTTCGCTATATAACGCCTCCTTAGTCTCGTTGTTTTGTTTTGGAATATTTCGTATTTCGATACCAGATCCCCGGGACTTTCTTTCCAAAGTCTCTAATTTCTCCTCTAGTTCTTTGATCAAGATCCGATCAGCCTTTCTCTCTTTTTCAAGCGAAATAATTGTAACAAGAAAGTCATCATGTTTCTTCGACATAACTTCCATGCTAGATTTTAATTCTTGAAATCGCATTTCTTGTTCTTTTGAGAATATGGTAAACATTTCCTTAATTAGAGTCGCTATATCAGCATTTTCACCGATAAGCTCGTTAAGTTTTCTCTTTTTTACCGACTTATTTCGTTCAGTAATATTGGACGCGATCGACTGCAGGTCAATCTCGGAATCACAGAGGTTTATGCGCGTTTGTCCGGATTTTTTAACCAATTCCTCCTTTGTATCTGCGGCGATGGGAATTCCATAACTATTGGGTTTCTCAGGGTCATCGACTGGCGTAGTAGAAGTAGACGCACGAGAAGGTGAGCGATTTATTGGCATGTTGACCAAAAGAAAACAAAAAAAAAAAAAAATAAAATAAAAAAAAAAAAAAAAAACCGCCACAAAAATAAAAAATCCAAAAAGTGTTGCAAGTTCTAGGATTTGAACCGGCGACTCTTCAATATTACACCGCTCCTTACGCACGGAGGCCAAACGTACCACGTCGAGCAGTGTTAAAATTAGCTTACGGGTGATGAGAGCTTATGCGTGCAGTCAATAAGTGGTTCGCCTTTCACTTTTGAAGGTCGCACTACGGTCACAGTCCGGACTCGGAACACAACAAACACGTTTTTAGTTAACACTTTTTAGTTTGAATTTTGTTCACTGTTGATTATATAGGATCTCGTTTGTTATTGTTTTAACACAGATCACTTTGTCACTTGATTTTAACTGAACACTGTAGATATTAGGCCGTTTTGCGTGGATTAAACAATTTAACAGACAAAAATAAGAGGAGCACAACGATAACACGTCTACTCGCGGCAGCGGCGCAACGGGGGGGGGGGGCGTTCTAAATACAGAGTGTGTATGTGGTTCCAGTTGATAGGCCCCACTGTAATAAAACTGGGGAAATATATAAGGTCCCATTAAAATAGATGTACTTTTAACACAGCATTCAATACCTCTAACCATCTGAGGTCTAACTAAGGATATCCAAGCAAAAATATTCTGATAAAAGTGATTTATTTTGATCTAAAATAATAAATTGCCTGCCGGCAATTTAGACCACCGTCTAGAATATATTTACGATAGCAATTTTTTTTTCTTGTAGGCAGCTAAAATGAAAAGAAGTTAAAATAATATAAAAAAAAAATATTTGTCGCAGAAACATGACGAGCATACAATAAGACAATAAAAAGCAATAGGTACACATACAACACATAACAAATATAAAAAATAAATACAAGAAAGGAAAATAAAACGAAAGTTGCACGTCGTGACCGCGACAAGCAGCGAAAAATGCGCAAATGCGTTTTTCTTATTTATTATTTTACCATTGTCCTTATTTTGGTGGTCTAAATGATTTCTAAAAGTTTGGCCATTTACTTTTATGGGACCTTATAGAGATACCTACACCTCTGCTTAACCCTTTGGGGGTTACAGGCGTGATGTTATTACGCCACATCGTTGCTTCTATAAAAGTTTACTTAACCCAAGACTAATTACTTTTGTTCCGAAGGTTGACACAGAGAGTGCAAAGTCAGCACAAATGGTGCAGCGGAAACTGACTGAACTAAGCCGGAAGTGACGTGCTCTAAGCAACAAAGCTCTTAGGGACCTTACTCTGGGGATCGTTGATTTAATACCTCTGACCTTCGTTTGTGACCTTCAAAAAGTTTAAGTAACTGCGTAGTATTTTCAAAGTGTGGGCGTTTGGGGAAAACTAAGTTATTCTGCGCTCGTATTTTGGTTTCTATAGAGGTAAACAAATGATGTGTGTGTGTTTAACGTTTACATAATAATATCGTAAAAAATATAAATACCAGAACAAACTACTAAACTACTACTACTATGAGTTTTTCGACTTATTTCTCATCATCATCATCATCATCATTTCAGCCATAAGACGTCCACTGCTGGACATAGGACTCCCCCAGAATGGGGGGATTTGCCATAATCGCCACGCTTGGCAGGCGGGTTGGTGATCGCAGTATGGTTGTTACGAAGGCACAGAGAACGCTGCTGCCCATTCTCTGATAAGTCCCTTAGTCGCCTCTTACGACACCCACGGGAAGATATGGGATGGTGCTATTCTTTACGTCCGACACCGTACGGGACTTTTTTCTAATATAATTTGAACTACAAATGACTTAACGCTAAACATCTGTAATCCTTCACTATGCGTCTAGCTGTCATCTCAGTCGATTAATGGAAAGACGATGATAAATGATGTTTGTTGCTCTCAAAACGGTGAAGAAAAACATCGTGAGGAAACCAGCATGTCTTAGAACCAAAAAAATCGAAGTCATGTGATATCTACCAACCCGCACTGGCCCCGCGTGGTAGATTATAGCCCATCCCTCTCCTAGAGAGGAGGCCTGAGTCCCTGCAGTGGGAACATTATAGGCTGATGCTGAATGATGTTTTAAAAATCAATAGACCATACAATATATTGATGAAAGTCAGTTTCTCGAAAGTCTGTCAACCAGTCGTACCAAAAAAAAAAATGGATAAGCAGATGATGATGGAGGATATAAATATGGAATAGATAGACTATTATTAAAAACTAAACTATAAATAAATATCAAAGCAAAAGGAATTTGTGTTGTGAATTTATGCTTTTACATAGTCAGAGTAAAAAATCTGTTGAAAATGTCATCTTTTTATTTATTAATAGGCATCTTTCTTTTCATTTTAAATGTACCTAACAAAACAAAATTGTACCTCATCTTAACAAGTTGTTACAAATTGTTTCTTTATTAAATTGTAATTGCAAATTTTTTATACCCGCACTACAAATGAAACCCCGCCCGGACGCTTTCTGAATGCCCTCTGAACTAGGACAAATCCGGGGAAACCCGGACGGACGGCAACCCTACTTACAGGAGACCTTACATTATGTTGTGGATGTTTAGAGTTGGCTAAGTTTAACCTAAAGTTACACTTATCTTATTACGTGTTTAAACACTCCTGTGTTTAACCGTTAACAAGTAGGGTATGCATACACTGAGCTAGAGATTATATTATATACATTATTTTATCACGTAATTTGACTTAGCTATCTGACTAATGATTGCAGCATCAAGTTCTAAGTTCGATTCGGTCGGGCTAAGTTTTATTGAAATCAAAATCAAAAAAAATAAGTAATTTATTCAAAGTAGGCTGATTATCAGCACTTTTCGAACGTCAAAATTTAGTTTACTTTACTTATTTACAAGTGACAGTCCCCCAAAACGCCCACCCTTCGACACTTCCTAGTGTTTTTACTGGAAAGAAGAAGTGGCGGAACAAACTCCCCAGCAACACATCGTTGCTGGGGAGTTTGTTCCGCCACTTCTTATCTGTTTGCTTAGATTGGGTCTTCCCATCAGTAATTTTATTTGTCAGACAATCAATAAACCACCAGCATGCCTAAAAGCAGAGCCTGAGCAGTGGTGGCCCAGTGGTTGTGGCCACGACTTACAAACAGTAAGTAGTGGGTTTGAACCCAGGCAGGCGCATTACTTTATGTAATTTATTTCATCACCACTGCTCTCGAAACGGTGAAGGAAAACATCGTGAGGAAGCCATGTCTTAGAACCAAAAAACAGCAATACATACTAAAAAATTACACATAAAATATTACAACTAAAAAGTGCTGGTATGTAAGCCTGATATGTGACGTCCACCAACCCACACTGGGCCCGTTTGGTGGAATATAGCCCATCCTTCTCCTAGAGAGGAGGCCTGAGTCCCTGCAGTGGGAACATTATAGGCTGATACCATCATCAGATGGTGATTTGTCAGTAGCAGCCATGGAGTCTGGACTCGTGACGGTTTATGGCAATAATAAAACGGCGATGACATGGGACTTTAAACATAACTGCAGAAATGTGGGTACTTATAGTTACCCTTATAGTACCTCTACCGCACCATTAGGGGATTAACAGGCGGATCACACCCTACGACCAATAACTCCTTAACTAAAGGGGTTTATTGGACCATATTTATCGTATGCAATGTATCTTTAGGTAGTTTTTTTTGGGGTATTGATTTATTAATAGTTCATTATACTCTATTTAATTTGAGGTGGCGCGGCCAGAGAGCACTGTCTGGCGGCCGGACCATATAAATTGTTAATTAAAAATATATCTCTTGAGGTACTAAAAATATATATATATTCCGATGAAAGAAAAATAAATAATAAACTTTAGGTAGGTATTATTTCGAACTATAGCATCTGAGTACTAAACTGTGGTCCGGCCACAGAGGAACACACGTTATATTGCCATGTTTGACATAGCTAAATTCGCCAGTATTGCACGTCTGTGAAACGAGAACATTTCTAAGTCAAACACGAGTTATACAACGATTATAAATCTCGGCTTGAAATGAAGGAAGTCAATAGAAAGTTTGTTGTACAAATCAAAGTTAGCATGAGTAAGGAACTCTGCCCTATACTCACTCCATCTGAATGTTTGAACTGTTCGTTCCATTGCATTTTAACATTATCGCAGTTCTAACAGAACTTACTTGTGTTAGAAAGCGCTTTGTTATTTTAAGCTAAATGAATAGAGGCGTTTTAATTTAGTTTTATTTACGGTGGTCGCAAATATTCACCTCCAGTTGTATTATGCAAATATTGAAGATAAAATTCTTCTTAATGACTTTGTTTCTATAATTGACACTTACATTTTTTTGGTTTAGATTTTACTTCTGGTGTCTGTGATACAATGATATTCATTAGTACAGGCACCAACGAATCTCTTTTGTCTGTAATATTCATTTTTCTTTGGAAAATTGTTTTTGTGAGCCTAAAATGTGTTTTTTTCTGAACACACTCTGAAAATAACATTACTGAAATCTTGATTTTTTTAATCACTTAAAATAATATCAACATCATCATATCAGCCCTGAATCACCCACTGAGTATGGCCTCCCCTTTTTTTTCGTTCTGTGCGTCTCTTAACCAGCTGACCGACTTTGACAATATCGTCAACCCAACACGCTATAAGACGACTCTGGTTTCGTTGGCCTAACTTTGGCCACCTTTCGCTCAAAGCTGTCAAAATAATAACTTGTAAAAGAAAACAGGACAATGACTCGTTGCAGTGCATCGAATTTAACTCGTCTCGCCATCTCCCCTTCGACCTTATAACCTTTGATTCATGTATGAAACTGTGTTTTTTCCCCAGGTGAACATGGACAGTGCAGGTGATGCCGAAGGAAACTTCACAGTTATCGGGCTGGTCGCCGACGCTGGAGTTCCAGGAGGTTGGAGCGCCCGACCCGTTGCCACCTTTCGATATGTCAATTCTTCGGATTTTTTACCAGTTAGTATAACCTACTATGTTGTTAGGAATTATCACATGGCATACCGATTTTTCTCCGTGCTTTCCGGCCACCGTAGACGGCCTGTGGACGGTGAGTAATGGGCTAGCTCACCGTCCGTACGTCTTATGACGACGATAGGCCGTGTCGACGGCGCGTTTGTGTTCCACGCGCGCCTCAAAGAGATGTCAGCAACATGCAGGACGACCCGCAGCCACGACGCCCGTCGTGGCTGCGGGCTGTTCGCAAGAGATACCGCGGCCTCGACATAAAGGGCTAAGAAGGAACATGGGTGGTTTTTAGTCAGTAGAAGTCTGACACTCCCTTCCGCTTTGCCCAAGAGCGGGAGTTATTTGATGATTTTCCAACTACAACAAAAAAAAAGGCCCTTGGTCCGTGGTGGTCTGTCATTTGTAGGTCTTTAATAGTCTTAATTGATAGTCAATGACCCTAAAATCTGACAATCAGTCTTACCAACGAATATCGTATTACCCAGTACTAACTGGGTTGTGGAGATCACATAGGCAGTCGCTCCAGGTAAAATATTGTATCCAGCTGCAGCCATTTAGACTGGAAAGCAAATGATGATGATACAATTTTGGATGGTGGATGACCATCGTTATTAGGAATATTATTATAAATTCGAAAGTCACTCTGTTTGGCTATCGGTATTTATGTTTTTAACCTATTTCTGTGACTCTTTGACGTCCCCAAGAAATAAATTTCCTACTCCCAAACTAGAAGAAATCTGTACTAATATAATAAAGCTGAAGAGTTTGTTTGTTTGTTTGAACGCGGTAAACTCAGAGACTACTGGTTGGAATTGAAAAATTATTTTAGTGTTGGATAGTCTATTTATCGAGGAAGGCTTTAGGCTATATAACTTCACGCTACGATTAATAGGAGCGGAGCATAAATTAAAAATGTTGCAAAAACGGGAAAAGATATTCCTTTTTGAGAGCTTCCGTTGCGTGCGCTGCGAAAACGGTTTAAGTTACGTAAATATCATGTATGAAGGAATTGTTCCTCTTTAAAAGTTAAGTCTGCGACAGCATATGTTTATCTTTTAAGATTGACTCACTGTAACCATTTTTTAATAATAAAATGTTAGGTTAAAAATAATGATATTTTGCGTAGCTTATTTAAACGATATGGTATTAATCTATATCTATATAAATGTGTTTGTTAGCACGAAAATGTAATATAGAATATTTGTGCCCTTTACTCTATACAGTTTAAACAAATATCTTAGAAGATATCGCAATGTAAAAATATCCGCGCGACAAAATAATTAAGCGCGCGGCAGTCATTCGGTCCGGTGCGGTAGGTTAGTGGGGATTCTGGCCTCCGGGGACTCCGGAGAAATTCATATTCAAAATATTTACTGCACCATAATGTTTACAAGGTGTTACTGTATATTTAACAGTAAGAGATACCAATAGTAATTGTCACTTTAATAATATAACCGAAGCCAATATAAACTAATAGGTATTATAAAGAGGAAAGGTAAGTTTTTTTGTTTGTTACGAGTACGATTTAACTCAATTTAATATGTTGAATAGTCGATTTATCGAGTAAGGTTATACGCTATATTATGTGACGCGGACGAAGTTGCGTGGGTCAGCTAGTATTATATAATTTTAGAAGCATAAAAAGTTCTTCAAGTAAATTAAAGTGCCCTAAAGCGATCAAATTCAACAAGTTTGTTGATAATAGATTCCGATAACTTTCCTTACTTCGCTCGATTGAACTTCTTAGTCACCTACGCACTTTCCGGCCTGTATCAGAAGCTAATTAGCAACTTTGGCAGCTGAAGTTTAGTAAATACATACTTGTAAGGTTTAAATTCTCGGAGCAGAACTTAATATTGGCCTTGCAAATTGAGAAATTAATATTGAGACTTAAAATTCCTTGATAGGTATTTTGCTGAGTGCTATAATATCAAGTTCACTGTCCAGGCTCCAGAGTGGTAAAGGTTCACAAGTCCCGTTATGATTTTTTTAAACGTCAATAATTGAAACAAAAAAAACCAGTATTACCCTGTGTCCCAGCACTTTTTATAATCTTTATGATGTGTCCTGCCAAGTCCGCATTAAATTAAAGACTTTAACAGACCACATACGGTCTGTGGACTGGTATGGAAGGTGCTCTACAGACCGTATGTGGTCTGTGGACAGTGAACCTGATATAATGGGTGTAATAGTACCCTTGAGGAAGCTGAAAGGCACTAATTGTACTTCCAGACATTGTATGCCATTGAGAAATATCTCTCAAGCATGCTGGTTTCCCGTCGGGGCTGGGGGCCCCCGGGCCCCGTCGGTGCTGCGGGCCCCCGGGCCCTGTCGGTGCTGCGGGCCCCCGGGCCCCGTCGGGGCTGCGGGTTGTTCTGAAGAGATACCGCGGCCTCGACATGAAGGGGTAGAAAGGAACATGTGTAGTTTTTAGTCAGTAGAAGTCTGACACTCCCTTCCGCTCTGCCCAATAGCGGGAGGGGTTATTTGATGATTTTCTACCCGCCAAAAAAAAAGGCATGCTGGTTTCTTCACGATTTTTTCCTTTAACATATTAAATGGTTGTAAAACAATACACACATAAATCCAAATAATCAGAAGTGTGTGGTTTTATGACTTGGCAATACAACAGTCACTCCACTCATTATTGAAAAACAATTTAAGCCTTTTTTTTTTGGCGGGTGGAAAATCGCTCTTGGGCAGAGCAAAAGGGAGTATCAGACTTCTACTGACTAAAAACCACCCATGTTCCTTCTTAGCCCTTCATGTCGATGCCGCGGTATCTCTTGCGAACAATCCGCAGCCCCAACGGGAACAATTTAAGCCTTCGTTCGCCTTCGTACCTTCTCCCCAATAGATTTTCGAACTACAAGATCAAAGTGTGATGATCACCAAGAATGTGCAGTCGACTGTAAACGTTTAATTATATTTTCGCCAATTCCTAGAAATATTTACCTGTCACATTTTCTAAACACGTTACTTCCAACCCAGATCTTCTTAACAATAACTATTCAGTCGAAAAAGGAACCAACAGCGAACCCAAATATAGGACATGCTTTACTGACCAATTTCTCAATATTTTCCGCTTTCAAAGATATTCATGACTATTTCGGTACAAAGTGTCTGAATAGCTGAAGAAGCTTATGAAAAACATGTTTACTGGACCATGAGAAGGTTGCTAAAATAATGAAAGTAGAACAAATGTTTCTTTAGAAATTCAATAATTTCTCATCAGATTTACCTGCTCTATTAATGTCAATATACATACATACATAACATCACGCCTGTAATCCCCGAAGGGTTAGGCAGAGGTGTACATAATAGTACACCTACATTTCGCCAGTTATGTTTAAATCCCATGTAATAGGGGGCGAGCCTATTGCCATCAACCGGGCACAAATCCAGACTCCGTAGCTGTTAATGATAAATTCCTGATGGAAAAAGCCAATAACACTTTGCCCGACCCGAGAATCGAACCCAGGACTTCATGCTCAGCAGTCGCTTGCGACCACTAGACCAACGAGACAGTCAACGCTTACGTGCAGTTTAGGCTAATCTTATGTTAATTTTTACAACCATTTAAAGCCGTACCAATGGGTAAATAAACCACTATATAAAATAGATTTTTCCACGGACAATAATAACTTTATATCCAAAGATATACAGTCTTATTTACTTTTAAATCTTTGTTGAGAAAATTCTATTTACAACGGCTTACCATCAGATGGGAGTTTTCAAGATATTTACCACACAAATCCAATTATTCTAGAGCCGCTTGTTTTTTCACACGACTACATCAATATTGAGATCATGTTTTTAAAATATATATATATTTTTTTTTAATGTTTGTTTCAACAAAAGTTACATGAGTGGGTATCTTACAAATTTTCTGCCAAACTGCAGGACAGTTTGTCGGCAGTGTTCTTGGGAATACAGCTCTTAGTTAAAATAACATTAATAAGATCACATCATAACGTTAAACGTTAGGAAACACAAAGTCTTGTTACAAAATTGAATTATAATACATCCAAGTGTAGGTACAGTACATCGCCTTGTATTTTTAGATCCTTTAATTGTACAATTCTTCTTCTTGTCGTATCGATGCTACTTCTATAATTTGACGGCACGGTTAGCTGCAGTGACTGAGCGATTGGACTGCTACTATGCGTGTCGCGGGTTCGATCCCCGCACGAAACAGATATTTGTATGGCCTACAGATAGTTGTTCCAGGTCTGGGTGTTCTTTGTGTATGTGAGTTTAAATGTTTGTAAACGCAACCACGATACAGAAAAACTTCCTAGTGCGGGACAACGTTTTTATAAAAAAAAAGATAAAGATAATTATAGACAGTTTGGACCAATCAACGACTAGGAAAACAAGAGACACGGTTGGTTTCACTAAGTTGATGATATAATATTATGATCCCTAATGACAACATTATATTATTAATTATCTGCGGAATTAGAACGACGCGACGCAAATTAACAATTGTTATTATTGTTGTATGAACAAAAACCTTGAAATGATGTTCGTACGATAAATAAATAAAGATTGTTAATGAGAAAACTCCAATATTAATATTCTAATAATAAACCACTCCACCTTTTTGCTGAAAGATTTACCTACCTGTTATCATCATCAGCCTATAATGTTCCCACTGCAGGGACTCAGGCCTCCTCTCTAGGAGAGGGATGGGCTATAATTCAGTGTGGGTTGGTAGATGTCACATGTCTTCGAATTTTAAGTTTCTAAGACATGCCGATTTCCTCATGATGTTTTCCTTCATCGTTTTACGAGTAGTGGTGATGGTATAAATTACACAAAGTAATGCGTCTGCCTGGGTTCGAACCCACGACTCACTGTTCGTCAGTCTCTACCTGACCAGAGCACAAAGCTCTACCTGTTATGCATATATTTATTATAGAATGTGTAACTTTGTGACCTACATAGAAATTCAATTGCTTATATTACCTTATCTAGTTTCTTGTAACTAAAACATTACTATGTTCACAGGAACTAGTAGGAGCGAACAACATTCCCTGGATCGGAGGAAGTCCCCCAGTCGCAGAACCAGAGTGCGGCTTCGACGGCATCAAGTGCTCCTTACCCCACGATCCTGGGGTCTTATCTGCAGCGGCTGCCGTTGCTGCAGCAGCTATTTTGGCTGCAGCATTACTGGTCCGGCACTACAGATATGAGCAGAAGCTAGCGTCTGTGCTTTGGAGGATCGAAGCCAAGGATCTTACCTTTATCTCGGCGTATAATGCGCAGAGTACTGATAAGGTAGTGTGCGAAGTGAGTTTTGGCATTATACTATTTTTAATCATCATCACCATCATCATCATTTTAGCCTGGAATCGTCTCCTGTTATGTGTAGTCCTCTTTCTTCTGCCACTCTTCTTTGTTCTGTACAATTAATATACTTATAAGTAGTTTATCTTCTCCACCTTTAAAAGGTAAGTTACCTAGAAAAGGTAAGATAAAATATGATGACCACGATTTTCACAACGTCACAAACCACTTGGCCAGCTCAAGCGACATGCACAACGGCTCCGGAAAAAACCAAATGGGTGAAATAACTTTGAGCATGCTACGAGTTTCTTTAATACGAAGGTACTCATATGAAGGAAACAAATGTCGTAAGCGCGTGTTGCTTTACGAAAGTCTCATCGGCTGAGGTCGTGGGCATGCCGTAAACTGAATGGTGAAACATTACCAGTAACTGGGTTGTTGAGGTCAAAAAAACTGTCGCTCTATTTAAAATACTGGTATTCAACTGCATCTGGTTAGACTGGAAGCCCATAGCTGGGAAAAGGTTTGGCAGATGATGGTTGTCAAAAAACATGTCAATTAGAAATCATACCTTATCGATGCTCAGTTAAATTTCGTAGCCTTTACTATATTCTTTGAGTACTAGGATTAATTAAATTGATCTGTTTGTTGCTCCTACCACAGACATGTCGATAGTTACGAATCAGGTCGAGGCTGAAGGATTAATGGAACCCCAATTTAGCTCTACGCCCACCACATGAAACTTGTCTATATCCGTCCATTAGAATGCATCGCACTAGAAACCAAATCGTGTACGAAATGTTACGGCATACCTAACATATTTTTTGTAATAGTTAAATGAACTTATGAAAATAAATATTACTACTTTACTTTTATAAATGCCAAAGTTTGTGAGAATAGATGGATAGATGACGTGTGTCACTCCTTCACGCAAAAACTCCTGAACAGATTTGGATGAAGTTTGTCTTATGATAGTTTACTACCTAGATTACACCGAACAACATGCGGGCGAAACCGTGGGCATAAGCTATTATTTCATACCAATATATTATGAGCTCGAATACGCTTTGCGTGAAACTGTATAATACATAATTATATTGTTTCCATAACGCAATGTTCTTATTACCTTAACCATCTGCGGCAGACAACTTCATTAGTACAATTCAAGAATGTTATTGTATAAAGGACTAGCGGACGTCACGCGGTTTCACCCGCGTAGTTCCCGTTCCCGTGGGAATACAGGGATAAAAAGTAGCCTATGTCACTCGGGGATAGTGTAGCTTCCCAACGGCGAAAGAATTTTTGAAATCGGTCCAGTAGTTTAGTTACAAACAAACAAATCTTTCCTCTTTATAATATTAGTGTAGAAATACTTTAGTTACCTACTTACTAGCTGTGTGCATAGTGCATATGAATGCACACGAATAACTATGTTCTATATTATTTTAACTAGGTTTGATTAGTTCTCTATATTTTGTCTGTCCTGGGTTCAATTCCCAAGTCAGGCAAACTGTTCTGCCCGTCGGGGTTGCGGGTTGTTCGCAAGAGATACCGCGGCCTCGACATAAAGGGCTGAAAAGGAACATGGGTGGTTTTTAGTCAGTAGAAGTCTGACACTCCCTTTGGCTCTGCCTAAGAGCGGGAGGGGTTATTTGATGATTCTGATGAGTCTGTCAACGATTTTAATTACAGAATAAAGTCATCATTATCAGTAACTCTGTTGAAGTTTCTACGAAGGCCATTTAGACCTAAGACTCTATTCGGTTTAAAATTGATATTTCAACGAACTAAGTGATAAATTAGATATTTCAACGGACTAAGTGATAAATTAGATATCAACAAACTGGATGATGATCAGATCAGACATGATGTCTAGAAGTCATTTGCAAATATGAATGTATTACATTTAGGCATATTACATTTACAGAGCGTTGGCACGAACCGAGCGAGTATTTTCAAAGAAAATATTCGCAATAATATTTTCATAAGGCGCTCTTTTCAGGGTATTCTTGTTATATTATCATTTAATTTCAATAACGACTAGCTAGTATGTAATATAATCACGTTATAGCAGAAGAAAGGTCAAACCTTTGGAGTTTGTGTGATACTATCTCAAATGTTACTAATAAAATCTATCTAGATGTTTCAATTAACATCAAAAGGCCCGAAATAGGGGATCGGACAAAAAAAGAACTAATTAGTCCGTCTGATAGATTTCCAAAAAATATTGAAAAAAATCTATTTTCACATAAACAAAAAATGAAGACTCGTGAACTCCTCGAAAACGTCACATGTCAGTACATTTTTTACCTACAAATGACGTCACAACGCCCCACTCATGATCTTTGACGCGTTTTATCTTCGGCAAATTTTATTAATTTGATTAAACAAAAAACACGTAGGTATTCAATATTTTTCGATAATCTAACTGACGGACTAATTAGAATCATATTTTTTTGACCCAGTCCGATCCCCTATTGTTTGTTCTGAGTAAATATTCAAATTGAAACTGTATTACACCAAAAGAGCTTAAGATTTTTTTCTTTAGGCAAACCGGGCTTAAAAATAAGTGAAGGTTTCTTTGGACCCTATTTTGAACAATGGAGCCTTCAGTATAAGACTTGATGAAAAGTTCTGTCAGTTTTAATTATAAAAGCGAATATAGTTCCAGCATCCATTCAGATACTCCTTCCCTTAATTGATTAAATCGTATTTCCTAAAATTTACCCAAATGATATGAAATACTTAGTGGGAATGCCCTCTTTTATCAGAATTGTATTCACAGCTGCAGGTACCTACTTCCACTAAGGGTTATTGGTACTAGGTTAAACAAATACAGGAGAAAGACAAAACATTTATTTGAATTGGCAAGTTAAATACGAGGGAAAATGTATTTGGCAAATAAAAGCACTTGTATTAGGGTTGAAATGTTCATGCTCCATCTCTTTCTAATACCGAGTTAAACATAAAGTAAAGTTGTAAGAGGTAGAAAAACATTAAGCATTAAGTCCGCCTATGTACCACGTTTGTGCATGAAGTTTAAATAAATAAATAATAAATAATAAAAACAGCCCCAGATTTCTTAGAAATAGTATGTCTTTCGTCAAAAGGCGGGTGGAAATTCATCAAATAACCCCTCCCACTCTTGGGCACAACGAAAGGGTGTCAGACTTCTACTGACTAAAAACTCCCCATGTTCCTTCTTAGCCCTGCATGTCGAGGCCGCGGTATCTCTTGCGAACAACCCGCGGCCTCGACGGGCGTCAATCATCGCCTATCTTCGAAAATACGACGTGAATGCATTATTATTATTTATAGCATCGTATTGGATGATTCCTTAATGTTTCTATAACTAGTGATAAATACATATATAAAAAATAAATTATGATGATAGCGGTTACATCTAAGGACTTGTACTGGGTACGGGAATGGTTTAAGAATAATAGTTGCGGTGCGACGGCGAGTACAAAATCGAGGTCACAAAGGCAAAGAAATCTATTTTTTTTTACTCTCATTTTGTTTCGGAAACACGAATTTAACCGAAGCGCAATTATTTCCTGGTTTAATTGTAGCTAGTTACTTTTACCTTCTAGTGTTGAATAGTAGGCTTATTAATATTTCTATCCCCTTTTAACTTCCACCTTTCTTCATGCAGACTTCGATGCAGCATGATATGGAGACCCGACGCGCTCACACAACTATAGCCATGTACAGAGGCAACATAGTCGCCATCAAACGTCTCCAGAAGAAGAGCATCGATGTCACACGGGCCATCAAGAAGGAATTAAAACAGGTAAGAGTTACTATTCTGGGCTCTTTGGTAAATTGATCCCACTCAGATGGGAGACGGGTCCAATCGACCGAAACTATTTTTGAATTTGTCAACTGGACCCGCTGTCCCGCTGTGTTTTGCCCTTCACAATGGCTGAATTTATTCTGCAAAGATTTCCCCGTGGCCAGGATGTAAGGTCCTATTTTACGACGCTCGAAACGTAATGAAAATCGTATTGGGAACAGAATTGGTATGACATTATGTGCCAAGTAATATAACGTGAACTCAGTGTAATTGCAATTATTGAGGAATGAATTTAAATTGCCATGCATCAATAAATTGACAAAATCAAAGCTTTTATAAAATACATCAAAATTTTTTTTACTCTTCACCCAAAATTTCTAAGAAATGATACGTTGTCGGTCGAAATTGCCCATATACATCGGTGGGCAACAATATAGCCTGTCCTTGGGCCACATTTTAACAACATTTTCTACCGTAGGATTTTAGACGCGATAATAAAATTATTCCATTTTTAGCTACAGGTAACACTGGTTTAACTGGTCCATTAATCTCTGATTAATGAGACGAACTGATTTAAGCGTAATCAATCATTTTATCTTTCTTGTGTATAGAGTCTGTTGTTGAAGTTCCAAGGTCGTTTATGGCAAATTGTTTTCCTTTAAACCGCTGGTTTGTACAGTCAGTATCAGAAGTATATTACACTACTTAAAGTTTCAAAGCAGGTTTTTGAATAAACACTTGTTAGAAATGACTAGTTACTAAGAACTTATTGAAGAGTTAGGAATATTTTAAAGAATAATCTTCTGAAACATTAAAAATAATTACCTGAAGTCCTGTACATCAAATAATTAAAATTCTGAAATGTCAAGCTACTTCTGTTGCTGACCGTACAAGGAGTAAACTATAGATTTACAGGGTCTAAAGGACAGTCCACAGGGGTGAATTATAGTAATCATACTAAGGTGAAAGGTACAAGAGTTTTTTCAGGAACGTTATAGGAATTCAATAAATTCGATTTGTTTTATTTCTTCACCATGTTTCGTTACCGTGGCAAAACGCCGGTAGCGAACGGCAAGAGCGATGACGATTTCGATGAACTCTACAGCTAGGCAGGAAGTGAATAGCTAATTTCACGCCTCGTTCGTTAGCGTATTTTAACGACCATTGTTACTTTATTTTTTATTTTAGCCTGGAATAGTAACTGAAAAAACGAATAAAACACGTGAAAAATAGTAAAACCTAAGGCTGCATAAAATCGGGGCTGCGGGTTGTTCGAAATACCGCGGCTCCGGACACAAAGGGCTAAGAAGGATATGGGTGGTTTTTAGTCAGTAGAAGTCTGACACTCCCTTCAGCTTTCCAGAGCGGGTAGGAGTCATTTGAGGATTTCACAGTCAACAAAAAAAGGCCACATAAAATAATTTCAAGTACCTAACATTTGAGTAGACGGTGAAGATTTGTCGGTGTTTATTTATGTTGACCTTGTGTTTTGGGAGCGGCCCTGTTTGGTAGTAAAGTTAGTGGTAACTTCACTTCACTATCACTACATAGTATAAAACAGAGATTATCAAACTTATTTTTTTCACCGCCCCCTTTGAAAATCAATCATTTTTCAACGACAACAAAACGACAACAAAATTCTTTTTGTATTCGAAAGATTATACTCCCGAGGTGGTCCCATTGTCACCAAGTCAGGATCTGATGATGGAAACCCTGAGAAATTGAGGGCAACAATCGCTTTTCAAGTATTCGCATCTAGCAGTAATCACTTCATGTTGATAAGCTGATGGTGGAAGGTATAACTCCTCAACGGTTAGGAGTTGGAGGATAATTCTTTAATAAAATATTATGGGGACGTATATGGTTGTATTCTTTCAGGTTATCTAGGTGAGCTGATTATGGAAGGTACTACTCCTCAATGGTTAGGAGTTGAAAGCAATAATAAGGGAATCTTGAAGGTTTAAGGTTAAGTTTCTTGGTTGAATGTTAAATGCATAGTAAATATTGTGTCCATTTTTTGTTTTTATTAAGTTTAAGTCATCGCCTTGAAGTTGAAGATTCATAATAAATCTTATACGAATATAATAAACTTTAGTGAATTTTAAAATATAAAGTAAATGAAATTGCAAATCAACCATCGCCCCCATAAACCTCGCCAACGCCCCTCAATTTTTTCTGGGTCCCTCAATGCCCCCCTCTAGGTCTCCAACGCCCACAAGGGGGCGATATCACCCACTTTGAGAAAGACTGGTATAAAACAAAGTCGCTGTCGCTGTCTGTCCGTCCCTATGTATGCTTAAATCTTTAAAACTGCGCAACGAATTTTGAAGCGGTTTTTTTTTAATAGATAGAGTGATTCAGGAGGAAGGTTTTAGTATATTATTCGACCGCTATTCACGCGGGCGACGCCGCGGGCAAAAGCTACTCATAAATAAGTACGAGTAGCTAGTTGTAGTATAGAAGGTGTAAATAGAACCTTCACGAAGCAAAAAGGCACTTGTTAAAGGCACATTATTTTGTTCTGTAAATTCATGGTGTATTTGGCAAATAAAAGAAAGAATAGGCACAGAAACTGTACGTTCTTTTTTCTTGTTTTAATATAATAAGGTCCCATTAAAATACTCGTAGACGGACAAACTTTTATAAACCATTTACTGCCGCACTCGGAGAGCTTTAATGATTACTTAGGCCATCACTTAGTAAAGGTTTTGACAGTTTTGTCATACAAAAGTATGTCAAACCTTTACCTTTAAGTGACGGCTTAAGTAATCGTTAAATATCGCAGTTAGACCACCAAATTAAGGACAATGGTAAAAACTGGCCAAGTGCAAGTCGGACTTGCACAAGAAGGGTTCCGTACTATTTTAGTAGATACTGAGATATTTTACATGTTATTTTACCACCATAGACTTCTTATAGGTTTTCCTGTAATCTATAATTTGTGTTGAACTAATTTCTGTATTTTTTTCAAAATTTTAAAATGGTCGGGCAGACGGACAGACAGACACACGAGTGATCCTATAAGGGTTCCTTTTTTTTCTTTTGAGGTACGGAACTCTAAAAAAAATAATAAGTAAAACGCATTAGCTACTTACAAGAAATAAAAACAGCTAATGAAAATACATTCCAGAGTGCTGGTAATTTATTATTTTAGATCAAAAGATAATCATTTTTATCATTGTATTTTTGCTTGTATGTCTTTGGTTAGACGTACTGAATGCTGTGTTAAAATTTCTCCATCTATTTTAATGGGACCTTGTGTTTTCTACGTACAATAATAATAAATAAAGAACATAATAGACTTATCTATCATTATTTTTGCGTAAAAGAAAATTTAACGTTATTTTTCCTCACATTTTCGACAAAATTCTTAAACTACTTCCCATCTTTTGTCAATAAAACATTTTATTTTCATGTGATTGCCCCGAGGTTCATTGGCAATGACAGACAAGCAATCTTTTCTAGTATCTATGGTAGTAATAGTTCGTCCTTTATTTGCAAGTAGCCCATACTATCACGTTTTATGGTGGCACTAAAGTTTATGCCCATACTAAAATATGAGTCGGAACCTTGAATCTATTCGTGGCTTATTATACCTACTCTAAGAGAATGGTTTTAAGCAAGCAAAACCAAAAACTCGCAGTTAAGTATAATAGTTACAACTTCATACCTTAAGGTAAAGAACGAGTATTTTAGAGGAAAAGTTAAAAGGGAATCGAATGTCGTGGTATGGAAATGTTATGAATGACTAAAAAGGTGATGGATATAAATGTTGATGCATGGAAAGGGAGAGGAAGGCCAAAGAAAAGATGGATGGATTGTGTGAGGAATTATATAATAATAATCACTACATAGTATAAAACAAAGTCGCTTTGTCTGTCCCTATATCCCTATGTATGCCTAAATCTTTAAAACTACGCAACGGATTTTGATGCGGTTTTTTTTAATAGATAGAGTGATTGAAGAGGAAGGTTTATATGTATGATAACATCCATTTTGCTCCCGTGCGAAGCCGGGGCGGGTCGCTAGTAAATAATAAATCTTTATTCAGAATCCTAAAAAGCCAAAATACAATATGAATCTTAAAATGAAAAATATAGGTATAATAATGTAATGTATGTATGTATTGTGTATGTATGAAAGAGAAAGGAGTAAATGCCACTGTGACGTCTAACAGGAAAAAATGGAAAAAGAAAACGTGTTGCGCCGACCCCAAATAGAATGGTATAAAGGCAGGAAGATGATGATGATTAGGTATACTATATCAAGACCGGCCGCGTGGCTGTCGGGAATGATTCCTCGGGTACTACAAGAGCATAAAGTATCCTTGTAGATAATTGATATGTTAACTTTGGCCTTTGTTACTGCTATCAATTATTATTGGCATTTTGTTCTTTTATAATAGAGTCGCAACATTTTATTTTAGTAGGATTTTTTATTTTTTACAAACTATTTAAAAATTTTAAAATGTGTTTGTTTATATTTTCGAGCGTATGGCACTCGTGGGCAGCAGCTGAAAATCAGCGTCAGGTGGTGCACATTGTGTTGCCATCTGGCATTATGCAGAGCTGAGGCCCTTTTGGCATTATTAATTTGAATTATATTGAATTTGTTTTGTTAATTTTTAAGGATTTTTTGCCAAATAAACACAATTTTCTTTCTTTCTTTCCATTGTTCCATTTCCATCATTATCTCCTCTGACAAACAGACAGACAGACCTACAGTTATTCCGTGTGGATTATCCACTTATACAAAGGACTGTTGACTTTATAAGAATTAAATTGGATTTGGCTTGGCATGGAAATGAGAAATGTCGAGTTTGTGATTAAAAGCTTTTCGTCGCCCTCAAAATAATTATGTCAGTGTCATAATTAGAAAAAAACATAAATTTATTAACTAAGTAATTTATTTTTCCTGTTACTACCTTTTGGTATGTAGGGCTCTGTGTTCCCGTGGGAATACAGAGATATAAAGTAGCCTATGTCACCCGCGGATAGTGTAGCTCCCAACGGTGAAAGAATTTTTGAAATCGGTCCAGTAGTTTCGGAGCCTATTCGTTACAAACAAACAAATCTTTCTTCTTTATAATATTAGTGTAGATGAAGGGAAAATGGATTATACCTAGTCATTGACCCGCGCAAATTTTCTGTGATAAGCGCAAGTGTTGCGAGAATTTAGCGAAATGTTTATTATGGTTCTATCTGACAATTATCAGTGTTTTATTTTGTTCATATTTTTATTCGTATCGCGTCAGCATGTTTTAATATGGCCCTCTTTCAAACTAACATAATGTATAAAAAAAAAATAAAAAAAATTGTGCAAGCAAGTTTTAAATGTTATAACTTTAAAGACCTCCACGACCCTTGCACTATTAAATGCGTACTACATGCATACTACTCAGCACAATGTTTCAAGTTCGTTACTTAAAGTTCTACCGTAAAACGTGGTTTTTCACACCATAAAAGCAAGCTTTTTCCCAGAAATATTTCTTGCGCAGTATTTTTACTTAGTTTGACGTACAAAATACTGAAGGGACTCTTGACACCCGGTATACCTAGTGAGATAAATTAAGACTGACCCCAGATATATTATATTCTAATAAATCTGAAATTCGGTCTCCGAACTCCTACGCACAAAAGTTTCTATACCTACTGTCCCAACAAGATAAATACTCGTTCCACAAATACTGAGCGATTTCTGTTCGACTTTCATCGCTGGACACAATGAGGAGAGTTGGTATTCCAACAACGCAACAATATTAAGGGATTCGTCTTGGTTTCAGCTAGGGTAAACAGTAAAGCGTATTGTAGCCTGAAGGGTAATAGCTATAAATAGTAGATGACCTGACTCTTGAATATAAATTCCTACCAAAACTAAAGTTTATTCATAGACAATAAATGAGCAGATTTTTTATTTTTTAAATTAGGATAAATGTAAATAAAAAAATCTGTTACTTAATTCAATGATTCTTTATTGGCCATTTTTTTTCTTTTTTTGTCGCGGCATGGTATTGTTATTAATGATAATATCGGCACAGCAACATTAATAATAGAAACTATAAACAAATGCATCAACCGGTCAAATTTTTTTTTAAATATGGTCAGCTGTCAGTTGCGTTTTGTTATACCATTTTAACAAATGAACCGCTGACTTATATTTTGACTGAGTTGTATTTTGTTATTCTGTCAGTTGCGTTTTGTTATACCACGTTTTATGTCACGTCCCACGGGAACGACGGGAACGGAATAAAGTATCCTATGTCCATCTCCTGGTTCTTAGCTACCTCCCTACCAATTTTCAGCCAAATCGGTTCAGCCATTCTTGAGTTATAAATAGTGTAACTAACACGACTTTGTTTTATATATATATATATTTATTATATAGATTTCATGGTCTACGTTGTTTGTAACTTGAAATAGACGAATTGTTTGGTAACTGGGGATCGACCAATGGAACCCAACTCAAGAAGTTTACTAATGACTTCTGAATTTGCGTTATGTGAATCGAAAATTGAAAATAAAGTGGACCAGGGATATCACGGCCCCAATTAACGTGTTTTGTATTCAAAGCCCAACTTTACTTTGTGTAATTTATTTTAGCACTTCAGACCTTAAACCTGTGAAAGATAATATTGTGAGGAAAGGCACTAATTGAGTTGCGTGTAACTTTCAAAAATGGAATATTATGGTTCCAAAACAAATTTTATTCTAATGGGAAAAGGTTGATTTTACGTGGCATAGAAGAGGCATAACGCCATGATAGCGTCATGCCATCTACCGACACGGCATACAATATCATCACGGCATCACATCAAAAACAAAGATAGCCATCTGTCCTTGCGGGGCCTGCGTGGTGGATTATTGCCACTTCTGCAGAACATGCCTGTTATCTTACAATAGAAAAGTTATATGCTGATTATACATACACAAACAAGACAGTAAGCTAGTGTTACTAATTACTCATCTAGTAATTAGTAACTGTGGCCTTGGACGGAAAATTAGGATCGATGTTTTAGATTAAACGGCTCATAAGCTTTGATTCTACCGGATGATGCCTTGAACTAAGATAATTACATAATTATGTGCCAAATATCTAGAAGCTGGGGAGACCGACCTTGGCCTCAAAATGGGATTATCTCTTCGGAAGCGTGGGATTGAGTTCTCGTGTGTCTATAATCGAATCCGCCCCGAATTAATGACAGTTTATTCCGTTTGTTTTGTTCTCTGACTGGACATTTAATTTTGTTGCCATGACAAAAGTTCCACTATCGGTAGCAAAAGTTGTACAGGATTGTTTTGGGCCCCTAACACACGACGTATTATAAACGAGCAGACGACGCACAGATGAAGTGCGTAAATTTGAACGCAACCTTGTAACCTAAGTACACGGGGCGATCGTGAAACGCGCGTCCTCAGCATGTATACGCGCAGATACAGCGATTCCAAGCCAATCCTTTGTACGCGCTTCAAACGAGTTTCGAACGTGCTTCAGACGCGCGCGTGTATCGTGTTTTACGCGCGTTGGAATCTATAAAAACGCAAAAAATTACATCTACGGCGTCGACGACGCGCGTTCCTGAAATGCGCGTCGGCGCGGCGGCGGCGCGTTTAAAGTACGTCACGTGCTAGGGGCCTTAGAAACACTGTTATTTTTCGAAAGTGTTGCAAGCAATATTGCATAGAATTGATATTTCCAGATAAATAAAATCATACTATTGCAACTTGTGTTGCACATTTTGTTCAAGTGTTACCTTTTATTCCCGGTTGGGCAGTCCTATAGAGTTTTTCCATTAGGAATTTTGCAGTACCAGCCAGAGTTATTCCCGGTTGATGGCAATAGGCTCGCCCCCTAATACATGGGACATAGAGAACATAACTGGCTAAATGTGGGTGTACTACATATTAAGTACTCCTCTGCCTAACCCTTCGGAAATTACAGACGTGATATTATGTATTTATGTTTTACCTTTTTTTTTGGAGGGTGGGAAATCATCAAATGACTCCTCCCTCTCTGGGCAGAGCAGTAGGGAATGTCAGACTTCTACTGACTAAAAACCACCCATGTTCTTTCTTAGCCCTTTGCGTCGAGGCATTTGTATCTCTTTCGAACAACCTTTGTGGTATCTGCTAACAAAGACATTAAAATTAATTATTTCTTCACCAGATCCGCGAACTTCGCCACGAAAACCTAACAGCTTTCGTAGGAGTCTGCGTAGAAAGTGGCTCAGCATGTATCGTCTCCGCCTACTGCTCCCGAGGGTCTCTAGCCAGGGTCCTCGCAGACAGGGACCTGCATCTCGATGACATGTTCGTGGCAAGCCTGGTAGCAGACCTTCTCCGAGGACTGACGTACTTACATGATTCGGCCCTGATCTCCCATGGGAACCTGACTTCGAGCAACTGTCTGGTGGATAGCCGATGGGTCCTGCAGATTGCTGATTATGGACTTCATAATTTGAAATGTGAGTGTTTTCTATTTCTGTATTGTATCAGGTCCTATACATACAGGATACATTTTAACACGGCCTTCAGACTTCTAACCAAAGATTTCTAAGCAAAAAAAAAAACACTAATTAAAATGATTTTATTTTGACCTAAAATATTTGGTGACCAATAATATTATTATAGTGTATTTTCGTTAGCAGATTTTCTTGTAAGTTTAAATCTAATGCGTTTCTCTCTCTGCGTTTTTTTCCCATGACCTTATTTTGGTGGTCTGCTTGATTTGTAAAAGTTTATCTATTTTAATGGCACCTTAAATAATTTGAGCCAATATTCCAATAGAAGTGGGTGGGAACGTGTATTTAAATGTCATGTTGTTGTCGTCGAGGAGTTTCGCACCACGTGCTTGAATCGTAAGCTTTAATATTGGAGAGTGTTGAAAGGTGGGCGTTTTGGGGTCTGTTGACGTCTTTAGTAGGTAGGACGCCGACCTCGAACGGGGAAGTGTTTTTTCTTAGTTTAATTTTAACAAGTGACGTCTTTGTGAGTAGGTATATAGAATCGTTTTAAATAATTTTGAGAATAGGGATTTGACTACATATTATTTTGATAGGTCTACGTGAATTATTTCTTCATTTTATCGTTTTTGTATCCACAAAAAAAGCTTATAATTATAAAGAACATAGGGAAACATCGTAACAAAAAGTAGAACAAAGGCACACATAATTTGAAAAGAAACTGTCTTAGTTTTTATCCAGAAATAAGTACCAAACTGTTGAGAAGTATAAAAGTCAAACAATTTAATATCGAGACGAATAAGGCTACTGGGGCAGTAAAAGTTTTTTTTTTTTCGTTCTTACCACAGAAATGCAGGATATTGAATGTGTGAAAAACTTTTAACAGCCTACATTTTATGATTTCTTTGTTCAATGACCGGGTTTTCAAGCTACCCGCATTTCAACCAGTTTCTGACGTCTCATAGGTTTACTGAGCCTTGGTTTGACTACAAAAGTTTTATGGTGGTTGGTTTAGATACAATTTTTTTTTTATAACTTTGCCCCACACTAGGAATTCCTCCTGTTTCGTGGGTCCGTTTACAAACATTGAAACACACATGCATAAACACATCCAGACCCGAAACAACTATCTGTAGGCCATACAACTATTTGTTCCGTGCGGGGATCGAACCCGCGACACGCAACGCAGCAGTCCAATCGCTCTGCCACTGCGTCAACCGTGCCGTCAATTGAAAAGCCATTGTGTCTCGCGTGGATCTACGTTCGGCATACGGAAGGTTAAACACGGTAGTTGCCTTAATTATGTTTGGCAAAAGAGGGAAAAGGATTGCCACACACGCTCATCGCACCACGCGTTGGTTGTGTGTGTATCAAGTCTTTTGTGTACACGCATAACTAACACGTCAAGCTACCCGACACTGTCATTTTCCCAATCAACTTTGAACCTAATGCTTTAGCGATATGATTGAAAATCAATTAAAGAAATTTGACAGAAAGATTTGGTAGCTTGATGTTAGTACTTAGATAAACCTGATTTTGTACCTAAAAATGACATTTAACCTGATAGTAATAATGCAAGTAAAGTCCCATATCTTCCCGTGGGTGTCGTAAGAGGCGACTAAGGGACTTATCAGAGAATGGACAGCAGCGTTCTCTGTGCCTTCCTAACAACCATACTGCGATCGCCAACCCGCCTGTCAAGGGTGGCGATTATGGCAAATCCCCCCCTTCTGGGGGAGGCCTATGTCCAGCAGTGGACGTCTTAAGGCTGAAATGATGATGATGATGAATAATGCAAGTACCATCATGTATTGTAACGCACGGTAGGCGCAGTGACTGAGCGATTGCGTGGAGGCGCATTGTTGTGTCTTAAACTTGACTCAAGAATCATTATTCAGTCTTAAAATGTCGCAAACACGGGGCGAGTCACGATGTTTATTTCTTAAATACCCTTGGAAAATATCATTGAAATAACTGAAGTTTTACCTACTTAATGATTAATTAAATGGCGTCCAAACCCTGTCACAAACAGACTTACCTATATCATCTGTCATCTGCAATAACTAACTGAAATCAGACTGCTAAAATCAATGACCCTGCAAATATACGGCACAGTAGGTATACAAGATCTCCATTAGAATGATTTACACAAAACAATAATATATGTCGCAGGAGGCCGTTTAACTAATTGCCCGAAACGTCGCGCGTCGAGCCGTATTGTCACACAAGCACAAGTTGTAGATATATGTACCTTTGACAAGAAATGTTAAGACAATATAGTCTCTAACCTTAATACATTAGAGACAATTGAAATGCCATTATTCAAGGAAATACTTACAGACAATTGTTTTATACAAGTGGCTAAGCCTATGTTGTGGTTGGCATGCAAAGCTTTACTATTTTACATAATTATGGCGATTGCCTATATGACCTATAGAACTATACATTCGATGATTTACAAGCTAACATTAGAGAGCTACCACTTTTGATTTGAAACTTTACCAGAATCAACCTTTCAACGAGCAATCCTTGTATATTAAATGTACCTACCTGAATTTTCATGGTGGTTTTGGGGGCGATAAATCGATCTAGCTACGTTTTATTACAATAAATCCAGGTGTGAGTGACAAAAGGCAGATAGATAAGCAGAAGCTATTAATTTTTTGATCTGGTAACCATGACCGAAGCACAGAAGGTGATCTACGCATTCAAAATTTCATTCACGTCACATCGATGTAATCAAATGTAACTTATGGTGCAATTTCAATTTGAAAATTCTCATAAAATAAATAAATTAAAACCAAATTCTTTCATTAATATCGTTTATTTGAAATATTGTTTTATATTAAGATTTATACGCCTCGCCGGTAGGGGTACAGTCACGGGCAATATCAAATTCACGAGAAAATGTCTTTCCAGTTTTGCTAAGTTTTGTTATTTCATTGCTCGTGACCGCACAGCCACATGCCCAAGTCACATACAGAAGTCAACGTCAAGTAAAGTCCTGTCCCGTCGGGGCTGCGGGTTGTTCGAAAGAGATACCGCGGTTTCCTTTGTAAAACTGGTTGTCAAACTTTCGGGTCACTGAATACGTGTAACGGCAGTCGAAGATATACGAATGACAGCCGAGACCACGTGCTTTCCGAGGCACAGAGGAAACTCGGTATCACTGACGGCCCAACCTAGGGAAGCACGGTTTAACCTAAAGATCAACCCGATCGGTTTACATTATTTCACCACAAGCTCCTTCTTTGACATTTAATTAACGTGATAATCACTTTCAAAATTTCGTCTTGACTCATCTTTGCATCCCAATTCGTAACAAGTACGTCAAAGTTCTAGAATATTTGTATGGCCTACAGATAGTTGTTTCGGGTCTGGGTATTTGTGTATGTGAGTTTAAATGTTTGTGAACGCACCCACGATACAGGTGAAATTCCTAGTGTGGAGCAACGTTTTTTTAAAAAACTAAGTTCCAAATTCTATTCTAATATTTTCTCCTTCACCAGATGGCTGTTCCGACGCTGAAGATGCCTTGCGGATGGAGCGTCGCATGCTGTGGAGGGCGCCAGAACTCTTGAGGGACCCCAACCCTCCTTCCAGAGGCTCACAGAAGGGAGACGTGTACTCCTTCGGCATCATTCTGTATGAAATCCTTGGGAGGGATGGACCTTGGGGAGATACTAGCCTCACTAGTGCTGGTAAGACACTATCTTCAATAGGTATCTGTTTATATTTATATTTAAGCCCTATCGATGTAAGCCCTATCGGTGTAAAATAAAGCTTTACGTTGCTTGCTTTACTTATTTTTTGAGCGTGGAGCTCGTGTCCGATTTCGAGTATGAAACTACAAGTCGACGAAACATAAAGGCCTCATTTACGGAAACGCGGGGCGTCGCGCGGCGCGTTGTGTGTTTTTAATTCAAACACATAGCGATGTATGAAAACGTTAACAATTTCAAACGTCTATTTTACGAGAAGCTAGTTTTTGCTCGTTAGTTTAAAATGCAGCGTTCGTTGCGATGGACGCGCCTATCAGTAAATGAATAAAAAAGCTCGAGACAAGCCTTCTGCACGCGCGCGCGCCGCCTCGCGTCTCCGTAAACGAGCCCAAAGGAGTTAGACGCTAGAGTGTACATTTACAAGTCATTTTTTTCATACAAGACTATTTGTAATAGGGTAGTTGACAAAAAAAATCTAATTAGTCCGTCAGACAGATTTATAAAAAAATATTAGACATTTTTTTTTTCTTTTTCACGTAAACAAAACATGCTTCGAAAAGTCGTGTGACGTCACAGTTTGGTACATTTTTACCAGAAAGTTACACAGGGTCACAAGCCCCCAGTCATGATCTTTGACATGTTTTATTTTCGTCAGTTTTTATTAATTTGATAAAACAAAAAACACGTAGACGTATCCAATATTTTTCGATAATATAAGTGACGGACTAAATAGAATCATATTTTTTTTAGCAGTCAACACCCTATCATAATAAGCCCTTTTTTTTTGGCGTGTGGAAAATCATCAAATAACCCCTCTCCTCTTGGGCAGAGTGAAAGGGAGTGTCAGACTTCTACTGACTAAAAACCACCCATGTTTCTTCTTAGCCCTTAATGTCGAGGCCGCGGTAACTCTTGTGAACAACCCGCAGCCTCGATGGCGTCATTAACAGTCCTGACGTAAAAAATTTGCTGAAGAGACATTTTGCAACTGAGCCCTAAAAGTCTGACAACCAGTCTTACCAAGGTAAGGTGTATTGTATTCATTACTAACTGGGTTGTGGAGGTCAGATAGGCAGTCACTCTATATAAAATACAGGTATTCTGCTGCATCCAGTTAGACTGAAAGCCGACCCCAAGACCCCAACATAGCTGGGCAAAAAAAAACATACTGACGAGGAAGAGGTGACGAGACGATCTGGACGCGCACCACGAGGGCTGGTTCGAGGTGGCTCAGGAAAAGAGAACGTGGAAGGAATTTGGGGAGGCCTTTGACGAGCAGTGGGATAGTACAGGCTAAAGAAAAAAAAATACAAACGAATTGAGAACCTCCTCCTTTTTGGAAGTCGGTTAAAAAGACTGAGCAGATGATGAATATTTTATTATACTTAATACTTTTTCTCTCCAACAGAGATTATAGGCCGAGTGCGGCATCCAATAGGAGGGGTGCTCTTCAGGCCACCACTTGGAGGGCTAGTGGCCCGACCGGCTGTGCTGGCTGTTCTGAACGCGTGCTGGAGCGAACGGTCTGATCGCAGACCGGACTTGAGGCTCGTCAGGCTGAGGCTCAAAGATATGCATGCTGGCATGTAAGTATTACCTTTTGATATTTGGTTTCCTTGTTTGTTTGCGTGCTGAATAAATTATCTTTAATTCTTTACCGATCATAAATATACAGGATAGTGCCGACAATACGACGATAAATGAAACCACTGGTAGTTCTAGTTCATAGGAACATTATTAAACTATCAAATAAATCTTAACACCAAAATAAAAAATAAATAAAAAAAAACAATAAAACTAAGTAGCATAAAACTGTAAACGAAATACATTACAATTTACAAACAAATATTGGTTTACTAACCTTAGGAATAATCTGCACCGATTAACGTGTAGAAATAAAATGTAACAAACGAATTTGGCAAAGACATTTAGGTTGGTTTAGTTTAGTTTAACTGGGCTTTTATCCGCACTTAGCCTCTTGATTGGGCCATTGTGCGTGATGTTTAAAGAATACCTACTCCAACCAACATAGGTCGTCCCAGAATTTTAGCAGCCTTCCCAGACTGCTGCAGGCTTCTGGGAGAGTTAATGGGGATCGTAGAGTAATTTAGGTAGGTTATTGTCGTATCGTCGGCACCACGACGGTGTTAAGATTTATTTGATAGTTTAAAAATGTTCTTATGAACTAGAACTACCAGTGGTTTCATTTATTGTCGTATTGTCGGCATCACCCTGTATAAAAGAATTGCACTCGCCGTGCTCATGTATATTAACGGACCCCCATTGTTAAGTGTGTGCGTTGCAGTATGGCTTTATAGAAACAGACTCAAATTGAGGCGTAGCTGGTCCTATATTGTGTTTAGACTTACTGCCCGTTAACATTAAGGCCTCGTTCCGTAGCAGTTCACCATTAAGATGCAGTTTGTATGAGAAGGCGTAAAAGTAAACTCTACTGTAATACATGGCATAACTGCGCATGAAACTGTGGCATATTTTTTTTTTGTTTAGAAATGGGGTTTACTCTTGACCTCAATCTTGCCCTAAAGGCAGAGATGAGGTCGGCAATGGGACGAACTTACCCAGAAGAAGCCTATTTACTCGCGATTTAAATAAAAACCTCTCCGTGCGTAATACAAAGTCAAATACATTATTGATACCGATCACGTCTTCGGAGTTCTGCTAGTTATTCTAATTGGACTGTTGTATGTAGGTACTCGTAGTAGTAGCCTAGTCGCTGTGAGAAAACAATGGATACGCTTAAATATTTTATGGGGACTGTAGAGTGTAATTTAAAAAAAACTGCTGTTCCTTACATTATGACCATGTCAGTTTTGCTCTTTTAGAAAACAGTAGAGGTTTTTAAACAACTGGTGAAAAATTCTGTCAGCTCACAATTGCTGCGGTATTTTCACTCCATATAGGAACGCTCGGGCCTCGCCTAGCCATGAATTTTCTTCCATGGCTGTACACTTCCGCACTCGCCCTGCCTCATAGTTTATCGGTGTTATTGTACAACCACCTTTAGGGTTAAATAAGAATTGAGAGGCAGTGGGTGTTTGGCAACGTGCCAACTACAATAAACCCGTAAGAAAATCTTTGTTTATTTTGAAAGCTTATTGGATCCATCCAAAATAGCTAAACTTTAGAGTTCTAAAAATGGCTATAAAATAAAATTCAATATTTCTTGTGATTGTCTTATCGAGTTCAAAGTCAAAGTTTGTCTTTGGCAAATATTGTTTATGATAAACAAGTTTGTCTTAAAAATAAGTAGGTACAGTAATGTCTATGTGTTCCGGCGAACAAATATCAAATACGTCTAGGTACAATATTATTACAATCAAGTGAGACAATTCATAATGTATTTTTATCATTTCTTATTTGTTCTTGATTAAGTTTATTTTAACTTAACAACGCAATAGCTTGTATTTGTCCGTTTTGTTGCACATGTTTTCTCTAAATTTGATTACATAAGTTGAATACCTATACTACTAAACAAACTGAATATTTTTATCAGTTTTTAATAATATGTTGATTTTTTTATAAAAACAGACACGAACAAGCGATAAAATCAAAATCAAAACTCATTTATTCAAACTAGGCTGATAATCAGCACTTTTCGAACGTCAAAATTTACTTTACTTTAGTGACAGTCCCCCAAAACGCCCACCCTTCGACACTTCCTAGTGTTTTTGCTGGAAAGAAGAAGTGGCGGAACAAACTCTCCAGCAACACATCTGTCTGTTTGGTTAGAAGAACCAGACTCGATACAATAGTAAGGTGTAAGTTAATATTACGATTGACTACAATTAATAATAAAAGGTATATAATAATAAAACATAAAAAAGACATAACATATTATCAGTAAACTAATTTTGGAGAAAGAACATAAATTACAAACATTGTCTTGTGTTCAACTCAACGACCAGCTATTCTTATCATTTAAGTAGTCGTTAATGGAATAGTAAGCCTTTGAACAAAGATTAGATTTCACTTTGGCTTTAAATGCATTAAAGAAAAGAAGATGGCAGTTTGTTATAAAATGTTATACCGAGCCCTATACGAATGAATTATGAATTTTGTGAAGCCGGTGAAAAGGAGCGCGTAGTTTATGCTTATTTCTGGTGTTAAAGTTGTGAATATCACTGTTTTTAGTGTACAGGTGAATATTTTGTCTAATATATAAAATGTTGGCAAAGATGAACTGAGAAGCAACCGTGAGAATACCAATCTCCTTAAAAATATCTCTAAGAGAAACTCGGGCACCCAGCTGATAAATTGCACGAACCGCTCGCTTCTGCAGTACAAATATATTTTGAATATCAGCAGCTTTGCCCCACAGCAGAATACCGTAGGACATAACGCTGTGAAAATAACTAAAGTAGACTAACCGTGCTGTATCAACGTCAGTGAATTGTCTTACTTTTCTGACGGCGTATGCGGCCGAACTTAGCCTTCGCTTAAAAACGTCTAGTCTCATAATATTAATGTAAATATTTTTAACATCTGCGATCATTACTAGTCTTGTCTAAAGCAATCCGTCTAGACATGTTGAAGAAAGTTCGGCCGACTAAAACTTTAGTCATCTAAAATTCCATTGTCCGTTGAGGATTGGAATCGAACTTTTAATTAATGCGCCTCTCTTGATAGGAATAACAATCGATATGAATTGGTGGAAATATACAAACAAATTGGTAGGATTATGTATAAATTGCAGAGGCCCGCAAGGTCCGACGTCTGTCGGGGTCTGTTAGCCAGTGGCGACCACAAGAAAAGCGCCGAGACAATGAAGCTTGACGAAGTCCCAGAGAAACGATTTAACTGTCTTGGATCCCGCAACGAAATTAATCAGAAAAGAATAGCGGAGGATTAAGAAAAACATAATTTCCACGCTGCGGGCTGCGAGTTGTTTGAAAGAGATACCGCGGCCCTGGACACAAAGGGCTAAGAGAACATGAGTGGTTTTTAGTCAGTACAAGTCTGACACTCCCTTCCGTTTGACCCAGAGAGGGAGGAGTCATTTGATGATTTCCCAACCTACAAAAAAATTATGTACCTACCTACTGAATACGGGTTTCCCTTCCAGGCTATATAAAATATGGATATCCATCCAGTAACTTCTGAAACTATCAACATTTGATCACGCACAATTGTAATTTTAGCTTTGGATGAAATTGGGTCCAATATTCTCTGACGGACCAAATTCGGGTATAATGATATTCGTACTCTATAAAAAATAAATTGTTTTACTTGAATCCTCTGTAGTCCTCACTCAGTAGAGTAGGTATTAAAAGTTTGTGCTCCAAAGACACAAATACATTGAAGTCAAACTTTATCATTATTTTGTTACCGATATCCTCATTGAAATATTTAAAAAAAATATCTACAGGGTGTAAATCAACCCATCACACAGCCGTCAACCAAGCATTCTGTACATCAAACTAAGTACCCCTACGCAATTTTTTTTGCTGGGAAACGACGTTTTTTTTGGGGTCAGAAATCACATTTTACGGCAAAACTACATGTAGCACTGTTAAAACATTGTGCTAGTGGATGCTTTGAATAGTAAACGGGTCATGGAGGTAATTTAAGTAAAGTCATAACCTGAAATACTAGTATTTACAAAAACAGCTGTAAAAAATTTGGAATTTTGACCCCCCAATAACACCGTAACTAGGAGGTTCCCAAGTATGCTCTAGAACAAAAAAATATCACAGTGGTGGGGAAAACAAGTGCCCTTCGTTTGCGTTAAGGGTACTTTTACACCCTATTTAGTTGTCCTATTTTATTGAAACTGTGACTGATTTCAGCAGGTATTTAAATACTGGCCAATTCACTGTTTCAATGTCTCTTATACCACTTGACAACTCCCATTGCAAATCTTACACTTAATTCAATAGTATGGCTATCAACTATTATTAACACAGATTAATCCTATCAATTATTTAAAAGATAATCATGAAAATTATGCAATAACCTACTTTATAATAAAAACGATACCAAAAATATCTATAATAAATTAAATACTTTCATTTGTTCAGGAAAACGAACATATTCGACAACATGCTAGCAATGATGGAGAAGTACGCTTCAAACCTGGAAGCCATCGTCGCAGCCAGGACTGAACAGCTGCTACAGGAGAAGAGAAGGACGGATGATCTGCTGAACAGGATGCTGCCGAGGTAAGAGTTATCCTACGGCCCTTTAGAATAAACGTGAAGCTTTACAAAAGAGAAGCTTCAATTTTCATTAATTTCACGTTCACACGAGACCCACAAAATTACAGGACGGAACGAATAAACTTAAAAATAGGAAGGAACATAAAAAAGAAATGTGCCGAAATCCGAATTCGTTGGTTCACTTCATTCATTTGGCTCATGTTTATTTGTAGTTTGGAAATAATGTACATAATAATGAATATGGAAATATAGTAAAAAAAGCTTAGAGGTACTCACTAAATTCACTCACTTTTGTTCCTTCACTTTTTCGACGTTTTACTTCCTAAACAAGATGCCGATAAAGATAAAAATTATAAAAAGCAAAGCATTAGATTTAAGTCAGCTGCATTCGTTTTCATTCGTGCATATACTACCACAAAATTTTTCACCTCAATAATAAATAAACACGCTTCAGTTAACTTCAAAACTATTTTTCTGATCGAAATATTTCAAATAGCCATTGCGCGTGACGGCGTGATGGAAACATTTCTGAAAATTTTGTAGAATCTAAATGGCTACATTTTCAGCTATGTCGATCACAACATGCAACTATTTTCTAGGTATTTCAATGAATTTATCCTGCCGAAAATAGTTTACCTCTTTTTATTAGAAATATTTTAAAATTTTAGTCATGACTTTTCATGGTCATGAAAAGGCGATCATGTTTGTATAGAATTTTAATAAAATTTGATTTAAAATCGTGTGTGCGAACTTCATATTACATCGAAACTGTACGTGGATAATAATTTATATTGCAATGCGATAGGTCGTTGACATTAGGACTCAAGGGGAATTTAGAAGTGATTTACGGTGGCCGTCCTTTGACGGTTTGACCGCATAATTTAACTTCGTACGTTGTTTATTTACTTTGTAGGGTTACTATTTATATATGAAGTTCTTTTTTCGTTATTTTGGGCACAAATAAGATGTTAGTTATAAAAGTGTTAGGGGCTGTGTCTGAGTGTTAACAATAATAAAAAAAAATGATTAGATACTTATAAAAATGTAGATCATCGAGAAAATTGTATTACAGACAATTTTCACGGTGAACACATTTGACCCTTTCAAATTGCTTTGAAATACTGTTACCATCATGTTTCTGAATTTACTTATTTTTCTACACCAGGACCGTGGCAGAAGCATTGAAGCGTGGTGAAAGGGTACAAGCAGAGAGCTTCGACTGCGTCACGATATACTTTAGCGACATCGTCGGATTCACCAAACTGGCGGCTACTAACACTCCTATGCAGGTAAGCAGGCATTAGGCCATGACACGACCGCGAGCTTTGACGACACGGTTGGCGCAGTGGCTGAGCGATTGGACTGCTGCGCTGCGTGTCGCGGGTTCGATTCCCGCACGGAACAAATATTTGTATGACCTACAGATAGTTGTTTCGGGTCTGGGTATTTGTGAATGTGAGTTTAAATGTTTGTAAACGCACCCACGATACAGGAGAAATTCCTAGTGTGAGGCAACGTTTTTTAAAAAAGAAAAAAAAAAAAAAAAGCTTCAAGCGACAGGTGTGCGCGACTTCATGGCACGCGACCCGTCAGTAGCCACGGCGACTTGCCCGTCGCACTCAGAAATAGGTAATACGCGCCAAATCGTCGTCGCTTCGCAAGACGCGTTTCGCTTGAGCTTGTATGTCGTGGCCAAACGTATAAGAAAGCGTTCACACCACTAAATTGTGAAAAGTATAATAAACAAGAAACAGTCGGCTGTCTTTGTTTCGGCCTCACTGGTCTAGTGGTCACTAGAGTAACTACTGAGCATGAGGTGCTGGGTTCAATTCTCGGGTCAAGCAAAGTGTTATTGGGTTTTTGCTACTGCAAGTAGAGGATTTGATTTGGATTTGTTCACGGTGGATGGCGATAAATCTCGCCCTCTATTACATGGGACTATAAACATAACTAATGAAATATGGGTGTACTAATAACCACACCTCTGCCTAACCCTTGGCAATTACAGTTGTGATATTTTGAACAAGACCGTCACAGCACACGGCTTTACTTCTGAATAAATTGTTAGACAAAGACTAAATTATATAGACAAAGGAGCAAACTTTTTCATTCTGGACCAAGATTCATAAAAAAATAGATTGAATGGTCCCTTTCTTGTCTCGGCTTCTAAATTGTTTTGTCATCTTCTTTCGTTCACGTGATAGGAATATATGAATAATTTTGCAGTTTAAATTTTACTAATACCTAGACTCTTTGGAAAATAAATGGTTGACGGTGCTCCAAAACGTCAAAAATGTTTCTTTTACTTGGAAAAGCTGGAAAATTAAAAACACTCTTTCGCTTTTGGTCTTTGAGTAACATAACTAACTTATGTAGGGTGAAAGGGACACCGTACACCCCACACACCTTATGTACATCATTTCAAACACCCACATCGAAATTTTTCATCAGTTGTTTTCTATTTTCTGCGCTCCGTGTCGCGGTTTTAAAACCCCCCACGGAACAAATATTTGTATGGCCTACAGATAGTTGTTTCGGGTCTGGGTGTTTGGTTTGTTTATGTGAGTTGAAATGTTTGTAAACGCTCCTATGATAGATACAAGAGAAATTCCTGGTAAAACCTCTTAAAAAAAAAACCGTTCCGTACAATTTGACCGTGTTGGTAAATCAGTTTTGTAGGATATAGCTGTGTTTTTAAATTAATCGGTAAAATCGGTTATTAGAAAAGACAGTTGTGCTCAGAATGATGAACTGAATACATGATAGCCGTTTTCGCAGCGGTTTCCCTTCCACGCTATAGAGGTATGTGAGCCAGAAGGAAATAAAAAATATAAACGCAAAATCTGTCGATATCGTTGACGGACGGATGAATAAAATGGTTTTTCGAACCATTTTCGGTAGTTGTTCAATTTACCTGTGTTGTATACGTACGTACTTACACCCATATTGGATGAAAATTTACGTGCCAGTCCTAAATAAATATCGATAAGTTAACGCAGATGAGACTAATTTCTTCATTGTTTATTCTTCGTAATACTTAATTTAATCCTCTCAAAAGAGAGTACGCCTGTGTCCTAGCAGTGGGAACATTAATAGGGTGATGATGATGATGATGAATACTTTTTTTTTATATCAGCCCATGCTGTCCCACTGCAGGGTAAAGGCCTCCCACATGGCTTCCCAATTTTGCCTTCTTCAGACAATTGTGACTATCTTTGCCTGTCTGTCCGGCTTCATCCGAGAAACGTGACACGCCCAGTCCCATTTTAACCTGGCAGATATAACGCCAACATCGGCGATGCCTGTCTTAAGCTGGGTTCCCACGGTGCGTGATTCTGCGGATCATCACGCACAGCCGACGACCACGGACGGCAACGCACACAGACAGAGCTCTTTCAACGGTCTGTGTAGATCTTTTGATAGCTTCATTTCAAAATGCAAAGTGAAAGAGAACGTATCGTCGCTCTCTTTCACTTTGTACCGCACCTTTGAAGTTACCACCTCGCGACGGATACCGGCGCACCGCCACAGACGTCCTGTGCTACCACGGACGAGACCCTTCCCACGGTGTGTCGTGCGAGCTGGTCCACGTCCGTCCGCGATATCACGGACCGTGGGAAGCTAGCTTTAGACCTTAATAAGGTGTTGCGCATTCGATCGGAGACTCTAATATTGAGAATTCTGAGTTCCATCGCTCTTTGCAAACGTTGAATGTAGACTTCTGAGCTTCAGTCAAAGACCAAGTTTTAGCTCCATAGGTTAGGATAGGCAGGATACACTTGTCGACATTCTTGCGTTTCAATGAGATATTTCATAAATTATATGTCTATACACGAGGATTTGTAAATGGCTTTCTGGTGACTAAGGTTTGTTACTTGTCTGTCTTTGTTGGCTCCATGTACTAAAACAAATAAATACATTATAACCTACCTCATAAACGTAGATAAAATATACTCATCCGAATTAAGAACTAAGCCTAACAACCATTTTGATTTACATTAGGCGAACGTCTAGTTATAATTCCGTTAAAATTGGTTCAGTACATCTGTAGAGGTCCAATTGAGGTAATTGGGTACTTCAGCTATAGAAAACTAGAAAATCTTAACTCATTTGCATTTACGATGTTACCTGAGAAATAAGGCGTGATTTATGTAAACCGAGGCCGAATTATAGCACGTACGTCGTATGTACGAACCACGAATAAAAATTACGAAAAAGTAGCAGTACAAACTAGTCCGCCAGTTAGATTTTCAAAAAATATTGGACACGTATTTTTTCTTTTTTCACGTAAACAAACAATGGAGACGATACAGTGCTTTGAAAACTCTAGTGACGTCATATTCTAAGACATTAGTATGACATTATTTACCGGTGAGTGTCGTCACGACCCCCACTCAAATCTTTGACGCGTTTTATCTTCGTCAATTTTTAATGATTTGATAAAACAAAAAATACGTATCCAATATTTTTCGATAATCTAACAGACGGACTAATTAGAATCATATTTTTTTTAGTCAGTAAACATCTCTATTAAAAAAAAATGCTCTACAGCCCACCTAGTAATGTTTTAATATTCGGTTTATTGACGTTACAAGTTTTCGAGAATAAACCGTAATTTGCACAGCTAACATCGACAGTTTTTCTTTTCATCTGCTGTGTATTTATCTTTCATTATTTATATTGCAATAACTGTTAATGACTTCAATGCTCAACAATTTCCACTTTATCGATAACGAGGTCACGAAAGCGTGAATTATTTCACAATTCCACATAAAATTCCCCTGACTTTCCTTCGAACTGACTGACTTAATCTCATAAATTTTCTCAGCTTTTCTTTAACGCAGTGAGTCGAACACACTCGTATTAATTTCTCTAGCGAGTAATTTCTAAAGCAGCTGTACACTGTTCCTACGATACTGATTGGTCAAGCGTGAGTCTTGACAGCTCTCGTGTTGCGACTCGAATGTTTGGTCCTTTTGCTTCGGAGGACATCGTTCACGCTAGACGCTGTGTTGGCATTAGATTGACACCTTTGTCGTCAATTGTAGGTCTGGGGAGATATTTGTGTGTTCTTGTTATAAGTACTTGAGTTTAGGTGCTTATTGATTACATATATCAGGGTGGAAGGAAAGAAGGAAATTTCGGTAGTAAAAGGGGAGCATTATTTATTTTTCGTTCGTCGTTGTCGTTCGTTCGTTCGTGTTGTTCGTTCGTTCGTGTTTTCGTTCGTTCGTGGCATTCAGTCCGCCTATGTACCACGTTTGTGCATGAAGTTCAAATAAATAAATAAATTCTATGCTATTAATATATGTGAACGTATTGCAAAAAAAAAATGTTGTGTATTTCTGTAATTAAACTTGTCAAATTCGTTTTTATTCTCACTGGATGTTATCTTTAGTAGAAACATCATTTATTAACTGATCCATTTATTTACAGGTGGTGGAGATCCTGAACGACCTGTATACCTGCTGCGATGCTATCATATCATACTATAACGTTTACAAAGTAAGTTTAGATGGTCCATGTTTACCTAGTCATCACCATTTGGTAGATGTCATCATCATCATCGTCATCAGCCTATAATGTTCCCACTGCAATGTAATCCACCACGCGGGCCCAGTGCCGGTTGGTAGATGTCACATGTCTTCGAAGTTTTTGGTTCTAAGACATGCCGGTTTCCTCAAGATGTTTTCCTTCACCGTTTTCACACAAATTTCAGTAGGGATAATAATTTGTAAACTAAATGGATACCGGTCAATCAAAACAAAAGCGCCTTATTTACATTTTACATTCGTTAGTACGCAGTCTATTTTCTATATCAAAAAAAGGGATAATAAAATTGCCTTTGCTGTCTAATCTAAAACAGATGAGTCAATTTAGCTATCCTTAATTGATTGTCATAGCTAATTAATTGATTGCCCGTAATAGGTGTGTTTGCCTGAATTATTTGGACCCGGGCCATTTTGACTCAGTACCTCGAAAGTCTGACAACAAGTCTTACAAAGGGGTATCGAATTCCCGTCGGGGCTGCGGGTTGTTCGCAAGAGATACCGTGGCCTCGACATGAAAGGCTAAGAAGGAACATGGGTGGCTTTCAGTCAGTAGAAGTTTGACACTCCCTTTCGCTCTGCCCAAGAGCTGGAGGGGTTATTTGATGATTTTCCACCCACCCAAAAAAAAAAAGGGGCATCGAATTTTCTAGATAAATCCAAGTCAATATTTTTTTTTTAAAACAAGCATTGCAATCTATTATTCGCCTGTCCATCCTATTTTAGCAAGCATTAAACAATACTAAGTTATTTATTTTTATATTAAGTAGTACAATTCAATAAAGAAATTATAGTTATATCAAAATTTAATGTCAATGGTAGTGAATTTAGAATTTAATACAATTATTTAGGAACATTATCATTATATTTTACATACATGGGTTGGGAGGTCAGATAGGCTGTTGATCGATATAAAACATTGGTATTCAGATGCATCTGGTAAGACTGGAAGACGGTAAAGACTAGGCAGATTGTGATACTGATGGTCCATTGTGTTTGATTCAGACTAGGCAGATTGTGTTATTGATGGTCCATTGTGTTTGATTCATAAATTAGATAGGTCTTTGTCTTAGATATTTTATCAAACTGTTTATTTGATACAGGTCGAAACAATAGGCGACGCATACATGGTGGTCGGTGGACTACCAGAGAGGTGTTCCCGCCATGCTGCTGAGGTGGCGTCTTTAGCCCTGCATGTACTGGATGCTGTACCCAAGATCAGGTCCAGACAGGTTCCAGCCGCTAGACTCCATATTAGGATAGGTAAGTTGTGGTTACTAGTACCTACGAAAAGTACTACAGCTCTATCAAAAAAATTAAGGACTGCCGTCAAATTTTTAAATGGCGATATTAAAATTCTCCGCGACTTAAGACCATTATAAAAACTCGGGAATAGAAATTCTCGGCTCAGAAACCCACCAGACACAACACCCGTTTGATCCGAGGATCCTCCCTTTTATATGGGGGATGAAGAACTTTACACACACTATTTTATGTGTTACACAATCACAGATTTTAGCCGAGAAATACTTTTGTTTCCGTGAAAGGATTTGGATTGGGTACCAAAGGCATCTAAAGGCGTAACGTTGGAACGTCTCTCACAGCCACGGAGTCTGGATTTGTGCCCGGTTGATGGCAATAGGCTCGCCCCTATTTTTTTTTTTTAATACGTTGCCCAACACTAGGAATTTCTCCTGTATCGTGGGTGCGTTTACAAACATTTAAACGCACATGTGTAATCCACAAAAAAAAAATTGGCCTTAAACATAACTGGCGAAATGTGGGTGTACTATTAGGTACACCTCTGCCTAACCCTTCGGGGTTTACAGGCGTGATGTTATGTATGTATGTATGATGTATGTATGTCTCTCATAAGGTAGGCCGATGCCCTTGTGGTGGCTACAAGAATACGCTGGGTGCCAAAAAGTCGGTCGTTGGCGCCACACGCTTCAAGCTTGAAAGAGTAAAGCGTTACCCCGCTTGACTCTCTCAAGCTTAAAGCGTGTGGTGACTCCTGAAGACTTTACTGGAATGAGTAAGCTTTCCACATCATTAATACGATACTAGCTGTTAATATGACAATTTCCCTGCGGAGATCCGGGACCGGCGCGGTCGACATAATTTCTTACTTAGGGCTTGTTTAAGGAGACGCGGGGCGGCGCGCGGCGCGTGCAGAAGGCTCGTCTCGAGCTTTTTTATTCATTTACAGGCGCGTCCACCGCAACGAACGCCGCATTTTAAACTAATGAGCGATAAATCGCTTCTCGTAAAATCGACGTTTGAAATCGTTAACGTTTTCATACATCGCCATGTGTTTGAATTAAAAACGCACAACGCGCCGCGCGACGCCCCGCGTGTCCGTAAATGAGGCCTAAGATTGGCACGAGGAAATCTTGTTCACTCATCTACAAACTAACAACCACTAAGTAAACTTACTAACTTTGTTACTTACTCTGCTGTTACTAGGTTAAATATATAATGGCTGGTCTAGTTACCTATTCCAAACACAAATAACCGCACACCGCAGTAGAGAGCCGCCTAATCCGTGCCAATTCTCGTCTGTCGTCCTAATTCCATGGAAACGCCAACGAGTAGCAATGATCAATTGTAATATACTTACCATTCACAAAGTGAGAAGATACCCAGGTATGGTCCAGAAAAAAATACGGAACCCTAAAAATTATCAGAGTGACTACAAGAGCAAGTACCTACTTACCTGTCGACATCCGCTATGGTAACCCGTAAAATGAAAATGTTCTTATGTTTGTTCCAAGTAAATGTTTTTTTTTTTTTAATTCATCTAATCTTATTGAACGATTTTGTCATGAAATAGTATGACTTTTTTCAGCCCTAATTTCAGACAATTAATCTATACTAATATTATAAAGCTGAAGAGTTTGTTTGTTTGTTTGATTGTTTGAACGCCGTAAACTCAGGGACTACTGGTTGGAATTGAAAAATTCTTTTAGTGTTGGATAGTCGATTTATCGAGAAAGGTTCTAAGCTATATTAAGTGACGCAGACGAAGTTGCGTGGGTCAGCTAGTAATGTAAATAAAATTTCGCGGGCTACTTCAGCGCAGGATTTGTTTCCTGGACTGCGCTGAAGTAGTGATTTACGTCCTTTAGAAAGCATTCGCGTCGCTGCAGTCTGTCGTAGTGATTTCTTTGCCGTTGCGTCTGCGATGTGCTATCGCCTTCGAAATTGTATCTCTGAATAGGGTATTTCACCAAAATAATCTAATTAGTCCGTAAGATAGATTTCCAAAAATTAATGGACACATATTTTTTCTTTTTAACAAAAGCTTCAGACACAGTGCTTCGAAAAGTCGTGTCAAGTCGTGTGACGTCACAGATTAGTATGTTTTTTACCCAGAAAGTGACGTCACAAGACTCCACTCATGATCTTAGACACGTTTTATTATCGTCAATTTTTATTAGTTTGATCTAATTTTTTTCCAATATTTTTCGATGATCTAACAGACGGACTAATTAGATTTTTTTTGTGAAATATCCTATTGAACATTGAACCATGTATTTAGCCAGTCTGTTATCAGCTTATCATCTATAGGACAAAGCTATCCAAGTATTAATCGAGTAGAACAAACAATTACAGTTGAGAAGCCCAACATATTATTATTTTCATATCATTATTACTTAGGCTGAAAATTATACGGTGTCTTATCAATTTCAAAGTTCTCCATGACACCGTTATTACCTGCACGAGCGTAATATGTAGTTGGTTATTTGTCTAAATACTAAAATTTCGGGTTCCTTTACAATCTAGTTACTCAAACGAATAACTCAGCCCACAAGCCTGGATTAGGAATATTGTTTGAACGGGATATTCATTCATTATATTAGGTAGTCTGAAAAAGTAGTAGAGTAACGGTGGCCCAATGGCGGCGGTCCCGACTTACGAACAGTAAGTCGAGGGTGGGTTCGAACCCCGGCAGGCGCTTTGCTTTGTGTCATTTGTAACCTAGTACAGGCATCGAACTTTGTTATACCTAGATTATTTCTAAGATTATATTGTATTCATTTGTGCTAATTCTAATTTTGAATAAATATATTACATTATATTATTATATATTTCATCACCACTGCTTTCAAAACAGTGAAGAAAAACATCGTGAGGAAACCGGAATGTCTTAGAACCAAAAAAAAAACGAAGACTTGTGACATATACCAACCGGCACTTGGCCCGCGTGGTGAATAGCCCATCCCTCTCCTAGAGAGGAGGCCTGAGTCCCTGGAGTGGGAACATTATAGGCTGATGCTGATGATGATGAGTCTGAAAAAAGAAAGTAAAAAGTTACAATGCTTTTCCTTGTTTGGGAAGCTTAAAACTTTTCGTTCTCGTATCGTTTGTCGATAATAGACTATTTTTCAATCTTTATTTCGTATCTGTAGACTTTACTGGGACTATTGATAAAGATGACATTCTTTTAGTTATCAAAAATCATTTCTTCTACGTATTTATTAATGCAGCTACTAGTTAACGTTACTAGCGTTTCAGTGTGCAAGTTGACTAGTCTACTCGCCCAATGTGAACTGACTTTCAGCAAGTCGTGAATCTAATTTAAGCTTAAACAACATAAATTGCCCCACAAGTGTATCTGACACTTGTGTTGTAATATTTTGCAGTTTATTTCAGTGGTGTCAAAGAATACAGCTGTACCTAATAGGTACTAGTAATAAATGTGTGACATGGTCTTATATTGTTATAACAGTATAAAGTATACAGATTTTTGTTATGGATAACAACAGACGTTTTTCTACTTCTTGAGTTCCACTTCACTTTATGTAAAGATACCTGTGATGACGTATTTTAGAACTGTACTTTATTTGAAGCACTCACGTTGGAAAAATCATCTAGAAAATATTTTGTGATAACACTGTGAGACCTATATAGACTGTCTCAAGGACCAGAAAAACGTTTGCGTTCAAACATTGTGGGCTTAGTTTGCTGAATATTAAAGTAGAAGGTAGGCCACTTAGAGAGGCACCTGTGAGCCCTTATTTTAATGGCAATCCGTAGGTACACAACGCTACCAAGCTCGAACTATTAAATAATGCTTTAAAAGCATCTACAACCGTCTCTGAATAACTATTGTTGTCAAATTCGAGCTGCTTAATTAAGGTTTGACTCGAAACATTACTTTAGAGCAGTGATGTGAACAATGGACCTTAAGACACCGTTTCCACCAAAACGGAGATGTTTAAGATTGAAGCAACCACAGGAGGCACCTTAGGTGCGATGTGGAGTGATTCGTATTTTTTTTCTCCGCTCCGCGGCTGATCTCTCTTCTCCTGTGCATGTATCTGCATGAACGGTGCACACAAACAGCATCGCAACGAATTTGTCTAAACTTCAGCGAGTGGTACTTGCAAACTAATTGGTATTACAAGGGTATCAACTATCGTATTACCCAGTACTATCTGGGTTGAGGAGGTCAGATAGGCAGTCATTCCATCTAAAGTCCTGGTATTCAGCTGCATCCGGTTAGACTGGAAGCCGATACCTACATAGTTGGGAAAAGGCTAGGCAGATGATGATGATGACTTGCAAACTAAGCAGAGTCTCCTTCTCCAGGTATACACAGCGGTCAATGCGCAGCAGGCGTGGTAGGAGTGAAGATGCCAAGGTATTGCCTCTTCGGAGACACAGTCAACACTGCAGCCAGGATGGAGTCCAGTGGAGAACCCCAGAGGATCCACGTCAGCCATGACACCTATCTGCTGCTCAAACAACATGGAGGATACCATTTTAAGGAGAGGGGGATTGTGAATATCAAGGTGAGGAATGACAGTTTGGATCTGGAGGCGATAGTCCGGATCTGGAGGCAATAGTCCTCGCGCGCCGGCGCTGCACCGGGGGGTCACTCCGTTGCCGCGGCAAATTGCTGCGCAGCGGACAGACCTCTGGTGCGATCTCATGGAGGCATGGAGAGAGCGACTGTCGCAACCCCGTGCAGGGCACGCCACGATAGTGGCGGTAAGTCTTTATTTTTGAGGAGTGGCTGGAGAGGCGCCACGGCGCCCTCACCTTCCGTCTGGCGCAGGTACTCACCGGACACGGTTGTTTCGGGAGGTACCTGCACCGAATCAGGCGGAAGGAAACGCCCGGATGCCACCATTGTGAGGATCGGCCGGAGGACACGGTGGAACACACCGTGGAGGTGTGCCCCGCTTGGGCGGAGCCCCGCCGTGTTCTCGTAGCGGCGATCGGCGGCGGCGACCTCTCGCGTCCGGCCCTGGTGCAAGCCATGGTCCGGGGCGAGGAGTCATGGGACGCCGTCGCCTCCTTCTGCGAAGCAGTGATGCTAGCGAAGGAGGTGGCGGAATGTGAGAGGGAGAGAACCTCTAGTCCCAGCCGCCGCGGGAGGCGCTCCGGGCGTCCGGGGCCACGTGATGGCTTCCGGCCACCGTAGACGCGGGCCTGTGGACGGTGAGTTATGGGTAAGTTCGCTGTCCGTCCGTCTTATGACGACGACAGGCCGTGTCATCGGCGCGTTCGTGTTCCACGCGCGCCTCAAAGAGATGTCAGCATCATGGAAGGGGCCGACGCCCGTTGGGGCTGCGGGTTGTTCGCAAGAGATACCGCGGCCTCGACATGAAGGGCTAAGAAGGAACATTGGTGGTTTTTAGTCAGTAGAAGTCTGACACTCCCTTTCGCTCTGCCCAAGAGCGGGAGGGGTTATTTGATGATTTCCCACCCCCAAGAAAAAAAAAAGGATGACAGTTTGTTTGGATCTTCGAAGCAACTTCTTGGTAAGGAGACTTACCGCTTACTATTACGATAAACGATTGTTTACTTGACTTTTATTTATTTTTAAATGAAAGGACGTTTCGCCATCTTTCTTTTTATTTTATATTTATCTAACTTATTTTTTTTTTTTATTTCTGTGCAGGGCAAGGGAGAAATGAGGACGTGGTGGCTAATGGGTGAAGACCATGAGAGGAGAAAAAACACCATGAGTAGATACCGTAAGTACCTATCATATTTGGTTATAATTCGAAAAAGTGCTTAGATCGAAATTAAAACAGATTGTGACAGCATTTATACAGAGTCTTAAGGTGCTCTTCCGAATGGAACTGCAACAGCATTTCGCAGCTGCGGCAATATCGCCCAACCGCAACGATGGACAGCAGCGACGCGTGTGGCTTGTAGGTAACTCTATGACGAAATGCCTGCAAACGTCGTCTTAATGGTGATGTTTCCACTTGAACAGAGACGTCTTCGAAAGAGCACCTTTACCAGTCAATCCGGGATATTTTTATATAGTAAGTTATTAATTCTACATCCCATTCTCCAGAACCAGGTCTACTCCGCAACATGAACGAAGAGAGTGAAGACTTATGGGGCCTGAACCGCTCCATCGTCAACATCCGCGACAGGGCCCGCCTATCCTGCGGGGGCCTCGCAGGCCCAGGGTCTGCCCTCTCCTCCCCTGGGCCTCCAGCCTGCGATTGCTTCATCCCCAACCGAGACCACCACTCCGCCCCTGTAGTACTCTTCTGCGATGAATGACGCTAACCAAGCTCCCTTCAATATTTCTGGTTGAAAAACGATTGTGATGTTGAAATACTAAACGAGGTGAAGGTTGAAGGTGCAGAAACTGTAGATGATAATTATAATGATTTTATGCTCGTGTACCAACGTGGGGCGAAGGTCGTGGATGATGGCGTGGCCAGCAGAGCCAGGAGTCTGGCGGCTTTGAGGAGACTGTATAGCGTCGAATATGAGGGTGGTACATGGTTGTAATTGTAGGGAACTTTTAGGTTATTTCGTAGTGTTGTGGTATTTGAGGTATATCGTCAAATTTTAGAACTTAAGGGTTGGTTTAATTGGCGGCGAATTTTTTTACGTAGAGCAGGTACTCGTGCTGGCCTATTTAATTATTCTATAATATATATATATATTATATTATAATAATATGTATGTCTGTTGTGTGACTTTGACCAAATCCCTGCCATTGAAGTTCATGTATTGTTTATCAAAATCGATACACTTATTAATATTTCCTACTTAATACGTTTCGAAAGTTTTCAACGTCGTCTTCGTAAATAACTGAGAACATGTCCCTTTTTGATAAAAAAAAACAATAGGTAGGTATTTCAACAAATAAATAAATCTTGCACTAGCATTAAAATATTTTTCTTCTTAGCGAATTATTGAGCTACTAGTTTGGCGCTTTCAGTAGAGCGTCCAAAACTAAAATTATGTTGATTGTGAATAGTTTTTTTTTACCATTATTTTTATTATAATATCAAAATACCCGCTTAGTGGCCAACTAACAACCATAATGTTCCTCTAATGAACCTTTTATTAAATACATTAAAAGGACCGTACACTAAAAGGACTGTAGCGACAAGGTCTACTTACTGGGACAAAATGTATTACCAACCATTTAAAATACATGACAGGGTCCTATTTCTCTCTAAGTGGTTATTTTTACAAGTAGCTGAAAGGTTGAAGCTAACAAATTGCTCAATCGGCGAACAACCCTTTGGTGAAGGTTGAAGGTGCAGAAACTGTAGATGATAATTATAATGATTTTATGCTCGTGTACCAACGTGGGGCGAAGGTCGTGGATGATGGCGTGGCCAGCAGAGCCAGGAGTCTGGCGGCTTTGAGGAGACTGTATAGCGTCGAATATGAGGGTGGTACATGGTTGTAATTGTAGGGAACTTTTAGGTTATTTCGTAGTGTTGTGGTATTTGAGGTATATCGTCAAATTTTAGAACTTAAGGGTTGGTTTAATTGGCGGCGAATTTTTTTACGTAGAGCAGGTACTCGTGCTGGCCTATTTAATTATTCTTTTAGGTAAAGAATGGCTATTTATAAGCTTGCCTAACCCTTTTGTTTCTTAATTCAGACGTCTCACCTGTTTCGTTTTTTCTTAAATGATTTTGTTTTACATTTTTTGTCTAGCTTTTTTTGGATACTTTTTTCGGCTGTCGTTAATAGGGTAGTTAACTAAAAAAATCGAATTAGTCCGTCAGATAGATTTCCAAAAAATATTGTACACGTATTTTTTCTTTTTTCATGTAAACAAACAATGAAGACGATACAGTGCTTTGGAAACTCGTGTGACGTCACACTAAGACATTAGTATGACATGTTTTACCGGTGAGTGATGTCACAACCCCCCACTCAAATCTTTGACGCGTTTTATCTTCGTAAATTTTTATTGATTTGTTGTTTGAAAAAATACGTATCTAATAATTTTCGATAATCTAACAGACGGACTAATTAGAATTATACATATTTTTTTGTAAGTAAACATCCCTATTGACTATTTTTAATTGAAAAAGTTGGGTCTAGATAGATTAATTGAACTGTAATTGAAATACTCTCAATTATTTAAAAGCTTCTAAACTTATATAATGATTTAATTAAGTACCTTTTAAATAAATGTACGAAAGTATAAGTAATAAATTTATTATGTGGAACAAAAAACTTTAGTCACTAGGAGAAGAACTAATTAAAATAGGCAAATACATAAAAAAAGTAATGTCGTACCTATGCGCTTCGAAATCATAAAATAATTCCCATTGTACACAATGCGGCCATGTCACATCTTGTACGTAGCATTATAAATGTATAGGTAATTATACTTAGTAATACGTAACAGCACCTGTCTCACATACTTAATTGGATGTCATTAAATCCAATGAAGTATCCATTATTAAATTTATGAGTACGTTAGACGTCTCCGATTTCTTAGAACTGCGCAATTTAAGTACGTGTCTTTGCATAACTGAAGATACTTTTAAAATAGGGATTTAAGCTAGAGCTCAATGTATTGAAAGCCGGTATTATCCTTTAATACCTAAGTAGGTACTTAAGTTAGTAAACGGGGAAAAAAATATTTTTGAATGCTATTCTGGAAGGATTTTTGAAGGGTTAAAAATTGGGTCATTCCGCAAGTATTTTGGTAAGTAATGAAATGTGAAGTTATAATTTTGTAAATAGATTGTTTAGAATAATATGGCCACTGATCTAAGTATATAGATTTTATTCCATAACATAAGAGGCTTCAATAAATGTATAAGATTTCAAGTTACTACTGACAATTAAGTATATAAAATACGCCATTTTGTTAAAGACGGAGTGGTATAAGATTTTTTTTCTAATATTGTGTAGCCGCTTTTGAACTTGAATGTTATTTTACTGATCTCTATATTAAACTGTACGTACAGACGCTAGCACATCAAAACCTTGGCCTAATGCTTTTGCGAAAAAGTTGAAAATCTTAAAATTGACAGATCATAGTACTTTTATGTGCTGGCGTACCTATCTATCAATTTTAAAAAAGTCATTATCAATTATTAATGTTTCTATATTGACGAAAAGTCTGTAATCGAATAGATGTTAATTGTTTATAGGATAAAATCGATAAATGTGATAGACACCTATTGGAAGGTAACATTATTATACGAAATTGAGAATGACTGAACGGATAAGGATTAGATAATTGTATATTAGTATCTATTTATATTAATTTTAGTATCTAAATTATATTGTTTTGATATGAAATGTATTGGAACAATTTGTAACGGACCTAATAAAATGTACCTATGACCATATTGTTAAGTAAGTTTTTTGTATTAAGTCTGTGTCAATGAATGTTTATATTATAATAATATGTATGTCTGTTGTGTGACTTTGACCAAATCCCTGCCATTGAAGTTCATGTATTGTTTATCAAAATCGATACACTTATTAATATTTCCTACTTAATACGTTTCGAAAGTTTTCAACGTCGTCTTCGTAAATAACTGAGAACATGTCCCTTTTTGATAAAAAAAAACAATAGGTAGGTATTTCAACAAATAAATAAATCTTGCACTAGCATTAAAATATTTTTCTTCTTAGCGAATTATTGAGCTACTAGTTTGGCGCTTTCAGTAGAGCGTCCAAAACTAAAATTATGTTGATTGTGAATAGTTTTTTTTTACCATTATTTTTATTATAATATCAAAATACCCGCTTAGTGGCCAACTAACAACCATAATGTTCCTCTAATGAACCTTTTATTAAATACATTAAAAGGACCGTACACTAAAAGGACTGTAGCGACAAGGTCTACTTACTGGGACAAAATGTATTACCAACCATTTAAAATACATGACAGGGTCCTATTTCTCTCTAAGTGGTTATTTTTACAAGTAGCTGAAAGGTTGAAGCTAACAAATTGCTCAATCGGCGAACAACCCTTTGTATACAGTTGTTTTTTTGTGTTTGTTCAGGATGGAAGGGACGTCGACGCACAAACAGGTACCACGCAATGCCACGCATTTAGTATACGTCATTTTGATCCCAACCCCATAGACAATCGGAAAATTTAAAAAAAAAACTGCACGGTCAAAATGTATGGAAAGCTGATTTACGGAGGACCTCCTCATTTTTTGGAAGTCTGTTAAAAAAGAATCGGGAGTCCGTTCCATCCTGTATAGACGAGTAGGTACCCAACATTTCAAAGAGTTTGACAGATTTAGCGTAGATCAACTTCCATTTAAAAAGTTCAGTAATTCAATCAATATTACTACGAAAATAAGTACCTAGATTGCTACTTTTAAATTGATAAAATTCGATCAATGGAGAATACCACAGTCACTGCCCGTAACATGTTCAAGCCCGTGAATTGAAAATATATAATTATATGTACTACCTTTAATGTAACTATATAATATGTAAGTATATTACGCTGTAAACAAGCTATTTTTGAAATCCTACATACCTACTTAGCAACATAAAGTAATTTAAAATAAATAAATGGTCGCTTAGAAAGAAATACTAGCACTAACATAAACCAATAAGCATAATTACACTTTTTTTATTATTTCGAATAAAAATCTCTTAATGTTAGAAGAATCCGTGCATCAAGTTATTCACAGATTTTCCCGTATGAGATAATAGTAGAAAAAAAAAAACATACAGACGAATTGATAACCTCCTCCTTTTCGGAAGTCGGTTAAAAATAAAAATTGGTATCTAATACCTTTATGCAACTTACCTTAGCTTATCACTTGTTCTCTTATCAAAAATATTTTTATATATAGGTTCCCATATTGGGATGTAACCAGTGGCGTAGCTTGGCTTAGACGGGCCCAGTAGTTATCAAAAATTGTTGAGGGGCCCTAATGAAGGGCCAAATTTATTTTCTTGACGTCCACCGCAACGAACGCTGCATTTTAAACTAACGAGCGAAAAATCGCTTCTCGTACAATCGACGTTTGAAATCGTTAACGTTTTCATTCATCGCCATGTGTTTGAATTAAAAACGAACAACGCGCCGCGCGACGCCTCGTGTGTCCGTAAATGAGGTCTAAGACATTATCATCAGCGTACTGCAGTCAACTGCTGGATATAGGCGTCTTCAATGGCACACCACTGAACCCACCCTGCGTAAATTGTCGCTCCACTGAGCTTGAAGGCGTCCCATCCCAAATAATTCGCCTTCTCCACTCATGAACACGCGTGTGGTCGCGCGGGCGAGGGTGTGGTCGTGTGGTAGGCCCATTAGTTTTATTAGTATATTTAGTATTTGTTCGACTATTCAAAAGTGCCTGTAGCTGGCCTACTTGAAATAAATGTTTTGATTTTGAACATGTCTACCCGTCACCAATCTGGGACATAAATATAGGCTCTATGTGAGAAATACTTAGTGGACCGTAATCTACCACGCGGGCTGTCTTGTGTGGGGTGTCTTGATTTATCATATCACGTACCTAAATTGGTCCCTGACAAGATCGCGGTCATAAGAGTAGCCCCCATATAAAATAAATAAAAAAATTGTATCGATTTCGATAAACGCTGCATTTATTCTTTCCGTGTCAAATGACTGTCCAAGCTTGTTCCCATGTTTTAAAATAATTACGCATTTAATATTTTAACACTTTAAAATTTTACCGAAGCCTTGTTGCTGGAGGCTTTATTTATAAATCAAATCTACATGGAGTAATTATACTAATAATGTACTTAACTGAAAATGTATTGCTGTTGACTGTTGATTTAATAAAGAATTTTTAATAAAATATATTTTTGTTTCCTTCATGTTTTCACAAACACAGGGACCCCTGTGCCCCTGCCCCTGTACCATTATTTGTAGGCAGTTGTAATTCTACCCACGCAATCATACACGGTGTAAGGAATATCGAGACACAGGCACGCCACGATAGTGGCTGTAAGTCCCCTCTTTGAGGAGTGGCTGGAGAGGCGCCACGGCGCCCTCACCTTCCGTCTGACGCAGGTACTCACCGGACACGGTTGTTTCGGGAGGTACCTGCACCGAATCAGGCGGGAGGAAACGCCCGGATGTCACCATTGTGAGGATCGGCCGAAGGACACGGTGGAGCACACCGTGGAGGTGTGTCCCGCTTGGGCAGAGCCACGCCGTGTTCTCGTAGCGGCGATCGGCGGTGGCGACCTCTCGCGCCCGGCCCTGGTGCAAGCCATGGTCCGGGGCGAGGAGGAATGGGACGCCGTCGCCTCCTTCTGCGAAGCAGTGATGCTAGCGAAGGAGACCTCTCGTCCCAGCCGCCGCGGGAGGCGCTCCGGGCGTCGGGGGCCACGTGATGGCTTCCGGCCACCGCACGCGGGCCTGTGGACGGTGAGTGATGGGTAAGCTCGCCGTCCGTCCGTCTTATGACGAAGACAGGCCGTGTCGACGGCGCGTTCGTGTTCCACGCGCGCCTCAAAGAGATGTCAGCAACATGGAAGGGGCCCGCAGGGCCGACGCCTGTCGGGGCTGCGGGTTGTTCGCAGATACCGCGGCCTCGACATGAAGGGCTAAGAAGGAACACGGGTGGTTTTTAGTCAGTAGAAGTCTGACACTCCCTTTCGCTCTGCCCAAGAGCGGGAGGGGTTATTTGATGATTTCCCACCCCCCAAAAAAAAAAAAAAAGGAATATCGACACACAAACGAATACCACATACCTAGGTATTCAGTTCATCGTTCTGAACCTCACATTCCACGTAGAAATTTTTCAAAGGCCGAAAAAGTGCCCTTTCCGAAAAAAGTGCAATATTGCTATTCGGTCAAAATGTATCTACCTACCTCTGGATCAGCAGCTATTTAAATTGCTACTGAAAATTTATATGTGGGGGTGTTTTTGGTATTTATTTAAAATGTTGCAAAGTGTACTAAATAAGGGAGATAGTGATGTTGAAAGAAAAGTCTTCTTCTTTACGAGTCGATGAAACACAAATTGTGTTATGGGCCTACCACACGCACAGGCTTCACCACAGTCTTGCCTGCGCGATTACACGGTGCACACGGCAAACGTGTGGGGAAGCTTGAGCGTGTGGTAGGCCCATTAGATCAGTATATGTACAGTCATCTACACAACTCAGTTTGATGAGAAGTTCGGTGGTTAGGTTGGACCCATCTACCGTGGACACTGTGTCACAGACGTTTACCATGGATTCTTTACTTCACTTCTTTACTTTCACTCTCTCTCTCTGATTGAATAACTTGAGCATTAATTTAAGACATTTTTTGTTTTTAACCGACTTCCAAAAAGGAGGTTCTCAATTCGCCTGTCTGTTTTTTTTTTATATTTGTTATCGGATATCTCTGTCGTTTTTTTTTTTTTTTATTGTTCACAAATATAGGTACATATTTTGTTATTTAAAAATTTACTCGCCAAACTTATCAGTTTGTTGGCGAGAAGCGCTTGTTTTTACGTACAGATTTTAACAAATAATCTAGCGAACAGATAACCTTAAAACTAATAAATACGAGTAACAACGAATAACTGTAAAATAAATAAAGATGTGAATTTATTGCTCGGTAACGGGTGAATCCTCGTTACCGAGCAATAAATCCCTCAGTCTTGATTTCAACAAACCTATAGTTAACTTAGGGCTATGTCTCAGCATATCTATTTTATTAAATACTTTTGGCACAATGTATCTAGAAGTTCTTTCCCCATAATAATTTGTTACTTTCGGCTGGACTAGTCTTTTTTCTCTTACACTTCTAGTTTTATATTTATTTTCAATAGGGACTTTAAACTTATCACTAAAATAATGTTCTTGGCTTAATACATAATCGACTTTCTTATCTACTGGTAGGATTTTGCAAATAGAGAATAACTTTTCATACTCTTTGTTACATTTTTTCTTAACCTTTTTACTAACTAGGAACTTAATTATTCGTGTCTGTACTTTGTTAATGAACCGATTTTCAAAATTCGTTTTGTGTTTGAAAGGGTATACCTACTCCCGAGGTGGTCCCATTGTCATTAAGTCAGGATCTGATGATGATAAGAAATTGAGGGGAACCCTCAAATTTTGTAGGACACATACCTATCGCTTTTCCATATATTTTCTGAAGCTGTTTAAGTATTTGCTTCTGATAATCATAATCTATTTATTTTTTTTGTTCATACAGAAATGCAACACTTATTTATCTGTATGTTCAAAATGTACATTTACTGCTGGTTTTTTTTTTTAATTTAACCCAACCGAGTATTTACAGTGTAGTGTCTACCTAATGAAAATGATTACTTTGGGGACATTTACGGTGTGGCGCGGCGCTTTGTGCGTTTTTAATTCAAACATAATGGCTATTTATGAAAGCATTAAACGCTTTTAAATGTCGATTTTACGAGAAGCGATTTTTCGCTCTTTAGCTTGGCGTTACTTGTGGTGGACCCACCTCTTCGTAAATGAATAAAAACACACGTTACGCGCCTTCTGCACCGCGTAGGTCTCCGTAAACGAGCCCTTAGGTACATCGGGGCTGCGGGTTGTTCGCAAGGGATACCGCGGCCTCGACACAAAGGGCTAAGAAGGAACATGGGTGGGTTTTAGTCAGTAGAAGTCTGACACTCCCTTTCGCTTTGCCCAAGAGCGGGAGGGGTTATTTGATGATTTCCCACCCCCTAAATAAAAAAAAAGGTAGACCGTACCTAGGTACAACTTTTTGTCGCGTCGTCCTTTACCTACACTTTGCATAGATACATAAGAGTACAATTTTCTAAAACAACAAACGGCTCTGAGCCCAGACATAAGCAATACTAAGATTTCTAAGAACTTGTTGAAACAGACTAGACTAGGTAAGTAGAGGTACAGACATTTACGTCAACATTTAAGATATTTGACCTGTAAAGGGCGACGAAGTGAGTTCATTATTTAAGCCGTAACCTACGCAACGATTAGGTACCTACTTTACTTAGTTATTACTAAGTAATGTCGATACCTACTTTACTTAGTTATTACTAAGTAATGTAGGTCTTATAAGAACGTCATTATGTAGTTCAAAGTTTAAGATGTGGCATGGGCATTGACTGCGTAAGGACTGGGCGCACGGCATGTTAAAATGACGCCTCGAACGTGGTCCCAAAACGGTCTTTCCTAAGCCGAAGTGAACTAGTCCACGATCGGCTCTCTTCGGGTGCGGTCGTAAATTTTATTAAAAGCTTTATTTATGTTCTTTATACCTCGAAAATACCACGCCGCTTAAACAAGGTTACATTAACGAGCAGACTACACCGATTCTCTGTATGGCGAACGCGTCGAGCAAATGTTCGGACGACCGTATCTTTAGTTTTTATATCAATGGGCTTGGGTGATGAAAATTGGGATGTGAAACGTAGAGGTAGGTAGGCAGATTCATGCCCATGTAATATATATAAGTAGGTAAGTGCTTATTTTTTAAAGTCAAGTCAAGTACAGAGGAGAGCGCCAAAAAGAAAACAATGTTATATTAACCTAAGGAATTTTTTGAGAGCTTTCTAGACAGTGTCTTTGGCCTAGTGGTCGCCATTGCTACTGCCGAGCATGTGGTCCTGGGTTCGATTCCCAGGTCGGGCAAAGTGTTTATCATCAGGAATTTGTCAGTAGCAGACACGTATGCCCGGATGATAACAAATAACAATCAAGGGCTCTATTAGGTTCCTTCTTAGCATTACATTTTAAACATACCTAACTGGCGATGTGTGTCCACTGTTAAATACTTACATAAAACCCTTCGGGAACAGGCTTGGTGCTGTTTACATTCACTAAAAGGGTAAAAACAGAATTAACATGCAAATTATGTTTTTGAAGCCGGTAACCGAGTTTCCTAACCAGACACGAGGTGGGTAAACAGAATGCCGTAGATATAACTACAAGGTGTAAACAGATCCTACAAAGTAAAGTCCATTTCACGAAAGAAGTCCCGCGGACAATTGTGGAACTAAATTTAACAGATCGGCTATGTTGTCGTTTGTCGATGTTATCAAAGTGCGTTTGTTGTGGTAGATATTTTGTGAGTTTATTATTGGATTAGTGCGTTATAAGGTTTATTTACGATGCCAAAAGTTGTGAAACAACATTAAGTCGCGCGACATACAGCGCTGCGTCTGCGGGACTTCTTTCGTGAAATGGACTTTAGGACTATTATGTATTCTGTGAAGAAGTCGTCAACCATGCGTGCATTATTACATCAAATTAAGTAACCCTACGCAAATTTATTGCTGGGAAACTAGGTACTTTTTAACCGACTTCCCAAAAAGGAGGAGGTTCTCAATTCGATCGGTATGTTTTTTTTTTCTATTATGTATGTACAGACCGATTACGCCGAGATTTATGATCCGATTTAAGTGATTCTTTTTTAGTTTGATGCGTAATAGTTGCCATTTGGTCCCATAAAATTTTAACATTGTTTGACCCAGTACTTGAAATTTTTTTTAAATTTATGAACATTTTTCGTTTATGTGTGTCCGCTAATAACTTCGTCGTTTATGAACCAATTTGGATGATTCTTTTTTTATTGTAAATGAGATATTTCAAGGGTGGTACCATGATATAGAAACCGGGACCTGGTGATGGGATCCCAGAGAAATCGAGGGCAACCCTCAAATTTCATAGGCACGTATTACACTTCTGGACACATCTATTGGCCCACCTTGTATTTTCAGTTTCGTTTGGTCCTAGCTAAAATTTTATATTAGGTCGAGCAAAAAGTTTTTATGCAGTTTTGAACCTGGCACATTCACAATTTCATTCAAGTCTTTTTTTGAATTTCGAACACAGAATTTAAAGAAACAAAAGACAATTTGGAGCCTGTTTGTTGATATCAAACAATCGAATACTAAGAAAACTTGGTTTTATTGGTTTACTTGGATTTAATTCTTGAAAAAGTGATTGATATCTTTGGTTTTGCAACAAACATTACTTATTCTTAACATTAAGGTGAGGTTCTATCAATAATCTATGGATACTTCACCTGAAGTCGCCGCCCAAGCTGTGGCACTTATTCAGGCCGGACACAGCCAAAGAAACGTGATACCATACGCGGACTATGTGGGCCCAAATTTCCTTTTTATGCATGATAATGCAAGAGCCCATGCGGCCGGCATCGTCAGGGAATATCTTCGGGCTGTGAACATCACAGTTATGGACTGGCCAGCCAGAAGCCCAGACATGAACCCCATTGAGCACATGTGGAACGAGCTAAAAAGACGTGTTAGGGCTCGTCAGCCAGTTGCCCAGACGATGCAGGAGTTGAAAACTGCCATAGAAGAGGAATGGGAGATGATCCCTCAAAATTTCATAGAGCGGTTGATAAACTCTATGCCTAATCGTATGAGAGCTGTGTAGATGCCCATGGAGGCAACACGCGTTATTAAATTAAACCTTTATTTGATAAAACATGTTTTTTATTCAAAAATCAATTGCCTTTAACAAGGCGCATATCCGACTTGTTAGGCGTAGCTCCATGTCGTATGGTATTCTGAATTCAAATTTAAAACAATACGATCGAAAAAGATGGTAAAATGTATCAGGTTTAAAACTGCATTAACAGTTTTTGTTCAATCATGGAAGGTACTACTCCTCAACGGTTAGGAGTTGAAAGCAATAATAAGGGAATCTTGAAGGTTAAGGGTTAGGTTTCTTGGTTGGACGTTAAATGCATAGTAAATGTTTGTATAGGACTACAACTAAAAATGAAAAAATAAAAAACTTTTTTGCAAAAAAAACAACCGACTTCAAAAACACCAAAAAGTGAAAAATAAACTTCAGAAGAAAAATCAGCATCTGAAGTCGGTGACAAAAAACGAAATCAAACAATCAAATGTCACTGACTGAAGTCGGTTGTTTTTTTTGCAAAGTTATTTTTTTTTTTTTTAGGGCGAATAAATAAAAAAAAAAAAAAAATGTTTATTTGCACTTAAAAATACAAGTTACAAGCACAGTCACAATAAGAGAGCATACAAGTATTTTGTCACAAATGAGATCCTAACCCCCAAACTAGGCCTGAACCTGTATTTTAGGGGTCAGCGTTCAGCCATGGGTGCTATATACGTCAAGTATTTACAGCATTTGAGTGTCAAGTTGACAGCGAAGATTATTGCCGTTTGGTAACACGGTAAGGTATGGGTTAACATTTAATATAGGAACTCTAATAAAGTAAAAAATAAAAATGTAGTAAATTTTTTTTATAAAAAACAAAGAAAAAAATTATAATGCTAAAGGAAGGGAGAGAGGGGGGGGGGGGGATGTGTATTGCTGTGTGTGAAAGTGTGTGAGTTGATTAGTGCTCGTGTGTACGTGTGCATGTGGTGTAAGTGTGTTGTGTGTGTATGTAATAATCATTAATAAAATATTTATTTTTAAAAAAGGAAGAAAAGTCGGACTCGCGCACGTAGGGTTCTGTACCACAGCTTTACCTAAAGATCGACCCGAGTGGCAGTTCTTATTAGGCCACGAGCTCCTAATTAATCTAATTATTATTCTATAATAATAGTAGTAATAGGTCATAATAATAGCTCGGATTCCTCTGAAGCGGAGACGAGACGAGACGAGAGATGTAAACTACCAGTAGAATTTTGTTACTTAATTAAACTTTTAGTCTCCGCTTAGATTTCGGAGGATTGAAGCACATGTGGCTAAATAAACAGCCGCCCGGTTCAATCTCTGAAGATTAACCAAAGCCAAGGCCAAGAGATTAACTAACCTGAGTTAAGCCGCGCTTGCCGAAGTTGATCTGTGGATGGGTGACCAGCAGGGCTTTAAATGGCAGTGGCTATCATAGTGTCCATCGATTAACTGTCAAATGGTTTTGGTTTGGTACAAAATGGATCCATTTGACAGTTAATCGATGGACACTATGATAGCCACTGACATTTAAAAAGATACGCAATAGCCCTGCAGACCACCCATTACATACAGGACCTACCGAGCTTCCTGTCATTTACACATCTTTGACAGTTGTTACAGTCGAGAAGATTTTCCTTCACATGTTTGGGCCCTTGGTGCTTGGGCGTCCTATATTGTTCCCGCCGGGGGATATCGATACGGTTGAACCAATAGTAGCTACGCCCCTGTTGCTAGCAGCAGAATGGGGAAACTTGAAAGAAAATACAGTGTTGATTTTTAACAAAAACATCTATTTAGAAATTGTAGAATTACCTAGTAAGCGTAATTATCATGAATCATAAATACTTTATACACTATTATTATATATATACTTTTTACAGCTACTATATTATTATACTATTATTTTACATTTAATTTTTTGTACAATTACAATTTGAAAAATTGAAAGGAAGTCGTTTATCTTGGTATGGTCATGTAATGAGGAGGGATGAAACGCATGTGACTAAAAAAGTGATGGATATAAATATTGATGGATGGAGAGGGAGAGGAAGGCCAAAGAAAAGATGGATGGATTGTGTGGGGAATGATATGAATGAGAAAGGAATAAATGCCACCTTGACGTGTAACAGGGAAGAATTGAAGAAGAAAACGTGTTGCGCCGACCGCAAATAGAATGGGATAAGGGCAGGAAGATGATGATGATGAATTTTTTGTACAATAACAATTGTGAAAGGATTTACTTAGAGACAACAAAATGTAAATAACAACAAAAATATATTGAATTTGTTCTACAAGAGCTATTCTTATTGCAATTTTTGTACAATAGCAAAAAACATGCTTTTGCAGAGAAAAAAAACATTTTTTTTTTGACGTTACCCCACACTAGGAATTTCTCCTGTATTGTGGGTGCGTTTACAAACATTTAAACTCCACCCAGGCCCGGAACATAATTATATCTGTAGGTCTTGTGTGTGTGTGAACCCAGGAAACGCAGCGCAGCCACTGCGCCAACATTACTTCACTAGCTCTCTTAGCACTTACTATAATAGCTAGATGTAGATTCACAGTATTGTAAACCTCTTTTCATGGAATAAATGAATGAGAATTATTTGAATTAATTAATAGAAAACCATCTTTCAAAATAAAGTTAAATAAAAAATACTGATGATGTGACAAATAAATAAAAACTCTGTTTACATATTAAGTTGTGTTCTGTGATCATTGAATAGGTATTTCCTATTGCAGTTTGTATTCATACAACATGTTCCACAATTTTTACTCCTGCATATCATGCATAAAATTTACAATATTGTGAGAAGTTCCAGGAAAAGTCCTTTATTATGCAGACCAGAGGCCTTACGAGCAGGGACTGAAAGCGGTTACGGTTAAAGGTTAAGATACCTCAAAAATATACCGGTACCGGTTTAAAATAAAGGTTGAGCTATACCGGTACCTTTATAAGTAAAGGTTGGGCTAAACCTTCATTTAACCCTTACACGATTTCGGTAGCGAAATGCTTGCGAGACGGGGCGCGGCGCGCGTGTGCGCGGTGGAAAACGTTAGAACTTGTGTATTTAGTACATTTTGTTTGCTACTCTTTTACTTATCTCTTTGTTGTGTGTGTGAGTGGCGAGGCGGTGCGTCAAAGAAAACCCCTATTTATTAAGGTTTAAGTACCGCTACCGATACATTTATAACGGTTACGGTACTTCCACCGAAATATACCGGTATGCATTTCCAACCTCAAAATTCCGATACCGAAAAAAATAACGGAATCGAAATATTTCGGTAACCCTTATTTAACGGTATGACGTCATACCGAAATTTAAAGGTACCGTAATTTTTGGGTAATTCAGTCCCTGATTACGAGCGCTCAGTGTAAACATAAAAAAAAAACATCAATATTTGAATTGAAAATACAATTATTCTGTAATGTTGTGTAATTGTAAACACAATCACTATTAAGCATAGATTTGAATGAATTCTTAAAATCACGAAACTATTGTAGGTATATGAAATAATAAGTACAAAATCAATGTATTTACGTTATGTTTACACACTCATGCGGGCAGTGTAAGTCCTACAGTCTCAGAGCAATATAAAATGTTGCAGAATATTCAAACTACAAACCTACAAACTACTAATAACCCTACAACAAACTCATGATTTCTTTAACCCTCGTAACCTAAGTTCCATTTCTAGGTAAGCTTTCATGGAGGGGTCGTCAACCATCTTCAGTATCTTTTCAGCAAGTTCAGGTCCAGCATCTCGCATCTTAGCTGATAAAGCTTCCGCCCAAACTATGAAGACACAGTTTGAACAACCGGATTGGCAGCAGGATGTTGGAGGTTCGTCTATGCAGGCCTGGAATTGAAATGGGGTTTTATGTTAGTATTACTATGTTCTTTTTTGAACAAGTTGGTTATGTACTTAGCCAGCACACCATATGGAGTGTGGGAAATCATCAAATGAGTCCTCTCGCTCTGGGCAGAGCAGAACAGAGTGTCAGACTTCTACTGACTAAAACCACCCATGTTTCTTCTTAGCCCTTGTGCCGAGGCCTCGTTATCTTTTTTGAACCTTACGTAGGTTTTTCACTATAATATTGTTTTAAGATTGTCCGACTGTTTTGTTGTTCTAGTAGTCGCAATCGCTATGAGCATGAGGTCCTGGGTTCAATTCCCATGTGGGGTAAACTGGTTATCTGGTTTTTTGGTTTTGGTTTTTCCATCACGTATTTCTAAGTAGCAGCTACAGATTCCAGATTAGTGCCCTATTTTTTATTTGAAACTTAAACAAAGCTGGCAGTCTGAGTGGACTATTGTGTGGGTACTCCGCCAAAATCTCTGCCAGGATTACAGGTGTGGTGCTATGTATTTTCATTTAATTATTAGCGAGTGTTTTTATCTGTTAATAATAAGTGTCTACAGTGGAAGTTAAGTTTTTCCTACTTCTCTGCTATACTTTTCTGATAAATTTCGTTGCGGGATCCAAGACAGTTAAATCGTTTCTCTGCAACTTAGTTGAGCTTCATTGTCTCGGCCCTTGTGGTCGCCACTGTTGATTCTGGCTAACAGGAGTTACAGTGGTTTGGGAATAGTGTGGCAGGCTTGTCCCATAAAAAAAAAATAAGTGTCTACATCTCAGTTTCAGTCAATACTACCTATAATATTATGAAAAAACGGAATAACATTATTTATCTTACTTCTTTGGCTAATCTCTCTAACTCCTTCTCTTTTTCACCATCCGAAGGTAGCGACGTACTGCAAGGTCGAATAAGATATTCCTGACATCTTATTAAAGCTGGGAGTCGTGAAATGTTTAATTTCTGAAATCAAGGTAACATTTTCCATTAGTTATTGAAAGAGGTCAAATAAAGGACTTACTATATATAGGAGATACTTACAAACATAATTTTAGTTCAAAATATTCGTATAAGTAAAATAGATTTCAGTCCATTTAGATTGATGAAGAAATGATTATTTGTTACGAAATAACATTATGCTTAGGTTACAATATTATAATAGCCCCTAAGACGACCCACTGACCGAATATTCTTTGTACTCTTCACACTTATGTATCAAATATAATTGAAACAGAAAGAGATAATTGTTTTTTTCAAGTTTCATCTTTAATTACTCCGACTATTTTTGATTGTATCGTACAAATTCAACAATAATGTTGGAATCCGAAAACAACACTGCTGAAACTTGAAAGACGATGTCAAATTGATAATCTTTCAATTTTGACATTTGCGCAAAGACATTTAGTTTTTTTCATTATGGATTGAAACAAGCTCTTTTGACACACTCTAAAGGGTAACTTAGACGGTAAACCCGTCCAACTGATCTTGATTCATTCTCTGTGTTTACGTGTTGTGTTGCTAAATTGAAACTGAAACTGGTAACAACTGATTGTGTTAAGGTGAATACGACAGGGTAGACCGTGAAATTCGAATCTTTTACGTTTTTTTGCAAAATACCGGTCAGTGACAGGTTGTTTGATAAATAAAATACGATTTGCGACCGCAACAAATGTGACTTTAAAGTCCATATTTTCACGAATGAAGTTCCGCGGACAATTGTGGAACTAAATTTAACAGATCGGCCATGTTATCAAGGTCGGTTTGCGTGGTAGATATTTTGTGAGTTTATTATTGGATTAGTATAACCATAATACAACCATCTCTGTTCATAATATGAGTCTCATGAATGTCTTTTAATAAAATAGCCACTCAAGAGACTTATATGAGCTGAGAAGGTTGTATTGGTGATTTTATTTATTTAGTAAACTTTATTGGCAAGATTATTTAGTTTAGTCGATCGAACTAACCGGTAATTCTACTATCCATAAACAACCAACTTCACCGGAAGTCTTTACGATTTAAAAGGTTTAGTTTGGCAACACTGGGCACAATTCTTGTCTACCAGGTATTGCCATCTCTTTTTACCGCACTGGAAACGACAGAGCGATCATAGTGAGTGAAGTGAGATAGAAATACTCGAGATACCAGAGTTGCAAATGTCGCACAGCCATTTCGACGAATAAATTAATTTTGAGAGTTCGATGACCGCTCGGAATCGTTTGTCCGTCATTTTTGATCTATAGATTTTACAAATCGCAAATTTTCGTAAGTTGTTTGTCTTTATTTGGTGCTAATTAGTGCTTGTTACGATTGTGCAATTACAAGTTATTGATTTTGTTTTGTCTCACCAGCATATTATTCTATTGAAACGTAAGTTAAATCCAAGTTTTACTATGAATGTCGAGATAAGACCGCGTATGTAGCTTTATTGGGTAGCAATGATGAAGCCGCTTATTTCTGTTATTGTAGAATGTAGTGAGTCGTTCCGTGTGTCTAAGCTGCTTTATTTTTAATCGAATTCAATTTAATTCACGGACTTCTTAGCCGATAAGTTTGTGAATTTTAGTTTTTTTGGGCGGTTCCACTAGCGGGCTTAGGTATTTCTTTTTATATGTAGTGTCACGGCAAGCGGGTTTGAACTTTATATATGCGTCTCGCGCGAATCCGGTCTGAGTGATAATTTACTGGAAATATATTTTTATATAAATGTAAGCATAACTAAGTGTAGAGGATAAGGGTGACTATGATTCATACGATTGACGATTCTATGCGACGAATCGCATGTGACATTCGACTGCAAGTCGCTTTCTACTGCTTTTCTTAGTGATTAAAAGCAGTGCATTTTCCAAGTATTTTTTCCTGGTGATGACTGCCTGAATGCATACAATGTACTTAGTTGAGATAAGACATTTATCGTGTTATTATTATTCTTTCTTTACACGTTTAGTCATCTATTAATTTATGAATCTGAATCTTCTGAGATTTATCTGACTTTACCTATAAAACTTGAGGCTCATTCAGCATTCATCTTTATATTTTGTACCTATCATGCAGAGCTGAAATGCTACAGTATCTAACTTCTTCATTTAAAATTACCTATCTTGGTCTAGCACAGTCCACTGCAGCTCAGCAATCATCAAACTTAATTCACGTTAGCAAACTAATGAGACATAGACCAATAATAATTCAAGTTCATTAATTGACCTTGAATAACATTTATATTGATTACTGATCATTCAGTTTATTAGTCATGCACCACAAATAGATCTGATTCCTAGTCAATATCATCAATTAAATCCCGCTTAGGATTGGTTAAACTTCTTTATTTATGAAAATGGCTCAGTTATCAGCCTAAGATTATGATATTTTTATCCATCTGAGGAGGGTGATATGTTTATTTATGATCTTGAAAGAAGACAGTATCTAAATCCATTAAATGAGTGAGATAAAAAATCTTATTTTAAGAACTATTTCAATTTAGTCTGAACAATCAGACTGAGAGTTAAAGCACTGATTCGATACCCCATAAGATTTATCAGAAATTAATATCAATAACTACACTGTTATGGCAGCAATAGCAATGAAATTATTAATCATAATGCAAATAGGCAGTGCCTACAGTCAATTGTGATCTTTATATGTCACTCATTACTGATAAATATAGCTTCAAGTGTTTTGCATCATGCATTATTATCACTTGTCATATTGATCACTAGTGATCACCATAAAATATGAAATATTATATGTATACTTAACACTTATAGTAGGCCTGCTATATCCCCAGGCTTTTTAAGCTTTGTAAAAGATTATCTCATTCTTTGGTCCTGCTTTCCTGGTACTGGGAAATGTATATTTAGAACTGTTCTTTTGGACTATACCTTGACTGGTGTATCATTTAAATTATACTGACCGAGTGTAATTTCTGTCGTATGAGACTCAAATTTCTGACCTATTAATTGAACATGCTGTTCAATATTAAAAATGATATTTGCCATTTGGATTGGCCTACAATCGCACTAGTTCGTGAAAAGTGGAAGGAGAGAAAGGAGGCATTCGACCTGCTGTGGGGCAATATAGGCTTATAATAATTTGCCATTTCTTAGATCAAAATAAAAATCAACTAAATTGTGAATTTTATTAACCAATACCATTTGTTTTTAGCATACCTACCATGTCCGGAGAACCCGAAGTGACCCGCACTCCCGAAGAGGAGGAAGAAGAAGAGATCAAGTCATCATACAGGCCTCCTCCAGAAAAGACTATTGATGAGATCCTCGCTGCGGACCAGGAGGATGAGTCTTTGAGAAAGTACAAAGAGGCGTTGCTGGGAGAAGCTCAGGCTGGCGCTGTGGTTGTTGGTAAGTAGGCATAGTTTTATTTTTCAGACTAGCCTTTTGCCAATCTTGACGAGGTTGATTCCCTATTCAATGAAATGCAGCTGAATCCCAGTAGGTATTTTCCATGAAGTAGTTGCTCCCTTATCCACCGTCAAAAGTTTATGAATGACAGCAGACACTGTTCTTAAGGCACGGAAGACGCACTGTGTGATGTATGGTCACACAGCCGTGAATCAACTTCGACAAGCATTGATTAACCTTGGAAATCAATCCATGTGGCAGTTATTATTTTCTGATAGCGGCTAGTGATGTTCTAAATGTACTCATCAAGGAAAACTTGATCAGTTGAAAGTATTGCTAATTAAGTAGTGTAGAGAGTGAGAAAGTGGTGTAGTTTGATTACATCATCATCATCTGGTTGGGGCGACTTCAAATCTATCTGAATGCAACTGTATTTTACATGGAGTGACGATTGCCTATCTGACCTCCACAAACCGGTTAGCACCAGGCAAAACAATTTCCCTTGGTAAGCCTGGTTGTCGAAATTTCAGACCTCTACCTTAAAGACTGTCAAAGATGTACATATGACAGCAGGGACCAAATTCAGCTTAACATGCTTTCCAAGGCACAGAAGAAACTCGTAATTATATATACGTAATGGGTGGTCTCCTATCCACGGACACACCTAGGCCTTGTTCTGTTCTGTCTCCTGCTGATATGGAGGGAAGTGGAAATGATGTTTTTCCTACTCATCTGCTTTTCTTCTCTGATTAATTTCGTTGCGGGATCCAAGACAGTTAAATAGTTACTCTGGGACTTCGTCGAGCTTCATTGTGAATGTCTTTTTTTTTTTTATTGTCAACCAGTAAGAATTTTGCTGTTGCACAGAGTACTAATTACTTTCATGCTTTGCATGGAAGAAGTAAAGACAAAAAGAGAATAAATCAAAATTGTCTCGGCGCTTTTCTTGTGGTCGCCACTGTTGACTCTGGCTAACAGGAGTTACAGTGGTTTGGGAATAGTGTGGCGGGCTTGTCCCATAAAAAAAAACCTAGGCATGGAAATATCTATATAGCCTACAGAAACTTGTTACCAAATAAAGATAGATTTACACGATACATAACATGTGCGATGTCCACACAAAGAGCCTCACTGTGAATCTTATTACGCGCGAAGCAGTTGCCTTAAAAAGACAAGCGATTCATTATCATGTCTCAATATGAACCACGACAATCATGCTTTAGATATCTGATAATATTAGTCATATCGTTTGTGTATGCAGGAATCTAAACTTTACGTTAATGTAGGTATAAACTTGTGCAGTTAGCTCATCCTCGGTGTAAAATTTGTAAATCGTCGACCATTCTGCTCTCTCAAGTCCTTAGGAATGTTCCTACCCTACCCTACTGCTTTATCCTCGAAAGATAAGGCAGAGGTAACTAATAGTAGGTTTTTTTTTTTTGGGGGTGGGAAATCATCAAACAACCCCTCCCGCTCTTGGGTAGAGCGGAAGGGAGTGTCGGACTTCTACTGACTAAAAACCAGCCATGTTCCTTCTTAGCCCTTGCGCCGACTGTCGTCACGCTATCATTTATTCCCTTTTCCTTCATATCAACCGACTCCATCAACTGGGACAAATTTAGACTCCATTTTTAATAATATGACTACCCCCGCCCCTCCCCCCGGCTTCGCACGGGTGCAATGTAGATAATTATATCAACCTTCTTCATGAATCACTCTATCTACTGCATTAAAATCCGATAAGTAGTTTAAAAGATCTGAGCATGCAAACAGCGGGAGCTATTATGTTTTATACTATGTAAAGATTAAGCAGAATTAATTTATATTTCAATTCACGATTTTTCTTTCCATCTCACACACCTCATTCTCTTCTGCCACGAAATTCTACATTCGTACAACGATTACTCTAATTCTGACCACGTAAGAAAATGTGTTGTCTGTGCTGTTATGTGCTGTTATCAATGTCATATCAATAGCGGTTGATACGCACTACATGGTATCTATTCATAACGTTGACAAACAAAATTATGACGGTGTGTCCAATACGCCGTTTTCCTTAGTTGCGCAAGCGACTATTAACAGGTTGTTTTTTCCTACTTCCCAAGTCAGTATATGGGTAGGCCGTGATGGGCCGTTAATGGATGGCTTTTATGTGGCGCTTAATTAGAGCGAGATAATATTAAATATTATTATGTAGTATGTTTGACAAGATAAATCAATCATTGTAATTTTGGCACGAAAGCATAGCTAAATAACAAGCCTATAGGTTAAAAAGGATATACCCAATTATAAAAGTTATTAACTGACATTGTCACTAACACTGTCATCACTACATCGTCGCTGTCGCTGTCTGTCCGTCCCTATGTATGCTTAAATCTTTAAAACTACGATACGGATTTTAAAGCGGTTTTTGAATAGATAGAGTGATTCAAGAGGAAGGTTTAAGTATATAATTTGACAGATATCCACGCGGGTGAAGCCGCGGGCATCAGCTAGTTAACTTTATAAACAAGATATTTGTCATTTTCGTATTGCAAACGCCATCATCATGGGCAAGTGCCGAAATATTGGAAACTTATTAACCAAATAGTAAACATGGTAGTAAATATCTCGCTTTTAGTGTTAATTATAAGGATAAGTATATTTCCACCTGAACCATCCAATCCAATATTATATTTCACAGACCAACGAGATATTTTTAAGTGTCAGTCTCAACGAAACGGAAACGTAAAACGTTACCATTTCGATTTCTGTAAAAACCAAAACCGTTTTCAAAACTCATCGAAGTTTTAAAAAGTAGACTTCACACTACCCATTTTACTACATTCTTCCATGTCCATAACTATTACATGACGAGGACATATACGTGTCACAAATGTCAAGGTCGGATGCTTCCACGCATGACATGACCTTGAAGCGTAGGTCGGCCAAACAACCTGCATTGCACGACACCGTACGCTGAGCCCGTAATCGATACGCTAGCATGTTATTGATACGGTTGGGTTGGGGATTGAAATCGATAAGGTAAATACAATTTCGTCTCGATGAGTTTATTGGCTGTTTTTGCACATGAATGGTGCCTTAACGAATGCCTGTTAACACTTAGCAATACTGGAAAGTTATTTTGATTAGCATATTTTGTCCCACTGCTGGCGAAAGGCCTCCACCATTCCTTTCGCCGCGAACGAGTCCAAATCGTCACGCTAGCGTTTCTTGTGCCTGTCTCGGTGATGACGACCGTCTTCAGGCACCCACTACGTGACGATTCTGGCCCATCTGTCCAGACCCATCCGGGAAATGCGACCCGCCCGGTCACATTTTAACCTCGCAGTCTTATCGCCAGCAACGGCGAGAACTGCCTTGGAGTGTATTATGTTACGTATTCGATCGTGACTTTGGATGGATGCAGAGGCAGGGGAAGGCCAAAGAAAAGATGGATGGACTGTGTGAGGAATGATATGAAAGAGTAGGGAGTAAATGCCACCGTGACGTCTAACAGGGAAGAATGGAAAAAGAAAACGTGTTGCGCCGACCCCAAATAGAATGGGATAAGGGCAGGAAAATGATGATTCGTTCGATCGATGACTTTGATGTTTAAAATGCTACGCTCCCGTCAAATCTGAAAATAATGGCAAAAAAAAGTTAAATGCAACAAGTAGACTTTCATTGTCGTAGGTACTAAGCGGCAAAATTTGTAAATTCAACATTTTATTTAGCATAGTAAAAAGGAAGTTTTAGATAACATCTTTTTCTGCTGGAGTTGACTACGACGAAATCTAAAGCGCTAATTAAGAAATCAAGAGATTTTTCTATAAAAAAAAGAGAATGTAATTACTGAAGTGAGTAGGTCATTTATCACGGTGTTGTTTTTAGTAGATTTCGTTGATGGTTTTGTACAGAAACGCGCAAAAAACGACGCTGTATAGGATAATCAGTTAGACAAACAAATAGAGTTAAAAACTTCTTTGTTTGAGCTTCCATAAAAAACTCATTTGTTTACTTAAAACGTAATATACTAGTCTTACCTCTTACTACTAAGATAATAAGTAAGTAGGTACCCAAGTAATAAAAGTTATTGATTCCGGGCTAAAATGATGATCATGATAAAATAAATTAGGAGAAAAGACCACAAATCTGATATGTCCTAAGATTCATTCATTAGAAATTAACACTAAAATGTTGTCAAACATATTCTTACGCGGATATCCACAGCCGTTCTACCCATCGCGCATCGCTCCAACTTCCTCACCGACACAAACACATTATCTGAAGCCCTATTATAACCGTCGTTTGCGTCCACATCAATTTCTTTTATAGCCATGCATCCTATCAGCTGTACCTATCTAATACTACAACGGCAGTGACCTATTTGTGCTGACCTACTTGGTCGAGTGCACTTCTGTAACATTGCATCCTGTGTGAGAGGACTTGATTTGCGATAACCGTCTTGAATCGCGTCCTGTGGGGTTAAGAGGACAAAGATAATTGACGGTCACTGTTTACAGTTGGATCCCAGATGTTAAAATCTGTACAAACATCTGCCTAGCCTTTTCCAACTACTAAATAGAGGTATTTTTTAGACCATAAGGTCTAAAAAATACCTCTATTTTACATGGAGCGACTGCCCATCTGATCTCCACAACCCGATTGCCTCTTTCTCACCTTTATTTTCCTTTCCAATTTCAACACAAAGGTATGAATGAGTAAAGTAACCAAAATAGTCTCTTAAGGCTTGTATTCACGCCAATGACCTTGTGCATACAAACTACCTCTCTCGGTCGTAGATACGGACTCTAAACGGACGCGTTTTTCATTTATTGTAATTAAAATAATACATGTTTTTAAAAAGTAACAAAACCAAATTATTTTCCTTTGTATTTCAAAGCAGTAGATATTTTTTTTATATTATTTTGTTAAAAAATGAAGGAGTAAAATGGTTCCATTCAACGATTTGGAGGTGATTTTGTGGATTTTTTTTCTTATTATGTCATACCGATACAAAAATTGTGGCTAAACCAAATTACGTGTCATATCATGTAGATTACTAAAAAAAATTCTCAGATGTAATTTCTCTGTAAGTGCCGGTGAAAAACCGCTTCATCTGCACGCTGTTTTTAAGCTTTTTCGAGAGAGGACCCTTAACCATCCGAAGGGTATGGTGTTATCATGTTTCCGCAACACGCACCTTTTAAATGGCTTCTGTTTCCTCCACAAACCATTGTTTATTTGCGACGTCAACATTCAAAACTTTGCCTTTCAATACAACTTCGGTCGTACGAAACCCAATTGATTGCTTGCGAGTTCTATACGGCTTCACGTAACTTCCAGGGTTGTTGTACATTTTCTATAGAATGCGTATGGAGCTGATTTAATTTTAAAGGAAGTCTATATAATTTGTAAAGGTTACGCGCGTATTTGATTCTGCAAAGGGCAGATTTTCTAAAAGCATGTCGTAATACTTTAAGGGGAAGTCTCCAATAGAAACTCCTAATAGTTGCCACGTATTTAATTCCCCAGTCTTCCGCCATCATCTCTTGCGTTTTTTTACGATAACGAGCTGTTCTGTCCTTGAAACAATGTTAAATCGATCGATCTGACATTCTAGATTTTTTTTCGAAAATAGAATTTTCTCGTTATTCTTTTTCAAATATAGAATCCTTGCTGAAAAGGCCTGGTTTGCACCAAAGTGAAGATGTCCGGGAATCGAGGAATCGTTTCATCTTCTGTAATTGGTCGAATATTACACGGTACTTTCAGCTCCACTCGTCATCGCTTTGGTAGCCTTACAGCTGTTTCATTAATTTTCTCTTTTCAATAAATTCGTCTTCCTCCTCTGAAGAAGTGAACGAAAGCTAGCGCAAACTATAATCTAAACTAGATCTATTATTATATCATCGTTCGATTAAATTTAGACTCGTGAGAAGTGATCTTATATTTTGTGTTTTTCCTTCGATATCATAAACAATTTAAGCGGCACGCGTTGCTTGCCAGGTGAAACACATCGTCGCTTAGTAATAGATTTCTAAATATTTTGACGTAGACGAAAATTTCCGTTTGGGGTTTTAGAAAATGTTTGTCTTTCAACCAGTCTAACCAACACCATACTGGTATTCAGCTGCATCCGGTTAGACTGGAAGTCAAAACTAACATAGCTGCAAAAGGGCTAGGCAGTCTAGGCAGATGATGCTTTAAAACATTTTTAGTTCAGGTTCTTTCACGCTGATTTTCTTCATTGTCCAGAAAAGCAAGGGTATTTCGGCGTATAATTATTGCATTAGTTAGACAGTAATTTACGGGCAAAAATTACCTTCATCAGAATATTAGTGACTTGTAATCTGTTATTAAGGCTTTAAAGACTTAATACCCTATTTAATAACCAGTCCTTTGTAAACTTTTAATGGAAATTTCTGAACGCTTTCCCTGTAATTAGCTTATAACCCTAGTCGGCAATTAGTCGACCTTGTAAACTAATTAGTCCGTCCTATAAAATTTGCCGCCCCCGATTTACCCTTCGCACTTTGACTGGGCTTACTTTGGTTTAAGTGATTCCAAGTATGCTGTTTAAATGCAGACATAAAAACTTAAATATTGTCTAGAAAATTTGGAGAAGGGCAGGGTAATGAATAATTGAATGAGTGATTATTGCCTCCAGAACAGCTGCAATAAATGTATGAACAGAATTGAGTGGAGTTGAGTTTGAGTTGTTGTGCCGTATGGTGTCGGCGTAACGTATGGTGTCGGGCGTAAATAATAGCACCATCCCATATCTTCCTGTGGGTGTCGTAAGAGGCGACTAAGGAACATATCAGAGAATGGGCTGCACTGTTCTCTGTGCCTTCATAATAACTATACTGCGATCGCCAACCGATTTTGCGCCAAAGCGATTATGGCAAATCACCCCCTTCTGGGGGAGGCCGCCTATGTCCAGCAGTGGACGTCTTAAGGCTGAAATGATGAAAATTATGATGATTTTGAGTTTGGCCCGTAGGGACCAACCTTAAATGAACATACAATACCATAAACTCGAGATGGGCTCGTGGCTAACTTATAACACCCGCACGGTTTCATTTGCAAGGTTAAACGCTTTCCAAGGTCGATCCATGTTCGAGTAATTTTCTTCAAAGCCTGGGAAAGTACGTTAAATGGGTGTTGGATGTCATTTGTACATATTTGATAGTCGTTACGGCTAAAGTGAAAATTATATTTTTCCTACTCCTCCGCTATTGTTTTCTGATTAATTTCGTTGCGGAATCCAAGAGACAATTAAATCGTTTCTGGGACTTCGCCGAGCTTCATTGTCTCGGCGCTTTTCTGTTAGTCACCATTGCTGATTCTGGCTTTCAGGAGTTGCAGTGGTTTGGGAATAGCGTGACGGGCTGGTACCATAAAAAACTGGGCAAGTGCAAGTGCACATGATGGGTTCCGTACCATTGTAGTAGATATCGAGAGATTTTCCATGTTATTTTAGCACCATAGACTTCTTATAAGTTTTCCTGTAATCTATAAGTGTTGAACTAATTTCTGTATTTTTTTTCCAAATTTTAAGCTTAGTAGTTTCGGAGATAAGGGGGGGGTGGTCGGAGAGACAGAACAGACACACGAGTGATCCTGTAAGGGTTCCGTTTTTTTCCTTTTGAGCTACGGAACGGTGTCGTTTGGATTTTCCGAAATGCGCCCACAGACGACCGACGCCACTAACAACAGCCAGTGCTGAAGAAACTTCTAACAAACCTAATAAATATTATTTTTGTCCAACAGATCCCAATGACCCTCGCCGAGTGATCGTCAAGAAGCTCGCGTTGTGCGTCACTGGACGCGATGATGTCGAGCTAGACCTCTCTGGGGACCTCCATGATCTTAAAAAGCAGGTATGTGCACTCCTCCAAAACATAAAAGTATCATCACGCCTGTATTATTTTTTCTTTTTTAAACTTTGCCCCACACTAGGAATTCCTCCTGTATCGTGGGTGCGTTCACAAACATTTAAACTCACATATACAAATACCCAGACCCCCGCACGGAACAAATATTTGTATGGCCTACAGATAGTTGTTTCGATCTGTAGGCCATACAAATATTTGTTCCGTGCGGGGATCGAACCCGCGACACGTAGCGCAGCAATCCTATCGCTCAGCCACTGCGTCAACCGTGCCGTCAAATACAACAATTTACCGATAGGTTAGCCAGAAAATGTTTTAATACGCTCCTTTTAAAAGTGTTATGAAATAGGGGTAAGCGTGTGTCATCGCGGGTAAATCCTAGATGAGGTTGGCTGGCAGTCTGACACAGAAACGTAGAGATTCTCTTCTTAGCGAAATTGACACAATTTAGATTGCCATCGACTCGGCCCAGCACTGAGCTACTAGTTTAGCGCTTTTTTTAAAATCATTCTGTACATCAAACTAAGTACCCCTACGCAAAAATTTTTGCCGGGAAACGACCTTTTTTTTGGGTCACTCTTTACGGTAAAACTCAATGTAGCACTGTTAAAACATTGTGCTAGTGGATGCTTTGAATAGTAAACGGGTCATGGTGTTTTTTTTTTTTTTTTTTTAAAAGAACGTTGCCCCACAGTAGGAATTTCTCCTGTATCGTGGGTGCGTTCACAAACATTTAAATTCACATACACAAAGGGAGGTAATTTAAGTAAAGTTATAAATAACCTGAAAAACTAGTATTTACAAAAACAGCTGTGAAAAATTTGGAACTTTGACCGCCAATATCTCCGTAACTAGCTAGGGGAGCGCAGTGGTGGGGAGAACAAGTGCCCTTCGTTTGCGTTAAGGGTACTTTTACACCTTAGTAATAAGTTCCTGAGTATAAGTTTTTCCGTCTATAAGTTCCTGAGTCTAGAGATTGGCACAAGAAAAGGGAAGTCACACCAAGGGTGTGAATTCGGAATGGTCCCGTCGGGGCTGCGGGTGGTTCGAAAGTGATATCGCAGCCCCGGACACAAAGGGCTAAGAAGGAACATGGGTGGTATTTAGTCAGAAGAAGTCTGACACTCCCTTCCGCTTCTCCCAGAGCGGGAGAAGTCATTTGATGACTTCCCACCCTCCAAAAATAGGCTCGCTGTGCAAGTGTACAGCAGCAAATTACCACCTGTGTTTTCGTCTTCTCTGGTCAAAAAATGGTGTGAATCCGGACTGTTTATGCTGATGATATTATGCTATCAATCGATCACTTATCTGACTCCTCGACAACTTTAATTTATATTTTCGTTTAAAGTTGACTTAAATTTCTCTCGTGTCGCCGTGATATACACGATAGTGGTTAATTAGGTCACAAAAAATATTAGTTGGTTTAATTTATTGACGTTATGTTGGTAAATACTGAAAATATAGCAATTACGTTCATGTATGGACCTAATTAGGTCACAGTCACGATATAACACCGAGCAAGATATTTTAGACTAGCTGTTGCCAGCGGCTTCGCCCGCTACAACTCGAAAATTATCCCACGGGAAGATAAAATCGGGATAAAAACTATCCTATGTGTTAATCCAGGTTATAAACTATCTGTGTACCAAATTTTATCCAAATCCGTTCTGTAGATTTTGCGTGAAAGAGTAACAAACATCCACACATCCATTCTCACAAACTTTCACATTTATAATATTGCTAGCTGTTGCCAGCGGCTTCGCCCGCTACAACTCGAAAATTATCCCACGGGAAGATAAAATCGGGATAAAAACTATCCTATGTGTTAATCCAGGTTATAAACTATCTGTGTACCAAATTTTATCCAAATCCGTTCAGTAGTTTTTGCGTGAAAGAGTAACAAACATCCACACATCCATTCTCACAAACTTTCACATTTATAATATTAGTAGGATTTATAATATTAGTAGGATTCGTTTTAAAAACAAATTGACTCTGTCTTTCTCTTTTGAAAATCTTCATTACCCCTTTTTTTTTCCGGGTGGAAAGTCATCAAATAACCCCCCCCGCTCTTGGGCAGAGCGAAAGGGAGTTTCAGACTTCTACTGACCACCCATGTTCCTTCTTAGCCCTTCATGTCGAGGCCGCTGTATCTCTTGCGAACAACCCGCAGCCCCGACGGGCGTCGGCCCCTTCCATGTTGCTGACATCTCTTTGAGGCGCGCGTGGAACACGAACGCGCCGTCGACACGGCCTGTCGTCGTCATAAGACGGACGGACGGCGAGCTATCTTCAATAGCCCTCGTCCAGTGAACCAACCAACCCAAAAAGAAAACGTTAAATATACCTAAACTCAATAGAGTTTTTACTAGGTACGTCATTTCTTTCTGAATTACAATTATTATTTTTAAATGAACACTAACTCACTGAGATGTAAGTAGGTTAGGTTCATATATTAATTTTATCATTTTCCTTATCCCTTCAGGAAATAATGGCATTTAAATCAGTTGTAGATGTTTTCCTGTATCCATTAACGCCATTATTCATTATATTCTAGAACTAGTGGGTAAAAAGATTGACATTGAAAAGAGTTATAAAAGTTAGTTCTAAACCTACATAGTCAATTCCAATGTCTGGTTGCAAAACCTTGTTGAGAAACTAAAATAAATAGGTATAATGTTATTTGCACATCCAACATATAAGACACTCCTAGCCCTCTAACCACCACCTGCCACAGGCCTGTGTCCACTGGTGGGACACTGGCCCGTGTCTGTAAGAAGGATAGGCCCTAATCCACAACGCGGGCCAAGAACGGGTAACATATCTTCGAATCAATGGTTCTGGATATGCCAGTTCCCTCGCGATATTTTCCTTTGCCCCGCAGCTTTGGTGTAAATTTAATTAGAATAGAATAGGTACATTTATTTTCAGGTTACAATGACTCGTAGACAAATACCTTAACCTAAAACTTAACCTAACTAACCTTAATTTAATTAACCAGTGTTGGTTTACAAATTCGATAACAATGTAGTTATTTGCATTGTTAGTTGTTAGTTTCATCATTATCATGTCTAGCCTTTTCTGTTTTTTTGTCTAGCTTTTTCTGTCTTTTTTTTTTTTTGGGGTTGGCTTCCAGTCTAAATATCCATTAAGCAGACGATCACATCCTAGGTTGAACTGCGAAATGACATTCACGAAAAATAACCAGTCTTAACTGGTTGCAGCTAAATACCAGTATTTTACATTGTTTACTTTATAACATCAGAAATTAATATGGTATGAAATCTACTAACCAACCCGCGCTGGACCCGCGTGACTGGTCATTCCCTCTTATAGAGGTGGCCTTTGTCCCAGCGGTGGGAACATTTAAAATCAAAGTATTTAGGCCTTCATAGGCACTTATAAAACGTCGACAAAAAGGTGGTGTTCGGGTTGGTTGTTTCATATGAAGAAGAATCGGCAAGAAGATTAGTCATTAGGCTATGCTTATGCAGTATGGTATAGACCTCCCTCCACACAAGTAAAACATAAACAGCAGCTAAATCCATAATCACCATACATGCATCGCAATTCACTTTATAACTAAGGACCATAGCTACCAAAAAAATGCTTTACTAATAAATATTGCAAAATACACCTTAACGACCTTTTTTATGATCAATATCCGGGAACTACATTTTATGGTGTAATTTGTGGTACTTCATCTAATTTATTATATCACACAGTTTTAAACTGAAAACGTCATTGATTTTACTCTGACTTTTAGTACTTATGTATTTACTATTTAATAAATTTGCCATCGCCATGCTAGGCCTACGAATGAAGGAAATGGACCGAGATGTGTTTCAGAGTATGAGGTCCTAAGTTCGATTTAGGTAGGTACAGGTCGGTCTAAGTGTTATTAGATTTTTCCTGAAACAATTTCTCAGCAAGTTGATGGGAAAAAGCTCACCCCTATTACTTGGAACTTTTTATACAGGGTGTAAACGAAGCCTTCACCCATCCGACAACCAAGCATTCTGTACATCAAACCAAGTACCCCTACGCAAAAATTTTTGCTGGGAAATTACTTTTTTTTTTTGGGGTCAAAAATCACATTTTACGGTAAAACTCAAAGTAGCACTCTTAAAACATTGTGCTAGTGGATGCTTTGAATAGTAAACGGGTCATGGAGGTAATTTAAGTAAAGTTAAAACCTGAAATACTAGTATTTACAAAAACAGCTGTGAAAAATTTGGAACTTTGACCCCCAATATCTCCGCAACTAGGAGGTTCCCAGGTATGGTCTAGAACAAAAAAATCATTGCAGTGGTGGGCAGAACAAATGCCCTTCGTTTGCGTTAAGGGTACTTTTACACCCTTTATTGCCAACTTGTGTACTCGTAGTATTAGTTACACTTCTGCCTAACCCTCAGGGGATTACATGGGTGTGGTTGTTTTTGTGTTATGTTATAATAGGGTAGTTAACTGAAAAAATCTAATTAGTCCGTCAGATAGATTTCCAAAAAATATTGGACACGTTTTTTTTCTTTTTTTACGTAAACAAACAATGGAGACGATACAGTGCTTTGAAAACTCATATTCTAAGACATCAGTATGTCTTTTTATACCGGTGAGTGACGTCACAACCCCCCACTCAAATCTTTGACGCGTTTAATCTTCGTCAATTTTTTATTAATTTGATAAAACAAAAAATACGTATCCAATATTTTTCGATAATCCAACAGACGGACTAATTAGAATCATATTTTTTAGTCAGTAAACATCCCTATTCCACGGTTGAAGACCACTTGAGGTTTGTGATACCTAAAAAAGCTTATCTAACAAACACGATTCCATACTTACAGTAAATGCACATTACTTGCCATTGACAACATGAAGGTCGAAATACATATTATTAAGGTTGAACATTAAAACTCATCACGTCTGTGAAGTAACTATATTCCGTGGTATAACATTCGTATATCATCATCATCTTCCTGCCCATTCTATTTGGGGTCGGCGCAACACGTCCTCTTTTTCCACTCTTCCCCGTTAGACGTTACAGTGGCATTTACTCCTTTCTCTTTCATATTATAGGGTGTAAGTACCCTTAACGCAAACGAAGGGCACTTGTTCTCCCCACCACTGCGATCATTTTTTCTAGACCATACCTGGGAACCCCCTAGTTACGGAGATATTGGGGGTCAAAGTTCCAAATTTTTACAGCTGTTTTTGTAAATACTAGTTTTTCAGGTTATAAAAAGTAGTAAATGGGTCATGGAGCTAATTTAAGTAGACTTAAATTAGCTCCATGACCCATTTACTATTCAAAGCATCCACTAGCACATTGTTTTAAGAGTGCTACTTTGAGTTTTACCGTAAAATGTGATTTTTGACCCCAAAAAAAACAGTCGTTTCCCATCAAAAATTTTTGCGCAGGGGTAGATAGTTTGATGTACAGAATGCTTGGTTGACGGCTGTGTGATGGGTTGATTTACACCCTGTATACAGGGTGGAATTGTTCTACCTTACCTGATCCTTTAAAAGATCGCTTTAAGCGATAAGACCGCCCATTGTGTCACCCCTTGCAAAATGTTTTTACTATTGTATTTTTTTTTGTAATTTTTATGGTGTACATAATAAAGAGTATTCTATCTATCTATCTATCTACCTGGAGGGAAAGTACTCTAAATACGGTAGTAAGCAAATTTTACTGAAAGAAAACTAAATCTGCTTACAAAGATTTTTGGAAAAATCACACTCGATAGTCGACAAAATTCGTAAAAATAACAACCTGTACTTGTTTTATGGCATCAATCTATAGGGCCAAGAATAAGGATCTCTAACAAACATCATAATTTGAAAACAAAAAAACTGAAATCTACCATTATAAATTCAATAGGACAACACTCCCTTGCCTTGGTAAGACTGGTTGTCAGACTTTCCGGTCACTGACTACCTGCAACGACTATCAAAGATCTTCAAATGGCAGCCGGGACCCATGGCTTAACGTGCTTTCAGACATACAGAGGAAGCCACCGAGTTTCCGCCTTTGCTTGCTATTGTTTGCTTGAATACACATTTGCGCTACAACGCTTGTATTGTCATAGCAAAAACAGACTCCTTCCATTCTCCATCAAGCAAGTGTGTCATGGTAAAACGGGGTTAATAGGGATGTTTCCTGACAAAAAAAAATAAAAATAAGTTCGTCAGTTAGATAATCGAAAAATATTGAATACGTGTTTTTTGTTTCATCAAATTAATAGAAATTGACGAAAATAAAACGCGTTAAAGATCATGAGTGGCTTGGCTCTTGACGTCACTGGCCGGTAAAAATGTACTGCAATGTGACGTCACACGAGTTTTCGAAAGACGATGCAGTCTTTCGAAAACTTCGTTTTTTATTTTTTTGTTTACGTTAAAACAAAAAAAAATATGTGTCGTTTTTTGGAAATCTATTTGACGGACTAATAGATTTTTTTGTCAACTACCTTATTGAAACGCAGGGGTGAATAGACACAACACTTTGAGAGGGATTTTAACGTTGATTTAAATGGAATGCTGCCAAATGTGTCCAAATTATAAAATAACTTTAAGCAAATAAAATAGAGTTCTTGTTTGTAACCTACCTATCAAATTAATTCAATGTTAGAATCCCTTTCAAACTTTGTCTACTCACCACTATTTTTTTTGGACGGTGGGAAATCATCAAATGACTCCTCCCGCTCTTGGGCAGAGCGAAAGGGAGTGTCAGACTTCTACTGACTAAAAACCAGCCATGTTCCTTCTTAGCCCTTTGTGTCGAGGCCGCGGTATCTATTTCGAACAACTTGCAGCCCCAACGGGTTCTATTCACCCCTGCCTTACTATTCACCCTGTTTTACTCGGACGATATAGGGCTTGTACATAAATGTCAGAATCTAGTACGTCAATAGCGGGCGCGTAAACAACGTTACTATAGCCACTATATACAGGGTGTAAATCAACCCATCACACAGCCGTTAACCAAACATTCTGTACATGAAACTAAGTACCCCTACGCAAAAATTTTTGCTGGGAAACGATTTTTTTTTTTGGGTCAAAAATCACATTTTACGGTAAAACTCAATGTAGCACTGTTAAAACATTGTGCTAGTGGATGCTTTGAATAGTACACGGATCATGGAGGTAATTTAAGTAAAGTTATAACCTAAAAAACTAGTATTTACAAAAACAGCTGTGAAAAATTTGGGACTTTGACCCCCAATATCTCCGTAACTAGGAGGTTCCCAGGTATGGTCTAGAACAAAAAAATTATCGCAGTGGTGGGAAGAACAAGTGCCCTTCGTTTGCGTTAAGGGTACTTTTACACCCTATATAATACGTAACATACGGCTGTTTGCTACTCCGTACACGCTTGCTATCTCGCACATATATGTTGCGGTGAAAACGTGCTTCATTGGATACGTGCATTTTCACTGGGTCTTGTGCACCAGTTCCTTCCATAAGAACATTTGGATAGGATTATGTAGTGACTGTCCGCAAAAACAAAGAATTCATAAGTTTAATCCATATCATTGTTACCAATCGTCGTTATTTCTACTCAAATATAAACCTTCATCATTTGCCTAACCTTTTCCCAATTTTATTGAGGTCAGCATCCAGTCTCACCAGATGCAGCTATATATCAGCGGTAATTTAAACAAATATAAACCTTATGCTTAGTTATACTTAAGATATTAAGTTGATTTTACAATGACAAGTACAATTGAAAAGTCGTTTAAAAAGCTAGCGTAAACTGAGAAAAGCCTGAGATTTTCCTTTCAGTTTTGTCGCAGTTATTTCATTAATCCAATAATACAAGAAAAATTGTGTTCGCCTTAATAGAGACAATAAGAAAAGTGCCAATGGACACATTCTTAGTACGTAAAGACAATTTATCAGTTTAAGTTAGAATTAAATTACTTAATAGTCTATATAAAAGGCTAGATTGTAATAAGATTAGGGTTCATCATTTTGATGAACACTAGGACAAGGAAAAATAAAATAAAAATTAGGGCCAATTAAAGCCATTCGGATAAGTTGTTCGTCCAGCAAGGGGCTGGACGAACACTGGCCCGACTAAACTGTACTACAACACATTGCTTTAATGATTGAATTAAATCTTGCATCAAGTTTAGAAAACATTTAAGAACACGTGTAAAACATGTCGCTATGAAGGTTCATATTATGTAAACTATTTTCATTACTCTCAACATACTCTCTTTCAGTTATAATGTGTTATTAAAAGATGACAATATACTCATAATTTACACACACGGGCGCCACATAGACTCTCAGCCATTAGTCGGCATTATATCAAATATTATTATGCCAGCAATAGGACAAAAACAGACACGCCACGTCACATAATTCATATCTTAGAAATTATTAGCAAAAGCTAGACATATTTGCCTACTCGCCTGCGCTCAGCTAATATCTCTCTAAATTATTTACGATGCAACGTATCATTTATCTTGTCCGAATGTTTGTACGATCAGTGCCCAGAATTACCTGACCCCTCGTATAAAGGAGAATAGGGTAGGATGGTGGTATGAGAAGAGGGGTCAGGTTATGCCGGGCACTGTCTGTACTATGCTTATACGTAAGGCATGTGACGTCGGATAATGCTGATGGATTTAAGGTTGTAAAAGGGTATAATTTTTAGTTAATTAATAGGTGTTGATTTTAGGTTGTTAGACATTATCTAGTCTATACAATAATCTAGCCTAATCTGTAAGTAGACACATCTGTATAGAGGCTGTCTTTTTTTTAGGACAAACCCGCCACACTATTCCCAAACCACTGTAACTCCTGTAAGCCAGAATCAACAATGGCGACCACCAGAGCCAAAAGCGCTGAGAGAATGAAGCTCGACGAAGAGAGGTTGTCTATTAAACGTATCACAATATATTGGAGATATACATCCATTCTTTGGTTTTGAATCAACGTTACCTGAAAAGTAATGATTAGCCTCTACCGGCACCGGTTGCCTTGAAGGGCAAGCCTAAATGGTTTGTTGAGCTGGTCCGATGCGATTTGAGGCATCAGATTCCTTATGACTGTATTACGTTACTCCGAAGTTCGAAATACCGATGTACGGTATACAGAAAGTTTGTGAGACCGAATTACGTGAGTTAGAATGTACGCTATGACGAAGTACGGTATTCAGAATGTTCGTTACTCCGATATACGTTACTCCGAAACTTTGCTACTACGAAGTACTGTACTCAGAATGTTCGTCACTCCAATGTACCTACGTTACTCCGAAAGGTTGCTACTACGAAGTACTGTATTCAGAATGTTCATTATCGCGAAGTACGGAACTCCGAAAGTTTGCAAACTTTCGGAGTAACGTACATCGGAATAACGAACATTCTGAATACCGTACTTCGTCATATCGTACATTCTGACTCACGTAATTCGGACTCACAAACGTTCTGTATACCGTACATCGGCATTTCGAACTTCGGAGTAACGTAATACAGTCGATTCCTTATATATTATATGATAAGAATACACATTTCTTATCTCTATATAAGTAGGTACACTTACTCCTTTATAAATCAAAAACATAATTCTATGGCCGTTGTAAGCTCAATTTGGCAACTCAATAGGGAACGGAAGATCCTTTCGACCTTGGTGGAGTGTACACACGGCTACACATCAAGCTATACATTTCCAGTTTACGCTGATCCCGCACTGAACGGAAATCCTATACAATGCGAGACCAGCTTGTACTGGTAATGTATAGCTTGATGTGTAGCCGTGTGTACAAACACCTGCACTTTAGAGAACCTGTAGAATGACGATACAGAACGTGGCCACATATCGGACCCATTGATAAGTCCTTCTCAACAGGTCCACGAGTTACCGTTTGGACTATGGCCCAAACTAAAAATATCTTAAATAGATAATGAACTATGAAGAAACTCATATATCACTCCCGCTCTTTAGTAGAGGGGCGGTGTCGACGTAGCTAAGAACTACAGACGTCTTTAGCCACGTGAGTTTGTTGCCAGTGCTGATAGATATTATTGTCTGTTTATCTTTCGTCTAGGTGGCTTGTTTATTTCAAAGTACAGTTAGTTAGTGCTGGGAGGGTATTCCTCGTCTGGGCTGAGGCTAGCCTAGACTTGTTGACTAGTATTTGCCAAAGTTTTGTCTGGTAACCGTAGAGATGTATAATCTATACTAATCTTTTAAAGAGGTAAGGTTGGTATGATCGATTTTAACAAATCTTTTACTGATGTAAAGGTTCGCGTTTTTTGACTGCCTTAAGATACGGGACACGGATGAAGTCGCGGGCAGAACAGAGCGTACTTGCCTGCTTACAGGAATACAACAATGCAACTTCTCAGGCGATGTGGTAGTTCGTAGCTGGTTAGTAAGTAGGTCGCAAGCTCGACTGCCGAGCATAAGGTCCTCCTAAGTTCGATTTGCATATCGGGCAAAGTGTTATTGTATTTTCGATCAGGAATATCGCAGTAGCAGCCAAGGAATCTGGATGTGTGCTAGGTAGAAAACTGACTCTAATAAAGGCTAGGCAGATAATACCATCTTCCAAGATTCTAATAGCCGTCTCATATAATATCATCCTCCAAAACTCCTGCATCCGAACTGGGAACAAATCACGGGACACCTTTCACTAATCATCCATATGACAGGTGCATGGTGATCGGTGCCCAATAAGTCGCTTAGTCACAATTATCGCGGTACGCCCGACCTGGCTCTTTGCCAATACCCCGGACGTACAGGATGTTTGGATAGAGTACAGCTTTCTAGGTTTATTGCAGGAGATTTTTCTTGTGAGCCGTATATAGATTTTGTTTGGAGGATTGGGTGTTTCAAAGGGACTTGTGGATCTGTTTTATCTTCATTCGGAGATAAAAAAAGTGCTCATCATTAGACGTCAGAAAGTTTTTAGAGGACCAATTGAACATTTTCCTTCTAAACTACATTAGGGTGTAAAAGTATCCTTAACGCAAACGAAGGGCACTTGTTCTCCCCACTACTACAATATTTTTTTTGTTCTAGACCATACCTGGGAACCTCCTAGTTACGGAGATATTGGAGGTCAAAGTTCCAAATTTTTCACAGGTGTTTTTGTAAATACTAGTTTTTCAGGTTATAATTTTACTTAAATTACGTCCGTGACCCGTTTACTATTCAAAGCATCCACTAGCACAATGTTTTAACAGTGCTACATTGAGTTTTACCGTAAAATGTGATTTTTTACCCAAAAAAAAAGGGGTGCTAATTAAACCGGCTTCTTTTTAATAGCATTTTTCGCCTCTAAAAATCTACATTGCCTTCTAAATTACTAAGTACCTAAGCCACAATTAACGAGCATCTAAGTATTCCTATCTTAGCTACTAGTTAAGTTCTATCTGAGCCACTCTAAATATAACTCAGCATGGTGGTTATTTTTTACCCGACAACGGCGAAGTGACGCGCGCTCGCTTCGCTCGCATATTAAATAACACTAATATCTTCTGTCCCCGAAGTGCCGGGCCTCCGCTGGCCTCCTTCGTCGGCCTACGGCCCGGTGCCCATGCCGCCCATTAGGGTGCTAATTAACTAATGTTAAAGCTATAAAATGTAAAATGGTTATGAGATATAAATTCCGTGGCTGCGTTAGTAAATTAGGTGTCTATGTAATAAGTACAAGTTACGATAATTGATGATCTTTATTTGACGCTTTCTGTAAGATATTTAGTTGGCATTGTCAAAAGACGAATTTGCTTTTTAGAGGCTATCTTATTTTCCCGTGGCTTAGTCATAAAATTAGAAGTTTGATCACGTGGCCATTAAAAAAATCTGTTGCTCGATTTATTATTTCCCAAAAAAAAGTCGTTTCCCAGCAAACATTTTTGCGTAGGGGTACTTAGTTTGATGTACAGAATGCTTGGTTGACGGCTGTGTGATGGGTTGATTTACACCATGTATAGATCTGATCTTATAATTGGCCTCGGAAGAAATGGCCTACTACACGTAAACTTTATTATAGTTGTTCTTATGTCGAGTTTTTGCAATATCACTTTTCTTATTGAAGGAAGGAAGGGGTGACTGTACTAAAAGGATACAACTCTGCCTAACCTTTCAGGGATTACAGGCGTGGTATTGTGTTAGGTTATTGAAGGACGAGCGGCGACGGCTTAGCACACGGGTATAGCACCAATCAGCCGATGACTTGGGGAATAAACGGGAGCCGTCATGTGACAAAATTTTAGCACAAATTATGTAAATCTAGATATAAGTACGGCGAGGTGGGAGAGCTTATCAGGCTTTTATTTTTTTATTAAAATAACTAATGATTTCCTGCCTCTTCAAGATCGAGGTCGATTTCTCGTCATTTGCAATAATAACATGGTTATAGTTTCCCTTCGCTGCAGCTGGTAAAGCTAGTCCACTTCCCGTCGTTACACTCAGGACTTCCTTATTTTACACACACGTCTTTTCCTCATATAGAACGGATGTTTGTTTACTACACCGATAAGTAGGTTATACTCTTGTGAAGATTGTTTCTGTGTTTGTTTACTGGCTTATACTTAGACACTTCAGCAAAATGAACCCTAGATTGCTAAATCTGCGGTGAAAAGTTCTTGGTATCAAAATCAAACCATTTAATTCGATCATGTCAATCAAAGACACCTTTTATGATTTTAACAAGGAAATAAAATGTATCCTGCCCCACTCACAAAACGTAGTGCCGAATGGAGAAGATAAAAAAATATTATTTAAACAATTATTTAATACACAACATATTCAATCAATTTATAAAATTAGCAACCCACTGTATCAGGCCGCGCACTATGATTTATTGCCAGCGCCGACTATAGTTCGACGCACGACCTAAAAACTTCGCGCCGATGTCGTAGCGGACTCGTGTCGTTACGCTCGCTTTAATAACTGCTTCACGGTTAATACTTTGAGCGAAACAGATGGCTTGTCGGCGGAGGAAATTGTGCAAGTAATTGGTATATTGGTGTAGAGGCAAGTGGACTGCGCCCGCGTGGTGGAGTCCCAACAGTGGGAACACTAGGCATCATTCGTAATTATGACCTTTAGTGTGACCCCATATTGTAATTTAATAGGGTAGTTGACAAAAAAATCTAATTAGTCCGTCAGATACATTTCCAAAAAACAATGGACACAATTTTTTTCTTATTTCACATAAACAAAAAAAACTTTTTTGCAAAAAATAAAACCGACTTCAAAAGCACAAAAAAGTGAAAAATAACTTTAGCTTCTGAAGTCGGTGACTTTTGTTTGTTTTATTCAGTTTTTTTGTCACAAATATTTGATATTCATTAATTTTACGTTGTTAACAATACATGTCACGGTAATAGGCTTATCCGCAATAAAATGGAACTTAACATACCTAACTCTCGAAATCTGGGCGTCCTGTACATATCTGCGTACCCCGTCAGAGCATACAGGCGTGATGGTAAGTTAAGATGTTGCGTAAACAATAAACATCCAAGCGATTGCAGCAATCACGACAGATTTGCCGTCTATTTTTGAAGAGTTCTATTGTATATCTCCGAAGATCAGGATCAGATCTTCACCAAATTTAAATGGGACCACCTCAGGAGTATACTCTTTCAAATAAAAAAAGAATTTTGAGAATCGGTTCACAAATGGAGGAGAAATCAGGTAACATACATAAAAAAAAAAAAATACATACACACGAACATATAACCTCCTCCTTTTTTGAAGTCGGTTAAAAATGAAGACGATACAGTCTTTCGAAAACTTGTGTGACGTCACATTGCAGTACATTTTTACCGGCCAGTGATCTTGGACGCGTTTTATCTTCGCGAATTTTTATTAATTTGATAAAACAATAAACACGTATCCAATATTTTTCGATAATCGAACTGACGGACTAAACAGTTTTTTTTTTGTCAAGAAACATCCCTATTCTTCTTTGCAAAATACCACCATAGATCAAGTCAGCTTATAATAGTAGGCCACTGTTGAACACCGGATCTCCAGTGCCCCCACCTGATCCACACTGATACATTTTCTAAATAGATTCTATTAACATTCCAGGTGTTCGTGATAAAGGAAGGTGTACAATACAAGATAAGGATCGACTTCATTGTGCAGAGGGAGATCGTGCACGGACTCAAATACGTGCAGAAGACTTACCGGCTCGGAGTTCCAGGTAAACATACGAGTATCTGACAAATACATACTATAAATAAACTATCTGACGATCACAGTTATTGTGACATGTCTGTCAAAAAAGCATGATCATTTTTTCAACGTTTGTCGAAGATAAAGTTGATATTGACAGGGATTAAGTCGCGGTTCAAATATTTGTGATAGGACTGTGGGGATGATTGCAATTTTTGGTCACTGTCTCTTTCTTCCATATGATTTTAATAAATGTGTGTAGCCAATTTAATACAGCTGTCTGTTTACGGTACTGTAAAACTGGATTCATAGCAGTCAAGTCCTAAGACATTTCAGTAAAACCTAAGATACATATAAAATAATTATTGTCTCTAATAGACACATCTTGAATTTATTTAGTAACTTACTTCTTTGGCACATGGACACACGCCTTATGAAAAAAAACTGTTTATTCAACTGTCTAAATGTCTTCATAAAAGTAAGCTCTAAAATGTCCATAAAATGTTTTAATAGTTTCGAATGTTGTCGAAACGGATTGGGCTTGTTATTTTCCAAAACAACTACGGATATACTACGTTTATTAAAACATGTGTTTTACATTATACTGAGATATCATAAGATTTGCCATGAATCAGATTTTACAACAAAAAAATTGATTTGAATGAATGATATTAAGGCCGTATTCTGAAGCAATGTCAAGTATTGGTATTTATTTTGGGACTAGATGAACACAATCTTTAAATTATAAACTTAATATGTCGCTTGAAGTGAGGCCCAAATTTGATCTTCCGTTCTTGAATACGGCCCTACGGGCGAATTTCAACGTAATTCTGAACGCAATCAACATATCTGAACCACTGGCGGCTCTTGAACGCAGATCAATTGTACAGTATGCTGATCGAGTTCCGTTTGGTGAAAAGTGTCTGAAAATGCTATTTTAATAGGGAAGCGCCATGGTAGTACGCGACATTAAAATTTTCTTCAGTTTTTTGCATTTTGTGGGTCAGGCTGTATGTTAAACAACAATATGATTCGCGACCGTAACACGTACATAATTATAATCATTAAAGTCATCAATAAAACTCTTTTTGTTTATTTAACCATATTCAATGACCATATCACGAAAAAGACACTCAATGAAATTAAATGAACTTACAGGATTGTATTGATGACTATAACTCAGTAAAGTCGATTTGTTACATCCGCGAATGCACTGCGCACTGATATTACCCAGTACTAACTGGGTTGTGGAGGTCAGAAAGGCAGTCGCTCCATGTAAAATACTAGTAGTCAGCTGCATCTGGTAAGACTGGAAGCCGACCCCAACATAGTTGGGATAAGGCTGGGCAGTTGATACAACCTGATGACACTGACATGCAAATGACAAAAAAACGTAAGAAAATTTATATTTCGCGGGCTACCTTGGTGCTTTCATCCTAATTTAACTCTTATTTACACTTACCTCTTGTCTGATTGTTCTTTGTATTTTTTCACGCGCCCCTCTCAGTGCCCGGTACGTATCCGATTTTTATTCAAACTGCATATATGACGCCTTGTATATTCAATGTCGTTATGTATCGTATTGTATTGTATTCAATTCGTGACTGAATGTGATGGAATTTTAATATAGTCTTGTTCCTGATTGATTGTATCTTGTGACGTGAGATGGTTGTATTATACAATTATATGCTATTAGCAACATATAGGGAATTTTAAGGGAGTCAGCGATCTTGCCTGCCCTGGTGTGTCACCAGGCCAGGCTGGAAACGAGATCTGCTAGAAATCTATCAGTAACTTTACAATTGGTGTCCAGTGGTCTTATGGGGACATTTGTACAATTTATGATACTAAAAAAAAACTTTGTCCACTGGACATTGTATACGCCTCTAGCCTTTACCAACCCAAGGCCATTAATATAAAAGAACATATATAACAACATTTTTTTTTTACCTTTAACTGTCTAAAATACACCATTCAAACGAAAATGACATAATCTTGTTGAAAAGTTATGATGTCAAAGACAGATCACACTTCAAACGTGGTACAGCCCTCTTTTTTGGTCGAGGATTAAAAAGCAACGCCTAATAAAACACCATATTATTATTGAGGCGTTTCATTGGTGAAACGCCACCACAGAACGCCTCCTGCTCGATCCTTACATACGCCTTTTTACCTCGTCCACGTTCATACACCTGGTCATTAAATTCCAACTCCTAGGTACATAAAATAGGTCACCTTGGCCATCGATACAACTATACCTGTCATTACTTCACCCTTTATCAAGCCGTGGTCTAGAAAATCGATATCCTCATAAATTATTCTTCACCTTAGCTTACAACCTCGGCATTTCGTGGGAAACTGCAGTACAGTACAGTGCACTGATACTCAGTCTTCACAATGATCGTTCTTTACGTTATCACTATTGAGATACCGGTGGCGAGGACCAGAAATGTGGAATACTTCATACGAGATCGTATTTTTATCATTCGAATCGAAGAGCCTTTAAGCATTGAATATTAGTACAATCAGTGTCGGTGTTTTTTCTTTTTCATGTTAGTATTGATTTTGAATGCGTGGTTTTGTATTTGAAAACTAGCAAGACATTGTATTACGCAATTGTAAACTAACCCTTGTTGCTGTTGCTTGCATTCAAATATAGAATCTTTATGTTATGAATTACTTGAGTTGACGAAAGATCATTTGAGTGTATTGTTATTGTGTCCAAATTCGTTATCTCCTAGTTTTGCATCTCTTATGGCGCAATTTCATTGGTCGTTAACTCGTTCGGTAGACAGCATACGGGGAGTAAATATCATACATAATTACAAACCGTTCCCCGAATGCGGGCCCTTTTGTTCGCATTCCCGCACCTCGCATGCGAACCCTATCGACTAATGAAATTGCGCCGTTACGTCATCTTGATTTCTATGTCATATTCGCAAAAACTCAAGTTACTTCATTGTCTATTTTTGATAGCAGATTTACACTAATAATCAATTTCAGAGCCCAGTATTATCTCTTAAATATGATATATTATGTTCTAAAACCTCCCTTTTCCATTTACAGTTGACAAAATGACCCACATGGTCGGCTCTTACCCGCCAAAAACCGAGATCCAATCGTACACGACGCCTCCCGAAGATGCGCCCTCAGGAATCGTCGCCAGAGGTTCGTACTCCGTCAACAGTCTCTTTACTGACGACGACAAAAACGTACATCTTCAATGGGAATGGTGCTTCGACATCAAAAAAGATTGGAAGGACTAAGCTTGGCTGTTTAATTTTTATGAAAAGACCGACTGGGTTGGGCTCTGTTCTCAGATTACTCTGTGCCATAAATATCGGTTAAACCTCGCTCTGGTATTGTCTGTGGTGAATAATAAACAATCACTTTAGTTTTTATACATTTAAAAGGCATTGCGACTGTTCCAATTCTAAATCTAGTGTAGCCTTCGATTTTATTCTGTGGGGTGCTCGAAAATCCAATATGGCGGATCAAATTCGGCGGGAAAACTAGTGTATTAACCAAAATGCCTTTATCGATAAAAAAACTTTATTTTCACTCAAATGCCAAGAGCTTTAAAAATAACAAGACATTGGATGATATTACAAAACGCACAGGAATAGTTTATGCAGTGGTCTCCACGAGCCTGATCCAGTTGCAAGTGTCGATAATGGTGGCTGACTGAGAAAACCTATTGACAAATTAGTGTAAACGCTTCGTCAAACAGAAATCCGGAACGCGATAGAAAGTTCAAGAGAATTTCATTATGAAATTTATAGATACCTTAAAGTGATATTGAATAGTCGATGTAGATAATATCTCACAAATTTTAATATTAAATTGCGATGTTATCACGACTTAAGAAGTATATTTTCATACTTTTTCATACAAATCAATTGAATGTACAAATATATCGTGTAACATGAACTTTTATATACCAAAAAAAAGGTCTGATGGCGGATGCTAATCAAATAAAAACTTTTTCAAAATGCCTTTTTTTAATCGTAGTCCTCAAGCTTTTTGACGAAGCCGAGTCATTAGTAATACCTATACATAACAAAATATATAATTACGTGATTGTATAATCGTGATGATTTTATTTCCTAATGTATGTACTTTTTCAGACAGTTTTGTGCTAAAGTTAGCTAACCAGTGATAATAGAAAACTTATGACAGTCCTTGATAATAATTAAATAAATCAGCTTAAGATAAATATACTTACCAATTTGTAACGTAAAAATAATAAAATAGAATTTTTTTAAATCTGTATTATTAAACGGTCACACTTTAGTTTACCGCGGTGAAACACAACTAAGATAAAAGACCTAAAAAGACATAAAATATTGAAAAAAAATGAACTTCTTCATAAAACAACATCTTTTGCAAAGGCAGTTAACTTTTTTCACGAATATTTTAATTGCTAGTTTTTTTTTGTAAGTATCTTATAGCACATTTCCCGCGATAAACAAGTGTTGCCAGCAAATACAGTGTTACTATTTAAGGTGAATTTAAAAAAATGCAATGTATTTCCATGATTTTTCATATACTTATTACAAATTAAAAGATGTAGCAATATTATTATTTAGATTATAATTAGCTTATTATTTTAGTGATGGTCAATGCAATTCTTGGTAACTGGCGATTACCCTGTAACCTAGGTCAGTTCACTGTCAACCTTCGTCGGCACTGTATGCTTACACCGGCATTCCTCAGAGCATTTTTGGGCCAAGCTAACGATTTTGATGTCTTTGGTTTCCGTAGTTTATAAATACCGATAACTATAGATATTAAGACTCTATTCTGATTGAATAAAATTGATATTTGCGCAGTATTATTGATGTTTAACTAAATTTTGTAATAAGGACATGATTGTCTATGTTCTATTTAATTATCCTGTATGGGGTTTCAAGAAGATAATAATACTGCTCAGTGTTGCTATTAATTTGGTGTTAAAAAGGTCCGATTCCAAAATGTATCAATGTATACTTTTATTTTTATTTTAAATAAAATTGAAAATATTGTCTATGATTTTATTTTATTTACAACTACAGGTTGTGCTGTTTGACTATGTCATCCTTATTTTGATTTTTAAACATAGAGTAATCAGAATAGGGTTGCCAAACTTTAAAATAGTTTTAAATAGTTATTGTCTCAATTTGTCTTTTATACATTTCTTTTCCTTTAATTAAAATAAAGGCACAGTTCTATAGAATCATCATGTAAGTACCAAAATATAGTATTATAAAAAATATATAAGGGTATAGGTGCACCAATTCAAAGAAGAATCTATTTTTAATATTTCACATATTGCTTCCTATTGTTATATGAGCAGTGCCAGTGAAACCGTGGCAATAATATATTAAAAGAAAAGTATTATGTATGTTCCCCTAATAGAGTAAATTAGGCATTAAGGAGTTTAAAATATAGTACATTTTTAACAACTGAAAATCTGTCTGATATAGATTTGCTCCCTACATAGTGAAGTATTCCTGATTGAAAAGATCCGACAATAGAATGCTTTTAATCGGATTGAAATGGCTTGCGAAGCGGTCTTATTAACAAAATCTATACTGCCAACTATCATTAATATATGTCGTGAAATTAGTACGGGCGTTAGTATTTACAATAATATCGATAAGGCTTGTCGCATATATGTGACATCGGTGTATGTAGTGTTTGTTGCATGGATCTTTTGGCACTTGACATTGACAATTAGGGCGCTGTTCACACATTTGTGACATAACTTATTCAAGATGGCGGCGAAAGCTGTCATTTTGTCTTCGCGCCAAAAGACCCTTGTACATGTATGTCGGTTGACCCGATTGCTACGGCCAGGAAAAGGCAGGAGAGCTGTTAACGGCATTTAATATCGAGCAAAGGTATAGCTTAAGCCAGAAAAGATAGAGGGTGCTTCAGTATTAAAGCTGGGTGCTCGTCCCTTAAAATTAAGGCTTCCTTTTATAAATTTTCTAGAAATAATTATTATCCCCTTTTTTAAATATACTTACCTCTATACTTTGCATTTTATTGGGCAGTAGATTGACCCAATATTTAGTTGTATATTCCTGGTAACTAAATAGATTTAAACCAAATATTGGGTCTTTAATTGAACCTACGTCAGTTTGTGCTATATTTTTTATCGAATTTATTTGTTACATTTAGTAATGATTTTATTTCAATAGATGTGTTAAGGTTAATAAAATGTAATAGTTTGGCCAAAAATAAAGCTTATTTATTCAATTATTGTTTTTTTCTGTACTGGCAACACCCATTAGGGGATGAACCTACATTTTCTTTTATTACATCTACACTTAATATATTTTATTTTTGTCTTGTCTGCCTAAAGAAAAGTTTCCATACAATCATGGCAAAATACACAAAATATTTCATAAATGTCAACTAAATAATATGTAATCAAGTAAAACTACATTTCTATTGCATTTTTAACCGACTTCAAAAGAAGTAGGTTCTCAATTCGGTTGTATTTTTTGAGTCAGCTTCCTGGCATGTGTCATAATTATGTTATGCGTTATGCAGATTGGTTGTTTTGAAAGCTTCCACCTGATCATCATAGTGCCACAATGATCTCAAAATATGTTTATTTTCCACCTGACTAGGCAATTTAACTAACTGAGTAGGTAGGTACCTACTAATAGTGCGGTTCGTGTTAGGGTCAATTCCCACTGAAAGAGCAGCGGCCGGCAGCGTCTTTTTGAGGCAAAATATTACAAACTATTTTGAATCTTATCTACGTGATTAAAAAGTTCATAGTCATTTAAAGGCAAAGGAGGGGTAGCGTGGCGTCGCGAGGCTGCACGAGCCTTCTACCGACTAGTCAAAAGAGGCGCCGCGCGGCTGATCGCGGCGCAGCTAGCTGACGTGCGGCCGACCGCGGTGCAGCTGACAGACTCGCGGCTGCGCGCGAGCGACCATTTCCTACCCCTTGAGTGAAGTAGATCGCACACTAGTTTTCAAAGCTACCACGCGGAGGCTCATTGCGGCGCCTCGGGATGCCGCGCTGCCTCTCGCGGCGCCGCACTGCCCCGCGCGGCGCCACACTGCCCCTTGCGGCGCCGCGCTCAGTCACTTGCTCTTACGGCCGCTGCGCGCCGCTGCTCTTTTAGTGGGGATTGACCCTTAAACTTCAGCGTCTTAAGCAGGGTGCGACTGCGAACTCTCAACACAAACCACGGCCCTCTTGTCCTGCTCTTTATACAACCCGTCTGCACATTACTATAAGGAACCTGTCCGCCACTACTAACGCCGTGGTTGAGGAAGAGTTCTGGTCGAAGCTAATTTGACTTAATATAATATGGGAATCATCGTTACGAAGATCATGTACGTACTTAAGGACTAGGGATGTTGCCCGTCGGGGCTGCGAGGCCCGTCGGGGCTGCGAGGCCCGTCGGGGCTGCGGGTTGTTCACAAGAGATACCGCGGCCTCGACATGAAGGGCTAAGAAGGAACATGGGTGGTTTTTAGTCAGTAGAAGTCTGACACTCCCTTCCGCTCTGCCCAAGAGCGGGAGGGGTTATTTGATGATTTTCCACCCACCAAAAGGACTAGGGATGTAGCGGTTTGGGGCCAGTGCCTGCCTGGGTTGCGGAATTTGTTCGAAAGAGTTACTGCGGCCCTGGACCGCAAAGGGCATAAGAAGAAACACGTATGTGTTTTAGTCAGTAAGTCTGACACTCCCTTCGGCTCCGCCCAGAGTGGAAGGAATCATTTGATGATTTCCCAACGATAAAAAAAGGGATGTAGCGGAAACCACGTTGAAGAACTTTATCTCCGCAGAACTACAAATCAATGGAGGTAAAGGAGAAAAAAATATTTATTTTAAACTTTATTTAAAAATAAAAACATTTGTGCGACTTTTTCTCATTCTAGACGGTTTTTTTGTTCAACTCGACTATGAAATGGAAAGTTACGGTTTTAATATCTCATCTAAGTTAACATCATACACTCGACTATTTGGCAGCTTCGTGTGTGATAGGGCTGCTTTCTTCAGAGCTATCACCACGGATAAATCTGTCTTCGTAGACGGACAGTAAGCAGTCAGACGAGTCGGCACGTAGGGTACATTCAGCAGCTTCAGAGGCATTGCTATAGCCATGCAACCTGCTTCTGAAATTAAAACAAAAATATTTGAATAAAGATCAATTTGATGATGCATAGGTGCAGGGTTAATAATCAGCCTGTGTGCGTTGCCTTCAGCCCCTGGCTTCCAAAGGTCCAGGACCACAGTCCCGAAATATCATAAGATATGGATATTAAGTAGTCATTCTTAAGATCGACTCTTGGTCATGGAAGCCAATCTCAAATTAGACTAGTCCTAATGTAAAGGCCGTATACAGAAAGAAAGCTGGTAGCCGGCGCCGATCTACCAGAGCTTATCCATGTTGTAAACGAACCCTTCACGCATACGACAACCAAGCATTCTGTACATCAAACCAAGTACCCCTGCGCAAAAATTTTTGCTGGTAAATGACTTTTTTTTTTTTGGGGTCAAAAATCACATTTTACGGTAAAACTAGCACTGTTAAAACATTGTGCTAGTGGATGCTTTGAATAGTAAACGGGTCATGGAGATAATTTAAGTAAAGTTAAAACCTGAAATACTAGTATTTACAAAAACAGCTGTGAAAAATTTGGCCCCCAATATCTCCGTAACTAGGAGGTTCCCAGGTATGGTCTAGAACAAAAAAATGGTCGCAGTGGTGGGGAGAACAAATGCCCTTCGTTTGCGTTAAGGGTACTTTTACACCCTATAGGAACCGGTCCATGCAGGTAACCGGCGCAGGCATTTCTATGAACAAGCGCAGAAAGTCGCCGACAAGTTCCGAAAATCTTCGACAAGCGCCGGTCAGCGCTGGCGCCACCCGCCATATAAAATTAATTAACAAGTACGACAACACGTACAACAACGACGCCGATCTACCAGCGCCGACAAGCGCTGGTAGATCGGCACCGGCTACCAGCTTTCTTTCTGTATACGGCCTAACTGCGGTACTCAGAGATATTTAATGATTACTTAAGCCGTCACTTAGTAAAGATTTGACATAATTTTGTATCAAAAAACTGTCAAAACCTTTACTAAGTGATGGCCTAAGTAATCATTAAAGCTCTCTGAGTGCGGCAGTAAGAGATTTTATAGTGCACAAGCGTGTACGGTTCGCAAACACAGGTATCCCCCCAGGTCCCCTTCCTATTTCATAAACCGAAGGGAGTGATTTGAGCAATCTGGCACAACCGCGAAGATATCATACGCAGGATCAAATCTGGCTTGTATAAATATCAAAATGGGGCCAACCCGACTTCCGAACATACAACAACAAAGCATTATTTTTGTTTTGTTAAGTAGATACCTAGCCAATTAGCAATTCGCTATCACTGCACATGATTAAAACGTGATAATGTCACCTGTCCAATACGTAAGTAGCTCTAGGTAATTATGATAACCATCCCATCGCGTCATTAGTCGGGAGTAGGTAAGGACGTGTTAGCTGTGATGAACTGTCTTTTGCAAACGTAAAATTCCTACAAAGTTCATTTTACCCGACTGTGGCGAACCCAAAAGGAGGGTTATTATCGATCCTTGACCGCCAACTGGTCGGAGGTAGAAGTTTACTGTTTGCTACTTATATTTTATTATTTTGGTTACCTACTTCTGTATGTCAAGTCTAGTGGGAGTTACCATAAAATCTAACAACGGGCTTTTATTATTTATTTATTTAAACTTCATGCACAAACGTGGTACATAGGCGGACTTAATGCCACAAGGCATTCTCTACCAGTCAACCTTTTCAACAACGTTGCTATTCATCTCATCATACGGGGCCTAAACCAAAGAACTCAATTAGACAAAGCTTCTAGCTACAAGCGACGAAAAAAAGTACCTATTAGGAACTTTACTTACTTAGTCAAAAGCTCACCTGGCATTTTCCTCCTAATAGGTATTCACATTTTCAATCATGTAAACCCCACTCCTGCCCAGCACGTTGGAGACTGTTCTGCTGGCGAATTCCCTGGTCTGCTCTGACTCGAGGGTCGGTGTGTCGGTTGCTACGCCAACCACGTGGGTCAGGTTCACTGATATCCACTCTGCTAGCTCGTAGCTTAGTCCTGGAAAATAAATTGAGGGTCATGAAAAGCCTGATTGATGTAGCCTTCTGTTTGGACGAGGTTCTTCTTCTCAAGTATGGAACTAATAGAATATCATCAAATTCCATCCGTGCCCCTCCTTATGCCCTTTGCGTTCCAGGGCTGCGGGAACTCTTTTGTACAAATTCAGCAACCAATACCTATATCTGGGTTAGGTAATTACAAATACATACGTTTGCCTCATTGGTCTAGTTAGTGGTCACAAGCGCGACTTTTGAGCATGAGGTTCTAGGTTCGATTCACGGCTCGGACAAAGTGTTACGGGGATTTCGATCAGGAAATTTTCAGATGCAGCTACGGAGTCTGCATTGTCTGGTTGATGTCAATAGGCTCGCTTCCTATTACATGAGACTAAAACGTAACTGGCGAAATGTGGGTATGTTATTAGGTGCACCGCTGTCTGACAAAGCGTAATGTTATGTTACAAATACCTTACGCAGGTCTTTACATGACGCAACTTGATACGCTCTAAATTGCAGATAGGTAAGAAACTAATTATCTTGATTAACAAAACAACGATCAATCATAATAACTGTATGATTATGAGAGATTTCATATCATAATTCAACTGAATAGGTTATTAAACGACGATGTCTAGAAGGATATCATAGCAATGTTGCTGACATCTCTTTGAGGCGTGCGTGGTACACGAACGCGCCGTCGACACGGCGGTGACGCGCGGCGTTGCGTCCTCATACGACGGACGGACGGCGAGCTAGTTCGTTTACTCACCGTCCACAGGCCCGCGCCTACGTTGGCCGGAAGCCATCACGTGGCCCCCGACGCCCGGAGCGTCTTCCGCGGTGGCTGGGACGAGAGGTTCTCTTCCTCTTACGTTCCGCCACTTACTTCACTGCTTCGCAGAAGGAGGTAACGGCGTTCCATTCCCTCACGCCCCGGACCATGCCTTGAACCAGGGCTGGACAAGTGGGGCTCCGCCCAAGCAGAGCAGACCTCCTCGGTGTGCTATAGGTACCGTGCCCTCCGGCCGATCCTGGCATACTATCGAAAGTCGTTCAGACCGTATTCGGTCACGGCCGCCAATCTTAGTGGAGATTAGCGATCGGCGTGGGAGACGTTACCTGTCTGTGTAGTACAAAAGTGCGTGCGCAGATACAGGTGCACTCGTTGTTCTTTTACTCTTCAAGTCCGGCTGGACGGCAATCCGACACAACTGAAGAGAGATCAAGCGCAGCACCATCGGCTTAACATGATTTTCGAGACTCGGGTATCATACTGTCAACTTCCAAACTCCTCCGGGCTACTACTGAGCAATTTCTAATGGAAAAATCGAATAACAAGCGTTTAGCGCGGGATCTTCTCCTATGGTGGGGTCAGGTTCCAGTCTAAGAGGCGCTCCGGGCGTCGGGGGCCACGTGATGGCTTCCGGCCACCGTAGACGCGGGCCTGTGGACGGTGAGTGTTGGGCTAGCTCGCCGTCCGTCCGTCTTATGACGACGACAGGCCGTGTCGACGGCGGCGGCGCGTTCGTGTTCCACGCGCGCCTCAAAGAGATGTCAGCAACATGGAAGGGGGCCGCAAGGGCCGACGCCCGTCGGGGCTGCGGGTTGTTCGCAAGAGATACAAACGCTCGAAACATGAATTTGTAAATAAGAGTTACATAAAGTACCTACAATAAGTTTAATATGTATTTAAGTTCCCTATTGGATATCCAATCAATAAAACTTTTTATCAACCTATCTGTTACCTAGATATGTATTCTAGCCCACCACTTTAATCCTTCGAGATACGGCGCCAGATGTGAGGTGACTAAACTCCCAAAGTCATAATCAATCGGTCAAGGAAAAGTAGTGCAAATAAATAACAGCTTTAGAGATTAAATCGTTCAAAGCGGTTCAATCGAGATAATGCGTCATAATAGCAAGTTTTCTAGAAATACTAAATGAGTCATAGGTTATCAGTCTAATTACTCTAAAAATATCTAAGATACAAATCTATCGGCTAGATCATATTATTTTGAGAGATAGCTACCGTGTCTGTGTTTTTGAGTCAAACTGAAAGACACATGGCGGTGAAATCTAAGAGTATTGCACTGTTTAGTTGTTCAAACTCAAAGCATCTATTTCAAAACAGACCCGTGATAGGCACTAATGCGTAGTCAAACAAAACTACTTACAGTCCAGCCACAAGCATATTAACTGTGAATGGACTAGGATTAGAGAATCCCTCCTGTCCTGGTAGCCGCTCGCCGGGCCTCCTCCGGGTAACACCTCACACACCGCGACGTTAGCCCACGCACCTGCCGATGTCGCAGTTCTCGGCCCATATAAGGCACCACAACGAGAGGTGTCCGTGGTTACGTACACATGTGCCACCTCGGGGAAGAGTTCATTAACTATGTCCCAGACTATGCGCCCCCTTGCGGGGAAAGCAGAGCCTACCACGCGAGGACTGGAGAATCCAATTGTTGTTGTATTGACAATTGAAAGACAACGGAAAGTTTTCTTGAAGAAATAATTAGAGATAAGTCGAAGTTTATTGTTATGTAGTAAGTTAGAAACATAATATAAGATCACGCTTGTACTTAATCTACGAAGGGTTAGATTGAGGTATACCTACATTTAGCCAAATATGTTTCAGTACCAATTAATAGAGAGGGTGCGTGTATATTGTCATCAACCGAGCACGATTCTGGATTGAATGGCTCCTGACAAATTACTGATGGAAAACTGTCGACCTGGGAGCCAAGACCACCAAAACCCAGGACCTTATTCTCGGCAGAAGCGCTTGATGCGGTTTGAAGGAAACTTACTTATAAATTTAATGTGTGCAGGTAACACTTTTGTCTAATCAAAGCTTGTCATTCGTCTACTAGATAACGCTAGCGATAAGTTGCTATTGTATTTACCTCTAATTAAACAAATGTATTAGGTGTCGATGTTTCTAATGATAAGCCCCACACTTAAGCATAATGTCCACCTGGCTGCCTATATTTTAGATTAATACGTCACTCGTCTAGTCGTATAAAGATCGCAAGCACGATATCCTTTGAAGATTCCTATCGGGTTTTTCTTTAAGGAAAAAATGGTAATAGATTCACAAATGACTGCCCTTTTTTTTATGGTGGTTGGAAAATCATCAAATAACCCCTCCCGCTCTTGGGCAGCGGAAGGGAGTGTCAGACTTCTACTGACTAAAAACCACCCATGTTCCTTCTTAGCCCTTCATGTCGAGGCCGCGGTATCTCTTGCGTATAACCCGCAATGACTGCCCTGGAGTGTAAATGTGGTGCTGTTCCACAAACAATGGGGCACTTAATATCGTCTCCTGTTGTTTGTTTATCAGTTTCTGTAAAACTGGACGCTGCCGAAAGTGCCAAACAGCCATCGACACGCTGAGAAGAAGAAGAAGAATAGTTACAGTATCCTAAAGACAGGCATTATGCTTCATTTCGCAAGTCACTTGAATTATTATCACGTTACTTTTTTTTTTTTTTTTTGGGACAAGCCCGCCACACTATTCCCAAACCACTGTAACTCCTGTTAGCCAGAATCAACAGTGGCGACCACAAGAAAAGCGCCGAGACAATGAAGCTCGACGAAGTCCCAGGGAAACGATTTAACTGTCTTGGATCCCGCAACGAAATTAATCAGAAAAGAATAGCGGAGGAGTAGGAAAAACATAATTTCCACTTCCCTCCATATCAGCAGGAGACAGAACAGAACAAGGCCAATAGGCATACAGGGACGTATACAACTGGAATAGGCCCAGTTGCCTAGCACCACGGATTGTCATTAATATTACTGGGTCCTAAGTTGTGAGCTGTTATATTTGATTCCAATAATAGGTATGACAAAAATGCTTGAACGCACGAAAATTTGTTCTAGTTTCTACAAGGTCCGTATAGTAAATAACTCCGGATGTAACCCGTACACTATTTAACATAATATTACGTTCATTCTGCCAAAGACTACACTCCCATAAAATGTGATGTGCAGATTGTTCAAATTCGCAGTCAGATGTAGAACATTGACAAAAAGGCGAGTCAACAAGCTTGAAGGAAAATAATTTACTCTTAAAGTTACCATGACCTGTGAGAAATTGGGCACGTTACTTAATGCTCAAACTCATGTGAAGTGGCACAAGAAGACTATAAAATCAGACACTGCAGGTGATACTAATATACTTCTGTTAAGTTCTCCCAAATTCTATCGATGAGAACCATTGTATACAAGGCTATACAAGGTTTAAATGAAATTACTAAAACGTTTTTCAGGGTTCCCATTGTTATAAACAATTTTTGTTATGACATGACCCTTGATAGCACTGTTCTCTACATTTTGTCATTTATGCAAATAAAGAATACGGAGAATCAACACTGTAGTCGTGAAAGAAGCAAATAGAGCAGCTGTATTTTTGCGATTTCAGGATTGGTCCTATTAACTTTTAAGGAGGGTAACAAAACCAAGCTTGTAGACATATATGCTTAGTGCGATGATTTTTATAACATGTACAAAAGAAAGTGTTATAGGATTTCTGTAATGAATGCGGTTCACCGAAACCTTTGTCTTCTATTTTGAGGATAGCCATTATATTTATCCATTATCTAAGTAAAGTCTGACTCACCAGGCACCTTACAAACACAGGTCCCCACTTTGATATGCTGGTTATCTTCCTCCGTCCATCCGAACTTGAAGAGTAGCAGCGTGGGTTCTTTCGCGTCTTGCCTCAGAGCTGTCCATTGTAACGCGACATCAAGGGTTAACACCACCGCTGGATTGAGCGTGGTCAACGAACTTACGTCCACTATTGCCACTAGAACCAAAATTATAACAAATATTTGTTTTGAAAAATAAAGATAAAGATTTTGTATTTTTTTTTGTATTAAGTAAATTCTCTCATAGAAAGCAGGCCTGTGTCCCTGCAGTGGGAACATTATACGCTAATTATGCTAAATAACTACGGCTTAATAATAACTGCCACTCGGTTCGATCTTTAGGTTAAGCTGCGCTTGCCTTGGTTGATCTGTGGATGGGTTACCACCTATTACATACCGAGTTTTCTCCGTGCCTCGGATAGTACGTTCAGCTGTTGGTCCCGGCTGCCATATATATAGATCTCATCGGCAGTCGTTACAGGTAGTCAGTGACCTGTAAGTCTGGCAACCAGCCTTACCAAAGGGTATCGTATTACCCAGTATTAACTGGGTTGTGGAGGTCAGATAGGCAGTCGCTCCATGTAAAATACTGGTATTCAGCTGCATCCGGTTAAACTGGAAGCCGACCCCAACATAGTTGGGAAAAGGCTAGGCAGATGATGAAATACGACAATCTCACACCTACCAATACCATACCATATTGTTTTTACCTCAGAAATATCCTATGCTCTGGGGCGAGCGAAACTGTCTGTCAGACTGATTTCAATCACACGAAGTATTTAGAATACCTCTTCTCGCGCATACATGTAGACCCAGTTACCAACACCACCTCCTTTGACTTTATGAACTCAAAAATCATATTTGTTTCATCATAAGGCCTAATTTTTGGGAGTATACTGTAGGACTTGGTGATTCAAGAGCACAATTGTTGCTTATGAGGACAGTTGCTGCACTAGCTGACTTACTTACATCGGCTCATTAAATACTCGGCAGGTATAACAGCCGGGTGCATGGCTCCTGTGCTTCCTGAGTGCTCCAGGTGTATTCCAGTGCCCAGGGCTGGTACTCCGCAGTTAATACACATCTTCCTGAAAACACCAGAACGCGTATTTGAAAAATTTCATGGATTTTACTTTTTATGTATTTTTTATAAAAGATGATAGAAAAGGTGGTTCGGTCATGTGGAGAGGATGAATGAAAGTCGATTATCAAAAGGTATTTACAAGGCAGATGTGAGTGGCAACGCCGGGAGGGGACGCCCTAGAAAGACATACACTGCTTACTGGTGCCGTTCGTACGTAGTACTCGTAACCGGCGTGCGTGTATGTATGAATGTGGACGAGGCAAAAGGAGTATGTAAGGATCGTAGCAAGTGGTGTTCTGTGGTTACTGCCTACCCCCATGGGAAAAGGGCGTGCGTTTATGTATGTATATGTTTTATTACCCACACGTTTCACTGGTTTTGAAAAGATTAACGACTGTTATGAAGGCAATAATGAAAAGAATAAGGGCCGGGGTTTGCTAACCCTTTCATGCGCAACGTTTTGATTCTTATAATAGACTTAAAACAAAAACAAATGCACTGACATGTTCAAATAAAATTATTACTTGCTTTATATACATGGGTAACATATAGGGTGTTAAAGTACCCTTAACGCAAACGAAGGGCACTTGTTCTTCCCACCACTGCGATATTTTTTTTGTTCTAGACCATACCTGGGAACCTCCTAGTTACGGAGATATTGGGGGTCAAAGTTCCAAATTTTTCACAGTTGTTTTTGTAAATACTAATTTTTCAGGTTATAACTTTACTTAAATTACCTCCATGACCCGTTTACTATTTAAAGCATCCACTAGGACAATGTTTTAACAGTGCTACATTGAGTTTTATCGTAAAATGTGATTTTTGACCCAAAAAAAAAGTCGTTTTCCAGCAAACATTTTTGCGTAGGGGTACTTAGTTTGATGTACATACAGAATGCTTGGTTGACGGCTGTGTGATGGGTTGATTTACACCCTGTATATGTTCGTTTATAATAAAGTGCATGCCCATGTGACGGTAACATATTATGTCGAAAGCAAAATAATTATTCAAGTTTCCACTTACCAATGTTTCTCCATGGCACCATAATACATTGATAAGGCTCCCCAAGTTGTAGGTTTCGTCATATCCACCACTTCTATGTTTCGATTATTATCTTCTTCACAATAGATGAAATGAGACATTTCGGTGATCAACGTCACGAAGAAAATGTGTTTGTTCATTTTAATTGACTCTGTTTTCTTACAAAATGATTGTGATTTTGTTTAGATTTTTTTGTGAAGTTTAGATTTGAATGTGCGTTTCCTCTTAAAGCTTGTAGTAAGGAAATAACAGTTGTTGTATATTCTGACTTCTTGTAATTAAATATTAAATTATATATATTATATTAAATATTAAATTATTCCATACTTTGAACACTTCACAGTTTCTTTCTTACTGTTCTCGTTTTTAACATTTACTTAACTTTTATTTGTTCTTGTTTCATTCTTTAACTATTTTCGACTAATGTCTATCAGAAAATGGCGGTACGCGTCTAGATCATTCGTATTTGTATCTGTTGATCATCTGTACGTGTTTTTGTTTATATGATTGTTTACAGATCGAACAAAGGGTTCTTTGAAAGCCAAGAATATAATAGAATGTTTTATTTGAACAGACAATAAGATGTTACAAATGCTAATAAAGAGACCTTTTACATCCGGCCTTCAAGGCATGCGAAATTAGTGTAGGTATTCATTAAAATTTTAGAAACACAAAAAGGTACTAGATATAATAATGCATGTAATATTATTTTGTTTGTTAAAACCCAAGACACGCACTTCTTAATTTTTCTAATTCATCTCCGTTTTGTATAATACTGGCTTCGGTGGAGAAGAACACCGTGAGTAAGCCAGCATGCTTGAGCGATATTTCTCGACGCCATGAAAAGCCAAGTCCATAGGCGGCATAAAACGTAAACTTTACCAAATGATAAATGATGTTTATTGTGCAAATAGGTTTTTATAAACACTTTTACAAGGCCCTTTTTTTAAACTAGATGGGGTCGGTGTTTTGTACCTGACTACTCCGAGAAGAAACATCTGAAACAAACTCAGAGGTCATAGTCTCTTTTAAGGTCCAGACATAATCTTGTTTTACACACGAAGAAAGCACCACACAGATTGGAGTGGACCCGTCCAGTCAGTGCAAGCATTTGTCATTTATCGTGGAGCTCGTCTTGTAACTTAAGGAGCTCAACGTCATGGTGTGATGGTGGTAAATGTTCGAAATGCACAATCACAGAACAATTTTAAAAAAGAGTTTTCAAATCAAAGGTTTAAATGGAAAATATTAAGATTTATTGTAGTTCGGGCTTTACAGTAACTTTCATTAGGTACAAGTGATTGTACATGTACATTAATCTCCCTAGATAAAATAGCAAAAAACACGTTCTGCGCCAAATCAACAAAATTAAATCTAATGGAAATTCATGCCTATAACTGCGTCAGTGATAACGCCATAGATTGTAGGCATGATTTCTATTATTAAGAGATAAGTACCTAAATCCCGAGCCCCCAGCTACAGGCACGGCTTAAATTTGTGCCAAAGTTAAGCTTTATCTAATCTATTCTTATATCCTTATTATCCGAATTCTAACTATATTATTATTATTTATTATAGCTAGCCTATGTGGTCCCACTGCTGAGCAAAGGCATCCCTGAGCCTCCCTCCATTCCTTCCAACGGTCACTATTCTGTGCAACGTCTCTCCAATTCTCAAGGAAGACATCCAGTTCGTACCGCCATCTCCTTCGTGGTCTGCCACGACCTCGTGTAACTGTTTCAGGAGCCACGTCAACAATTTTTCTCCAAAATTAGTTGACTGATATTTTATGTCTTTTTTTTGTTTTTATTATTATAAACATTTTTATTATTGATACAAATCAATCTTAATATTAACTTACACCTTTCTATTGTATCGAGTCTGGTTCTTCTAACCAAACAGACAGATGTGTTGCTGGGGAGTTTGTTCCGCCACTTTTTCTTTCCAGCAAAACACTAGGAAGTGTCGAAGGGTGGGCGTTTTGGGGGACTGTCACTTGTAAATAAGTAAAGTAAAGTAAATTTTGACGTTCGAAAAGTGCTGATTATCAGCCTAGTTTGAATAAATGACTTTTGATTTTGATTTTGAATTTGCGTTTTGGAGCGCAGTGTAGTGTTTTGAACCCGATCGGTTAATTTTACACGTAAGATACTGAGCTCCATAGCATGTTGGCAAACCTTGAGTTTGGACTTTTGGATGTTAGTCAAAGACCAAGTTTGTGGACCGTAGGTCAAGATGGGGAGAATACACATGTCCATGGGCAGGGTGCCCTTAAAATACTCTTTCATGGACCAGTAACTCTTCCAGGCATTTTCGGTTCGTCTTGCGATTTCCTTATCTTGCCGTGCCTGGAAAGAGATTACTTGGCCCGAGTAGATGTATTCTTGGACATTATTCTATGTTCTCCCCGCCTACGAGTATGCTCCTCTTGAATTCTATCTAATAAAAGTTTATAAACACGAAAATGTGTTTGCTTGTTTGGCGTGACCTGTAATCTCCAAAGGGTTAGGCAGAGGTCTATCCATTGGTACAACCATATTTCGCTAATTATGTTTATTTCTTATGTAATAGGTGGTCCACCCTGTTGCCATCAACCGGGAGGAAATCCAGACTACGTGGCTGCTACTGAGAAATTCCTGATGGAAAAACCCAATAACACTTTGCCTTACTCGGGAATCGAACCTAGGACTTATTGCGCTGCGCTGCGCTTGCGACCACGACTAGACCAAATAGGTAGATTAGTTTTACAGATTTGAATTTATGGTGCCCAACCTGAGTTAGAAAATGGGTAACTTTGTGGCGTAATTTCTGACAGCCATGTGGGCAAAGCTGCCGCAAAACTAGTCACATTATAATTTATAGCTGTAGGTTTTAATCGAGGAAAAATCCTCTTGATTTCTCTGTAAAACTTACAGCAGGATTATCATAATTTAGCTATCTGTATTAGGTTTATCATTAGTGGAAAATAGTTGATAATTTAAATATATTTACGAGGAATCATCAGATTTAGTGGGTCTGAATTAGAAAATATGGCGTGTTTTTTTCACGTTTGTAATAATTTACCTAGAGTATTGAACTTATCACTAATTGATGATAATGGTCAAAACAACACTCAGGTTAAGCTACGTCATAAAAAATAATTTGCTATTTGCATAGATAACGAGAAATCGCTTCTAAAAACAAAATACTGAATCATTTTAATAGGGTACTATTAACGGATCATTCCCACTAGTTTTACTGCACAGTCCTACGATAGAACTAGTGGGATTTTTTTTCCCCACTAGTTCTACGATTCAAGGTGGTACGAAATCGTAGAACTAATGGGACTTTTCGTTCCCACTAGTTCTACGATATAAATAAGGGTGTTACAAAATCGTAAAACCAGCGGGACTCAAGTTTCACATTCGTTCTATCACACAGTTTAGGGTACAGCTACGGCACAAACTACCAGGAGAATAGAAGTAGGCAGGAGGTATTGAAAACATTTTTTTTTGGAGATGAAAAATAAAGGATAGGTAGTAAAGTCCCACAAACTACCAGGAGAACAGAAGTAGGAAGGAGGTATTGGAATTTTTAAATCAAATCTAAATTATTCCTTTTCTATTTCCTCGCAGACCAATAGAACCAGTAGGATTTTTTGTTCTACGATTTCGTACCACCTTGAATCGTAGAACTAGTGGGAAAAAAAATCCCACTGGTTCTATCGTAGGACTGTGCAGTAGAACTAGTGGGAATGATCCCTATTAACCTCTAACAGGGTTCATTTAACTTATCTACTTGACTGCCTCGTTGGTCTAGCGGTCGCAAGCGCGACTATTGAGCATAAGGTTCTGGGTAAGATTACCGGGTCGGGCAAAGTGTTAATAGGATTGTTAATCCTGGATTACTCAGTAGCAGCCACGGAGTCCCGATTTGCGCCAGGTTCATGCCAGTAGGCTCACGTGACGATAGATATTACAGGCGTTATATTATAAAGTATTATTACTAAAGTTTGTAACTGTTTGCGTTAGATTGGCAAATGCCAAACAGGAGACCTAATTAACTTTACGCTCCGAAAATTTGTATTCGAAGCATGCAACTGTACAGTCAGTAGATATTAGTCTAGTCATTTTAAAAAAAATCCTGAAAGTGGAGGAAATTTCCAATAAAAAAGTCCCGAATATCCCTAATATTTATTTTAAAAAAATACGCTGAAAATAGGGCTCCGTGAAGTCTAAAAAGCCGGTATATCACCAATTTTTTTATTTTTATAGTATTAAATAACAATTTAAAAATCTGAATAAATTATGGTGTAATCTAGACACTTGAACAAAAAAAAACCTCGGTGAAAACATTTTCTTTTGTCGATTCATCATAAAGTTACACCATTGTTAATTAACTAATTATTTTCCAATCTCTGTTTTTATAAATTACGGCCTAAAAGTTTTAATAATTGGTCTAAAATCTTTCTGCTTTGTGGAGCTCTTCTCGTTGAGGTACTTAATAAACTTATGCAAAAGAAAATAATTAAAGTTTATTATTTTGTTAATTAGAATTTTTTTAAATTAACAAAAAAAAAAAAATATTTAAGTATTTTTTTTTATGAAAAGTCATTATTACACAGCAATAAGATGGTAAAAAAAAATTAAAATCCAAATATAGTCTGTTTGTTAGTAAACAATTTATTAAAAATGAAGTACTTAATTTTTTTTCCCAATGTTTATACCTATATTCGATGCAAAAATAGCAGTGACAAGATATCACAAAAAAAAAATAATAATAATTTTTTTTAGAAATTTCATTTTATGGTCATTTAATAAAATTCAAATTAACAAAATAATAAACTTCAGTTATTTTCTTTTGCATAAGTTTATTAAGTACCTTAACGAGAAGATCTCCACGAAGCGGAAAGATTTTAGACCATTTATTAAAACTTTTATGCCGTAATTTATAAAAACAGAGATTGGAAAATAATTAGTTAATTAACAATGGTGTAACTTTTTGAAAAATCGACATAATTTTTTTTTTTCACCGAGATTTTTTTTGTTCAAGTGTCTAGATTACACCATAATTTATTCAGATTTTTAAATTGTTATTTAATACTATAAAAAAAATATTTAGGTGATATACGGGCTTTTTAGAAGTTGCGCCTAACGACCTCGCGGAGCTTCTATTTTCAGCGTTAATTTTTTTTATAAATAATAGAGATAGAGTTCTAAAAAAAGACTCGACTCCCGAGTCGTGATTTTTTTATTGGAAATTTCTTTCTCTTTCAGGATCAATTTTTAAAATTTCTTAAAAATCATTATTTTTGAAATTATTAACAAAAAACTAAATACCTTAATTTCTTTTTCTTGTTTTGTTATAACAATCGCAATTTTTTATGTGCTAAAAAATCATTAAAAACATTTTTTCTAGGCGACATTCCGAATCGAATGAGCTATCGCACATATTTTTAGGAGCTTTACTTCTCTTTAACACGTTTTTGAACTTGTTGACCAGACTATATTCTCCACTTCCACTTATGCAGTCCAAATATGTTATACTTCCCATTCAATAAAATTAATGACCCTTATTACGAAACAGGTCGATGGTCGCTGGGGTAGACGTGTTCTTGAGTGAAGACCGCGAATCGGCAAGCGTAAGATGGGGCGCCCTAAGGCTCGGTGGAGCGACGATCTTCGCAGGGTCGCTTGTAGAAAGTAACTGGATGAGAATTGCTGAAAATTGAGTTGGGCAGCGTGTGATTAAGGAGGCCTTGGTCCCCGTCGGGGCTGCGGGTTCCCGTAGGGGCTGCGGGTCCCGTCGGGGCTGCGGGTTGTTCGAAAGAGATATAGCGGCCTCTGCACAAGGGCTAAGAAGGAACATGGGTGGTTTTAGTCAATAGAAGTCTGACACTCCCTTCCGCTCTGCCCAGAGAGAGAGGTTATTTGATCATTTCCCACACCCCAAAAAAAAAAGGAGGCCTTGGTCCGGCAGTGGACTGCTGTAGGCTGATGATGATTACAAAAGAAACTCCAAATGAAATACAAAAGACCCGTGTGCGGTATTGAGAGTTAGCGATGAATCAGATTTTATAATCGATTTGAATTTTTAGTGATAATGATTTCTGGAAAGTTCTCATGATTTCCATAAAATACGATAGCAAGACCTCCTGCGCACATAGATATCAAGCAAATTATAAACAAACACTTATTTTGGATACATGGATTTCGGACCTACCAAAAATATCTAATCTTAAGTAGTAAATTGTAGTAATAAATTAACAGTCACTAATCATGAACAGTTTTACAGTTCTATTTGTGAATAATAAAATAAGGTGGTCTGTTGGACTAGGAAAATTGGTAAAACAATACATTTTTATATTCTTAAGTTGTAAATGTGCATTAAAAAGGTAGCTACAAAGATTTCGACATTGATTATTATATTTCATTGTAGCAATAAAATCATTTAATATTGTAGGTAGAAAGCGAAAATGACTCCGCAAAGTAAAGAGTTTAAAGAAAATATTAAAAGTCCAGTCCATTGTTGAACTAATCCGAACATGAGGATTAACTATAAAGGATGACATTCGCCTGCAATATTTTTTTTAATTTTTATAGATTAGGTACCTACACCAACAGCAATACATACTAAAAATTACACATAAAAGTTTACAACTTAAAATAAATTAAATAAAAAATAAATATTCTAACGTTACGTTACGTTACGTTTTTATTGATTATTTTAATATTATGTTCGTGTTGTATGTCATTTTAATTCTTGTATTATGTATGGACTAAGTCTGAAATAAATAAATAATAATAATTATTATTACATCAGTGAGGGAGGATAACCGAGCATTAACAGTGCGCAACTTGATAATACAATGTGTAACATTTTGATTATATCACAGGCAGTAGGTACTGTAAATGGAATGATCAGAATTGTTACATTACAGGCGAATTCATCTGGTGATAACACTCAAACCCTAACTTTCGGTGTTAAACTACGAGAAATTCTGAAAGACGTAATACTCCGCCTGGAGAGAATGCAAACAGTGACGGCTCTTTTCGGCACCTGAACGCAATTTTAGATTTGTGTTTTATTTGAATAATAAATTAATCTCCTCGACACTGTTCGAGATTTTTGAAATTATAGAGTCAATAATGGGTGTAAAATACCCACAACTAAGCCGAAAGTCACTACGTCCACCAGGTAATTTTCTCGTTCTGGTGTCATTGGGAACCTCAAAAAACCCTCCCCCCCCCGGTCCTCCCCCTCGGTCTTTTTCTCTTTCTTATTTTCTTTCTCATCCTCATTATCTGTATCTTTCTTTTCTCTTTCTTATTTTCTATCTCATTCTCCTTATCTGTATCTTTCTCTTTCTCATTCTTATTCTCTTTCTCATTCTCTTTCTTTCTCTTTCTCATAATCTTTCTCTTTCTCATTGGTTTTGTTCTTACAATATCTACAGGAGTTAATGTTATAACTTTACTTTAAACACCTTCATGACCTAACATACTATTCAATGCATTAGCACGTTTTGTTGATCGTACGTTACATTTAGTATTGAGTATTTAGTGCTACCGTAAAACGTAATTTTTCATCCAAAATAAAGTATTTTTAACAATGTTTTGGTGTAGTGTGTGTGGGTTACGGGTTCGTTTACACCTTGGATTTACAATCCTACTGCTATTTTGTAATACATAGGAAAAAGCCAAAAGATTCTGCGAGGATCGGCCGGAGAACACGGCGGAGCACACCGCGGAAGTCTGCTCCGCTTGGGCGGAGCCCCACCGTGTTCTCGTAGCGGTGATTGGCGGCGGCGACCTCTTGCGTCCGGGCCTGGTTCATGCCATGGCCAGAGGCGACAGGGAATGGGAAGCCGTTGCCTTCTTCTGCGAAGCAGTGATGCTACCGAAGGAGTTGGCGGAACGTGAGATGTGGAGAACCTCACGTCCGAACCGCCGTGGAAGACGCTCCAGGCGTCGGGGGCCACGTGATGGCTTCCACCGTAGGCGCGGGCCTGCGGACGGTGAGAAGAGACGGCTCACCGTCCGTCCGTCCTGTGACGATGATAGGCTGTCGACGGCGCGTTCGTGTTCCACGCTCCTCAAAGAGATGTCAGCAACATTGCAGGTAACATGGCTTTCGCCTGTCGGGCCTGTGGATTGTTCGAAAGAGATACCGCAGCCTCGACAAAAAGGGCTAAGAAGGAACATGGGTGGTTTTTAGTCAGTAAAAGTCTGGCACTCCCTACCTGTTATATATGTGTGCGTGCGGCACACACCCGCCATGTTATTTTAGGAATATACGTCAGTACGCTAACAGCAAGCTTGTCCCCATCTCACGTATCTATCACTACCGCTCTGCCCAGAGCGGGAGGAGTCATTTGATGTTTTCCAAACCTCCAAAATAAACAAAGGCCAAGAGTTTCAAGAAAACATGACTAAGTACCTATAAAAATAGCCCGTGATTTAGGTTCTTTTTTCGGTTTAAAGTATTATGCAAAAAGCCGATAAATTACACAAGCTTATATAGCTCGTCAATTATTAATATTTTATTATATTAAATCTTACTAAATCCCGTAGATATAATAATTAATCAGTCATTCTAATTAGGTTAATCGTGGAACTTACACGTCATTACGAAGCACAACAATACTGACGGTCGAACATTTTTCACCCTTATGCCTAGAGTTATAAGATTGAAAACTGGTCGACCGTCAGTCGCGTATAACAAGAAAGTATATCGTGACGCACATGTATTGGTAACCCCTGCAAGGGATCAACAAAGCCTTTACTAACACTGCTATACTCATCCATCACCTTTCTTACTATCACTTATATGGGAGTGATATGAAATATACCTATCTACAAATGCTTATGCATTCTTTTTGTGTTTGTCGCATTTATGATTCATGAATCCGCCCGTTTCACAAGCTTTTACTTAGTTTTTATTATCAATCTGAAGGTTAATTCCTCTTATCCAGGGCAAAACCCTTTTTTTTTTGGTGGGTGGAAAATCATCGAATAACCCCTCAAGCTCTTGGGCAGAGCGAAAGGGAGTATCAGACTTCTACTGACTAAAAGCCACTCATGTTCCTTCTTAGCCCTTGCGCCGAGGCCGCGGTATCTCTTGCAAATAACCCGCAGCCCCGACGGGCGTCGGCCCTTGCGGGCCCCTTTCATGTTGCTGACATCTTATTGAGGCGCGCGTGGACCACGAACGCGCCGTCGACACGGCCTGTCGTCGTCATAAGACGGACGGACGGCGAGCTAGCCCATCACTTACCGTCCACAGGCCCGCGTCTACGGTGGCCGCAAGCCATCACGTTGCCCCCGACGCCCGGAGCGCCTCCCGCGGCGGCGGGGACGAGAGGTTCTCTCCCTCTCACGTTCCGCCACCTCCTTCGCTAGCATCACTGCGACGCAGAAGGAGGCGACGGCGTCCCATTCCTGAGGAGGAATGGGACGCCGGAATGGTGCAAGCCATGGTCCGGGGCGAGGGCCCCGGACCATGGCTTGCACCAGGGCCGGACGCGCGATCAGGGAAAAACTCTAACTTGGTGTTTGTTGCAAAATTCAAATGCCCCGGAAAGGATTGGTATGGTCTTATAAGCACCACACTTATTCTAAAGCGCTTACGAGGGAAGTGCCAGGGTGGTCCGCGATTTAATTCGGATCATTCCCACTAGTTTTACTAACTAGTGGGAAAAAAAATCCCACCAGTTCTATCGTAGGACTGTGCAGTAGAACTAGTGGGAATGATCCTTTAATTCAATCGAAAATGTTACGTTTTTTTTTTCAATTTTAATGACAGTGTCAGGCTGTATATTGACAACAATTATGATGAATATGATGTTGGCATTAAATGAACTGAGAGGGTTGTGTTCTTTTTTAATCTGTGCTGCAAATTACAAAAAAAAAATTGAATTTCGCGGGCTAACCTGGCGCTTCCAACTTAAAGCTAATTTGCAACTTACAGTCACGAATAACTACTGAAATCTAAACAGTCAAATTGAAAAGTGATTTTCCTGTGAAATAACGGTTTCTTCTTTGACCTATTTCGTTTTATTATGACGTCCAAAATACCTACCAGTCTCATTCCCAAAAATCGTCTCGCTTTTGAAGGTTCCCCCGGAAACACATACATAATTTTTTTATTATTTATTTGACTTGGATATGCCCTGGCGATTGAGAGTGTGTCATGCTCACTTAAATGTCTCGCTGATAGCGGCGGGTGTGTCGGATCATTTGGTTTCCTTCAAAATGGTTGAGTGAAATGGTACTGATCCATGCGTCATGCTCGTGAACGGGTGCTGTCAGTTGTGATTGGTCACCTCTTAGCTTGTTTGAATTATTATTTTATTTTTGAATCGCCGTTTTTGACTTTCCTGTGGACACTTATCGTGCACATCTTGCTACATCGTTCTCACATAATATACCATCTCAACATGAATGATGTAACCAAACTTTTGTAACAATATCAAAAAGAGAAAAAAGAAAGAAATCATTCATTTAAAAGAGTGTCCATGGAGTTTCTTGCCGTACTTCTCATGAGACCAACGCTTTTGAATGGGCAACACTCACAGTTATTATGCCTTGTGACTGGGACTGTAGCTTAGTTTATTTAGTATTTCTTCGACTATTCAAAAGTGCCTGTAACTGGCCTACTTGAAATAAATGTTTTTGATTTTGAACGAGACTGCAGTCTTTTCGCAGTCCATCACATGAATTTATATTGCTTTCTTACTGTTGATTCATAGTTATTAATATTTTTAAATTACCTAGTAAAAAAAAGATAATTCCTAGTAAAATATGATATGGGATTTTGTATTTAGTTAGATATTGTTATCATGTACAAGGATAAATTTTACCTATTATACAACTAATGACTCACTACACATTTTCTCGCAATGTGTATACATTACAAAAATAGACTATCACCGTTGAATAATGTTGATAAAGTCACTTTTAATCATGTTTTTTAAATAAGAGCTTTTAGGGAAATTAATTAGGTGTCTAAAATTAGGCGTAGGCTAAAATTAAATTAGTCATGCACACAAGATGGCACTGATATTGGTTTAGTCAAATTTCTATTGATATCTTCGATGAATGATGTATCCAAGACTTTGATTTAAAAGAGTCTCCATGGAGTTTCTTGCCCATTCTTCTCCATAGATATCTACGCTTTGGAATGGGCAACTGCAGTGCACGCTATTGTGCCTTTTGACTATAGTTTCGCTTTCTTTGTATTGTTGACATTCAAAAATGTTTGTAATGGTCTAATTAAATGAAATACTTTGAGTTTTACAGGCATCAGAATTGGCTTTAATTTCTTAAAAATGCGATTTTTATTGAGGTAGGTTTCATATTTGTATTTTGATACCGATACAGGCACTAGCACTAAAACGTACACACCTTTTAATGATACGTAGATACATCCATACGCACACAGATACGTACACGATAATAACCATAAAAATAAGGACTATAATTATACCGTTTGACATCCAGTAATACCAAAGAGTATCGTATTATCTAGTATTAACTGGGTTGTGGAGGTCAGATAGGCAGTCGCTCCATGTAAAATACTGGTATTCAGCTGCATCCGTTTAGATTGGAAGCCGACCCCAACATAGTTGGGAAAAGGCTAGGCAGATGATAATGATGATTTATATTTATTAAAAGGAATTTATTGAAAACAATAATATGAAGAAAATCAAAATTAAAGGAGGTTTACCCGTCTAAACTATGAATTTCGATGACCACCTTTAAAATTTTAACATGTGAAAAGAGACACTTTCAAAAGTCAGTCAATATGGTCTTGAATATAGATAGACGGCGGGGAGTGATGGAAATACATAGGAACTCTGACATGACAACAAAGAGATGTTTGGTGCTGCGAATGTAGAAGAAAAAGATATTGAGGAAATCCAAATAAATTGGGATAGAGCGAAAAATATGGATCGTTAACTAATCGTTATTACCTTGAAAAACTCCTTAGTTAAAACTTTTAATATTTTTTAAATATTTACTAACGTAATTGAAAAATGATAATAATGAAATAATCGATTCGCCATTGAACTTAGCCGATTAGCGATAATCATTTTAACAATAATCCTACACGTTTCAAACCGTGTGTAGCTGATTTTCTTATCTTGTTAATTTATTTTATTGTAGGGTTGAACAGTAGATAGTACACAAAATGCTTTCATGATGATGTGACAGCAGGAAATAAAGTATTAAATGGAATAAAAGAAATGTGAGTAAGTTTTGAAACGCATAATTCTTTGGTAAGAACCGAAATACATATTCGAAAAGGCACGTGTCAGACACACCTTGGTCCGGTCGCTCCCATGCTCTATAAACCCACCTTTTGTGCACTTTGGAAGGTGCGTTTCTGAGTGTGTCGTTCTACCCGCCGCTTGTATCTACGAATACGGTTTGCACATACACATACATACACTCTACTTAAGGAAGTCAACGCGTATTATTATTTCATTTATTTACTTTAGCACACATTACCCACGTATTTTCTTAATAAATAAAAAAAACTTTTAAAATATACCAAAGTAGCACACCGGTATCCGGAACAGGGTGCAAGCTGCCAATAGTCAGGACTCTAGAGAAATAAACTTCCAACAATACGGTTAGTAAATTAGTTAATAATAAAACAACAAACACATAACCATGGCATGCATTATCCTGCCACAAATCGATGATATAACAAATCAGAACTAGTTAATAATAATGACATCCGTACCATTTCCTCAACCAAAAATTCACGGCTGACTAATCTACAGATAATAATTGATGACAACGAGATAAGACTACATACAAAAGACGGTGGAAACGGTTAAGCAGTATCAGTGGATCACTAATAGACAAAAATGGTGTTTAAATGTACACTTTTCGTCGCGTTAGCGGTTTCCGCTATATCAGCGAGAAAGGCTCCCAATGCCGATCATGCTAAGAGCCTCATTGACACCAATCCGGCGTTGCGGATGTCAACTGACATTCAAGAGGATTCGCAATTAGATGTGGTAAGTGTCAACAATTAAATATACAGTAAAACCAATTGGTGTAAACACTTCCTTTGAACAATTTAACGTTCTATTAAGGATAGATCCTACTTTAATCTATTTTTGGACTAATTTCGAAAGACTCGAATTAATTACAGTTTTATCGTTTTGTAATAATAACATAGTTTGTGTCGTCTCTGTTTGTTGCGGGAATGGTGGGCATCAACACGTTAGAAGTGAGACGTAAGTGTGCGCTGTTGATGCACTACTATCTATTACTTAATAATAAAATTGACGACGGGACCACCTTAGCTCGCTGTTCACTGTTTGTTCCGGACCGACTGCGGCGGTCGCGGGCCTGTGCCTCACGAAGCTTGTTCGCGGCTCCCACTGTGCGTACCCAAACTGCTCGATATGCGCCCACAACCCAGGCGATGAATCTGCTAAACGCCTTAATTGCTCAGGAACCGGATCTAGATCTGTTTATGAGTAGCAATAAAGCTATGCTTAATTATTGCATACGATTTTTAAGTTAACTGTGTGTGATGTTGACTTGCTGCACGCGTTGGTGCAAACTGCAAGTGTAGCAAGTACCTGCTTAAATAAATAATAATAATTCAAGCTGAATTTGGTCATCACCCTTTGATTTTTCTTGTCCTTTTACTACGTCATTGTTAATGCTTTCAGATGACATTATGCGGGAACTATTTTAATTTCAATAAATTCAAAAAAACAATTGCTTATTTGTATAGACAGAAAAACTGATAATGATATAATTAGTACCTACATTATCTACAAAAACTTACAAAGTCATTGCAAATGTGTTGCGCAATCTTTACATAAAATATACATATTTGAGAAAATAAATACTTGTACCTACCTAATTTCTTGTTAAGTTAAGTCTCTCAAAAACTGTACTTAGAGAAAACAAAACCAGAATTGGTTTTGTTTAAAAAAAGCAAAAAATCATTAGTTTGTTGTGTGTGGCTCTTTAGTGCTAAATTTTTTTTTTTTTGCAGCCCGGCTTAATCGCCAAATATGGCTACCCTATCGAAGTCCACAGCGTGGTGACGTCTGATCGCTACATCCTGGAAGCCCACAGGATCCCCCACGGCAAATACGAGAACAATGATCCCTCTGTCAAGAGACCCGTCGTCTTTTTGATGCATGGAGTCTTGTCTTCTTCCGCTGACTTTGTCGTCTTAGGGCCTGGCAATGCTCTTGGTAAGTTTTTCTTGAAAACTTCTATACCTTCTTTACCATCGTAGTCCTATTTTTGAGGTTTGTGTCAGAGCATGCCATTTCGCAAGTTAGTGGTTCCCTTGTCAACTACCAGAAATTTTCCTTATGCAATATATTTTGCTTAAACTTATGGTTAGTATTTTTTATTTCTTATAATTATGCCTCTTTTCACAGCTTACCTGCTGGCTGAGGCCGGTTACGACGTATGGCTAGGCAACGCCCGCGGCAACTACTACTCCCGCAAACACAGATCTCTCAACCCTGACAGTCTTATCTCACAAAACTTCTGGAGGTTCAGCTGGGATGAGATCGGCAACGACGACCTTCCTGCGTTCATCGACTACATCCTCCAGAACACAGGGCAAGAGAAGCTTCACTACGTCGGTCACTCTCAGGGTGGAACTGCTTTCTTAGTTCTCAATTCTCTGAGACCACAGTACAATGACAAGTTCCTCTCCTTCCATGGTTTGGCTCCCGCTTCATTCTTCACACACAACGAAGTCGCTTTGTTCAAGACTTTAGCGCCTCTTGAAAGTACCATTGAGGTTAGTATTTCATCTCGTTTTGATTGAAAATTCATCTTCATTATTATCAAGACATCATGAGGTAGACATCACCTAGATTTTGATGATCATTTATGAAATAGTCATTGTTGTTGTGTGTGTCATTGTTGTTGTTGTTGTTGAATAGACTTTTGTTTCCACGTGTAATAACAGCTTATATTTTAATCTTGTGTAAATTTAAGCGCGTTTATTTCGTCCTTATCTCAGACTTTTTTCGTGATAAATTCAGTTTGATCGGTTAATGACCCTTTTCAACTTCTTTCTTACCATACCGTCCCTTAGGCAAAATTTGATGCATTCATAACGCGGCATTTAGACGCGGCAGGCCGACATTTTATTTGCAGATTTAAGACGTTTCCCGAATGTGACGTTGTTTTGGGATTCTGGATTCGAAATACTGCAGGTCATCATAGCACTTTTCTCATATGATTGTTTCCTCCACAGTCCGCTGCTTTCACTTTTGGACAAGCTGAAATCTTGGGCCAAAATCGACGCGCCTTCTGTTCTTCAATCCTGATTGACGCTCTCGTTCCTCTCTGCAGTGCTGATCTCTTCGCCGGTCTTACAAACCGAGAGTACTACAATGCTGTGAGTATCTTTAATTTCAGTTAAAATATGGGATATTATCATCATTTTTATCCTCCTGCCCTTATCCTAATTTATTTAGGGTCGAAACAGCATGTCATTCACTTTCTAGCCATGTCATCTTTCAAGCAGCAGATTCACCCATTTTTATGTAACATGAGTCACATTTTAGTTTTAAGCTATGCCAAAAAATCTCGATGCTAACTGTCAAGATAGTAGCTGAAGCATGTAATCTTGAGCTTCAATACAATAGTTCACTCATAGTAGTACAGGAAATATTTTTCTAAAATTAAAAACTAAACTAATTTGATTAAAGTTTGAATTTTGTGTTAGTACTAAAAATTCAAACTTTAAAGACCCATGCCCATTAACTTGTAAGACCATGAATTTTCTCTTGTTCTAGTCCATGGTTCCACTGTTCCTTGCCCACTCACCTGCCGGAGCGTCTATCCGACAAATTGCCCACTTCGGGCAGACCATCCGCTACGATGCTTTCCGTCGGTACAACCACAACACAGGTGCTCAGAACTTGGTTGCTTACGGTAGACTCCGCCCTCCAGCATATGACTTGAGCAGGGTCACAGCACCAACATACTTGCACTACGGCCTGTCTGACAGTGAAGTGCACCATCTGGATCTACTTCATCTGGCTGACGTTTTACCTAACGTACAAGGTGTTTACAAAGCTGAGAGGGACTCTTTCAATCATTTCGATTTCATCTGGGGTATCGACGCTAAGGAGCAGATTTATTCAAATCTAATTCCTTTACTGAAGGAAACTGACAGTCGGCAGTGATTTGGACTATTATTGTATATAGTGTATTTACACTGATGATTGTGATAAAAGGATTTTGATGCTCAAGTGATGTTTATTTTTGTATGTGTGTGTATTTTCCTAACCATAACGAATAATGCGAATAACTTTTAGTTTATTATGTAGGACAAAGACATTACGGGTACATTGGGGTTCACTGCGTTTCAAGTGTTCTTTTTACGTTGTGTTCTTCCAACTGTAAAATTAAATTTTTAACAATATTTATTTGCGCTGTTTTATTGCCCCAAACTCAAAGCGTTTATTCTAAATGCTCCTTTACAGGTACTCTATAAAAACAAAAAAGCGAGCTACAGTCTCAGTCACAATGCATAATAACTTGTGAAAGTAATGTAGTTGCCCATTCGAAAGCTCCTTTTTTTTTGGTGTGTGGGAAATCATCAAATAACCCCTCCCGCTCTTGGGCAGAGCGAAAGGGAGTGTCAGACTTCTACTGGCTAAAAACCACCCATGTTAATTCTTAGCCCTTTATGTCGAGGCCGCGGTATCTCTTGCAAACAACCCGCAGCCCCGACGGGACCCACGGCCACGGCACCAAACAAGAAACTAGACAAGAACTTGGCAAGAAACTCCTTTACTCTCTTTTAAATCAAAATATTGTTACAAAATCTTGATTACATCATTCATGTTGACATTATACTAACATGATGTGAGTACCTACGAAGTAGAAAGACGTTATGAGCATCCAGAGTAAAAAGATGTAAAAAATAAAATAAACTTTAGTAGCTAATACATGACCAGTCTCTACTGACGGTGCCCGTTCACGAACATGACGCATGGTTCAGAACCATTTAGTTCAACCATTTTGAAGGGAAATAAAACCCTACAAAAAAATTAATTATCACGATAAGAATATCAGCTACACACCATAATTATGAAACGTGTACGTTTATTGTTTTCAAGTTTATCGCCAATCAGGTAAGTTCAATGGCAAATCGATGATTTCATTTTATCATATTTTTCAATAACTTTCTATTAAATATTCAAACATCAATAATGCTTTGTCTACTTTGTTATACCAAGTGCTAGTCGGAGCACTTGGCCGGCTTTTTTAAACAAACGTCGTTTTTTCCTACCCCAATCTTATCCTAGACGTCTGTTCCTATACCATAAATCCTTCTACGTAACGTTCATGGGGAGATTGTAAAGAGATCCCTGAGGCTCGCTGTACAAGGAAACTATAAAAACCTAAACTGCAGCAATGCTTCGTCGAATTGATGTATCTTTTAATTATAATAAGTATGAACTATACATGAGGCTGGCACAGAACCGTGGAGATTGGCACAAGAAAAGAGAGGGCTATACCCAGCATTGGGTGAATATATTCCTATGCTGTGGAAGTATGCACGGCAGTAAATTACTACTGTATCGCCGTCTTCTCTCAGATCACTTGGTCGGCGGACAGAGTGTCCTGTCTAAACCTTCAACGGTTCTTGTCATGAGTTCGGAATTTCTGAAAATATGTACTGTAACTATTAATTATGAAAACACGTGAATGAACACACGATATCATCAATTATAATTACACCTCTTCGACAATCCGTATCAAAAACAAAGCTAATCTAGAATTTTATGCACGTTCATTAATGAAAAATTCAAATGTTTTACGACGTGTCTTTGACGTGTATTGTAAACAAATTAAGATGTTTATCTTCCACGTCACAATCTAATTCAAAATACGTAGGTATTTTGATTGGTAATTTGGACAACTTAGATTAATATTGTCCTAGAAGTAGTTGTAAGTTTGTTACATAATGGAATGGAATATACGTGCTGTATCAAAACATGTGGTTATGTACAGGGTGTAAACGAACGCTTTTTGAAATTGTCAACCAAGCATAGCTGCATGTAGCATTAAAACTAAGTAACCCTACACAAAATTATTGCTAGGAAACGATTTTTTTTAAACATTCTGCTGATGAATGCTTTAAATAATAAATGGGCCATGGAGGTGAATGAATGAATGAATTAAATTATTGAATTAATGATGAATTGAACTACAGTTATAAACATAAAACATAGTAATAAAAAAAATTAGAACTCGGAATTTTGACGTCCAATATCTCAGTAACTAGGTTTCCAGATTTTACTCCTGTATCGTGGGTGCGTTCACAAACATACACTTAAACTAACATAGACACACAAATACCCAGACCCGAAACAACTACCTGCAGGCCATACAAATATTTGTTCCGTGCGAGGATCGAACCCGCGACACGTAGAGCAGCAGTTCAATCGCTCAGCCACTGCGCCAACCGTGCCGTCTGGTTTGGTCCAGAACAAAAAAAATCGCAATGACGAGGAAAAAAAATGCCTCTCCGCTTCGTTAACGATATTTTATCACCCAAAAGTAAACAAAATTCAAAGAACCGATACAGCAAACGAGTCGTGAACTGGACCCTATCTGCCACGCTCCCAGCCTAATGGTGCGACGACTTAAAACGGACATACAGCCCTCGCCAAACTTTGTGACCGCCTTGAATATAGTCGCGAGTCCGAACTCGCGCATGGTACAGTCGAGTGGACAATACGTAATCAACCAAACAATTTTCGTTTTCTAACATTTTCAATACTTATTTTATTATGTCAATTTATTTTTCTTGGGCGTCCCGCTAATACCCTGATTTTGTGTTCTGCGCAATGCAATGAGCCTAGTTTCGGGGCGGTTACAAAGTTTGGCGCGGGCTGTACTGGATGCGGTTCGCTCTCCACAGAGCAGTTTACCACCTACGGCAGAACAGAGTGTTATGGTGCAGCATGGGTGAGGCCTATGACCAGCATTGACGACAATACAGAGACAGGGACTACGAAAGGTTGTGTTGATGCGAAGCGTTCCTATCATTACAGAATCTGCTTGCCTTTTTTCAAATATCTTAGAGTCGGTCTCCAATTTAACTGAAGGCGGATGAATATCAATCAATACGCCTTATTCTTCGGATTCAGAGGAGCTCGTGGCTTAATAAGAACTGCCACTCAGGCCGATCTTAGGTAAAGCTGTGCTTGCCTAGGTCGGTCTGTGGATGGGTGACCGCCCGACATACCGAGTTTCCTCCGTGCCTCGGAAAGCACGTTAAGCTGTTGGTCCCGGCTGCCATATAAAGATCTTTGGCAGTCGTTACAGGTAGTCAGTGACCTGAAATTCTGACATCCAGTCTTACCAAAGAGTATCGTATTACCTAGTATTAACTGGGTTGTGGAGGTCAGATAGGCAGTCGTTCCGTGTAAAATACTGGTATTCAGCTGAATCCGGTTAGACTGGAAGCCGACCCCAACATAGTTGGGAAAAGGCTATAGGCAGATGATGACGCCTTATTCTTCGGGAATTACTGGATTGGTGTTATGTTATGTTGCTATTAACACCATCAGAAATTAGGATCACTTTTTACATTAACACTCGCATAAACATTTATATAAACACAATAGATTTATGCTACGTTACGACCCGCATGTTGTGGCTGACAATGCTTTAAGGAAATGCATTTATTTACATAATTATTTTTAAATCTATTATTATCTTATTAATTCTTTACAAATTGAATTTTAGCATAGATTGTTTTGCTTTATTTTTACCTTTTTCCACCACAATATTATTTAATTCAAAGCTTTTTTTTTAACTTTTGTCGTATAATTTCAAACCTAGGATGATGTGAGTCTAATTCAGGAAGACAATAAAAAAAATAAAACTAGGTATGTCTTAGTAGGTGTTTAATAAAGAAATATAACCAGGCTTTATATAAATATCTTCCTAGCTAATCTATAGATTATTGATGACGAAGAGATAAACCGCCTACAAAAGTCGATGAAAGCAGTTAAATAGTATCAGTAGATCACTAGCGTGCAAAAATGGTGCTTAAATTTACACTTTTCGTCGCGTTAGCGGTTTCCGCTACAACAGCCAGAAAGGCTCCCAATGCCGATCATGCTAGAAGCCTCTTTGAGGCAGATCCGGCGTTGCGGATGTCCACTGACATCGAGGAGGATTCCCAACTAGATGCGGTAGGTAAAATTTATTCATCATCAGCCTATAATGTTCCCACTGCAGGGACTCAGGCCTCCTCTCTAGTAGAGGGATGGGCTATAATCCACCACGCGGGCCCAGTGCGGGTTGGCAGATGTCACATGTTTTCGATTTTTTTGGTTCTAAGACATGCCGGTTTCCTCACGATGTTTTCCTTCACCGTTTTGAGAGTAGCGGCGATGAAATAAATTACACAAAGTAATGCGCCTGCCTGGGTTCGAACCCACGACTTACTGTTCGTAAGTCGGGGTCGCCACCACTGGGCCACCGCTGCTCACTGGGCCACCGCTGCTCCTGGGCCACCGCTGTAAAATTTAATAGCTGTTGAAAAATACGTATTTTTCGAAAAAACTAAAATTGCCAAAAGCATTTCATTAAACAGGGTTTTCTGGACAAATAGTTGAGTGTCAGAATGCTCAACTGTACAATGAAAGTGTATTAAAAATGCGTCTTAATTTTTAAGACTAATGTCTAAAGACTCTAATAAATTATAGTTTCACAGATTTTGAGTGAGTTTACATAGTTTGTGAAACTTAACACTTTTTTTTTTTTGGGGGGGTGGGAAATCATCAAATAACCCCTCCCGCTCTTGGGCAGAGCGAAAGGGAGAGTCAGACTTCTACTGACTAAAAACCACCCATGTTCCTTCTTCGCCCTTCATGTCGAGGCCGCGGTATCCCTTGCGAACAACCCGCAGCCTCGACAGGAAACTTAACACTTCAAGTTAAAATTGGTCATCATCCTTTGATTTTTCTGAGCCGCTTGCTTTAAGTCCTTGTGTAAAGTTTAGTAAAATTACAAAACACCACCTTGGTGTCCGAAAATTCTAAAATTCACTACTGAATTTTATTAATTGATGTACGCACAAAATGTAATTACCTTACCAATGAACTATTTCAGCCGCAGTAGGTCTAATGCACATTTTTCTTTGCAGCCCGGTCTAGTCGCCAAATACGGCTACCCTATCGAAGTCCACAACGTGGTGACCTCTGATGGCTACATCCTGGAGGCCCACAGGATCCCCCACGGCAAATACGAGAACAATGACCCCACTGTCAAGAGACCCGTCGTCTTCGTGATGCACGGACTCTTGTCTTCTTCCGCTGACTTCCTCGTCTTAGGTCCTGGCAATGCTCTAGGTGAGTTTCCTGCAAACCTATTAAGTTCATTTTTATATTCGAAGTGCACCTAATATGTGATTAATTTGATTTTAATTTGAACGTATAAACGCACAACGACAACGTACATAAAATAACGTACACAAAAATGATGTACACAATAGTTGCTTCGGGGTTTCTTCGTTGTTTAACAAATATCGCCGAATTTAAAATACGCTACTACTTCGGCATCTATTCTTTTGGTTTGTGTCAGAGTTAGTTATTCTTTTGTCTATAATCAAGAGATATTTTCCTTACGTAACATGCCGTATTCTTCACATTTTCTATTTCCTAAAATGATGTCTCTTTTCACAGCTTACCTGCTGGCTGAAGCCGGTTACGACGTATGGTTGGGCAACGCCCGCGGTAACTTCTACTCCCGCAAGCACACTACTCTCAACCCTGATGACAATGGTATTTTACAAAACTTCTGGAGGTTCAGCTGGGACGAGATCGGCAACCACGACCTCCCTGCCTTCATCGACTACATCCTCGAGAACACAGGACAAGAGAAGCTCCACTACATTGGTCACTCTCAGGGTGGAACTACTTTCTTGGTTCTCACTTCTCTGAGACCAGAGTACAATGATAAGTTCCTCTCCTTCCACGGCTTGGCTCCCGCTTCATTCTTCACACACAACGAAGTCCCTATGTTCAAGTCTTTGGCGCCCATGGAAAGTATCATTGAGGTTAGTATTTCATGTCGTTTTGATGGACTGTAGTTTATTATCATCATCATGAGCCTTTCTTGTCTCACTGCAATTCAAAGTGGTTCCTTCCCTCTTTCCGCTGATGGATAATTAATAAGGAATAACATATGTTGTTAACAGGTGTTAGAAAAATGTACGATTGTATCATCTAATCATGTCGCCACACACGTATACATGATAAAAACCGACTGTAATAGATTGCAAATAGTATAACGTAAAGCAAATTAGTAGACTATCATTGAAGATTGAGAAGAATTATAAATATTAGTTTGAATAACAACTACGTAGGCAGTAAGATGATTAGGTTTTTGCAATTAAAGAATCACGTTTACTTTGATTAGAACCCAAGATTTTTAATGTTAACGCAAGGGTTGCGAGACTTATCCGAAACGTTTTGGTCTGTTATTTAACAGTGTTTTTTTGTTCATATTTTTATAAGTATCATGTAAGCATGTAGTAAGTTTTGCGGGTTTCAATATGTCTCTCGTTTAACCTAACACACTGTATTTTGGTGGATCGAATGATTTTAGACATTTTCCGAATGTGATGTAGATTTGGGATTTTAAATATCGCGGGATATAGCACGTTCTCATATCATTGTTTTTTTTTCACAGACTGCTGCCTTCGCTATGGGTCAAGGTGAAATCTTCGGTCAAAATGATTTCATCGAGTGGTTCCAAAGTAACTTCTGCTCTGAAAATCCAGCTGACGCTCTCGCTGCTCTTTGTGGAAACGATATCTTATCCGGCCTTACAGATAGAGAGTCCTACAATGAAGTAAGTATCTTTAATTTAATTTATATTATCATAATATTTTTCTCCTGCTCATACACCAATTTATTAGGGGTAGCATGTCACACCGTTACTAGTCATATCATGTTCACAGCATATTCACAGTTACTCGAGGCAAATTTTAGTTTTGTCAAAAAATCTCAATGCTTGCTGAAAAAATTGTGATTTTTTAAATATTTATACATACTAAAACGTTGTTCTCTTCTTCTAGACCATGGTTCCTCTGTTCCTTGCTCACGCACCTGCTGGGGCCTCTGTCCGCCAAGTGGCCCACTACGGGCAGACCATTCGCTTCGATGCCTTCCGTCGGTACAATCATAACTCCATTCAGAACTTGGCTGCCTACGGTAGACTGAACCCTCCAGCATATGACTTGAAGAGGATCACCACGCCAGCATACTTGCACTACGGCCTAGCTGACAATGAAGTCCACTACCTGGATCTACTTCATCTGGCTGACGAATTACCTAACGTACAAGGTGTTTACAAAGCTGAGAGGGACTCTTTCAATCATTACGATTTCATCTGGGGCAAGGACGTTAGGGAGCAGATTTATTTAAATAATTTGATTCCTTTGTTGAAGGAAACTGATAGTCGGCAGTGATTCGGATTATTATTGTATATAGAGCAAATATTATTGTGATACAAGGCTCCGATACTTAATTATTGTTTTATTTGAAAGCCTTTTCCGAACCATGACGAATAATTTTTAGTTCATTATCTAGGCTAAAGAGCTCACGGTGGAGTTCGCTGCGTTTTAGTGATATCCAAGTTTCTTTATTACGTTGAGTTCTTTGGTTTCTGTAAGAATAAAGTTTTATCAATATTAATCTGAGTTGTTTAATTGCCTATTTTCCTTCTGCCAGATCATGAGGAAAGCATGATTATGAACTATCTACCCTACAATAAAATCAATGATCAGCTCAGCAGCACACTATACGCAACGTGAAAGGTGAATCGACAATTTGATTTTATCAGTTACATGGTGAACAGAATTAACACTGGATGGATGTAAAAGGCGTCAGGTCACGGGAATAATATGCGAATTCCCCTTAAACGCTAAGGGAAAATTTGCTGTAGTGTACTTATGGATCTGAATGATGAACCACAAATTGAATGAAGGTAAGGCTTGTGGCTGAGATAACCTTGTAACGAGAATGGATAAAATAAGTAATGAGTACATGATATGAGGAAGTCTGAAAGTGGCGCCGGTGACTGAAAAGTTGTGTGGCAATCGGTTATTGTGGTATGGACATGTGATGCGAAGGAATGAGGAAAATCTTGAGTAATGAATGTAATGGCTATAAAAATAGAGAAAGAAAATTATGGATAGACTGTATGAAAAGAAAGCGTGGCCGTCCTCGTCAAGCCTGGCCGCACAGTGTTGGCAGAAGCAGCGAACATCGGAATGACGTGGAGTGAGATGAAACGTGAAGCTTAAGACCGATCGCGATGGGGGATATCTATCGACGCCCTCTGTCCCATCTAGGGGACAGAGGGACATAGGACATATTAATTTTTTTTTTGTTTTATTGTGGGTGGAAAATCATTAAATAACCCCTCCCGCTCTTGGGCAGAGCGAAAGGGAGTATCAGACTTCTACTGACTAAAAACCACCCATGTTCCTTCTTAGCCCTTCATGTCGGGGCCGCGGTATCTCTTGCGAACAACCCGCAGCCCCGAAGGGAGGACATTAAGTCAAGTAAGTCAAGTGTATGAAAGATGATATGACTTAAAAGGAGGTGACTGCTGAGGTGACGAGTAATAGAGAAGTATGGAAGAAGAAGACATGCTGCACAGACCCTAAAAATTGGGAAAGAGATGATACGTATAATTATCACTTCCTCGAAAAGTAGCTCATAATGCACTACGATTAGGTTCGACATGCAACATATTTCGCACGCGTGCAGTAATTTTATTTTTCCGCAACCAAGGGCGGGAAAGAAAATTACCACAGATAACTATACCTTACATTACGTCCAAATCGATTAACATATAGGAAATTAAAAAAAAACAACCACCTTTTTTTTTTAATTTCGTCATTTTGATTTGCGTCTATAAAGCATAAATATTATTTGAATATTAAATTGTGTTTGTAAAAAGAATATTATAAATAGACATGATTATTTTAAACAATTATTTACTTTTATGAACAAGTAAACATTTATTTGTGTTCTTGATTAAAAAATATTTGAATTTTGTGTTTCCTATGGGGCTGTTTAGCGGCTTCATACCTTTGCTTCTTCTTCAATCTGGTGAAATCAAACCGCGGAAAAAAAGCAAATGAAAACATACTCTCCTAAGAATTGATGACAAAAATACTTAATTAACGTTATTAGTAAATTTCTTCGAAAGTGTATTGATAAACGTCGTTTGATACACGTGGAAATTTGTTAATGCATTTCTCGACCCCATGAACACCTTCGCCATACGGCTCGGGTGTTCAATCCGCCTCGAATGCAATAACAAACATTCCGCACTTGTATCAAAATGTAGTATACCCAATTATTCATCCTAGGAATGTTTCGGAGCCTCGACTACGACCCCGATAAGTCGGAGCTTCCGATTGATATTATAACTCTGATTCTGACTTCGGCACCGGTACTTTAGAATCGGAGGTGGAAACATAACAGATGTAGCGAACGTACGAATAGGTCGTCGTGTGGTGAATCCCACGAACTTTCTGTCGTCGATTGCTCTTGTCGATAACTCACTTGTTGTTCCGTAATATTAATATATATAATTATAATATTTGTTATTTTATAATTATATGTGACGTTTCAATTAAAGTTCTCTAAGTATGAATCTGTTTTTGATTTGTCCAATAATAATATAATAATAAATCATTTTATTTCGGACAACTTAGAGATCCATAAAATTGTTAGTAACAGGTTTCCACTTAAAACACTATTGTTAGTAACTTAACTAAAGACGAGTAGATGAGAAGACCACCCACAGTGACAATTACATACTAAGGTATTAGTCTTCTCACAAATTACGGCACGGTTGGCGCAGTGGCTCGAACAATGGACTGCTGCGCTGCGTGTCGATCGATTTCCGATTCGATCCACGCACGGAACAAATATTTGTATGACCTACAGATAGTTGTTCCGAGTCTGGGTATTTGTGTATGTGAGTTAAAATTTTTCTGAACGCACCCACGATACAGGAGAAATTCCTAGAGCGGGGTAAAGTTTAAAAAAGCCATACTTTTTTATCGCTTCTAAAGAATAAACATTTTTTCTAAGCAAAACGAATCCCCCTAATTTCTAAAGTATGAGAAAGAAAAATCTGAAAAAATAAGGTTTGTAGAACGTAAAAAAAAGTTTCAACGAAAGTGTTTTAGATATTTTACAAAATAGTACCACGTCTTCGTGAAAGTGCAGCAGTAACTTTGTTTTTCATTAAAATTTGATGATAGCAAAATTAAGTTTTGCTGTTGAATTAATTTTACTTATGAATTTGCGTTCAAATATTGCAAAAGTGAAACGTAAAAAGGAGAATAAAAATGGTTTTTGTCGTTTAAGTTTGTATTTCTGTACCTACCTATTGTTAACCAAATACGAAAGCGAAATTTTTATAAGTAGGTACTTAAGTTAATGGAAATACGCAATAATCGCAATTGTTTTTTTAAACACAGCAGACATTTCTTGTGACTATCGAAGATATTTATAGAAATGTGATTAAACCGGTATCAGTGCCATTTTGTGTGCGTGACTAATAAATAATTTAATTTTAGCCTACACCTAATTTTAGGTACCTAATTAAGCTCTTATTAATTTGTCAAAATGAAAAAAACTCACCTTGGCGGCGGTGAATAGACGGTAGTCCAACACCTTTTGTTTGTTCAAGGGGAACCCTTTAAAGGTGACTGATATTAATTTGAGCACAAGACCAGGAAGTTCGCGATCGGCGGCGGCGACCTCTCGCCCCCGGCCAATGCAAGCCATGGTCCGGGGCGAGGAGGAATGGGACGCCGTCGCCTCCTTCTGCGAAGCAGTGATGCTAGCGAAAGAGGTGGCGGAACGTGAGAGGGAGAGAACCTCTCGTCCCAGCCGCCGCGGGAGGCGATCCGGGCGTCGGGGGCCACGTGATGGCTTCCGGCCACCGTAGACGCGGGCCTGTGGACGGTGAGTGTTGGGCAAGCTCGCCGTCCGTCCGTTTTATGACGACGACAGGCCGTGTTGACGGCGCGTTCGTGTTCCACGCGCGCCTCAAAGAGATGTCAGCAACATGGAAGGGGCCCGCAAGGGCCAACGCCTGTCGAGGCTGCGGGTTATTCGCAAGGGATACCGCGGCCTCGACATGAAGGGCTAAGAAGGAACATGGGTGGTTTTTAGTCAGTAGAAGTCTGACACTCCCTTTCGCTCTGCCCAAGAGCGGGAGGGGTTATTTGATGATTTCCCACCCCCCAAAAAAAAAAGACCAGGAAGTTCGAGATTGTATCTCACCAAAACTCATCATCTGCCTAGCCTTTTCCCAACTATGTTGGGGTCGGCTTCCAGTGTAACCTGATTCAGCTGAATACCAGTATTTTACATGGAGCGACTGCCTATCTGACCTCCACAACCCAGTTAACACTAGGTAATACGATACCCTTTGGTAAGACTGGATGTCAGACTTTCAGGTCACTGACTACCTGTAACGACTGTCAAAGATCTATATATGACAGCCGGGACCAAAACTACAGGACGAATAAAAGGATGTATTAATTCAAGACATCGTGGTTTTTCTGTGACATTCTTATCCATGCAGTAGTAAATGCTTAAAACTATCAGATACCAAGCCAAGCCAAGTCTGCCTCACAAACGCCTTCATCATCATCATCATCAGCCTGTTCCCACTGCAGGGACTTAGGCCTCCTCTTTAGGAGAGGGATGGACTATAATCCACCACGCGGGCCCAGTGCGTGTTGATACACACACACAAACGCGTTATCCTGTGGTAATTACAGGAATTAAAGAAGTTATAGGAAAGGACATGACTAATAATTATTACCTTAGAAAGGAGGGACGTTCATTTCATTAACACTCGCATTCCTGTAAATACAATAGATTTATTGTTACGACCCGCATACTGTGGCTGTCAATGATTTCAGGAAATGCATTCCTCTTCATATTCAGAACCGTATAATTATGTTATGAATAAACAATGTTTTTTTTTAAAAGAACACGTACGAATTTTAGTGAGCAAGCATTGATTATAGATTTATTTTTACATTTTGCGCCATATTTTTATTAAATCAAAGCTTGTTGTTTTATACGAATACCAAATTTTGTTTAAACTATTGAAACACACACGTAACCATGTTTTATTTCTAACACATTTTTGATTCTGTTCTATTTTTCCCGAAGAAGGAAAAACGTCATCAAATTCAAAAATAAATTACAATCAACCAATAGCAATCAACCGTGCAATTTCAAAAACAAAAAAAAATCACGGCAGGCATATCAATAGATAATAATTATTGATGACGAAAAGATAATATGGCTTACAAAAGACGGCGGAAACAGTTAAATATTGTCAGTAGATCACTAGCGTGCAAAAATGGTGCTTAGATTTACACTTTTCGCCGCGTTAGCGGTTTCCGCTATATCAGCTAGAAAGGCACCCAATGCCGATCATGCTAAGAGCCTCATTGACGCCGATCCGGCGTTGCGGATGTCAACAGACATTGAAGAGGATTCGCAATTAGATGCGGTAAGAGTCACTTAATTTACAATTAGTTAGACACTAAAAATAAATTTACAGTTTCAACATTATGTTTTAATATTTAAAAAAATTGAAACGAAACTTAAAGTTGAAATAGATAGTGCACAATTTTTTTTAAACATGCCTTCTACTTAGTGCGTAATGAGCAATTTATTAGCCAAAACTTTTAGTAATTGCAAGTGTGTTGTGCAATAATAACAAATTCTTAATAAGTACTGCCAAAAAACTAAACTCAAGAAACTAGGACTAACTGCCGCACTCAGAGAGCTTTAATGATTACTTAGGCCATTACTTAGTAAAGGTTTTGACAGTTTCGACATACAAAAGTAGGTCAAATCTTTACTAAGTGACGGCGGCATAAGTAATCATTAAATATCTTTGAGTACCGCAGTAAGTATAAGAATAAACCTAAAATATTTTTTTCGTTGCAGCCTGGTTTAGTCGCCAAATACGGCTACCCTATCGAAGTCCACAACGTGGTGACCTCTGATGGCTACATCCTGGAGGCCCACAGGATCCCCCACGGCAAATACGAGAACAATGACCCCACTGTCAAGAGACCCGTCGTCTTCGTGATGCACGGACTCTTGTCTTCTTCCGCTGACTTTATCGTCTTAGGCCCTGGCAATGCTCTAGGTGAGTTTTCTTTTAATAAGCTCATAAATTTTATGATTATTCACTATTGACTTGAAGTGTAGGCGGTATTTGTAGTTTTCAACAAATAACGCACAAGAAATAAGACCCGAAGCAGCACATTCGGGGTTAATTCGGGTCTTCCCGTGGAAAAGCGTCAGTTGTCATGTTCGGGTCAGCTTGACACAATTTGAACGACACCAAAAGTTCCAGTCTATGTAGTGTATTCAGAAATGTAGTCTACTGATAAGCTAACGTAAAGTTTACATATTTCTATCCGTTTAAAATCATTTGAGAAAAACAAAACGCTTTGGTAGCTGTTACCTGTCTGTTCCATGGTTCAACGGTGTAAAGTTACAAGTTCAATTTTACAATAACAGTCTGTCTATGAGCATCAAAAGTTGCCATTGAGCATGATTTTTCAAAATAGCTAATCTACTAAACAGATAGTTCAGAAACATAATTCTGCTGTAGGATTTAAACTAAAAATGATGACATCACAATAATAAATTACCCACACAAATATTAATAAATAAAAAACAACACCACGTATTATCATGATGACTATCACGATCAGACAAGATCGATAAGTGGCCTAAGTTTGCAATTAATTATAATAATAAATTGGCTATTATTATTCTTCGTTATCCCTATCGTTTAGCTTACAAACGGCTTTAGAAAGATACCGCCCTATGGTATGATAGAATTGCTAAAGCGTTGCACAACATCTAAGAGTATTAACACGGTGCTGTTCCTCAAACAATGGGGCACTTAATATCGTGCCCTGCCTGTCCTGCTAGTTGTTCACTACAGGAACTGATGGACGCTACCGAAAGCGCCAAACTAGTAGCTCAATTCTGGGCCAACACAATTTAGGTTGCCATCGACACGCTAAGAAGAACACGGAATCGCATTTCCCATGCTCCTATCCTTTTCTGTCGCTCAGAACCGTCAATTGCTAGAGCGAGAAACAGTGGGAGTGCTATGGCACGTGGTAGCATCGATGAAGTGCTCGGCAGCATGCTCTGCTTCTTGCTAACCTAACGCAAAACTGCAGTGGCAAAGCTGGTAGTTAAGGCACCGCAGCATACTAGGCAGCGTACTACTGGAGACACAATATGGCGAGACAATAGCTTTGAATCCAATCAATCAAATGGCAGTCGCCCTCGGGATTGTAGAAGCTTGCTGTTGTATTTACGACGCTGAAGCATACATACAAGAGAACTATCTCACATGATCAAATCAAAGTAGGAGTTTTTGAAATCAAAATAGTAACGATACCCCAAATCGCCCAACCTTCACACATTAAACATGATAATGCCATTTACCCCGAAAATTTTAATACTGTTGACTTTGACTGTGCATTGCCCCTTGCCTTTGATATAAAAAAATGACAAAAGCAGTTGAAAACAAACAAAGTTTAAATAATGAATTAAAACTAAAATCCAGGGCTGACGTGATGTGCTATTCATCCAACGATCAATATTACAGAAAAGCCAATAATGTTTGGAACTGTCATTTGAAAAGCTTGAACGAAGAAAAGGTAAAATGTATCGAATTAACATTGCCTATCGAAACACTTGTGGCAATCCAGTTGAAAGTCGTTTCAGAAACGATCGCTTTTTAGCGCGATTATAAAAATGTTTGTTTATTGACTGATACTAATACAATTAATAATAATACCTCAACAGTGTGCCAGTTGTAGAAATCACGAGTAATAAAAAAGGAGAAAAAACGCATTGCATGACTCATCGGCCATTTTCTATCTAATGAACCAATCAGGCTTATCCAAACAAACATTTACCGGAAATAACAAAAACGTTGAATTTAATCAATATGAAATGATCAGTCTAATTATCAATATTTATCAACCAATAATCGGTTATAACCATCGACTTAACGTGTTGATTAGATGAGAGATCGATCAATCAAGCATAAACGGTAGACATTTTGAATATGGACCTTTGCGATAATTGCTAATACGGTAATTTAAGAATTTCAAGAACATAATGCAGAATTATGCAATATTTGCATTCATGAATTATAAGATCTTAGCGAAATAAAAAAACTGCAAAGTGGAGGCAAAATCAAGCACAATTTTAACATGAATTACAACGGTTTCCGGCAAACATGAGCTTCTAAAGCAACCGATGCTGAACTTAAATTCAAGACAACAATTTTAAGCTGACTTAATATTAAATTTTTGCTCTAGAATGACTTGTATAGTTTTCGAATGCACCGAAGTCCTGGTTTATGTCTAAGCATGCTGTTTTGTTTACAGGAGCTTAAGTTAGTGGCTTCCTTCTCCACCAACAGAGCTTTTTTCTTATAAAACATGTTCCGCTTAAACTTTACCAAGGAACCCACAAATAATGATACCTCTTTTCACAGCTTACCTGCTGGCTGACGCCGGTTACGACGTATGGCTGGGCAACGCTCGTGGCAACTTCTACTCCCGCAAACACATCTCTCTGAACCCTGATGACAATAGTATTTTACAATCCTTCTGGAGGTTTAGCTGGGACGAGATTGGTAACCACGACCTCCCTGCCTTCATTGACTACATCCTCGAGAACACAGGACAAGAGAAGCTTCACTACATTGGTCACTCTCAGGGTGGAACTACTTTCTTGGTTCTCAATTCTTTAAGACCAGAGTACAATGATAAGTTCCTCTCCTTCCACGGTTTGGCTCCCGCTTCTTTCTTCACACACAACGAAGTCCCTATGTTCCAGTCTTTGGCGCCTATGGAAAGTATCATTGAGGTTAGTATCACATCTCGTTTTGAAGGATAATTTATCATCATCGTGAGCCTATATTTCGTCACTGTAGGGATAAATCCTCCCTTTTGTCTTTCAACTGATAGATAATTAGCAAAACTTATTTGTTTAACAGTATTTCCATTAATTGTCAAAAAAAACTAGTTGGTAGGCGTTAGGAAAACGATTTTATCACCTATCCATCGCTGTACCTGTCATTGGCAGCTTGTCTGATTGATTGACTCGCATAGATTGCGAATAGTAAAACGTAAAGCAAATTACCAGATTATCATTGTAGATAATTACAATATTATTTTGAATATCAACTACGTAGGCAATAATTAGGTTAGGTTTTTGCAATTAAAGAGTCACGTTGACTTTGATTAGAATCAATCAATAATGATAATAGATCAGGATGTATAAAAAAAAACATTTTCCGAATGTGACGTAATTTTGGAATTTAAATATCGCGGGACATAGCAGGATTCTCACGTAATTGTATCTTCCACAGACTGCTGCCTTCGCCCTGGGTCAAGGTGAAATCTTCGGCGAAAATGATTTTGTGGAATGGTTCAAAGAGAACTTCTGCGTTGGAACTCCAGCTGATGCACTCGCTGCTCTCTGTGAAGTCGATATCTTGTCCGGCCTTCAAGAGAGAGAATCTTACAATGCTGTGAGTATCTTTTATTTTAGTTAAATTATGGGCCATAATCATTATCTTTATTTTCCTGTCCTTATCCCAATTTATTCCCATTATATTTATGTCTTTCTAGACATATTATTATCATCTTTACTGCAGTGCATTCAGCGTTTATTTGTAACATAATGCATATCCACAATAATTTGAGTTGCATTTTAGTTTCAAGCTTTAGCAAGAAGCTAAATGACAAATCAAACTGTCAAATTAGTAACTGTAAAGGCTGCTACACACGTTACGATAAATCGTTACGATTGGACGGTACAGTTCAAACTGCAACGATAAATCTACATTATGTGTATGAGAAAAACTGTACAGTTTGTCCGATTATGGGCACTACGAAAACTGTGCAGTTTAAACTGTACCGTCTGATCGTAACGATTTTTCGTAACGTGTGTAGCAGCCATAACTTGTAAACATGATGCTTTGCCACAACAGTTCACTTTTAGATCTATCTTTTAAAATTGTTAGCTATTTTAATTTAAAATAAAGTGTCAGTTTGGTGTCAGTAATCCAAACTCTAAAAGACTCTCCAGAAACTTGTACATCGAATTTACATACTCATACATTTCTCTCTTCTTCTAGACCATGGTTCCTCTGTTCCTCGCCCACGCACCTGCCGGAGCCTCCGTCCGCCAAGTGTCCCACTACGGACAGTCCATCCGCTTCGACGCCTTCCGTCGGTACAACCACAACACACCTGTTGGGAACCTGGGTGCCTACGGTAGACTCACCCCACCTGCTTATGACTTGAGCAGGGTCACTGTACCTACAATCTTGCACTACGGCCTGGCTGACAATGAAGTCCACTACCTGGATCTACTTCATCTGGCTGACGTCTTACCTAACGTACAAGGTGTTTACAAAGCTGAGAGGGACACATTCAATCATTACGATTTCATCTGGGGCAAGGACGCTAGGGAACAGATTTATTTAAGTAATTTGATTCCTTTGTTGAAGGAAACTGATAGTCGACAGTGATTCTGATGATTATTGTTTATAGTGTAAATATGATTGTCGTCTATGGATTCCGATGCTTAATTATTGTTTTATTTGTAAGCCTTTCTCCGATCCATTACTTTAAGATATCACATCCTGTGGGTCGAAGACCTCATTGATATGTTGTAGGTACCTACCTACATATATTATGGTGTTCGCTGTGTTTTGGTGACATCCAAGTTTCCTTATTATGTTGTGTTATTTATTTTCAACTGTGAGATTAAAGTATTAACAATATTTATCTGAGTTGTCTTTCATTATCATTGGCTTACCCATCTATCTTATTACATTTTTGCGTAAATTATCAATATTTACGCTATGAAAAGTTATGATTAGCAAAATCCTATACAGATTTAGATTATTAATTTGGCGATAAAGCCGGATTGATATAATATCCATCTGGAAATGTTGAAGCTTTGGGACTCGGGGACTCCCTTTAGAAATATGACAGACTTATTCATGAAGCAGGTTCAGGGCAAAAGCCCTAGATCGATGGTCAGACGTGAACCCAATGTGAATTGAAAAATTGATTTATATCTTAGAATTGCACCTTTTTGTCGTCGTTTTATAAGTGCCCATGTAGGCCTAAGTGAAATAAAATATTGTGGTTTAGTTTTTGATTTAATTTCCATAACTTTTGCGACATGCGTTCGAGCGAGACCCATCACGGATTGGGTCGCATCGGCCGGGTCGGATGGATTTAAATTATTTGAAAAGAATGGCAGTCGTATACACTCTCGTGTCGTAGTCGTATCTTTCTGACGATAATACAATAATATGTTGTTTTGCAAAAAATAATGTATTTGACTATACTTATAATTGAAGAGGCATTATCACTACGTGTGTTGTCAAACCTAATCTTTGTCGAAAATCATGCAACCACTCCTTTGTGTAATAAATATCACTAAAATGAATCATTCGGCGTAGTAAAAAAGAAACAAATCGTGCATTACATCAGTTTTTGAAATCAGTATTTCGATTACAATCTGTTTTATAATCTACTGTAATGCCTTTGCAGTAGACATTCTTTTAGACTGAGTCGTACAGTGGTATGAATCTCGTCGACTTGTTGGTTCTTGTGAGTCTAGTGAGGTTCATAAGAATCAGGAAGACGATCTTTTTTGAATATTTAAGCTCTGTTTAAACTGAAGCGAATTCCGCGTGGTAGGCACAGGACAAAAAGAGCCTGATAAACCGTATGGAGGAGTTTAAACTGTGGCGTTGGATGAATAGCTGCATGACTTTCACACTGTTTCCCACATCAATTCTCCTTTAGTTCGTGCCCCCTGGCAATGCTGAAGATTTTACTGGCACCGACACCGGAAAGTGATTTGTTTGCCTCGAAGTGGGTTGGTGTAGGTATAACGTGTATGTTTGAGTTTTTGTGAAAGGATGAACGAAAGATGATTTTTCTTGTGCTTGTTTTGAGTGATGATACTGATGATGCACGAAAGGTAACTTTTGTTTTTTTGTTCCTGTGCAATATCTATGTAGATATAGATATAGTTTAGTTTAATTTTACTTTTAATTTAATTGTTCTTTTATAGCATCGTATAATCGACGCATGTGACCAATATCGAGCGAGAACCTAATTGAATTGAAAAGTGGGAAAAAATTGGTTCTGCGTGTAGGTATATCCCGATTAGAAATTTATTACCTACGTGCATGTCGTGCTTAGAGGATCCCAATTAGAACCCTATGAAAAATCTTGCATAAGAAGTTTGAGATAGCTCTATAATTTTGAAACACTGGGAAGCTTTATTAATTTATTAATTTTAATTATTGGAAGTCTCTTTCAATAATTCTATAAACAGGAGAAGAAAAATAAATAAAATAAAAAGTTATGCTTACATGTCTTTATTACAGTAATAATGTAAATACAAGAAAATGCTACGTTTTAAATTGATAAACAGTGTTATTTACAACGAGTAAATAAGGTAATTTGAAGTAGATCAATATGCTTATAAAATAAAAAGGTTAATGTGAGGTATGAATAGTCTTAAATGACTGAGGAATTATTATACATACATATTTTATAGGTAAAGGTTCGAACCAACTAGTCCAACAAATTACGAACCAGTTGTCGACGAAAACTTCAGAGAGAACCTATGGGAGCTGTTAGAGTCCGTTGTAAAATGATTTTTAAACATCGAAGTAAAAAATATTGCGAATTGTGATTGGTTTTTCGTGAACAGAATATTGGATTTTAAATTTAAAAAAAAACAGTAATAAACTTGCAGCAGTGACATCGTGATCTTAAGCCAATTTTGCTAAAAAACAAAATTACCAAGATACATAATAATTAATCGCTAAATAACTAACAAATAAATTAGTAGATGAGCCTACGCCTTTTCAATTTTGGAAGGTCTTCAGTTACTTCAAGAACAATGAGGTTTTACTTTCCAAAAACCCGTTAAAAATCAGCATCCGAAAAACTCTCAATTCATTTTGCTCAAGAAGATACAGGTGAAAATTTAATTTTGATTGATGACCGACCAAAAACTGAACTTTTCACTAACACGTTAATTCATCCTAAAGGGCTATATTGCACTAGTCATAAAATTAGGTACGAAACACTTAAATTAGTCGTTGGTTCCGAAAACATACAATAGAAGCACCTATTAGTACAAACCTGAAGGCATATCAGTTACTTTATGAACGCCGAATATGTTTGAATTCGATCCAATTGGGGAAAGAGTTCTTTTCAAATCTGCATGACTGTGGGTGCCAGTGACTACAAGACTAGTCATGCTGGCAGGAGCGTCTCTTAGCATATGCGGTCCAGAATAAAAACCAGCGTTGCTATGACCCCGTTTCACCAGAAATGTGGAGCTATTGAAGCCAGTTTGGTCGACACTAGCGTTCAGCTTAGGCTGGGTCTTGTAAAATTTCGCAGAGTCTATTTTGTGAATATCATCCTTAAGACCGGATTTCCTGTCGTAGCGATGGAGGTCGGTAAGCTTGCTGTTTGATCTTGCGATAGGTATCAATGGGCTCTCATTTCCTCCATCACTGCTGGTCCTAGAACAGGATCTTTGTCTCCTCTCATACGGCCAGGTGGGCTTTTTGGGTTCAGTGAGCATCACAATATCCACCATTGAGTTAAGACCTTCATCAATCCTGTCTAAACTTTTAGTTAATTTCTTAGACTCGATCAAGTTGACTATTTCATCAACACGATTGCATTTAGAATTTGATCTTTGCAAGGCAGACATTGACCCGATTATGGGAGTGTGCGTTTCTCCGTAAAACATACTGTCGATGTACTCCCGTTGGCGGGATCCCTTCTCTGAATTTTGGAAGGACTCACTTCGTTTAATAGATGTCCTCCTACTTTCTTCCCTAGAACGAGTTCTAGATCGCTTAGTTCTACCTTCTTCTTTAGATCTTTCAGTAATAGAGTTGAATACAGCGCGACATTCGTGAAAATCGAAGCTAGAACCAGATGGTTTCTTGCTAACTGGCTTAGTATATTTTGAAGCACTTAGTAAAGAGTCAGATCCTTCGTCACTTGAATAGAAGTTATCATCGTAAAGGTCAGGAGGTTTGTAAACCAACCCTTGATCTACTACTGGTGGGACAAATAAGTGTAACAGACTTTTAGCCTTTCTAGGTGGGTGGGGGACTATTTTGCTTGGAATTATTTCAGACTCTTGGTCCTCTTCAACACTATCGTCAGGGAAATCTTCTTTTCCTTTGATCTGTATGCTATGTCTAGTACTAGTTATAGAGTCTTCTTTTTCGTCCCTACGCTTCTTGCATTCAAGAGCATTGATTGGAACGTTGATTTCTGATGTTTGATTACATCTGGATGATCTATCATCTATGAAATCTTTAGCATACTGCTCCGACTCGGCATGATTGACTATGTTTCTTAATTCTTGAATAACTTCATCTATTGTAGTTTCATCTTCTTCGTCCGAAGATTTTTTATCATTCTTCTTGCATTCTAGTTTTTTGTGCAACGTACGTTTGTTTCGCATTAGATCGAATGTTTCGTTTTTGACGTTGAAAACTTCGTAGACCATGGACTCTCTTTGAGGATCACCTTCAGGACTTAAAGATCTCTCTGATGAACTGATACCTTCGTCTTCTGGTGGCGATGATTCGTCTGTAAAATTAACGCAAAAACATGGTTAGAGTGACAAATAAATAGAAGAACTAAATTTTTTTAAATCGAATATGAATCTTGATTGAACAAGCTGACTTTGAATTTGACGTGCTCATTATTTAGTGTTTAAATTACCTCTATTTTTATGAAGAGAGATTTTCTTCTTCATGGCAAATGGTTTCTTCCTGTTGGAGTTGCCATGTTCAGACCGCAGTGAGGACACTTCCTCTTGGAGCTCGCAACACTTTTCCTTCAAACATTTCTCTAAAGACAGCAGGATCCCTTTTTCTTCTTGAAGAATCTGTAAGCGTAGATAAAGTAATACATTAGAATGAAAATAGTACCGTTGAGTTTTTGTCTAATCTAACGTTTTCTATAATCGAAAAAGGGTTGACCGTGATAAGATATAACATTTCCTAATGAGATGCCAAGACGACGACTCATCTCAAAGAAAATTGGAAACACATTACACTGCAAATTTTCAATGCCACGCAATTCATAATTATTCCGTTTTAGAGTATTTTCACTAGAACACGGAGAGCACGTTTTTAAATAATTATTTTATTTTCTAGTACCTCTTTAATTATGAAAGGTTTATCGTGAGCATCAACTATAAATATATGTCTCCTGGCATATTGAGCTTACCTTTACTCTCTTCTCAAGCAAATCTAGCTTGTGCCTCATGTCGTCTTTCTCTCTCTGCGCTTCGTTCGCTTTCTCGCTCAGCGTATCGATGTCTATCAGCTGCTTCTCGTAGTCGTCTATTTCTCTTGTCACTTGGTCGTTCACACTCGGCAGCTTGGCTACCATCTAGTAAAATAATATGAATTTTAATTTACAGAAAACAATTGGGTCAATAACCATAATTATTTAGATGATAACGATTTAATATGAGCTAATATTGAATTGTCTCTGCTCTCTGGTTTTGCAAATTAAGTTTCTATATTTCATTAGACGGTTCAGTTAAAGTTGTACAGTCATTTTTCGACTGTCGGGCATTACCAGATTTTATCTTCAAAAGAAGAAAAGGGAAAGTGAAGTCAAGTTAAGCAGGGCATGTACTGTGCAAGTTTACCCATTAAAAAAATAAAAGCCCATGACTTCGCTTTCAGAAACTACTTCTGCTTTGCCCTATTCTCTTACCTTTTTCAAAGTAACAATATCAAAGCCAGCTTGTTCCAACTCAGCTTGGATGTACAGCTTCCTTTGAGGAGTTGGAGCACTACTCAAAAGAGCATTAATGAAGGCCAGTCCTGCTGCTTGCAGGTCTCCAGAGCCTCCAGAACTTTGCAGCATCCCCACTAGGAACCTGAAGCGAACTGGTTCTCCGTATCTGAGGCGAAGGGTAGATAATGCTTCGGAAACCATGCTGTGTCCTTTGGCTGGTGGGTAGCAGGCTTTTGTTAGGAGCTGGAATAGAAAATAAGAGGTTGTGAAGAGAGGGCTAGTAGAAACATAAAAAGAATGCAGTTAAAACACAAAACAATACAAGACTAAATTGAGTTAGCCAATATCCAAACTTTGTAGACTATAATGTGAGCGACTGAGTAGACGTGTTACTATCAGTGACAATTTTTTGGGTTGATGGGAAGAAAAAAAACGCATCAATTTAAAATAACTTGGGACGAAGGTAAACGGAGAAATATTACTGACCTGTAACGCTAGAACCCTCGACTTATTGACAGTGGACATGATGCAGACGGTGAGGGTGTATACTCCGTTGGAGCCAGACACTAGCCTCCGCACGCAGTCGGGGTATCGGCTGCAGCAGCTCCATAGGCATTGTCTGGATAGAAAGATCATTTTTGTGCACTTGAACTTGTAAATGGTTGCATCGACGCTTAAAACTATGCACCATAAACTACTTCATTACATGTCCTGTCATTTGGACCATAGTTTTGGAGAAGATTCAAGTAACAAGAATACTATTAAGTAACAATACTTACAAGCAAGCCAATTCATCTAGCAGTGGTCTTCTCCTAACAGCGGGTGGTCCTCGTGCGCCCTCTCCTGATTGACTGAGCTGAACGTTGCGCAGGAGTTCAAGCAGCAACGTCACGCCATCTAGCGGCTCGCACGAGAACTCTTGGACGAAACTGGAAGGAAAAAAGATTATTTTTTATTACTTAATCGATTATTTTGGATTGATGTACAAGTATTCTATAGAATTCATGTAAGTTTATAAGCCATAGGGACTTGTCTTGAGACGTCTTGTCTTGAGTCATCCAATTTATTTGAATTCGACACTCGTATTGATCACCAACAACAGATACACCTGCAGAGGCTTTAAACTTGCTTTTATTATCAACAATTGTATGGGTGATAATATAACTTTATAACATCACTAAGACAGGGATGAGAAAGGTATATTATTATATTACTATTTATACATTGCTTTTTTGCGAGATAAAAACTAATGAGTTTGCCATTAGAAACACTTTCAGGGTTGTCGAGAGCTTGTAACTAGAGAGTTTTTTTACTAATATTTTATTGTACTCCACAATGTGTACCTACTTTTGTAAGAAGATGTCAGCTAGATTAATTTTATTAACCGATTTTATTTATAAAAGAGGAACTCAAAGCTCCGTCGGGGCTGCGGGTGGTTCAAAAGAGATACCGCGGCCTCGACACAAAGGTCTAAGAAGGAACATGGGTGGTTTTTAGTCAGTAGAAGTCTGACACTCCCGACCGCTTTGCCCAGAGCGGGAGGAGTCATTTGATAATTTCCCACCCTCGTAGGTTAGGAAACCTGTCCAAGTCTTTCTAACTAAGCTTTGAGCGGATTGTCAGAAAACTGGGTCAATGTCTAATATCTGAAGTTGAATGTATGTATGCAATGGATATTTCGGTTCAATTTTTTTCCCACTGATATCTAAAATATTTCTTTTAATGTTTTGTTTTTTTTTAAACGTTGCCCAACACTAGGAATTTCTCCTGTATCGTGGGTGCGTTTACAGACATAAAAAGTCACATACACAAATACCCAGACCCGAAACAACTATCTCTGCAGGCCATACAAATATTTGTTCCGTGCGGGGAACGAACCCGTGACACACAGTGCAGCAGTCCAATCGCTTAGCCCGTGCGCCAACCATGTCGTCAAATTTAATGAGTTTTAAAAGTCCCAAACTCTAAAATTTCCTCTTCATCTGGAACAAAATGGAACAATTCATCATATTCCTGCCCTTGTCCCATGTTATTTCGCAATACACACAATCCATCCATCTTTTCTTTGGTATTAAAAATGGAACAGTTGGCAACCCTAAATACAGCTCCCAGTAATAAACACAGAGGTATAATTTGACGACATAAAGAAAAATTATAGTAACAATTACCCCCAGGATTCACAGGAACCATCGCAGTTATTTGAAGTACAAAAACTATAAATGTGTGGCCATAAAAGGAGCGTTGCAGCTAAGTGGAATATTAACCACTTGAGTTTGTTTCAATATTTTATTGAGGTCTTGTTTTATGCGTAACTATCTGTTGTCCGCATAAAAAAAATATGACTGACATGTGTAAAAAAATGTAGCCTTTGTGCTGTTCCAGTCTAGAATCTATCTTTGTGTCAAATTTCATCCAGATCCGTTCAACTGTTCTGGCTTGATATAGTAACAAAACAAACATCCGTACAGTCATACTTTCGCATTTAAAAGTATACAAATACATATAATTATACCTACTAAGCTTTATTAACCCGTTTTGATCAGATTTTAAGATTAAGCTCCAGTGAGACTTATCCTTATTACAAAGTTACTGTCCGTTCTTAATGCCGAAAATAGAAGTAGTCTACTAAAATAAAATATTTCAAATAAGGTAAAAGGCAAGATAGAAAAGAAGATTCAACATGTTTTATGTAAATGTTTCCCCAGCAAATAAGCAAAAGTGTAAATGTTAATAATTACATAACAACATTTGATATTACAAGATGTTAAACATAACAAGTTACAGTTTCATTTACCGTTGCTTCTAATTTAAAAGATTACAAGCAACGAATTGCTGGCTTCCTACGACATAGCAAATTGTGTCATTTGTATTCTGTAACAAGTTTACGACGGAAACAATTAGTTGAAGTTGTAAAAGGACTGTTACAGTTATTAATTTAATCTTACGCCGTCGCTGTCGTCTGTGTATCCATACCGAAATTATAAAGTTTTTTTATGTTTGTATATAGGGGATATTCTTCGGAACGACTGATCCGATTACGAAAATTGTTTCACTAACGGGAAGCTACATTATCTCCGAGTGCCATAAGCTACATTTGCGTGCATAACGGAAGCGAAGCAGCGAAAGCAGGTGATTTTTGAAAAAAAATGCCGTCAGAAATTAAACTCGGTGTAGAACCAAATGAATCAGAGAACCTTTCAATGAAGTTTGGGTATATTTTACTAATAGTCGGCACTATTATATACCCGCGTACACGGATATTAATTACAGGGATCCGCAAAGGGCTTTGACAATTGGTTATTTTTGGTTTGTTTTTACTTATGTTAAGTTTTTCTAAAATTAGAATATACATAAAAAGTGAATTCCATATAAAAGTACCACATACATTATTATAGTATGATCTAAACATCCTTTGAACGCGAGCTATCTAAATCGCTATCGCCTATGTTAATGGCCCAACATTTACTTGCCTGTCCCTATCCGGTGCGGTGGCGAGACGTAACCGACACGTAATTACTCGCCGCCATTGCACTTAATGTCATTTATTGCATGGGATTCACTCACTGTTTGCGTGTGTCCATAGAAAATTACATTTTTTTTTCTCATAAATGGAATAAAATGGGTACTTTTGCTTCTTTTATAAGTTCTCGTATGGTGTTGGTGTTGGGTATTGTAAGTGAAAAGAGCCTGAGACTTTAGTATCCGTCTTTACCAAACCTAATCTAAGAAAAAGGATGGTTATGTTGCCCGTCGGGGCTGCGGGTAGTTCGAAAGAGGCCCGCGGCCTCGACACCAAGAGCTAAGAAGGAACATGTGTGGTTTTTAGTCAGTAGAAGTCTGACACTCCCTTCCACTCCGCCTAGAGCGGGGGCAGTCATTTGATGATTACCACCCTCCAAAAAAAAAAAGACAGGGGTTGGTTACGTCAGAGGTTAAAACACATAAAAAGTAAAAGACACCTTAAACCAAAGGCAGGTTCCACTATGATATCATTTATGTTCATGTTTTATAATGAGCAAAATATGTTTCGCAGCCGTAAAACGATGTATTCATAGAATGGTAGTTGGTAATGGTTATTATACCTTAACGAAGACGAAGAGCATTGGTTTTCCTAGTCATTGTGGTCAATTTTCTGTTCTGGAAGGTCAAAGATCCAATTTTTCCACAGGATTTTTTTAATATCGCTGGCCCCGGGCAATATAGCGGTAAACGCCGGTTACGCCCTTTTTAATGTTATTTGATTTTTGGCTTCTCGGAGTATCAATCTATCACTGTTATTTTTTTCAAATTTTTTAAATTAATATTTCTTTAGAATAAATGACAATAACAGCTTTATTGCATGGAAAATTCTCTTACGACTAAAAATGTATTATTGCAATACTCTAAGAAACATAACACAAAAAAACGGTGAACATCTTTACACAAAATTTCTAAACAAATGGTAACAGTAATAAATTTAACCACCTTTTTGGAAATAAACGTATTATATCAATAAACTGTAAACACTTAATACGAAGTAATCACAAGAGATTTTATTCTGTACAAGCTATTACGCCTTTCTTCCCGGAAATGTATTGTAACCCCGGCGCCGTACTGTCGTGTTACGCTAAACGCCATCCCTTTCACTCCTACGCATAAATGATTACCGCATGCTTTCTAGCATCATGTTTAGGTAAACAATTGATACAAATAAATCAATGAAACATATTTTTATGTAACCATTGTAACAGACCGACCTTACAATGTTATTTATTTTTATTTTTAACCATTTTGACAGTATTTTATGAAATTTATACATATTTTTTTTTAATGTTACTACTACCTAATTTTTGTTTAGTTAAATTTTAAATGATTATAACTTTGTATAAAAAAAACCTTTCAAATCACATAATTTTTATTGAATACTAAACTTTGGAAACAAACACACAAAAAACTCTTAAAAAATAAAAAATACTATGCTACCTTAACAAAATCACATTTTTTTTTATTAAATATTAAACTTTGGAAACAAAAACTCTTAAAAAGAAAAAAATACTATGCCTTAATTTGAATAAAATCACATATTTTTTTATTAAATATTAAACTTTGGAAACAAACACCAAAAAAAATACTATGCTAACTTAATTTGAAGAAAATCACATAATTTTTAGGAACTGTTTTATTAGGGAAACAAAAATAAAATGGTCGAAACCAATGGTAAAAGGAAAAAAAAAATATGTTGCTTTAATCTGAATCTTCGCTTTCAATATCGATTTCTGCTTCAGAGTTCCTAACACAATGCAAATTGTTATGAAATGTATGATAATGTTTCGGGATTGCTTCGGTTTTGCAGAGACTCATCAAATCATCGTAAAGTGGTTTTGGTAAGGCGATTGGCTCTCTGTACAGATTTCTCAGTTCATCTCCTGATACATCAGTCACTGGCGTCTTTTTGGGTCATCCTCTTGAAGATCTGGTGTTTGATGCAGTATTTAAAGAAATATACTCATCGTCAAAGTTATACTTTAAATAAATAACATCTGGATGAGCTAGAGTAATCTTGATTTCGTGAATCTTTGTCCACATAACTTTTTCATTAGTTTGGTCTGCCCGCAACCAGTGTCTTTTGTCCATTATCTCCTTCAAATTTAAGAAACTATGTTGTTCCATTTCCTTAAGATTAAATTTTTCACCATTGATCTTAGCATTCATGATTATGCCATACATTTTATCAGGAGTATAAATCGTGTGGTTCTTTTTTGCGCGTTCGATAAGAGAATGCATCGAATCTCCTTCAGACTGGCTATGGTCAGTTTCAAAGTACCTATGTATTATGTTAACTCCATACTTTTTGGACAAATATAGATACAGAGCAAAGATAATCCTATTTTTATTCTGCCCAGCACAACCATCAGAATAAAATATAAAATTCTTGATACCACGTTGGCTCTCAGTTTCAATGAAATTTAGGACGCAACTGCCGATTTCATTAGCACCCCTTTTGGCCACTTGATAGTGCCAAAGATAGCAGTAACCTCTTCCACTTAATGAGTTGTAAATTATAAAGTTATAGGATACTTTCGCTTGTAATGAAAGATTCCTACTTCTGATTGAGGGATCGTCAAGACTTTTTCAAGATCATAAATAGCGACGACAGTAGTCGTAGAATCGACTTCTGTTTTATCTTTAGATTTTAGTTCACGAACACATTCCTTGTTTCTAATGTGCTTTGTGTAAGCTTCTTGGAGTTGGCCTTTTCTTTCACCATCAGCTTGACGATACAATGTACATTGACCGCAACCTAGTGATTGCAATAATTCTATAATTTAAGCATTATGTATTCTGATGAATGGTTTAAGAGTGCAAATTATCCAAATGATGTAAAGATGGCCACAAAACGACAGTATGAAACTGTGTTTAATACAAAATTCAATTATTCTTTTCACAAACCTAAAAAAGATAATATATGTGCGGCCAATGTACATTGTATCGTCAAGCTGATGGTGAAAGAAAAAGCCAACTCCAAGAAGCTTACACAAAGCACATTAGAAACAAGGAATGTGTTCGTGAACTAAAATCTAAAGATAAAACAGAAGTCGATTCTACGACTACTGTCGTCGCTATTTATGATCTTGAAAAGTCTTGACGATCCCTCAATCAGAAGTAGGAATCTTTCATTACAAGCGAAAGTATCCTATAACTTTATAATTTACAACTCATTAAGTGGAAGAGGTTACTGCTATCTTTGGCACTATCAAGTGGCCAAAAGGGGTGCTAATGAAATCGGCAGTTGCGTCCTAAATTTCATTGAAACTGAGAGCCAACGTGGTATCAAGAATTTTATATTTTATTCTGATGGTTGTGCTGGGCAGAATAAAAATAGGATTATCTTTGCTCTGTATCTATATTTGTCCAAAAAGTATGGAGTTAACATAATACATAGGTACTTTGAAACTGACCATAGCCAGTCTGAAGGAGATTCGATGCATTCTCTTATCGAACGCGCAAAAAAGAACCACACGATTTATACTCCTGATAAAATGTATGGCATAATCATGAATGCTAAGATCAATGGTGAAAAATTTAATCTTAAGGAAATGGAACAACATAGTTTCTTAAATTTGAAGGAGATAATGGACAAAAGACACTGGTTGCGGGCAGACCAAACTAATGAAAAAGTTATGTGGACAAAGATTCACGAAATCAAGATTACTCTAGCTCATCCAGATGTTATTTATTTAAAGTATAACTTTGACGATGAGTATATTTCTTTAAATACTGCATCAAACACCAGATCTTCAAGAGGATGGCCCAAAAAGACGCCAGTGACTGATGTATCAGGAGATGAACTGAGAAATCTGTACAGAGAGCCAATCGCCTTACCAAAACCACTTTACGATGATTTGATGAGTCTCTGCAAAACCGAAGCAATCCCGAAACATTATCAAACATTTTATAACAATTTGCATTGTGTTAGGAACTCTGAAGCAGAAATCGATATTAAAGCGAAGATTCAGATTAAAGCAGCATATTTTTTTTTTCCTTTTACCATTGGTTTTGACCATTTTATTTTTGTTTCCCTAATAAAACAGTTCCTAAAAATTATGTGATTTTCTTCAAATTAAGGTAGCATAGTATTGTTTTGGTGTTTGTTTCCAAAGTTTAATATTTAATAAAAAAAAAATGTGATTTTGTTAAGGTAGCATAGTATTTTTTATTTTTTAAGAGTTTTTTGTGTGTTTGTTTCCAAAGTTTAGTATTCAATAAAAATTATGTGATTTGAAAGGTTTTTTTTATACAAAGTTATAATCATTTAAAATTTAACTTAACAAAAATTAGGTAGTAGTAACATTAAAAAAAAATATGTATAAATTTCATAAAATACTGTCTAAAGTGGTTAAAAATAAAAATAAATAACATTGTAAGGTCGGTCTGTTACAATGGATACATAAAAATATGTTTAATTGATAGGATTCTAAAATAGCGATTAGTGGATGATACAGCTAAGCTTTGGCTATAAAATTTCCCTGAAGAAGGTGGTAATCGGCTGGTACGCTCCAGATCTAAAGCATAAATTACGTCGTATTATATTCTTACATTCCTAAATCTCGGTGGTCGGTGTGTTTATAAAGTCATTAATGATGTTGCAATTGAAAAAGTATCGTCTATAATTTGTATTATACATTTTTTCAATTATTTCCTTAAATATTTATTTTATTACAATTATTTTTAAAAGGCTAGATTGGTAAAAAAATTAACTTTCATTTGAAATTTTGAACGTCTATTTTGGATCAGTGTACGCTGCACTATAAACAAATTAGCTTCTTTTATTTCTCCTGTAAAATTCGATTTTTGATATTACCGCTTTATTGCCCGGGCCCAGCGATATAACATATATTCAAAAAATAATCTAGGATTTTTTGAATATATATAACAATATTCAAAAAATCCTAGATTCACAGTAAATACCCCAGAACCCCTATACTTTTTAATGCCTACTTATACTTTTTAATAAAATTGAGTCCTACCGTATAACATGATTTTTCACTTCAAAATAAAAAGTCGTTTCCCAGGAATAATTTTTGCCTAGAGTTAGTAAGTTTGATGTACAGATTGTTTGGTTGACGGCTTTGTGAAAGCCCGGTTACGCCTTGTATTGTATTAAATGAAATTGGAGGGTTTTATTGTCGCTTTTAAATTAGTAAAGCCATTTCTGTTACTGTTGCAAAACATATTTTGTCCAGCATAAAACCTTGCAATGACCGGCAAACTGTGAAAAACGCATGCAACGAATTTAACGAGCTAACCTGGCGCCTCCCCGTTGTGATAATAATAATTATGTTAGTAGGCTTCATTATTAGAAACTAACTATTTTATAGGATACTTAAACATTAACCTATAGCCATACAGTTAAAGGTCTTAATTATCTAAAGTGATAAAATTATCAATTTCATAAAACTTTTATAGCTTACGTTCCGATAAAGACTTTAACTTTAAAAGCGAGTTTCTTAGCTTAAGACTATAAAATAGTTATTTTTCTGCTTTTATTTGTGGAGACGTGTTTTTTCGAAATATAATTTTCGAAAGATATTTTCAGAACAATTTTATGAGCGCTCATAAAAGGTGTTCTAAAATTAGCCAAAGAGTAGTCTTTCGCAGTTGTGGTGCAAGTCAGAAACGGGTAGTAATTTAAATTGTGAGCACAATATTATAGCTGTTTGGAGTGAGATTAAGATAAACAAAGATTAAAATATATATTTCAGTAACGCGCATGGGATAACGATTAAAACTAAAGAGGTGAATGAGATGAGATTGAGGTGCGCCCGATATGCTATCTGAAAACTTACTGACTGTTTAGCTTAGGTAAGTAATACATAAAATAATCAGGGCATAGAGCGTAATGTCGCAATTACGCTAACAGGTTCTCTGGCAATGAAGATCATCATTTTCTGTCCTTATTTCATATCCTGAACATGAAAAATGAGGCTACAAGCATTGTGTGGAAATAAACCACTTGGCTAGATGATTGTGCCAATAATAATCTTAGGCTGATGAAAATCTTGGAAACCCCGTTTATATTCGCGAATATTTGAGAATGCTCCAGATAAACAAGTTATTATTATGATGACACTCGCTTCCGCTTATGGGTTGAGCCGTACCTATGCAACATTGTAATACCATAAAACAAGTAGTTTAAGTTGGAGAAGCTTGTTAATAGCTAGATAATAAGCATTATGATGGAGACACAGAGACACTTAACGTGGCCATTATTTTAGCTATGTACTACGTTTTATTTGCTCATGCAGTCGGAGTGTGATAAAAACTGGCCAAATGCGAGTCCGACTCGCATAAAAGGGAGATTCGCTAAGCCCCCAAATCACGCGAATGACCGACCGACGTCCTGTGAGAATCGCCTTGCTATTTCTAAGACTTATTTTTACTTTTAACAAGGTTGATAAAAGGAGCTGATATATTAATTAGGTATTTGTTTTAGGCTTAGTGATAAAAATATTGTATGTTTATAATGAGGATACATAAATATGTAAAAGTACCGGTAACTAACTGTTTATCATTCTTCGTGAACAAGTTATAAAATAAAAAATAAGGAAGTTCAAACGTCCTTGCAGTTACTGCTAACTGATATTAATTTTGCAAATCTTCAATAAAACAATAATTTTCAGTTGATAAGGCAAAATGTCGAAAAACTGGACCTGCCCAAATAAATAGATTGTTTCCAATAAGGAAGTTTGTTGTAAAATGTAGCAATTTTCTGCGTAGAGATAGATTACTTATATTAAAATTATCGTTATCAGTCATATTCGATTTGCAATAGATATACATATATTAGTTAAATAATTTAAGGACATTATGTAACGATTGATTTAATCACGCCTTTGTCAGGAAATAGTTTTAGAATTCAAAAAGTTTATACCTATATTCTATTCCTTATTTCTTACAAACATTTAAAAAAATATTACCCATTTTTAGACTGAGTACTTTTCTGGTACTGTGGTACAGCATAAGCGATGTCTAATTCCAGCAGTGGACTGACAATTTTTTTATATGGGACTAGCCCGCCACGCTATTCCCAAACCCTAACTCCTAAACTCCTGTAAGGCTGTAAGCCAGAATCAACAGTAGCGACCACAAGAGAAGCGCCGAGACAATAAAGCCCGACGAAGTCCCAGAGAAACGATGTAACTGTCTTGGATCCGGCAACGAAATGAATCAGAAAATAATAGCGGAGGAGTAGGAAAACATAACTTCCTGTGGACTGACTAGCGAGTTTTTGAAGCTTCCTCGCAGCCCACAAATAGCCTTTTTTTACTTTTGGAGAGTGGATAATCATCAAAAATGACTTCTCCCGCTCTAGGCAGAGCGGTAGGAAGTGTCAGATTTCTACTGACTAAAAACCATTCACGTTCCTTTTTAGCCCTTTGTGTCGAGGCCGCGTTATCTCTTTCGAACAACCCGCAGTTCCGACGGGAACAGACAAATAGCCTTCGATGGTTTCATGAAAATACTGCTACACCTAAAGAACAATATATGAACGCTTACCTTGGAAAAGACAACCGGAGATCAGCCCTGAGCTTGGTCAGCAGTTCACTGGGTGTTCCAAACTGACGCAGTGTCATCTCTTCTCCCACACCCAAGCATGGGTTCCTGAAAAAGAGAATTGTTTACTTATAGATTACCTACGTAAGGAGGAGCTCGTGGCTTAATAAGAACTGCCACTCGGGTCGATCTTTGCCTAGGTCGGTCTGTGGATGGGTGACCGCCCGACGTATCGAGTTTCCTCCGTGCCTCGGAAAGCACGTTAAGCTGTTGGTCCTGGCTGCCATATATATAGATCGTTGGCAGTCGTTACATGTAGTCAGTGACCTGAAATTCTGACATCCAGTCTTACCAAAGAGTATCGTATTACCTAGTATTAACTGGGTTGTGGAGGTCAGATAGGCAGTCGCTCCATGTAAAATACTGGTATTCAGCTGCGTCCGGTTAGACTGGAAGCCGACCCCAACATAGTTGGGAAAAGACTAGGCAGATGATGATAGATTTACTACATAAAATAATTATATTGATAAGTTGAATAGTGTGACAGCCAGTCTTGGTAAGGGTATGCTTTTGATGTGACAGGCGAATTTCTTTGTGTAATTTAGTTCATCGCCACTGCTCTCAAAACGGTGAAGGAACCATCGTGAGGAAACCGGCATGTCTTAGAACCAAAAAAGAAGACATGTGACATCTACCAACCCGCACTGGCCCCGCGTGGTGGATTATATCCCATCCCTCTCCTAGAGAGGAGGCCTGAGTCCCTGCAGTGGGAACATTGTAGGCTGATGATGATGATGATGATTCGTCCTCATCCAATGTGATTGGGGAAAGACTAGGCTAAAAGTACATTTATAAGACAACAATAAAGATCATCAGAAATATGATTGCATTGTTGTTAACTAATAAATAATACATTTCTTGACTCATATAATGGAATAAATTACTTTCATTTCCGAGGTAATTTTATGATTTAATTTTGTGTTTGAAAGTGCTATCTTCTAGTCTAAAGGTAGACAGTGAACGTAACTCACTACGTTACGTGTATGTTTAATGTCTTAAATTGTACTATTTACAACATCTTTAAAAGGTTACCTTTTGTTATTCTGTCACACAAAGTGAAAATTACGACGACAGATGCTTTGACCGCTGGTTAAAGAAAACATTTGCGTGAAAGTCCGGGAGGTAATTCATTGTCGTAACGTAAACTAACTTCTATTAAGTACTGAGGCTCGGTAATGACGTTCTTTTGTTTTCGGTTTACGTTTTGTTTTATTGACGCATGACCGACGCAATTAGTGACTACTACCTTATATAGCTGAGTCAAGTACCTACTTTCTTTTTTCCATCTCACACACACACACACACACACGTTTAAACTCACAAACACTAAGAGCCACACCCGGAATAACTAACCTGCGGGAATCGAACCCACAACACGCAGTGCAGCATTCCATCACTCAACCACTGCGCCAACCGTGCCATCAAAAGCTTGTAACTTGAGCTCTTAGTAAATGAAGCCATCCGCAGTTATACTAAGACCATACTTATTACTGTCGTTAAGCAACATAGCACCTTTTCTAGGTTGAAGGAAATGGAGACCATTACGGAACATGTCAACGCAACGGGGAGCTTCTTGAATTAATTGACATTCGTGGCCCTCTAATCAACCATATAAATAAGCTTCATCTGATTTTGAAGTTGTTTTATTTATATAATTGTCACACAATCTGCAGCACATTATATTATTCTTACATTGTAATTATAAGGTATAACACGATGTGTGCTCTTTGACGGGAAGTGTTTAGACCTCCTGATAGCTTTAGCTGGTCATACTTTGCCGTGGTCGACTTGGAAACCTCTAAATAGACGACTCTAAGCCCAAGTGCTCAGATGTTAAGTGTGTATTTGGCGTGTCTCCACAGACTATGGTCCACCTTCTATTTTGCGCTGCAGTTTGGCAGAAAATTTGTATGACTCATGTAACTTTGGTTGAAAAAAATAAATAAAAAAACTTGACGATCTTATGACTGCGAGCAGAGTTCGCGTAGGCGAGTTTTGGTCCAAATATATTTGATGGTTTGCCATCGACACGCTAAAAAGTAGCAGGACATCGTGAAGATCGAGATTTCTAATAGACAATCTTCAAAAAGCTCATTTTTCTCCACAACTTAGTACTTTATTGCTACAATTTAAATTACATACCTGAAGTCCTTACTTCCCTGTGTAGGCAGTGTCCTGGATTTGTTGGCATCCTGACTTGCCTCCAGGTCATACAGGGTGGCCCCACCAGTCTTTTTGCCCCATTTCTTTAAGGAGGTCGCATAGTCCTCTGGGTTGTAGATTGGAGGGCGTTGCTTGTCCTGTAAAAATAAAACAAGGTAAAAGTTTAGGTAAAGAGTCAAACGCTACTTTGCGGAAATTCATGAACGGAGTTCGTAAAGCCAAAGTTAGCAGAATTATAAACTGGAACGTCAGGTCTATTCTCATATCTAGTTGTAATATCTGTTGTTTTGCTCTGTTGAAGTATATTTGATTGCTATTCTAAACCCCAAGTATATGCTGTGATATGAACAAAAAAAGATGAGAACGGAACTTCAGAAAAGAGGCGTGATGTAAGTCTTTGTTTTTCTTTAATTTACATAGCAAAGGTCACGCATCGTTCCTGTACCACTTTTTTTTTTTTTTTTGGCGAGTGTGAAATCATCAAATAACCCCTCCCGGTCTTGGGCAGAGCAAAAGAGAGTGTCAGACTTCTACTGACTAAAAACCAACCATGTTCCTTCTTAGCCCTTCATGTCGAGGCCGCGGTATCTGCAAACAACCCGCAGCCCCGACGGGCGTCGGCCCTTGCGGGCCCCTTCCACGTTGCTGACATCTCTTTGAGGCGCGCGTGGAACACGAACGCGCCGTCGACACGGCCTGTCGTTGTCATAAGACGGGCGGACGGCGAGCTAGCCCATCACTTACCGTCCACAGGCCCGCGTCTTCGGTGGCCGGAAGCCATCACGTACCAGCCTCAGTACGGATACGCAGGATGGCGATAGAATTTTGGCCGACTGACTGCCGACTTCTGCCGATCGTCCTATTGCGATCATTACCTATAGGTAATAACCGACTCACTTGATCTTCAAGATATCCAGATAATATTGATCAGAAACAGAGAAGTCGGCAGTGAATTCCAAAGAGAGGCGGTCGCACAATAAATGTGAAAAACGTAGAGCTTAAAAGCCTTCACACCTAAGACTTAACCACCATCAAAACATAAGGAAACCATGACACCCATAAAGTTAATGACCCCTAGTACAAGTTGATCTGATAAACTCATATTTTTACAACTTCCCATGGAAAAGCAAGTGTAACCACAACAATAGCTTACATTACATCGGACTGTTTTTATTTTATGTAATACAAATTGGTTTAATTTGCGCTCACAATGGCGCCCTACCATATAATTTTATTAGTAGTGGGAATATGGCATATTATGTCTAATGAACTTTGCTCTAGTCCTGTGTATTGTGTTGTTGACTTATGAGACACTGGTAAGTCTTCTGAAACGCTTAACTATGAAACGCAATTTTTTTGTCGAAATTGGGGTGTACCATTAGGTGTACCTCTGACCAACCCTTCGGAGATTACAGGCGTGATGTTATGTTTATGGGTTGATTTTTAAATTTCGAGATCTACATTATTGTTTCGCCCTGCTCCAATTTATTTCAGGTCGTCGCAGTATGGTTTATGCCGCCTTTCATGCATTCATCATATAATATATTTTGTTTAAAGTGACCATGAAGCCGTTTTAAGAAAAAATAGAAAAATAAATATCTATGTAAAATAAATTATTCTCACAGCGTAAAATTAAGTTGTGCCAGACTACTTTGTTTGACACAACTTAATTGTACGATTATAGAAGTCTAGACTAGATTGAAGATGATTTGAAGATAATCAACAATTCCAGTAAAATCTAAACAGTAAGTAGATTACGGTCAGAATGCCCGATAAATTAAAATTAAAATTTACTCTAATCACGCAAAAACAGGGTGATTTTAAGATAACGTAACATACAATTTTCTTTAGAAGCGATGACCCCGTTTTTGATAGACACAGACTAAATTAAGTATCACGCAGTTACTGAAAACCACATGGCCATGTAGGTAGAGGTAGTAAGCACTACTATACACTACAATACATACTAGATAATTTATTAAAGGGTCAACGGCCTTCCTTTTCGATTGCCTTGTGTTTATGTCAACAAGCCAAATGCTGAAGAGATACTACTAGAAAATAGCGTTCTATGTATTTTAAAACTTGCTTTGGGGTAAGAGAGTATCAGTGGCATAATAAAGAAAATTGCTCAGCAGCATAAAATACGCTTTTTGACATAATATATTATGTTCTGTCAGTAGTCTCTGTCTCTGTCAGTCTGTGTGACAGTAGCCTCTCCCATACTGTGTAGCTTTCTTAGTTACTGTCAGTTACAATGTAGGTAGGTCGGTAGCATAAGAACTTGCGATTTCAAAATAAAATGTAAATACTTTGTTCAAACCTCTTTCGTTCCGTTCAAACGTCATTTTTAGCGCAACTTTAAGCAAGAAATAGCAATACATTTGTTACGTGCTACAGAATCAGCCTCAAAATCTGGCACGTCTCGTTGTAACAATCAAATTCGTTCATGTGCGTAAAAACGAGTGCTATATAATTAAAAAATCTACGACGAAACACTTTCTCCAATGTAACGTATTATTACAGTTACGTTACACGTAGTTTAAACCCCTAGGCCACGTGCTACACGATTAAGCGACACGCGTCTTGCTAGCGAGTACGAAGAGAATCAATGGCAGATGTTGTTTATACAGGGTGTAAATCAACCCATCATACATCCATCAACCAAGCATTCTGTACATCAAACTAAGTACCCCTACGCAAAAATTTTTTGCTGGGAAACGATTTTTTTTTTGAGGTCAAAATTTACTTTTTACGCTAAAACTCAATGTAGCACTCTTAAAACATCGTGCTAGTGGATGCTTTGAATAGTAAACGAGTCATGGAGCTCATTTAAGTAAAGATATAAAATGAAAAACTAGTATTTACAAAAACAGCTGTGAAAAATTTCTAACTTTGACCCCCAATATCTCCGTAACTTAGGGGTTCCCAGGTATGGTCGAGAACAAAAAAATGATTGCAGTGGTGGGGAGAATAAGTGCCCTTCGTTTGCGTTAAGGGTACTTTTACATCCTATATAGTAGGCCAGAAATGGCGACGGTAAGCCGGCTTAAGACGATGGGTAAGAAAGTTTACATGTGCATAAAAACCCTCTTGCAAAACCGAGTTCCATAGAAGACACAAATCAGTCACTGCAAGTCTGTCGGTTGGCTCATTTGTAAGCATTATATCATCGGCAGTACACGACAATAAGTTTACTTTAGTGGGTTTACGACTGGTTATAAACCCACAAAAGAAAGACTGCGAAATGAGAGCTGTGCAAGCAACTTGCATCACACGCTCAGTTAAACCAAGCATTAGCATAACCAAGCGGAAAAAAATCGTATTTCGATATTCTCTAGGCTGCATATAAAGAGCAGGATAGCTGTACAGTTTTCACCTACACACGTTCGTGCATGACTCCACAGTTTTAGTAGACAGGAAAAACTGAAAACCATGCATAACCTATCGTCTATCTCCATCATTTCACACGCGCTGGAAGCAAACGACTCGCGCGTGTTTTGCTAGACAAACGCGTCGCAAATCGCATCGCCCGAGGCCGAAAACGGGGCGTAAAATAACGTAACCGTTTCAAGTGTTGCCCTGCCCTAACATGTTATTAAGATGGTGCATCTTCTACCAAATAATTATTGTGTTGTAAAACTGTGGTGTGTATTTAGAGATCGAGAATTGAGTTGTTACGAGTAGGTGATGCAATGTGTACATAAATATTACATAGTGTTTAATTTAGATGTCCGTAAATATCTATTGTTATACACGGTAGTTAGTACCTAGTGCCTCATATACGCAATGATGCTACTTGATGACGGTAATATTATATCTTCCTCGCGATCAGCAAGAAAACTATGTAAGTAACACTCTCAACTATCGCCAGCTTTTTTTAACGTTAGCAACATTAAAAAGCTGTGTTACCTAAGGAATGCCCAAGAACGACGATGATAAACAGTGTTAAGAATGATATGACAAGAAAGAAGATGTCTCATGAGATGGCAAAGTGACAGAGAAATATGGAACAAGAAGACATACTGCGCCGACCCCGAATGAATTGGGATAAGGGCAAGAGAATGATGATGATGTGTCAAGTGTAAAACTTTTAAAACTTAATTTAAAAGCAATGTAGTTTACATTGCTTTTAAATTAAGTTTTAGTTAGTTTCGCCATCACGATTGTTCAGCACGACGTCCTCGGTGTGTGCAGGCTGGTCTATCTTCCCAATCATCGGTTGGTCGTCAACATTACCAGTTTCCTGTATAGAATTTCGCGCACGGTAGAAGTAAGCTACTTCCCAAATTACTAATAATACCTATGGACGACTTTCTCTTGAATTCATGTTTTTAAACCTTTATGATCCCCATAAACAAGAAAAAAAAATCGCACCATTGAATTGCCAAAAGAAAAATAATGATAAAAGTTACAAATGTAAAACAAAAATTCTCATGTTGTAATAACTTTGTGTACTGTTACATTTTGAGTTATATCATAATAACGTGAAATAGATGATTCATTAAGATTAAGATTTGTGATTCAATGGGTGATTAATTAAATAATTAAGATTTTTTGAGGAAATGTACTTTTTATTAGGAAGAAGTGACAGCTAGGTGTTTTTATGACTTCATCTTTTTGTAATAATTATGTTACATTTGCATTTCATGTATTTATTTATACAGAAAAACTAGGTACATAGGTAAATTAGGTCTTAGGCGTAACATACAAGACAAGTTGGAGAAATGACATGATTATTAGAGATACGATATACTATGCAACTACTTTTCTAGTTAAACTGGTTGTCAGACCTTCTGAATACCAATAAAACAAGTGATGTGAGACCAGGGCAGGAATACGATGTTGAAGAATAGATCATTAACATTTCTCGTGTTCTTTTTAGAGATCCTTGCATAATTGTATCAATCATTTAATAAAGTCATCAATAAAAAAAATTAAAAAAATAGATTACTATATAGCGGGTAGTATGGATTCACTAATGAGGTTATTGACCTATCATGTTGTGTCGAGGCCCCCACAACATGATAGGCCAATAACCATGTGATGGTTGCACCTTTTTGGTGGTTGGGAAATAATCATATAACCCCTCCCGCTCTTGGGCAGAGCGAAAGGGAGTGTCAAACTTCTACCGACTAAAAACCACCCATGTTCCTTCTTAGCCCTTCATGTCGAGGCCGCGGTATCTCTTGCTAACAACCCGCAGCCCCGACGAGACAACCCGCAGCCCCAACGGGACCCGCAGCCCCGACGGGTGCAGAAATCACCTGAATGCGAAAAGCAACGAACCAGCCGTAGTGTACCTACGCCTGGGTTCAGCAATGGATGTCTTTCAGCTGAATAATTAAATAACAGTCTTAAAGGAAAAAGTATTTTCCAAAAACATAAAAAAAAAAAAAAACTTTTTACACTGGTGGTTTTTTTTTTTACTGGTTATACGGAATTGCGACGACTATACGACAATAAATTAAACTGCGTATACCTCATGAGTACGCATGAACTGTCCAGTCATACAAAAAATAATCCAGTACAATCAGTTACAGCCTCACAGGACAATATTTTTTATTTTTCAACAAGATCTAGATTTTAAGGAGCCAAGAGAAAAATACCATAGAGTGCGGTACTCAGAGATATTTAATGATTACTTAAGCCGTCACTTAGTAAAGATTTGACATACTTTTGTATGACAAAACTGTCAAAACCTTTACTTAGTGATGGCCTAAGTAATCATTAAAGCTCTCTGAGTACGGCAGAGAGTTTTCATTTATTATTGCATTGCTATCGCCACCGTATAAATATAGGTACATCTTTAAAACATCGCAATTCTCTGCAACCAGTACGTAATTACTAAATCACGTCCAAGCAACAGTGAACGCTCGCAAATACAATATAACACTAAAAAGTTAATTACATAAGTAATTCAGGAATGCATCATACTCGTTAATTGTTTAAAGAAAGTATTATTGAGTTCAACAAACGGACCACGTTTGCGTCCAGCTGTTTAGGTTATGGTACAAGTTATGAGCGATGACTCGAAAACGTCTGTTGCTGAAAGAGGCTAGGACGACGCGTTCGTGTTCCACGCGCGCTTCAAAAAGATGTCAACAACATTGCAAGGGCCCGCAAGGGCCGACGCCTGTCGGGGCTGCGGGTGGTTTGAAAGAGATACCGCAACCCCGGACACAAAGGGCTAAGAAGGAACATGAGTTTTTTTTTAGTTTAGTTTTTAGTAATTAATTGATGATATCACACCATCCAAAAAAAAAAGAAGCTAGGAGGGTCAAGGTAGTGATGAGTAAAGAAATGGATATAGAATTTTTTTGATGCTCGTTTTTAGTGTCATGTGGTGATTTCTCCCCTTCAGTTGTGATGAGGTAGAAAGGATCTCTATGGGATCACGTATCCTCAACCATAATCAATTATAATGATAATAATTATGATGATTTTGATGATAAAAAAGTTGGTCGTTTCTGAGGCTATTCGACCGTCAGTAGCTGGCTTCTTTTCCTGTCGCTGTTTTATACGGAACTATTTATTTATTTATTAAAACTATAAGCTGTGTAATAAAACCGTACAAAGGCGGACTTAATGCCTTGGCCATTTTCTACCAGTCTACCTTAGGGTGATGCAGAGACAATACACAGTAGGAGCAAAACAGAAACAAAAATTAGAAAATATTATATACCTAACATATATTATAAGAATAAATGCATACATATATATACATAAAATATCATCATCATCTGCCTAGTCTTTTCCCAAATATGTTACGGTTGACTTCCAGTCTAACCGGATGCAGCTGAATACCGATATTTTACAAGAAGCGACTACCTATTTGACCTCCACAACCCAGTTAATACTAGGTAATACGATACTCTTTGGTAAGACTGGATGTCAGAATTTCAGGTCACTGACTACCTGTAACGACTGCCAAAGATCTTTATGTGGCTGCCGGGACCAACAGCTTAACGTGCTTTTCGAGGCAAGGAGGAAACTCGGTATGTCGGGCGGTCACCCATCCACACCGACCTAGGCATGCACACTTTACCTAAAGATCGACCCGAGTGGCAGTTCTTATAAAGCCACGAGCTCCTCATATCCACATAAAGTATATAAAGTTATAAAAGAAACAAAAGAAAAAACTATAACAACTTAGTTTTGAGACGAAGCTGCCAACTTGCTCGCGAGCCTTCATTTTGAATGCGAACCGGCTGTTTACCGTCCTGATATCTTGAGGGAGTTCATTCCAGAGGAAGACCGCCTGGTCAAAGAAGGGAGATTTTATAAAGCCAGAGCGATGAGAGGGACAACGTAGGAGACGATTATTGGCGGAACAAAGAGTCTTGCTGTGTGCAGTGCATAAATACTGACAAAGAGATGTGAGGTAGGAAGGGGGTTTCCCGTCGGGGCTGTGGGTCCCGTCGGGACTGCGGGCCCCGTCGGGGCTGCGGGTTGTTCGCAAGTGATACCGCGGTTTCGAAATGAAGGGCTAAGATGGAACATGGGTGGTTTTTAGTCAGTAGAAGTCTGACACTCCCTTTCGCTCTGCCCAAGAGCGGGAGGGGTTATTTGATGATTTTTCACCCGCAAAAAAGGTAGGAAGGGGAAGTTGGGTTGTGAAGAAGGAAAAACAGGGTTGTCAAAGCCCTACTATTATTACTATGAGTATTAATTATTATTGACTATGACATTTTAAAATTGGTGCATTGTTGTCTCGCTTTCCATTATCTGTCTAAATATAGATTCTTGATTTTAATCTAGATCGCTTTGATTTTATGTCGATTAGGGGATTATTAATCTATTTTTTTTGTTTGTGTCTACTGATTGCTACTGATTGTAATTTTGATTACTATCAATGATTTACGGGTATTGTTATTACTAAGGGAAAGGTGACATTATTTCTACCAAACACTAAGTAAAGTCCATTTCACGAAAGAAGTCCCGCAGACGCAGCGCTGTATGTCGCGCGACATAATGTTGTTTCACAACTTTTGGCATCGTAAATAAACCTTATAACGCACTAATCCAATAATAAACTCACAAAATATCTACCACAACAAACGCACCTTGATAACATCGACAAACGACAACATGGCCGATCTGTTAAATTTAGTTCCACAATTGTCCGCGGGACTTCTTTCGTGAAATGGACTTTACGTCAAGATTTAAGTTCAATTCTTTGTTCCACACTGCTCAAAGTTGAAGGTTAAGCAACGCTTGCCAAGGTTGATCCACGGATAGGTGATGGTACTTCTTGTACATTTTTTACATAATTTCTTACGGGCCGTCAGAAACCCGAAAGTCTGACCACCAATCTTAAAAGTAAATGGTTTGAAGAGTTCTCCATAAATAACATACGTTTTGTGGTCAACAAGGCTTTTTTTTGGGTTGAGCCCCACAAAATCAACAGTGTTGACTACCAGTAAATCGCTAATATTCAACGAAGTCCCAAAGTAAAAATTTAACTATCTTGGGTCCCGTATCGAAATTAATCAGAAAAAAATAGCGGAGGAATAGGAAAAATATAATTTCCAATATCCCAAGAAAACTAGGCTGTCAATCTATGTAAACTGCTGGTTAGCTGCATTTCGTTAGACAAACTAGATTAGATCTAATTAGCATATACAAAGACGCATCATCTTACAACTTAGACCAAACGCCAAAAGATAGAAAAAAACATAAATTCCGTATGTTATGAATAAAACAGTAACAAATAATTGTCGAGATGATAATCTGTTGGTGGCCACTGGCCGGTAGGTGTTCGGAAACGGACGGTAATTGTACAGTAAGTGCCCAACATTATCTGACCCCTCTTTTCACACCACTTGCCCTCTTCTTCTTAATACGGGGGGGTCAGATAATGCTGGGCTCTAATTGTACGGTAGTTACGAATGAAGAGTCGGTTACGGATTGTTGTTTCATATTTAACTGGCGACTGGAAGATAGTTTGGCACGAGACAAAATGACTGTAAACAAAACGAAGATTAATTTAATAGCAAAAAATAATTAAGTGACTTGGAATAGAATGTTGTTATAGGTAATTATTTATTTTACTGTGTCTGCAATAATGAGCCTTGCACTTCTTTCATTTGGGCGGCATAACCACGCGTAAAAAAATAATAATTTTCGATATTTTTTTAGCCCTCCAGTCTTATCAGATACATGAACTTTACATGGAGCGACTGCGGGTGAAATGATACCCTTTGGTAAGACTGGTTGTCAGATTTTCAGGTTACGACTGTGAAAGATTTTCATATGACATAGCCAGGACTAACAGCTTTACGTGTTTTCCGAGGCATGGAGGAAACTCGGTATGTCATAATATGTGGTCACTCATCGTCAGACCAACCTAGGCAAGTGCGGCTTAACCTGAAGATTGCTTCGAGGTAAGTCCTATAAGTAAGTCCTATTACAAAAGTACCCAGACTATTAAAAGTTCATAAAAATAAATGACTATCAATCACAATATTCCACGCTCATAAAGCTTCGTAATTATTGTCGTTAAACTTTAAGTGAACAAACACGATGTCTAATGGGTGTGGCAACACAAACATCATAAAGTATCGTATTTGTCAATTCGGAATGTAATGTAATTCATTGTGAAACTTGATGAGCGTGAATAGTTCCAAATATAAATTTGACGCACGTCATAATAGTATTTATTTTGATTAGAGAGATAAAAGTGTCTGGCACTGGAATATCTACATACAACCGCAATGCGACACGTCCTATAAACAATCTGTGCATTAAGGTATATCCGGGAAGTACCTGCTATCAACAATCAGATTTAATTTAACAATATTATTAATTGTCGTGCGGCACGATATCAAAAGGAAAAATAATAAAGCGATTTTTGTTTACACTTCATTTACAATATTTTTTCTGGCTTTGGCTTTAATTTTGTCATGCCAAGGCAACGCACCAGCTACCAGCAGCAGAATAAGCGATGATAGACTCATTTTGAAATAATATTCCACATTTTTCCACCTTCGATTTTTTCATACCAAGATTTTTTTTCTTGACACCGTTATAATTCCAGTTAATCTCGTAACTGTTGAAACGAAGGATTTAGGTACGCATTTATAATATTTCACTTATGTAATTGAAAAAAAATCAATTTTTCTCACATTACACTTGCAAGTTAATGATAGTTGACATAGAACTTATTAATTAATTGCAGAACGTTTTTTTTGCCTGTTGTGTCTTTTTTTTTGGAATGGGCTTGCTCTTGTACTCAATGTTGCCCTAACGGCAGAGATGAGGTCGACGATGGAACGACCTTACCCAGAAGAAGCCTATTTACTCGCGACTTAAAAAGATTGGGGTTATAATAATATGAACTCGGGAAAACCGACGCAGGCAGGGAGTTCCATTCCTTGGCTGTGCGCATAATAAAGGACTTAGCAAAGCGCTTCGTTCGAATGTGTGGAACATCGACTAGGTATGGGTGACCCACTGCTGGGTAAAGGCCTCCCTATTGCTTTCCAACTCTACCACCCAGCGGACCAGGACCAGGATTTTCAGGGATTTGTGTGTGGTGAGCTATAACTGCCGAAGAGTAGTTGCCGGAATAAATAAGACAGAGATTATTGGGAAAGAGACCAAAATAATTTAAGACCTCCTTAAGTTCATTCTCATAGAGCGGAGGCCTGTGTCCCAGTAGTGGGAACATTATGGGCTGATTTAATGCGGTCCAAGTGGGTCTCACGGAGAGTTGAAGTTTGTAAACGAACTTTATGTATCTTAATTACTCAATTATACCTTAGAACATTAGTTCACGCCTCTGTCTCAGTAAATAACCTATGTTTTGTACCCACGAAATATTACCTTCTTCACGAATTGATTGAGAAAAACTACGCGTAATCATTTATGTAATGTGATACTGAATCTGACTTTTTTACGTATACTGTATGTAGGGTGAGAGGTACAATTACTGGGAGTGTGCAGTATGCATACGTAATTTGCGTGCTCATTCTTATTTTTTTCTGGCTTATTATTATGATGATGACTGTTTTACCGTAGTGCAATGCATGGAGTGTCATAATATCTGGTCTATCATATAATTGCAATTGATATCAAGTTGATAATAACTCAAAAAAATGTAACTATGTAAGGATCGTAGCAGGTGGCCTTTCGGTGGTTTCTGCCTACCCCCATGGGAAAAGAGCGTTAGTTTGTGTATGTATGTTTGTAAGGAGACGTATGAACGTATGATAAAATCTGAAGTGAACTAAAGCACTGGCAATTTTAGTTACTCATTTCTTCTGAAACACACAAATATAATCCCTATTTGTGCCCAATCAAAATGTTTAACGAACTCGCTCCTAGATCGAATTCAAAATTAACAAGAATTTTAAACGCTCTGTTCTCCCCAAGTCCTCTTCGATTCTTCCCCATAGCCGTGAATTGGTACATCCACCCTAACGTATCTGGTAATTTATCACCAGTCGGTCGCACGCTCTCGTTTTCTATGAGTTTTTGTTAATTTCGACATGCGAGCTGTTTGAGTCAAGACTAACTAAATTAATGTTTGTGAACTACAATTGTTACAACTTTTAAAACATGGTAATTGTATGGAAAGACAGACCTTATAGAAAATAGAAAGAAAGTTCACTGATTAATGGAGGCAACTGTTGTAGAAAATCCAATGTTTTTTTTTTTAATTGATAGTTTTCCGAGCAACCCTTAGTTAGGGCATTAATTTGCCTGTAACTGCGGTACTCAGAGATATTTAACGATGACTTAAGCCGTCGCTTAGTAAAGGTTTGACATACTTTTGTATGACAAAACTATCAAAACCTTTACTAAGTGATGGCCTAAGTAATCATTAAAGCTCTCTGAGTGCGGCAGTAAGAATCAGCTTTTAGATAGCTTCTAAGATTAGTAATGTAGACAAATTTCTTTTCATCGCTTCATTTAATTTCCATAGAACGCTATTAAGCGGTGTATGCTCCGCATTTTCTGACGTACCTAAATAATATCGAATAACCTGATTTTCGAATTATCACTTGCTTGGGTAAACCAAACAGACAGATGTGTTGCTGGGGAGTTTGTTCCGCCACTTCTTCTTTCCAGCAAAAACACTAGGAAGTGTCGAAGGGTGCGTTTTGGGGGACTGTCACTTGTAAATAAGTAAAGTAAATTTTGACGTTCGAAAAGTGCTGATTATCAGCCTAGTTTGAATAAATTACTTTTCATTTTGATTTTTGATTTTGAAAAGGAAAACGTGAGGAAACCAGTATGCCATTTTTTTTTTTTTTTGGGGGGTGGGAAATCATCAAATAACCCCTTCCGCTCTTGGGCAGAGTGAAAGGGAGTGTCAGACTACTACTGACTAAAAACCACCCATTTTCCTTCTTAGCCCTTCATGTCGAGGCCGCAGTATCTCTTGCGAACAACCCGCAGTCCCGACGGGAAACCAGCGCCTGAGAGGTATTTCGTGACGGCATGTTTAGCAAAGTCAGAGTCATAGGCATCTGACTTGACTAGGTATATATAATGACAGCTGTCATTTATGGTTAGGTGCTTAATCACACGAAAAAGAAATTCTAAATGATAAAAGTATTATTTTCTATTCTAGTTTGGAAAAACACGAGGCATTGTGATGATAATGAGTCCTTTCAGACTTATCAAATAAAATGTAGCATCAGTATTTATACCCAACAAGCCTAATTCTTGTTGTTGAGTGTAAAACTGCGTCAGTTTCCCTGCACGCACGCACACGTATACTTCATCAGATTTATAGATAACTAGTTAATCCGATGTAATTAAATAGATTTCACGTCGTAAATTATTTTATACAAGATTATATTCTAATGACTTACTAAGTCAAGCGGATTGCGATACGATCGGGTGATTGTTAACACTTGTTGTCTTGTAAAATGTTGTGAAAATTTGAAGATTTATGTGGAACTTAACAGGCTTGAGTGTCAGATGTACTGAACTATGAAGATGATCAGGTGGCCTACCATGACACATTATTGTTTAACTCTTATTCCAGTGTAGGAAGGAGATGGTTATTGGCTGGGGTAACGCACACCCTGTGCGTTACCCCAGCCAATAACCTGCAACCAATCAGTAGATTGGTTGCAACTGATTGGTTGCAGGTTTAAACGCTTACCAATTGGCTTTTCCAACGCACATCCTAGTCAAGAAGGCAACTGTCTGTAACTTATCATAACATCACACCTGCAATCCCCGATGGGTTAGGCAGAAGTATCTTACTTTATGAGGAGAATTGATTGCATGTGTGCCGTAGTAGGACCTCAGTAAGAACTCAATTTGAAAAGGACTATTAATTTGTGCTTGTCTTATATAGGGTGTAAAAGTACCCTTAACGCAAACGAAGGGCACTTATTCTCCCCACCACTGCGATATTTTTTTTGTTCTAGACTATACCTGGGAACCCCCTAGTTACGGAGATATTGGGGGTCAAAGTTCCAAAATTTTCACAGCTGTTTTTGTAAATACTAGTTTTTCAGGTTATAACTTTACTTAAATTACCTCCATGACCCGTTTACTATTCAAAGCATCCACTAGCACAATGTGTTAACAGTGCTACATTGAGTTTTACCCTAAAATGTGATTTTTGAACCAAAAAAAAAAAGTAGTTCCCCAGCAAAAATTTTTGCGTAGGGGTACTTAGTTTGATGTACAGAATGCTTGGTTGACGGCTGTGTGATGGGTTGATTTACACCCTGTAGATTGGTTGGTGACTGCTGACATGACGAGTAATAGAGAAGTATAGAAGAAGAAGACATGCTGCGCCGAACCCAAATAAATTAGGATAGGGGCAGAATTAATGATTTATAGATTGGTTGACATAAATAATGGTGTTATTCAAATGTGTACCTTAGAGACGGGCTCCTCGCTCCAGCCCCCGCAGTTCGCCATGCCCTCCAGCAATGTGAGTTCACTGTAACAAACAGACATTTTGTTATTTGTACACAATACAATTTAACACTAATACTAGCAAGAAAATACCACAAAAACGAAAGGAGCTAGGTGACGAGTAACAAAGAAGTATATGGAAGACAAAGACATGCATGGATAACATTTTTGACAGTGAACTAAGAAAATCATCATTTGCCTAACCTTTTCCCAACTTTGGTCGCCCAAAATAGTTGGGAAAAGGCTAGGTAATAAGCCGACGCTTTCAGTCTGACCGGATGCAAGTAAATTTTGCATGCACCCACTGCCAAAGAGCGCTGCCTTTCTGACGCCCACTTCCCATTTAGTAGTGGGTAATACAGCCCTTTGGTAAGACTGGTTGTCAGTCTTACCAAAGGGTAAGACTGGTTGTCAGCTTACCAAAGGGTAATACTGGTTGTTAGTCTTACCAAAGGGTAAGACTGGTTGTCAGTCTTACCAAAGGGTAAGGGTAAGACTGACAACCTGCAAGGGTACTGACAACCTGTTACGACTGACAAAGATGTACAAATAGATAACAGCCGCGACTCGGCTTTCAGCGTACTCGTAAACTCGGTATGTCACCCATCCTCGGACCGATCAAGACAAGTGCAACTTAACCCGAAGATCGAGCCAACAAAGTAAATCATTCATCTGATTCTAACACAATTAAACCACTTTCGTCCAACATTCCGCAGTCGTTCTCAATACGCGATCCAATTCTCGCCACTTTTCATCGCTCCGAAAGGAAATCCACATGAAAATTTATAACTAGCACTCTGCCTGCCCCACTTTCATCGCAAAACATAGTGTAGTATCACCGTATTATTGAAGTCGCCCGCGGAAAATAAGATTTCTAATAACTGTCGCAAAGAAATAATTAAAGATCTCTGGTTTGTTACAAGATGTTCTTGATCAGGAGTCTTGTTACGTTGGTTGCAGTAAATTGATGCCATTTAACTGAGCGTGGTGTCTTGTCAAACGGATTAAACATTGGAAAATGTTATTATTAGTAGGTGAGGTTTAAATTGTCGAGATATGGGGTAACGTAGTGTATAGATGAACTTCAGGTGGTGTAAATAAAACGTATTTCTGCGTTGTCTGTTATGCGAACTTTATCTAAGCCCGGTTGATAAGCAATAGGCTCGCACCCTATTCCATGGAACTATAATAATGTCATAACTGGTGAAATATGGGTGTACTATTATTACCAAATGCAGCTGAATACCAGTATTTTATAGATATAGACTTTCAGATAAATCTGAAAGTCTGACAACCAGTCTTACCAAAGGGTATCGTATTACCCAGTATTAACTGGGTTGTGGAGGTCAGATAGGCAGTCGCTTCATGTAAAATACTGGTATTCAGCTGCATTTGGTTAGACTGGAAGCCGACCCTAACATAGTTGGGAAAAGGCTAGGCAGATGATGAAGGACATAAATTATTAACAGTCAGATGAATCTCTCCAATCATAATAAATATTAAATACGCCTCAAAAGGTCTTAAGACTTTCTCCATATTACCAACTAACTACGTATTAAGATTTCTCCAATAATCACAAATCATGATTCCGTAAAACGAAGATTATCTTCATTTAAACGAGTTCATTGAAAATTACCTACCCTAATTAACACTTTCCCATAATGGATTTCCGTTCATATAACACGTGCGAATCGATTAGATTTACCGATTACGCAACAATTGGTAACTTCTCGGAGAATCGAGAATCGGTTACGTGAATCGATTTTAGGAAATCGAGTGTTGATGTGTGAGGTTTGGACTACCGTAACGCCTAGTTATGATAATGATGTAAGGAATGGTTAGAAAATAATGACACAGTGCGTCAGCTGTTTATTTTGAGTGTGCAATGATCACCTCATTGCTTGTGGACCGTATTTAAATGAGCTCATTAAAATTTGAGAGATCTGTTTTAATGATGCAGTTGCAGTTGTTGTTGTTGATGTTGTTGTTGTTTGTTGTTGTTGTTGTTTGGATTAGGCAAAGGTGTGCCTAATAGTACACCCACATTTCACCAGTTATGATATTTTTATAGTTCCATGAAATAGGGTGCGAGCCTATTGCTTATCAAAAGTTCGCATAACAAGCCCCAGAGGGGATCTAAAACTGCAGCTTTAGTAGAAATACGTTTCCTTTACACCACCTGAAGTTCATCTATACACTACGTTACCCCATATCTCGACAATTTAAACCTCACCTACTAACATCAGAATATTTAATCACACCTATAAAATCTGTTGGCATGTTATAAGATAGGTAAATTGCAGGTTACTGCCGTGCCCCTTGCGGTTACGGCGTGATAAAGTCATACCAGTAGCTGCCCCTGGGGTAGTACGGTAAATGGTGTGTGGGGCAAGTGGGAAGAAAATCTCCGCCAATATATTCTTGCTAGCATTTCAATAAGAAAAACTCATAATATCCTAGCTTTCTCCCAACAATATTAGAGTCGGCTTCCATTTTAACCAGATGCAGCTGAATGCAATACGGCATACCATTCAACTTGATTGGCATTTCTGTTCCTGTTACCACCATCCAATTTTACGAAGAAGTTGGCTTAAACTTTAAACCTTTTACTCTCTTTGCCTATTCGCAGTTGGATAACCTTGTAAGGAGAGCAATACGTCCCTAAAAGAAAAATCTAAGACCTGTAGCATCGACCAGCCCGTTTTAGGGCCGGTTTCCACCAAAGCGGAGAGGAGCGGAGACGAGAGGAGATGTGCGGAAACCGGCCAATAACATTAGTTTAATTCTACATCTGGTCTTTTGCCCTTCCTGTGATTGGTCGAATTTGGCACATCTCCTCTCCGTTCTGCTCGTCTCCGCTTTGGTGGATACATTGGGCCTTAGGCCCTCGTGATGGATTATGATCTGGTCCCTCTTACACAGAAGAGGCCTATGTTATAGTCATCCCTATAACATACCAAATTCCAATCTATACCTAAGCACCTCATGACTCCACAAATGACATAGATGATAAAATAACACAGACATGACATAACAGGATAGGTAATAACATTAGCGGGACCCGATGCGAGACGAATGGCGTCCCCGATAGCGTAGCGGGTTCGATTCGCAGTTGATGTTATTGTTATCTAGAATTATAGGCTTTGGATTGTGGTTTGTCTGAATTATATATGTTGTTGAAATGGTGTTTTTGCTTGAATTGTCATATATTTTCTAGTTAGCAAGTGGTAACCTTTAGAATATAGTTTGTAAAACTATCTTCATTGTAAAGTCATCAGCTCACACCAATTATACAAAACTGCAACGACGCGGTAGACGTCGCAAGAGACTAACCAACGACCCTTTCTGGGCTGCGGGTTTTTCGAAAGAGATACCGCGGCCTCGACATCAAGGGCTAAGAAGAAACATGGGTGGTTTTTAGTCAGTAGAAGTCTGACACTCCCTTTTGCTCTGCCCAAGAGCGGGAGGGGTTATTCGATGATTTTCCACCCGCCAAAAAAAAAGACTAACCAACGACTTGTGGTCCACATCAGCCTTGCATCGAAAGATTTGGAGGTTTGGCCCAGCGGTGAGATGACACAGGCTTACAAGACTAGACAAGACAAGACAAGACAAGACAAGACAAGACAAGACTACAATAGTATTGATCTTAAATTGTCATCATTTCCCATTGCCCAATTATGTTGAAAATCTCTTCAAGTCCAACCAAATACAGCGGAATACCCGACATTTTACAATAGAGAGGCTGTTATCTTGACGCTCACTACTCAGTAAAAACGGTGCCTTTTGGATAGACTGTTTGTCAGGCGTCTGTGCTTCTGAGACCGAACTATCAACTAACATATTTAGTAATTATCAGTATCTTTGTAAATGACAAGTTCTGTCTTGCATGAGAAGAAGCAATAGCTTCAAAACATATCTATAGGGTGTAAAAGTACCCCTAACGCAAACGAAGACGTATTTGACGTTCGAAAAGTGCTGATTATCAGCTTAGTTTGAATAAATGACTTTTGATTTTGAAAGGCACTTGTTCTCCCCACCACTGCAATCATTTTTTTGTTCTAGACCATACCTGGGAACCTCCTAGTTGCGGAGATTTTGGGGGTCAAAGTTCCATCACAGCCGTTTTTGTAAATACTAGTTTTTCAGATTACACTTTACTTAAATTACCTCCATAACCCGTTTACTATTCAAAGCATCCACTAGCACAATGTTTTAACAGTGCTACATTGAGTTTTACCGTAAAATGTGATTTTTGAACCAAAAAAAAGTTGTTTCCCAGCCAAAAAATTTTTGCGTAAGGGTACTTAGTTTGATGTACAGAATGCTTGGTTGACGGCTATGTGATGGGTTGATTTACACCCTGTATACAATAAGTTATCTCAGTGCCCGTCAGTCAGTCACAAAACTCAAGATAGATAGATTTTAAAATAGATTTATTAATAGCCAAACTTGGGCATACTTCATTATCTTGCGGAAACCTACAAGAAGTTGAGCCTGAGTAATTTATCAACTAATGTTAATATGTCTCTGACATTAGCTGCAGGAACTAAAACTAGATACAGATGCTTGTCAGACTGTCCTGGCAGTATGTATTAGACAAGCATCGATCTAAAGTCCATGCTTTAGATCGTAAAATAATTAACTACTTCATTTCACTTTGCAGTTATTATAACATAAAATCACGTCTGTGATCAATGAAGGATAAGGCAGGTGTGTGCCTAATAGTACACCGACATTTCACCAGCTATGTTCAAGTCCCATGTAATAGGGGGCGAGTCTATTGCCATCAACTGGGCTCAAATTGAGACTCCGTGGCTGTTACGGAATAATTCCTGATGGAAAAACCCAATAACACTTTGCCCGACCCAGGAATCGAACCCAGGACCACTAGACCAACGAAGCAGTCACTTTGCAGTTATTAAAGAGCCTAATGAAATATCTCCCAAGGAACCGATACTATTTTTCAATTTTAATTAACTCAAAAAGCTAGGCTTTGATGTGGGACTTTTTCTTTTATGAAAATACGTGCCTCGTTTAAATTGGCAGGCGCTATGTAACACCAAAATATGTAACAAGCAAAAAGCCAGCCAGTCTAAGGATGCGGACTATTAGATCAATGAGTTGTCTAATTAATACTCAAACGTTACAATAACAACTTGAGACTCACCACACGTCCTAAGAAAAAGAACATGTCAGGACCATACTTTTTCATATCAAACAGTTAATAAAATATATAACTTATTATTCCGCTCACGTACAAATGGTTATACGAGAATCGATTTATAATCGTCTGAATAATTCATTTTCGAGAGACTGTAATCGATTGACACGTTACGATCGAGTATCATTTTGATCGATTAGAGAATCGAGTCAGATGTCTGTCAGCGTTCGAATGATTCAATCTTTCTGTATGACTTTGTAACACGAGTTGTACCAACTTTATCACAAATTAAGCACGTACAGTACATGGCGATAAATATTGCACATCGACCTTTGGAGAAACTTTATACGAAATTACTGTTCGAGACATCTCTTTTCCGCTGTGCTTTTATATATAACTGCCGCAAGCTAGATCGGTTCGAAAATGTTTCACGGCAAGCTAAATGCAAAATAAGAACTTAATTAACGAATAAATTGCATTGATTTTTCCAAAGGTCAATGTGCAATATTTATCGCCGGGTACTGTAAAGTCGTTGGTCTCGCCTGCCATTATTTTGTAGAATTAAACTAACACCAGTGTTATCAGAGGGTTTTGCACTTTTGCATTACCCAGTAACTGTTAAGGTGAATGCTCCAACTAGCCCGCGAAATTCAAATTTTCTTATGTTTTTTGCAATTTGCAGGCCAGTGCTAGTTTCTATGTTGATTAAAATATAAATTGCGGCTGTAAGACGTATGTAGTTACAGAAATATAATCATCAAAATCATCAATACAAGCCTCCAAGTTCATAAAGGTGCAGGAACTTGAAAAAGTCATTTTTGAAATACAAACTAGCACTGGCCTGCAAATTGCAAAAAACGTAAGAATATTTGAATTTCGCGGGGTGGTTGGAGCATTCACCTTAATGTGGATGTGAGATAGTGGCAGTCGCTCTTTGTTACATACTAACTAATACAGGTATTCAACAGCATCTGGTTAGACTGGCAGCTGGAAGCGCATCCAAATAATAACATTTTGATGTTTTGCTGGCATTTCTAAATTGAAAAAACTGGCCAAGTGCAAGTCGGCTTTGCACATATAGGTTTCCGTACCATTGTCGTAGATATTGAGAGATTTTCCATGTTATTTTAGCAGATTGAACTAATTTCTGTATTTTTTTCAAAATTTTAGGCTCAGTAGTTTTGGAGATAAATAGGTGGGGGATATCGGACAGACAGACAGACACACGAGTGATTCTATAAGGGTTCCGTTTTTTTCCTTTTGAGGTACGGAACCCTCCCGTCGGGCCTGCAGGTTGTTCGCAAGAGATACCGCGGCCTCGACATGAAGGGCTAAGAAGGAACATGGGTGGTTTTTAGTCAGTAAAAGTCTGACACTCCCTTCCTCTCTGTCCAAGAGCGGGATGATTATTTGATGATTTTCCACCCGCCAAAAAAAAAGAAGGCACATCTTATAATGATCCAAATCTTTGTATTATAATTCTAAATTCTATCTGTAGAAGTAAATAACTTTTATTTATTTTTTTATGGTGGGTGGAAAATCATCAAATAACCCCTCCCGCTCTTGGGCAGAGCGAAAGGGAGTGTCAGACTTCTACTGACTAAAAACCACCCATGTTCCTTCTTAGCCCTTCATGTCGAGGCCGCGGTATCTCTTGCGAACAACCCGCAGCCCCGACGGGGAAGTAAATAACTTAATGAAACAATTCGTAAGCAAAGTGCAAGTAAACACACACTACCTATGCCAAGCTTTGGCATCTGACCAAGTTAGACCCACGTTCTTGAATTGAAACAACTTGGTATGAAAATAATTATGAACTAACATTATTATGAGGAAACAGACTTGTGATTAACAGAGACGAAATGGTTAGACCATAGCTAATCTCGTGATATTTAACCAATCGATTATGTCAGTAAAGGAAACCATGAAATGTCACTATGAAGTTTGTAATCTCTGGTGCTACCAGTAGCATTTGTTTTTTTTTTTGTATTCAACATGAGGAAGGTCCGAGCAAAAAAGAAAAAACCGCGCGGCAAAGCTAATAGAAAATAATATGAGGAACGAACAGAAATATGTTTTGTTCACTAAAATAAATCTGATTAAGCATGATCTCCTCAAAATCATTTAAAGAACATTCTCACCTCACGATAACATGGTGTGGTCTATACTTAGGTACACGGTAAAATTCCTGCATAATTAAATTATCACAAAGCTTAAACATTATAGCATCTTTACAGCTTCGCAGTCGGTTAAAGTCCGCATTTAATTATGTGAGATAACCAGCACAACACTATTATCGAACCCAGAACTTGATATCGATAGAATGTCAGGGCCATTAGAGATGTAGGTACGCATGTCGATAAAATTAGATGCGGCTACAAGTTTTGAATTTAATTAGTGTTGTGTGTAGAGAATGTAAGGTTGATTATCGACATGAATAGGAATTAGGTATTTAACCAATAAAAACTATGTTTTTATATAAATTAGTGTTCAAGTTCAATATGTGACTAAAAAAGTTGTATTAATGAAGTACAAAGTCAAATTAACAAGTGTTAATGGTAAACGAGGAATTCGTGACCAAATAATAACAGCCGCTTGGATTAATACCCAGGTTAAGGCGTCTAGGTTGGTCCGTGGATGACCACCCATTATAATAAAATATGTAGAGTGCCATTTCTAATGTTGTATTTAAGTTTGTTTTGTAAGGATTATTCTGTCCCATATTATAGTAGTTGTTACATTGTAATTAAGGTACTGTTTATTTTATTTTCTATTTATATACCTTCACATACATTTATAATATGCTGTCTTGACTTTCGTACGTTTTTTTTTTCACTGGTGACCACTGAAAACCAGCGCTGTGCTGCGGGTCCCCATAGCATAGCACCATGCTGAGTGGTAACCTGTTTGTCGCAGTCACGACGTGTAATCTGTTAACATTTTTTTTTGTGTTCCATTTTTTATTTAAACTTAAAATTTTGTTTTTTTTTTGTACCAATTTCTTAATATTTGTTGTGCGTTGTGTGTTTACTGCTTTTTTTATTGTATCTCTTTGAATGCTCGTCAGGTTTCTGCGACAAATAAAATATTTTTGGAACGAAGTTTTGGAACGAAGTTCCTTATCGCGCGTTGTGAAACCCCTTTCACAACGCGCGATATTTTTTTCCGGAAACGGAAAAATCTCTTACGAAAAGTTGTCACGACACTTTTTGCTATAGTAAGCTATTGTAAGCTGTGCGGCGTCGCATGTTTCTCTGTATGTCTCTCTCTCTCTTATAGAAAGCAAGCCAGATATTTTCATTTCAAAATTATTATTTTTTTTTTACATAATAAAAAATAATAACAATAACTTCGTTCCATCCGGGTGTTCCTTGACACCTCTCAAGTTTTTTTTCTTTTCTTTCTTTCTCTATGCTGTAGGGTCCGACTGTCATTTTCAGACCATTGACACACCATTCAAGCAGTCAGGTAGGCCGCATCACTGATTTTTATCAGGCTAGTTGTGGCCAAACTCACGTTTATTTAGTGTTAAAAAAACCACAGAATTAAACTCGCTTTATCTTTTAAACAACACAATGCACCCTATAAACCTAGAGACCCAATTACCTCTAATTTTCTTTATTTTTGTTTTGGACTAAAAATCGTGAAAGTCCATCAATTTCTCACGCCCTTTGTAAGTAGAAATACCACAAAGTTTATTTAGAAAAATAATAAGAAAAGCATAACAAATCACGATTCAGGAACGTGCTTAAGGTTAGACAGGGAGGGATTTAGGCAGCTTACGAAAGTAAACTGTATTATTTAAACGGATCCATAATCAAAAATATGGGTCCGTTTTTCAAGTTAACTTGAGAAACAATACTACATGCTTATAACCAAAAAAAGTACCTATGTCACTTTAAGTAATATATTCTATGATTACTCGATTAGGTGTCTTGAAATCCCGTCGGGGCTGCGGTTTGTTCGCAAGAGATACCGCGGCCTCGACATGAAGAGCTAAGAAGGAACATGGGTGGTTTTTAGTCAGTAGAAGTCTGACACTCCCTTCCGCCCTGCCCAAGAGGGAGGGGTTATTTGATGATTTTCCACCCACCCAAAAAAAAAAGGTGTCTTGAAATAACGTCCATAAAAACATAAATAAAAATTTATTTTCTAAATTAGTAAATCATAGTCCGTACCTGCATCGGAGACAAAAATTCGCGTCAATACGGCTATTAATCACAGTCGTGCGTACCTTGTGCTTGTGGTAGGTCATGTTTGAATAGCGGTATCCCAATGCACGCGGCTTATTTAAATGCACGAACTTTTACCTTATAGGGTACCGATAGCAAAGCGACATCAGTGCGGTGTACAGGATCCTTTCTCACGGCCGATGTTGTTTATTAATATCACGCCTGTAATCCCGGAAGGGTAAGGCAGAGGTGTACCCATTGGTATACCCACATTTCGCCAGTTATGTTTATTTCCCATGTAAAAGGAGGGGGGGGGGAGTCACTTTCCATAAACCAGGTACACGAGCCTATTGCCATTAACCGGGTACATATCCAGAGTTCATGTTTTTGTTATTGTCCATGTTGTTTATTATGAAAAGATTTTATTAATACCTGCAATTATTGACTATAACGTAAAAAGGACTTTTGATACTGACATCAAAATTAAGAAAGCAAATTTAATTACTTTCAGGGAGATTTTAGTATACAAATAATTCTTATTTAGTTATAGCAACATAATGAGTAAATAGTGGAATTTAATTATTCCAATTTTCTTTTAATATTTACCGTTTTACTTTTTTAAATCTTATCTTTATTCGTGTGAAATTGTTTATAAAAGCCAATTTTCCAAAAATATTTTTTATTATTACTATAATATTGGTTATTGTGACTGATGAATCCATAAGCACCATTTTTCTAGCCCCAGCTATCGAGTCCGTCCCTGCGTTGAGGACAAAAATGCACGTCTATTGAGCTATAAATCCGAGTCGTGTACCAGCGGTAGGTCATGTCTGGCTAGCGGTATTCTAATGTGCACACTGCTTAACTTATTTATATTGACTCCACCGTTTAGAGGGCAGACTAATGGATAAAATTATCTTAATAGACCCAGGATTTATTGAAAACGGAGCGGTATTTTCAGGAGAGTTAAGACTGTGATTACTTGGGTCTATTTGGTAATATATTTGTGTGACTGTAATGAGATTTTCGTGAGTTCGTCTTTCAGTAGTTATTGACTTGCTTCGGTAAAAGAAAACATCGTGAGGAAACTAGCATGCTTCAGAGGAATCTTGATCTCGACGGCATGTAAAACCAAGTCAGAGGCCGATGGGTGGTATAAACCACATGACAAGGAAAGAAGAAGAATAGGGTTGAGGATGTCAGATAGAACCTAAGTCCCGTCGGGCTGCGGGTTGTTTGCTAGAGATACCGCGGCCTCGACATGAAGGGCTAAGAAGGAACATGTGTAGTTTTTAGTCAGTAGAAGTCTGATACTCTCTTTCGCTCTGCCCAAGAGCGGGAGGGGTTATTTGATGAATTTACACCCGCCAAAAAAAAAGATAGAACCTAAGTCACTCCGTGTAAAATGCTGCGTTATACTGGTACCCTGAAATAGATCCTGGTATAATTCAAAAAAGGCGGCAGATGACGATGGCTTTGAAACAGTCAAGGAGACATCACCGGGAGAGTGGATAGGTACTTATATTTCCGGGGAGTCAAGAGAATACGGTAATATTATGAATAGATATAGGGTAGTTGACAAAAAAAATCTAATTAGTCCGTCAGATATATTTCCAAAAAATATTAGACACATATTTTTTCATTTTTAACATAAACAAAAAATGAAGACGATACAGTGCTTCGAAAACTCGTGTGACGTCACATTGCACTACATTTTTTCCCACGTAGTGATGTCGTTTTATCTTTGTCAATTTTTATTAATTTCATAAAACAAAAAACACGGACTAAACAGAATCATAGTTTTTTTTTGTCAGGAAACATTCCTATTATGAAGATTAAAGAGGGCAACACCTCCTGAGCTCCAGAGTACTGTTTGTACCCATGCAAGGTCGCTATGCTATTGCCAGTAGTGATATTAAAATTCCACAATAAAACTACCTTCACAGATTAATATACAGTAGAGATAAAACTCCAGGTTAGTCTGACACACAGACCGACTGGATTCCAATTTCCCGTTCACGAATTTTAGTACAGAATACTAAATATAAAACTTTATCGGGTAGATCTTGAGAACCTGTATTAAACCCGTTGGCGGCTTCATACTAAAGTGAAAACAAAACGACCCTGTTTTGCAGTATTTTGCAGACATAAAAACTCTGTTTTTTTACCTTTATTCGTGTTTTAATTGTTGACGTTTTTTAATGCTGCAAGATTTCTTTTTTGACATGTGCCTGTCTTTGGTTACTTAAATCTTTTCTACGAAAAAAGTTTTGTGCGAAGAAATGTTGCTTTCGACTTACTATTTTCGCACTCAATGGGCGCTGAACGGAGCTTGAACGGAAACATTGACCTAGGTGTAAATTTTTACTTTCAGCACTTGCGTTTTTTACACGTAGCTGTTAGATATGACGAGATATTTAACTATGTGCCAAACGGTTCATTAACGTGTTAGGTTTACACAGAAGCCTGTTATGGTTGATTTTGAACTTGGATCAATTGTCGGCCACGAAAGTAACATCTTTAAAATAATATTTGTGTCATATAAATACCTCAAATAGTTCAACCGTTGCTGTATGTAATGAGCATCTGAATATTTAAATTCTCAAATTTATCAGGATATTACGAGCACCACAAGAATCAATTTACCGTAACAAGCTATCCAGTCACAAGTATTGTATAAATCGAATATGGTAACCACCGTAATCAAAAATACAAGAATGATCGCAAGGCAAATCGCATTAGACGAACGGTACCTTTAAGCTGGGTAGCCACATGGAATCAGCAGCCCAATACGTAAAATAATGTGCATTATATTCCTATTTCAGCTTTGATTTGAGGTCCAAGTTAGGAGCTGACGGAAATATATCTAATCTTCGACGCTGGCAACTTTGCTACTTGCACGGCGTCGTCGGTGGCAGTACAGAGGTCACTTTAACCTGTGGGTTGTTCGAAAGAGATACCAAGGCCTTGGACACAAAGGGATTAGAAGGAACATGGGTGGTTTTTAGTCAGTAAAAATCTGACACTCAATTCCGTTCCGCCCAGACCGGGAGGTGTCATTTGACGATATCCCACCAAACAAAAAAAAAGAGGTCACTGCAGCGGAATGTTTTTGGACAAAGAGGGCAGGATAGGAGGTGCAGGATGCAACGTAGGTATCTAATAAGACATTGATAAATGATTGAATATATATGGACTTCATTGCACATGGTACCGTTCTGCACTGAAGATATTATAGCCATATCAAACATCTATGATGATGTTTGATATGGCTATATAGGTTAGGTAAATGTACAGTGAACAACAGAAGTAGCTTAACATTTCAGAATTTTAATTATTTGATGTTCCAGCTATTATTTTCAATGTTTCCGAAGATTATTCTTTTATAAATATTCCTTACTCTTCAATAACCTGTAAGCAACGAGTAATATATAACAAGTTTTTATTAAAAATCTGCTTTGAAACTTTAAGTAGTGTCAAGCTACTTCTGTTGCTGACCGTACATACGTCATGTTCCACAAAACACGAGTTTCCCTGTAGTCGAAAATACTCATGGTCGACTAACCCACTATCATCACGAAAAATCAAATAAATCTTCAATCCCCGCTAGCTTCTACATATTGGACCATCCTATAAGAATTCCTAGCAAGATTTCTTGCTACTATTTCCTTTGACTACATATTTCTGACTTAGTATGCGGAACCTTTTTGTCACGAGCTTACAGGATTCGTTCGACAAGGTTGCTTATTATAAAACATTACTCTGCTTACTGGATCCAACGGTTTGTGAGGTAAGTCATATGTTTTTGCTCTACACAGTTTTATTAAATTTAATGTTTTTAATTTATTCTTTACTATTTTGTCTTGGATTTCAAGAAGGTAGGGCAATCATTTTAAGGATTTCGTAATTTTTAAAACTTTTTCTCTGACAAAGAATTTCTCCTGTATCTTTGGAGCCTTTACAAAAAAATAAACTCTTATGCACAAACAGCCAAACACGAAACAAAAACTAGGTACCAAAAAAATATTGGTCCCGTGCGTTGATTAAAACTGTGACACGCGGCGTATCATCCTATCGCTTAATCACTGCATCAACTTTTTACAACGTTCCTTATCCCAGAATTTTTCGACGTGGTATGAAATATTATGTATTTTTCAAAACTTACTGTAACTTTGGATTCCCCACTTCTAGAGCAGATCCCAGCTGTGCCAACAATGTTGGATATGATTTTCATCCGGTTTGAAAAGCACTGGTCAGATAAAATACACCTCCCGTATTAAAGCGTTCTATCTCTCGCAGAGACAAAATTATATCTGATGGAACACAGGTCCACCAGGAATAGTAGGCTGATGAACAAAATTCATATGTTTTTTGATGAGGTCATTTAACGTCTCCATTTCAACAAACCCTATTTATGAAAACGGCCTGAGCCACTTGAAAACCATAAACCTTTTAATTCTATCGAGACAATAGCACCCGTATTTCTGCGAAACGATGACTAAAGCATTAAGTATTATGAAGTACGGTACTTTAACGCTGCTTTGAGCCCGTAGGGTTTGTTCTATTGTCAAGAAAATACTATGGATTCCTTCGTATTCTAGGACTGTGTAACTCAGGGGACTTAGGGATGGTGAGGAATTTGACAAAGACCAAATATTTCTTCTTTTTTTCGTGTGGTTATGCCTAATCTGGTGTTAGAGTTTTTATGTTGCCTATGGGCCTTTGACTCGGCTTTACGTGCCGTCGAGAAATATCTATGAGTCATGTTATAAATAAAAACCTGCACATGAATCGAGTCTTGGGTTTTAACTCGAAACCTATGATTTGGCAGTCTGACGGTCTATATACGCTATGACTTGGCAGTCTGACGGTCTATACGCTATAACTTGGCAGTCTGACGGGCCATACGCTATAACTTGGCAGTCTGACGATCCATACGCTATAACTTGGCAGTCTGACGGTCCATACGCTATAACTTGGCAGTCTGACGGGCCATACGCTATAACTTGGCAGTCTGACGGTCCATACGCTATAACTTGGCAGTCTGACGGTCCATACGCTATAACCTGGCAGTCTGACGGTCCATACGCTATGACTTGGCAGTCTGACGGTCCATACGCTATAACTTGGCAGTCTGACGGTCCATACGCTATGACTTGGCAGTCTGACGGTCCATACGCTATAACTTGGCAGTCTGACGGTCCATACGCTATGACTTGGCAGTCTGACGGTCCATACGCTATAACTTGGCAGTCTGACGGTCCATATACGCTATGACTTGGCAGTCTGGCGGTCCATATACGCTATAACTTGGCAGTCTGACGGTCCATACGCTATAACTTGGCAGTCTGACGGTCCATACGCTATAACTTGGCAGTCTGACGGGCCATACGCTATAACTTGGCAGTCTGACGGGCCATACGCTATAACTTGGGAGTCTGACGGGCCATACGCTATAACTTGGCAGTCTGACGGTCCATACGCTATAACTTGGCAGTCTGACGGGCCATACGCTATAACTTGGCAGTCTGACGGTCCATACGCTATAACTTGGCAGTCTGATGGGCCATACGCTATAACTTGGCAGTCTGACGGGCCATACGCTATAACTTGGCAGTCTGACGGGCCATACGCTATAACTTGGCAGTCTGACGGGCCATACGCTATAACTTGGGAGTCTGACGGGCCATACGCTATAACTTGGCAGTGTGACGGTCCATACGCTATGACTTGGCAGTCTGACAGTCCATACGCTATCACGCTGACAGTTGACACTGGTATGCTTGGTGACTGACTCAGTCAAGCTCGCCTCATTAACCACATTGATGGTTATAAAGTTCATTTATATATTGACGTACGCGACAGTAGAATTTTCTTATGGAATAATCTGTCAAATATGAGGATTTGCCAATTGCTTGCATAAATACGATTTCATGGGCGTTTAACCGTTGTCATGACAACTGAGTCTTACCGAGCTAAGCAATTGACTAAAAATGGGTCTTAAAATGCAAGTGACACTGACAGATGCTAGTCAATATTTAAAATGAACACAGCCTAATCAAGCTGGCCCCGTTTCTAGTTCTGTCCGTAATAATAATTATTAATAGTGCACGATTATCGATTAGATTGCCTATCCTGTACCACAGATTGTAACAAATTAATAGTAATAGTACTTTCACGTAATCTCCGTTCTCTGTAATGTACAGTTTTTGTCGAAACAATGACGGGAACGAAATATAATTATGACTTTGGATATGGTTCATAATCTTGATTGACTTGACTGACCTACTGCGGATATTCTATTTGGTGTTTTTTTTTTTCGCGATAGCAAAAATCTTTCGAAAATGGCAGGGAGCTTAAACTCTATGCATTTATTTAAAATAAACCGTTTTCGGATACTTTTGAATTGTCAAGTCAGGTTGGAACTGAAATACCGCGACCTCGGCGCTAGGGCTAAGAAGGAACATGGGTGGTTTTTAGTCAGTAGAAGTCTGACACTCCCTTCCGCCCTGCCCAAGAGCGGGAGGGGTTATTTGATGATTTCCCAACCCCCAAAAAAAAAGGAGGTTGGAAATAGTAGTCCATAGAGGAACGAGCAAGGAACTCCACCGAAATGCAGGTGTCAGGTGGACTAGTTTGGGAGATATGCCACCAGCAGTGGACTGCAATGGGCTGAGTTAACGCTTATCTTGCTTCTTTGATTTCATAGACTTCTTATGATTCTTTTTTTTATTATGTTTGTAGTTCCTGTGCTTGTCCCAAATAAATATTTTTCTTTCTTTTCTTTCTTTTTATGCCCAAAAGTTTGTTACAGAGTGAATTCAAATAGAAACCTCAGCATGGTAAATTCCTACTGATAAACTCGAAAATTATCTGTTTATTTAAAAACCCTGTAACCTTAACATCTTTATCATCTGCCTGGCCTTTTCACAACTATAAGTTGAAGTCGGATCACAGTGTAACCAGACGCAGCTGATTAATAGGGTGTAAAAGTACCCTTAACGCGAACTGAAGGCACTTGTTCTCCCTACCACTGCGATCATTTTTTTGTTCTAGACCATACCTGGGAACCTTCTGGCTACGAAGATATTGGGGGTCAAAGTTCCAAATTTTTCACAGTTGTTTTTGTAAATACTAGTTTTTCAGGGTATAATAACTTTAGTTAAATTACCTCCATGACCCGTTTACTATTCAAAACATCCACTAGCACAATGTTTTAACAGTGCTACGTTGAGTTTTACCGTAAAATGTGATTTTTGACCAAAAAAAAAATGGTTTCCCAGCAAAAATTTTACTGGGGGTACTTAGTTTGATGTACAGAATGCTTGGTTGACGGCTGTGTGATGGGTTTATTTACACCCTGTATACGTCATTTACCGAGCTACCGATAGTATAAAGAAAACTACAAAATAAAATCTTAGCCAGGCATCGCAAAACAGAATTCAGATATTATAGTTAGGTACATTTCTATAAGAAGAAGATACTTTCATTTAATTTCCTTTTGACGTAATTCGTGCGGTGTTTATAACCAAAACAATGCTGGTAGTAAAAAGTTATAATTGTACGCCTAATGTCAGACTTTCACTGGTTTAATTTAACCCTTAAACCCTACCCATTCCTGGAGAAACACTATTACTACCCAGGGGTTTTAAGGACCCCAATACATAAAAAAATATACTTACAAAATAAAAAACAATTTAATTAAAATTATTATTTAATATTATTAAGTGCTTATTTAACAATACAAATAAAAACTTAATTGTTTTTGGTAACACATTCTTGGCACATAGCCTCAGTGTGTTCACCGCAAAGATGTTTTTGGCACTTGCCACAGGTGACCTTGGTTTTCCGGTCCTTACCCCTTGGGCACATGGCACATCTTTTCTTCGCAGTGGGAGCAGAACTTGGTTCTTGCAATGGCCGCATCTTTTGCAAGATTCCACCTAGGAGAACTTGAAGATTCATGGGCAAAGAGGGCCATGTAAATCGTTCTTTCATTTGAGGGGTGATCAGATCTAAGGCAAGTTTTTTCAAGAAATGACGTCTTTTTGTAGCTCTTTTCGTGAAATACCACTTTTATTGTAATAACTACATCAAAATATTAAACTTACCCTTTATAATATTATATAAAAAATAACAGCATTCACCAATATATCGACGAAAAGAAATGACGTTATTACTACCCTGGGGTCTGACAAACCCGTAGATAGCAATAAATACGTCAAAACAGTGAAAGCGCTGACGCTCGACTAATGACAAGATGTCCGCCGACGTCACTACAGATTAGACTCGAGTGACATAAAAGTACGTTCAATTATTGCAAAAATATTTAGAAATAGTCATCCTCTGGGGTTTGCTGGACCCCTGGGTAGGGTTTAAGGGTTAATAACTACTTACTATACGGGTATAATATCGTTGTTATTATGTGGTCGGGCTGCTGTTCCGATTCTCATAATTATATTATTGAGCTATCCTCGCGGTTTTTTGTACCTAATCATATTAATCAGAGCAGAGGTACCTATGTGTTAGTTCACCCACATTTTCTTTTCAACTGGTTATAAATCCAGACTCTTGGCGGTTACTGTGAAATTCTAGACGAAAAATTCAAAAAAAATTGTGGTTTATTTTTGTTTGAGTTCAGAAGTAATTAGTCGAATAAATACTATGAATAGTATCCGAATAATTACTTCTTACCGAATAAATTCAAAAAAGTAAGTTATTAGGGTGAAACAGGCTCTTAGTGTTACGGTTTGTTCACTTGGGAATAAGTGACGGCACCATCAAAGTGGCCCGTTTTGATATTCAATTTTTCCTTTTATATTTTTTTCGTGTGTAAGTACTGCTAATAATTCTACTAACTCTCTTTATATATTTTTTATGGACTTATGTCTGAAATAAAGATAAATTATTATTATGAGCCTCTTATACATTTTTTTTTATTTATGTGGCAGAGACACTAAAAAATAAATAAAACTGGCGTGTGGGCCTTTTGGCTGTTATCATTGTTATCATTCCAGCTAGGGACTACGATGTCTGTCCCCGTCTGTGGTACTGCGGTCTGTCTGTATTAATTATGTGCCATGTATCAATAAACCAAGTCAACCTCACCGGTGTCTTATTCAACAAGCCTACAGAACATAACATTATCTACCATGGTATGTAGGTTACTTATGAAAACAATTGAAAGACGTTCGACCCATATTCTTTCATACCCAAATTCCGAATACACACCTACTTTTGTAGAACCTGCATAAATAAATACGTACCCTACTCGTAAATTTTATGCTACTTCTCCCATATTATTTAAGAGGACCGTGAAATGTCCCCAGTTAAAACGTTTGTCGTTGCAACGGCAAATAAAATGTAGGTTCAAGTAACCGGTTCTGTAAACCTCCAGCCTCCTCAAGCAATACTTAACCGCAAAAACATATAAGTTATACTGCTGTCTTTAGTAAGTTGGAAATATTGATGTTACTGTTTGCGGCTGTCAATCGACAGTGACATGACTGTCAATTTGTCAATCAAGGATGTGCAATGTGATCAAAGATGAAAGATTTCTCAATCAAAGTGATTGACAATAGATGAGTTTCACCTAACTGCATTACTTCAAACAGCTCCGTATTAATACCCAATTTCACAACAAGTAGGTAAATCAGATGTGACCGTAAATATAATTGAAATTTGCTCATTAGTCCTTTCAAATCTATCTATCTATATATCTATATCTTCTATACATATAATAAATCTGTAGAAAAATCTTTTTTGTACATCGAAAATATTAAAAAAAAAAATTGTCAGGGTATTAAAGAATAACCAACAGAACACATTTCCAGCATTTTTGGAATTTTTGTCTGTTTGTCTGTTTATCTGTTTGTCTGTTTCGATGACTAAGCATCACGTCAAATTTACGAAACGAATGTAGATAACTTTTATACATAAATATTGTGCGTAACTTGGGCTATTACTTAGTCTTTGTTTCATCGTAATCGGTGCTCTCTATCAAAAGATATATGCATTTATAGTTTTCAAGAAGAACTTATCATTATGGTCAAGAATGAGACAAGCAACGACATCTATTGAACGAATATGGTACTTATTAATAAATGCCTTCACAAGATAACTTTAAATACGTTATGATAGCAAAAGGTACGTAGATATTAGTCTAAATGACGCTGCTTTCAAAATCTACATAGCCTAAAACCCTATAGTGTGTTTGATCGCTCTTTTTTAGCTGTTTATCTTCGTCTTCGACAGATGGCGTTATTCATTTGATGTCATTTTCTGAACCGCGGTGCTATTAAATAAACATATGTTTCGTGAATAGTCAACAAATAAAGATTTACCAATTACACAGTATAAAAATACTATTTTTTTTAAACAAAATTAAAATTAGATAAAACCCACGACATTTTTTTTTTGTACCGTGTGGGAATCGAACCTGCGACACGCAGTGCTACTGTTAATCGTCCAGCCACTGCACCAAACATGTCTTTATATAGATGTGGTGTGTTGTTAGCCCTATGTGTCGAGGCCGCGGTATTTCTTTCGAACAACCCGCAGCCCCGACGGGCGTCGGTCTTTGGGGGCCCCTTCAATGTTGCTGACATCCCTTTGAGACGCGCGTGGAAGACGAATGCGCCTCCATCGTCATAGGACGGACGAACGATTAACTAGCCCGTTACTCACCGTTCACAAGCCCGCGCCTACGGTGGCCGGAAGCCAACACGTGGCCCCCGATGCCCGGAGCGTCTCCCGCGGCGGCTGGGAAGCGGGGTTGTGTCCCTCTTACGTTCCGCCACCTCTTTCGCTAGCATACTGCTTCGCAGAAGGAGGTGACTGCGTTCCATTTCAGATTCGATGTCCCAGATTCGGTACAGGTAACTCTCGAGACAACCTCTAATCCCCCCTTTTTTTGTGGTTCGCAAATTATCAAATGACTCATCCCGCTCTGGGCGGAGCGGAAGAAAGTGTCAGACTACTACTGACTAAAAATCACCCACATTTATTCTTAGCTCTTTGTGTTTCGAGGCCGTGGTATCTCTTGCGGACAATCGTCAGCTCCGGCAGACGACGGCAGCAACAATTAAGGGGCCCGAAAGGACCCCTTAATTGTTGCTGACATATCTTTGAGGCGCGCGTGGAACACGAACGCGCCAACGACAGTACCTGTCGACTATAATGTACCTGTTTCAAATTTCTTCAAGATCCGTTCGGCCGTTCTGACGTGGTTGAAACAAACACCCATCCATCTAAACTTTAGTATTAGACATAGTCAGTACTTTGCATTACCCTCTTCTTATTTTCTACAGCGGCAGTAAGTTAACGTAGGGCAATGATTTAATGTTCTTTTATCTAAGCGACGCATTTTAGTTTCCGACAAGCACGCGAACGAAGTCGCGGGCACAGCTAGTAATTAATAATATGAATACCAACTTACAAAGACAGAAACACTTTATTGTAAAAGATATACCAGTTAAGTAAGTAACGAGTTCTTTAACTAGCCTTTTCTTGACCGTCAAAATTCCTCCACACAGAAGAAAATTCAGTATGTTTGAACACAGTTATATTTCACAATGTCATGAACGGAGAAAATCACGCATTAGATAAAATAAAAGAAATAATAATTAAAGATGTTAATCAAATACTTGACGACGCGAAAACAATACTTCGTTAATCCGTTCTGAAAGAGAAACCAAACAAAAGAATGATGGGACTGTACTAATCCCTAAATAATTGGCACATATTGTTTGGAAAGGCAGATATTTAAGAAAAAATATGAAAGACGTACATGACAGGAGAGATGATTAAAACTTTAGTGAGTAAAACAATAAAGAATGAGAGGAATAACGCTGACGCGGTTTGAGCTAAATTAATTAATCACAACAAACAACCAAACTATTTAAAACTGGTAACTGAGGTTTATATTAATAATTTATTACATTAAGCTACATTAAGTTTACTAAATCCAGCAGTGGACGTCGTTTGTAACCGTTATTGGCATATTATTTACACGCAAGTAAAAAAGAAAGACAAAAACTTTAAAAGTTAAATAAGAAAGACAAAAACTTATTTAATAATAATAAAAAAACTCCTTGTCGGAGGGGCAATGGGCAAAAATCACCACTCAATGTATAAAAATACGAAAATGACAACGCTGCAGGCTCAAAAGAAGATGGCGGGATAAGCTGCACTCTTTCTCAAAGAATTGGCCTATAATCGTACTATATCGCGAAAAGTGGAAGGAGGGAAGGGAGGCCTTTGCCCTGTAGTGGGACAGTTTAGGTTAGTAATAATTTACCACGTGGTTGAAAAATTTAATGAAAGTAAGGTAAGTAAGGTAATGCAGTTGATCTTATTGATTTTTTACATATAGACTAAGTAATTAATGAATTGCTACCATCCCACGGATGATAGCAATTACAAAATTGTTAGAAATAGAACCATGTCAGTGCCATATCTATTATTTAAAACAGAGAGCTTCCAATAAACATAATACCTTTATATATATGATAGACTACATACCTAGTAGTATAATTATAAGAGCATACTAGATATATTCATGCACCAAACACAGAGCACACAGCTCTGATCGTAACTGATAGAGAAAAAAACCTTTGAAAAGTTGAAACATACGATTCTCAGCAAATAAAAAGAGAAAATTACGAAGAAAACATTAAACAGAGAAAATTAAGAAGAGAAAATATTCCAAGATGGAAGACAACACGAAGTAATCCTTACAATTAATTTTAAAGTTTTCACTTTGGTTTCCGTACCTTTTTCTATTTATCCTACTGCACTAGAAACATGATGTTTGAATTAATTTGGCACCGAATGGCAAAGTTTCGCAAACAAGTCGAAAAGGAGGGTCGTGGGGCTTTCGGGACTGGGACCGCGGTCCAGGATTCCCCCTCTAATAATTATGTTTTAGTGGTATTTCGGGACCACAAAGCACTCCAAACCGCAGCGGGATACGGCAGCGACAAACACACTATTATCTATTTTTGTTTTTTTTATTATTATTTCTGTTTTAAGTTATGTCTTTCTTTTATTCTTTATTTCTGTTTCTATGGTTAAAATGGAAAGCGTTGCTATGGAAGCGTTCTTTGAAATAAACATATGCCAGGTTTGTCGCTGCGGTCTACCATTGCTGCTGTGGTGCGGGCACTTTCGGAACATATCTATAAAATAAAATATTTCAGAAGAAGCCACTCGAGATGCTATAGAATACGCCATGAGTTCATCAATATGGAGGCTGTTCTCAATGGAAATGAACATGATACTGAGTGTGGTCACTCTGCTTACCACGTACACCGTGTATATGTTTATAGTTCAAAGATTTGAATTGATATACAGCGTGCATGTACGTCACGAATTCAGCAAAACATTCCAAAGAAAAGTGTAACAATTGATTTGAAATGAATAATCTTACTAATAGTATAAACGTAAAAGTTTGTTTGGATGGATGGATGTTTGTTACTCTTTCACGCAAAAACTACTGAACGTATTTGAATAAAATTTGGTACACAGTTAGTTTATAACCTGGATTAATAGATGAAATAGTTTTTATCCCGATTTTGTCTTCCCGTGGGATAATCTTCGAGTTGTAGCGGGCGAAGCCCCTGGCAACAGCTAGTGTTCTAAATATATGGTAACCGTTAGAGCGGTATCCCATTCCAACCAGTATGTGCTCTTACCGAGGTCGCATTTAAAGTGTATCAGACGTCCCGTCATAATCTACCTTTTCTTGTCCCATGCTATTTGGGGTCAGGGTCTATCTTTTCTTTCATATTATTCCTCACACAATCCATCCATCTATTCTTTGGTTTTCCTCTGCCTCTCCATCCATCAACATTTGTACGGTATAAGTAAGTTCAGGCAGTCCGTATGGAAATATAAGATTTATGAAAAAGAAACGTGATCATCTTTTGGGCTCTGACTCTGGGTGTAAATTGTGAAAATGTAATGTTTTGTTTCATCTCATAGCAACATTTATCTACGAAATGTTCTTCTGAATCATCCTTGGATTGCTATTTCTGTTAGTTGATTACCAAAGTGCTATTTGTAATCTTTTAAAATCATCAATAGAAACTTTATCTACCTAATGATGTATTGAAATGGAATTGATCCTTGTACAAAAAAGCCACGTCAGTGTCTCATTTCTAACAACCCTTGCTTAGTACCGAGTACGGTTTAATTTAGTTTCAAAAATGAATATTTTAAAATCAATTATATCCATACATACCATAATGTCCATTCGACTTTTTTTCGGTTTTTACCATAAAATTAGCTCCAATATACTGGTTAATGTGTTATTGAGAGCATATTGTGTATTTCTAGTCATTATACTCAATTTACAAAATTACCTAATTACGACATATTATTTTACCTTTTCTGGGAAGATGCGTTACGGGCTTCTAGGAACTTTGTATGCCATAAACGTTTTCATTGGTTTACTATTTAATGGCGAAAAATTTTTCGAGTTCTTCAATAAAATTAGAAAAATCGCGCTAGGTCCGGAAGCAAAAGATGAAATACCGTTTTCTAGAATTTTGTTTATTTTTGTGTTACTAGGAAAATTAACCGTTCATTTAATTTACTGCATTTGTACGTCTGACTATCGATTGAATTTATTTTCTTTGGTAACTTTAGGATTAATCTTTGAATTTGCACAACGTACATCTAACTTTACTCGTATAATTATGTTTGAAATACTCTGGCACCGAACAGCAGTGATTCGTAAACAGCTGGAGAGGGGTTTCTCAACTGCACGCAGGTTTGAAGAAAGAGAAGAAGTAATGAGAAAGAAATTAACAGACTGCTTGAATACTTACAAGAATTTGTTAAACACAACTCATGTCACTGATGCACCAATGAAGTTTATGGTAAACAACCTAATTAAATTATTGTAGGTACCTACAGATCATCCAGGAAAAGTACGTGCTTCGGCAATCGTCGTCTATCTTCGGAAATACGAACGAATGCTGACGGAGTAGGTTATCTAACCGAGCGTAAATTGCATTCAAAAGTGCAACGACTAAAAATTTTTGGAAGTTCAAAAAAGAAAGAAAGAAAGAAAAATATTTATTTGGGACAAGCACAGGAACTACAAAAATAATAATAAAAAAAAAGGTCGCTGGTATTCTGAACAACATAGATACTTCGCATTTTTACTCTTCGCGTTGGTGATAATTCTGAAATACGGAGATTACCAAGATCATACGTTTCCTGGTTTTACAATGTGAATCAAACTTGTAACTTAAAACCAAGGTGTTTGAAGTTTCCTACATTCAAACCAATGGACACATGAAGGGCGCAGGACGCTAATGAACATTGTGACGGCATCTTTTAATTTTTTAGTTCATACTATACTTTTATATTGCTGTTTCAGATATTTTCGTCTATAGTGATGCTGATTCCAAAGATATTGAACACACTTTATATATCCATTGCCTACCACAGTGTATATTACGTAAGTATAACTTTGGTCAATGAATAATCTACATATTTATTTATATTAAATTTAAAGTAAAAAACTAATGACGATAAAAGTTGATAGTTAAATTTTTAAATGAAAAGTTTATTTTATTCTTTTTAACGCATTTAAATAAAAGCTTGTTTTTAAAAAAAAAATACTTAGTTTTTCACGTTAAATTTAATTTTTTACTTTTTTTCTTTTTATTTATACTAACACAAATGTGATTAGTATGTATATTTAGGTTAAGGTATTTGTCTGTGGGTCTTTGTTACCTGAAAATAAATGTATTCTATTCTATCGCTTGACAGGTTTCTAAGTCTGATAATCTCATTCAATGCATCATTGCTGCAAGGTCGTTTGCCGGTTAATTTCGAACAGTCTTGCTCTTCCATAAGGAGACCTTCTAATGATTTTACCCTACTTAAGGCCACGTATGCTTGACACTGAAGAAATATTGGTCGACCCTTTTTATTTTTTACTTCTTTAAAGCCCAAACTCGATGGGGTTATGTTGTTTTATAACGGAGTTCCTATGGCCACCTTCGAGCTCCATCATGAGGTCAGCTCCATCTCACCATAATATTGCATTGTTTCGTGATATCTATATGTGTGCAAACTTTCAGCTCAATCGGTTGAAGATAATTATCTGCTTCAAAATTGAGGTGCAAGAATCCGCCCCAACATACATACAAATATACATTGCAAGTTAAATAAAAGCTTTTAAAAAAGTAAAGCTGACTGACTGAGGATCAACGCACAGGCTAAACCCTTTAGGCTTGAAACTTAAAATTTTCGCATACGTATTCCTCTTATGACGTAGGCATCCACTAAAGAAGGATTCCCCAAAATTCAACCCTCAAGGGGGTGAAAAAGGGGGACAAAGTTAGGGCAAAAGCTAGTGCTTACATAAATACTAAACTCACGCTGCATTAGCAACCGTAGTGGTAAAAGTAGGCACGCTTTGCCAAAGTAAGCGATCGGTAGACGTGAAACAAAACTTACCACCATAAGCATTTTGACAACTTACCTGTAAACAGTAAAAAAAATGTTATTAGTAATCGAAATCAAATTCATAACATATAGCATCAATCATCCTTATTCCTTACTTACTAATATTATAAATGCGAAAGTAACTCTAATAATAATATTATAATAATATTCGTTTATTGTTCTAAAATATAGCCTAATACAATTACATCATCGGGGATTATATACTAAACTCTGTCTGTTTGTTGCGCTTGCACGCCAAAACTACTGAAGCGATTTAAATGAAATTTGGTACACAGATAGTCTAGAGCCTGACAAAGGACATAGGCTTTTTAACGCGAAATAGGGGTTGAAAGGTCGCGATAACAGACATCGGACGAAGCCGCGGGCATCAGCTAGTAAGCTTATAAGATCCCCGAACGGTTTGGCTGAGGTATCCCGCAGTAACTACACATACATTTCACCAGTCCAAACCTAAAATAATAATTGAAATAACTGGTAATATGTGGAGTGTATTGGTTCAAATCTAAGACAGAAACAGGCGTCTTGCTATGTGACGTTTTAAACCAAGAATTCCTTAAAAAAAACACATAAAGACAATTTTAAAAAGGTAGACCTGGTGTTAAGACCCAGTATGGAAGGTACCTCCAGGCAGTGGGTTTTAACCTCAGGTGATTAATTAAAACTTAGGGATTATTTAGTGGCTTGGGGTGTTTTTAGGGTTCCGTAGTCAACTAGGAACCCTTATAGTTTCGCCATGTCTGTCTGTCTGTCTGTCCGTCCTCGCTTAATCTCTGTGACCGTTAGCACTAGAAAGCTGAAATTTGGGACCAATATGTGTATCAATCACGCCGACAAAGTGCTAAAATAAAAATTGGAAAAAAATGTTTTATTAGGGTAGCCCCCCTATATGTAAAGTGGGAAGTGTTTTTTTTTTTAATTTTAACCCTAATGTGTGATATATTGTTGGAAAGGTATTTAAAAATGAATAGGGGTTTACTAAAATCATTTTTCGATAATGTCAATAATTTCGGAAATAATCGCTCCAAAAGTAAAAAACAAAGCGTCCCCCCCCCTCTAACTTTTGAACCATAAGTTTAGAAAATACGAAAAAAATCTGAAAAGTAGAACTTTATAAGGACTTTCTAGGAAAATTATTTTGAACTTGGATGGAAACAACAGATGGAAACTGCAGTTAACCAATATAATTTGGTCCCTGAATCGTATGAGCGCCTATACAATCCAGAGGTCAAGTTTCATTTGCCCGTATTTTTTTTTTAACTTCGTTTACATAATATTTTATTATCTACGGAACCCTACACTGAGCGTGGCCCGACACGCTCTTGGCCGGTTTTTTTGATCATCATCATCATTTCAGCCGAAAGGCCAACTCTGGACATAAGCCTCCCCAAGTTCCGCCACGTTGATATTTTATCATTGGGTATTTGTGTATGTGAGTTTAAATGTTTGTGAACGCACCCACTATACAGGAGAAATTCCTAGTAAGGGACATGTTTTTTTTTTTTTTAAATTTAACGGTTCTGTGCGTCTCGCATCCAGCGGATCTCCGCAACCTTCACCAGGCATTTTGATATATAAGCATATTTATCAATAGATAGAGGTCTTTTGGCCTCCTACGGGACTTATTATGTTTTATTTCGCGCGCTGCGTGCACTCAATATGGTGTCACAACAAATTGACTGCTTCAATTGCACTCTGAGTGAATTCACACGGGCCGTATTTTGTAAATTTAGTCTAGATTGTTAAGTATTATGTTTCTTATTGATGTTTAGGTTGTTAACATTTACTCTAGCTTGTTAATTGTTAGTCTCATTTTGTAAAATTTAACTATAACTACATTGTTGTATTAGGTTAGCCTGTAATGATAGTGTGTGTGTGTTTAAATAAATAAATTTCTAAGTGTTTCTTTTTATCGTTTTTTTTGTCCTGTGTGAGACCAATAAATAATTTTTCTTTTCTTTAATGAGGTTTCTTCAAATTTTCAGAGTACCTATTTAATGTTGTACGAAATTATAGTGGAGTTCGCAGTTACGATGACACCTGCAGTGCTAGCCGAGATGATCAAAAGTCAAATAGACAATATCAAGTTATGTCTTGTTAAGCAGCTACTCGTATGTAAAGGTAACATAACTTATTTATAAAAGTAACAAACAAAGCCTAGAAAAAGTGACAAAATGCGATATCATCATTTGCCAACAATGTTGCAAGCTTCCAGTCTTACCGGATGTAGGAGAATACTACCAGTATTTTGCATGGAGCGCCTGCCTATATGACCTTCACAACCTGGTTAGTACGGGGTAATACAATGATACAACACTGGTACAGACTTTCAGGTCTCGGCTGCCATACAAGATCTTTGGCGGTCGGGCAGTTGTAACAGGTAGTCAGTGGTATATGTTACGACTGCCAGGCCGCCAAAGATCTGGTATGGCAGCCTAGACCAACAGCATTACGTGCCATGGTTTTCGAGGCACGGAGGAAATTCGGTATGTGATGGATGAACCATCCACGGACACACCAGCAACCAGCAGCACAAGCTAATGTTTCAAACCTATATTGAATTTTCTAGATCCTACGAATGTTTCATCAGGGAGTGTAACTTTAACATAAAACCTTTCAGGAGAAGCCGCACGTGACGCAATAGACCACGCCATGATGTTCCTCCGCCACCATCCATTCAAGTACACAATATGGCGACTGTTCTCTATGGATATGAACATGATACTGAGTGTGGTGACTCTGGTCACCACGTACACCGTGGCTATGGTGCAATTTGCGCATTTCTTTAATTAACTATATTATACGAGAGCCATCATTTAGTAGCAGTAGTAGTTTTTTAAGAGAGCTGGAGTCCGGATTTGTATCCAGTTGGGGGCCATAGACTCACCCACTTCTAAACAGAAGAAGAATATTTAGCAAGCATGTTGTTGCTGTTGTGTTTTTGATTACTGCAATAAAGAATTTTAGTGTGTATCGTTTTTATATCACTACATATTTTAAAAAAAATTCCTCCACCGCGTCTATCTGTCTGTACGCTTTAAACTCAAAAACTACTGCACCGATTTCCATGCTGTTTTCACCAATGGATAGAGTGGTTCTCGAGGAAGGACTTAGTATATAATTTAACGCGGCCGAAGCCGCGGGCATTATCAGCTAGTACATAATATTATTATATAGTAGTAATAGTCTAGTGGTTTGACCATCGAATTGCCAAGTTATAGGTTCAGCTAGAATCAAAGACATCTCTGATTTTTCGTATTTATGTGCGTATTGTATAATAATTATCACTTGCTTCGGTGAAAGAAAACATCGTGAGCAAATCAGCATGCCATGGAGATAATTTTTCGACGGCTTTTGTTTTTGTAAAATTTACAAAAACAGCTAAAAATTGAATAGATTGTAAACACCATATTCTTCAACAGCTTATGGCAATGGCAGCCCTGTAACTGTAATCCTTTAATAGTAATTAATTTGACGATGCCCCCGCGTATACGGTGTAAATCAACACATCACACAGCCATCATCCAAGCATTCTGTACATCAAACTAAGTACCCAAAAGTACGCAAAAATTTTTGCTGGGAAACGACTTTTTTTTTGGGTTAAAAATCACATTTTACGGTAAAACTCAATGTAGCACTGTTAAAACATTGTACTCGTGGATGCTTTGAATAATAAACAGGTCATGGAGGTAATTTAAGTAAAGTAAAAACCTGAAAAAATTGTATTTACAAAAACAGCTGTGAAAAAATTGGAACTTTGACCCCCAATATCTCCTAGGGGGTTCCCTTCTTCCTAGGTATGGTCTAGAACAAAAAAAATATCGCAGTGGTGGGAAGAACAAGTGCCCTTCGTTTGCGTTAAGGGTACTTTTACACCCTTTATTGTAGGCTCAGACGCAATAAACATGATTCTACTCCTTGATATTGTAATTCAAAGTTATAAATTGAAAACTTTATTCTTTATGGCAGCTTTTTTGAATATATTTGCTTAAGCTTGCCTTAGAGCGGAATTTACCAATAAAACTGATCACAAACACCATATAAATATTATCTGGATCCTATATATCACGCCTGTAATTCCTGAAGAAAGCAGCAGAAGCAGAGGTGTAGGTACCTATTGGACCTAATGGTACACTGACATTTCGTCAGTTGTGTTTATGTTCTATGTAATAGGGGGCGAGCCAATTGCCGTCAACTTGGTACAAATCCTGTCTCTGTGGCTGCTACTCACAAATTCCTGATAGAAAACACTATTCCACCGGTCTTTATTGTCCGCATGGCGAGCAAATCCTGCCAAAGGGATTTTTGGGATTTGATGGAATTCGTCCATCGGGAAATCGGGATGGTGATCGACCACGTGGTCTCGTGCCTTCAACTCTAGCCTGAATTGCATGCCTGCATTAAACGCTCCATAGTATCATTGTTGCGGAGAAACGTGTACTTACAAAGAACCTGATCGTAATTTTCATTTACCTACGTTACAATACAAAACTTCAATATGTCATTTATATTTTATCAAAGCATTATTGGGTGAATTTCAACAAGAGATTTTTATGTATCATTTCGGTGGGATTTTTTTATTTCAATGCAATCTATATATTTTTAGTGACAAATAATACTTTAGTCTATTTTATAACATTGTGCGTGAGTGGACATCAAATATTATCAAAACTTACATAAATATTTAAGGATAAAGTTTTAAGAGTCCACTGAAATTAAAAGTGTCCACCGAAATGATAAAAATTACCACCGAAATGATAAATCCACCGAAATGATACAGCTAAGAACAACCGTGCCCCCAGCCAGGGTTCCGTACTTTGTTAGGTTTGATTTCCACAAATTTTAGATAAACACTGAGACAGGACAGTACACAGTTTTTTTAATATCATCATTAATATACAGATATTACAGTTAGTATTATTACATATATCATTCTTTGAGGTTACAATAACCTCAAAGAATGATATTAATGTAATGTAATGTTTATTATGATATGAATGAATAGTTTCTTTACTTTTATAACCTTTGGTAATTTTTGTGGTTGTTGTTGTGTGAAAATGTTGGAAAACTTTATCGTAAATGCTGGTAACCTTAAATAAATATTTTTGCTTGTTTATGTACTAATACTAATTTACTTGATATATTTTCAAAAGAATCAACGTATCGCGATTAGAAAGCTTAAAGTTTCTGATTAATATGATGGTTGCATTTGTAAGTTATGCCATTAATAGTAATACCTAATGTCTACCTATTGCACTAAGAGAAAAATGCTAGGTATAATTTAGTTAAATTGGTAACGAGAGGAGAATAGTGTTTCTACAGGTATATCAGTAAAACTTCTAAAATTAAATCAACTCTTATATATTTTTAAAATACAATAAATGAATAAGAAACATTATAAAAATATCTTAGTAGTAATAGCTTAGTACTTTTAATCCTTTTACATAAACGTATGAAACATAACAGAAACCTGAGATTGAGATCACTTTATTCTTAAATTACTACAACAATAGAGAAACGTACATATCTAAATAGAACAAAAAACAACAAAGTTTTGTTCTACCTATAACTATAATTCGCAATTATGTATAAGTAATTCTTATACATAATGCGAATTATAGTTATTCCAATAAAACAGTCTTTCTGGGTACGTATTTACGAGTAGGTTCAATTATATATCTTAAGCACAAATATTACACAACAAATACACCTAAATAATCTAATCGACACTCTAGGTAAAAGTAGGTACATTACAAAACTATGACTTTGTATTTGACACCAGGATCTCTAAAACTTTATGTTTTTATCATTTCGGAGATACTTTTAATTTCGGTGGACTGTAATTGGTATAACAGTCCACCGAATCCACTGAAATGATAACACTGAGATGATAAAATAGAGGTTAGTTCTACATTTAACTCCGAAAAAAAATTATTTAAAAAATATGAACACTACTCAAACAAAACAGTACTTACTGCGAATTTAATACACAATTTTGAAACAAATTAAACAAATCTAGCACGAGTTATAACAGCCACCGAAATGAAACTATTTTTGTCCCCATATTACTGAAATGATAAACTTACTTTTTTGGCGGGAAACCGCAAGACGTTGGGACCGGTGCGTTCGCGCCGAGAGCTTAAGCCGGACTGATCCGGAGTGAGAAAAGGTGAAAGGGGCGTAACAACGCAATGTTGATGTGGCTATTCTACTAAAACTTACTGTCCTCTGAAATGATAACTTTTTTCCAGACAAAAGTTGACTGCCTGTCAAATCCATGAGAAAGAAGATAAACAAACAAAAATTGTTTTATTTGATCGAATATATTATAATTTAATGATAACAAAATCAATTTAAATCCATATTACGAATGTATTTGCAGGAGAAGGTATGTTATGAGCGGAATTGGGTTCAGGACAGGTCACCGTGATGATAAAATAACACTTTGTAATTTTTTTTTTGGGTATATTAGAGGGTAGATACCAATGATTTTTTTTTGCCAAGGTAGAGAAATACTTACGTTGTTGAGAAAAAATATATAAAATTAATAATCAGCACATTGCACTACCGTTCTCAGGTTTGCCGTGTATTTTTTTGCTTGGGCAATTCACCCTATTAATCTTTACGACAGACATTCTCATAATATAATTTCCGACAAGTTGTATGACCTACAAAATTGTTTCAATCATTATATTCATACAACGTACTCATATTGATTTTGCATGGAAATGTATTCATGCTGCGATGAAAAAATATGGGTAGGGTGAAGTGTCCATTTGTTGGTCAAGCTAATTGTGAATTAAAAATGTACGGAAACAAATATTTTTCTATTTATGGATACATTATTTTTGTAACAGAACCATGAAAAAACATGCAAAGCGCGGTGATTACTATCTTTCTTTTTTTTTAAAATGTTGCCCCACACTAGGAATTTCTCATGTATCGTGGGTGCGTTCACAAACATTTAAACTCACATACACAAACACACCCAGACTAGAAACAACTATCTGTAGGCCATACAAATATTTGTTCCGTGCGGGGATCGAACCCGCGACACGCAGCGCAGCAGTCCAATCTCTCAGCCTCTGCGCCAACCGTGCCGATTAGATCATAAAAATGTGAGATTAGATCATAAAAAATAATATATCATGCATTCTCTATGCATATTTAGCTTATTTTTTTGTGTGGTTTCAACCACACAACAGAACTTATGTACAGTTTTTGTAATCCATTCAATGTCTACAACAGTATGTAGTCTAACTCTTAATCATCACAGCCAATCATTTTCCGTAAAGTCCATTTCACGAAAGAAGTCCCGCGGACAATTGTGGAACTAAATTTAACAGATCGGCCATGTTGTCGTTTGTCGATGTTATCAAGGTGCGTTTGTTGTGGTAGATATTTTGTGAGTTTATTATTGGATTAGTGCGTTATAAGGTTTATTTACGATGCCAAAAGTTGTGAAACAACATTATGTCGCGCGACATACAGCGCTGCGTCTGCGGGACTTCTTTCGTGAAATGGACTTTAGTTGACACGCTCTGTTTTCTCGCATTCCCTCATCGAGATGAAAACAGAAAGTTTCATCATTCATAAGTAATGACAAATTGATTATATTATTATGTTGTCACTTAGAAATTGCAAAGCAATCGACTGTATCGGAGACTCTTCAAGATTTAGCAATTTTCTTGAGCTATTGGTTAATATGAGCTAGTTCAATATAAGTAAGAATGAGAATAATTTGAAATGCTGCTGATATTGTTTTAAATACAGGTATCTGTATATTCATAAATCGTGAAAATTAATGTTTTACTATCTCTACAATTTGACTTTTCAACACATGAAATTTATTTTATTATTAAATTGTAAACGTTGGTCGACAATCGCAACAAACACCTGAAGAAAAATGCAGTTTCGCTTGAATGTCGTCTGTGGCATGTAAAATAGCGTGCGTGAATTTTAATGTTTTGTTATTGTGTTTACGATGAACTTTATTAGTGAAGTTGTTTATCGATATCGAGAGAAATGCTTCTAGATATCGAACCTATATATAAAGCACTATAATAGTGCTTTATAATAATTACGAAGTAACTTCCTAAAACGAACTGCTCGATTAAAGTTGTGTGGTAGCAAAAGTGCATGGGTAATGCATACTACTAACAATACTGAACTTTTACTCACTAAAATTATATTATTCTTGCAACATCGATTATACTATAAACTGAATCCTATCTAAACTTGAAAAAGCGATTTTTTAATATTTTAAACTGACATGGTCACTAGCACTATTATTTATACTGATACTGTTACTGTTATCGGGAACTCGAAACAAACAGTAAACATGGTAAATATCCCGTTTTCAGTATAAATAATAGCGATTTTTTAATGTTTAAAACTGCAATAATGTACTGAAATCTTTACTTTTAAGTAGCCGAAGTTTTTTTTTTTTTAAATATACAGGACAAAAGTCTATCGATACTTTGGGCATCACTACAAAGTCCCTATCAAGGGCCGCATCAGGAGATGACCACAAATTATTCACATCAAGTTTTATGATGATCACGCGAAGGAATGCTTCTCATTTGTCCCTCCAAAGGTACCATTGCAAAGGGTCTTATTTATTTACGACATACTCCTTTATTGCTATGTTATTTATTTGTGAATAATTCAGAACTACTTAAATAAATTAAAGAGAAAAATAACACACACGGAGCGAAGCTCAGTTTTTCTGGTTTTGGCCTAACCCCTTGGCCACAAGCTTGACGTTTAACCGATAAGCGTCTTATGATTATGACTGCGACGAAAATCAAAGTAAATGTGGCTGCAGCTTCGTAGAAAAAAAGTTACTTAGAATTTACCACAAGACACCACGATGTGTTGTAGACTGACGGATGTTAACAGATGAAGATGACGTGTTTCTTTCGGCATAATTGAAGTAACGATAATACACTGCACCGTGAACTAGGTCTAAATGAGTAACAAAGCTTTACCAAGACTGGAATCCTCTCCTTGCTGCGGTGTTGGAATTCTCTGCCTACGTCAGTTTTCCCAAGTTCATACGACACCAATCTATTTAAGTCCCGAGTATAAACCCAGGACTTAAATTCATCCATGCATTCCTATGCATTCCACCGTCGACCTCATGTCAGTCCTTGGACAACATTTAGGCCAATGGCCTACTGGCCCATTTACCATTTTTTTTTTATCAGCCTATATTGTCCTACTGCTGGGAAAAAAAAACTATTTTCAAAAGAAATTGCTAATACATTATTGCACAGTACAAGCAATCAACGATCGAGCCATTTCGTCAATAATTAGATACTACCGAGTCCACAGACGATCGTACACTTTTCAACCTTATAACTTATGTAATGAGGATGAAAAGTAGCAGACAGTCAGTAAAATTGGAAGGAGGTACAACTTGCAATTATGATTGTTTTCCCTTCGATTGTCGCCTAAGTAGAACAAAGCCTTTATCGAGACGATTCATCTGTGAACAATGATTCTCGAACAACTTAAATTTCGCAAATTTCTCGGTGACTTACACAATTTGCAGAAGGCGAAGCGGCAGACCTCAAAGAAGACCTTTTTTTTAGGCAAGCCTATATGATTGGTTTTGTAATTAAAATATCTAACCTTTGATATCAATTTCGATTGGTTAACAGATCGGTGTAGTTACCTATATTGACTTACCTGTTCACAGCTGGCCAGGTAGCCATACACAGAAATGAGTAGGCAAGCCTACCTAGGCATACTCTGTGTGTTAAAAACTATCAGTTGAGACAAAAAATTCATACGATTATCAAAAGAGTGAAGGTGGTGAAAGAAAATTGATTAAAATTAAATAAATTAAAAATAGCTATGAGCACTTTTTGATAGGCAAGTTATCAAAGGTATATTTGTTTATAAATTATATTTGATAAGAAATATGTCTCATCTGGTTATTAGAGCGGTAAAGGTCGATCTTCACCGTCTCCTCTACTAACTGCGGTACTCAGAGATATTTAGTGATTACTTAAGCCTTCACTAAGTAGAGATTTGTCATACTTTAGTATGACAAAACTGTCAAAACCTTTACTAAGTGATGGTCTAAGTAATCATTAAAGCTCTCTGAGTGCGGCAGTAAGATGTCTAAACCAAAGAGGCAGTCTCTTCATCTACGTGTCGAGACATAATAATATCAAACAAATTGTAATAAAATTCTGATTACCACTTATCCTAATACCCTGTGTTAATAAGCAATTAAAATGGATAGACCTAATATTAAAGCCTCGATAACAGCATAGTCCCGTACGACACTTACTTAATGATATTATCTCGTAACGTCATTAGAATCTTAACCTTACCTCAATCACATAGAACACAGTTTTGAGCGTCAGGTATCTGAGTATTATTCTCAAAGGTAATGAAAATCGCATAGTTTAACTGCAAAGGGTCGCATAGTAAAATATATATGGTCAATAAATGAGTCATTTAACCTATCACTTGTAGCTTTTTTATGGCTAAACTGGGTACTTTACCATGTTAAGTGTAATCAAGCATCAGTGAGGTTGGTTTTGTTGATAGTAAACGTTATGAAGAAATTTCGAAACACCTAGTTGACGTTACCCGTGACCCAATAGCTGACTTTTATCTTTACCAGAGGCTAAGTGTTGCCATACAACGTGGCAACGCCGCCAATTAGGGCACATTGCCAGCTGACAGAGCGTTGAGAGAGGAGTTTTTTAATACCAACCCAGATCATGGCATCAAGAAACTACACACACAAAAATTAACAACAAATTATAGTTTGTTGTAATTTTTGTGTCTCATGAGATGACGAGAAACAGAGAAGTATGGAAGAAGAAGACATGCTGCGCCGACCCCAAATGAATTGGGATAAGGGCAAGAGAATGATGATGATGATGTAAGCATGCCCTGTTGCGGGTTTCAATATGTCCCTCGTTTAAACTATCATACTGTATAATTTATAATTTCTCTACTTAATACAGTAACTACTAAGAGAGAGAGAGATTTACCTATGTTTGGCCCCATCATCCACGAAACGACGATAATAAAAACCAATGTCTATGGTGGTGTCTGCGATCATAATGTCGTTCTACAACGGACGCGGGACACTGGGTAACCTATGTGTCTTTTTGTCTACATGTTACAGGAACAGAGGCACACTATTAATTGATGGCGAAGTCGTAGCCAAATTCAATCCTGTTCAATTGCCATCGGATACACGGATTGCAAGCTACCAAGGAAATATAATTCCAAAGAAACGATGCATGGACTGTGTGAAGACTGATATGACTACAGACATAACGAGTAGGTAATAGAGTACACTATGGAAGAAGAAGGCATGCTGCGCCGACCACAAATGAATTAGGATAAGGACAGGCGAATGATGATGAAACTACCAAGATGTCACACAACGTAGTGTCAGAGATATGTCAGCAACATTGCAAGAGCCGACGCCTGCCGGGGCTGCGGGTTCGAAAGAGATACCAAACAACTAACACATAAACCACTCGACCACGGAGGCAGTAAGATGTACTTGTATGCACCTAGCCATTTAGCCCATAAAGAATAAAACCCAGTCAACAAAACTAGGGTTTAAAAGTTAGTCCAATTCAGTGAACTACAGATACAGATCACTTCCAGTTAATCTAATAACAACGAAAGTAACAAACGGTTACTGTCAACGGTCTCGCCAGTTAAATATGTAGGTAAAATAGTGCGATTACTTACTGAGATTGTAGGATCCGGTTGTGAATAGCAGTTCTGTTTTATTAACTTATCTTGGTTAACCTACCTTGTTGATCTGGGGGTCGTGAGGTCGACTGTTGAGAGTGGAATTTAGGTGTGATAGGTCGAACCTAGTATTGCTGCAATTTTCTATTAGGATATTTCAACCTACCCGGATTTGGAAGTGAGAAGTGTGTTAAGCGTTAAGCAGTCATGAAGAGAAAGTGCCCTTTTTTTTGGAGGAAATCATCAAATGACTCCTCCCGCTCTGGGCGGAGCTCAAGGGAGTGTCAGACTTCTACTGACTAATCCCCCATCACCCATGTTTCTTATTCAAACAACCCGCAGCCAGAGGAAGCGCCGTGTTTGTCTTTAACAGTATCTCGTGAGTAATCTAACCATTAATGGTTAATAACATAACGCACCATCAAGTCTAAGCTTCGAAGGGTTAGACAGAGGTAGGTACCTAATATACTACAACATTTTGCCAGTCATAATTATTAAAGTCCCATGCAGTAACCAGTCACAATTTCAGTAACAAAGGTTAATCTCTTGCACAATTCGATCAGCAAATATACATTTATTTCTGCGTACTACTTTAGGCACTTACAGGTCTTATGTGCATTTCTAAATCGAATATACCAATAACACTTAGCCAGGGAATCGAACCTAGCGCCTCAGGTAGCCTCCTGTGATGTTATTTGCAAACCGGAACGGCTGCACCCCGCCGGCTTTAAAACCGGCTGCCGGGAATAAAACCTATATAAAAAGCCGTCAGCCTATTTCTCTTTCATTTAATTTATAAAACGAGCCGAACTGGTTTGCTACCATTTCTTTTTTATGCAGTGTTGGTACTTTAGATAAATTACTGCAAATAGAGGACTCTATGTATGAGGATCGTAATAATTACATGCAAAATTGCTGGAAGCACTTTCAATGATGTTATGAATATTAATAACTGCTTGTTGGAAAGCACATGCAGGAAAGTATTACCATTAAAAAGTAAATTTGTAAAAGAGAATTAAATATATAGTTGTTTCTGTGGTTGTTACTGGCGCGTTAGTCCATTGGTCGCAAGTGAGACTGCCAAGTATGAGGTATTGTGTTTAATTCCCGGATCGGACAAAGTTTTTTTTGGTTATTCCATTAAGAATTCTCGGTAGCACCCACGGAACCTACACATTTATTGTATTGATGGTGAGAATATAAGCAATTGATCAGGAAAACTGTCTGTTTTACTTTGCTTCACATTCCCACAAAAATAATTCACACAAATCGTCAATAAAAACAATTCACAACTGGAAAACTGTGACCCCATCTTATATATCTGCTGGTCATCAATAAGTTTTGGATGTATATCGAAAGCCGTAATACGTACGGTGTAACTGAATTATTGCGGAGCTCGTCGCTAATTAATAACAGCCGCTCGGGTCAATCTTTAGGTTAAGCCGCGCTTACCAAGGTTGGTCCATGGATGGATGAGCACGCATTGCATACCGAGTTTTCTCCGTGCCTCGGAAAGCAAGTTAAGCCGTTGATTCTGGGTGTCAATTGTAGAACTTTGATGAATGTTTGACAACCAGTCTTAATAATGGACATGTCAACTGGGTTGTGGAGGTCAGATAGGCAGTCGATTCATGTCAAATCCAGGAAGCTGACCCTAACATAGTTGGGAAAAGTCTAGGCAGATGATGGTAATGTTGTCGAATAATTCAGCCACTGACCTGACATTGTACAAAAAATTCTTCTAGATTTATTTTACATCTGTCTTATACCTACCTCAATGCTAACCTGTCACATACACATCCTACTTATATGCATATAGGCCGCTAAAGCAGTCCCCACAAATCTTCTAAACGGTCCAGCAGAGTATTAACTACGCCTCACACTGGCCCAGCATCGTCCATCATTTCAGAGTAACGGTACCCAAGGTGGGAACGGGAGTATGTTTGCAACTACGTAAGTAATTCATTGGTGTTCATTGTTTATTTGATTAATAGTTTTACAGGCTCCGAGGGCAATGGGAAACGATTTAAAGATGGGTTGGCAAGTGGAGATGAGAAGGCTTGCCTAGGAATGGAATTTACATCAGCTAGAATTTTATTCTAGATGCAAGGTATTATGAGAAACCACTTTATTTTCGTCTTCATACCATTTTTGGTGTCTGGTGTTTGATTACAGGCCACTTCGTTTATCAGAGGAGATATGTATAATAAGGGAACGACATAAACTGATTCAGCCACACCTGTTTCTTGTAGTGATGTACTTTCTTAAACGTTGCCCCATACTAGAAGTTCTATAGTAATAATAATTCTTCTGTTTACAAACATTTTAACTCATATTCCACACATTCGAACGAAGCGCTTTGCTAAGTCCTTTATTATGCGCACAGCCAAGGAGTGGAACTCCCTGTCTGCGTCGGTTTTCCCGAGTTCATATAACCCTAATCTATTTAAGTCGCGAGTAAATAGGCTTCTTCTGGGTAAGCTCGTTCCATCGTCGACCTCATCTTTACCCTTTTTTTTTTTTTTTTTTTGGGGGGTGGGAAATCATCAAATAACCCCTCCCGCTCTTGGGCAGAGCGAAAGGGAGTGTCAGACTTCTACTGACTAAAAACCACCCATGTTCCTTCTTCGCCCTTCATGTCGAGGCCTCGGTATCCCTTGCGGACAACCCGCAGCCTCGACAGGCCTCATCTTTACCCTTAGGGTAAGATTGAGGTCAAGAGCAAGCCCATTTGCAAATAAAAAAAAAAATATGGATACAAACAGCCAGATCTGGAACAACTACCTGTGAGTTATTTAAATATTTGCAGCGAGCGGGAATTGAACCAACGACACGTGAAGCAGCAGCCACTGCGCCAACCGTGCCTTATAAGATGTCCACTGTCTGTAAGTAACATTTTTGCTTACACACAGTGCACTGTCCATAAGTTATATCATCTGTCTTTCATCATCATAACAGATTTCATTAGATAATTATAGTTTCAGGTTTTCAAACGAAACTAGCGCTTTTCTCTTCTAATCATCATCATCTGCCTAGCCTTTTCCCAACTATGTTGGGGTCGGCTTACAGTCTAACCGGATGCAGCTGAGTACCAGTATTTTACATGGAGCGACTGCCTATCTGACCTCCACAAACCAGTTAATACTAGGTAATACGAAACTCTTTGGTAAGACTGGATGTCAGAATTTCAGGTCACTGACTGCCTGTAACGACTGCCAAAGCTCTAGCTTTCCTCTTCTAATATCACAGAAATATACATATAGAATCTATGATTATTGTATTGGTTAAAGTATAAGCAATCCCACCCAGAGCAGCTCACTATGGCAATCATAACATTCCCAGCCATGCTAACGATTGTGTTATGATACTGTCATTTGTATATCTATGCTAACGAGTTCGTGCCATGATCTCTATGATGAGCCATTATCTGGCTGGCTCTCACGATGAATTAACCTCGGAGGTATTTGATCTAGAAATTATGGGAATGTTTGTTTAGTTGTAATTTAAGTGATATTAATGTCAATGGGGATCTATGTTATTGCGCGCGATATTTTCTTCTTCTATTAACATACAATCACGCTTGTAGTCCTCAGAGGTGTTAGGCAGATGTGTACCTAATAGTACTCCCACACTTCACCAGTTATGTGTGAGTTCTATATGTAATAGGATACGAGCTTATTTCCATCAACCTGTTACAAATCCAGAGACTTGGGTTACTTTTGGGAAAATCTTGATGGGTTTTTTCCATAATACTTTAACTGACCCGGGTATCGATCCCAGGACCTCGTGTTCAGCAGGCAGTCCAGGATCTAACATATACGGTGTAAAAGTACCCTTAACGCAAATGAAAGGTACTTGTTCTCCCCACCACTGCGATCATTTTTTTGTTCTAGACCATACTTGGGAACCTCCTAGTTACGGAGATATTGGGGTCAAAGTTCCAAAATTTTCACAGCTTTTTATGTAAATACTAGTTTTTCAGGTTATACCTTTACTTAAATTACCTCCATGACCCGTTTACTAATCAAAGCATCCACTAGCACAATGTTTTAACAGTGCTACATTGAGTTTTACCATAAAATGTGATTTTTGACCCCAAAAAAAAGTCGTTTCCCAACAAAAATTTTTGCGTAGGGGTACTTAGTTTGATGTACAGAATGCTTGATTGACGGCTGTGTGATGGGTTGATTTACACCCTGTATACAAATAATCTACCTACCACAGAGACCACCTAAGGGTATAAGTTTCACACAAGCAACTAAAGTGATCAGATTTCTAGCTCAATTTGCAACTAGACATCAGCACAGGATACGGTTAATATGCAAGAACATTATAACAAGTATGTGTGTGCAGTTTGTGCCGCCCTGTTCTCTTCTTGAGTAAGTAAAACTTACAGTAATAGCGACGTAAGTTACTTTAATGTCATTTATAATCTCATAGTATTTCTTCCGTTGTAGAAAAGTGAACATTGAAAACGAACGTAGAAATAGGAAAAAAGTTGAAGAAAAAATATAATTTTGTTTAATGTTAATGGATTACCCACAATTACATTGGATATGGATAAGAATGGAAAATCTGGATTAGAAACTGAAATGAAAGTGGATGCTAGACAACATGATAAGCATAGAATAGAATATATTAAAATCAAAATTCTTTTATTCAAACTAGGCTGATAATCAGCAGTTTCCGAACGTCTTTACTTTACTTATTTACAAGAGACAGTCCCCCAAAACGCCCACCCTTCGACACTTCCTAGTGTTTTAGCTGGAAAGAAGAAGTGGCGGAACAAACTCCAGCAACACATCTGTCTGTTAGGTTAGAAGAACCAGACTCGATACAATAGTAAGGTGTAGATTTACTACAGACACAAATCAATAATAAAAAAAGTATATAGGTTATTAACAAAAAATGTAAAAAAAAACACATAACATAATTATCGGTAAACTAATTTTGGAGAAAGAACCTTTAATAACAAAAATTGTCTTGTGTTCAACTAAGCGACGTAGTCGTTAATGGAACAGTAAGCTTTTACTTAGTTGGTGGCTAAATAATAACAGCCACTCGGGTCGAATATTCACGTTAAGCAGCGGTTGCCTGGGTTGATCCGAGGATGGGTGACCATCCATTACATACGGAGTTGCATCGGAAAGCTCTTGAAGCCGTTGGTCCCAGTTGTCATTTATAAGTCCTTTCTGTCTGACTACGACTGTCAGAACGACTGCACTGTCGTTACAGGCCAGTGACCCAAAAGTATAACAACCAGTCACACCAAGGGTATAATTTTACCCAGTACTACAATATTGGCAATTAGCTGCATACGGTGAGACTAGAAGGCGACCCCAAAATAGTTAGGAGAAGGCTAAGCAGATGATGAGTAAAACATACTAAAGCAACAGTTACAAAAAGTCATAAAACATTTCAAGACTTCCCACCACACACGCCATTTATTTCACTATCAGACAAACAAATCATTACTCTTTGTATTTAACTATAAAGTAGCAAACACAACAATAAATAATAGTTTATCGTGGCAGCCAGCAGCTGTGGTCAGAGGAAATGGCTGATGTAGATAAGTATTTAATGTCCAATGTCGCAGTATTTTTATACCACCTGCGTCTCAAGACTATTATATTATGGGTCTTATTCTTGTGTTGATGGTAAGAAAATTATGGGTTTAAATTGAATTTAGTGGTTAGGTTATTGTGAATAAAAATGGGAAAGAAAAACATGAATCAGGGTAAGAAAGTAGGACTTGATAATAAGGTAAGTTGCAGGTTGTTCGAAAGAGATATCGCGGCCCCGGACTCAAAGGGCTGGGTGGTTTTTAGTCAGTAGAAGTCTGACACTCCCTTCCGCTCGTCCCACAGCGGGAGTCGTCATTTGATGATTTACCGCGATCCAAAAAAAAGGTACCTAGCTATGGTAACCGCTCATTAGGTTTACCATATTATGAATAAAGGAGATTGCTCATCTTTATATGACAATTGGTCCAAATGCTGCCCAGGAATGAGAGTACCTGCGCTGGGTTCCTGAAACTAATCTATGTCACATTATACTTAATATTTTTAGAATCCATCATGGGGTTCCTATTTTTTTTAACCTATTTATTTTGATGATATTATTTTTTGAACATGGTATTTTTTAACACACTTTTACGATTTAACATCTTTTATGACTACAACTAAAGACATTTTGTATAAATCGACGGTTTGATACTGTCATTTCTTGACATAAACATGTCGGACTCGACGGCTTGTTAGCTTTTTTAAACAGAGCCCTGGCTGTGTGCAGTCTCACTTGAAACGAATCGAGGCACTGGGTCTCAAGGTGGCCCTCGAGAAGGCGGAGGTGCTGGTATTTCTTGAGGGGGGCAGGTAATCCCATTCCTGGGCAGCATTTGGACCAACGTTGAGCAATCTCCTTTCCTAAACTTTATTTATTTATGTATTAAGGGAAAACAAACAATAAAATTGTACAATAAATGTTGCAGAAAATATTACAACATATTAGAAGTAGGCTAATGTATGTACAATCCACGATGTTTCCATTTAATGATTACTAACTTATTTACTTTTTATTTAATTTGGTAAATAATAAGTCAATTTATAGGTGGTTATAACTTTTAGAAAAACCGTAACAGGTACCCATAGTTATTTGTCTATTCTCCTTTTTATTTGGAGCCCAGTATTCTGAATTGTTTGGTTATAGAAATTGGCTCCTCAAGGTCCCACGGACCATGAAACTGTACAGCTTTTGGTTTATGAATTTTGAAATGACGTGATCTGATAAACATGGTTATACTAAAATAAAATATGTGAATATTCAATGGTCGGAGCAAGAGATGATCTGTTTCATTGCCTGGAACACCATACGAGAAGTTTAACGTTTATTATGTTACAGCCTGTTTAAAGGGTAAAAAGGTGGTAAATTAGTGCCTGTGACTTTAGGAAACAAAGTGGGATTTAAAGCAATAAATTAGGTATTATGACACAATACTGACCAACTTCGCCAACTATTAAAGTACCATGAATCAGCAAATCGAACGAATTACGAACAAGTGCAGTACGAGCAATGAAGACGTTACTCTTACAAATTAAGTTCCATCTCACTGAACTCGTTAACCAGTACGTTAACTATTCAACTTTTACTACTAATAATAACCAGCCCAAGATTATTTTCTAAAGGCAGAAGTACTTCACACTTTGAAAACGGATAATTTTATCGAAACTTTTTAGAAAGTGTAAGAAAGATTCTGTTAAACTGTTCCGTGATAATGATTCTGAATATTTAAGGCTCATTTTATGTATTGTCATTTTGTTGCTTTCTGAATGACTTTTGAAGGTTTGTACTCGTATGGTTTGGTTGAAAGAGAAATTGGAATGACTTTGCTGTCTGTTTTTGTCTGGATAGAAAAATACAATATGTATTTTTACTTACTCCTGTACTTTTTTTTTTTGTTTACTTCTGTAGAGGACAGTACAAAAAGCGAATAGCAACATAGAACAAAATATACTATAGCGCCATCTATATCTGAAAAGAAAAACTAAAAACGTTATTTTTAGATCCCTGATCTTCATTACCCTATATAATAAATCATAAAGGTTGAGTCATCATTTAATTTGGTAAGTTCTATAAAAAAAACATTTTTAATAAAAAAATTACATCGTATTTTAGTCACATGTTTAGTCCTTTGCCTTTTCCACGTAAAAATAATAAATGTAAATAAATAATTAAACGTCACATCATGTGTGCACTATCCATTTAAAATAAATGCATCGGTACCAAGCATTTGAACAATAATAATGAATAATAAATATCAAGAAGAACACATTGACTTTGCACCCCACCATGCATATTAATAAGGCTAGTGATGCGCCATGCACCCAACTTTCTTTCGGTATCGATGATACCAATTAGTTTTATTCGGATATTTAATCGATTACTTCAAAGCGAAAGTGTCGTGGAAAATTGTTATTGGTTGAAGCGTTGGGTGATAAATAAAAGTGAGTAAAAATTTTACGGTTTGTTTTCAAGATAATTGTTAATTGAACGTGAAGTAACCCATCCCAATTGGGAATCTAGAGTAAAAGGGAAAAGAGAAATTGGTTAGCTTAAACTGAGAGAGATTTTCAAAGCTAACATTAAATGCAGATCAGAGAGTCTTTAATACAAAGAGACATTCTATTAGCAACAACAGTATCGGAAAACAATATGGAACTGACGTTAATATACAAGTACCTTTTGGCTTCGTTAAGTTTTTACACCTAATATTAGGTTTCCAAAACTTTTTGTCAATCCCATTGAATATCTATAAAGAAACAAAATATACCGCTTGAAAACGATTTACACTTGCATCCGGTTAGACTGGAAGCCGACCCCAAAATAGTTGGGAAAAGGCTAGGCAGATGATAATGAAAACGATTTACACTTATCAAGAAAATGGCTTAAGCCTCAGGTGTATTTGAGATAAAGTTTTAACAGCCTTTAATTTAAATTATCATAATTATATATCATACGTCAAATGAAAAAAAAGGAATACAAAGAGACATTACGGCAACTTCAAAGAGATCTGTTTTATTTAAAAAGAACTGATTATAATCCACCTTTTTATAAGTCTCATGTAAAGCATATTTCAAAGTTAATTAACCAGCTAATCGTCTGTTAAATGCTTCCATTTAGGAGCTTAATTAAAAGGTCGTAATTGTTATTTATTGATGTCTTTATTTTATTAGATGAATATCTCATTCTTGGCCGCTACTGTACATACCTACTTAACGGCTTCTTTTGTGGCGATGGAAATAAAAACATATCTTCGCATTAAAGATTGCATTATTGTATTAGCTAATCGTATTTCCTAGGATAATTACGACTGTTGTTAATAATCTTGTTATTATAGAAGCATAAGTATTTTTCTACAAAGTATCATTTATTTTTCCAACACTTTTGAAAAACTATCCTGGTATCTTAAAAGCTGATTCAAATATAGCAGAACAAATAGCAAAAAAATCAGAATACTGATTTTTAAATATTTTAAACATAAATTCCTTTCATTCACACCGAACCCTTAATAAGACTCTTTTCCCGCTTAATTCCTGAGTAAAAATAAAATAAACTCGATACATTATAATTAGCACGTCCTTCTCTAGTGGTTCTCATGGAATGCTTCACGCTATGCGCACACGACGCGGTGTAAGCAGTTATTAGCAAAGGGCAATGCTTTAAAAAAACAACTATCTACATGGTAGATCTTGAACATTATTTTTATTAACCTATGCAGGCATTTCTCAGTTAAGTATAGGAGTTCGTGTTAAAGTGAGGAATCAAGCTTTATATTTTTTGTTACGGTTTAACGCTATTATACAAATAATAATGCTCGTACCGGTTAATAAAAAGATAAGGTTATAAAATTGTAAGGATACGCCGCAATTCTAAATTAAACAATAAATGATTTTATTTGACAAACGGGGTCAGAATCGTCACACAGTAGGTGCCTGAAGACAGTCGTCGTCAAGGAGGCAGGCCTAAGAAACGCTTTCGTGACGATTTGGACTTGTTCCTGACTGATTTGTTAGAAAAGGCCTCCGGGATCGTTGTAAAGGAATTAAACAATAAAAGCAAAAGGCAACAAGTTTTGTAAATGAAGCTCGATCATTTGGTTCCATAAATAATTATTTACAGCCAGTCAAAGACATACATGCAATGCAATTATTAATATTATTATTAATTACTCAGAATTGGAACTAAATCTGTATGCCATGCACATTGCACATTGTTATTGTGTATTTGGTCCGTGCGAATATCGATCCAGCATTCGATTCACAGAACACCAATCTTGTCGGTCAATAAGGCTGAAAATTAAACACAGGACCCCTTTTTTGTTTGAGGGTGGGAAATCTTCAAATGACTCGATTGTGTTTAATTTAGTTTACTAACATAGATATAAGGGAAATTGTTACTAACACTATGAGTCATGTTACTTGAATAAATAATTGAATTATTATTATTAGCCCTTTGTGTCGAGGCCGCGAACAACTCGCAGTCGCGATGGGCACCACAAGGTCCCTTAATCAGCCTTTATATTGCATTTTTATTAGAGGATTACTCATATACGGCGGGAGGACATAAATGTAAGAGGTACAGACGCTAGTACATCAAACTACTACAGTACCCGGAGATAAAAATAAAATTAATAATGAATTTAATGCCGTTTTAAATCTAAACATTTATTACATAAAAATATCTAATAATATAAATAAAATAACTGTGAGTGCAGCCAGTACCTGTATAAATAAATAAATACAGAAAAATAAAACAAGGCCCATTTTCTTTGACAAAACATAAACATCGAGGCCTATTATCAATTTGAACAACACAACCACCCGTTTTCCAAAACAACGTCAAAACAACACCCATTCATGCTTCAACAACTAAAGTTTGGTAACCCTACTCCCATTATAAAGAACAATGGCGAATTAAAGTAGGAAGTGTCGTTTCGCGGTACCAACACAATGGGTGGTTCCTGGGACACCACAATGACGATCGTTACCGATTCATTACCAGAACAATGTGTACCGAGAATCGAGTCGAACGAGAATCGATGTCGAAAAAGATCTGGTATCGGATTTTCGGATCATAGTGATGGGCGCGGTATCTTTCGGTACCGATAGCGATTATTGTTGGGTTTGATTGACAATGAAAGGCTTTATCGGTATGATAATGAATCTAGTGAGTTGTTAGATGACAAAAGATATGATTGATTCGCCAGTATGGTTTTGATTGATGAGTTGGCAGATTAGTTGAAGCTTTAAATAGAGTAAAACGGTCATTAATAACTGATTGTGATCTGTTAAAATGTTCGTTTTGTAATGGTGGGTGAGGGGTCCAGTGTGCTTTGGTATTATTTCAAAAGTTAAATATTACGACAGCTTAAGATTAGAAAAAACTCTTGGTTAGGCAGAAGTGAACGTGTAGACCAAATCTATAGACATTAAACATCCAAATTTTGCCAAAAATGTCGCAATGGGTGACCTTATTGCCTTTAAACGGAAACCAAAATGTCTTCAGAATAAATCAAATAATAATTTGTCGGACCTAGGAATTGTACCCAAGACATCATAATCAGCTGTTGCGCTTACAAACACTTGGTTAAAGTAGCAAGAATCTAGCAAGAAAAACATCAATAAAACAAAGCTCGTAATAAAACGACCACTTGAAGTTGTAATAAAGATGGATGAATTTATTGTTACTTCAATTGCCGTGCAAAAAGTAATCACAAATACGGGACATTAATCATTATTTCTGTGATTACAGATCATTCAGTACATTAGGAGTATTATCAAGTCACTGTAAATATTTTATAAAAACTAGAGTACACTCACACACATACACAGGCCACAGATAGGGTCCTCCTCTTCCTCGGTTCTCTCTTTAAGTGAGAGTCGACCACAATCGACCAGGCGGGCTTAGCACTAGGTTCTATACGTCACGGTATCTTCGATTTTTGTAGTTCAAGGGCATTTCGGTTTCCCCACAATGTTTCCAACCAGCTCTGTGCTGTGGGCTCCCCATAGCACAGCTTCATGCTGAGTGGTAACTTGCTTGCCGTGTCCACGACGTGCAAGCTGTGTAGTTTTTTTTTTGTTTCGTTCTGTTGTATTTCTAAATATTTGTTACGCGTTTAATGTTTTTTTTTTCTCATTGTGTGCCTATACACGCCCGAAATGTATCTGCTATTGACAAATATATTTTTTTTCTTTTTCCTCCTTCGTCGTTTTGAAAGCATAGGTGACCAGACCTAAAAATTATAAAGCCTGCCGAGGATCAAACTCAGATTGGGGATGTTAGCACTGGGTTATTGGGTTTTCACCGCTTCGCTAATTGGTTCATTGAAAGGTGATAAAATAACCTCCTCACCTTGCATTACCTAATTAAAAGGTATAGACAAGATAACAATTTATACACAGACTCATGTCGTTATGTCACACGGTGTGATGAATAAAGATCATAGACACGGAGGCAGGCCCGCGCGGGAAAATGTGTCACTGAGAGCTGTCACTCGAACCGAGCGGGCTTGCACCCGATTGCTATTTCAAACCGCCAAACTATTGTTTTATTTAATAAACTATTTGTGCTTACCCCTGTGACTAGTGGACGTCACACACGGTATAATTCCAATGAAACCCTGTTATTTAATTATTATTTAACACCCATAACATAACATAAAATATTAGTAGCCCATTCAAAACATCAATAAAAATTCATGGTTCTTTTGTCGGAAAAAAT